>CP142451.1:7600833-10491666 GCA_038049695.1 Cinnamomum chago | reverse complement strand
TGGACAAGACAAACTAACACGCCATACCCCTTTTAAAACAGCATCCCATGACCTGTTAAGATCATCCAAAGAAACTCCTTGAAATGCTTCTATCATAGTCGCCCATTCTGAGACAGTCCTAACAATTATCTCTACAATGTCTTCCACTGTTCTACTGTTGTTCTTGAATATTCTATTATTTCTTTCCAACCAAACCTTCCACAAAAAAGCATATAACAAGAACTTCCATAAAATTTTACCACGAGCAAACCAACACTTGAAATGCCACTGCTGAAATAAATCTTCCACTGACATAACCCAAGAAATTCCGAACCGAGAAAAAAGAATCATCCAAACATTGCGAGCAAAGTTACAATGAATAAATAAATGATCCACCGTTTCTTCATCCCGCAAACACATAGGGCAGCCATTAACAATAAAATGATTTCTTCTTCTCAATTTATCTATTGTAAGGATTTTTTCTTTCCTCACCAGCCAGCAAGAAACCAAAACTCTAGGCAGGATATAAGGATCCCAAAATCTCCTCCAAAGACCAACTCCATCACCATTAGAACTATCGATCAGAACATTATAAAACGACTTCACTGTAAAGTTACCTTTAGCATCAAGTTTTCATAACCGAACATCTCTTTTACCCACTGATACATAGACCTTATCCAGTAAGCCAAGCAAAATACATAGATCTGCTATTTCATTATCCGTCAAGTTCCTTCAAAGACAAAAGTCCCAAACAATAGATCCTCTTATGATGGTAAAATTTTCAGCTACAAATGCGTGAGGACGTCTATCAAGAGAATAGAGATATTTGGAAATTGATTGAGTAAAACCCCCTGCCCACACCACTCATCATGCCAAAATATAATCCAAAGACCATTATGAGGACCAACTCCACTACGGAATTTGGCTAAATATTCAAGGGATTCAACAAGATATAGAACAAACGCCAAATAGGGCTTGGTTGAATCCCCCAGAGATTCACACAAGCACAAGCATTCTCAACCAAAGAGAAGCATGCACACCAAACTCATGAATTCTTTTATTGAAATAATCAAGATGTCTCCTCCCAATGGGGAAGTTGCATTGGGCACCCCACATTCCTAGTAGTATTCTAATTCCTAAGGATTCACCGTATTGGAGAAGATGCCGAATTTGGAGATGGGCGATGCTTCAAGTTCTTCAAATCAACATGCACAATCAACTAAGTTTGCTTGGAAGAAAGGAAATGGTGATTGAATGAGAACTTTGCCAATGGGAATTGCTTGAGAGATATGTTGCTTGTGGTAGAGGATAGGAGAGATTGAAGATGAAGATGGGTAGGAAATCCTTACAAGCATTCATTCTCTTAGTTGTATTAGGCTAGATAGGAAAGGAAATGAAGAAATGAAGAAGAAAGAAAGGAGCGAAGAAGCTCTCTCTGTGAGGAAGTGGATGAAGCAGGAAGTGAAGGGGAAAACGTGGCATGACGGGGTTTTAAAATGGGTATTTGGTGGACTTTGCATGCAAGTCCATTTGATTGACTGGAATTTGGAAAAAAAAAAACCTTCTTTGATGGAAATGCCCTTGGTTTGTTTTGGGTCTGGAGATGGGCTGAGTTGGGTCTAATTGTGGAAATGATGTAGGGAAGATGTTTGATGAAATGCACATGAACCACTAATGCTATAAATACACATACATGATTGAAACTATTAAAAGGTCATAGCTCTATCTAACTTTGGTCAAACCCCACTAACCTAATTAATCCTTCATCAAATCCTCCAAAACAAATATTAGGTGCCAAATCAAGGTTGATTAAGCACTAAACCTACCAAGGTGGAGTCGGGGTCTTACAACTTTCTCATCCTCTTATTCTCTAGCACCAACTCATCTCACTTTCTCATTAAAGAAATCCTAAATCACCTAAATCCCCAAAATCCTGCCCTGATTTCCGTCTCCATCCATATATTTGAGAACCCTCACAAGCATGAAAATAGAAAATAAATCAAAAGTGTTAGATTCTATGATTTTTGCAGAGAGAAAATCAAACTGATTGCCCTCATCTCCGAGCTTCGTTTCTACAAACCACGTAAACCCAAAAGAACTGGGATATTTGTTTTCAAGGGCTGTCAAGTGGTGTCACATGCATGATCTTTTATTGATAAGACCAATTCTATTTAAATGTTCTTTTTAAATAATGCATCATGTAGAACTTGTCTTTGACCAATATATAAGAGCACCAAAGATTGCAAAGATAAGTCTCAGTGACATCTAAATGATAAAAAACATAAAATTTAATTACATACTTTCAAGTTCAACAATTAGATTTCCAGGAACATGTCTTTAGGTCTACCATGAGAGCTTTTAAATTTATATTAGTAAATTATAAAAGAAAAGTCCCAAAATTCTGCTTTATGACACCAGATTGCACTTACAGAATAACAATATGTTACACTTTACGTAAGAAGAACAAATCTAATTCTTTCCAACAAAAATTCTCTTACATTCCATTGTTATAGCTATCTATTAGAAAAACCAGTAAAACATCTGTAACATACATAATAGCTTGAGCAACCAGAATAATATACATGTTTAAGAAAATCTTAAAACATACCTTTTCCTATACCACCAAATCCTTCGTAGTCGCTGTAACAACAGATAAACATGATAGAACTAATCATAGTAAGAGCAAGTCCTACAGACCAATAAATAAATACGGATTTTACAAAAAAAAAAAAAAAAAGGTAACATAAAAATATAAGATCCTTTTAAAGGGGAATCTGGAAGAAAGAGGACTTAGGAATGGTGGTTTGGCAGTTGGAGGATGATGGGTGGTGTATCAGCAGATGGATTCCTCCCATCCCATTTCTTCTTAAGTAAAATGAGAGGATCAAAGACCCATTTATTTGGGCCCTTCCTTAAGGTTGCATTTCTTAAACCCTCATTGCACGATGGATTGAAGGAGGAGGGGTTTAGGGTTTTGATGGGTGAGATTTGGGGTTTTGGAACTAAATTGGGAGAAGAAGATGAGTCTGCCGATTTCCTCAAACACCAATAAAATAAAAACAAAAAAAAAGGTCAAAAGAGAAAAAGAGCAACAGATCTACACAAGAAAAAATAGAAAGCACCTGATTGTGCCTTTTCCTCCATTTCACCCTCTCTTTCTCCTCCCATCTCTTTCTTCTCTCACCTCACCGCATAAGAAAAAAGAAAGGAGATTGGCCTTGAAGAGGACGTGCAGCCTTTTTATAGAAACTCGGAAATGGTGAAATTGATGAACTTTGTGGAGCCCGTGCCTATTCCGTGATCGACGTACGTGATGCAGCTGTGAGCTGGATTCAATTGGAGCCCACTTGGATATGTGGCCACTATGGAGGGAGGGAATGATACAAATTAGGCCTCATATCACCCAGTGTGGTCCCATCAAATCAGAGTCTTGTGTGAGTTCAGATGGAAGACAGACATGCCGACATGCCGCGTTTGGCACTTTACTTTGTAAAGTTAAAGTGTAGTAAAGTCCCTGTTATTATCAAAAGTACACCAACCACGTCAAAAATACATACTTTTGAACCCGCGTTATCAACCATGACACTCTTACATGTATAGGATTGCATTGAAACCATCACCCTCCTCATGCATGTCAGGTGTGTGAAAAAAAAAGATAACTCCATTTGATTTCGTTTGTCAATGGTAGAAATAAAAAAGTGTGGGATGAGATGGGGTAAAATCCGAACCTTCCCTTGACCAACCAGAGGCTAAATCTACACAAATATACTTGCCGTGGCCTGTAAAAGCCACTGCCCTACCTGCCAGTGATAAAAGGTGGGTCCAGAGAAAATCACCCATTTAACTAAATCTGTTTCTCAAATTTTATATATATTAAACCAAAATTTGATGTCCATAAGCAAAACCTTGAGGTAATGTTTGAATGATTTAGTGAGAAGGTAATATAGAATAACTGTGGAATGATAGGGAGAGTGATGCTTGTATAAAGGAGAACTATATTTTTTGATATATCATATCGAGATTTAGTTTTGTGGTATAAAATAAAATTTGAAGTGATATGAGAAATTAACCACCGTATTTATATATGAATTAATAATTTTTTTCCAATGTTGAAAGTAAATGTAAAACCTTTGGGGTAAAAGATTTGCTTTCCTACTTTCTGTGATCACTTGTCACCAACTAACTAAATATGAGCAAAATGATAAAGTTAATTGTTGAGATTACTTTTCCTCCCTATTCCCCTTTTATCATTTTGTATAACAAACATGGCTTGATAAGAATCTTGTGGCCCCCACAACAAAATAGCTTAACAATCAATCACTTGATATGAGGAACCACATATCATTTCTAATCTTAATATATGCATGCATCATCATGAATGGCCTTTCTCTTTAAAAGGCCCTCTGCTCTCCTCCCCTTCAATGTGCAAGAAACATGGCAGATTCAGTTCATGTGAAGGACAAGATTGATGTCACCAACGAGGAGGAGGAGATCTTCCAGCTCCTCCTTAATGTTCTCCAACACTCCAATCTTGACACTCAGCTCCGAGTCGCAGGCGGCTGGGTTCGAGACAAGGTTCCATCATCTCCCTCTAATTCATCTTCTTCTCCAGTTGAATCACTGACTTCGCTATTGATGAATCATGAATGGTTCAAGTTTTCTCAATTGAAGATGCTAGCTATATATGCTGTAGTATTGAAATCTTTTAGCCCAGTTTTCAATATTCTGTATGAAGTTATTTTGATCAATTGTGAACTTTCAAGCTAAAGAAGGGAGGGATTTATTTATTTATTTTAGTTGGTTATTTTCAAGCAATTACTAATCTTTTCTTGGTTGAATGTTTATGGCATATGCTAGATATTGTAATCTTGAACCTTTATTCTTCTCATATTGAATCACTGGCTTACTTGGGCTTCAATTAAGAGCAAATCTAAATGAATGGTCAATGTTTATGACAGATTCCAGATACTGTAATCTTGAATCTATAACCCAATATAATTCTAGTATTTTAGATAAGGTTATTGTAATCTATTCTAAACTTCCTGAGCTTAAACCTCTCATTAATTTCAATTTTGATCTATACTAAGATTATAGTATGTTTCAAACTTAATCAAACCCTGCATTAGAATTAGAATGAAGCCATCACAATATCAAGAAAAGATTGAGAATAAGGTAAAGAGAAAGATATAAAAATTATAAAGATTAATTACAAAAAGGGTACCAAAGTACGCTTCTTTACAATTGGACAAAGTAAATAATAGAGAAAGTGAGATTCTTCAATACTTTATAAACATTTGTTGTAGGAGACATTAGAAGATAGGTTCCTTGTCACTCAAGAAAAGAGTGAAGATAAGATAATCAATCCCAAGTGTGTAAAAAGAAATCTAGGATTTTAGAGGAAATATATAGATGTAAGTTTCTATGCATCTTTAGCTTTAAAATGAAAATATAGACATGTGCTAGTGCTATCCTATCTTTATATATTTGATAGGAGCCATGATATAGACCACATAGACGTTTGTCATGGTTCCTTCGTTTAAAAGGAACTTTGATATATACCACCTCTCTCTCTCCCTTTGGAGGGAAACATCTCTCGTTCAAAATTACCAAGCGAAATGTCCTGTGCTAGAATGAAAAAGGGAGTGGCGGGGACTGAATAACACGACATTTTATTGAACGGAATTAGATTAAATAAGATTAAAAGAGAATAGAGTATTGGAGTTGATTGTGGTCCTTAGGTCAAAGTTGTGGGGATGGCCAAAATCAATTGAAGCGTGGATAGCCGAGCCATTTCCCTTTATGACACCCGGCCAAGCCATACCAATAAAGAAACAAATCGATTCAACGAGCAAAAGGAGAGAGAAGGACTCGAACCCTTGATAGTCAATTTGGAAAAATTTATCCGAGTTGGTACTAATAAATATATATATATATATAAGCAACTAATTTCAAATTGTAGCCATTTGGACGGTTTAAAAAAACTGAAAAATTAATTACAATTTTTACCAAAAATATATTAACTTTCGTAAAAATAAATATATCTTAACTGGAAATTTGTTAAGAACGCACCGATTTTTCTTTTGAAGAAAATGTAAAAGCTGTAGAATATCATATTAATAAATGAAGGTTGGTATAGCCCGAGCCTAAGTTAGATCAATCTACAATCATCATATTGTAATTAGATGAAATACTATTTGATTTTTGAGTAAAATGAAATTCATCACATGCATATATAAAATGAAAGAAAAAAAATGCAAAACCTCTGTATTTAAGAAAATCCATGACCCATGTGCTTGTCATAGAAATGGAGCATATTACACTTCCTTTCTTTCACCGACTCGGATAATAGGTTACTACTATTTTATAGTCTTCTTATAGCTCAAGAAAGAATACCTCAATGCCACTGAATCCTCTATAGAGCAGTCTCAAGCCATGTGGCCAACATGGTAGTGACAAACTTGACCTGTTGGTGACAAACTTACGAGTGCAGTTGCCGAGGGTCTAATGAAAGAGGGATAACTAAGAATTAGAGGATCTGCTCATTGTTGGAATCAATTTGAGAGAGAAACCCTACATAAATTTAGGGAGTTACCGGAAGTATTGCACAATAAGAATGTGAGAGGAGTGGGAAAACTTTAATCTGTAAACCGTTTTGAGAAGTTAAAGAAGAATATAACGTAAGAGGATGGGAGAAGTTGAACATTGATGGGGAAATGATTATAAGGAGTAAAGAGATGTATGCGGTCAAAATCAATTAGAGAATCGGAGATTGAAACTAGTCCCTTTCATAAAGAAATGTTCTGGGTTGCATTTGGAATTAAATGGGCAATTACTTGATAAAATTAATGGGCTAACATTCTGTGTTGCATTTGGATATTAAATGGGCAATTACTTGATAAAATTAATGGGCTAACATTATGTGTTGCATTATGATTAATGGCCCATTAGTTGGTAGGGCCTGGTATTAAAAGGAGGTCAAAAATTATAAGACATTCAAAATAAATTTGACATTGACAATGAATTGGCAATTGGAAACCACTTCGCTTTATATATTTATATATAATTGGAGAGCTCAAAACTGAGAATTAATTTCAAAATCGAGAGTCGACTTTGCAATTGGAAACATATATAAATTGATTTCAAATTTAAGAAGGCATCTATTTGTTCAAGCGTCTTGATTGGCTCAATGATGACCCTAATATATAGGGGCGGAGTTCTTCTTTGGGGGGGCACTATGTAGAAAAAGATTCTTCAGAGGGACGCATATCAACAACGCATGTAATCTTCAAAATATATAAGGGCTTATTTGAAAACTTTGGAGGGCCAAATGTTACAAAAAAAAATGATAGAAACTCCTAGAACTTAAGGGGGGTTTCTGAAAGTTGGAACACTATATTACGATGTAGGCAAGATTAAGGTCCTTCTCAACCTCTGTAGTAAGATTTAGGTAGCGTTTTGTTCACTAGAATGGTTTTAGGTAAGAATGGAATGGAGAGTGGAATGAGTCTGGAATGGAATGAGGTAGGAATAGTCATTTCCATTCAAACGTTTGGTTTTACTGAAGAATCAATCCAATAATAGAATTCTTATTCACGTTCTTGCGTTTAGTACACTGAAATGATACTCGGAATGGAATAAATTTTACATAAAACCGACGAAAATACCTTTGTTAGAATTTTTTATTTTTAAATTTTTTCTTATTTCAAGCTACCCAAAATATAATTATTTACCTATTTTGATAGATTATCATTAAAACAACCACAAAATAACACACCTAAAACATCATTTACAATAGCTTAAACATCATCAAAATATCTAAATAACATATTACTAAACTTAAACATCACTTAAATTAGCTAAATATAGTAATCAAGTTAACATTCATCTATAAGTTTAAAAATATCATCCACATTTTGATGTGATAAAGGGCCATTTTGGTCTCAAGGAAAAATTATAAAGGAATGGAATGATCATTCCTATACCTCCCCAATTTAATGATGATTCCATTACATGAAGGAATGGTGATTTCGGAAGTAATGGTCATTCCGCCACTTCATTGCGAACCAAATGCGGAAATGGTCATCTCGTTCGAATGACCATTTCATTCCGACCTTTATTACAACGAACCAAACGCTACCTTAAATTCTTATGAACCTATGCAAGGCTTGTGCCTAAAATGAGAAAGAACTTGTACCACTAATAAAAATTTTACCACTAACTTGGCCAATTGGCTCATATGGGTGGATAATAATGCGAATGAAAAAATAACTAATCTTTAGTTAATCTTATCCCTACCTAATTCAAAGAAAGATCCTAAAAATAAGGAATGATAAGACTTAATTTATTTTGATTCCATGCATAAGATGGACCTTCCACGGGCTTGATTGTGAACTTCAACAGGCCCATGTCTAGGGATTGCATCATATTGTTGCTGGGCATAATAGCATTTGGACTTAGAGATGTTATTCCCACTAGAGAGAACTAGTAGAAATTTTAATGTTTGCCTTAGACTTCATTTCATTGTCATATAGGTTCTAGATTGAAAATTTTTTATTTACCCCACTTCTTTCAGCTTTGCATATTGTAACATAAGAGAGGGTTAAGACAACATCCCAACATAAAACACCCTCTATTTTTTTTTTTGGTAAAAATTAAGTGATTACATTAATATCAAGCAACGTCAACTGCTTCAGCAAGTACATGATCTTGAATGAAATCTAAAAAACAATCCACCCATATTTTTCTCATAGGCCGATGAACAGCCTCCTTTGTAATTAGCCTATGTGACACCTTATTTGTTTCACGCTTAACATCTACTAACGTGAAAGTTTATATACTAAACTTGGTCGCATCTTTTTTTATGATTACAATTAAATTTCGCAATGAATTTTGTTAGAATCTCTCTTATCAACAATTTCATTGAGCTACTCAAATATAGGTTACATTTTTCTTCAGCTTTTGGGCAAAGACTGCCATGATATGGACATAATGGTGGACAACATGTTGGGACGAGAGTTCTGTGAGAAGATCAATGAATACCTATTACATGTTGGAGAAAGAACCCATCGTATAGTTGTTATCCGAAGGTAGGACCATTTTTTGCTGCTTGTTCATGGTGGCATGTCCGCACAACTCATGAAATTCATATTTAAAGAAATCTTTTATTCAATGTACCTACTAGCTGATCAGATCCAAAATATTTGATTCCTTGAAGTTGGCCCTATGTTGTAAATCACTTCAGTGGCTTCTATTAACGCCTTGAGATTTTGATAAAATCTTTGAAAGAGAATATGCTGTTAGTATAGTGATCTTGGGTTATTTATATTAATTCTAATCTGAAAGCATCATGATCTAGTAACAAATGGGATGTGTTTTAAATGGCCTATTATTGTGTAAGTCATTATATTCAAATCTAATGAACAAATGTCACATGAATCCCTGTGAAAAGGGAAGAAAACTAAGTATTAATTAAGTGGAAGTCACTGAATCCCTATGGAAAGTGCATAATTACTGTGGAAAGTGCATGGTGTCCAAAATGGTTTTTCTCGGAAAACTTCTTCCTCACTCTTGTCCATTTCAACCCAAAAACTCTATAACTCTTTTATTTTTTTATTTCTTTATATAAATTATTATTTAATGTTAAATAAATAATATACATGTTATGTTATTTTCTTCAAAAAATTATATCACCAAATAAGAAATTTTGATTTTCTATAAGGAATCCACAGCCGCACCAAACAACATCTGCACCAATTTAATGAGGAAACTCTTTTTGCACAAAACATGAATTTCTAAATTCTACGGAAATCTTTTTCCGAGGTTTTCATTTCTATGGAATTTGCTGACATGGCAATTTCCTCTTTCCGCGGAAAGGGTGTGTACACAAACGTGCCCTTTAGTATTTTATGGGGCCATTCGGTTTAGTTTCTTCCTTTGTACGTGCTAAGTGATTTATTTTCTTTGCAGCAATCCCAATCAATTCAAACACTTGGAGACTGCAATGATGCGTTTATTTGGTAAATGGATTGATTTTGTTAACTTGAGGTCCGGAACATACGTGCAGAACAACCTTCCCACAACGGTATTTATTGTATTTTTCTTTTTAATAGTAATCTTGTGGTTTCAAATAATGGAGAAGTATAGTTTGTGCTTGATTACTTGTTGGTTTTTGTTAAATTTTAAAGTGTATTTTCGATAAAATTCTTAGTTTAATTTCTTGTTGTATTTATTTATTTATTTTGAGTATTATAGTGAGGTTATTATGTGATTTTGTGTTGGGGGCCTTTTGTAAATGGGTCTAACTTGCACATGTGTGGATGACACATGCCTCTCTCTCTCTCTCTTAACTTCTCTCTACCCACCCACTTTTCCATCTTCACATGTTGCCACATCATTACCCTCGCCAGGTCATTACCAACATCTATTTTTCCATATTTACCAAAAAAAATATCCAGTTTTCCATATACCAACATACTGCTCCTTACAAGTACACCTCATTACTCCATCCACTTCTTCATATACCAAGCCACACTTCCCACGCTACTTCATTACTTCCATCCATTTTTCCATATACCAAGCTATATTTTTCGTGTGCTTCGTTGCTCTCGTCCACTTTTCCATACACCGAACTTATACTTCATATACATCCCATTGCTTCTATTCAACCATTTCTCATCTTTCAATGGTTCTCCACTAATTATCTTCCTTTTCTATGCAACTACTTCATTATCTTATTAATTTCTCAAATCAGCTATATATATATAGGCATGTGGGTGACTCCTTCATTCATTTGCCCATGAAATCACCTTGGAGCAAGCATAGAGAGGTGGAGTCACATCATCAATAAGTTCATATCTTGTGCAAGTAGTGGCCTCTAGCTAAACCTGTAGTGTAGTGTTTACCTTTTAATGAAATTGTGACTCTTCCCTCTTTTGTCTTTTGATTGTTCTTCTTCTTTTATTTGTGTGTTGAGTCTTAGGCTAGTGTGGTTTTTTCAACACTAATGAAGAAGGGAGGTTTTGGATATTTGGAGTTCGTCTTTCTCCACAGTTGACTTCTATGTTGTATGCAGTTGAAAGCATTTGTAATTTTGATGTGTTAAGATAATTTATGTACTTCATGTTAGAGATTAAGTGACGGCCAACCAACTTACCAACCTGTTGGTGGGGATACAAATAGACCTTCAACAGTACTAGAGATATGATAATCTCTTTAAAATGCTTCATGACATTTTTCAAGGGACATGTGGGGCTCTTGTTTGTGAGAACTTTTCTATTTCTTTGTATTCCTCGTCAGTTTTTCATTATTGTTGGGCTTATTTCTTTAATAGAATTTTTGATAATAACTGAAAATGTTAAGGTTTTTCTCTCTTTTCTTATTTATTTGACATGATGTGATTACTAGTACACTGGAATTTCAACATCCCAAACCATTTAAAAGGTCTCAAATGCCTTATTTGAGTTTTGAAAATCTAACCCCTTTGATTTATTTTTTTTGGAAATTTGTTGAGGTTAACATTCACCCTCGCTCTTGAGTGGTCATAATTGTGGTCAAACCTTTGCCCTCACTATAAAATTATTGTTGTGTCGTTTCCTATTATCAATTGGTTTTGGGATAAGTGATAACTCAATGGGATGTAAGATCCTACAAGTGGTATCAAAGCCTGGTAGGAACACGCATTTTGCGAGTTCGCAGCAGGATCATAATTGTTGTGCTGTTTTCTATCACTAATTAGTTTTAAGATAAGTGGTAACTCAATGGGGGTGTAAGATCCTACAAAATTCCATTATATTTAAAAATCCAAAATTTCCCAAAATAGAAATTCTTCGAATTTCAACAATGTAGTTGGCGAGTGCAAACTGCAAACCAAATTGCAATATTGAAAACTTGAACTAATAATGGTAATACACTCTTGGAATATTAATTCCTGCACAATCAATGTTACATGTGTATGGGCGATCTCGGATCTAGGGGAAATTAAGAATAAGCACCCTCTTAATTTCTTCCTTGCAATGAAAAAATAAAACCACCTTCATCCCACCGTGAGCATTGCGGCATGCTTCTTCTAAGATTCTGAGTTTCTTCCCTGCCTCGTCTAGAAACCAACTCCCGGTTTTGGAGGAAAAATCGGATTTCACGAGTGCCGAGGGAAGAAGGAATGTGTGGAGAAGTAAAGTCTTCTACGATGCTGGGTAGTGTAGAAAACCAAAAGACTTCACTGGAGAGACCTGAGGAAGCAGCCATTTCGCTGTTAGCTTCGAAAAGTCCGAACCCATCTCCGGGATCACACCAAAATACGCACGGATGAGGAATTCGAATAGGTCCGAGTCGTTGAGGGCAGTGAAAGAAGGAGTCCAATGAGGGGTTGGTGGGGTGGTCAATTCATCATGCAGGGTGGTGTTGGAATCAAGTTACTATTTTTGAATTTTCCCAACTTACTCTCTCAGCATCATCTTATATCATCTTATATGTGATTTTCACTTATTAATACAATGCTCCTCATAGAGAGGTTATGGGTTCAAATCACAAAATAAAAAAAAAAGTACCCTGTTATTTATGAAAAGAATACGAAGGCTTCACTGCTAATCCAGAATAGTTTTAAGTTAATGACTCTTCTGTAACCTGCAAAAAAATTTAAAACAAAAAAGTCACCATAACTCATTCATCCTCCATTAGTATTTTGAATTTCTGTTATTTCTCTCTCTGTTTATAACCTTATATTGTGATGCTACCAATCTATATATTCAACTTGAAATATATACTAACAGCCCATACTCAACATGGAACGTTATTCGTGCTACATTGTGAAACCTAGCTATGGACTATGGTTGTTAAGTTTTTTTTTTTTTTTATTAAGGGAAGAACATCTTAAATGGGTATTTAAATTCAGACAGCATAATTCCATAGAACATAAATGCTCCAATGCATGCTTCGTAATTTCTATGTTATTGAAATGGTTAAATTTGGCTCTATATGCATAATATCTTGCAGAAGTTCGGCACTGCAGAAGAGGATGCGTATCTGAGAGATCTAACTATAAACAGGTAATATGATTTGTACACGTTAGTAAAGAAATAGTACAATATGATAGGTGTAATTGTAGTCTTTTGCCCTCTTTTAATGTTTGGGCATATTGGTGTTCTTTTTCATTTAAACTTGCTTTGTTTGTCAAATGATTTCTTCTATCAGAAGCACTTATTTGGAAAGGTATAACAAGTTCAACATTTTTATGTTAACTGATGTACATCAACATGAATACAAATACATTCATTTCATTAATAGTATATACAAGCAATGGCTAGCTGTTAATCATACAAGCACATTGTGCTTGTTATTATTTGCAGTATTTTCCAGGTACACAGGCATTGGCTAGCCATTAATCTTAGTAATTTATTCATGGGAAGGGTTTAATTTGATGTAGGAGTTTATGTGTGGTACTTTTTAGCTAAACACCTCACAAATCATTTAGTGTCGTTCTTTAATGCCCCTAATTTCATCATCCAGAGGACATTTTTTTTAACAATCTTTTAGTTATATCCTGTTATAACGGGCTAATTAACCTCTCCATCATCGACATCTTTTAGCCAAACAGATTTTATCATCATCAATCTATATTTCTCATTTTAGAAGTACTTTGATTGTGAGATCAGCAAATTGTTAGTTGATGAATACTTATACTTCTTTCTTCAACCTTAAAAATGCACTAGGTACATAAATGACATCAACATGTTCTTCAATTTTTTGTTATTGTTGATGAATATTTATACTTATTTCTTCGACCTTAAAAATGCACTAGGTACATAAATGGCATCAACATATACTCCATTTTTTTTTAAATTGAAAGTAATAAACAAATAGAACAGTTGGATAAGGCAATGAATTTTGGAAGGAAGAACCTTTGGATCAGATATGAGTGTTTGGGCAACACACTGAGTTCCTAATGGATTACTCTTATCCTCAGTGTTTTTTTTTTTTTTTTCAAATTTTTGACCTAATATCTCTCTATGCTGATAGATCTAGATTTTCTTTTTGGTACTTCTACATAAATGGCATCAACATATACTCCATTTTTTTTTAAATTGAAAGTAATAAACAAATAGAACAGTTGGATAAGGCAATGAATTTTGGAAGGAAGAACCTTTGGATCAGATATGAGTGTTTGGGCAACACACTGAGTTCCTAATGGATTACTCTTATCCTCAGTGTTTTTTTTTTTTTTTTCAAATTTTTGACCTAATATCTCTCTATGCTGATAGATCTAGATTTTCTTTTTGGTACTTCTATGGATTTTGAGTTAGAGTTCAGTTTCTGTATGCTCATTTTCTTGGACCAATTTTGACAGTTATTTGTATTGCTTATGACAGCATGTTCTACAATTTAAACACTAATTCAGTTGAAGATTTAACTGGAAGAGGTTAGATTTGTTTGTCGTTTGTTGATCATGTTTTCATTCTATCATGCCCTGATTGCTACTACTTCAATATCTTGGTGCATCTGTTTTGTGTTCAGGTGTAGCAGATCTGAAGTCTGGAGTCATTGTTACTCCTCTGCCCCCAAAAGCTACTTTTTTGGATGATCCATTTCGTGTTCTTCGTGCTATTCGTTTTAGTAAGGATTCAAGTTCTCTCTAAGTTATTGTCTTATTTGCTAATGGGGTTTCTGATGGTCATCCTTATAAATTGTAATATGATGCTGCAATCAATTTTTGTCAGGATTTCTCTTGCTTTAGTGGCTTTTACTAATACATACGTTGTAATTTTAGTTCATAGTGTTTTATGCACTTTAGGACAAGGATGAAAATAGAAAAGTTAGATTTGAAGAAATGCAGCATATCCGAGGATTTGACTTTGGATAGACAAGAATGGAGAAACAGAATTTTAGTGTCTAAAATACCACTTTCACACATGATACACTCATGTGTAATGTTTACAGGTGTTTGCCCCTACAGGACATGTTGTTTATAATACCCTTGTCCGGGGAAGAGTGATTCTATTTGCCATTTCTCTTTGAATATTGGTTCTGGGTCTGTAAGGATTTCTTATTAATTTATAATTGCTTTCTTCAGTCTCACTTGGTGTGTGGTTGATATTTGATTTTTTGTGGCAACTATATCGTTTATTATGCACATCTATTACTAAAAGATACCTGAGTTTCTTTGTTTCTTTTAGGTGCAAGGTTTGGCTTTGTACTAGATGAAGAACTTAAAAAGGCTGCTGCTGATGAGGAAGTGAAAGCTGCACTTGCAAATAAAATTAGCAGAGAGCGCATTGGTCATGAAGTATGCTTATGTTTAAAGTGAAATGGTGCCACTGGTGAATTCCATGTTGCTTATTATGCATTTTTACTGGTTCTTTCATTATTTTAAGTTGCTTCTTTCTTCTTTCTGTGCAGATTGATCTCATGGTATCTGGCAATCAACCAAATAATGCAATTGGCTTCATTAGTGAATTACAATTATTTTGGGTTGTTTTCAGCCTACCTCAAAATTCTGAGCCTGCAGTTGTTGAAGGATGTGACAGGTTTATTCTGTTGTCTTTTTTTTTGTGTGTGTGTGTGTGTGTGGTGGGGTTATGAATTTTTTCTTGTTTATCTATTGAAGGCCTAGAAGATAATGGGAGGTCAGCATATCTTGTGCAATGAGTTATTGTTACAATGGAGAGTATTTATGTTTTATTTTTTGGTAATGAATGGAGAGTATTTATGTTGATTTAGAGTTGATAAATTTTGGATAAAATTCAAAAAAGAAATTTCAAGGCCTAAAACAAAGACATGAATTACCTAGAAAGCTTGTCATGACAGACATTTTTGCTGTTATATGGAGATTAGGTCTTAGAGTGAATACTCTTTTAGTGCCATTGCTTGTTTTTGTTTAAGGAATTTGACACGGTTAATTATTTTATTTGTTTATTTAATCTATTATTTCAGTCTGATTTCAAGAAAATCTTGATCATTGCATGGTTATTTCTTATTTCTAGCATAGTTTGAACTTAGAATCCTCATTTTGACAGGCAATGTGTTGCATATATGAATGCTGCGTGGGATGTTCTACAACAAATCGGATTCTCAATATTCAGTGTAAGATAAAAAAAAATTTCCCAAATAAATGACTCTTTCATTTATTATTGCAAAGGAAAACTGGTTATTAAGAACACAATATTATTTTATTAAGTAGTTTGTCACTGAGTTTATTGATTTCTTCACACCCTTGGTTGTGTAATAACTATTTGTGCTTGTCTAAGTAGCCAAGTAAAAGAGTAAAAATCAGTTTGGGCTTGTTTATCAAGAAACAATTTGGATTAGGTAACTTGGACATTGCTATGTCTTGGTGTTGGCAATGGACTTAGACTTCTGTGATTAGATTTTGAAGACTCAAGCACATCCATCCAATTCATTTGTCTTTGTCTTATCCATGTTTTGACACGGAAACAGAACAAGGCTGCTCTTGATTCGGTCTACATCTGTGAAGAATGTTCCCTATCTAATACACCATAGGACTATCCAACATGTATACCTTACTCTTATAGGACCAAACTTTACACATGCAAGTGGAAGTAGTGACTAGGTAGTGAGATGTTGGGTAAATTTTTGTATAGGCTTTACCGTTTAATAATAAAAAAGAACTTATTTGGGCCTCTGTCAACGTACACCAATCTTCTGATCCAATTATGGGGAGTGTGCTGTTCTGGTAGGAACACACATTGGACATGGATTTTACACTTGAAAAGTAAAGTATCGGATACGACACGATATGATAAGTGGTGCCTATTTTAAAGTATTAGGGCATCATAGATAAGGACCGGCTATATTGAAGGGTAGATCCGAAGAAGTGCAACCTATTTGAGTATTTGGCCCATAATATTGAAATGACAACATGAAATTAATATAGTGGAATCCGACATATTTGGGATAAGGCTTTAATGATGGTGAAGATTTTAAACTATCAATCAGATTAGTGCCCAAGTGCTGTCATCAATCCATTTTTGAAACAAGCAACCCTTGGGTGGATATATTCTGTGTCTAAATCCCCAGGTTCAATTTTACTAACCATTTGACCCAATCTTGGAATAATCACATGTCCATTGTGCTTGAGTTATGGTGGTCAAGAATCTTGACACATGTTCATAGTATCTTAGACATCATAGCTAAGGACCATTTTTGTCCTAACCTTTCTTTTTGTTTACCGTTCTGTCTCTTTTCCCTTTTTCAGTTCTGTTGATATTTGATCTTTAGACACAGTTAAAACAGTGTACTCATTTCCTGTTATTTTCTCCATTACATGTAATGTAATGGCTGTGGGGCTTATAGTCTGTAGTTTCTTTTTGCATAGGGTTTAGTCTGTTGTCCATTTTTAATGTCTGATGAACTGAAAACTTGTAATTTTGTCTGTGATTACTTGTGGAAATTTCAGGCTGAACAATACAGGCTTTACTTGTACGGTGCGTTGTTTATCCCACTACGGCAGACAGTCTATACAGATAGTAAAGGCAAAAAGGCAAGCATTCTCAATTTTTTTCTTCTTGGACGATTGAAATTTAGTAACTTTTTCTATATGAAATGTGGGTCTCCAACTCTCCATTCTTAATGGTTTTGAGCTTCATTGCACTGAAAATCTAATATGATTGACGGGTTTTCCATTCTCCCTTTGGGTATGTTTTGGTCAGCTTAATTTTTCACCTTACTTTATCTAAGGATGTTCTGATTATGCTTATAGAGCATTCTAGGCAAACGATAAAGAGGTACACTCTTTGTAATAGTTTCTATTGCATTCCTTATATCTGTGTGATTGATTGTCCATTGACACTCCTATGATATTGGATCTTGCTTCTATTTAAATCTGCATTATGCTTGTGAGTTGTGTGTGACTAAGTCATTCTAACTTAATTCTTCAAATAGAGACTTCAAAATAGTTGTTTCTTTACCAGAACCTCTATTCTTCTTTCTTCTTCCTTTTTTTTTTTTATTGGTAACACGCCTCGAACTCACAATCTCATGGTTGTAATCTTCTCTATACTCCTAGAAAGGGAAGAAGAAAGTAAGAAATGAGCATGATTGGGGGGAGGGTATTCATCGTGTATTATTCCTTAACACATAACTAAAATATATTAATGAAAAAAGGAAAACTAATTACAAATTTACAATTATACAAACCTGGTATTTGCATAAAGCCCAGCCTATTAAAAAATATATACTTAACAAAAATACTTTAGAGTTTATACATTCCTCAAGCTGGGGCAGGAGTGTCATAAAGATCCAGCTTGCTTCACAATTCAGTACTTCTAGGTTGTCCAAGAGCCTTCGTAAATAAATCAACTTAATTGATTCTCTAAATTCGCATAAATCACTCGAATGAGAATGGGTGAAACATTCTTACGGATAAAATGATAATCGCTACACTATGTTTTGTCCTTTCATGTGTCAATGGAGAAGCACAAGACCAGAAATTGTTTTTTTGCTTGTCTCTCTTTCCATTTCCCTCTCTCTCTCTTGGCCTCCTTTCTTCCTCTTGCTCTCCCTTTCCTCTCAACAACATCAACGATCTACTCTTATAGATGCACTTATAGGGACCTATCAAAAGGTCGGAGTGAAGCTTGGTGGATTGAATGGCAGGAATAACATGGTGATTGGCAAAGCCAATTGCAACGAAGCAGGTCATTTTTTTTCATTTCTTCTTCTCTACTTTCTGGCCTCTACATTAGGGAGATTTTGCCTGTTTAATACATAGGCAAATGTGTTATAGTGCTCTTTTATTACTTTTGTAAAGAGAACTGTGGCATTTTACTTTTGTTTGATAGTTTGTTGATTATGTTCACTATGATAATTGTGATCTCATATCATTGGTAGAATTTCCACAAGATACATGTCAAAATTATTCTTCAATTACTTGATGTGCAGGTTCCTGTTGCCTACCACATCTTTCTTAATTCTCTCAAGCTGAAAGCAAAAGATGGTGCAATGGTCAGTTCAAAATTCTCATTTCACTGAAATAACCTTTATTTATTAAGGTTTTTTTTTTTAACTTTGTCTTCTTAAAATTACTAGCTGTTTAAAGAATTTTGAACTACACTTTTGGGACCTCTCAAATGTGATGCCTTATTTCTTGGCAGGTCATCAACCTGCATAACACGTGCGAGGGATTTGTTTCTTTAATTCCTTTCATGACATCAAGCAAGGATTCAATAGGTGTCGGAACAGAGGTGGAGGAAGAAAATCTCTGTGTGTCCCTCCCTTTGAGACGGCGAATATTGGCAGGTTAATTCCCATGTTTTTTCCCGGTAATCTTATATGCTTTCTATGTCTATAATTTTACATAGAACCTCTACTACTACTTTTAAGCCATAATGAACTGAGTACTTTACTGACTAGCAAGTTTAGCAGAAGTCTTGATATTTTCCTTATACAAGTCAAGTGTCAACCATCGTAGTATTTTAACTTTGAGAGAGAGGTAAAAGTAAGCATAAAGGAAAGAGTGACTTACAACCAATATCTTTGCCTCAATAGAATCTCACTTATACTCCTGCATAGAACATACACATAACTACACCTTTACCAGCTCGAAGAACCCCACAAATACCAGACGCGCTTGGTTTACCCCTTGTCATGCCATCCACATTTAAACTAACCGGGGAAAGTGGGTGGTCACACTTTTGTCCTACATGATTAATATCATATATCAACCTTGGTGAAGATGCGATTCCTTTTGTGAGACGAGCTTGTAGCATATTTGTATGATTCTGTTTCTCACATTCACAAGGTTGCATGTTAGGGTCACATTCCTGTAGAAAACAAAATATATTTGTATGCATTCCCTTAACTGTTACTTAGTTTTGCATGACAGCTTCAAAAATCGTGAAACTTTCGAACTATTTCCTTGTCATTTTCTTGAATGAGTTACAATGTTCCTTGTCGTTCCATGTCTTCCACTGGTGATTTCGCCTTTAGCTTCTCAAAACTTCCTAACCATCTTTGTTGATGGTAGCTATTTTGAAGTAATGGAAACAGCAGCTGCAAAATCTATAGTCATTGCCATTACAATATACCAGCAGTTTAGGTAGACAGCAGAAACAAGAATGGTGGTCTTCTTGTTTAAATCTTATTTATGATTTACGATTCTGTCATTTCAATGCTACATAAAAACCCATATGGTGGTAACATTCAAATACTTTTGATGATTCCTCATGATGAATGCAAGTGGCTTCTTAGAACTGAAATTTATGTTCTGTAATTCAATCATATTGGTCAAACAAGTGAGTTCATAACCTATGTTATGACCTTTGTAATAACTGATAGTTTGCGTCACATTTATTGTCACCCTTACACTGTACATGTTATTCCCAACAATTTTTATGGTAGTTTCTAAATTGAGGATACTGGGATCTTTTTCATTGTTGCTAACATTTACATTTACTTGTTCAGGATTGCTTCTGCGACAGATTAAAGATTTTTGGCGTGTAGCCTTGTTGATGTCAATGTTGTTACCAATCAATAATGACCATACTGAGGAATTTCTGAGGGAGCATTCCAAACTGGAGGAGAAAATTGATACATTCAAAAGAGTAGAGAATTTGATTATTGAATTGGGTGAGATTCAACACCCTTTCTTTCATTAGATATTCAATTTCATGGGAATGAGTCTTTCATGGTATTTGCAATTTGACTCTCTCTCAAGCGTGCTTGTGGCTTTAAAACCTAATTTCGGACCTCGTGTTAGTCAGGTCCAAAACTGATACATCTTGGTCAAAATATTGTTCTAAACTGCAAATTCATTCTGTTAAGTCCATTTTGTTTGATAACAAATTGATAATATTATGAAAAAAAAATGAGAATATTTGTTCTCAATGGTATTTATATCATTTTAGACATTTTACTTGGAAATAAATCCATTTGAAAAGTTCTAATATGTTTTTAAATTTTGAACTGATACCACTACATGTCAGTTCTGGTTATGAAGGCACCAAATTGTATTGGGAGTTATGACCAGTTACATGTCTTTAAAATTTCTCAAAATATTGGAAATCTCTCAATTTTTCTAAATTCTCTTGGGATCCACTGATGAGACCAATTTCAGAGAGATAGAGAGAGAGAACTATACATGTTCAGACCAAGTGTGACAAGGGTTTGAAAACTGGACCATGACCAAGTTGGGGCCTACCTGACCCGCGTGAGTCTCCTTCCAATTTCCTCTCAAAACCCCACCACCACATCCATCAAAACCCCCAATCTACAACCGACTTGGCAAGTCTTATTTTTCTTTTATATCCATCCAAACCCACAATCTACAATCGACTTAGGTGAGTCTTATTTGCTTCTTCAACCCATTCTTGCAGCTAACCACACAGAGAAAAAAAAAATTTTGACTCAGCTGAGTGGCATGTGAGTCAATTCACTAACTCAACTTGGCTCAGGCCAAGTCCAAGTCTGATTCCGATATTTTTGACAATGAGTGTGTCTCAATTCCTCTTTCTGGAATCAATCTTTGTGTATCTATATCCAATCCAAGATTCTCTTTGTATCATATCATAGAATCGTGTTGGGAGTATATATGCATAGTGCATGTAGCCATTTGATACCAGAATGGCAGAATCAACCAATCACAAAAACTTTACTTCAAAATTTATTGTGAGAGGCACCCATGAATAGTTGCAATATCTTCACAGTGCTTGCTTCTACTTCAAGAAAGTGTTGTTTTTGCTACATGCTTTAGATCCTAGATTACATGCATTTTCTGATTTCTTACTGTGCATGGTATGAGATATTGCAGATCTTGACCACGTGTGGAACATTGAACCTTTGCTAGATGGGAAAGCTATTAAGAACGTTCTACAACTTAAGGGTCCGGTGCGCCAACTTGGGAAATGGGTAAGACAATGAAAATCTTTTTTTTTTTTTTTTCACTTTCAAAAGAACATTTGAAAGCATTGTGGAATCAAGAAATCCATTTAGGCCTGTTTGTTTAGAGGATATCTAAGAACTCCTATATGGGGGATATTTGATAATTCCAAATGCTATTGCACAGCTAGATTTATAGATGCTCAAGGATGCTTGAGTATTTTGAAAACTGAATATTTAAAAATTGAGAAATTTTTGCAAGCCAAAATGCGAATCTACATGGCTGAATTTTTGAAAACTCACAAACCAAAGAAGGTTGGGAGTATACATGCATCTAGCCAAATGCTTGGCAAAAATATCCAACAGCAATCAGTCAGGAATTCTTGCGTACAAATGCCCCTTTATTGTTGCAAGATGTTGAAGATCTAACAAGAAAGAAATGTGAACTGTAACTGATGAAAATGAAAACTTTCATTTTGCTTTTCTTACCCACTATTTGTTCCTAGTCCTACTACATTGAACTTAAAGGGCATGTTTATGCTGAATATTTTCTTCGAAAAATTAAAATGGTTTTTCAGGGAATGATTTTGCATTACGTTGTGTTAAATTTTCCATGCTTTACATTTCCTAAAGTGGGAGCACTTTTCGCAGTTATTGTGAAAATTAGATTCATTCTTGGGACAAACCATTCTCTGCAGTCCTACATGAGGTAGAAAGGCTTTTCACCGTGAAAAATGTGTTACTACACCATACAGTAGTAACTGAAATTGTAGAGCACTATATATCCAGTTTTCATTTTCAGAAATCACTGTGTACCATGCATTTTTCACTTTTTATCTAGCAATTCCAAAAATACCTTACTAAAAGCTGCCTCTCTCTCTCTCTCTCTCTCTCTCTCTCTCATGCTAATTGATACCTATCATTGCAGACAACAAGAGTGTTAAAATGGCAGCTTGCCCATCCAAATGGCACAGCAGAAGAGTGCATTGATTGGATTAAGCAATCTTAGTCTAAAGGTGAAAAGCTGGAATGATTTAATAAGCTAGACCCTGTCATTGAATAAAAGATACATGGGCTTTCTGATTCCAAAGGCCACTCACTACTCATTGACCGGTTGTTTGACTCAATCGTGCTGATCGCTCGAAGGAAAATCTTGTGAGATTTGTCTCTTGTAATTTGTTCGATTTTACATGAAAGAATGGCATTTTGAAATTACTTGTGGTCCTGCTATAAAAAGAACTAAAAAGACATAGTTTAAACTTTTTTGACATTTTGGAGAGGAGCTGTGATTGAATCATATTTGTACATTTGGAATTGGATTAATTTGTACAACTCATATTGGACAGACATTTGTCAAAATCTTTCAGCAACTTCATGTCTCTATAGATGATGTTGTGAGATTTCAAAGTCTAAGCCTAAATTTGTGAGAACAATGTGATATTAGTTTTGACTAAAAAAAAAAAAAAAAAAATGTTGCCCTAATATTGATTCACTAGTCTTGCATTTTGCAGTTTAATAATTTTACTTCCAACATTGCAGTTTAATCTCTCATATTGCCAACAAAGGACGCGTCATATTCAGTTGGGACAAGTCCCATGTAATGGGTGGAACTTGCCATGGGCCTCGACCAAACCATTAAAATCGAATGCAATCCCCACTAATATCATATCCCAAGTTTTTACTTGAATAGGATTGATCCCAATTTAAGATTGGACACGTGATTGATAATTTAAGGTTATGATACAAGAGGGAGGTTATGATACTAAGGGGGACTGCATTCAATGGAGCTTGCTAGGTAGGCCCCATGGTGAGTCAGAGTTAGATAGTAGATGTGTAAAATGGGCCGGGCTGCCCAAGCCTAGCACGCGGGTCAACGTGCTGTGGCTTAGCCTGGCACATTGATTGTCAACGCCTGCCCTTGGCTCGACCCATAGCACATGCATCGTGTCTTCATCTCTACGGGATAAGAGGGTTTGAAAGACTGAGAAAGAGATTTGGAAGAAAGAAGAGTAATCGTTATACATGTATTAAAATTAGAAATCTCATATGCTACTAAAAAAATCACATTGCATTGCATGAATCTCATATCAGAAATTCCTCCAAACAAAAGAAAATATTTATAAATGAGTATTAAATAGTTTCCCCTTTAATAAAAGATCTAATTAAGGAGATGGAAAAATGGATAACATGCTATAGAAAATAATTGTTGAAATATCTCCACAGACATGTTTTTTTTTTTTTTTTTTTTGCGCTGGTACATTTTCACAGACCCACACTCACACTAGGCAAGTCTCTATTCAACAGACCCAATGATAAATAAAAGTTATGCAGGATATATTTATCTTTTAAAAAAAATTTACATAAATTTGACTTTATCAGTAAAATCAACTGAGTTGAATTTTTGTTTGAGGCATTCAAATCTCTAAACTATTCCCATTATATTTGAACGATCTGAGATCTAATTTCGCCACAATGATATTGATCATGCGATCGATAAAAATGTAAACAAGCTGCAAACAAATAACCATTTTTTTAATCATTCAAATTAGGAATTTCTAAGAGGAAAAAAATCGCTTAAATCCTTATAAAACAGCAGAGGACATTTCTGTCCTTATTCCATGATATCATGGATTGTCAGTGTATGTTATGTGATAGCGTGGAATCTGTATTCTATCATTACAAAACCTCATCCCTTTTTCAGAATTAAATCATCTCCTCCAATCACTTTGTTCCTCTTTGTGGCTAAATCAGTGTGGAAGGAGAAATCTTTGCTTGTTCTTCTCAAGTGAAAGCCAATAGATTTTCCTGGTGTCGTTTAGACCAACCTAACACACTGCTCTCTCTCTCTCTGTTTGATGTCCACCTTGGTAGTAAGGAGGTTTTTTATAAAGGCCCCTATATTTTCCGATGGAAAGGCTTTGGATGTAGATTAGGAAAATAGATAATATCAAGCCATTAAAATGATCTCAGCCTTCGGTTTTATGTCTTCAAAGTTAAAAGGAGCAAAATCGTCTTTTTATGTAGAACTCAAGGGAAAAGCCATTTAAGTTTTTTTTTTTAATAATAAATCAGTCCAAATTTAAAAGTTGAATTATCAAGTTATTTTTTGTAGGGCTGTTAGTCAATGGAGGTTTTGGTATTAAAAAAGCATTAAATATGGGGGCCTTCTTAAAGTTTTGCAATCTATTACTCTGTTCCGCCAGCGTCATTGCTAGCATGCGTTGACATATCAAAATCATCTCTAACAATTCTCTTATTTTATCACTTATTGATGCTAGCTCTATACTTCATTAAACGGTGTGTTCTATCTTTCAAAGTTTAATAACACATCTGCCCCACATTCTTAATTCACATAGGACTTGACTGAGTCCCTTGAGACCGACTCATCCAAGATGCAAATCCGAGTTAACCCGGACTATGAACAGGTTTTGGATTTATTTTTCAACAAGGGTTCAGATACCAATATTCAGATCATTGCTTGCAACTGTTTTCCGAGCTCAAGTTAAATTGGTATGTCCAGGGCTGTTTAATTATTAGTGTGTTTTTCCCTTTAGACTTGGAAGATCCTTTGCAGATTATTCTGTTTATCTGAGAAAATAGAAATCGCCGAAAATTATCAAGACATAGAGTTGCTTACAGATTTTTTTTTAACTAGTGTCAATCTCAGTAGCACAAATCAATCCATTCTTACCAAATGTACAGATATGGTTCAATCACAGCTCTCCAAGATATCAAAAGAAGTATAATATTTCTTTTAATAGCAGTTATACAAGTAATTTCAAACTGCCAAAAACGGTAAGAAGATTGTTAAATAATGATGAAAGTTAGATTTACATTCTTTCATCCTATAGCTACTCAACAAAGGGAACTCGAGAATCGAACAAATGAGAAATGGGCCGGAGACAAAACTAACAAGATTTTTCTTTGTAGTGGTCAGCACGGTTTAGTGGAACAACCACAGCCAATGATTGGTTAGTGGCCTTTGGGATAATAAAGACCATGTATAAGATAGAATGCTCTTTCTGTCACTCTCGCTGCAAAAATGCGGGCTTGAAAGGAGCAGAACAATTGACTAAAATGGCAGCGTTCAGGTTAGTAAATCATTCCAGCTTTGCGCGTTTAGACTGAGATTGCTTGATCCAATCAATGCAGTCTTCTGCAGTGCCGGTTGGATAGGCAAGCTGCCATTTAACCACTTTTTGTTGCTGCAAAAAGCAGCATCAGCTAATATGAGAGAGAGAGAGAGAGAGAGAGAGAGAGAGAGAGAGAGATTACTTCCACAGTGATTTCAGAGAATTAAGATAAAAATCTTCCCCAATTTCAGTTTTTTTACTGTTCCATTCGACAACACTTTTTACAGTGAAACGCCTCTCTACCTCATGTAAAAATAAAACTGCAAAAAATGGTTATCTATCACCTGAGCATGAATCTGCTTTCCAAATTGATTGCAAGAAATGCTCTCACCTCAGGAAATGAAAAACATAGAAAATTTAACACAAATGCTGAATCATTCCCTTGCAAAACATTTTCATCATTTGCAGAAAATGCTCAGCATAAACATGCCCTTTTAAATTCATTTTTGTAATACTAGGGACAAAAAGGTTAGTAAGAAGTGCAAAATGTCACAGTTCACACTTCATCTCGTCATATTTTCAACATCTTGCAACAAAAAGGTGGCATTTGTTTGCAAGAATTTCTGATGGGATTTCTCACTATTGGGAATTTTGCAGAGCCTGGTAGATTTACTTTTTTGGCTTTGCATAATTCTCAATAAATTCTCATATATCTAGCTTTCAAAATGCCCATGGATCCTTGAGCATTTGTGAATCCAGCTGGGAGACAGCATTTAGAAATCTTAGATATCCTGCGGGAAGGAATTCTGGGATAGCGCTAAACAAACAGGCCTAAATGAATTTCTTGAATTTGCAATGTTTTCAAATGTCTTTTGAAAATAAAAGGATCTTTATTGTCTTACCCATTCCCCAACTTGGCGCCCTCCACTCTTAAGTTGTAGAACGTTCATAATAGCTTTCCCATCTAGTAAAGGTTTAACTTTCCACACATTGTCAAGATCTGCATCTCAAACCATTAGAATCAACAAGTCAGAAAATCCATAAAATCTAAAACATCAGACAGGATCTAATTTATGCAGCAAAAACAACACTTCGTTGAAGTAGAAGCATGCATGTAAACAGATTATAGAATCTTCCTTGCATGAGTGAAGAAATTACAACTGTTCATGGGTGCACGTGCGCTCTCACCAGAATTTTTGGAGCTAGGTCTCTGTGGTTGGTTGATTCTGGTATCAAATAGCCAGATGCATATATATCCAAACGTATTTTCAGAAAGAGGAACTCAGTCAAACTTGGCCTGAACATGTATGGTTTTCTCAAATTTTTTTGAGAAATTGATCACATAAGTGGAACGCCAAGAGAATTGAGAAAAATTGAGAGATCTCTCCCAATTTTTTTAGATATTTGAGAGACAGCCATAACTAATCATCTCTCCCAATACCTTGGTATCTGCCATGATCAGTACTGATTTGTAGTGGTATCAGTTTAAAATCTAAAACTTATTAAAAAGAGTTTCAAGTGGTTTTATTTCCAAGTAAAAGTCTAGTAACACTCTAAATACTATTAAGAATGAAGTTTCTCATTTTTTTAATTTTTTTCAAAATATTGTCAATTTATTTTTAAAAAATGAAAGAACAAACTGAATTTATGGTTCAGATCAATATTTCAGTCAAGATGTATCTTTTTGGGACCTGACTGATACAGGGTCCAAATTTTGGTTTGAAAACCACAACTACACTTGTCCACATACAAAATCACCTGCAATGGAAGATCCTAAAACCACAAAATCACCTGCAATGGAAGATCCTAAAACCACGTGTGTGTGTGTGTGTGAGAGAGAGAGAGAGAGAGAGAGAGAGAGAGAGAGAGAGGGAGAGAAACACCATCATACTGCAAATACCATGTCAGAGACACACGCCAACATACTTGAAATATAACGATAGAAAGGGTGTTGGCAATCTCACCTAGTTCAAAAATAGAATTCTCCACTCTCTTGAATGTATATCTTTTCTAATTTATTTTGGAATGCTCCATTAGAAATTCCTCAGTGTGGCCATTATTTAGAAAAATGAGATAAACTGACTGAATTTTACGGTTTAGACCAATATTTCAGCCAAGAAGTCCCTTTTTGGACCTGACTGATACAGGGTCTGAAATGAAAACTACGATTACACATGTCTATGCACAAAAATCACCTTCAGTGGAACATCTTAATTCCCCACGTGTGTGTGTGTGTGTGAGAGAGAGAGAGAGAGAGCCATCAGTCAAACTACAAATACCATGAAAGAGACATGTCAACAAACTTGAAGATATATCGAAAATAAGAGTGTGGGCAATCTCACAACAAACTTGAAGATATATCGAAAATAAGAGTGTGGGCAATCTCACCTAGCTCAATAATAGAATTCTCTACTCTCATGAATGTATCTCTTTTCTCCTCTAGTTTGGAACGGTCCCTCAGAAATTCCTCAGTATGGTCATTATTGGTTGATAATAAAGTTGACATCAACAAAGCTACACGCCAAAAATCCTTAAGCCGTCGCAGAAGCAATCCTGGACAAGCAAATGCTAAAGGTTAGCAACAATGTAAAAGATCCCAGAATCCTCGATTTAGAAACTACCAAGAAATTGCAGGGAATATAAAGGGTGACAAACTGACAATAAATGCAACCAACACATGTAATAGAAAAAATCAAACACACGGCCGATTATTAAAAAGGTTGATAATCATAAAATATTATATCATATACTACAAACACACTTGTTTGATCAATATGACAGATTTTCAGAACATAAATTTCAGTTCTAAGAAGCCAGCTGAATCATCAACAGTATTTGAATGTTATCCCCAAAAGGGTTTCTGTTAGCATTCTCTTTGAATGAAATGACAAAATTTAAACAAGCAGCTCCCATTCATGTTTCTGTTCATGCTTTTATCTACCTGAACTGCCGGTATATTGTGATGGCAAAGATTGTAGATTTTTCAGATGCAGTTTCCATTAATTCAGAATACCTGCCATTAACAGAGATACTTTGGAAGCTTCAAAATGCTAAAGGTGAAAACACCAGTGGAACACCAAAAGAGAGCAATTTATAATCCTCAAGAAAATAGCTCCTCTAAATTGAAAGCCATGTTGCAAGTCATTCAAAGAAATGACAAGGAACAAGTCTGAAAATTATGTCATTTGTGAAGCTATCCATGCAAAACTTAGTAACAGTTAAGAGAATGCATATAAACATGTAAGCATTTTTTTTTTCTATAGGAAACATGGCCCTAGCCTGCAACCCCGTGTTTGTGACAAAGAGCACCTTACAACTATGCAGGCTCTTGTCTCAAAAAATGAATCAATATATATATATATATATATATATATATAAAACAAAGAAAAGAATCAATCTTCACCATGGTTGATAAATGAAATTCATCATGTAAGACTATATGGTGGCTGACACTCAACTTGTAATAGCGAATTATCAAGCGAATCATCAAGATTCAAGACTTCCGCTCGACTTGTAAAGTACTTCAGTTTTTATGGCTTGTTAGCAGTAGTCAAAGAGCATAAGAGTATTTGGGAAAAACATGGGAATTAACCTGTCCATATTCGTCTTCTCAAAGGGAGGGACACATCGAAATTTTCTTCTTCCAGTTCTGCACTGACAACTACTGAATCCTCGCTTGATGTCATGAAAGGAATCAGAGAAACAAATCTCTCACATCCACTGTGCAAGCTGATGACCTGCAAAGAAATAAGACATCACATTTGACTGATCCCATAAGCGTAATTCAAAATTCTTTGAACAACTAGTACTTTTCAAAGGACAATCTCATAAAGAACTTAGTCAATCCAGTTATTTCAGGGAAAAGAGAATTTTGAACTGACCGTTTCAGCATCTTTTGTTTTCAGCTTGAGAGACTTATGAAAGATATTGCTGACAACAGGAATCTGCAGATCAAAGTAATGAAAGAATGATTTTGACATGTGCACCGTGGAAATTCTAGAACTGCAAGAACAAAGCATGGGATATTTGCTACTGATGATATGGAATCACCATCATCATAACGAACATAATAAAAAAACCATCAAAGGCTCAATCATTTATGAAAACAGCAGAATTAGCTGAACAGTATGATTCTCAGTAAGGTCGTGGAAAGATTGGACAGCCCACTTGGATTAAGATGTGAATCCAGTCATTAAGAAAGCTATTCTGGCTTGTTGGCACACGGCTAGAACTGCAAGACTTGATGCCTGGCACAGAAATTTTGAGAGAAATGTAGCCAGCCAAAATTTCAGTTAAAAACTTTCATTATAGTGCTTTTTTTTCAGTTCATAAAGAAGTGGTGCACTTTCAGTTTCATTACTAAAAGAAGGTGCATCACTGGTTTACCATAGCAGCCTGAACAGAGACGTCGTGCTTCATATAGAAAAGCTAGAGGATCTAAACGGTGAGCAGAAAAAATGAGAATCCTTGCCTTTTTGCCTTTACTATCTAAATAGACTGTCTGCCGAAGAGGGATAAACAATGCACCGTACAAGTAAAGCCTGCATTGTTCAGCCTGAAATTTCCACAAGTAATTACAGAAAAAATAACAAGTTTTCAGTTCTTCAGACATTGAAATGGATAAGATTTATATCTGATAAAACACTCACTGAGACTAAATCCTTTGCAAAAAAAAACTACAGGCTATAAGGACCAGCTGCTATTACATTATATAGAATGGAGAAAAAATTGGGAAATGAGTACAGTGTCTGAACTGTGATAGAATAATAAAATATCAACAGAACAAATAAAAAGGGGAAGAAGTCTAAAGGTAACCAAAATGAAAAAGGCTTAGAATCAAACCAGGATTCTTGACACAGTGAATGTGGATGTTGAATAAGCTGGTGTAAACAGAAATTTCAGGTTCACTGTTGATGCACGTAGTACCCAGGCGAAGGTTCAAGCATCAAGTACAAACTTGTGTTGTAAAAGGTTCAGCAAATTGAAGGTTGGTTCAGACCCGGATTGAAGGCTGTGATGCCTGGATACTTCAGAACAGGCAATGTATGGGGTTGTATCTAAACTGACACTTCACTTTAAGTGTAAAATCTGTGTCCCTGCCTGCCATACCCAAAAGCCATGTCTCTACTGTATCCATGCTGTATCTGGGCATCATAGATTGAAGGTAGTCCAGAAAGGCTTGGACCAATTGTACTAAATCTACTAACCCACTCCCATGAACAAGCAAAAGGCAGGAAATATCAAGCAATTCATCAAAATCTTCAAGGTGAACAGAGCCTCAAAGACCGACAAAAAAACAGAGCCTCAACAATTAAACGATAAAATCCAGTCCTTTGAAGAAACCATGAGAAATACTTTCAATAGACAGTTTAGATATGCCCCCTGAAAAGTATTGGAAGGCTTGCAAATTTAATCCAGCAACTTAAAGGGCACATCTACAATTACATGTTGACCGCCATGACCCAAGAACTATGGACGTGACAATGCCGAGATTGGATAAAACAGTTGGTAAAATGGAACCTTAGCATTTAAACACCCAATATATCCAACCAAGGGCTGCTCCAAAAATGGATTGACGACAGCACTTGGGCACCAACCTTACTGGTCCTTCAAATGCAACTAAAATCCAGCAGTGACATCCTCTGACAGGTTTTGGATAGACATCTGATATTTGAAAAACTTAAGGATGTGGGAACCTGTTGAGACAACAGCCCACTGCCCATAGCTGGATCATAAGGTTGGTGTATGGCAACAAAAGCCCATACAAATACCTTTTTGTTTAAATGGTAAAGCCTGTACAAAAATTAACCCAACATCTTGTTAATAGTGGTCATTCAGTGACAAAATTATATGACCAGAGAGAAACCTTGCTCTAATACCATGCCAAATCATGGATTAGACAAGACAAATTATTTCGATGAATGTGCTTCAGTTAGAGTTTTCAAAATCAAATCCCAGATGTTGTCCTTTGCCAACACCAATACATAGCAATGCCCAAGTTACTAATCCAAAATGTTTCTTGATAAACAAGCCCAAACTAATATTTACCCTTTTACTTGGCCTCTGAGACAAGCACAAATAGTTCTAATGCAACAAAGGGTATGAAGAATTTAACTAATCAATGAGAAAAAAGCAATTCATAAAATAATAATGCGTCCATGATAACCAATTTTTTGTTTAGGTAATCAATAGAAGAGAGCTTTTATTGGGGAAAATTTAACTTACACTGAATATTGAGCATCCAACTTGTTGTAGAACATCCCATGCAGCATTCATAGATGCGACACATTGCCTGTTCAAAAGAGGATTTTAAGTTCTAACTAGGCTAAGAAATAAGGAATGACCACGCAATGATCAAGATTTTTCTTGAAATCATAGAGAAATGATGGATCAATCAAACAAACAAATAACCATGTCAAATAACTTAGACAAAAACAACCAATAGCACTATAAGAGGGTTCACTTTTGATACCTAATATCCATATAACAACAACAATGTCACCATGGCAAGCTTTCTAGGTAATTCATGTCTTTGTTTGATGCATTCAAAGTTCTATTTTGAATTTTATCCAAAATCAACGCTTAATCAACATAAATACTCTCCATTGTAACAATAGCACATTGCACAAGATATATTGTCCTCCCTACAAGATGCACAAGCAAGGGACTAGAAAGTAGAATCAATCTCTAGATGAGGAAATAAATCTCTAGATGAGAAACTATTATATTACATCCATTATGCTCTAGGGCTTCAATAGATACACACCAAGAAAGACACAAAATGCACACCCTCGTGCACGCACGCGCACACCCCAAAAGAAAACCTGTCAAACTAACTTTTAGATTAGGTTTTCTTGCAATGGACATATATTAAAAAAATTAAAAAAATACACAAAACAAAAGAAGAGAAAAAAATAAACGTTAGATGTGAAGTGGTGATCACTTGCTTCTTTAGATACCCATTCGCCAGCTTGGCTTACTTGCAATAAAAAGCAAAGAGCATGACACTCAATATAATGAGTTGAAAGAACTAAGAATCCAATATAAACATGGTGTTGGAATTTTATACATGTAAATTTAGATGTTGTAATAAACCTGTCGCATCCTTCAACAACTGCAGGCTCAAAATTTTGAGGTAGGCTGAAAACAACCCAAAATAACTGTAATTCACAGATGAAGTTCATTGCGTTAACCGGTCGATTGCCAGATACCATGAGATCGATCTACACAGAAATAGAAAGAAGCAACTTAAAATAACAAAGCAATCAGTAAAAAAATATGAAAAGCAAAATGGAATTCACTGGCATCATTTCACATCAAACATATCATACTTCATGACCAATGCGCTCTCTGCTTATTTTATTTGCAAGTGCAGCTTTCACCTCCTCATCAGCAGCCGCTTTCTTAACTTCTTCATCTAGTACAAATCCAAACCTTGCACCTGTAAGAAAAAAAAAATCAGGATTAACAAAAGAGAGATAAAGAAACTTAGTTCACCATCTATATGAGAAACTGTTTTTTTTTTATATTATATATATGAGAAACTTCAGGAAGAAACTGTATAAAATATATGGAAAATGAATATATAGGCATAAACTCAAAGCAAACCTCATTTAAAAGACGATAGTCAGGTATTTTTGAGAAATAGATGCACATAAAAACCGATCTGATTGCCGCAAAAACTAAACATCAACATACCCATCAAGTGAGACTGCAAAAGCAACTACAAATTGATAAGAAATCCTCACAGGCACAGAACCAATCTAAGAAGAATGGAAAAGAGAATCATTCTTTCCCCATAAAAAGGGAATTATAAACACCCATGTTTCGTAGAGACACATGCAAACACTACACAAGTTGGCGTGTGGAATTTGCATGTAGACACTAGAACTTTCTAGGTCCCAGACAAGTTTACCACTCAGGTGCCCTGCCACCTCCTGTCGTCTCTGCGCGACAACACGGACGTAGGCCCTCACTCTGAGATTGTCTGCCCCCAAAAGAAAGAAGGAAAAGACAGAAGGAATAACATAGTCTGGGTTAAAATCCAGACTATCTGATAATTTCCAAAGTCCCAAAATTCAAATGCCACAGCAAAGAGAAGAAATCAAGTAGCAAAATAACAAATACTCACCTACAATGTTGAGTAATTCACTGCGTAACTTCAATTATGTGGACATAATCAATCCAAAGGAGAATAATTGAATAATAATTAAATTTATTGAATTTTTTAAAGTGATTGCTGCAGATCATCCAACATAATAGGCTTCTATAATGCATAAAACACTATAAACCTAATTACATCATATCCATTGATCAAAACCACTAACGCAATAGAAGTCCTAGATTTTAGAAGTACTAAGCTAGTTTAAACTTTAAACCATTTAGAAAAGAATTAAAATTAAAGGAAACTGGTTGCTGGATATTTCTCGATGTCTAGAGTAGAATGGTTGACGCCCACGTGGCCCACCAGCTGGGCCAAAGGGATGGCACCAAGTAGACCCTTGGGCGACCCCGGGGGTTGGGTCAGTTTGTGGGCTTGGGCCCATTAAGGCCCTGTTGAATGAAGCCCACTAAACTGAAAACTTTTCTAAACCATTTTTAATAGAGGCTAGCCCATGGGTTACCACTCCAGTCCAAAACTTTTAATTATGGGCTGTCTTGGTGTTCCCGAATCGCTCCATGAACTACTTGCCTTTTCGGTGGTAGAAATTATATGATTCCCATCTCGTTCTCATCAAGGAAGGGATGCATCATGCATCAGCACATCGCCATCATATTCATGCCAGCACATCACCCCCACATCATTACATTGACCTGTTCACTCCAGCGAGTAGCAGCCCGTGTGTTTGCCTCTGTGCCCATATCAGCACACCCAGCCACTACTGACACTGCACTTAGTGACTGTACAAGCCATGCAGAGACATTTTCTAGAAAGTAGAAACCCTTAACACTGTAATATACGTATAAAGGATAATGATGCCCAAGACCCCAACTTTTTATTATCCACCACTCCTATTCACACTGATACTTCCTGTTAGAAGTCCCTCCTACCAAAACCAGTAGTGACACAACGGCCACAGGGCCACAGCAAGATGGCCTCACATTACTGATCTGTTGTAATCTAGAGTAGGTTAGAAAAGATAGAGCTTACCATTGTAATATAGACATGATATAGATATATAGATAATAAATCTAGTTGCCTTCTTTCTCCTTTCCTCTTGTGTAATCTCATGGGCTTGTGGACCTTGTGCCACTACTAGCTCTAAAAAGCCAAAGCAAGCCACGACTTAACCTGAACTCAGGACATTGCCACCCCTAGAACCTAATCAGTTGGAAGACAGAGTCCAGCTACTAAAGAGCAAGGAGGGAAGGGGCTTAACCATGAGTTCGAATCATAGAGTGCTTATAGAACAAAAAGTTTCCACATTTTCTGTTTCTCTGGTCATATCTCGTTGGGTAAACTGAGAGAAAAGAAACAAGAACTTAACCTTATAGGAGATTTGATTTTATTGCATTAAATCTGATTCACCGAATGCAATCCCAGATAGAATGAGATGTTAGACGTGTTATGTTACTTATGTAACATTTAAATCAAAGGAGCTGCTTGACAAAAAATTGACTGATGAAGCACCAATAATACAATTTATAAATATTGATGGGGCAGCTAAGGGGAAACCAGGGCCTGCATGGGTTGGAGGGGTGCTCTGCAACAGTTATGGGGTTGTTCTTAGCTCTTACCTTGTTTTCAAAGCATGTGGGTCGTATGGAGTCCAATGAAGCAGAGGTGGTGGCTATCTTGGAAGCTCTTCGCATTTTTGCCTCTTCTTTTCGAGAATCATTGATTGTTGAAAGTGATTCTTTAAATTCTATCTCTTGGGTGTTGACAGCTAAGTTTCCGTGGAGGTTTCAATTTTCTTTTTTTCTTTTTTTAAAGATCGATTGAAATCCATTAAAAAAGAGAGGAGTCACAGACTCTGTACAGTATAAGAGCACTATACTGAACCAAAAAAGACTCAGCAACAAAAACAAGCTGGGTCATGCAAAAAAAGCAACTATACAAGACGGAAAGAAAACCAAAAATCAAGAAGACAAGGCAAGGCAGAAGTAGAAGAAAGGATCAAGTCTGGCTTCCCAATTCCTTCTTTAGCCAGACGATCTGCCTCCCCATTAGCACAACGATCTGCTTCCCAATTTCTTCTTTAGCCAGAAGAAAGGTTTCAATTTTACTTTAATGAGATCTTCTTTTTCTCGTCTTCACTTGGAGTCAGATTTGTTGCTGTTGTTGTTTTGCTTTTGTTATAATCCATTTATACCAGTTGTTTGATTTTTCTTTGTTTGGTTCTGTTAGGCTTTCTTTGTTTTGTACCAATAAAAAACAAACAATTTATAACTATTACAAGCCCCATTACAAGCAAATAAAAATAGAATTTAGTGATAACTGAATCATTACCAAAACGAATAGCACGAAGAACTCTAAGTGGATCATCCAAAAAAGTAGCTTTTGGGGGCAAAGGAGTAACAATGACTCCAGATTTCATGTCTGCTACACCTGAATACAAAACATATGCATCAAGGCATTGAAGAAGTAGCAATCAGCGCATAATAGATTATAAAGATGATCACCAAGCAACAAAAAAACTCTAACCTCTTCCAGTTAAATCTTCAACTGAATCAGTGTTTATATTGTAGAACATGCTGTCATAAAAAAGTAATACAAATAACTTTAACAATTGGTCTAAGGAAATGAACATATAGAATTAATATCTGGCTCAAATCCCTAGAAGAACCCAAAAAAAAAAAAATCTAGCAGTCTAGAGAGAGAGGTCAAACATTTAAAAGTAGACAAAAATGAAAGATGTATTCACAAAAGAGGTGAAGCTAGTGAAAGGATGTGATTCCTGATGAATGACCACATATATAACCTCCTATGAGAAAGTCAACATCTTATCAATCATATTCTCAATTGCACTTTGCCAAAGCTAGTTATTATTGGACCCATATGAATGCTTGAGTTAAAGGCAACTGACTAAATTGTTGAAGAGGATGGTGTGGATAATGATGAACTTATGTGTTTTCCCAGCATGCTTTTAACACCCAAGAAAAATAAACATGTGTCAATTATCAGGCTACATACAAAATCACCAGCAAGTATTGTTTCCGATACTCTAGTTAGATGAAATGGCAGATTCATAATAAGGGGATTAAGTGTTTCTAAAGATTGGTTTAGAAAGAGGTTCACGTGAAGTAATAATACTCTAGATGCCGAATGGAAGGCATCCTTTTAAATGAAAGAAGACTTGTATGAACAGGTGGTGTGTAGGCACAATAAAAAACCAAAGAAGAATTGTGGAGGACTCTTTTGTAGCCAAAGGGTAGATTGTGGAGGACTCTTTTGTAGCCAAAGGGTAGGGCATGAAGTCCTTTTTATCATTTCTTTCCTTCCCAGCAATCTTCAGGACCTTTGAAGGATTGTATCCAATTAAAATTTGCATGTGTGGATCGTCTAGAGAAATTTGCATGCGTGAAAAAAAAAATCCAAAATAGACCCTCAAAATCAGGGAGTAACTAGGGAAAAAACTGTCACCAATCAATAGCCGTCTAGTGGAACACACCCATTTGGGTGCTACCAATTAGCAGCTGATTGCTGGACCACACCCAGTTGGGTGCTACCAATCAACAGCTAATTGGTGGCTGGCCCATGTTGGTTCCAATCAACCACTTTTGCATCCTGATAAGCAAATTACGGGACCTTGCACACCATTAAGAGACATCAACAAACCCTCCTGACAACCCAAAAGAGCTTAACAACATCACAAGTTCCTTCAGCTCACCTACCAAGAATCTACAGTCGAAGCAATCTCAAAGGAGGCCTGTCACACTTTCATCTAAATTGAAGAACCAGCTTCCCTCTTCTTCTAGCATCTTCAACACCCTTCTTCCTTGAGTTCGTTCCCTCTTCGCTTCTCTCGATTCTTTTGATCTTTGTTCTCAAGGTACACAGAGGATTTGATCCTATCAAAGAGTAATCCACCAGGAACTTAGTGCCCCCAAACACTCAAATATCAGCAAAAGTTCTCCTTTCTCCCAAAATCCATTGCCATATCCATCTTCTTTTTGTTTATTGCTTTCAATTCTCTTTAAAATTGGATTCTATAGTGATGCCATTTGGCTATCCCCATTCCCCAGTACCTAGTGCATTTATAAGGTTGATGAAATAAGCATGATGACTATTCATCAACAAGTAATTTGCTCACCTCACAATCTAAATACTTCTAAAAATAGAAATATGGATTGATGATGATAAAATTTGCTTGGCTAAAAGGTGTCAGTGATGGAAAGGTGACCCCATTATCACTGGATTTAGCTGAAAATTGTTAAACAAAAATGTGATGAGGAAAGGGACATCAAAGAACAACATTTAATTATTTGTGGTGTATTAAGCTAAAAAGTACTTCACATAAACTCCTACATGAAATTAAACCCTTTCCATGAGTCAATTACCAAGATTAACAGCTACCCAATGCCTGTGTACCTGGAAAATAATCTGAAAATAATAACAAGCTCAACGTGCTTTTATCATTAATGACAAGCCATTGGATGTATACTTGTGCATGTACCTTAGCTAATGTAAAAGTAAGTTGAACTTGCCATACAAGCTCAGATAAGTGCTTCTGGTAGAAGAAATCATTAGACAGAAAAGGCAAGTTTTAAATGAAAAAGAACACCATGATACCCACAAGCTAAAATGACAGTAAAAGAGGGCAAAAGACGACAATTACTACCAAGTACCAACTGAAATGAGTAAAGTACAAATTTGTCTTCTTTTACTGAATGGTTATTGTATTTTTTTGACATATCATATTACCTGTTTATAGTTAGATCTCTTCGATATGCATCCTCTTCTGCAGTGCCGAACTTCTGCAAGATATTTTGCAAAAACAGATTTAGAACCAAATCTAACAATTTCAACAGCATAGAAAATACAAACAATGCATAGGAACATTTATGTTCAACGGAATCATTCTGACTGAATTTAAAATGGATGAACCTAATTACCAACTTCGAGCAACTCGACAGAGCAAGATGTTCTTCTAAAAAAAACTACTTAACAACCATAGGTACCTTTAACAATGTGGCATGAATACACGTTCCGTGAGCTTTGAGCATAGGGCATTACTATATATTTGGAGTAAAGTAGATTGGTAGTAGCATCGCAATACAAGGTTAGAGAGAGAGAGATAACTTAAGACTCAGATATTGACAGAGGGTGAACTGAAAAGATGATAATTTTTTTAGGTAGCAAGACTTGAATCCACAACCTCAGGGATTGAGCAAGTTCCGACTGTGCTACAGGCTCTTGTCAATAAAATAAGATACACAAGAGAATGGAACTGTAATTAACTTCCAGATAGCCATCAAACCTTCAATTTTTTTTATAAGGAACATGACACTTTTTTTATTTATTAATAATGACTTGAACCTCATGGCTAAGACAATTAGCACTCTGTTAAAACAAAATAATATATAAGATGGCTTAAGGGTGAGATGGGAAAATTCAAAAAATAGGCACTCGTTTCCCCACACCACCCCTACATAATGAATTGACCACCTTATAGGCACCTCACTGGCTCACAGTCATAGGGTACATGGGACAGACATCTATAATTTTCTGGACAGAAAAAGAATAAGAAGAAAAAGGAAGGAAAATCCAAGACACTTAAGTTGCCAGAGAAGTTATCCTCCGCAACTAAAGTCCCAGAAGTAGTAAATATATAATCTAATTCTTTCCCCAGATCTTAAACACCCACCCCATACACATGTAATATTAATTGAGCAGGAATATTCCAAGAGTGTGTAACCATTATTATTTCTGATTTTCCTAGAACATAAAATTACTATCCTAAAAACTTTAGCCAGTTAAAAATGAAGCAAATTCAGTACTAAATTACTATTGCAACCTGGTTTGTGGGTCATACTTTAAAGATAGTGAAAGCATACAAGGAATACAAAGAACTACAAATTAGTTTCCGAGAAAGATCCCCACACAGTCCCTTGAATAATATTGCGAACATTTAAGAGAGACTTATACATTACAAGTCCTCGAATGGGTATTTGGAACCCTCACTAACAAGTTGACTGCTCATCACTTAATCTCTAACATGAAGTACATAAACTACTTTTACATGTCAGAACTACAAATATGTCTTCATGTGCATAGAACATAGAAGTCAAAAGTAACAACTATAATCAAGTACAAACTGCAATTCTCTAATTGAAACCAGTAGATTGCTGCTTAAAAAACGAAAAATAATGGATACCATTGTCGGAATACGGCTGTTCTCGGCGTATGTTTCAGATCTCAAGTTAACAAAATCAATCCATGTATCAAATAAATGCATCCTTGCAGTCTCCAGGTGTTTTGATTGATCAGGATTGCTGCAAAGAAAATAAACATTAAGTTTAGTGAAAGAAAGTAATTGAATGGCTCCATAAAACACAAACTCAGTCTCACATTTGCAGTATGCAGTTTCCACAGGGATTCACATGACCATCACTTAAATAAACACTTGCTGTCAAAATGTTAGAGGTAACATGCACACAAATCTGATATTCAAACAATCAAAGTATTGCACTTGACCCAAGTACTTATGGGCAAAAGGAAAAGGCATGCAACTAGACTACATATAGTAAGCAATTTGAAGCAATTAAAATTTACAGCCAAGGGCACCAGTTACATACACTACATTGTCCATTAGCTTTGAATATATGACTTGCATAATAAAAGAAATTTAAAACACATCCCACCTCCCACTAGATCATGATTCTGTCAAGCGTTGGAATGCATTTAAATAACCCAAGATCATTAAACTAACAGCTGGATCTAGTTTAAAGATGGTGGTCCACCCATCTTTTTCTGGACCAATAGAGAGTCGAATCACTGGATCGAGGTTGTTCGATGATACAGGATCAACCAGCTATTTACTCAAAATATTTTCTTTTCCTAGCAATCGATGCTAGCCAGCACGATCAGACAATTAGAGCCTTGATTACCGTCATATCAGCATAACCGTCAGACCCTTGATTGCCATCATTTATAGCATAAAGCCAGTCCAACTAGGTCGATTACCCAGGTCAAATAGCCCTATGAATAAAGTATTTTGGTTCTAGCAATGATTTGTGAAAGACATTTCGTTTAAACAGGTTGCAGGTGCGCTAATATTTTTTATACTTAATTGTTGGAAATATAAGCTGCAGGAAGATTCTACTGTATAAGGACCTACAATACGAGTGGAGTGTGAATGGTGGAGAACCAAAAATTAGAAGCACCTTTTTATTATATAGGTAATATGACACAAACCCACAATACCATGGTTGCAACAATGAGCACCTTCCAAATGTCCTATATGTTCATCTCAGTAGGCATACAAAACAAAATTAACCTGAACGATAGACTATTCTTTTTTATCGGTACCATTTGTTTTATACTTGCATTAAAAAAACAGTGGTTTAATTTCATAAATAACTGTGTACAAAAGAAGAAGAAAGAAACGCCACTACTATCTACATAACAAACATCTCTCAGTGAACTCCCTGCTTAGCAACCGCATAAGCTATACTTCATTAGCACCCTACATGTGAATGAAAGAAACTGCCATTACATGTTGAAGCAGCACACTTTTGCCAGATCCAATACAAAAATCATGTAGGGCAGACAATGTAAATTGCGTGCCCAGAAAACCCATATAAGATATCTACACTGAATATAAAACCTTGACAAAGTTTTCACTACCATCCACTTGATTAGCGCATAGCAGAATATGCTCGTGCTAAAAGTAGTCTAGCCTGACATAAATGTATGTAAGATGATAAAACATCGACTCAAGAGGGCCCCCACTCAAAGGATAGTAATGTTTTGTAGCAGAATATGCTCACATGATAATTAGTCTGACCCGATAAGTTGGAAAGAGGATAAAACACCAGTTCGGTAGGGCCAACTTCAAAGATGGAAATATTTTTGTATCTCGGTTACTAGGTACATTGAAATAGAAGAATTCTTTCGGAGCATAGCTTGAGATTGACCAACATCAATTTTATGAGTGGTGCAGCCATACCACAATGAACAGACAGCAAAAAGATGTTCCTACCTCTGGATAACACTTATTCCATGCATTTGTTCCCCAGCATGTGATAAGTATTCATTGACCTTCTCACAGAACTCTCGTCCCATCATGTTGTCCACTGCTATGTCGATATCATAGCAGTCTTTGCCCAAAAGCTGAAGAAAAAACATAACCTATATTTAAGTAGTCAAATAAAAATTATTGTATTGCATGACATATATAGAATCAAAGAAATGACAAGAAAGATCCTAGCAAAATCCCTTGCAGAATTTAATAACACTCATTAGAAAGATGCAACTAAGTTGAGTATATAAACTTTCACATTGGCAGATATCCCAACCAAAATATATACAGATTCTGTTGTGCTATCCTAACCATCTCTTATGTCGAGGAGAGATGTCGAGGGCGTAATAAGAAAAAGGAACCCCAGAACCTATGAGGTTCTTAGTCAAACTCATCATGCTTCTACAATTATTCTTTTAGAAAGGCATATGCTGTGAATGAATATACAAACACGTCTATAAAGTAGTTCCATGGTGCAAGAAAAAAACAACCCAAGTTCTTTTCACAACTTGAAAGAACAATTGATGACAAACCTGTGTTAAACAAACTACAACTTAAAGAATACAAGTATATGATTTCCTCCATACAGACAGTGCCACACACACGATCAAAATTATTGGAAACTACAGTATAAAGCAAGCACCAAAAGTTCATGCGCACACCGCGTGCACTCAAACACGGTAAAATCAAAGAAACTTCAGGCAGAACAAGGATGCAAAAGGGAAAAAAAAAAAAAAACATTGTAAAGCAAACAGTGAAATGTCTACTATTTCATCCAGATTCCAGACGCAATACCTTTTAAATCCCAACAAAAAAAATATGGGTTTACCACTATTAGGATCTATAATCATCCCATGATATAGTGGTCAATTGAATCAACCAACGCCCACTCATTGGTTGCAAAATAAGCAAGTAAAAGCAAATGCCTTTTTCTTAAATTTGACAGCAGTGATAGATTCAAGCTCGGAAACTTGGGAATAGATACCAAACAACTTCATTTCATCATCAATAGCGAGGTCAGGGATTCAATTGGAGAAGGAGAAGCAGAGCGAAAGGGAGATGGAACCTTATCACGGACCCAGCCGCCTGCAACTCGGAGCTGAGTGTCGAGATTGGAGTGCCGGAGAGAGTTGAGGAGAAGGCCGAAGATCTTCTTCTCCTTGTCGGTGAGATCGATCCTGTCCTTCACATGAACTGGAGCGGCGGACATGGTCATTGTTCTTGTGCAGCGGAGAAACCCTAGGGTTTTGAGTGGGATAGAAAGGGAGTTGGGAGAATTGAGAAATGGCGGGAAGAAGAAGAGTCGGGTAGTACAAGGGTTTCTGAGGAAGGAAAGGTTCATCTGGGTTGGATTGGTGTGATGCTTCTGTATTGATTATTGATTGAATCACACGCACGCACTATCGCATCAATTTTTTTGCATTGCATTACCAGGGCATATGCAATATACATGTGCTTTGTGAACATGGCCCATTATATAATGATTGAGCAATCTTGTTATAGGGCAAACATGGCCCATTATATAATGATTGAGCAATCTTGTTATAGGGCAAATATGTATACACATTCTTTGCGCGGAAGTGAAAAATTGCCCTACAACCTTGAGAAAGAATTTTCGTAGAATTTAGAAATTCATATTTGATATTTTTTTTTCTCGTTGAATTAGTGCTAATGTTGTTTGGTGTTGTTGTAGATTTCTTATAGAATATTGATTTTTTTTATTTGGTAAAATAATTTTTTGAAGAAAAATAATATAATATGTATATTATTTATTCAACATCAAATAATAATTTATTTAAAAAAATAAAAAATAAGAAATTATAGAGTTTTTTGTTGAAATTAACGAGAGTGAGAAAAAAAATGAAGAAGTTTGTCTATAAAATTCATTTACGATACGAGGAATGTGATGTTGTGTGGAAGGAAGAATGTTTGGTGATTTTTTAAATTGAAGGAGATAAGAAAATGATAGAGTAATGGTGAAGCGCCAATAAGGTGGTAATAATAATATATAAATATGAGGCTTTGTAGGTTGACCAGAAAAGTAGGGGGAAAGAACAAAAAAAAGAGGTTGTACTTGTCCATGGTGTCATGGGTTAGGTGTAAAAGCATCAAATAGAAAAAAGAGGTTTCCAAGCAATTGTGGTGTCATTTTTCACGTGGAAATCAAATTTACTAGGTATTAATCCGTAAAACTTGATATATTTTATATTTTATATTTTATAAAAGGGCTTATGTCGGTTAGTTAATTTTGTTTAGAGATATATTGTTTTGAAGCATTTGTCATTCTCCAAATGCAATCATCCAACTGGAATTAATATATATTATAGAGGTAGGATTTGATTTCGTAATTGAGCTCCAATTTCGTAATTGATTGTAAAATTGGAGGTCAATTTCGATTTCAATTTTATTTTAAGGAGAGATTTTAGGGATTTAGGATAAATTTTTTATTTTTGTCATCTAAATATAGAGTTCAACACATTCAATACATCTATCTGCACATTAGGCTTTTACGTAAAGATGGTTTCTCGTGTGACCTCAAAATATTCTTTCTAACCTATAAAGATATACGTTACATAGATGTATGGTCATAAATTATAAATTTATGGTTAAATAATTAATTTTAAATAATTAATTATTTTTAATATTATAAATTATCATTGTGGGCGTGTTTTGCTAGTTCCAAATTATTCGGGCTTGTCTAGCTTTCAAAATAATGGATTTCCAATAATTGTACATGGTAAAAATTGCATTTAGAGTGACAATATAGTGAATTATTTCAATTCAAACCAATAAATCAGAATTCCAATGAGACAAGAGCTACATTGGTGGGAGGAAAATCTCCTCCAAGAAGAATTCTTGTCACTAATGTTTGCAACCAAATAGGCATTGAGTCATAGTTATCCAAACCAGTCTACTGATTTGGTTGAGCACTTGAGCTTGGCCAATAGTCCCAAATCAATAATTTTCCTACTCATCATTCCTGGCTCAAATAAGAGCACCTGTAACCTAGTGAATAGTTTTTTTTTTTGTTTGGTGGGGAATATGGTATTTTATCCAATAATCAATGGAGAAAGATACATCATGATTACTAATGTATGCATCAGGGCCCGTACATAACCTAGTGATTAGTTATCGAAACTATAGTTTGGAAGCCCAAACACATAATAAAAAAAATCAGCTCGGTCCAATCAAATTCAATTGACTAAAATAGGCAGGCTCGGGCCAAATATAGGGAGTCTTTATTTAGGCCCCGATAAGTAAATGAGACCGGGTCTGATTCCACCTTGGTTCGGACCCATGAACCCGAGATCCGACATATTATTTCAATTTCAGAAATCTCTCATAAAAATCATATATATATTTTAAATATCATTATCTACCTAAATCAAGACCCGGATCCAGACCCATTCCATATATGGTTTGGTTTCGGTTCTGGAGCAAAAAAACAGGTTTCAGATTCGGTTCCACCTTCTCCTTAACGGTTTCGGTTCCGAGTCTACAATGGACTCGGGCCGGAACCCACCTGCTTACAACCCTAGCTTGATACATACAGTGTTGGGCTTGAGCTGGATACGGACCAGTGCTTCTACTATCGGGCTGGAACTATGCACATGAACACCACCATTTAGCAATTTACCGTTAAAGTAAAAATAATGTAAAATAACAAATAAAGGGAATAAAATATAACGGGGCTACGATGATATTGTCTTTAGTGGATTGACAGTAATTTTTTTTACTTTTTGGATAAAAAGTTAGTAAATTTTTTTTTTTTAGTGGAGAAAGGAGATAATTTTTTTAATTTATAATTTAATTTTAAGAAAGAGAGAAATTAAAAAATGTTTACCCTCGATGCGCCCCTTTCTGAAAAACTGAAACTTCGCATTAGTTTTTACTGACCAGTAAATTGCCAAACGGGCCAATCGACCTGGGATTTTAAAACACAGGTATCTTACGGTCTTACCCACCAATGCACACACAAATCGCCAATCGCTAGATCTTCGCATTTCTCCCGCTGTTTTTACTTTGTATGCGTCCACCACTGCGAGACGCCAGAAAGGAAAACGTACCGGACCATTCATCGTTGTAAAGACGACCTCTTTCAACTACCCACAGATCCGACCGACCCCAGAAATCCCTCTCCCTCCAGTCCATGACAATCTCTGCATACTCTCTCCCATGAGAGAGAGAATTCAAACAATCGTTCCTTTTCATCTCAAAATGCCCTTGAAGTTTCTCAACTACATCGCTGCCATGTTGGGTTTCGGTCTTCTTCTCTTCTTCGGGTCTCTCCATTTCCAGTCCGCAATCTCTTCAGTCCCACCCCTGCAACCGAATTCGGTGAAATCGGCATCTGGGTCTTCTTGGGGCGGTCTCGGAATCGAAAAAGATCCCTTCTTTGATCTGTTGGGGGCGTTCAGGAGGTGGGATTCGAAGGTGGGGTGTGCGCAGTTTAGGGAGAAGCACAAGGGGTGGCATGTAAACGGGTCGTCTCTGCAGGACGCGGACGGCATCGTGGATTGCGAGGCGATGAGGATGGCGCATGTTAGCGTCCTGGTCAAAGGGTGGACTTGGGTGCCTGATAATTTGGATAATATCTATTCGTGCCGGTGTGGATTGAGCTGCCTTTGGACGAAATCTGATGTTCTTGCCGACAAGCCTGATGCGATGTTGTATGAGACCACCCGGCCTCCGATTCAGGTGTGAAATACTATTTCTTACCGTTCAATTTTTCTCGTTTTCCTTGATTATGATCTTTGGGTCTCTGACATTAGCTTTTACTTCTTAGTGTGCGGTGGATGTGCCCCAGATTGCAATTGCTAGTTATATGATTCACAAAGCACATGTAGAATGGAAGCATAGAATTGGGAATTACTGTGTTTTTTCCCCCCTGCTTCTCATGTACACATAAATGCCCCAAATCGACATCAACAATATTTTTGGGTCGGTGATCGACATCAACAATTAACACTTAAAAATGATTGATTTGAGTGAGAAAAGTAGGAAAATAGTATTCTCATCAAATGCGGTTTCCCCCCGAAAAGAGAAGGGCGGAGAATGGTAAACTACTCAGAGCTCTGGGATGCTATTTAAGTGAAGGGTTTTTCTATTTCTTAGCTAAGAATGGGATCCATAGGATGTTGTGTGAATATCCGGTGTGTATGATCAATGATGATTTCATGGAGTTGGGGCATTAATGAAATGCCATTTTATGAAGATCAAGTGATGCGTTCCGTTTGCAATGAGAACTTGTCTATGAAGGCCTTTTTTTTTTTCACGCTAAAAGCCGATCAGGGCCTTTTTATCGTTCATTTTCGTTTTCCAGTATGTGTGCATGAAGGGTGAAACTTATTAATAAAAATCAAGTTTAGGGTGGAAGATAAGCCTGGATATAACAATGGCAATTCAAAAGAGGAAGAAATCTTCAAAGAAGAATACTTTTCTTCACAACCTGGGGGTCTGTTTGGCTGAGGAATTAGTGGATGGAATGGTATTATCGTATGTGGTGAGAAATGCGGATTCCTTCCCATGAAAATATCCTATCATCATAAAACGGAGTTTAGAAATGACGCAATAGCACGTAAAAAGGCACTTATTGGAATTTACAAAATTTCAAGGGTGCTGATAGCTTGATAAACTTTAGTTTTCCTATGTGTTGAGAAGAGTCTTGACTTGAGTAAGTCATAGCTGGATAGGCTCTAGTGTTCCTGTTTTGAGGGTGCTTCCAGTACACCGAAATGACATGCCTGTGTTTCTTACAGTAATTGCAAGTTTTCCCTTCTTACAAGTGTTTGCCCAATAACCATATTCCTTGCATGAATACCATTGGAATTCACTAAGTTTTTTTTTCTTTGGCAACAAGTGCAGCTTCTAGGTCCACCGGCCTCTTCAAATGATATATTTGTCTGTTAAGACTAGCCTGAGATCTATTTCTTTGTTCTCAACGAAGCAATTCCTGTATACGAGTATCTGAAATGGGGACTGGCTTATCATCTAGTTTTCCTTGTGGTTTCGAATTCTCATCCTACTACCATAAAAGAAATGATGACTTTGTGTTGTCTTCTGCACTTTTTGAAAAATGCAAAAAGAATTTGACAAGAAATGCTGCATGGATGAAGAAGCCATATTCTATCAACAATTTCATGGCTCTAGAACAACTCTCTTGGACAGTTCTCTCATCAATTATTAACATGACTTTAGGTTCTCATTGAAAATGCCATGCATATTGTTACTTAAGAATATACATGATGCAAATAATCCCACACTTCCTCTGAAGTCCTATAGACGAAGAGCTAGGCTACTGAAGCCAACCAAACTCATAGTCCAGCTTATATAACATTTTCAGTAAACCATTTGCCCCACTCAGTTTCAATTTTGTCACCTGTTTCCACTTCCAATTCATCCACACCGCCCCCCAACTCTTTTCCTTGAACATATCTTCATTTTCCTTTTTCACCAAAAAAGGTTTCATCACTTCTATGTCATTCCGAGCTTACAGAATTGGGCACCTACTACTTATGCGTCAACAATCACTTATTCATCGTTGGGAACCGGGCGTCTTCGAGACGAAAACCAGATTCATCTTTGTGGATGTGCCTATTCGTTCATCACTAAAAAAAGACCTCCCTTGACTCGCCAATAGCGCCTCTTTGCACCAGCAGAGCAGCGGTTCGGTTCGATTCAGCCACGAAAGTGACACCATCAAGGACACAGATATCCCTGTAATCAAGCAATGAGTATTGGTTCAAACTTTTAAGTAGTGTTGGTGACACCATAAAGGAAAGAGAAAGGCGACTCAATCACTTGTTCATCATAAGTCATACTAAACCAGGCATCTTTCACAGGGATCCACTGATGAGTATAAAGCAAAGCTAACCTTGAAAAGTTCCACATCGTCCTCCTCATTCAAAGATTGATTGTTCACTATAGATAGGTTGAACCACGAGCAGCTGCTGGAGTGGAATTCCCCAAGAAATAGTTTCTGGCAGCATATATGGTGGGAGACTGTTTGTATTATAATTAATGCCTTCAATTCAAGCAGCAACTGAGGATGGACAAAATAGCACCAGTGGCAGTAAACAAAAAATCTTCAAATGCCAAATTAATAAACAACAGCTATCTGTATCTCAGAAAGGTCAGCACAAAATAAATGTGAGTAGGTTTGAAAACATCCATGTCCTCATAAATAGATTACCGACATGCCTGCTGTCTAAGAAACATATCTAAAAACTTGTCGTGCAAGAACAAGGTTCATGCAGCTATAAATTTAAAACAGACCTGAAGAAACCCTCAAAACCAAATTGAATTTTCATCACTCAAAAAATAGGGATCACGGTATCTCACATTTGTCTAGAAGCAGGCGAGCACCGAAAGTCAGTGGAAAATAGGGCCTGGCGGCCAAGAACCGGCAAGTTCAAATGCAATCAGGTGGTTTGAAAAAAGGGAGAATAAAAAAAGGGAGAATAAGATGCTGCAGTATATTTATATCATAAATGTTATTGCAAACAGAAGTGATACAGACATGAGAGAGAGAGATAAAGTGGAGATGAATGTTCTCCTTCCATCGTCGACTGAGATCTATATTTAAAAGGGTTTAATCCCTGATTACATTCTAACAGTGCTTATCCATTAGTTACACCTGGATTTAGATCCATACTAATAGCTAACAACTAACTAGTATATAAATGGGCCTGCTATATTGGGCCTGGAGGCCCAGGATTGACACCCCCCCTCAAATTGATGCGGGAGTGTCATAAAGCAGCAATTTGGAAACAAGAAATTGATGTCGAGGCCGAGCAAGTCCCTTAGTGAAGATATCTGCAAACTGAAACTCTGTAGGGACATGAGGTAGACTGATAACATCACGCTTGTATTCGTCTCGAATAAAGTGGCAATCAACTTCTATATGTTTTGTGCGTTCATGAAGAACAGGATTTGCAGTGATTCTGATTGCCCCAGTATTATCTGCATTCAAGGAAGTGGGAGAGGCCTGTGCAAAGCCAAGTTCTGAAAGAAGACCCCGAAGCCATAGGATTTCAGAACAAGCAGAGGACATAGCCCGATATTCAGCCTCTGTGGAAGATTTGGAGACCCGTTCTTGTTTCTTGCATTTCCAAGAGATGAGAGATTGACCGAGGTACATACACCAACCAGTGGTGGACCGTCTGGTATCCGGACATCCTGCCCAGTCAGCGTCTGCATAAGCAGTCAGAAGTAGACGATTATCCTTTGGATAATATAAACCACGAGCTCTAGTACCCAATAAATACCGGATAATTCGCTTTACTGCTGTCAGATGAAGGTGGCGCGGAGACGTCATGAATTGGCTGACAAGATTGACAGCATAAGATATGTCAGGCCTGGTGATGGTGAGATAGACAAGACTGCCAACAAGTCTCCGGTATGTATGTGGATCAGGAAGAAGATCGCCATCATCTTTACTCAACTTAAGATTGACCTCAAGCGGCGTATCAACTGAGGAAGATTCATCCAGATCAGCAAGCTCAATAAGATCTGTCGCATATTTGTGTTGATTGATAAACAGGCCTTTTGGAGACTGATGTATCTCTAAGCCCAAAAAATAATGGAGAGGACCCAGATCCTTCATATGGAATGAATCTCGAAGAGAGGCTTGGAGGGATTTTATCATAGCATCATCAGTGCCGGTGATAATGATATCATCAACATATACGAGGAGAACAGTAAAGCCAGTAGATGCATGGCTCAGAAAAAGAGATGGATCATATTGACTTTGAGTAAAGCCAATCGTGCCTAACCGGTCTTTGAATGTTTCAAACCACGCTCGGGGAGCTTGCTTGAGACCGTAAAGAGATCTGCGTAAGTGACATACAGACTTCTTAGATGGAGAGGTGACTCCTGGTGGTATCCTCATATAGACCTCTTCTTTCAAGTCCCCATGTAGAAAAGCATTCTTGACATCCATTTGGTATAATGGCCAAGATTGAGAAGCAGCAATGGTGAGAAGGAGCCGAACAGTTGTCATTTTGGCAACTGGCGCAAATGTCTCTTCATAGTCAATGCCATACTCCTGTCGGTTGCCAAGAGCCACAAGTCGAGCTTTGTGTCTATCCAAGGAGCCATCGGATTTTAGTTTGATCGAGTAGATCCATTTGCAACCGATGGGTTTAACGGAAGAAGGGCAGTCCACAATATCCCAGGTGTGATTCAGAGTCAAAGCATCTAATTCTGCTTTCATGGCCTGGTTCCAACAATCATGTTGCACAGCCTGCAAATAAGAACTTGGGATGGAAACAGAGGATAGTGTAGTCATCAAGGAAGCATGGGTAAATCCATACCGCTCAGGAGGGCGAGAAATTCTGGAGGAGCGACGCAAGAGACCAGTAGATGTGGGACCATTTGCCGGAGGATCAGGAGGATCAGGAGGGTGGGCATCTGCAGTGGTAGGTTTTTCCCTTCGACGATACACAAAATTAGGATTAAACCGTGTAACAGTTGTTTCTTCAGAAAACTCAGGTAACAAAGTTGTGGAAAATGGAGGAGGACAATCCAAGTTTGTTTGGAAAAAATATTGATTTTCAAAGAAAATGACATTACGAGAGATCCTGGTGCGACGAGCCATTGGATCATAGCAAACAAAACCCTTTTGGTTAGTGGCATATCCTAAAAAAACACACCTGCTAGATTGGGCCGTTAATTTTGTGCGCTCTGTGGGAGGCAAATGAACGAAGCAAACACACCCAAAGGTATGTAGATGATTAAACGTAGGATGGTGACCAAAAAGTTTAAAATGTGGTGTTAATTTGCCAATGGTAGGTGATGGAAGACGGTTGATGAGATGTACTGCAGTGATAAGAGCTTCAGTCCAAAAACGAGGAGGAACAGATGATTCAATGAGAAGCGTTCTCGTGACATCAAGAAGATGCCTGTTTTTCCGTTCTGCGACTCCATTTTGTTGAGGAGTATAAGGACAAGTACGTTGAGATATAATTCCTCGACTTTTGAGGAAAGACTGGAAATCAGTAGAGACATACTCCCCCCCTGAATCTGAGCGCAAAGTTTTAATGCATTTGGAAAATTGGGTATCAACATAGCTAAGAAAAATTTTAAATGCATTAAGAACTTCAGATTTAGAATGTAACAAATAAACCCAAGTAAACCTGCTGTAATCATCAATAAATGTAACAAAGTATTTGAAATGACCATGAGAAATGGTAGGAGCAATGCCCCAAACATCACTGTGGATTAAGTCAAAACATGCATGGCTCCGAGTTGTAGAGTTAGAAAAAGGTAAAGTTTTACTTTTACCTAATTTACAAGCATCACACTCAAATGAAACAGAATCAAGAGGTTTATTTAATAATCCAGTTTGAAACAAAGTGGACAACGTAGCAGCATTCGGATGACCAAGTCTATTATGCCATAACCGAGAATTATTAGGAAGTAAAAAACAAAACAACTGATGCCAAGGTTTATTTTGAATAAATGGAGATACTGGTAAAGTAAAAAGTCTGCCACGTTTAGGCCCCCTCGCGATCACTGCCCCCGACTCCTGGTCCTGCACAACACAACCAGAAGAAGAAAAGGAGACATTGCAATTATTCTCAACTAATTGACCAACAGAAATCAAATTGGTAGTAAGATGAGGGGACACAAAACATTTTTTAATGGAAAAGGGCCAGGGGCATCACCCACAGAGATGATGGGAAGGTGGTCTCCATTGGCAGCTTGAACAGATAGAGTGCCAGTGTAGGGAGTAACATGATGGAGTTTGGTGGGTGAGGAGGTCATGTGATTACTAGCTCCAGAATCTAAATACCATGTATTAGAAATGGACGAACCAGTACCTGAAATGTTCATAGAGGACAGGGCATTGATAATCATCTGATTTACCATAGCCGGAGTAATTGGAGCTGGTGACTGTGTTTGTGATGAGGAACCAGGCTGTGATGTGGAATCAAACGGCAGTGAACCACTGAATTCAGAAGATGCATATTGTGGGGTGGTAGCCGAGTAAGCACTTGGAGCTGACTGCACATAGGGACGAGGCGCAGAATTGCGAGCCTTCTTCCGACACTCTTCAATACCATGACCAGCGGCCTTACAATATTTGCAGATTTTCAGCTTGCATTGATTTGCATAATGGCCATATTTTTGACAGTTGTAACACTGTACTTTACTGATGTCCCGAGGAGGTGGCCTGGTTTTAGCAGCATAGGCAAGCGGAGGGACAGTGTTGCTCTGTTGTTCAATGGCAATTTTGGTAACAAGGCGTTGTTCTTCTCGTAGAAGTTCTTGAAGACAGTCATCTACGTTGGGAAGAGAAGCGCGGCTCATCAAGTTGGATCTCACTGTCTCATATTCAGGGCGCAGTTTCATGAGCAATTGGTCCTGATGACTGTTTTGTTGTAAAGAAAGTAACTCAGGGAGCAGCGCTTCAGAGACAGTAGCAAACTTGATTTCATCATATTCTGACCAGAGGATTAGAAATCCGGAGTAATAATCCTGGATGGAAAGCGTGCCTTGGGAGTAATTTGCAGTTGAAATTGACGAGCAGCATGATTTTGATAATAGACCTTTTTCAGATATTCCCACATTTCCTTTGAGGTTTTGCATGGTCGTAGATATAAAATAAAATTTGGTTCTACAGAAGAAAGAATCCAAGATTTTATCTTTGCATCTTTAGTTTTCCAAGAAAGAATTTTCTTGGCATCATCAGTAGGGATTGGTTCAGATCCGTCAATATGGGCCCACAGTTCCTTTCCCTCAAGGTATAACTGGAATTGAAATGCCCAAGACACATAGTTTTTGCCATTAAATCGAACAATAGAGAGTTCTGATTTTTCAGGTTTATCCATGATAGCAGAACAGAAGGCAGTGGAGAACAGCAATCAGTGATAGCAGCAGTAAACAGCAAACGGAACAAATCCAGCAAGCAGCAGTAGAGAGGAAAAGGACAGCAGTAATAAACAGCAGCAAGAAATAGCAACCAGCAGCAGAGAGGAAGTAGTAGAGAACAGCAAACAGCAAACAGTAGTGTAAACAGTGCACAGCAACAAAATAGTCCCAAACGTCCCTGTCGACAGCAGGTAATTCCACTCGTGGGCCCCACGTGATGATCTTGACACAGATCAGAGTGTGGGGATGAAAAGAGAGTAGATTTATGCAACTACTGGAAGTGGTCGCATGCAGATCAAATCTATATCCAGGATTTTGGACGGCAGAGATGAAAACTAGTGAAAAAAATGAATTTTCACAAAAGATTGGTAGAAAACCTACCTCTGATGATCAATAAATCAGGAAAAATTCTTTAGAAATCCAGGAAACTCCAGTCGACCAAGATGGGAGTAGTCCGCTGATGTGATGGTGATGATCATAGGTGGGCCACGCCTGATCTGAGATGATCAGAGATGATCCGGCTGAAGAGAATGATCACAGATGATCACAGACTGGCTTCCTATGCTTGGAAGATGACTTAGGAGAAGATCACAGATGATTTGACCAAGCTCTGATACCATGTTATTGCAAACAGAAGTGATACAGACATGAGAGAGAGAGATAAAGTGGAGATGAATGTTCTCCTTCCATCGTCGACTGAGATCTATATTTAAAAGGGTTTAATCCCTGATTACATTCTAACAGTGCTTATCCATTAGTTACACCTGGATTTAGATCCATACTAATAGCTAACAACTAACTAGTATATAAATGGGCCTGCTATATTGGGCCTGGAGGCCCAGGATTGACAATAAAATCAGCCATGCTCCTAAGATTTGAAGGGCAGATACGAAGGATGAAGGGAAAAGAAGGTGTGTGTGCACGGATGAAAGTGCGCACACACACACACACACACACACACACACTATATATATATATATATATATATATATATAGAGCCTTCTAAACTTGGAAGATAATGATTCTACTTAACTTTCCATCAAAGAGAATATGAATACCAAAAGCAGGTTGTTGGAATCAGCCTCCAGATGCTAGTTTAGATAATGTTTAGATGGGCCATTCCATCAAACCAAACCAATGCACAGTAATGGTCAGATGCACAGACACAAGAAACCGAAGAACAGATTGTGCGGTAATACCATGATAGCTTCAGAGATGTATGAGTAAGAAGAGAAGAGGAAGGAACAAGATTTAGGTGATTCAAGAGTCAACTATCCCATTTACATAGTTTTTCTTTCCCTTCTTTATACACTCTACCCCATGTCTCCATCTATCTGATGACTACAGCCCCCCTTGGCTACATTGTAATCCAATCCTAGTTAAATTTCAATCATATCTGGTTACATATCACTTTTGAAAATGTGGTCCCCAAAACTCAGCATAGTACTTTTCAGTAGTGTACAAAATTATGTTAATTTTTCACATCCCTCGGATAGACGCATATAAAAAGGCGTCAACTTGTGAAGAAGTGCTTGATAGTGAGCTTTGGTAAAGGTGTCAGCAAGTTGAAGAATGGAGTGATATGTGGGAGGGCAAGATTTTTTTTTTTGAGCTGTTCATTGATTTTCTTCCATTCTTCTGTCTCGTTATTTTGCAAACTTGAGTCTATACACGTCCTTCCTTTCTTAAACATTTGGCTACCTTGTGAATTTCCCTTTTACAAATTTATATGATGCAACTGAAACTGAAATTTATATTCATGCTTTCAATTTCTCAAATTGGGTTCAAACAACTTAGAGAAGAAATCAAGTGGTCAAACCCTAAGTCATATGTTCAGCCTTTTCCCTAATGAATTAGCTATTTGTGCTCTTGGCATCCTTTCTATCTCGATGCGCTTCCATGTTTATGGACATGTCTTTTATGTGGCCTTATGATGGTATTCTACTGATGTTAAAAAAAAAAAATACTCATCTTGAATTTGTTTATACCTTGCCAAGCGAGCCAATTACTTCTTGTTGGTTATATCCGTCTTGCAGTTTCATATAACTTTTTCAGCTACTTATCAGAGTTCTATTGACAGAGGCACAAAGGAGATCCGCTACGAGTGTACATGGATCTTGAGGCTGGTCGGAAACGGTCAGGCATGGAGGATCTTTTTATCAGTTATCATGCCAATGACGATGTTCAATCGACTTATGCTGGAGGCCTCTTCCACAACAACAGAAACTATCATGTATCAACAAAGAAGAATAACGTAAGTTTCTGATTGTGTTTTGTGAAATAACCAGGATGCCTTGACCTTTTCTCAATGAGCAAGAGTATACTTGAATTATTTACAAATTGAATGGACTTAAATATGAATTCAAAATAAAACTTGATATTCTTAATGTGATGACGCATTTTATATGCTCACAGGGACTATTTGCATCTCTCCTTTTCTTTTTTTTTTTTGGTCTTCCAATATCTAGAGTGGAGCCCACAATTTGGACAGATCATATATTTATATGGCAAAAACCTTGTGCATGCATATGGATTGTCGTATTCTGGCAGAGCATTAAACAGGTCCTTTTAAGAGAAAAGATTAAAAGTTGAGTGTCATTTCCTAAATGGTATTAACCCTGATGACTTTTGAATGGTGCACTTTGGTGATGGATCTGGACCACCATCCAGTCTATCTTCGGGGCTGAGCAAATAGCCTAAAGTTCATCTTTTTTATCCCTTTGATTGGTAAGATGACTTGAACCCGCAACCTTTGAGGTTGCAATACTGATTGTGCGATGGGCTTTTGTCGCAATAGCCTTAAGTTAATAGGTTACAGCTATCATATTGCAGTTGAAACAACTTTGAAGCAAAGGTCTAGAGAAGTTGGGATTCAACTGTTCGATTGAGCTCCTCACTGAGATTTTTTACAGCTAATCCATCCATGAGGTTATCTTAGTTGATTTGGATTGATGTGGAACATCCATTTTGTATCTTCTGGGCTGGGCAATAGCCTTTAGTCAAAAGCTTCAGATTATCATATCTGTCACCTATGTTTGAGCAGTTGAGAAGTTTTTTGGAGCAAAGGTCTAAAGGTGGATACTGAATAATTTGATTGAGCTACTCACTTCAATTTCTCCACTGCTAATCCATTCATGAGGTGGTAGATCAGTCGGTTTCCGATTGATCAACAAATCAAGAAATTTTACCATTCTGGGGTTATAAATACCATTTTCTGAATGTTAGATGATTACAATATTGGATCTTATCTTATTCTAAAGCATCCTAAACAGATGCATATCAATGTATCATATCCTTTGATTTGGCATTTCGCCAACCATGCCTTGGTTGAGTGGTGATGTTACTATTACTTTTGTTATTGTTATTATCCAGTAAGGCCTTGGCTCATGGCTCTTCAAAATCATGCAAGTTGACCTGTTATGTCATCCTTCTAGGTTCTAGTTTATTTAGATCTTGATTTTGTCCCAATTGCTTTCCAGGAGACCCTTGTTTACTGGTCATCCTCGAGGTGTCTTGCTCACAGAAATCAGCTTGCCAAGAAGCTTCTGTCCCTGCTTCCTCACCACTCGTTTGGTAAGTGCTTGAACAATGTAGGGGGCATGGATATGGCTCTTGAGTTTTATCCAGAGTGCACCAACCATGCCAACTCAATGACAGACTGGTGGGACCACCTACATTGTGCCATGTCTCATTATAAGTTTGTCCTGGCCATTGAGAACACTGTTACAGAGAGCTATGTCACGGAGAAGCTCTTTTATGCTTTAGATGCCGGTGCTGTCCCTATATACTTTGGAGCACCAAATGTGTGGGACTTTGTCCCTCCAAACTCTATAATAGATGGGTCTAAGTTCAGCTCTTTGGAGGAGCTGGCATCATATGTTAAGGCTCTCGCAAACGACCCCATTGCCTATTCAGAGTATCATGCATGGAGGAGGTGCGGTGTGTTAGGTAATTATTGCAAGACACGTGCTGCAAGCCTTGACACGTTGCCATGCCGGTTGTGTGAGATTGTTAGCAGAAAAGGAGGGAGGAATGCAAGAGCACTATAAGGCCCGTTTGGTTACAATTTTCAGGTGATGTACATTTATGAGTAAGCTAGCATGTTAGTACTCAAATACATGATAACTTGTCCTATTTATTTGAAAAATCACATCTAATTTATTCTAATGTCACATAGCAGGTCATTTCTTGACTGTGCGATACCATAGTGTTTTTTTTTTACAAAAAAGAAGCTAGTGTTTCGTTTTTCCCAATAAAATCGAAGGGCAGGTTCTTTCTTGCCCATACTAGTCCATCATAAGCAAGGGGTTGGTATTTAACAATCACCTGTATTTGGCTGTTTGGCGTGCGTGTGGGGTGTGCAATTGTTCCAAGAAAATTGACAGTAGAGGAGGATTCCTCCTTCCAAAATTGTCAAATGAAATGGCGACTGCGAAATTTACTAATAACTTTTGCAGTTACCTCCATCAAATGATCATCAATCAGATCCCTTCATGGGTGAGCTGCTTTCAATATGAATTGAAACCTGTTGCATTTGAACACAAAACATAATGCCAATGTCAAGAGGTCTGCCAGGATTGGGTCAGCAAACGAATGTTATCAGAATAAATAAGCTGCAACCATATGGTCCCTTATTATACAAAAAATACAACCTATTCTTTTATGCAAAGTAGAGGCGCTAGTGGTTGGGGGCATCCATGGGATGAGAGTTGTAGCTTCAACCTTATACCAAGTGGGTTTGCAGCAGTAAAGTTCTGCTCAGCAGCCATAAAGCTGTGGGAGTCATGACATGTGGTAAGGTGATAGTCATCAAACAATTAGGTCTCTTTTGTACTGGGCTTTCCATATGTATCAATTCAGAATTGCATGAGCTATTCTTGTGCATGCTCCACTTCGCTATGGTTATGGGCGGGTGCTATGAAGCAATCCAGAAGCAGATGATGCAGATTTCCTCTAGTCACATATCACAAGGGTGTGTTAGAATGGGGACAATAATTTTTTTTATTTTTTTATGAGCGGTTTGCTTTGCATGTAAATGAGGGAGGTTCAAATGTGGGGGATGGAAGCTCTTCATGTTTCCATTTGCTCTTTCCTTGCCATCTCTCACCATCCTACTCAGCCCACAACCTTCAGCTGTCAAAGCAAGATCTGGAATACAAAAGGAGAGAGAAGGGGGCAAAGAAGAAGGAATGAGTCCAAAATTTCTCCCACTTTGATTAGATATGGAAAACATGTATTTTCTTATGCCTACATGATCTATATAGAACTAGAAGAAACATTGTAAATTTGTCATTTACTGAAAAATCAATAATATTTTTTTAAAAAATAGTCATTAGATAAAAGGCTAATTAATGGATAGTTGATCATTCCTCTGCTTCTATCAGACAGTAAAAACTTTCTATAAAACTGAATTTGAACAAACTTCAGAGGTCCATGTTTTGTCTGGTAGAGTTGGATGGGGGCAGCCCACAAATATGGCTTATGGCTAGCTCAATTTTGGTCCAGGAGCCCCAATCAACATGGTTTGGCCCACCTTAATTCCTAACCTTGGTGTACCCAAAGCACCAAACTAGGGCTTTTTCTGTAATACTGGCGGTATTAATCTCTGATTATATAAACGAAAATCTTCAAAAAAACCCCTATGTTTTTCCCAATTCTCAAAAAAGGACAGTAAAACTCAATCTTTCCAAAATAGGTTTAAGTTTTCCATTGATATTTCAATCGGATCCTTTCTAAGTGAAATCAGCTCGCCCAATAGACTGTTTTCTCTGGGTATCTTCTTTCCTTTTGATGCAATTGAGTGGGCATTGGAAAACTTTGATTCTATTTTAATACAATTGAGTTTTTTTCTATTAGAATATATAAAAGTCGGGGATTTTGAATTTAATTTTGATATCTTATTTCATTGAATGATTCTATTTTAAAAGAATTGAGTTTTTCTATTATAATACATTAAACCCGAGCGTTTTGAATTCAAATTTGACTCTTTTTTTTTTTTTTTTCCATCAAGCCTTATAAGATTTGGACTCATAATCTTCTTTTACTGCTGAAAAAAAAAACTAACCTAATCACCGCACGACACAATATCAATATACAATTATTTAACCCTAGCGGGTTATTTTGCTAATTCTTTTCTGAAACTGAAAGAAAAACATGAGGGTTTTTTAGAAAATTCTCCTCATTTAAATGACAAATGGTCCCTGGAGCATCAATCCCGTGTCGATTCCTGTATCCTTCCATGTCCTGGTTCCCGTGACGAAGACGGAAGATCCATTCAAGGAAGTGCTGATATTTTCCCCCAAAGCCACAAACTGAAGTCTCTTCCATTCCGATGCCTCGCCCAATCCATGTAAATTCGTGAAAAGCTCTTCAATCTATTACCTTCAAGATATATTCAATCTTCTCGTTTTTTCGTTTATTTCTATCTGGGTTTCGAAGAAATCTTCTTTCTTCTAAGTTTCTAATCGATTTTCATATGGGGTTGTTGAGAAATCCTTCAGTCCTTTCTGTTTATTGCTGCTTCTTTTGAAAAACCATCAAATTAGTCGATTCATTTCTTGGTTTTGGGTAATCAAAAACATCTTTAATCACTTCCAATCACCGGTTCCCATTTGGGTTCTTCTCCATTACGCCAAGGGACTAAGGATTCGATCGAAAACGAGCAGTTTTTGGAGAAATCCAATCTGGGTCATTGAGAAACCCTTCAATCCTTTCTCCTTCTGTCGTCGGCTCTTGAAATATCATCAAAATTCGTCTCAATCACCACCAATCCACATCTGGGTTCTTCTCCAATACGTCAAAGGAGAAATTCCAATGGAGAAGGAGCATTTGAATGAAATGCAGAAATCCGTCATGGGTTTTGCTTCGTGGGAGCTTCTCCCGTATCACATTTGGGAAAACATCCTCTCATGCCTGCCGATTTTGACCCTGGTAAGGATGAAAATCATTTGCAAGACTTGGAGATCTATCATCAATTCTCAGTCCTTCTTAGCAGTTTACAAGAAGGTAAATCACCAAGACATCTACTTTGTCCTTTTTGCCGATTTCATTCATAGAAACATTGCTGCTGCTTACAATCCAATGGAAGACAAGTGGTTTGCAATTTCCCTGACCCATATCTCATCTTCATCCCCAAGCACTTCCTGCAACATTCGCCGGACTCTAGTTTCGGATGGCAGTCTTGTATTGGCAGAAGACAGTAAAGGGTCCTTCTTCGTTTCAAATCTCTTCACAAGAACTTTCCAAAGACTGCCTCCGATGTTGCCTTTAATCTGGTCTTACACCATTGCTTTGGTTGAATTGGATTCTTCTTACAAGATTGTTGCAGTTAGTGTTACAGATAAAGTTTATTCTCAGGTGTATGATTCTATAACCAAAACATGGGAAGCAAAGGGCGAGTTTGATGGGCGTTTTGCCATGCTGGGGAATGCCACTCATTTGGATGGCTTCTTGTATTGTTTGAGTCACAGTCCAGATAATCTCTTGGAATTTGATTTGAATTGTGGGACATGGAGTGTAGTGAATGTGATGATGCCTTCTGTTGTCTGTTCTCATATTTTAGTGCATCGCGGGATGTTGATTTTGGTTGGGGGAATAGAGGAGTTTGGGGTTATAAAGAGAATTGGTATTTGGGAGTTGGACCGAGTTGAGAGGCAATGGCATCCTGTTTGCTTCATGCCTGATCATCTGTTCTATAAGTTTAGACTGTTTAGTCATGGGAACCTTAATCATTTTTTCACTGTCGATCGTGGGGGTAAACTTTGCTTCTGCAAAAGCACATTGCCTCACATAAACATTCTCATGTATGATTTGTCGGAGAAGAGGTGGTGGTGGCTGCCTCCCTGCCCACTTGGGAGTTCCTTGTGCAAGCAATCTTGGTTTGGGCATGCTATGGAACCTCGGTTGGATGTGCTTGTTTGATCTACCTTCATGTTTGCCTCCATGCAACGCTTAATGCCAAATGTCTGGCTTGACCACTACTAGATAGTCCAAGAAGGTATCCTGTGTTTATAACTTCAAGATAAAATACTTGATAGCCGTTTAAGCTTGTAATATGCTACTTTTTTTTAATGAAGTTCTTTTATCCAATCTAATCTGATTTCCATTTTATGTTGTCTTAGATATTTACCTTTTATGGATTGTAAAGCTTGTAAATTTTACATTTTCCCCATTTGCTCTAGTATTGTTAATAGTAGGGTGTTTGGTAAGCTTCAGCTAAGGTAGATACAGAGAATCATCATTTTGTCGATTAGAAGACTCGATACTATGGTATTAGGCCATTAGATGAGCTATGCATTAGTCTAGGTAATGATTACTAGCAACAAGTAACAAGAGAGCTCCATGAAATATATGAACAGTTGCATGCATAATCTTTATGCAAACAGTACTTTAAAAAAAAAGTGAAATGAGTACAATATGATCACCATTTGCCGTTCAAAAGAAATGTGAAAATATCATTTAATCTTGGTTGGCGTTACACAAGCTGTTGGATTGAGCCACCCTCCTTTTAGATTAGGTCTTTTGGGCCATAAAATCGATAGCTGTCCTGATCTGATCAAAATGATGTTTTTAACCTTCCCTAACCCGTCCTAGGACTTGTGCATCCCTCCCATCCCCTTGACTATCATGAATCATTAGTCTGTCGAGCAAAACTTCTTGCACAAAGAAGTTGTGCAATGCAATTTGCACAGGACCATTGCCATGGCCATAGACTCACGAGGAAACCTAGATGTAAGTGTTTGTTCAAAGTAATGTGTGTTTCCCTCCTATGGCTTTCAATATACTGTTTCATTCATTGAAGATGCCTTTTTATGACTTGGACTTGGACATACACTGAGCCCACATATGATGCCCTGGTAGAGATTCTCCCGTTAGGTGAACAGTTATTGGATTGAAGTACGCAGGGCCTTGTTTACCATTACTTCCTAAGTGTAAAGAAGTAAAATATAAGAAAAGAAAAAAAAAAACTTGATATACTTGTTGAGAGTAAAGATGAAGTTTATGCTGATGTTAAATTTTTTTTTTTCATGAGGTGGTTTATGATCAGTTTAATACTAACACTCAAATCTTATGAAGTGACAATGGGAAGGAGTATTTGTCTTGGGAGATTGTTGTCATATTTGCAAGCTAATGAGATAAATCCTCATTTATAAAAGCAAACTTGTAGAAAATTGAGACATACTTGAGGAGTTGAGGTCACTCGAGCTCTGTTAGTTGGACTAGGAATAATGTTCTAACAAAATTTTGGCCTGATTATAGATATTTCAACCGCACGCAACCCCACAAATTGTTCACCAACAAAAGTTCTTCATGATGAAGCTCCCTTTCAATATTTCTTATAACATTATTGTGTGCTTGAACTGACACTGAAGGTGTTTGAGTCTGTGTATTACATTTGAATGCTTGTCACCACAAAAATAAATTGAAAAATCATAATGTTAAATGTGCTTGTGGAAAAACAGTTGGGTTTATTTTTAACTTTGTTCAGTGGGGACAGTAAGTTTTTTAAATTGTGATTAGTTTAAATTTAAGTTATTGTAGAAAGGGTTTGGATTAGGTTTCCTAGTTTGGTCATGATTAGGTTCCCTAGTTTGAGAAAACATCTTTGGTTGTACTTTATAAATAGTCGTTGGCAATTCACAATAATATAGATAAAATCATTCAGTCAAGATGTGGTCCTAAAATTTTAACCTGGTATCATAGCTTGGGTTTAAGGTTAGGTTTTAGGGCTTATATGTTTCTTTCCTCTTCTTTTGTTCGTGAGTTAGGTCATGGGTGTTCAGGATTAGGCTTAGTTTTTCTCTTTCTTCCCTTATTGTTCATTCATAGAAACCGATTATCACTTCATTTGTCCCAAGGAAACAGAAAGAGGGTCGAAGCAGCAGAAGTGAGGACCTCTACCTCCCATTTGAGAGGCTTCCACTCACCTTCAAATTTTCCCCAAGCAATATGTTTGCTGTTCATGGTATCAATTTGCATAAGAGATTTCTAGGTTTTTCTTCAAATCTTAGGGCACAAAAGATTCACTCTCTTTCAATGTCTAAATTCCCCATTCCCCATTCCCCATCTTCTCAGTCTTCATCGTCTTTGTTCCAGATCTATTGTAGAGATGTAGCAGTTGTAGATGGCCCTTTTTTTTTTTTTTGGCAGTTCTGTAGCATGTCGCAGTTCATTCCAACAGTCTGGGAAAGAGAGAATCAGAGGTTTCCTTCTCTCCTTGTTCCGATTCGTTCTCCAACACCATGTCGACAACCCTTGATGGTCAGATCTTGCTGAAGGATTCGAAGTGCCTAATGCATTGCTCACTTATTGTCGAAAGTCCAAAAGGTACGAGCAAAAGGAGGAAGATTTCTGTTTGGCGATTCTCTATTATGGGCATATGAAGAGGAAGATTACTCTAATTACAGTTTGCCTGAAGCCAGGAAAAATGACCATTAGGTTTTCTGTTTGTTTGTTTGTTCTTCGATTGGAACCTAAGAAGACCAGATACACTTGCTTGTTCTGGTCTTGCTTCTTGCATTGCAACATCTCTCTCATGAAGTCTCCAAGAAGGCTCAGTTCCTGTGTCATCCCTTCTCTACCTTTTCTCAAATCAAGTTTTACTTGCCGTGCAACAAAACCAGAGTGTTCTGTGTAGCATGGAGCAACCACACGACAAGAGAGATTGAAGAAGCCATTTAAGGCTTGTTTTGTATTCAGTTTTGTTTCCCAAGCAGTACAAGCTATCAATTTCTAAGATGAGCAACAAAAAGGCTTTTGAGATTGTGTTCAGGCCACAATAAGGTCAGTTCAGTTTGGTCTGACCTGTCCATTCTACCAGTTTTATTCAGATCGTAGGTCAGTTCAAAGTCACTTCCAGGTCGACCCAACCTAGAACCCAATTCAGAAGCAGGTCCGGTCCCAATTAAGCCTCTTTGTAGCAATTTGGATCAGGTTCAGGTCCATTCTACAGTGATATTCAGATTGTAGTTCAGTTCTGAGTCACTTCCAGGTTGACCCAACCTAGAACTCAATTCAGAAGCAGGCCTGGTTCTGATTAAGCCTCTTTTCAGCAATTTGGATCAAGTTCAGGTCAGGTTTGGTCTGGGTTGACCTGACCCACAAACAAATTAGCAACAGATTGTAGTAGTGAGTCAATGTTTTTCACTGGCACACTTATGAAGATGAGATCTACTCATATTTATCAAGCCTCTCTTAATTTTGTTTGGTTCATGAAGCTGCATTATCCATGTGTTTGATCTAGTGGGCCACCAGCTCTGATAGACTTTAAAAAGGGCTGAAACAATAGAGATGGGCTTACAGATAGATGGTGACAACCAGCAAAGCACAATGGACATTTTTGGAAAAACATTAATCAAGAAGGGGTTATATTTATTGCAATCAAATCAGAACGGTGCAACAGAAAGTTATTTAGGACTTTGGATCTGCAATATCAAGTGTTCAGTTTTCATCACAAAAGTTTAATTTTTGAGATTATTCAAGTTAGAGGGAGAAATCTCTATGATGGCTCCATATTACTTGGTATTGTGAATCCTAGTAATCATTATGGTTGAGTGTTCGTTATTAGTTTTGTGTGAGAATGATGTGTAACATTCAGGCTCATCGAATATGCCGTGAAGCATACCTTGGGTCAGTTTAATCAACAATGTTGTTGAGTGTGAATTTGTGTGGTGGAGCACATGAAATTTTAATTTTTATCTCCTTCTTCCGTCAAGTTGCAAGAGCAAAGTGAAGATCTGTCAAAGTTGTGTGCTGAAGTTCAAGATAATAAAGTTCCTCATTAAAACAGTTGCAAAAGGAAACAGACACATGGTGTTTAGCCTAAGCTGATTATTTGTAATTTTGACTTTTGAGAGTGAGTTTCAGTTTAGATAGAATTAAAATTAGGTTTCCTAGTTTGAGAGGACATCTTTGGTTGTACTTTATAAGTAGTCATTGGCAATTCACAATAGTATAGATCAAATCATTTAGTCAAGATCATCATCATCATCATCAGAGCCTTGTCCCAACAATGATGGAATCAACTAAATGAATTCTATTTCTCTATTCCGATCTATTTTTGGGCCAAATCCTCAGATAGATAGTAGGGAATACACTATTATGATCGTGGAATGCTATTTTCTTAAAATTCATGTTTGAGTTGTAACAAGTTTTATGCTTGTTGTCACCTACCTAACGCAACCCTCTTCTCTTTGGCCGGGCTTGGGACTGGCTAGCTATAAAAATCGACAAAGTTTACACCGACAGAGTTCAAATCATTCGGTCAAGACGTAGTCCTAAAATTTTAATTGTCTTTGTAGCTGTGTGTGTAGGATGGTTATTTTGTGCCCCCACCTGGTGGTCCATCCAGTTGGAACCCCTCCGCCCCTCGCCCCCCGAAATCATGGCCGCTGGGTTTTTCACTCATATGAATGGAATGGATCGTTGGATCGACTATACACCCATCCGAACGGATTGTACACCGTTAAACTTGTGGGGCCCGGATGGAGATGATAGGATTTAGGGATGGGGCTGATTTTTTGCAGAGATGTAGTCCCAATCCCAGTCTCAGGTGGGGCCCCATGTTGAGGTGCTTGCACACTAGATGAGTACTATAACCTTGTATGGGGGAAATGTTCCTGTACTTCCTTATGGTGTATCCTCATGGTGAGACCTTCAAGCGGGCCCACCTTATGATCCATCCAAACCGTTAACACATGGGACTCCCTTGATAGTCACTGGCTCACCGCACCCGGAGGTTTGCACCTACCAAAGGTTTCTTATAATTTGGATATGTTATTTTGGGGTCAATCTATTAGGAATAGGACTACATAGTTATGGTTCATTCACATTAACAACTAATTGAAGAAAGGGCCTGAAGAATACATATGAGCATCATCCCGTATATTATATAAAGAAGGTTTGTGCAAGTTTTTTTGAACCATTGGGATCAAGTAGCAATTCAAATGGTTTGAAAAAACTCTAGATCTATCTGATTACAATTCACTTCAATTTTTTTTTTAATTTCATTACTGTATAGAGCGCCCACCCTATGGTAGGTGGACGTGTTATTTGTTTACGTCCATTAGTTCTTAAAGAATTCAATGCAGACTTTGATGGGCATCAAATGGTTGTTTTGTTGCTTACCACCTGTGGAAGGCTATCCTCAGATGATTTCATGTGGTCAGCCCCCTCCCCCATTCTATCTCCTCAATTTGAGTTTTGGAGGTTTGGTGTGGGACCTAGGAGGGGAAGAACGATGTGGAATCTCTCTTTCTTTGCAAACATATGGACTATTTTGAAAGAGAGAAACTTGAGGTGTTTTGAAGGCAAATCTTCTGAAGTTGATAAATTACCTGACAAAGTTAAGTATTTAGTGGCAACTTGGGTCTCTCCCCTTCCTACTTTCAAAGGCATCTCAGTGAATATCATTATGCACAACTAGAAGGAAGTAGCCTTTTCCAGAGCTCACCACCTGCGAATCTCCCCTAGATGATGTGCTCCACCTACAGGTGCTCTCAAACTCAATTTTGATGGTAGTGCCGCCAGAAATCCTGGTATGGCGGGTTTGGGGGGTGTTATTTGGAATGAGGAAGGAACCATCCTTCTTTCCTACTCAGGTCCAGTTGGTGTTTGCTCAATTAACAAAGTTGAACTTCTTGCTCTTAACATCAGTCTTCGACAAGCTTCGAGCTTTCAACCCCAAAGATTAACTGTGGAAGGGGATTCTTACTGTGTCATTCAATGGGCAACCAAGTCTTCTACCCCTCTTTAGTACCTTTTAGATGTCTTCGAAGAGGTGATACAAATCTCGGGTGCTTTGAATGTCTCTTTCCACCATATAAAGCGATCGGTCAATGAAGTAGCTGATAAACTTGCCAAAGGAGTCAGGAAAAACGCTCTGACCATTGGTCCTTAGTGGTTTTTTTTTTTTTTTTTTAATTAGTTTTGGGGGTTATTGCCCCATTTTTTGGGGGCTTAGCTCCTTTCCTTTTTCAATCTTGTTTGCTCTCCACTCCGGTGATTTTTTTGTATGCAATATATCCATCTTATACTGTACAGTCTCTTTAAGCAATGAATTTCAGTCACCCTTTAAAAAAAAAAGAACTACTGGCCCAAGGCCCAAGTTCAACAAGGCCCAATAAAGAGGAAAATTACCCAAGACGTGTTTTCCCAACGCACTTTCTTTTTTTCTCCAAGATGTGTTTTCCCAACACACTTTCTTACTTTACAAACTTCTAGAGGATTTCCTAAATTCTTAGTAGTTGCCATGATTTAGAGAAAAACTAGATAGTTTCTATTTTATGTGTTCCCAAATAATAGTAATTAGTCTTTTTAGTTGTAATCCTCTTAGTCGAACATTGCAATTTGAATAGAAGTTATGAGTTCCCTCTCTCGTGAGTTTTCTTGTCTTTGGTGTGAGACCTAGATGACCTTTCCTAAGCCTCTAGCTTGGAGAGTACCCCATTGGCTATTCTTCCATACCCTCACAACGTCATGTTCATGTACCTTTATCTTTGGAAGCTCAAGCAGAGGATTTTTTGGACTGTGGATCAAGAGGTTAGAGGCATGAAATTGACCCCATTTTTATATCTAGGTCCATCATGAGTGGGTTTTCCATCCCCTCATGTCCCATGAGTTTTGGTGGTCCACAGTGACCAGTGTGGATAGTAAGAACGTGCACACCGGATGCGCTAGAATATTACCCTATCAAAAACTGTTATGTTTCCTTGGATTTTTAGTTCTTTGAGAGGATTCATCTTGCTTTTATTATGGTGGAAAAGGTCTTAGGGGGAGCATCATTATGTGGTTCTGTCACGCCCCCAAACCAGAACCTTGGAGGCGCGAATGGGATTAAGAATAATTATATTTTCTCCCAAAATCCGCGTGTGTGAAGACGACACATTCCAACACACTCTGAATATTTTGCAGAAGCTTTCGTGGCGTTACAACCCGGAGTCCGTGGCCATCGGATTCTACGTCGCACTCAATGCTCAAGGCACAATTGTCATTTCACGTCGGGCAATACATTTTGGGACAAGTAACTGTTACCAGTGTAACTTTGATGCTTTCGGGAAAACAAGTCATGTAATGTAAGTCTCGGGAATAAGGAAATACAATGAACTAATACACTTTCGGGTAAAATAGAGATTTCTTGGTTTGTTTAAGGTGAATAGGGGTCCCGTATGTCGATTTCGATATAGACCTAGTACTTTTTGAATTTGAAGACATTCCGGGCTCCTTATACACTTTTGTGAATTCAAAACTTCAATGAATCTTTGTGACATGGTTCCCTTCTCAAACGGGCTTCGTACGTATCTCCCTATGAACAATCCCCATCATTCTCTAAAAGGGTTCACAAATGATTAGGATAGAAACCCCTTCCATTTCTCTTCATTTCTCTTCGTTTCAGGGTTTCTGGGTGATTTCGGTCACCTAGTGGTCAGCTGGCTGTTAGTCGCCGCTGGGTTCAGCGATTAGCCGCTGGCTGACCGCGGTTGGCCTGACAAAGTGCAGCTTACTGGAAAAGTAACCGAAATGGTTCGGTTGGCTAGCGGTTAGCCGCCGATGGGTTCGGCAGTTAGCCATTGGCTAACCGTGTGGCTGACCGCACCTTTGGGGAAGAAGTCAAGCTCTCTGGAAAAGTGACCGCGGCTGTGCGGTTATCTAGCGGTTAGTCGCCAGTAACCAGGCGGCTAGCCGATAGGTGACCGCTGGCTGACCGCAAGGTGCGGAAAAACCCTTCCGTAACCAAATTTGAGCCCTTTTCCTCCCTTAAACCATTTTCCTTCATTCCCATTCATCTTCATACAATAAAATGAGCTAAAAGCTCCTCCCATACGCCATCAAATTTCACAAACATCCATCCCAAATACCTCCATCTTTTTACATTCAATCACCAAAGAGAGAAGAAACCCACTAATCACAAGGATCCATTGCGCTATTAACAAGAAATAATGGAAACTATAAACCAATGTTTTCAAAACATCAAATGAGCTAAAAAGCTCCTCAAATGCATCATTCAACACTTCCATTCTCCTCATTTCAAATTTCTCCCTTTCCATTCTTTCCATTCACAATCAATCTCAAGGTAGAGAAAACTCATTTATTTGAAACCATTTGAAATCTTGACAACATGATGCATACATTTCCAAGTATGAACAAGAGAGAAATAGACTCATCAATAAGCACATTTCGAAATCTATTAATCATAGCAAAAGACAAGTATTAAAATCATCAAAACTATTAATGAATCAAGCTTTTCTCACAAAACATGTCAATAATCAAAACGATCCATTCATCCACTTGCCTTGGGTCTTCTAATCAAGAAATCAAGCTTAAACACTCTTCCAAATCCAAGCTCCAAAACTACAAGCAAAACCCCCAAAACAAACCCTAAAATGGGTCAAACAATGAAAGACAAGGAATGGGCTCAAACCAAATTAGGAAATAGAACCTAAGGGAAAGCCATAGCTCAACAATAGAAGATGGAAAGAAGTCCTTACCTCTAGGGCCATCAATCAACAAGAAGAAGCTTGAAATAGGGGCTGCCCAGCTGAGATTTGTACAATAATGGTGTCCATGGGAAGCTAGAAGGATGGAGAAGAAGAAGTTGAGCTCCAATCTCTATTTTGCAAGGTTTGGAGGTGGGTTTTGTGAAAGGAAGCAAGAAGGGGAAGAAGAAAAGGGCAAAAGCCCTATGGAGCTGAAGTTCCTCCCCCCTCAAGTGTGCTGGAACGAATGGGAGAGGAAGAGAGGGGCTGATCCCTTTTATAAAAGGGTGGGTGTGGGCCCCGCCATCACGTAAACTTGTCGGGATTAAAACATCAATTTCTGGGCCTCGGATGCGATCGACGAAGAAGAGAAAAATGTTTCTCATAAAATCTAGTTTTCAAAAAGTATAATTTTGGCATGGTTCTGGGATCTCGAAATTTGGGTCCAGATTCAATGTGAAAAGAGCGATTTTACACCCAGGGCTGGAAAAACTGATTTTCGGAGCTTCGAATGGGTACGGAGTGAACACGAAAGTTGTAGAGATTAACAAACTAAGTCAAACGAGGCTAAAACAAGAATTATCTGAAATTTCGAATAATCCCCCAATCACGCGCAAAGTCACTAATCACAAAGGCACTCAAAACTCCCCAAAACTAGTGAAAAACCATTCTAGCTCACAAACTCAACCCAACAAACACTAATCCCACAAAAAGAAACTAATCCACAAATAAAACAACAGTAATCCAGGAAATTATGGGTCGGGTTCTCACAGGTTCTCTCTAGATGCCACTATGTTCTCAAGTTTTCCTATTATATTTGGTGATTTACGGGGGTAGATATTGATGCCATCAATCAGCACACTAATAGGACTTTTAGGAAAAACCTAGTCTTTTCATCCGTCGGTCACCATTAATTTTATCCCAGATACAAATTCCTCTCCCAGTTCTTCCTCAAAGTTTCAAATATTGTTTCTTGTATCACTCTCCTTCAGATTTGCCCATTCCTTTGCAGAAGGAAACATGCTGTTGTATTACACTGATCATGATTAAGTAATCTATTAGTCCTCTCACCCTTCTCACAGGTGGTGCTTTTTTTCCTTTTCTTATTTATTTGTCTTTTTGTGGGGTGCGGAGATGGTATTTGGGGGGGTTGGGGGCGAGACGCACAGCTCCACTGATGGGTAAACACTGACAAACAACAAAAAGACAGTAGCAACACATATCAAACAGGAGACTAGTTTGATAGATACTGTCCTTACCTAACAAATCTGCTGCTGAGTTGGTTGCCCTAAGCATGAGTGAAGGCCACCTGGCTCTGGCTGCCTGAGAGTACGTCTTTCACCTCTTCAGTCCAATAACTAATCCACCGAGGAGGCAGAGCTGCCCTTTTGCCCAACTAATGGAACACGCCTAATCACCTTTTGCCGACAGGGCGACATCTACATTTCACCCTTGTCCAAGCTATCCACTTTCATATGTTAACAATGTGAAAAGGGGAGAAGGGGAGGTTTTGTGAAGAAAAAGGATCTAGAAAAATTCAACAATAGGACCAATGCGAGGGAGGCACGACTTCACTGAAGGGGAAACACTGAAAAAAAACAAAAAGACAGTAGCAACACATATCAAATAGGAGACTAGTTTGATAGATACTGGCAACAACAAAAAGACGGTAGCATTATGTATCAAATAGGAGATTATGTTGATTGATACTGTCCTTACCTAACAAATCTGCTGCTAATTTGGCTGTGCTCAGCCCAAGTGAAGGCCACCTGGCAGCACAAGAATGGTCTTTCACCTCTTCAATCCAAGAAACTAATTTCTCTAAAGGAGGCAGAGTCGCTCTTTTCCCAAACTAATGGAACACACCTAATCAGCTTTTGCCCGTTGGGCAACATTTACCTTTCACCCTCTCCAAGCTATCCACTTTCATATGTTAACAATGTGAAAATGTCAAATGTTTTAGTGAAGCCAGCTTAAGTGCAATATGCATTTGTTTTGCCATGGTAGACTATGCAAGCCAATATGAGAAACTCTCTCTCTGGAACTCATTGTTTTAGATGGAATCCTTTATGTAGATCTCTTTTGGTCACTTTTCCATTACTATGCTGTATCAGGTTGAGTTTCTAATTCCATTGTGGCATGGTATTCTGATTCTGTTTCTTTCAATATTTTCAACATTTATGTTATACGGTTTCCCACGAGCATAGTTTGGTATCAAACAGAAGTGCATTCTTTCCTTTATGACCACACTCGTTTTTCATCTAGGTCAGTAGTTGAAAGTTTATTAGAGAGCTGTAATGTTGGCTGTGCTACCAGACAAAATAACACGAGAAAATGGTTGCAAAAAAAAAAAAAAAAATTATTTTTTACAATCATTGCAGTTGTACTTGCCCAAATGTGTTAATGGAACTGGAGAAGGATGAGTAACACAGCACTTATGAAGGAAAATCCCCAGGTCACTGTTGACTGATCACCTAACTACTGTCATGGCGAAGTCATCGAGTATTGTTTGTTAAAACTTACTTAACTTATCTTGGAACTGGTTGTCTTGAGCATATGATTCCTGCTGGATAGAGTTTTCCTTGCATGTTCTCGATGTTCTTATTTTTATTTCCCTTGTCTGTTTTCTGATTCGACTATTAGCAGAAAAAGATGACTGGTTTCGGTTGTTTTGTCTTGTGGGGGCCCAAAACCTAATATTTACAGAGATGTGAGAAGCTCGCCAAGCTCTTCCTAAGGCTCAGGACCCAGCAATTCATTTCATCTCCCATTCCGATCTCTTTCCACAATTACCTTCCAGTTCAATTCCAAATTGACAATCTTCCCAATGTTCAGAGCTTGCATATCCCTTTAAGACAAACATTTCAAACTAGAAACAGTTGGATTATAAGAATTACAGCATTTAGCTGGAGGTGTGACAGCTTAGAAGGTAAAAATGTATTATCAAGCAATTTGGAAACTTTAAACTAAATGAACATTACAATTGGTGGGATCCTAAATTCTTCATTTCTATGTTGTGCCAAATTGTATCGTGCATGATGTAGCAAAAAATGAAATATAGTGGAAAATAAAAAAAATAAATTGTATCAAGTAAATAACTCTTAGGTAATCTCCATAATGAACATAAACTACAAATTAGAGCTTGCAAACATTTTCTTACTGTGCCAGGTTAGCCCAGGAATTGGTTTTATGAAATATTTGTTCATTTCAAACCTGGGATCACTTTATGGTCTTTTTTTTTTCCCCTTGAATCCCTTATCCAGCTCTCGGATTCTCCCCACCTTTTTGGAGTCTCATAGAGGGATACGTGTTTTTTAGGCATAACCCAACCACCAAACCATGAGAATAGTAGATACAATTCAGGGCTCAATGAATCCCGCCCAGAACATTGTCTATAATTGTTTTCATTTTGCAGTGTCACATACAGCCATACAGGTTATGAAAGGTGCATAGCAACTGATCTCCAATGATCCAAGATGGGTCCTAGGGTCAGTACCAATCCCTGTCACAGTAATCCTTCAAAAATTATTGTCTGGAAAATGTCAGGATCATCATCAATCTTTGTCCCAACTATGTTCACATCAGCCACATGAATCCTGTTTTGCCATTTCAGTTGATCCCGGGTCAAATCCTCAAATAGGTCGCGCTTCTCGGGATACACACTTGTCTTCCAACTTTACACTGTTATCATTGTGATTTTTCACTACATTTTTTGTTTTATTGATGTTTTGAAAATTTATTATGTTGTTGGAAAATTATTGTTTTATTAATTAGATGATTATTATTATTAATATTTCCAAAATATTGTAGAAATTTGTGACAGCTGTGACAAGATGAGTAGGAAAGTAGGCTATCCATGCACATGGTCCCCAGGGTCCCCCTCCCAGCCCCAAAAGGTGGAATAATTGAATGAGGGACTGCTAAGTTCCTTTCCCAAAATAAATGTGAATATTGATCATTGATGGCATGGGTTTTCTTATATTATTTTGGAAGGAGATTGGACAGCTCTAGCTGAGAGCCTGAGACTCTGCATACGTAGATTTAGTGATGTTAAAAAAAAGAAAAGAGAGAGAGTTCCATTGTTAAAATGTATAAAAAAAGTGCTCAGTGTTAAAACAGATTTGGTCACAGTCTAGGCCTAGTCAACCGAGACAAAATTTAAGGGTTTTTTTTTTAATTTATTTTTAGGAGGGCATTTTCTCTTTGAGAGGTACTTTTTTTGGTTCATAGGAGTTAAAATTCAAAGCCCGACTCAGACCCAAAGCATGCCAATCGCAGGGGGATAGTGTGATAGAAAGGTGTCCTTGTGAATTAGGTTTTGGGTAAAATTTTATTTCAATCACACCACCACAAACATTGCTTTAGAAGCCTTAATAAATGCTTGGGTACAATCTTTATATAATTCAATTTAACAGTGAGAAAAATTCAGTTTCATATTTAGAATATGCCTAGGTTTTTTAGGGCCAGTTGGGTAACTTTACTGGTAAGGAGTTCAATGGAATATAGTTGGATTCCTTATTTGATGAAAGCATCATTTCTCATAAGAACTGTGACAGGTACTACTTCAGCTCATTTCAATAAATCTCGTCCTCTTTAATCTACTTTGCCATGTTACAAGTGCTATGTTTCAATAACATTAATCAGTTGATACAGTTTCGTTTATGCTCAATTTGGAAGAATGATTTGATCTTGGTGTGTGTGGCATTTTTCTAAAAGACTTGGAAGAATGATTGATCTTGGTGTGTCTTGGCATTTTTCTAAAGACTTGGAAGGTCATGAGTTTGACTAACTTATTCCATTCCTTTCTGTCTTTGGACTATTATGAGTTTATGACTCGGATGGTCTATCGAGTCAATGGGTCCAAATTTAGACAAGTTAAAAAGGAGTTTTACAATTGAGTCCAGATCTACTTTCATCCTATCAAGATTTGTCTGACGGTATAAATTTTTTTGTCAGCTAAAGCACCTTTTCAATTGCTTCTTTTAAATGAGAAAGAAAGAGATTTTATTATATAGTTTGTAAATCTAAATTGGACGAAATAGTATTTCTTATTCACTCTAAAATCTATTACGTTGGATAACCAACCATAAGGCTGGACCTACGCTGGGCCTTTTTTGTTGGCCCACTGCAATGAAAGTTCCTTAAAAGGAGAGCAAGTGCCACTTGGTGAGCGTGGATTGCAATCCACGTCGCTATCGGGAATTTGGTGTTAATTACGAGGCATGTGGTTCATAATATAAAAAGTAAAGTAAAGTAAAGGTAAAATGGATTGTTATTACAAATGCATGGGATGGGACAGAGCAGCAAAGTTTTAAAAAAGTGAGTTGCTTTTCTATCTTCTATGATTATGTTTTAAAACACTTTTGACAAGAATTTGTCGTCTCTGCACGCTTCTGGCCCTGGTGGCTGGCGCATGAGCATAAAGATTCAAGGCTCTTTGCTGTTTGTACAAGGTTTATTTATTTTAAATTAAGAATACTAGAACATGGTAAGCACTATTTTATTTAAATTAAGAATACTAGAGCATAGTTACCTCTATTTTTATTTTTACGTGTACATGATTAAAAGCGAATCCCCGCCCCTTGCGTGGTTCGGATAATATGTGTGGCCATGTACGTAACCCCCAGAGAATAGTACATGTTAAAATCGGATAATTCCTTAGGCCGAAGCCAAAGAGGTCCAATGGCTGGGCTCGCAAGGGATATCCTGGGTCATAAAATAATAGCAATATTAAAAGTGTATCAATGTCTAACGGCCAAATTGAAAAGAAAATATGAAGTATGGGTTGCTTTTGGATCTTAAGAATTCAATTATAGTATATTATAGCAAAGTGTTTTCTATCTTAATTTGGACTAGTCCAATGACCCGTGCTCAGCACAATATCTCCCTACACTGCAGGATAAATAATTACATATTAAAATAAATCATCTCTTTCTATATGACAAGTTGGATAAAATAGAAATAGAGAAATTTGAGCAACAAGAAATAGTTACATAAGAATAACTGAAATACGAGTGGTTTGATGGAAAAATGAGCGTATAGTTGCATGAGTAGTTACATAACCGTCAGTCAAAATTATAACCGACGGTCAAGATTAAAGCCAAAATCTCTTAACTTAATATTTTATAACTAACAAAGCATGCCCGCGCCGAGCCTAGGCCAAAAAATAAAAAATAAAAAAAAATACGTCCAATTTGTGGTTATTTTATGTGATAATAATTAATGAGAAAATAAATATAAAACAAACAAATATGAAAAATAAATATAAAACAAACAAATATACCATTTATTACAGTTCAAAGCATGGCGCAGCCCGACATTTATACAAATTAAATAATAAGTTTTATATAAATAAGCATGAAACTTCAAATCTTATGTAAATTAATATCAATGTTTATGTTTTTATTCTAGTAATTTCAATTTTATTTCAAGTTGAAAATCCTAAAAGTCCACAAAGTCTTTTTTAATTTATATAAACAAATTTAAGAATAAAAGATTATGATGGGCATGTGGGCAAGCTCGTGGGTGGCACTGATTGGCCTAATTGGGATATGGTATGGTACGGCACGGCTAGGCTGATCTGAAAGTCAGCCATGCTTCTTTGATAAAAGTTCAAGTCTTATCTTTATTTGAGAATGAATATCTTCGTAAGAGAAATCATAACGGATAAGATGTTTCTCTATTTTTTTTAGAAAGAAGATAAAATAAAGTCAATATTAAAATCGAAATCAAACAATCAATTGCAAATTTGCATGTGGCTCCATCTTTAGGAATTATAGTACGAGGCCCATTTAAAAAAAATTTATTATATGTGGAGCCCATATGTATAAATCACTATCAATGATCTACTTTTAAAAATTACAAACATTAAGGATTTTCTAACCATAATAGATATATTAAAATTCTAAATTCACCTAAAGAATACTCATTTTAACTTTGTTGAATAGAGTTATTGAACAAGTTTGATTTTTTCATCTGCACTCTTTAATCACCTATCCATAATAGATATATATTAAAATTTGAATTCACATAAAGAAGCTTAACAAAAGTGGACTCTGAATTGATTGATAGAGTTTATCTCTTGAAATTGATTTGAGAACCAATTTCGCAAATTGATTTGAGATTAGAGTCCAATTTCTCAATCGATTGCGAAATCGGACTCCAATTTCAAAATCAATTTCTACGTCTATAATATATATTAATGATCAGTTATAATTTTGATTGAAAGTTACATTAGTAGTTTTTTCTTCTTTTTAAATCTTACATGTTGACCTTATCTTATCTTTTAACCAACCGCATCCATATCACTATCATCTTATCTTTTATCTATTGTAACCATCCACATAACCACTTTACATTTCAAGACTCTATCTTTTAAGATAAAGATGCAAACTTTGAAAGGGTTTAAAATTTCTTGTTGCCTTCTTTCCTCACTCTAAGTTGAACAAGTTGCCATGAAGGTCATGCTATAATTTTTTCTTTCCTGCGATTTTTTTAATCGTGAACTTCTCAAAAATCATATTGCCCGTGCTAAGCACGGGTACGTTTTGCGAGTTTTACTTGAAGTGAGAAGAGGTATAACTCAACCTGAAATTCAGAAGAACAAAACAGGTCTTCTGCAAGTTAAGGTCTTAAATGGGCTGAGTTAAAAACTGATGTAATGGATCACCTCTATGCAGAGACAAATTTAAAAAAAAAAAGAAAAGAAAACCATGAATATAGAGGACCTATTGTATAGTGTTGAATCTCTTTGCATTTATAAGGTTATCTTTTTGTGTAATATTTTGATTTTGCACTTCATAGTGACCTTTTTTAAGGTTGGTTGTTTTTTTTTTTTTTTTTTTTTTTTTTGCAGGGGGTTTAGAAAAGAGATGTCAACATCTCTTTGTAAAAAAGACTTTTTTTGCTAAATGGAGAAATATTAGTTCAAACTTTTCCATTGTTGCATATTGGAAAAGTGTGGCAAATTCTGCAAAGAAAATCAAAGCATTTTACATAGCTTTCTTGCAACAAAAAATGCCTATTAAATAATGTGGAAGATTAAAGGTTCTACAAGGGCTATTAAATAATGTCTCTTTGAAATAAATAATTGCTTGCCCTAAATGGGATTTAAAGAGAGTAGAGACCTCACCAACATACATCTCCACTTTTCTTTAAACCTTTTAACTCCTTACATTTTTAACATTCATTGATAAAGCCTCTTTTACTACAAAATCTTAGAAATTATGGAAATGTCTCCCTAAAATTTTATGATACAGCTGAATGGCATCAACTGTTCTTTTCTGAAAATATATAGAAACAAAAAGCTTCCATGCTGCATAAAATTAGCTCAACCAAAAGCCAGAGAGTGGGCCAGTAGGCAGATGGTTACAAGATGATTAGGTCGGGTGGTTATGGCTGTCTGTCCCATAACTCGTGTCTTCTGTTCTGACTGTGCCCCCTGAACAGAGGGGCCCACAGATTGGATTGTTTGGATCCCATTGCATTTGGGACCTCTTCTCTTCCGTAGTTAACTTACGTATGTAAGAAATAGGACAATGTGTTTTCTTGACTTCCCGATGGTGGGTCAGTGTCTCAAGTCAAGTCCCAATAAGGTGGGCCCCATCCTTGGTGGCCCATCGCCTCCAAAATTTGAAGTGTTGGTGGAGTCCATTATCGGATGGGCCCGGGTGTCCATCCCACATGGAGATAATCTCAACCGTTGAAGGTTCATTTATAACAGTCTGTCAGTTTGATGTGACCTTTCAGAATAGTGGGCCCACATTCGTACCACAGGAGGAAGTGAAGACCGGAAGACAGCAGTTTCCTGAGGCTCAGCACCCGATAAATGTGCTCATTCTCCTGCTTGAGGTTTGACCATGGGTGGGCCCACAGTCCACATAAGCCAAATAGAAAAAAAAAAAGGAAGGTCGGCCCTGCCTTTTTCTAACTTTTCTAACCGAATGTGATGAGTGAAAACTCCAAACCAAGGAATTACGGTCGCATCATATCGAGTATGGTGGGACCATCTCTTGCGAGTTGCGACCCTTGGATCTGCGAGCGATGAAAGTGGGACCCACAATTCAGACACTAAAACCGGTGGGCCACACCATGAAGGAATGCAACTTAGCCCACTGCAGATTAGAGGGCTCATTGTAGGCTTTTTTTTTTTTTTTTTTTTTTTACTTCTCTGGGATCTGAAAGGTAGAGAAAGAGAAGTGCCCAGGTTGACCAAGCGTCGTCATGTACGGATAAGTCGTATTCATAAAATGTGGAAAATCTCAAATAGGGACTTAATTTTTTTTTCTTATTTCAAAAAAGAATATAAGTTTTAAAACTTTTCAAATTAATGCATAGATTTTTCAATAAGTTTTTTAATTAAAGACAATCGGCCATCTAAAGGTATTTTTTGGAACTTTTTCCTTCGATGTTATAAAATAACCAAATCACCCTTTATTGAAATAAAATGGTCCTTCACTTCTTCTATCTTTTCCTTAATTTCTTTCTTGTACTAGTATTTTCATAATGATCAATGACATTCAGTATCTCTACAGTGATTGGTGGCATGTAATGGTTGTTGAAAGTATGACACAGTTTTAAATGAAAGTCAAGAAAGAAAATCGTGAAAAAATACTTATAAATGACCGATTGTCTTTAAGTGAAAATCAATGTTTTAAAATTTGTGCTCTTTTTCGAAATAAGTTAAAAACTTAAGCACTTATTTGAAAGTCATCAGTTCATAATGTCATTCATCCACATATGTAATAAAAAAAGGACCTTAAACTAACGATCAAGTAGCAATAATAAAAGGAGTTTCTGCAACGCGGTTCGAAGATGCAGGAAGCAACAGAGACACCAACAACCACACCACCTTCTCTGCAGCAGCACTGCTGAGGGAATGAAATGGTGGAAGAAAGGTTAGATATATAGAAGATATATATATATATATATATATAGAGAGAGAGAGAGGAGCAGATGCTGAGTAGGCTTCTTCTTCTTCTTCTTTTTCTTCTGGTTCGGTTTTTGCTGCTTCTCGGTCTCTCTGCGGAGCTGCAACCAGGAGAATGCTAAGGCTAGGGTTTTCCTTTCGTTTCAAGATCGCCGAATCGAGATCTCTTGATCTCGCTGCAGCTGGTTCCACCTTTCCTCTCCTGGAATCGACGGTCCTGATTTCACCATGAAATTAGGTAAGCTTTCCTTCTTCCTCCCTCTTATAAAAAAAACCCCTAGCTTTTTCCTTGTAGATTCTTGTAATCCAGCTCTTTTCTCGCTCTGGATCCCTCTTTGGGCCATCCTAGCCTTTAAAGACTTGTTTTTTTAGGGTTGGGTAAGATGGACGGTGTGGATTACTGAAGGATGATGCTTGGAATGAATGAGACTAGTGAAGGTTTGGGGGATGAGAGATTTTTAGATGCTTGTTTGGGATATACCAACTTGAGAAATGAGAATATGGGTTTTGTTTATGCTTGAAAACTGGAGGGGCTTGATGATATTCATTTCGCATCTGCTACTGTAGATCTTGAATTTGTTGTCACTGTGATTTTGGCAGGTTGAATTGATGAGCTGATATGTAAGGAATTTTGAGAAGGAAATAGTAAAATTAGGATGGTACAGTGCAGTGTGGTGTTTTAATGGATAGTTTCTTTCTGGGCAAATTAGGAGCACTATTCATTCTGGTTGTATTTGGTAATGCAGTGAATTGTGATTTAGGAGTGGAAATCATATACTCTTTTAAGTTTCAAATTGAAATATGCCAGACCACCCAGATGGCTCTTTTGTCAAATTCAAACTTTGGAGATACTTGGATGCTATCTGAACTGATGTAAATACAGCGACTCTATTTGGACATTCTCTCCAAAAAAACAAAGAGAGCTCCAGAGGATGACTCATCAGTTATGCTACCATGTTATGATGTTTTTAAACGAAGATTGGGCCTCTTCCTTGGGTGGAGCATTTTCTCTCTATTTTAGTCTTTTATACATCTCCTTTATGTTTCCCTAGGCTCACCTTGTCAGGACATGGGGATTCTTAAGGAGATATCCTTCAAGAAGTCCTAAACTTGCCAGGAAGAAAGATATAATGGGGAGTTTCGTGCTTCATCATCCAGTAAATAGTCCTCAATGTCATTGAGAAAGAGAGGCGAGTGAAGTTAGAGCCGGATGGTTGACTTGTCTATGCTTGAAAGCTTTGATGCGTACAATATTAACTCTACTGATGTAATCCTATCTGGATATCAAAATGACAGCTTAAGATACTGTATTGAATGTAAACCACTCCCTTAATGCCATGAAAAAAAAATCTTATCATGTTGCCAATTATGAAAGATGATCTCCATCCATGATGAAGTAGTCCCTTCTATTTTCAAGATGAAGGGTATCCTCTGTTACCTCTTTATGTGAATGAGACCCTCTAAAATCATTGGTTGGTACTGGTGCCCATGTAAGATCATGCCAATCACCAAAGTAGTGGGGATGGAAGTGCCTGATGCGGATAGGGGATAGGCAATAGATGACTGGAACTCACCGTTGGATTGAATGCTAAAGCTTTAACACAAACATTATACAAATAGTAATATCAGTCAAATAAGGGCCAAATTGAGATGTTTTATATGTACCAATACACAAGATTAGGTGTGTGTAGAAGGTTTGAATTGATCATATGAGGGCCCCACAGAAGGGTTTTCTAAAGTTCTTAACTAGAGCAGTTCTTGTTTGATTTTTTTTTTCTGGTTGCAGTTTACATTACCTCCCTCGTCCTTTGGACGGACTTATTCTGTATTTTATGGTGTATTCATCTCTACTAGAAACGGCACCTGACTTGATAATCCTGGGTTTGGATTAAAATCTCTAACTCAATTAATATATAGGTTGGTTAGGGTTTGGATTTGTACTTATTACCCTACGTGCTCAACCTGCCACAAACCCAATCCATTGGAGATATTCATTGTTGGATTGAATCTGGCCTAAATTGAATCATGCCACCAAATCTGAATTTGTTACAAATTGTGCTTGACACAAATCATATTGTGAAGGTTTGATCCAATGTATATACATGAGAAGTGCGCCCCATAGTTGCAGATCCACTTGACAATATAGTAACTTAACAATTGACGTATTGCCATTATTATTGGGTCATTGCTCTATTTGTGATCATCATTTTAACCTCATCCCATCAATCTCAACTCAACTTTGTGGGTTCTAGTCATGACATTGAAAACAAGCTACATCCAGTTTTTCTTACTTTGGTGCATGAATGTCAAGATTGTGTGTGCGTGTCATGTGTGCATATGTATGCGCGTGTCACTCCATGTTCTAACCTTTCTTTCATCACGAATCACCCAAGGGCTTTATTGGCCTCCCCCTTTTCCTAGTTCCTTCGTATTTAAATGTGGCAAGTTTTTAAAGCCAACTACCATTAAACAAAAGTTTTTACAGCCAACTTCCTATTTGATGCTAATACCCCTCTGTTCAGGCTTGGGAATGGCAAACGAAAAAAAATAAATTTGTGGAAGTTTCAAGTAAATATGTAAATATGCATCCATTGAAGTATGTTTTTATATACATGTATGTATGAACCATTTAATGTAGCTGATGAGAAACAAAATTCATGTAGCCGAACCCAACATAGTTGGGACAAAGCTTTGATGATGATGATGATGATGGTGATATGTATGAACCATTTAATCAAGTATTAAATTAAATAGATTGCCAATTTCTTATTGTTCTAAGGCACAGAGGTTGTGTCTCGGAGTCATTTACCTATAAGAAAAAAGTTCATTGGATTTGTGGGTTGCTTATTCACATTCTTATTGGTTCTGTGGTTCAGGATTCCAACAAAAAGGTTTGGACTCTTCTTCTGGGCAAAGTCTGGATGGCAGCTTTAGGAGGTCCTCTAAGTCTGGTAAGCATTGCTGAATATATTTACTGATTTTCTAAGGCCTTAGATGTGTTGGTCTATGTTGCATGGATTCTTTAAAATAAGCTACGCAATCCGTGTTGGACACTTCTCATACATGACACCATGTTGCATTTTTGAATTCTTCTATTTACTATTTCAAGTATTGCTTTCTAGTTGATAAAATATTTGTACATAATTTGTTCTTTTTAAAATCTAACTAAACTTTAAATTACTTGATTATTTGGTATAAAATTTATATATAATTTTTTATTTGTACTATTTTCTCATATTATTTTTATTTAACAATAAACATTTAATTTAAATTTATATGAACATTGTTGAATTCCATGAATCTGATTATATGTGAGTTGCTAAATTGGACATCTTGCACCAATTTTAGATTCAGGTACATGTACGGATGTACCTATACTGCTGCAATTTAGATTATGGTGGAAACCAATGATAGACTGCATTCAAAAGAGAGGGAAAACACAAGCCATACTGAATCAATGAGGTGATTCTAGTAGACCAAAGAAGGGGCACCATTAACATGATTAGGACCAAAAGATGAAACACCTCCTAAGCCAAGTACCTACTTCAATGCGTGGAAAAGAAGACTAATTCTTCAAAATTATCACTCCCACAAACTTTGTGATCGCTCATGATTGGTGTCAATAGGGCCTGGTCCTAGCCCAACCATTTTTAGTCAGGTGTCCAACCCCAGACCGATTCTTCAAAATATCACCTCCATACTGGTCTCTTTTTATTGGATGGCTGACAGCTAACAAAACCATTAACCCTGTTGCAAACCGGGTTGCATTCGAACCTAAGTTGCTTGCTTCCCCATGTGCCAAACACACCCACCGACCAAAGAGCACAAATATGCGAATCATTTGAATGCATTGTCATATGTGCTCTTCTTCTTTCTGGGACTGTGCTGACACTATTCTAGAAAATAATTCATCCCTCTGATGGAGGCCTATGAACTTACAACAAATAAAGGCAATATCCATGTGATGCAGGTGTTTCCCCTGACAGGAGGTCAGAGTTTTCAACATCAAGCAGGTATATACCTTCTTCTAGAAGGTTGTTCAAGGGGCTCAAAGATTATGCAAAGAAGCTGGTTGACATTGAATCCTTTTCACATTATCTTGAAGACTGGATTTTGGAGAAGACATGTGCTAATGACTCTACTGACAGAAAGCAGTTGTTTAATTCTCCTTTTCCAACTGATGAGTTGCGCAAACTTGATTATGCATTGGAGGGAATCTTGTTTCAGCAACTTTTTAGGATGCCATATTCAGTTTATGCTTCTGATGATTTAAAAGAAGATGAATATCTTGCCTTGGAAGACTTTCTTCATGCCATCATAGATGGCTTGTGGCGCACTTTTTGGCACAAAAATGGGCCACTCCCGTTCTTTGTATCTTGCCCTCGTTATCCTGGATCCAAGTTTTATACTCTGGAAAATGCAATATCAAAAGGAAGGCTGGGAACTCTATGTGGTGCTGCTTTGGTGGCAAAAAATGGTACTGATGACCACGTTAAGTGGGATCAAGTATTGGAGCTTGCATTGTTCAAATCAGATATTGCAGAGGGGAATGAATTGGGTTTTTCATCTACGAGTATATGTGAAGCACTATTTTATGGATTCCATATACTTCTTTCAAGGAATCTGAGTAAGTCCAACACTTTTAGCAGTGATGCAGTCTTTCTCCTTGTTCTTGATTCTAAATTTGGTGGAGTGGTAAAATTTGGAGGGGATCTGACTAAACTCGAGGTTAATTCAAGTAACCCATACCAATCTGTTGCAGAATGGTTCAAACTCCATGCTGAAGTCAATGTTTCACCTGTTGATCGGATATGGAACAAGCTAGGGAATCCAAATTGGGGTGATCTGGGAACCTTGCAGTTACTACTAGCAACTTTCTACTCGATCATTCAATGGAAAGGACCTCCGAGAAAATCCATCGCGTCATTAGCTGCAGACCACAGTCTTCGGCTTCAGAAACGTTGGATCGAGTGCCGCCTTATCGGAAATGGAAACGGTTCAGTCCATATGCGACAGGGTAGCCACAAACAAGGAGAGATTGTTGAATTAGACTGTGATGAGGATCAAAGGTCATTTAGAAAGCAACCAACAGGACTGAAGCTCAAGAGGGGTGAGGTGATGCTATTGGAGGACTCACAAGGGCAAAGAGGTTTTCGTATACAAGATACTCTGGTCGATGGGAGCTGCTTATCATATAGTGCGATTTCTCTTGAAAACCCTGGTGAGGTACTGACTGTCTATGTTGGTGCTCATCCATCTAGGCTTGAACCATCCTGGGAGGATATGAGCCTATGGTACCAAGTACAAAGGCAAACTAAAGTATTAAACATCATGAAGCAACAGGGGATCTCGAGCAAGTATCTGCCAGAAATGGTTGCCTCTGGCCGTATTCTGCATTCAGGCCCTTGTATGAAACAAAGCCCAGCTGGTCGATGTGATCATCCTTGGTGTGGGACTCCAATCCTTGTTACATACCCAGTTGGTGAGCCGCTATCATCCATTGTTGCTCGAAGTGGCCCATTTTCCTCAGAGGAAGCTTTGCGTTGCTGCAGAGATTGCTTATCTGCTCTGAGAAGTGCAGTGTTGGCCAACATCCAGCATGGGGACATCTGTCCTGAAAACATAGTGCGTGTTGATACGAATAGTTCGGGCTCCAGGTTCCTCTACATGCCTGTTTCTTGGGGACGTGCAGTTCTGGAGGATCGGGACAGCCCTGCGATGAATTTGCAGTTCTCTTCTACTCATGCGCTCCAACAGGGAAAGCTGTGTCCAGCTTCAGATGCTGAGAGCCTCATTTATCTCCTATATTTTGTTTGTGGGGGCACGATGCAGCAGCAGGACTCGATTGAGTCAGCACTGCAGTGGAGAGAGAGATGTTGGGCCGGTCGTTCAATTCAGCAGCAGCTTGGTGAGGTTTCGGCCCTTTTGAAGGCGTTTGCAGATTATGTCGATAGCCTATGTGGGACTCCGTACCCTGTAGATTATGATATCTGGTTGAAAAGGTTGAACAGAGTGGTGGATGGCTCAGATAGGGGAAAGCTGATACAGGAAGTGGCAGTTACCTTGAAGCTGGAGAATGGTGCTGAGACTTCAGGAACTTCAGGAGGTTGTACGTCTTTGTGATGCTGAAGAATCCGCTGAAAAATCCAATCTGCAGTGAATTCATGACCCTAACCACTAATTGAAGGGATTTGGTGAAGTATAAGATGGACCACCACCACACCACCATTATCGTAGCCTTTATCCCATTAATTTTGGTGGGCTAAACTACAAATGATTGATTGGAGAAAACTCAATCCAAGTCTACATTTAGAGGAAGGAATGAGCCTCTGATTTGGGTGTTTTTTTGTAATGTTGCCAAATGGACAACTGTCTTGATCTTGTGAATTGTACCGCAGCTGTTCAGATGAAGTTCTGAAAATACTAGGAAATGCAAGGACAAGCACTGGATGTTTTCTATTGTTGTAACTTTATTGTATGTAACCTACTGAGGGGTTATGTGAAGGGGGGATTGATTGATTGGCCTTTTTGATGGGCATTTTGTTTTCTGAAATACTGTAATCTTGGTGTTTAATTTAATCGTCTCGGGGTAGTTCCCAAGCCTTCATCCAGTTGCAACAGAGTTCTTTCTTTTCTTTTCTTTGGCCGTGCTTCACTCAGATTCACACGTAGAATCGGATGGGGATCATTGCACCACTGTTGTGTTTTATGAATGGTTACGAATGGTTGTCAATTCCATTTTGGTCTATCCTCCATGATAGAAATATTTTGGCGTTTCGGAATTTCAGTGAAACTTTTCAGAATAATAAAAATTAAAGAATATATATAATAGAAAAAAAAATATGCATGTTTCTTGATATGGATATTGAGAATAAAATAAAAAGAGAAAACTATCAAAAAAAGGACCCTAAATGGCTACTAACCGAAAAAGAGACCACTAGTCAATATTGCACGGAAGTGGTTTCCTGTGACCACTTCCGGGGTTTATTATTATTATTAAAGATTTAAATGTGTGACGACATCGTCGCTTAATATCTCATTTAAACATGTGACGACGTCGTCGCTTAATCGTCTGAATTCCCATTTCTCCCATTTTTTCCTTCCTCTCATCGTTTCTCGCCTTTCTCTGACGGTTTCCTTCCGCCCCTCCTCACACTCTCCCATAAAGCACCTCAATCTCTTATCCAATTCCTTTGCGCTAACCTACCCATCTTTCTCATAATCCACATCAAATTCCAACCACAATGTCAAACAATATCCTACCGCACCACCATGAAAACAAAAAAAGCTTCTCGATCGAGTGTGGGCAAAAAAAATAAGGAGGCCTCTATTTCAAATAATTTTCTCTGATACGGAATGGAGCACTGATTACATCTCTATAGCAGTGAATGGGTATGAAAGTGGGGGCTGTTCTTTTAATTTCAAAGCCCTTAACAGCTGGTAGTAGCATTTATGCGTGCTATTAGTGTCAAGGCAGAAAGGATGAAAAAGAAGATGCTCCGTCTAGAGCATTCACAGCACCAAATATGACACCAAAGAAACATTTAAGAGATTGCAATCGATGTAATTAATCATACCTACAAGCCACTCAAAATTCGCTGTGGATTTGTTTCGCATTGTGGATGGAATTCGATGTGGATTATGAGAAAGATGGATGGGTTAGTGCTGAAGAATTAGAGAAAGGAGTGAGGTGCTTGATGGGAGAGTGTGAGGAGAAAGGAGGGAAACGATGAGAGGAAGAAGGGAAAAATGAGGAAAATTAGATTTCAAGCGATTAAGCGACGACGTCGTAGTACTTTTAAATGGGATATGAAACGACGACATCATTGCACGTTTAAATCTTTAATAAAAAAAAGGGAAGTGGTCATAGGGAACCATTTCCGTACAATATTGACTAGTGGCCTTTTTTTATTTTTTTTAAATTTTTTTTCTTCTGTTAATGGCCATCTATGGTTTTCTTTTTTTTGTGCTTTTCTCAAATAAAAAAGTTTGTAAAAATTGTATTTGCAAACCACGGGTCCAGAAAATCCAATACTACAAATCAAAATAGACTTAAATGGACAACCATAATGGATCGGAATTCAAACAAAAAAGTTTTGAACCCATTCTCTTTCGGTTGAAGAACACAAATGGAAAATTTCGGTCATTCTGGCCGATACTAACCAGAATTGACAATTAATTACATTCATCACGCATTAGTTAAGGCCCAAAGAGAAGATGCATTGTCCAATATTTGACCGGACGTCAATCATGGATAATGTGCCGAATATGTTTGTTTTTGTGCACTCTTTTTTAATTTAAACTGCTTTTGTTTTTCATTAATGTGCCATGGTCCAGAAGCCCACCTGATAAATGTCCTGGACCTTATTCCATGTTGGCATGTGTGCTGCTGCAAAGGACCTCTTAAATTGTATCTCCTGAACATCTCATCTCCTGTTTGCATGTTTGTGAATGGGCTGGGCCTGGGCTACTAGTCACAATTTTTAATAGGCCTGGCCCAACTATATCAATATTTGAGCCTGGTACAATTTTGGTCCTGCCTGTTCATTTTATTTCCCCATTGAAGATCTTTGAAGTTTCTCAGGGCATGCAGATTCAGTTTCTTGGCCTATGAGTTAGTCCTGAACATATGGGCTGGATCTTAACAATGAATGGGTCTACCTTATGTCTTTTGACTGGAATTGATATGATTTGGATTGGGGGTTTAGAGCCACTTTCAAGATCTGTTGGTTTGATCTAGCTCTAAGAATATTAGATCCAATTGATAATGAGATATGAGCTGGTCAAATTGATTACAAACTTTGGCTTGTCATCACTGATTCGCTGTCCAACATTCAACTCGGTACACAGTCTATCCAATGTTAACTGAATGCTTCTTTTAAGGAAAATTTTCACCTATACTACTCATATATGGTCCAGGTGGTCATATATGGTCTAGCTCGTGGAGGTTACCCACCTCCATGCGAACTAATCACCAGGGGAAGGAGGGATAGAAAAGTAGCATCAGTCATAAGCTATAACTCAGCTAGTTGGGCTATGGGTGTATGTGGGAGTGCGTATTTGAGTCTCCAACGTAGCAAAAAATTAATTTCAACACTTTGATTAACACCTATAAAACCTAGCGGTCTTGATTCAATCCATCAAGCCCCAATGAGTCAAATTGGGTCAGTTGCAGCTGTTGAGGGGATACTGATTGTGAAGGGAATGCACCTATCAAAGGCGGGCCCCATAGAGCTGGACTCCACTTGCACTTGATGATGGTACCCCATAAAACTTCATTCTAAAGCCCCTTAATTACACTTGATAGTATGTTAATCCAATAGTTTTTTTCCACTTGATCCACTTTTCCATAGTTCGAGTCCTGATAAAAATCAGATCAACATAAGTTTGTTGTAACTTTGTAGCGATCAGATTTGGTGACACTTGGATCTCAACTCTGGTAAGGGACACCGCAAAGATGGGCGGGCTACTCTTAAATGCTTGTGTGAAGAATGTGCGAGTGGTTACCATTCAAAAAAGAAGAAAAAAAAACAAAAAACAAAAAAAAACCCAACAAATGTAGGAGAGCCAAGAATGAGCATAGTTACAAAGCCATTATGCAATATAAAGGATTGGGATGTGGAAGACTCCGACACACGGTTGGAGATCTAATCTATAGTGTTCATGATCGTCAAAAGTCTCCTCGAATCTCTTACGTCTAGATCTTGTGATGATACACAACTTAGGCTCCCTCCCAGCTCCCTTGTGCATCTAATCCCGAGTTAGGATCCAAATCTTATTTATAAGAGATCAAGTCTTGTACTATAGTGGAACTCTTATTCTCTCTTGGCAACTACCATCTGCTTCATAAATAAGGTATTTGGAGGGAAAGAAATGAAAACAAATTTTTATAAAAAATCAGAAAAAATATATAATTTGAATGTAATTTAAGGTTGGGGACGGACAAATTCACAACGCATTGGCCACCATCGAAATTGGTATGTAACAGGTTGTCCCCTTTATGTAAACCATGTGAATGAGGTAAGAGGCAGCGATTGAGAACATCCAAAAGGCCCATAATAATATAAAAAGACATGCCTGCCGCCTTCCTCATAAACAGATCCACATGCGGTGTCCATAAAAAGATTTTGAGATCATCAACAAAGACCATTTCTATGTTTCATCCTCATGGTAAGATATCAATCAAATCCGTGCAACAACAAAATGTATCTTCTTTTATTTTGGAAAGTGTAAAGCTCCTCACAGCACATGACGATTGATGATGATATTGTACACATACAAAACCAGTGTTTTTCTATTGGTTTTTACCCATCAAACAACCCTGGAATTGAGAGAATGAGAAGAAACCGTAAAAGAATGTATAACCTATAAAACTGCTACCTAAGTCAGCATGTCCATGAGGTTGATCTCTTGATCAGGGGCTTCATCAGCTTGTCTTCTTCCAGAGAGATCATTCCCAGATGCGAGGGGTCTTCCAGCATCATCTTGGCCACCAGGTATCCTGCTATTGACCATGTCTGGAATTTCCTTGCCTGTTTCCCAACATACCTTCCAAGTGTTCCATCATAATATTCAGGCCAGTTGTCTTTTGACATCCGGCTCTCAGCAAGCTCAATTGCCCGCCTTGCAATTTGTGGTCGCCCCGTCTTGATACAAGCGGCAGTCAGCAGCCACAAGAGAACTGCAGAAAGGAGACAATAGAGATAATTGACTGATCCCTACATTAAAGAGGAAAAATCTCCAGGGTATTTTGGAGAACAAGAGGAATGCACCAAGGCCAATCTCCCTTGTGTCTCTATCTATGGTTGCATGATCAGAAGCACATGGATGAGGTCCAGGGTTCAGGGATTGGCACACCCTATTCTTCAATTAAAAGAAAAAAAAAAAAAGGAGGAATTTACTAAGATCCTCAACACTTCTGTAAATAATATTGCCCCTGATTCTGATAAACAGAACCTGCATTTCACTCTTCAAAAAGCCATTTGTACTCATTAACTGGTTACCTGACAACAGTTAAATGTGAATGCATATGAAAGCTACTGAAAGTGATAAGTTATCGTCTCGTGTTAAACATTACACAAAATAATTTCCATTGCAGAACGAACTAAGTGATTCTTGAGCCAAGGATATGTTAAATTCTTAGGCCTCGAAGTATGGTTTGGTAATTACAGACCATGGCTTTCTATTGTCTCAGTGGATAAAATTGTCTTGAATAGCTCCCTTGAATTTACAATATGGGTCCTAGGCAGGTGTGGTCTGTCCATGCGGTGCCTATGGGATCAGTCGTCCACCATACCATCGTATACATGTGTCCTCAAGATCAGAGCACACTATAGGTTTCCTTGGATCATACAACTCTTCTACATAATCATGACTACATTTAGGACTACAAGAGAGCTTCAAGTATAGAATAAAGAAAGTCATGGCTATTGTTGTCAACAGGGAAGGACTATTATGAAAGAACATTTAAGATTACCACATTGAAAACATACAACTACTAGATATGGAAATTTCAGTTTTCTTTTCTTTCTTTTCTTCTGTTTTTAGCATCTGCAGTTTTTTAATGCATGAAATGAAAGCAGCTTCCTACAAAGCAGTCATATATTGTCAGATTGTGGTCGAGTTCAGAAGTACATCTGGCAGTCAGGGAAATGCACGATGAATGGCTTAACTGTCTGAAAATAAGCAGCTGCTGACTGAAGCCACGTGATAATTTCTCTAGGGTTTTACCATGTACATTTTCCATACAGATGCTCTACTCTCATAACATGTGAACAGGGACCAAAGGTATGACCTTCAACCAACTATTCATGTGGGTCCCACAATGAATATAACCACAACTCAAAGCAGGAGCAAATGATCCTTGCTGGATTTGAGGAAAGAAATTAAAGGTGGAAAAGGCTGACTACCAGTCCTTATCCAATGCTCTAATCTAGTTGTTGGATCATCCAAGCAACTTGATTTTGGAAATGGCCATACAAATGGAGGGCCCTATCAATTGTGAGTCTAGGATCACCTAATCTTCATGTGCTCCAAATGTACAGAGAGCAAAGCTCGAAAGTGTGGAGGTGTGAAGGATTTAGCAAACAAAAGTTTTTTATTAAACAAGGTACTATTGGAGGAATTTGAATAGAGAAATTTGGACGTCAATGTATCCCAATCACAAGTGAAGCTGATATCTAAGAGGAACGGTGTATTTAAGGGTGTCCTGGAAAATGGGAAGCACAATCGATGGGAATTGTTTATAGAGCAAGGCTCTCCTAAGCTCAAACTTAGGATAAATCTCGTAAGCTCATGCTTGTGGGGCCCACCTTTGGTCCATCCAAATGGACCAAACACATGACCCCTCTAAATTACACGTCCACCAACTTTCGGTCAAATCCGAATTTATTGGACTATTTGATCGACAGCAAGGCTCTCCTAAACTCAAGCTTAGGATAAAATCTCGCAAGTTCATGCTTGTGGAGCCCACCTTTGGTCCATCCAAATGGACCAAACACATGACCCCTCTAAATTGCACATGTCCACCAACTTTCGGTCAAATTCGAATTTATTGATCCGTTGGATTGACTATGTATCGATCCAAATGGATTATTGACCATTAAACTTTTTGGGCCCACATGGAGATGATAGAAATCACGGTTGAGGCTGATTTTTTTGCAGAGAGGAAAATCCCATGAAGTCCTTGAAATCCCCCCAACCCCCATCCCCATGTGGGTCCCCAGGTGGGCCCCACCACACACTTGAGATTACCTTATCCTAAGCTTGAGCTTAGAAGAACTAGCCCCTTGTTTTATATTTATATATATATATATATATATTCTGCCTCAAACAAATTAGTGACCTTTCGTGTGTGACTAAAATGTAGCCAGTTTTTATTAGGACAGGGTATCACCCAGCCAGCCTTAAACACTTACATAGCCAAGGACAAAATTATCAGGATAATAGTGAGCACAAGCTTGAAAGACTAACCTGGCCATGATCCACCATTATGGTAGCTCCATCTGGTATTTTTGGGGTCACATCCTGTGACAATCTTCCATTCATGGCCCTCTATTGCTGGATAAGCTATCTTTAATGGCATTTCACCAACCAGCTCATCCCAACGCGACTCAATAAGATCCATTATAGCTGCAGATTGCTCTGGAGTAGCAAGAGATGATAAAATTGCTATACAGTTACCCAAACAAAACCATCGAAAGTCCATCCTGGCAGGACTGACATTTCCAATGAAGTAGCCACCACGGTTTGGCATAAAATCAAATAGCCAATCCGGGATTGAATCAGGAATAACGTTAAATTTATTTACTGCTGTGTGAGAATACTCTTCTGTTTTATAACGATAGATATCATTAAGCTGCTGGAAGTCCAGCCAAAAGTAACTTCTCATGTGATAACTTAAGGCGTGTAAGCGTTTCACAATTCGCTCCACCAACTCTTTCCCTTCAGCATCATGTTTTAGCAGTGCCAAAGCACACCTCAATGCCATAAAGAAGAGCGCTTGGATCTCAATAGGATAACCATAAACCCCCTGTAATGAGTTTGAACAATGGAAAAAATGTAAATGTAGGGCACAAAGGGGAAATACCATAATGTTAATCACAAGATGCCAATTACAATGGTACAAAAACATAATATAGAAACAAAAACAAGTAATGATATCTTCCTAGAACAATAATGTCATAAAAGCAATATCCTTATTTAGCAGCTTAGCAGTATTTTCAACAACAGCAGCTGATAACTGAGGATCATTACGTCTAGAATTCAAGCAATCTATCCAGGGGTGTATATATGAGCGTGTCAGGAGGAAATGGAGTGAAGGTGTAAAATTAAGTTAATCGTCAGATATTGGTAGATCCGATAAACCTTTCCCAAATATGAAAAAAAAAAAAAAAAAAGCTCCCTTATGATGGTGGCCAATCTAATCTAAACTTTTTGATTACTAGCTTGTTCAATCCTTTATAACCTCATACTCAGGGATGTGATTGACACAGCAATACAACAGCACAGACACTATGAGGAGGAGATAAGGAGTTAGAAAAGAGGTTAGGCTGTTAATCTCATAATGATCACAGTAGACTGGCCATTCTTGAAAATGAAAAAGCCCTACTGACTTCAGTCTCCAAGGCCCTGTAACTGATCTCTGGATAAGTGGATATAATTCACCAGAGTTGGTAATATGAAAAATCTGGACTCAAATAGAACAGAATTTAGGTGACTTCAACAAAAACTCAAATTAGTCAAGATTTAAAGAAAAGTCAGATGACTCGTTGACTCGGTCAAGTCTCAATCAAGTCCAAGGCCAACTAACTCGCCAAGACTTAAGTGAGCTTTTACTTCAAACTTTGTTAAGATAGTACCATATCATGGATAAAAAATGCAATAAGCTCGTGAATGAATCATTCTCATCAGGAACTTACGTTTGCTCCTCATACACAAGCAAAATGCAAAGGCATAAGAATGAATGTATCATAATGTTGATTTGTAACATAAGGAACAAAACTTAAGTGAAGATTGGGAATATGCATAAATATCTTTAGTGTTGAAAGGGCACTTCTTCATGTGTATGTGCACATGCATCTCCCAGTCTTTGTTTGCACTGCTGATCGCTTTCATTTCACTAAGTCATTTAACTCAGCACACCTGTTTATTTAGATTTACACCTTTGTTATCTCTTACAGGCTTCTTCTTCAATCTCTAGTGCAACTTTTTGTTTCACAAAATTATTAACATAAGATAACTTTCATTAGCTTAGATATGGAACTTCGAAAAAATGTGGGCCCCACTTTATTTTCTCATCTTGTTGCTCGGCTTGAAGGACATTTGAATAAAGCTCTTAGCCAAGATGCATAATGCAAACAGGGTAAGTGTGTTCTCCATTCATCTTCATTGTACCATTCTTATAGGTGCCTCCAAAGCAGAACCCATTTGAAACAAATCCCATTAACACTCTTGGTGTTATCTCTTTATTGCATATCTGATAATATTTGATCAGTTTTATAAAGTAGTTCATTATGAGTTAGAAGATTAAAAAACAACACAATCCTAGGACAGCTGAGATACACCTTAAGAGTTTTAATAGTATAGTTTGATGATGGGGTCCGTCTTACCATTCTTCGATCAATCATTGAGCATCCATCTGCACAGAGCAGGGTAGGGAATGTATCAAATCCCTCTGAAAGACATAAAGCCAGTATAAGCCTCATCCCCTTTTGACATTCAGGTGTTTCAGCAAGCGACAAATCTCCGGTGGACTTTGTATAGGCACGCAAAAGAATAATCCACCAAAATCCTGAATCAACAGGAGCAACCCTCCCAATTGCACTTTCACCAAAATCTGCGATCAAAGTGTCTGTTTTACGAACAGGATCATGAAGCACTTTGAAACTGGCCGGCATGGCACCTTCCCCAAGCTTAAAACGGTCTATCCGTTTCTCCCAGCCCTGAAGGTAGAGAGTCTTCAGTAGAAAATGTTTAACTATTTCTGGCTCACCGTTCATCAGAAAAGCCAGAGCACTTGGTACAAAGTCTCGGACAAACACCTGTACAACAGCAAATGAAAATCAGAATGGAAAAACTAGTCTCTGGTATCTTCCAACTTCAAGCAGGAGCTGACTGAAACTCATGCTCATTCTTGTGCTGTACACATTGACTCATGCAAGCATTACATGTACAATACATAACTATGGAAGTGTCTCAACTTTTTTCTCCTTTTAAAGAAATTATTTTACTGCCAAAAAAAGATGACAGAAAGATCTGCGATCACTTTCCTAAATGATGATGCACAATGAAGGTTCATGATGTTTATAAGAAAGAAGCAAGGTACCTAATTGAGAATATTAATGGCAAGCAAAGATCCTATAAGAAACTATCCATTGAACTTGAAAGAATCAACTTTTTCCCTAAAATAGGTAAGCAGATTCATACATGATACAGGCAACCTTGTGGCTTTTGACAATTAGCACCTTCCCAATTGTGGCATAGGATCTTGTCTAAACTCTAAAATGGGGGAAAGCTCAAAATAATAAAACGCAAAACAACAAGTGATACAAAAACAGGGAGGACCCTAATTTCAGCAAAAGCCTGCAGTCTTAGAAGATCATTCTATTCAATCAAAAGTCTCAGATATCAGAGCACCTATCAGACAGCTACCCAAAAACACAAAATGTTGGTTTGTATCAGACAGTACCGTGAATTAGATGATAATACATCATCCATTACATATCATGAATCTTCTCCAAGCGAGGACTGTGTTGACCATAGACACGGACATCTCAGATCAAGATTACAAATCATTAGAGATAGTCTGAACATTTCTAAAGCATAAGAGAAAGAAAGACGCACTTAGAGATTTGGAGGTAAAAAAAAAACCCTACTACAATATGCTTCTTTTTTTATTTCATTCATTCTATTGTTTCTACAACAAATTACAGGACACCATCTTCAAAAAACAAAAAAAACAAAAAAAAAAAAAAAGATCCAATTACAAGTATAGAAATGGAATAAAGGGTCCTTATGCCAATATAAGTGGATATTCAATTACAAGGTAGAAAAAAAAAGTTCAGTTCTCTCATTGTTCTGATTGCACTTACAGGGGGAAAAAGAAAAAACATTGCTCATATTCAATCAACAAAACTAAAGAAAATCAGAAATGAACAACAGAGCAGAGAAGATATACCTGATCATAATTTAGAACCTCCTCTGAGGCATGGTCATAAGCGGCAATTGTCCCGACCGGCTGGCCCCGGAAGAACACCAGCGACCGCCGGAGCGCTTCCCAGGCCTCTGCAACCATCGGATGCGGCTCAAAAGAGTTGCGAGCGGACGACGCCGGCGTGTCCCAGGCCGAGCGTCCCTCGGACGAGCACATATTCTCAAAGTTGTCCAATCCGCGGGCGTTCTCAGCTGCTCTGACCCGAGGCGAGAGCCCCATCGACAGCTCGCTCAGAGATCTCTCGTCGAACGATCTCTTCCGCTCGATGTTCAGCGGCCTCGGCTTGTCCAGCAGCCGCGAGAGATCCAAGTCATCCGCTTCCGAGATGGAGATGGAGCACTGAGATCCTACCTTCCGAAGCCCCAAACCGTCCATACCTCCTTCTTCTTCGTCGTCGTCTTCTCACAATCTGCAGACGAGATTTGCAGGCTAGATCGACCGAGAAATCTGCATCGATTGAAGAAACCGAAACAAATCAAACATTCAAAGATCAAGAAGATCAATCAAAACACAAAAAAAAAAAAAAAAAAATTCACACTCAATCGACAAACTCAAGCCACCAAGATCACGTCAACAGCTCAAATCGCCACTAGAACATCTACATTATCGAATCAACACTCACCAAACCTCGGATCCGACCCCAGCAACACAGAAAAAAAACAAAAAAACTACCGGATTGCAATCCTCATCGGAAAAAAAAACAGAGAAACCTCAACATTTCATCAGAAATCTTAGAAAAAACTGCAAAAATCATCATTTCGCAGCGGAAATTCACCAGATTGTTGACTAATTCCAATTAGAACCAGATCCAGCTCAAAAACAAAGTAAAAACGAGATCTTTCACGGATTCGAGAGATAAAACTAACCGGTAGAAGATCGAACCGATGAAACGAGCTGCTTCAACCAGATAGACAGTTGGAATCCGTCAACTGCCTCGGAATCTGAAGAGGATAAGAAGAGATGCGTGGGAGAGATGGATAGATGGAGAGGAGAAAAAAGGAGCATTGCTGCTGAAGATGGTATTTATAGAGAGGCGTCTGAGACTTGAGAGAGAAGAGTCGCTTGTTTGGACTTCCTCTATCTACTTCCTCTGCCTGCGTCTTTGTTGGAGAATGAGAAGTGACCTGAGATGGCCGGTTGCGGTTTACCGTTTACCGGATGCTGACGTGGAGGGGAGGACAAGGACTTCTGGTCTTTGCAGCGTGACAGGTAGGCGTGAATGCGTGATATTGGATTTTCCACTGCCGTTTTGTTATTGTTCGATTAGATTTGGGAGTTTGGGGTAACTAATCGGTGATTAAAGCTGTTAATCCTAATTTAGAACGCGTCCGCTTTCTTCAATTTTTGTCTTCCCTTTTAGATAAAAAACCTTGTCCCCACATGCCATGTAACTAGGGATGTAATGTAACCTTGCTTGGACCCATAGTGCCTTCAAAATCCACCCCAAAATTATCTGTATGTTTGTATGGATTCAGTGGACACCACTTGAGGAATTAATTTCATTTGGTCAAAAGGAATCAAGCCGGCATCCCTAAATATATGACCGTCAATGAAAGCTAAATCGTAAAAAGGAATAAGCCTATGTGAGAAAATTTTCAGATGCGAAGCTGAACAAATGGTCATAGCACTTAGCTTTAGTCCTTAAAACTTAATAATTATACAATGTGTAATTTTGTAGTGATAAAATCCAATACGGTATAATTTTTGAAAAAGTGTAAAACTTAGATTGATGTTAATCCAAGAGGCTGATGTGTGTAAAGGCAGATCCCTTTATCTCATTGGGATCTTTTCATCCCCCCATCTTCTTGAACATGAAGTGAGCTTTATTAGTGATTCCACATGGAACAAATTGCAATAGATTTAACCAAAATAGATCTCTCTACTCTCTAGGCACTTTCCATTTTAGAGGTCCAAAACGTTCAGCCCTGCTCAATGGAGTTAGTAATTCCCTCTCTCTCTCATCTTTATTATTAGAAGAACCTTTATAAAGTTTAAAATTAATGAATATACAAGTGACACCTAGGTTGGGTACAATGATATTATAGACTAGGGCTCCAGGAAAAAAATCTGCTCAACTGAACATTGAAATTACTATCCTTCTAAATGTTAGCTGCATGGGACGGTTGAAAGAGATAATAATGTCCACTAAAAATGGTGAATTCCTAATTACCGGCTCCCCTATATGAAAATTCATGTCTTTACATGAATGGCATCCACCAGTTGACCTCTGGAAGAAGCAGCTATTTGATAAAACAAAGAGGATCCTTCCTCTGGACCTAGTAAATCCTCCTTGGGAGACCACTATGTAAATAAAAATCCTTGCTGGTGGGTGCACATGAAAAGCATACACTAATTAGGATCTTTTTACAAGGACTACATAATTTGAAGGATAGGAATCCCTGTCTTGATCACAACGAGTAGATTATAGGGAGACCTTTCAAACTCTTAAGCTTTATCACACTAATGGTAGAAAAGGATTTAAAGCACGCAACTATTTTCTTTAACATGGCTGTTATAAGGCAAAGAGGTAAGGTGAAACAAAGAGGTAAGGTGACATGTCTATCACACGAGAGAATAAACAAATAACAGCATAAAATATAAGTTTAATGCCTTGGATTAGACTATGCGATTATTGGCCAACATCAGCAAAAGTAATGAGATCAGCAAAAGTAATGAGATATGGTTTTATGGGTTCACGCAGAGAATGACGTTGTTAAACTTGTATGGGGCTACATTTATTTGACCTATAACCCATTTATATCGCCCATGTAGAGACGTAAGAACTATTTCAAATTTAAATAACCCAAGGGGTACGTAGGTTAGTTGGCCTACGGCCATGGTTTGCATTCGTAAGTTGTAAGTATGAAACTACATTATCATACTGGAGCTATAGAGGAGTTAATCCAGCTTAAATGGTTGGAAACTCTTTGATAGCCAAAAAAAAAAAAGTTCAAATATATATATATATATCTAATCCTTTTCTAGTGAAAATATTTTAACCTAACTAGAGTGTTGTGTGCTATTAAAATACTCATGCACAAAGAGTGCATATATGGTCTACCAAAGGATTTCCCCACATCTTCTTCTTCTTCTTCTATTTTCTTGTTTTGGTGTCCTAGCGAAAGATGCTGAAACCCAAGAGAGCACCTACATTGGTGTGGGAATCCCTCGACAGTTGGACGAGGGTAGAGTTTTCAACCAATCCAACAAACCCTCCTTCTTGGCCCCACATCTTAAAACTAGGGTGCAACCCCTATGCGATACTGATGATTTCAGCATGAGATTAAATATTCCCAATGGTTCTTTGGACTAATCGGCAAAGGAAAACTATCCTTACAAGATGCGGAATATTCTAAGATAAAGAAACCACATGCATTATAGATTCTTCTAGGCCCATTGATTTGTAGGAGATAGAAAAATCCTACAAGAAGAGCTGTACCCATCAGGATTTTGGCATGCAAAGGTGTTTTTTGTCTTTTTATCTATTTTTTGGTACCATGGCTGATAGCTCAATCAAGCCTAACTGAAAGAAAGAGAAAAACTTAATTAATCTATTTTTGGTGTGCATGAAATGGTTCTTCAATTGAATATAGGCCCTTTTTGATAACTAAGGGAGAAAGCAAGCTCTTTAAAGTTAAAACCCATAGTTTGCTGTTGACAGAGTTCTTGATAAACCACTATGAAGGTTAAAAGCCTCTGCTGTTGCAGGTTTACTTAGACAAAATAAGAAATTTTAAGAAGAAAATTAATATTATTCAAGAAGTTCACATCTTGCAGAAGAAAACAAGCAACATGAGAAACATTTACTTCTAGAGTGGTTTCTCTTTTTATAAGAATCAGAATCTTTAAAATTGAGAAAATCTTCATTCTGATTCTGTGGATGAATGGATATCACAAGGGCTATTTATTACAAAGCATATAATTGAGTGGGAGAGAGGGCTATTTATTACAAAGCATATAATTGAAAGAGAGAAAGAGAGTTTTAGAAGACTCATAAACTGATTAAGAAAGAGTTTTAGAATACTCAAAACTGACCAAGACATCTAAAACTGAAGAAGATGTGAAATGTATACCCTTATCTCTGTAGCAAGAATCCTCAATCACTCCTCTTTAATTGTTTTGTGAAAGAATGCCTTAAATCAAGCAGCTCCTTCCTATTTATAGCTTCTATCTTTCTTTGATGATGCAACATCCTAGCAGAAGAATTTGAAGTCCCTACTTAATCAAATTGCAATAATAGATGGCCTCCTAATATTGTATAGTCCACCTAACCTTAAGCTTTATATGGATTTCTATTGATTTTTGTAACTGAACATTTCTACATTTGACCATAAAAGTAATAACTAACAGAAAAAAATTCAAGTATAACCACTTGCCTTCTCTAGTATTTACAAACAATCACCTTTAGTTTTGATTTCTACATTCACCCACTTTATTAGCAACATCCTTGAAACACCTTGATTGAAGGTTAAACGCTGAGAAAAGGTCTTTCACTGATTGTCATTATAAAACACAAAAAATAATAAAATTGCCCTTTGACTATGGCCGGCCTCTATAGTTTACCCTTGGTTAAGTTAATCTCAAGAATAAATTATGAATTTTAAGTTATGGTAAAACACACAATGGTAATGGTTAATAGGGACAAGATGGCAATTCGATATATTAGATTGAGTTATTCTTCTAAAAGTCATGACAAAGTTGACTACAAACTAGTTTAAGATAATGGCATGTTTATACTTTTAGTTTGTTCAATTAATATTACGAAAAGAATAACAATAGTCAAGGTGGTTGGCTGATATTGTTAGAAAAATATTACAGACATATTAAAAAAAATTATTGCAAACATTATGATAATTATATCGTTTATTTGTAATAGTCGACCGGAACCATTACCAAAACGAAATGGACATATAGCTGCCAAGCTTTTGAAGAAAAAGAAAAAGAATATTCTTTTTGTGAGAAAGCCATGGGTACCGATTACATTGGTTACTTTTGGGGCAAATATTAACATGGCTAATTAAACAAAAAATTCAGATTGACCCTTCAATTGGGTGCCTAAAAATTTTTAGGCAGGGAAGAAAGCTTAGTTTGCAATTTCACCTTCAGCTGGAAAATCAAGTTGGATCTTTCAATTTGGGCCAGGCCTCTGCAGTTGGTAATCCAAAGTAAGGGTACTCTTTAGTAAAATGCGAAGCCCACCTGAAACTGGGGCAAGCAGCACATATCTTCTGCCCTAATACTTTTTTTTTTCCCAATTCGCCCAGTGATTAGGAGATCTGAAGCAAACATGTCTAACCTAGGAATTAATCCTTGGGTGGAGCTCCGGGAGCGAACACCACCCTTACACTTGTTTTAGTACGGGGTCTACAATTCCAAATAAATCACTGTCTCTCTTTTTTAACTTTTTTTCTTGTCTTTACTTTCTTGGATTATTCTGTTACATTTAGGCTCGTTTGGATGTCCCCTCAATAGAAGGTACCTACTTTGTTGTTTCATTCAACTGAAAGTTTGGATGGGGAGGACCCAGGTTGGGTATCTTCCAATTTTCTTCCTCTCCATTGACAAGTCCACACCTAAGCGAATAGAGTCCGAAAACTTAAATATAGATTAGGAAGTAAAAACATCCATCCCTAACTGTACCTCAGCTTGTTAAAGACACTGAATGGGCCACAAGATATCAGAATGCCCTAGTGTCATAAAATACTTTTAGCATTTCTTAAAAAGTTAATCTGTCAATGCAGTATTAGTAAAAACGAGTCACGAATTAGGTATCTTTTATAACATTAGCTAATCCATTTAAAGCTACGAGACGAAGGATTAAAGCTTAAATAAATTAAAAGGTTTACAATAGTATGCATTCATTTTATGGTTAAAATAATTGAGTGGGCCTATTTTTGGTCGTACCAAACACACAGTGGCTTTGTTTGGCGTTGAGGATTGTAGAGGCTACCAATAAACATTTACTTCTAAATCACGCAGCACCCAACAAAAGGAGTCTTAAGCATGGCTCTTCTAATTTTAAATAGATGTCAGAGTCATGTGAGATTGTGAGTAATGAAACATGCTCATTTTTATTTCAGCTGCACACTTCCTGCTTTAGAGAAGGTGCATGAAAATGACCAATTGCTCTTTTAACTGGTTAGGTCAAAAGAATTCACAACATGCTACATGTGAGGTTTCAAAATAGTTGCTGGGTCTTTTCAAAAAATGTCGTGGAAATTGTTTTAAATTAGTGTCATAATAACTTTAAAAAATATATATATAGGAAAATATTCATGTGCATCTATCTCTCATCATAGGATGAGAGATATTTACATAATTGGAAATATTGATGTGCAAAAAATGAAAAACCATATATGGTCATATGCTAAAAAAGAATGTTCGTGTGTAAAGAGTAAAAGTCATGCAAGTGTCCCTCACCGTATGGTGAGGGATGAATGCACATGAATGTCTCCCATATATATACATATATATGGGATATTCAAGTGAGTGATTCCATCATCATGTGGTGAGGGACACTCTCCTTTTGGGAAGTTTCAAGTACATGGTGAGGGAATCCCAAAAAGGTGATTGTCCCTTTTGTACTTGAAACTTTCCAAAAAGGGGAGCGTCCCTCACATGAATATTACCTTATATATATAGTGTCATAGAACAGTTTTCAAGAGAATATCAGAGTCTGCTCAAATTTGAGTTTTGTGAAAGATAATGTAAATATAAAGTCTTAGAAAATATATCTATATAGGACATTTTTCAATTTTAAGATATTTTACGAGTTTTATAGTATTGCCGTAAGAAGGGATAGCTCAGTTGGTTTAGGACCACGGTTTGCACTAAGAGGTTGTAGATTCGAAACTGCACTACTAAACTGATGCTATAGAGGAATTTAACAAGCTTCTCTCTAGGCCGGAGGGATTAGTCCAGCCCAAAGAGTTGAGAACCCTCCGATAGCAAAAAAAAAAAAGATATGGTTTCACAAAACATTTGATATTTTTTTTTAAAGGCGACCATTACGAAAGAAACTCCTATTACTTTTCATTTTTTTCAACATTATGCACTGTTTGTATGCATCAAGTCACAAGGGCCTAAAGCATGCATATGAGAGAGATTTGACTTAATTATGATTAGGCAAATATAACTCTACCCTATTCATTTATTCTTTTCTACTTGAACTCATGCACTACCACACTCTAAAGAGAGCATTTCCAAACAAGTAAAGTTCTAGCTGCTTCAGAATTTTTTTTTTTAAATTATGATAGATGATAATAATTTTGATCAATCTCCAATTAGGAATAATGCATGCAGACTTTTTTTAAAGCTATAATGGAAGAATGGTACAGTACTAACTTAGGGTCAATCTTCTTACTATAACTTTTTTATATAAAATTTGTATGTTTGGGATTTTTGTTTTTTTTTTAGACATGATATGAATGCTTATCTCTTGGCATTTGAGATGCCATGATTCTCTTATCAAATATTTAAATTCTAGCTATTTGAACCGTCTCAATGACAATTAGTAATTAATGGCATTTCAATATTCATGCATTTTGCTGAAATTTCAAATGCTCCACTCAGGTGGAGGATTTTAAAATCTCACCTCACAAGACAGCTTTTGGAGAATATGAAATTTTTCGACATGAATTCTTGTAAAGAAATAAACCCTCATCCCCAATTGACCCAATTTCAACCAAGTGCACATTGATCAAACCCTTTTTACAATCAAGAGCTTTTATTACATTTTTTTTTTGGGGGGTGTGTGTGGCTTCTTCACATGTTCGAAGTAGGGTTGAAACAAGATCCTGTTACACGTCCTTATTAATATGTAGCTGAGATTTCCCATCAGATGAGTCTGACTGCCATCAGAGGCAATGTAGTGCCCTCATTCGTGGGAATTGGAGTCAAAATGAGGCAAGAGTCACGTGCCAACTGCCTCGAACGCACCGAGTGCTCGCTCGCTCGAGGATCACGTGCGATTCTCTCCGTATCACATGATAGCAACCAAAGCACCAACCTTTTGTTTGCACGAGGTTCTCTCTCCCTCTCGCACGCGAGACCTCAATAAAGTTGCGAGACTGCTCGCACCATCTTCTGGTTGGACCTCAATAAATTGTGTGACAGCTCGCACCAGCTTTTGGTTCTGCCATGGTGACTGATGGTCAGATCACTATCAAAATGAGAAAATGCAAATTTATGAGGTATAGCAGAGCTCGAATGACTTGGATTTCCTCAAAAGTCTGCCCTATTGGATAAAGAGTGATGGAAAACAAGTACAATTAGAAGTAGATGATATGAGAGAAACTTGTTTTATTATTAAAAACTCATTCCATTTAGAATTACGTGCACAATTTCATTGTTCAAGTTTACTGTATGATTAAAATAATCAACTTAAAAGGAGTCAAATCACTTATTTTACAAGTTATCGATTTGATGTTAGATAGGACATTGATTGGGGTAAATTTTTATTTAATGATTGAATAAAGTGAGCTTGTGATTTTTAAGTGTTTGAAATTTAAAGATGAAACCTAACCATGAATTCAGGCGGTGGTTTATGGTTACAATCATGCTCAAGTATGTTTATTTGCTGGAAATCCAGAAATTCATGTTTGAAGTATTCTTAAATTTTTAAATATAGTGAAATTCTTAGATGCTCCTTTAAACTTGAGCATCCAAGAATTCCACAAAAATGCAAAGGGAATGGAATTCTTGGATTCTCAAAGGTCAAAAAAAGATCTTTTATGTGGCTGGAATTCAGGAATACCAGTAAAGAAACATAGAATTTAAAATTTTCAAGAGCCAGCATGTCACACCATGTCAAAAATTTCTGGACATAGTAAATTCATAGTAGAAATTTCACTAAAGAAACATGGCCTTTAGGAATTCAAACTTGGAGATCTATTGCATAAGTACATGAACTATTGCCGAATGAAAGCAATGGGGAGGTACAGAAAGTAAGATCTTTCCTCAGCCTGTCCCTAGTGAGATCTGGACTCATCAGCAGTCTTATTCTGGATCGAATGATCTTGCCTTTTGAGTGACTTAAACCCTCGGAATTATGCATCTAGGGTTTTATTTCGAGTCAAGATTTTATTTAGAAAGTCTTTTTGTAAAGTCATATTTTGTGATCAATGTCACTTTGGTCAAGTATTAAAATAGAAAATGTGTTTATAAATGACTCCTTTCTTATCTAATTGCATAGTAAGAAAGTTGAGAATCCAACACTATGGCACAGCCTGCACAAAGTGGGCACCGGCAGATCAGTGCTTTAGCACATCCGTGTGAAGTTCTTAAAAGTAAGCAAGATTGCAAGTATAGACTCATCAAATTGGCCTTTTGGCAAAGTCTACTTCTTAAGTATATTTGACTTAATGTTGATATAAACAGATGTTTGAGTAATTGAAACTATTTGAAATAGTTCATATGAATTCTTATTTTTCAAAAAAATAATGAAAATGTAACTTTCTCATGTAAACCTAAGGTGTAAAGCAGTCATGTATCTTTTCTGTTTTTTTAGTTGACAAGTCCGCTCATATAATTTTTGCTATATAATAAATTTGCCTACATTATTTTTATTTTTTGACGAATTTGCTTGCACTATTTTTACTGTATGACAAATTCACATTTTCAATTAAAGGAGACATTCTGAATGATGTACTTTCAAAAAGTGCCTAATTAAAATAATTCTACTTCAATCAATCAAACTAGACTTGTCAAGAGATACATTTTCAATACCAGTATATTGTGCACCCCCTTTTCCATTCACAATCACCCCATGTAGCTATTTACCCTGTGTTTGGAAAGAGGGGAGGGCCGGAGGGGAGGGAAAATTTGAGGGGGAAGAAAACTGAAGGGGAGGAGAGGAAAAATTAATTTTACCTCCTCTTGTTTGGAAAGTCAAAAAGTAGGGGGAAGAAAAGTGAAAAAGTAGGGTTTTGTTTGTTTGTGAGATAGAGAGAAAATTACCGTTTTGTCCTTACTTTTGTAAAAACTTTAAAATTATCTTTTACATATAAAGGGCAATTTAGTAATTTTATCCATTTTCCCCCCCTTTCCCCATTTTCCCCCTGTTTTGGGGGGAAAATTTTTGCACCCTTCCCCCACCCCCCTTTTCCCAAACACCCTCCAAAAAAATTTCCTCCCCACTTTTCTCCCTTTTTTTTTCTCCCCCATTTTCCTCCTTCCCAAATAAAGGGTTAGACTTTGGTGAGTCACTTGTACAAACTCTTTGGCCAGTTGTGCTGGACAACCGTTCTTAGACAGATTTCGCAGATATCACTGCCATCTTGGTTTTCTATTTCTACACTATTCTTATCTGTGTGTTTAGAAACAGCCTCACGGGTGCATTTCGAATCTGCAAGCAGAAAAAAACAATATAAAGTGTTCTAGATCTGTCTTTTTCCCCCTATAGGTGGACATCCTTTCCCCTATACATTCAAGGTGGCATGGTGGGGATCTATTATCTTAAGCAAGATGAGATCACTAACTGAATCATCCATTTTAATCCTTGCATAAAATAATTTAGGGACTGATTATAATTTTAAATACAAATATCACTAATGAGTCGATTTGGTTCATATAATTGAATTGGTAGAAATTCTACATATACTTTCAAATCTTAGAAAAGTCAAGTTCGACTCTAAATTGATTGCTTATATCTTTTTCTCCTCTTCTCATATCATTTACCCGCCACCTCTTTAATAATCTTTTAGTTGGGCTCATTTGATAATGAATTTTTATATATTTTATGCTAATAAATAGACACTAGTTCTTTCTCATCTACAAATTCAACAATATTCATTTCATAGAGCATATACACACAGATGTAGAACCATTTTGATCACGAACATAACAATGACGGAGCTTAGCTCAAGAAGGTAGTTGAGTGAGCATTCTAAACTATCCAGCTTTAATCTCCATATGAATGAGTCATTGTATCATTCTTAACTCGACTATGCCCCAACCCTTAACACGGTTGATATATCTGTCTAAATTTGTGTATATGCTTTTTTATCTTTTTGTTTCCTAAAATGCTTGATGGTGCAATTGAAGAAGATCTATTACGTATAATTCGTTGGAAAGAGATGAAATCATACCTGGCATTTTCAAAATGTTGTGACCAGAAAGCTATAGAGAGCGTTCTCCAAAGTTTGATGGCAACTTGCAAACATTTTTATGGGCTTTGGTAAAGTGTTTCTCTCACACACACCCACTCATACACACTGCACAAGTCTTCATGCTGCTGGGCCTAGATAGAAGCCGAGTAAATTCTCATGTAGTCCTAGTATGGTAGTGCAATTTCGAATCTATAACCTCGGGTGCAAACCATGGTCCTAAGTCAGCTAAGCTATCCCTTGGAGTTTGGTAAATTGATGAATTGATTAATTAGAAAGGGAAAACTTTTATTTTTTTTAATTTTATTTTTAATATGGAAGAGATTGCCATTTACCACCCCGTTTTCCGGCCTTAGTTGAAAAAAATTGGAAATGGGCCGTTCAAAGCTAATGAAACCAACCGTAAATGCATGGATGCCATTCAAAGTGCCACTTATTATGGAAATGGGATTCCTTCCTGCTTTTCTTGCCAACTTAATGGCATTTCCAAACAACATGGTCGTGCTTTTTTTATTTTTTATTAATTCGGATAAGAATGCACTAAAGGCCACTTTGTCTCATGTAATTGAATTCTTGGAAACTTTATAACTAATGTTTTTAAAAGTGGTTTTAATTAAAAATAAAGATCAATATTCAAAATTGATCATCAAATAATTTCTTCATTAATACAAAATAAATCAAGGGAAGATCGGAACATGAATTTGCACCCATCACCCTTGTGATTCTAGTCTTAAGAAAATTAAGGCTCCATCCATTTCTTCACCTCAAACCCTTTCATCCCTTGCCTCTTTTATAATAATTTGATGAACCCTATTTGATTATGGACACTTATTATTTAATTTCCTTTTACTAACTCGGCCTATTAGCCACGAATGATGATAACAATTTGAAGACCTAAGAATTGATTCGTAGACATATATATGATACCGATATGCCTGCACAACTTATTAATGAGTGTGTTGTCTTCCATGTATTCAATTCCATTCAAATAAATAGATTTAAACTAAAAATACATAAGAGATAATTATATACATTAAAAGTAATTTCATCTATCATTTGAAGCTTATCGATTCAGCTTGATTATTGCTAGCTGTGGTTTAATTTTTGTTGAGATTGACAGATGCTAGTCTTTGATGATAAAATTATCTCATGAAAGTCATTTTAAGCAACATACAGCTAATAATTTCTTCAACGCACGTCAAGTAGCCTTGGGACAACCACAAAATTTTCTGATGCCACACTAGCATTGCACTGTTTTCAAACCCCAGTCCCTGCTGCCTGCAACAACCTCCAAGATTTAAGCCTGGTTCCTGTGCGCGTCTCCCACATCCTTCCCATGAGGGTCATACTCTATGTAGAAGTAGAACTCTACCATGCCCCCCAATTGTAATTTGTACCATTGAAAATGCATGTCATCTGTCATGTACCTTTAAATTTTATTTCAATAAAAGTTAGTTTTCATATAAAATTAAGATATAACTAATTATATTATAATTCAAGCGCTCAAAATGTTACGGAACCAAATCTTATTGAAGTAAAAATTTGAAAACGAGCGGCCGAGAAAAAATCTACATTTATTTTTGACGGTCAAGACTCAAGATTAAAAATATTTTGCCCTCACTTTCGAGTTCCGCATATCCCACCCAGCAATCTTATGGAAAACGTGTGGTAGACGCGTAGTGTACCAGACTCCCTAGGTTTGGTGTACAAGATCATTGACTTCCACGAATCTGACGTGGATCCACGTTGGAGGACATGCAAACCAATCTGAACGTGACTTCTTCCAGATTGTCGTTGGAGGGGCAACCACACTAACACTTTTGCCAACTCCATTGTGGACCGGACCCCACATTGGAATCATTCCCATCTTTCGAGATGGATCCTTATTCGGATAAATCAGGAGTACCACGTGGGGGTTGAGATGTCACATGCCATTTCTTAAAAAAATTTTACAGCCCTTCAATTTTTTTTTCTTCCCATGTAATATTCCCTGAAAAGGTCCCACCATTTAATTGACCACTTGATAAAACCGTAATTAAATATTGACATTGCATTATATCTGATGTGGTTTAAGTCACGTTTCGTACACGGTGCTCAATTGGAATGAGAGACCCACTATTTTTTGAGCTGAAAATATTTATGGTAAGAGGAGATGAGATTTATCTTGAATAGCCGTTATGATTTTGATGTACGGCCACAGTAGATTTTTAGAGAATTAATGTATAAACATGCCTTTTGATTTGATGCTTTATTATTATATATATGTTTTGATTTTTTATTTAGCGTGAATCATGAGATGGCACGGACAAGGACTTGGTGGTGCGATATCCAAACTGCTCCCGATTCCCAAAGCATTATAATTATCAGGATGGGATACACGTGGCAAAGACCCATTGCTTGAAGATGGATCCGTGTGGTACATGATGGCACAAGGCACGTTTTGTCCACTCCTTGAACAAGTGGGATTTTACTTTATTCCCTTCTTTTTGTTGTATTGTTTTCTTCCCCCATGAAATTTTGTCACAACCGACGACCCAATGTGCCAATTGGGATTTTTGATTGTAAGGAAACACAGAGCATGCCTTTTTAGTCTCTTTGCTTTTGAGTATAAGTTTTATTACGATTCTCATTGCATCAATTGGTGGTCTTATGCAGTGTACAAGATTATGTGGAATTATTTCATCAATGTGGACTGTTGACACTGCTCTAAGTAATTGTTACTTTAAAAAAGAAGAAGTAATTGTTATTTACCACAATGAATATTGATAAATAGTGCAACCATAGAACCATTAAAACTTTGATCAGACACTTATATGCAATTAACATCAACCTCTCCTCAATTTTCCTTCTCGAATCCAATTATTTTTAGAAGCTCATTTGAACACGAATTCTAATAGAATCTATTGCAAACAATTAGTCCTTAATATCGAATTTGAAAAAGCCTTTTTCATTTGTATTTGATCTTCCCTCATCCCTTACATAATATGAGAGAGAGAAAGTCCTTAATATCGAATTTGAAGAGGCCTTTTTCATTCATATTTGATCTTGCCTCATCCCTTACATAATAAGAGAGAGAGAGAGAGAGAGAGAGAGAGAGAGAGAGAGAGAGAGAGAGAGAGAGTTTGGTGAAATGCCCATTTCAGAGTAATTGTTGAGCTAGGCCTGACAATGGCCTAAAGGACATCTTCTCTCCGGTATTCTAGCTAAGGGTCTTGGTTCCTAAAGACTTTCACATATGAGGTAATAGAAACTCATACATGCAAGACAAGGGGCAGACAACTCATAATGTAACGTAATAGAGACTCGCACATACAAGGACTAACTTGCACATACAAAGTAATAGGGACTCGCACATGAAGGGGCGCCGTTGTCGGCATGAAAGAAAACTTGGGTGAGCAGGAGATACATGTATATTTTATAGGCCCCGCAAAATGGTTCAATTTTGTAGATCTAACATACATAACACAAATGAGCATATAGGAACTGGACTGGGTCAGGTTTAGTACAGGTCAGAGTGCACCTAAGCCCGACTTGCACCCAGCCAACATTAACAAGTAGGGTTGGGTTTAGTAGGGTTTATCACTAACCTTGTTTAATCTAGAAGAAATATCAAGCACTTAATATACAATTTTTTCTTTCTATTTTTGTATTTGCCTTGGTATTACGCTTTTATCAATAACTATAAAACAGATGAAATTGGAGAGGAGTGAGCCAGGCCAGCAAAAACCCATACCCAACCCTGCCCCAGCTTGGTTTAAAATCATAAGCCCCTTTGCACACTGGGCCCCTCAAAACTAACACAAATCTACCCATTGCCATCCCTATGGGCTTCACATTCAGCTAAAGTTAATAACAGGCTTGAGTTTCAATCAACTGGGCCGGGCCACAGACAAAATAGGCCTAATATTTGATGATCCATTGGGCTGGTTTTTCATTCAATGATAAATCTGACTATGCACCAAATTCAAACTGGGGTGCAATTTGGACCAACGACAATACGCTGAAACTATGATTTTTAGTAGCCTGGATCAATGGTGGGCCCCACTAAGGATCTGGGATTATCGTGGTCTTAAGACCTTATCTGGCCGTCAAAAGCAGAGAGATTAGTGGGGCCTACGAGTGAAAAACGTGGGTTCAAAGGCTTGCTTTCTCCAAAAGTCTCATATCTCAAATGATTTGGTTGGCTGGGATGATACTTTTGACAGATTGCATCTAAAGAGATCTTATACATAGAGGATAGTCAAAATACAACCTTTTCTTTTTAAGATCCTTTGGGGTTCCTCTTTGTCGTGTAGTGTGGGGCCCACCCTTAACAAACTCATTACATTTTCAATCACATTTTCTCGTGATTGGCGCTAAGCCCCTTGTTGCTATCATTAATTTTTGCCTCTATTTCTCAAAATCACTAAATCAGATAGAGATTTTGAGAATATAGGTGTTTGACATTGGAAGCCTCTATTTTCCACAGCCCACCGTTTACGACCTGTTTGGATGGGCAAAAAATGGAACAGAGTGAAGTTAAATTGGCCATAACCGTCTAAAATCCCAACTTTACCCCGTTTGGATGAGTTTGGCCCGATAGATGAAGTAATGTTGTGAGCCACATGTACTCCATTTCATTTCAACTCCAATTACTTCCATTTCCTTGAATAAAAGTGGATGCTACTTTAAACCTTAACTTCAAAATAAGCATTTAAATGGTGTGAAGTGAAGTACTCTACTTTAACTTTAACCTACTTCTCTTCACTCCACTCCATATGTGAAATTCACTTTATTTTACTCCACTTCTCATTTGTCCAAACAGGCCTTAAAGTGGAGGAAAAAAAAAAGAGGTGAACAATGTTATTGCCCTTTCATGCTCCAATCCGTTTTATGGATTTTTTTTTTCAAAATCTAAGAGTGTAAATCAAGATCTAAACCTAGGGTTGTAAATGGGTCCCCGATTCTCCGATTACCCGAAGGTTTCGACCCGTTAGGTTCCGAGCCTGGGTCCTTATTTTGGTCCAGATAAGTAAATGGTTCCGGTTCCGGATCCTTTTTTTAGAACCGTTACCTAAACGGGTCCGGTTCTGGAACCACAGTAGCTCAGACCCGTGGACCCGGACCCGACCCAATATACTCTAAGCTAAATACTAGTATCTATATGGGAATCCCTCATTCTAAGTTTCTAACCTTATGCGGTTCTTGCTGTGACTAAATTGTTGACTCTGATGTTATAAAGGCGATTAAATCAAGTGTAAAAATAACTTCTTGAGACTTTGTTTCTTTTTTTTATTATTATTATAAGCTTACCAGACCTTGCCATATGAACCCCAACATTCCCTTTTATTACTTTTTTTAACCAGAATCGGAACCATACCCGGAACCAGACCCGCATCGCAAATGGTTCCGGTTCCGATTCCCATTAAAATTATCGGAACCGGTTCCGGAACCAGGAAACTGGTTCCGATCCGGATCCGGGTCCGGGTCCGGTTCCCCCTCTTACTAAACGGTTCCGGACTGACCCGTTTACAACCCTATCTAAACCGTTGGAAATGTTCACAATATTAAACACGGTCATGACAACAAATTTCAGCTGTTGGATCATCACCAATCTAGAGAGACGTGCCACCAAAAAAAGGTAAACCATTTGATGCAATTTTTTTGAATTTGTGGGCCCCAAATGCAAAAACCACACCGTTAGATCTCTTTGGAAGGCTGAAAACAGCTATATAATCAATTTTCAAGGCTTGACACTTTGTGGATCTCAAGATATTTGCAAAACAATATCAACCATTTATGTATTATACTCAATATTGAATTTGTCTATGAACAAGAACATTTTTTTACTTTTTATTATTATTTCTGGGAGTGTAAATCAAGATCCAAACAGTTGGAAATGTTAAAAAGATCAAGCACAACCATGAAACCAAATCTCAGCCGTTGGATCATCACAACCCTTGAGATATGTGCAAAAAATGTGATCCATTGGATTCGGTTTTTCGAATTATGTGGGTCCAAAACACAAGATCTAAACTGTTCAGTCTCTTTGGAAGGTTGAACACGGCTATAGGGGTCAATTTCCAACGCTATATACCTTGTGAATCTTGATAAATTTATGAAAAACTTTCAACAATTAATATAAAAAAGTATATTTAACATAGATCTTTGCATTACCAAACACTTCTTTTTATTCTAACATCTTTTTTTTATAGCTTTTTTTTAATGGCTTTATTTTTAATGGCCGGCCCCTTTTTCTCAAGTGCCTCTTTTCTCCTAAGTTTTTTCATTCATCAGAGTCACCATCTTTAATTGGCTGTCTAAAATGGCCTCCTTAGGAAGTGCACTCGCGCTGATACTATTCTTCCTCCTTTTAATGGTTTAAAATTGAAATGTCAGGTTTTCATGATTATCGTTTCCAGCCATTGCCTATTACAAATGTTCGAGGCAACTCTCACCTTGCTGTTCAGGATTTGAACCCTCTTATACCATCTCTTTCCATTTGTGTGGGCTTTCTTCCCGCTTGTACAGATTGTCTTCCCGCACGTATACAATTGTCTTCCCACTTGGGTCCTAACCCCCTTAGCTGGGTAATTAAAAAAAAAAGACTATTATAAATCTTCTTCCTGCTTGGTCTTTTAAGATTTTAAAAAGGTTTTGTTTGTTTGCTTCTTTCATCGTTTTGTCTTTAAGTTAATTGTTATTAGAGACCAGAAAGGGCATACCCCCAAGAAAATACAAGGCAAAATGGCCTAAGGAACCCCTCAAGGATAAAAGACTGAAGAGGAAAAGAGGAATGCTACAAATTGCGAGTCTACTCTGGCTAATTTTTATAAGAATCTAAACTAAACCTACAATTTCTGGGTTCATCTTTACTCCCTCCATGTAGGCAAGTAATTTTTGTAATTCCAGATTTTGGATGTAATCCCAGATATCAGTCCTATCAGACTCTTCATTTCCCTATTAGAATTTTAATGGCTTTGTAAGTGTAGTAATTTTTGTGGATGTATCATGTATGTGAACAGGTAGGGGTATATGAAGGGAAGGGAATTGATCATAGATGATAGATGGGCCCTGTTGGGTCGGGTCAGGAGTGGGGAGATGCCTAAGAAAGTGCAGACCAGACCATTAGTTATTGGATTTGGGCCGAATCCTATTTTGTGCCAAGATCCAGTTGATGGCCTGAAGGTTACCCTGCCCAGCCCATTCGCAGAACATTTGGCTCCTTTATGTTAAAGCTACGAACACAACGGGCCTGTAGTTTGGCATTTTATGGCTCCAGTGGGTTTAACTATTCCTGTAATAAATTGGCCCTTGACTGGCCACAGGTTTTAAACTGATCTCAGGTTGGATACGATCTGGTCTGATGCTATTTCATGGGCCTAGTTTAAATGAGGCAAATGGGTTTAGCAGAAGGTGTCCAGGGCCAGCCCACTTAGTTCTTATGTGAATTCTTATGCCCATTACGAGCCCATCTTTTAGATTCCGGGATCTAAATTCCATTAGAAAAAAATATCATCAACACTTCAGAAGGCACATGATTTGGGAACAAAGTTAGGTTGGGCCCAACCTGAATACTACCAACCAAACTTAAAACTTCATATGAGGTTGGGTTGAGATTGATCAGGCTCAGGCCCTGAAGCTCTCGACCCATCAAAACCTGACTAGCTTAACCAGGGAAAATGTTCTCTCACAAGCTCTATGGGCCTACCTTTGATAATCTTATCATCCCATGATTTGGCATCGGGCCTAATTGAACATTGACTCCCCATTGGATAGAATATCTAAAACATCTATGTTAAGATGCAAGTAAACTTTAAAATTGTTAAATCAAGTGGCTAGGATAATATGGTGGGACTGATTCTTTTTCTCCCCTTTCTGTAACGAGACCTTCCATCTGCCCACCTCCCATTAATAGACATTCATCAAAGTGGGCTCCAAGAGCTGGACTGTGCATGTAAGCAATAAGCAGTCTGCTGATGGGAGAACACTCTCTTCTAGAGCTATCTCAGAAGTTTGATGGAGATATGAAGGTCCAAACACAGCCCACCCACCCACCATATGTGCAGTTTTATGTCTATTGGATTGTATCAAGCACTACATTACATTTTCTTTCAGGTTCACCACAGTCCTCTGTGCCAATTGTATCAGAATATGATCTCAGGAAGGGGTACGTCATATATCCTATTCAGATTCAGCAGAAAGATACTTTAAAAATGATTCTGGGCTTACTTTAATTTTGTTCTTGTGATCATATTCCAATTAATTGTTCCCTAAAACTTTTTTATATCTACTTTTCTTAGCGTTGATTCTCATTGAATGGTTTTGTGGCATCTCATTTTCTTGGTTTTGTTTTCCAAGACTTTGTTACTTTCTGTAGAATCTCAATCATATCATCACTGTGGGGGTGTTCATGGGCTGGGCTAGCCTAGGCCTGACCTCTCCCAGCCACATTGATGAATTTGATTTAGGCTTTTTTGGCCAGTGTGCTGGTCCAGGCCATCTTTTCTGACCTCATAATGGGCCTGTGATTTATCTAGTAAAGGACTCAGCCCAGCCAACATATTCAACACTAAATCGGAAACACTGTTGTAGTGTTGTGACCCCAGTATGGGTCATCCCCGGGTGATATAAATGGGACATGTTGGCCTGTTTCTGGATTCCTTCCCACCCACCAAATAAAGGGAAATCCTGTAAATAAGTTTACCCAAGCCCGGCCCGATAGTAAGTAAATCAAACCCGCTGTTAGAAGGTCATAAAATGAATAGCCAATAAAGAAATTATCTATTGAGATGGATATAACTTCAATCTAAGCTAACTTTAGGTGGATCCCTGGTCTAGAGATTGCCCCGTTACCTAGCGGGGTTTAGATGGCACATTAATTGTTTCATGTGAAAAATCATCTTACACTTGACTTGGGATCTTCTACAGTTTTAAGTGCCTCTTTGATAAGTGAGTTTGAGGGGAATTCACCTTGTTTGAAAACTTACCCTAGTTAGAGTTTCCAAATCCTTGTTACACTATTGGGTTTTTTTAGGGGAGAAAAAAACCATTATACTTTTTTACAATGGTGAAGAGAACAAATATTTCATTTTAATGTGTGTGGGCCTCCTACCACTTTTTTGCACTTAATTATCCAACGATATTGTTGGATGTTCGCGTCATCCCACGATATCACCTGATGTAGGACATAAATCCCAATCAGAAAACCACTTTCGTCTTTGCATGTTCCACCTTTTTTTTTTTTTTCAATTGTTTTGCTACTTCCTTCTCAATGGTCATATACTTTGATTATTTTTTTTTTTACAAATTCTCCAAAAGTAATCCCCTAGTTGGGATTCCTAAATCCTTTTTTTGGGTTGAAGACTTTTGGAATTCTAGCAAAAAAACATGACATTTTCAAATGTTAAGGGGAAAAGCAATTGCATCATGTCTATGAATGCCCAACATCACAGATCCCCATTAAAAGTTATGTGAAAGGAACATGCTCTTAGAGCCTATTTCTTAACTAAAATTTATGACAAGAATTTCGTGTGTTGGGGCTTTTTGGACATGACGTTGATGATGACTTGTCTCTTGACAGTTGAAATGCCATGTTTCTTTTTTGGAGATCTCAGATTCCAGCCACCTAAAAAAATCTCAAATAATCTTTTGGAATTCCTAAAGCTCCAATCTCTTTGTATTTTGTTGAAATTTCAAATGCTCCACATCAGAGGAGGATTTAGGAATTCTACTCGGAAGACAACTTTTGGAGAATTTGAAATTCTTTGTAAAGAAATAGGCATGGTTTATTTGCTTTGTGTAATTAAACTCCTAAGATTGTATTTCTGTAAGTGATCAAGAATGAAAAGTCAAGATGAATATCTAACAATAACCATAAAATAACTTCTCCTTTAATGAAAATTGAATTAAAGGAAGATGAGAAATGAATATCCGAAATTACTCTAATAATTCAAATGCTAGAAAAGGCAAGGTCCCATCTATATTGCTACTTTATACCCCTCGTCCCTCACTTGCTATCCTTTACTTTTCACCTCTTTAATAATTCTTTGGTATTCTATGCAAGCAAACAAACAAAGATAGGATCGAGTTAGATTAGTAATTTGAGTAGTAAGAATCTAACTAGTCCAAACCCAACTCATCTATTAACTAGGTTAAAAATGTTAAATCGAATCCAATAAATTTATTAATTGGATTAGAAATGTCAACTTGAAACCAACCCCAAAACAAAAAACATAAACCTGACCCTAAATTTTCAGTTCAAATGCGGGTTGGGCTGTCATGCTAGTTCAAGAATTGCCATCCCTAGTCGGCCCACTAAGCTGTTATATAAATAATGTTCATAATCATAAACCATGAATTTTTAAGTCAAAGGATGAAATTACCAACTTCTTATGATGATAAAGGCATTTGTGTCATTTATTAAATACAAAACTTAAGAAATGTATGACTAATGGTGGATACTCCATGTACTTCTAAGTAAGCAAAAACCAAAGAACTGGTAGGAAAAAAAAAAAAAAAAAAACCCTCCCTTTCTTACAATGTCCCAGAATATTTTCCATTTCTTTTTTGGTAAAAAGTTATTTAACTTTTGTTGTTATTTACCTCACCAGTCACCAGTGCTCTCTTATTAGCATGTCATAAATCATAACTCCAACGTACCTGATATGTAAGAGTAGGTACAGTACATCTTTCAGCCCAAACTGGTTGCAGCAGCAAGTCAGTGTTTTAACCTTGCACCTGAATATTTGGAGACTTTATTACTGTAAGTTAATCTGCTCTATCATTTTACAGCTCGCTCCTGTTTCTGATGATGATTTCAATGTTCAAACACTTAACACCGCACACAGATATTTTATAGCGAAACATTTTGGTAATTGGTCCCAGTTAGGGTTGTACACGGGTTGGTTCCGGTCTGGATCCAGGGTGGACCCGGACCCGGAACCGTTTAGTAAGAGGGGGAACTGGACCCGTAACCAGGAAACTGGTTTCGGAACCGGTTCCGATAATTTTAAACGGGTCCGGAACCGGAACCGGACCCGTTTGTGAGGCGGGTTTGGTTCCGGTTCCGGGTATGGTTCCGAGTCTAGACTAATACATGTGTTTTCTTTTTAAAAAAATTATGCTTTTTCCATATTTCAATTGGATCACCTACAAACACTAATGTGACTTTTGTCTATCAATAACATGCACTTTTAACCAAAAAACTCAAAAAGTAGAAAAGTAAAAAGGATTCTATTTTCATATACAAAAGTTACCTTATGTTAGTGTATATTGGGTCGGGTCTCGGGTCTGAGCCACTGTGGATCCGGAACCGGACCCGTTTAGGTATCGGTTCCAAAAAAAGGATCCGGAACCGGAACCATTTGCTTATTCGGGACCAAAATAAGGACTCAGACCCGGAACCTAACGGGTCGGAACCTTCGGGTAATCGGAGAATCGGGGACCCATTTACAACCCTATCCCCAGTCCCACTCCCACCACTACAAAACCTTCTTGTAAGGGAAAAAAATTGGCATAAGACAGCTGCCAAAACCATTATTTGGTTTTAAGGGTTAAGACTTTCGATTTCTTATCGGGTTGGGGATATTTGTAGTGTGCTAAATTAGACATCTTTACGTACAAATTATATTGAATATTATTAGTTATATGATCAAATGAAACTGAAAATGATACTAGTTGGGAAAGCAGTAAACAGTTTAAAAACTTTGTCATTATGGAATACCAGCGTGGTTCACAAAGGCTGTTCTTTTAAAGATAAATAAATTACTGAAATCTCTATTATATTATTGGATTAGTGGGCCCACCTAAACAGACACTTTGAATTCTTCTGTCACTAGGAAAGCATTTAGCAATAGAAAAACATAGTTATGATAGCATTCTTGGAGATCTATGTGTAAGGGTCATTTTCTAAGGAGGCTCGGCTGTTAATAAAATAAAGTGTAATTTGAGCCCACTGACCCACTGAATGTGAGTTGAGGGAGTAGATTAACTATGCATAGTTTGAATTTTGCAATGAAACTCAATCAACAACTAACCTTCATTGGCTCGTATAGTGGATGACTAAAAATACTTTATGCAATGGGTTTTGATAGATCGCTAATCAACAATCACTCTTACCATTCAAAGGTAGTGGGTCCCACTAACAATCCAAATATTTACCAATGTGGAAAGTAAGGCACCCAAGATTTACCAAGTTAGGCAAGAGTTATTAACTCAAGAATCATGATTAAGACAATTACCCTTAGAAAGGTGGGCAATATGTAAAATGCTAATCAGTGAGTTACATGTAATTAACAATTTGGTCGACCAGAAAAAGGATACTTATTGACAATATGTCTTGCAATGTGTGGCCCGCTTCTTGATCGGTTCTGACCCTTCTGATCACAGTGCACTTATATCCTTGGATTCTGATGAAAATAATTTCTTTGGAGCTTCTCAAGGGCACGTTTGTGTAAAGGTAACTTTCATGGAAAGATGAAATTGCCACATCAACAAATTATATGGTTTTTAAATACTTTGGAAAAGGTTTTCTTAGGAAGTTAGAAATTCATGTTTAGTGCAAAAAGTTTCTCCTCGATGAATTTGTGCTAATGTTGTTTGGTGCGGCTATGTATTCTTTACTGATTTCCTAAAAAAATAGTATATTTAAGGGGGTGTACTGATTTCCTAAAAAAATAGTATATTTGAGATGCGGGGTAGGGGTGTTAAGGAAATGGAGTAAATAAGGAGGGGTCAGTTTTATGTGGAAATGGACTTCCCATAAACCAAGGAAACCTATTTTCGGGCTTAAGAAGGAAAGAGTTGACGTGGTGAAAGAACAGTTCCGCCTAAAACTGCCGCATTAAACACATGAAAAAGGAGTTTTCTGCAGAGAAACACCACTTTTCCACATAAATGGTCTACACAAACATGCCAAGATGAAATTACTTGAATTATTTTCTAGATTTGTCAACTCTAACATTAACCCAATTGTGTGAAAAAACAATAAGATATGCAGCGAAAATAAAATAACAAAGCACATACCACAAGGGACACCAAATATAACGTGGAAAATCCAAATTGGGTCAAAAACCACAGATCCAAATTGGATAAACAATCAAGCACTGTGAATATCTCAATTACAAGACCTTCATAGATCTCTCCCCAGGTAATCACTACCCAATGCTGCAGTTACCTCTTGTGTAGCTTCACGCCTCAACGACTTCATACCGTTAATTGCAACATATTGAAACCCGTTTGACTCCTCAAATCTTCTACGAAAGAAGATGATCTTCTACAAGTGATGTAAAAAGAAGCAGCTCTTTAGATCAACTTTGCAGCACAAGTCTTCGATAAAATCTCTAGAGAAGAGTTCTCTTAATTATGATCTCTAACTTAGAACTTTGAGAGGTATGGTGTTTTTAGGACAGTCATAGAGTCCTTTAAATAGGCTTGGGACGAGCTTAACGTTAAGGACTCAAAAAGGCATTTTGAAAGAAATTAGAAACAAAAATTCTAATTTTCGCAATGTACTGTTGCTTTGTCCGCTCAAGCAGGGTAATGCTTGCTTGAGTGGGCACCATTCTGTAAGGCATCTGATTGCTTCCTGACAATGTCCGCTCAAGCGGAAGAAGGGGCGCTCGAGCGGGCCCTTATTCTTATTCTAGAAATTCATCACACTTCTAATTCTTCTTCTAATTCTTTCAGACTTTCTTCTATCTTCATTCTTCACTGTAAAGCGGAATCACGGTTCTTTTCTAAAAATAAGAAATATAACTCAATGGACCCAAATTTTTTTCCAACCCATGAATTAGCCGACGCTCAAAAGACTTAATTAACACAAGAGAACCATGGTTTCCGTGGCTTTGGGTCTTGATTTTTCATTTATTAGGATTTGTTGGGTGGGATGGGGTTGAAGAGTCCAAAGAAGATGGAAGGAATCCTTATCAAAGAATCCTGATAAGGAGAACCCAACAAAGACACAGATGTATCAACAGTAACTATACTGTCCTCGGCCGAAAGAAAGCGATACAATAATATATGTTTGTCATCTTTTTTTGGTCGACTCTATAACCTCTACTATATGTGGTTGCTTTGGTACCAAGTTGAGAGAGAGAGAGAGAGAGAGAGAGAGAGAGAGAGAGATTTATTTTAATCATTTGTGGATGTTACATTCCTTTTTTTTCCTTTATCTTAACAGCATGAAGCTTAAATCTGTTTTTTAATCTACCTGATATTTTTTAAGGATTTATCTACAACTAAAACAACCAGAATAATCAGTAGGATAAATATTTTATTTCACAATTATTTCACTGTTTAGAATTTGGGTAATGGGCTCCCTTATTATAAAGTTAGTTGGCTCATATCATGTGTCTTATGAATTAATATTCATCCAAGATTCATTCAATTAGGAGTGCATGATTGATCACATGTAAAAGCATGGTCCCCTCTTTGTATTAAGTCCATTCGATGTATGGATGGCTAGATTATAAAGCTCCCTTGTATCTAGGAGACATGTAAGCCTCATAGAATCTGCCATTTATCCATTTCAATTAGTTGTTTTTACAAGAAAAACCGAACTCCTCGCATGTCTCCCCCTTTCTGATTTGGATTCTAATCCTCCATAGCTTTAGTATCCGGTTGGTCTTACTAGAGAATATTGTCAAGAAGGTTAGATATATAGGAATGATGAGCTTGCCTTAAACTAGGATTAAATTTGATTTGGATTATATTAGGATTATTTTTCCTATTATTATGCAATTTGGTATCTTATCATCGATGTTTTTACATGGTATCAAAGCAATGGCCCGGTATTGATCTAAGGCTGACCATGGTTCTTGCTGCTTTCAATATTTTGAAGATTCTAAACTTCCTTTTTTTCTTATTCACTCACTTTTTTTAAGCTTTATCCACTCATCAAAATTTTGATTATCTATCTGATTTTACTAATTAAACTCAAGAAGATGAGACGCTTCTACGTTAGAAGGAAGATCAAGATAATCCAATAATTCAAGAAGGCTCTTTTTATACTCATTTACATATTCATCATGCCCCTCAATCATCTTTTTGTCAAGTCTCATGTTCCTTATGCTTCTAAAAGAATTATGGCCTCCAGCAAAGCACAATGGATGACTTGGTAGGACATACATCAAGAACAAAGAGTTATTTGTATCATAACATAACAAATCACATGATCCTTAATCAAAAGGAGCATGCAACTACGGGAGAGCAATAGAGAATATTATAAGGAAGGTTGGATATGGGAATGATGAGTTCATCTTAGATTAGGATTTAAATTGATTTTGATTACATTAGCTAGTGTTATATTATGATTAAGTTTCCTATTATTATGTAGTTCGGTATCCTATTAGGGATGTGAATAGGTTAGTTAGAGTGAGATTAGATTTGTTAGTCATTATATTTTAAAAATAGCCATGGGCATTCTTAATGAAATAACCCAATACTTTGACATGATCTAGTTAATAAGTTGCCCGGGATCTCGCAGAGACATAAGGTGTGGGCTTGCTCCCCATGTCTTATGTTTGAAACTGTCATGTTGGGTCAATGACCTCAAGGATACCTACGTCATTAAAAAAAATGTTGTTTGACATCATTTTTATGTTGTTTGTGCATATCAAGTTGTGTTGATATTAGATTGTGACGAGACTATACTTTGCAAAACTTGTCTGGAGAATATGTTTTGTTTAGGTTGTGATAAGACTATACTTTGCAATACTTGTCTGAAAATATTATATTAAATTACTCTGCTGAGAATGTTCTATACGAAACAGAATGTGTTCTACACAACTTGTTTGGTAATATTATAAAAGTTTTGCTCCAAGAAATGAAAGCAAGAAAAATCCTATGATCTACAATGTGGGACCCAACTTTTATTATTTGAGGCACTCTATTATTGTCATACATGGGACCCACTTGTAGAAATTATAACGTGATACGTACCCATCTTTATAAATTAGAACATGGGGATTCTATTCATAGGTCTAACGATTTGGGCCCACCTTTATATGAATTAATTGTTAATGTAAATATGGGACCCATCTTTAGAAATCACAACGTGACACATACCTTTAGAAACTAGAATATGAGGCCCACATTCATAGGATTTACGATGTGCATCCACCTTTTGTGATGGTGGCCATATGAATCATATTTAGAAATCACAAAGGAGAATCACATTTTTTGTGATTGTAGACACATGATGACCCCCTTTTAGAAATTACAATGTGTGCCCACATTTAGACATTAAAATATGGGGGCACATTCATAAGACTTACAATGTGGGCCCACCATTATAGGAATTATAAGGTGGGGCCATCTTTTGTGTTGATTGTGAACATGGGATCCATTTAAAAATTACAATGTGGTACCTACATTTATAAGTTAGAATATAGGGCCACTTTCATAGAATCCACAATGTGGAACCACATTCATAGGATCTACAATGTGACTCCACCTTTTGTTGTGATCATATGACTCACCTTTAGAAATTACAAAATGGGGTCAATTCATTGAGATTGTGAACATGAGACTACCTTTAGGATAAGTGAGAAGATTTAGAGTTTTTAAATGACCATCTTGAAACGGCAAGAGATAAGTAGGAAACTACTATGTGAGCAAGTTGTTTCTTAAAGAAATAAAGCATTTTCATTTAAAAAAATTTATGCCAGCTGGTTAAGATTTTGAGATTCCTTACGGTGATTTACACATACCAAACATGTTTTCCACGGCTCATGCCATCCGGATACTCCCATGTTCCAACAAGATAAGGTTGTAGAAAACATATTTGATATGTGTAAATCAATCACTATTCCGAAATTTGGTCTCACCGGAAGGAGTCTCAAAATCTTAACCCACTGGCACAAAAAAACTTTATTTTTTTTAAGAAATAACCCATAGGCACAATTATTTCATACTTATCTCTTGCCTTTTAAAGAATGACATTTAAAGATTTCAAATCCTCTCACTTATCTCAAATAAAGTGGTGGTCATAATAACAAAAGGTGGGGCCCATATTATAATTCCTATAATGGTGGGACCACATTATAAATTTTATGGATGTAGACCCCATGTTTCAATTTTTAAAGGTGGGCATCACATTGTAATTTCTAAAGGTGGCTCACATGGTCACAATAAGAAAGGTGGGCCCATTTTATAAAATTATAATGGTGGGACCACATTATAAATCCTATGAATGTGGATTTGTCTTCTAGTTTATAAAGGTGGGAATGATGTTGTAATTTCTAACGTTGAGTTCCATGTCCACATTCACAAAAAAGGTGGCTCCACTTTATAATTCTTAAAAGTGGGTCATATGGTCACAATCACAAAAGGCGGAGCTACATTGTAATTCTTATGAATGTGGGCTCATATTGTGAATCATATGAATGTGACATCATGTTCGAATTTCTATAGGTGGGTACCACATTGTTATTTTTTTAAGGTGGGTCACGTGTTCGCAATTAAAAACATGATGGCCCCACATTATAATTCCTGAACTACATTGTAAATCCTATGAATGCATTGCACTAATTTTCTAATTTTTAAAGGTGGGGCACCGCATTGTAGTTTCTAAAGGTGGGACCTATGTCCACAATCACAAAAACTGTGGATCCACTTTGTAATTCATAAATGTGGGTCATATGGTTACCGTCACAAAGGGTGGACTCACATCGTAAATCCTATGAATGTGAGCCCCATATTCTAATTTCTGTAGGTGGTACCATATTGCAATTGCTAAAGGTGGGTTCCTTATTTACATTTACAAAAAGGTAGCCCCACATTATAATTTTTCTAAAGGTGGGGCCCACATTGTAAATTCTATGAATATCGGTTTCATGTTTTAATTTTTAAATGTGGGTAGCACATTGTAATTTCTACAAGTGGGCTCCATGTACGATAATAATAAAATGCCGCAAACAATAAAAGGTGGGTCCCACATTATAAAACTTATGTCCACTCAGCAAAACTTTTATAATGTTACCAAACAAGTTCCGTATAGCATATTCTCTATGGAGTAATTTAATATAATGTTTCCAAACAAGTTCTGGAGAATATAATCTTAGCACAACCTGATCTCAGCATAACCTTATCCGAGCGCAAAATTGAAAACAATATGAAAACGATGCCAAACAGGCCCTATGATGCCAAAAACAAACGAGCGCACAATATAGTTTTTCTCATTCACTACCTTTACTTGGGACAATAGGCTCTGAGAATTAACCAACTTAATGAATTATTTAGTTTAAGATTGCTATTAAATTGTTTTAAGAAAAATTATGCAAGAGTCTTTATACATCTAAGATGAGGCTCAATCTACACATACACATACCATCATTTAAACTGTCCAAATCATGGGTTTTTTTGGTAAATTGTCCAGATCATGTTATTTCTATATTAAGTGAGTCTTTTTGTGTATGATTATCATGATCAAGTAAATACCACACTATGTTCAATGTGTCTATGAGATATTGTCAGCCCACCAATTATTTACAGTAGAATTTTGATTGAAGAAATTGGATTTAGAAAAGGAATAAAGCCATCATCACAATCGAGAGAGGCAAACCTAAACTTTTGCATACCAATACTCCAATACCAAGGTGATGCTCTCAACTATTAAAATGGTGGTCATCAACAAATGATTAGAAAAGAGAAAATAATCACCTAATCTGAACTTGTTGGGTCTAAATCATATGCTATAAACTTCCAACATAATTTCTTATTTACTAATAAGATTCGCAGAGCTTAGGGTTTTTCCTTCTTTTTTTCTTTGGTACCAAGTCCGGTGGCCGGGATACTTTTAGATAATAGCCTGCTCACCACAAGAATGAAGCCTGCACACAAAAAGAAAAGAACTAGCTCATTGTAGGAATGAATCCAACCAGCTGGGCTACCCCTTAGTTCTCCAAAGAGCTTAGGTACTGTTGCAACCATAAAGAAGTAGAAAAAGCTCATAGAAAGGAGTTGTAATTGACAACATAATAGATTGTGAAATGCCAGTTGACAAAGAATATAGCTTTTAGAAAGAGATGACCAATGAAGCAGACCACAGGGCCAACCCCGTTAAGATGCATGCAAATAAGCAGAATCTATTGGTTTTAAACATCTAAGGGCCCTAAAATCTAACACTATCTATGCACATAAATTGTGAAACTTTGGGTCTTTTAACACGATAAGTATAGAGAAAAAGGGACAGTCTAGTTGTTGGATATCCCATTTCAACCAAATTAGCAAGGGTTTGATCCTTGGACCTTTTCTCCAGCATGTTTAGGTGACCCTCTCCCTTATATGTGCTAAGTTTACTCCGGATATATTAGGCCTCTCATGGGGTATAAACTCCTTGGTTGCTTAAAAAATAAAAATAAAATGATAGGTGCAATCATTAGATCCTATCCATGTGAGGCACTTCAAAAATTACATGACACAACTGTCCAATTCCTCACCCCACCAACCATAGTGATCTGTATACATTCAGGTAAGCCCAAATTTAAGGTTAGCAAGTCTCAGGATTCCTTCTTGCAACAATAGGATTCCACACCTACATATTTCCATTTCCATAGGACAGAAGAATCCTACAATTCTACACCTATAGGAAATGAAGATCCACCCTACCGAAGAAATAAGTTCAGTTTTCTTTACTCCATAAGAAAATATATTACACTAAGGGCACGTTTGTGTAAACACCCTTTCTGCGGAAAAAGGAAATTTCCACGTCAGCAAATTCCATAGAAATGAAAACCACGGAAAATTATTTCCGTAGAATTTAGAAATTCATGTTTGGTGCAAAAAGAGTTTCCTCATTGAATTGGTGCAGATGTTTGGTGCGGCTGTGGTTGCTTATAAAAAATCAAAATTTCTTATTTGGTGATATAATTTTTTAAAGAAAAATAACATAACACGTATATTATTTATTTTAACATTAAATAATAATTTATATAAAGAAATAAAAAATGAAAAAGTTATGGGTTTTTGAATTTAAATGGACAAGAGCGAGGAAAATAGAGAGAAGTTTTCCGAGGAAATCCATTTTCCATACCCCCCATGGAAAACTCATTTCCACAATTATTAAGGAAAATATTGACAAGGCAGAAAAACATTTTCGCAGAATTGTTCCACACCAAACGCCGGAAAAATAGATTTTCCGTAGGAAAACTGTCCACTTTTCCACGGAAAAGTGTTACACAAACATGCCGCAAGCAACAAAACAATGGTTCGCATGGAGAAATAGAATTAATTCTTTTTCGGAATCCTCTCATTGCATGAACACAATTCACCTCACTTAAAGAGTGGTTATGAATGGTTTTCATCCAAATATTTCATTCTCTTTTGATTTGAAGCTTCACCTCACTTCACTCTACCAGTAACTAAAGTTACCAAACCGGACTTAATAAGTTTGGATATGATAGATCCACCCTGTGGCAAGGCTAAATCAGTGGGAGACACACATGGAGACCCAACCAATTCCTTTTTTAAATGGGTAGATAAAGAAGATATGTGTTGTAGGATACCAATAATCTGATAATTAAAGAGATGGTGGGACTACGTGGAGTGAGTTGACTGGCCGGTGGGCACCCATATACTTTTTATATACCTCACTTTTTATATTGTTGTGTTGGAATGAGCTGTACCTCCTCTCTTGTATTAGATGCCTATCTGAGGCTCACCTGCACTGTCTATTTGCTACTACGCCGGACGCAAATGACCACATCACTTACCTTGCCTGCACTGCCTGCCTGCCTGTGAGATCTGTACTACTCTCTACAAATTGCATCCCCACCCCCAAAATGAAAGAAAAATATGAAATGGGTCTGCCATTTCACTGTCTTTGCTTGATGTTTCTTTGGCTTTTAGGCCATGGAATTCATGGTTTGGGAAAATGACAGCTAAGAAAACCAGGTGGTGGGTCTGTTTAAAGAAAAGAAATTAATTGATACTTGTAGATTAGGGTGTTCTATATAAACTAAGATCTATTGAATAAATCCCACCTGTCTAAATGCATATTTGGATGGAGCCAGCAGTATGAGAATCTGTTTTAAGGATCCCATCATCATGGTTATGCAAAATGGGGGCGGTGATTAATTATCTTAACCAGTGAAAACCCTTTTTTAACCATCCATTTTCTTTTAGACTGGGCCCTTCAATCAAATAATTAGGACCCTCCAACACTCTTTTTAACTCTTTTATACTGTGGGTGATAAAAAAAATACCTAATGTTGTTGCAGCTTAGAATTAGAAAATCTAGTTCTACTCTCAAAGGAATGATCAGGTTTAAAATCAAGCATGCCTAATGTTGCAGCTTAGAATTAGATACTCTAGTAACCTAGTTCTATTCTAAAAGGAAACTATCGAGTTTAAAAGATAAAAGGAGTCTGCCGTCTGCAGTTTATCTGTCTGTAACCGCAAAATCTGGCACAGCAAGAGAGAAAGAAAGAGAGTTGCTGTCATCAATAAATAGATAGTGAGAGAGAGAGAGAGAGTGGGCGAGAAAGAAATTAACAGGAAAGATCAAGGAGGAAAACGGAAAGCTTCTTCATATAACCCTTTTAACATTCCTTCCAAGGCCCCACGGGTGTCCCAAGAGCTACTTTTTCAGGCTCCCCCCACCAGTCCAGCAATTTCTAGGGTTTGTAGGCCTCCCTACCCTCTCAAACCTTTCCCACTCATCTCCTAATTTCCCCACCCTCCATCCCCACCACTCTAATAATCATCCCTCCTCAGAAAGAGAGAGAGAGAGAGAAAGGGACAACAGCAAACATCTATCAATCACAACAACAACAACAGTTTAACTCGAACCCACCTGCTCTGCACGTGTGTAGAACAATCCCAAAGCAGTTTCTCACAATCTCTGTCTTTCAATCTCTGATTTTTTTTATTTTTTTTCCCTTGGTTTTTCCCCTGAGAATTAGAGATGGGGTAGTGAAATCAAGACAAGGGGCCTGAAATATTTTTGATTTTATCTTCTTCTTTTTTTTCCAAGCAAAGATGGAACATGCAGATCATGGGAGAGGAGCAATCTCATCAAACAATCACAGTAACAACAACAATCACAACAGCAGCAACAACAACAACAACAACAACGAGGACTCTTCTTCTTCTTCTCAAGAACAGCAGCAGCTGGTCCCTTTCGAGGGTCGAGCCCCATACATGGGCTCCATCCAAACAGCCCCACCGCAACAACAGGTAGGAGTCGATGCCTCCCTAGCCATCTCCACCAAACACGACCCCACCGCCTCCAAACAGCTGGCTGCCTCCTCCAAACGCTCCTCCAAAGACCGACACACCAAGGTGGATGGCCGCGGGCGCCGCATCCGCATGCCTGCCGCCTGCGCTGCCCGAGTCTTTCAGCTCACCCGTGAATTGGGTAACAAATCCGATGGGGAGACCATCGAGTGGCTGCTCCAGCAGGCCGAGCCGGCCATCATCGCCGCCACCGGCACGGGGACCATCCCTGCCAATTTCTCCACCCTCAACTTATCAGTCCGCAGCAGCGGCTCCTCTTTAGCCTCCCCGCTCTCCAAATCCTCCCCCCACACCTTCCATGGCGCCCTTGCTCTTGCCAGCCCAGATGGGGGAATTTCGCATCTGGGCTTCCACCATCAGCAGCAGCCCCACTACCCGCAACACCAGTTGCAGCACCTTCTCGTGTCGGGAGAAGGAGGGGGAGGAGAGACTCCTGATTCCTACATGAGGAAGCGCCTCAGAGAAGATCTATTTAAAGAAGATCAAGCGCAAGCAGCTGCGGCCGCGTCTGCTTCTGAAGCTGCAGCCGCGTCTGCTGCTGCAGCATCTTCTCCTTCAACTCCTAGAGGCACGGCCCCCTCTTCGCTACTTAGGCCTTCCAATGTCGTCCCTGGCACCATGTGGGCAGTGGCGCAGGCCCCAACCAGTGGAGGGGCATTCTGGATGCTTCCTGTCACAGCAGGCGCCACTGCCCCGGCCGTCGCCACAGCAAGGCCTTCTGAACAGCCCATCTGGACCTTCCCCGCCGCCGCGCAGTATGGTTCTTCCATTCAGGCTTCCGGAGGTAACACCTTGCAGGCACCCCTCCAATTCATGCAAAGGATCAATATTGCCGGCGGGAGCCCGGTCCCGCTGACGTCTATGCTGCTGCAGCAGCCGACGATGGCGGCGTCACAGCACTTGGGACTGGGTCTCTCAGAGACTAATCTTGGCATGTTGGCTGCCCTGAATGCTTATAATAGAGGGGGTTCTAGTTTGAGCACAGAGCAAAATCAGCAGTTGGATCATACCCAAGTTCATCACCAAGGGGCTGACAGTAGAGAGGATCATCAGACCAGCTCTAAGTAGTGGATGACAGGAGAAACAGGTACCCCATAAATTCAATTCATCAACTTCTTCTTTTTCATGGGGTGATTTTTCTTCTCTTCTTCATAATCCTTTCTCTCTCTTCCTTTTGGCAGCCTATAGTCTGTTGCTTTTGTTCTTCAGTTGGAGTTGATTGAGTGCCAAAAAAACCCATTCGCCTGATGCAAGAAAGACGACCTCCCATATTTTGCTTTTCTTTTGAATTCTCTAGTTGTTTTACAGATTTGATGATATTTTTTTTTTTGGTGTCTATGTCCCTTTTATTTTGATGATTTTGGAGAGTTTAGTCTTCTTATTTGTTGGTCCAAAAGGACCAAGGGAGTTTGTATAGAGATATTGATTGTGTAGTGGTAGTGATTATTCTTTTGTTTTTATGAGAAATAGAGCAGAAAAAAAAGCCCAAATAATTTTGTGTGCCATTTCATACTGGTTTTCTTCTCCATGGTAGAATTTTCAATCTTCTCTCTCTCTTCTCTCTGATTAGAAAACTAAACTTATGTTTGACATTTTTCTCTCTCTTTACTATGACCATAAAACAATTTGGGGTCACACATCTAGCCCTTCTCCAACATCATGAGGTGGGTTGTTTCAAAGCTCGTGTTGAGAAGGTGGGAGCATGCTCTAGCTGGAGCAGGTCCTCTTTGTGGAGCCCACTTATGAACCACCGCAGATCACGGCACAGGTTAATTATGACCAAAAGGTCTCCCCATATTTCAAAATTTTGCCTAAAAATTCAAACTTGTTAGAGGTGTGATTGAAGCTATTGATTTACAAGAACATATAATCCAGTCTGGGGTATCATTTTTACACCTTGCCCATCTCCAACTAGACTATGTTGGTTATTTAAAAGCTTATCTTGAAAACTAATGAATACCCATGTTTGTTTATATTATGATAAAAACATTCATGTATTCTTCATCATCATCATCTTCTTCTTTCTTAGCTGGGCATGTGTGTGCCTTACAAATGTCCATTTCTTTTATGTTGGGGCCATCCAATCTCAAAGTTAATATCCATGATTCTCTCCCCTTACCTTGCATCTGGACATTACAGAGGCAGATCTGCAAGTCCTGATATTAAAGGGAGGTGGTATTTTGGGTTTGTGGGGTTGTTAAAGTCCAATGTCACAACATGAGAGGAATCTGTGTAAATTATAGTAGTAGTTGTTGGGCACCCAATCCCATCCTAATCCACCCCATGTATGTCTCTCTTTCCAAAATCAGGAAAACATGATCTGGTTTGGTTAAATAAAGAAGTGAAGTGACAGGGTGATTAGCATGGATTTTAGTGTTTGGACTAAAACGCCCATGAGATGACTCGGAGGGGAGTGGAGGTTTGAAAATGACGAAACGGCATTTGTCTATGTCAGAGGTGACCGTGGATTGGTACCCTCCCTCCATGTCCTTGTCCCAGTCCCCTGTTCCCACTGTGGATGTTGCTGCATTGTACGATCCAATAAAAAATACAAGGGACCACAGCTGCTGTACGATCTGATGGCCTTTCACATGTTTCCACCACTCGTTTTCCTGTTGGAAGAATGGAGATTACTGGGGGTGGGTGGGTTTCTTTTTCTGCTAATTGGTAAATTAGGATCAGGGCAGGATGAAGGAGTTTAATGAGGCTTTTCTAATGAAATTAGGGTGGTCAGTGGCAATTTGGAACTCTCTTTGGGCTTCTTAGTTTACGGGCAGATACTTTAGGCACTCCCTAATTTGGGGGTGGGTGGGTGTCTGTTTTCAAGTAAGAAAAATTGAGGTAAAATTGTTTTGATGACTAAGATGGTTTATTTAGGGCAAGTTGTGTGTAATTTGTGGATTGGGTAGTAGAGAAAAAGATTGTTGGAGTGATAAGATGATTGATTCTAGTACACAAGGTAAATTTTTATATTAGATTTTTATGGGAGAGGAAACGTAAGAATTGATAGGGAAGATTGAGAGTGGGATTTTGTGTGTAGTGAAAAAAGAGTGGTTGTTGAGCGTCAAATCATCAATATCCATACATTTAGGAAATTGATATGGTAAGATGCACTTTGATAGTGATGCAATTACCTCACTTTAGGCCTATTTTAGGCCATGGCAACCATGGTGATGGTGGGGTATATGGAAAGGTCTCAAAGAGATGTACCATGTGCAAATGTATTAATCATATTTTATGGTTATCCTAAACGTCGATCTACGCTCCTAAGTTTAAGGGTTTTATGTACGTTGGATTGGTGTCAAGTTTGGATTTTTAAGGTTAAAGGATATGAAAAATATTATTATTTTAATTTCTAGCCAAGGTGAGTAACTTTTAGATGGGTCCGAAATTTGGGGTTGTGTATACTTCACACGGGGGACTCTGCAAGTGAGGGTACTTGGTGAGTGGTGGGCTCAGGTGAGAGTTACTTTGGTATAATCAGGTAAGGTCACATCAAATTTATATATAGACTCACCTTGTAGTGCTTAAAGTTGTTGGCCCACCCAGTTTCCCTATAGTTTGGTTTTTTATTTCTTCTCTATAAAGAAAGTGATCTTTGGAATGAATAAAGAACTAATAAAAATCATGAATAAATTTATGTTTTTGAGCACAACAGGACCAATCTTTTGGTAATCTTGATTCACTATAGGATTACCACAATTTGATCATGCTCTTCACATTTATACAAACAAGTGGTTAGTACTAATTCGACTCACCTGAAGTTTGGAAAGTGTATCAATGCATGGAGTCAAGGTTAGATTGACTAATACTAATGGATCCATGTTACGATAAAGCAGCATTATGAAAATCTGGATTAAGATGTGATTAAACACATCTTTTAACATTTGTCTAAAGGAACTGGAGTTTATTAATGCAAATTATGGACTTGCGTACATAAACATGGTTGATATATTTTGAAGGTTTGGATCTTTACAAATTGGACAAAACTTGAGGGGATTTGATTGGTTTGTATATACATATGTAGATGCACACATTTGGAACATACACTTAAAAAAGATTATTGAATTTCTAAAGTTAATAAAACCTGGGTGAGGATAATTTGATCATCTGATTATTGGCCATTGCAAGGGCTTTCTATCTCCACCCATAGAGTTTAAGGAAACTCCATGAGGATTTTACATATGGCCTTTCCATGAGTTTTAGTTTTTTACATAGTGGCCCCCTTAAAAAGGAAAATTTTCTGAGTCTGCTCTTGCAAGGAGGAATGCATCCGAGTTGTGCTTCTCCATGAACCCAGCCCTGTGAACTGATCAACTACATATGAACAGTATGTTGACCACCCCAAGGTGAAAATTATGTACATCTTCCAAATTGCTAAACCATATGTACCCTCATGTATATTATTGAGCTAGGTCTGCTTAATCATAGTCCCTGATGTCCCATAATCTTACTAGTGATGGGCAGGTCCACCACTTCACCACTGTGTCCTTGCTCGTGAGTCAACCCATAATTTTGATGGGTTACCACTCTCCTTTTGCTCGGGATTCCTTCTTTACCCCCTGATGCTCTACTTCTTTTTTTTTTTCCTCTCTCTCTCTCCTGTTTCATTAAAATATCATAGATTGGTCACCAAGTTTCTCTGCAAACGAAGCTTCAATCCATCAAATTTCCATGGAAGAATCTTCCTGTCACAATCAGATACTTGGTGGCAAAGGAGACTTTATTATTATTATTATTATTATTTTTGCTTTTCAGATCGTGATGGGATTGAGTGGCCTGGTGAATCACTTTTGGATGACCAACCTGCACAGTAAAGGGTGTCAATTGTCAATGCGTGCCCAAGTATCCGTGTGGAAAAGAGCGTATGGAACCCTTCTTTGTACGTATCATCTACGACTGAGTCTAGAAGAAGTTTGTTAACAAAATTTTCAAGTCTGAATCCTAAACTTTACACACATATCATGAATTATAACAACTGAGTCTAGAAGAAGTTTGTTAACAAAATTTTCAAGTCCGAATCCTAAACTTTACACACATATCATGAATTATAACTCAAATGAGCCAGGTAAAGTGTTTTTAGGCTCCAATGCACTGTTACTCCAGTGGCATAATAGGCATTCGAGTTTCATAGGAGTGGTCGAAGTTCGATTCCGCACCCCCTAGGTTGGCCATCTTGATTCATTAGTAAAATCCCAAGGCATATCATACCTTTATATAAGCGCATAAGAAAATTGGCCCATTTACATCCTTAGATGATAAAATTAGACTCAAGACACTTCAATTGTAGGGTGTGTTATCTCACATGGCCGCTCGAAAAATCTATTCGATGGTGGATAGGTTGTCCCACGAGTAATGCGCCACTGTTTTCCCAAATTGGTGCTAATATTTTCTCTTCCTAAAAGAGACTAATTAATCCATAAATCTCCTTGGTGTGACTGGTGCAAGCCATATACAATGATGAGTCTGGATCACCTATCGCAATTATTATATCTTCATCGTGAGTGATGAATAACGTTCAATTGCTTACATCAAATGATAGAATAGAAAACTCTTGTACAGCAACAAAGTTATATTAGCATTTCTGCACTGTTGCATTATCAAATAGTAGAATAGAAAACTCTTGTTCAGAACCCTTGTCAAATAGGAAAAGTAACTTGCGGCATTTTGAAGGCGTCTATGTCTTATCAGGTATTGGTTATCTGCTTGAAATAAAAATTGTGAGACATTGCTAGCCGACCAATTGATGATAGTAACTGTTTGTCATTTACTGAATAGATATTTTAACCATCCATACTTCTTACATCAAATGATTATAAAAATCTGATCGTTGATCTTTAGTAATTGTCTGATTCATATTGTCACATTATGCTACAAAGCACGTCATATGTAAAACGATTAAGTTATATGAATCTCCAGAATCTCCAGAAACTGTGATTTTTATATTTATAACGAAGGTATCACCATAGTATTAACCCGTAAAGACTAATCCTCCGGTGCACGCGCCGACTTCCACACGTGCACCAGGTACATATGAGGGGATTTGAACACGAGACTCTAGGGCTATCAAAATGCCACACGACCCATTAACACGATACTAATCCATACGATATTAATGGGTTTGGGTGGGCTCTTAATGGATTCGGATCGTTAACGAGTCGTGTATGAATTAAACCAGTAACCCGTTAACAACCCGCTTAATCCGTTAAAAAAATTTTAGTCTTTAAGTGTTGCTAGAATTAATTTATATTCATAATGAATAAATTGAAATTTATTGTTTTATAGTGGGGTTTTATGTGGGATCCGTTTGAAATCCTCACTTACAGTTTCGTGTGGCTTATATGTTTTTCACCTTATATACTTTTATATGAATTTTCTTATACAGATTGAGGTGATTTTAACATAAATTCGTTAATTCATAACTTGAATTAGTTGACACGATACGATTGGCAGCCCTAAAAGACCCCAAGACCGCGTGGATCAAACCTGTGTTTTAACCGAAGAGCAACACTTGTAGGGGTGTAAAAGAATTGGCTGGCTTGGTATTTGAGAATTGGGCTAATCAAAACAAACCTTTGCTTTTGCCACAAAATGATCTTGTCCCGCGTCAGCCTTTTAATTAAATTGCTCTCGACGTGTACCTGTTTTCGATTTCAAGTTCCCACCTTCACTTTCCTCTGGCTTTCCCGCCATATGCACCGTCAATTGCGGGCCTTTATGCACGTGGCCAGTGGCAGTGTAAACCAATCATGACCGTACACGTTGCACACGTGAAACTGGACGACGGCTGATCCATCACCCGTCCGACACAAGATTCCCTTCGTCTTACTTTTTTTATTTTATTTTCTAATTAATCTTTCTCTTTTTTCATTTTCTAATTTAACGAAATGACACACTGAATCCATATCCCATATGTCTCTTGTAGTAATAAGTGGGATGAGTTTTTTATATTAATAAAACAATCAATGATGGAAAAACTCGCCGAGTTGACTCCTGATTAATCGATTAATCTCATTTTTGATCTAGGCCGAAGTCAGAATTAGGAGAGATTCAGTATGTATGAGGATGGTTTTTTAATCTTCTTTTTAATTTTGTATTTCTTTGAATATGTATATTCATTAATTTGCATTAATTATCATGGATGCTGGTGAGTTATAATATATTTATAAATATTTAATCTACTAAAATAATAGAAAGGAACTTCTTTCTCTTTTTTTTTGAAATCATAAAAGGAACCTCTTTCGGTGTAACCATGTTTGAAACTTTTTGAGTCTTAAAAGCTTTCGAGTTGGTTGAGTTGAGACTGAATTTTTCCTACCTTGAGCAAAACCCATCAAGAAGCCCACTAACTAGTTAGTTTGAAGTTCAGTCTAGTTTAAATAGGGGCCATGATCAAATCAACCATTGTAAACACAAGGTAGAGTCTAAAAAAACTGAATGATCATCTTCTTCAAAATATTTGCTGTCGAACTCATTGAAGAAAGAGTGTGGCCTTCCTATCATGGGACTCACATCAGATTAAGCATGTGGCTAAAACCGCAGGTAAATCTCTTGATTAAATAATAATTTATGACTCTAAGAGAGTTTGGATTGGGATCAAACTTTGGCGAACAGTTTTAGATTGACATCTAACTCAGGTGTGGCTTATCTCAACACTGATCAAGAGATTCCGGGACAGATAGGGTTCATAGTAGTCGTGACTCCTTAGAATTGCTCTATATAAGGGAAATAAGAGCACTTAGTTGGTCATCTATACAATCCAAAAGCATTCACAGCGAGCTCTTAACATCTATCTCACATCGGAACACATAAAATTCTTGGCGAGTTTGATTTCAACACCCATCTAGGACCAACAATTTAACATTCACAACATTCCAAAGTGTAGCTAGAAAGTTCATGCATAATGATTTTCAAAATTAGATCAATTCCATGTTCTCAATCGTTCTGCTTGGCCAAAGGTGATCGAAGGACTTGTTTTTGTCGTAAAATGACTAGGCCTAATTCGCTCTGTTAACTTGCAAAACATCAATGAATCTATTGGTAGTCCTTTGGTGAGGCATCGCCCCCATACAAAGATACAAGGAATAATCTTATAGTCCATTCGATAGGAACTTGGGTAGCGTGAGTATACGAAGTGACTTGATTGTATATAAAAGTCAAAAAAAGAAAAAAAAAAAAAGGGAGGAAAACCTTGCAAAGCATCTAGTTATAGCAGTATCTTTCAGTCTCACGGATATAAAGAGCTGTCATACTCAGAAGACCTTTTCCTTTTCTTCTCTCTTATCCTATTTTTATTCTCTTTTGCAGATGTTGGGGTGTTTTCATCGTTGTGATGGAATATGGGGAATATACGGTTGGAAAGGGGGAGCTTTGTATGTTATAAAGGCGTTTTATGCCAGAGTATGTACATACACATGACACAGATACCACATTTCAAGATAAGTTAGTTTGATTTCTACCCAAAAACATAAAGTTAAGTTAGTTTCAGACAGATATACTACTATTCATTGATTTGTTTAAAGCATTGATTTGTCCTCCTCATACACATAGGGTTCTTGTGCCCCACGCTGCTTCTTGTTTGTTGCGGTCAACCCACTTCATGTTGTTGGGATTAGAGCTTGTTGGCATCCAAAGCAACCTTGGGCAGTGAACTGTTTTCCATCTTTTATTTTGGGGGTATGGGTTGGGATCTTTGGATATTTTGGGGTGCCACGTTCAATGGCTATCCACCATGAAAAATAGAGCCGGGTTTTCAATGACTTGGAAAGTGCAAATTGACCCACAAAGAAACAGGGTTTTCAATGATTTGGAAAGTGCAAATTGAACCCACAAACATACTGGGTTTTCAATGATTTGGAAAGTGCAAATTGACCCACAAACATACTTATGTTAGAAAGGCCCCTTAGTAGGTGATAGTTTTGGTGGGAATGACACTGCTGGCTATTGAGTTTAATGTAAATTAAAATAAAATAAAACTAATTTCTCCTTGAACTATCGTAATATATAACAAATTGATCTTGCTAGCTGCCCCATCAAAGGTGATAGGAAGGATGGAAAGTAGAAAAGGAAAGTTTCTATTTCAAATGTATATTCTTTGGACTCTTCCCGTGTGTGTGTGGAGAGACTATCTTCTAGTTTTGCAGGCTTCCTCTTCTCACTTGTGTGGGCCCTCTAGGGCCCAACCCTGTAAGTTGGGTTGCCAAATAAAACAAGCATAGTAGATGATGACCAATTCAGAAAACCCAACTTTTATCTAGTGGAGCCAACCCCAAAATCTTGCCATATGTACTAAAATTTGAGTTTGTGCTTTAGGTTATACATGGACCAATCCTACCCCAAATTGATATAATTGGTTTCAGGTCTAGTTCAGGCATTCGGTTGGGACCCAATGTTGGAACGGACATAATACATTCATGTCCAAAGTCTTTCTAGCTAGACCGAACCTAAATCCAACCCATTTACAGTCCATTATATACCTCTTGATTGATCACATAAACTAAATTGTTCCATTTGTCTTTGGGTTAACTTTGGAAGAGCAAGTGTTAGCCCTCCTTTGGATGCTTGAAAGCATCAGAAGGTTTCAAGGCATCCAAACAAGCATAAATATTTAAAACACAAGGAGATGGGGGGAAACCCGAGTTTAGCAACCAAACCAAGCTACAGAATTTCTTGTTGCAGTGTTCAAGAACCCAACCATCACTGCCACAAATCACCTCCACCTTCCATGCCTGATGGCAATGATATATACTGCATATCATGGTCAGACATGTCCTCTTCAATTTACGCAAGCTAGTCTATCGCTTGCAGTGAATGTATGAAACCTTCTCTCAATTTCAATCAAACTAAACCCAGTATTTTTCTTCAGTCCCTTCTCATGCATCATCCTCCGCACCTTCTTCACCTTATCCCACTTCTCCACCCTCGCATAAACATTAGAAAGCTGCACATATACATCAGGCTGAGAAGGCTCTATTAAAAAGAGTTTCTTGGCTACCATTTCTGCCAATTCAACTCGCTTGTGAATGGCACAAGCACCCAATAGAGCTCCCCAAATGGTTGCGCCAGGCTCCATTGGCATCCTCTCGATGAAGGATAGCGCTTCTTCAAACTGCCCGACCCTGCCTAAAAGGTCAACCATACATGCATAATGCTCTTCTCGTGGAGTAATACCATAATCTCTAGTTATTGAATTGAATAGATCCCATCCCTCTTTCACCCTCCCAGAGTGACCGCAAGCAGATAGGACTGTAACAAACGTCACTGAATTGGGTATTTGGCCTTCGGATTGCATACGATTAAAAAGGGCAATAGCTTCAGTGCACAAACCATGCATCCCAAATCCATTTATCATGGCACTCCAAGAAAAGACATTGTGATAAGGCATTTGATTGAAGATTTTGCGAGCAGCCATGATACAACCGCATTTGGCATACATGTCAACAAATGCAGTATATGTTACCACATCCAATTCAACCCCATTTCTGACTATATACCCATGAACACTCTTTCCCTGTCGCAGAGCACCACAATGAGAGCAAGCTAGAAGTACACTAGCAAATGTCACCATATTCGGAACAATTCCTTCTTCTAACATCCGCCGGAAAAAAGAAAGAGCTTGGAGCGCCTTTCCATTTTGTGCGAATCCCCCAACCACCGCGCTCCACAACACAACATCCTTCTCCGGAATCTCATCAAACAGTTTTTGTGAGCAATTGAGTAAGCCACACTTGGTATACATGTCCACAATAGCAGTATTCAAACATACATTAGAATCCAAAAGCCCACACTTCACGCAATACCCATGAAGCATCTCCCCTTCTCTACCAGCACAAACATTCCCACAAGCTCGAACCAAGCCGTGGGCTGTAAAAGCATCCAATACCAATCCCAACTCTCTCATCTGCCTAAACAGACCAAAAGCCTCAACTTCCATTGAAAACTTCACATACCCATTAATCAAGGCGCCCCAAGCAACAGGATTCCTCTCGGGAATTCCATCAAACAGCTTCCGAGCATCATCCAAACAAGACAAATCAGCATAAAAGCTAACAAGCTCGGGGCGTACAAAGGGGTCTAAATCCAACCCCACCTTCACTGCATCGGAATGAACAGATTTACCATGTTCTAGAAGGCATTCCCCAGTGCAGGCCTTGATTGCAAAGACCAAATTGAAGCTATCGGGCGGGAAGCTCTCGCCCCGCATCCGAGTGTAGAGGTAGAGAACGTCGAAGAAGCGCTTGCTTTTGGAGTATCCGGAGATGATGGTGTTCCAAGAATGCGGATTCTTGAGAGGAATTTGCTCGAACGCCCCGCGGGCGTCTGCGAGGGAGCCGAGTTCGATGTAGGCATTGGCGAGCTTGGAGCCGAAGAGGACGGAGGGGTGGAGTCCATGGACGAGGATGCGGGCGTGGAGGCGTTTGAGGAAGGGGAGGTTTTGAGAGAGGTGGAAGAGAAAGGAGAGGGTTTTGGAAGGGTTTTCAAATGAAATGGCGGGAATGGGTTTCTCTGAGATCGGAGGCATTCAGTGATTTTGAAATCTTCATGGTGAGAATGTTGTTTGTGCTGTACTCTATGGTTATGGCAGGCAGGTCTCTTGGGCTAGGTCAGCCCTAACCGACCCGAGTCTGGTTTGTAGTAGGATGGATTTTTTATTTTTTATTTTTTACTTTTTCTTATAATATGATAGGGTATCTCGATCTTATGGCCAAACTAGTTCCTACGGACCTAACAATAGCTTAGAAATCATCAGGAGCGGCCCGAGCAGGTAAGTGGGGACAAGGGTCAGATTGACGATATGTCCCGAAACCACTTGAGCCACCCGGTCTCGTAGTAGGATGGATTTAGTCTCTGTTTTCAAACCTGCTTAGCTCCAATCCTGATAATAAATAGGTAGGGTGCAAGATCCCATTGGACCACAAAACGGTATACCAGGTTCACCGTATAAGTCCGGCTGAAAAAGTGTATAGGAATGCATGTTTAGACCTTGTGCTTTAAGTACCCACGGTTACCTCCATTTCATTAACTAGCTTTTGTTGTGGGTGAATACCCTTGTGATATATAGGGTTGTCTTAGTCTTGATGTGAATAAAGGCCCAATTAAAATGTGGCAAAGCCGGTCATATTTAGCAAAGAAAAGAATGGATGAAATTTGTTAATGGGCTAAAATATGAGCTTAGGCTAATGGGTCTCATTGGCCAATTAAGTAAAAAGACGGTGAGAAAAAAGCCCTCAGCAATTTTGGCTTGGATGAATATTTTCATTTTTATTTTAGTCATTTGCTTATCAGAAAAACCCACGCAATGCGTAGCCAGCGCAGGAATACAAATAATGAGGAACGAGAAATAATAAAACAAAAAAAATTTGTAAAATGTAAATGTTTTTAGATTTTTACAGGTTTATCAATAAAAGAGGGTAAAAAATCATATTAGAAAAACAATACTTAATCAGTAATTAAAAAATTAGTAATTATATTAGTCATGAAAAAGGTAAGTAAAAAATCTTACAGACTTGGTTTTTTCCATTTTTTTTTTTTTTTTTTTTTGGTTACTTTTTTAGAGGGACAATTGTACCCAGTCTTCACCCTTATAAACTCTCCCATTCTTATAGCAGTGCATCCCAGACTATGATATTGTGACAAAATATCAACTTGGGTGAAAAGGAAGTTCCAAAAGTGACAATTAAAATAAAGGCACCTCCAAAAATATAAGGACAGAGTTTACTTTAGTTCTTTGGTTTGTCCAAAGTTGTGGAATAAAATAGAGCGAATAAGAAGAAAAAAGAAAAAAAAAGACAATAATGGAGTCACACAAACACATCTATCATTCCATGCCTCTACTCAAGTTGACCCAACCCAGCAGGTCGGCTCAGCACAGGCATGCATAAATGTAGCTTCCCTAAGTCACATTTCATCAATTTGCACACAAAACTTTATTCGCCCATCAAAATATAAACAGTAAAAGAAGCCCCTTGACTGTAATGATATGGGATAAAGAAAAGCTTTTCTAACAACACATGGACAAGGCAAAAATCACAAATTTATTTCCCACATTTTTTAATTCCTCAAGAATCCATCATAGTTAGCTTGATTCATTTAGTAATACTACAGAATATGGGTGATATTTGTGATTCTAGAATCTCGCTTCCACATAGCAAGTTAAACAAATAGTGCAAGATTCAAAACGGTCACAAAGGTGAGAATGAATATGTCTGATGAAGCATATTAGTTTTGAGAAGGTGATGCTCTTACAATTCTAATTGCTTGTGCTTGTGGGCAGTACATTGTCCCAATGGTCTGCCAGAATTGTTGAATAGTTTCTTCTTTTTACCAATAAATTCGTTTTTACATCTAGAGAATGTCATTGAGAATTTTCTCAAATTAAACCAATCAGATGCTTTACAGGCATTACCAAAAAGCAGCAATAATTGTACAACAAAATAGACTCTTCTGAATATATGACTCTTGAAGTGTATGTCTTACCATTGCCAGTAATACAATAGAAATGGTTAACCAAGCCACTGCTGTGCACGACGGTCACCCCCACCACCAACAGCATGCCGAATGCTGATCTTCTCGCTCGCATATTTCTCCTGAAGCCATTCAAAAGCATTCATGTCAAGCTTCCCTGTCACCGATTTTCCTTGTTTCCTTCGTATGTGCTGTTCGTGTATGGATGCCCAAAGTTTCTCAATCGCATCTCTTTGTCGAGAAGTGAACCTCTCTACATTGTCAAAAGCATGTTTCACTAGGATATCGATGACAGTTTGTGCCCTGACAGCAAGAACATAGATGACAGTGACAAATCCATTACCATACAGATAGGCTAGAATCAGATGTTGGTCACTTAAAGAGTACCAAAAACTTGTTCTCCTTAAAGGGCATATTTTTCATTCCAAATAATTTGGAAGTCAACCATGGGTTAAAATTAGGGGTTAATTGGCAGAGCTGGGGACCTTTCTAATAAGCCCCACCCGCCCAACTGATTCAAAGTCCAGGCCCGAATAAACCCCGGCCCAGCTGGTCAAGGGCCCTAGCTGCAATTGACTACTTCATATTTCATTTGCAGGATCACCTTCAGGGTCAAGATTGAGAAACAAGATTTTAACAAGACTACAATGAAATTCCAAGTTGTCATTTGCATGGTCCATGATATCAAACATGGTGTTAAGCCTTGAAAGTGTTTTATATAAGATATATATATATATATCGATCCGAATGGACTATTGACCATTAAACTTTTGGGCCCATATAGAGATGATAGAAATCACAGTTGGGGTTAATTTTTTGCAGAGAGGAACATCTCAGGGAGTCCTTAAAATCCCCCCAACCCCCATCCCCATGTGGGCCCCACCACACACTTGAGCTGACCTTATCCTAAGCTTGAGCTTAGGAGAGACTTGCTCATATATATATATAAAGAAGTATTCAAATGACCACTTATAGATCTCACCATGGAATTTTGTAACGCCGTCCAGCAATCTCTAAACAGAGAATTAAGGCTTCTCTTCTAGTTTTAAGAGATCTCTTGGATTCGTCCTCTGCCATTTTGTTTAAAGATGCTGCCTCCTTTTTCCCCTTTGTTCTCTCTTCCTTCTTAATTGTGGCTGGGGGCAGCAGAGCATCTAATCCAAATGGATCTGACTCTTCTTTCTTATCGGGTTCAGGAGATGCAGTTGATGCCATGTTCCCCAGATCTTGTTCCTCTGTATCTGCTACTTTGTTTTCATCTGTAGCCAGAGCTGCAGCTTCCTCTATATCATCACTTTCACTGGCAACAGGAAGACTAGATATAGATTCTTTTATCTTCCCAGCCGCTTTAGAGAACTAGAAGATAAACCATTAACCAAAACACAATTAAACTAGGCATCATCAGTTGAAGACCATGCATCAAATGGTCAAACATAAAAAATCAAAGGTGATGTCATTTCAGATACTTTAGCATGCCCCCCATAACATCATTGTTAAGCAGGACTACATTATGTGAAAGACAACATAAACATAAATAAAAAAATAAACATCATTAATTTTAAACATATAAAGATAAAAATGAAATATGAATAATCAAGAAGAACTCATTGTTATTTCTTAGTTGCCATGCATGGATGCCAGTTTTCATAGGTTCATTGCAATGATGGCTCCATGTATCGGTGATTTTGAGCATGCATGTTCCATCATGCTGAAATTTTCTACATAGGCACAAGAATATAAATGCAATAAGAAAGCATTCATGAACACTATCACTTCTAATAATAATGTTCAATATGATCCAATCTTCTACAGTCAATGGCAATCCCCATAGCTTGTTGAAATCTTTCATCTGGAATATACGTGTCCCACACCTTCTCCACAACAGCTTCATTTTATTTATTTATTTCTCTAATTTTTTTGGTTCATTTTTTTATCCAGCCATTGGAACTTGAGACAAGCACTTATATCAATAGTTTTAACTAAGAACGAAATTTCAGGAGTACAAAGGGTATGAATAATCAGTCTTCTGAAACGTGAAAAAGAGGTCTAGTGTCCAATGTGTATAATAATGAATCGTTAAACCCTCACAAGCAGTAGAAGACTGTCAAGATAACCAATACATTAATTAAACTTTTCATCTTAGTATTGCCTTTTGAAAGTGGGGATTCTAGTAGGAATGTCGGACAAAAGCAGTCGAGGACATTGCGATTTAGAAGAGCATGGATCTTCAAGATGAGAAGGTCCTCACTCAGCACTGCTAGAGTGAACTCACAAAGATCGGAAGCATTGGAGCCTCCAGATTTGATGGTTTTTATTCAGCATAATTAGGAGTGCCCTCGCGAAGGATGGCATGGCCGACACAGTTGCATCTGTTTCCTAAGGATTTCATTTTTTCTTCTCAATAGCCAGACACTCTTGTTTCTTCATAAGATAATGTTTCTTTAATAATCTTCCATTATTGATACTGTCTGTTTAATGTCTTCTAGATCAATCAGGCTACAAGCACCAGAGAAATATACTGTATTGATTACATGGGAGCCTTCGGATTTTGTATTAAATTTTCCTTATGATTGTAGAGTCAAAACCACAATCTCTTTACAACCCAATACCAGGTCACCATTTCACCCTTCTTTTTATCTGTTTTTGTCAAATGTTGCTGCTGAATGAGTTTGATAAATTTCTATATTCTAACTAGCTATCAATCAATTTCCATTGAGGACCTCAACTTCTGAAGGTGTAAGTTCCTATTCTCATTATGTTACCACTCGAATGTACGAGTGGTCAACACATCCCCTTCTCAATCAAAGCATTGTATTTGTCCATCATTTTAGTCTGAAGGGTAACTCTTAACGATGCGATCAAGATCTCTAGCCAGAGCACTGCTCTGCTTTCACATGCCAGAGAATGTATGTAGCTTGAGTTGGACAATCACAACAATCCTGGATGCTCATCAGGCTTCAGGGATAGGAGACAGCCCGCAGCCACTCCAATCCGATTGTTTTTTTTTTTTTTTTTTGGTAGAACAATCCCATTGTTCATAGTAATTATCTTTTTCAACATATCGCAGCTAATCTTATAAATGCCTTGACTAGACTATTAGCCAGTGGGATGCCGTAGATGAGTGTCTGAAAATTATGTATTGCTCACAAAAGCGTTAGAAACAGTGGTCTTAAAATTGTGTAAATCAAGTGTACTTGTAAGAAATTTAAGACACTTTTTAGTCTTTACTTCGGTGAGGGTGACCACTTCAGTGCACTTCGAAAAGTAAAACAACGGCCACTAATGTGAAATGATGACCTCAGCTACAGGGTGGACTTATGGGACCTATGATGTCTACACCTCAAGACTAAAAAGGCCACGGATGAGCTGTCGGATGTAATGGTCTTTCACTTGATGCACAATTTGCATGATATTGACATGCTTTGCACCTTACATATACTAGAGAGTCCATAATTGTAGGCCAATGATAGCCCATTCCTCAAAAGCGACCAAGCATCAAAATCTTCAGACCAGGTTGATGAGCGCTGCAGATCCTGTCATGTAGCTTAGATGAGAGCATTTAATTGCCTCATCAATTAGACTAAGGAAGAGGATACAACCATAAGATCGTCAATACAACATTTCCATTTCCTCATTATGATAGAAACGGTGCAACCATCTATGAAGTGCACCTTTATCTTTCCGATCCTCCGGTAGGATGCCATATTTGAGTAAGTGATGAAAGGCTCTCACAAGTCTCAACTATTAGTAGCAAAATAGAAAATGTATTATGAGCATTATAGGCTCTCTACTTTGACAACATTCGACGATTGCTTCTATGGTATCTAAAGTGGATATTTAGGGTTTACAAGGTCTTGCATCCAGCATATATTTAATTTGTGGATCGCAATTGAGAGATCAAGTATATTTCCTTTATTTTGAACAATGCACTTCAAAAATGAATTGGAGGTTTTCCTCCATACCTAAGTCTATGTCCTTTATATAGCCTTCAAAGCAGTGGCTTGGTCGAGTCGAGTGCAGCTCAAGTCGCGCTGAATTTGGGAAGTCTGGAGTATGGGCAGTATTTTTGGAGAGAGAAGAAATGGACTTTGGGACATGGGAGTCTGGGCTGCGTGTTTGGGAAGAGGGCCTTTGCAACTCGGAGTATGAGCTGGATGTCTAGTAAGAGAAACCGCCATGAGTAGTAATGACTTAATTAATTAGGGATTTTAACGGAATATTTCAGAACAATAAATACATTGACAGTTTCCCTAAAAATAGTATGGGTTTCAGACGGTTTAGACATGGTTGAACTGAAGAAGGGATTGAGTTCGAGGTTTTGATGGGTGTGGAGTGGAAGGTTCTGTAAGCCATAAAATATATATATATGAGAGATGCTCCTATGAGAGATGCTATCACCTTATTATGAGAGATAAGATGGGGGCCCTCACATACATATCCAATGCCAACAACTTAAATGTGAGGGCCCCCACCTTATCTCTCATAGTAAGGTGAGAGATATCTCTCATAGGAGCATCTTTCTATATATATAGATAGATATTCCTATGCATCCTTCCCTCACCAGGGACAAACTTAATGGGGCCCACCCAGGGACCCACTGATCATGGCACTTATGGGGGATGGAAAGAGACATCTTGGATGAGCCCATATATCAAATTTGGGGTCAATCCCATGTCTCTAACCCATTTCTCCATGGCCCACAAATTTAACGAGTTTATATTTAACTAAAAAAATTGACCCTCAATCCAGCGGTCCAATCCATTTGGATAGGTGAGAATTCAATGGGTCTAGTGTACTTACGGGGGTCTCATGTGTATGGATTGTTCGGATATATTATAAAGGCAACCCTACTATGTTGTTCTTCACCATAACATGGTGAGGGATGGATGCACATGAATATTTCCCTATATATATGTATAGAGAGAGAGACTTGAGATGACATGTGTAAGAAGAATTCTACCCGACTAGCCGACTCCACACTCCATGTCGAATCTTAAAAAGCTACTGTAAAGGGAGGATCTATGATTACTTCTGGAATTTCCTCTCACAATTGCATACTCTTTGCCTCTTGCTTTTGGAGGATTTATAATACAGGAAAAAAAAAAATTGGTTTTCCTTGTCCATGTATTGTGACTTGTGAGGGAGGTTTCGTTTGTCCCACATCAGTTAAACCCAAGTGGTGTCTAGCTCCTTTAACCATGATCCTCCCGAAACAACATATTCATCTCAGATAAAAAATGCAGCATAAAATGGATAAGTAAGAAATGATGTAAGGGAACAAGTAAAGAAACATGCAAAAGGTCTTGGATCAAGTTTCAAGCATACCTATGATATTACAAGTTACACTTCATAAGACGCAAGAGAAATGTTCTCCTATGAGCAAACCTTACATGCAATCCAGCTCCGTGGGGCGCACTTGGGCTCAAACCACCCCCACAACCCACAAACACCCACACACAAACAATCAGGGACGGACTCAGGTGATGAGGACCTGGGCCGGAAAAAAACCCAAAAAATTATAATGGGCCTTGCTATTCCCAAAGGACTGCCCCACCTGCAAAATATTTTCTACCTTTGTCCATAAACTGAAAGTAGCAATTCCACATGTGGGCCCACGTATTTTTGGTCTATGTATGTTGCACACTGTTGCACACTTATTTGGAAAGTGTGGCTCTAATATAGCTAAGACACATGTTGAAACAAATAATATAATAAAATTAGAATAGTAGGGTCATACAAGCATTAAACTTCTAAAAACTAAGAAAGTCTTCAAGGGAGTCTTGAGAGATGAAGTGCCATTTGGAAAGTGTCTTCTTTTTGAAATGACAAGTGCTTTGGAGTAAAAATAAAATAGGAATACTTAAGAACCCTTGAAACCAATTCCATATTCCAACATCACGGGCCCATTAGTATGGAGATATCCATATGAGTCAGTTCCCCTGTTGGATTAATCGTTTGATTAAAAATAGAAATAAAGATACATAAAAACTATGTTAATCACGTTTTTTTATGAAAAATTCAATTGAACAGTCAGATTAATTTTGATTCTTGATATCGTATACATTTGAAGGCGTTTACTTTGCAGGGCTCAGATTTTAGTAATCGGTCTGCGCTGTAATGTTCCACTCTTTTTTCTCAATATATGTCTAAGTACAACAAAAAGCTCAATGTTGCTCAAAGCACGTGTAAAACCATATAAGAATGAAGAGGGTGTTTTGGATACTCTACACCTACCCCCATTAAACAGTACTAGTTATTCAATCTCATTCATCAAATCAAAAGGCCTTATAAAATTATAGAAATTAAATTTTAACTACTTTTTTTTTTCTTCCTTTTTTAAATGTAATATAATTTTTCTTTCACTTTGCTAGAAAAAAAATCTAGAAAAATTTAGCCCCACCTAAACAAAATTCCTAGGTCCGCCACTGCAAACAATAACAACCCCCAGAAGAAAAAAAAAAAAAAACCAACAACAACAACAACTACCCCTCCTCCCTCTTGATCTGGCACTAGGCCCAATTTCACTCACCAAACCTTTATCCATTGTTGGATTGAATCTCTAAGAAATCTATAGTTAAAAGACCAAGCAAACTTTATTGCTATTTAAATCAAGGGCTGGGATGATATGAATGGGCTCTTTTTTCTTTTTTTTCTTTTTGTTGACCCGTACCTATAAGGAGACATTTCCACGTACCCCACCCCCCACTGATTAGTAGGGATCTAAGTGGGCCCCATGACCACGAGTGGGACTGCATATGAAAAGTATGCAGTCTGCTCATACAAGAACATTGCCCTAAGATGCATTATCAACAAAAAACAAGTTAGTTATTCTTTTATGTATCAAATATAACTAATAAGTGTAGTGGCACCTAGATTGCAATTCTAGAATGAGATACTCTAAACTCCATTCTGTGGTTTAGTACTTTAGTTCATAACATAAGCAATGCAAGATGCAAGACATGCCTTATTAATTATCATTAAAGCACTTTCTATAACACATCACCATGTAAATGTGATATGTGTTCAAACTTCAAATATTTAATAGACTATGGAACACTTCTAGCCATAGTATAGGACACCATGTGAGTATCTTCTACAATATTTTAGCACCCTACAGAGAAAAAAAAAACCTCGGCAATAAGTGACTGTTTGGGGAAAAATAGATCAGTCTCAAACTAATTTATATGCAACAGCAGTTTCGAATATTGATACCAGACTATAACACAGTACTCATTAAAGCTGCAGCTTCTAAACATATTATAAAAGTTTATATGAATTAACATCATACCACAAAGCTGTCATCTGTGTGTAGATCATTAGCCACCACTGCCCTGATAGTCCATGTAGCCAACTGAAATTTCTGCTGCTTACTGAGACACTGGAAAAAAAAAAGAGGGATATCTTGAGAAGAAAGCACACACACAATACCGTGTCCTCCAATTCAGTTAAAATAAAATGGCCTTTCATTATAAAATTTTTAACACAGAAAACAAAACCTTACATCAGAAACATCTTGGGCTGCTGAGAATAAGGAATGATAATCAGCTCTTAGTGAAGGATCTGTACAAGCTGAAGGAGATGACATTGCGGCCTCTAACATAGTTAAAAAATGACTACTGTTTCCTTCTTTAACACTCCCAGCCTGAATAAGTTGTAAGGCAAGCTTTGATGCTTTGCTAAACTTTGCAGGATTCTTGATGTGCGATGCAATCTTCTGCATTGCTTCTATAACTTGTGTTTCTGTTGCATCCACTGTCGTCTTAAACCTTATACGTTTTTGAGGTGCCGCATCAGCTTCTGAGTAATTTTAATCATCAAAACACGAGTTTTGGGAAAGATTTGCTCTAAAAGGAACAAATAACTTATGAAAGAAGAATAATCCATTCACTTCATAAAACGATGAATACATACACACCTAGGACTGCCTATGGACACAAAAACTCTTCTTACTAGGTGATTTCAACTGCCCAACCACAAACAGGTAAATGCCCGCCCGCCCGCCTGCCCGCCCACTAGCAATGATGTTCAGACTATCCAATTAGATCATTTTTGGGGCATGGGCAAACAAAGTTGGATCTCAGACTAATGCCCCAGATCAATAAACAGACAGTACACACGCTTATATATAACAATGTTCAGATTATCTTATTATATCGACTCTCAGGGCATAAAGTTGGAGTGTAATAGGCTAATGTGGAATGCCCCGTATCAGTAAACATAGTCTTTATGTGATGAAAATTTGTGTGTGTGCGTGGAGAGAGAGAGAGAGAGAGAGAGAGAGAGAGAGAGAGAGAGAGAGAGAGAGAGGGCACAATTTCCAAGAACTGGGTTTTCAAAAGGGCGCATTTCTCTGCATAAATTTCCCAAGGAATGGGTTTTCCTACTTAATTTCTCCACCCCATTTTCCTTCATAAGATCAAGAAATCACAGCCCAAGAACCTTACTTTCCTGATTTTTCAGTCCTCTTTCATCTAGGGTTTCCATAATCAAATGAAATTCTTAGTACCTAAAATAGGAGATGAGGTTGGATTACAACGACAAAACATTCCATTAAAAAAAACAGAGAGAAGAGGAAATAGAAATGAAGATATGTTTGGGCTTTTTACCTTGGGTCTTGGGATGATCAGTAGAAGGCTTGTCTCTCTTAAGTACGCTCTTGATAATTGGAGCTGGAGTTGGAGAATGACGTCTTTCAATGGTGATCTTGGGTTCTGCAACTTGAGGAGGAGAGGGTTTTTTCGCAGATGGAGGTGGTAACCCTAGAAACATGTCATCCGCCATGGAACCTCTACCTCTCTGCTGCTTCTTCCCTTCTCCTTTGCTCTCTCTCTCTCTCTCTCTCTCTCTCTCTCTCTCTCTCCGACAGCGTTCTACTGGGAAGAGTTACCAAACTCGTTCTCTCTCTCTCTCTCTCCGACAGCGTTCTACTGGGAAGAGTTACCAAACTCGTTTTCCTTTGTTGAATGGGTTAGTTCGGAATCCATAACTCCCTTGCCTGACCCGTGTAACCTTGTGGGGGGCTCCAACCCAACACTGTTTGCTTTTCAAGCAGCCAACCTAACCTAAGCAGTGCACCACATAACTATTTCATGGTCATATAAATATTTATCCAAAAAATCTTAAAACTAGTTGGATGAGGATGGACACTAACCACATTGGGTATTAAAACTAGTTTGGAATATTGGCTAAGTAGTTAGACTTTATTTAGGAGGTATTTATAAAAGTAATTATATTTTAGGACTATTGACCCCGATAACTATTGTTGTTATTATTATTTTTTATATTTATGCATTGTACTTTTAACATGGCGGCCAAGTTTTTTTTTTTTTTTTTTATGACAATCAATATGCAATAAAACTAAACCCAAATGAATATTTAATATACGGAGTTGATTAATAAAAATAAGAAGTTATTATAATTTATAAAAAAAATAACAATATTATTGAAAAAAGACAAACCCGCACTAACAATGTGGAATTGAAGAAAAAGGTGGAAATTTTCCATGTACGCTTGTTGAGGGAGAAAAGGGTGCCCTTTTTTTTTTTTTTGCACGTGTGGCTTTGACTTTTATAAATTGTGATGTAAATGGAGTGAAACACCACAATAGACCATACATATTAAATCCACAATCATTAATACCAACACCCTTATTATTTACGAGATATTTTGAAGTTTCACCTAAATCTGGGTTATTTCTACCGTCAGATTGATTCTCTGCATAAAGAAATAACAAATCCTATATGCATATTCATTATCATATTTTTTATCAAACAATTAATCCAACAGTAGGACTATCTTTGATGAAGATAAGATTTTAGATTGTCCTATGTACTTGAAAAAAGTTTACTTTGAACAGTTGGGTTTCAATACTCGGTCCTCATTATGGCGTTCCCACCCTTTAATTTGGGGTTTATCAAAACTAAAGCCTTAAATAGAGAGTGGGATGTAGATTTATATCCGGAGAATGGTTTGACGGCAAGGTTAGCAAAGGACCCAAATGTCAACTTGATCTCATGTTACATGCAAGTAAAGAAAACTCTTCCTTATTCTCCTTCAATGTTTCTTCATTTAAGGGATTTGCACAAACTCGAAATAAAGAGTGAAGAAGGGAGAAGTCACATCTACATGAGATCCTAAGCTTTACCTCGCAATCCAAACCGTGGATTCTCACAAAAGAAAAAAAAAAAGAAATTCATATCCTATGTTATCTGTAATAATTTCTTATGAAAATAAATATAAATATAAAAGACTACATACAGGTCATGCGAGTTAGGCAGGTCAACCCTAACTTGACTCGTTTTACCTAACATGTGATCGGCCCATATTTTATGTGGGTCAAGTTATTCTGGCCATATACAGGTTGGGTCCATAGTTGTCGATATTGTTTTGGACTCATTTTTGGTCGGGCCTACAAAATAAAAGTTTCTACCAATTCAGAATTTCAGCGAAACTTTTCGAAATTACATTCCAACAGAAATATAAAATTATATATACATATATATGTAGAAAATTAAAAAAATAAATAAATATAGATTTAATTTATCCTAGTGAATTTTTTTGGAATTACATTTTGAGAAAATATAAGAAATACAAAGAATATATATGTAAAAAAAATATGTAAAATACCATTTTAGCCATCATATTTCGACCGAAATCGGTCAAAATCTTGAATTTCAATCGAAATTCAAACCGAAAAGTTTTATTTGAAATTCCGTTTCAGCTACTTGACTTAAACGAAAGATTTCGGTAATTTTGGCTGAAACGATACAAAATTAATTACTATGGTTGGGCCACGTTTTGCCACCTCTACATTAGACACTGCTAGGGCTGTCAAAAGGTAGGGCTAGGATAAACCCTTACCCTAACCTCATATATACAGGCCTGGCCTAGATCGAGCCAAAGCCCTTGGAGCCCATGGCGGGCCTACAATATCGAAGCCCTTACCCTACCCTTCAATGTCCAGAGTAGAAAAGAATGGTTTTTTTTTTAATTATTATATTATAATAAATTTTTTATACCATGATGCTAACTTTCTTTTATTCGAGGTACAATGTAAAAGCCAATCTTTTGTACCACTTCTACAAAATGCCCGAAATAAGTTACTTTATCCTTTTATAAGAATATTATTTATGATTAAATGGAATTAGCTAATTTGATAGTATTTTGACATGAAATTAAAACATGGTTGAAACTATTAAATACCCTCGCATGTGAGTAGTAGTTACATGGTTTACGTAATATGCCTGATGTTATTTGTTGTCAAGCTATTAGTAAGATTGTCGCAGTTGAGGATTTGCTGGTTGTAGTTTTGTTTTTACTAGTTCGTGCACTATATATATTTTTTTATAAAGCAATAATATGGACCATCAAAACATGTTTGATAAGTCTTTTTTTATTCAATTATATTTATTTCAAATAGGCATTTGACCTTTTCCAAATAAATTATTTAGTATATGTGGTTCAAATAAACATTAGGCCACTCCTAAATTAGCATTAACCCTAACTTGTAATTCTTTGAAACATAATCATTAGACTTTATAACAGAATAATTAAACTATGACTATTGAAGATGAATGATGAAGATGATTTAATGCATGAGTCTCAAACTTTAATTCTAGATGCGGGGTCCACTTGAATGAAACAACAACAATCATGAAAGTAATGGGATAGAAAGAAATTGGCATAAATCAATGGCTAAAGGTTGAAACTCATCCCCACTCAATGATGATGCTAATGGTCATCCATGTAAACTCTCACACTTCGGTAGTTTACATTAATGAAAATTAGTCTCATGAATGACAACTTGAATTCCCTTTTCACTTAAAAATATGTTTGCACTGGGCTAACATAAATTCAAACATGCCATTCAAAAGAAAATATAGAATCAAACATATGTAGCAATATTATGATCTATGAGGATATCTATAAAAGAATTTCCTAAGATTTGGTTATTATTCTCTGACAAAATATTAAGTCTCTATCATTGATTGCTAATTAGAGTTCTTTATAATTTTTTTTTTTATAAAAATCCCTATATCTATATATTTTATACATATTATTTATTTTATACATATTACTAGACAAAGGGCCAGGTTGGGCCCCGTCAGGCCCGTTGAGTCAATTCCTAGCTTTGCCGTCAAGGTTGCGGGCTTTTCAAAACTAGGTTCTATCCTACCATCGAGCTTTAGGATAAAAAGAAAAGCCCTCACTTTAGCGGCCTTTTCGGACCAAGCTGGCGAGGCCCCTCATCAAAGGACCATATTCACAACCCTAGACAGCACCATGTTGCACGTGCTTATTTGATGCTGTGGAAAACCGGTTCCGCGAAAAAATAAGTCTGAAACCACCCATTAGAAATGATTTTCCATTAAATCACAAATTATTTTTTTTCTCATGAAAAAGCTACCTCCCAAAGTGTGAAACTACTATAAACACTTTTCATGCCTTTTAAGTTGTCTTAAAAGATGTTGCACAAATGTGCCGTATGGGTATCCCGCACCTACTGGAGGAGAATAGGCATCAGTGCAAAGATTTTGCTTAGTTTTCTTTGGGTTTGAGACCGGCATGAGTTGACAAATCTGATGCACCTCACTCCATTTAACTATTTTATTACATATTTTATTTATAGGCTTTGTTTATTGGTTCATCATCATCATCAAAGCCCTGGCCTAATTAGATTCGGTAAGCTAAACGGATTTTGTTTCTCCATTCCAATCTATTATGAACAAAATCTTCATATAAGTTATATTTCTTTAGATCTATTTTTACTATTTCCATCCACGTCCTTTTTAACCCACCCCATTCCCTTTAATGGGCCGTCAACCTTCATGGCAAAACTTTTCCTTATCAGTGTCGTTGTCGACGTATGTTGGAAAATTGCTCTCTTTAAAGTGCTTATTTTTAATTTTATTCTTCCTAATTTTACCACACATCCACCTCAACATTCTCATCTCTACTGCATTCATTTTGTGCATATGTTGCTTTTTGATTAGCCAACATTATGCTCCATAAGTCATACTGGTCTATAATATTCTGGCCTTTCTTGTTGATTATTCAATCTCAATCTCAATCTCAATCTCAATACTGAACAATGATCTTTACTGAGAAATTCAGCAGCTGCAGCAAATAAGGCCAATTCAGTTTGAGTGAAGTGACAATTTCTGTATTAATGGACCACAGGCAGCAGAAGCACAAACAAGCAACCCCTGCAAGCCTTTCTAGTTGACACAATTGATCTAGTAACAATCAGATTCAACTTCTCAAATGGCTCCCTCTTTCAGCATTTTGAGCTGGCTCTTTCACTTCAGCAGAAGAAACATGAAAGTTCTTTGTAAGATAAAATAACTCTAGTTCTCAAAATGCCAGCACATTTTAAAAAGTTTATATGGCAAGGAGGGTCACTAATTCTCTACCTTCTTAATTGCAATTATAAGAAAGCGCGCAAAATGTTTCCTAAAGCACGTGCGAATAAAAAAAAATTGTAATGATCTCCATGTTCAGCATCGCAAAAAATGGGCCACATAAACTTTCATGTTGTCTTAGCAACAGTGACTCATATCTGTAACTTCTGTGCATCACCATCTTCTTGTCCACCCCAAATTCGCACCCGTTCTGATGCCAGTGCAGCCTGAAATTAAAGAATATCAATAAAACTCAAAACTGGGGACATTCTTCCCTATTAAAATCAGCTACAATCCCTAACCATATTTTGGCCCAGAAAAGCAGAAAATTAAATCACATATAATGCTGTTCTCACTTTTCAACAGACTAAAACACAGAAAAATTGATGGTTATGCACTTGGACAGAACATATGGGTTGACTTGCAGTTTAAAAAATGATAGAACTAAAACAGTCAAGTATTTTGATTTTTGACTGTTCCATAACTAGCTATTTCAAAATTTCAATGCATTTTCTAGCAGAAGCTCGTTCCATAAATCAAGTATAGAGCTATTCTGTGTGTGGTGTATACCAAGGAATCAATTTACCATAGAAAGTGATAAGGTTGACAAGAGTGCTCATTATTGCAACCTTGAAATAGTGTGTTCAGATCACATTACTGATAAAAAAGGAAAGGAAAAAAGAAGAAGTGATAAGATACGCTCAGTGCACATCCTAGAAGGTCCACCTTGAATAGGTGGATGCACAGTGGGCAGCTCCATGGTGCAGTATGTCTATATATATGATGAGTGGTACACAGCGTAAGATAATTATTTGATACCTATTTATGTATAAGTGGATTATCGTGTGCGATGAAGAAAGTTGCACACAAAGAAGATTGAGTGACTTTACAGTGACAGCACAAGTGTGCAAGATCCAAGACATTTACCAGGTTGGCCAATCATGAACATACACCATCCAAAGCATTAGCATTAGCATGGTCACTGGTCATTTTGAATAGGGACATGATGAGATGACTATCATAATCTGTTTCCTTGGTTTTGAAGCTAATGGCTATCAACATGGTGGACCATGAAATTAGTGTTTCCTATTGCAACACGTGTCCTTTTGGACAGAACTCGCATCAAGCATCATCTCATACTAGGATCATTGATCAGTGAGATACAACATGGATGGCACAAAACCAAACAGTTCAGTAGCTAAATGATTCCAATTTCCAACAGTCTAATAACCTACGGTTTCATGTGGTAAATGAGGACTATGCTTCATTTCGTTCACTAATTCACTCCAGAGAGCCAATGGGAGGCCATTGAAGAGATAGCTACCAGTCATTTTATCCTTGATTTTTGAGAAGCTGAGGCCCATTTCTCACATGAATGGTTAGGAAATTAACAGCCCTTACTACTCAAGCGGGGCATTTTACAGTGAAAACCATGTGTTGCTCATCATATAAGCTATCTACTTTTTGTCCTCTGTTCTTTTTCCTCTTCTAACTTGTTCTCTTCACAAGATATTTTCAGTATAACTGGATAAGAAATTTTTCTACCTCTTTAATCCAGTTCTTTTTCCAAATGACCCCCAGAAGAATCATTGTTTGTAGTGCAGTCCCACAGAGCATGCCAGCCCAGATTCCCTAGCAAAACATAATAACCATCACACTACAAATAAAAGTATAAAACACTATACAAAAAGAAACAGAAGGAGAAGAAAACTAGTCCGGTAGGATTAAGTAACCACTGTTTAGGTATTTTGATGGATTTTGCAACGGTCTGTGTGGATCCCTGCAACTAGGGGAATCAGAGCGTTTAAAATGGTTTCTATCCAATTTCCCTGATGCCAATAGTTATAGGTGTCAAAAGAGACCAAAGCAAGTCAGCTTCTTTTTTTCTGGGTTCTCACAAGTTAGATTTAATGAAACCCATATCCATGCAACAAATGGCCAGATAGTGGTAACACGAGTGGCCAACCCAATCAAGGTTTCGCAAGGTGAGTAGAGACTTTGCCTTTTCTATTTCCCAACGGAAATCCATCTTTAAGTCACGTTTAGTATCAAATTTAAGTTACAATTATATAATAAACTGGGCACGGTCAGAAATGAAAACACTTCAGATGTGGGTGACCGAAGAGACATTGAGGAAGGAAAGTCAAATTAAACTGGGCACGGCCAAAATCATTTCCTGCAATTGCTGCTGATTTCTCAAACGAAATCAGTCAGCTTCATATTATATAATTGCAATTTGCACACTAGTGGCATAAGGTGAATCCAGCATTTATTCAGTCTACACAATTCTCTTGAGCCATACTACTGGAAGTGCCACAAGTTGGAAATTACCTCCACCCCTAGGTTAAGCTTGTAACCCAAAAGGAACCCAAGAGGAAGGCCGAAAATATAATAACAAGCCAAGTTAATATAAGCCACTAAACCCTGCCACCCACCACCAACAGCAACACCTGTATGGACAAATCAAACAAATACAGCTATAAATACACTGCCTATTGATCTAGATACAGAGATACAGGTATGAAACACAATATCAGGCTCTTTCACTTTTCTGTAGAAAAGAGTAGCTGATAGATTCTGTTACAGCCCAAACCAAGTTAATCTTCATTAGTGTTAATTAATGGGGTTTTAGCTTAATTAATTATACTTAGTTGTAAATCATCGACCTTAGTATTCCTTAGTCATTTTAGACTGAGTTAATTGAGTCTTGAGTCTTGAATAGGTGAGTGGAGTAGAGTTGACTCACATGGATTGAGTCAAAGACTTTTCCGTAATTATAGATTTTCTCGTTTTGCATCATTTTCACGTCATCTTGGCGTCATCGCATGTATCTTGTTGAGCACATTGATTTTCGTATTCAGCTTTACGGCATTTGATCACTCGTTGAAGAAAGGGACTCTCATTTGACTTAAAATGGAATTATCCATAAATAATGGACTTTTCTGCAAAATTTCCTATCTTTATCACTTACACCAACTCCATTTCACTCATTTCACTCGTTTGATACAAGTTGGCTGTGAGAGAGTGAGTGAGAGAACTTTTCCTCTCTTCTTCCTTTCCATTTCTCTCCATTTCTCTAAGCTCCTTAGCATTCCAAGTGAAGAAAAGTGGAGGTCTTCATCTTCTTCTCCATCTTATTCATCTCCATCTCTTGTTTCCACGACTCCTTTCTTCTCCAACTCTAACATTCAGATTTCTTGTGTCAAGGTATGACTCAAATCCATCCTTGATAGTAGGTTTTGAACAAAAATGGAGTCAAGAGACTCTTGGGTAGTTTTACATAGCATTCATTTCATTCTTTATTGATTTGTGTCTAGGGTTTGAATCATTTGGGGATTTTAGGGTTTTTAAACCAAGAGAGTAGAAGAGTTTTGAAAAGCTTAATTCGAGGCAAGTATAAGCATCATATGAATTTACATTTTGTTACTTTCATTGATTCAATGATTTACTCATAACTCTTAGTCTTCAATAATGTAAGATTTGGATTTAAAATTCATGTTGGGTTTCCTTTATGTATTTAAATGTTATGGAATGATTTTATGTTGAACATGGGAGCAAGAAGGCTCCATGTTACAGAGGATGAGGAGAAGTGTGGAAATGGAGGGAAGAGAGAGAGAGAGATCCAGAATTGGCAAAACGAAGCAGGGCCTGAGTCCACGCAGTTACATGGTGGCTAGCCGCGTGAACTTCAGGCGGCTAACCGAGAACCTCACGGTTCCTTTTCCAGAACCTGACATTTTGTCAGGAACCCAGGCGGCTAACCGCCAGGCCATAGGCGGCTAACCGCCGGATCAACAGGCGGCTAACCGCCAGATCACCTCTGGCTGACCGAAACCCTAAGAATTCTAACTTGTTTTATTTTATTTCTAATGCCTTTTAGAGCCATGAATTAATACCTCACCCCTTAGTTGCCTAATTGAAATCCTAGGAGTTTGAGTGGCCCTAAAACCAATCAGGACCTTATCACCACGCCATGGATATTAATTTAATGCACTTTTATTAACCTGTGACACTAAACAAAGGTTCCTTAAATGTATATCGAATTGGATGGTGATGACACAATAGAGGATTAGACTAGATTGGCTAGTAAATTCCTTGATTCCTTAACTTATTGCATTTCATATTGAATTATATCTTCATTTGACAGATCAATCATTATAAATACATAAGTTTATTGCATCATCAATATCCTTGAGGTTTAATTACTTTATTCCCTCCGTCATTCTTCATCACTCTTGTATATTGATTCAGTAATTATTGGAAATGTGGATAGAGTAAATATTGTGATATATGAATTGAAGTGATTTGGATGATAGACAGGTTGAAATACAAACTTACTTGAATCCACACATGATTTCGATTAGTTTGATTCGATTGAGTCGGCACTACCTAGCTTCAACCTTGTGACGCCCGACGGGGCCAGCACTTGGTTTATTTATTTGAGACTACTGCAATAAGTCACCTGGAGCACCGAAACTCCAGAACTGGGTAGCCAGTTAGCCTTTGGCCGGGCAGCTGGTGACATCCCAACTAGATTTGCTCTCTTTGAGAGGATGAGCTTAAAGTAGTAGTTAAATTAGTATGTTTCCCATTAATTGATTCACTAGCATGATTATTTCGAAAGTGCACAATTGCATAGTTGATACTTATCTCTGATCTCTACGAATTTACTTATCTTAAATTCAAATTGAAACATTATATGAATTCTTATTTGCCTATACTTGCTAAATCGTCGTATTGAAATACTGCATTTGGTGTCACAGACGCAGATCCAGCTCTCGACCCTGAAGAGGTCCCGGAGAGAGAAAAGGGTACCTAGGAAGTACCGTCAGGATTAGAAGAGTGGCCAGAACCAGGACCAGCTTAGAAGTTATCTCCTCGGAGTGCGGACTACACCTGTAAATACCATAATTCGTGTGACTATCCTTTTTATATGGTCATACGAGATTCTTTTGAATATCTTTGTGGTAGTGTTTGTATAGGGTTCTTTCATTGATCCCTCTTTTGTAACCTAATGTGTATATTTGTTTAAATTCCCTTGTATCAAACTTAAATGTTTAATTAAACTGAATGGAAAATGATACCTTCTGCGAATGAATTATGACTTCCGATGTGTTTAAATGTTATTGTTTATGATAGACTCACATGTGGATTAGTCGATTTTCTCTCCTTCGTGTGTTGTATTTGGCTCGAGACAGGTACAACATGCGGGAGTTCGTGTGACACACTTCGGGGATTACCTTAGGCCAAGGTGATTTCGGGACCGGGATGTGACAGATTCTGTTCAAGCAGATCAAAATTTGTTACAGTTACTATCAACGACACTTTTTCCTCAACACCCCTAGTAACTAAGTGCTATTTTAAGCTCTGACTATGAGATGTTTGGCCGCACCTTTCAGTATTTACACCAGATTGATGTTTGGCCGCACCTTTTAGTATTTACACCAGATTTGGAGCTCCTAATTTATATCCATGCTGAAATTTATCACAAACTATACAATTCTAAAAAAATTATTACTGTCTATTAAATTTAGAGAATTACAATTATAAAATTTATTATTGTGTATTAAACTTAATGAATTTATATAAAAACTCCATTGTAGATCATAAATGTGTTTACATTCATCTTAACCTTAAGAATTTATTTTATAACATAGAGCGAGTCTACTGTAATATTGAGTGCTTCATCATGGACAATGCTTCTAGCAATTCAAGGATAATGCAGTTATAGTATTATCTTATCACTGTATAGACAGATCTCCCAAGCAGATCAGATTTTCTCTTTGATTGGGTTTCCTCATTGATCTCATCTTCTATCTTATATGTAAAATATATATATATATATATAAAAGGAAAACTTTCGATGTTAAAGATGAATGCATTTGATAACCGAAAAAAGGGAGGGGGAGGAAAGAATCTCATTTATGAAACAATTCTCTCAAGCTATCTTCTTGTTATAATAAAATTGCAAGTTGTTGCCAGATTTACCACCTAAAAAAATGTTTGAACTAGTGATACCTGATATAACAGGCTGGACGCTATTGAGTACCATGGTCACACCAAGAAGAGAGGCAAGATGAGCAACAGCATGTTGCAGTTCTTCGCTGCTAGTAAAAATGACTGCAAAATAGTTTTTAGTTACTAGAATGACCACCATGCAAAAAATCCCAATAGAAAGGGAAGTTACGATGACGACGATGACAGAATACATGGCAGCTCTGTGGTGGCCAGATCCTAGCTCATTCGACACTCGCACACTGCAACAGGAAGGGTACAGGAACTGAGTAACATGGAATAATGATATAAAAGAGTAAACAAAAGAATTGACCTAATATTGCTAGCATTTAAGTGCCACCACTAAATATGAGTTAGGTTGATGAATGAACTAGCTCATTTCTAATAAATATTGGCAAGTTTGTTATAAATTTCATTACAGGGTAGCAATTAGGATATAGGAAGCTCAGTCCCCACACACCTTGGTTTGGATTTGAGTTTCTCACATAGGCCTACAGCTATGTTTAGGCCTCTGTTTTCAGGCCTGATAAGTAGTTGGGCTGAGTTCTGGCCTTCTGCCTAAAGGGTAAAGACTGATCGGACCGGCCTGAGTTTTTCTTATACACTCTTGGACTTGATGCTTGGCTAAAAATGTTGACCTAGAAAAGCCTCTGTCCAGCCCAGTTGCAGCCCCAAATAGCTGAGCAACTGAGTATTAAGTTTGTGGATTTTTAATACAGGTATAGGTATATCAACCACATATTCCCACACTGAATCACCTGGTAAAAACATAAATTGTTTCCAACACCACCGCCCAACAATTCTGCATTACACCATTTGCACCAAACCCCTACTTATACTACGCACCATTAGCTACTCGTTTACCAATTCTACATGCATTCTACAGCAGGATATTTTAACAAGAGTAACATGCTTCTGGTACCTTATAGCAGCATTGATTCCGATAAAAAATACCCCTTCCCATCCATTGATATTCATACTGAAATAGAAAACAAAAACACAAACTTAGCAACATGAGCATTATAATCAAATATAAGGCATATATGTCTTTTTTTGTATCCACAATATGAGTAGGAAAACAAACAACTCTGTTCAATTGGCCTTTTGTAAGCCTAGTGCAGTTAACAGTCTACAAGTCAATAAAGGATCCAGTGTTTGAATAACTATAATACCTGTAAGATATCATAGTTATGTTCTTCGTCAAAACCAACAACAGGCAGACAGAGTTACAAGTAGATAGAGTGAAGCATGAACTATTACCAGATTGAAATGGAGTCAACAGCAATGGAAGCATTACTGAGGTGGCCAGCAAGAACAACGAGAACCATCATATACCAAATTTCCAAGCAAAGCATCACAGCAGAGGCGATTGAGAGCCTAACAAAGGCCCATAGATCCCGAAAGGCCAACCAAGAAAAGCCTCTCCACCCGTCCTTGCACCAGCCAACAAGATAAACCACCTGGGCCAAAGTTATAATCCACGAGGTGATGTCAAAAGCTGCTGCTGCACCAGCAAGACCCCACCCAAAGACGTAGATGAAGAGCCAGAGAAGGAGGATGTGGAAGAGGAGGGCGACGAAGCCGATCCACGCCATGACCCAGACCTTGCTCTGGGCTTGGAGGAACTTCTGGGTGGGGAAGCAGATGGCTAGGGAGAACATCTGGGGTAGAATGTAGAGGGTAAATTTGCCTGCAAGCTCAGCTATGTCTGCCTCTTGGCCCAGGAGCTTTAAGACGGGGGCGGCGAATATGTAGATTGGGGTGAGGATGATGCAAGAGACTGTGAGGACTATCCATGAACGTTGCATGTAGATTCCGAGCATGTTCACCTGTCCCGCACCAAAGGCCTGACCACACAAGGTCTCCACCGCACTCCCCATGCCTAGCTGCAACCATTTTGTTCTACTTCATTTTCATAAATGATGATGGATTTCATTACACAACAAAAAATTTCTTTGTTGAATCAGACTGTAAGATATTGGTTATATAACATTCAGAAGATACAAAATTCAGACACTGTGACGGGTTTCTGTCATCCTATGGCTGTTGCACATACTCAAGACTCAAGGCATGATGACACTTGGAAGTGGGTCTAGGCCAAACTGAGAGAGAATTATGTGCACAATGGGTCGCACCCTTCGAGTGTCTATGGAGAGATTGATAGAGGCGTTAGCATAAAAAAAAAAAAAAAAAAAAAAAATCAATGTGATCCATATGATTTATTGGATTAACATGCCTACAAGAGCTCACCCTATATTAGGGCTGTCAACAAGCAGAGCCAGCCCACAAGTAAGCTTGACTCGTTCAACCCAATATTGGCTTACGAGTTATTAATCAATCTGAACTCAAGCTTGGTTTCATAAGCCTAGGAGCCAGTTCCATAGATTGGCTCAGCTCGATTAAAAGCTTACCTTGAGCTTGACCTCCCCCCCTTTTTTCTCTTTTTTTTTTTTCCTTTCCTGCTCCCATGGTATTAATTTGATCAGATAGGACTAATCCCCGAGGTGCACATACAAACTGCAATTGCACGTGCACCAGGCTAAATCTTGAGGGTGTCAAACGACGACGTGGGAGAGCAAACCCATGTCTTATGCCAGCGAACCCAACACTGATGGGTCAGCTGCAGCTCGAAATTGACTCGGTCACAAAAATATAGAAAATATAAATAAGAGTAAGCCGAGCCCAAGCCTTAAAATAAGCTCAGCTCAAATTACAATCGAGCTTGAGCGTTCGTTCTCAGTCCATGAACCTAAAAAACAATTGGCTCCAGAGGTGAGTCTAATTCGGAACACTCGCAAAATCCGACAGTCCAAGCCCAGTAAATTTTTAAAGGGGCAAAAGGACAAAGACCAAGATACAGGAAGACGAATCAAATCCTGGCCATTCGATAGCTCTACCAACTTCATCACTCCAACCTAACTAAAGTAAAATAATAATATACACCGACAAAGTACTGTCAGCGTCTTTTCGCTCAGAAAAAATCCTGACCCAACAAATGCTAACTTCACAGTGGGGCCCACTTAACTCCCCATTTTTATGGGTATTCCAAATTTACACCCACTGAAAGGAGTTTATCGTGGCCCACCTCTCATCAACTACATCCGCCGTCCGATCAAAAGAAACTTTCCAAACAAGAGCTAAAACGTATCAAGCATTTGAAAAGCATGAATTAGTACCATTTCTGTTTCACAAAAGCAAGAGAAAAAAAAGAAAAGAAGATTTGCATGGAAGATCACAAGGTGGGCCCCACAGTAACAAATTAAGTGAGAGACACTTCCGCACTTTTCCCCGTCGACTCGTAACAGTTTCCATTTCAGATCAAGTCAAACTGTTGCTGAAGCGAAAATTCAATAGAAGAAGAAGAAGAAGAAGTGGCACTGGATAAGATTTAGATACCAGGAAGCCGAAGGAGAAGTTGGAGACCACGGAGAGGCCGATGGCGCAGGCTGCGAGCTCGAGATTGCCGATATGTCCGACGAAAATCTGCGTAACGGAGTTGGTGGCGTACATGCAGAGGATGTTGAATGCGATCGGTGTGGCGATCGCCCAAAGCTTCTTCGACTCCCTCATGAACACATACTTTGCGTCCGCTATTCCGGCCGCCGGAGCGTAATCTCCATCGCCCCCTCCACCGCTCAAGAGCGGCGCCTCCATCTACGCAGCACTGTCTTTGTAGAAAAAAACAAATGGGGACGTTGCAATTTGCAAAGAGAAAGTGGAGAAAGTGAAGAAGATATATAGAGAAAGAGAGAAGCAGAGGAGTTGTGAGTCGCGAGTGAGAGAGCGTGAGATGAATGAAGGGTACGTGTCGTGTCTGATGAATTGCTGCTCCCAGTACGAAGGGCGATTGGCACGCGGTCGTTACAAGAGGATCGAATGGGCTCGTACCAAATCAAAATCATCTCGGCCGTTGAATAGGCCGTAAATTATTACCTACCTGTCCAACGCTGATAAAAGAGACTGCACAGTGACCAAGCAAAGTCACTATCATTCATGGAAGGGGGTCCTAACAACATGTGGGGAGAGATGTCATCTCATCTCATCTCCTCCACGTAAAAAAAAAAAAAAAAAAAGGTGTGGCACCCTTTATTGATAAAATGTGGGATCCTCTTCCATCATTTATATACGTGTCTTTTTTACTCTTAACAAGTTCCGGGGCCCTCTTTTTTACCAGGATTCAAGAATTCATGCAAGGGAGAATTTGAAATTCTCCAAAAATTGTCCCTGAATAGAATTTCAAATTTCTCTTTTTGATAGAGGATTTGAAATTCCAACATATGGTATAGATAGTGAATTTTTTAAAATTTCAAAAAATCTTTTGCGTGGTTAAAATTTAAAACTTTAATGAAAGAAATACAGCATTTTAAATGCTAGGAGAGAAAATGTCACATCATGTAAAAAAAATCCACAGCCTCCCAAATTCTAGTAGTAAATTCCGGTAAAGAAATAGGCCCTAATGTAAACAGTCTCACCATTGATTAACTGATTACTTTTTTATAGGGGTCGGATTGGATCAACAATATAATTTAATGTACTCGATAATATATATTTATATAATATGATGATGGTAGTGGTTGGTTAGAGCCAACAACGAACCAAATCCAGGCGCGGATCTTATTTTGGGCCCATGTGACCAGTTGTAAATGGGTATTCAATTATATGAGTATATGGCGTCTCTGTCTTGAAATAAAGCGGATACGAAACTTTTTTTTTTTTTTTTTTTTTTTGATCCGAAAGAAATCAGGTTCCATATCTAAATTCATGCTTATAGGATTTAAAAGCATCTATAGGTTTTAAATAGAATGAGTTGTATTCATGTTTGATAGCTGACTTAGCTTTAATTATATATCATTTAATTATCTTGTATGTTTAAATAAAAAAAAATGAAGCTCTTTAATCCAATTGTGTTATTGCACTTTATATCTTATTTCGGATTTTTATCCAAATATGAAATTGGATCTAAGTCTGTGAAGATGGATATGGGTCTGAATCCATTATGGTTAATTTTACTCTGAATTTGACACATTTGCATCCGTACACATGTAAGAGATCGGAATTGAAGGTTAAAAATTTAACTATTTCAATGCATAGAATGTGTACTGAGATATAAATATTTGAAATGAGATTATCCCATGCATATATAAAACAACTTTAAAAAAAAATCAACTCAGGGTCCAGCCTTGCATTCACACATTTGAAATTAATATAATGGGACCCATTTTCCTTTTTAATTACCTAGATAGCCAAATATGTCTGTACATATTAATGTACACCTCCTAGTAAAGAATTTGCATTGATTTCCCAATTGTTAGGAATTCTTTTCCTGCCCTTAGTTTATTTTGTAAACTTATAAATGACTTGAGGTTCTAAAGTTTGTTTGTTTGTTTTTTTTATTTTTTTTTGCTATTGGAGGGTTCCCATCTCTTTGGGCTGGACTAATCCCTTCGGCTAAGAGAGAAGCCGGGTAAACTCCCATGTAGCCTCAGTGTGGTAGTACAGTTTCAAAACTACAACCTCTGGGTGCAAACCGTGGTACTAGGCGAACTGAGTTATCCCTTTGGATTCTAAAGTACTCTCTTAGTATTATTTTGTATTTCTTCTTAAATGACAGTTTTACTCTACTGTTTTAAGTGATTAAAAGGCTAAGATGCTCTTCATTTCAAAATCAAGCTTCTTTTCTAATCAAATAACTTCACCGTAACCCAATTTCTCAACCCGCACATGCTAAACCACAAGACACGGTTGCTAAGTCAATGAAATTGACAGAGAGTGGAGAAGTCATTTGAGTGAGTCTGTGTAAGATTCTAAATTTAAAATGCAAAAAGTCTACTTGGACAAATTTTTTTGGCCAGAATTTGGCCAAACCATATGGGTTGGCCAAATTCTGGCCAAAAAAGTTTGTCCAAGTAGTATTGCTCTTTAAAATGAGAGGTGTTTAAATAGCTAGCAGAGAACAGCGGTGCTATGTGGACCGACAGGGGAGACCGAATTCTGGCTCGGTCCCCCCTGTCGGTCCAACTGGACTTTCTGAGCAGAGAATTATTGATTTATAAGAAAGAAACCAACCAACCAGTCAAAGGTATATGTTATCAGAACTTCTGAGGTCATGCAATGAAAAGGATCAAATCGTTGATCATCTACACCTTAGATCCAAATTATCTAAAGATAACGGGCTCCAATCCCCATTCCTGTGTCGATTGTTTGGTCCTTGTTCGGTCTGAGTTGTCCTTGTCAAAATGGATTCTATTGATAAAGATGTCCATGTGCGGGAGAATGGTAGGTGCTTACCAACGTGAAAGGGCAAATTGCTTGGGCATCTTCTACCAACCCTTCAAAATCTAGGGCTCACCATTGCCTTTGGAAACAAGTAGACCTGAGAGGATTTTGGATAATTTTTATGTGGAGATATCTCACAAGCTAAATAGGGAATTCTTGTTGGCATTTGTGATGGGCCCACTTGTGTTTACATGGGGTGGACCCCACTCACAAAAAAACACCCCTCACAAGGAATTTAAGAATAGTTTGAGTTTTATCAACTCTCTATCTTTATCCTTATCATTACTTCATTCAAATTCAAATGGAGAGAGAGTTGATCCAACCTATTATCCTTATCATCTCTCAATTCGAATTTGAATAGAGATCTTATCACCCATTAGCTAAAGGGCTATATATAGATATGAGAATAATAGTTGGCACTAACTTTCAACAATACATCTTCCACTATATCTACAATTCTCCACAATCATCATCTTCTACATTCAGGGTGTTCATCCTTGCCCTTAGATCTTGAAGAGTGTTCATCTTTGCCCTTGGATCTTGAAGAGTGAATCATATGTGATTGATCTCTCGGCGACCCAGATCTTCACAACTAGTGCCTGATTCAAGCCGACGCATTCATTTTCGCTATTGTAGCAGCCAACTCATTTAGATCCGTGCTTCAGTAGCATTTATGACTTTCAATTCTAAATGTTGCAATTAAGATGATGTCCGAGTTCCGGCCCAACCAAAAGAAATCCAGGGGGATAGGAAAATCCTTTAATCAGAGAAATTTATGTGTGGAGGCCATATGTTGGGGCCTCACTTACAGTAGAAAATCTCTTTAGAGAATTGCACAATGTATCAAGACATTAGTTAGATAATAGATACTTTGTTTGATTGGTTAGATGTGTGTCCTGATGTTTCTTTGGATTCGCAAGAATTGGAAAGATAAATTGACATTGTATCACTAAATAGAAAGTTCGGATCTTTTGTTGCAGCTATCACATGGACTGCATAACATTTTATGGAACTCCATTGTAGGGCTCACCTATAGATCATTTGGACCGGTCAAGGTGAATGTCGTCATTCTCTCTAATCTCGTATCTCCAAGTTTCATCTAAAAGAATCGGATCCCACTGTATGATTTTTATATCTTATGCCAGGGAGTCCACCATGACATTTATGCTTATTGGTGGGCCCCACATGCAAACAAGTTCTTGTTGATGTCTCTTTGTGAAATCCGTAGAAAATGATGGTAAAGACTAGTTATTATTCTTTTCTTTTTTTATAACGGTAACGAAAGATTTCATTCAAAGAAAAGAAGATATAAAGTACAAAAAACTAAAAAAGAAAAAAAAAAAAAGGAGAGGAAGTGGATGTACAGGAAAAATACACCACCTCCAACTCCACTAACAAAATCACACCCACCTAAAAAAGCAACCTATCAACCTAGTTATTATTCACTTAAAATGTAGTCTAAATCTCCCAACTGTCTTAGGACATTGTGGGACATGGTTCCACCATGGACCATCCAACTTGACCACTTCCAGCTTATCTCCTTAACTAGGATTTGCCGTTTTTAATTTGAGTCTCTGACCATGCATCGATCTATTTACTTATAATTTACTGTCACATTTTACTTTTAATATTCTCCAAATTTCAATTTTCAAAATGATCAATGGCTAGTTAAGCATTTGTGAATCCAATGCAAAGACAACATTTGAGGAATTCAGATATCTCTCGACGGTCATTTTCAATGTCCAATAAAGAAAGAGGCTCTAGGTGACAATATGAATATATAAATTTTAGTCAACAGGTTTAGCTCAATTGGTTGGAGATGTGGGTGTATTTGAGAGCATGTGAGTTTGAATTCTCTACGTTGTGAAAAAGGTAAAAATGCAAAAAAAAAAAAGAAAGAAGAGAAACATAATGTTTTGCATGGGTAATCAACCGAGTGGAGGATGTGCTCAAGCTCAAGCCTACTCACTCTTGACCAGTCACTTTCCATTGCTTCCCCAAGTTACATAAAGAGTGCTTAATCTCTAAAGTGGGGCTCAAAGAATCTATTGATCATCTCTAAAACATAAGAAAAACGAAGAGAATGAAATCATGTGTTTATTATACACGTCATGTTCGTAGGGCCCCTGGCCTGCAAGATATATAAATGAGGGACTTGTTGATTACCTGGCTACCAAAAATCAGATCCCCTGCATGTTGCTAGATATCTCTGTCTTCAAATCAACAAACAAAATAGAAAGCTCTTCGTCATGATATTTGTTTTCTGATTTTGGATGTAGGGCCTGAAGAACAAGCCACAAGCTTATTTTCCATTTTCTAAATAGATCCAAATCCTCTAATGTTATTATAGAATAATACTGTCTAAATAGGACATTTGACGGAGTTAATATAGTCCATTGGACTTACTAAATGTAAGAGTGCTTTTGAAAACATAGTCATTTATAAAAAAAGAAAAAAGAGAGGTCTATTTGACATTTTGATCTTGTTCTATTACTTTGAATGGATCTTTAAAAGAAATTCTCATTCTATTTGAGGAAATCCGTTTAACCATGATTGGATAAATGATCTAATCTGCTAAGGGGTCATGTCTCTTTTACGTTACGTGATAGCTAGGAAAATAGGTTTTACATGTACAAATGCTATACATGTAAATCACATTACCATGGTTGTCAAAATCACCATTTTCATATGTATAAACGAGTATATCTAATGGTGTACCATGAGTTTCTTGTATAAAATTCTCAAAATCCATGAGGAATTGAGATAAGATATTATATATATACTTTCTAGGTTTTTTTAGCAATATAAAGAAGGTGAATAGTTCTAATCTTGAACAGTGGCCTACAAAAGTGAATGAAATAGATTTTTATGTATGAAAGTCATTAGATGTTTTTCATGATTTTTTCAAAATCTGCAAAGCCTACAGTACCATGCTTAAACCACTACCACCTTGTCAAATGAAAAAGTTTTCATGAAAAAATAGTATTATTTACATACCATTTTCATATCTCATTTATGCATCGCATGCATAAATTAGTTAACAAGTACTATAAGCTTGTATAACTCTTATGCATGAATAATATTTACAGATGTAAATAATGGTAAACAAGCCACCCTTTTATCCCCTTTGCAATGTTGTGGTCTCTTTGAAAGGAAAGAAGTGACAGAATTATAGGAGGTCTCCTTCAATGCCGGAAAATTTTGTTTCGCTTGTGGATGTTAGAGTAGCAAAATGGGCTCTTTTAATAAAGGAATTTAATGGAATGAATTTATATTGTATTTTTTAAAATTGAAAAGCTTGTATGTTGTGTGGTCCGTCCAAGGATAGGAAAGTGGCGTGTTGGTGTCCTCCTCCTTTGGGTTGGTTAAAATTCAATGTTGATTGTGCGGCTAAAGGCAAGCCGAAGCTAGCAGGTATTGGTGGAGTTCTTAGGAATGGTAAGGGTGAATTATTGTTTATGTTCTCCAAGAATGTTGGTATAAAAGAATCTAATGAAGTGGAAGTACTTGCCATTTTAGAAGTTTAATGATTTTTTCTTCTACTTTCAAGGAAAGCTTAACTGTGAAAGGTGATTCATTTAATGCTATTAGGTAGATATCTAGGGTGGAGATGGGTCCTTTGAGACTTCGATTTTATCTCAGTGAAATTAAGGTTTTTATCTTCTTCGATTAAGGTTTCATTCTCTTAGGTTTGTCGGTCAACAAATGGTATGGTCTCAGACTTTATAGCCAAACAAGGGGTGTATAGAGTTTTTCCGCTAGCTTGTGCCCCCCTATTGCTTATTTTTTCTTTTTTATTCTTGGTGTTGGTATAAAGCTTTTATACCAATTCATTCTTTTGATTTTACTTTATATTGGAGCTTTTTTTATATTGTTCCTCTCTTTTTAATTTAATTTAATTTACCGTTATCAATAAAAAAAAAAAAAATCACCCGGCGGCGGGTGGTGCCTACAATCTCTACCATGTCCCCTTATATAAGTGTTTTTAAGAAAACCATATATAGCTTTACACTGTGAACCCAATTAATCCTTTTCAAATGAGCAAAAAGAAACTCCACTATATAGAAACTTTTTGGGAACAATATGAAGGAACAGGTATAAATTTTCCATTGAGGGGTTTTCCAAAATTTCCGCATTCCTCCTCAGTCCTCACACTAGTTCAGGTCGGTTCGCCCTCTGCGATCTCCCACATGCATCCTGCGAATGGAAGTAGTGTGCCCCAGTCGGTTCAACTCTGACTGCACCAGCTCTGCACGTGAGCGCGTCGGCATGAATGGAATGGATATTATACGCACCACGTGTTGAGTCAATCAACCCAACACTCGACAGAGCCCTCGTAGCCATGTTGCCATTTGGAATGGTGCATGCCATGTGAAGTCCGTACCCACCATATGCACCAAGTAATTCAGGCATTTGCCAGGGGCAAGTGGCTCAGGGAGGGAGTTTGAAACTGCAATTTCAATTTCAGGTGTAATCTCATGTTTCTAAGACATGATCCTAGCCAATTGCGCTCTCTCTTTCTATATGTGATAATGAATATGCATAAGATTATAAGAATATAAGATTATGTTGATTACAATTTTTTTTTTATTTTTTATCTGACATTAATGAAATCAACTCAGGTAGATGTAAAACAATCAATCCATCTTAGCTAGAGGGTGTTTGTTTTGGAAGGTTTGAATCTCTATAGAAGGGCCCCACTATGTGGTTTCAGTGTTTTTTTAACGCAGGATTTTGGAGGTCAAATATCTGGACTAGTAGCATTACATATTTCAGCTACTTGCTCTTTTGTTTTTTTGTGTTTTTTACCCCCATCTCCTCTTCTTGGTTAGCAATGATTCTAACAGATGCCAGAGCCGATCCTCTCTCACCTCCTCCTCCACCACCACCACCACCCCACCACGACCGCGATCGAGCCAAAGAAGTCAAAGAGTTCGACGAGTCCAAGACCGGAGTGAAAGGCCTAGTCGACTCGGGCATATCCACCGTCCCCAGAATCTTCATTCACCCACCACACACCTTGCCCCACGACTCCGATCCAGCCGTAGATCCCACCCTCCAAATCCCAACTGTCGATCTCCAATCCATCCATGGCGATCGACGGATGGAGACTGTGGGCCAGATCCGACGAGCATCTGAGACATGGGGTTTCTTCCAGATGGTAAATCATGGGATCCCAGATGGCGTTTTGGAGAAGATGATTGAGAGCGTGGTGAGCTTCAACGAGCTGCCCAAGGAGGAGAAGATGGTCTTCTACACGCGAGATCTGAAGAAGAAAGTAAGGTTCAACAGCAATTTCGATCTGTATCAGTCGCGCGCTGCGAATTGGAGGGACAGCTTGTACTGCGCCATGGCTCCTGATCCTCCCAACGCTGATGAATTGCCACCCGTTTGCAGGTATGAGCAGCTTCTCTCTAATTTCTATGTTTCAAGACCAAGAATTTGAAGGCAGCATATAGATTACAGGTGATGAGACTAGAACTAGAAGGGTTGGAGGAACGAACTGAGTTTGGCAGAAACAGTTGCTCACTCAGCTGTTGATTTTTCCATCAGCCTGACTAACTCAGCTGCGTTTTATTGAGTCCTGTCCTGCCCACTATGTTTGACTACTGGAGTATGAATTAGAGTTACTAAGTTCATTTTGAATTGGTCCCATCTTAAAATTTATTATCGGTAAAAAGGTATGGAATCTTACTCTGGATTATTTTGACTGTGAAGGGAATTTTATTCTGGGTTATTTTGACCGTGTTGTTTTACACATTATCAATCCAGTGATGGATTTCACTTAAATTGAAGTAAAGCTAAGCCTTGGAGTAAATGCAAATAATAATTACTTTGAGTGGTGACCCTGTAGTAGACAAGTCCGGCGAGTCCGGATCCTTGTTTCGTCCAATAAAAAATAGCCAATTGTGTCTCATAACAGCTAATGCACCCTCTCAATTGCTTCCTTGGAATGAGAAAAATCGATGAAGAGATTTTACACAGTTGGCTATTTTTTATTGGACAAAACAATATCTTCATGTTTCTACAGGTAATGGACATATAGCATGGACACTCAAAATCAAACAAATTGAAAACCAAATTCAATGAACAAACTCTATTGAAATTCCTACTCCATGTATCGGATTATGAGTTGAAAACTGAAATCGAATTAGTTGAATTGTAAACAAGGTAATTATATTGTGAATAACCTTAGTCGAATGTTCATAAAAAAAATTCTTTTGGGGGTTGGATCCATTGAGTAAGGAAGCCATAGGGAATCCTGTCACATCCCCACCCCAACTCAGTCTTCTTGAGCGGTCAATCATCCAAGTTCTGCTCTCGTTTGAGTAATATTTAACTTCGACATAACTTTAAAATGCATCAAGTTTAGTTAAGGTGGGGTTTGATTTATAAGCCTAGGGTCCAGACTTTGATATTGCCGATGTTACCCATCCCGGTACAGTTTCTAAACAAGCACGCTTAACTTTGAAGTTCCTATAAGATAGGAGACTGCATGACTTTAAAAATGTTGAATTAAGACAGAATTTGACTTATAAGCCCGGTGTCAGGGCTAGGATATATCTGATGTGGGAATGGTGGAGTCCCTTGTATCCCAGGTGTTCTCTGGCAAGTGATGGACACACGTTGGCCTATGCCCGCCGGATCCCACAATTCCAATGACAACCATGTTAAACATTGCCAAATAAAAAAGAAGATTTATTTATTAATTAATGTTCAAAATTTACAGGGATATAACACTGGAGTATTCACAGCATGTCACAAGGGTGGGAAGTACACTGTTTGAGTTGTTTTCAGAGGCACTCGGGCTTGACAAAGACCACCTGATAGGCATGGGATGCACTGAAGGCCATGCCATTCTCTCCCACTACTACCCGGCTTGCCCTGAGCCTCATCTCACAATAGGCACAAGCCCCCATTCCGACTCTGATTTCGTCACTTTACTCCTTCAAGACCACATTGGAGGCCTGCAAATACGTTATCAACATCATTGGATAGATGTCTCCCCTGTGCCAGGAGCTTTGGTTGTCAACATTGGAGATCTTCTACAGGTACATACAAAACCACAGATACCCAGGTGGAATGGGTTCTTCCTTACTCATTTTATGTTATGAATTTATAGTAAGAACATGAGTTGTCGAAAAAGTTTTTTGGTAGGACCTGGAGAGAGATTTGGGAAGCGTTTATTCCAACATAAAGCTCTCAAGTCTCAACTACTTTACATTAAACAGGGTCTAAACCACACAAACACCTATTCATTGTGAGATTTGATCAAGTCATGAATAAATATACAGAAAATCTTCTCCCAGAGATACATTTCACAATTTTCTGTGTATAGAAAACTATTTCAAACTTTTGTGTGCCACACTGCACGCATGAATGTCACCTATGGGAGAATGGAGGGATAGAAAGCCCATCACAATTGGTTGGACATTTAACTCTCCATTTAAGAGCCTCTAATTTTAGTGGCCTATTCTTATACGTTCCATTTCCCAAAGGTAATTCAGTGATAAGGATGAGTCCAATAAGTGTCCGATCCAGGCTAATGCCAATTTGTGGGTGCTAGTGAGTGTTAAGAGGTTTGACTGATGGCAAGGGTCTCAAAGGGAGTGAATGGGCTAATATGTGCCCACCACTAACTCGGGATTGTCATGCATTTAGGCGAGTCCTGCTAGGTTTGAATGTATACATTTTTTCTGTTAAATGTCATTTATCATTACTGTATTTGAGCTGTTATTATCTCAATTACAGCTCATCTCAAATGGAAGATTTAAGAGTGTGGAACATAGAGTGCTGGCGAATCAGGTTGGACCCAGAATATCTGTGGCATGCTTCTTCACCACACATTTTCACCCAGCGACAAAGCTCTATGGGCCTATCAAAGAGTTGCTATCGGATGAGAATCCTCCAGAATACAAAGAAACTACAATAAGAGATTACCTTACACACTACTATGGAGTTGGACTTGATGGAAAGACTGCCCTTGATCATTATAGATTGTAATGTTATGTTACAAAATAAGAAAATACTTGTAATGTTTTCTAAAGTGCCATTAAAAAAAAAGTGTGTATCCCTATGATAAAACAAAACAGGGGTTTTATTAGATTGGAACAGTTGGGGAAGTTAAAGCTCTGTGTATACATTCTATGGCTACATCTGCACCAGGTTTCATGCCCGGAAACGGACTTGAAATCAAGCAAATTGAGATGTATATATCACACCAAAGAATTATGTGAAGTGTTTCCAAGAGCAGGGTGCTTCGTAAATTCAATGACATGATGCTTGCAATAGTAGTTTATAGAATGATGATAGTATAATATGAGGATGTTTTATAAGTATTTTGAATAGTGGTGATGAGCCCATCGTTCTAAGGATGTTTGTGAAGTAAGATTAGAGGTGGACAGGGGCAGCCTAGAATGTGATGTTTCCCCTGCTTTCGGATGAAAGTTGAGAACCATGGGCTTGGAATGGAGCTATTGTTCTAATTAACCTTGTTAGTAAGTTGTCTGGCTCTGAGCCAATGTTTGCTTAAAAGGTCTCGATTGATGGCTTAGCGTTAGCAGAGCTCCACATGTTTAACACAAGGCCTTATGGTCACTGCAGCTACTTTTACTCATGATGAATGATTAGATGGGAATGCTGCAATATATTCACTACAAATGGTGTAAAATTTCTATTTGGTTCATTGATTCAAGAGAATGTACAATAAAAGGTTCTAGTCAGAGAATGTACAATAAAAGGTTCTAGTCATTTGTTCTAGTCCTTTCTTTTGGCGAATTTTACAGTCATGAGTCACTTATATACCATTGTTATAACCTTATTATACAACCATCCATTGTGCATAAACGTGACTGCGGTGTGTCTCAGAAATCACAAGGTAATAGATAAAGGCCCGGCGGCATCTACCAAAACCAAAGAAAGAAGAAAGAAAAATCAACTTCATGGTATTAAGCTTCTTTAAGTAACAATTCCTATCTAAATATGGAGACGTTAGTAGAGGCAATATAAACACTTTTCAATACTCCATTTCGGATGGAGCCCACTCCTCAACATGTAGTACCTAGTGGGCTAGTGCTGACCGAGAACAAGCCACATGGCTATTTGCCCTTCTATTAATAGATCCAAATCCTCTATTGTTAGTACAGAATAAGACTTTCTAAATGGGACATTTGATAGTTTTTTTTTTTTTTTTTCATTGGCTCTCTAAATATAAGAGAGCTTTGAAATATAACTACTTGGAAAAAATGAGAGTCTATCGAGACATCTCCATCTTGTTCTATGACTTCGAATGGGCCTTTAACATAAAGAATTTCTCATTCAATTTGTGGATATCCATTTCATCGCCATTGGATATGTTATCTAATATACACAGAATTTCTTAGATGAGTAAATTCTAAAGATCACCTAATGCCCAATACAATCTCTACCCTGTGTTGCTTTATTCTGTGAACCCAAATCCTCTCCAAATAAGCAAAAGCAAAAAGAAACCGAAAGCCTGGATATAGATTTAGATGGATGTGGATTAAGCAAGAAAGTGGTATGCAAGAAGTAATTTAAGACTGACTTAGGCTTCACAATCAGTGGCATAAGAAAAAAAACAAAAGCAAACAAAACTTTCCTTGTCTGAATAAGACCTAGCAAGTGGTATGCAAGAAGCAATTTAGGACTTCTTCAGTCCTCACAATCAGTGGCGTAACAGGAAAAAAAAACCTTTCCTTGTCTGGATATGCCCCAGATTGATGTAGATCAAAAGCATCCAAGTGGGATGCAAGAAGCAAATTTGGATTTCCTTAGTCCTCACCAGCCAGTGGTGTAACAAAATACCCTTCCCTTGACAGCCCACTAGTGGAAAAAATTCTCCCCGAGCAAAATATATAAGAAGAACTTCATTGTGGTGCTTACGGAAAAAATCCAGACCGTTTAAGATGAATTTCAATTCCTCTAGATTATGTCCTCGAACTTTAATTAATACGAGTGTGTCCCACCATCGGATTGAATACATAAAGGAAACGTGATTAATGCCACGGAAGCCGTGATACCGGGTCAACATCCAATCACGTCTACAATCATATTGCGGGACCCACTCCTATTAAATTGAAATGGCGGATATGTCAACATTATCTTTTTCATCTTTTGAACAGTCCGGTTTACCTCATTGGTAAGTACCATGTGTGGAATTGTAGCATAGAATATTTCCTTCTGCTCTATAAATATGACTTCTCCTTGGTTTTGAGTTGACGCCAATCTCCTCTCCTCTTCTTGGCTAGCAATGGCCGATCCTCCCTCACCACCACCACACTATGACCGAGCCAAAGAAGTCAGAGAGTTCGACGAGTCCAAGACCGGAGTGAAAGGCCTAGTCGACTCGGGCATCTCCACCATCCCCAGAATCTTCATTCACTCACCACACACCTTACCCACCGGCTCCGATACAGCCGCAGATCCCACCCTCCACATCCCAACCGTTGATCTCCAAGGTGTCCATGTCGATCGACGGATGGAGATCGTGGGTGAGATCCGACGAGCATCCGAGAAGTGGGGTTTCTTCCAGATGGTGAACCATGGGATCCCAGATGAAGTTTTGGAGATGATGATGGAGAGTGGTGAGCTTCAACGAGCTGCCCAAGGAGGAGAAGATGGTGTTCTACACGCGAGATTTAAAGAAGAAGGTAAGGTTCAACAGCAATTTCGATCTGTATCAGTCGCGCGCTGCGAATTGGAGGGACAGCTTGTTGTGTGTCATGGCTCCTGATCCTCCCAACGTTAACGAGTTGCCACCCGTTTGCAGGTACGAACAACTTCTCTAATTATCACTCTGGCAAGAGAAACTCTCAAGTTATATATGGGAAAGTTTCAAGTGCATATGTACACTTCCATAATTAGAAATTTTCAAGTATAAAAACTATTTTTCAAGTCCATAGGGTGAGGTACACTTCCTTGTCTTCACGTGCAAAAAGGTAAGTGTCTCTCACCCTATGGTGAGGGACACTTCCATAGTTGGCATTTTCAAGTACAAAAGTTACTTTTCAAGTACATAGGGTGAGGTACACATCATTGTCTTCATGTGCAAAAATGGAAAGTGTCTCTCACCCTATGGTGATGGATAGATGCACTTGAAACTTTCCCTATATATATATATATCATAGCCACAAGTAATTATATAGATAATTTTGCTTAGTCTTGGACGAGTTAACCGAGTTTACCTAGGACAGTTGTTCACACAGTTCTTGATTTTTTCTATAATTAGTCTGACCAACACAACTGAGTTTTATTTAGGGTTGTCAATTGTGTCTTGCTAATAAATTCGGATTACAAGTTAACGAATTCGAATTAAAATCACCTTAACTCGTACACGACCCGTTAACTTAACGGGTCAAAAAATTCAACCCAAACACGACCCGTTAATTTAACGGCCCAACCCGTTAAACTCGTTAAGTAATTAAGTCATTTCAAGAATTAAAAGAAAATCCATACAAAAATATATAAGGAGAAAAATATATATAAGCCACACGAAATTGTAAGTGAGAATCTCGAGTGGATCCCACCTAAAACCCCACTATAAAATAATAAATTTTAATTTTTTTGTTTATGAATATAAATTAATTCTAGCTACACTTAGGGACTCAAAAGATTTTAACGGGTTAAGCGAGTTGTTAAAGGGTTATTGATTTAATTCGTACACGACCCGTTAACGACCCGAATCCATTAAGAACCCACCTGTTAATATCGTGTGGGTTTGTGTCGTGTTAACAGGTTGTGTGGCATTTTGACAGCCCTAGTTTTATCGAGTCCCACCAAGTCTTACTACTTGTGAAACAGTTGCCGGGTTATTGATTTAATTCGTACAAGACCCGTTAACTTAACGTGTTAACGGGTTTAACCCATTAACGACTCAAACCTATTATGAGCTCATCCGTTAATATCGTGTGGGTTTGTATCGTGTTAACTAGAGATGTCAAATGGGCCGGGCCGGGCCGAGTCAACGGGTCGTGGCCCGGCACGGCCCGGTCAACGGCATGGCCCGTGTCGGCCGAGGAGGCTGGGCCCGTTTGGCCTGGGCCTGCCTGGCACGTGGGCTGCCCTCTGTGGCCCGCCAGGATGGGCCCGCCAAGCATGGCCCGCCCAAAAGTGATTTTTTTTTAAAAATTATCCATTTTACCCCCTCCAAACAGCCATAAAACGATCATATAAGTGGTATTTTATGTCCTTTTCAATTTTACAAAGGCTATAATACTCTAATCCTCCTATTCATTAAAATTTTGAAAGGCTTGCCGGCTGTATTGGGTTACTTGTCCCACAAATAATGTACCAGTGACCCAATCTAGTAACAAAATATACAGAGGATAAACAAAAAAAAAGATTCAGTGACCCAATCTAGCAACAATAAAAAAGAAAGAAAGAAAGGAAAAAAGTGCCTTTGGCTAATAATCCAAAGGCAAATATTTATAACCCTCTTTTTTGGTAACTATTTTTTTTCTTTTTTGTGCTAGAGACCTCTCTCTATCTCTATTTTTTTTTCTTTTTTTTTTGCTAGAGACCTCTCTCTATCCCTACTAAACGGGGACATGTGAAAGTGATAGAAAGTCACCCCTCTCCCCACCCCTTCATTTATGGGCACGTGGCTTTGGATTCAAAAAGAGGGTTTTGAAGCTTCTCTCATGGGGAATCCCAATGTTAAAAAGGGTTTTGATTATTTGGGTTTAGTATGATGATGATGAGGTAAATAAATACATGTGTTTTTTAATTCTCAACACACCAACAGATCAACAGCTCTGCTTTCTCTTATTGGTTCTAGAATATATATATATATATATATATATATATATATATATATATATATTTAAAATGGGGTCTTTGATGATCTATGTGTGAGTTGTGACAGAGATCAAGTGAGACTTCAACAAGGAACAATTTGGGGTCATCCTTGAGAATAAGGTTGAAGAAGCAATTGATAGAAATATAGTAAGTCAAAAGGGTGCCACTTGATTGAGTTGTGAATTGTGAGCAACCTACAAGTTGTTTTTCAACAGAACTAGAATTTTAGACTTTGATTGCTTGGTTGGGACCATTAATTAAGTTCTTAAAAATTCATAGTTACAAAGGTTCTTGTTGTTTTTATTAGTGTTATTTCAAAAAGAAAATAAAAAAAAACAAAAAAAAAAAACAGGGCAGGCCTGCCAGCCTTCCCCGCTCCAGCCGCCATGCCAGGGTATTTCCCTGATGGGCCGTGCCGGCCCGGCCAGCTAGCTGGGGCGGGCCGTGCTGGCTCGACCCGTGGCACGGGCGGGCCGAGGCTGGAGCGGGCCGTGCCGGGCGTTGACATCTCTAGTGTTAACGAATCGTGTGGCATTTTGACAACCCTAATTTTATCGAGTCTCACCAAGTCTTACTACTTGTGAAACAGTTTCCATTTATGAACCATTCAAGTTCTCTACCTGTCTGTAAGTCCATCCGTGGGGGTTGCCTAAAAATCCATGAAGCTCAGAAGTACTGTCCCCTTATTTATCATATTTAACTGTTAAAACAGACTCCCAGTTGAGGGTCATTATTGATTGAGATTTTCCATCAACATGTTCCCATAATTAGTAACTAGCAACAAAGGCCGGGGCTATGGAAATTGAGAGAATTTTCTCAAAGAAAAAGAAGTTTTTCTTTTATTTAATTAATGTGCAAATTTTACAGGGATATAACACTGGAGTATTCAAAACATATCACAGAGTTGGGGAATACACTGTTTGAGTTGCTTTCAGAGGGACTTGGGCTTGAAAAAGACCACCTGATAGGCTTGGGATGCACTGAAGGCCATATAATTATCTCCCACTACTACCCAGCATGTCCTGAGCCAAATCTCACAATAGGCACAAGCCCACATTCGGACCCTGATTTCGTCAATGTACTCCTTCAAGACCACATTGGAGGCTTGCAAGTACGTTATCAACATCACTGGGTCGATGTCACCCCTGTGCCAGGAGCTTTGGTAGTTAACATTGGAGATCTTCTTCAGGTATGTTGGAAACCACAAATGCAAGGCATCTATTTGAAAGGGAGTTGTTTCTTCCCCCGCTCAATTGAGCCTTAAAAATTCCCATAGCTTCAATCTGTTTCTAAGGGTTCTTTAGGATTTGTTTGTTTGTATAAATACATACAAATTTTGGGGGGCTAGTGAGTGATAAGAAGTTTGATTGATGATAGGGGTCTCAAAAGCAGTGAAATAGTCACCTTTCATGGAATCTCCTGAGAGGTACCTCTGTGCAGATCAACTAGGATCATATGATATCGACATCAGGATTCATAGTTTAAAATCCCGCTTACGGTCACGGTATTAACCGGAATAAAAATCGATATGATATCGGTATTGGTATCGGTCATCGGTCCATCGCTGTCTTTTAATTAAAAAAAAAAGCAAAAATATCCAAAATATTTAAAATATTAAAAAATACTGAAAAATAATGTTTTTTTTTCTATTAGTAAAAACAATAAATCAAAATATCAGCTATCTTAAGTTATAAGTCCTGTCTGTGTCACAGTTCGCTGTCTTATCCAGTATTTCATATAATGCAACTATTATTTTGGCTCATGGTTAATTTATTAGTATAAAATATAAGAAAATAAAAGATAACATAACAATTATCTATACATTATTAATAAATTATTAGTATTTACTATTTAGTATCATAAATACTACAAGGATTTTTTTTTTTAAAAAGTAGAAGATTTAAAAAAAAAACTATTTTTCTACACCCAAAATCATGTTTATAGATATTTTGAAAATATCGGCCAAGATATCGATAATATAAGTTAAGATATCGGTTAAATCAGTATTTTGCTCATATCGGCCGAGATTGGCCGATATTTTGGGGATATTTTACTTAACTTGGTATCGCGACAAAATATCATTACGGTATAGGCCGATATCGGTTCATATCGGCCGATATAAACCGGTATCAACCGAGATTTTAAACCATACAGAGACCTCTAGCTCCGAAAGAGAGAAAAATCGTAGTCCTGACCACTCGGCGAACCCCTTGGGGTTACTCACTCACTCATATAATCTTACAAAATCATCATTATATGTGCCGTATAATTCAACCATAAATATTATTTTGGCCAAAGTGATAATTTAGCATCTACCTAATTTCTAGGTAAGGAATACATTCAATGATCTTGGTTGAAGAGAGTCGGCCCTAATCGAAGGACTTTGATTAGTGTTTCCCTACAGCGTCAACAATTCCGGCCGAGAACAGTTAAGCTGAAGTTCACTTAGCTAGTAGCCAAGCTTGAGCTTGGCTTACACTCTATTTTTCAAGCTCAGCTTAGGCTTTTTCAGAGTTATACAACTTGAGCTCAAGCTCGACTAACAATCACTTCATCGATCTATAATTTATTACCTTATTTAGATAAATTAGCAAAGACTCATTCAAATGGAGAACACACATAGGACCCTTCTAACTTACACCACCTCTCTACTTTTACAACCATCCAAATGGACTATATAGTTGGATTGAAAATTCATTATTTTTAATGGGTGGAATTTGTGGGCTGTCAATGAAAGTGTTAGGATGACCAAGTGGGCTCCCATATTTAGTATGCAAGTAGGTCCCAACCAGTTTTTTGGATTCTCTCAAGTCTCAACGCATCTCCAAGTCGGCTCTACAGCAAGGTGCAAAAAAAAAAATTTTTTGAGGCTGGGCAGCAGACCCTCTTTTAGTCTGTCGGTCCAATAGCATGCCACGTGTAGTCTTCCTTTCACATTCATCAGATTCGTCTTGTGTGACTATGGATGCCAAATGCTCTGCCAACACTTCTCATCTGAAGAACAGGAGAATAAAAAGGGAGATTTTTAAATAAGGATTTAAATTTTTACCTTATTTCAAAAAAGAATATAAATTTTAAAACTTTTTAAATTGGTTCTTAATTTTTCTATGAAATTTTCAATTAAAAACATTTGGTCATTTAAGGGTATTTTTATAGCATTTTTTCTCAAATTTTTAAAAATACCCAGAGTACCTTCATTTAAAGTCAATACTTGGTTTTGACAGCTACTATATTTAGTTGAAGTACCTAGTTTTCTTCGATCACTGGAAGGCTGTTAGTGAAAAAAAGAAGAAAATATAGAGAAAGTGAATGGGGGTTTCATTTCATTAAATGATAATTTGGATAGTTCAAGAAAACTGAAGAAAAAAAGTTGCTGGAACATAGCCTTAAATTGATGAATGTACTTAATTAAAAACTTCATGAAAACTGTATTAAAACTTGTGTCATTTTCTTTTCTAAAATAAGATAAAAACTTAAGTACTTATATGGAAATTTCCCATATAAAAATAATAACATCCTCTGTTACTGTGCAGGTTAGAAAACGATCGTCGATTCCTCTTTTGGCGGATATATATGATGTAGCGTTTCCCACCAAACGAAAGCAATCTTCTTTCTGGAATTGATTTCGGATGCCCATCTTCCAATTTCAAGGTTCTTGTGTTGATTTCTTGAAAGGGTCTTTGCCTTCTGGTGGATTGAATGATGGGTCTTTTTGTTCTTGCTAATCAGATGAAGATCTGAGGAGATTATTTTCAGATTTTCTCTTTTGTGGGTCTGATTGTATATTGTTTTCTCTTGAAAGGGGTTCTTGTCTTTTGATTTCTGGGTGATGGGTCTTTCTTCATTTGCCCTGTTAAGCATCTGAAAGGTCTTTCTTTGTTGGATTCTGTTATTGGGTTTATTAAGATGAAGGATTTCATTGGAACTCCTGGAACTTTTACTGGGCTGTTCCTTCGGATCTCACAGTTTGTGTTTGCGGCTGCTTCCATTGCTTCCATGGCAACTGCAGCTGGATTCTCCAACTATACAGCCTTCTGGTATTTGTTGTTTTATATGTCTTGTTTGCTCACTTTTTATATGATTCTGTTGATGGATATGTATATGTGCTGCCTTCTGTTATCCCTATCAATCAGTTGAATGTTTTGGATGCCATTTGTAGGTGAGGAGCTATTTCTTTTTAGATTTCTCACTGGATGTTAAGTGAGAGATGCATATGTACATGAATTATTGTTTGTAGTGATCTCTTATAGGTTTGTTTATTGGTTGCATATCAAGACAATCATATCATGATCAAGGTGACTTTGGTTTTCTTTTTTTCTTTTTTACACTAATTTCTAAATTTATTAGAATAGGAGAATGAAATGAGGTAAAAGAAGAGAGAGAAAACAAGTGAGTGCAATACTGCCTTGCGTTTTCTCTTGATTCTGGTAGTAAAGACATACATGATACACCAATTCATTTAGGGTTCATTTGGCATTTCCCTAGTAGTTTCCTAGAAAAGGGGAGAGACTGGACATTGTTGATGAGAGAAATAAAGGCATGGTTGGTTTGGGCATGCAAGTGATTGCTCAATTTTTCTTCACAAAGCTCTCTCCTAAGAGAATGAATTCTTGAATATGAATGAAAAATTGGTGGTTGACTTTCTTCTTCACCCTGATAGGGTTCGGGACCCTATCTTGCCCACAAGAGGGAAAGTGCTTCCTCTTTGCACAAGCAAATTAGGATGGAAAATGTTTTCCCTTCTATTCATCTGTGACTTACACTTACACCGGATGGGCACCAACACAATATTTATTACAATATTATGATCATAAAAAGATAATGATTAGCTAGATATGTGGAGGGTTGTAGACTTACTGGATATGCATGACTAGAGACATGGAAAGCAACAGGTTAAGTGGACAATGACCATGTCCTCATGAATGTTGGGAACTTCTTTTGCAGGTTGAACCAAACTTCCCATGTAGCTCCCTCTCATGTCATGTCCTTCCATTGGATGAGTTACTCAGTTGCAACCTGATTATGTCGCTTAACCATTCAACAATCGAACACCTGTTTGAGCTCAGGGTGGAAGTAGCCTTTCTAAGTCAAAGGCACGGTTAATGTCACCATAGGATAGACATGGGCCCCTAACTTTTTCTGAAGACCGGGGACATGGAAAATGGAGTGATTTTTGGAGTGTGGGGGAAGGTCAAACTTGTAAGCCAGAGGCCCAATTCTCTGTAAGATCTGGTATGGCCCATATAACTTTGGTACGATCTTCAGGTTTGTGCTAACTCATGATTGATTTAGGCATCCCTTGTAGACGAGTAATTTTCTTGTTGAACACCTGTGCAATCGAGGCGACCGTATATGGATTGGAAGGAGCCACTAAGTGTGCATATTTAGATAGCCAGTCCACTACAGCCGAGATGACCAACTTCCAATGAGATGTGGGTAGCCCCTCAATGAAGTCCATATATATGTTGAAACATATGTGTTCTGGAAGAGGCAAGTTGGAGGTGGTCAGGTGGAGATATGGTCCTGGATTTGTTGTGTGGACAGGTATCACAAATTGCCACATAATCTTATACTCACATCTTCATTTCGGCCCAATAAAAGGTCCGTGATAGGTGTTTATAGGTGCATAGAGTGCCAGAGTTACTAACTGTGGGGGTGGCATAAAATTCATAGAGCAGACAATCAATGCATGGAGAAGTGGACGACAACCATACTCATCCTTTGTTGTGACTTGTGAATAATATTACCATCTAACAAGAACACTTCTTATAGCTTGGATCAGACCATAAGTGTTCTAGCAAGGCTTGAGATGTATTATCCTCCACCACCTTCTCAACTTCATCAAGGGTAAAAAGAGGCATTGGAATTTGTGGTAAGCTAGTATCCCCATCCAGAGGGAGCATTTGCCACTAAATTATCCTTCCCTCTGCGATACACAATTTCATTAGTGAAACACATTAATTTTCCCACCGATTTTTGTTGCATATTTGTTTTGACTCGTTGCTCGTTCAGATATTTCAAACTTTGATGGCTTGTTTTAAATTTTTAATTACAAAGTGTTGGCTCAACAAGTAGTGGTGCTACTTGTGCACTATGTGCAATATTGCCAATATCTGCCACTCGGAAGCTGATGATGATAGATGTCACCTGGAGATGGCCTTGCTGTAAAATGCAATAGGGCGTCCTTGCATAAGAAAACTCCTATTCTGATGCCAGAAGCATCACACTTAAGTGTGAAATTTTGGAGAGGTTGAGCAATCATAAGTCGTGACACAGGTGGACTGGCCATGGTTTCCTTGAGTTTTATCAAATGCCATTTCAGCTTCTTGGTTCCACAAAAATGCATTCTTTTTTAGCAGTTGGGTCAGTGGGCTGCAGATCTTCTCATAGCCATGAACAAACTTCCTTTAGTATCCACTAATGCCCAGAATTCCTCAATGAGACTTGACTTTTGTGTGTCTTGGCCTCTCCACCATGGCCCCATTTTTTTTTTTGGATTTAATCACCACACCTTGTGCTGAAATGATGTGACGAAGTATTCGACCCAAGTCTGGCCGAATGTGCACTTATATTTTTTAACAAATAGCCGCTGCTTGGACAATTCCTCCAGCACAACCCTGACATGATGTATATGGTCGTTCCAACTAGAGCTATATTTGTGTATTTCCTAATGAATGAAGTTTCCAGCTATATTTAATGATGGGAATGGGAAACTTGTCTTTAACAGTAAATGTTTAAACTTGTCAGTCCACACTCATTCTCCGGGATCCATCCTTCTTCCATGCCAATAAATAGGTGAATAATATGGATTTGTGTTGTTTCTTGCGATTCCTGTCGTGTCATTTCCTTAACCAACCGTTCAATTTTGTTCTTTTGCATGTGTGGATATTGATAGGGCACAGCATTAGTAGGGGCCCTCCCTGGCTTCGTTGGGAAGAAATTCAATTGGCTCGCTCCCATTGAAGCATGGAAAATCAATCTAGGGATATCGGGGCTGGATCATGCCATCAAGTCTGCTTGCATTTCCACTTGTTTCTCTAATAGCCAATTGATCATAAGCATTCGTGGGAGGAAGCTGTAAGGTGAGGTGTTATACTTGTAGGGTTTGTTGGATCTGAGACTCATTAGATCCCAAGCTTCAGCCAAGCTTTCCACTCGTTTCTCCACTGGATCCAACTTTGGTTATTGATTCTTTTCTTCGCTCTACGAAGGGTGGCTCTGATCAATACAGTTCGGGACCCTATCTTGCCCACAAGAGAGTTAGGTCAAACTTACTGCTGATCATCTTCATTAGTCTACATATGTCTTCACTGTCTGTTACTAGTTACTACTGCTTCAACCATCCTCAATCAATCCACCTAGAAACTTAAAATGATTGTCATGTCACATGTTTTTAATACACATCAATATATCTAGCTCTAATTCATTTACTAGCTAAGCTACATCTCTAGAGATTGAGTCTTTTCTTATACTTATCTGCTAACTAGTTTACCAAAGGTTAAAAAAGAGTCGGTTCATGGGAGTACCAGATGGTGAAGTTGCATTATTATGTGTGCTTTACTCTTCTGGTTGGATTTGAAATTATCAGAATGGCTGATTAGATCTCCACACGTTTCCGTTGCATGTAATGTGATTCGCATTGTGAAAAGTTAAGCTTATTTGTCCCTCTATAAAAAATGGCTGACGGGACCTAAGATGTTGTGAATTGCCTCCTTAGAGTGTTGGGGACGTAGTGTCAATCTTTCTTTTCTCTTTTTTAATCGCTACATTAGGATTTGGCTCAGGATAGATCAGAATGGAGAAACAAAATTCATCTAGCTGACCCAGCATAGTTGGGACAAGGCTTTGATATGGTGATGATGATGATTGCTACATCAAGATTCAAACTCATGCATTCTACTTACACACCCATGGCCCTCACCAGTTGAGCTATAGATGAGGGACAAGGGTCAATCTTTTTACGATGGGAGTTTTTAACCCTTATTGCGATGACTCTTACTCTTAGAATGAAAAAAAAGAAAAGAAAAAAGAAAAAAAGGTCCCACATATGCTAATTGGCAATGACTCTTCTGCTTGGGCACCGGAATGAATGAGCTCATATTCAGGAATCAGGCCCCTCCAAGTAACTCAAAAGTATGTTTTCTTGATAAACTTCTGTTGTGTCTTTGCGCGGCATGAGTATTTGGCTGATGATGACTACATCTAGCCTCTCGCAGTCCATGTAGCCTGAGTAATTACTAGTGCTAGGCTGCTACCTGACACTCATGCAAGAAACATTTTCCTTTTGGCCTTTGGGAATAAGAATCTGCTAAAGTGCCCCATTAGGCCCTTAGCAGTTGCAGAAAACATAACGTACCAAGAAGTCTTGATTCCACAGAATGTAGCAACCGTGGCATCACAATCTTATCTTCTGAATTCCAATCAGCATTATCATTTATTGGATTACTGAGGTGCTGAAACTTTTCCATGAATGCATCTTAGTTTCTTCTTCCAATTGAGTGATATTATGTAGTGTGTGACCATTGTAGATAGTTGTTACTGTCAAACCTGACCATTGATCTTCAGACTAATTTTTCCATTGAGATTTTATCACTTGATGCCATCTTGGCTGAATTAGTAACTCCAGCTCTGGGGGAACCAGTCACCAGCTATCCTCTCCCCAGAACAAATTACAATCGATGGAAAAATTGTAACCGGGTATATGACCCCTTCGAATAACCCCAACAGGTTACACAACCTTTTAACATATGAACGAAGCATAAAAGTACCAAGATGTCATTTAGTTACTTAAAAAGATAGCTGGAGCAATTCATATATGGCTTAAGTGACAGAATACCAAAGCCGAAACCATTAGAGAACACTCAAACCACCTCCATTGCTCATGAAATAAAAGCCAGAAGTGTGGGAAAATCAAGGGAGTCTACACTGGTAAAAATAACTGATCAAAAGGTTTCCATATCCTTTTTTTGAGCCAAAACTTCAACCTAGATCCTTCTCATATTTTTCTTCTCGGGAGTTGAGAATTCGAACATCCTCAAAAATGTATTAGAAAATTTTGATGTGAGGAAGGAACTTTGTCTCACATTCTTTTGTATTGTATCTCAGTTTCTATGCCATTCATTTGGTTAATATACTGAGATAATTATCCTTATGATTAATGATCAGCAAACACACATTGGTTCAATCTTGGTTTCATGGAGTCGGAAAAAGAGAAGCGGAAAAGCAAACCAATTTATAGGCGAAGTATGTAACAGGTTGACTAAGACCCCCACAATGGATGAGTTCCTGTGGCCGGTTTTTTCTATTGCATCTCCTTTTGATGACCCTTTCTGTTGTATTGTGGTTGTGACAACAGTGCTTCGGTGGAAATTGCATTCAATCCAGTTTTTCATGGATATCAAAATCATGCTAAGGTTTTTTTTTTTGGAATATATATTTTTTTGGAAAGGATTATTATTATTATTATTATTATTATTATATTTGAGAAGTTGTTACTAAGAAGTTCTCAATGTTTCTTCCTGATATCTCCATGGAATCTATTTTAAGAGGTATTCCTTTGTCTATCTATTTCAAGTTTTCAACCTGTAATTCATTCTCCCTGACAGCAGTTATTAGGTGTGATAATGGACCTCATATGAGGGTAGTTTGTCATATTAGTGTTCAATAATATTGGTGTACTTCACATGTTATCTTTGGCTTGTATAGTGAGCATAGGGGCGGAACCAGGTTGGGTGGGGGCAGGGCAACGGGCTGGTCTCATCATTTAACATATATGAAGAAGTCCTTGGCTAACCTAAGGCGCAAAGGTGTCTAGGAGTGTACCTAGAAATTGGCCTAGCATACGCCAGGTGAGGGTACATAACACAATGGTGAGGCTAGGTGTGGTTAGGCATGGCCCTAATTATGCTTTTGAGATGATGTGCATACTTAGATATGGGCTCTAGTATTGCTGAGAGATTCTTTACCACATTTAGGGCTTTTTCTTTAATATAGAATGATACACAGACATATTGATTGATGGCAGGCCAATATGGATCCTAAAGTGAGAAATCATGCTTCAGGGCAGTCCATTTTATGACATTTACTTTGAAAAACTTGTTGAAGGATCATGACATTTTTCATTGAAAAATCGAATTGTAGATACTTAACTAAGGCGACCTGGAAGAAAATATTTTAGGTTCTTCACAACCATTTGGGCAAGCTTGATACTCTATTTAGAGATGGTTCGTTGCAGTTGATTCAATTAAAATTACTAATCACTTGCAAACTAGCTCCTATTCAGTTATTTATATCGTAACATTTTTTAGTAGTCTTGGTAAGCGTGTGGCTTGAACTTTTCTCAATTGCATTCATTAACACTTAGATGCACATGTATATAGATAAATAAATGAATCTATTCACATTCTTCTATATCTTGCATGCTTGCTCCACGTAAACCTGGTGACTTGATCAATGCAAGTCACGGCAACTCCATGACTTATTCATAAATGAAACATATACAAAACATACAACTACGAGTTCATATCATTTATACACATCCATGTCCTCCATTGTGAAAGATTTAATATTGTTCTACTGTACCACTTACTGAATTCCATGCAATGTTCTCCCTGTGCGACTCTTTGCAGCTATCTTATAGCCTCAATGGGTTTGCAAGTAATCTGGTGCTTGGGGCTCTCATGCTTGGATGCGTACGCATTGGCAAAAAAGGCTGTCCTTCGCAATCCTATTTTAATCAGCCTTTTTGTTGTTGGAGATTGGGTCTGTTATATTCATGCCCTATAATTATATATGTTAAACTGTGCTCTTAAGTCCTTGTCACTTTAACGGTACCATGCATGTATGTCCGCAGGTTACAGCAACACTGTCACTTGCAGCTGCCTCTGCAGCTGCAGGGATAACGGTCTTATATGACAGGGATTTGGGATATTGTAAGATGATGGATTGCCGGAAATTCCAGATCTCCATCTCCTTTGCATTCATCAGTTGGCTGTTGATTGAGATTTCATCCCTCCTTATGTTTTGGCTTCTGGCTATGGGGTAAGCATTGTTCATGATGTGTTCTTGCCAAAGCTTTTCTGTGTTCAATGGTTACAGAGATGATTGTCCTCACTCTTTGCTTTATGCTTTCTCAGATCATAGTTGAAGGGGACATTTGAGTACCTTTGGATATAATGATTTCTAGGCACGCATCAATTCTGCTCGAGTTGAATTACTGGATTTGGTTTTTGACATTGTTGGCAGTGCTGCTTTCTAGTGTGCGGTAACATATCTGTGGCACCCAATGCGGCTCTTTCCAATTTGTGGACGAAATCACTGTGGATCTGTTTCAAATGAAAGTATACCCATGAACAAATAAAGCATTATAGAACTGAATATTGCTTGCTGTAAGAAGAATGCTTTTCTGTTTATGCCAATCAAAAAGTACAATAGATTACGTTGATTTGATGTGTGGAATTTCTGCCTCGAATTCTACTTGTTTAAAATTTCTAAATTCCCTTCACCCCTCTCTCTGGAATCTCATTCTTGGTTTGAAAGCTGCAGAATTTGCTGCAGTAAGATGGTTGAAGTAGCACTTCGAATACACCAAGTAGCACTTCGAATTCTTTTTTGAGATAGGTTTTTGAGGATCCTAACCGTAGATTTTTCGTAAATATTACATGAAGTTTAATGACTAGGTGAAAGAATTTCTACTATCAAACAAAAACTCTGAAAGAGAACTTGTGTTGGTGGACTTGGTGTTTTCGTCCAAGTCTTTATGGTGAAAATCACTCTTAGTGGAAGATATATCCGGTGATTTCTACATTGCAAACTTATAGTTATGGTGGTTCATTCTAACTAAAATTGATACTTCTAACAAGTATTGTGTAGAGTTGGGAAATACAAGGATATGGTGGGTGAGAGAGTGTGGGTTCCACAAGAAGGGGAGATGAAACCCCATATCAAGATCAATGGCCTCAGTAGATAAAACCCTCAATATAAATTATTTTTTTCCCCTCCTTCTGTTTTTCTTTGTAATTTCTTTGGTGTCTTAGAAAGAGTTTTATGTGTGCATTTTCGTCCAATCATCATTATCATACCAAAAGAAAAAAAAAAAAAAGCGGCGACTGCATTGGTTTCTAAACTTTTTTTTTTTTAAATGGTAACGAAAGCTAACATTAAAAAAAGGAAAAATACACACAGGAGAACAATGTAGAAAAGAAATAAAAAGTAAGTAGGACTAAAAAGAGAGAAGGTACAAGACAGACAAATTTACCATACTCAACACGAACTTACGTAATAAAACCCTCCCATGAAGTTCTCTCAACCCCCTGTTTAGCTAATGTATTGGACATTGAATTTACCGAGCTAAGCACATGAAGGAAAACCTCAACAACAAGGATGCTATTGAAAAATCTTAAAAAGTAAAGAAGAGCTTCTAAAATTGTCAAAACCTCAGCTTCGTTAGAATCACAAACACTACAAACTTTAGGAACATAAATAGAACTTTACCCCGGCTATTCCGAAGTACACTTCTAATTCCCGTAGGCTCCAGTTTTCCTCTCACTGCACCATTAATGTTAAAAAAATTTAGCATACCAATGGACATAAACACTCATCTTAGAAGGATCACACCCCATACAAGCTTTCCAATTAACAGTAATGCATTAATGAAAAAATTGGAAAACTTCTTTCTAATCAAAGCCCATCTCGCAATCCTCATAGTAATCAAATCAATTAAGTCAGATAGAGAAGAGAATGTACCATTGAAGATTCTATCGTTTCTCTCCTTTGAAGACTACGAAACAATAGGAAGCATTCTTCAAAGAGAATGCCGACACCCAACAAAATAATCTCTCAATCAAGACTTTACTGCCTCTACAAGTTTTTCTGGACAAATCCAATCGTCCCCACATCTTCGTAAGAAGTGAATCCAAAGAAATATGTGGTTGACTGATTCATCTTCCTTTCAACACATCACACAAATATTAACTATATTTGTATTCATCAACCCTCTTTTTCTCAAATTGTCCATCGTGGAAACCTTTCCAGCAATAGCTAATCAACAAAATGCTTTCACTTTAAGAGGAACCAACCCCTGACTAGATAAAAGAAGAAGGTTTAGAAGGTTGGTGTCCCTCTAAAAAGGCTAAGACAAAGGCTTTCGCTGAGATTGCCCCAGAAGTAGAATGCCTCCAAATCCAATAATCTTTGGAGTTCCTGCAACAACAGAAAAAAAAAAAAAAAAAAAAACCAATGTTAGAAAGAAAACTCAATGCCTCTCCGTATTGAGCTTCCTCTGAAAACCGAAGGTTCCTCCTGAAAAGCAAACGCCCCACACAATGGAATCATCCTGCTCCTTAAAGCAATCACTAACAGCCACCTCCTAATTGGTCACCACACTGACCTCATACAAAAGATCTTTTCCTACGTAATATTCCAACCAAAATCTTTAATGAGCCAAATAAGCCACACATAGTCATGTTTGTTTACATTGTAATACAATTTCTTGTAATTCATGATAAAATAGTTTAAATATCAAGCGGGCGAAAGTGTGAAAGGAAAGATAAAGAACTACGCGTTTTTCCTCTTTTCTCTTTTGTCATCTTCCTTATACTTTTACTAGAAGGTTGTCTTTCCTATGCTAGTGTAATTGACTTTACTCTTGACTTGGCACCCCTTGTACATACACATCAAGCAAGTAAAAGATTTCAGAATCCACCCAACACTGATCCTAGTTGTGTGGTGTAATCATAAAATTAATTATTCAACTTGGCCCAGTTGAATGACTTCAGTCTGATTTTGGCCATATCTATCAAAAGCACAAAACACTACTACTTGTTCAGTGTTTATAGAATTGACGAGTTTCGAGCTCTAGCTGAGTCTACGCAGTCGAGTCAGTGATATTTCTTAACTTTTCCACTTGCAGCCATGATCATCTCTAGCGGTATGGATCCAATCCAATGGTGGAAATAACTTGAATTAAAGTAAAATTTGAGGATACACCGATATAATTTGAAGCTGTTTAATTTGAATTTGGATTTTAAATAATGGGCCATTATAGATTTCCACTTCTTTTTAAAGTCAGATCTTTCTTAATTAAACACTCTTGGGAGGATCTGGTTAAATGGCCCCGACTTTTGAGAAGGAGCCCACACGTATTGAGTACGTGACTACTGACGCGTTCCTTGACCTGTTACACAACTCCATAGGAACATGTTTGCTTTAGAGAAAGCAAAAACACTCCTGTTGAGTACGACAAGAAACCATATATTTGATCAATCCAGACCTTCTCACACACACCTATTCTAGTGGATTGAGGGCTTTCTTAATTTCAAACTGATCTGACAATTATCAACTGTTGATTAATTCACTATAAAAATGCACTTGCAAGGCCATTGAATTTGAGCCTCTCAAATCAATGGTTAGGATAACCTGATTAAAGTGGTAATTGGGTAACCCATTATCCACACAGTGCCCATCTCAGATTCCTTACCTTTGTGATCAGATGCATACAGGTGGGCCACACTTAAGCAGGAACATCTTTTGAAAAAGAAAACAAGGTTTCCAAGCACCATCTTTTTCAAATCCTCTCTTTCCCAGAAACATCTTATGGTAATGGTACTCTCTCCTTTATAAAAGACCACACCTCTCTCCACTCTCAAGCCTCAAACCATTCCTCTCATTCAAATCAAATTTCATCCTCTAAAATTTTCATTTCATCTGCTTTACTTGATCAAGGAAGACATGGCCATGGAACCCAAAGAGAAGATAGAGATGTTTTCTCTCGATTCCACCAACAACCCATTTCAAGAATCCCAGAAAGACACACACGAACACAACAAAGAAGCTCAACAACCAACAGTTTCAGAGCTTGAAAGGCTCATCGACTTGCTTATTGAAGAAAAGCTTCAGACCGAGAAGCTTCTGGAGAAGAAAAGTGATGAGGCCGAGGCTCTGCACAATGAAGTGGTGGAGCTTGAGAGGGTCAATGAAGACTGCCTTCTCGAGCTGAAGGTGCTGGGAATGGAGCGCAAGGGCCTGGTTCAGGAGAAGATGTATGATAGAAGGCGCTTTGATTCGATCAAATCGAGACTGTCGGAGGCTAAGAAAGGCCTTGATGAAAGACTAGATAGAAATACAAGAACAACCCAGGTCTTTATTGAGCGAGTATTTTCAGTTTTGAAGCGCTCTATTGATATGATGGGTGTATGTGAAGATGGAAAAGACGACGAAGAAAAGGAAGAAGAAGGAGATGTGAAAGGCGAAGTCATTGATGTGGAAGTGAAGGATATGGAGGAGGAGATGATCATGATTCAACAGTATGAAATTAAGTTGAAGGCTATGGAGAGGGCTTTGAGAAGGAAAGAGAAGAAGATGGAAGACATGAAGAGAGAAATGGATTTTTTGAAGGCATCGTTAGCAGAGGCTAGGAAGGAGAAGAGTGGTTAATTTCCCCAGTTTAGTTTGTTCTTAGAGATAATTATTAGTTTTATTTAATTTCTCTCTTTTTTCTTTGTTTTTCTTTTCTATTTTCTGTATTGATTTTGAAGTTGTAATTTTGCTAATTTAGTAAGATTGTGGTTAATTTATTGATTAGGATGATGGTGTTATGCAATTAGTGGTCTGGATTATGGGATCCACATGTGAACAATCCTACCCCTCTCTTGCTCAGACTCTCCATGAATTGACACTAGTTGGATTTATCATGAGAAGTTGGAAAAACATAAATTCCCTTACTAACCCAAGTTTAAGGCAACAATAGTGAAATTTAAGATGATCTGATGGCAAGGATTTTTTGCTCACCTCTGGGTCATAAATAGACCTTTTCCATCCAGTCATGAACAATGATTATGCATGCAAGGGGCCCCACAAATTTCCTTGGACTTGGGGCCTGGGTAGGATGTGCTGAAGCATGTCCTAGGTTTTTTTTTTTTTTTTTTTAACTCATTTAGTTATTGAGGATAGGGTTGCAGTTCCTGTCATGCCCCCAAAAGTGAAACCGGGTTATGCGTGAGATTATGGCCAATTTAAAAATTTTACCCATGATAATAACATATCACCTCCCCTAATCGTGTTCCATCTGGATCGAAGACCGCTGTGAGGTACAAACATTTTTCTCGAATATATTAAACAATAGCGGAAGCTTCATAAAACAAGAGGTATCTTATAGAGGTATAGTTTAAGAGCAATTTACTGAGTATCAAAGTTAAGGTTGAAGTTTAAGACTATTACAAAATATTAATTACAAGTAAAATGGCCAAACTAAAACTAAGCCTAAACAAAAGTATAAAGAAACCAAAAGATGAAGCTAAGAGGATGATCGTGAAGCTCTTGCGTACGGGGTCGTCACGGCTATACAATGTCGTCCGTACTATACTCTAGGAAGTCATCAGGCTGATCTGCCTGAACCTCTTCCGTCATTTCCTCCGCCTCGGGGTAGAAGAGCTCGGTACCTATGCACCAAGAGTAGCATCATCAACACAACGGATGGCAAAGCAATAGATATAGAAATCACCTAGATATGCAGTACTAAAGAGAGTAAACGATAACCATGATTATAAGATATGCATAGCACTCTGATCGTAAGAGATGCACTGCATTCGAATCATATATAAACTATCAAAGTAGGCGATCCACATAAGCTAATCTATATCATCAATTGGGATAAATCCCAGTATCCAATATCCAAACAACCCGTAGCTCAAGTGCTCAGGCTCCGTGAGCTCTGGCACTATCTCGCTGCGAGGATCAAACAACCCTAGCTCAAGTAGCTCTGGCTCCGTGAGCTCTGGCTCTATCTTGCTTAGAGGAACAAACAACTCGAGGAACAAACAACTCTCAGCTCAAGTAGCTCGGGCTCCATGAGCTCTGGCTCTATCTCGCTTCGAGGATCAAACAACCCGAGGATAGTAACAGTCCTCTCACAGATGGTGCCCCAACTGTGTTGAACGTTAACAGCTGAGTGATGCCTGACACAAAGAATCCTAACAACATCGGTGAAGGGCTAGGCTCTTGTGCGAACAAGATTCAATACCAATAGAGAACTACTTTATTCCAAAACAAATCAAATCTCAAATCAATACCAATAGTAGTCCTCTTAAAGCTTGACAATCAAAGCTCCCTAGCCCCAACACTTCAAACGAATAACGAAACGAACGAAACAATACAAGGGAACCCTAAGTCCAACCTCTAAGTTCTCAAAGCAATCCTCTAATAAAGCAAAGCAAATAGAACTAAAGAACATGCTCATCACATGTAGAAGATAGTACTCAAAGGTACCATTTGGAATCAAAGCGAATAAACAATCCAATCCTAAGTAAAGTGTCAACCATGAAGCATCGCACAACCTATTCAGTCAACGAAGGGGTTAGGGTTCGCGATACTCGGACGAATAATCTTCGTGCATAGATTTAAAGATGAGTATCCCGTTGTCCCGTACCATTCAAGATTGAATTAAGTTGACTCTCGATACAACCGAATCCACAGTGATAAATGTCGGCTCAAGACATCCTCACAATAAGTCAAATGAGTCCTCAAAAGGGGTGTCCAAAGGTCCACCAAAGTCCACCTTAAAACAAGGTAAAAATCCCTTAAAAATGAAAATTTGGAAAAATCTGCACATGCTCGGTTGAGTCTCGGTCGACTGGGCCCTGTTGTCTCGGTCGACCGAGATCTGCAGGGTCGGTCGACCGAGAAGCCTGCGGAAATCTGGGCAGAGCTCTGTTCTGAGCTGAAATGGGACTTTTTCCCATTTCTCTCTTCTGGAACCTAATGAGCAGCATATGTATAATTAAAAGCAACTTAAATACAACCTATAAAACTACTAATCAAGCCATTAAACTCTAAATCCATTCCATTCAATCTATAGACCATGTTATCATGTTTTCACTCTATTTATGTATCAATTGAGCCAAAACCATCTAAGACATGATTGAAACATCCAAATCAAGGTAAACAAACATATCAAGTGATAATATAAATATTGACTTGCCTTGGTGATGTGATGAACTCAAATTCAAGAAGAAAGTGAAGAAAGAAAACACTTTAAAAGCTCCAAAGAGGTGAAACACTCTTCCAAACCCAAGAAGCTCCTACACATGCATGCCAAGGGTCAAGGTGGGTCTTCCTAAACCATTTCTAACCAAAGAAGAAGAAGATGACATGGTTTCCAAGCTTTGGAAGCTTACCTTTAAATGGGTTGTGGGTGAAACACTTAGAAAAGTGTATGGTTGTGATCTTGAGGACTTGAGGAAGATAGTTGGTGGCTTGGTTTCCGTCGCCGGAGCTCCGTGCTCGTCAACGGAGGAGAAAGAGATGAAGGAAATGGAGAGAAGAAGATGAGGTCGGCTGCTGTGTTGGTAGTTGTAGTTGAGTGAATGTTAAGTGAATGAAATGAATGGAAAGAGTTAAGGGAATAAAGATGGGTTGGTGACCTAACTTAAGTAAATGGACCTTGGGCTTGGGCTTTGGGCTTTGGGCTTGATGGGTCAATTTTCGGGTCGGCCTACGTATACAATTAATGGATTTCGGGCCTCTTCGACGCGTCGAATTGAAACGCGATCGAAGACTAAAGTTCATGAAACGACGAAATCTACCCAATGCACCCAAACTCACCAAAATTCATAATCTCTTAAATCCCTGAAAACCCTACCCAATTAGTAAAACGACTCTCTATCCTACCCAAACGCGCTCCGAATCGTGCGAAACTTCGCACACGCGATTCGTCGATAAACCCAACTATTTAGACTCTAAACTAGCTTACTAACTAATCAAACAATTAATTATAATTAATAGGCCATTAGGGGTCGGGATGTTACAGTTCCTGGGCATGTTTACCTTCATGTGTGGAGAATTGAAAGTGAGGTGGCCACATCATATCATTAAAAGATAATGATAAAATAAATTGAAGTAAAAGGATGTTGTTTAGATAGTTTGGGCATATTAGAAATCTTACCCCTTACCTCTGGTTAGAGGTAGTCTGTGGTTAAAAAAAAAAAAAGAGAGAGAGAGACTTTCATCTTAAACTTAACTTTTCACTCCACTTTATCACAGTTTTCAGGGTAAAAGAAAGGCCTTGTAAGAGAATAAAGGTTCTCATAAATCTACTTATTTACACTACTTTTCTTATTCAAAGATGGCTGGGGTTAATTTGTATGGTGACTGGCATATAGGATTAGAGGATGAAAGGGTAGTTTTTTAATATAATTAGATTTATTCGTTGCTTCTAGTCATGTGATCTGAGGCTAGGAAATGTATGGTCAAAATAGAACTAGCAGTGTATAATCCTAACTGAAGCTGACAGGTTTATACCTACGCGGTGAAATGGCCCCACACGCAGTGACATGGACCTTGACCTTGTCCTTGGGAACATCGTGTTTGCTTTAGAAAAAGCAAATACCTTTCTATTTAGGGATGGCAACGGGGCGGGGCGGGGACGGAATTGGGGTGCCCCGTCCCCGCCCCGCCCCTCTTTTACCCCGCCCCGACCCCGCCTTCGGGGCACAATTTTGTGCCCCGTCCCCGCCCCGCCCCGCCCCGCCATTATAAAAATTTTAAATATGCAAGAGATGGGATTCGAACTTGGGTGGGAAGAAAACTAGAAGTTTGTCTTACCACTAGACCAAACTTCATTTCTTGTAATGCTTTACCTTATTTAAAATATATTCATATATTCAAGATTGTTACACACATATACATATATATACACACATACATATTTATACACTTGAAAATATCATATATGCTTTGAGACATTCTTTATAAAAAAGACAATCTCTCTCTAAAATATCATGATCTCCATCAATACATGGTTTCACTTCATTTCTGGTGTTGAACTCCACTCACTAATAAAGAGGTAATCGTGGGTTTGCAATTTATTTGCAAGTTGCAAATCACTCAAAAAAAAAAAAAAAAAAACCCTCAAAACAAAGATAAGAGAAATGACTTATCAATATGTGGATATGGTTATTGTAGTGTCAAACAACCTCAGCCGCTTTAACTTTCCAAGCATGTGGATCATATTAGCTTAAGTAAATAATTACTTATTTATGTGACACTTAACTTGCAATGTTAAATCATTAGTACAATGATTCTAATCATACTAAGGTTGATTACATATAATTAAAATTAGTATAATTTATAGTGTTGTTAGTATAATTAGAATCATATTAAGTTACTAACTATAATTTACCTTGCCATTTCTAATCATATAAGTTATTATAAGCGTATAGCATGATATATTTTGTAATATTATATCAAATTAGTAAAATTTATATTGTTATTAGTATGATTAGAATCATACCGATTATAATTTACCTTGCTATCTCTAATCATCTATATTATAATAAGCTTAAAGCATGATCTATCATTCTATTATATTCGTTTTATTTAATATGATTTATCATGTCACAATTTAACATTATATATGATTAAAGTCAAATAAGCTTAGATAGATTTTTTAACAACTTTAATTTCATTAAATTTGAATTAGAAGGAATGTGATCATATTATATGCTTTTATAATGTATAGGGTTCAATTAATTATATGTTTAACTTTAAAAAAAGTCTTCAATCAATCTACTTAACCCTTAATAACAACATAAAATCAATCTATACATTTACATATAAATATGTTTATTTATTATAAAAAAAATCTAAAATATATATTTAAGAGGATTATTAATCAATGGGGCGGGGCGTGGGGCGGGGCAACAGGGCGGGGTACGGGGCGGGGCACGGGGCGGGGCAACGGGGCGGGGCGGGGCGGGGAAAAGGGCAAACCCATCCCCGCCCCGCCCCGCCTTCGGGGCATGGTTTTATTCCCCATCCCCACCCCACCTAAGGATCGGGGCGGGGAAAACCCGTGCGGGGCGGGGCGGGCAAGCCGGGCCGGGGCGGGGCGGGGCAAAATTGCCATCCATGTTTCTATTCAATATATTATGGTTCACCTTTATGATAATCCGAATCCTCTTCCAGGCACGATGCATCTACTCTTTTTAATAGACATTCTTCTCAATTTTAGATTGATCTGACTATTATCAACCGTTGGATTGGTTCACTATAAAAATGCACTTACATGACTAATGAATTTGAGCCTCTCAAATCAAGGGTCAGAATGATATCGATCATTAAAGTGGTAATTAATTGGCTAACTCAGAATCCACATGCAACTCGGGCTACCCTTGTGATCAGATGCATAGAGGTGGGCCACACTCAAGCAGGGCCAATTTAAAAAAAAAGAGGAACCTACCTTTTCTCATCAACATCATCTTTTCTCCTCTCTTTCCCATATATCTCAACTCTCAACCCATTAATCCTCTCATTCAAGTCAATTTTCATCCTTCCTAATTCTCTTAAATCTGTCCTTCATCTGCTCTACATGATCAAGGAAGACATGTCCAAGGAAGTGAAGGAACCCAAAGAGAAGATAGTGGAGCCGCTTTCTCTCAATTCCACCGAAAGAAGTTCAACAACCAAAAGTTCAGAGCTTGGACAAAGTTGTGAAACCCCCAATCTCACAAGAACTCCCTTTAACTTTTACATAGCACGCTTTAAATCCATGCAACCCCCAGATCTCCTAATTGGACACGCCAGATCGAGCCCGGCAGTGTACCGTAGAAAAACTTCTAAAAAGTCTTGATATGATATAGTCAGGATAAGGATCAAATTTTTTGTGGTAGAGTTTGGATCAGGCTCAGGCGATGCAGGATTCCAGAGTAGGTCTACCCCACACCTTCATGTAGTTTCAGATTTAGTTGCTAAATTGGACTCAATTCAACAAGAATTTATTGGAGCCCCAATTTAACATTGGTTAGCAATAACTTCGAGCGAATCCATATGGTTTCTCAATCACCAATTAAAGAGGTTAGATGGACGTGATCGTGGAAAGGCCCCATCTTATGGGAGAGCAATGAGATTTTTCAAAAGTATAAACCCATATTCTGGATTGGTGAGTTTATTCTCTGAGCAAAGAGAGTTCATTTTTTAGGGTTTTCTTTAGAGAGAGAATTGATTTGGTCGAGAGAGACTTTCCTCTTGCTGGTTTCTTACTGTTTTAAGAGATGACTTAAAAGAGAGCCATTGGATCACTCCGGTTTAAGATGTGGCTTGAAAGAGGGCCATTGAATCTAAACAAATGGTCCAATGTCAAGGACTCACATGTAACAATCCTTCAAGATCCAATTTATGCACATTCTTTATTTGCTTTATTATAATTAAATTATGACTTATCTATCTTCCCTGCAATCTCTCTAAGATTAGGATTATATTTATATTTTGAGTCCCGAACCCCTGCCAAATCATGCCAACCTTGTAATTTGGTACTGTTTACACAGTTGGCATAATTTGATAGAGCGAAACAATATCTTCATGTTTTTGTGATCGGTGCAACGAGGATTTTTCATCTTTTGAAGCCCTCTTTCCTCACAAAGAAAGAACTTTGTATTTTGATATTTGAGACTGGAATCGAGCGTTTCCTCTTTTACGGATGCTCCATAAACACCTCTTAAAGATTGATATAGCTGAAGAATGCACATTAACATCATATTATAGCTAAGAAGAGTAAATTTGCAAAACTGAGAATTTTCAAATTATATAGTTATCAGACTTGAAAATAAAAATAAATAAATAAAAAGACAGATTTCATTTTGCTCAAATTATAATATAATAAAGCACAGGGTTTTGTTTTTAAATTTGACTGGCAGTTTTAAATTTGACCGACATTTTTGCCTTTTTGTTCAAATGGCCCACGTTTGCTCTCTCCTACTTTTCTCATGCAATTACACACTTCTATCTTTTTTAGTCAAAGCACTCACCTCGACTCTCCACCAAACCACGCACCTCTACTCTCTGCTTTTTAAATTCTCATTTATACGTTCCTTAAAAGAAAAAAACCTCTCTTCTATCCCATCGTTTCCTTTGTGTCCCAATTTTTTATTTTTCCATTTTATGCAACTTAATTTGTTGTATGGAAAAAGGTATTTTCATAAAACTTTTAATGCATGATTATTTCTTCTGCAGCTTTTCAATAGATAACTTCCAAATATGACCTTATTTTGCTGTCATTTAGTGGGGAAGGATGTTGCTTATTTATTCTTTTCTGAAAAAAAAGAAAAAAAAAGAGAAGTTTAAAATTAATGTACTTTTGATATCACCCCCTAGTTATTACTTGTACGACAAATGAAGGCTGTACTTCACCTTTACTTTAATAGTAAAGCGTGTTCCTCTTATTTGGACTACCATGCCTAGTCAGCCCAGCCCTCTTATTTGGTGAAAACCACTATCAACATGACTTGGGTGAGAACCAGAGTACTGGTTTCGGTTAGAACCATTATAACATGACTGCCCAAAATTTAGACCAGTCGATACGTCAGGTGAGTGAGATCTTTTCAGGAGAAAGTGTTCACAAGTGGCCCACCGTCATCCATTAATGGAGGGAGTTAGATCAAAGAAGAGTTTATATCCAACATGTTATCTATGCTTTTTGTCTGATTTTGTTATATGATTGTTTATTTTCATCCAGATCCAACCCAAAATTGGAGGGTTGAAAAAAATTACAAAACATGCAGGTTTTCCCCCCCTTAGAGCAGAGGAAATCTTGCACATGCAACATTTCCACTCACTTGCGTGTGCAGCTTTGCAGCTGCTTAATTTGGCGGTAAACCCTCTTTTGCATCATTTCCACAGTTCTAAACGGTGATAAAGTTGCTCAAATTTCTCTTAGATTAGGATTATATTTATATTTTTTTTTCTATTGTAATCCTATGAAGAGAACCCTAGGAATTATGTAATTAATCAAGAAAACTATCAATAGAACTTCTATTTGGAAGTTTTGTTCTCTCGAATGATCCAAAGGAGGTGCCAAATTCCCTATAAACAAATTATTTATGCTGGATCAGATCCTTGGGCTGGACTCACACCTCTGCATGTGGTTCTGTCCGCATGAGAGGCAAATATATGTAATTATCCATGATCCAGATCCTTGGGTTAGAACATTCAAGGATCATGTTCTTGATCTGGATCTGGATCAAATACAGTGTTCAGAAAAGAGGCTGAAGCCGAGCACAAGGGCTTTATTACTCTGTTCAAATCCAACTCATCTCGGCCAGGCTGGGACTTTAGCCTGGGCAATTCCCATTCCCTGTTTAATCTGGCAAATGAATGCATTGGGTTTAGGTTGAGCCAATTCATTCAACTAAATCCCACTTGACACATACCCACCTTTATGAAAATCCATGACCTTAAGTTACATAGTTCCTTCAGAATTTCATTGATTATTTGACAAGTTGCAACAAATAAAAGTATAGTCTACGCCAATTGCTCTGAAGAGAGAAAATGATGGTGAATAGGAATTTTGTGGGTATATAAATACATGAGAGAGAGAATATATCAGTGAACAGATTTCCGAATTCTAAGCCACCAAATGGAAGAATAAGATCGAAGAATAATCCATGACCACGATCAAATGCAACAAAACTGGAATCATTGCTCATAAGAATGCAAGTGTGGCCCACCAGATGAGTATAGAAGTGCAGATGCCCAACTTTTTTGGCCTCCCATTCGACACCATAGGTTCCTCTTCTCTTGTCCGAATGTAGCACTCAATTGCTATCTTTACACGTATAGCTGACATGGTATGAATGAAATCAAAACCAATAGTTTCATAGGCCCCACCATAACTGTTACCTTTGGCAAAATCCAGGCTATCTAACTCACCGGATATAGAAAAAATTTGGAGGCCCAGCAAAAAAAAAAAAAAAAAAAAAAAGGAAAAGAAGAGAAAAAACTAGAGGATTTGCACACTCAATGTCCACATTGTTGCGATATGTCCGGATTCTCTCTTGTTTCTTTCTCTCTTTGTAGATGATCTCTCTTGATTCTTTCTCACTTTGTAGATGATTCTTTCCTATAGTAAATGATACGTAGCTTGATTGTAGGATTTGGGAATTGATGACCCATTGATGAAGGATATGTAGCTTGATTGTAGGATCTGGGATCGACCCATTGATGTATAAATATCTGAACACACTCATTGTAAATATGATATGAATTACTATTCTCTTTTTGTTGTTTTTAAGTTGGTATCAGAGCAAGAAGGTTACGTTGTAATCCCAAGAGAATCATTTGGAATCCCATTGTCCAGCCACTATACTGGTCGTCGGATCGTCGGACGATCTTTGCTGTGAGCGTGGAACTTGAATCCTTTATACCCTTCATTGAACTATGGCCAATCCAGATTCGGAAACATCAGGGACTAAATCTGCTCCCATTATTATTCAATCTGAAGGTTCATCGTTCAAGGCAGGGATTGTACTCGATGAAACAAACTATGATTTGTGGTCTCAAATCATGGAGATGCATATTGCTGAGAAGGAGAAACTCTCCTTCATCCGTGGGAATTCTCAAGCTCCGTCTGAGAAGGATGATACGTATGAGAAATGGTATGCAGACAATCAAAAGGTCAAGCGATGGATGTTGATGTCTATGTCCCTAGAAATTATGAAGTGATACATTCGCTTACCCACCGCTCGAGATATTTGGAAGCTCTTTCTAAAGCTTTTTATGATGGAGCTGATGAATTGCAGGTGTTTGTCTTGAATCAGAGGGCTTTCTCTGCCAAACAAAATGGTAGAACACTTTCTCTGTATTATGGAGAATTGACTGAAATCTTTGGTGAATTGGATCATCGTGATAAGGTGATTATGGAGAGTGAGAACGATGTTGAATCTTACAGAAAATCGGTTCAACGACAGAGGGTGCATATTCTTCTTGCTGGATTAGATGGTGAATTCGAACAAGTCCGTGGTGAAATCCTGAGAAAGGACCCTATCCCCAAATTAGAAGTATGTTATGCATTGGTCCGCCGTGAATCTGTTCGACACGCAACGATGATTGAAGAACCAGAAAAGACTGAAGCTTCTGCCATGGTGACTCGAAACCGGTCTAATCAAAACTGGTCTTCTCCAAACCAGCCTAAGGACACTAATGGTACCGATAAATCCTCCAACAAGTCCTCCTACAAATGCACTCATGGCAATCAAACTGGTCACACCAAGAGTCACTGCTTTGAACTTGTGGGGTATCCAGAATGGTGGGATCATAGCCGCGATTCACGGAAGAGGAATTCCAAGAAGACGACGAATGGTGTTGCTGGACAGACCTCGGCTATAGCAGCAACGACAAGTAATGGTGGTAAGATTTTAAATATGTCTACACTTATTTCTAATAGTGCATGGATAATTGATTCCGGTGCTACGGATCATATGACATTTGATTCTAGACAGGTCTCACCCCTTAAACCATCCTCACAAAAATCTGTTTCCACTGCCAATGGCTCTTCAGCCTCAATTATTGGAGAAAAGTCCTTAAGTCTCACTGATACTTTGAACTTAGATTCAGTTTTAGTTGTTCCATCTTTAAATTATAATTTGTTATCCGTTTCCAAAATCACCACTGCCTTACTTTGTGTTGTGATTTTTTGGCCTGATTATTGTGTGTTTAAGGACATTCGAACAAGGCAAACGATTGGTTGTGGTATTAGGCGAGGGAAGCTGTACTATTTGGACTTGGTGTCAAAGAGTTCAAAAAAACTGTGTCAAGCTTTAATGGTGGACGGTTCTGAGGGGGAAAAGCAAAAATCTGAAATTTGGTTATGGCATCGATGTCTGGGGCATGCTTCCTTTGGTTACCTGAAGAAATTATTTCCTAGTTTATTTGCAAAAATTGACGTTTCTAGTTTCCGCTGTGAAGTTTGTGAACTGGCAAAAAGCCATCGTGTTTCATTCCCATTAACTTTGAATAAAAGTCCCGTTCCTTTTATGCTCATACATTCTGATGTTTGGGGTCCGTCCAAAGTCACTACCTTTGGTGGATCACGTTGGTTTGTTACTTTTATTGATGATTGTACCAGGATGACTTGGGTGTACTTGATGAAGTCTAAAGGTGAAGTGAACCTGTTATTTCAAAAATTTTATAGCATGAATCACACTCAGTACAATGCACCAATTCAGGTTCTTCGTAGTGACAATGGAGGCGAATATTTGAGTTCTGAACTTCAGCACTATCTGGAAGCACACGGAATTGTTCATCAAACTACTTGTTCTAACACACCTCAGCAGAATGGGGTAGCCGAGAGAAAAAATTGTCACTTATTGGAGGTTGTCCGTGCTTCATTGATAGCAGCCCATATGCCATTATCCTATTGGGGCGAAGCACTTAACTCTGCGGCTTTTTTGATCAACCGAGTCCCTTCCAACACTATTGATTTCCACACACCATCTCAGGCTCTCGCTGAAGCAGTTGTTGCCCCAACAGTCCCAAATTTACCTCCTCACGTCTTTGGTTGTGTAGCATTTGTACACCTCCATAAGCATCATCGCAACAAGTTGTCTCCTCGAGCGCTGCGATGTGTCTTTCTCGGCTATGCTGCTTCTCAAAAGGGATTCTGATGCTATCATCCTCCAACCCAACGAATGTTTGTTACTTTGGATGTCATTTTTCATGAAGACTCAATGTATTTTTCCTCTGAGTCTGAACTTCAGGGGGAGTACCAGAAGGAGATTCAGACTCTAAACTACGATGAAGACATCTCTGAAGATGTAGTCGTTCATATCCCGGAAGAAGGGGAACTTTATGAACCCGTCAACCAAGGAGTGGGTGAAGTTGATATGGGTACCTTGGACATCTCTGAAAATGTAGTCGTTCATATCCCGGAAGAAGGGGAACTTTATGAACCCGTCAACCAAGGAGTGGGTGAAGTTGATATGGGTACCTTGGACATCTCTGAAAATGGGGAAGTCTCTGAACCTGGTAATCAAGAAGTGGCTGAATTGGATACAAGTAGTGATAAACATCCAGAAACTGAAGTTATGGCTCCACTTCCATCCAAGTTCCTCACACCAAACCAATCGCTTGCTGAGAATGTTCTTGAACCATCTAGAGGACAACTACCACATCGTCACACCAGAGGTATCCCTAAACCCACATATGAACCCGAATTTTCTAGTAAAGTCAAATATCCAATGAGTCATTATGTGCCTAACCATCGTTTGTCAGAATCAAATCAGTCATTTGTAAATCAATTATCTACTGTATCTATTCCTAATAATGTACAGGAAGCCTTAGCTGACCCAAGGTGGAAAGCCGCTATGAATGAGGAGATGAAATCCTTGCAGGAGAATAAAACATGGGAACTTGTTGACCGGCCACCAGGAAAGAAACCAGTTGGATGCCGTTGGGTTTATACTGTGAAGTACAAATCAGATGGTGAAATTGAATGCTTCAAGGCGAGACTGGTTGCGAAAGGGTACACCCAAACCTATGTGATCGATTATACAGAGACATTTGCACCTGTAGCTAAAATCAACACGGTACGAGTCCTGTTGTCTCTTGCTGTGAACTTAGATTGGCCATTACAACAGTTTGATGTGAAGAACGCCTTTCTACATGGCGAGTTATCTGAAGAAGTGTACATGGAACTCCCACCAGGATGCATCATACCAGAAACGCATAGTCGGAAGGTGTGCAGGCTAAAGAAGGCACTATCTGGGTTGAAACAGTCTCCGCAAGCATGGTTCGGAAGGTTCACTAAGTCTATGAAAGCCTTTGGTTATCATCAGACCAATTCAGATCACACTTTATTCTTGAAGAAACAGCAAGGTAAGATCATTGCACTTATTGTATATGTGGATGATATGGTGGTTACAGGAAATGATCCCGAAGAAAGGAGGGCTCTACAGAATCACTTATCTAGAGAATTCGAAATGAAAGACCTCGGCTCCTTGAAATATTTCCTTGGGATTGAAGTGTCTCGATCTAATAAAGGGATTTTTCTGACTCAAAGGAAATATGCCTTAGACTTGTTACAGGAAACTGGTATGTCAGCATGTCAACCTGTTGAAACACCAGTAGAAAAAGGACTGAAGTTATGTGTTGAGTCTAATCAGGTACCGGTTGATAAGGGGAGATACCAGAGACTCGTAGGAAGATTGATGTACTTAGCACACACGAGACCAGACCTTGCCTATGCTTTGAGTATTGTTAGCCAGTTTATGCATAATCCTGGCGAGCAACATATGAATGCAGTTATGCGCATTTTGAGATATCTGAAGTCTGCTCCCGGAAAAGGAATTTTATTCACTAAAAATGAAGATTATCAAAGTGTGAATGCATATACTGATGCAGATTGGGCTGGAGCAGTTGATGACAGGCGTTCTACTTCAGGTTATTTCACCTTTGTTGGAGGTAATCTTGTTACATGGAGAAGCAAAAAACAAGATGTTGTTGCACGATCAAGTGCAGAGGCTGAATTTCGAGGTATGGCACTTGCAGTTTGTGAGGCGTTGTGGCTGAGACATCTCCTTAGAGATTTGGGCTGTCCGCCTAGGGAACCAATTTACTTATACTGTGACAGTAAAGCAGCATGTGATATTGCTCATAATCCGGTTCAACATGATCGAACGAAGCATGTGGAGATAGACAGATTCTTCATTAAGGAGAAGTTGGATGATAAGATTGTAGAATTGCCTAAGATTCGATCAGAAGATCAGTTGGCCGATATTCTCACCAAAGCAGTTTCAAATCGAGTGTTCTCGAAGTTTTTGGGCAAGTTGGGCATGTGTGACATCTATGCACCAACTTGAGGGGGAGTGTTGCGATATGTCCGGATTCTCTCTTGATTCTTTCTCTCTTTGTAGATGATCTCTCTTGATTCTTTCTCTCTTTGTAGATGATTCTTTCCTATAGTAAATGATACGTAGCTTGATTGTAGGATCTGGGAATTGACCCATTGATGAAGGATATGTAGCTTGATTGTATGATTGTAAGATCTGGGATTGACCCATTGATGTATAAATATCTGTACACACTCATTGTAAATATGATATGAATTACTATTCTCTTTTTGTTGTTTTTAAGTCACATCAGCCCAATGGGATGGCCCGAACTCCTGCCTCTACCCCTCCAGAAAAACTTCCTCATTCCGGCCCCTTTTGAATGAGTGGGATGTGCAGAACTCCGACATGAGTCTCATCTATTAATAATTTGGACCGCTCGAAACAAATGTCATTTTTTTCCGTGACATAGTCTCAAAATTTACTTTAGCAAGAGCTGGTCCCACTATAAGATTGTGCACGACTAAGAATGCGATTTGTACAACTCATATATTAATTATTAATCACATGCATTGATCATGTTATCCATATTGTGAACAATCTTACATTAGAACTAACTCCAATTGAATTAAATTTGAGGATATATATAACTGAAAAGGATGACATTTATTTTGAACTATATAAATTATATTAATAGGTTGGCCCCATGATGGAGTTCGAACATGGCACTAAACGGGCTAAGGATATGAAAGCGTCAGCACGGCTCAGCCCGACCCGGGCCAAGAAAACCCCAACCCCAACATTCGATGGTATCAAAGCACTTTGCTTTATTATCAGGATTACGTGCCAATTTGTTTTCCCCAAGTGGCTATTTCAATTAATAGGAACTGATACCTCAAATAGGAACTGATACCTCCCACATGCAAGAGACATGATTTCAAAATCCACACACAAAACACCCACTTAACTCTCATTCCTATATCATCCCTCTGGAGTTGTTAGTCCTCTCCTTGTGCATGCCTTTGAGCCTACTGTCTGCGGTGTAAGGTTTTTAGGCATGGCCCTGAATGCTGCATGTGGGTTGCAGAAGGTTTGCAGGAAATTCAAGCCACACCTCCTCATGGTCTTTGCTCAACTGGGCTACGCTTTCCTCTACTTCGTCACAGAGGCTTCTTTCAAGCATGGCATGAATCCTCATGTCTATGTAACTTACAGACACTTTGTTAGTGGTCTGGCCACGCTGCCTTTTGCCTATGTCCTAGAAAGGTATACATATCTATCTTGGTTTTCCGTTATTACCATGCACAAACAGTTGCTCTAGAATGAGAATAGAAGAGAAGTTTGAGAAAGCCTTGGTGACCAACCAAGATTTTGTGTGTGTGTGATCCATTTAGAGGTCTGTGTGTAGAGTGACAGGAATCGTTCATTTGTTAGGCCATGGTTTGAAAATCATTGTGATTATATTAAGCGTATCTTAGGTGATTTGTGAGGTTGCATTGTTTGAATGAAGTAAGTACTAGAAAATAATATAATAAAGGGGCGGTCTTGATATATTAGTTTTCTTTAAATTTATTTTTTTCCAATTTCACGACTGAAATTTAAATAATGTCACCATAGTGATCATTTGACTCTAACAAACAAATTTTTTTTTTATTTTAAGTTTTTTGCACCAAATCCCATGATATCATGAAATAGTCCTATGGTATCATGGGATTTAATTATAAGCTTCTCTATCAGACACTTTCTGCAAATAGCAAGCAAACTTACCTTTTACACTGCAAAATGATATTTTGGAAAAAGGTAAATACACATTTTCCACTATTTCTTAGGTTCTATCATTTGAAAAAAAAAATCCCCTTAAAAAGCCATAACATCATAGGACAATCTCATGATGATGTCATGGGATTTATCATTTTCTATGACATACATTGTTCTCATGATATCATCGCATTTGTAGCAAAAAAAAGTTTTTAAAAAAAAATTGTTGACCAAAGTCAAGCAACTTTATTGACATTGTTTGAATTTTGGTCATGAAATTAAGTTGATTTAAGGATGACAAATATATTAGAATCCCTATAATAAATTCACTTGAGATGGGCACCTGAGTCACAGGTCACGCTTTCCTTTCCTCATGCCAATAAATGCTCCCACACTAGATTAGCGTCTGTAACCAAATTACCGGAAAATTTACCTCCAAAATTGTAAGGACCCGAAAAGAAAATAATCTCAAATCCTCTATATATTGAACTCAGTTTACGGGCTCATAAACATAGTAAGAGATTAACTCAAACACACAAATGTTTCCTTTTGCTCGGAGCTAAAATCTAAGCCCCTTTTTGTCATTTTCTTTTCTTTTACAGGAACACAAGACCAAAGCTTACAATGAGATTATTGATGGAAATATTCGTGCTTTCCATTCTTGGGTAAGGACACATTATATTATTGTGAGGAACTGATTCTCGGTGGAGAACTTCCTTGTCAAAATCCGAGTAAATGCACTATTAGTAAGATCAACATGTGAAAAATGAGATTAACCATTGATTAAGCAATTGTAAATTTCCGAGGATTTAGGTCAATGGAATCCTCATTTTTTAGGATATTTTTTTTAGTTCAAAACCCCTTCTCCCACCAATAGGATTTGGATATCCTCATTTGTTACAAATTTACACACTGATCTTAATTTTTCTCAGCTGCATGAATTGATGCACATTCATGTTAATGTAAAATCCTCAACTATACAAATCTTCTTCAAATCTACATATTCCTCACCTATTAGCCAACATGCCCAACGTGGATTTGTGAAAAGTTTGAGTTGATTGCATGGGAATGACACAGTGTTTTATTATGAATATTACAGGGTCAGCTTAACTCTAAACATGTACTTTGCAAGCTTGAATTATACCTCTCCAACATTCCTCGCTTCGGTAGTCAATACTATTGCTTCTCTTACTTTTGTAATGGCGGTTATGCTGAGGTAACTACCATTAATTTCAATCATCATTTTTATTTATTGCACATGGAGACAATGAAATTCGAAATTCTGTCATAACAAAAAAACTAATCAGGAGTTTTTCATATCTTTGCAAATAACAAGATGTAACAGTCGGCTTGAATTCTAACCCCAAGAGGTAGTTCAGTTGGCCTAGGACCACAGATTGCATCCGGAGGTTGTAAGTTCGAAAATGTACTACCACATTGGGGCTACATGGGAGTTTACCCTGCTTCCCTCTGGCCTGGAAAGATTAGTCTAGCTCAAAAGGTTGATAACCCTCCGATAGCAAAAAAAATAAAATAAATAAATAACAAGATGGAACAGTTGGAGAAATCAACCATGATTTGAACATGTCATAATGTGTTTTTAGAGGAAAAAAACAGCATAAACTCAAATGTTCAGGATTAGTCTTTTTAATTATTTTGTTTGTTTCTGTTGTACAATTATTTTTTGTGTTGATGCAAATTTGATCAAAAGATGAAATTTATATTTGTTACTGGTTTTAGGTTGGAACGGCTTGATGTAAGAAACCCACATGGGATTGCAAAGGTAGTTGGAACGTTAGTCTCATTGGCTGGTGTTATGGCCATGGCTTTGTACAAAGGACCGGTGGTGAAGAATTTATGGGGTGCCCTCATTCACCTCAATGGAAAGGCTAAAATACATGAGGATTGGTTCAAGGGTTCCATTCTTACTATAGCAAGCTGTATAGCATGGTCCATATGGTACATCATGCAGGTCTCTCTCTCTCTCTCTCTCTCTCTCTCTCTCTCTCTCTCTCTCATAAGTGTACTAAAATCAAAATAAAAAGTTATACATAGGACAAAGATCATTATCCTAATTACTTCTATGCATGGCACAACAAGAGCTTGTTTGAAAGGTGCTCATTGTTGCATTGCACCCACAAGTTGTGATTGACTGTTGTTATCAACAAATCAATTGATTGGTGGGGGAGGATCTTGCAAATTACTATGATCAGCATACGGCGAGCAAAAAGATGACAATTGGTAGACCATTTTTATATGGAGCTAATGTTGTGCGAAGGATAGCGTACACGATTATATGACATGCCCATTCTGAGATGGGTCATCCACGTCATCATCAAGGCCTTGTTCCAAATATTTTGGAGTCGGCTGCATGAATTATATATTTCTTCTCCAATATATCCTGAGCCAAATTCTCCATTCTAAAATGGGTGTGATAAAGTAAATATTACTATGAACACATTTATAATATAATTTTAAGGGGAGGTGCTCTTGTGAGAGACACTCTCACCTTACTACGAGAGACAAAGGTAGGGGCCCTCACATTTAAGTTGACATTAGATATGGATGTAAGAGCTCATACCTTTATCACTCATAGTAAGGTGAGAGTGTCTCTCACAAAAGCACCTCCCAATTTTAAGTCATTCAACTTAGTTAAAAATTGTTTGGCCACATGGACAGGGTATAGATGTGCATCAGTAAAAACTAGCAGCAGCTCATCAGATTGTATAGTATCAGAGAATAAACTAGAAAAAAAAGAGTTTGAGAGAAAAATAAGGAATCTTAAAGCAAACCTCATATTAAGATTAAACAAGGTTTCAATGATGATGATGATGCAGTAGATGCACACTACGCATGCTTAAAGAATTCAGTATATTTTTATACTTGGGGCTTGAGATTCAGACCAGGTCCTATTGGACCTAAGGTCAGATGCCCTTGCAATTGCAAATAGTGAAAAGCTTGGGACTGAAGATTTTCTTTTTCCAATTAAATGAGAATTAGTATAGGTTTATATAAACCATCCTATCAAGAATACTTAGGCAGACAGGGTCATTAGTTTTTTGGTTACTAACCAAGGGGGCTGGACCCTTGAACAACCCGTCTAACATAGGCATGAACCTCAGCACATGCCGGGCAGAGAACCGCCTGCAGGCGTAGGGAAGAGAATCACTTGCAGATGCAAGGTGGAGGAGCAATGGGGAGTATCCAAGGATCAAACACTGGGTAGTTAAGTAAGTACGGGACTCCCAACCACTGGGCATTCTCTTTTTTCTCAGATAGGGTCATCAGTTAGAAGTGTTATTTGGTGTTTACCAGATCTACCATGTTGGTTCAGAAAAAAAGAACAAAAATCAATTGTTAGTAGCACATATAGCAGGACCTATTGCTTTCACACCTGTATCTGAAATCTTTTCATAAATTATCCAAAAGTGTGAGGAACAAGATTTCATACAAAATATTAATCATATTACTTCAAGTGCTTATGACACTGAAATGGACCATCACAAGTTCTTCATGTTTGTGCGGCCACATACAAATAAAAGTTAATGGTGATTTTACAATGAAACTTCTCTGTTTGGATAAATTATTGCTAAATTGTCAATTACATTAGTAAAATTCTTATAAATTGCATACAAACTTTGTAAAGTTTTCAATTAACCATACACACAGTGATGGTTGTTGAGCTATATGCAAAAGATGAGTTTTGGTTGTATCAATTGTTTCTAGGGTTGGAATGTCTACTTGTTGCATGTAAATGTTTAAAGGGGGTTCAAATATGCTTATGATTATCAAAAGCTTCATCACCATCATCACCACCACCACCATCATCATAAGATTATGAAATGATGATAGTTCTAGCAACTGGTTTTGTAAGTGTTGTATGAATTTTCAGGCAGTTACATTAAAAAGATATCCAGCACAACTTTCCCTGACTACTTGGATGAGCTTTGTTGGCGGGGCACAATCAGCTGTATTTTCAGCATTGGTAGCCCATGAACCAAAGGAGTGGATTGTTGGATTCAACATAGACCTTTGGAGTATCTTGTATTCTGTGAGTAGAAATATCACTACTTAGTCCACAATGTTTTTATGCAACAAAGTAACTCTCAAAATTCAATTACTCTGCTGCAGGGAGTGGTGTGCTCTGGTTTAATAATCTTCATTCAACTATGGTGTACAGAAGAAAAAGGACCTGTATTTGTAACCATGTTTAATCCTCTGGGTACACTATTTGTGGCATTTCTAGCATACTTTGTTTTTGGAGAGAGACTGTATACTGGAAGGTAAGAGTAGAAATTATCCACTCCAATTCTATACAAGCAAAACTACATTTCTAATGTTGCAATGGTTACAGAAATTCTAACTACGGAACTACCCCAAAGTGTTAAACTATTGTAAGAATTATTCTTCATAGAACCTCAAGCAACTGAGAATTTCCTTATGACAAAGTTTCGTGCATGCTTTGTATTGTTGTAATCTGCAACATCGAATATGAAGCACAAAAATCTATCAAAAGACAGCTCCTATGGAGCAAAATTTTGAGCACCTCCTTCCATTGTGGTGCTTGTCTTTTCAACCCGCTGGATTCCTAATATATGGGAGATTATGGATTCCACATTATTGAATTAAATGCTCAAGAAACAGATAACTTCTTTCTGCAAGCCTTTTTCTCTTATTGTCATAGAAAGTGAGAACTGTCAAACATTAAAACAGCCCGCTATAACACAAGTTTTGTGCAACCTTCCATGAGCGGTGTCCCTGAAAAAAAAAAAAAAAAACTATTTTTTTTTCTTTCTTTCTTCTTCTTTTTTTTAGAGAGAGAGAGAGAGAGAGAGAGAGAGAGAGAGAGAGAGAGAGAGAGAGAGAGAGGTTTTCAACTCAACATCAACAAGAAGTACTTTCTATCCATACCAGTTACTTTCTACAGAATAGAAAATCTTTCTATACAATTATGTGTACCAATTGATTCATATATCACAATCTAACAAACATATAATATGACTTGTGACTTGAGGAGCGCACCTGAAATAGAGTCTTTGAAAATATAATCAGACCAGATACACCACAAATGATGAATGCATTGAGTGTCGGCCCCTTTTCTTTCCTTTTTTTTTTTTTTAAATAAAATATGAATTCAATGGTACAGATGAAATTAGCCAAGAAAATTTCATCCTCTAAATATTAAAGGTTTTGAGGAACTTTCACCTGCATTTTTTTTACAGTTACTACCATTATTAAATGTAACTCTCCATTTTCATTATAATTTTTGTCATAAAAGTCTATCTATTATCAATCTACACAAATATACATTCAGACATGTACACAAATACATATGATTCTTAGTTCTAATTTAAACATGTTATTTTTTTGGTTTGTTTGTTTAGCATATTGGGAGGTGCTATAGTGATCATGGGTCTTTACTTGGTATCATGGGGCAAAGAAGGGGACAATGCAGACCCTATCAAATCTAAAGAGCCTTCCAGTGTGGATTCTCAAGAGCTCAAGGAAGAAACCAAGAATGCAACTAACTATTATGGTGGAAGTGGGGACGGGAAGAAATCTCTAGATATATAATGGTTCTTTACAGTATTGCAATGTAAGTCCCAGTGCCATCTTTGGAAAAGCATAAAGCATAAAAATGCTGGGAACCAAGAAGAGATAGCCGCCCTCACTTTGAGCATTTGTATAAAAGCATAGAGCTTGAACATGCTGGGAACCCAGATCAGCTTGTGTTTTTCACTTTGAGAACTTTTAGAACAATATTTAACATGCCACAAGCTTTGGTAGATTGATCACAAATATATTGACTAATGTTGTATCAAGAATGAATATCAAGTCATCATAACTACAAACCAGCTATAAACCGTTTCCTAATTTGTAGAATCTTGAAAAGAAAAATGTTGACAGAAGAGGGTTGATCCAAATTGCTATCAAATGGTCAAAATGGATCCGAAACAATCTTCAAGGTTTGAAAGCAATTGAGTCTGTGGGATGACTACTGATGTCTAGAAAGGAAAATTACATAAATTGTCATGAGAATCATATCCATTAAAAAAAAAAAAAAGGAAAAGCCTTCGTGAAAAATAATATGGTCATTAAAGATGGTGCTCTATAACTGAGCAACACCACATCAATGTGCATCAACTTTCCACCAAGTTGCATAAGAGATAAAATCATAGAAGTGGTAGGCAAAACTTATTCCACGTTCATTCATAGCCAGTAAAGTGCATGCATTATATCCCTCTGACTATCCTTGTGCCAATAACCCATTATGTGGCTTAACTTGTACTTGTATCAACAGTAACAAATGGCAAAAGCAATGGAGTAATCTGATTTTATTTATGATTAGCAAGTAAACATATTTACATCATCAGCTTCCATCTTGGTACAGTAAATCAGTTAAAACCAAGGCAGAAAAGCATTTTGCACCTTCATAGAGGTGAAGAATAAACCACATGAGCAGAACCAATTAAAGCAAGACCCAAAGAAGACCAAAGCAACGAGTTGAAATTGAACATTAAAGGACATGAGCTTCATTTTTAAGCTTATCTATAAGCTCATCCACAGAGGAAAGTATCACACCAGCTTTCCTCTTAGGGGGTTCAGTGACCTCAACGAGCTCCAAATCAGGCTTGATTTCCATGTTTAGCTCTTCAGGAGTTACCTTCTTGATAACCTTTGATTTTGCTTTCATAATGTTGGGAAGTGTCGCATAGCGTGGCTGGTTAAGTCTCAAGTCCGTGCTGCATTGAAGACATCAAACGCATTTCATTGGAATTAAAGCACTGGAAATGAGAGAAACGCACTTCATTGGAATTAAAGTACTGGAAATGAGAGAGATGCATTTGAAGACATCAAACGCACTTCATTGGAATTAAAACACTGGAAATGAGAGAAACGCACTTCATTGGAATTAAAGTACTGGAAATATGAGAGAGAGAGAGAGAGAGAGAGAGAGAGAGAGATTTCCTCTCTTGAAGTCCGCTGGTATCATAGGAAAGGAATGGTCTTATCACCAAAATAACATGTGAGATCAAGAGGAAATGAAGATCACTTCAGTCTGGTAGTGAACATCACTCTAATCTAAGCGGTGTTCAGGCCCGTCACAATAAACAGTGACCTTGCATTTTATTTTGGGTAACAAAACTCAAGTCAATTCTCCAATCGGAACAACTTTCAGGCCCATCACAATCATGGGCTGCAATTGATCCTATGCATATATTACATTCTAACTCGTAAAATGAGGACCAAACAGTAATAATCCCCCATTAAAATTTTTCTCAATGAACAGTCAGGAGAAGGCATCACCCTTTGAGAGCTGTGCATGCTTGATTCCCATGCTGTAGCTTGAGATTGAAGTATTGCGGGATTTAATTTGTTTCTATTAACCATGTTACAATATGCAGTTCTACAGATCAGTATTCAGTGTTTTTAAAGTTTTTTAAAAGCTAACACACAATAAATCCTCCAGTCACTTCTAATGCCAACTATATTATGGGAAGATCGTGACCAACTAGGTCATCCTTTATTTCTAAAATTGGACATTAAAGCAACAACAAAAGAAAACAAAATGGTATATGGCGGAGTAGATAAACGGGACTAAGCAAATAATATCATATCTCAATGCATTGAAAAATACTAGTGGAAAATGGAGATGGTTGTCCCACATAGAAAGTTCTTCTACTCAAGTAACAACTACCATCTTCCTAAAGTTAACTGTATCAAACTTATTTTGTTTAGAGTTCTACAGGAAACATGTTCATGGTTATTAAATAAAAGCTAAAACAAGTGCAACAGCATTGGGAAACCAACAAAGCATGTGAATGAAAGTTGTAACTGTGTGTGTATCTAATTTATGCACACTTGTATGTTCATGATACTTACGTGATAACTGCTGGTAGATCCAAACTGAGAGTCTCGAGGCCTCCATCCACCTCCCTGTCAACTTCTACTACTTGCTTTTCTTTGTCCAGGATAACCTACTAGAAGGCACCAAAGTCATGACAAAAAGAAAGATGTAAAAATTTGGAACATTAGGTACCTAGTTGCTAATCAAATAAAAAAAGAAAAAAAAAAAAGTGTAAACCAAGTTTGCCACAGGTATAGATTGACCACAGATTTAGGGTCTTTCAAAGGCCACATTTCCTTGATAAGAATAATTTATTTACTGAAATTAAGGATGCAACCATAGAAGATAGGCCAATAGTCTGAACAAAGGAATTCCCACACGCAAGGGCTAATTTATCACTCACCCCAATCAGCAAACAATGATCCCATACGCGCCACATGCACTGGATCATTGTGAGCACCTCGCTGTGTGGGGCCCCTCCTGGGGATGGGACTGGGGGAATTGGGATATCTGGGGTGGCCCTACCTTTGTACAAAATTTGGGGCTCACCTAATCATCCTAACCCCTTCATCAATGGCCCACGAGTTTCAATGGCTTCATATTTAAAAAAAATAAAAAAATCAGTCAATCCAATGGTCCAGTCCATTCAGCTGTGTAAACCCCAAGATCCAATGACTATCAAGGGGATTCCAGGTTTTGTAGACTTCTCGGACTGATCACCATTGGGCCCCACGATCAGGCGTGCACCATGAATGAGATATATGATAACAAACGGAATGGTTAGATTGTTGAATGAGGTTTTTTTTTTCACAAGCAACCCGGATATGGGCAGCTCAAATCTATCATTATAACTCCTAAACCAACTATTGAAAAGTGATGGTTACAAAATAACATCTTTCATTTTACAAGCCATGTAAATGGACAAAGATAATATGGTAGTGATCGACAGTGAGAGCTCTGAAAATATTGAGTGACAAGCTCCTGTGGATTGTCTATAGCTATGGACAACCTTTTATTTTGTTCAATGCCTAATGACAGGTGATGAAGTACAAGTTTAACATAGGTGTCACGTTGCCTTTATTATCAGTGGTGATTATAAGGATAAAGGGTGGCAAGATGTAGTGTCAATGGATGTTGGGGATGCTTTACATAGAAGAACATGGACGTATGACAAGAACGGAATCCGTTACACATACTGAAATACATTTGCTAAAGATGGCAAAGTTGTTAGACTTTACCCTATGAAGTCGAAACAACCAAAGAAAGGACCAAGGTCAAGTATTACCAAGAAATTGCTTCAAGTCAAGTCTACAGTGGTTTGGGTCCGACATAGAAATACTAACACATTCCATTGCTCCTCTTAGGATCAGGGATTGGTGGACTTCTTTTACGAGCTTATGTGATTCAATGAGCCCACCAATACAACCTCAAGCTAAATCCTGGCCCCTTGCTTTATGGTGGACCTTGTGGAAAAGTTGAAATGACTTTATCTTTAGGGGCACAATCGTTAAGCCTCTTAGTACAATAATATATGCAAGGAATATGATTGTTGACTCTATGGGTAACTCAAAAAATGAAAGTCAAGGGCACTCAAGACATCACCAAGATTTTAGCCCGAGGAACTCTAGAGGCATGGCACAGGTGTTCTCAGATGCCGCCTTTAGAGCCATGGATGGAAAAGCAAGCTTTGGTTTCGCTATTTGGTTTGATGGTTGTTGGGTGCATGCAAGATCGATCAATGGAGCCAAGGTTACTTCTTTAAAAGAGGATGAGACAAGGGATATCTTATGCGGGTTGAAGGAAGCTCTTCAGTGGGGATTCCACAAGAACCACCGCTTATCGGACGCCCTAGAGGTGATTCAAGCCGTTAATGGGGTGATGGATTGGTCTATCCATTCTATTTTGCTGGATATCAATGATTTGAGCTCCAAGCATGAAACCATTGCTTTCTCCCATATCCCAAGATTCTTGCCAAGAATTCTTATGGGTCTGGTTTTTGCTTTCGGTGGGGTGGGGGCGGGGTTGGGGGTGGCTGAGGCTTGGGCTCTAAACCCATTGTAATGTGGTTCCTTTTCTTTTGTTTTGCTTGTCTTTCTGATGTGTTTGTTTTCTTCTAATGAATTTCTCTTTTTAACCAAAATAAAGTACACATCTACAGCGGCGATACAAATAGAAATAGAGCTCGAGGTCCAGCTCTTTTGCAACTGGGGGGAAATGGGCCAAACCCACCAAAATCGTAGCCCAAAAGAAGGGATTTTGTAATAACTCATTTAAGGCAAAAGGAAATCCTTTTCCATTAGAACTTTAGTAGGTACATATCAATTAAGATGTGATTAGGATTTTAATTAGAAACTTGATTTGGTTATAGATATAAATCCCTATCTATAAAACTTTCAGTTTTACGGTTTTTGTTTCCTATAAATAATCAGTACAGTAGAGTTGGAGTTTAATAAAAATCTGGTGGGCTGATTATTTCCTCTCTTGAAGACCTAATTTCATGCTTCGGCACTATTATCTCATCTTGATCAAGCCTTCTCTCGAGGGCCTGCAACAGATTTATATCCCCCGTTTGTTTTCAGATTCTTTAAATTTGAGAATAATAAAGCGAAAGCAATATTTTCAGTGGAGAAATGACACAGAAGGTGTCTGACCTTTGAGGCAAAGGTTCCCTGTGGCCACTTTAGTAGACCAGCTACCATCTGCCCTGTTTGATTGCAATCATCATCAATGGCCTGTAGAAAAACCCAGAGACACAATAATAGTGTGCTGTATTAGAAGCAAAGACAATGTAGCTCTCAATGAAAGTTGAAGTTGCAACAGCCAAAAGAAAAGTTTTGAACTCCACACTTTGGCATTCAACAAAATTAATAGAGGAAGCTGTTCTCCTGGATTAATGATAGAAGAAGGTAAGAATGCAAAGAAGAAAAAAATTTAGGAACATTTTCAACTGTAAGAGAACCTAAACCAAAAAGAAAAAAGTAGTAGCACTGAAACATAAAAACAAATGGACAAAAATAATTCCACTTTATACAAAGAAGTTTCCAAACTAAATTTGAAATAGCATAAGGAACTCCAACAGGCCAAAATAATTCATTTATTGAATTATTTTTTGTTAAAGTATCTAATCTAATTTCACAAGATGGTTGGAAGAAGTATCTAAATCATTAATCCTCTGAACCTCATTGAGTTCTTTCATTCCACCTTCCAACCACATAATCTCAATAAATAGAACATACTTAAAACAAAATTTGCAAACCCAAAACCAATGTAAGAGAACTACAAATATCAAATGCAATAAAAAAAAATGAGAAATTGCAATTTTCACTTTGGATGGACCCAACCAAAAAGTAATTGAAAGCAATGTAAAGAGAAAATAACAATCTAGATTATTAATCCTTTGAACCAAATTATTTTCCTCAATTCCCTCGTTCTGACATTAATCCCAAACACTCTATGTATGCATCAAAACATCATTTATAAAATTAAATGCCCCAACTTTGAAATGGATAAAAATAAATGGTGAGAGAGATATTTTCCATTTAAATTCTCTAAGCCAAACAGACTAACAGAATCAGGTAGGGGATATGATAAAAGTAGAAAGGGAAAGAGAATAGAACAACACTGTCATAGAGAAAATAAGAATCAAAATATTTCCTCCATTGGCAGAATCAATTCTCTCATTCCTAACATCTTCTCTTTAATCCTGCAACTCTCAATTTGATAAAAGCATGAATCGTAGCTCTTAATACTGAAAGAGCCCATAAAATTTTGAAATCAGAGGAGAGAGAAAGAGAGATTTCTTTTTTTTTTTTTTTTTTTTCAGTTCTAGTAAACCAAACAGATTAGCAAAACCCAGATGGGTTATTGCGTCAAAAAGCAAAAAATCTGAAAGGGAACCCAATAGCACCATGAAGAGAATTGAAGAATCCAAATCACCCATCCATTGACCTAATGCAATTCCTTCACTCTCCACATTCTACAATCCAATCCTAAAGATCATTTATTGCAATAAAACAAGCATCCAAGCACAAATTCATGAACCTAAAAGCACCCCATGTCCAATTGAACAGAATAAAACAGCAAGTAAAAGATTGTCATCCCAGTTCTTGCAAACCAAGCAGATCCAAGAAAACCCAGATACGAAATCGCATCGAAAAGCGGAAAAATGAAAAAGGGGTGCTTTCCATCTCCATCACTCACCTGTTTTCCGAGGATGAGGAGGCCAGGATTCTCAGCCTCGACAAGGGCTTTGAGGAGCTTGGCAACGGAGAGGGGGAAGAGGGGTGCGTCTGTGGAGACGTGGATGGCTCGGTCTGCGCCCATGGCGAGGCCGGTCCGGAGAGTGTCGATGCATTGGGCGGGACCCATGCTGACGGCAATCACCTCGGAGGCTTTGCCGGATTCCTTGATGCGGAGGGCCTCCTCCAGAGCGATTTCGCAGAAGGGGTTCATCGACATCTTCACGTTCTTCGTTTCTACTCCGCTCTGATATCATCATATCATAAGAAGAAGAAGAAGAAGATGATGCTGATGAAGTTGATGAATAAGATATATAAAGAATCGATAGAGGAGAAGAGTACCTTGTCGGATTTTACTCTGATCTTGACAGCGTAGTCAACAACTCTCTTTACAGCCACCATGATCTTCATCTCTGCGTACAAATCAAATACAGATAGAGAGAGAGACAGGGAGGGAGGCAAATGGGAAAGCCTATTCTTTAGGAAGAAAGATGAGCACAAGCTCTCAAAGGCAACAATGGAATAGCCTGAGAAGATTAGACTTGGCTAGATACAGTCAGTCTCCAGTCATGGGATGGAGTGGCCAATGAGGTGTGCCCACCTGATCAATTCAGTGCCAGATGAAGTTTGGGCCACTTGAGATGAGAGGCTTTGATTTGAGAGAGGTGTATATCATATATGTGCCTCTCTCCTATTCTCACCAATGAGTTAGGGCAAATATTCTCTCTCTTCTGTTCTCACCAATGATTTTAAGGGAAAATATTCTCATGCTAGCAACTAATTCTATGCTTAGTGAGCCTTTAACTTACCTTAGATTGAATTTAAAAAAAAGAAATTCTATAGTTATTCATTTTTCATCTTCCCTTAATTCAACTTCCATCAAAGGGAATGTTGTTAGATAGTCATTTTTTGATATCAAGTTTGGTTTTTCATTTTAATCCACTGTATAAATAAAATCTAAGGTATTCAACATTTCAACCCCATGAAACAGGCAATCCATTAGTAGCTCAGTGATGAGCATCTCCTTACCACATAAACAGCCATGTGTGGGTAAACGTAGAGAATTGAGCTGTCAACTAAGGAAATTAGGAGCTCCCATTCAAGAAATAAATGAATAAAAAAAGAAGTCAGGAGTTAAAATGGAGAACAAGTTCAAGGGTGAAAAATAAATAGAGGAAAAGAAAAGAGAAAAATGTAAAGAAATGTTTTACTTCTATCAACAAATTCACAGTTTCACTGTATTTCTTCTCTTTTTTCTTTCCTCCCTTTTAATAGCAAAACCCAACTGAGATAAACAGAGTGGGCCTTGAGGCTTGAAGATCTTCATGGAGGGAGAAAAATTCCAAGAGTATTATTCACTGAAGTCTGATTTTGAGGATAACCTATGATTCACAGAATGGACTTGATCATGCAACCCTTCCATTCCATGAATCTATTTCGTGCCAACTAGCATATCACCACCCCTTCAAGAGTTACATAACCACTATTTAATCCATTCCTCAGTATTATTGTTTACCCTTCCCCTTACTGCAGAAACTAGATTCATCATCTGGGGGTCGGCCAAAGAAGCTTGATTGAAAATGCAATAACTTAAATCAAGTCCCCGATATGCTGGAACATGGGCCTCAAGATCAATCTCTATAAGTGGCTTGATCTTCAATAAGTAGTGTCTGCCATCCTTAGTTGCAACTTACAACCAAAACCATGCCCAATACCTGTATAACAAGCACTGAAACCTTTCTAAGTCTGAAGAGCAGACATTGCACAAATAAGGCCATTCAATGATGAAAATTGTTCCGGCGCAGCTGACTTTTAGGTCCAAGCAGGTTTCCATCTTGAATAGTTATTAGTCTGATTCCTTCAATGAATCAATGGACTATTTGAATATACAGAAACTTGCCATTCAGTGGAATCTGAGGTGCTGAGATTTTGCTTAGGGACTACATTTAACAAGAAATCAAGCATTGAAATTGGATTTCCTTAACTGATAATAATTTTATTCCATCAGCTTTATACATAAAAGCAAGCATTTTCTGAAAAGAGTGCTAGTTAGAAGAATATTTATATACAACCTCAGGCAAAAACCAAAAGGCAAGCAATTAGACACCCAGAAACCAATTGGAGAAACTATAAATACATGATTGTGCATGAGACTATTGAAAATGTTCCCCAGCCATGGCTCTCAAACTGGCTGTGTCCTGGAAGTTATTCCAGCCATCCGTGGGGCTTAGAATCATATGTTTGCTGGAGTGCTGCTAATGTTGTATGAAATTCTTCTCTTACTCAGCTACGGCAAGTCTTGCATGTATTGATGTAGGACTTCTTGTCGTGTTCACACTGTAGATATAAACAAGAATCAACGTTAGTTAAATCAGTGGTATAAATCCCTCAGAAATACTAAAAAATAATAAAATTCCTTAGGAACATTAAAAAAAATTAAGCGCCTCAACTGAAACGCAAAATCCTTTCAGTTTGTTTTAATTGTAAAATATCCTCCAGAACTAGTTCACAAAAGTCCTGCACAATATTTGATTTGCCGAAGTTCGAAACTTTATGTTATGCTTGGGCTAACAATTCATATAGGTCATTTCTGTGGATGTGACCCACACAAATTCTGAAACGGCAATCCCAGCCGATATCATTGCAAATTTTGCCCACGCTCTTTGACTGTGATTTCACAATAAATTTGCACTGCAAATCTGGATGGCTAGGATGTTCCAATGAGTTCTGTTCAGTTCCGCTTAAAAAATGAGACCTATCAATGAACAAAATGTATCTTTATTAGGCTTTTCTCACCTATAGGGTTGCTGACTCAAGAAATTATCACTCCCCAAAAGAAATCGATTGACAATGTCCAATTTTGACAATTTTGCCAGAGTACAAAAGAATTCAGACAAGTTGTACAAAATTACAATTGCTTCCCATGAAACCAGTGTAAATTTCTATCAAGAAGACAGAAAATAGGTCTCAAGCATCATGGTAACTAAGTTCTACAAATTATGGACGCCATTCACAAGTACATTAATCAAAGCTCAAGAAAACATGAGCATTAACAAAGCTCACCAGAAGAGGAAATCACCACTGGATGACATCTTTCCAGAAATCCAATCAGGAACAAGTTCTTGCAATAGCTTCAGTTGTTCTTCAACTTCCCCTGCAAATTCATATCAAGAAAGCTAAGCCTTTGGCTGTATATTCTCATAACTATGAAGAATTAGAGGTATTTACCTTTATCGACTATATCACAATGATTGGCAATTATCTTGTACATGAGCTCTTGTTTTGTCATAACTGACCGCTTCATAGACTGAAAAATGAGATGGATCATATCAAAGAGCTTAGGTAAGCATGCAATCATCTGTTGTCGTCTCTTGGCTTCAATGACACCTGCGTCGCGGTCCTCCATGGACTTCCTCTCTTTGTCTCTAACCTGTAATGGAAAATAGTGTTAGTCCTTTCCCAGCAGCATACAACTAGGAGCATAGAGATGTGTTCCAAATGAGCCATGATGCATGGAGTATGAATAGTATTTATGAAAATTCAAGATGTTAAATGGGACACTGGCTCAGATTGCAAATAACCCAAACAATGGGCGGGGGAGGTTTAAAAAGCACTTTGCGAACTTTGACATCCAATATTTGGCCTATTTTTTCAAATATGGACTGCTACTTGCTGCTTTGTGAAGCATCCAACTGCCAGTGTTGGAGTATGCAGAGTGCCTTGCCAGGGAGAAAATTGAGATTAAGCTATCCACTTTTGGGGTCCATCTACCGATCAAGAAAAAAAAAATACTTTTGGGGCCATCAGCAAAGCCAACAAAGTCAAGACCAGAGGACCTTTTGCATATTCTTTTCTGAAAGATCTACTATGCATATGATCGGTTGAGAATCATAAAATTTATGGTGATATTAAATAGACATAGCAAGTCAAGCATTGATAGAGAGAGCCTTCAAACACAATTATGAAAGAAAAAGGGCTCAGTGGGTAATAGATCATCACCTTGGGAGGTGATTGTGTTGTAATTTCATAGTTGGGTAAGACTCATATACCCTGGGGGCCTTGAGTGTTCTTTGTATTTATTTTCTTTTAATATAATTTTGTAGTACCTTTCAAAAAAATGAAAAGGCGCCATAGAAAATATTTTCTGACCTAATCTTTTGAATGTAAAAAATTATTGAATGCTAACAATGCAACAAAAATAAAGAAAATGTAGTATTTTCTACCATATCAAAAGAGAACCAAATTATTTTATAACAATTTATGTTCTGATGGAACAAAATTTGGTATAGGAGGGATGCTTTGCTGTCCAAAGAGTAGACTTTCAGCTTTCAAAGAGCTTCAGAAGCATTGCAAAAGAAGTATACACTCAAATAGAGTTCGAAATGCACCTTTAGTCCATTCATAAGTATAAACATTACCAGAAATCATGTAACTAGATTATTATACATCCTGAACAATCTTACAGAATATTTTGTTTAAAATGAGTGATATTATGTGAATCATGTCAAATACAATGATCAGTAAAGTTTCAAAGTGATTTACCGACTGTAGGAGTGTATCTGGAAGTAATTTAATGATAGCAGCATCAACAGAAGACATTGCATCCTCATCCTGTTCAGCCCGTGCTTTCTTTTTCTTTACTGGAGTATCGAATTTCAGGGGACGATTCACTGATTTGTTTGGTGAGGTCGAATCATCATCTGGATTCGGGCGATATCGTTTGGGTGTCCGTAGCTTAGGCGTGGTTATCATCGGCTTTGATGGAGTAAACACCAGCTTCAAGGGAGTCCCTTCAATGTCATCCAGTTCTTTTGGGGTGTGATCTTCACTCTTTGTTGGTTTTCTTTCTTCTTCAAGACTTGCAAGAGGGCTTGATTGAGGTAACTTGAACTGGGTAGAACAGAAACCAAATGATCTTTTACCGGTAGGTGGTTTAGAAGGACATTTGATGGGGGATTGAAAAGCAGAAACATGAGGAGGTTGCTGAGTTGTGATTGCAGGGGCTATAGGTTTCAGAGGAGATGTTGATGGATGCAGTTTAGTTTCTTCAGATTCCAGAATAAGTTTCTGAGAAAATCGCCTTTGGAAAGATTGTGACATATGAGAAGGGCGTTGGAGAGAAGCATCTGATGATGAAGATGGTATTGGGAGGTTAGATTCATGGATTTTAATAGAAGTTGAAAATATAGTTGTTTTTGTTTCATGTGGAGTACCTGTGATGCTTGGAAATACATTTAGTTTTGTTTCATTGAATGGCTCTGGTAGTGTTTCCTCTGGTATCTCCTCGCCCTGATATACAAAATGAATAGAAAAGGAATCTGAGATATGCTATATTAAAACATGCATTAAAATTCAATCAATACCAGATAAATAGAAAACTAAAAAAGAGATGAAACCCAATTGGAACAGTTAATCATTCCACTTTTTCTTTAATACAAAGAGACTCTTTCTGTTGTATTCATATTTTCAATGAATTCAAACATTGCGAAAAATTTAAACACCAGAAGAGAGGGAATGAAACCTAGGTTTGAATAAAAGGTGTTTCCTAGATTACCTACTTGATTTCTGATGCCTATCTGCTTTCTTTAAGTTTTCATAAAAGGATGACAGATAAACTGAAAAATGCATTATCAAAATATAGGAAGTTCTCTAAGTAAGTGTATCTAATATCATTGTTATTATACATTAGAGATGCAACCAACACTTTCATCCAAAAGCACCATGAATGAACACAAAAAAAAATGCAATGCACATTGAATTAAGATGGCCACCTACTCATATATTTAACTTCAGAACATGTAAGGAAAAAAAAAGTTTTGAGAATTAGGTACCTCAGCATGTGTTTTAAAGAAATCAAAGAGCCTGGAATGGAACATCTTCTTCAACATTGAATACCCACTTTCCGGTTTTGGTTTTTGCTTTCCACTATTCTCGAATGCATCAAATTGCAATGCAACTTGAAGGTCTGGCTTCATACAGAGAGTCCTCTCATCACGAATAAGGATCTTCTCTATACTGATTGCCTCAGGTAAAACATACTTCAGCTGTGCTAAATGACCATACGAGAACCTCCTAAACATAGTGAAGAGAAAAAAAATAAAGGATTGTGAGAGAACTAAACACAAATACACATATCATAACGTAGACATTTATCTACCAACATTTTCTCCACCTTTTTTTCTCTTTCAAACATAACCTAAGATGCTCAAGTGCCATTTTGTCTTCATGGAATTGAAAACATAGGAATTCATGGATCAATGGGCACCAAAAGAATTATTAAAGAGATGATGGCGAAGGATATAAGGTGGAGATGTAGATGAGATCTTTCGTAGGATGTAAAATTAAATTACTAGGGTAATAGCTGGGCATCCATTGATTCATTTTCTGTTATAAATAGGAGATTATTTGATGTATGTGCACATTTGTTTCCTCAATTATAACTACTTTTGGAAATACAAAGTCTTAGAATTCCTAGGAAGCCAATTACATGAAACAAACGGGCCCTAACAGTCTAGCCATTAGCCATATACATATCCAGTTGCTAACTGTCATTTAACAGAAAAGATTCCGATGATTGTACAGTCAATGCTTTCCAGTGAAGAGATTTCATTGTACAGAGCATTATAGATTTCCTCAATAAAAGTGAATGAGATTGAAAAGCTAACATCTACCATTTACCAAAAATCAAAATAAAAACTGAGAAGGGTTTTGTTAACATTAAAGAGACTGAAAAACTACCTGTCAGTTAGTGTTTCAATCTGAGGGCTGATGTTTGTAAAAGTAGATCTCAATCCCTTCAACCGAAGCAACCGAATGGAACTCACCAAGCAATTGAAGAACTCCACCAACATCTCATACCTTTATAAACACAATCAATAGATTAACAACAAGAGCAGAAAACATGCTACTAAAACCAATGTCAATCATTTGCGACATTCTCGGAAGCACTCCCACACTCATTTCAATCTAATGCTGCCACCCCAAATGATTTATGACAGATTAGCGATTTGGGGTCATCTAAACAGACCATGTATACGTTCAAACAACTGAAAAACTATATGAAACAAGAGGAGAAATGCTTACTTCTCTGGGAGCTTAGTGTGGGCTTTTGCTTTGGCAGATTTACGAACAGAGTCTAAGATCGAAGCAGCATCGATTGGGTCTTCGGCTTTTTGAACATCCTTGAGATGGGAAGATCCTCTCTGGTTTTTCTGCAGGCCTTGAGCGAAGCTTCTCACTTCCTTCAAGGAAAGAGCAACCCCACGGTTTTTCGCTCTGCGAGGGAGCCGAATGGGTTTTTCGGGGGTTTTGGAGCTCCATGGATTTGGATCAGAGAGAGGCGATTTGGGGATCGCTTTGTTCTCGGGCTTGAATGCGAAGGAGGAAGAAAGGATCGATTCAGAAGCCTGAGATTCCATTGCACAGAGAGAGAGATTGAGAGATGGCGGGAGATAAATGGCGGGAGAGGGAAGGAGAAGAGTCGTTATATAGAGGGGTCGTTTGGCGGGAGTGCTTGGCGGGAAGGTTGACGTGGCTTTGCCGCGTGTATGTTGCTGACTCAGCAATTAAAGTCTCTCTCTTTTTGCCCCTTCTTCGTCGGAGGATCTGCTGCATGATGGTGTGGCCCACTTTTCATATATCTTGACCGCTCAATAAAAGGAATTCACCGTTGGATGGAGTCCATGGAGAAATATGTGATTAACTCTCAAGATAGATATCAACCCTTTGGTTATGATCACGATGAGATTTGTAACAGTAGAGAATCTTCTTATTGGGCCCACTTTCACATGGATTGAATCTGAAAAATAAACCTAAGGTTTAGACTATCAAAGTGATAAAATCAAGGGCAACGATGATAATATGATGGAGCTAATTTTTGAATGATTGTTATTTAGGTATGGTTTCATCTAAGTGGGTTCTACGAACTGGATCGATAGTCGATACAACGTGGAATCTGCGCATGGGTGAATATTGTCTTGCAATTGTGGGCTTTAAACATATACCAAGATCATTTGAGTCCAGTACCTATACAGGATATAAAAGGCGTGTTTTTTTAGCAGGACAAGATTTTATCAATTCCCGCAAAAAAAAAAAAATCATGTCCTGTAAAATTTAGACTATTCATTTTATAGTCTTAAATTATATTATTATCAATTTTGCGGGACATGATTTTATTTTTATTTTATTGAAAAATGCTCTAAATTTCCTCTTGTATAGTATTGTAAAAGTCAGATTGTACCAGCCAATAAATTGTGCTCAACTGATAAACAAGGATGCTACCCCTGGGATCCTGTGGCCCTCATGGGGACCGGGCCATGGTTCGGTCCCCATATTCGGGCCACATAGCACCCCTCTCTGAAAAAAAGGGTTGAAATCTACAGTCAGATCACTTGAACCCATACATTAGTTATTCTGTAATACTATTTAAAACCATTTATTATTTTTCATGTCATGATGGAACTATGTAAAACTGAAGGGGTCAAACCAAGTTATACTTAGCCATCCACTATTTTTGTTAGACCTTTGGTCCACCTTTTTTTTAAACATCATTATTGGATGAAGTGTAACCTGCCAACAATGACATGGCAAATGTAGGAGAAGATTTCGAAAATCTTGCAATACTTCAATGGTGCAACTTAAGGCTTGGGGCATGTTTAATACGACTCAAGGCGTATTTGGTTCATGCTATATGAGTAGAACTGTGGATCATATAATTCATGGATGGCCCATGTGATCAGGCGCGGACTCGTGTTAGCACGGAGATACGGTCGCACCCGTGTGATTCGATGAACCCATGAAATAAAATCTTAAAATATTTGATTTTACTATTTTACTTCTTCACTTGACCATACACCGCACCATCCAAATGAAAATCTTGAATCCGCCATTGAATGGGAAACGGATCCCCTATTTGGTCCAAACAGGCTTCCTTGTTTGGACCAATCAGGGGGTGTCACATGGGGTTGAGATGTTACATCTCATCTCTTTAAAAATAATCACACATCTTTGAAAAATCACATCTCCCATATGGCACCCCCTGAGTGGTCCAAACGGGGTTTCCCAGTTTGAACTATACAGGGGATTTGGATCCCATTGCATGTGCTGATGATTAGACTACTGACAATCATTTATGGGCAAAGCTTAGTTTGGATGTCCCCACCTCCAACATTATCCATAACCTTCTTTAAGCTAATATTAAAAAGAAAAAGAATGACTAGTCCTTAATTATGCTTATCAGGGCCTAATATTTAGGCCAAGATGATTGAACAAGATCGAAAATTAGGACTGCTCCTTTGTACTAAGATTGTCTAGCTGCGCTCAGCAAATAGATTAGCCTAATAAGCCAATAAACTCATGGTTGAATGATGTTGGCACCTTCACATGTATCAAGCATGCGCAAAGGATAAAAGATAAAAGAAGAAAGGTAAGACAAATAAATAAGGATGCAAATTTAACTAATTTAAACAAATAATAGGTCAAGGAGGAGATGAGCATAAGGGGTTATTTGCCTTTTTACACGAAATGAAATCCATAGTATCTTAGTTGGTGAGATACATTTCTTTTGCAGAAACAACTCAGTAACATTAATGGTGAGGACTTAGAGGAGTGTGTGTGAGTAGGTATTTGAGTACTCAACTTAAAAAAAATGTTAAATTTGTGATACACATTACCATTATTTTTTCAAAATCACCATTTTCACAAGTACATCTAACAATTTTAAATGTTTTTAGATGTGTTTGTCTATTTTAAATGTTTCTTAATATCTATGAAGATTTATAATATAAAACCAATCATTTTCATACTTATCATCAATATAAGAATATTGAACGATTCGGATCATAAATTGAAGGCCCACAAAAATGTAGGAAAACAAATATGCAAATGGTGACTTTTAATGGACTTTTTTACAAATTTCTCAAAATCGATGAAGATTTAAGATATAAATTAAAGGATTGGGGTTTATTAGACATATAAAGAATATAAATTATTCAAATTATGAATTGAAAGCCCACAAAAGGGAAATAAAGAAATTTGGTTTGAAGTGTTTGACCCATAACCTATACCAGAAGGAAGCACTATTTCATATGTACCAACTCCTTCCAGGGGCGGATCCAGGACTTCTAATCTGGGGGGGCCTGCACTTAAGTTACACTAAAAAAATAGCAACAATGTCTCACCAAAAACTATAAAAAAATAGCAACAAGCACTTGGAAGGCACACAATTTTAATGAATTAGCATAAAAACCTAGCATATCAATATCAATGATCCTACCTTTAACAAAAAAAAGATTGACAAGAATACCGCCAATATCTTGATATATTGACATTACAAAGACTTCCAAGAGAACCCTTTCATCCTCCTCCTTTCTTCGGGCTTGGAACCGACAATGCAAAGGCTTTCTTAAGCTTGCATTGGCGGAGTTAAAAATGGGTGGTTTGAATAATCTCACAAGCCTGTAAAACAAACAAGCATACTTATAAAAACAAACAACAATAATAAAAATTATACATATATGCCAAAAGATTGTTAGATCACATGTCCAAAATGTTCAACAAGTTCGTTACAAATGTCCAATAAATGTTACAAAATAATTCAAGTATTTGTAAAGATATTTACTAACGGTTATGAATATTGCTAACGGATAATAAATGTGACAAATTACCTAACGGAAATATTTGCGTTACTAATAAGAAATCTCAAATGTTGCAAAATCACCAAAATGGTGTAGTGTATACTACTCAAAATCAACAAAAAAATGTCTTCACAATAGATCTTGACAAGTATGACAAAAGACAAACAAAAGTTAAAACATGACACTAGTGAAATCTTGACTTGCGTGGCTTCTTATTAAATTCATCTATTACCAACTCTATGTCGACTTCATTAGCAAATTCTCTTTCGATGTAAATAATCATGCAATCCGCGAGAAACTCGTCATCCATCTTGTTACGGAGTCGTGTTTTGACAAGTTTCATAGCTGAGAAGGCTCATTCGGCAGTCGCCGTGGAAACAGGAAGAGTCAAGACAAGACGAATCAATCTATCAATCAAATGATAAATAGTTGACTTTTCTGTTTCAATTAAAGCTCGACATAACTCATAAATGGTAGACAATTTCTGAAAACGGGGATGACAATGCACATCAAGCTTATAATGTTGCAATTGACTTCTCAAAATATGTATCTCTTGCTCCGTGAAGTCTTTACAATAAAACTTCTCAGCGAGCTTGCAAATATCATCAATATGAAAGTACTTAAAAGCATCTTTCGGGTCCAAAGCCGAACTAAGAGAAAGAAGCTCAATTGCCTCCTCAGAGAATCTACTCTTCAACTCCAGCAACTGGAAATCTATTACAGCATTGAAAATATCAACGCGATAATGATGCTCAACTGTAATACAATCATTCTGTTGGCAAGAATGACGTGTACCAATCATATGACGAGAACTCATATCAGGAATATCAATGTCATGTTTTATATAAAAAGAAATCACATCCTCAAGGAAGCTGCCCCAACATGTTTCTCTCAACTCTTGAAGAAGTTCATTTGTTTGAGACTAAACCCATGGCAGACTTTACTTGCAAAGCTTTACATAGTATATTTGTGATTCCCATAGTCTTATGCAATAAATGAAACATGAAGACAAACTCAAAATTTCTCATAGCAACATAAGAACCTTTAGCTTCTCCACGCATAGTGTTACTAGACCCATTCTTCATGATGCTTTCAAGAACCGTGCAAGTCGCATCATACATCTCTATCAAGCTACAAACAGATTCATAGTGAGAGCAACATCGAGTATCTCCAGCTCGTTGCAATGTGCGAACTTGATTAGCACCCCGTCCACTATCAAGCACACCACTTGCCAACAAATTATCAATTTCTATTTTTCGAGCTTTCTCCAACTCTTTCTTCCGCTTAGGCGTAACATGGAGATTAACAATGGATGCCAACTTCGAAAATAATAACCAAACGTCTGGCACATCTTTAGAAGCCGCAACTAATGCAAGTTGTAGTCGATGCGCAAAACAATGCACATAATATGCATAAGGACACTCCTTAAGAAATAGTGCTTATAATCCATTCCATTGACCATGCATATTACTAGCACCATCATAACCCTGGCCTCTCATATTTCCAATAAGCAAATTCTTGTGAGCAAGAACATTGGAAATCTCTTCTTTCAAGGTTAACGCATAAGTGTTTTCAACACCAACAATAGCAAAAAACCTTTCCCTAACAAAACCACCACGATCAACAAATCGTAGAATAATGACCATTTGTTCTCTATGTGAATTATCTTGTGCTTCATCCACAAGGATACAAAACTTTGCATCACCAACATCTTCGCGTATTTTCTTTCTCACATTTTCGGCAAATATATGCAAAAGTGTTTTCTGAATATCATGTGAGGTATACTTGGCATTTCCTGGACAATCACCTACTATTTCGGCAACTCTCTTGTTCAACATTTTCGAAAACTCGAACATTGCAATGAAGTTTCCACAATTCTTTGATTTTTTCGATTCATCATGTCCTCTAAAAGGAAACCCTTGTAGTGCAAGCATCCGAATATATTGAATAACATTTCGGAGAAGCAACCGATTATTTGTAATTGCTTCTTTAGAAAGTGTATTGAAAACAGTATCTATATGTCGAGAAGGATTCATTAGATTCTCACAATACATTGTCGCCGACCTATGTGGAGAACAAAGACCACCTTCATGTTTCAAAAAAGGACACTTCTTCCCATTGTTAACATTCTTCCAATTTTGAAACCCATCAATAGTAAATACCGGATGCTTCGGAGGATTTGTTTCAAAGAGAAAGCAATAAAAACAATATGCTCTATCCTTGTGGAGTGAATATTCTAGCCAAGGGAATAGTTTGTACCAATTAGCATTGAACCGTCGACCTTGCTTTCCAAATACTGTCACCGGATAATCTTTTTCTTTCTCATGAGTAGGTCGACAAGGTCCCATTCTAAGATAAGCTACCCGAACTTCATCATGTTTGTTAAGCGGGTATTCATATATAGCAATGTGTTTACCCGGATCACATTCAAATGAAGAAGTGACATCAACTTTCATAGGTGCAACTTCTTGAGCTTTGGAAGAATGTTCAACTACGATTCTTTGGACTCGAGAAGAAGGTTCAACTCCTTCAATTTCAACAACTTGAACTTTGGTAGGACGTCGTTCATCCTCATCAAGTTTTGAAATATCAGGAATAGACGTGGAATTTTTGCCGCTTTCAGATTTATCATCTTTTCTCTTATAGAATGATAGAAGAGTTATTGGTTTTTTGGGCGCTTGATGATGCAATATTATAACCTAAGATAGTAAATAATCATCAATATACAATACATAAGACTAGTTTTAATTTTTTTTTCCTAAGAATCTCTTGTATTGTGAAAACCTAATGCCTCACAAATCAACCCATGACGGACAAATAACACACCTGGGTAACAAATCAATCCCTCACAAATAACCCATAACAGGGACAAATAACATTCCAGAGAAGGCAAAGTATCATGCAACCAAGTATAAAACAACAACAACAATGATGATGATGGAAATCAGATACTCAGATGGTTTGCATTACCTTCATCCCCTATTTCCATCCATTGAAGATGTCTCTATTTTCCAAAATTTGAAAGTTAATCAAGATAAAGGGGTATGCAAATGGATCGTTTAATTTTACACAAACCAAGGATGACGTATACAAAAGACATGGTGGATTGATGCTGGGAACTTGCGCTATATTACCAACAAAAGAAGTATCTACAAGTAGCTTTTAGGAACACAAAAATTCACAAAATAGAGACACTTCATCCAAATTGCCCAAAAGGGGACTACTACTAGTGGTCCTTAACCCATCATAAAAACAAATTTGGATGGACCATTCATGAATTAGGGCTAAGATGGGTCGGGTTGTAACCATAACAATATGTTATATTATTTGGTAGATTTGTAACCTATAGACCAAATTAACTAAATCTGTGAATAGATCCTATCAATGGGCACAGCCAATCCAGGCACCTGAGGCCAGCCCAATTGTTTGTTATAAACCAAAGATATCAAACACCCACTTCATTTATTGCTCAACTAAAATCAGATGCAGAAGAGTTTCAACACAACTACTTTCTGAGAACTTGGATATGGAACAAAAGAGTAAAAGGCTATGACCCGGTGGGCCAACTCAGCACAAAAAAAGAAAAAGAAAAAAAAAAGAATCATGTTCCAACAATGAGCAGTTTCTCAAAATGTTTTTAGAGTTCTGTTAACTTTGATCTGAACTTGATTTAAATTCACCACCATGCTGATCTGCTTCCAAATGACCATAACCTCATGCCAAATTGCCAATAAGATTCGACCCAAGCTGAAATTTATTATCATATATTTATGTAAATATAATATAATATTATATATAGTAATATTACCCTAATATATAGTAATATTCTTAATTATGTATATTGCATATAATATACAATAATGGTGCTGATTTGGATACATCCCTATCTCGATTATAATGGATGACCTCACTATTAATTCTCAGTTTCTCTAAATACTCAAAATATCATCATTCACTAGATGATAATACGTCTGCAGGCTGCAGCGAATCAATGGGATGCCAAGAATAAGAGAATCTTATTGTTAGGCTTATAAGTCCATCAATGGAGCCATAATATTGACCCCTCCTAATGACAAGGCTCTGGCTCTCTCTAACCAGTAACCACCTACTCACAAACGAAATAGAAACAGGAAAGAAAAAAAAAAAACCTCAACACCCAAAACCCAAAAATCTAATCAAACATTCTCAATCCAAAAGTAACTGATGAAAGAACAATAAAAAAAATCTATCTCTCACCATTCAGCAGAATAAAAGCAGAGGGATCCCTCAAGTGGGTTTCAAATCCTGAAACATTGAAGCCCACCTGATCTCCTCAACTCCTGCAGTTGTCCAACACTCATCTTCTTCAACCTTCAGAGGGTGTGGACTGTGGAGCCCACTACTGCAGGGTCAATCATGAGGAGGAGAAAACCCACAAGAAAAAACCCAACAAAACCCAACAAAAAGAAAGAAAAGGGACAGAGACAACCTTTCCAGGCTCCAGCAGTGAGCAGACCAGCACCACCCTTTCCACTTTCCAGCAGTGAGCAGACCAGCCCCTGAAGGTGAAGACGCCAAGACGGTGAAGCAATGAAGGCTGAAGCAGAAGACTAGAAGAGGATGAGTCTATGAGAGGTAACAGAGAAAAGGGACAGAGAATAAAAAAAAAGGATTTTGACTGTTTTGAGAGTTGGGTTGTGGGCCTTGTGGCTTGTGAGACCGGGCCCAAAACTCAAAATCTTTTTTTTTTTTTGGGCTGAAAGCTTGGGTGGGCTGCAGCCACCCCAGGCCCCCCCTAGATCCGCCCCTGACTCCTTCTCATTTACATATTTAGTCACTTACCACCTTATGGGCATGTAAATGAAAGGCTGAAAATTACCTCATTTACTCACCTCATTTGTAAATGTGATGATTAAATGAGCTCAAACAAATGCAATTATGCAAAAATATCACGCATGTGCATTATTTACATGAATGAGTGCAAAACAAACTCTATAGGCATGGGATCCATAGGAACTCAATCCTGTACAAAAGAATGAAAAAACGGTTTTTCCCTTCTTCTTCCTATTTGGGATGGAAAAAGTTAAAGCCAATATTCTTCTCTTCCTATGATATTTTTTCCTTTTTTTTGTTTTTTCTCTCTCTCTAGAATTGGAATTCAAACTCAAGCACTCTAACTCCCTCACTCACCTCCATTACCAATTGTGCTGCAGCTTGAGGACCTCCTCATGCTAAAACTAGTGTACAAAAACTGAGCTTTCCCATGTGAGATGTGACAAATGTGGCCAAAATATAGCTCAATTCTCGCACAATCTATGCCAGCTGGGTCAGGCCTGGAGGTGGCCCAGTCATAAACGACCAACCTGGCTCCCACAACAAGTACATGTTTCAATCAAACACCTTGTGCATGAATTTAGAATCAAACTCTCTCTAACAACTAACAACTGAAATAATTGGAAGGAAACAGAATTAGTTGTGTTTTTTTAAGAAAGAGACAGGGTCCTCTTTCATTGTTTAATTTTTTCAAGGGATGGACCCCAACCCCAACCCTCACCCTAAACTCTAAATAAATTGAAATTAGTAGATCCCCCCTTACATCTTTAAAGCTATTTGTAGACACTCTCACTCCCATGTATAAGTGCTTTGAAAAAAAAAGAAGAAACCTCTCAAATAAATAAGAATGCCCCACAATCTTTAAAAATAATGAAAATGTTCCAGTTAGCTTAATTACCTTTCACCTCTGTGACTTCATTAAAAAAAATGGTGGGACAATTTGCAGTGTATACTTGGAGAATAAACCAATAAATCTCTCAAAATTAAAACAACATCCACAATAAACATGTATGGGGGACACCTGATGAATGTACTATCCTGTTTTCAGCCCATGTTCTTAGTGGGCCTCTCCTGATGAATGGTTCTGATTTTGCACCCTTTCAAATTTCTCATAAAACACATTCAGTTGGATTTTTCTTTTTCTAACAAAGTTCCATAAAAGGTGATGGGTAACTAAAGTTTTTGGGGGGCATTTTTAACATTGAAAAAAATGACCATTTCCGTCATTTAACACTCTAAAGTCACAATTGTAGTAGGCTTGGCTTGATTTGAATGTGACTGCAAGGGCATCTACAAATTATTTTCCAGAAATGAGGGGGGATCTACTAATAAGGGGAAGGATAAGGTGGGATTTTGCAAATACACAATTCTGTTTCTTTATATTAGATCTTTGTATGCATGCATTGAGCTGTGCCTTCCAACAATCAACCAATAGTTGGTGAAACCCTGTCCCAACAACCATGACCAAACCTCAACCCCATCAGCCGACCCAACTCATTACAGAACCCCAACAAACTGTATTCTATTTCAATCCCCATCAGATGATTATTCAACTACCAGAAAAACAAAACTACCAGAAAAAAGAGTGAGAGCAAATTAGGTGAAGGACTTTCTCTCCAACTGAGGGAGGGCCCACCATTGGATTGATCTGATCATGCATAAAACATGTGATTAGCTTCTCAAAAACCCGGTAGAGTTGTTAGAGCAAGATTTGGCAAGTGTCAACACATGACAGGAAATTTTTTTTACTGGCTCCCTACCGCTCACTTAGTCAAAACAGAGTGATCATTGATTTGATCATATGTAAAACACATGATTCACTTATCCAAATTCATGTTTGGTCAATGAATCAAATCAATCTAAGAGTGGGATAAGTACTATGATTTAGATGGAATTTGGGTCAGAACCCTCTGATTAAGGCATTTCTTTTTACGATGCTTCCCCAAAAGATTTTGTTGTAAACATCGCTTTCCATGAGTAAATAGAAAAATGTTGTATCACTTTCAAGAGAAAAGAGCATGCAAGATGATGGAACAGAAAACTTCAAATTTCAAATACATGCTGCTGTAGTATTAATGCCCTCATAACTGGCCAGGTGGTCCGGGTAAAGTAATAGACACAGACCACAAATTACAAGGCTAATTTAAAAACCCACATATGCAGCTCATGGGGACAAGCAAATCTCTCTCCTATAGAAGCCATATGTGCATTTTTTTCACAGTTTTTCTACCAATTTCAGATTTGCACTAATGACATATTTCAATCTTTATTCACTACAAATGCCCACATAACTACAGCTTGACCAGACTAAATTCTTTTTTGGGTACCACAAACATTACAATCACTATCAAATTTCAATTGAACTACGGGTCGAATTGGACTGGAATTACTGAATTTCTGGATCCCCTGCCATGGCCAAGTGAGAAGAAGGATCTTCGGATTCTTATACTGGTTTCATCACTACTACCGTCACTAACCTCATTTAGGTGAAGATTCTGCTGCAGGGTCTCTTGAATTGAAAGAAAGAGCTGTCTATCAGATGAAGAATCCATAGAAAAAGATCGACGAATTGGGTTGATGGAAAATTGGTCATCCTTCACTCTAACATCAATGCACTCATCTCCCATGCTAGAAACATGGTAGAATCTCCTTGTTTTCTTGGACAGGGTCCTTCCTTCCATCTTTCTTGGAAATTGATTCTGAGGACCAGCCATAGATGGGGGTGAAATCTCTGCAGAATTCTTCAAATCTTCACTTGTTGAGGTCTGATCATTTCCATCTGCAGGGACCACTTCTATCACTACATTTGGATCTCCACCAGTGAGTCGATGGGTGCTTTGATGAGAACCATGATATGGGTTTTGGGCAATGAGCTGTTGAGGGAGAAATGGGCTTGTGATTGAAATGCTTGACCTGCAAAGAGGGCAGGTGGCATTGCTCTGGAGCCATGTATCTATGCAGTCAATATGGAAGGCATGAGAACATTTGGGTAAGAGCCTTAGCTTCTCATCTTCTTGGAACTCATTCAAACAGACTGCACAATCATGGATGGTCTCCTTATCACTGTTTCCTCCTCCCACAACCCGTCTCTTGAATTGGAAGGTTGGAATGGCGCGGATCACCGATTCGTCAAGACCCTGGTTCCTGATTGTAGAAGAATAGATTATCAATCTCTCTTCCCCCTGAAGGCCTTGAGAGTTCGAAACTAGCCGCCTCAGAAGGCTGAATTGGTGCCAATCCAAGCAGCACTTGGTAACAAAGAGATAGTAGCATACAAGCAAGAGACCTGTGCTAACTATTCCTAGTATGGCAAGAGTCAATATGGGGAAATTGGCATCTGAAGAAGAAGACCCAGGTGAGAAGCTGTAGCCTCTATGAGTAGACTCCATAGCAAATGAATTCTAAAAACCTTAAAAACCCAAGTGATATAAATCACAGCAGAGATAAAAATGGGAGTGAGTGTAGGAATCCTAACAGAACAAGATTGAAGAGGGAGTGGGTCTTCTTTGGTTTCGAATAGAAAGGACAATGCATAGGTTGAATGAATGAATATGAAGGTTTAAGATGTTGGGACTTGTTTGAAACAGATAAATAATGTTTTGAAGTGTGCTTGGTACAATCTTGAATGAGAAGAGCCAAAAGAAAGTTGAGATTTTTATTGCAATGCCATGGAAAAGGCGGGAGTTCATATGGATTTAGTTTCAGAGAGAGAGAGAATTGAATAGATGGAAATGAAATGCAAGAGGGGAGGAGGAGAGAGATAGGATTGGAATTCAATGAATTGATGAAACTTGTGCAGTGTCTCCCAATCACGCGGCTTCTTCAGTTTGTATTAATTTGGAAGATGGTCTTGCACACCACAAAAGCCTGGTGTGGCCTCTGCCTCGTCTACCGAACGCGTGGGTGGGGGGGGGGTTCACCCCAATGTGGCCTAATCAACGGAACACGTAGTCGGGGACCACTTCAATGTGACCTCATTATCTAAACACAGGTGGCAGGGGAGCAATTCAATCCACATAGTGCAAATTATGAAGGTTGTGTTGGATAGATTTCAGGTCCAACAATTTTCACCCTGCCAATGCTGTGATAGTTCGTTCAGGGGGAAATCTGAGTCGATCAACCACTTGGTCCACTTCCAGAGTTGGAGTTTCCACCAAGTGCACGTGAGGTGAGGCACTAGAGAAGGAAAAAAAAGAAGGCATTTGGAATGGCAATGGGTAGGATTTAAACGGGTCCTGCCTCCACGCGCTCCTATTAGGTGGTGAGGGTTTGATGGTGGTTTTCTTGGTTCGCCTTGGGTGGGTTTGTTGATCTTCACCACACTTATTTCCATGCGTTTATGTATTTTATAATTTTTAAGCTTTAATTTGACCTGACATGAACATCTCTGGCGGGTTTAGTATTACATGCAAATGACCTGTCACGGGTGGGTTGGATTTAGATGAAATAAATTTAAAACAGAGTGAATTTAGATTTACCTACTACATACCAAACCCGCCCCATTGTAGTCCTTATAAGGTGTTAGAAAATTGTATGATCCAACTGCCATGGAGCTCACACCAGATCAAGTCCGAAGGTGTGCTGCAAATGAACTTTCAATAATTCTTGATCTATCTCATATCGAAACGCACAAAGATTCTTGACGAATTCGGTTTCGATATTCATGTGGAACCAATAATTCTTTCACATGGCACCTCCATCTTCACAAAAATAATTAGGGCTCAGTTCCAGTGGTAGGGTTGTATATGTGTAGGCATGGGTGTGTGAGTTTTTATCGGAAAAAAAATCAGGCTGTAAATAGTTAGAATGTAAGATCTCTGATTGTCATGTGTTGCATCATTAGTTCATTAATCTGTCTGCAATTTTTTTTTCCATTTTTTCCTTCCATTAAGGTTGATCCTATTTTGGCTGTGATGGATTTAGGCCAATGCCAATATATGGCCAATGCGCGGGTGGAGTCATGGTTGAGTGGTGTTTGCACCTTTTAAATAAAGAAAAAAAAAAAGTTTGGGTGATCGTTTCCTTCCTGGTCCTCCAGTCCAATGCATCATTCCTGACAAAAAAAAGTCAATATATGAAGAAAATTAGTCTTAAGCAAGTTTCATTACTACAACTTGTAGTATATTCTTGGGCTCTGGCCCAACAAATACACAAGAAGCTTAGCGATCTAGGAACAATAAAATCTATGTATTGGTCTTGTTTAGACGCACCATGGTAGACCTCTAGCTTTTTTTTTTTCCTTATCTTTGGGTAATAGTATATCTTTAGCTATGATTTTTTTTTTTAATATAAAGCTTTAGCTATGAATTTAATAGTGGAACTAAGGGGTGCGTATGGGTTGGGACAGCCTGAGTCCGATCCGGACCCAGTCCTCTTTGGGCCAAGCTTGGATGTAAATCTAGGTCCATTAATATTTGGGCCGGGCTTGGACTCAGTGATAAAAAGCCCAAAGCCTGGATCAGCCTGGCCTGCTTGTAATTTAGCGATCCATTTGTCCAAAGAATTGCTAAAAAATCTAAACAACTAATAAAAGCCTGGCTTGGCAAGGCCTGATTGACTATATGTGCGGGATCAGGCCTAACATTTAGGGCACGTTTGGTAACAGGCGAGGAATCCATAGATCCAATGATTCTTTACTACCACTGGAACAAAGATTCCTTACTAGGGATTTGTATAGTCGAAGATTTTATATTGATATTAGTGTGTATCGATGCAAATAACTAAGAAAAATAGGGTTAGGTGTGCAAATCCACTTAAGAGAGGATTTTCAAATCCTATATGGGGTGGTTGGATCTGAAAATCCCAACAAATGAGGATTTTCATTCATCCAAATTCTTAGGAATTTACAATTGCCAAACATGGATCTACCCTAACTTTATGGAAATAAAAAAATCTTTTCCCTAAAGATTTGGTTGCCAAACATGACTTTATGGCCGTTGTCGAGCTTGGACCAAATACGGGCATGTGTTTCTAAAGCAGGTCATGCCTAGATATGACCTAGCTTAGCCCCGCCTAACCCATGGACACCCTTAAGTGGAGTGTGTGTGTTGGCATGTCAAATGGGCCGGGCAGTGTTGAGTTAACGGCCCACAGGGCATGGCCCGTGATCATCTTGCTAGGCTAAGGAGCCTGGGCCCGTTGGCCTGTTTAGCACGGCCCGCCAGGCACGTGGGTTGGCCTCTGTGGCCTGCCAAGCACGATAGGCCCGGCCCGCCCAAAAATGACTATTTTTTTAAAAATTATTTATTTTAACCCCCAAACAGCTATAAAACGGTCATATAAAAGGTATTTTATTTTCTTTTCAATTTTACAAAGTCTATAAATACTAACCCTCCCAGTTTGTTTCTTTTAATCAAAGTTTTATTTACCAAAAAAAAATATAAAAGACGTCAATCATTATATAACAGGTGGGCCCATTGTAACAAAATCACTGTCAAAATTGGGCCAAAAAAAAACACAAACTTCTTTTGTGCATTTTTTATTTTGGCACCTACCAAACATCACTAGATGGCTTTGTTTGGCAAGGTAAGCTTGGAAAATAGGTTGAGAACTTGAGTTTAATTGAAACCAAACAAAATTTATTGACCCAAATTACATCCTTTTCTAATATTCTTCTTTGGCCTGGTCAATAATTATAAACTTATAATAGTAACCCAAAAATATTTATATATATAATGTTACTTTTACTTTTATTATGATTATATTATCTCATTAAGACATAATCAGCTCTAAGTATGGTTTGGTCTCTTCACTTGTGCCTCAGACTATGGATCTCGTGGACTCACATGTGTCTCTTTGAAATGTGTCCAATTAGATATTAGGTCCCAACCAACCCATATATATATATATATATATATATATATATATATACACAACCCTAGCCATAATAAATATAAATTTAGGTGAGAGAATAAGTCTTTTTAAAAATATTTTTTGTTGAACTAATATTAATTATTTGAACATGAGTAGGTCGAGTTTGACCGAACCACTTAAATATCTTTGTCATTCTCCATACTTGTGTTCTAATTTTTAATTTTAATACCAAAAAGATGAAAAAAATTAATTGGGAAAAAAAAATGAAAGAGGCACGGCGAGCACGCCCAGCATCCCAGCCCACTCCATCTAGCGGATTGGGCCGGCACAGCCCGTTTCATCTGGTGGGCCGAGGACTTGCACAGCCCGCTTGACATGTGTTTTGTGTTTCATGGTAAGTTTTGGTTTCTGATCCAGGAGTAGGGACATAAATGAGTCACTTCTTTGCTGGAACCACACTGGACTTGGAGACTTGGACTTGGAGACTTGGAAACCAGAACTGCTTTGTAAAGGATGGTTCCAAGAAAAAGACACCACAACTCATAAATCCCAACATCTTCAGAACCGATATAGATAAGCTTTTACGTGATTTTATTTATTTATTTATTTATGTTAGCCTATACAAAGTCAAGAGCCCTATCTTAAAAACACACATTCAAGCTGTTTGAGCTAAGAAATATACGAATCATTTACAAAATTTGGATTAAGAAATATTTTGAAATGAATACTATAAACATGAAGATGATTCTAAATTTCCATGCATGGAATCCAAAATAGAGAGAGGAGAAATATAAACCCCATCCTCTTTAAATAATGGGCTAACATGCTGGCTCCATGGGTCACAACTAGTATTGATCCGGAACCAGACCTTGTTAGTCATTGGAATCTAAATTGGGTTCCATATTGATCACTCATGAATTAGAATCTAAGATAGGTTACAAATCCAATTTTGTACATGTTAAAACTTCCAAATGATCGAATAATCGGATATCCAATTACATCTCTCTCTCTCGTGATATTTTCACTTGAGGATTTAGAGATGGAACCTTGGGCATATATGTGAGACTTAAGATGTCTTGATATAGAGGTATTTGTTTTGTATGGAATTGAATAAATAGAAATTTTTGGTCAAATGGCTACAACTTTTTGTGGACTCTTCTTTGTTCATTCATTATTAATCACTTTTACTATTTTTGTGTTTATTATGAAGTCAAAACCACTTTTACACCTTTTACTTATGGCTATGGTGCTAACTCGACAAGGCATGCATAGTAAATAGAGCGTACAAAGGCCCAATTCACTAAAGTCCGTCGAACTCTCTGGTAGGCTTAACTGCCCGTTTTATATAATGATGATACAATAATCCATTGTGACAGCTATGGGTATTGAAATAAAATAATGTACCGAATGTATGATACATTTGGACTTGTCTCTTGTTTGTCATCCAATGGCCAGCTATAAGACTTGTTTGGAAATAAGTGAGGTATCCGTGAGTAATATGTAGATTTGAGAATTTCTCCTTGTCGTAGTTTGACGATTCATCGTTAAGGATTTGTATTTCTAAGGATCTAACAGAGCATACGGAGTTGCATAACTGAGAGAAATTGGCATCAATGCGTAAATTCACGAAATTTAGGATTTTCAAAACTTTCAAGGGTAGGTAGGTTGGATCTAAAAATCATAAAAAATGAGAATTTCCACCAGTCCAAATCCTTGAAGACTTATAATTGCCAACTATGGATTTTTCAAATCCATTAGAAAAGTTTGCAAGGAATCTCTAAGGATTTGGTTGCCATATGAGATCTTAAAAAGTTCGGTCTCAAGAGTACTTCCATCAATGCGTTTTTTTTTTTCTGCCTTGGATGATTGAAATGGGTTGTGATATTACTAAACACTATGCAATTACCCAAGGATCAATTCTTGGGTGTCTCTGTGAAAGGAAGCTGATGCCAACACCCCTAATCTATCATTGTATTGGCTAGGCATTACAAATTATACAAGCACTTATTTGCAAGAGGTTTTTTTTTTTTTTAATCTATCCCCTCCTTTTCTTGAAAATCTTGTTCCTTTTCACTATGTATTAATAGAGATGTAAATGGATCCCCGATTCTCCGATTACCCAAAGGTTCCGACCTATTAAAAACCGGGTTTGTATCCTTATTTAGGCTCCGATAAGTAAATGAGTCCGGGTCCGGTTCTACCTTTGTTTGGACCCGTGGATTTGAGACTTGGCATATTACCTCAATTTTCGAAAATCGCTCATAAAAACTCTGTTTTTTTAATTTCATTCTCTACCTAGACCCGAACCCGAATCTAGATCCGTCCCATATATGGTTCTGGTTTTTTTCCAGTTCCAAAGCCAAGAAACAGGTTCCGAAACGGTTCCGATTCCGGATCCGGTTCCACGTTCTCCTTAACGGTTCCGGTTGGTGGACCCGGACCGAAACCGACCCATTTACAACCCTATGTATTATCCTTGTTTTAACTTAAACAAGCAAGAGAACAAAGAGTTGCCATGGTGGTTGGCAATCTTGCTTCTCACCAAGATGATCAAGGATTGATTGATCCTTATTTCTTTTGCTCTCACTTCTTACATTTATGAATTCTCCCTCCCCTCGGGTGTGTGTAGTCTCATGGGTCCCCCCTTAGCTGGGCTACCCAAAAAGAAAAGAGAGAACTGCATCATCAACTTAGTCACATATTTCCCTCCAATTGGAAGAGGTTTTGACGCATGGATTCTGCACTGGGAGGACCAGATTCAAATATTAGTGGGCTCGGATGTCTACTTAATGAAATAGACTGACTTGGACCAAGGCTTGAAAAGCCCATTGGTCATAGGCCAAATTATATTTTTATAGTAAAGACTTTGCTTGGGTATTTAGGAGACTTAACTCAGAGACACATCATCAATTCATTGAAGAATTTATTAAGATTAGTACAGACGTTAGAAGTGGTTTTGACTTTTGATCAGATTGCTTTAAACTTTTACATTAGAACCTGAACAGGAGCACTATAAAAGGACAAATGTAAGGCGGCTGAAACTATTGCATGAAAACCTATTCTTTGATCTTTGAGAAAATATTCAAATACCCCTTGGATGATGTAGTTTACCAAATCAAAGGTGCCACCAACATTTGATCATTGTCACCTGTAAAGTCTGTGATTCTAAACTGCTAAAATGCTTGCCAGCAGTGCCACCAAACCCTATAATTCCCTGCCCATACATGTATCAAAGTAAAGAAGGTGGGCGCATCGAAATGTCACAAAACATGTCAACTGTTTCAAATGCCAATATATGGGGAAAATAACTTGAGGGTGCATTCATTAATTTAAAGGCAAATTCTCAGCAACTTCCCTTTGTGGCACTTTTTATATCGTTTTCATATAGTGGGGCCACTAAATGACCAAATTTAATTCATTTATATTTACCTAACTCCAACCCCGTTGAATTGGAGTCGCCTTGGATTGATCTCCCACACGCTTCCCATGAGTAGTGGAAGAAGTGAAACCCACAGTGGGGCTCTAATGAAAACCTGAGCTGTTGAAATTGTTCACCCGCCAGATTTATAGGATGTTCTCTGAGTTTACACTAAAATGAGTTTGTCCCACTACAAGATTGAGCATGTGATTAATAATGTGATTAATGTATATGATTAAAGTTATATATGATTGTGTTAATTACATTGTCTATTAATTTCTACAATTTTATTATGGAACCAACTTAGTAAAATTTAAGGACTTCATGTGAACACGGCAGGCAATTGTTTTAATTAAGCAGCTTGAATTTTCATTAAGTGAGCGCCAGTGTGGGTTTCACTCCTTCCACTCACAGGAAGCCCGTGGGAGATCATTCAAGGGATCCGGACTCATTGAATTCATATTGATCCTCAATGTTGATTTGGAAATTAGTTACTATTAAGTTTTATTGCAACAAGTTTGCATGATATATAACCATTAAACTTTGTGGATCTAAAAGTAAGGGCTAAGATAATTTGGCTTTATCTATAATTACACCCCCTTTTATTGTCATGTGTCCAAATGGTCCATATGGTCATCTTAAGATGGCTAGAACTAGTGTGTAAAGCGCAAAAAGGCCGAACTAAGTCAAGCTTAGAATCTTGTTTCTCTATTTAGGGTCAGCTACATGAATTTTGTTTCTCTATTTTGATAAGGATGTGTTCATTCCTAATATTATAATATCCATTGAGCTATTTCTCAAAAAAGTTATAAATGAACGTAAGTTTATTGTATTATATATTACTTATGTGTAATAGTAATCACTTTTGAATTCTAAAATAATGTGATATTTACCACACAAAATCTTCATTGACTCATGATATACAATCAGAGCCAAGTTGAGTCCTTTATTAATAAGCCAAGCTTGAGTTCTTAACTAGCTGAGCTGAGTTGAGCTGAACCTAAGTAGAGCTAGCGCATAAGACAATGAAGACAGCTTGAGTTTAATCCTAACTGAGCCAAGCCAAGCTTGCTTACTAGGTAGATTGGCTTGTTAACAACCCTAGCCAACACTATCCAATACTCCTACTGCATCATATATTATTGAGCTTTAAACATGGTTTTGGGCCCTAATGGCCTGTCTTGCGAGTCCAAAACAACCACTCTATTGGTTTGTTTCTGAAAAATCTTGAAAATGAAGAGAAAAAAAAAAATCATTCCCAACGACTCATATGGAATTTTTGAGGTTGATACAGCTTAGGTTAGGCCTGGGCCTGATATTTGTCTCAAAGATAAATGGATTGGGCCTGAGCCCATGTCTTCCTAAAAGACAGACCTGATGATCCACCCAAGCCCGAGAATGAGGGTGACCTTCCATAATGAGTCAGTCTCGGGCTTTTTTTAGGCCTGTATAATGAATTAGGCCAAGAATATTATGCCTGATAAATAAATGTATAAAGTTTTTGTCAGGCCCATGTGCTACCCTACCCTCAAATTTTGAAATGGTAGAAATGAACAGCAAACATCTCTAACCGGTGTTCGCTTGGGTGTTGGTCAGCAAAATATAAGGTTAGTAGTGATGAATCTGTATGCGGAGACTCTAACACTCGGCCGGATATTGATGTATGTTCGGACAATTAAAAATCTCCATGGATCTTTTCATCTCTTGTCTTACCTACAGGAATTAAGAATGAGTCCAACCTTACGGCTCTCTTATCCTTATATAGATAAGTTCCAAAAAATCACACTAACTGGACACTTCCTTGCAAAAAAAAAAAAACACAAACCACATTCTCTAATCCCATTATGAATCTTACTTGTGAGGACAGATCAAGTCTTACTCTAAGTTGGATTGTATTCTTTGCTTGCTTACGCCTTGCTTGATTTGATGCAGGACCTGTGGCATGTGAACTGCACACGATTTCTTACAAGTAGTTTAGGCCTGTATGGAGTCACATGTGCTATCTCCATCTGAAGAATTTCATCACAACTTGGACAATGCTAATCCAGTCTCATGTTGAATCTCTCTCTCAAATCTCAAGTATATATACATGGAGAATGGCCACTTGCCACATTGGTAAGTGGTGACAATTCTCACCTGGTTGTCCAAGTTACGAACTGTCGGGACGTCACCTTTTACTACTTGTGTGGGCCTTTTCCTTCCTTGTACGGACTTCTTTTTCACTTGTATAGGCTTTTTCTTGGGTCTCAGCCCGTTCGCTGGTTAAAAAAAACCATATATACATATATACATGAGAGAAGCTCTAATGGGGTGGAACCAATCAGGGCTAACCAATAGTCGAAATGCCAAATCCATGGTTCAGTATAATGGTTTGCAGCTGGGCAATGTAGAAATGACATGGTTTCAGGACTTTACCCTTTTATAAAGCTTGTTATACTTTTGGGGCACATGGTCTTGGCCAGGCCCTGATTCCAGCTGGCTTTGTGATTGATATAGGCCAACATCTTTTGTCCATTGTCATGGTAAGGCCAGATGCTCTTTCTCAGGGACTGACCCAGAATAAAATTCCTGCCGAAGGCTCGACTGCATGACTCAGATTGGTCCAACAAAGTCTACAAAAGCAGGGCTAATCATTTCCTATAGGCCTAACGTTTAGGCCCATTGATTTTTTTTGGGCGACAATACTGGGCTCTTTCCTTCTTCAACCCTAGTGAATACTAGGGCTCCCAATGGGGTGTGTTCACTTATTGACCAGACGGACCTAGTCTGACTTGAGTTTGGGTTTGATCCTAGTATCTAGACCAGATCCATTACTCGTCACATTACATCAGGAACAAAATTAGTTAGTGGAGTAGACTTCGGGTGAGGTGATGAACCCCTCAGGACGCCTCTTACCAAGGAGGTAAGAGTCCGTCCTCAGTTCAGCACTTAATTATGCTTATTCCGTAAGCATATAAATAATAAAAACGTAATATATTATTAATATATATACACTAATACTATATATATATATATATCATATTATCTAATATTTGGGGCTGGGTCGCCAACAATCACAATTCACACCCCATTTCAAACCTGGATTTGGATGAACTGGGCAACGACGAGGGGGCCTAAGTAAAAATTCAGATCAAATTAAGTGGTTATGGCTAATCCCATCATTGATTGGTCCAAAGAAGGAAATAAAGGCAGATGGATAAGAAAAATTGAGATGACAAGAAAAATTCAGCACAAACACGGAAATCAACAACCATTAGAGGATTAATCAATCAGAAACCATGTTTTAAACCCATTAATGATGATGTTAGAAAATCTTAGAAAAAAATAATAATAATACTCTAATCACATATTCAGGTTAAACGAACCTGACAACCATTCTAATCACATACTCACACGTGGGCCCACCACACTTCACCTGTTCACCCTATTGAATCTCTAACTTGTCCTATGAATCTGCGTCAGTGAATATAATAATCTGTTGAATGACAATTGACATAGTAAATCAACAAAATGGGGTGTCATTTTGTTAGATTGGATAAAGATGGGCCTTAACCAAGTGCATTGGTTCTTTAATGATTAAAGGAGGTGTGAACACTAAAAAAATAGAATCCAAGAACAAGATTGAGACCCAAATCCATGCACAGGCTACAGTGATCTTCCAATCTTCAACTTATTCAAGAATAAAGTACATAGAGAGATTCATGCATCAACCCAAGAATCGTTATAGAAAGTCATGGGCCCTTCACGCCACCTCAAGTATACATTGTTTGTCCTTTTTAACCTTTTCAAACTTAGTATTTTGGTCCAAGTGATTCCATTTAAAAGTTTTCCTCATTTGATCTTGAAATTTTGAAAAGAGGGGATGAATCCCATGAACTTAATTTATTCAAATTGAGGTGTGGGCAAGGAAATGAGGTTCTAGAAACATGGGGATGGTGCAGCAACAGAAAGTTTCCTGTATATTTTTATTAGTGTCATGCGGTTTGCAAGTTGCCGCAGTTGGATAGTTCTTTAATAATATGTGAAACGTGTGTTTTTTTTTGCATTTGTTTCTTTGTGTTTGATTAGGTTCTAAGGTTCTTGGATTTGAGTGACAGGCTATCTTTTCAGTGTTAGATTGCATTCTAAGGTTCTTGGATTTGAGAGAGAGGCTATCTTTTCAGAGAAAAGGTTCTACAGTTGAGGTTCTATCCTACTCTTGTCGTTTGGACACGGGTCCTGCACTTCAGCCATGCAATGTATTTATGCATGTCCATTGTCTTATTCTAGGGTACATCAACAACCATACCCTTATAAGGTCATCATTTAAAATCTATACCGTTTGGTAGCCGTCAAAGTGGCCTAATTAAAAAAAACAAAATAAAATGTATGCCTCCAAAGTACCAAAAAGGATGTTGGCATGGACAGAACCGGGGGCCAGGAGTAGGCATGTAAAAAGGGGAAAAGAGGATCTCTTGTTTGGTCCAAACAGGGTGAAGGGGTGCCACATGAGAATTTTTTTTTTTTTTTTTTAAGTGGAGGAGATGAGATGTCATTGATATGACGTCTCCCCTACATGTGGCACTCCCCTGAGTGATCCAAACAGGGAATCCCCTTTCAAAAAGGGGCTTTGCCCATCAGGAGCATTGCTGAGTCGTGCTGTGTCCAAGCTGCCAGGGTGTAAGCCCAGCATAGCTCGTGTTGGGCCATGCGTCTACAAGTAGGGTCGGCCCATGGGCCAAATGTTTTTTTAACATTTTTTCGCCCTTCTTGTATCCTTTAATGCAGTCATGGTGAATTGTTCCTTTAGTTGTGCTACCATAGTTGCCTCCTAGATTAGTGCCACCATTGACTCTTTGATTTTGTAATACGATTTATACAAGCATAACTTTTTCTAACAAATAAGAGAAGAAAGGGGAGCGACTTGCCTTATTTTTGGATGGAAATGGGAAGGGAATACCCACACTTAAAATATTCGTGTGGTTAGAAAGTCCAGTTTTAACCTGGAGGTCCTGCCTTCGAATCCTTAAGGTCTTACCCGATACATAGGGTTAGTGGATGGTTCTATGTATCCGTGGGTTTACCAATGATCCCCCAAAGGGGGGTCGGCGGGTTCCCATGTCATCAAAAAAAAAAAAAAATTGGGAAGGGAATAGGAGGAATGTATTGATGGGCACGGGCAGGCCACACCGGACCGTATTCGGCCTAGGTGGCCCAACCCAGTTTCCATCCCTCGGCAGGATGGGGGGAATTTCTGAAATTTTGAAGACCACCATATTTTATGGGTTTTTTTTTAATGTACGGTCCCTCAAAGCAATTCGTTTTTTCACATTAAAAATCTTAAGAAAATCATCGTTCCACCCCTCGATGTCCATTATACCATTTGTATTATCATCATCAAAACCTTATACCAATTATGTTGGATCGGCTACATAAATTTCTATTTTCAAATAGGTTACACTTTTATCGATCTGTCATTATTACCATTAGTCATATTCTTTTTAACTTACTCCTTTTCTTGGGAGGCCATCAAGCTGCATAGATAAACTTTCCATTCCAAGATGGCGCATTGAACTTATCCGTCAATCTGCAAATTCTGTCGCGGACCAATTGGCTAAGATTTGTCCACCAGTGGAAATCTTGTTTTATGCCTCACTTCCCATTCACATTTGGCATTTGTACTTACTTGATCTTTGTGGGCAGGACTGTCAGGGGAAGGAGTGATGCTACAACGTACCCACAACAACAACTTTTGCACCAACATATTACATGATGATTTCCTTCTACGTTTTTTTGTTATTTTGTGCATTTTACTTCGTGTAATTTATTTGGGTATTAACATCTCCTCTAATCTCAAGTTAGAGCAAGGTCTCTTCTGCATCCGGATTAATTCTCTAATATAAGGTTCTCTGTTCAGCAAAAAAAAAAAAAAAAGAAGCCAACCATTATCGGTACAATACCATATAAATTACAGTAACTTATTATGAATAACATTTCATGCTGGTACATGCTTTTTAATGTCTGAAGGGGAAGTTTTTAATTGTGCGGTACATGCTTAATTAACCCTATTATAATTTTGACTGGCCAATCAAATGGATCACATAGTAGGTTGTGACCTTGGCGCAATTGAGAAATGGTCATAAGGCATTGGAGTTACTCACCGGGGATAAAAAAAAAAAATCATAAACAGAATGAGCAAATATAGTGTACCCATCCATGGGACATAACAATGTAAACATGAAGATCACCTAACATTGACCTGGTGAAATTGCCAGGAAGTTGTATGGGATACTCCTAATAGGTTGAACTTCACCTACTGGGGAGTTAAGGTCGTAATCACTCTCTGGCTAAGTAGTATAGAAAAGGAAGAAATTCTACAGAAAAAAGTGAGAAGGTCCAAAACCATGTATGTGATGATTATTGTGGATTGTTCCTATGGATGTGAAATATTTAATCCACATTAGTGACAGTGATGGGAAAAGGGTCAATTAAGTCAGGGCCCCGGGCCCTGGCTATCTTGGTTACAGCAGAACTTTAGATTTTAATACATATAATGGGATCAAAGTGCTGCGTATCTTGAATACATGAAAATGTCACCATGTTGGGGCAGGGCTGACCCAAACCTGAAAATTGTCAAAAGTTCTTTGAGAACTCCCAAGAAATTTCCTAGGTCCGCCCCTGTGTTGGGGTCGTAACTATCATATGCAGAAAATAAACAAACAAATAAGAATACGTGCATAATTTATATGGTTTTGGTAGCATGACTATGTCTACAAAGAAATATGCACATTTTCTACCATCTTTGGGAAATTAGGGTTGCAATGTTTTCGAGTTCCACTCTCCTTATGTTTATCATAACTAAACTATTCTCTTAACTCCAAAACAATCCAGTCAAACACATAACTCAAAAACAACTCTGCCTGAAAACCTTCAGTGTCGACCAATGATATACACTATATCATGCAGTTCATCACTCACCACACAATACAAGGCATCTATTACAATTTACAACTAATCATTTCTTTCCTAATTCACTTTTTGAAGAGCTTCCTGTCAAGAATATCTTTTGCTTTCAATAAATTCACGTCATTAGAGAGAGAGAGAGAGAGAAGAATGGGCAGTTAACATTCTCAGCTTCATGTGTCCAATAAAAACACAAGCAGGACTTTCAGCCAAAAAAAAAAAAAAAAGCAGGACGGTGAAAATGATTTTTTGGGATGGATAACTATGTCTTGTGACAAAAGTTGAGAAAGTTTTTCATATTTTTTGTGTACTTATACTATTTTGTGATATCGCGTAAAACTGTCTTGTTAAAAAAAAAATTTATATGATATTGTAAAAAAATACAAGTACGGGGAACGTCTAGAAAATTCTCTCAACTTTCGTCACAAGTTAGCAGAGTCATCCATGATGGAATACTTCTATTAATAGGTTTAGCAAATCCTCATATGTATAGCTATAATAATGAAAGTCCTCTTATATTGTATGAGAAGCTTGTGATAGCTCAGTGGTAAGGTATATCCCACTCTCACCGCGGTGCCATAAATAATACATGGATATCTAACAAGGAGATGTGCTCAAGCCGAATTTTGAATGATGGGAAGGAAAGCTTATATGAAAAAGATTGGTTGGAACTGGAAATAGTAGACTCTAAAAAAAAATTAGGGGACCTTTGTATAGCTTCATAGGCTTTTTTCTAACACCTTGCACCCCAATAATGCCTTTATGTAGAATTATGAAAAATGAAGGCTAAAAGAACGCTTTTCCTCGTATGAAACCACCGCACTAAGCATGGGAAAGAAGGTCTATCAAAAATCAAAATATTTGTCCATTATATCAGTACCCTTTGATATGTATTATTCTCTTTTCACTAATAGATTGAGCTTTGGTATTTCTTATTAATAACATGGTATTAGATTCATGGAGTCGTGTGTGTTCAAATCCCTGAAGACATTTTCTATCCACGTATGGTTGTTTGACATGTTTTTGTCCACGTGCAAAACCACACACATGAGGGGGAGCTATCACGATTCACGGCCCTTTGATTATTATCGCATTCCTCTTTTACAAGAAAAAAAAACCTTATTATTTTGAAGTCTCTAATTCTTAGAAAAAGTGTGTATCGAATTTATTTATTTATTTTTCTTCATTTTTTTTATGGAGACAATATAAGATGGGTAATGGATCTAGAAGTTTCTGGATTGCGGCCTCGATCTTTGTGCATTTCGACACTAGGATTTAAATATGGAAATGACTAAACAAATATTGGATAAGATATAATTTACGAGTCCACAAAGTTTTGATAATACTTATCTTTGAGAGTCTACATGGAGTGTTTATCATTTTTATTTTCCTTACCTAACCACCTACCAAAACCTCAAGGTATAAGTAGAGGCGGCATAAATACTTTTCAATATTTTTCCTTGATTGGAGCTCACTCCTCAACACTTTCCTTGTGGTGGAATACCTACGAAAACCTAGGCATTAGTAGAGGTTGTATAAATGCTTCTCAATGATATTTTCTTTTAAGAGTCCTACTTATGTACTTACTAGATCTATCTTAGAGCTTGTTAATTGGAATGTCCTTGTGAACCCATTTCTTCTCTTGAATCCAAATCTGAAATACTATATATTGTATATGTGAATCTATTAAAAAATGGGTCCAATTCCAAATGTCCTTTGGTTTGTTTGTTTGCACGAAGGGTGAAATAAAATAAAATCAAGTAGTCAACTCGAGAGAAAAAAGAAAATAAAGAAGGTACTAAAAGTAAATGCACAAAATAAAGGTAAATCTTAAAAAGACACTAAATGAAAAAAAAAAAAAAAAAAAGAAAGGTACTCTTAAAATCACTAAATGGCAATAAGGGGAGGAATATTTTTTTTTATCTTTTAGTGCTTTTACCCTCAACTCCTCTTTTTTTCCTCTCTCTCTCTCTCTCTCTCTATATGTTATGCAAACAAACAAGCGAGTTACATCTTCAATGTGATCCCAAAGAAAATTCTAGCAAAGATAAATAAAGAATGAAAAAATAGTTCAAGGAGAAAATTTTGAGGAACCACCACACATATTGCCATGAGAGTTGAGGTCAATAGCTAAATGGGTTGTATCCAGACCTCAAAGTATATAAAAAAAAAAAAAAAAACAAGTATAAATAAGCCCTAGAGCACTTTTATTTTATTTTATTTCTATGATGCCCTAGCACATTTAACACAACGGGACATGAAATAACCTAGTCCTGTCTTGAATAATGAAATTTGCAATGATGACAACATTAGGCTATGCCTCAGCCCGGCCCATGTACATCCCCATAATGCAAATATGGTGAGGTCCTAACATAATCTAGCAGTGGTGGCCCCAAATCAGTGAGACCACAATTCTTCATGCACATATTTTTCTTTTTTACCACCTTTTGCTTGCATGTTCCCTCATATTCGTCTTGTCCTTACCTCAGCAACTTTCGGGCTTGTGTCTCCGGTCAGCGGTGGGTTAGCCAAGTGGGAGTCTAGAGTTGGAAATGGAGTGGGATGGGATGGGCCCATGAAAAAGATGATGTGTAAAGGACAAGGCCATGTTCTCTGCATCTATCTATTCTAATCTTATGCTGATACTGATAAGTGCTTTTCTTACCTTAACCTAACTTAACCATGGTCATGTGAACTAAGACCCATCTAACATCTATCTGTGGTCAAAAGCATTCTGGCACGTCATGATTGATAACTAATGCTTCAGTGGTCCATCCTGTCACGTGAGGATGATAATGACATGAATATAAATCTCACCCCACCCCCACCCCCACCTTATTCTATTCCTTTGTAATTTGTATATACCCCTTAACCATACCACCTCATAAAACACTTGGAAAAACTTCAATTTAGGTGGGAAAGGCTAAAAGGGATTTACAGTAAATGAGGAAGGAAACACAATAACAGCCACCATAACAATGTTAAAAACTCTAATAGTAATTATTATTATTAGTACTACTATTGTTGTTTAAACGCCTTAATACCCGGGCATCGGTCCAACTCATGTGTTTAAAAGTTTGGCCCAGCCCCGGCCCATGTTGCAAAATATATGCGCCCTTCGTGCGCAGGGCCTTTTAATTAAACACAGGACAAGTCCAACCCATGTTTAACTGTTGAGCCGAAAAATAGGACCAGCTCATTAATCAAAAACACAGTCCGAATCCAGCTCAATACAGACCATATACTTGGGTCGGTCCAGGGTTGTCATGGTCCATGAAAGTCACACTCTACACTCCTCACATTCCAATTCCTTTTGATGGCTAATGATCAGGTTGTCCAATAATTCTTCCTCCTATAATTGCTTATGATGTTATTGCTTGTACAAAGCTGGTATTCAAATTCATGGTCATTCATGGACACCCATATTTCTAAAACTCTGCCAAATAAAAGACCACTTGTTCCTCTGGACTAGAATCAGAATTGCATATTGTTAATTAAAATAGGATTGGGAACTAGAGATATAAAAATGTGTAGTCTTCTTTCCTTCACAGGAGACATATAGTAAAATATTGCACAGCTGATCACATGAATCCAGACAGGAGATCATTGCCAATTTTGACTGGACTAACTTTGAATTGAAGAAAATGGAAAGTGCATTAAATTAAACTGTACAGGATGATACTGTAGAAATTGTTATATATCATATGTTGGACTGGCCTCAAATTCCAACAAGTGAAGAAAGCAACCTTGCATTCTATGTCCTGCTATATGGGAGGACTTTCAACAATTTCTCTCAGTTCAAAGGGGTCTGTATTTAGACTAGTTACGTCTTATGTCACATATTTCTCTCTCTTTCTTTATATAGATTTCCTATTGAGAATCTTGTAATTTCTTTTTGTTTTTCTCAGTACTGGGTAACTTTTTGCTATTCTATTCTGTATGGATCTGGAGTTAATTCAAATGTGAGTCTCACTCAACTTAAAATTTTGTGACAGTCCACTCTTAGCATATGAGTCTGAGTTACATGATGTTACTTTCATTTCTATTTCTCTTTTTGTTAAAAATCACATGATGTAAGTTGGATAAGAACATTGCAACTGCTCAATGTTGGCCCTCAAATGGACGGTCAAGAAATAAATAAACAATCACTGGCTCACATTCAATGGATGGAATTGAATTGGTAGGGTGGTGCAACCACAAGGTGTTTTGGCATCATCCATCTAGATAAGGACCCTGTTTTGAGTTCTTTGGATTGTCATATCCTCATTTGCCTAGTGTGATTGACGAGTTACTCCACAACAGGTTGGGTCGGGCTGACTGGTTTAACATGTATATATGATCAACCTAAATCCAACCATTTATTAATCATGTTGAAAATCTTAACCGAAAACTAAAATTACCGGGCCGAGTTGAGTATTGCCACCTTAGATAAAAACACTCATGCACACCGCGTGCACACAATTTTTTTCAAGATATAGTACTATATATGATGGCCCTTTCAAGTAGGCGGCGGAAACAAAAGAAATTTGGAACACCCCCTTACGGTTATGAGAATTTACTTATTTTTTATACATTTTGGCCCAAAAAAAACTTGGAAAACCCCCCAAATTTATAGAAAATTTTGGTTCCCCCACCCCGATTTCCTTATTCCACACCTACTTTCAAGGGAAGTTTCCTGGATCCAATACTATACATTGAGTCTATGTACAATATAATATTGCTAGGCCTATATGGGTTCGAAATGAGCTTCAGTCCAAATGTCATTGTCCAATGGTCGTAGTCTATTGCAAACTTGAATGCCAATGTTAGATTTTCTAGATGACCAACTAGCCCTTTCAAGGAAATTTTCCTTGATAAGTTAATGCACAATGAGTTTAATTACATTATAACATTGCTAGCCACATATAGGGTCAAACTGGACTTTGATCTAAATGTCTTTGTCCAATCACATATATTTTAGATGATCAACCAAGAGTTTTCAACTCCCTTTAAATTTAGAATTTAAAGAGTTCTACTTTGCATGTTTATTACATAAGAATTGAATACAAAGAACTCAAAACATAAGTAGTTAAAAATGATGGTCAAATGTGAAATTTAAAAATGAGCATTAAATAATCTTTCGTTTTAAAACACCCCCAAACCCCTCCTCGCCGCGCTCAATCTTCAATTTTAATTACTAATGATGAGTTGAATTATATGTATTCAATTCCTATGTATTTTAAAGCAAACAGACGAAACTCTTGCTCCCGTCAATTGTGTATTTATCAACTATTTCATCCGACAAAATTCCATGACAAGTGGGTTACACAATTTCTCACAAACATCCGACAAATCATATTGAGTGAGAACACAATCAAAAAATGTTAGATGCGAAAGGAAGGGGAGAAAGGGAGATGCACAGTTAAAAAAAAAATAAAAACCCCAACTTCCATTCAAACTGCCAAAGATGATTTATGTGGATGGAGGAGTGAGGGCTCGCCACGTTACAATGCACAGTAGGCTGGTTTTTGATAGGGAAGGGACAAGGAGAAGCAGACAATTTTGCATACGTACCAAAATCCAAAAGGAGCCAATGGGACTGACCTGGCCGCCGTGCGTCATTGACCCACGTGAGGGAAAGCATCCTCCCCTGCCCAAGTTCTTCCCCTGCTTTTCCACTCTCACTCTCAATTCATCCAATCTCTCTCTCTCTCTCTCCCTTCACTTCCATTCATGTATTTAAGGCCCTGCCATTGATATATTTTCAAACCAAAATGGACTCTTTGCTGCCAAAGGTATCAAAGAACTAAGAGAAGAAATCATCATCTTCTTCTTCTTCTTCTTCTTCTACTTCAATTATAGAAATTGTAAGCAGAGCACCACACCACCCCATCTCATCTCTTCCTATCTAGTCCCCTCCCTCCAATGGATACTTCCTTCTTTCAATACCAACTTTCAGAATTCTCACCTGCATCTTCTTCATCTGGGTCTCCCTCGTGGGAGGGTCACATTCCGTTCAACGAGAACGACCCCGAAGAGATGCTCTTATTCAACATGCTCACCTCGGCCGCCAGAGAAGCGTCGGAGACTGATCAATTCATGCCGACGATAAAGATTAAGGAAGAAGAGGTGAATTCAGGAAGGAAAGAAGATGAAGCGAAGGCGACAATGAAGGAGAAGTGCTATAGAGGAGTTCGGAGGCGCCCGTGGGGGAAGTTTGCGGCGGAGATTAGAGACTCGACGAGGCAGGGGATAAGGGTTTGGCTGGGAACGTTTGATAGCGCTGAGGCTGCTGCTTTGGCCTATGATCAGGCGGCGTTTTCGATGAGGGGGGCGACAGCGATCCTCAATTTTCCGGTGGAGCGCGTCCAGGAGTCGCTGCGCGAGATGGCGTATTGCGATGATGGGTGCTCCCCTGTTGTGGCTTTGAAGAAGAGGCACTCCATGAGGAAGAAGTCCTCAACGAGGAAGAAGAAAGGTAGAGAGCCCGGTAGGAGAGAGAATGTAGTAGAGTTGGAGGATCTAGGGGTGGCTTATTTGGAGGAGCTACTCAATTCCTCTTGTTGAATTCATCTCATGAACTCAAAAGCCTCACCTTGTTCATGCTTCATCCTCCCTTTTCTCCTTCCCCTGTTCTGTTTGCTTTCTCTTCTTTATTTTCCATCTTTTTTGGTCTTTGTTTTTTTTTTTTTTGTTTTTTTTGTTTTTTTGGGTTCAATCTCTTCTTTCTTTTTGTGTAATATGAGAGGAGAAATTGTCCTGTTCATTGGTTTTTCTTGTTCTCTTTCCATGGAACAAAATAGTTCTTTAGTTCTTTTTTTATCTTACAACTTCTGCCTTGCTCTCTGTTTTTTTTTTTCTTTTTTGTAGTTTTTGTTATATATATATATATATATATATATATATTTGAATGGAATCTTTTGTTATATAAATGTGTTGATCTAATCTCTCATCTACCTGTTTTTTGTGAGGACAATCTCTCATCTACTTAGGGCTGTCTAAATAAATGAATGTCAAAAACATATGATGGAATAGAGAAACGTTTTGAAGATTGTCGAGTTTTTGTATCTTTTACGTGAACAAGTATTCTCAGCATGTGCTGGTCCCAAATATAAATAAAATTACCATCTACGTGAAATCGAAAGATGGCTCCGAAGCACTTGCCAAACTAATGATTCAATGACATCAATCTGACATAATCTCCAAACATGATGGGATAGAGAAAGGGTAAGAATGTTTGCATGTGGGCTACCACAGCGGGGCTTATTAGATGAGCCATATGGACCCCAACATGTAAAATAACAGTAACTAACAGAAAATAGATTCGAAAGGCAAGTAGTAGGGACTGCGACGGATCCTTAATTATCTAATTAGCAAGAGGATCCAACCCATATAGCACCAAAACAACCCGAATCCAATCCAAAACCCAACTCATTTACATGTCTACCGGATTAACAAAAGGATCCGACAAAAAGAATAGGGTTGGGACCAGTTTAGAACCAACCCAAACCGACCCGTTTAGTTCCCCTTGTAGTAGTACTTCTCTACACTATCACTAATGGGAAAACTTCTTTTTTTTTTTATCTCTTTCCTTAGGCCCCATTTGATTGCATAGAATACATGGGAACTCATGCCTAAGTGATTAAAAAATGAAGATCAATTAGCATCTAATAATATTTTCTTCCATGGAAACTGAATCAAGGGAAGGGGATTCAAAAATTAGTAAAGTCAAGGTCACATCCACCTGATTTCCTTCATCCCTCAGCCTCTTTAAAAACCTTTGAAGATGGAGTTCATGAACCATTAATTCTTATGTATTAAATTCCCATGTATTTTATGTAACAAACATGCCCTTGAGCTCACATAAATCTGCTTTTGAAGAGTACCAATTAACTACATGGATTGTGGACAAGGATTTATGTTAAGAGAACCCATCAATTAAGATTTTGCATGTTTTGTGGGGAACCCTTTTCCTAGTAACTATATATCTTTCCAAAAGGACAAAGTTCCATAAGTTAGGTGGGGAACCAAGATATGAAACCAAGGGCCCTGAAAATCTTAGCTTTTTTTTTTTTTTTTTCCCTACCAAATTAAAGAGATGACATGCTCCAATGGGGAATAACATTGGGTACTGGAAGTAACCAGCAAAGGATTGTGTAGACGTCATCTGCCTGCCACCTAGTTTTTATCAAAACTGGTAAAATGATCCACTTAGAATTCAAGCTCTTGATAGTGAGACCATTGTTTAAAAAACTCTGGTAAGATATCGACCCAACTTAGCCAAGTTCATGCATCTAGGAAACGTATAAAAACTAGAAAGCAACAACCAGGGCCTGTTAAGGTCAAAATTCTGTTTACTCAACTTGGACCAGGTCAAGATTCGATTGTTTCCCTAGAAAATATAGGATTAATATTTTATCAATATCTTAGATTGTTGTATACGTTTTCATATATATATATATATATATATATATATATTTCTATGGGATTTTTAACTACTCGACTTTGTAAGGAGCCTCTGAATGAACTGGACATGGCAAGCTTTTGAGTCTTAAGTCTTAGACTGAACAAAGAGCAAGACCAGAGAAGATCCTCTGAGGTTAAACAAAGGGTGGATGCCATCACTTTGGAAAATATGTCTCCTGAGATTCAGTAGATCCCATTATTAACTGGCGATGGCGTTGATCTGAAAGCAATGGAAATGGCAACTTCAAACTCTGATGACTTTGCAATGACCAATGAAATTCATAGTATAATGGAAGAAATAAATCTTTGATCCTTTTGAAAGGCTGTGGGTAACAAATGGTTTTAAAAATAGGAGGAGAGGAAAACATGACCCTGAAAGAAAAAAAGGCTGGACTGATAGGAAAAAGGCTTCACCCACTCAACTAATTAAGTTCTGAGACAGACTTTTTTCTCTGGTAATCAGAGTTCTTTCAAAAATGAATGGCTTTAAATAAAAGAAAGCTTGAAGTTGATAGTAGCACCAAATGAATGTCAGACTGGATAGAGTGGCAAGTTGAAGTCCATGTACCAAAAAATAAAAATGAGGATCTAGTGCAAACAAAAAATAAAATTAAATTAAAAAGGTACATGAAACTGCTAGTTAGTAAATTAAAAGAGATCATAAAAACAGGTTAGGAAAAAAAAAATTAAAGGGCATAGGCCATTTTAAAACAAGTAATAAGAACAACTTGTAAACCAAACAAGAGAATACAAGCAAAGACCCCGCTGAACTAAGGAAATGTAAGTGCATCTTTCTCTTATAAGGCAACCGTCTATGCATATTGCAGCAAGCTAAAGCAAAAGGAAAGAGCTAAAAGAAAGAGAGAGGGAATAGGGAGCAACAAACCCAACAATGAGGATAGGAAAAAGCAATAACCACAGACCTGGCCAAGCATAAAAAGAGAACAAAAGGAGTCCAAAACAATATGCCACCACGATTGGTGAGGCTAGGAGTGTATGAAATTCCTCAATTGATTAGATTCCTGGGTATTGGATTTGGCCAGAATGGTTTAAAATAGCAGCAGTTGTGCTGTAGTAGTGGAGGCCGCTACGTTATTTTGAAAATTGCGGCGCTATGGTAAAAACCCTAATAGATTCAAACAATTTCAATTTAAAATACTCTTTTTCCTATTTCTTCTCCTCTTTATAGCCTTTCCAAAAGTTATCTCTATCCTTACATAGCTCCAAATCCTACACAATATTCAAGTTTATTTTTAGTGTTTTGGCAATTGGGCGCTATTTTGATCCTTGTTGGCTAGACATATAACTTCCCACGGAACTTGTTTTTTCCTTATACCATAAAGCAAACTTCTAGACAGCAATATCAAAAGTTTAATGACAGAATAATGTTTATTCAGTTTCTCCATGTGCCATAAATTCACAGTTTTTTTTTTGGATTGTTTTGTTCCTGACTGCTATTCTGTGTTCTTAATTTAGTCAAAACAATATTATGTTATCCTTCCATACGTGGTAACATTTTGCAGGCCTACAATAACTTTAAATTCATGTTAGTTACCAGAGACTGGGTTTCTAAAGCCTATAAAATGAGAAACTAAGCAGCAAATTTTGTTACTGGAGATCAGGTAACACAAAGATCAAATACTCAATGTTTAGGTTATAACAATCTTCTAAGATAGGCAAGCCCCTATAACATAAGTTGATATACAATACCAAATCCATAAGAATTTACCACCCACCTAGTCAATGGGGTGGGCCACACACCCTGCACCCCACCCGCACCACACTTCTTACCCATACGCTCTGTCAAGAGCCTAGTTAGTATCTTAATCGATTCATGGTGAGTCCAGGCAATGGTTGTTCCGATCAGTGCCCCAATATTTTTGCCTTTCATATGGATCTATCTTGACCACCAATTTTCTAAGCTAGTGATCCAAAGTTGGGCAATGAAGAGCACCCAGATCCATCTGACCACTGTATACAACATCAAATGGAACAAAGACAATCTCGGGCACTGCACTTTCCAATGCTTTAGAAAGCCCACGGTATGGAAGATTTCTGGATCACCTTCGGGCCTGTTTGGATAGCCAAAAAATGGAGTAGAGTGAAGTTAAATGAGCCCTAGCAGTCCAAAATTTCAACTATATCCTGTTTGGATGAGTCTAGCCCAATAGATGAAGTAATGTTGTGAAACCACATGTACTTCATTTCACTTCAACTCAAAATACTTCAATTTCCTTGAGTAAAAGTGGATTCTACTTCAAACCTTAACTTCAAAATAAACATCCAAATGGAGTGAAGTGAAGTACTCTACTTTTAATTTCAACCTACTTCTCTTCACTCCACTTCACATGTGAAATCCACTTCATTTTACTCCACTCCTCATTTATTCAAACAGGCCCTTCGGAGAACAGCCCAATCCAATTACCAGAATGCTGGGATAATGATTGCATACCTAGGGCATGAGATGCTCAATTTTCAGTCTCTCTTAAAACAGAATTACATCAGGCATCAAAATCAATCACAAGAACTACAAAAGATTAGATTGCATAAAAACCGTCCAATAATTTTGCAACTTGAGAACTGGCCCAGAAAAATGGTGCCCAATATAATTTTGCTATTATTTTTGGTGTCCAATATAACTAATGGTTCCACTTAATTAAGAATATCTCTGTAGCTCCGATATAATTCCATCACATTTCAGTGAAAGCAAATAGACTTGTGAGAAAAAAGGAAACCATCAGATCCCTGCAGTTGATCAAAGCCTTAGCCTAAAATCTATTCAAGGGGCATGTTGAATGTAAGCAGATAAGACGGTGTGTAATTCAGGCAGAAGAGGAAAACTATCGCCAAAGAGGGAAGAGAAGTTTGAACACAACACCGTGTAATCTTTGAAAAAGAAAAAAGGTCCGATGAAGAACTTAGGTGAGAAAGACAAATAGAAAGTGTTGTCATTTTCGTCACATGGTATGGAGAGAGTTTGTGTTGGAAGGTTTCCCCACGTGGGATTGGCAAGGCTCAAGTACATTACAACCATGGAAAGAGTTTCTGATTCAATCAGGCAAAAACACAAACAGAAAAATCACTTTAAAAAAAAAATGAAGTCAACCTGAACACCAATGAACTACAATCAAATTTGTCATCTACTGAAGGAAAATTCCAGTTAACTTCAAGAGACGAATCTTTTTTGTACATAACATACTACAACAAAACAATACATGCAGCAAAAAAAAAAAAAAAAAATTCAAACTCACTTCACCATCATCATTTCCAAAGTTCTTCCATTGGAATCCCACGTTCGAGAGAAACTTGACGGAATGTCCTCATCTGCTGAATTGCAGCAAGTGCTGCTCTAGCATTGTTGAGAGGATTTCTGCTTCCCAGTTGCTTGCCTAAGGCATTTGCTACACCTGCCATCTCTAACACAATCTTAACAGAGCCCCCAGCAATAACACCAGTACCTGGTGAAGCAGGCCTCAGCATCACCTTCGCAGCCCCATAATCTCCATCCGATCTGTCATTCCCATGATTAGCATAGCAGGTTATTAAATTCAGAACCAAAAAGATGCCAATGATGTCCAGACATGCAAAGAAAAGTGTTAAAACTATATGGGGCTACAAGACTTTTGCTTATGTACCCATGTTCCTAGTAAAGAGAAACAGTAAAGTGCATATCTGTACATATATGCAAAAAGCATAAAAGATTCAGTGGACAGAATGGAGGGGAAACTATTGTTCTCCCAAAAAATATGAAAAGGCGTACTTTACCAGACACGCAAATAGTAGAAACAAAAATGTCAAAACACAACACATTGAAGACCACCCTTAGAAACCACCACAAATCCACACACATGAAAGGAATATGAAGAAAATGCCTAATCATCTAAAGTAAAAAGAGAAAATCAAACTCCACATATTGAACTCCAGTTTTGCAAAATACTCCATAATATGCAAATTAATAACTGAAATCTAGAAATGTATTTTTCATCAATGATATCAGCATACTTCAAAATAGCCAACGTATCATAACGTATCGTATCGTATCGTATCTGATATTTTACTTTTTATGTGTAAAATCCATGTCCCTACTGTATCCATGTCATATCTAGGAATCATAGCTTTTCATAAACTCTCTTTTTTTTTTTTTTTTTTTTTTTTTTACTTTTTGGAGTGTACTGTTCATGTTCTTACATTCCGAGAAGAAGCAAATAAGTCCTTTGGTCACCTATCCCACTTAATTTTAACCATTAACAGTATAAATAGTCTTTTACGTATATAAGCATATTATGTACTTCAAAATTGAAATACCATTTAAAAAAAAAAAATATCGACATGCCAAAGCCTCTCCAAACACAGCCAAAAGCCAAAGACCCAAGTCAAAGCTCAGCCTAGCTCTTCATTACCAGGATCACCAGTGTTGGATCGATCCTACTAACAAAGTTAGATTAGTTAACATAAGCACCTCCAAGCCAAGCACTGCACAAGTAGAATCTAGGTTTAGATCTAAGTTAAACATGATTCTCAGAGAAGACTCTTGTCTCAAGGATACAAGAGAGGGCATTATATAGGCCTTGTTGACATCCAAAATCCCCTTGGGACACCTGGGTCTCCTTCTAAGCATGGGTGGCATACCATGCCTTTCAATTCTTATCATACGACAACTAACCACTATCAATGACATCATAAATTGAACTTGGACCCTTAGAAAAGTATGGTAACATCAGAAGAGACTAAATAAGTATCAAACAAAATAAGCAAGATCTGGTAGGTTTGCACAGCTGGCTGTATTGAGTGAGTTGCACGGCTGGGAGGCTTTGCCACTTTGGCCTCCTGCTGTACATGTATGGAACTGTTGGGTCAGTAGTGGGCCGATGCTGGGCTTGGGCCCAATAGGTATGGGCTGAGCCCATGAACCTTGGCCCACTTTGAAGAACTCGAGTTCCATCAGCTCTCCCTGGCTTGAGAAGTGACTAGTCCAGCAAGTTATCAGCCTTGTACTGCTCGCACAGGTTAGGGTTCAAGCACTGGAGAAAAAAATAGTTATAGTTCATCGAGCATCAAAGGAAGTCGCCCTAGCCAATGGACAAAAACTATTAATGACCACCACATGGAGTCCATCTGATAATCAAGAACATCAACAATCCCATCCATAGGTGGTAGAAAGGATACGAGTGTAGGAGCTTGCTCCTTGTCACGATCATCAATATTGTTCCATGATAGATAACTAGGATTAGGGGTACACAGCCCAGCCGAGCCTGGGTCGGGCTGCGCTGGCCCATGAATCTTCATGTGACGTCCCATGCCTTGCCCAGATCAACTAGGGGTCGGCCCATGGCACGACTTGTGTTGGGCTGGGCCGTGCGGCCCACAGTCCAGCCCACATACCCATCCTAATTTTTTTATAAAGATTAAAAGAGACTTATGGACTTTTAGGGTGTTCAACTTGAAATAAAGTTGACATTACTAAAATAAATACACAAACATTGATGTTAATTTACAAATGAAAAATAAGATTTTAATTATTTGAAGTTTTATTTTCATTTACATAAAAAAAAAATAGTATTTATTTTATATAAATGCCGGGCTGGGCCGGGCCATGCCACGGCCCAGGACCCCCTGCCCCAGCCGGCCCGGTCAACAGGCCGTTCTGGCCAGGGCCACAGCCCGTTGATTTTCGTGCTGGGTTGTGCTGGGCCACCCAATTTACACCCCTAAGTAGGATCTTCCACATTTCAGATAGAATTGATGGCTGAATGTAGTGGTAGATCTTAAACATAGGTAGCCATTACAAATGCTAAAAATTGCAACTCTTCACATCTACCCACTATTAATGTCTGAATAAATACATCCAAAGTAATTAGTTCTGCAGTCTGCACACTAACATTGAATCTCCTTGAATCCTAAAATTGTGATGGCGATCGATGACAGTAAGTATCCATGATAGCTTTAGGCAGGGCAACCTGATTGTCATTCTCTGCATGGTATGGGAGCATAGCTGGCACACACCTCTTCCCCCATTCTCTGCATGGTAGGGATGACAACTTCTGTATAAGTACTCAACTTGACACAACAAACACTCTGCCTACTGCTGAGAACTTTGATGATAGAGTGCCTCACGCTTAGATATATGATGAATTCCTTGCCAACCACATAGCGACGCAAGTGCTTATGTACCCGAACAACACCATATAACTCCAAGTCGTAAGTAGAGTATAGTCATTTTGGATTAGAAATTTTCTTTCCATGATGTATAATTATATTATGTATTATGACAGACAACCGCTTCTTTTACACATTGTCTTTTCTCATTTAATGAAATTCTGTTACCAACAAAAAGTGGCCATTAGCCAGGGAGGTTTTGTGTTGAGAGAATAAATCGAGTTAGAGGCCATCCTGGCCTGCCTGAAGTAGATTAATGTAAACCCAAAAGATAAAAACATGTATTAATCTTCAGAATGGATAAGGGAGTTATCCTCCATAGCCCAGAGTCACAAATTAGACAAGAATCTGGCAGGGCCGCATGAGACTGCCTCAACAATGGGTTGTTTTCTCTTCCTTTTTTTTTTAATTTTTCTTTGTGTGCACGCGCATGTGTGCGCCAAAACCCAATTATCATTACAAATAGATCTTGATAAAGACAAAAGGTATAATAGGTGCGATATGCATTATAAACAGGCCTAACCCAAGCCACTGACAGCCTTAGCCCTAAGATGCATGGCATTTGGATGCTAAAAGACCTAAAGACCAATCAAACAGTGACAGTGCTAAGACGCATACAGGGTCCAAAGCTTGCCTGTGAACTTAATTTTAAGCTATACAAGACAAGACTCCTCTTTGGCATTCCATCAAACAACTAGTGATCAAACTGAAAGCACATAAAGTCATATATGAATATGTATATACCTGTGTGGAAATGTGCCATATTTTGTCAAGGGAACAGTGATGATATTCCTTCTGGCATTAATAGCAGACTTCTCCACGGCGGCGAGAACCTCCCTCGCCTTCCCAACGCCAACCCCAACCTGCCCCTTCTTATCCCCCACAACGACAATAGCCCGAAACCTCAGAATCTTCCCACCCTTCACCACCTTATTCACCCTCCTCACCTCGGCGACCCTCTCCTCGAACCCATCTCGGATCTTCTCCCTCTTCCGGGTGAGGCTGAAGCCGCCGGCCTTCTTGAGATTGGCGTCCATGACATTGACGTCGTTGCCGAGGACGCTGATGCCGCTGTAGGCAGGGCCGTAGATAGCCTCGTAGGCGGCGGCGATCTCCTCCTCGGACTCGGGGGGCAGCTCGTCGAAGTAGGGAGGGGGGACGTAGCCTTCGGGAGGAGGGACGGGCTCCCAGGGGATGTCCTCATTTGGGTCGAGGTCTTCGAAGAAGGTGTCGATGTCGTTGTCCTTGTCCTTGTCGTTGTCTTTGGCTTTGAGAGGTGTTGGGGTTTTGGAGGAGGAGGAGAGGGAAAAGGAAAAGGTGGGGTTTTTGAGTTTGGGGTGGTAGGAGAAGAGAGGGGTTTGGGAGGAAGGCTTGTGAAGGAGGGAGAAGGAGGAGAAAGAGGAGAAGAGAGCCGTAGTTGCAGCACCCGCCATTGCAATTGAATAGAGGAAGAGACAGCAAGCAGCTGCAGATGCAGATGCTGCTTCTTATCTGTTCGGATGCTTGTGACTGGACCACCCTCTTTTATCTTAGGTATGTATATGTATATAAGCTGGATGTAGTCACGGGGTGGGACCGGATCCCGTCAAGGTCTAGGTAGGACATGTGGGTATATGTGGGTCACACAATTTAAAATATTATTCAATGAGGCCCACTCTGCACCTCATCCCTTCAAGTGCACCCCCCCGGCCCCCACCTACCTATGTCCTGTGAGGGAAGCTCAGAAGATGATGATCCGAAAGAATTAATCAATTGCTAACAAATGGTAACCGTGTTTGAAATGAGTGCACAGTTGATCAAACGATCCAGCCTATTATTCTGGTGAATGTCAAACCTCAGGATCAATGAACTAATAGCGGAAATCCCTATCTTGTGGTCCAATCGGCTGGACCATAAGATGGTCCCACCAGAAATTGAGCTAGATTCTCCATATTAAATTGCTCTGGTCAGGATGGTGGATGTAACAAAGACCGTGCTTGGTGTTTAAACTGGTTATTAAAATGTGAACTTTTCACTGCCAATGGACCGTGCTTTGTTTGGAGATTCCAGATGTAAAATTCTGTGTTCCTCAAATTTCTTATAACAATGTCTGGCCTTTTCTGTTGGAAAGTGTTACTTTACTTTTCAAATTCTTCAAATTTCAACACTCTTCACTAGTGCTAGAATAAAAGATCTCTTGGAATCAACAAACACTATCTTGTTAAATATTTCTGTCCATTTCATTAAGAGAGGTTAGAATGATATCAAAATAAAAATCTTTTTTCAATGTCCCTGCGACTGCTTTGATCAATCCATACTTATAATGCCCAATCAACTCTTGCATCCATAGGGACATCACACCCTACAGTAATATCTCGTATCTCATATAATCTAAGTTTAACCCATGAGAGAGCATTTACACTATGGTAATCAAAAGTAGGAGCCACATAAACGCAAGGGCTACGATGGGGAAAAGCCCCTCCCCCTTAAATCTTAATTCACTGGCAAAAGCCAAATAAGATTATAAATAGTCCCTAATGAGTTCGTTTTTACCTTTTTTTTTAAATCAAGCATCTAAATATATTATTCAAATCCATCAGCCCCGGGGGTGCTCTATCCACTGCCTAACTTTTGCTTCAGAGTACCTCGTGTTCTGTAAAAACCAAGCAAGTGGCTCTTAACCAAAATTCAAACCCTTTCATCGCCTAAAAGAAAGCCCAATGCACTAGCACGCGCTGACTTACTTAGCACAAGGACACTCCAAAAATGGAGCTAAGAATTCTATTCAATAATGAATTCAGATAAACAAAGACCTACACTGGTACATGTTCGTATAAAAAATATATATAAATAAAAGATAGAAGTATCTAATGGGCCCCAGCCCCCTTGGCTAGATACTCCCAGGAAGGAAAAAAAAAAAAAGGGGGGGGGAAACTAATACCTTGATGAATTGGAGAAAGAATCACTGCCAAGAGGGAAGAGTAGATTGCACTAAAGACTCGACAGAGTCTCTTGGAGTCAATTTCTTTTCCAAATAAGATTTAAAGAATCCGGTTGCGCTAAAATCACCAAACAATTTAAGGAGCTTCACTTTCCATTTTCCATCTCCAATAAAACGAATTATTTATTAATATAACAATTATAAAGAAAATCCAAGCACAAAGCTGAATCAAACTATTAACGGAGCCCACTCTGATGAGTGCCAATCAAAATATTTGGGGGCGACTACAAGTTCCTAATATGGGTTTTTTTTTTTTTTTTTCTTAATTTTATTTTTTGGGTAAAGTCCTAATATGGAATTGCCAACATTTTATCCTTTGTAATTTTGAAAGATTTCATTTTCTTTCTCTAATCAAAACTTAAACTAACAAGTCGGAATGCCAAACCACTATGCCCCCACCAACATAAATTGGGAAGCCCAAAACTAACTTTACACAACGAAATACAAGGCCAGTAGAAGAGAGCGTATGAAGGAGCCATTCCATTCGCCTGATCATTAGATCCAAGCAAAAGGCCTAAACAAATATCAGTTCCTACCCATCAATCACCACCTTAGACTGTGCCGGTCAAATCAAATTGATATGAGACCAATATATAATACGCTTGTTTAAAAATCGCACAAGCCCCACTCACTTTAACTTCTACATCAGTATGGCAGCAAGTTACAACCTCATAGCAAACATTCTGCCACACTGGATCAAGCAGCAAGCAGTTTCGTGGTGCACATCTAAAATGAGGGAATGGAAAGCAATTCGCTAAAACTCTAAAAACCAAATGCTATCGTAACATCTTATCAAACGGGGTATTTCTAAAATGAGACTGGAAATTAATTTGCTAAAAGTCTATAATCTAACCGTTTTGGTGGTATCTTATCATACAATGCATTTGTGACGATCAATATTAGATTCCTTTTACACATTCTCTCTTTCTTGTTCAGATTTGAGATCTGAAGTTCGTAGCAACAAACAATGACCTAAACTCAATCTACCCTATCCACTGAAATTCTGATTCACCACTGGTAAATAAAGACGTCCTCAAATAAAATAAAATAAAATAAAATATAAAATTCCCCCAATCATTTTATGGCCCACTACAGTTTTCACACAGAATCCAACTATCTACAATCCATTCCCTACACAACTAACTACACCTAGTCTCAATTTTCCTAATGCACCGAACATCATTTCACTCTCCAAATAATCAGAGGATGTGCAAAACAAAACACCATTATACTACAATGTTCAAAATTCTAGGGGTCAGTCTACTTAATCGTCTCTTGTTACACATCCAGATTGCTATCCTCCCATTTCTGAAACTTGAAAGACTACTCAGCAAAGACAACTCGGCTCGCACATGAGTGGAGACCCATCAAGGCATCAAACAGCTTAACAGACAGGACATTTGCCGCATCAAAAATGTGATGAGGTTGATGCAAAAAACCATATTGAACAATTCATCAGCAGTCGATGCTGGTGCAGTGACCAGCAGTGCCCATTTTCACGTTTGACAATAGTGTGCAAGGGCACCAAGCACCCATCTTTTAATCCTGCATAAGATAAGCCCAATCCACTTGCCTCCTAACAAAAAGAATATAGCTGCACATAATTAAATAAATGCAAAATAATAAAAGATAAAGAGCACTTACCTGCCTCCATACAGACCAGGGAAGCTAATCACCGGTGAGACTGATTGGTATGAATTTCACACTCTCTTAATGTACAGTAAGTATTAGATATTTTTCCTCACTTTGTTTGGTGTTCCAAATTCATTTTGGCAAGAAAATGGACGACGTAACAAATTTGGTCTTCCATCTTGTGATTGACTGTGAAATGGGTCAGGTTTGCTGATTGCTAAATATAGGAGTCTACTCTATGATATTTGCACGTTTAAATCAAAGTTTTGTAGTCCTTTCTAATGAAGGAGCAGTTTGTGTTTACAATGTATGAGTTGATATCTGCAGGATGCCCGTGAAGATCAGTGTCAAAGTATAATCCTAATTCCTATGGGAGTAGCTTGGTTTGATCTGTGCAAATGAGAAATTATACAAACTCCAACAAAATCATTTGACAAACACAATCTGCTCTTTCATCAAAGGGTTAAAAAACTCTGATTTAAGCATGAAAAGTTCTTAGACTAGACTACTACCTTTTACAAGCAGTTTCACAGTCCATCACAAGATGGAAGGCGTGAGAAAATATCAACCATAAGATGAAAGCAAAAATTAATGGTCAAATGAGCTTCCTCGAAACCACATGTACTTAGTATATCAAAACAAAGGCAGTAAGGCATGTACTTACAATAGTATGAATTGTGAAAAACAAAGGCAGTAAGGCTTGTACTTAGTATACCATTGCAATAGCATGAATTATGAAAAACAAAGGCATGTTGAAATAATACTCAAGTTAGTATTTCAATTGAAACCCTTCCCAAACAAAACCTATGTATACTACACGAAAACTGCTTAACCTGTATGCTATGCCAAAACATATAAAATATGTCATAGAATGACTCAGATGAAACACGCACACAAAATAACTGGAAACAATTAAAAACACAATATAAATGCCATTTTAAATCAACAAAAAAAACATATGAAAAATTGGTGAACTAATTGATGAGAGAACAAATCGGACCATAAAGTGCGGTTGCCAAGCCAGAGATTACATGCTCAACAAAGGACAAGCTAACTATAATCCCTAGATCATGGTCCTCTACCAAAACTAAATAAAGAAAATCATAATTGATTGCATAAAGAGAAAAAGGCAACAAACATTATCCATCATGCACTACACCATTCAAGCAGTTAAGAAGACACCCTGCAGATAAAATCAGAAACAACAAAATAACAAAACATCCTATAATAAGTTTTAATCTTCACGACTGATAGCATGCTGGATGAAACTGAGCTCAATAGTTGAAACTCTCCCAGATTGATGGAATCAGGTTAAAGATCAAGGTTCTGAATGAGCAGAGCTGAGTTGAGCTCAAGCACGTGGCAAGTATCTCCAACTTGAGCTCAAATCAAACTTCAGGGGCCTGACTCGAATGGGTATCAGTTTGAGCATGACTCCAATTGCGCTATTAACATAATATTGATCAACCCTAAGAATTCCTTAGGAGATCCCCATAAAAATGACTAAAACCCTTGAATGAAAGCTGCAAAATACAAAAACTTAAAATTATCACAAAAAAAAAAAAATTCACGTCAAAACTCAAAATAAAAACAACTTATAAACTCGACCTTAACCTAATCTCAACTCAGTTTTCAATAAATAAACAAATCCATCAAACCCTATTCAGTTGTTATGCCTATGTATGAGCGAAATAAAGAGACCATACCTCCAACCATAGTTATCAGAATTGTACGATTCGTATCCTGAATCTTACGGAAAACAATTCGTATTTATGTAATGAATCTTAGGATTCATGCAATTCAATACTCATTTCATCAAATCTTACGATTCAAGCGATTCGACTAAGCGAGAATGGCTATAGCCAATAAGTTAATATTAATAATCTTTTACCTTTTTTTTTCTTTTTTTATTCTCTCTTTCTTTTATCACTTGTATTTTTAAAAGGTTATTTAGTAGTTAACAAAACCTCATAAGAATTTTTTGCTGCTTTGATAAGGTTTTAAAAATGAATAAAGAACATACATTTAACAAAAGCATCCAAGTGTACGTATGGTGCTTGTCTATATCATCTTCTTTTTTTACTCTATTTTGATTTTTTTTTTCTTCATGAACACTTTCTTAACTTTACGAGATATCCTACTTTGTAAGATCGATGGTTTGGCTTTTGTTTTATTTTTATATTTGATTTAAAGATAATAAAAAATTAAAATTGATACTTTAAACTTATTTAACTATTTACACATCATTTATTTCATATATATATATATGAATATATATCATGACGTTCTTGATATGATTGTATAATAAACTTATTTGTTATTATATTTATAATACTATAAATGGGAAAATGGATGGTCATGAATAATTAATTGTTTCCTTTTCTTCTAATTTTTAATTATTTTTCATTTTTATTAGAAAAATAAAAAATCCTACGATTCGCGATTCAATTCATGGGTATGAACGATTTGCGATACAATTCCGATTTTGAAAACTATGCCTCCAACTCATGGTTCTTCCTCCCACACTTGTACCTTCTCTTCTATTTGTGCGCGTGCGCGTGTGAGAGAGTGAGTGAGCTCCCTTTCCCCACTTGTGCATCATATGTTAGAAAAATAGGATACACGGCTGTAGCTATTTCATTTTTCTGTGTATGAGTAGAATGCATTTAGGTGACCCTAGATTTAGTGGAAGAAGGCTATGATCACAATGGGAAATCATATCAAATGTCCTTTACAATATAAAAAACATATGATTCTTGACCTAATATTTTGTATGGAATCGACAAGCATTGAGCTGAAGTGGGGGACATGTTCTGACCATCCAGACCACTGACTCGTTCAGATGATGGATGGCTCATCTATCAAAAGACCATGAAAGTTCTAACCTATCTGAAAATTTTCACCCTTATTTCAATAAACTCCAAAAAAAAAAATCCTAGAAGCACGATGGTCCACTTTCAACAAAAACAGACTGAATATTGAATGGCTATGATCTCCCAGTCTCGATTATTGTAGGATGTTGCCCCACAGTGGTGAGTCCCGTCAGGAAAATGACCTCCATAACATACACGTGTACAAACCAAAACATACACACGTGTACAAACTGACGCATAGTTTCCCTTTGCTTCAAGAATGCATGTCCACCAGGTTGAACGTTTCGCAAGATTACAATAGTGAAAAACTTGCCTTATGTGATGATAAAGGAACATATCACAGCGACTGATTTAACTTTGATCCTTCTTTAAACGGGCTTGAATGTACCAACCGATCATTTCTGTACCCAGTTCATTCAGCTCAACCTTCAAGACATGATTAACTGGTTACCTAACGCTTTATTTAAAGTTATCAACAGCTGTTCAAATGGAGCATGTAAATAGCCCTAGAAGTCTAATGCAAAATCATCTCCTGACATTCCTAGACAATACTAACATTTAAGAAATCATATGGCTTTTTTTAAGTCCAAACAGAATGAACAATAAATATTTATTTTAATGGCTTAGACAATGTATCAGGAAAATGAAGAATAACTGAAATCCAGCATGATTTTGTGCAAATGATTATGGCCAAAAAAAAAAAAAATCATGGCTATGACAAAAGGGCACCAAGAACATGATGATGCTGTACAGCAGAACACACATTTATGTAAATTAGAACTTAGAGCTGCAAAAATAAATAAATAACAACAATAAGAATTTATGCATATAAAGACTATAAACAGAAAAAATGAAAAACTTGTGAATTTGTGACAATGTAGAAATCCCATAACTTCAAGTTGTTAGGCAAAAAGCTAGGATGAGGGCAGGAAAGGAAGAGTTAGCACTACATCTACAAATTCTATGTTGTTCGAGAAGAACCAGTGATTACCAATGCAGGAATAGAATTTCTCTCAACCTGCCATATAAGGACGGGAAAGACAAATAAGGTTAACAATGTAAATAAGCAAAATCTGAAGGATCAGCATATAAGGGTCAGTCACACACTCCCTTAATCAGTTATATGAAAATGCACCAAACCATGATGGAGACCATTTAAACTGGAGTCGAGAGGGGCACCTGTCAAAGCAGCTCCATACATATAATGGCTGGGTTAAACATGGATGCTCACAAGAAAGGAGGAAAAAAAATAAATGAAGATGACCACTGGAAACAGAAAAGAAGTTAGAAGCACCGAAGCAAAAAAGAAAATTATATAAAAAAATCCACAAAACAATAGCATGAAATCTATCACAAATAGAACACAATGACACAACCCAAAAACGTCAGTAATTAGGTCCTCAAGAAAATTTTAGATAATGTCTAGCACGAAAGAAACTAGGATCCAAGATGCACTAAATGGCAGCCCCATCCACATGAAGAAGATATCTGCTTCGATGCCGAATAAGAATCAGCATTAAGCTACAGCAAGCTGGATGAAGAATTTCTATTACACTTTGCAAAATAAAGTGATCTTTCAGTCCATGAGTCTCTGCAATTGTCATAACAGTACAGCAAGGTTAAAGTGTGAGTCCCAAACTTCCAACAACTTTGTAGTCATAGCAATAGGTAATAAATCAGGTTCACAAAAGCTCCAAGAAACCTGATGCCTGCCAAAAATCCAAATCATAACCAGTAGCGGGGTCAAGAAATGAAGAACATGAATATAATATAGCACAAGAACATCAAAATTATTAGATATTATTTTTAGGATGCCAAAACTATTAGGATTAAATTACTTAATCATTAGCAAAATGCTTGTCTTCGCACAAGCCCATGCTCCTAGGTGAGACAGCCCTCTGCCATATAAAACAAAAGGTGACATAATGACAAAATCCATGAGCATACTATCAGTATATTCTAATTTAAAATGAAACACTTAGGATCTGTAATCCCTATGTTTCATAAAGCCCCATGTAGACAGAACCCAACACCCCGAAACCAAACCCACCTCGCTGTTAAAAAGAAATAGTAATGAAAAGGGAGTTTTTCTGTGGGTGGGTTTGGGGTTTAAAAAAAAATAGCTATTTTTTACAGAAATTGGAAATAACAAGGTTTTCAGAACATGCAGAGCCCATTGAGAAGTGCCAGGATGATAAATAGGATCATAAAGACAAACTTACTTCTTTTTTTTATGACAAGGGTATTCCTGAGGCCTTTAACCCAACAGGAATAATCCCCCGGGGTGCACACAAACGCAAACGGGGCACATCTAGGGTGGTTTCAAACATCCCCACACAGTTATGCCACTCCACCAACTACCAGGTGGGTATAGAATTAAACTTGATAATGTGAAAAGACAGTTTTAACCTGGCCCCAATTACATGAAAGAGTAATTTTGACCAGCCCCAGTTCTCCTCCTAACCCCTTCACAATAATGTGAAAAGATGATTTTAGCGCCCCCACCCCCCCAAAAAAAAAACCCACACCCCCACAAAATAAACCCAACTACCTCCTCGATTTCTGAAGCCTTATTGCCTCTGGAGCGAAAAAAGATAACAGAGATGGTCCATTAGGATAATAAGAAGGGCTAGCGTGAGACAAAAGAATTAGATGATGCCTTTTTCTTCTTTCCTTCTATTTAATTTTTAGTTCTGGATTCTTAGTCAGGGAGATTATTCATAGAGTTTTGGTGGTAAGTTATCTAAACTTGAAATCCTTAATATACAGTGAAAATACATGTATGATATTTGGTTTCTTAATACTGTCGCCTTCTAATTTAATTTTTTATTTGACAATTTCAATTTAAATTTTTTATGGAAAATTCAAAACACAGTATGAAATTTCAGGTTTCACAGGTAACTATTATAGCAGAAGCAGCAGCACTTATATCTTATAAGAGGTCACAGGCAAACTTAAAATAACATTCTCACATCAACCTGCTCAAAAGTCTACCTGAATTTCTTCATACATTTTTCAGCCTACTTTTCAAGAGCAAAACAACATGAAAATGGCATGCAAATTGCCCTAATTGAAGGTATATCACATTATCTTTCAAACAAACGCAAGGATCAAGATATTCTTGCTAGACTTATGTGATCAATTGGACCAGGTGGGAGAATGTTGGACCATTTATTTTTGTGGCCCAATATGACCACATAGGTTAGCCCAATTATGCGTCTAAATAAGGCATTCATCTTGGTCAAAAATTATGTATTTAGTTGTCATTCTTAAGTATGCTGATTGGGGGAACATATTAGGGAGGTTTTTGAAATCTTTCCTTGATGGGAGGAAAGTCTCTCCATAAAAGAAACCATTTCCATCACTTACGAGAGTACGAGCGAAAGTAAAGAAAAGGGCTTCAGGAAAGTAGTAAACCCCTCACCAAGGAGGGCCTTCTCTTGGCATAGGAAACAAGAAGAGCTAGAGATTCAGGTATAACTCTATCATATCTCAGATTTATTATTCACATACATGTATTATTTGTTTATAATCAACATCTTGGAATGACAAACCCAAAAATTTCAAAAAGGATAAAATAAATACAATTGATTATTTGTTATACCCAAAACCAAGAGCTCTGATACCAAGTGTTAGAATTTCTTGTCGTTCAAGATATTGAGTTTAAACAAATAATACATATATGTGAATAATAAATCAGAAATATGATAGAGTTATACCTGAATCCATAGCTCTTCTTCCTTCCATCGAGGAAAGATTTCAAAAACCTCCCTAATATGTTCCCCCAATTAACATACGTAAAAATGAATAATTTTTTACCAATATGAATGCCTTATTTAGACACATAATTGGGCTAACCTATGTGGTCATATTGGGCCACAAAATAAATGGTCCTATGGACCCAAAATAAATGGTCCAACAATTCTAACATACATCTAAAAAATGACATGAGCCAAGAAATGAAAAAATATGGCTAGAGTGCGAGAAGGATAGAACATTGATTACATAATTACTTCTTGAAGATGCGTAAATAATTTTAAGTTGTTAGATGGTTCTTTTATGTCAAACAGTTTGGGTGTAGGTATATGTATTTATATTGCAGATTTAAATTTTAAAATTTAAAAAAAAAAAAAAAGAGAGAAAAAGAAAAAGAAAAAAGCATATGCATGAATATGGAAAATAGGTTTTTTCTCCTGATAAGCTAGAATGTTTCAATTTTAGCGCTGAAGAATGGAAATGATCTTATTATATCTAGATCTAGAGTAACTCCCTTGAAAAATTTAGGTAAACAGCCACCATGGATAACAATGACTCAAATTCAATGTCAACATATATGGGGTTGTACTGATCCTCCAACATTAAAACCATGCCAGATTGTGTATAGATTCCAATTGTTGAGAATGCAAATAGATCCAACAGTCAGAATCAATCCATTTAGCAATCCTCATGATCCAACAGTCATCAACCTACATCTCAAATTCTCAATCATTAATCACGTTTAGTTCATAGAAGGTATTAGAATTTAGAACTCAACAGATTCGACTATATAATGGAAAAACAGTGGCAAAGAAGAATTTTCTCACTTACTTCCACGACAGGAATGGCATGGCGAACCAATCACATCACTTCATTTCCGCCATGAACTTCTCGTATTCTGAGTCTGCAGCATATGTCGGCGTTTCTGCAGATGAAGCAGGCTGACTTGCAGGTGGATTTGGGGCCCATGGGGCACTTCCCACGCTCTGGGAATGATCCATTGTGGATTGAGGGACAGGAGGAGCTACACCATAGTAAGATTGATACCCCATAGACGCTGGTGGATAAGGTGGTGGAACATTTGGTGCCATTCCAGCTACTGAACTACCATAGTTATTGTTTGGCAATGTCTGTGCAGATGGATTATTCTGTACTTGCACTCCAGGGGGGTAATTTTGAGTGGATTCAGTAGAAGGCATATTTTGGGATGGAGCACCTACAGGTGGAGTCTGAAGCGGAGGGGGAGGGGGATATTGATAACCATACGAGGGCATGGGTTGTCCTTGAAGAGGGGCGTACATACTTGAGCCGGGAGGTGGAGGTGGAGGGGCATAGTGGGGATACGGAGGAGGAACTGTTTGCCCCCAAGGAACAGGGGCTGTCATGTAGCTTCCAGGTGGTGGGTTTCCATGTGGCCCACCAGAAGTAAATTGCTGAGGTGGGTACACACCAGCTGAGGGATCCGGACGAGGGTATGAGGGCATGGTTTGAGCTGGAGGCCCTGGAGGTATCGTAGGCTGTGGCGGCTTACCTGCAACTCTCACAGCTATAACTCTCCCCTCTAGCCGATACCCACTCATGCTGGCTATAGCTTGATTAGCCTGAGAAACATCAGAGTATTTCACAAAACCATACCCTTTACTCAACCCTGTAACGCGATCCTTAATGACCTTAGCCATCACTATCTCACCATAAGGGGAAAACAACCGAATCAAACCGTCATCATCCAGAGTAGGTGGCAAGTACCCTATGTATAAATTTGTTTCATCAATTTCCTTTCCAGTCTTGATGCCATTAGACAATCCCGCTTGTGATACACTTCCGGTGTTGTTATTACTTGCCCAAGGTGGATTGCTTCCCGAAGCATTCGAACCAAGAATTGGCAATGCCGAACTTTGTTTAGTAAGCGAAACTGGCGTAGTCCCCCCTAACTCAGCCAAGAAATTCTGATACTCATCATCCATTTTCTTCACCGTTCCCTTCACTGGACAATCAACAGTTGGGTGCCCTCCATCCCCACAATTCTTGCATAGAACATCACTCTTAAAAGTTGAAGTTCTGGAAGGACAAGCATACTGCCGGTGCCCTTGCTCCCCACACAGCCTACAAAACTCATCATCCCTTATTGTTCCATTCAAAGCAGCAAGTTCCCTAAGCTGCTGCCTCTTGTGTTCATTTAGCCCTTCATCAACAGGCATTAAGAGCTTCTCTACCATTCCTGCAGCAGCATCAAGTGCGTCCTGTGTCTCTGCTTCTACCAAAACATGTAAATCCTCGTTCTCTGAAGGATCAGGTTTCAGGTCGCGCTTCTGCTGCAACCTACCCTCTTTAATTGACCCCTTTCCCCGAATCACAATCTTCGCGCCAGTCTCCTTCTCCATTCGCTTCTGCGTGTTCCCTCTCGGCCCAATGATAAGGCCTATGAAATTGTAACCCGGATATTCTTTCATGGGTATGTAAAGCTTCTTCTGAAGCTTGGGGGGACGGTAATCCGGTGGGGGCTTGAAAGCGGGGTTCCGCTTGATCAATTGGGAGATAATTTCTTGCCTCTCTCGGGTCAATCTCTCGCGGGCACGATACTCACGGGTGTTTATCCGAATGCCCATGTTGTCGTAAATTGGTTCAGGTGAAGGCGAGCGAGCGCCTTCAGGGCGGTCATCCAATGGGAGACCAGACTGTAACAGCCGACTGATCTCTAAAAGCCTAATATTGAGGGATTGAACTTCAGGGTCTAACTCCATACCTCCAGTGAAATCCTTCATAAAATCAGGCAGTTGAATCACAGGCTTCGGTTCATCAGCCCAACGGGACTTCCTCTTCCGCCCACCACCCGTGCCATCGCTCTGCGGATCGGATTCGGACGGCGGGTCCCACCTGCTGCGCCGGCGGCGCCGGCTGGTCGTCTCCTCTTCCCCTCCGGAGTAGTCTCTGTCGTTTCCACTGTTAGACGCATTGACGCCATTCTCGGAGAGTAGAGGCAGCTGGAAACCGGCATCCGAGCCAGATTTCCCAGCATCTAGGGTTTCAGAAGGCAGAGGCGGAGAGAGATTCCTCAAATCGGGTTCTTGATTTCCCGGCGGCTGTGGAGGCTGATCAGCAGAATTCAGAGGATCCCGATCAGAAAAGAACGGATTTTGTGATTGTGAAGCTAGGGTTTCGGGAGGGTTTTGATCGGGGGAAGAAGGTGGATCCGGTGGAGGGACGGCTAGGGTTTCGGGAGGAGGCGGCGGAGGGGGGTCTTGGTAATACGGATCTAGGGTTTCTGGAGGCGGAGGAGGATAGTGGGGTTCTTCAGGAGGGTTAGGAGGATCTGAAGAATACGAAGAAAAGGAATTGCAGAGAGGATGAGGGATTTGAGATTGCGGGGCTTGGAAAGAAGGATCTAGGGTTTCGGAAGAGATCGATTGGAAGGAAGTAGCTAGGGTTTGTGGAACGATAGGATTCTCGACAGAAGAAATCGCAGGATTTTCCATGAAATCGAGCCAGAGAAAGCGAAACGGAAGAAAACTAGGGTTTCAGAGATTCCAATCGGGTTTAATCGAGAAAGAGAGATTGAGTTGGATTGGAGGAGTTTTGCGAGTAAAGTGTGAGAGGTATTTTATTTTATCGCGTAAAGGGAAAGTAAAGTTGATCACAAATGGGTGGCGGGTGACTCACAACTCACAAGGCGGTTTTGTCATTGGGCCAGGCCTGACCTGGTTCCTGATTGGTTGAGCCCACGTGTATTTCATATGTGTGTACTTATATATAGAAAAGAAATATTTACATGAATTAGATTAAAATGGAATTCAAATATATATATATATATATATATTTGTTATTATTTTAGTGAATTTGGACTCGATGCAGGATTTAGATCCAATCTGAATGTGATAATGGGGTTTAACCCAGGTAAGCCCAAACCCGGCTCCAGAGGCCAACTCAAACTTGGATTTGGGCTTACTCAGATTTGTCTAGTTCAGTCTGGGTCAATTGTAGATCTAGGTTATGGGATGGGCTGGGTTGGATATTGACACTGCCCAGCTCGTTTGGTCATTAGGGGATCATGTTTTGGACTGGGTGGTTAACTTAGGTCCTTAAAGGTACCACAAATATTGTTTTTGAGAAACTATATCGTCTAAAATACAATCAATATAATAATTCTTTAAAAAAATTGGTAAAAAAGTATAATTCTTTAAATTAAGGGCCAAAAAGTTAGAGCTCAGTTGATGAAATCACTACTAAAATCTAGTCGTTGAAAGAGTCTATAATTCATGCACAATCTGCCTATTCAAACACAACAATTGTAATTTAGAAGCTGAGGAGGAAAGTTTCAAATCCAATCTCCACTATGGATATAGTGGGTCATGGCAGGAAGCCCACTGCCGACCTCCTACGTCAGTTCATGCTTCTCATGTTGCTGTCTGTTTTGCATTTTGCTCAATCAATCATCTTTATTCGATCAATCATGTTGCTGTATCCTTTCAAGTCAATCTTAAGTTGCTGTTGCACAGAAAACTTGGAGCAGGATGGGGAGAGGGGAGTGGAAAATAAGTGGGGAGACATGATCTTTTCAGCTAATCCAAGAGAATACTCCAAGAAAGATACGAAATGGCTAGTTTTTGCAAGTTTATTGCCTTTTCTCATGATAAGCCTGTTTAGTTGTATTCTAAAAATACCGCAGTACTACTAACAAATAACATTTATGCTGGCACTACAATGCTTCGGAAAAGAAAAATGCCCAAGCTTGTGATACTGGTGCTAAAAAAAATTTTAATAAGACAAATGCACAGTATGATCCTGGAGTATGTACCACTAACCGATTTAGCTAGTAAAAAAAAAAAAAAGCATGGCTCTAAACCCAACTCACGAGACAAAAAAACATAGCCCAATGTAGCAATGGCTGGCATGGATTATGCCCATCTCTACAATAGTTAACTAAAATTGAGGGTAGCATGTGGCTTGAGCTGGCACAGTTGCACATGAGCTTCATGTTTAGGTTTGATTTTCATAAAGTTGGGACGGTCTTCAAATGTAAGCCTACATTCAGTCCAAGATTGTTATTAAGTAAAGGTTTATATTTAAAGTATCGTTCAGGACGATGAAAAAGGTCAGTTTTTTGTAAGGTCCAACCAGACAAGTGAGTCCAATCCTATTCATTTCACTACAGGAAATGAGGCTGAACTTTCACCCATGAGAGTCCGCATGAGTGGATGGAGTGATAAAAAAAAAAAAAACAAAAAAAAAAACAAAACAAAAGAGAGAGAGAGAGAAATCCACTTTGGTGTGATGTTGCAATTAAGTAAGTATTTCATAAACTTACTTCAACCAATTTAAGGATTTGACTCGGAATTACAGTGGCTATGCAAAGTTGGCCAGCCCCATTTATCACTCCATGCTACTCCCACAATCCCTCCCTACAAAACAAACAATACACCCCAGGTGATGATGGTTCATGGCAGGCATGGGTTTTCGGCCCCCATACCATACTTACCTGGTGGGCTTGTATTGTGGGGTCATATGCGTGACAAAAAGTAGTCCTTTCAGGATGGGATGGGTCACAAATAGGTTGGACATTCTCTTTAAAGTGGGACCCTTCATTCTGCACCAGATGCTGGGCGTGCGTTGCCCCTCTTCCTCTCCTTTCCTTACCCCGTCACTCCTCCCACGACATCGCTCTCACACAGCCACAAAGCCTCCTCTCGCTTCTTGAAAAACAAGTGAAGGAATCTCCTTTCTTTCTCCATCTCTACATTTGCAAGCCAGGAGAGGAAGAAAAGGAAAGGAAAAGAAAGAGATAAGAGAGGAATGTCTTGATAGCTATCTCTTATCAGAGAGGCCCGAGAAAAAGGCAAACCGCCCAAAGCAGCAAAGCAATAAAGCTGACAACAAAGTAGATCCTCTTATTCCCCTATATTCAAACATTCATTTAAAATCTATCTCTGTATCTTTATCTCTCTCTCTCGCTCACTTCACCTATATCAAAACCCAGTTGGAGTTTACTAAGAGAGAAAGCATATATAAATTCTTCTTCTTTCATTTTGAGAGAGAGAGAGAGGGGAGATGGACACTGCTTTGGTGAACGATATCATAAGGCGGCTTCTAGAAGTGAGCGGTAGCAATGCAGGGAAGCAGGTGCAGTTATCGGAGTCTGAGATCCGCCAGCTCTGCGTCGTTTCAAGGGAAATCTTCATGAAGCAGCCCAATCTCCTCAAACTGGAACCACCCATCAAAATTTGTGGTACCATGCGAAAACCCATTTGAATCTCCCTCTTTACTTTTACTTAGCAGTTTTGTGATCTGGGTTTTACTCAGAATTCAATTTTTCTCGACATCATCTCCTCTTTCCATTTTTCTTTTGCAGTTTACCCATCTGGCTTTTACTCAAATACCATTTTTCTGAAATGGGTTTCTATTTTTTATTTCTAATTCTCCGTCTCTAGTGTTGTTTGCTTTGCTTTTGACTTTTGAGGGCATAGATTGTTGCGTTGGTTATCATGCAAATTAAGAAACTCTAGATTCTTATCTGATGTTATCTTTAGTTGGGGTTTCTGTCATGAGCAATATCTTTTTTCACTAAGGGCAAATTGGATTAAAGGAGAAAGGGGAAAGGAATAGAAAAAGGCTAGAAGCCCCGAAAGTGGAAACTATCCAAGGCCATTATAAGAGGGAAGAAAAAAAAAGCAAAACAAAACATAGGCCTACCAATAGAAGCCTAAAACAAGATAAAACAAGAATTGGCAAAGAGTGGCAAAATTTTTGCAGAGGACCACCAGAAATAGGTTTAGTAATCTGTCTGAGAGAAATGGAAAGAAGTTGTACACAATAAATTTATGCATAAATAAAGAAATGCACCAAAATTCATTGAGTACAAATTTCCCTCCATTTAATGGGAGGTTTTATATTCATTCTTGTGGGTACATCATACTCCCGATCGTGAAAACTCATCGATCGTTAATTACATCCTCAATGGAAAACCTCTGATTATCAAGACATTGACTCAATAAAATTTACAAAGAAAATACAGGGAAATAAATAAATAAATAAAAATTGACAAATTCCTGCTCTTCGCCTTGCTGTCAGATGTAGTTCTTTCGATTCACCTGGATCTTTATGATCATTTCTCGATTGGGTTCATGAATTGATGAATTTGATGATGATTTTGTTTTTTTTTTTTTTTTTTTTTTATGGAAGTGGGCCATTCCTTGCAATTTTATTGACCCATCATAATGGATTTGAAATGGGCAGTTCACATTATTGAATGAGTTGAGTTGGATTAGTTGACCCATACTTTTGATTATATGGGCTGGCATTGACTTTTTCTCTTTAAGAGATTTTCAAATTTGAAAAGGGGTTGTTTTAACTCCCTTGAGAGAAGGAACAACCTTGAGATATCTTTTATCTTTTTGTATATAACTTTTCTCTACACTCTATCATTCCGATTTGATCACAAAGATAACAGCACAAAGGATAAAGGAAAGGAAACAACACAACATATTAAAGGTGTGTTCCAGTTCATCTTTTATCTTCTTTGAATTATATTCTACAATGTGTTATTTCAAGTACATGTAGAAAAATTATTTTGTTGTTGCACAGTTTTGTTATTGTTTGCTTGAATGGTCATCACTGAATGATCAATATTATTTTTCTTCCTATTATTTTTATTTGAATAATGATGAAAATGGGCCATTTCTTTATTTGGGGTTGATATCAATAGTGTTTATTTTCTTAATGGGTATGGACTGATGTAGTAGTAGGTAAAGTTCTTCTTACAGTCCTCATTTAGACTGATTTCTTAACCCATTCGTGTCCCTCATATTGACTAAAGAACTCTAGCTTATTAGATGAATTGATTTTCAATCCAATTAGAGAGATCATTTTAGATCTATAATTCTGACCCAATTTTGAACCATAAGACTAATCTGGTTTAGAATTATAGGTCTGGAATGGTTCTGGCCTGACTTGAATTTTATGATTCTGGCCTAAGTTAGGCCCAAAATCTGTCTTAGATTAGGCTCCATATTCTGGGCTGATTCAAACCCAAAACCTGGCCTGGTTTAGGCCCAAAATATATTTTAGATTAGACCCAATATTCTGGTCTGATTTGAAGTTATAATTCTGACCTGATTTGAACCCAAAACCTGACCTGATTTGGACCCAAAACTTGACCTGATTTGGACCTAAAACCTGGCCTGATTTAGGCCCAAAATTTGTCTTAGATTAGGCCGAATATTCTGGCCTGATTCGGACCCAAAACCTGGCCTAAGTTGAAGTTATAATTCTGGCCTGTTTGTTTCGGTAGATTCAGGTTGGTTGTGGGTTGCTTATAGGCTGTTTGTTTGGGAGAATTCAGGTTTGTGGATTGTTTGTTTGTGGAGTTTGGTTGATTGCACATAGATTATTTTTCTGGGATTTTATAACTGCACAGAGGCCCTGTTTTAGGCGGTATGAGCAGCTGTACCCATTTCATTATTCAAACAGAATTTCTTCTAAATTTCAGTTTGGACAGGAGGGCAGATTCCTTCTTTGGTAAGGATCTGAATCTCCAGTTAAATGGTGAATATAATGCACCACACATAAGAGTTTGGTGGAGGGCAGAATTCCCTTGTAAGGGGATTCCGAATCTCCATTTAAATGGTCAATAAGTTGTGATTGGGAAGAAATGGTGATGAAGATGCAGTGGAGAAGATGATGTGGTGGTTGGGAGGGCAGATCCCTTAAACAAGGGTCCGAATCTCCTTTCAAAGTTGTGGTGTAAGAGATGAAATAGAGATGGGGTGACTGTGATGGAGTGAAGAAGGAGATCTGTAAAAATGAGATGAAGAAGATGGCGTCAAGGGAAAGAAGATATAGAAATCTCACCCTTTTCTCCCTCCCTTTCTTTTCTCTTCTCCTTCTCTTCTTTTCTTTTCTTTCTCTTCTTTGTTGGCAAAAACAGTCCAATCTCCCTTTCTCTCTTTACTTCTCCTCCTTTTATTTCCTCTGTTTGAGAAGTTAAGTAACTTCCAAACATGATGAGATCGTGGATGTGGGTGGGGAGTTTCAAAAACTTCCCACAGCAATCTCTTTTTAATGTTTGAATGGGTCAAATGGTCTCTTTCATTAGATCATTTTGTGGGGCCCATGATTGAATTTGGAGGAACAAAAAATACATTTATGGGGACTTGAAACTTAGACCTTTGAGATGATTTACCAACAACTACTCATGCCTTTTTTTCACTAATATATATATATATATATATTTTTGAAGTTTTGATGACTCAAATCATTGAATCGTGCTAATTTAATGGGCCTAGACCAATTCCCATTTGCATCATTGTTTGGCAAAATTTCGACATCTACAGAAGTTCAGTCACAAAAGATCTGATCTTCGTCTGGGAGACTCTGGAGTTGTGAAAGACTACGTCGTTTCGATTTTTCCAAACGATAAAGGTGGTGGTGAAGAAGATTGCAGCAGCATCTTTACAAGCCAACTTGTCACTGTTATGAGAGAGAACGCTCCATATCTTAGAGGGAGACAAGGTTCCAACTACAGCAGCTCTTGTTGCAGTAAGAATTCAGTTCCAAATGCTAAAGGCAAAAGGGCAGTGGAAGAGAAGGTGAGGGGTGGATTCCCGATCCTTGTCACACAGGTAGCATATGGATGCTAAACTGATACCAGCAGATTGAGCCCAGCTGTGAGTGGGGGTCTTGCCATGCAGTGGAAGAGAAGGTGGGGTGGATTCCCGATTCTTGTTACACAGGCATGCAGCATCTGGATGCTAAATTGATACCAGCAGATTGAGCTGTGAGTGGAGATCTTGTCGTGCAGCATTCTCCAGGCGAAGAAAGAGACGCGGGGCTACTGGAGGGAGTTCCAAACCGGAGGAGCCCAATTCGACCTTTCTGCATACGCTCTTTTAGTTTTGATGAGCTGCCAGGCTAGAGGCCCTTGTCCGGATGGGAGATCCAAACCAACTGGTCATTTGAAGTCAAGTCCAAGGAGATGTTTTGGACGGCCAAACTCAAAGCAACCTCTGCTGCAACAGGGGTGAAGTCTATGGACTTGCCATTAGCTACAGACCACTTGCTACCAAAGTGAATATGGTGACCCAATTTCCTGATATTTCGCCAGTTGCAATACCCTGTCATGAGCAATATGGAGTCATAGATTGAACACTCCAAGGGCTCTCCTAAGCTGAAGATTTCCTTATCTTAAACTGAAATAGTACATATCTCACAAATTAATGTTGATTAAATCCATTTTTTTCATGATGGAAGTGAAAAATCCAGTTCTGATTGAATTTATCTTGATTTTTGGAGACGACCATCGTACAAAAACAACAATAATCAAATTTGATTTGTGGGACGTGTTTCAGTTTGGAATAAGATAACCTTCAGCTTAGGAGAGCTGGTTGGGGCTTCATGATACTTCCTTTTTTTTTTTTTTTTTTTGGTAGAAGGGGCTTCTGATACTTATTTAAGTACTTTGCCTGGATATTTAGCACCTTTAGAAACTAAGTCACGAGGTGATATTCATAGGATTCACAATGTGGGCATGTGTTCATAAAATTTATAATGTGGCTCTACCTTTTGCGATTATGACCATATAATCAACCTTTAAGAATTATAAAGTGGGATCACTTCTTCTGTTGTGGACATGTAACTCACTTTTAGAAATTACAACGTAATACCATATTTAAAAATTAGAACATAGCTGGAAAGAGATATGAGATAAATAGAAAAAACAATTATTCCATAAAATCATTTATTAAAAAAATAAAGCTTTTCGTTCCAACTTTCTTAAGCCCACGAGTTAAAGTTCTAGACTCATTCCCATGAGCATAAAATTGGGAACAGTGATTTACCCTAGCTAAACATGCTTTTGGTGGCCTCGTCTCGTGGGAACACCTGAATGCACGATGCCAAATGCTCCCTTGCAATAATTGAAGCAATGGTCTTACCTTGATGTGTTTGGTGTGTTGACCGGGTTGGCACATAGCACATGATAATTTTTGTTTGTAGGTGAAAAGGTGGAGAAACATGTGTCTTATGAGTATATTGATGGATGATCTTGATGCAGTTGGTTCAGGACCATGAAAAAAAAAATTTGGTAGACATTGCAAGGAACTTAATTAATTGTGATTTTTGAGGGAAAATAGATCACTAGTATATTTTTTTTTGCACTAAAGAGACAAAGTCCAATTTAATATGGCACTAGCAAAAAAGGCCTATTCTATAGAAGAAACTAATATATTTACAAATTTTAGAATTTCTTTAAGCTGAATAAAATGATTAAGTGTATATGTTTTAATATAATGATAAACTCCAATTTGGGAATTTCCTTGAGATATTATTGGGAGGAGAACAAATCCAAAATAATCAAAATATACTATGAAAATCATTCTTATCCCAAACTCCTCAAACTGCAACCACCCATCAAAATTTGGTGGACCATGCCAAAGCCCATTTGACTCTCACTTTTGAATCTTCTCCTCTTACTTTTATTTTGCACTTTTGTTATATGGGTGAATTCGTTTTTTTTTCCTGCATCATCTCCTCTTTCCTTTAATATTTTGGAGCTTTCATTATATATTAAAAGAGAAAGGTTTCATTTTCCATTTTGACTGGTAATTTTAATTTTGACCGGAAGTTACATTACTTTTTTTTTTCAAAATCTTACTTGTTAAAAGCCATTTTAAGTCAATTTTGACTATAACTACAGATTTTGATAGGGAGTTATATCCATTTTCTATAACTTATGAACATTCTTTCCCCAATTTTCACTCCTCTCAACCACCTCATTTCCATCCCAAATCTTACTTTACTTTTTATTCTCTTTCCTTTCCACTCCACTTTTATTGCTCCATTTCTACGCCACCTACTCTTGGATTTAAAATAAGAAAGAGAGATATGGTCATAGTTCTCTTTTTTGTTGTTCTCTGTCATTAAGTGTTTGGGGATGATTCTAGATTATCTAAATTTATTTTTATTTGATTTTTATATATGCTGCTGCAAATCTTATTGGTAAATATGCTCGTACTTAGCACAGGTTATTGTGCTAGTATAATATATTAAAGAGAAGAGTTTCATTTTCCAATTTAAGTAGTAGTTTTAATTTTAATTTTGATAGGAAGTTATATTACTTTTTTTTTCAAAATCTTGCATGTTCTCTCCCCACTCTTATCTTTTGCAAGTAACTACTTTATAATTGCTTTATCAAAATCACTTATCTACGTACTGTCCGTTTTTCTTCTTTTTGTTTTTTTTTTTTTTAAAGACTCTGTTTTCATCCAAATTCTATCATCCCATCTTTACTCTAATGCGCCTATTTCATTTCTACGCCACTGGCATTTAGATTACATAAACAAATACCCATAACCTCTTTTTTTTTTCATTATAAATACTATGACTTTTTTTAATGATTGAATATTTAGTTGGAAATGTTGGTTATATCCATACTGAGCATGGGTTAGTATGATAGTCTGGTTGTACAGAGATGTGTTTTACAAAACTTGCTTCACACGATTATACCAAATTTGACACTGAGAATGCTGAGAATTAGATTGTCCATAACTTGTTTGGTAAGTATTTTTTCTAAGTAATATTACAAGGAACAAAATCAACAAAAGCATGTTTAATAGACATTCTTAAATCTACTGACCAATTAAAGAAATACGTATATTAGTTGTTGATGATGCCAAAAAATGTTTTTGGGCACCACCGGTCGAGTGATGAGTAATTAATGTGGAAATTAATGGAGAGAGAGAGAATTTATAGTGGTTCGGTCAGTGCGACCTACGTCCACTTCAAACTGGTGATTTTACTTCTCCGAGGTAGGGTTTACAAGTCAGAAGAATACAATGATAGTGCAAGAATGAATAAGAATTGCTTGCCCCCCAGTGCTGGTGAGGCTTTGTGATTTAAAGTCTTCCCCTAACAGATGGGGACGACTCTTCAGCAACGGACGCTCCATTTCGGCGTAGTCTTCGAACCGCCCTCAACAGACGAGGCGGGTAGGATCTTCTCCGCAGGACTTGGTAAAAGTAGGTTAAGGGGAACATCGCGCTGACTTCGTCGCTTTGTGGATAAGGACCCGGCCCTTAACGGGTGGATTTAGTCCTGTGCTCATCACGGACTTGGGTCACTTAGACCTGACCCATTATCCTGAACCGAGCCACTTGGGCCTGGCCCATCATTTGCCCCCCAATGCCTCTTGTCTAAGAAAACTTGGAGAAGGGGCATTAGATTGAATTTTTGAGCTCTGGGTGGTGGAGACTCCTTCTGCTAGATGACTATTTCCCTTCATGATATATTTTTGCCTCTCTAAACACCCCAAGTCTTTTCCATTTTTTGAATGATGGGCCGTTGTTGAGCGTGCAGCTGGAAGCGGGCGCGGGAACGGGGAGCACTGGGAGCGCTGGGCGCGGGGAGCACTGGGCGCGGGCACTGGTGCCAGCAGGTGGTGGGCGCCCAGCCTGCTACCGGGGGCTGGTGGTGGGCGCCCAGCCTGTTGCTGGGCGCGGGCGCGGGGAGCACTGGGCGCAGGCGCTGGGAGCGGCCACTGGTGCGAGCAGGTGGTGGGCGCCCAGCCGGTGCTGAGCGCTATGGTGGAGGGTGGCCTTGGCGTGCATGCATCAAGAGGCGCCACTTTGGGCGAGCTAAGTGGGTCAGGCACCCCTCCAGGCGCTGGTCTGGCTCATTTGGGTGGCCAGACAGTTGGGTACGCTAATTTAATGTAGTCCCTCGGGTTGCAGATGACCTGAGTTTCAAGATCCTGCCTTTTGAGACCATGCTTTTGGCGCCCCATGAGAGCCGCTAAGCTGGAGATATGCTGTCTGTTTGAGAACAGTGCAGAGGTAGGCCAAGCTTTTTTGGCGACCCGCGAGAGAGCCGCTAAGCTGGATATATAGGCTGCCTGTTTGAGAACAGTACAGAGGCTAAGCTTTTTGGCGACACGCGAGAGAGCCGTTAAGCTGGAGATAGACTGCCTGTTTAAGAACAGTGCAGAGGCAGGTCAAGCTTTTGGCGATCCACGAGATGATTCACCTCGCCTGGACCTATTGATTTCCTCAGCATTCATATATTTTCGAGCTTTTGCCAATAGTTCTGACATGCTCTTTGTTGGTCGCTTCGTTGCTTGATCTGTCGTGGAAATCAATCAAATTACCTAACTAAACTACTAGTATAGTAGTAGAGTAAGGGTCGAACCCACAGAGATTGTTAATTGTTTAAAAACCAAGGTTGAATTTAATTTTAATTCCAAAAAGAGTGATTGATTGTTGAATTCTCTAAAATAACTGAAAACTGAAATTAAAGCAAAAATTATAATTAAATCAAATGACGAACTAGTTGAAAAAGGAATTCCTAGGGCTGTCGAATTCACCACTAATCTTGCAACTATCTTCAATTGTATTAATTTCTGGTTATTATATTAGGATGTAAAGATGTATTTTAGCTACAAGCCAAAATACAATCACCAAGAAAATCACGCACCAAAACCCCAAGTACGAATTATCTTTGGATAATACGAACCGTCTACGCTACTTCTACTGTCATAGACACGACTCGTTTTCCTAAGTTATAACTCGTCCTACGGTTTTGGTGTATGTACAAGAATCACCATTGTATAACCACATATGCAAAATCACAGAAATTGAACATGTGAAAAGAAAATGAAACCATTAATTGCAATAAATATCAATGTTATACAATCAACATCCCAATGTAATTACTCCAGAAATTAAATACAAAAAATAAAGTTACTTGACTAGGGTTTCATCTAAACCCTAGGAATAGGAGAAGCTTAGCCCATGATGGTGGAAGAGGAGAACACCATAGCCATGGAGTTCTTCATCTTCTTCTCTTGAGTTGTCTTCTTCTTCTCCTTACTTCCTTCCTCTTTCTCTCCTTCCTCTCCCAGAATAGAACCACCGAATGGTAGCTCCCCCTTCAACTCCTAATATCCCTCCTTCTGTTAAAACCCCCTTTGCTTATCTCTTAAGAGAGAATCAATGAGAATCCCGTAATTAATCAAAAGGGGCCCAAGGAATGGTGATAAAAGGCTCCAAATTGGGCTCTTTTATGCTAAAATAGGCCCTAACCCACTAACATATGGGCCAAGCCTTTCTTCTAGCCCATAACCACTTGTATTCCATTTCTTTTAGCACTTCAAAGCCCAATATTCTTCTTTTGCTCCAATTTCACCATTAAATCATCAACTTTGCCAAGCTTTCTCTGCAAAAAGATGAAACAAGGATTAACTAGCAAACGCATATAAATTGAAGAAAATAAAATAATAAAAGTGCAAGAATATCTAGGATTAACATAATAAATATGCACTTTTTAACCAGTTATCACACCCCCCAACTTACACTTTGCTAGTCCTCGAGCAAAGCCAAGGAAACAAGAGACAAACAAACTAACTAAATCCTCTTTCGCGGGATACACGATTGCATTTACCGTATGCAATAAGGCTTTAAACCCCTAGGTTACCCTAGTGGACGAGTTATAGTCTCGTGAGGGTTTGCAGTGAATCTACCCACAAAATTCTATCACCCCCCAACTTGAACACGATATACTCCACAATCAATAAAAATGAAGCTTAGTGGATGTGTATCTGAACTACAATTGAAGCAATGTATCAATAATATCACTAAAAGAAACCCGTGAATCCCCAAATGTTCATAACCAGATAGAATTATTGTGCACCAAAGTAACAACCACAACAAAATGTTTAGGCAATGAGACTCCTTTTTCAAACAGGCATTACTTTGACTTCAAATCTCACCAAAAGATATCACTCACAAATGAAACTCACAGAGATGGGATGTATATGTATTCTCTGATACACGTGGATAGAATAAATGTTGAGTACAAACCAAATAATCCACATGCAAATATGAATGAAAGCTCAACAAGAACATCATAGAGAGGAGAAGAAACCACTATGAGAAATCAACTCTCAAAGTCACAGGTTCACTACAGTCACATCCTCAATCATCAACTACTACACCTTTGGGGTCGGCTAGGTCTTTATTCTGGTTGTAATGTAGGTCAGGGTCAAGGATAAAGTAAGGGTAGACGAATCACAATCTCATGAAATAAGTGAAGAAGCTGAAGTGAACAAACTGCATTTTTTTGTTTTTTCAAACTCATCATCTCTTTTGAACATTTCATCACCACTCCCAACTCCAAATGCAACAATTCCAAACTACTTACAATCTTCTACTTGAGCAAACAAAAAGAAAATAAAACAAATGAATCGAAACTTCTTTTTTTTTTTTTTTTTTTTTTATATATATATGCTCTCACTTTTGCCTAGGTTATATCTTGGATGTCCAACCTAGCGAGCACTTTTCATTCTTTTTTTTTTTTTTTTTTTTTTTTTTTTTTTTGAAAAGAAAATACAATGACAATAAAAACAAGAACAACTACCAAATAACATTACATCTTCACTTCTATACTTTCAAATCACCAAGTCCTCAAAAAGTTACCCAACTTCTTCACCCAATGCGAGGCTATGGGCTATGAAAATAAGGATATGCAATGAAGGCTCAACTTGGTTCCTATCAGGTAAATAATGTGTGGATGCAAGAAACAAACGAACAGGCTCAAAGTAGAAAAGATGGCCTAGTTTCATTCCCCAAAAGTAAGAAGTGTCATCTGACATCTAGATTGACCGACCTTGAACATGTGACAATGGCAGTTAATGGAATGAATATGCAATTGTATAATCCTCAGAATAAAGTTCAAGCTCAAATCTAACACAACATGGGTTATAAGTCTCAGTTAATGCCATTATGATATGAGAATCTCAAAGCCTAATCATCAAATCATGGAGTCACAAAAGTAGCAACTTAATTTATCTCCAATGATGAAAACCGGGGAAAAACGAATCACTAACAGTGCACAACTATGATAATGATTCTCATGCGAGCTCAAAAATGCACAAATTAGCTTAAACAAATGAGTTTTAATCATGAAGTATATTGAGCTCAAGTAGGCAAAATAATGGCAACTCCCCCCAACTTATTTGTCACCTTGTCCTCGAGGGGACACAACATAAAAAAAAAACATGAAATAAAACAAAAGAAGTAAAAGGAAGGAGTGCACCTGATTGAAGAGAACTAAGGGGGCAAAGAGCCCGGTGAATCAGAAGGCGGGTGCTGAGCAGCAAGAATAGTCTGTATGGCAATTGGTTTTGTGGCATATTCTCATTTGGTTGCTCAATTTGAATTTGGCGGGACCGAATGGGCCGTTTGCGTGAAGTCGAGTCACCTTCAATTGCATGGCTCTTTGAAGCTTTTGGGCGACCCATGAATACCCAATGCACAAAATCACAGCTCACAAAGTAACACAATGCACCTAGAACAAAAACGAAAATAATGAATCAATGCAATTGCGAACAGAAAAATGTGAATCAGTAATGTGTGCAAAACTAAACTGTAACAGCCATGAACCACAAACTGGAACACCCAGCTTCCAAAACATTATTACAGTAAAAGAAATAAAAGAAAACAAAACTAAACTAAAAATAAAGACTAATAAAAGAAATAACAAAGAAGAAAAAAAAAATAAAGAAATAAACACACAAAACAGAGGTGCTGGGTCATGAGGAGTGAGAGACAGAATCAAGGCAAGGATGAAGGCTACTGAGGGATGAAGTGATATAGATGGTGAGGTGAGGGTGAGTCAGGTTAGAGAGAGAAGAACAGTGGTGCTGCTGTGAAATGCCGAGAGTGAAAGATGGGAACAGGGGTGGGTAATGGGTCGTCGGCAGTGACGTTGGGCGTCGCCGGAATGAGGGCTGGTGTGGGAAGAAGATTCCGGAGAAAGAGAGAAAATGAGAGTAAGAAACCAGGTCTGGGACGCCCGTGATTGGTGGTGACTTGTGGGGAAGAGGGAGAACGAGAGGAAGAAACTTACCTATGCTGTCAACCGGAGAAGATGAACACACCGACGACGGCGAGAGTGTGGGTTGCAGTGGGAGATAGTGAAGAAGGGAGAATAGAGAGAGAGAGAGATATGGAGATAAAGATAGAGAGAGAGATGGAGGAGAGAGTGGCTGGGATAGGGAAGGAGAAGAGGGGCGGCGTGAATGAAGAAAGGAAGAAGAGAACAGAACAGGAATAGGGTTGTCTTGTGAAAGTTTTGACTTTTAGAATTTTTTTTTTTTTAAGAGCAATCAAGAGTGCTCGAGCTTTGTGAGATAAAGCTCGAGCTCTATGGGACAGAATGTTACGTGCTCAAAGGGAAGAAAAAGTGCTCGAGCTTTTTGGAATAAAGCTCGAGCTTCTTGGGACAGAAAGTTTAGACAATTTTTTTGACAGAAAGAGTGCGCGAGCTCTTTGAAGAGTGCTCGAGCTTTTTGAGACAGAAGGTTGAGGCAGTTTTTGACAGAAAGAGTGCGCGAGCTCTTTGAAGAGTGCTCGAGCTTTCTGGAACAGAAACATTTGTAGACAGAGCATGAAAAAAATAATGCTCGAGCTTTATGAAATTGCTCGAGCTCTCCCTTTTTTTTTTTTTTTTTCAAAACAAAAGGAATAAAAGAAATACTAAACACTGATAAAACACTAAAAACTCAATTAACAAAATCACAAAAAAATTTGGGTTTCCTCCCAAAAGAGCTAAGTTTAATGTCTTCAGCCAGACACAGCAAGAGGAGAAAAATCAATTAACATAAACCGGGTCTTCAAGATCAATCTCCGCAATCAAATTCCCTTCCTCCACACCTTCAACAAACAATTTCAACCTTTGGCCATTAACTTTGAAAGTTTGGCCACTCCGAGGGTTATGAATTTCTACCGCACCATGAGACCAAGATTGAACAACGACATACGGACCATCCCATCTAGACCGTAATTTCCCAGGAAACAACCGTAACTTAGAATTGAACAACCATACCTTTTGACCGGGCTCAAAGGACTTGCGATTAATGTGAGAATCATGGAACGCCTTGGTCCGAGCCTTGTAAATACGAGAACTCGCATACGCATCATTCCTAAGCTCCTCTAACTCATTGAGTTGGAGCTTTCGGTTGGAGCCGGCAACAAGCATATCAAAGTTGAACTTCTTAATGGCCCACATGGCCTTGTGCTCTAGCTCCACCGGGAGATGACAAGCTTTACCGAAAACCAATCGGTAAGGAGACATGCCAATAGGGGTCTTATATGCGGTACGATATGCCCACAAAGCATCATTCAAACGCAAGGACCAATCCTTTCTATCGGGCCGTACCGTTTTCTCAAGAATTGACTTGACCTCCCTATTTGACACTTCAACTTGCCCACTAGTCTGAGGATGGTAAGGGGTGGCGACCTTATGAGTGATGGAATATTTTTGAAGCAAGATTGCAAAGGGTCTATTACAGAAATGGGACCCTCCATCACTAATAATCGCCCGTGGCATACCAAACCGAGAAAAAATATTCTCTTGAATGAATTTGACCACCACTTTGTGATCATTGGTTCGGGTTGCCACAGCCTCAATCCACTTGGACACGTAATCCACCGCTAACAAAATATATTCAAAACCAAACGACGATGGAAACGGTCCCATGAAATCAATACCCCATACATCAAAAATCTCAACAACTAAGATTGGGGTAAGAGGCATCATATCTCGACGAGACATTGTCCCCATTTGCTGACAACGAATGCAAGTCTTACAAAAATTGTATGCATCCTTGAATAGAGTGGGCCAATAGAACCCACTCTGCAAGACTTTCGCTGCCGTCTTGCGACCACTAAAATGGCCACCACAAGCTGAAGAATGACAGAAAGTAAGAATGCTATGAAACTCACTCTCTGGAACACAACGGCGGATAACTTGGTCAGAGCAATACTTGAAAAGCACAGGATCCTCCCAATAAAAGAACTTTACTTGCGAGAAAAATCGGTCTTTGTCCTGTTTGGACCATTGGGAAGGAATTTGACCGACTGCAAGATAGTTCACAATATGAGAGAACCAAGGAGGTTTCATTAATGACACCGAAAAGAGTTGCTCGTCAGGAAACGAGTCATGCAAAGGTTGAGTGTCACTCGTGTGCTCAACAAGAATGCGGGACAGATGGTCGGCTACGACATTTTCAGAACCTTTCTTGTCCCGAATTTCTAAATGAAACTCTTGAAGCAACAAAATCCACCTAATCAATCTCGGCTTGGTCTCTTTCTTGGTTAGCAAATGCCGCAAAGCAGCATGGTCGGTAAAGACAACAACCTTAGAACCAAGGAGGTAAGAACGAAACTTGTCCAAAGCAAAGACTACGGCGAGTAACTCTTTCTCTGTGGTGGTGTAATTCAACTGAGCATCATGAAGAGTTTTACTCGCATAGTAAATAGCATATGGAACTTTGTCTACTCTTTGCCCCAAGACAGCTCCAACTGCATAGTCGGAAGCATCACACATGGTTTCAAAAGGAAGGGACCACTTGGGTGGTTGCATGATTGGGGCAGAGGAAAGACAGTCACGAAGCTTTTCAAAAGCCTCCACACAAGCACTATCAAAGACAAATGGAGTATCCTTGGCAAGTAAATTGCACAAGGGCCTAGAGATCTTACTGAAGTCTTTGATAAACCGACGATAGAAACCCGCATGTCCTAAAAACGATCGAACTTGCTTGACCGTAGTAGGATGCGGAAGCTTAGCAATGAGATGGACTTTGGCCTTATCGACCTCAATCCCTCTCTTGGACATAATATGTCCCAACACAATCCCCTCTTGAACCATAAAATGGCTCTTTTCCCAACTAAGCACAAGATTTGTCTCCTTGCAACGCTTCAAAACTTTGGTCAAGTTTTGGAGACAATCATCAAACGAGGGGCCAAAAACAGAGAAGTCATCCATGAAGACTTCTAAAAATTTCTCTACCATATCGGAGAAGATAGACATCATGCACCTCTGAAAGGTTGCAGGTGCATTGCACAATCCAAAAGGCATGCGGCGATATGCATATGTGCCAAATGGACAAGTGAAAGTGGTCTTCTCCTGATCTTCCGGAAAGACCGCAATTTGGTTATATCCAGAATAACCATCAAGAAAGCAATAATAGCTTTGACCCGCTAACCTCTCCAAGATTTGATCAATGAATGGGAGAGGGAAGTGGTCTTTCCGGGTCATAGCGTTGAGCTTGCGATAATCAATACAAACTCTCCACCCTGTGGTGGTACGCATAGGGACAAGCTCACCCTTATCACTCTCAACAACAGTGATACCAGACTTCTTTGGTACCACTTGGGTGGGACTCACCCACTTACTATCAGAAATTGGGTAAATAATACCCGCATCTAACAACTTCACAACCTCCTTCATGACAACCTCCTTCATGTTGGGATTAAGCCTTCTCTGCATTTCGCGAGATGGCTTTGCATCATCCTCTAAATGAATGTGGTGCATACAAATAGATGGATCAATCCCTTTCAAATCAGCTACAGACCAACCTATAGCACCCTTGTGCTCTCTAAGAACCTCAAGAAGACGACACTCTTGCTCACTTGGAAGATTGGAAGCAATGATAATAGGAAAAGTGTCATTGGGTCCCAAGAATGAATACTTAAGAGTATCCGGGAGCGGCTTCAACTCAAGCTTTGGAGGAATCTCTAATGATGGAGGAGCAGGAGTGCTCGCAAGATTAGAAAGGGGTTCCGGTCTAGACTTCCAAGGAGGATAGTCTATAGAAAGAGAACAGTCAAGCAATGAATTTACTTCCTCAATAGAAGCATCAATATCAAAACCATCACTATCAAAGTAAGTCAAACATCTTTCAAAGGATCCTCAATCAAGATTTGAGGGAGAGATTCCTCAACTATCCCTTCTATCATATCCACCGAAAAACAATCCTCCTCATGTGGAGGTTGTTGTGACGCATTGAAAACATTCAGCCTCACTGTCATATTTCCAAAAGAAATATCCATCACTCCGGTCCGACAATTAATACATGCATGAGCAGTGGCTAAGAAGGGTCGACCTAAGATGACGGGAATCTGACGCTTAGGGTCATGAACGGGCTCCATGTCTAAAACCAAAAAATCAACTGGAAAGTAGAACTTGTCTACTTTCACCAAAACATCTTCAATTATCCCACGAGGTATCTTGACGGATCTGTCAGCTAACTGCAAAGACACCGTCGTAGGCTTCAACTCACCTAACCCAAATTGCTTATAGACAGAGTATGGCAATAAATTAACACTTGCCCCCAAGTCAAGGAGCGCCCTCTCAATGATGTGATTACCAATGACACAAGAAATTGTGGGGGCTCCAGGATCTTTGAACTTAGGTGCAGTTTGGTGCTGGAGAATCGAGCTCACTTGCTCTGTCAGAAAGACCTTCTTTGACACATGAGTTTTAGCTTTACGCTTTTGAGTGCAAAGGTCTTTCAAGAATTTGGCATAGGAAGGGATTTGCTTGACTGCATCAAGAAGTGGCAAGTTAATCTTAACTTGCTTAAAAATCTCAAGCATCTCCTCCATATTTGCACTCTTTTTCCCAAAAGGAGAAGGGTCGGCCAAGCAAGAAGGGTAAGGGGCCTTGGGCACATAGGGTGCCAGAGGAACACTCAAAGGATCACATGGGGATGAAGAATCCCCTTGCTGCAAATTTTCATTCCCAGCTTTGCCTTTTCCAGAAGAACTCGTCAACTCACTCTCAGCCTTATACTCAACTTTGTTGTCTACCTCTCTCCCACTCCTAAGGGTAGTTATGGCCTTAGCTTGCTCATGAAATTGTTCATTGGAGTTAGAAAACTCTACCCCATATTGGCCTTTAGGGTTGTTCACCGGCTGACTTGGTAAACGTCCCTCATCTCTTCTACCCACAGCTTGTGCTAGTTGTCCCATTTGGGATTCTAGCTTTGAGATGGACTGAGTGTGTGAGTGGAGCAATTGAGTGTTGGACTGATGATTTGACTCTAAAGCTTGCAAAGCACTCAACACTTTATCCTCAAAAGCTGAGTTTTTAGGAGGAGGTGGTGGTTGTTGATATTGTTGAGGAAGAGAACGGTAGGATGATGACGGAAAAGAGTTAGGCACACTTGGCCTAGAATTTTGTGCGAATGGAGGATTTGGGGCTTGAGGCCTCCAAGAAAAATTTGGATGATTTCTCCATCCCGGGTTGTAATGGCTAGAGTGTGGATCATTACCCGGTTTGGAAAAACCTTGAAGAGCATTAACTTGCTCTTGCACAACCTCTGGATATTGCGGGGCTGAGGGACAGTCTGTCACATAATGGGTTGGGCATGAACATAAAGCACACACCTCTTGAGTGACAGGAGCAGAAGTGGAAACTTGTCCCATAGCCAAGACTTGGTCTAGTTTCCTAGACAATGCCGTAACTTGCCCTTGGACATCCACAGATTGTCCAACTTCATAAATGCCACCTCTCTTAGGGACACTAGAAGAGGTGGGTGGAGCTCTCCGACTTGCTGAGGCATGGTGTTGGGAATTCTCACTAAGGGTCTCAAAAAGATCCCATGCCTCATCCTGATTCTTGTTGAGGAAAGTCCCTCCACAAGCAGAGTCAATCATTTGACGGTTTTGTTCAGTGATACCGTCATAGAAACTCTGTACCAACTACCAACGCATGATATCATGATGGGGACACTTCCTATGAAGGTCCAAAAATCTCTCCCAAGCTTCATGAAAAGACTCGCCATCGAGTTGAGTAAAATTTGTGATGGCTCTTCTCATATCATTGGTTTTGCCTATAGGAAAGTATTTTTTCAAAAACTCTTGTTGAAGTTGACCCCAAGTTGTTATAGAATTTGTAGGCAAAGAACCGAGCCAATGTTTGGCTTTATCCTTTAATGAAAAAGGGAACAACCTTAACTTAAGAGCATTCTCACTCAGATTTTGCACATTGACAGTGGTGCATAGCTCCAAAAACTCATTCAGATGTTGATATGGGTCCTCATTTGATTTCCCATAAAAAGATGGTAACATCTGAATGGTTTGGGGTCTAATTTCATAATGCCCAGTGACAGTAGGCATTTGAATACATGAAGGATTGGTGTATGTTGTAGGAACAAAATGAGCCTTAAGAGGCTGTGGTTGTTGTGGTCCACCATTATCAGCCATGTCTACAGAAATAGGATCTCCTAAAACACTAGACTTAATGGACAAACCACGAAAAGCTCTCAATGTTCTTTCTAGCTCAAGGTCTAACTTTTCTAAGTCTGGGTTGCACGAACGGCGACCAAACATAAAACAAATAAACCTATCCAATCAAGTATACCAACTGTAGCAAAAATAAAATGCAAAGAGAAAGGAAAGATTTCACCGTGATCAGTTGCAAAGAAGGTAGAATTTTTCTTCTTTTGTTTTTTTTGTTTTTTCTTTTTACCAACGTTTGCTCCAATCGACTCTGCTTCTCTTTAACTTTTTATAATTGCTGCACACCAAAAACAAAGAAAAAGAATAATGGCAGGAAAAAAAAAGAATTAAAATAAAAATCAACTAAAGGCTTCTTAACAATTAAACAATCCCCGGCAACGGCGCCAAAAATTGATCTGTCGTGGAAATCAATCAAATTGCCTAACTAAACTACTAGTATAGTAGTAGAGTAAGGGTCGAACCCACAGAGATTGTTAATTGTTTAAAAACCAAGGTTGAATTTAATTTTAATTCCAAAAAGAGTGATTGATTGTTGAATTCTCTAAAATAACTGAAAACTGAAATTAAAGCAAAAATTATAATTAAATCAAATGACGAACTAGTTGAAAAAGGAATTCCTAGGGCTGTCGAATTCACCACTAATCTTGCAACTATCTTCAATTGTATTAATTTCTGGTTATTATATTAGGATGTAAAGATGTATTTTAGCTACAAGCCAAAATACAATCACCAAGAAAATCACGCACCAAAACCCCAAGTACGAATTATCTTTGGATAATACGAACCGTCTACGCTACTTCTACTGTCATAGACACGACTCGTTTTCCTAAGTTATAACTCGTCCTACGGTTTTGGTGTATGTACAAGAATCACCATTGTATAACCACATATGCAAAATCACAGAAATTGAACATGTGAAAAGAAAATGAAACCATTAATTGCAATAAATATCAATGTTATACAATCAACATCCCAATGTAATTACTCCAGAAATTAAATACAAAAAATAAAGTTACTTGACTAGGGTTTCATCTAAACCCTAGGAATAGGAGAAGCTTAGCCCATGATGGTGGAAGAGGAGAACACCATAGCCATGGAGTTCTTCATCTTCTTCTCTTGAGTTGTCTTCTTCTTCTCCTTACTTCCTTCCTCTTTCTCTCCTTCCTCTCCCAGAATAGAACCACCGAATGGTAGCTCCCCCTTCAACTCCTAATATCCCTCCTTCTGTTAAAACCCCCTTTGCTTATCTCTTAAGAGAGAATCAATGAGAATCCCGTAATTAATCAAAAGGGGCCCAAGGAATGGTGATAAAAGGCTCCAAATTGGGCTCTTTTATGCTAAAATAGGCCCTAACCCACTAACATATGGGCCAAGCCTTTCTTCTAGCCCATAACCACTTGTATTCCATTTCTTTTAGCACTTCAAAGCCCAATATTCTTCTTTTGCTCCAATTTCACCATTAAATCATCAACTTTGCCAAGCTTTCTCTGCAAAAAGATGAAACAAGGATTAACTAGCAAACGCATATAAATTGAAGAAAATAAAATAATAAAAGTGCAAGAATATCTAGGATTAACATAATAAATATGCACTTTTTAACCAGTTATCATTGCTGAAAAGAGGAAACTGGATGAATGGAGGCCTCCCAAAAAGGCGGTCATGGTGACTTTGTCATTGGGCTCCTCGACTTGGAGGACCTCCTTGTTAAAACGAGTGAGGTAACTCATCAGACTCTCATCTCGGTCCTGTTTTATGCTGAGCAAGTGTGTGGCAGGCTTCTGGTGGCGGCGCCCATCGATAAAGTGTGAGACAAAAGATTTGCTCAACTCTCCAAAGGTGACTATGAATGCTTGGGGGAGATTGACAAACCACTGCCGAGCGGAACCTTTCAATGTAGTTGGGAACGCCCTGCACATTATCTCGTCATTTTGGTTTTGTACGTCTCCAGATTGTCCAGTGGATCCTTCGTTCCATCAAAAGTCTCCACGGATGGCATCTTGAACTTCCGAGGGAGTGGGTAGTTCACCACGTCAGGCTTGAACGGTGTATCCGTTCGCCCGACCAGATAACATACCGTCTCCGGTGCCTGTGCCCTTATGGCGTTGAAGATATCACCCAGTTGACCTTGCATTTCTTTGATCTTTTCCTCCCAACGATTGCTGGGTTCTTTGGACTGGCCTTGGAAATGACTCTCATCTTCCAGGCTGTGGTTTTCACTTCCCCCCTCCTGGAAATGAGGATCCTCATCATTGGAAGCAGAGGGAGGAGGTGGAAGTCCACCGCGATTCGACCCTCCTGGGGCTCCACCCGGGGGTGGAGGCACGTCGAGATGAGCGCGGCCTTGAGGGTCGACCAAGAGTCTTCCGTGCGGGGCGACAGGGGGAGCTCCAGCAGAGGCGCCCTGGGCGTGGGCGCCATGAGGATGGGCGCCCAGGTGAGGATGGGGTCGGGCAGCTCCCCGGCCCCGGGTACCATGAGGATGGGCGCTTGGGCGAGGCGCTCCTCTGCGTGGAGCAGCCGGATGCTCCGGGCGCGGCACTTCCTGCGGAGGTACCATACCAAACTGTGCTCCTCCTTGCCCTGCAAGCATGAGTTGCAGTATTTGCTGGTTTTGCGTCACCAGCTGCTGCATGGTCTCCAGCATTTGTTGAGGAGAGGGAGCAGGAACGTTCGGTGCAAGGTTAGTCGGTGGAGGATTACCTTCGCCCTCCCGCGAGGGATTTCCATCTTATCGCCTTGTTGACCTTGTGGTGATCGACATAGCTTTGGAAAAAGAAAATTCTCTTCGATTCCCACAGACGACGCCAAACTGATGATGCCAAAAAATGTTTTCGGGCACCACCGGTCGAGTGATGAGTAATTAATGTGGAAATTAATGGAGACAGAGAGAGAGAGAATTTATAGTGGTTCGGTCAGTGTGACCTACGTCCACTTCAAACTGGTGATTTTACTTCTCCGATGTAGGGTTTACAAGTCAGAAGAATACAATGATAGTGTAAGAATGGATAAGAATTGCTTGCCCCCCAGTGTTGGTGAGGCTTTGTGATTTATAGTCTTCCCCTAACAGATGGGGACGACTCTTTAGCAACGGATGCTCCATTTCGGCGGAGTCTTTGAACCGCACTCAACAGACGAGGCGGGTAGGATCTTCTCCGCAGGACTTGGTAACAGCAGGTTAAGGGGAACGTCGCGCTGACTTCGTCGCTTTGTGGATAAGGACCCGGCCCTTAACGGGTGGATTTAGTCCTGTGCTCATCACGGACTTGGGTCGCTTAGACCTGACCCACTATCGTGGACCGAGCCACTTGGGCCTGGCCCATCCGTTGTTAAAAATATTTGCACATCCATTACAAGGATGATGGTTTTTATTTATTATTATTATTTTTTTAAAGCATTCTCATGTAGAAGAAGAGGTTAGTAGGTTCCGGCTAGGAGAGCCTTAGAAATACAACCCCCATTCCTTCATTACATTGGTTAGCTTTCAAGATTAGCTCCAAATACAGGACTATCTGTCCAAGCCATGCCTATCTAAAATGCCACATGCTTATATTATTTACAATTATCTGCTAAATAATAAGTTAGTTGTGATTAATTGTGATTGACTTGAAATTAAAATAATAAAAAATTCGTAAATCAAGCGTCAAACTTCCACATTTCATTTAAAAAATCAACAAAATGCTAATGGTTCAACCAGGCATAATCCAAGGAATACACTCACTGACAAGGCCACTAACATGTAGCTACATGGCTACATGAAGAGTTCAGATCACCTATTGCATTTGTTATACTTTGACTTTCATCGTGAGTGGACCATTAACACTCCGACACGTCATCCAAGAATTTATGTAATTTTCTTTTATTTGTGTTAATGGTCTACTCATGATGAAAGTAAAACAAATGCGATAAGTGATCCGGACTCCTAAATGAAGTATTAAGGCTAAGATGATGGAAAGATTCAAGACAATGGATCTCATCTTTATATAATCTCCCTACATTCTGAATTAATGGAATGTATAGTTTCTTGATGCTCTGGACTAGACCTATGGACAACATGATCACATCTGCAAATGTCCGATTATATTTGGTCATATCACAACCACTTTTGAAGCAATTGTCATACGACAATTACATTGCTAAAAGATTTATAAATCAGTAGGTAATCATTAATTAATGGTCCCATAGGTCATTTCAATGTAGGGTAGTATCATACAAATAGAATTATTGTCTAGTTTTCACCATGGAAGAAATGAGAGATGATAGCTTGTGTTTCGTATATGTGTTTATATGTCCAATCAAACTCAATGCACTTCATATATCTATATATTTTTTTTGAAGCACCAAGCTTGCAAGAAAAAAGAAAAGGATGCAATAACTATTGACTGACCTTGAGTGAGGTGAGGGAGCCCTTGGGTGCGGCATGTAGACTTAAGGTGAGGTAAAACAGTCCTCAGGTGAGGAAAGTTGGTTGCCCAAGGTTGAAATCCTAGGCAGCCAAATAAGAATTGGCGTCTCGTACAACGGTGAGTTCTTTAGAAAGTATATCAAGAGAACATTTTAGAAAGGGTAGAGAAGTTTCTAGGTTGTCTTGATTGTTAAAACCTTTGGTTGAATCATTAGCTCAGGGGTTTAAGATCCAGCACCAACAAAATAAAGGCATTTCAAATTGTTGCGAAGAAGTAGTAGTATTAGGCAGAGGCGAAACCAGAATATGGACATTGGGGGACCATTGTGGGAAAAAAATCTTGGGAGGGAGGTAGGGGTTTGCATTGCCAAAAATAGCTTGAAATTTCAATTAAACTAAAGGTTATGGATTAGATGCAATGGGTCCCATCTATATTCTAAATCCCGTTAATAAAATAGTAGCGAGTCCCAAACTTTAAGGGATTTTTTTATTCATAATGAAGAGTGTCTTAGGGCCGGACTAATCTTTACGGGGAGCTAGGTAAATCCCATGTGGTTCAAATATGGTAGTGTGGTTTTGACGTCTGAACCTCATAGAGCAAACCATGGTCTTATGTTAATTGAGCTACTCCTTGAGATTATGATTGTAATAATACTTGTTAATCCTCGTGTCAATGAGGAGAAAAAGTTCAATTGTTTTCCAGCAAATTCAACTTTCTTAAGAATTATAGTGGCTATGGAAGGTTGGCCAATCCCTCCCTCCAAAACAAGCAATACACCTAGAGATGGTTCATTGGCATAAGGTATGGATTTATTCCCCATTTCTATCGCTCAAATTCCACCTTAGAGCCTGTTTGGTTAAATGCATTTACTACTAGGATTTGGGTTTGTTGATGATTTATGGTATGATGTAACATGTTGCCTGCAGGCATTCCAAATACTTTGTTTTGATGTAAGAATACAGAATTAAATAACACACGAAAAATGCACTCTTACGCCTATTCATTTACTAGAATTTCAGAGAATTAAAGAACACACGAAAAATGCACTCTTAGGGCCTATTCATTTACTAGAGTTTCAGGAATTCTTTAATTCCTAAACAATGTGGAATTCTTAAATCATCCTAAGGGCATGAGCATTTTGGAATTCCATCAAAATGCAAAGAAGATAGAATTTCAAAATTCTTAAAAGCCATTTGGGACTTATCATGTCACATCATGTCTCAAAAACCCTCGCCATTAGAATTTCAGTAAAAAAAATGAGTCCTTAGCCTTATAAATTTCTAAAATCTTAGCCTTTCAAATGTTCGAGGGGGTTTGCCGTGGAATTCTAATTCAAGGCAGTATTTGAAATTCTTAAAATTCTAGCATTTGAAACTCTTAAAATTCTAGCATTTGAAACTCTTAAAATTCTATTCTAAATAAAAATTCTCACAATACATCTAAACGAACAAACCGGTTATACGTATCCAGTGGGACTGTGTTGTGGGTTAAACGCGTGCCCTTTTATGATGGGATGGGTCCCACAAAAAAGGTTAGATCCCACAAAAAAGGTTAGACATAGTGCTGTTTATCTCCCAAGTCCCAATTCCTGACCTGGCTGCATCCGATGCTGTGCGTGCGTTACAAATACGCGGGGTGCGTGCACACTTCCTCCTCTCCCTTCCTTCCCTCCCCCCTCACTCCTCCCACGCCATCGCACTCACACAAACACACAACCTCATCTAGCTTCTTGAAAAACAAGGGAAGGAATCTCCTTTCTTTCTCTATCTCTGCATTCGCGAGCCAGAAGAGTAAGAAAAGGAAGATGAAGAGATAAGAGAGGAATGTCTCGATAGCGCTCTCTCTTGTCAAGTTGTCAGAGAGGACCGGCCGAGAAAAAAAGGCAAACCCCCCAAAGCATCAAAGCAATAAAGTTGACAAGAAAGTAGATATTCTTATTCTCCTACCTTCAATCATTCATAAAAAAATCTCTATATCTATCCATATCCCTCTCTCTCTCTCTCACTCACTTCACCTGTATCAAAACAAAACCCAGTTGGGTTTAGTGAGAGACACTCACTTCACCTGTATCAAAACAAAACCCAGTTGGGGTTTAGTGAGAGAGAAGGCATATAAAAATTCTTCTTCTTTGATTTACTGAGAGCGAGAGAGAGGAGAGGGGGAGATGGATACTGGTTTGGTGAACGATATCATAAAGCGACTTCTTGAAGTGAGAGGGAGCAAGTCAGGGAAGCAGGTGCAGTTATCGGAGTCTGAGATCCGCCAGCTCTGTGTTGTTTCAAGGGAAATCTTCATGAAGCAGCCCAATCTCCTTGAACTGGAACCACCCATCAAAATTATTGGTACCATGCGAAAACCCATTTTAATCTCCCTCTTTTTTACTTTTATTTTGCGGTTTTGCTATCTGGGTTAGACTCAGAATTCGTTTTTTTTCTGCATCAACTCCTCTTTCCTTTTGATTCCGCAGCTTCCCTATCTGGGTTTTACTCGAATATGGTTTTTCTGAAATGGGTTTCTCTTTTTTATTTATAATTTTCCTTCTAGGGTGATGATTTCTCGTCTGAGTGTTGTTTGATTTGCTTTTGAGGCCATAGATTGTTGCGTTGGGTATCATGCAAATTCAGAAAATTTGGATTCTTATCTGATGTTATCTTGAATTAGGGTTTTCTGTTATGAGCAACATGGAATCATTGATTGAGCACTTGAAGTGATATTGACCGGTAGGAAGCATTGGGGCTCCCTTGTGTTTTGGGTTCTTTTAAGAAAATGTATGGGGACCAAAATGGCTTATTATTTTTACTCTGTGATTTAAGCCAGTTTCTTAGAAACACAGAAATTGGTTTCTATATCATGTCTCCTATTTTGAATATGAGCGCGTAGATCAGATGATCTTGGTAATTATTGTTGAGGGTTTAGGGAGGTTAAAAAATGGGCCAAGGTCATTTGCCCTTAGTGTCTCTATCATATTTGGATGACCTGCTTACTTTTCTTATATAAATTACACAGAGGAAGAGGTTTGTGATATATTGGTAGTCTTTGGTTGGAGACTTTGGAGACATAAAAAAATGACCAACAGAGGGGATAAAATCTTTATTTTATTTATTTATTCCAAAATGGTAACTGTGATGGGAATGGGATAACAGAACATTATCATGAATGAAATGATATCCATGGCATTGAACTTTAAGTGTCTCAGTGGAGTGCATAGAGAAGCTGTCCCATCACGAAATTTAGTATAATTGAAGTTATGGTCTTCCCTTGATGTGTTTGGTGTTTAATGAAAGACAGGGTTGGCACATAGCACATGGTGGTTTCTGTTTGGAGGTGAAAAGGTGGGGAAACTTACTATCTAGACACCTCTTATGAGTAAATTGATAGATAATCTTGATGCAGTTGGTTCAGGGCCATGCAAAAAAGGATTGGTAGACATTGCAGGGAACTTTAATTGTCATTTTCGAGGGAAAATAGATCACCAGTAGGATTTTTTTTTCTTTGCACTAAAGAGACAAAGTGCAATTTAACATGGTACTAGCAGAATAGGCCTGTGTTAAGTGCGGGCCCTAGAAGAAACTAATATATTTACAAATTTTAGAATTTCTTTAAGCTGAGTAACATGATTAAGTGTAGATGTTTTAATATAATGATAAACTCAAATTTGGGAATTCCCTCAAGATATTATTGGGAAGAGAAAAAATCCAAAATAATCATACTACAAAAATCATTCTTAAAATTCTATATATCAAAATTTATTCAAAAGAGGAAAAAGTGCAGTAAACATACATGAATTACAACTCAAAACTGAAGTTTTAATTTTTCTAATATTTTGATTTCCATTTAATTCTGATGTAGTTTTTCACTGAAATATATCATCAGATCAAATTGATTGGATTGTAACTCACTACATTGTGTGGTAACTTATCAAAGTTGTGTAAAATCTGAATTTAAGTATCTATGATTTGATTATGATACTTTGCACATGATTATTTTTTTTCTTATATAAGATTAAATCTCCTTGGATCTAATTATAGATCTTGACTTGTTTCATTATTATTATTATTTTATAAATACCACGTTATCTCTCTTGATGACGACTGGATTATTCTACTTAAAAATACGACGACTGGATGTCCTAGTGACAGCAGAATTTCAAACAGTTCTTCACATCTCTATCTATTATCCTTTTGCGAGTTCTATAAATACAACATTGTCTCTCTTGATGAAATACATTGTTTTTTTCGTAATGTTTTGGTTCTTACTCAACTTAAAAATATGACGATTTCAAGAGTCCTAATGACAACAGAATTTCAAATTAAGTCACTTTTCTATTCCATGGGAGAAGAGAGAGCTAGAAGTTCACATGTGCTGGGCTCATCTCATTGCCCTATTTATTATTTGATGGAAATAGGCAAAATTAATAGGATCCATTCAAAATTGAATGCCAAACCTCAGCTGTAATATATAACAATTGGTTGTTTTATAAATACCACATTATCTCTCTTGATGAATTACACTGATTTCGTGGTCGTGTTTTGGTTCTTATTCAACCTTAAAATATGCTGATTGCAAGAGTCCTAAATGACAACATTTCAAGTAGTCACTTTTGTATTCCCGAGAGAGAGAGAGAGAGAGAGAGAGAGAGAGAGAGAGAGAGAGAGAGAGAGAGAGAGTTCACACGTGTTGGGCCTATCTTGTGGTCCTATTCAAGGGAAATAATAAAAAAATAATCGGAGATGGTCGAAGTTGAATACAAAAGCTTCAGCTATAATATATATAATAATTTTTTTATGTGTGTGTGTGTATATATTTATATGGAACTGAATATCAGGCGCCAAGAAACATTAAGAAGACAGAGTACATGTGGCACATGTGCGGATGCTATGGTTGATGGGTGAGAGTAAATAGGAAGGGTCAAATTATGAATGAATTCAAAAGAAGAAATTTATGGGTGACTATAACACTAGAGTAAATAAGGGAATGCCATCTAAGATGGTAATGTGCATATGCTTACAAGTCACAAGTCTGGACTATTGTATGAAGAACTGAAGTGCCGCACGTACAAGCTACTAAGAGAAAAAAGAGAGGTCGTGGGAAGGTGGTTTTGGGGATTAAAGGAAGTAATTACAGGTGACGTGTTAGGCTCTGGGCTGTAGAGAAACATAGCCCTTTGAACAAATGTGTGCACAAGAACTCATACAGCTGACTTTAGATGGATAGGACATGGCTTAGATGACGACAATGATGTGTTTGAGAAAGAAAAGCTTGATGCATGTTTGAGTGTGGATGGTATCTTCAATGCAATCCTTTTCTTTTCTTGGTAATCTTTAACCCACTCTTATTAGTAATTAGAACATAATTTTGGGCATGATTTGAGTAAAAAAGAGCACAAGGTGAGACAAAGGAGGTTTTCCTTTTCAATTTTATTTACCATGCGACACATCTTCCTTACCAACTGGAATTAAGTAAATGTCTAGATTTTCTTCATTGAAAAGCACCATATCCTCTCTCTCTCTCTCTCAAACTTCAGTTAAGTCAATGATTCTTTGTGACTCTTGAAATTCCTCTATACATTCTGATGTGCTTGTAAGACTTAAGACTGGGATATGCTAGATTGCGAAGTTAAAGATTACATGGTGTTGAATTGCAATTAGTGGAGAAGTAGAACTCGCTAAGATTGGGCTCAGGTATGTGGAATAAGGGTTCCGATGATGATGGGTAACCAATGGTTTGGAGCTCTGATGAAAATCCCTTCATTGATAATAGATCCTTTCAATATTTTGGAAAACAGATGGCAATCAGACTAGTAAAAACATAACCCACTACAGAAAAAAAAAAAAAAAAAAGAGGATAAAAATAGATAGACATAAATAGTAGATTTTGTATTTCATATCTCTATTATTCCATACTATATTAATGGGATGAATCTGTGATTATAGTATGACATGGTGTTTGAATTTACCTACAGCTTCAGAAAGAAACTTTTCAAGACTGCTTTACATTTTGAGACATCGCTAAACCTTCCTTAAATTTAAGAAATTAATTAAAACAAGCAGTCTTAGGGCTTCTAAAAGTTTCTTCCATACTCCATATCCATAAATTCTTCATAACTTGATCAGTTCTCGTTAAGAGTTGCATAATTTTGAATAGTTTGTAAAAGATGACTCAATAACCTTTCAAATGATACCAGTCTTTTATTAGTTCATTCTATTACTGCACATCATACTTGCAATGAAAGCTTGATACGCCATCACTCATAATGATATCATCATTTTAGCCTTATCCCATCGACACTTTTGTTGATATGGTACGTTTTAATCCTCCATTGAGTCAAAGAAGTCCTTGAATTTTGTTATGTCCTGAGACTAGAACTGTCTGAAGTTTGGGATGAGTGATACAAGAGGCACATTGAAAGCTTTCCGATGGGTAAAGGCAAAAGATGAATGATTTGTAATGTTGTATCGGGAGAAGCATGCCTTTCGGAAATTGCATTAGGTAGCATGGTTTTTCTTTGACTAAATTGATATTGATAATTAGTTTTGAAAATGATTACGGGTGGAAAAGTGGAAAATGGTAATGCATAATATGGATTCCAATATTAGCTTTGCCCAAAGTCATAGTGGAACAGATTTATCAAGCTATTCAAATCACTTGAAATTTGGAAGAATTCAAGCATCCATTTAGCTTTATTTGGGACACACCACACCTCAAGTGTCCCATTGACTTTTGCCTTTTCTTTTAATATTACTCTGTAAACTGCTCTAGCTGTGGATATGTTCTGTTCTTCCTATTCGACTATTCGTCACTGTAAAACCATTTCTATATTAGCTCTGAGCTCTGGCTTGTTAATTTGCATCTTCTATACTTAGAAAAGGAATCTGACATCTGTCTGATATTTAGGTGACATTCACGGTCAATATTCTGATCTTCTAAGACATTTTGAACATGGTGGGTTTCCACCTAGAGCCAGCTACTTATTCCTAGGGGATTATGTGGATCGGGGCAAGCAAAGTCTGGAGACAATATGCCTCCTGCTGGCTTATAAAATTAAATATCCAGAGAATTTCTTTCTCTTGAGGGGGAATCACGAATGTGCTTCTATAAATCGTATATATGGATTTTATGATGAATGCAAACGAAGGTTCAATGTGAGATTGTGGAAAACCTTCAGCGACTGTTTTAACTGCCTACCTGTAGCTGCTCTCATTGATGATAAGATACTTTGCATGCATGGGGGTCTTTCTCCTGATCTGAATAGCCTTGATCAGATACGGAATTTAACTCGCCCAACTGACGTCCCAGACACTGGCTTGTTGTGTGATCTTCTTTGGTCTGATCCCAGCAATGAAGTTCGAGGATGGGGCATGAATGATAGGGGTGTTTCATATACGTTTGGCCCTGATATGGTTTCGGAGTTTCTCCAGAAGCATGATCTGGACCTCATTTGCCGTGCTCACCAGGTTATAAATTACATTTCAGTTTGGTCCTATCAGTGTTGAAAGCAATCGCCACTGTACTAAAATGTTAATTTTTCCAGGTTGTGGAGGACGGGTATGAGTTCTTTGCTAACAGGCAACTTGTGACAATATTCTCAGCGCCTAACTATTGTGGAGAATTTGATAATGCTGGTGCTATGATGAGTGTGGATGAAGAACTGATGTGCTCATTCCAAATACTAAAGCCTGCACAAAAGAAATTTAGTTTTACCAGCAGTGCCAAGCCTGGAAGTGGAACAACCACATCTGGGTCTGGGGTCAAGGTAAATTCAATCTCGGTTAGTCATGATGTCATGAGCTATTGTGTGCTAGTGAAGGAACGTAATTTTAATGGTTATTTGTACACCGTCGTTCTTGCAATTGAACTATTGTTTGTGGTTTTTTTTTTTTTTTTTTTTTCTGAATTACAAGTGTATTTGTTCTTGCTTCATTTTTGTTGGCTTAATGCAGCCAAGGAGTGGGGAAGATTGACTAGGGTCAACCTCCAAAGCTGGACCCTGAAGATATCACAATAATCACCATGGATGTTAGCATTTCTTATCTTCCATCATCAAACCAAAGAAGAATCACTCAAACCATTATTTCAATATCATTAATTGTCTCCCAGACTACTGGTTGGAATACATTAATATCTGGACTCTAACGGACATTCCCTATCTTTCTTGGATAGATTCTCTTCTCAATTTTTAGGAATTGACATCTGATCACATGAAGAGTGAAGACTCATTCCATGTCTACTTCTAGACTTCGTAAACAAACATAAATAAATAATAAATAAATGATGAAATTCTTGCAAGTTTATCCATTGTGATTCTTTCCTCTTGGATGTTTAGTTGGTCCCGCATGTTTAGCACGTATGTTGGATGGGTCCCATATTACCTAAATGACATATTTTGAGTCTCTGACTTGTATTGAATTACACACTAAGTGAATGGACCTCATGACAATTAGAGATGTGAAGGGCCATGGGCCTCCTCTTATAACATGAGTGGGATTTTGGCCCATGGGCCAGCCTTACAGGCCTTAGGCTAGATCTGGCCATCATTCAAAGGCCCATTATGTACCAGCCCTTAAGTTACATTTATTCCTTCCTATTTGATGATCCACTATTCAGAATCTTGATTTGTTGGTTGATCTTAATTCTCTTTCCATGGCTTGGATATTTTACTCGATCTTTTCCTCCAATTAGAAGTAGATTGGTGGCATTGCTTCTTGCAATGGTCAGAGTTTGCTTGGATGCTTGATCAGGTCATTACATGCTCTAATTGTTAAATTTATGCCATCAAATCACAATCTTTAACTATCTATCATTGATCCCGGAAGATGAAAGTTAATATGAGGATTCCAATGAATAGTTTTTTTTTTCGGAGGAATCATTAGGGCTGTACGGTCCTCCGATAATCTAGATGGTTCTTCTGGAAACGTCATTATGATGAGGCTTGCTGTTTTGCAAGATCGATAATGTCTTCTTGTTATTGTTCTTTAATTATTTATTATTCTTGTTATTATTATTATGATGATGATGATGTTCTATAGTGATCAACATTGGCAATGAAAGAAATCTTGTTCCCCTGTCTTCTTTATTATTTCTTGTATTTGGAAGTTGATGACATTGTAATGATGATGAGGATAGGTTGTTAGGTACCCCTGGCTTGAAAACTGAATTGTTTCCTCTGGACCTTCTGAGTCTATCTCTGGTAAAGAGACCTTTATGTGTTTCATTTATGTTTTGGCATAAAACTAAAACCTTACGGTTTGTGAACCCCGTAGCAGTTAGGCTCTTTTCCTCTTTATTGAGCCATTAGGCATGTGTTTGATAGTGAAGAGCCACCGACATCCAATTGCCTCTTTCCTTTTGGTAACCTTGTCAAACTCCCAAATATTGTTTTTACTTAAAACCTTTCATTTCTTCTTACATTTGTTCCTTTGTCTGTAGATGAAGTGAGTCTCCACAACACCAGATGTAATCTTAATTGAAGAATCTTTACATCACCGTATGTAATCTTGACTATAGGCAAAGTTCTAGAAAGCAACACCAATGAGGAACTAAGAGTTTGGAGACAAATTTGCATCATATGTTTTGCGTGCTTTCTTACCCTTGTCATTGCAATTGATAAGTTAAATGAACTAGAGATTAAGAGTTAAGCTTGAGTGACTTTAATGGTTTTGATTCATATAAAGTTTTTTTTTATTACATTAATTCCCATTAGTAATAAGAAATAGAACTAATTGCGGACCTTTCTTCAGGAAGAAGAAATAAAATGGTATCTCCCAACTATGTTGGGGTATGTTTCTCCCCCGAATCCTAGGCTAAATCCTTGGATAGGTTGCACTTCTTCAAATCTATCCTTACTACCATCCACATCATCTTTGACCTACCCCTTTTCCTTGAGGTACCTCCAAATTGCATAGAAAAACATACCCTTACCTCCAAGGTACCTAATCCTTGGATAGGATGCTCCTTGCCGGCGCGATTGTTGGCATGCATTAAACAAGTCCAAACCATCTCAATCTGAGTATCTTTTTATTTATCACTTATTGATGATACACCTAAATGCTACCAAATGCGCTCATTTTTTTATTTTATCTTTCTAAGCTTACCATACATCCATATCAACATTTCCATCTCAGCTACACATTTTTTTCACGTGTGGCGTCCTGATTGACCAACATTATGCTCCATATGTCAAAGTTGGTCACTGTTGTCTTGTAAAAATTTCCTTTAATTTTGTTGGTATGCTCCGATCATAAAGCACTTCAGAATCAAGTCTCGACTTCAATCATCCAGCTTTTATCCTTTGTACTCCATCATCCTCAATCACTCCATCCTTACTAATTATAAAGCTAAGATATCATCAGGAGTCACTTTGTGATATTTTTTGAGCTTCGGTTCTCATAGGAGTTACATTTCTTTGCATGTCCCCACTGAAATCGTATGACGAATTTTAAAGCTCTTGGATTATAAAACCTCTCAATCTCTCAATTTTTTATTCACACCATCTCTCGATTCATTCACCAATAGCATATCATCTACAAACAACATACAACTAGGTACCTCTTATTGAATTTGAGTAGTTAACTTTTCTATAATTAGTGCAAAAAAGATAAGGGCTTAAAGCCAACCCTTGATGTAAACCTATGGTCATTGAAACTCACATCTCTCCACATGTAGTTCTCACACTTGGTATCGCTCCTTCATAAATGTTTTTAATGATTTCAGTATAACCTCTTTGGATGCTCCTTTTATCTAAAATCCACTAAATCAAATCTCTAGGTATCTTGTTGTAGGCTTTCTCTAGATTAATGAAGACCATAGGAAGAATTTTCTTTTTCATAGTTGAGTTACTTTTCATGAAACCAAATTGGTCTTTTGTTTAGGTCTTTACTCCATTAGTCTTTACTATAGTTTCATAGTGTGAAGCATAAGTTTAATCCTATGATAATTGGTTCAACTTTGTAAATCTCCATTGTTCTTCTATATAGATAGTACAATACTTATCTCTTCCTTTGCCGTTTTATTTATCCTTATATCTTATTGAAAATCCTAATTAATTAAACACATCCAATTTCTCCTAAGTATTTTTAAGCCTTTATTGGAATTTCATCTTGTCCGGTAGCTTTTCCAGTTTTCCTTTTACCAATGCTTTCTTCACTTTGGCTACTCTATTTCTGCGGTAGAAGGTATGTCTTGCTAATGAAGTATTCTCTCTCGTTTTTAAGCCTCCTATAGAATCTTCATTGAAAAGTTTGTTAAAATATTCTATCCACCTTTCTTTAATATCATTGTTCTTTACTAAAACCTTTTGGTCGTCGTTCTTTATACATTTGATATGATTGAAGTCCCTCCTTTTCTTTTCCTTCATTCTTGCAACTTTGAAAATATCTTTTGATCATTCTCTTGTTCCCTACTTATTATATAAGTTGTCATATATGCTTTGGATTTTTGTATCACTTATTATTTTCTTAACTTCTATATTTGTCTTCTTTTACATTCCATAATTTTCTATATTCCTAGTCTTTTGCAAAACTTTGTAGCAACGACTTTTTGGTTATATTTGAAAGTAGTTTTTATAGAGAATTTTTGTTCCAAAGTCAGGATCGAAGCCCTTGTATCCTTTTTTCACTTGATGGAAATCCAAGGAATATACACATGATTTTGTAGGACCTGACTTGTCCTTTATAAACTAAGCAAATAGACAAACAGACACAGCACACGCACGCGTAAATAATTCAGTGTAACAAGATAATTAACAATGCATAGAAATGAGAAAAATTTCTGTCTATTTGCTCATTCTCTGTTATTAGTGTTGATATTCCATGTCTGCAATAATTGCCTCTTCTATCTTTTCCAGTCTTTCCTAGGTGCAAGAGGATGAGAAAGAAGTTTCATGAAGGGGATGCCATATCATATTGCAAACTCATCGTGTTGGCCATATTGAAGCAACTGAAGTAGTTTGTCTTAGGAGGGAAGTGTAAACATCTTCTGATGTATTTTCCTATCGGGTATTTAGTTGGGACTTCAAAGAACTGATTTCTATGTACATTAGTCATGGAAGATCCACTCATGTTTAACAACACATTCTTTCTACTTCCAGGCACCGGGAAATCTATAAGTGCCCGAAATATATGGAACTAATTATTCCTCCCTATTTGCGATTAACCTGATACCACTGAAACCTGCAGAATTTGTGGATAACAAGTGTCAGTTTTCTGAGCTGGGGCTATGGAAATGCATTTCTTTGCTTCTATTATGCCGAATCATACACATACACTGTCATGATATTGTGATGAACTATAAATGCGCCCATTGTATGTTCTAACTGAATTTCAGAGTTTGCTTGGATTCGGTATGGCTACGGTATGTTGTTTATGGTACTAGAATATAATAGACTAAAAGAAGTCTGTTCATATGTAGCTAGCCACATGAAAGTCTCCCATGTCCATGAAATCTTTGCTGAGGCCACTTATTTCACAAGAGAGACTCTTGGTCCTGTTTGGATTTTGTGAACTGGCGCAGGTAACTCATTTCGTGATTTATTAAAGATTCATGAGTTTGACTAACTTGAGTTGCACCCAGTTCATTCTAGATTTGTTCTTTGCTGGGAACAGCTGCTTACATGTAATTACATTACTGGGCTGCCGATTTTGGATAATCGGAATGGGGGCCTATTACTTTCTGGCCTCCTGCTTGCACAGGCCAGTTACATGTTTGTAATGCTTTCGAGTTTTCTGTTAGAAACCATTGTTGGTTAACTGTGATCTGTTACATCTGTAGTAGTTGGAGAGGATTGGACACTTTGGAATTCTAAGATGGTCTATAACATAACAACCCTATTTTTTATTTTTATTTTTATTTTTTTTCCTGTATTAACTACACTATCTGAGTGCCAGGATGGATATTCCCAGCCCTAGAGCACCACAATGAATGGCTTGGATCTCTTGGGAGCAGTCTCTCTCCCTGAAGTACCTCCTACATAGCACCACACATTTTTTTTTTTTAACGGTAACAAAATTTTATTATTAGAAAAAAATACTAGGATCAAGAAATAAAGAAAAAACGAAAGGGGATATTGTACAAGAGCATTGTACCACACCCCAATCAGTACATAACTACACCCAAACAAGGAGAGACTATCAACCTATTGCTTGGCTAATGCATCGGCAGTAGAATTGGTGGACCTAGCCTCATGATAGAAAGAGACATTGATGCTGGCTGCTAACTCCTTAAATTCATTGAAAATGAATTGAGATTCTCAAGGAATCACCTTGTGGTTAGACACCAAAGCAATCGCATTTTATGTATCACTTTCTACCTTAGGAGAGCCAAAAAATCTACTCGAAAATGATCTTAGATCTTCTGAAAGAGCTAATACCTTTGCTTCATATGAATCACAAATTCCCACATTCTTGAAAAATATAAGCAGCACCTCACCCTTACAATAACGGAGCACACTTCAAATTCCTAGCGGACTTGGTTTACCCCTCAAATCTCCATCAAGGTTGAATTTCAAACCCCCGAAAGGAGGGGGAGACCAAGAAACGAGCCTCTCTCCTTAAGAGGTCCACACCCCATATAAGTTTTTCAATTGAAGAGAACATCATTTTAAGTTGAAGTTTGAGAACTCCTATCTTACCGATCTTAAAGGCTATCTTAGAAATCAACATTGTTGTTGAAGATGAAAAGCCTTTAAAGATCCTATTATTTTTTACCCTTCCAAATAGATCATAAGATCGCAAATGGAATTATCTTCCATAAGACACACTCACAACTATGGAAACAAACTCCAAGCCAAGAATCCGCAACTTTTGCAATATTCTTGGGACTAAACCAAGCAACACCACATCTCCTGATAAAGTCCCCCAAAACACCAACCGCCACCTCACAATGAAGAAAGAGATGGTTCATAGTCTCCACCTCCTTGCCACACATCACATAAATATCTGAAAGATTGGAAGATGTCATCCCTCCTTAGGTTATTGATTGTGGAGACTTTTGCGGCAACTATTAACCAACAAAAAGCCTTCACTTGAGGAGGAACTAGCCCCAACCACACAGAAGGAGGAGTCCTATAAAGCTGATAGCCTTCAAGGGCTAAGTGGAAAGCTTTTACTGAGAACTCCTCATATATAGAAGGTTTTCAAATTCGAGAGTCCTTAGAATTCCTGTAAAGAAACAAAGAAAGAAGATTTAATAACTCCTTACAAACTCCCCCCTCCAAACCCCAAGACTCCTTCTAAAAGACTCTCCACACCCTACCACCACTTGTCACCTCAAAGCAATCCCTAAGAAAATATTCTTTATTGACCGCTAATCTAAAAGGCCCAAGAAATAACCTACGTAAGGGCCCCACCCTCACTCTCACCCAATCATCCAACCAAAACCTAACATCCCTATTCTCCCCTACCACAAGTCATGTTTGTGTGTAGATTTTGAAATCTGTATTAGATTTAAGCCTTGTTTGAGTTTGGGCTTTGGTATCCATGTTGATCTTAGTATCCAACTTGAGACACAGATGAGGGTTTAAAACCCCATTTTTCATCCTACTTTCTAGGGTTTGAATCCTAGCTTCGTTCCTATGATGAGATGAGCAGGCTTCTTAGCTGCAGTATGCTAAAAAAAGTGAGGGATGCCATTGTTGAGGAAGAGGCCACCTGGGCTACATGGCATATGGGCCCCACCTCAAATTACCAATGCGATCTTAGGGAAGATTTTTTTACCACCAAACAGACTGCATAATGTGATTGTGCTGTCCAGGTCATGGGGTTCATTTGGATGCATTTCTATCATTGGATGTAGATAGATGGAAAGGTCTTCATGCAAATGAGGGTCATGCAAAAATATCAGACTTTTTAAGTCCTTGACTTAACAACTGTAAAATTTAATGAATTATATATATATATATATATATATATTTTAAGATTTAATCCAAGAGTAAGTAAATGTTCGATTAACATAAAATTGAGGCATGATAATCAAGGGTTAGGGCTTCAAAACATTATATATATATATATGGAAGATGCTCATATGAGAGATATCTCTCACCTTATATGAGAGATAGAGGTGAGGCCATCACATTTAAGTTGTTGGCATTGAATATAGATGTGAGTGCCTCCACCCAATCTCTCATTTAAGGTTAGAAATATCTCTCATAGGAACATCTCCCTATATATATATATATATAGGGGAATGTTCATATGCATCTATCCCTCACCATAGGGTGAGGGATGCTTCCATAAATGGGGGGTTTCAAGTACAAAAGGGGGTACTTGAAACCCCCCATTTATGGAAGCATCCCTCACCCTATGGTGAGGGATAGATGCATATGAACATTTCCCATATATATATATATATATATATATATTTATATGGGAGCACTTTATTATGAGAGTTAGGGTAGGGGCCTCACATCCATATTCAATGCCAACAACTTAAATGTGAGAGCCCCCACCCCTATCTCTCATAGTAAGGTGATAGATGCTCTCATAGGAGCACCTTTTATTGTATATATATATATATAAAATCGTCATTAAAGATTTGTTCCAATTATGTTGGCGTATGAATTATGTTTCTTCATTCCGATCCTCTTCAGTAGGTCGTCAACCTACATGGCCTAATTTTTTCTTACTAGCACTATTACCGACTTCCTTAAACCTCTCGGCAGATAGCTATTTTGAACTGTAACAATTGATTGGAGAGGTTTTTATTTTTATTTTTATAATGTTAGGTGAATTGATGGGATGGGATGCTGAGTTACGTGGTAATTGGACTTAACCTTTTTGTTAAGATAGGTTTACATAAGTTGGATGTCTTTTATTTGACAACTCGATTAAAATAAAAAAAAATGATATCTACTCATACCTTTGGGGAGTAAAGAGCTACTATAGTAAAGTTAGTGAATCTGTTAGCCTAATTATTTAACAATTAAATAATTAGGCTAACAGATTCACTAACTTTATTATAGTAGCTCTTTTACCAAAGAAAAAAAAAAAACTGTTATCTTATGGACTAATTACCAAAAGGAAAAAAAAAGAAAAAAAGTACTATTATCTTAAGAACTTACGATGTTTGTATTTGAATACCGAATCCCTAGTTTGATATGTCAAAGCCTTTCTTAGCCCGTAACAAATAAGTCCACTTGTGACCGATACATCCAAACAATCTCTACTAATAATGATACTAATAAAAGAAAAAAGAGAGAGATAAAGACAGGCAATGAAGCAGCGAAAAGTCAAGAAAGTGTGTGAACCAAACGGCTGACAATACGCATCTGTCCAAGGAGGCAGAGCCACTGCGCAATTTCAGACTATCGTCCCCACAGCCTTGTCGTCTTCCTTCTGACACGGCTCTGCAAAAATATATACTCTCTTTTGTTTACTCTCATCCAATCGGATAGGATTCATAGAAAGGATTGTTTGGTATGGCAGAGACTTCCAAGAAATTCCTGAGAACAACCAATATTTATCTCTTGGAAGGTTATATTCTGTCAAGGATGGTGGAGACTTCCATTTCCATTTACAGGCTTCTTGGGAGGATTGTATGGTATGGTAGAGACTTCCAAGAAATTGACTCTTAAAAAGAGCTCTGATGATTTATCTCTTGGGTTAAAGATCAAAATATAATTTTGTCTTTATAATTTTAGGATTTAAAAGCCAAACGGTTCAGTTCATTTGGATTCATTTGGATGTGTGCTAATTTTTAAAATTAATAAAGGGATTCCATAAAAAGTTCTCATATCATGTGTGCTTATTCGAATGACTTGATGTGACAGAAATTTCTAATTTACATTAATTTTTTTTTAATCTTTATCCATGAAAGTTTGTTGTCATGTTTTACGCCATCATACCAAGGACCTCTTTGTAATAAATAAAAAACTAAAAATGCTTTTTTTTTTAAGGTGGATGGTTAGATCAATACATCTGCATGAGAATTTCTCACGCTAATATTCTCCTTTTTCAATTCTACTGTCCAAAACGTATAATTTTCCTTCAATCACACAAACTAACCCATGACAAAAGGCATTGATCTGTTTTTCTGTTCTCCCACATCCTACAACGGACAGGGCCGGCCCTGAGCAAGGGCTGTAAGTGCCCTTGCCCCGGGCCCATTTTTTAGGGGGGCCCAAAATCCCTTCTACCTTTTATTTTCTTTTCAATTATTTGGTGGGGGCAGGGCTCATCCAATGGATTTCATCGTCCTGGGCATCAATAGACCCATCATCAAATCATCTGAGAGTGCTTTTGCATCACTTATTTGAGCATTCATCAGTGGGGCCCACCAATGATATTTTATATTTGATGGCTGAAATTTTGGGCGAATCTGATCTAACGTTGGGATGATTTGGGGCTTTTTTTTTTTTACAAACAGATTATCAAGCCTTCAGCCATTCACCCGTTCTTCTCATCTGTTAGTGGGGCCCACCAATGATTTTTTATTCCCCATATATGATGCTTAAATTCTGGTCTGAATTCTCTTTCTTCTCTTTTTTTTTCAAATAGTTATACTTGGGCATCATCAACCCATTGCCAATTTTTCACATCAGTGGGGCCCACCAATGATATTATCATATATGATGACTGAAGAGGCCTAACTTTTACTCTTGCCCTGGGCCCTGAAAAATTCAAAACCGGCCCTGACAACGGAATATCTTCTAGAATAAGGAGTGAATTCTATGAAAATAAAAATCTCCAATTATATTCTAACCCATAATAAAATGAGCTTCTTAGATATTCTAGGAATCATATTCATGCAAATAAAAATGTTATAAAATTTTAAGATAAGGGATTTTATGGTAACATAAGTTCCTTTAAATTTGTAGTGATTACATTTCATGGCATAATGGGTTCTTTTGAATTATTAGAAACTCAAATCCATACTAATAGATTATATTTTAACATTAATGAATTCATTTCTTTAAATCCTTAAGGATTCAATTTCATGCAAATAAGTAAGCTCTGTTCTATGTTCAGGATAAAAAAAAAAAAAATAGTGGTAAAGTGGTTCCTTTTCATTCCTAAGAACTATTTTCATGTAAGTAAATTGACCCCAAGCAAGAAAAGCAACTAAAATTTTATTAGTCTTCCATCCTTACTATCTATCAATCAATGTAGTTTTTGGTGATAGGACCAAAAAAATGTACATTTTTCACATCATGGAAAAAAAATCATTTTGTATAAAAAAAATAGAAGTATATTTAATTTATCCTATTCGAGGCCCATCTTTTATTGTTTAAAGTTGATTATATGAAAAACCACTCCCAATATATTCATTGTATCAAATTTCACTTTAATATATAATGGTGGATTGTACACATAGAGATAGGCTACATAGGGTCTAATGACCAAATATTTGATAAAAAAAAAAGGAAAATAGAAATCATACCAAGAGGGAAAAAGTAAAAATCAAATAATGATGATGCATCAAGAAAAGAAAGTTTTGGCGGTTCTGTCATTTCCCCTTGTATGGAGAAGGTCTATGGAAAATTAGAGTTTTTAGTAAGGAGGAGGGAAAATCCATCTCTAAAGATAATTTATAGGGTAAAAACCTCTATTTTTTCATAATAACCTGAAAAACATGTGTTTTTTTTTTCTTTTTTAATCTCTTTAAAATGAATTCAAAACTCTCAAATTTCACACACTTCCAAGTCGCTGACCAGCTTAGCAAGAGCAGTGGAAAATGTACCATCTCTTATTTAGAGAGTTGTAAAAGTTTTACCAGGTTTGGGTTTAGTCCATGAGCGACAGGTATTTTCCTTCTTGATATTTTGCTAAATAGTGACAGGCAGAGAATGGGACAGGTGGGTCAATGCCTTAGATTAGACATTTAGAACAGAAAGGTTTACAGTTTAGACAAGCAAGGCAGAGTCAGAAAGAGACCTGGGCCTTAAGTGGCCCACCTGAAAACAACCTTTTTAGCCCTATGACTTTACATTCTGTCAAGAAGATGTGGTTGGAGCATGTTATGTCTTCTTCCTTGATTTCCATTGATTCCGAAATCCACCTTTCATTCCGTCCTCATGGGGACCATCTTCTTGTTATTTGATTCTAAAGATTTTGATGAAAAAAAAAAGAAGTTTTAAGTTTAAACTCTTAAAAAATAAGTCAATGAAAAAATTGTAAAAACCCTTATTTACTGGAATAAAATTAAAAAGCGCGACGTTAGATACCCATTTGTATGGGCTCGGGGTGCAAAACGGTAACCCTGATCCAGTTGTGCTATGGGGTTGGCCGTGGCTAGCCGGGCCGGGCCGACCCACGTGCCAATCTTGTTTTAAAATAAATTTAAATTAAAAACTAGTATTGAAACTTGAAAAAAAGTATTAATGAGGTCACGTAGGAAGTTCAAAGTGGAAGTGAGGGAGAAAATCAACCAAACAGTAAATGCAAGGATCTTGAAAATAGGAGAATGTTTAAAGGGGTCTTGAAAATAGGAGAACATTAAGAAAATGATAATGATATGAGAGAGAAAATCAAGAAAATAATAAATTCAAGGATTTAGAAAATAGAAAAATGGAGTTATCGCACACAAAAAAAAATGTTAAAAGTTTTTGCCTAAGGTAGTCCAATGGGTCAAGATAGTAATAGGCAAAAAAAAAAAAAGAAACCGAGGTGTGCGTACAAAGCCACACTTATTGTGCCAGAGCTCGGCAAACGGGTTGTGCCGTGCCACAGGCTTATGACCATGGACGTGTTAGGCTAGGCTGCGACACGTTGACCGGTGTGCTGGGCCGCCCATTTGCATCCCTAATATGGGCACTCTTGCACTTACCGAGACATCAAAGCTCTCCACATAAGGTCATTGTAGGATCTTACACCCTATTGAGCTACCACTTATCCCAAAACTAATTGGTGATAGGAAACTGCGAACTCGCAAAACACGTGTCCCGTGACTCGAACACCCGACCTACCAGGCTCTGATACCACTTGTAAGATCTTGCGCCTATTGAGCTACCACTTATCCCAAAATCAATTGGTGATGGGAAACGGCACAATAATATTTTTATGGTGATGGGCGAGGGCTCGACTACAATTATGACCGCTCAGGAGCGAGGGTGGACGTTGACCTCAACAATCCTCATCATAAAAATTGTGTTGTTGTTGAAGACTTTTCATTGTTATTACTACTGAATTATATCTGTATTATTCTCATGGGTGCCCCATAGGATTTTCAAAAAATGATTTTTAGTCTTTAACTAAATTAAATGGTGTTGTCAAAACAAGATAACAATTTTTGTGGGCCATATTAGAAATATAAGTAAGTCCCTCAAATCACAAAAAAATCTCCTTTTATTCCTTCATTTGAACTCTCTTAACTAAAATCTCTTGTACTAATAAAAACCAATTGAAACTGGAAAGCTATCAGGGCATTTCAAACCACAAATTTTACTCAGCCAAATCACGCAGCCCAATTACTAACAATGAGTGTGTTCAGAAGCCAAATCTAGGGCTTCAAAAAACTAATTTGATAATTAAATGGAGGGTAATTCACACATTGGTTTCTTGCATGACTTATTGCATCTATTTTTCAGTTAAGCAACCACAGTGCTAAAATTGTTTGTGAACATTTTGATCCAGCCAAAAGAATCATAACAGTCATTAAAATTTAAGACTTGAATTTCCTTATCTCCACATAATTTTCTTAAAGACAGGTACAGAATATACTAGTACATTGGCTGATAAGTTCACTACGGCCACATAGGTGCAAAATCATGTTTAAAGTTTAGATTCGATGGACTGAATTTTCTTGTGATCGGATATAGTATCATGAGAACCATTCAAAAAGAAAAGTGTCATGAGAATATTGTGAAGGGGGGTTGCATGTCTCTTTCTTTCTAAATGGGGACGATAAGTAGGTACTTACAATATGACAGGAGGTTATGCCACAAACAAATATCCAAAATGACTCTTAGGTATTAAGTAAGGTATAAAGATATATGGATCCCTGCGGCGGCTATTACAATGAAACTGTATAACAAATGCCTCGAACTCTATTGTGGGGCCCATATAGAGATAATTCAAGTTGTTCAAGTTAAATTTCATCCCTTCCGGATTTATATATCCTAAACCTTTATTTCAATAGGAGTGGTCCCACTATCTGATTAAACATATGACGAACATGTGATTGATGCCACATCAACAACAAAGCCACGTTAATGTCTCGTCAAGTTTTCAATCAAGTGCTCAACAGATGGTGGGCTCCGCTCCTAATAAAATGAAATTTTAGGATATAGTCATAGACGCTATATGATTCATTTTGAACGGCCTAATTTATTTCTATGTAGGTTTACGATGGAGTCCCCGACATCTGCTACATGACTCCCTTGTAATAGGTGTTGACTTAAGATTGTTGGCTTTTACTTGGATTTGTTGGCGTACAAGCTACTATAATCGGAATATACCACCACAAATGTGGTGTAGTTTAATATAGAAATTAGCTCCATGACATAGAACTTATTATACAATTATGTCCATGCATATGCATTTGTGGGACTGACAATGAAAGGGCCAACAACAACATTGAGTTTAAGATTCTTATAGTTTGTGTTTGTGGGTTGCTCACACGGCATGCTCTTTGGGTGAGCCACAGTGATCAAATAAATAAAAGCTAACTTTAAGTGTGAATAATAAATAATCGAGCCGTAGATGAGGAAAATAAAACCAAGAATTGTTGTAAAGACTAAAGAGTCTTTGGACAAATTTGTTTAGGCCCTGTTTGATAGCATTAGGGTAAATTGGAATTGAGTTTGGCTGCATTACCGTACATAGGACCAGGGGTCCGGGATACTTAACTTTGGTTTGGAGTTGGTTAAAAATGAATATCAAAAGTGAATTCTCAAAAAATGAGTATCAATTAATCTTTACTTTTAGGAAGATATAATTAAAAGATGATGACAAATGAATAGTCAGTCATCACACTAGCAATTCCTTAAATAGAAGTGAAGGAGGTTCTATCTATATCTACATCTTTATCTTCATCTTATATCATTTGTGTAGGGGATCGTTACCGCTGGGGCGTACCCCCACAGGGGAATAGGCGGGGCCCAGGGCCCCGGGCCTATTGTATACACTTCGGGAGACGTGGCTCCGTAATCATGCATTTGTCCCCCCGTGCATATAGCGACCGGGAGGGGCCTCCCCAGGAATCGAACCCAAGACCTCCCTTTAAGAGGATTCTTTGGTGACTCCTGGTACCACTTGAGCTGTGGGGGTACGCCCCAGCGGTAACGATCCCCTACAATTTGCTCCTTACATTTTTAATAGTTCATCGGTAGAGTCGATTTCATTCAGAATTCTTATATTTTTTAATGCAAACAAATAAGCCCTCAGTAGGATTGGATTGCCAATCTCTAAGTTAGGACCTCTCTTGTAGGACCCTTATGATCAACCCAACCTACTTGCACACACAACCCGGCCCCTCCTTATCACAAGGGTATTCATTGTGGAAATTTGGGACCATCCTTATCATCATTATCGTGTTCTTGACCATCAATCCTGAGTTGGCTTTATCAATCAAGTGTTAGAAATGAATAATTTTTTTTTTGATGCCCCAACCATGGGGTTGGGAACCAAAGGCAGCCCATGTGACTGAAAAAAAGCGTACAAATAATCCTTGATTGTTTCCGTGGAAGGGAGGTGTCCAGTCAACTAATTCATTACAAATTCCTGATAAAAGGTTTGGATCATTGAGAGAATTTCTATTCCTACGATAACTTCAAGAAAACCAAGTCATGGTCATCGTGGTGGGGCCACACAAACCCTGTCACATTCCAAATGGGAACTCCAAACCATTTCTATTTGTTTTGCAAGCGCCCTTCCAAATCCGAGTCAAACATCATCCATTCCATACCCTAGTTTCAATCCAAATGAACGCAGCAACTCCACTTTCCTTCTCACTCATTCACTTTTGGACCATGTGTGTGGAATGAACAACCCAAACAAGGGCACACCCATAATGTATAAATTAAGTCCCTTTCATATGGCCTGCCTGTCAACGCGTTTGAATGAAGAAAAGATTAAAAAAAAAATTGTCATCTCACATTTCAAAAACTCTCAAAACCCATGTTTCCTCTCATAGTGGCTACCTTATGTTCTGGGTTGACTTGATTGAATTATTTTTGACGTGCTTGCATAGAACTCTTACATATGGAATTTAATGTCTTTTCATACTATGAAAGGCCAAACAAATGCCCAGCTTGCTTAAATTTATGAACATGTTGCTCGTATAATGTTCTCACTAAGTTTTAAAATTCAAGCTAGTAATGGTTATACTTAGCAGAAATGTGGCTCCGTTGAAGCTACTTTATTCTAAGTTTATCTATATTTGACCTTAATCGTAGCAACTTGGCATGCACAAATTGTATTGTATTCTATAATCATATTGCATATAAATATTAATTATGTATCTTTTTTTTTTATATGGTGTCATCACTTGTACACAATAATATAATATTATGGCTTGCATTGATTAGAAATTTAGAATACAAGATTCCATGACTTTTTCGAGCCTGACCTATGGAGGCAGTTCGGAAAGTGGGCATTCAAATGGAAATATGGTCCATGGGTGCTGCGGATTTAACCTTTCCATTGCTGTGACCTGCGGGTTACATCAACATGAGTCATGACATATCTTCATGTTTCTCTTCGGAGGTCTGTCTGCCAAGTGCCCATAGTTCCTGTATATAAAAATGACAGATTCTTCAAAAACTAGCCAATGAGGGGTTGCCCAACACAACTGTGCCAACCAGCACCTAGATTTGAGTGTTGCCCAATTCAGCTCACATCAAGTTATTATGATGATTTGCTTTAACCAATTTGGAGAAAAAAAGGATGGAATTATACAAAAAAAAAAAAACCTTCTTTTTTAAGTTTTTTTATATTTTATTTTCCACAAAATATAGTCAAAATCTGTCATAAAAGGAAAAACTATGCTTCGAATTTCATATCCAGACAATAAATTTTTTTGAAACGGATGTTCGATAATGCTTAAGAATGATAGAGAATATTTTATATTAGAAAGTATGGATGTGTACTTTAAGATCACAACATCTTAAACTAAGATTAGATTATATGTGCCCCCGCCCCCAAAAAAAAAGAGATTAGATTTAGTTATCAAGACTAAATCTCCTTTTTTAAGCTACATTTGATTTCATTGTGACTAAATTTTCATGTTTAAGTTAGATTTGATTTCATCTAATTAGATTTTCTTGTATAAGTTAAGAAATCTGTCCTGTCAAATTTTATCATTGTATCGTGCCTGACAATGATCTTGGGATTTAGTCGGTCATGATCCTAGCTGTTCCCACTCACAATAAACATCACACTAACTTTGTTCTTAATTCCACCTAGCATTTTAAAAAATTAAATAAAAATAAACACCTTATCTAAATAAAGATCCTACTAATATCCATATGCAAATATGATGCAGGAGCACTTGATCTAGTCTTTTAGCTACGCAAAACATGACATGTTGGAGGGACCACTGGCTATATGATATAAGGTATCATGGATTGGTTAGCTAGCAAATGAGTTCTTTCTCTATGCTGGTCTAAATTGAAGTAAGGGCATCATTAAATTAATCATATAGTAAAAACTTAATCAAATGTCATTAGCTATGCAACACACGGTACTGCAGAATAATTATATGAAAGGTGAAGCATCAGTATCAGTGATTTGATGGGCCAAGCTAAGTTAGTTTTGTTGATTCGACGGTCATAAGGTTTTTGGCAATTTGACTTTTTTTGAGCTTATTTGATTTAAAACTAACTTAAAAAGTTGTTTGGGTACTTTAAAATATTCAAAAGTTTCAAAAATGTCCGATTGAATTTGGTTATAAGGCGTATTCCTCCTTTAAAAAAAAAACTAACAAAAAGTCAACTTTTTTCAAATAGACCAAAATATGTAAAGCAAGTGCACACACTTTGCTCTTTTAACTTTTATAATAAATTTGCCCATATAACATTTACACATGACAAGTTTCCCTTTCAACTTTTAATTACTTGACAATTTTGTCCAAATACCTTTTACAAAAAGGAACATGTTTTTTTTTTACTAATTGAAAGAAACAAACAAAACACACTATTTGTACTTTGGACTTTTGCCTTTTAACTCTATTTCAATCCCTTCTAATTTAATCAATTCTATTTCAATCAAATCAAACTTGCCAAACAAGCCCTTAGTATTATGGTCAATAAAATCAAGTCCGGCTCCTAACCCAACCCCTCTAGCCTAAACAAGGACTCACACTTGATACTTTTGACATCAGCTGCATTCATTAACAACTCTAATTTTGAATGTGATTTGTCCCAAAATGCATAAAGATCAAACATCCATATATTCTTTAATTTGTAATAATCATATGTACACAGCTCATAATTAAAAATTTTCAAATGGACATGATCGCCATAGTATGAAAAGAGAATCCAATTGTTCTAAAGCATATCCTTTTTACCTTTCATTAATGATTTCCCATGATTTGTGCAGTCCTATACTTTCCTCCAAAAAGACCCACAAATTATTACATCCATCTGTAAATTGCATCCCCCAAGTTAATTTTTTTTTTTTTTGGTCAATTGTATGCTGTTCCATTTTGTGGTTTCAATAGAAGTTTGATGTGCCTAGAAACAGGGGTTGGACAGAACCGTAACGGAGTCTCCAACTAATACCGTTGACTGTAATAAAGAATATGCGCTTGGAGATCCCATTCGTTACCGCAAATAAATACGCTCCTACTCCTCCTGCACTTCTCTCCATCTGTTTATCTCGGACTAGGAAAAGGCAAAAGGAAAACAGGGAAAAGGTTAGCTGAGAAGGCTTTCCCTTCTTTTTGTCTCTCGATTTCCTAAGCTGACTTTTCAGTGATTTCAGATTTCTATCTTTTCTTTGAACCAATTAAACCCATTCTCACCTAGCAGTGTTTTTTCTCTTCAGAGAACCCAGGATTCCTTTTAGTCCTTTGTGAGCAGGAAAAGCTGCTTTTCCTTTTGTCTGAGAAACTAAGGTATTGCCCTCTTCTCTGTCTCTCTCTCTGCTCTCTGCTCTCTGCTCTCTGCTATATCATGGTATGCTTTTCCTTTGAAATAATGTTTATTTCAGATCTGGTACGTGTTTTAGATTTTAGTTTCTGGGTTGGTTTTGGTTGTAGAATTTTTAATGAAGTGGTTAGTGGGTGAAATCATAGGAGATACTTGATAAAGGAAATGATGGTATATATGCTTATTAGATGGAAAGGGCCAAATACATTTTAAGCTTGACGTCTGTTTTTGTGGCGAATTCATTTGGGAGAAGGAAGAAGTTCCCTGTGATACAGATACATGAAGGATAATTCAATTGGAGTCCTGGGATTAAATGATGCGCTGCTTCCCAACTCTGACTTTTCAGCTTTTGTGGGGCATTTCCTAACATTTTTTATGTTTTACTTTTGGAATTTTACCAGTGCATCTTTTTTTCCAAGTTCAGTTCTGTACTGCAATCTCTAATCTAGATTAATCTTGTTATTCAAATCTTGGGGTCTCTCTCTTGTTCTTCCATCTTCCACATATGTTTAAGGTTTTAGATTAATCTTGTTATACAAATCTTGGGTTCTCTCTCTTGTTCTTCCATCTTCCACTTATGTTAAGGTTTTAGAGAGCTGAGAACCCTTTTTTTTTTTTTTTATGGTTTCTGAGTTTTTTTTTTTCCTTCAATCAGGGAGAAGTTTTTGGCCCTTTGTATGTTACCAAGTCTTATAGATGCGTTTATGAAAGTTAATATGTGTTAACACATTTATTGTATAAATTAAAGAATTTATATATTTGAAGTTCTTTAAAAAGATTTTTCTGATTTAGGAGTTTTATGTCAATAAGGATATCTTCACCCTTTAACTTTAGCAACTCGAGAATGCCATTAATTAGAGACCCAAACAATTCAATACCCAATTAACAAAATTAAAAGACAAATGTTTTGAAAAATTATGTTTTATGTCTAGTAGCATTGTTAATTTATTTTTATATCAAATTCATCCCAAATCCTGAGTTTGAACTGCCTGTAAATTATCAACATGGCCTACCTATAATATTATACAAATATTTTCCACTGTCAATTTGATGGTGGCCCAGCTTCAACAAAGTGAATTTTAGCCTACTTTGAAAATACCAAAGAAATTGTGATTTTGAGTCTTACTGATTATAGATGTGGGCTATATAGCAAATATATGGCTGGCCTTAGAAAAACTTTCCTGATTTCACATGTATTCGACCATATGCTAGGAATCATGAGATCAAAGATGCTGTTCTGGTTGTTTGCTCCTCTCATGGAAAATGTTAATGGAATGCTTATTTAATTATTATTATTTTTTCTTTTGTGCCCAGTTAAAGAGACTGGAACCAAGAAAAAGTCCGCTCGTACATACAAAAAAGCAGCTCACTTAACTAAGAAAAAATAAGCGTAAATAGAAAAAAAACTCACACAAGTAAGAGGAAAGTTGGCACAAGTAAAAAGAGGTGACCCAGTCAAACCCTGCCAGCTAACAAGCATTTTGGAATGCTCATTCGTCAAATTGGACTTGGAGATTCATCCTTCTTACAAGGATGTTTACTCTAGGATTCTTGTGCCCGGTCACTCTGTTGTCATTGACCTTTGACAACAAAGTACCAACCACCTGTTTGTCCCCTTGTTGCTGGATTATATATAAAGTGCATAATTTACGATTAACAAAATTAATTTTATTTTAAAAAAATATTTAGGTGCATCCATCCCTCTCCATACTGAATGGATGTACATGAATACCCCCTTTATTTAATTATATTAGTTATATATGGATAAGCTAGCTCTCCAACTTTATCAATTAAACATCCTTAATAATTAAAAATGTAGTGTCCAGTGGACATGCTATATCTTTAATTAATAATAACCTAGGGGGATGGGCTGAAGAGTCACACATGTGTGATGAGGGGCATGCCAAAGGGGTTGATCACCAACAGAACAACCCCCTAAATGGTTAGGCAATCATTGTTTCATGATTTGAATAGATGGGTCCTGTGTGTTTTTTGTCATTTTGATGGCCTATGAATAGCATCATAAGGTTCATGGGCCCTACAGTGGTTCTATCCACATGAACTAGTCTAAAGTAAAGTAGATGGATGGGTATCCTTTTCATTATATTATATCATATATGTAACTGATACAAGTCAAAATTGTTCTTTCATGTGAAAAAAGGAAGTAGGAAAGAAAGAAGAAGAAGAAGAAGAAGCAGCAGAAGCAGAAGCAGAAGCCATGGCTCGAGAGCAGTTGGAGGTTCTGAACGCTCTCGACATCGCTAAGACTCAGTGGTACCACTTCACGGCCATAGTGATCGCCGGCATGGGCTTCTTTACCGACGCCTACGACCTCTTTTGTATCTCCCTCGTCACCAAGCTCCTCGGCCGCATTTACTACCACGTCGACGGAAATGCCAAGCCAGGCAGCCTCCCCCCCAACGTCGCCGCCGCCGTCAACGGCGTCGCCTTCTGCGGCACCCTCGCCGGCCAGCTCTTCTTCGGCTGGCTCGGAGACAAGATGGGTCGGAAGCGCGTATATGGCTTGACCCTCCTCGTCATGGTCGTCTGCTCAGTCGCCTCGGGCCTCTCCTTCGGCCACAGCGCCAAGTCTGTCATAGCCACCCTCTGCTTCTTTCGCTTCTGGCTCGGATTCGGCATCGGCGGTGACTACCCCCTCTCCGCCACCATCATGTCCGAGTACGCCAATAAGAAGACCCGAGGCGCATTCATTGCTGCCGTCTTCGCCATGCAGGGATTCGGCATCCTGGCCGGTGGCATGGTGGCCATCATCGTCTCCACCGCCTTCAAGGCCAAATTCTCCGCCCCGCCTTACTCCGTCGACCCCAAAGGCTCCACCGTCTCGGAGGCCGACTACGTATGGAGAATTATCCTCATGTTCGGGGCGTTGCCAGCCGCTCTCACCTACTACTGGCGGATGAAGATGCCGGAGACCGCCCGTTACACCGCCCTGGTGGCGAAGAACGCCAAGCAGGCGGCGTCGGACATGTCCAAAGTATTGCAGATGGATATCCAACCAGAACAAGAGAAGCTAGATAAGCAAATTGACCGCTCGAACTCGTTCGGTCTCTTCTCAAGGGAGTTCCTACGCCGCCATGGCCTCCACCTCCTAGGCACCACCACCACCTGGTTCCTCCTTGACATAGCCTTCTACAGCCAAAACCTCTTCCAAAAGGATATCTTCACTGCAATTGGGTGGATCCCATCAGCCGAAACCATGAGCGCCCTTGAAGAAGTTTTCAAAATTGCGAGGGCGCAGACCCTCATCGCGCTTTGCAGCACTGTGCCGGGGTACTGGTTTACTGTGGCACTCATAGACCGCATTGGGCGGTTCACAATTCAAGCAATGGGGTTCTTCTTCATGACGGTTTTCATGTTTGCACTTGCAATTCCATACCATCATTGGACGTTGAAGGAGAATAGGATTGGATTTGTCATCATGTATGCATTGACCTTCTTCTTTGCGAATTTTGGGCCTAACAGCACGACGTTCATAGTGCCGGCGGAGATTTTTCCGGCGAGACTGAGGTCCACGTGCCATGGAATATCAGCTGCGGCGGGGAAGGCCGGGGCGATTGTGGGGGCGTTCGGGTTCTTGTATGCGGCGCAGAGTAGGGATCCAAAGAAGACAGATCCAGGGTACCCCACGGGCATTGGGGTGAAGAATGCATTGATAGTGCTGGGGGTGACGAATTTTCTGGGGCTTTTGTTTACATTCTTGGTCCCGGAGTCAAACGGGAAGTCGCTGGAGGAGATGTCTGGGGAGAATGAACAAGTTGAAGAGAATAGAAGAGATGTGGTGCCTGTCTAGTTGCAGTTTGGTCATTGGTGGTGGTGAACATAAGTGTAATGTTTTGTGCCTCTCTCTCTCTCTCTCTCTCTCCCTCTCCCCCTTAGTGATGATTATTCTTGTTATAAGTTGCTTTCAGTTCTTCTATTTTTGTTCACATGAAGTTTATCTGACAATGAAGATCTTCTTTAGCCCACATTTATGTTAGTTTTTTTTTTTTTTCCTTCCATTCCAACATCATCTATCAATGTAATGTTGATTTTCAACTTGCGTAGATGGACATGAGCATGAGTCTTTTGCATCTGAGTGTGGGCCACCTAAAACCATGAATTCTAAAACACCAGTGTGAGGGTTGCGTTAACATCTGGTGTGAAACTTCTTTACACCTGCTTCTGTGATCTTGCTAGGGTGTAATGGTGTATATACATGAGTTATAGATTGGTTAGAAAATAGAATCCTAAGTTATATGACTAACCCCTTCCTATTTCACCCTCCTGGCTCTTCTGGCCTTCCCTAGTCAATTGCTGATGTGGACTACCATGATGGACGAGATGGATGATGGCATTGAATTACATGGCCAGCTGAGATCAAGCCATATGTTCATCATCATCAAAGCCTTATCTCAACTACATTGAAGTTGGCTTCACGAATTCTATTTCTCCATTTCCATCTAGCTTGAACCAAATCATTCGATATGTTGCACTATTTCTTTAGATCTATTTTTTTTACCTTCATTTATGTCCTATAAGACCTACTCCTTCCTCTTGGTGGAGTTGATGTTGGTGGGCCATCAACCCACTACACATCCACCTCAATATTCTCATCTCCTTTTGCATCCATTTTATGCATATATTGCTTCTTTATTGACGTCATTCTGCTCCATAGATTATACTTGGATTGAGCCATATGATCAAAGGTCCAAAATAAATGCATTCCATCCTAAAAGGCCTGTATTTGATAGGGATGGCAACGGGGCGGGGCGGGGACGGAATTGGGGTCCCCCGTCCCCGCCCCGCCCCTCTTTTACCCCGCCCCGACCCGCCTTCGGGGCACAATTTTGTAACCCGTCCCCGCCCCGCCACACCCACGGGGAACCCGCCCCGCCCCACAATTATAAAAATTTTAAATATGCAAGAGTTGCGATTCGAACTTGGGTGGAAAAGTAACTAGAGGTTTGTCTTACCACTAGACCAAACTTCATTTGTTGTAATGCTTTACCTTATTTAAAATATATTCATATATTCAAGATTGTTACACACATATACATATATATATATATACACACACATACATATACATATATATACACACATACATATTTATACACTTGAAAATATCATATATGCTTTGAGACATTCTTTATAAAAAAGACAATCTCTCTCTAAAATATCATGATCTCCATCAATATATGGTTTCACTTCATTTCTGGTGTTGAACTCCACTCACTAATAAAGAGGTAATCGTGGGTTTGCAATTTATTTGCAAGTTGCAAATCACTCAAAAAAAAAAAAAACCCTCAAAACAAAGATAAGAGAAATGACCTATCAATATGTGGATATGGTTATTGTAGTGTCAAACAACCTCAGCCGCTTTGAGCCTTTGACTTTCCAAGCATGTGGATCATATTAGCTTAGGTAAATAATTACTTATTTATGTGACACTTAACTTGCAATGTTAAATCATTAGTACAATGATTCTAATCATACTAAGGTTGATTACATATAATTAAAATTAGTATAATTTATAGTATTGTTAGTATAATTAGAATCATATTAAGTTACTAACTATAATTTACTTTGCCATTTCTAATCATATAAGTTATTATAAGCGTATAGCATGATATATTTTGTAATATTATATCAAATTAGTATAATTTATATTGTTATTAGTATGATTAGAATCATACCGATTATAATTTACCTTGCTATCTCTAATCATCTATATTATAATAAGCTTAAAGCATGATCTATCATTTTATTATATTCGTTTTATTTAATATGATTTATCATGTCACAATTTAACATTATATATGATTAAAGTCAAATAAGCTTAGATAGATTTTTTAACAACTTTAATTTCATTAAATTTGAATTAGAAGGAATGTGATCATATTATATGCTTTTATAATGTATAGGGTTCAATTAATTATATGTTTAACTTTAAAAAAAGTCTTCAATCAATCTACTTAACCCTTAATAACAACATAAAATCAATCTATACATTTACATATAAATATGTTTATTTATTATAAAAAAAATCTAAAATATATATCTAAGAGGATTATTAATCAATGGGGCGGGGCAACGGGGCGGGGTAACAGGGCGGGGCACGGGGTGGGGCAACGGGGCGGGGTAACAGGGCGGGGCAACGGGGCGAGGCGGGGCGGGGCGGGGAAAAGAGCAAACCCATCCCCGCCCCGCCCCGCCTTCGGGGCATAGTTTTATTCCCCATCCCCGCCCCACCTAAGGATCGGGGCGGGGAAAACCCGTGCGGGGCGGGGCGGGCAAGCCGGGGCGGGGCTGGGCGGGGCGGGGCAAAATTGCCATCCCTAAAATTTGACCCAACCCATTGCTTGCCTCCATCAGCAAAAGACAGTCCAATCCTTTGTGGGTCCCAACACTTGGGCTTCCACAAGTCTTGCACATGGCCCCTTTCCTCCTCGTTTGTCCTCAATCTTTTATTTAGTATATACCAAAAGATCTTTTTTTTTTCTTAATTTAGTTTTTACTTCAAAAGATCTTTCCTTTTATTTAGTTTCTTATCTTTGAAGATATTTTTAATTTAACTTCCTAAATATTCTCTTTCTCATTTTTGGTTCCTCTTTTAGGATATTAACTTCCCCATCTTAGGGCCCATTTGATGCCTCTAAAAACAAACTCCTATTTTATGATTCACATTTTATTTACATATTAGAGCAATCAGTAAACCTCTAATTAATTTTTAAATTTTAGAGCTTATTTTTAAATTAGAGCTTTTGCCTTTAAAAAAATAAGAAAAGGGGGCTACTTATTTTTTATTTTAGAGCTTTTAAAGGTAAAGTAGATAGAGGTGGACAATGCAAAATTTTTGTGCTTTTGAATGAGAATAACCTCATAAATTTTCAAAATGAAGCAAATAGTGGGTTCTACATTGTAATTTTTAAAAGGTGTGGCCCAATTACACCATGAAATAAGGGCTTTTTATTGTTTCTTCAAACACATTAATAGTGAATTAGAACTTAAAGGTTAGAGCTTTATATTAGACCTCAATCAAACTAGTTTTTTTATTAATTAGATTAGAGTGTCTAAATGGCCCCTTTGTTTATGATTGAGATTTGGCATCTCCTTATTTTATCTTGCACATACCAATGTCCTTGTTAGGCATATCTTTCATCTTCTATTTCGACGTGTGAGCCCATAAGAACTTAAATTGATTTTACTTCTCAAAGAACAAAATTGACCGATTTCATTTCACTTTTACTTTGAATCTCAATCTTCTGAGTTGATCAGACAAATATGCTATGGTGATTGGAATGATTCTCTTTAAACTTATGGATCCAAATTGTACATAATTAACTTGATCTATATTAGGCCTGTAGTCATGAAGAAATCTCTACAACCAAGGTTGAATCATTACTCTCCATAAAACATGAATGCTGAAGAAAGGCCATTTATTTAGGCCCACATTCAAAGACATAATTAAGAAAAACAAACCTCAAGTATTTCAAACGTTTGTTATTTTATTATGTAAGTAAAACTACATAGCCATTATTTAACTACAAAACTCTTCTAACTCACATCGTAACTATGAAGAGTAAAACTACACAAACAATGATATCATAGAAATGTAAGAAATGAACTGTAAGAATAGATGATGTGTATGTATGTAAGTATGTTGAAGTATCAAAGACCTAGCTCTACGAAACTGTAAAGATCGTGAATAAATGCCATTTCATTAACAGAACGTCTTTGGCTTAAATAGCCATTACAACTGGAAATCAAATTGAAAACAAACCACGTCTCCACATCCCGAAGACTGTGGCAACTAAACAAATGACTCGGTCATACTTGACCTAATCAACTCCTAACATAAATGAACTACTAGCTCCTGAAAGATAGGAGCTTATTAAAAAACAAAACATACTTGCATCACCGAGACTCTAACATATCCTCCCCTAAACTGCACTTGCTGAAAGCAAGTCAGTTTACATACTTCATGCTTTGAACTCCCAGCAGATCACGCAGCTTCAAAAACGACTCTAACATCAAAGGCATTGTCATGATGTCTGCCACCTGCTCACTAGTACCACAATGAACTAACTCCACAATACCTTCCTTGACCAGATCACGTAAGAAATGAAACCTTACATCGATGTGTTTGGATCTTCCATGGAGAACTGGATTTTTTTATAACTTGATAGTTGAACTATTATCACAGAAGATCTTAACACACTTACATGAAGAGAAACCGAGACTTTTGAGCACTCTTTTCATCCAGATACTGTGACGTTTTGGGTATTTTATATATATATATATTATTTATTATTATTATTTTATAATTGATTGTATTTTAATTAAATACGCGATTAGTCTAAGTGGGGACCACGCTAGATCGACTTAAGTTGGTGAGTTAGGCTGGTTGGATAGGTGTCTTACCCATAGTTAACCCAAGCCCAATTTAGTGGAGCAGTTTTTCTCTAACCAAACTCTAATCCTTCTCTAATCCAAACTCCTATTTTTTTTAAAACCCAAACTCTATTCTTTAGAATTTTAGTTAGACTACAACTCTTCTTTTTATTTCCTATTTATACACTACCACACTCTTTTATTTTCACACACAACTCTCTCTCTTTTCCAACTTTTCTCTGGGTTAGCACCTTTGGGCTTTTGCAATAAGAATTCTAAACCGTCTCCTTCAACCGCGGATTTCAGGCAAGTACTTAACCATAATTTGTAAATTTAATGCTTGTGTTCTTCTTTGATTTGTGTGTGGATGCATGTAGAAATCCCTTTTATGCCCTCGATGTTTGGTTTTCTCTTTTTGTGATGAAACCTTGCACATATATGGCCACCATCTTTTGATTTTAAATTTTAGGGCGTGAGTCACCTTGAAAATATTTTATTTTCATTTAATCTTGAGGTGGGGCCCGTAGGGGAGACCTGATCAAATCTGGTCCCTTCTTGTTGTCGTGCATGCCCTGGGGCCCACTATCACAATACCCTAGCCGTACCAGCGTGAAGCCTATTGGGGAACGGGTTCTGTTGGGGTTTGGCCTGGTTCTGTGAAGCCCCTCTTGTTGCACAGTGTGAAGGGACCTTGTGAGGTGATTCTTTTTATATATAATAATTAGTGTGGTGGGACCTAGTGTTTGATCCCATCAGAGATCATGTCCATTCTTATGGCTTTACTTGTTTGGGTGGCACTACTGATGTAGTTGATCTGAGTGTGGGCCCCACTATCCTAGTATTTTGCTACGTTAGGCGTGAGGCAATGTTGAAACGGGGTTCTCTGCATATGGGTGAGATTGTTAGGAATTTTGTAGATTGCAGTTTGATGGATGCATAATCATTCTAGCATCATTTGATTCACACATATATGCATTGATTTAAGAAATCTTGAAATCTTGTTTTAAACATGCATTGGTTTTTAAGAGTTGTAAAAGTTTTGATTTATGCATGTTCTGTTTTTAATCTTGGATGCATTTGTTTTTTAAAAGAGTTTTAGAAAATCAAGCTAGCCTATGAGTTTTAAATCTTTCAAAATGTTTTAGGCTTTTTATGGTTCATGTTTTAAAACCCTTAGAATGATTTAAAACATGTTTTTAAGCTTGATTAAATGGCCCAAAAAGTTCCCTCAAGAAATACTTTGAAATATGCAAATTTGGGAATTTTTGGTCCCTGGCAGTCAACCTGCAGTGTGGCAGGTCGACCTGCCCAGGGACCCGGGTCAACCTGCCACACTGCAGGTCGACTGGGTCCTGAAGCACCAACGGTCACTTTTTTTACCGTTGTGTGTAGCAGGTCGACCCCCCCTGTTGGCAGGTCGACCCGGGACTAGCCGTTGGGCATTTTTTTGCTATAAAAATGAGTTCTTTCCTTCGCCAAAAGTTGAGGATTTTAAGGCCCTCCTTGAGGGGTTTTGAGGCAAATAGAAGGGAAATGAACTAAGGGATGAAGGGGATCATTAGGAATACTAAAGCTTGGATTAATGAAGTTAAATCACCAAGTAGGCTCTACTTTCCTTAATCATATGTTTTCATGTCTTGTTTTACTTTTGGTAAATCTTTTATAGCATGATAAACTATGTATGAAGTGTTGTGTCCTTAACATGTTTTATGTTTTGAGTTGATTTATTGTTTTGGATACAACACCATTTGATTCAATCCAAGTAGTACTTTATTTTTGGTAAATCTAAGTAGATCATGTTAATGGAAACATCTTTGAAATTATATGTAACATGATCCATATACTTGGTTGAATCTATGGTTGTTGTTTTTCAACATAAGAAAATCACTTTCAAAACTATCTTATGTTTTGGATTCAACATCTTTACAAATCATATGTTTTCATGTCTTTGTTTTATCTTTGGTAAATCTTTAGTAGCATGTTAACCTATGATTTGTTGTGTCCTTAACATATTTTATGTTTTGAATTAATCTATTGTTTTGGATGCATCACCATTTGATTTAATCCAAGTAGTACTTTATTTGGTAAATCTAAGTAGATCATGTTAATGAAAGAATCTTTGAAATTACATGTAACATGATTCATATACTTGATTGAATCTTTGGGTGTTGTTTTTCATCATAAGAAAATCTCTTTCAAATGTATCTTATGTTTTGGATTCAACAAACTTTGCAAATCATATGTTTTTTGTTTTAAAGTTTCACAACTTGTTTTGCATTGATTGGTATATCATATTCAAGTTGTATTTATAATTACATATGATTTTTCCCTATTTTCAATCAAATCTATTTTTATGTTTTGAGCTACATTGTTGATTTGAGTGACATCCCTATGCTTCACATGTTTTGGTATTTGAATTTTCACAACTTGTTTAGGATACAAATGAATATCTTTTACAAGTTAGTTTTAACATGTGATTAGCATTTCCTCAATCATAAATGTTTTATGAGCTAAACTTTCAAAAGCCTTAGGCATACATTTATGAGCTTTCATTTTCAAAATGATTGAGGACATCACACACACACATCATGTACTTTCATCTTTGCATTCATAGTGTGTGTGTATTAGATTTTCATTTTCATATCCGCCTATTTTAGAGGCAAATGTAATGAGCTAAATTTGTATCTCCATCAAGTGTATATTAGACACTACTTAGAGAGATAGCCAACCATTTGGTTGAAGAGGTTATTGCTTAGCCTATAAAAGCATAATGTATATGTTGATGTTAAGCATTGAAAAACATCAATGTAAAGGTTATTGCTTAGCCTTGAAAAGCATATTGTAAAGGTTATTGCTTAGCCTATTGAAAAGCATAAATAGTGGAAATCCGGTGGGGTGTTAGATCACAAGCCGGTAGTGGATGTAGGCATTGAGGCCGAACCACTATAAATACTTGTGTGATGGTGCTTGCTTTGTGGTGATTGTTTTCATTAAGCTTCCGCATTTTGTTTGATAATCATCACTTGTGACTAGTTTGTTTTAAAGAAGTTAAAATTGATTAAAATTGGTCATAAATGAATCTCACCCTATTCACACCCCCCTCTAGGGTTCGGATCCCCGGACTTACAGGGATGGCCTGACTTGTACATGTTTTGGAAAAATAAATAAATAAAGGGATGGGATGAGAGACCCAGAGACCCATGTGGCATAACAGTAAGTTATGTTAAAGATTTGTTCCCATTATGGGATTTTGAAAAAGGCCCTGTTTGTTTCATAAAACCGAATTAAATCCTTGGACTATTTGAATCTAGAGAATGTTTTGGATGAGGTCTAGGTTTTTTTTAAATTATAAATTAAGATTGTGATTTATTATTATTATTTGAAAATTAAATATTAAATGATATCTTTGGTTTTTAATGTATTAAAATTATATTTTTGAACTCTATTAATTAGATCTTTGGACCAAGTAAATACCGTCCGGGCAAACAGTATATTACTAATGTGGGGTTTAGTACTTCATATGACCTCGGGAAATCCTAATGGATCGGGCTCAACCCATCTCTATTGGAAAACCCTTAATTGGGTCTATGCACATTGAGAGGGGATGTGTTGACCTTTTATCTATTAGAGATTCTTGTGGTTGTCGGGTATGAGACCTTATGTTTGACCTTAGGATTGGCTTGTGATTATTCCTTGGCCTTCGGGTTTGCATACATGGTTGAGTTTGATATTGGTCTATTAATTGCATACCCTATGATTGATTGAATATGGACCGTGACGTGGCGTGGCAATCGATTGAGATATTGTAGAGGTTTATTCGAATGATTTATTTGGTATTCGATTATGAATTATTGTGTAGCCAGCCCTTCACTTTGACTTCGATTTCTGTGTCAAGAGCATTACTGATCATTAGGTCTATTCTACTATGATATGTATATATATGTATATTGATTTGGTCATATTCGAACGACTGCATTTGTATGTGGACGGCTGATCACCGATGTGTACGGACACTCTAATATCCGAATTTCGAACCGGTTTATCCGGCCTATGATTTCGATTACGAACCGGTTTATGACCGCCGGCCTTAGAACGGGTTTTCCCACTTTATGATTAGGGTTGACCACCCAAAGCAGTAGCAGTGCTTCTATGTGATCATTGTATTGCTCTATTGTGTAGATTGGATGTAGGTTATACGTTCTTTTCATCATTGTTCCATTGTTAATCTCTTATGATCATTACCTGTCTTTACTCTTATTGATCTTGTATTTTATTTATGAATTATGCTTTCGTACTTGCTGTTTACTTTGTTTATTGGTGCATAGGTACCGACCCCTATCCTACTGTGGAGACGGGGGATGGTCAAACGTTTCAAGCGTTTGAACCGGTTGACGAACCTGAGTGGAGAGCCAGAGATGGCTACGGAGCCGTCTGAGCCTACTTGAGAGAGAACGTCATTGTAGAATTTCTTTTGATGAACTTTCTTTAATGATAAACTTTTCTTTAGTAATTATTTGATTTATTCTGCAACTTTAATTATTATTTATTCTTCTGATGATGGTGTTGGATCTTAATTATGAACCTTGGATACCAATTGAATAACGCTTCCGTTGAATTTAATGAAATTTATTTTGACTCACCATGATTTGCAATATGTGGGTCCACTTTTGGAAGCTTGTGTTGTATTAAACACAGGAAAATGAATATTTATTTTTATTTTTCACGTTATCCCATGGTTGTATTTTTGGGGACGTGACAGATATTGTGGCAAGCACACGCCGCAGCAGCTACATATTCTGCTTCGGTGGTGGAAAGAGTCACCACTGGTTGCTTTCTCGAGCTCCATGCAACTGCACCACCACTTAGAAGAAACACATATCCAGAAGTGCTTCTTCTATCTTCTGTATCACCGGCATAATCACTGTCGGTATAGGCCTTAAGATCATCTTCAGAACTTTTCTCATAAATCACTCCCAAGTTCTCATCACCCCTTCCATAAAACACTCCTAAGTTCACAGTCCCCTTCACATACCTGAGAACCCGCTTTGCTGCTGCCATATGAGATACTTTCGGATCTGCCATGAACTTGCTTAACAGGCAAACAACAAATGTAATGTCTGGTCTAGTGACTGATAGGTACATCAAGCTACCAATTAGCTGCTTGAACAAGGTTGAATTCACACTGGCTTCTCCACCGTCTTTCACCAGTTTCGTGCCCGGCACGATAGTGTTTTTCAAGGGATTGTAGCCTCCCATTCCAAACCTTTCCAAAACTTCCCTAGCATACTTCCTTTGGCACAAATGTATCCCTTTACAACTCTGCTGAACCTCAACTCCTAGAAAGTACTTCATCTTCCCCAAATCACTCATGTCAAACTCTAGCTTCATTGACTTCTTAAACTTCTCACATAGCTCCATATCATTCCCTGTATAAATTAAATCATCCACATAGAGGCTAATAATTAAGAATTTACCTCCAACTTCATGTTTGAGGAACAATGTGTGCTCATGACTGCATTTCTCAAAACCCTCCTTCATGAAGAATCCTTCAATTATGCTATACTAGGCTCTTGGAGCCTGTTTCAAGCCGTAGAGAGCTTTCTTAAGCTTTAAGACTTTATGCTCTTCTCCTTTACGAACATAGCCTTCTGGCTGCTCCACGTATACTGCCTCCTTCAATTCCCCATGAAGAAACGCACTCTTGACGTCGAGCTGGAAAACAATCCACCCTTTCTGCGCAGCGAGAGCCAAGATCAATCTTATGGTGTCCCAACGAGCCACGGGTGCAAAAACCTCGCTATAATCGATCCCATACCTCTGAGCATAACCTTTGACTACCAAACGTGCTTTGCATTTATCTACTTCTCCTTTTTCATTCAACTTCGTTCTAAAAACCCATTTGACACCAATTTTCTTCATCCCTTTCAGCAAACTTACAAGTTCCCATGTCTTATTCTTTTCTATAGCTTCCATTTCCAAATCCATCTCTTTCCTCCATTTCTTCTTTTTCATTGCTTCATCAAAGCATATTGGATCATCATGTACCATAAAACAAGCAAAGTTTGACTCGTCAGAAAGACCAGCTCCACTAACATAGTCTTCCATCCATCGAGGTGCTCTCCTAACTCTCTCCCCTGGTGTAGCAACATCATCTCCTCCTTCTAACTCTTCTGTACCCAGACCAGCTCCTTCTACTTGTTCTTCCTCATCTTCACCTTCTTCTGTACCCGGACCAGCTCCTTCTACTTGTTCTTCCTCATCTTCACCTTCTTCTTCTTCCTCATCATAGTCACTGATTTCCCCATCATCACTATCTACCCAAGTAAAGACATCACTCCTCACGTCTTCATCACTCCTCCTCCAATTCCAGCTCTCATTCTCCTCGAACACAACATCCCTACTAACAATCACCTTTTTAGCCGTAGGATCATAAAGCCGATAGGCTTTAGATTCTTCACTAACACCGAGAAACACACATCTATGACTCTTCTCATCTAATTTTACTCTCTTCTTGTCAGGAATATGCACGTTAGCAATACAACCGAAAACCCGAAAGTACTCAACATTGGGTTTTTCCCCACTCCAACACTCTTCAGGAGTCTTTCCTTTCACAGCCACGGTTAGACTCCTATTCAACACATGCAATCCCCATCGAACTGCTTCTGGCCAAAAGAGTTTAGGGATCTCCTTCTTTGAAAGCAAGCATCGAGCCATGTTTAATACGGTTCGATTCTTACGTTCTGCCACTTCGTTCTGTTGAGGAGTATAGGCAGTAGTAAGTTGCCTCTTAATGCCATGATCAACACAAAACATGTTGAACTCCTTGGAAGTGAACTCACCTCCCCTATCCGTCCTCAAACAACATATATCACACCCTGACTCTTTTTCAACAAGATTTTTAAATACTTTGAACATAGAAAAAGTTTCACTCTTCTCGGCTGAGAAATAAATCCAAGCTTTTCTACTGAAATCATCGATAAAGCACAACAAGTACCTTTTGAGGCTGCTTGAAGTTGGAGTGATTGGACCACACAAATCGGCATGAACTAATTGAAGTCTTTTTGAAGCCCTCCACTGACTCTTTTTAGGAATAGCTGCTCGGTGTTGTTTTCCACGATGACACACCGTGCATGCTTTGTTCGTGGCTTTGAGTTGAGGAAGTCCTTTGACAAGTTGCTTGCTCTCCAAGGCTTTGAGGCTTTTGTTGTTCACATGACCATAACGACGATGCCACTGGTCTGATAAGTCATCCTCACTTGCTATTAGACATTTTGAAGGCTGAGTGATCATAGTGGCTAGTAAAGCAAACATCCTATTAGCTGCCATTAGAGTTTGCATAATAAGGCCTCTCGTAGGATGATATGTTTTACAAGCCCTACTTTCATGACAATAGCAAGTCCTCGCTCTTGAAGTTGACCTATGCTAAATAAATTATTCTTGAGCTCAGGACTGTAAAACACATCTCTTACCACTTGAGTTAAACCTTCAGTCTCAAGCTTAATGCTCCCTTTTCCCATCACCATCATCCTTGCACCGTTGCCTAACTTCACTGAGTGTCTAAACTGCTCATCCATCTCCATGAACCAATCCTTGTTTCCTGACATGTGGTTAGAACATCCTGAGTCTAGGAACCAAACACCTTCTCTCTTCGCATTCTTGTCCTCAACGTAAGCCATCAGTAGAAGCTCTTCCTCCTCATCCAACTCGGCATAATTGGCACCCTTCTCCCAACTAGGGCACTCATTTTTAAAATGCCCTAGTTTATGGCATTTGTAGCACTCAACCGTGGCTTTGTTGAAGCTTTGTCTTCCTCTACCATGTCCACCTCTCCCAGCTCCTCGTCCCCTTCCTCTTCCTGCTTGGTCTTCAAGGGTGACCTTGAGGACTTGCTCTTCTTCACCTTGACCCTTCATTCTTTGCTCATGCACAAGAAGGTTGCTCTGAAGTTCGTCGACGGTCATCGTAGTCATGTTGTTGGACTCCTCAATCGAACATACTACGTAGTTGAACTTAGAAATCATTGATCGCAGAATCTTTTCCGTGATCATTGTTTCACTCATATTCTCTCCATGAGCTTTCATTTTGTTGGCTATGGATAAAACACGAGCAAAGTAGACATTCACCGATTCTCCTTCCTTCATGCGAAGAACTTCAAAATCACAACGTAACGACTACAGCTGTGCCCTCTTAACCCGTGTTGAACCCTGAAACTTTTGCTTCATGGAGTCCCAGATTGCCTTTGAGGAGCTTCTGTCAAGAATGGTCTCAAGCACATCTCGTTCGATTGCTTGATAGAGAAGGTTCTTTGCCTTTAAGTCCTTCAGCTTGTTTTCTTCATGCACCTTCCGTTGAGCGTCGGTGAGTTGACTTCTTTCTGCCACCACTGAGGAGAAAGACCGTGCTTCCCCTGCGACATCCACCATGACGCCGCGATCTACAACGTTCCAATACTCCTTGGAACGAAGCAGATTCTCCATCAGCTCAGCCCAATGATCATAGTGCCCCCACAAACTTAGGCACATAGCAGGTACTACTGCTTCCTTCTGCCATTTCAAGAGAACTCTCAATCTCTCGTTTCACTCTCGTACGCACAGTCAGGCCCCGTTAAGTGCTCTGATACCAATTGTTGAAGTATCAAAGACCTAGCTCTACGAAACTGTAAAGATCGTGAATAAATGCCATTTCATTAATAGAACGTCTTTGGCTTAAACAGCCATTACAACTAGAAATCAAATTGAAAACAAACCACGTCTCCACATCCCGAAGACTGTGGAAACTAAACAAATGACTCGGTCATACTTGACCTAATCAGCTCCTAACATAAATGAACTACTAGCTCCTGAAAGATAGGAGCTTATTCAAAAACGAAACATACTTGCATCACCGAGACTCTAATAATGTATGTATCAATGTCCCAACGCAATTCAGTGAGTAAGCCTCTAAGGATTGAAGCTTTCATCATGGATGTTGGGCTTGTAGAGAAGTAGTTCACGCTCGTTGAATGCCTGTGTGGGTCTTGCATTCATTTCTTGATTCTGCCACCAAGAAATTTAATCAGCTTAACAATTCATAGATCCTATTAACTTTCGTTAGATGGATACTTGTATCGGCCATTGAGCCTTAAGGTGTGGAAATTAGAGCATTCAAAAGATGAGACCTTGGGGGGAAATTTAACATCAGAGCAGTTCTTATGAAATGTGTGTGGCAAGGTGAAAGAAATGGATGGAGGAGAAAAATTAGGATTGCACATGGACCTGGCCAACTTGAAGACGTTTGGTTATTGAGCCTAATTTGTGGGGGCAAAAAACAATCTATAAGAAAAGGCTAGATCATTATTATCATCAAAGTCTCGTCCCACCTATTTTTGGAGATAACTAAGACAGTTTAAACTTCACTGATTTTTAAAACATCTGTCACAACCCAAACAACAAGACAAGGCTAGACGATGGGTCATATTGTGTTGAAATTTGAGAGACAAAGATGTGCATATAGTTTGGTGCTTAAGAAGTATAGGTTCAGGCCAGGCCCATCATTGCTTGGGCCAAAATATCAGGCTTAATTAAGGCACCATGTGGCTGAATAGAAATATCCATACCTGCCCCGACAAGGCTGGTCGTGGCCCGCAATACTTGGGTTCAACGGCGGACCGAGGGTTTTCGTTTGGGCGTAGTCAACAATGGTCAAGTGAAAATATCAAATAACAAAATAAAAATTTTAAGGTCTTGTCTAAAGAGTTCCTCGAATCCCGGGTCTCCCCCTACTTGGGTTATCCCATGTTAGGAGAAATGTGCTCTTTTTGTTTAGCAATTCTAGTTTACTGGTGTTATTGATTAGAAGAGAAAATGAGAAGTGCTTAGAATATGGAGACTCACATCCTCGACAGCCTGCCTTAGCAATTCCACTTGCTCTCTTGAGACTGTTCTAACCTGTGGTCAAGAGTTAATGATTCTGTTAATAAAATTTTCCACACAAGAAATGACAATATTAGTCCATAGATAAGAGAGTTTGGAGGGATGTAGTTGATAGACTGATAAGATTACCTTTTTGACCAATGTCCAGAGGACACCTTCATCGCATGGAGGAGTAGTGAGAGAACCCAGGTACCTGTAGTACTTCCTACTCCCCATCTTTAAATGCCTTGGGTCGATTACACCTGCAACAATCTCCTTTTCATGTGTATCGGCAATGGATTTTATGAGCCCCATCAACTGCAAAAGAAATGCATAGACCCACGCATGAGACAAAGGTGTTAGACGTGAGTGGTCCTTATAATCACATGTGCAATACTATTGAGACCTACGTTTTAAGCCCACTAATTTAAGTTATTTTCCCCTTATTAGTTTTTGGTTTTATTAAATTTATCTTAGATTCAATTTTAGTAAGCTTAATCAAATAGGACTTTTGTTGGCTGATTTAAAGGAATTAAGGAAACTTATCTTTATTAAATTTCTTTGATGGGAAGAAATCTCTCTAGGGCTTATCTATATATATGGTTTTCTGGTCCCCTCTCTTAACCTACGTGATCTGAAAAGTAGATACGGGAGATAGGAGAAAACCCTATTTGAGAGAGATCTACTCATCATCAAGATTATGGCGCAAGTTACGCTTTGATGTCATTTGAGATTTGAGATCATATATTGTTTAATGCATAAATCTAGATCCATATGTTTGATTTCTATTGCAAACCATATCAAGTTTTACATGAGGGAAATGCGAACTCAAGACTAAAATGCGTCAAGACCCAAGACCCACTATGTCGAACCCAGTAATTATCAAATTCGAGTCCTAATTTATTCTACTAGCTGGTCAGGTTTAAATTCAGAGCTCAAGAGTGAAGACAAGACGGCTTGAGAGAGATGTTGTTACACTCCAACCCGAGTTAATCACGATTAACTCTAATTAATCGAGATTTAACTTGGTTTAAGCATGATTAATCAACTTGATAGTGATTAATGATTAAAATGGGTCAAATTAGTTTTGACTAAAGGAATTAATCATAATGAATGAATTTAGAAGAGATTGGTTTAATTGAGTTGAATTTAGACTCAAATTGGTGGGCTTAGGGATTTTTCCGTAAATACGGATTTATACGTATTTCGTCAAATACGATGAAATTTGATACCATCGTGTGTATCTCGATGAGTACACTAACTTTTATAAAAGACACACTTTCATTTAACTTAATATGACTCAAATGAATCATGAAGTGACTTAACTTAAAAATAGATATAAGATGTGGGTTCATATGCAAATGCATGGGTTATGTGTCAAAGCAGTGGCGGACCCATACTATTGGTACCTGGGGCGGGCGCCCCAGGTCCAATTTGAAAACTCTTTTAAAGTTCTATTGGGCCACTGGCCGACGCCCCACATGATCAAAGGCCCATGCCCCATATGATTTAAGTCCATCGCTGATCGCCCCATATCAAAATCGATGGATGAATTGAAGAAAAGGAAAAAACCCTTCTTCCTTCTTCTGTGCTTCTTCTTCACTCCTCTCACCTCTGACTCTCAACCTCAGTCTGGCTTCTTGGCTTCTCTTCGAATGCTTGTGAGGCTGTGACAATCGGAGTGAAAGGATTCAGGTAAATCTATCCCCTTCTCTCTAGCTTTGTTGGCTTGCCTTTCTCTCGACTCTCCCCCTTCTGCGTTTTTCTCTATGGATTATCTTTCTCTCTCTAGGTGACTATGTCATTGTCGCCTCTTTCTCTCCCTCTCCCCCTTCTCTCCCTATCTTCTATGAGTAATGATTCCATTTGATTCAATCATTCATTATTTTAGGCATTGCATAGAGATAGAGAAGTTAGGGCTCTGTTTTTTTTTTTTTTTTTTTTTAATTTATGTTTGATGGATCTCTTTGTTTCTTTTTTATCTTGTGTTCTTGTTTAATCTATGAATGACAGAGATGTTAGGGTTCTGGGTTTTTTTATTTTTATTTTTTTATATATATATATATAATGTTTGATGGATCTCTTTATTTTATTTTTTTGATCTTGTGTTCTTTTTTAATCTATGAATGAGTGAGATTTGTGACAGAGATGTTAGGGTTCTGTTTTTTTTTTTTTTTTTTTTTTTTTTTAATTTATGTTTGATGGTTATAACCTAGTGTTAGGGTTATGTCTTTTTATTTATGGTTCTCTTTATTACATTACTTGATTTTGGGGGTTTTTTTTTTTTTTTTTTTTGGGATCTTGTGTTCTTGTTTAGTTTGTGAATGAGTGAGATTTATCAATCATGGATTTAATATTAAGGAGTAACTTGATGTGATGGATTTGTATACTGTATAATGTTAAAAATCCTTCAAATCAATGGATTTCCCTTCAGTGATTCCATAATGCACACTTACATCTACAATGGACGGGCTAATGATAGGATCCAATATCAATGCCCTGGATTTGGTAAGAAGACCTTTGATGTGGGCTTCATTGCTCAAAATTGTCTTTTGTTGTTTGAAGTTAAAGTGTAGCACTGGAAGGCATGAATTAGGATGTTTTTTTTTTGTACACACCATATCAAGGTTTTGGATGGAAATTGCACATGGCATTGGGCATTGCCTCTGTCCAGTGTATTTTTACGAATTGCATATGGATTATGTATCATATTTGCAGAAAAGCATTCAATATTTTTTTATTGAAGGAAAGCAATCATTATTGGCTCTGTTTTAAGTTGTTATGTAATAAAATATTTATGAAAAATTTTTACTTGGGCTTTTTTTTTTTTTTTTGCTTCTTTTTTCTTATGTGCAACTGTTCTCTTCGGTATTTATCATTCCGGAATAAGGTGTATGGTGTTGCTTTTATCAGACATATATAGCCTATTAGCCTGTGTTCACTGCATATTGTAGAAGTAGAACAGTAGAAGGCTTCTAATTCTCACCTGATTCTGACGATCTTAGTTATAGACCAAGCCGAATTCTGAATTGTGATTATCATTCATCATTCAGCAATTAGTATTTTGTGTTTTGAATGAATGATTGATGAGGGACACTAGCAACTAGTTGGGTATGGTTTTTCTTCGGGTTGATACCCGGATTTTTTGGAGGTTGTTAACCCTTTCTTTTTTGGGATGATTGGATTGCCCATATGTTTTGGGGGCTTTTTTGTTTTTCAGTATAAGAGATATATTGTAAATTTTGGAGAAATGAATATAGTCATCATTTCAAACAAAAATTATATGTTAGTTGATGCAGTTAAATATTTTGCGTCTATTTAAATGGAATACATTTTCTCTTTTGCTGTTGTTAATGTGAGAAAATTCTAGCAAAAGTTTCGCCCCACCTAATTGAAAATCCTGGGTCCGCCACTGTGTCAAAGGAATGTGTTGCATGTAGTGAGGTGGCTTTATCTCAGCAAAGTTTGAGACAGAGGAAGTAACACAGCAGCTGAAGGTTTTCCTCTTTCGTTTCTTGGCTCTCAAGTTGTGGAATTAAAGAGGTTTGAAGTGTGTTTGATCTGTACAATTACTTGTCATCTTCCTATCATACTCTTATCAAGTGGGTTGAGTTTTCTTAGAGCTGGGTACTGTTGATTTCCATCATCTTCTTCTTCTTCATTTATCAAGTGGGTTGTTGGCTTTCTTAGCTTTAGTAACAGTTGGTGCTTTTGATTCAAATTGAGGGAACAAAAAGGATTTTTGTGTTCAAGCACAAGCACAGCAAAAAGGCAAGTATAAACTCTTAGTTATGATTATGTGTTATTTGTTTGAGAGTTCATGCAAGTTGATTATGAGAAGAGAGGTTAATGGATTTGCTTAGAATGGACTTATCAGTGGATTTATTGATTTATGTTATTAGTGATTGCATGATGGAAGTGTTAAAGTTTACTGAATTGGTATTTAATAAAGGAACAGGAGGTCCCTAAGGTCTCTGGAACAGGGCCTTCTGAGATTTGAGTGAAGCTTGTAAAGCTTCTGAGTTTATTACATATAGTTAAAGAATTACTGGTTCATGGCTTGGAGTGGTTCTTCACTCTATCAAGTGTTATCTTTGGAAATTTAATTCCAAAGTGAACTAAATGGGAATCTCAAACGTGACTTGAGTGGTAACCACGGATTAACAAAAATTTGAGTTATGAAAGCTATGAATCTTAGAGTTGTTTGTTCTATTCTATATACTGTTTTATCTTTGAATAAGGGACTGTTGAGTTGAGTCAATGTTGCTTAAAGCCTATGTACAAGGAAGAATGACTTTATTCTATTCTATATACTGTTTTGTCTTTGAATAAGTGAATTATATATTGAAGTAGGATGGATTGGAAAGAAGGGGGTGGAAACACAGTGCAGTAACATAATATGTTTGCTGAAATTTTGTCCAGAATTGGGCTAGTCGGATTGGGCCCGCTCGAGTGGGTCAGCCCATTGGGTCAACAATGCCAACTTTGGAATGGCCATAACTTTTGACCCATACGTCCGATTTTTGAGTTCTATATATCGTTGGAAAGCTCTTGAAACATAGAAACCAATGGTATACACCTCCTAGTGATCATAGATTGGGAGATGAAGGTGAATTTATTTTATTTGAACCAATTGATGGTTTAGGATCATAAGTAGTTTGAAGACTAATTAATTGAGGAATAGTAAGTTAATTACCCTTTTCATAACATAATATCCTTGGATTTAGATCCAAAATGAATTGAGTGTTAACCAAAAGGTTAACCCAAGCCAAATAGTTGTAATTTGATAATAAAAATTAGCTTCTAAAGCTAGCAGATAAGACGTTGCTTGGTTAACCGAAATTAATAGAGTTTCAGAATTAATTTATGAGTTTTAAGGAAAGAAGCCTATTGATTAGGTCAAGGTTAATGTTAAAACTATGTCACCTCCATGAGTGTGGATTCAAGGAATTTCAAGGTACAACCTCTCTCTATCTGTAATGTCATCGAGAATAACACGTACCTTGACCACCTGGGATTACACTTGAATGGATGGTAATAGTCGTTTATTTAATTGTTTATGGACTTATCTCCATTAAATGAAATGAAATGAATCCTTGGAAGGCCTGGGTCATGAATGGTGCGCCCTTCCGCCCTGTGCCAACGAGGACAATGCTAATAATTGTGAAATGAATTGATTAATGAGTCTGGCACCACATAGTGATTTCTATAAGCTCATTGAGCTGATTCTGCTGCAGCAGATTATTTGGGAGTGTTCCGGAGCTCCGTGGTGATGTCAGTAGTCCCTGGCCCGGGCTCTGATAATTTCCACATTAAATGAATCATTCCGTATGGAAGAGAGAATCTTCTCCTTTGAGGGAGATGGAAATGGAATTGAATTGAAATTGAAATGCTATGGTAGTGTGCCAAACAAAGAGACTCTTATTGATTATGATCGAGTTGGAATTGGAATTGAACCAATCTAACACAACTGAAATGAATGAAATGTATCGTTAACATGTTAAATCATGAAATTGTTTATACATTGCTGAATTGTGAAATTCATAGTGTTATTGATGGCATTACAGGCACAGCTGCCATTGCCGGTCCTTCTGAGACCACAGCGCAACCGGAGACGTCCGGTACGATTCCTCCAGGAGGACTAGTAGAATGGAAGTGAATGAAAACACTGAGAATGGAAATGAAACTTTGAGTTGAAATGAGATTAAACGTTTCATAGTTTTGATCCTTGCATTATATTAAATATGTAAGAGATGGAGTTGTAAATAGTGTAAAGAACTTTTGTTTAATATATGAGCAATGTATACTTTTGTTTTCCGCATAATATATGTAATTGATATCCCTTGTGAATTTTAATGCGTTGAAATTCACGGGAGTAAGTATGCGACACGACTCGGGATTAACTCGAATTAGTCATAATCTCGGGTTCGGGTCGTGTCAGATGTGAACCTAGAGCTGTAAATTGAGGTCCAACCTAAAAGCCTGTAAACGATTTGGGACAAAGGTTGATGTTGTATCCGAAACCAGATGACCGGGACGTCCTGATGGCTTGGTTGGACCCTCAACTGAAAAAATTACCTAATTATTATCGAATACAGAATATTGAACAATTTATGCACATGCCTATGTAAGAAAAATTTCTTGAAGGGGCCAATGTAAAAAGAGAATAAAATTTTCTAAAAAAACTGGGGGTTTTCCCAATTTCTGGAGGGCCAATATAAAAAGAATGAAGATTATCATAACAAGAGGGAATAAAACTAGAATGCAGTTGGTTTTTTGTAATTTCCAAAGTAAATGTGGTTCTATGTAAAGTTCCCTATATTGTTATAGTTGAATATATGGGTATCTGGGTATGGGAGAAACCAGACCCAAACCACAGAACTGACTAATTATCTCTACCATAAAACATAAAATGATCCATATGTACTTGATTTCCAGGATCGAGACCATTGGCTAATCAGGCAATTTATAACCTGAATACAGCCTTAGTCCGACCTTAGATCCTACTGTATCATATCCAGGTTTCATGTCATATCCAAGTTTCATGTCAAGTCTGGAAAATTTGGCTATACCCCGAACCCAACCTCCAAAGGACCTGAATAAAAAGATGGACCTGACTCCTGAGCTGAATATATATTAGAGTAACAACAATAATACAACTCTAAAAAAATTTCTCCTAATGGAGACTGCATGTGAAGCCGAGCTCTATGGGGTCTACTTGTGCGCACCTTTGACCAGTGTGTCACATTCACATTCACTACCCCATGATCTTGGGCCAAGCCCAATTTGACATTTATTTGAGCTTTTAAATCTCAAAGAATTCGATCCATAGTTAGAAGACCGTTAAACTTGAAGGCTACTTAAGTAGGACATGGTAATTTGATTAGGATAACCTTTTGCTTGATCCTTATCCATGACGACACCTTTCCATCACTCCCATCCTAGTGACAAGCTGAACCTAGGTGGCCCTGTAGCTTGACCGAATATGAGATCTGAAGGGTGAAAAATTCCCATATAATGACAAGCTGAACTAGGTGGTCCTGTAGCTTGACCGAATATGAGATCTGATGGGTGAAAAATTCCCATATAATGACACAGTATACCAAAATCACAAGAAGAAGAAGAAGAAACCCTACATGGTATATTTTATAAAATCTGCATGTTATTAAGATTATAATTGTAGATCCAAACCTGACCCTATTAAATATAATCACTTAGGTGTGGCTGAGATCCACATGTCTGCGTCTTGAATACATATACCATGATCTTGTACTCAAGTGACTCAACAATAGAAAAATGGTAGAAGCATACCTCTGATAGAAATGTGTCGGGTCTGCCTATGGTGTACAGAATTCCAACCACTGCAGACTTATTCTCCGAGTTTTGGTGCACCATATGTACCTCTAGATCATACCTGCAGCATCCATCCATATAAAGTTCTTTAGAAAATAAATATTATGATGAGAAACTGTTAGGTTCTAATGGAAAAATTCCACCTTTGGTTCAAACCCACATAACCCTTCTACATGGTCTGGGTTAGGGTTTGGTTTGGGTAAAAGGTCTGGGTTAGGGTTGATCAGCATATCTAAACCATTTAAACAATTGAATTGAGTAGTTTGATAGGATAATTTTCAAATAAGGTCTTAATTTCTTACCATATATCAAAAAAGGACATAAGTTTCAAAACTTTTCAAATTTGAATTAAGATTTTTCAGTGAGTTTTCAACTAAGGACAACTAGCCATTTAAAGTTATTTTCAGACGACTTTTGCCCTTATTTTTTAAAGATAACCAAATTACCTTCATTTAAAGTCATGGCATGCTTTCAATTATTGTGAGGACATTGGTTACTGTTGATCACTGTAAGAACACTGGTAATGAAAGGGAGAAGAAAACGATAGAAGCGAAGGTGAGTTTTATTTCAATGAAGGCCAATTTGGATATTATAAGAAAACTGAGAGAAAAAGTTGCTGAAAAATATCTATAAATGGGCGGTTGTCCTTAATTGAAAACTTAAATTTAGGCCCAAATTTAGAAGGTTTTAAAGCTTGTGTTCTTTTTTTTAAATAAAGTAAAAACTTAAAAGTCTGATTTGAAAACTTTTCAGCTTGATATTCTTATTTTGTAAGGAATGAGCTTGGTATGTAACTTGACTCGAATCTTATCAAAGTGGTTGAACTTCAACCAGTAGATGCGCTCCCACCCAACCCGACCCATTTTAACCCAATCCGATCCCCTCGATTTAACAATTCAGAGGTTTCATCCTAACATGTAGAGTGAGTTGTGTGGGCCAGTGCATACACATTAAAGACATGTGATGCAGGTGGTTTGGATTTGAAAAGGGTGTCCCCGAATGGGTCAAAATCACATGTTTAGGAAGTCTCATTTGAAACGAATATACGTTCTTTTCTTCAAAACGCCCCCCTTTATTTTTTTATGTGCATGAACATAATCTCATGGAAAACGCTCTCCTACCAAGCAGGATCTGCAGCCCAAGTTTATGGCCCCACTTGAGCCACTTATATTCATTGCAACCCTTGATAATCTTGTCATCTCGTGATCTAAGCCAGGATTGGGCCTATTTTCACCCTTAGAACCTCTACCGTTAAGATGTTGTCAAATCAGGACTTAGGACAATCTAGTGGGGTCAATTTTTCTTACGCCCCATTGCCGACAAGGAGATCTTTTTCTTTAGACGGCCGGATGGGCCGAAAACATTTACCTCTATTAATAGACATTCATCTAAGTGGGACCTACGGGTGCAGGTACCAACATCCAGATGGTGGTACAAAAACATTCTATAATAGCTCCCCAGTGACAATATTCCATAATAGCTGATTCTCAATTTTTTTTTTTGTGCGCAGGCACCTGACAAATGCTCCTGTGACGAATCCGAATCTGTGTTGGAACCAAATAGGAAAACTCTATTTTGGACCAGCCAGGGTGCCACATGGAAAAAACGATGTCAACATGGAAAAGAGGATGTCAAATAAGAAGCGCATGTGAACGCCTCGCGACTTGTCCTATCTCATTATCATGGTTGGTAAGGGGAAGGTGCGACCTGTACATGTCTCAAAATTCAGTGTAATGAAGGGATTACATTAAATGGAGTTTTGATCTGTAAAAGTCAATATTTCAATCCGACCATAAGTAACAGTTAGATGGTCAGTGTGGAATGAGTGAAAATTCAAGAGATAATAACACTATTAGAAATTTGGGGTTTAAGGACGACATGAATTTATCTCAAAATATATATATTTCGTCACCAAAACTAACTAAGACGAAAATTTTTCGTCATCCGTTTTGTTGCCAAAGCCTTGTCGCTAAAAGGTATTGGAGATGAAAAAAAATTCGTCATTGAAAAAGATAAATTTGTGACGATTTTTTTTTATCTTCAATACACTCTGTTGGAAACATACTTTTAAGTAATTAGTGACAAAATATTTTGTCATTAAAGGAAGAAATTAGAGACAAAAATATTTTATCATAAATATAAGAAATAGAGACGAAATAATTTTGTCGCGTTTAATATAAAGGATGTCACATGCCAGCCCAACTCAAGGACTTCCTTGGAGGTCACCCATCATAATACTGCTCCCGCCTGAGCACGCTTAACTTTAGAGTTTTTACGATTTCCAGGACCGCACAGTTGTAGAAGGCCTCATGCTAAGTTAGTATGGGGTTTGACTTAAAAGCTTATGATCAGGACTTTGATATTTCCGATGCAGGCCAACGGAGACTCACTGTTTGAAGCCCGTGGTTGACACACTAGGCCCAGTGGTTAAGGGTACCGCCCGGACAAAGATCTCACATTCTCCCCCATTAAAAATAGAGCCGTCATCGGCTCTGATACCAACTGTCACAACCCCGCCCAATTCAGCACCCATCCTAGTACTGCTCCCGCCCGAGCACGCTTAACTTCGTAGTTTTTACGATTTTCGGGGCCGCACGGTTTTAAAAAGCCTCATGCTAAGTTAATACGAGATTTGACTTAAAAGCCCAAGGTCAGGACTTGGATATTTCCGATGCGGGCTAACGGAGACTCACCGTTTGAAGCCCGTGGTTGACACGCTACGCTTCATGGATAAGGGTACCGTTCGGACCAAATTCTCATAGTAGCAGAGACTGAGAGAGGTAGGTGTACCTAGCGGTGGCGGACTCCTAGATGGAGGATGATGGGCGCAAATGATGGTGATTAGTGATGGTTGCTGCGTCTGGGAGTTCTAGGCGAGAGAGACTGAGAGAAGTAGAGATGATAGGGATCACTGATCAGGGATGAGTTTGCACTGCGTGTGTTAATGGAGGGTGATGATGATTGATGGGGGCCAATGGGTCATGGGCCGAGCTGCTGCCTGAGACGATGGGTGGGAGATGTTGGAAAAAGGGGAAAGGGTTCTTCTCTCCTCTTCTGGAAAAGGATTTTGGAAAAGGGGGAAAAGAGTTTTGGAAAAGAGAGACCGGGATAGATGGAGGAACAAAGGAGAAAATGGGTTTTGGGAAAGGGGCGTTGGATTGGGGGGAGGGGGAGGGGGAGGGGGGGGGGGGGGGGGGGGAATGGACGTTAGGGCTTGGGGGGCCTATTTTAGTCATTTTAAAGGCTTTTCCAAAGCAATACTTGTAAGAGAGGAATAGGCTCAAGTGCGAATAAAATTGGCGCCACCGCAAATGAAATTGGCGCCTTATTTTTTTGGCCGAAATATTTTCGAACTCAATAACTTATCTTTATTAATGACGAAATACGTTCGTCGTAAAAATAAATTATATTTTGTGACAAAAATGTTCGTCTCCAATGAGCTAAAATAATTCGCGCCAACGCAAATGAAATTAGCGCCTTATGTTCCTCTCCAATGAGCTAAAATAATTCGCGCCAACGCAAATGAAATTAGCGCCTTATTTTGGTGACCATATATTTTCATCTTCCATAACTTATCTTTAATAGTGATGAATTATGTTTGTCGCAAAAACAAATTATATTTTGTGACAAAAATGTTCGTCTCCAATGAGCTAAAATAATTCGCGCCAACGCAAATGAAATTAGCGCCTTATGTTCCTCTCCAATGAGCTAAAATAATTCGCGCCAACGCAAATGAAATTAACGCCTTATTTTGGTGACCATATATTTTCATCTTCCATAACTTATCTTTAATAGTGATGAATTATGTTTGTCGCAAAAACAAATTATATTTTGTGACAAAAATGTTCGTCTTCAATGAGCTAAAATAATTCGCGCCAACGCAAATGAAATTGGCGCCTTATTTTGGTGACCAAATATTTTCGTCTTCCATAACTTATCCTTATTAGTGACGAATTAAGTTTGTCTAAAAAACAAATTATATTTTGTGACAAAAATGTTCGTCGCCAATGAGCTAAAATAATTCGTGCCAAAGCAAATAAAATTGGCGCCTTATTTTGGTAACGAAATATGTTCGTCTTCCATAACTTATCCTTATTGGTGACGAATTACGTTCGTCGCAAAAAAAAATTATATTCTGTGACAACAATGTTCGTCTCCAATGAGCTAAAATAATTGGCGCCAACGCAAATGAAGTTGGTGCCTTATTTTTGCAGACGAAATTTTCTTTTCGTCTCCTATACTTTTGAAAAAAATGAAAACGAACGACAAAATTTATATTTCATCCTCTTTGGGTGTTCTTTTAAAACAAAAAAAAAAAAATTGTCATCAAATTTCTTTACGACAGACTAGATTTCTTGTAGTGTAAGTGGGAGGGGTTGAATTCATCAATAGTTTAAAGCAGCCATGAATATTTCTGAAAATAGTGCATAGTGTGAAAGCATATCATGTAAAGGAAGGAAAGATGAAAGAGAAGGGAAGAAACAGCTCACCTCCTACCATCAATGGTATGCTCAGAAGGGGAGTGCCAATGGCATTGTTTAAGCTCATAGTCAGACCCATTAACATTAATTGATCCGGCATCATCGACCCACTTCAACTGGATTGATCCATGGAAAAAACTTCAGAATATTGTGCATGGCATGAGCAAAATAAGAACAACAACAATAATAAATAAATAATCTCTGCGTACCATAATGTCATGGCCTCTGTTCTTGAGTGTTGAATTTGAGGGCTTGTAACTTCGCTTCAGCCTCCCTAAATAGCTCACCACTTGCACCCTTTCATGCATCAAATCTATTGGAGATTGCATATCTCCATTCTTGCATAGTTGCCAATCCTCATGAATATTTCCCCAATCTTCCGGCCCCCTTCCGCTCCCCTTAATGTAATTGAACTCCGCCTCATCCTCTGTAAATGCATCATAATCACAGAACATCAGCAAAAAAAAAAAAAAAAACACATGACCCAAGTCAAAAGAAGGAGGAGGAGGAGTTCTTGTGAATTACCAACTTCTTGAGACGTTGTTAGGCGGGAATGAGATGCAAGAAGGAGAACGAGGAGAGAATAATAACAGAAGATGTTCATATTTTCCTTCTGTGCGTACAGGATAGATTGTAAAAAGGCTAGGAGAGATTAAAGTCAGCTTCGTACACCGCAATGGAAAAGTGGGGAGCGACAACATCTTATATATAAACAAGCAGAGGTGCAATGTGGAGATACTGGGGGACTGAATTGTGGCCCGGTCCCCCGCACCTCCCCTTCCAACCACCTCCGTGGAGGTGGTTGTGAGGGGGGATTGAATTGTGGCCCGGTCCCTGCTTACAACCACCTCTCCAGAGGTGGTTGTAAGCAGGGATCGGGAGTATATCCAAGTCAGAGGTGGTTGTGAGAGCTATAATTCGGTCCCACAGTATATCCAAGTGGACTTTTTTATAAACAACAGATCACCTACCATTAAGGAAAGTAGCGTTCGAATTTGCCTGTGGACTTTTCCTTACTTGTTTTCGTTGATCAATCAATACGTGTGTTGAATCACATCAACTCTTACATCACATGTACGAAAAAAGACAAGCAGCAGGACATATCAGACGCAACCCATGGACCTTTTCTTCGGGAGAGATTGGGTCATACCAAGCCACGATCTTCAGACCCTTTACCTGCTCTACTGTGAGATAGCTAATAATAAACCAATGCAACATTCCAATTCCCAACTGTATTTTCATAATGTGGCCCCCTACAATATGGGATTGGCTATATTGAAACCAATGACAGATTCTTGCTGCATTGACGGACAGATTTGAGAGATTTTGCTAGAGAAATTGTGCAGGTGGAAATCCAATTTTTTAGGATTCGGGCTAGTGGAAGTGCTTATTTTTTAAGGACTTTCAGGTCCCACGCTCTCCATATGATTTGGAAATCTTTAGGGCCCGTTTGGTAATTTAACTTGTACGGTGAAGTTCAGTCATCTCATATTCCCACGGTCGGCAAAATCACTTCATGGATTAAATCTTCAATTTTAAAGATTTTTAGGTCCAACTATTTTCATAAGATTTAGAACTCTTTAGTTTTGCGGATTTACACACCGAAATACCAATTTTCTCAATGATACACATTAATAATTTGATATACATAGATATCAATATCAGATGTTCAACTTTTACAAATTCTTGGTGAGAAATTCACATTGCATTTTGATTGAGTCATGATTGATAGATCTCCACTTATTCACATTGAGATATTTTAGAAATTGTGATTGAAAGATTGAATAGAGTGATATGTTATCTGAGTAGTGGGTGGGAGAAGAAGCCTAAGTGGAAACAAAGAAATGGAGCAATATAATAGGCCTTCCTACCTTCTTTCCATAGATAAGATAGTTGGTTTCTTTTGGGAAATTGAAAAAGAGAGTGCATTTTTCTTTTTATTGGCTTTTCAAACTTGCCCTTTTCTCTTTCCAGTTCTTTCCTAAGTAACCTAATAATACTGGTGGCCTCTACCTCATAAAAACTTTAATTGTTGAAATGCATGCCCTTTTCTATGGGACTTCGTCCAAATTTTACTTAATTAGACCCCATTGCGAGATTGAATTTCATATTGAATGAATAAATAAAGTATACAAAGGATATGTATTTTGTATAATATGCACTACTTTCTCTGATAAAACACATAAATAAAATATAAGAAAATGGTAAATGTATTTTATTCATTGGGAATTGAAATTGTGGAGCTTAGATTTTTAGGTATTGAGAAGTCATTGCCAAATTGAAGTATAATGCTTTTTATTCTTTTTTGAAAAAAAAAGACGACTTGTATACTTTCAATTAAAACAAAGAAAGACATAAGATTTCTCTTGGGATCACCATTTGCCTTTATCAAACAAAATTTGTTTTTGGCGCTTATTAATGTCTTGTATCTAAATCAATGTAATGGACCTCAAACCCCTACCTCATACTTAAACTTGATTTTTTTTTTAAAGTCAAGCCAAATTTGGATTTTTTTAAATCATCAAGGTATACAATTTGGCTACATTCAATAAAAGAGGAGGACATACATTAGAGAAGTTTAGGATTTCAAAGAATGGTCCACTCATACATTAGACAACTACCCACTCCGTAAAATCTCTCTACTACCCCATATCTTCTATTCTTCTCTGCCCCAATTTTCCTATTTTCATTTTATACAACTTGCGCGAAGGAAAAATGTATTCCTCATAATCTCAATGTATGATTATTTATTTCAATGCATGGAGATCATACCATGCTAAGCACGAATTATTTCGCTAGTGTAACATTATAATGTTAGTATATGTGGGGCCGTGTGGTCCACTTAACCGTATGCCCACTAGTGAGTCCTACATTGGACGTCCAATACTATTAAAGACTCCTCTTATTTATTCTCTATTTAGAAGTCCTATTGGACTATAGTTAAATCTTGCTACCGAGTTCCTACTAGAATTACTGATTAGAAGGAGGGTCCCACTTAAATCAGTAGTTTAACGATGGAAACAAAAACTACGAGAAAAATATATAAATATATCGGTCTAGGGTAACTTGCTTTCGTTCAAGATTGAAATGTCCTATCTACCAAGTATTGCACGTATAACTCTAGAAGTGGAAGTGAGTTGTAATAATCCTTGCCTTGCCCCTTCATCACACGCCCATCAAGCCATGAATTTATGTATGCATGTTTACTTGTTTTATGCCTCGTGTTATTCAGATCCAATCAGATTAAGTTTCATCTTGTAATTGCACAATAGATTTGATCGAACATGACGTACAATATATGCAATCTAGAAACCGACTTAATCTAAATTGAGCTTTTTGTATATACCTGTCACGACCCGGCCCCGAGATCAGACTGATTAGGGTCACTACAACAATTTACATTTTTCCCGGCGCTAAAAAAAACGCCGGCAAAGGTCCAAAAACGCCGGAGAAAACCTTTACCGGCGTTTTTTATTGCGCCGGCAAAGCGCCGGGAAAAGTGTGCCAGTAAAACCTTTTGCCGGCGAAATGAGGAAGCGCCGGCAAAAGTTTGCACATTACCGGCGAAAAATAACGCCGGGAAAAGTTCCAATTTCGCCGCCAAAAGTATTATGTTTTAAATAATAAATCTTTAAAAAAGATTTGCCGGCGTTATTTTCGCCGGTAAAGGGTTATATTTTGAATGAAAATTTTTTTAAAAACTTTTGCCGGCGTAGATTTTCGCCGGGAAAAGTATTACGTTTTAAATAATAAATTTGGAAAAAATCTTTGCCGGCGTTACTTTCGCCGGTAAAGGGTGATATTTTAAATAATAAATTTTTTAAAAAACATTTGCCGGCGTTATTTCCGCCGGTAAAAAGTTTATATTTTAAATAATAAATATTTAAAAATCTTTGCCGGCGTTATTTTTCGCCGGGAAAACATATTTATTTTTCATAAATTTTTTTTAGAAAAATTTTTGCCGGCGCTTTTTTTCGCCGGGAAAACATGAATATAATTTTTTTTAAAAATTTTGCTGCACTTCTTTTAGGTTGGCAAAATATTTATATTTTAATCAAATTTTTTTCCTATATATAAATCATTACACTGAAGGTCTCCAATTAAAAAAACATTAATCTAATTAATAAAAATCTATCAACACAAAAATATACAATAATTGAAAAGGGCAACATCCAACCAAAATGAAAATTAATTTGCAGCCAACACACAGTAGTTGAAATGGTTCAAATTATAAAAATGAAACATCAAATGATTCAAATTTTATAGAATTGAAACTGATTTACATAACTCAAATGTACGATTATCAAATTGTTCCAAATTTTCTAAACTTGAAATTGATATACATAACTCAAATGTACAACATACCATATTTGAAAATCTATACATATTCACTTCTTACAACCTCATCCACGCTTCTTATTTTGACTTCATGCTTCTTTAACCATCTCTCTCTCTCTCTTGCTAGTTATCTCTCTCCTTGTCAATCAAACTTGTCTTTCTTCACCAACTGAGCCCCGAGCCGAGAACAGAGCCTCACGTCCAGACTCCAGACCATCTCGACTGCAACCAAATAGCCAGCCCACACAACTCCATCATCTCCATCCACACCCAATCTTAGGATCATCTCCTTATTCCTCATCTCCCTCTGAGCCATCCAAACAAATGACCAAATCTGCCCCGAAGTCATCTGCACACATTCCAAACGCCATATATGCCAGCAACCCATTCCTTCCAACCAAAACCAGTCAAACACCAAGTCAATTTTTTTGCAACCAATCAGCTACTGCAAATCACCATCTCCACCGAACCTACACCCAACACCCCCTGCCCACATGCACAAACTTAATCCAGTCCAGTCCCTCTTTGAAATTGCTCCAAGCAACCATCATCATACGTCCCACCTCTACCAATTCGAGTCCGAATCCACCTGCACGCCCAACCACTTCACTCATCTTCTGATCAACTTCATCTCAGCACTCAGCCCACACAAACCACCCTTCCATCATCAAGTCCAGAGCAACTTTTCCATCTCTGTGAAACACTCAAATAGGACCCATCTGCTAAGACAAATAAAATCAGAAATCTATTCACCAAACCATTCCATCTGCCCACCAACCTGCACTCAAATCTAGGCATTAACTCATCTGTCAACCAGCAAACACCACAAACCAGCCCACTAAACCCAACATCCTTGCTTTCTCGTATTTCTCTGTCACTCTATCCTTTCAAGGAACTGCTTGCTGCTAAGAAGACATACTTGAATTCTTTTGGATTGATTGGATCATTCCAAAATGCTAACCAGGTAACTGTATTGTCATGCTTTATCTCTTTCCACCTGAAAAAGGACCACAGAGACTCAAAATAATGTTGATGACCACAACTCTTAATAATCTCTTATGCGACCACACATGAAAATGGAAAAAAAAATTAAAGAGCAAAGATTATAGCTATGTTGGGAACGTTGCATTAAGGATATTAAAACTCTTCATGCTTCAAGTCAAGGGGCAAAAAACCCAACTTCATGTGGCATGGAGAAACTATAACAAGAATCAGATAGGAAAACGCATTTAAATTGATCAATCTAGTGCCCCACTGCGGTGAGCAGCCAAACATGTGATTACATAACTAATAGAAAATCAACTTACAAATGAGTCCCAGCTTTCCCAACATATGCAGGGATCCGTCCATAAAGATTACAGTTCCTTAACACACTGCAACATAGAATGAAATGGATGTATTCAGCAGTGGCATAGACAAGCAATTTTGCTTCCTCCTATAAATGTTTTGATGACATAAAATTTCAACTCAGTGTTTTAAAGTTGGTTGGCTTCAAGGAACCTGAAAAGCTGGTTGGCTTCAAGGAACCTGAAAATCCAATTCCCTACTAAAATCTCTACATTCAAAATATATATATATATATATATATAGAGAGAGAGAGAGAAATAGAAATTTCAGAACCCATTTATAAAAAAAGAAAGCATACAGTTCTTGTAGAGTAGTAATGTCCCTAATCTCCTTTGGGATTTTCCCAGATAAGCGGTTTCCAGTCAAAGAGCTGCAGTAGCAGAAAAACACACCAACTCCATGTGTAATTCAGAAAACACAAGCTATGATTTGCTTCCAAAACAAAAAATGCCAAACATGGTGCAGTGTAGAAACTTACATTTTGGTCAGTCGCTTGAAAGAGCCCCATTCGGGTGGGATTGTACCGTTGAGGTAGTTGCGCGTCAAATCTCTGTCAGGAATTTTCACAAATGCATTTGAAGCGTAAGTTTAAGGTTGCATTTGTGCAATAAGAGGATTCCACGTAAAAAAAAAAAATTCCGAGAAAGTATTGACTTTTCCAATGGACCAAGTATATGACAGACCCATACATTTAAAGAAAATTTGTGTTGAAGTGTTATCTTAGTAGTTAAAGAAATAGATGGATGAGTTTCTGGGGTTCCACAAGAGCCAAGTCTGGCTTTGATCAGATTAGACAACCTCAAGTGGAACACCAGGAGCCCAAGGAGAGAATAAACCATTACTTGAGCCAAAAATGAGCATAATGTTACTAGAACAGCATGTTCCATCAGCATTATAAATTATCAAAGTTGCACAGGTCTCACCTTGTCACCTGTAGATGTGTCAACTTGGGGCTTAGATTTGAGAGCCAACAGCCCACGAGTATGACTTTTCTAGTTAACATGTTATACAAAATGAATTAACTTGCCTCTCTTTTGGATGGTGGTATTTGCAGGTTATTCCATATTGCATCTTTTTGCGACAAGTATCAAATGTCAGAAGATGAATTGAAGAAGACAATGGAGAAAGCTAACAATTTAATTGTTGACATTTTGAAGAAAAAACCACAATTAAAGTGCTTCTGATGGGATTTTTTTTATTTTAATTTTTTTTTCATTTTTTTTATTTTATTATTTCAACTCTGTCAAGACTCATGTGTCTTGACCAGTGATGATTGAGTTTTCTGGATGACTCACTGAACTTTCAATTGGGTCTAGCTTTTGAGGGCTTAGCAGTGTTAGAATAACAGTTTGGTTTGGCCTGATCCATTTAACGAACCAATCCATCAAAGGGCTCAGTTGACTAATTCAAAGAAAAAACCCAATAAGGGGGTATGCTGTATTTAGAGGAAACCTGATTCCTTGTCTACTAACATATGGTCCCACGTTCAAGTCCTTAAAAATTGAAATGTTTGAAATGGTGAAACCAGAACAAGAATAGGGTGTCAGCATATCCACAAATAATAAATGAAAAAAAGACCACAAAGTTCTAACCATTGTAGCTATGATTAACAAAGCAAAGCTAAAAATGAAAAAACAATGCACAAAGATTTATTGATGCCAAATACTTGGGATTAGACAAACATAGCAATACTCAGAAAGAAAATAACTAGTTTAGTAATGTTAGCACTTATCAAAGTCGAAGGTAGATAAGTACAAAGGTAGAACAAGATGAAGAGAATACATGAATAGATCTCACGCAATATCGCCCAAACGTGCCTGGAACAAAAGAATAAAACATGTTAAACATATAGTATATAATATATAATTAAGTGATTAAGTTGATTGTACTAAATAGTAAGATTACCTGGTCATCAGTCTCCTGCTGTGCTGCTGTCGCCACTGCCTGGTGTGGTGGTTGTCGTCTTTAACTGTCATTTCAAATTTATCTAACAGTCATATCCAAGGGGTTTTTTGTTTTTCCCATCAATAAGATTGTGTAAACTGAGTATAACACAAAGATGATCTAGGTCAGTTTTATCTTGGAGTCTAACTTGCCGGTACCCAGTTGCGAACACCAATCTAGTGTGGTGACCTCTGTTTTTTCAGCTGCCCATGGTATGTATTAGAATTCTCATCTTCAGCCATAAGACATTCATTAGTTCTCTAGCAGATAAACAAATACAAACCCAACCAAGATGAAAAGCATTATAATATGTGTGTATCTGAACTCTGAAGAGATTCATATGAAATGAACCTTTTTCTCACCTGCTGTGCTGGATTGGTGGTACAGGAAAGTGAAACTAACCTACACGCACGATCATTCCTTGGGTGGCTGCTATGTGAGGTGAGATGCCTCTGGCCACTGTACACGAGGCATGTCTTTATTCAACTTATTTTTACGGCAATGGAAGCTCTGATACTCTCGATGAGGAGGGGGGGCGGGCGGGAATAGGGATTTTTGGGACCTCAACATTGCTGATAATCTAATGGTTCAGAGTCAAACAGAAAAATCAGAATCCATAACATACAAACATAAGTGACATAATTACTCCAGGCACATGTAACAATCAAACAAGGAGACCATGCCCCAGTTTAGAGACTGGGAAGTAAAACTTGGTCAACGCATTTCATGCCAAAGTAAGACTATGGACATGGAAAGAAGTATTTGCCTTCCATGGTTTGGTCATCCAAACCCTCAACAAGATGGCCAGCGATCACTGAAAAAAGAAGAAGAAGATGGCCACTGTATTGACAGATACAGAATGATCCAAAAAATCTCACAAATTGGTAGAGAGTAACTTTGTGTATTGCAAATATAAGATTAAAAAAAGGATGGGAGGAAAAAAAATCTCAGAAGCCAGATCTACCTAGTTCCAAAAGAAATCAACAAATAGCAAACCATCTGCAAGAGAAAGAATGGCTACTTTCTAAAATAATATAAACCACAATAGTTGGTCAATGCTAGTATTATTCCTTAGAAAAATGTAACCATTGCATGCTAAACTGGTGACTTCCTTTCAACCGCACGACAACCACGAAAAAGGACAGAACAGTGGACAAAGAAACAAGATAAACTGCCAAGTTCTTCACTAGATTAACACAGAAAGCAAAGATTTTTTTTTTCCAATCAAAACCCCGATACACAAGATTCGACAGCTAAACTTGAGATTTTCCAGTTCAGATCGAGAAAAGTAAAGATCAATCCGGACAGAAAACCGATCTAGAGCCAATCTATTTTCTTCTTCTTCTTTCTGAGTTCTGACTGATATCTAGAGCCAATCTCTTACATGCAGATGCCTAGAAATCATCATCAAAACCTCATAATAGCAAACACGCTGCAATACATCATTTCCCACCGACTACAACAACAAACTACAAACTTGTACAATAAAACAAAATCACAATCATAGAAAATCGCAATCTTAGATCAAGAAACTCACTTGAACAGAGAGATAGATGGTGATGGTGCCGGTTCTGGCGATGGCGGTGCAGCTGTGGTGATGGCGGTCCGTCGCTGTGCTGGCGATCGTGCGGACGACAGTAACCAGGTTCGCGCCTTCCCAGTCTCCTCTTCTCTTTTCTTTTTCTCTTCTTTTTTTTCCTCTCACTTATCCGTTTCTCCTCTCTGTTTTTTTTTTTTTTTTTGCTGCTGGATCTGTCTCTTCTTCTTCTTCTTCTTCTTCTTTCTTTTTTTCTCACTGCTACTGGATGTTACTCCTCTCTCAATCTCCTTTTTTTTTTCTCTATTGGATTTCTGGTTCTCTTCCTTTTTTCTTTCGGCTGGGCTTGGGATGTTGGCGGGATGTTGGCGAAGAGACTGAGGTGCAGTTGGGGCTTGCTGTTTAGTTGAGATGGGGTTCCAAGGAGTTCGATTGATGAAGGGTTGAGGGGTTTGAGAATGGAATCGGTGGATTTGGCTAGTGGTTTTTTTTTTTTTTCCTCTTTTTCTTCTTCTGTTCTCTTCTGGTCTCGATCGACTTAGGTGTGGTTGAGACAGTGGGATTCGCAGGATAATGGGTTCTGGAAGGCAGGGTTTGATAATGGGTTCTGGCACCGAGAGAGCAGAGAGACACCGAGAGAGCAGGGTTTGATAATGGGTTCTGGAAGGCGATTTCTTGTGTGCTTTGGGGAAATGCAGAGATGAGGGAGAAGGACCGAGAGGGAGAAGCAGATGAGGGAGATGGACCGAGAGGGAGAAGCAGAGAAGCAGAGAGATGCAGAGATGGACCGAGAGGGGGCGCTGCGGGACGGAGAGGGAGAAGCAGAGAGATGGGCGCAGAGAGAGGGTTTGAAGCAGAGAGAGGGTTTATGTTTCGATAAACATATGATGGCTAGAATGAATCAATCCCGGCGCAAATAGTGCGCCGGCAAAACCACTTCGGCAAACATAACGCGGGATGTCCCAAATGAAGGCGCGCGCAGGAGACATTTGCCGGCGAAATATAAATACGCCGGAAAAAACCACTTTTGCCGGCGAAAATTTGCGCCGGGAAAAGTTTTTAACAACTTTTTTATTAACATAGTTATCTTTACCGGCGAAAAAAAAAATCGCCGGGAAAAAGTGACCTATACCGGCGTAAAAATTATTTTCGCCGGGAAAAGGTATACTTTCCCCGGCGTTTAATATTTACGCCGGGAAAAAACGCCGGGAAAAATGTAAATTGTTGTAGTGGGTTAATCCCCGGGTCGCTATGTTAATCATACTTACTCCCGTAAATCCCGTTTAACCGAAGTTACAACGAAGTCTACAAGGGATCTTGCATACGTACCTGTCAATGTACAGTGCGGAATATACAAATAATATACATTGACAACAAATTAATTGAACTAATCACACACTTTACTATGAACAGTAAAGTTACTTTACATCTGTTCAGTTTCTTACTATCAACCACTGCACATTTATAATACAATGCAGGGAATATACTTACAATGCTTACAATACCAAAATGAATCTATCAAAATCATTTCTAAAAGTTCTCAAAAGATTTCTACTTGTTCGCCCTCAATTCATGTCCATTCAGCTAGACCTCCTGGAGGTAGCGAATGGACCTCCTCCGCTGACGGAACGGCCTCGGAGGTACTGGCACGGGCAACTGAGCCTGTAACATCATCAGTAATACCATGAACACGACGGTTCAACAAGGTATACATATATTTATGACATTCATAATTCCTAACAATGTATCATTTAACAGTGCTAAACAGTACATAAGAAATACCATTAACAATAACATACACTGGCAACTACACTAGCAAGGGTTTCAACTCCAATCATTGCTTCCCAAAAAGGAAACATTTCATATTCATTTATACATAATGTTCCATATTTATTAATGGCTTTTCAGTGTATGACCTTTCAGTCCAGTATGGTGAGATCTCCCAGTGTCTTGATCCGAGATCACTGGTGTCCCACGGGCTCCGGAACACCCCATTCTCATCTGCTGCAGCAGGAATAATCATTTCAGTTACGTTTCGTAATCATTCATTGATCATTTCTCATTTCCAGTCAATATGGAGTTCGGAAACCACTAGGTAGTGCCAGACTTGTTAACAACTCCTATTAATCTCAATCTCGTATTCTATCCTTCATTTAACCAACCATTGAGTGTAACTTTGGTTCTCAATGCAAGGATTACTTTTGATGACATTACTTATATGATTATGCATTAAGATAACCCAAGTCAACACTTATGGAGGTATAACACTACTCCTAGTCATAATTGACTTATAAACGCTATCAAATTCCGTAAAATCCAAAACTCACTGCCAATCGCGAGGACCGTTAGGTTAATCCCGTCGACCACTAAATGTACACGCTTAATCCCGGAAATTTAAACTCAAAGTCACTTTTCCGGAAATTTTCCATTGGGCCGGTTGACCGGGCTATACTGGTCGGTTGACCGGCAGTTGTAAACGATAAATGCTGAACAGTGTTTTCGTCAGGCTTTATGGGCCTAACTCAGTGGGCCCGGTTAACCGGGCCATAATGGCCGGTTAACCGGCCACACTGCAGAAACAGAACGTGAGTTCTGTTCTGCAGTGCAGGGAATGGGTTTTTCAACCCATTCATTTTTCCTCCTTTCTGAACCTAATTGACAATTAAATTAAGAACTCAAGAAAGCATTTTAAAGCTAAGAATCTAACTAATCTAATAATCTTTATCTCCATCCAATCCATTAAGTACATAGTTTAATGAGGTTTTAAACCCCTAAAAATCCATTAACATGTGAATCATCATTTCTTTTCCATTAAAATCCATGTAAACTCATCTAGAAACATAAACATATGTAGAACTTGCCTTAAATGAAGCTTTGCTCTTTGTTTAACTTGGATTTAAGATAAAAATCCACCCTTTCCAAGCTTTAATTCCAACCAAACTCAAGAAAGTGATGAGGAAGATGAAGTAACAACTCCTCTTCACCCCACTTCACTTGAATCACCCTCTTGATGAAGAAATAGAGGAAGAAAGAAGAAGAAACGAAGAAGAACCGGCTGCTGCAAGGGCTGCTGGAGATGAACGACTCATTTGAGTCTATCATCTTATCTTATAACCCATTTTTGCATTCAACCCCCCTTTAATTCTTTTAATTCCATTTCAAGTCAAATCAAGATCCATTTGATTCATTTCTCGTTGAATCCATTTAAGTCTTTTATACAATTCATCGTACTCGTCGAGATACACATGCTGGTATCAAGACTTTCCGTCTTTGGCAAAATACGTATAATTCCGTATTTATACATAATTCCGTCATTTACTCGTTTAAACTTCATGTTCCATTCGATTCCTTTCCAAATCATAGTTACGATTTCATTAAGCCGAAATAACTCATAGTTAGGCTAATTCACTTCCATTTGGCGATAATTTCACCATTAGTGCATTTCAACCGGCTTAATTAGTCTTAAGTTCAATTAAGTAGAGTTAATTGCGATTAACTCGGGACGGAGCCTAACAATACCCCCATAAGGTTTGTAAGATTTGTTATAAATAGGCTCATGAGGCTTTAATATTTGTCAAGATGCCACTGCATTTTCTTTTAAATACTTTTCATGTCCCCAAAATCAATATTCTTAATAAGAATGAGAAGCCACATGAGATTAATCTTAGATTTTTTATATAAATGACAACTATGCCCTTATATACATTAAACAAAATGAGTATATTATTATTTACTATAAAAGTCATTATTTTATCTCAAGTCCCAATGATTTCTCTCAATAACTTTCTCTTGTACATGACCAGGAGTAGACCCAGGTACAAGGGCCTGGGGATTGAAGCCCCCACCCATATGTGAGAAAAGTTTAAAATCCCCCATCCCCTCTCAAGTTCTAAAAATTAATATATATATATTAACATTTTTGCCTCTTTTACCAATGTTCCTTTTACAAGTCCCAATGTTCCTTTTACATAGAGCCAAACACCACCCCCTCGCAAATTCTAAAATTATTATTATTTTTTTTTTACATTTGCCCATTCCCCCAATATTTCGTTTACACCTCTACATAGGAAGCATAATCATGTATCTTAAAACTGTCATCAATTCAATGGTGAGTCATGTATGGATTGGATAAATCATAACCGATTATAAGTACAAGTGTTGATTGTGGTCATAATCAATTGGGGCTTATAGAAATGAACTTTGTATTGATAAATAATGAATTTATGAATGGTTGTTTCCTCCCACTAAGTACAATTGTTAATGTTACTTGCTTTATAAAAAAAATTGAGCCTAAGCTTTTGAGATAATGCATATAAGGATAAAAGGGATGGACAAAAGTGTTATTTCGCACTATAAACCTATGGTGATTGAAAGACTATTGGTTTTGGGGATATAGAAAGTATTAAAATAAAAATGGAGGGGCCTATTTGTAAATACTAAAATCTTAGGGACTTATTTACAAATTCTACAAACCTTAAGGAGGGTGTATACAAAAAGCTCTTCTAAATTTTCCTGCAACAGGTCCAGATAATAAATAGACAAACGTTAGTGTGGCATCTGCTGGTGTTTTAAGTGATTACGACGAGTCTGTGAATTGAATGAGGACGCATAGTCTTCCAGCCAAAATAGAAAGAAAGAGAAAGAGAGACTCAGTCGTACCTTGTGACGAAGGAGAGTAGGAGTAGAAAGGAAAGTCTCAAAGCGTAGTGTGCTCTCCTCCGCGTTTCCTTGACTCGTGTGGTATATGCCCTGTGCTCTGACGACTACTTGTTGAAGAAGGTGTGCCTTCAATGTGAAGACTAGGACCTTTCCACAAAGTAGATGAGTTCTTTTTTCCACATGTTTCCACATGCAATGACTGAGGGGAGACCGGGCTAGGAAGACCGTTGGTTCCCAGGAGGGAGGACTGGGCCATGCAGCACGACTTATTTTTAACAGGGGTGCTACATGTCCCGAATGAGAGCCCGACTTGCCTGGGATCCAACGCCCCGCATGGGAGCCCGGGCTCAAAGTCGGGCTCCCATTCGGGACGCGTATACTTTTTCTTTTTTCAAACACTCTTCTATATCAAACACACGTCTCACATCTCTTCTAGTCTCAGTTATGAGTGTTTAAAAAATGTGCGAGGCTAGCAAGAAATTATAAAGTATGGAACTGTGGATCCAAGATTTGTATTCATTTTTTAATTGGGTTCTGCATTCAGGTGCACCTAGCATGAGCCCTAGTTAAATTTTGATTTGGGTCAATGGATATTGGCGCTCAAGAAATTCATTTGGACGTTGGAGCCCACTTGGCCAATGGTGGACCCAAAGAATTTTCCTCAAAGAGGCCACCAAGTTAAAAGGAAAGAAAAAGAGGGAGTTATATGTAAAAGAGGATATGATTTTTAAAAAAAGATTTGGGGTGGGTGGTCCACTTCTTTTTCCTCTCCCTACCGTTGGCTCATCCTATAATCAATCTAAACCCACACACAATCTCTCTCCTTTCCATTAATTAGCACTTACCAAAGTTTTACATCATCCCAAGTTTGTGGGCCTTTGGACTGATCATGTAAATTTGACACCCATCAGACTTTATCTAATGGTTAGATTTGACAAGTTTGTGAACCCCCTTTCCCCACCCGAAAGAAAAAAACTACTCTGCTCATGCTTAGATATTGCTTTTGTTTGTATAATTGACTCTAATAAGCATATAATATATAGGGTGATTTCTACTGCCTTAGAAGCATGTCAATTACATGGATAGTGTGATAATGGAAAAAGATCTTTTTCGGATTAGATTTTGAGAAAAAATTCCTTTTTCTGTTAGTTTGGGCAAAATATCATTTCAACTTGATTGTAACAATCATTGGTTCGGAGATTAAGGTTTAATGATTTTGTAAGTTTCAGTTTTGTATGAAGCTCGAATGTAATTCAAAGAAGTGTTAAATTAGGGTGAAAGCCAATGGCTTGAGGGTTAGTTTTGGTCTCAATTTGGATTTTTCTTCATATTATATCTAAATATGCATAGGGTTTCAGTAAGCTAGGCGCTTCTCCATTTGATTGACCACAGGTCCATTTTGTAATTCACGTACCTGCATGTCCCAACTTGTTTCCATCCCATCCCCAAGGAGCCGTTTGTGCCCAAGCTGTCGTTTGCTCTTTCGTGGCATGAAGGCCAAATCTCCTCTAGCATAGAAAACACGTCAAAGTTCCGTTTCCTCCCTTGAATCGGCACTGCACCAAATGACAACGAAAAAGTCACTACGCCGAAGATAGCGTTGCACGAACGCCTGCTGAAAGTTCATATCGACCATGGATTAATTAGTTGTGACAACAAAAAATTAAATGCAAAGGAAAGTAAAGAAAACAAATTGATATTATGGTACATTTGTCAAATTACACTGTAACACGATTAGATTCTTCACCAAACGATATTTGAGTTTTTCCTAATCTTGCATTGAATAATACAGATGTCAAGACAATGAATACTTTTACACTATTTCTAGACGATTTTTTTGCTGATCTGTTGTGGGAACGTGTGGTCCATCCATCCTAAATTAAACCTGTAAATGGTGACCCATGGTCCAGCTAAAAGCCTTGAACAAGAAAGTTGAAAAGTTTCCTTTACCACTGATGGAAGCATACACTACAGCTGTGGGCTTTTGGTGCAAGGTTATGTTGGTAGGTTAAGACCAAACATACACATTTCTCATTTGGCAAACCACTCAATATTGTCCTTAAACGTGTTTACATATTGGTGTAGAAATAATCTCTCTAATATAGAAACAAGCTGTTTTTATGGGTCCAAGCCAATCTCTCATATGCTTGTAATTAATGTCTAAGAGAGTCTATTTGCTAAGCCTAACCTCACCTTGACCCTCTAAACGGGTTCGGTGGGACCTGAATCCGATGGAACCCAATGCAAAAAAAATGCCAGCCTGGTGGATTGAGTCCAGGTCTAATCCAAAATCCACATCCAAATACTGTAATGATGAATCTCACTCTGGATTTCATCAAATTTATAGTGAAGGTGCATATTTTGCAACCACAAGGTTGTGAGTTAAGTCATATTAGCATGAGAATATATAATGGATCCCACTCAAACTAAACGGCCTAATAATTTTATTTTAAAAAAAATTCAAAAATAATCTTAACTTTTTTGGAGTTTAAAAATAAAGGACTTTATGATTTGGGAATTTTAAAACAGTCCACACTTCTTTCAATCCTACTACCTTTTCATTATATCTTTCTTTACTCACCTTCTCTCCTTGGTAAGTTAGTAGTCATTAGATAATTACGATGGTGGTCATCTCGGACGGTGTGGATTGCATATCCAACAATTCCCAGCCCATCCATCAATCTCATGATTTTATTGTTATTTTACATAACAAAAAAATAAAAGAAAATCAAACCATTTTGGGATTCTTGAATTATTATTGGTTGATTATTACTGTTATTATTATTTTTGTGTTTTGTCCACTTGAAAAATTAAAACTTAGGAAGCCTGCTTGGTTTGCACTTGTTGGAAGTTTCACATTTCTACATGTAGGCATTGCTTAAATTTGTATTTATTATTTTACCTTGAACATTGAATGAAGAGGGTGCAGAACCCACAAAATCAACTCATTTGTGGCATGAGATGGTGACATCCATGATGGACCCGTTCTGGTTGTGCAGTGGATTGAAAAGACCAATTTCATTTCAAATATCAACCACAAAGGAAAGATAATAAGGATTGCTGGTAGGTCCCGGTAGAGATGTCAAACGGGCCGTGCCGGTCGCTCCAGCTCCGGCCCACCCGTGCCACGGGCCGGGCCGGCACGGCCCGCCCCACCAGGGAAAACCCCTGGCACGGCACGGCCCGGCGGGCCTGGTCTGTTTTTTTTTTTTTTTTTCTATCTTTCTTTCTTTCTTTGTGTTTTTTTTCTTTCTTTTTTTCATTCTTTCTTTCTTTGTTTTTTTTCTTTCTTTCTTTCTTTTTTTTTTCTTTCTTTTTTTCTTTGTTTTTTTTCTTTCTTTCTTTCTTTGTTTTTTTTTTCTTTTTTTCTTTCATTCTTTCTTCTTTTTTTTTCTTTCTTTCTTTGTTTTTTTTTTCTTTCTTTCTTTCTTTCTTTCTTTCTTTGTTTTTTTTTTCTTTCTTTATTTCTTTCTTTGTTTTTTTTTTTCTTTCTTTCTTTTTTTTTTCTTTCTTTCTTTCCTTCTTTCTTTCTTTTTTTTTTCTTTCTTTCTTTCTTTTAAGTATTAAAAAAAAAAAATAGAACACGAATACACAATTACAGAGAATGACAAAGATATTTAAGTGGTTCGGTCAAAATCGACATACTCCACTGAGAAGAGAAAACCATTTGGATCTTAACTTCTTAAAGGTTTCTAAATAGGATTACCTTCAAAACCTTACAATCTTTTTAGAAAATAAAAAAAAGAAAAAAAAGAATGTAAAACTTATAAATTTAAAAATTACAATGAAGGAAAAAGGAAAAAATCAGACGTGTAGTCCACTGAAGTATTCTACTGGATCATAATCTTCCATTGATGTCAACTGTTGCTTCCTCTTATCTGCCAAATACCAGTCTCGTAGGCAAACACAACACTCCACCGTTTCTTCAGTCAGATTGGTTCTTTTGTCATCCACCACACGTCCACCTGCACTAAAAGCCTGTTCTGATGCTACAGAAGACATTGGAATAGTCCAAAGATCACGAGCCATGGGGGCTAACACCGGAAAAACGCTTTCTTGTTGCTTCCACCAAGCTAAAAGGTCAAAACTAGATGCATCCTGCATCCATATTACACCGATGTCAAGATACGATGATAACTCCGTCACAGTGTTACTTGAACTTGAGCCGGATGCCATGCCCGTAGACAAGGAAGAATACCACACATCCCACTCACCAACACCTGTTTGCTGGACTTCTTAATTACCCATACTAAGCCCATCTGTACCCATTTGCTCACAGTAAAATTGAAAAAGTGCTTGTAAATTTGTCCTAATAATTGATAAAGTATTTAAATTTATATAATTTTTATTTTTATTTATTTCATCGATAAAAAATTGTACACCACTTAATTTTAACCTAGGATCAAATACGGCAGCTAAAGAAAATGTCATTGGAGCCTCTTTCCAATATTTATTAAATTTTTCTTCCATGTTTTTAACAGGGGTACTCAGTAAATCATGATTTCTAAATCTACAGAATTGTACAGTAATTTTAAAAAGCTTCATTAGATGTGGGATAATATATCCCGGAAAAAAATAATGTTGAAGTATAAAAAGCTTCTAATAAATCCCTTATATGTGCACATAACTCCCAATGTTCATCACTAATCATCAAATGTTGTGCATGAAAAGCACAAAACTCATTTAAAACAGTTCTCCGATCAAGTGCCTTGTTTAACAAATCATACATAGAATTCCATCTATGTTCTACCTCCTTGAGTATTTTAATAGCTGATACGCCTTGCCTCGCACATATTTGGGCATACAATTGTCTTTTTTGTGCGGATGTGAAAATAAATCTAGCTATGTCTTTAATAGAATCTGTGTAAGTTACAATATGCTTTAACCCAACCTTTGCAATGAGATTTAAGATGTGGCATACACATCTATTTTGAAAGATAGAGCTATCTATCAAAGTTGCAAGTGGCATCTGCATTCTCATTAATTAATAGCCACTGTATTATTACTGGCATTATCTAAAGTTACAGATAAAACTTTTTCTTTAATATTATATTCATCTAGTTTTTCCAAAATAAATGTACTTATTCTAGTGCCACTGTGTGGCTATTCAAGAGTGCTAAAACTAATTATACGTTTATTAATAATCCATTTTGAATCTATGTTATGTGCAGTAATACAAAGATAACTGTCACCCCCTTGAGATGTCCACATATCTGTGGTTATGGCTATTCTGTCAGGAATTTCTGCAAGGTAATTTTTTATATTTATTTTCTCTTCCTGCCAGAGTCTAATAGCATCATTTCTGGCTGTATTTCTTGAAATACTGTGAAATTGTGGTTGACAGTATTCCTGGACCCATTTTTCAAAAAACTCATTTTCAACAAAACAAAATGGTAATTCGGATAACACAATCATTTTAATAAGATTTTGTCTACAACTTTGTGCATTAAAAGAAAAAAGACCTAAACTGCTACTACTATTACCACCACCACCACCAGTACTAGAAATTTGGGTCTGTGATCCAGGTTGTCCCTGCATCAGCCGGCTTATGTAAGGCAAGACATTTTTGCATATGTCTTGTCAAATGGCCGGTACCCATTTTTGACGTGGCACCATAAATCTTACTACAAAATTTGCATTTTTCCTTTTCAACTGTTTTTTCATTTTCAATAATATCAAACCTTGTAAATATTTCCCGAACTGGTGAAGTTCTATTTCTCTTGGTTGATTTACGGGAACTCTGAGGAAGTGGTGGTAAATCACCTACTTCATCTTGTAATTCAATAAAATTTTCATGTTCCCCCCCTAAATTAACAGAAGAAGATTATGTGGAAAGTCTTCTTGCCATATTTCAAAAAATAAATTTTATAAATAATAACAGTAATAGGCTCTAATAGCCTTCTTTTGTGATAATTAATATAAGAAAGGGGAGAAAATGAGAGTTAATATAATATAATATAAACTTATATATATGGAATCTCAAATTTAAATAATATAAATACCTCTAAATCTTTGAAGGCCCCTTTATCTTGTCTCTTGATGACTTGATCTTTGGCCATCCAAAAACTTCTTAGAGAGAGTGAAATAGTTGAATGCTTTGAGATAGAAGTAGAGAATGTATAAAGAGAATGAAAGAGCTGTGTAAATTGGTGAGGAATGAGAATGGGAGGGTTAAGGTATTTATAGACTTTGTAAAATGACAAATGACACAAAATACCCCTTATATGACCGTTTTATGGCTGTTGGGGGGGGGGGGGGGGTAAAAGTGACTTTTAAAAAAAAAAAAAGTGGACTGGGCCGTTGGGCGGGCTGGCGGGCCTTGCGTGCCCAGCGGGCTGGAAGCACCAGCCCACGGGCCTGGCGTGCTTGGCGGGCCAACGGGCCAAGCCACCTCAGCCCAGCACGGCCCGTGTCTCGGGCTGTGCCGGGCCACGGCCCGTTGACTGGCGGGCCGGGCCGGGCAGAACCGGGCTAGCCCGGCCCATTTGACATCTCTAGTCCTCGGGAGGTGGAGGGGAAAGGTGGGAGAGCGAGGAAAGAGAGAGGGATGAAAAGGAAAGAAGTAATGAATAAAATAAAAAAAAGACAAAAACATATAAGCTCTCTCTTTCAAAGAAAGGGCATTTTTGTCATTATAAAAAATAAAAGTCGTTGCCGTCAAATATGAGAAGCTTAAATACTGCTTTGAAACTTTAAAAAATAACGTCCCTTGTGTGAAAACTCTGAATAAGTTAGGAATATTGTTGAAATTCTCTGTCCTAAATTTTCATAACTTCTATACATATATTTTTGGTACTCAACTTTGGTGGGCTGGACCAACCCTCTGGTGAGGGAAGTGGACCACGAGCGAAGTAAGAGAGCAATGGGGTAAAGTAGGACAGCTCTCGGGTGAAGATAGGTGACTATTTAGATTCAAACCTTAGACAGTTAGGTAAAAACTGCCGCCTCATACCACTTTGTTAGAGTTTACAACATAAAGCAGGACCTTCTTAGATGAAACCGGGGTGGGTCCAGGTAGAGAGCCTATGAATGGATTGGGAGCAGATAGTCTTCTAGGTGGATGGATCCAAGTTTGCTTATAAGACCTAAACACCCCGGATTCAAGTGGACCTCCTATTCTCATGAATGCATGAGTAGGTGGTGAAAACGAAGGGGTCATAAAATTGAAAAGGAGGAAGTCCAATCCACTTGTTAATTAGGTGACCTACACATGATCTTATTTTCACAAGTTACACGTCATATATTAGAAGTCAGTGTCGGCTCAGGGGTGCAAACGAGTCCGTGTCAAAAGGACTCAATTGATAGAATAAATCAAGGGTTCAAATCCGACTCGTATCTGACTCGTTTTAATCATAGGTCATAAACTTCAAACAGGCCCGATCCACATAACTAGCACTCAGTGTGGATAAACCCCCATTCAACCTGGACCCAACTTGTAGTACTGTGGCCCAAACTCAACCCGTTTCAATTTGAGTTAAGTTGAAGGCCGAAAAAAGCCCAACACAAGGCTGACTCATGGTCATATACAATAAATATTAAGTATCAAAATATTAAGAGGATTTTACGGAAAAAATTCGAAGTATTTGATCATTTCTCGAAAAGCGTCCCCCACGCAGATTGTACAGTACAAACAGAGTCTATGGAACTTGTTGGATCGCAAAATCAAAACCTGCAATTGTTTTAGGGACCCCAACCAAGATGGGGAAGGAATCGTTTATCCCATTGCTCCCAATGTTCAGAACTTCTAATTGCTCTCAATAGGTCAAAGACCTTGGCAATGAACCTTCTAACCAATTTTTGTTTAGATTGAGTGTCTGCAAACTACATCCACGCCCGAATCTCTGAGGAATGATGCCGCAGAGGTCGTTCTTCTCAAGATTAAAAACCCAAAGGTTGTCCGTCTCAACGAAACAATGACGAATTGAACCGCTCAAGTTATTCATCGACAAATCAAGGGCTGTTAAATTAATTGCATTACGAAGGGACGAAGGGATCTCTCCACCAATGTTATTATTGGATAGCGAGAAAAGAAATAAAGTGTCACTGAAATACAAAGAGATGTTTTCCGGGATTACAGAAGTGAAGTTGTTGTGCGAGTAATCTAGAATGGAAACTGAGTGTGGTGGAATTGGAATTGACCCTTGAAGTTTGTTGGAATGAAGGTCGAGGCATATATGATTTGAATAGATGGGTCCTATGTTTTTTTTTTTTTTATCATCATCATTGCCCATGAATTGCGTAACTACTCACAAGGTCCATGTGTCCTACGATGGTTCTATCCGCATGAACATGTCTAAAGTAGATGATGGGTATTCTTGTCGTGTATATATTCAATATCAATCATCACTGTGAAAGTAAAAAGATTTCTTTCACAGAAGCAGAAGCAAAAGCAGTGGCCCTGGCTCGAGAGCAGTTGTAGGTTTCAACGCTCTCGACGTGGCTAAGAAGTAGTTGTAATCGTCGGCATGGGCTTTACCGATGCATACGACCTCTTCTGTATTTCGCTTGTGACCAAGCTGCTCGGTCGAATTTACTATCATGTGGCGGCGCAGCCAAGCCCGGCAGCCTCCCGCTCAACGTATCCGCCACCGTTAACGGTGTCACCTTGTGCGGCACCCTCGTTGGCCAGCTCTTCTTCGGCTGGCTCGACGACAAGATGGGCCGCGCGCAAGCGCGTATATGGCATGACCCTCCTCATCATGGTCATTTACTTAGTCGGCTTCGGTCTGTCCTTCGGCCACAACGCTAAGTCCGTCATGGTCTCACTCTGCCTTTTCCGCTTCTGGCTTGGCTTTGGCATCGGCGACGACTACCCCCTCTCTGCCACCATCATGTCTGAGTATATAAATAAGAAGACACGAGATGCCTTCATCGTTGTTGTCTTCGCCATGCAGGGCTTCGGCATCCTGGCCGGCAGCATGGTCGCCATCATCGTCTCCACCTCATTCAAGGCCAAGTTCTCCGCCCCGCCTTACTCCGTCGACACCTAAGGCTCCACTGTCTTGCAGGCCGACTACGTATGGAGAATTGATGAGAACCTAAATACAGCATTTAGGCCCTTCAATGAGGACTTTGATATACCTACAGAAGATATTAAGTAGCATTAATTATAGTAATTTCATGTAGGCGCCTTAGGTGAAAAGAATGAATTCAAAGCTAAAATTTGAGAAAAATGGCAAGACTTCAAAGAACTGGACAAACTACCTCCGGGCGTCCGGACGTCAGACCCTAGCAAGTGACGCCCAGGTACTGCCTGCTGGCGTCCGGATGCCGGTCACGGGCGGACTCTGCCCCCCTCCGCATTTTGAAGTGATTTTTTAGCAAAACCTATAAAAAGCGAGCCAAACTCGTTTTAAGGTCATTCAAGTTCAGAGAGAAGAAGGAGAGGCTAGTTTTGAGCATCGGAAGAAGTATTAATGGAGATTTCGTCAAAGATTCTTCATCAATCTCATTCCATGAGTAACTAATTATCTATCTTAGACTTGTGATGAAGCCCTAGTTTTGTGTTTATGGTGATGTATAGGTTCTAGGATTTTATTTTGGATGCTTTAATTATATGACATGAATTATATCCATGTATTGGATTTAATTATTAATGCAAGATCTAGTTTTGGTATTTTATTCTTGTAGTTTGGAATACCGGTCATATAACGATGCTTGAATATGTGTGGAATTAGATTTAAGATAATCTATGCCATAATAGGTTACGCTCAGATCTAAACCCGCACAATTTATTTAGTGACTCTGTGAATGTTTGTGACCAAAACGAGTCTTTAAAGCATGAATAGTGTAACCCTAGGTTTATATTCGCCACTGCACGAGGCTGGGGTGGATTCGCACCCTAAGACCTTTCTTTAATTGGATTAAATCTTGCCTTTAAATTGCTACTTTATGAATCAAACCTATCAAATCAACACTTCATTTTCTAATTGGATTAAATTAGGAATTTTGGAACTAACACAATTTAGCTTTTTTGTCCTAGCGGATACGACACTCGGTTAACATCATTACTCTCACAAGTAGAGATAGTAGATAGGTATAAATTATATTTGCAAACCCTATTTTGGAACGAACGAAAATTATCATGTTCGGTGCGTTGACTTCCGCTCTCACCTACTACTGGCGGATCAAGATGCCGGAGACCACCCATTACACTGCCCTCACGGCGAAGAACGCAAGGCAGGCGACATCTGACATGTCCAAAGTATTGCAGATGGATATCTAACTAGAACAAGAGACCTAGAGCAGGAACTAGAATGCTCGAACACGTTCGGTCCTCCGCCGCCACGACCTCCACCTCCTCGGCACCACCACCTCCTGGTTCCTCCTTGACATTGCCTTCTACAGCCAAAACCTCTTCCAAAAGAACATCTTCACCGCAGCTGGGTGGATCCCGTCAGAGGAAACCATGAACGCCTTTGAGAAGGTTTATAAAATCGGGAGGGCGCAGACCTTCATTGCGCTTTGCAGCATTGTGTCGGGGTACTGGTTTACGGTGCACTCATAGACCACATTAGGCGGTTCACCATTCAAGTAATGGGGTTCTTCTTCATGACCATTTTCATGTTCGCGCTTGGAATTCCATACCACCATTGGACGTCGAAGGAGAATAGAATTGGGTTAGTTGTCATGTATGCGTTCACCTTCTTCTTTGCAAATCTTGGGCCCAACAACATGATGAGAACCTAAATACACCATTTAGGCTCTCAATGAAGACTTTGATATACCTACAGATGATATTAATTGGCATCAATTATAAAAATTTCGTGTTTACAGGTGCCTTAGGTGAAAAAAAGGAATTCAAAGCTAAAATTGGAGAAAAACGGAAATTAGGAAATTTCGGGCGTCCGGACGCTAAAGTCCCAAACCCCAGCAAGCGACGCCCGGGTACTACCTACTAGCGTCCGGACCCCAGGCAAGGGTGGACTCTGTCCCTCTCCGCGTTTTGAAATGATTTTTGAGCAAAACCTATAAAAAGCAAGCCAAACTCGTTTTTAGGTCATTCAAGTTTGGAGAGGAGAAATGGAAGCTGGTTTTGGAGCATCAGAAGGAGCACTAATGGGAATTTCGTCAAGGATTCGTCGTCAGTCTATCTCCATGAGTAACTAAATCTCTATCTTAGGATTATGATGAAGCCCTAATTTTGTGTTTATAGTGATGTATAGGTTCTAGGGTTTTATTTGGATGCTTTGATTATATGACATGAATGCTATCAATGTACTGGATTTATTTATTAATGCAAGATCTAGTTTTGGTATTTTATTCTTGTAGTTTGGAATGCCAGTAATGGCGCTTAAATGTGGAGTTAAATTTAGGACAATCTATGCTATAAAGATAGGTTATGCCTAAATCTAAACCCACACAATTTATTTGGTGACTCTGTGGATGTTTGTAACCAAAACGAGTCTTTAAAGCATTACTAGTGAAACCCTAGGTCTATATTCACCACTGCACGAGGTTGGGGTGGATTCGTACCATAAGATCTTTCTTTAATTGAAACAAATTTTATCTTTAAATTGCTAATTTAGGAATCAAATCCATCAAATCAACACTTTGTTCTGTAATATGATTAATTTAGGAATTTTGGAACCAACACAACTTAGCTTTTTTATCTCAGTGGATACGACACTTGGTTAACATCTTTACTCTCACAAATAGAGATAGTAGTTAGGTATAAATTATATTTGCAAACCCTGTTTTTGGACGAACATAGCACAACGTTTATATTGCCTGAGGAGATATTTCAGGCGAGACTGAGGTCAAAGTGCCATGGAATATCAGCGGAGGCAGGGAAGGCTGGGGCAATTGTAGGGGCATTCGGATTCTTGTATGCAGCGCGGAGTAAGGATCCAAAGAAGACGGATTAGGGTTATCCGCCGGGGATCGGTGTGAAGAATGCATTGATATTGCTTGGTGCCGGAGTCAAAGGGAAAGTCACTGGAGGAGATGTCACTGTATAGTTGCAGTTTGGTGATGGTCATTAGTGGTGCTGAACATAGTAATGTTGTGGCGAAATAAAGTCTCCCTCTCTCATCACGTAGTGATGATGATTATTCTAAGTTACTTTTAGTTGTTTTATTTTTGTTCGCATGAAGTTTATCTGACATTGAAATGTTTCTTTAGCCCACATTTATGTTAGGTTTTTTTTTTTTTGGTTCTTCCATTCCATCATCTATCATTGAAATGTGGATTTAGAACTTGGTTAGATGGACATCAGCCTGAAATATAGATTGACTGGTTTGCAATTAGGCCTTGCAAATGGGTATCCGATTCTCCACTTACCCATAAGTTTCAACAAGCAAAAAACCGGGTGTGGACCCATTTTAGGTTCCGATTCATAAACGGGTCCGGGTCAGAACCCAATTTAGGTTTCGGTTGATAAACGAGTATGGTTCCAGGTCAATATAAGTTCCGACCTGTGGACTCGGGACCCGGCATATGAGCCTTTGATATTGCAAATTATACTTCAAAATCAGCTTTTTCTGGATAATTTTATCTATAATACTGGAGGTAGTATAAACCTGATGCATTGTTATAAGTTGAATGATATGCTTATTTTAAGAAAAAAGAAGAGTAAATAGATATTAGATTGGATTTTAGAACTAGATTCCAGTCCTCTAGAGGACTTGGTTCCGGAACCGGATCCAGATTCGGATTTTTCCATAGAAACTGGGTTTGGAATCAACAAAACAGGTTCCCAGTCAATATAGGATCCGAACCTGAACCATTATTTAGATACGGGTCCGGGTCTATTGCAACCGTATTTGTAATGGATTTAGGTTTTTTTTGTCTTTATAAGTATCATTTTTAAAATTGTAAACATGCCTGTTAATATGATCTGAGTGTGGCCCACCTAAAACCATGAATTCTGAAACACCAGTGATCATGCTGAACCATGAAAACATGAACTCTGAAATACCTTTCCTTATGCATTCCTAAGTAAGGATGCAAGACCGTATAAAAGGAGAAGGGTTTGCGTTGAGGCCTAAATAATGAGAGTGATCATGCTGTGGCCTTAACTGTAGTCAGGGAATACGAGATGTGCAGAAGATCTTGTGTACAGCCGGATCATATGGGTACATATATGAGCTATATAATAGAATCGTATTTTACATTAAACCCGTCCTATTTCAACCTTAGTCGGTCGTTGATGTGAACGAACATGATCATCGGGATGGATGATCGTATTGAATTACATGGTCAGTTGAGATTGAGCCGTTGGATCAAAGGCCCAAAATAAATGCATTCCATCCTTAAAGGCCTGCACTTGACCCAACCCACGGCTTGCCTCCATCAGCAAAAGTGGGTCCACTCTTTTGTGGGTCTCCTCAAATCCAATCTTGTATTTAGTATGCCAAAAGATCTCTCTCTCTCTCTCTCTCTCTCTCTCTCTCTCTCTCTCTCTCTCTTTAAAATAGGTCATAACCAGGGGGTTTATATCAAGGGCCAGGGATATACATGGTTAGGGGTGTATACGGATCAGATTAGTGCGGATTTGGCCAAATCCGTCACCATTCCATTACTTACGGATTGATGGATTTCGAATCCGTTACCAATCCGTGGTTGTTAAAAACCAATCCAATCCGATCCGTAGAGGACTGGATCGGTTTAATCCGATCAATCTAATATTAAAAGAAAGATATCAAACATGTTGTAAAAAATTTCATATTTGACCTCTTAAATTTTTTTCTAATTTTATATTGAGACATCTTAACTTATATTTAGACCCTTAAGTTTTTTTTATTTATATTTGATGTCAACGGATCGGATCAGATTGAATCTGCGAATTGAAAGTGAAATCCGTCATCGATCCATTGCTAACGGATTACAAGAGTTTCAATCTGTCATCAATCCATTTACCTTCGGATCGGTTCAAAATCTGCGGATCAGTTTGATTATACGGATCGACGGATTTTTTGTGCAACCCTATCTAGGGGGGTCATGTCCAACTCGTATCTTACTCGTTTTTAAAATAAGTCATAACTAGCACTCAAGTGTGGATAAACCCCCATTCAACCTGGACACAACTTGTAGAACTTGGCCCAAACTCAACCCGTTTCAAATATTAATGCTACGCTTGAGTTAAGTTGGAGGCTGAAAACAGCCCAACACAAGGCCGACTCTTTCCATAAATAATGAATATTAAGTATCAAAATATTAAGAGGATTTTTCAGAAAAAACCCAAGCATTTGGTCATGTCTCTAGAACAGCCCTCGCAGATGGTACAGTACAAACAGGGTTTGCTAACACAAATGGGACCGTCTCTTCTCAAAATTGTTGAAAAAGAAAAAAACAACGAAACAAGGCATGACGGTCCCATTTGAGCTGCACAATTTGCGGGGGCCCTTATCAAGAAATGGCCAAATACTAGGAATTTTTCCAGTAAAATCCTCAAATATTAAAATGCACCCTAATCTAATGTTTGTTCTCCTATAATCGGTAGCCTACCCATATATCGCAGGTCAAATCAGATTCTACCAACCCTGAGATGAGTTGAGCTCTCCATTTTGGAGGATAATATGAAACTTCCACCCATTTTTCAGGCTCATTGTTCTTCCAAAAGGCTCACGATCCTACTCAAAGTAGATTTGATCCGCATTAGATTGATGAGGTCCAGATCATATAGATGATTAACATAATGGTAATAATTTTTTTTTATCAGGAGCCAACTCCAACGGAGTGAAATTTGGTCAATGGTACAATTCACATGAGAGGGTGTCGTGGTTAGTTTATGAGCAGTTTGGGTTAAAGCATGATGGCCCTTGGGGTCATTTGCTTGCCTTGTTAACATATGTAAATGATGCACTTGGCTTAATTGATTGGTTTGATTCTTTTGTGTTTTTCTTCTGTTTCAGTAATGATGATTTTCTTATGATTAAAAAGAAGAAGAGTATGGTCATAGGTTGCAATAGACTCACAACATGGAGATGGATAATAGGCCGACATTTGGGTTGGCCCAACTGTAAAGATTGGGTTTCATGCATGCAAACTCAGAGTCAGGATTAGTATAAAACTTGTCTTGGGCAAAGGACAGGTCAATACATGGCTTTTGTTGTGAAAATATTGTTATGAGCACAGGCTACGGCTAGGCGTGCTCACGGGCCGGGCCAGCCATTGCCCAATCCAAGCCCTGCCTGCTTTGGGCTAAAGCCCCAAGCCTAGCCTAGCCCACAACCCCAGTACGTAACGCTCGTAATTTAGTGATAATTTGTCCAAACAATTGCTCAAATTCTTGTACAACTGATAAAAGCTTGATTTGGCCTGATCTAGCCAGACTTGAGTGAGTGATTAAATGGGCGGGCTTGGATTTGACAATTATTGCTTGTGTCGGGCTCAGGCTGGATAAAGGCTGTTGTTTCTAAAGTTGGCCCATGTTGTTAGGGTTGGGCATGGATTTACCTCAGCCCGGCCCGTGAGCAACCATAGGGCACATCCGAGCAAATGACAAATAACAAATGGGGGCTATCAACGGCTCTAGCTTCTTCCAACACCAAAAGAAAAAAAAAAAAGAAGCCATTTCACTAGGCTCATGCATTCTCAATTCTTAGTTCAACGTAGACCTACCCACCCGGGCATTAGTAAAGTGGATTAAGGCATGAGTTTGCTCCCAATGTCTTGTATTTGAGAGGTGCCCTAAATTTGCCGAATGTGTATTTGTATGGGTTTAGCGGGCGCCGTACTTGAAAATAATCTTGTTGGGTCAAAGGCCTCAAGGATACCCAATCATAAAAAAAAGTTCAACCTAGACCGAAAATAGGTTTTAGCTTAGATAAAAGAAATCGTATGTCTTTCTATTCGATAACTACCCATGCCAGACCTGATAATCCTTAGCGCTAAGGTGCTTTCCAGCAAATCTAAGTTTTTGGGCCTACTTGATTTAAAATTAATCTCAATAAATGTTTGACTGTTTCGAAATATTTGGTAAAGTTTATGTGAATATTTGATTTAATTAGCATCAAGACTTTTTCCTCTTTTTTCAAAAAACAATAAAGGCAACCTTTTCAAACGCATACTAATGTCTAAATTAAACCGAATTAACATCTAGTACTGAATGACAAGTTGGTCTGTACTACCTTCACCCTAGCACTTTACACTCAAAATATAAAATGTCCCCAAAAGATCACAATAAAGTAGTAAGCAGTTACATATAACATGGATCAAGATCATACAAGCAGTTGTTTAATTTTCACTACTTGATGACATGACATATGCAAATAAACCTAACATGATTTGACACTATGTTAAGTCACACATGCATACCATACCAATGTATTTGGCAAGCAAAGCTCAAAGTCATCATCATATCAGCGTTAGGGAAAAAAAAGCAACAACAACCTAGGTCCAACAACAACAACGACAAAAATAATAATAATAATAATAATAATAATGCATAGTAATTCAAATGGATTGGAGGGTGGTAGGATGGTAGCCCGGCTCATTGAGAAGCACTTCACGTCCGTAGAGGGGCTGTATGGGTCTCGCATTAGATATTGCACACTGCCAACAAATAAATAAATCAAGTTACAAATCCATATGCATGCATAATATCAGCTTTTGCAACAATACTTGCATTGCCTTAGCATTTTAGGGCCACATTCATGATACATCACAAAGCTTAGAAAAGTTAAAGAAGAAGAGTTAAGTGGGGAAAAAAAATGTAGGGGTGCACATTGGCCGAGCAAAGCTAGTCCAAGATATACCAAGACTAGTTCAACAGTACATTCTATGGGCCAAAATAAATTTTAGGCCAGACCAGTTACACAAATATAGGACCATTTGTGTTGATTTTATTCAGATGATCCATTAATTGTTGACCTTTACAAAACACAAGTCCGAGCCCGAAATCTCTGGATTAGGCCCAGCACATGAAAATAAATGGTGAGGACTCAAATCCTTACTGTTCTGGCTCAGCTCATATGTGCAATAGGATTGAGGGAGGACCATCAGAAGAGACTCAACTCAACTCAGTCAAGTTGACTGGAGTTGCTCTTGAGTCATTTGAATAAGGCTGGTCTGACGAAGTCTAGAGTGTAAACTCAAACTTGAATCCTACTCAACTCTCCTTTAACATGATTTTGGGTCAGTCTTGAGTTTCAATTTTCAAAAACAGAGTAGGATCCATTGTCTAAAACCCAAAACACAGTCAGGGCTCAAAACCTGCTGACTCATGTGGCTACAACCACGTCTCCCTGAGTTCCTTGTCAAACTCACCCAGCTTGACAGCCCATTGAGTTGAGTCAAAATCAAGTCAGCCAGTTGAGTCAATTCTGGGTATTTTTTTATATTATTTTTTTATTTTTTATATTATTATTATTATTTTTGAAGAAAGGTCGAGTGTTAAAACAAATGTAGGACCATCCTAAATCCTAATTCCTTGTGGTGGTTAAGATACTAGAAAGTAGAAAGTAGAAAGTAGAAACTCACATCATGGACAGCATTCCTGAGCTTCTTCACTTGATCAAATGAAACTGTCCTAAACCATGGCTGAGACATTGAGATAATAAGTAAGACTTCTGCTCTATAAAAAAAAGTTAACAAATGGAATTTGTAACTAAATAGAGTTCAGTAAGAGAGTGAATTTCTGTACCTCTTTCAGTACGGTCCACACAACTCCTTCAGAGCAGGGGGGAGTAGGAAGAGAGCCAATGTATCTATAGTACTCCCAGATATTATCCGTTATGATTAAATGGTATGGGTCAACCACACCTACTACAGTCTCATTTACTACTACAGTCTCATTTACTTCGCCATCTGCTATGATATTTAAGGGGCCCCTCAACTGAAAAGAACAAGAAGCTTCATACGTGTGAGTAAGATGTGAACCCACCCACTACCAAGTGCGGTAAAAATAGGTCCACAGTTCGAAAAATTGACTGGACCAGTTCTGTCTCGGCTGAGTTGACATAACTGGGAAGGGCATCAACTCATCAAGTGAACTGTACTGAAGTCTACAGAAAACTTGGTCAAACTCACACAAGTAATTCAACTCAACCCCCTTCCAATACCCTCTTGACCCAAAACCGAATTTGGGAAGCAGTCCATAATTTGGATCCATTCTAAATTTATGTCCCTTCCTAGGTAGGTCCAATAGGTTTATTCCCAAGCACCCAAATTCCTGAATTTTACCACCGTATATTTTATATAAACATATGAATGTACTTGGACCTCAATTCTGCTGTGGGTTAAGGTCCAGCCCTTTATATTTGATTAAAGTATTAAAGTATGGCCAAAGGCTTGCACCCTGGTTTGTATCGGGTCAGACTTGGGGTCCATGTGACCATTCCGAACCCCACTCCTAAATTGCACTTTATAATTTTACAAAATTACATTGACCCCACTTTGGGGTCCATGTATATGATCAGTTTGCTAAAAATAAATGTTCCACACATTCTCGATTGGTCACAGCAAGTGAAAAAGTAATATCCAAGCAGCAAAAAGATTTCACTTTTCACTTTATAAAACACAAATAAGCTGGATACTATATTGATTTTTAATTTTTCATCTCACTTTAAGTTACTTTACTTCACATTACTTTCTTGATAAATTATTCAAAAACCATCAAGGGTCAACTGTAGATCCAAAGAAGCATACCTCCTTGAGGAATGAGTCTTCTCCAAAACCGATTTTATAGAGAATTCCTATTACAGCCATCCTTCCATCCGAGCTTTGATGTACCATGCGTACCTCTAGGTCTACCCTGCAACATTCATCTAATTGTTGTGATTATTATTACATTATCATAATCTACTCTTTCTTCAATTAACCAAGATAGCAATGCAAAGCCAAAGCTTTTCTATGCCCAATGTCTGCCTTTGATTGATATCATGGTTGTTCGCATTTTCTTTTGTATAAGAAAAGAACTAAAAGAAAATTGTTAAAAATTTGAAGCTGATGGAAATATAGGTCCCCTGTGTTGTTTATTTCAAGCTAAAACCATTGTAAATTTGTATGTGTCATGGCCATGGTTCAAAATTTCGGTCTCGATCGCGGTATCGGCGGGGCTGAAAAATAGATATGATATCGGTATCGGCCGCGGATATTGGTCCGTCGCGGTCCTCACGGTATGAATTTTTTTTTATAATCCAAAAAAATTCGCAAAAATATCCAAAAAATCCAGAATATTAGAAAATGCTGGAAAACAATATTTGTTTCCATTAATAACAACAATAAATCAAGATCTCGGTCACCTTAAGTTATAAGTCATGTCTGTGTTGCTGCTGTCGCAGTTCACTGTCTTTTTCAGTATTTTATATAATGCAAACATTAAAAAATTCAAAAATAAAAATCTAAATTATGTTTATGACTATGAGTAGATGTAGATCTATTATCTACACACTGTTAATAAGCTATTATGCCTTTGGTATCACAAATATCCTAACAAGTAACAACAATTATTTATTGGAAAATAAAAATTAATAAAATCATTTTCAAAATCCTAAATATATAGATCTAACATAAAAGTATGTAGATCAATCATTTACACACCATACAATGATCATGAATCATTAAAACAACATATTAATGATGAAATCCCCAAAAAATGATATATTATAATTCAAATATTAAAAAATCCGAAAATAAAAAAAATTGAAAAAAAAGTTCAAAATCATGTGTATGAGTAGATCTAGCATGAAAGTATGTAGATCTAACTTCTAAATGAAGAAAACAATACAATTACACAAGTGAGTAAGTGACAGACCTCTATGCTTCATCTATAAAATTAAAAAAAAAAACACATAATATGCTTTAAGTTGATTTCCTCTTACCTTAGATAATATTTTCTTCAAAAAATAGAAGTAATATTTGAAAATATGCAGGAGAGATGGTGGTTGTTGCTATGGCTAGTAAGGAGTTGAGAAGAGAGGAGAAAAAGATAAAGATGGGAGAAAAAATATAAAAATTAGGGTTTTCACCCTTTTATACATATCTCGGCTGATATTTTGAAAATATCGGCCGAGATATCGATAAATCCGCTATGGACATTATCTCAGCCGAGATGGGCCAAGATATTGAAGAAAAAAACTGCTACCGATATCTCACTGAGATATCGGTGCAGTATCGGCCGATACCGGTTCATATCGGCCGGTTTTTAAATCCCTGGTCATGGATAAATCATTTTGCACATTAATCCCGAGAGACCTTGCTGTTCATGTAATCTTGAGTGGCCTTCATGCTAATGTGATTTCCCACACCTTTCCATGGGGCTCCACCTGAGGATGGGGCTGAGGATCGAAAGATCTGGATGGGCCCTACCTCCCACCAAGTTTAGGGCCCACCCAATCATCGTAGACCCTTGATCAATGATCCACCAGGTTTCACTCTTTAAAAAATTGGCCGTCGATCCACTTGCAGTCCATTCGAATGGTATTAAAGAATGTGATGACATAATTCAGGGGTATTCCATGTGTGTGGTATATTTAGATGGGTGATCAGATGGGCCCTATTATGGGGTGTGTACTCGAAGACCTAAAAAAGGGTATGCACTGGATAATTTCTACACACACCCACCACTGTAGAAAGTTAATGGAGGATGAAAGAGAAGTGAAGAAGTAGCTCACCCCCAACCGTTGATGCGATGCTCAGAGGGTGAGTGCCAGTGAACCAGTTTCAGCTTATAATCAGTTCCGTCAATGTTAAGTGATCCGGCATCACCGACCCAATTCAACTGTTTTTACATCAAAAAGCCAAAAAAAAAGGGGTAAGTTTTGCTTCTAAATTATATTAAGGAAGCATATGGAATTTTAGGGTGTGGGGGGAAGGAATAATAGTAACAAGAAATAGAGTCTATATATAAAAATGGAGAGAGCTGAAGATAAGGGAGGGATACACAAATAGGAGTAGAGAAAACTGAAATTTGATTGGCATTTCCTGAGAAAAAAATGTGAGGAAGAACATATAGATGATTATGCACTCTACGGAATTTTATTTTTTTAATATACTGTAATCCTTCATTTCTACCGCTCAATTAGGAAATCGAAATCCCTCTCAATCAAAGAAAATCTCTTCATTTTTTTCCTCCTTCCCTATGAGGAAAATGCATCACGCAAAATGGGTAGAAAAGGGTTTGTACGAAAAATCAGAACAATTTTCTTTCCTACTATGATTTCATCTCATCACACAAGCACCCCAGCCGTGGCCATTGGGTTGACACCTTTAATATGATGTAACCATTGTAGAGCCACTTTTGTTTGTTAAAACCACAAATCTCCCTTTGGTTAATTGATCTTGTGAAGAAACTATAGATTAGAGAAAAAAAAAAATCAAGTGTGAAAAATCATAATTTTGTTAAGTCTTACTATCTTCATGAATTTTACTGATTACTTCCTCTTAAACCTAGCTTTAGCCTTTCAGATGGTTGGTCACTCATTAGCTTATAGAAGCCAAGTTTAAGAGGAAGTAATCAGTAAAAATCCCTTCTTTTTTCTTACCATGATGCCATGCCCCCAATTCACGAGTGTTGCATTTGCAAGCTTATATCATATCTGTAGCTTCCCTAAATGCCTCACAACATCTACCCATCCGTCCCAAAGTTCTATTGGAGACTGCCTGAATCCAGTTTTACAAATAGTCCAGTTCTCATTAAGATCTCCCCAGTGCTCTGGTCCCCTGCCACTGTCCTTTCGGTAATTCCACTCATTCTTATCATCTGTTCCAACACATGAAACTTTTGTAAGAATTGAGACCAACAAAATCAATCAACCACACGAGAAGGAAGGTAGAAGAAGAAGAAGAAGAAGAAGAAGAAGAAGAAGATGATGATGATAGAAATAACTTTGTTGTGATTGCACAATCCACTACCATATTCTTGTGAAGTGGTTAGGGGTGAGTGGGAGACAACAAGGAGAATCAGGAGTGCACAGAAGAAGTAGCCCTTCATGTCTCTCTGTTTTTTAGGCAGACTGATTGCAGATGAAAGGAGAGGGAAGATCAAAGATAGCTTAAATTAATAAACCTTAAAACCAAAGACCCCAGAAGTGAATCTTGTTGGAAATTTATTTTCAGAGACAGAATCTTTCCATGGTCTATTATATGGGGCCACAGTTCACACGTCGTACCCATATGAAAGAAAAATGGTATAGTAAAACAAAAGCATGATACAGCAATAACAGAAGTCATTCCAAAATCCAAATCACCTAGTGCGGCCCACTACACCCAGGTATCAACACGTGGAAAGTTGGATAAGAACGGTCCTGACCTGATTGGATGTTCCATGAACTTGTCTATTGAATTAAGAGTCTACAAATTGAACGGTTACAATCATCAAACGAGAGTAATCTTCTAATTATATGCAATTCAGAAAAAAAAAAAAAACTAAGTTTTAAAATGTCTTGACCAATTTGAGAGTTGTTGGTAGGACTCTTATGAAGACACTAAAAGGTGGGTCCCACAAGTTGATTTGAACTGCTATGATGGTCTCAACAGTTGGACTTGATCATTTCTATTTGGTTCTATAATATATCATAGGGGTAACCAATTAAAGAAAGGGGCATTCGGCGATAGGTCCCTGAACATGTCACTTTATTGCATGAAGTCCACAATATTTTTTCATAGTGTGATAGATCATTTTTTTTCAAATTTGAAGAAATAAGATGTCTAATTTACCCTTTTTTCAAAATCATATCCAATGATTAGTGGGATATGACATTAATAATGGTCAACTACTATTTAATTAGCCAAGTAAATTTCAAAATATCCAAATAAATTTTAAAAAGTGTAAATAAATTTCAAAAGACGAAAATAAAATAAAAATACAAATAAATCCAAAAAATAAAAATAAATTCGAAAGAACACAAATAAAATACAAAAAATGCAATAATTTAAATAAAAACAATAAATTTCAAAAGAATGCAAAGAAATTTAAAACAAACGCAAATAAATCTTAAAAGATCCAAATAAGTTTCAAAAAATATAAATAAATTTCAAAAGATGAAAATCAATTTAAAAAGGCGCTATTAAATTTCAAAAGATCCAAATAAATTTTAAAAAATATAAATAAATTTCAAAAGATGAAATCAATTTCAAAAAATTGAAATAAATTTCAAAAAGTGTAAATAAATTTCAAAGGACCAAATAAAATTAAAAAACGCAAATAAATTGAAAAAAATGCAAATAAATTTGCCAAAACTAAGATAACTCAATTTTTTGAATTTCAGAAAAAATTCCAAAAACTAAAGTATTTTTCCAAAAACTCAGTTAAATTTATTTTAAAAAATTCAAATAAATTTCAAAAGAACAGCCTAAGTTTGGTTCAAAACTCAGTTAAAGTTTTCCAAATGAAGATAAATTTGTCAGAAAGTCAACTATATTTTTCGAAAACTAAAATAAAATTTTCAAAAACTCAGATAGATTTGTCTAGAACTCGGATAAATTTGTAAATCAAAACTCAGATAAATTTGCCAAAAACTCAGATAGATTTGGCCAGAACTCAAAGAAATTTGTTCTAAAACTCAGATAAATTAGCCAAAAACTCAGATAGATTTGTCAAAAACTCAGAGAAATTTGTTTCAAAACTCAAATAAATTTTCGCAAAACTTAAATAAATTTGACAAAAACTGAAAAACTCATATAAACTTGACAGAAACTCATATAAATTTGTTAAAACTTAGATAAACTTGATAAAAACTTAGATAAATTTGTTCCAGAACTCACATAAATTTGTCAAGAACTCAGCTAGGTTTGTCCATAACTTAGAAAAATTTATTCTGAAACTTAGATAAATTTGTGCAAAATTCAAATAAATTTGACAAAAACTCAAAATTCAAACAAAATTTGGAAAATCAATGGAGGACGGAGGAGATCAGATTAGATCTTGAAAATGGTTCTTTGCTGCATCATAGATCTACTGCTGATCACGAGATTGGTTGGCCAGATGCAAGTTGAGAAGAGGGGTCTGATCCCCATGTTAAACGTGGAAGCAAAAGAACAGGATTGGTTGCAACCCGAATCCAACCCGAACTTGGACACAACCTGGCCCAGATCCGTTCTTCTTCGTTCTGGTTTCTGTAACCAGAAGCGGTTTTCTTCTTAGGTGATGTGAGGTGCAGCAACAGCGGACGCTGGCAAGCCGGACCTCCTTCATGGTGGTTTGGAGATGGATGTGCCCAAGACATAGCTTGTTATAAACTGATTTGTGTTGGTTGATTGTCTTCTTCATTCAATCAGATTGCGAAGTGAACAAGGACATTTGAAAACCATGGGTTTTGAGTTGACTTCAGTTTTGATGAAGTATCCGATTTCTATGGCATCGGATCACACGTCTGTTGTTAGAATTAGTATCTTCATGACACTCCTTTGTCCTTACATCGTTCTCGATCATCTGCAAACTTGAATCCAAACCGAACACGTTCTCTGCAACTTCTTGGATTTCCAAACCAAGTCCCTAGCTTGTTTTATTTTCTCCTATTTAGAAACAACAATGAACTTTGTTTCCTCTGTAACGTGGTTATGTGCAGGGTCCGGCTACACTCACCGGAGAAGAAGGAATGAACCTTTGGTAGCTACCCAACCATTGCCGAAAGGGGTTAAAAAATACTGATGATTGAATCTCGTCTACCTAGGAACGAGGAGGGGGAATCCAAGATTTGAAATTTTGAAATTCAAATCTGGTTGCCTAAACAGTTGAAAGAGGGCAAATTAGTCATGTAAATTGTATTTAGGGACATCTGGCTGCAAACAGCTTAGCTGCTTGGACCAAAACTCTTAAAAAGAATTTTCCTAGATTAGAGGTTAGAAAGAATCAATTCTAGGACCTTTCGCTAATTATCTCTTAAAGAAAATATATATCACAACGGTTTTCAAGGGATGGATTTTGATGAACAGGAAAAACATTTAATATGTTGTCTGTTGTCATTAAGTGTAGAAAGTTTCTAGCAAACAAACAGTCCTCCTTGAATAAATGGGGAGAGGCGACATTGGAGGCCATGTCTTTTTCACTAACATCTTAGGTCACATCTTTGAATTTATAGCATTAATAGCTCATTATATGTTAACAGACATATAGGGTTAGATCGTGTGGGTGTAGTGGCATTATCCTTTACAGGAGAAGAGCATCCACAAAAGGAAGTGGAGGTCATGAGATGAACGTTCACAGGTGTCACGGGAAGATGGAATGGAGCCATCATTCCATGGTCATGAGACAAGGTGAGAACCAAAGTGGAATTGGCTCTACTGATTTTAGATGTGAAGGGTCATTGTCCACCGCAGCGCATTCATTGCAGCGCGATTCGGCATCCTGGCCAGAGGCGTACCCAGGATTTTCGTTTAGGTGGGGTGAAACTTTTGCTAGAATTTTTTCACATCAACAATAACAAAAGAAGTTGTTCACCCAATATAAGAAGTACCTGTCAATATTCAAGAAGTTGTTCACATCAACATAGGAAGTACCTGTCAAGATTCAAGAAGTTGTTCACCCACTGACACAACCCATATGACTATTATCTTCTATCAGAGGTGGACCCACTATGTAATGACATGGGGCAGAAGAAAGAAAAATAAATAAAAATAAATTTGAATTTGCTATCAGATTGAATTTGCAGAAAGAGAAATAAATAAAGATTTTGGCACAATTTACATCAGATTATCATTAAAGTGAGGTAAAAAAGAAATTAAAAAAAGAAAAAGAAAAAGGATAAAACATCAACCTGATATGTGAAGTTTATCAATTATTAAATACTTTATTCTTTTGACATTGGAATTATACAAAATTGTCATCAAATTGAGATTACAAATAGAATAAATTCAGAGCTTTTCATGGGATTATAGGCTATGTATTAAGTTTAGATTTATCAAACAAAAACATAATTGGAAACCCCTATAGCATTAAACATTTGTTTTTGATGGGTTCTGGAGAGGCTCTAGCAGTACCTTGTTGAGGCTTGAACTCAACATATCTCATGGACTTCCTGATGATGCTCAATAATTACCAATGCAGCCCAAAAAAGGTAGACCAAACTGTCCAAACCCATTGCCTCATTATAGTTCCCTAACATGGACTGAGTCCCACTTCTGAAAGGTGGGGCTACCATGGAAGTGCCACACTAACAAGAAAGCATCCCCAGATAGTTGTATTTTGTTAGACAAACTGACTAAAAAATGGAAGGCTAAAAACAAAATTGAGTCATGGGTCCAGATTCAGATGCCACAAAGAAAGGTCAACCAGTAAGATGATTGGCAATAAAGTAGATTTATGTATCAATGCCTACCAGAGGTGGATCCCACCAGATGAAACAGCTGGACTATCAAAAGCTTGCACTCTTTGAAGGCACCCCTTCCCTTTTTCTTTGAGACAAGCTTCACCAATGCTTTTATATGGCACATGTAGCTCTTTTATTTATTCCCACTTGGTGGTGTTTCTTCTCCTTACAGATTTGGGAGACTTGCAACACAAATCCTAAAATCTGTCCTGTTTGGTATCTTCAAGAAGCAGATAGAAACAGAGGATTTGCAGGCTCCTTTTTAATTGAAAGATAACCCGTGTCCTTATTTTATTGAATTTTAGATTTCTGGTCAGTGGTTTCCATGGAACTTGAATTGAATTAAAAAAACACTTCTATTAGTAGGTTAATGAAAACCCAGACATATTGGAATATTTCTTCCACCCCATTTGTGGGTTAATTGTTTCCAAAAATGTGTTTTCTCCTGTAGATGAGAATATGAATTTCCATGCTGAAAGACTGAAACAATCACATCTACGAATTCCAACGAGTACACAACATGTTCTAGCATTTTAAAAGCACAAATCCACATCACCTACATTTAACTGAAACCCGCAAAACAATTACACATTTCAATGCAGTAAACATCAAAAGCTCAGACGAACGCATTTCTCCAAAACTCAATAAAAGCAACAGATTACAAACTAGACTCCTTCTTCACCCTCTATAAATTAAATTTCCTCTCCCTCCCTGGCTCCCTCAACTCCCAACCCTTCCAATCAGAGAAAGAGAGACAGAGAGAGAACATATTCTTCTCAAATCTCAATCACCCTTTTTTCATTTTTAATAGAAAAGAGGGCATTGAGAATCTGAGATCAGCACTTCAAATGAAAAAAGAAAACTAAAACATAAACCCTAATGTGCAAAGGAAGAAGAGAGGAAGGAAAAGAAGAGAAGAAATTGCACAAACCCTAGCCAGAGAGGGAGGGAGGGAAAAGCTACAGAGAGAGGGAGAGAGATTTACTTGAACCGTCGAGCCTCAAAGGAAGAGGGTAGGTCGGAACTCGGAAGAGCGGAAGAGGGAAGAGGGAAGAGGGAAGAGCAGAAGAGCAGAGCTGAGTTTTTTTTTCCTTTCGTTCTCCCTTCTTGACCTGGGGTTTTTTTTTTCCTTTCTTGCCTGGGGTGTGGATCCTCTTGATGTGGGGCATGGGCCAAGGCCCAACACTATTTCAAGAGGAATGTGGAATTTGACCTGGGGCGACCGCCCCAGGTCATTATATACTCGGTCTGCCTCTGTCTTGGCCAATGGTGGCCATCATCGTCTCCTCCGCCTTCAAGGCCAAATTCTCCGCCCCGCCTTACTCCGTCGACCCCAAAGGCTCCACCGTCTCGGAGGACGACTACGTATGGAGAATTATCCTCATGTTCGGCGCATTGCCAGCCGCTCTCACCTACTACTGGCGAATGAAGATGCCGGAGACCGCCCGTTACACGGCCCTGGTGGCGAAGAACGCCAAGCAGGCGGCGTCGGACATGTCCAAAGTATTGCAGATGGATATCCAACCAGAACAAGAGAAGCTAGATAAGCAAATTGATCGCTCGAACTCGTTCGGTCTCTTCTTAAGGGAGTTCCTACGCCGCCATGGCCTCCACCTCCTAGGCACCACCACCACCTGGTTCCTCCTTGACGTAGCCTTCTACAGCCAAAACCTCTTCCAAAAGGATATCTTCACTGCAATTGGGTGGATCCCATCAGCCGAAACCATGAGCGCCCTTGAAGAAGTTTTCAAAATTGCGAGGGCGCAGACCCTCATCGCGCTATGCAGCACTGTGCCGGGGTACTGGTTTATTGTGGCACTCATAGACCGCATTGGGCGGTTCACAATTCAAGCAATGGGGTTCTTCTTCATGACGGTTCTCATGTTTGCACTTGCAATTCCATACCATCATTGGACGTTGAAGGAGAATAGGATTGGATTTGTCATCATGTATGCATTGACATTCTTCTTTGTGAATTTTGGGCCTAACAGCACGACGTTCATAGTGCCGGCGGAGATTTTTCCGGCGAGACTGAGGTCAACGTGCCATGGAATATCAGCTGCGACGGGGAAAGCCGAGGCGATTGTGGGGGCGTTCGGGTTCTTGTATGCGGCGCAGAGTAGGGATGCAAAGAAGACAGATCCAGGGTACCCCACGGGCATTGGGGTGAAGAATGCATTGATAGTGCTGGGGGTGACGAATTTTCTGGGGCTTTTGTTTACATTCTTGGTCGCGGAGTCAAACGGGAAGTCGCTGGAGGAGATGTGTCACATCCCGGACCCGAGATCAGAGTCATTAGGGTTAACCCACGGGTCGCGATGTTAATCATACTTACTCCCGTAAATCCGAAATAACCGAAGTTAAAACGAATCTACAAGGGATCTTGCATACGTACCTGTCAATGTACAGTGCGGAATATACAACAATAATATAAATTGACAATCATTTAACAAAACGAACCATATACTTTACTTTGAACAGTAAAGTTACTTTACATCATATTAGCTCTTCTACTGTCAACCACTGCATATTCAAAATACAATGCAGGGGACACCATTTACACTACTTACAATACCAAAATGAATGTATAAAATACTTTCTAAATGTTCCCAAAATATCTCCATGTACACGCTCTCGGATCACGTCCATTCAGCTAAAGCTCCTGGAGGTAGCGAATGGGCCTCCTTCGCTAGCGAGACGATCTCGGAGGGATCGGCATGGGCAACTGAGCCTGTAGCATCATCAGTAATACCGTGAACACGACGGTTCAACAAGGTATACACATATCTATAGCATGCTCATAATTTCTACAATTCATTGCTTAACAGTTCTAAGCAATCAATATTAAATACAAATAATAATGACAATCTTACTGGCAACTACACTAGCATTGGTTTCAACTCCATTCAATTCTTCCTCAAAAGGAAGCATTTCATACTCATTCATTCATTATGTTCAATATTTATTAATGACTTTTCAAGGTATGACTTTTCAGTCAATGACCTTTCGGTCCAATAATGTGGGATCTCCCAGTGTCTTGATCAGAGATCACTGGTGTCACCACGGGCTCCGGAACACCCCAATCTCATCTACTGCAGTAGGAATAGTCAATTCAGTTTCTTTTCGTAACCGTTCATTTATCACTTCATTCAATTCAATTCAATACTGAGTTTGGAAACCACTAGGTAGTGGCAGACCTGTTAACAATTCCTATTAAGCTCATTCTAATTCTAAACCAATCCTCTAACCAACCCCTAAGTGAACGGTGCTTATTAATGCACGTATTACTGTCGATGACATTACTTTTAGTGAAATTTATGCATTAGAATAACCTTCGTAGCACTTAGGAAGGTTTAAACATGATTAACATTAATCTCTTAGCGTAAACTATTAATCCCAAAAATTCGGACATTAAAATGCACTTTCCAAAGAATTTCCAGTGGGCCGGGTCGACCTGGCAACAAGGCCCGGTCAACCTGGAGTTGTATACGAAAAATGGTGAACAGTAATTTGATCAAGCTCTTTCGAGCCTGACCCAGTGTGCCCGGTCGACTGGGCCCTGCTGGCCGGTCGACCGGCCACACTGCAGTAACAGAACATAGGTTCTGTCACTGCAGTGCAGGGAATGGATGTTTCCATCCTTTCTTTCCCTGCTTTCTTGCACCACTGATGTACCTAATGAGCAATTAACATATAAAAATAACAAGAAGACTCTAAACATAATTATTCAACTAATCCAACTATAATTAACATAATCTAATAATTAGGTTTCAAACCTCTAAATTCCTTAACCTTTGATTCATCATTTCTTTTCACAAAATCAATGAAGATATCTCAACAAGCATAAACATATGGAAGCACTTGCCTTAAATGAAGCTTGAGAGAAACAAAAATCCTTGTTTAGCTTGGTTTATGTTGGAATTTCTCCCCTTGAAGCTTGAATTTCAAGAATACTCAAAGAAGATGATGTAGAAGATGAAGGAAGATAATTTCCTTTCATTTGAATCAACTCAACTTCACTCTTGATGAAGAAGAAATCAAAGAAAGAGGAGAAAACAAGAAACGAATGCTGCCTAGGGTTTCTCCTGGAGATGAGTTCATTCAAATGAACTCATTTTAGCTTATATAAGAGGTCTTTTTGCATTTAAGCCCCCTTAAGTTCCTTTAATTCCAATTCAAGTCAATTCAATGTCCATTTGATCCGATACCCGTCGAATCAATTCAAGCCTTTTATGAAAATCATCGTACTCGTCGAGATACACATGCTGGTATCAAGAGTTTCAGAATTCGACAATATACGTATAAATCCGTATTTATACACAAACCCTCAATTTGCTCATTTGAGCTTCATTTTCATTCAATTTATCTCCTAATCATAGTTACTATTTCATTAAGCCTAAATCACTCATGGTTAGGCTAATTCAACTTCATTTGACGATAAATCACCATTAAACCATTTAAACCGGCTTAATTAGTCCTTACCTCACTTAATTAGAGTTAATCGTGATTAACTCGGGACGGAGCCTAACAAGATGTCTGGGGAGAATGAACAAGTTGAAGAAAATAGAAGAGATGTGGTGCCTGTCTAGTTGCAGTTTGGTCATTGGTGGTGGTGAACATAAGAGTAATGTTTTGTTTTGTGGCTAAATAGACTCGCCGCCCCCCCCCCCTAGTGATGATTATTCTTGTTATAAGTTGCTTTCAGTTCTTCTATTTTTGTTCACATGAAGTTTATCTGACAATGAAGATTTTCTTTAGCCCACATTTATGTTAGTTTTTTTTTTCCTTCCATTCCAACATCATCTATTGTAATGTTGATTTACAACTTGCGTAGATGGACATGAGCATGAGTCTTTTGCATATGAGTGTGGGCCACCTAAAACCATGAATTCTAAAACACCAGTGTGAGGGTTGCGTTAACATCTGGTGTGAAACTTCTTTACACCTGCTTAATTCTGTGATCATGCTAGGGTGTAATGGTGTATATACATGAGTTATAGATTGGTTAGAAAATAGAATCCTAAGTTATATGACTAACCCCTTCCTATTTCACCCTCCTGGCTCTTCTGGCCTTCCCTAGTCAATTGCTGATGTGGACGACCATGATCGACGAGATGGATGATGGCATTGTATTACAAGGCCAGTTGAGATCAAGCCATTTGATCATCATCATCAAAGCCTTATCTCAACTACATTGAAGTTGGCTTGGCGAATTCTGTTTCTCCATTCCCATCTAGCTTGAACCAAATCCTTAGATATGTTGCACTATTTCTTTAGATCTATTTTTATTACCTTCATTTATGTCCTATCAGACCTACTCCTTCCTCTTGGTGAGTTGATGTTGGTGGGCCATCAACCCATTACACATCCACCTCAACATTCTCATCTCCTTTTGCATCCATTTTATGCATATATTGCTTCTTTATTAAGGTCATTCTGCTCCATAGATTATACTTGGATTGAGCCATATGATCAAAGGTCCAAAATAAATGCATTCCATCCTAAAAGGCCTGTATTTGACCCAACCCATTGGCTGCCTCCATCAGCAAAAGACAGTCCAATCCTTTGTGGGTCCCAACACTTGGGCTTCCACAAGTCTTGCACATGGCCCCTTTCCTCCTCGTTTGTCCTCAATCTTTTATTTAGTATATACCAAAAGATCTTTTTTTTTCTTAATTTAGTTTTTACTTCAAAAGATCTTTCCTTTTATTTAGTTTCTTATCTTTGAAGATATTTTTAATTTAGCTTCCTAAATATTCTCTTACTCATTTTTGATGCCTCTAAAAACAAACTCCTATTTTATGATTCACATTTTATTTACATATTAGAGCAATCGGTAAACCTCAAATTAATTTTTAAATTTTAGAGCTTATTTTTAAATTAGAGCTTTTGCCTTTAAAAAAAATAAGAACAGGGGGCTACTTATTATTATTTTTTTTAGAGCTTTTAAAGGTAAAGTAGATAGAGGTGGACAATGCAAAATTTTTGAGAATAACCTCATAAATTTTTAAAATGAAGCAAATAGTGGGTTCTACATTGTAATTTTTGAAAGGTGTGGCCCAATTACACCATGAAATAAGGGCTTTTTATTGTTCTTCAAACACATTAATAGTAAATTAGAACTTAAAGGTTAGAGCTTTATATTAGACCTCAATCAAACTAGCTTTTTATTAATTAGATTAGAGTTTCTAAATGGCCCCTTTGTTTATGATTGAGATTTGGTATCTCCTTATTTTATCTTGCACATACCAATGTCCTTGTTAGGCATATCTTTCATCTTCTATTTCAACGTGTGAGCCCATAAGAACTTAAATTGATTTTACTTCTCAGAGAACAAAATTGACCGATTTCATTTCACTTCTACTTTGAATTTCAATCTTCTGAGTGGATCAGACAAATATGCTGTGGTGATTGGAATGATTCTCTTGAAACTTATGGATCCAAATTGTACATAATTAACTTGATCTATATTAGGCCTGTAGTCATGAAGAAATCTCTACAACCAAGGTTGAATCATTACTCTCCATAAAACATGAATGCTGAAGAAAGGCCATTTATTCAGGCACACATTCAAAGACATAATTAAGAAAAACAAACCACAAGTATTTTCAAACGTTTGTTATTTTATTATGTAAGTAAAACTACATAGCCATTATTTCACTACAAAACTCTTCTAACTCACATCGTAACTATGAAGAGTAAAACTGCCCAAACAACGATACCATAGAAATGTAAGAAATGAACTGTAAGAATTGATGATGTGTATGTATGTATCAATGTCCCAATCCAATTCAGTGAGTAAGCCTCTAAGGATTGAAGCTTTCATCATGGATGTTGGGCCTGTAGAGAAGTAGTTCACGCTCGTTGAATGCCTGTGTGGGTCTTGCATTCATTTGCTGATTCTGCCACCGAGAAATTAAATCAGCTTAACAATTCATAGATCCTATTAACTTTCGTTAGATGGATACTTGTATCGGCCATTGAGCCTTAAGGTGTGGAAATTAGAGCGTTCAAAAGATGAGACCTAGGGGGGAAATTTAACATCAGAGCAGTTCTTATGAAATGTGTGTGGCAAGGTGAAAGAAATGGATGGAGGAGAAAAATTAGGATTGCACATGGACCTGGCCAACTTGAAGATGTTTGGTTATTGAGCCTAATTTGTGGGGGCAAAAAACAATCTATAAAAAAAGGCTAGATCATCATTATCATCAAAACCTCGTTCCAACTATTTTTGGAGATAGCTAAGACAGTTTAAACTTTGCTGATTTTTAAAACATCTGTCACAACCCAAACAACAAGACAAGGCTAGATGATGGGTCGTATTGTGTTGAAATATGAGAGACAAAGATGTGCATATAGTTTGGTGCTTAAGAAGTATAGGTTCAGGGCCAGGCCCATCATTGCTTGGGCCAAAATATCAGGCTTAATTAAGGCACCCTGTGGCTGAATAGAAATATCCATACCTGCCCCGACAAGGCTGGTCGTGGCCCGCAGTACTTGGGTTCAACGGCGGACCGAGGGTTGTGTAGTCAACAATGGTCAAGTGAAATATCAAATAACAAAATAAAAATTTTAAGGTCTTATCTAAAGAGTTCCTCGAATCCCGGGTCTCCCCCTACTTGGGCTATCCCATGTCAGGAGAAATGTGCTCTTTTTGTTTAGCAATTCTAGTTTACTGGTGTTATTGATTAGAAGAGAAAATGAGAAGTGCTTAGAATATGGAGACTCACATCCTCGACAGCCTGCCTTAGCAATTCCACTTGCTCTCTTGAGACTGTTCTAACCTGTGGTCAAGAGTTAATGATTCTGTTAATAAAATTTTCCACACAAGAAATGACAATATTAGTCCATAGATAAGAGAGTTTGGAGGGATGTAGTTGATAGACTGATAAGATTACCTTTTTGACCAATGTCCAGAGGATACCTTCATCGCATGGAGGAGTAGTGAGAGAACCCAGGTACCTGTAGTACTTCCTACTCCCCATCTTTAAATGCCTTGGGTCGATTACACCTGCAACAATCTCCTTTTCATGTGTATCGGCAATGGATTTTATGAGCCCCATCAACTGCAAAAGAAATGCATAGACCCACACATGAGACGAAGGTGTTAGACGTGAGTGGTCTTTATAACCACATGTGCAATACTACTGAGACCCACGGTTTAAGCCCACTAATTTAAGTTATTTTATCCTTATTAGTTTTTGGTTTTATTAAATTTATCTTAGATTCAATTTTAGTAAGCTTAATCAAATAGGACTTTTGTTGGCTGATTTAAGGGAATTAAGGAAACTTATCTTTATTAAATTTCTTTGATGGGAAGAAATCTCTCTAGGGCTTATCAATATATATGGTTTTCTGGTCCCCTCTTAACCTACGAGATTTGAAAAGTAGATACGGGAGATAGGAGAAACCCCTATTTGAGAGAGATCTACTCATCATCAAGATCATGGCGCAAGGTACGCTTTGATATTATTTGAGATTTGAGATCATATATTGTTTAATGCATAAATCTAGATCCATATATTTGATTTGTATTGCAAACCATATCAAATTTTACATGAGGGAAATGCGAACTCAAGACTAAAATGTGTCAAGACCCAAGACCCACTATGTCGAACCCAGTAATTATCAAATTTGAGTCCTAATTTATTCTACAAGCTGGTCAGGTTTAAATTCAGAGCTCAAGAGTGAAGACAAGACGGCTTGAGAGAGATGTGAACCTAGAGCTGTAAATTGAGGTCCAACCTAAAAGCCTGTAAACGATTTGGGACAAAGGTTGATGTTGTATCCGAAACCAGATGACCGGGACGTCCTGATGGCTTGGTTGTACCCTCAACTGAAAAAATTACCTGATTATTATCGAATACAGAATATTGAACAATTTATGCACATGCCTATGTAAGAAAAATTTGTTAAAGGGGCCAATGTAAAAAGAGACTAAAATTTTCTAAAAAAACTGGGGGTTTTCCCAATTTCCGGAGGGCCAATATAAAAAGAATGAAGATTTTCATAACAAGAGGGAATAAAAGAAGAATGCAGTTGGTTTTTTGTAATTTCCAAAGTAAATGTGGTTCTATGTAAAGTTCCCTATATTGTTATAGTTGAATATATGGGTATCTGGGTATGGGAGAAACCAGACCCAAACCACAGAACTGACTAATTATCTCTACCATAAAACATAAAATGATCCATAAGTACTTGATTTCCAGGATCGAGACCACTGGCTAATCAGGCAATTTATAACCTGAATACAGCCTTAGTCCGACATTAGATCCTACTGTATCATATCCAGGTTTCATGTCATATCCAAGTTTCATATCCAAGTTTCATGTCAAGTCTGGAAAATTTGGCTATACCCCGAACCCAACCTCCAAAGGACCTGAATAAAAAGATGGACCTGACTCCTGAGCTGAATATATATTAGAGTAACAACAATAATACAACTCTAAAAAAACTTCTCATAATGGAGACTGCATGTGAAGCCGAGCTCTATGGGGTCCACTTGTGCGCAACTTTGACCAGTGTGTCACATTCACATTCACTACCCCATGATCTTGGGCCAAGCCCAATTTGACATTTATTTGAGCTTTTAAATCACGAAGAACTCGATCCATAGTTAGAAAACCGTTAAACTTGAAGGCTACTTAAGTAGGACATGGTAATTTGATTAGGATAACCTTTTGCTTGATCCTTATCCATGACGACACCTTTCCATCACTCCCATCCTAGTGACAAGCTGAACCTAGGTGGCCCTGTAGCTTGACCGAATATGAGATCTGAAGGGTGAAAAATTCCCATATAATGACAAGCTGAACCTAGGTGGCCCTGTACCTTGACCGAATATGAGATCTGATGGGTGAAAAATTCCCATATAATGACAAGCTGAACCTAGGTGGCCCTGTACCTTGACCGAATATGAGATCTGATGGGTGAAAAATTCCCATATAATGACAAGCTGAACTAGGTGGTCCTGTAGCTTGACCGAATATGAGATCTGATGGGTGAAAAATTCCCATATAATGACACAGTATACCAAAATCACAAGAAGAAGAAGAAGAAACCCTACATGGTATATTTTATAAAATCTGCATGTTATTAAGATTATAATTGTAGATCCAAACCTGACCCTATTAAATATAATCACTTAGGTGTGGCTGAGATCCACATGTCTGCGTCTTGAATACATATACCATGATCTTGTACTCAAGTGACTCAACAATAGAAAAATGGTAGAAGCATACCTCTGATAGAAATGTGTCGGGTCTGCCTATGGTGTACAGAATTCCAACCACTGCAGACTTATTCTCCGAGTTTTGGTGCACCATATGTACCTCTAGATCATACCTGCAGCATCCATCCATATAAAGTTCTTTAGAAAATAAATATTATGATGAGAAACTGTTAGGTTCTAATGGCAAAATTCCACCTTTGGTTCAAACCCACATAACCCTTCTACATGGTCTGGGTTAGGGTTTGGTTTGGGTAAAAGGTCTGGGTTAGGGTTGATCAGCATATCTAAACCATTTAAACAATTGAATTGAGTAGTTTGATAGGAGAATTTTCAAATAAGGTCTTAATTTCTTACCATATCTCAAAAAAGGATACAAGTTTCAAAACTTTTATAATGGGGTCGATTTTTCTTGGCCCCATTGCCGACAAGGAGATCTTTTTCTTTAGACGGCTGGATGGGCCGAAAAAATTTACCTCTATTAATAGACATTCATCTAAGTAGAACCTACGAGTGCAAGTACCAACATGCAGTATGGTGGTACAAAAACATTCTATAATAGCTCCCCAGTGAACAATATTCTATAATAGCTAATTCTCTTTTTTTTTTTTTTTTTTGCGCAAGCTTCTGACAAATGCTCATGTGACGAATCCGGATCCGTGTTTGAACCAAATAGGAAAACAGGGTGCGACATGGAAAAAAGAGGATGTCAAATAAGAAGCGCATGTGAACATGTGAACGCCTCGCGACTTGTCCCACCTTATTATCATGGTTAGTAAGGGGAAGGTGCGACCTGTACATGTCTCAAAATTCAGTGTAATGAAAGGATTACATTAAATGGAGTTTTGAGCTGTAAAAGTCAATATTTCAATCCGACCATAAGTAACAGTTAGATGGTCAGTGTGGGATGAGTGAAAATTCAAGAGATAATAAGTGGGAGGGGTTGAATTCATCAATAGTTTAAAGCAGCCATGAATATTTCTGAAAATAGTGCATAGTGTGAAAGCATATCATGTAAAGGAAGGAAAGATGAAAGAGAAGGGAAGAAACAGCTCACCTCCTACCATCAATGGTATGCTCAGAAGGGGAGTGCCAATGGCATTGTTTAAGCTCATAGTCAGACCCATTAACATTAATTGATCCGGCATCATCGACCCACTTCAACTGGATTGATCCATGGAAAAAACTTCAGAATATTGTGCATGGCATGAGCAAAATAAGAACAACAACAATAATAAATAAATAATCTCTGCGTACCATAATGTCATGGCCTCTGTTCTTGAGTGTTGAATTTGAGGGCTTGTAACTTCGCTTCAGCCTCCCTAAATAGCTCACCACTTGCACCCTTTCATGCATCAAATCTATTGGAGATTGCATATCTCCATTCTTGCATAGTTGCCAATCCTCATGAATATTTCCCCAATCTTCCGGCCCCCTTCCGCTCCCCTTAATGTAATTGAACTCCGCCTCATCCTCTGTAAATGCATCATAATCACAGAACATCAGCAAAAAAAAAAAACATGAGCCAAGTCAAAAGAAGGAGGAGTTCTTGTGAATTACCAACTTCTTGAGACGTTGTTAGGCGGGAATGAGATGCAAGAAGGAGAACGAGGAGAGAATAATAACAGAAGATGTTCATATTTTCCTTTTGTGCGTACAGGATAGATTGTAAAAAGGCTAGGAGAGATTAAAGTGCTTTGTACACCGCAATGGAAAAGTGGGGGGAGTGACAACATCTTATATATAAACAATCAGAGGTGTTACGCGGATATAATGGAGGACCGAATTGTGGCCCGGTCTCCCCCCCCCTTCTCCAACCACCTCCACGGCAGAGGTGGTTGTGAGTGGGGACTGAATTGTGGCCCGGTCCCTCCTCACAACCACCTCTATCAGAGATGGTTGTGAAGAGGGACCGGACCACAATTCGGTCCCCCAACATATTCAAGTCAGAGGTGGTTGTGAGAGCTATAATTCGATCCCCAAGTATAACCAAGGGGACTTTTTCATAAACAACAGATCACCTTCCATTCAAGAAAGTAGCGTTCGAATTTTCCTGTGGACTTTTCCTTGCTTTTTTTCGTTGATCGATCAATGCGTGTGTTGAATCACATCAACTCTTACATCACATGTACGAAAAAAAGACAAGCAGCAGGACACATCAGACGCAACCCATGGACCTTTTCTTCGGGAGAGACTGGGTCATACCAAGCCACGATCTTCAGACCCTTTACCTGCTCTATTGTGAGATAGCTAATAATAAACCAATGCAACATTCCAATTCCCAACTGTATTTTCATAATGTGGCCCCCTACAATATGGGATTGGCTATATTGAAACCAATGACAGATTCTTGCTGCATTGACGGACAGATTTGAGAGATTTTGCCTGAGAAATTGTGCAGGTGGAAATCCAATTTTTTAGGATTCGGGCTAGTGGAAGTGCTTATTTTTTAAGGATTTTCAGGTCCCACCCTCTTCATATAATTTGGAAATCTTTAGGGTCCGTTTGGTAATTTAACTTATACGGTGAAGATCAGTCATCTCATGTACCCACAGTCGGCAAAATCACTTTATAGATTAAATAATCTTCAATTTTAAAGACTTTTAGGTCCAACTATTTTCATAAGATTTGAAACTCTTTAGTTTTGCGGATTTACACACCAAAATACCAATTTTCTCAACGATACACATTAATAATTTGATATACATAGATATCAATATCAGATGTTCAACTTTTACAAATTCTTGGTGAGAAATTCACATTGCATTTTGATTGAGTCATGATTGATAGATCTCTACTTATTCACATTGAGATATTTTAGAAATTGTGATTGAAAGATTGAATAGAGTGATATGTTATCTGAGTAGTGTGTGGGAGAAGAAGCCTAAGTGGAAACAAAGAAATGGAGCAATATAATAGGCCTTCCTACCTTCTTTCCATAGATAAGATAGTTGGTTTCTTTTGGGAAATTGAAAAAGAGAGTGCATTTTTCTTTTTATTGGCTTTTCAAACTTGCCCTTTTCTCTTTCCAGTTCTTTCCTAAGTAACCTAATAATACTGGTGGCCTCTACCTCATAAAAACTTTAATTGTTGAAATGCATGCCCTCTTCTATGGGACTTCGTCCAAATTTTACTTAATTAGACCCCATTGTGAGATTGAATTTCTTATTGAATGAATAAATAAAGTATACAAAGGATATGTATTTTGTATAATAAGGACTACTTTCTCTGATAAAACACATAAATAAAATATAAAAAAATGGTAAATGTATTTTATTCATTGGGAATTGAAATTGTGGAGCTTAGATTTTTAGGTATTGAGAAGTCATTGCCAAATTGAAGTATAATGCTTTTTATTCTTTTTTTGAAAAAAAAGACGACTTGTATTCTTTCAATTAAAACAAAGAAAGACATAAGATTTCTCTTGGGATCACCATTTGCCTTTATCAAACAAAATTTTGTTTTGGCGCTTTTTAATGTCTTGTATCTAAATCAATGTAATGGACCTCAAACCCTACCTCATACTTAAACTTGATTTTTTTTTTTAAGTCAAGCCAAATTTGGATTTTTTTAAATCATCAAGGTATACAATTTGGCTACATTCAATAGAAGAGGAGGACATACATTAGAGAAGTTTAGGATTTCAAAGAATGGTCCACTCATACATTAGACAACTACCCACTCTGTAAAATCTCTCTGCTACCCCATATCTTCTATTCTTTTCTGCCCCAATTTTCCTATTTTCATTTTATACAACTTGCACAAAGGAAAAAGGTATTCCTCATAATCTCAATGTATGATTATTTATTTCAATGCATGGAGATACCATGCTGAGCACGAATTATTTTGCTAGTGTAACATTATAATGTTAATATATGTGGGGCCGTGTGGTCCACTTAACCGTACGCCCACTAGTGAGTCCTACATTGGACGTCCAATACTATTAAAGACTCCTCTTATTTATTCTCTATTTAGAAGTCCTATTGGACTATAGTTAAGTCTTGCTTCTGAGTTCCTACTAGAATTACTGATTAGAAGGAGAGTCCCACTTAAATCAGTAGTTTAACGATGGAAACAAAAACTACGAGAAAAATATATAAATATATATGTCTAGGTAACTTTCGTTCAAGATTGAAATGTCCTATCTACCAAGTATTGCACGTATAACTCTAGAAGTAAAAGTGCCTTGCCCCTTCATCACACGCCCATCAAGCCATGAATTTATGTATGCATGTTTACTTGTTTTATGCCTCGTGTTATTCAGATCCAATCAGATTAAGTTTCATCTTGTAATTGCACAATAGATTTGATCGAACATGACGTACAATATATGCAATCTAGAAACTGACTTATTCTAAATTGAGATTTTTGTATATACCCCCATAAGGTTTGTAAGATTTGTTATAAATAGGCTCTTGAGGCTTTAATATTTGTCAAGATGCCACTGCATTTTCTTTTAAATACTTTTCATGTCCCCAAAATCAATATTCTTAATAAGAATGGGAAGTCACCATGAGATTTATCTTGGATTTTTTATATAAATGACAATTATGCCCTTATATACATTAAACAAAATGAGTATATTATTATTTACTATAAAAGTCATTATTTTATCTCAAGTCCCAATGATTTCTCTCAATAACTCTTTCTTATACATGACCAGGAGTAGACCCAGGTACAAGGGCCTGGGGACTGAAGTCCCCACCCATATGTGAGAAAAGTTTAAAATCCCCCCTCCCCTCTCAAGTTCTAAAAATTAATATATATATTTTAACATTTTGCCTCTTTCCCAATATTCCTTTTACATAGAGCCAAACACCACCCCCTCGCAAATTCTAAAATTATTATTATTATTTTTTTACATTTGCCCATTCCCCCAATATTTCGTTTACACCCCTACATAAGAAGCATAATCATGTATCTTAAAACTATCATCAATGCAATGGTGAGTCATGTATGGATTGGATAAATCATAACCGATTATAAGTACAAATGTTGATTGTGGTCATAATCAATTTGGGCTTATAGAAATGAGCTTTGTATTGATAAAAAATGAATTTATGAATAAAAATGAATTTATGAATGGTTGTTTCCTCCCACTAAGTGCAATTGTTAATGTTACTTGCTTTATAAAAAAAAATTGAGTCTAAGCTTTTGAGATAATGCATATAAGGATAAAAGAAATGGACAAAAATGTTATTTCGCACTAAAAACGTATGGTGATTGGTAGACTATTGGTTTTGGGGATACAAAAGGTATTAAAATAAGAATGGAGGGGCCTATTTGTAAATACTAAAACCTTAGGGACCTATTTACAAATTCTACAAACCTTAAAGGGGGTGTATACTAAACGCTCTTCTAAATTTTCCTGCAACACAGGTCCAAATAATAAATAGACAAACGTAGTGTGGCATCTGCTGGTATTTTAAGTGACTAGTGGAGCCCTACACGTGCAATGCACGTGCACCGAACACACAGTTTTACTAAGAAAATTTTTAAAAAATAAATCTTTTAAAAAATTTAGTAGAAGCTGAAATACATTTAAAAATCAACTTTCAACAGAAATTGAGTGATTGTAAATTGCAAGGCCCGTGCAATGTCCAAATACAACTGACAATACTTTTTTCATGATATAGTGAGAAAAATGAGATCTCAAAAGACCATCGATATGGAATTTATATAACTTTTTGAGGATATAAATCACATATTTCTAGATATTTTATCATGAATGTGTACTAAGAAATTTAAATTTACTTTATTTAATCTATCAGGTCGACTTATCAGTTTCTTGGTAGACTTGACCTGCTAAAGTTGGAGTTCAGTCAAAAGCATAGTCAAATTGATAACCTGCAATTTTATAAAAAAAATAAATAAAAACTAAGAACCAAATGAGCTTACTGTTTTAACCAATTACCATGAACATTAGATGTTCACTACAAAATCAGATTCTATTAAGGGAAAAAAATAATTATATCCCACCTAAGGACATCAAAATAAAAAAACTGAGATGGTGGTTTTACTTTTAACTTATAATGAATAATAACATCTCACACAGAATGTCAAGAATAATGAAGTAATCCGGCTTGTCCTCAAGCGACATGAATCAACAATGGTGGAACTATTATATGAACTTTGACGAGTAAGATTTGCAGAGCACCTGTTGATTAATATTAGTATTTAACATGTGTGTTGTTTTATTTTATAAGACGGACCACTATCAGGTAAAAAGAGGCAATACCTCTCCAAAAGTCAGCATCTTCTTTTTTCTTGATATAAAGTGCTATATTTTATACTTAGTAATAAAAGAATAATACAAAGTAATCATAGAAGTTTAGTTAAATGGAAGCTCACAAATAGAGATATCCATAGGGAAAAAAAACCAAGAAACAAAAAACTACAAATACAAATCTGGCAAAAGAATTGGACCTTCCTCTTAAGAAATGCATAAGAATGTAACCTAGGTATTATAGATCAACTATTCTGCTCTGTTCTGTATAAAGGATGAGAGTGCTGATCAAAGTAAAAAAATTTCGAAATGAACAAAGACAAACTGAATTTGTTGCAGCTTAACATCAAATAATTATTTTAGTTGTTTATACTTAAAACGATCACTTCATTCATTGACTCTGAATTTAGTAGTAAAGTTAGCATAACAAGCAGTTGCTATGAGATTTTCGTTTTTCCTTTAAGGAAATGCATGACGCTTCATTGAAATATATGAAAAGAAGAAGAACAACAACAAGAAGAAGAAGCTTGCAATGATGAAAGAAATAAATGTGTTAGAAAATGATCAAAGTTTTTCAATTTAAACCTGATGAGTCAGAGCAATAATAAATAAATATATTCATGCCCTTGAAATGCCCTTTTATAATAAAAACATTTACAAAAGTTATATATTAAGAAGCTAAAAAATTGTACAGAACAACAATAATTTTACAATAGCAATCTATAAGACCTACCATTAAATTGCATTTATGGAATTATCTTGAGCAATCATTAATATTAGAAGAGAACCAATATTTAGTAGTAGTTATCACATTATCCAACTTGTGATTATTCTTCCAACAGGGGTATAAATCAAGATCAATATAACTAATATATTAGAGTGAAAACTCAATTATTCTATCTAAATAAAATACAAACATATGAAGCATAAGGGAAAAGAAAATTTAAATTTTTTTTTCATTGTAACTTTCATTAAAAGAGAGAAAAAAAAACAGGGCGGACATAAAATGAGTTAGTTTGTACATTTCACTTTCTTATTTATGATATTTTGTCAGTTGTTGCTTTTTTCTTAAAAAAAAGAAAGAAAAAACTAAACATAAAGCAATAATGCAAACGTAGTACTTGTATATATTGGATTTGCTTATAAGTTTTGGAGGTCCCTATACCTTTTTCAAAGGCCATAATAAATAATATATAACTGAAAGAACATCAAATTACAAATATTTAAGGTTAGTGCACAAAAGATTAAAGGGTTAATATTTAAAAAATAATAACAAAGGGTTACATCCGTACAAAGAAAATAATCTCATATCTTCTGGAAACCTCCCGGAGCTCTCAAATTTCAAATACAAATACCACTCAAGTATCTTTTACTTCCACCAAAAAATAAAAATAAAAATAAAAATAAATAAATAGAAACTATTTGCACAATTAGTATTGTTTCAGGTAAAAAAAAAGAGAATGTTAATTCTTTCGTATGTAGTCAATTTGATATTTAAATTATAACACAACCACCAATTAGCCACCAACAACAATAACAAAAGTAGCAAGGTAGCTAATACCTTTTGTCGCGACTTTTAAAATGATTTTTAAGCTGATGGCAAAGTATTTAAAAGTGCCCACAAAATTATAAGTATTGAACACCAAAAAAGTAGTAAGTAAAATACACTTGATTCCTTTTCTTGCATTTTGTTGGGCAGGTGTGTAGTAAAAAAAAAAAAAATACTAAGAGGGGCCTACATCATGCAGTTTATTGAGAATATCTATATATATATATATATCTTTCTTTCTTTCTATCTATCTATCTATAATAATACTAAGTGGAGCCCACATCTTGCATTTGATTGGGCAGGTTTGTAGTGAAAAATAATCATATTAAGTGGGGCCCACATCTTGCATTTTATTGGACATGTGTGTGGTGAAAAAATACTAGACTTTAGTGAAAATTATAAGTGGGCCATGGTGTGTAGTGAAAAGTATTGTCATTTTGTTCTCTTTTATAAGAGTAGATCGATAGATAGATAGATAGATAGATAGAAAGAAAGATAGAGATAGAGAATACTAAGTGGGCCCACATTTTGCATTTTATTGGGCAAGTGTGTAGTGAAAAAATATTATACTTTACTCTCTTTTATATAAGGGTATCAATGTATAGATATAGATATAGGTATAGAGATAGAGATAGAGAAATAGTAATAATAATAATTATGTATAGATTATATTATTATTATATAGGTGGGGCCCACACAAGTTCTTCTCTTTTATAATCTTATTATTATTATATAAGTGGGGCCCAAGTTCTTCTTTTTTAGAAGGGTAATAATAATATATAGATTATATTATTATTATCTAAGTGGGGCCATGCAAGTTCTTCTCTTTTATCATCTTATTATTATTATTATCATCTTAAGTGGAGCCTACATTTTACATGTGATTGGGCAAGTGTGTAGTGAAAAAAAATAAAAAGTTGTGCATCTTGCTTTCTTTTCTAATAGTAGTATAGATTACGACGAGTCTGTGAATTTGTGAATTGAATGAGGACGCATAGTCTTCCAGCCAAAATAGAAAGAAAGAAACAGATACACTTAGTCGTACCTTGTGACGAAGGAGAGTAGGTGTAGAAAGGAAAGTCTCAAGAGGCCGACTACTTGTTGAAGAAGGTGTGCTTTCAATTTGAAGACTAGAACCTTCTCACAAGTAGATGAGTTCTTTTTCCCACATGCAATAACTGAGACTAGAAGAGATCATGTGAGACGTGTGTTTGATATAGAAGACTGTTTAAAAAATGCGCGAGGCTAGCAAGAAAATCAAGTATGGAACTGTGGATCCAAGATTTGTATTCAATTTTTAATTGGATTCTGGATTCAGGTGCACCTAGCATGAGCCCTAGTTAAATTTTGATTTGGGTCAATGGATATTGGCGCTCAAGAAATTCATTTGGACGTTGGAGCCCACTTGGCCAATGGTGGACCCAAAGAATTTTCCTCAAAGAGGCCACCAAGTTAAAAGGAAAGAAAAAGAGAGGGAGTTATATGTAAAAGAGGATATGATTTTTAAAAAAGGGTTTGGGGTGGGTGGTCCACTTCTTTTCCTCTCCCTACCGTTGGCTCATCCTATAATCAATCTAAAACCACACACAAACTCTCTCCTTTCCATTAATTAGCACTTACCAAAGTTTTACATCATCCCAAGTTTGTGGGCTTTTGGACTGATCATGTAAATTTGACATCCATCAGACTTTATCTAATGGTTAGATTTGACAAGTTCGTGAACCCCCTTCCCCCACCCGAAAGAAAAAAACTACTCTGCCCATGCTTAGATATTGCTTTTGTTTGTATAATTGACTCTAATAAGCATATAATATATAGGGTGATTTCTACTGCCTTAGAAGCATGTCAATTACAGGGATAGTGTGATAATGGAAAAAGATCTTTTTCGGATTAGATTTTGAGAAAAAATTCCTTTTTCTGTTAGTTTGGACAAAATATCATTTCAACTTGATTGTAACAATCATTGGTTCGGAGATTAAGGTTTAATGATTTTGTAAGTTTCAGTTTTGCATGAAGCTCGAATGTAATTTAAAGTAGTGTTAAATTAGGCTGAAAGCCAATGGCTTGAGGGTTAGTTCTGGTCTCAATTTGGTTTTTTCTTTATATTATATCTAAATATGCATAGGGTTCCAGTAAGCTAGGCGCTTCTCCATTTGATTGACCACAGGTCCATTTTGTACTTTACGTACCTGCATGTCCCAATTTGTTTCCATCCCATCCCCAAGGAGCCGTTTGTGTGCCCGAGCTGTCGTTTCCTCTTTCATGGCACGAAGGCCAAATCTCCTCTAGCATAGAAAACATGCCTAAAACGCGTTGCCTCTATTGAATCGGTCCTGCACCAAATGACAACGAAGAAGTCACCTCGCTGAAGATATCGTTGAACGAACGCCTGCTGAAAGTTCATATGGACCATGGATTAATTAGTTGTCACAACAAAAAATTAAATGCAAAGGAAAGTAGAGAAAACAAATTGATATGATGGTACATTTGTCAAATTACACTGTAACGCGATTAGATTCTTCACCAAACGATATTTGAGTTTTTCCTAATCTTGCATTGAATAATACAGATGTCAAGAGAATGAATACTTTTACACTATTTCTAGACGATTTTTTTGCTGATCTGTTGTGGGAACGTGTGGTCCATCCATCCTAAATTAAACCTGTAAATGGTGACCCATGGTACAGCTAAAAGCCTTGAACAACAAAGTTGAAAAGTTTCCTTTACCACTGATGCACTACGGCTGTTGGCTTTTGGTGCAAGGTTATGTCAGTAGGTTAAGACCAAACATACACATTTCTCATTTGGCAAACCACTCAATATTGTCCTTAAACGTGTTTACATATTGGTGTAGAAACAATCTCTCTAAAATAAAAACAAGCTGTTTTTATGGGTCCAAGCCAACCTCTCCCATTCATGTAATTAATGTCTAAGAGAGTCTCTATTAGCTAAGCCTAACCTTACCTTGACCCTCTAAACGGGTTCGGTGGGACCTGAATCCGATGGAACCCAATGCAAAAAAACATGCCAGCCTGGTGGATTGAGTCCAGGTCTAATCCAAAATCCACATCCAAATACTGTAATGATGAATCTCACTCTGGATTTCATCAAATTTATAGTGAAGGTGCATATTTTGCAACCACAAGGTTGTGAGTTAAGTCATGTTAGCATGAGAATATATAATGGATCCCACTCAAACTAAACGGCCTAATAATTTTATTTTAAAAAAAATTCAAAAATAATCTTAACTTTTTTGGAGTTCAAAAATAAAGGACTATATGATTTGGGAATTTTAAAACAGTCCACACTTCTTTCAATCCTACTACTTTTTCATTATATCTTTCTTTACTCACCTTCTCTCCTTGGTAAGTTAGTAGTCATTAGATAATTACGATGGTGGTCATCTCGGACGGTGTGGATTGCATATCCAACAATTCCCAGCCCATCCATCAATCTCATGATATTATTGTTATTTTACATAAGAAAAAATAAAAGAAAATCAAACCATTTTGGGATTCTTGCCTTATTATTTTTTGATTATTACTGTTATTATTATTTTTGCGTTTTGTCCACTTGAAAAATTAAAACTTAGGAAGCCTGCTTGGTTTGCACTTGTTGGAAGTTTCACATTTCTACATGTAGGCATTGCTTAAATTTGTATTTATTATTTTACCTTGAACATTGAATGAAGAGGGTGCAGAACCCACAAAATCAACTCATTTGTGGCATGAGATGGTGACATCCATGATGGACCCCTTCTGGTTGTGCGGTGGACTGAAAAGACCAATTTCATTTCAAATATCAACCACAAAGGAAAGATAATAAGGATTGCTGGTAGGTCCCCGGGAGGTGAAGGGGTAGGTGGGAGAGCGAGGAAAGAGGGAGGGATGAAAAGGAAAGAAGAAATGAATATATAAAAAAAAAAAAGACAAAAACATATAAGCTCTCTCTTTCAAAGAAAGGGCATTTTTGACATTATAAAAAATAAAAGTCGTTGCCATCAAATGTGAAAAGCTTAAATACTGCTTTGAAACTTTCAAAAATAACGTCCCTTATGTGAAAACTCTGAATAAGTTAGGAATATTGTTGAAATTCTCGTTCTAAATTTTCATAACTTCTATAGATATATATATATTTTTCGTAGTAGGCTTTGGTGGGCTGGCCCAACCCTATGGTGAGGGAAGTGGATCACAGGTGCAGTAAGAGAGCAATGGGATAAAGTAGGACAGCTCTCGGGTGAAAGTAGGTGACTATCCAGATTCAAATATTAGACAGTATGGTAAAAACTACCGCCTCTTACCACTTTGCTAGAGTTTACAACATAAAGCAGGACCTTCTTAGATGAAACCGGGGTGGGTCCAGGTAGAGAGCCTATGAATGGATTGGGAGCAGATAGTCTTCTAGGTGGATGGATCCAAGTTTGCTTATAAGCCCTAAACACCCCGGATTCAACTGGACCTCCTATTCTCATGAACGCATGAGTAGGTGGTGAAAACGAAGGGGTCATAAAATTGAGGAGGAGGAAGTCCAATCCACTTGTTAATTAGGTGACCTACACATGATCTTATTTTCACAAGTTACACGTCATATATTAGAAGTCAGTGTCGGCTCAGGGGTGCAAACGAGTCCGTGTCAAAAGGACTCGATTGATAGAATAAATCAAGGGTTCAAATCCGACTCGTATCTTGACTCGTTTTTAAAAAGGGGATTCGGCGAGAGGTCTCTGAACATTTCACTTTATTGCCTTAGGTCCACAATCTTTTTTTATAGTGGGATAAGCCATTAATAATGGTCAACTACTATTAAATTAGTCACGATTAATAAAATTCCACTAATGAGATTTTCAAATAAAGTTCAAAAAACAGGAAACAATTTTCAAATAAATTTCAAACACGCAAATAAATTTCAAAAGACGAAAATAAATTTAAAAAAATATAAATAAATTTCAAAAGACGAAAATAAATTTCAAAAGATGTAAATAAAATTAAACTCTAAAAAAAATAATAATTTCAAAAAATACAAATAAATTTGAAATAACGCAAATAAATTTCAAAAAATGCTATAATATCAAAAGAACATAGAGAAATTTAAAAAGACGCATATCAATTTCAAAAAATCTAAAAATTTTCAAAAGATGAAAATCAATTTAAAAAGATGCAAATAATTTTCAAAAGATGAAAATCAATTTTAAAAGATCAATAAATTTCAAAAAAGTGTAATTAAATTTAGAAAAACACAAATACATTTGCCACAAACTCGGATAAATTTGTCCAAACTCGGATAAATTTTTCCAATAACTCATATAAATTAGCCAAAACTCAGATAGATTTGTCGAGAGCGTAAAAAAATTTATTTCAGAACTCAAATAAATTTGCAAAAAACTTAGATAAATTTTCAAAATGAAGATAAATTTGTTAGAAACTCAGATAAATTTGTTAAACACTCAAATAAATTTTCCAAAAACTCAGTTAAATTTGCCGGAAACTCATACACATTTGCCAAAAACACAGATAAATTTCTCAAAAACTCAGATAGATTTGCTTTTGGGCTTTGAAACCAGGTTAAACTTGACCCGACCTCACCCGGACTGGAGTCATCTTCTTCCTCCTCTCGTTCTCCTGTTCCAGAACAAGAACCGCAGGCCCACCGAACTATCGTGCCTCCTGTACGTGACCCGCGGCACCAGATCCAGCACCCTCTCCCTCATCCTCACCTCTGCCGCGGGTATCCCCATCAGCACCTCCGAAATCCTCACACCCTTCATCACTACCTCCTCCTTTGCTATAAACACCACACTGCATCAGGCTCTATTGATTTCATTCAACCAATTGGATCATGAGACATGGACCACATAGGCCCCACTGCATTTCAAATCCTAAACTACACACACAGTTTAATAGTCTACAGTGACTCGAATTGAAGAAGTGGAAGCCAAGCAACCATGTGGTGCGCCAAAGCCAAAATCATGGAATATTATTATACTACTATCCTTGCCACTGCATTAATGGTGTTCAGATGGACACCCCGCCACTATCCCGTCGAACGTCGCCCTCCTCGTCGGCGTGTCCCCCGGCGGCTGAAGGCAGAAGCTCACCCGGAGCATCGTCCTCATGTACCGGATCGGGTCGTGCTCGCACACCCCCTTCGAGCAGTCCACCTCCTCGCACACGCCCGTAGCGTTCGTGCACTCGGTCCGTATGCTGTGCCGGATGTTCGGCAACGACGACACCCCTCCCCCGCCAGCGAACATCATCAGGTTCGTCCGGCGGGAGCGGCGAGCCCGCGCGAGCCACGATTGGACCACGGAGGGTCCCCACCGTTGTCGCTGAACTGGGCCTCGGTTGGTGAGAACGAAGAAGATGAGCAGCATGGCTGCTATGTAGTTCGGTTTTCCCTAAACAGAGAGGAAGAACTAGGTTGTCTCGGTTCTGTTGCAGAATAGAACGATTGACAGATGGAGAGACTTGCAGAACCCAAGCAAAGCGAGTATAATCACATGAGAGAGAGAGAGAAAGACTTCTGTCATGTGAGAATTTCAATATGGCTGTCATGTTCAAGCAGATCGATGAGCTCTCCAAGAACTCCAATGGCGTCAAGGTCTGCAGAGGAGATGTGGGTTCGAGTTCCAATGCGAACAAGAAGAGGAAAGTGTCAAAAGATTAATACTTAATTTGAAATTTGAAATTTCAAAATTTTATGCCTAAAATGGTTGAAAGGGTAAATTAGTAATGAGAATTGTATCCAGGGACCTCTCGCCGAAATATGTCCAGCTTGATGGACTACAGGCCTTAGAGAAAAAGTTGATGGACTGGAGGCCTTACAAGTCCTATATGAGGGACCTTTCGCTAATTATCTCTTTTTAAAATAAGTTATAAACTTCAAATAGGCCCGATCCACATAACTAGCACTCAGTGTGGATAAACCCGCATTCAACCTGGACCCAACTTGCAGTACTGTGGCCCAAACCCAACCCATTTCAATTTGAGTTAAGTTGAAGGCTGAAAAAAGCCCAACACAAGGCCGACTCATTCCATATACAATAAATATTAAGTATCAAAATATTAGGAGGATTTTATGGAAAAATTTCCAGGTATTTGATCATTTCTCGAAAAGCGGCCCCCCCGCGCAGATTGTGCAGTACAAATAGGGTTCATGGAACTTGTTGGATCGCAATATCAAAACCTGCAATTGTTTTAGGGACCCCAACCAAGATGGGGAAGGAATCGTTTATCCCATTGTTCCCAATGTTCAGAACTTCTAATTGCTTACAATAGGTCAAAGACCTTGGCAATGAACCTTCTAACCAATTTTTGTTTAGATTGAGTGCCTGCAAACTACATCCACGCCCGAATCTCTGAGGAATGATGACGCAGAGGTCGTTCTTCTCAAGATTAAAAACCCAAAGGTTGTCCGTCTCAACGAAACAATGACGAATTGAACCGCTCAAGTTATTCATCGACAAATCAAGGGCTGTTAAATTAATTGCATTACGAAGGGACGAAGGGATCTCTCCACCAATGTTATTATCGGAGGGCTAGAAAAGGAAAAAAAAAGTGTCACTGAAATGCAAAGAGATGTTTTCCGGGATTATAGAAGTGAAGTTGTTGTGCAAGTAATCTAGAATGGAAACTGAGTGTGGTGGAATTGGAATTGGCCCTTGAAGTTTGTTGGAATGAAGGTCGAGCCAATTATGATTTGAATAGATGGGTCCTATGTCTTTTTTTTTTAATCATTGTCATTGCCCATGAATTGCGTAACTACTCACAAGTCCGTCATGGTCTCACTCTGCCTTTTCCGCTTCTGGCTTGGCTTTGGCATCGGCGACGACTACCCCTCTCTGCCACCATCATGTCTGAGTATATAAATAAGAAGACACGAGGTGCCTTCATCGTTGCTGTCTTCGCCATGTAGGGCTTCGGCATCTTGGCCGGCAGCATGGTCGCCATCATCGCCTCCACCTCATTCAAGGCCAAGTTCTCTGCCCCGCCTTACTCCGTCGACACCTAAGGCTCCACTATCTCGTAGCCCGACTGCGTATGGAGAATTGATGAGAACCTAAATACACCATTTAAGCCCTTCAATGAGGACTTTGATAGACCTACAGATGATATTAATTATCATTAATTATAGTAATTTCATGTTTATAGGCGCCTTAGGTGAAAAGAAGGAATTCAAAGCTAAAATTGGAGAAAAATAGCAAGACTTCTAGAACTGGACAAACTGCCTCCGGGCGTCACTACACCAAAAATCGAAAATTGGAACGGAAAAGCGTTCCTAATCCTCCCGTTCCTAATTCGTTAAACCGTTCCAATTTCCGTTCCAATTTGGTACCAACCGTTCCTAATCCAAATTGGAACGGAAATTGGAACGGTTTAACGGATTAGGAACGGGAGGATTAGGAACGCTTTTCCGTTCCAATTTCCGATTTTTGGTGTAGTGCGTCCTGACGCCAGACCCCAGCAAGTGACGCCCAGGTACTGCCTGCTGGTGTCCGGATGCCAGTCACGGGTGGACCCTGTCCCCCTCCGCATTTTGAAGTGATTTTTTAGCAAAACCTATAAAAAGCGAGCCAAACTCGTTTTAAGGTCATTCAAGTTTAGAGAGAAGGAGAGGCTGGTTTTGAGCTTCGGAAGAAGCATTAATGGGGATTTTGTCAAATATTCTTCATCAATCTCATTCCATGAGTAACTAATTATCTATCTTAGAATTGTGATGAAGCCCTAGTTTTGTGTTTATGGTGATGTATAGGTTCTAGGGTTTTATTTTGGATGCTTTAATAATATGACATGAATTATATCCATGTATTGGATTTAATTATTAATGCAAGATCTAGTTTTGGTATTTTATTCTTGTAGTTTGGAATACCAGTCATATAACGATGCTTGAATATGTGTGGAATTAAATTTAAGTTAATCTATGCCATAAAGATAGGTTACGCTCAGATCAAAACCTGCACAATTTATTTAGTAACTTTGTGAATGTTTGTAACCAAAACGAGTCTTTAAAGCATGAACAGTGAAAACCTAGGTTTACATTCGCCACTGCACGAGGCTGGGGTGGATTCGCACCCTAAGACCTTTCTTTAATTGGATCAAATCTTGTCTTTAAATTGCTAATTTAGGAATGAAACCTATCAAATCAACACTTCATTTTCTAATTGGATTAACTTAGGAATTTTGGAACTAACACAATTTAGCCCTTTTGTCCTAGCGGATACGACACTCGGTTAACATCCTTACTCTCACGAGTAGAGATAGTAGATAGGTATAAATTATATTTGCAAACCTTATTTTGGAACGAACAAAAATTATCTTCATGTTCGGTACGTTGACTTCTGCTCTCACCTACTACTGGCGGATCAAGATGCCGGAGACTGCCCATTACACTGCCCTCACGGCGAAGAACGCAAGGCAGGCGGCGTCTGACATGTCCAAAGTATTGCAGATGGATATCTAACTAGAACAAGAGAACCTAGAGCAGCAACTAGAACGCTCGAACACGTTCGGTCTCCTCTAAGGAGTTCCTCCGCCGCCACGACCTCCACCTCCTCGGCACCACCACCTCCTGGTTCCTCCTTGACATTGCCATCTACAGCCAAAACCTCTTCCAAAAGAACATCTTCACCGCAACTGGGTAGATCCCGTCAGAGGAAACCATGAACGCCTTTGAGGAGGTTTATAAAATCGGGAGGGCGCAGACCTTCATTGCGCTTTGCAGCACTGTGCCGGGGTACTGGTTTACGGTGCACTCATAGACCACATTAGGCGGTTCACCATTCAAGTAATGGGGTTCTTCTTCATGACTATTTTCATGTTCGCGCTTGGAATTCCATACCACCATTGGACGTCGAAGGAGAATAGAATTGGGTAAGTTGTCATGTATGCGTTCACCTTCTTCTTTGCAAATCTTGGGCCTAACAGCATGATGAGAACCTAAGTACACCATTTAGGCCCTCAATGAAGACTTTGATTTACCTACAGATGATATTAATTGGCATCAATTATAAAAATTTCGTGTTTACAGGTGCCTTAGGTGAAAAAAAGGAATTCAAAGCTAAAATTGGAGAAAGACGGCAAGACTTCAAAGAACCAGACAAACTGCCTCCGGGCATCCGGACGCCAAAGTCCCAAACCCCAGCAAGCGACGCCCGGGTACTACCTACTAGCGTCCGGACGCTAGGCAAGGGTGGACTCTGTCCCCCTCCGCGTTTTGAAATGATTTTTGAGCAAAACCAATAAAAAGCAAGCCAAACTCGTTTTTAGGTCATTCAAATTTGGAGAGGAGAAATGGAAGCTGGTTTTGGAGCATCGGAAGGAGCACTAATGGGAATTTCGTCAAGGATTCGTCGTCAGTCTATCTCCATGAGTAACTAAATCTCTATCTTAGGGTTATGATGAAGCCCTAATTTTGTGTTTATAGTGATGTATAGGTTCTAGGGTTTTATTTGAAGGCTTTGATTATATGACATGAATGCTATCAATGTACTGGATTTATTTATTAATGTAAGATCTAGTTTTGGTATTTTATTCTTGTAGTTTGGAATGCCAGTCATATAATGGCGCTTAAATGTGGAGTAAAATTTAGGACAATCTATGCCATAGAGATAGGTTATGCCTAAATTTAAACCTACACAATTTATTTGGTGACTCTGTAGATGTTTGTAACCAAAACGAGTCTTTAAAGCATTACTAGTGAAACCCTAGGTCTATATTCGCCACTACACGAGGCTGGGGTGAATTCGTACCCTAAGACCTTTCTTTAATTGGAACAAATTTTGTCTTTAAATTGCTAATTTGGGAATCAAACCCATCAAATCAACACTTTCTTCTGTAATATGATTAATTTTGGAATTTTGGAACCAACACAACTTAGTTTTTTTATCCCAGTGGATACGACACTCGGTTAACATCTTTACTCTCACGAGTAGAGATAGTAGTTAGGTATAAATTATATTTACAAACCCTGTTTTTGGACGAACATAACACAACGTTTATATTGCCTGAGGAGATATTTCAGGCGAGACTGAGGTCAAAGTGCCATGGAATATCAGCGGCCGTTGGGAAGGCCGGGGCGATTGTAGGGGCATTTGGATTCTTGTATGTAGCGCGGAGTAGGGATCCAAAGAAGACGGATTAGGGGTATCCGTCGGGGATCGTTGTGAAGAATGCATTGATATTGCTTGGGGTGACAATGCGCTGGGGCTTTTGTTTACAATGTTGGTGCCGGAGTCAAAGGGAAAGTCACTGGAGGAGATGTCACTGTATAGTTGCAGTTTGGTGATGGTCATTAGTGGTGTTGAACATAGTAATGTTGTGGCGAAATAAAGTCTCCCTCTCTCATCACGTAGTAGTGATGATTATTCTAAGTTACTTTTAGTTGTTTTATTTTTGTTCGAATGAAGTTTATCTGACATTGAAATGTTTCTTTAGCCCACATTTATGTTGGTTTTTTTTTTTGGTTCTTCCATTCCATCATCTATCATTGAAATGTGGATTTAGAACTTGCTTAGATGTACATCAGCCTGAAATATAGATTGATTGGTTTGCAATTAGGCCTGGCAAATGGGTATCCGATTCTCCACTTACTCGTAAGTTTCAACAAGTAAAAAACCGGGTCTGGACCCATTTTAGGTTTCGATTTATAAACGGGTCCGGGTCAGAACCCAATTTAGGTTCCGGTTGATAAACGAGTATGGTTCCAGGTCAATATAGGTTCCGACCTGTGGACTTGAGACCCGGCATATGAGCCTTTGATATTGCAAATTATACCTCAAAATCAGCTTTTTTCTGGATAATTTTATCTATAATACTGGAGGTAGAATAAACTTGATGCATTGTTATAAGTTGAATAATATACTTATTTTAAGAAAAAAAGAAGAGTAAATAGATATTATATTGAATTTTAGAACTAGATTCCAATCCTCTAGAGGGACCTGGTTCCGAAGCCGGATCCGGATTCGGATTTTCCCATAGAAACTGGGTCTGAAATCAACAAAACAGGTTCCGAGTCAATATAGGATCCGGAACCTGAACCATTATTTAGATATGGGTCCGGGTCTGGGTCTATTGCAACCGTATTTGTAATGGATTTTGGTTTTTTTTGTCCTTATAAGTATTATTTTTAAAATTGTAAACATGCCTGTTAATATGATCTGAGTGTGGCCCACCTAAAACCATGAATTCTGAAACACCAGTGATCATGCTGAACCATGAAAACAAGAACTCTGAAATACCTTTCCTTATGCATTCCTAAGTAAGGATGCAAGACCGTATAAAAGGAGAAGGGTTGCGTTGAGGCCTAAATAATGAGAGTGATCATGCTGTGGCCTTAACTGGAGTCAGGGAATACGAGATGTGCAGAAGATCTTGTGTACAACCGGATCATATGGGTACATATATGAGCTATATAATAGAATCGTATTTTACATTAAACCCGTCCTATTTCAACCTTAGTCGGTCGTTGATGTGAACGACCATGATCATCGGGATGGATGATCGTATCGAATTACATGGCCAGTTGAGATTGAGCCAATGGATCAAAGGCCCAAAATAAATGCATTCCATCCTGAAAGGCCTGCACTTGACCCAACCCACGGCTTGCCTCCATCAGCAAAAGAGGGTCCACTCTTTTGTGGGTCCAAAAATTGGGCTTCCACAAGTCATGCACACGGCCCCTTTCCTCGTTTTCTCCTCAAATCCAATCTTGTATTTAGTATGCCAAAAGATCTCTCTCTCTCTCTCTCTCCCTTTTAAAATAAGTCATAACCAGGGGATTTTTATCAAGAGCTAAGGGTGTACACGGATCAGATTGGTGCGGATTGGGCCAAAGCCGTTATCTATGGATTGATGGATTTGGAATCCGTCACCAATCCGTTGCTGTTAAAAACCGATCCAATTCGATCCGTGACCGAGTCGGATTGGATCGGATTAATCCGATCAATCTAATATTATAAGAAAGATATCAACCATGTTGTAAAAAGTTTCATATTTGACCCTTTAATTTTTTTTCTTATTTTATATTTAGACATCTTAACTTATATTTAGACCTTTAAATTTTTTTTATTTATATTTGATGTCAACGGATCGGATCAGATTGAATCCGCGAATTGAGGGTGAAATCCGTCACCGATCCGTTGCTAACGGATTACAAAATTTTTAATCCATCATCAATCCGTTTACCTTTGGCTCGGTTAAAAATTCGCGGATCGGATTAGATCGGATTGATTTTACGGATCGACGGATTTTTTGTGCACCCCTATCTAAGGGGGTTCATGTCCAACTTGTATATGACTCGTTTTTAAAATAAGTCATAACTAGCACTCAGTGTGGATAAACCCCCATTCAACCTGGACCCAACTTGTAGAACTCAGTTAAGTTGGAAGCTGAAAACAGCCCAACACAAGGCCGACTCTTTCCATATACAACAAATATTAAGAGGATTTTACAAAAAAAAACCCAGGCATTTTGGTCATGTCTCTAGAACGGCCCTCGCAGATGGTACAATACAAACAGGGTCTCCCAGCACAAACGAGTCCGTCTCTTCTCAAAATTGTTAAAAAAAATAAAAATAAATAACAACAATAACGAAACAATGCATGACAGTCCCATTTGAGTTGCACAATCTACGGGAGCCCTTATCAAGAAATGGCCAAATACCAGGAATTTTTCCAGTAAAATCCTCAAATATTAAAATGCACCCTAATCTAATGTTTGTTCTCCTATAATCGGTAACCTACCCATATATCGCAGGTCAAATCAGATTCTACCAACCCTCAGATGAGTTGAGCTTTCCATTTTGGAGGATAATATGAAACTTCCACCCTTTTTTCAGGCTCATTGTTCTTCCAAAAGGCTCATGATCTTTGTCCAAACAATTGCTCAAATGCTTGTACAACTGATAAAAGCTTGATTTGGCCTGATCTAGCCAGACTTGAGTGATTAAATGGGCGGGCTTGGATTTGACAATTATTGCTTGTGTCGGGCTGAGGCTGGATAGAGGCTGTTGTTTCTAAAGTTGGCCCATGTTGTTAGGGTTGGGCATGGATTTACCTCAGCCCGGCCCATGAACAACCATAGGGCACATCCGAGCAAATGACAAATAACAAATGGGGGCTATCAACGGCTCTAGCTTCTTCCAACACCAAAAGGAAAAAAAAAAAAAAAAACATTTCACTAGGCTCATGCATTCTCAATTCTTAGTTCAACGTAGACCTACCCACCCGGGCATTAGTGAAGTGGATTAAGGCATGAGTTTGCTCCCAATGTCTTGTATTTGAGAGGTGCCCTAAATTTGCCGAATGTGTATTTGTGTGGGTTTAGCGGGCGCTATACTTGAAAATAATCTTGTTGGGTCAAAGACCTCAAGGATACCCAATCATAAAAAAAGTTCAACCTAGACCGAAAATAGGTTTTAGCTTAGATAGAAGAAATCATGTCTTTCTATTCGATAACTATCCATGCCAGACCTGATAATCCTTAGCGCTAAGGTGCTTTCCAGCAAGTCAAAATTTTGGGCCTACTTGATTTAAAATTAATCTCAATAAATGTTTGATTGTTTCGAAATATTTGGTAAAGTTTATGTGAATATTTGATTTAATTAGCATCAAGACTTTTTCCTCTTTTTTCAAAAAACAATAAAGGCAACCTTTTCAAACACATACTAATGTCTAAATTAAACCGAATTAACATCTAGTACTGAATGACAAGTTGGTCTGTACTACCTTCACCCTAGCACTTTACACCCAAAATATAAAATGTCCCCAAAAGATCACAATAAAGTAGTAAGCAGTTACATATAACATGGATCAAGATCATACAAGCAGTTGTTTAATTTTCACTACTTGATGACATGACATATGCAAATAAACCTAACATTATTTGACACTATGTTAAGTCACACAATACCATACCAATGTATTTGGCAAGCAAAGCTCACAGTCATCATCATATCAGCGTTAGGAAAAAAAAGCAACAACAACGTAGGTCCAACAACGACGACAACAATAATAATAATAATAATGCGTAGTAATTCAAATGGATTGGAGGGCGGTAGGATGGTAGCCCGGCTCATTGAGAAGCACTTCACGTCCGCAGAGGGGCTGTATGGGTCTCGCATTAAATATTGCACACTGCCAACAAATAAATAAATCAAGTTACAAATCCATATGCATGCATAATATCAGCTTTTGCAACAATACTTGCATTGCATTAGCATTTTAGGGCCACATTCATGATACATCACAATGCTTAGAAAAGTTAAAGAAGAAGAGTGAAGTGGGGAAAAAAATGTAGGGGTGCACATTGGCTGAGCAAAGCTAGTCCAAGATATACCAAGACTAGTTCAATAGTACATTCTATGGGCCAAAATAAATTTTAGGCCAGACCATTTACACAAATATTGGACCATTTGTGTTGATTTTATTCAGATGATCCATTAATTGTTGACCTTTACAAAACACAAGTCCGAGAAAACACATTAGTTTCCGGCCCGAAATCTCTGGATTAGGCCCAGCACATGAAAATAAATGGTGAGGACTCAAATCCTTACTGGTCTGGCTCAGCTCATATGTGCAATAAGATTGAGGGAGGACCATCAAAAGAGACTCAACTCAACTCAGTCAAGTTGACTGGAGTTGCTCTTGAGTCCTTTGAATAAGGCTAGTCTGACGAAGTCTAGACTGTAAACTCCAACTTCAATCCTACTCAACTCTCCTTTAACATGATTTTGGGTCAGTCTTGAGTTTCAATTTTCAAAAACAGAGCAGGATCCATTGTTTAAAACCCAAAACACAGACTCGGTTCAAAACCTGCTGACTCAAGTGACTACAACCACGTCTCACTGAGTTTCTTGTCAAACTGGGTCAAACTCACCCAGCTGGACAGCCCATTGAGTTGAGTCAAAATCAGCTCAGCCAGTTGAGTCAATTCTGGTTTAGTGTGGTTTTTTTTTTCTCAAAGAAAGATCGAGTGTTAAAACAAATGTAGGACCATCCTAAATCCTAATTCCTTGTGGTGGTTAAGGTACTAGAAAGTAGAAAGTAGAAACTCACATCATGGACTGCATTCCTGAGGTTCTTCACTTGATCAAATGAAACTGTCCTAAACCATGGCTGAGACATTGAGATAATAAGTAAGACTTCTGCTCTATAAAAAAAAGTTAACAAATGGAATTTGTAACTAAATAGAGTTCAGTAAGAGAGTGAAGTTCTGTACCTCTTTCAGTACGGTCCACACAACACCTTCAGAGCAGGGGGGAGTAGGAAGAGAGCCAATGTATCTGTAGTACTCCCAGACATTATCCGTTATGATTAAATGGTATGGGTCAACCACACCTACTACAGTCTCATTTACTTCGCCATCTGCTATGATATTTAAGGGGCCCCTGAACTGAAAAGAACAAGAAGCTTCATACGTGTGAGTAAGATGTGAACCCACTCACTACCAGGTGCTGTAAAAATAGGTCCACAGTTTGAAAAATTGACTGGACCAGTTCTGTCTCGGCTGAGTTGACATAACTGGGAAGGGCATCAACTCATCAAGTGAACTGTACTGAAGTCTACAGAAAACTTGGTCAAACTCACACAAGTAATTCAACTCAACCCCCTTCCAGGTCTTTAAGACAGGTCAAGTAGAAAGTTCTAAATTAGCCTAGCTAGAGAAGCAAACGTGTTGTTCAAAAGGCTTGAGACTTTTGTTTGGTAAAATTATTTCATGAGTAAAGTTGAGGGAACGGTCAAATAAAGAAAGATTAAAATTAGAGAGGGTCAAATGTGCCGTGAAAAGGTAGTTTTTGACCTTTTTGGTAAAAAGAGTTTTTTTCTCATTTAATGGCATGAGAGAATAACTTTTTAACTTTTTTTTAATAAAAAATATCTGTTTTATGCAATTTAGTATTTTTTTTATTTGATCCCTCTTTTTTCTTCTTTCTTGAATTGACCATTTATTTCATTTCACTAGTTAAGTAACTCTACTAAACAAGAACCCATGTCCTTTGCTAAAAACATATACACTATAGATGAAAATGGGTCCTCCAATACCCACTTGATCCAAAACCAAATTTGGGAAGCAGTCCATAATTTGGATCCATTCTAAATTTATGTCCCTTCCTAGGTAGGTCCAATAGGTTTATTCCCAAGCACCCAAATTCCTGAATTTTACCACCGTATATTTTATATAAACATATGAATGTAGTTGGACCTCAATTCTGCTGTGGGTTAAGGTCCAGCCCTTTATATTAGATTAAAGTATTAAAGTATGGCCAAAGGCTTGTACCCTGGTTTGTATCGGGTCAGACTTGGAGTCCATGTGACCATTCCGAACCCCACTCCTAAATTGCACTTTATAATTTTGCAAAATTACATTGATCCCACTTTGGGGTCCATGTATATGATCAGTTTGCTAAAAATAAATGTTCCACACATGCTCCATTGGTCACAGCAAGTGAAAAAGTAATATCCAAGCAGCAAAAAGATTTCACTTTTCACTAAATAAAACACAAATAAGCTGGATACTATATTGATTTTTAATTTTTCATCTCACTTTAAGTTACTTTACTTCACATTACTTTCTTGATAAATTATTCAAACATCATCAAGGGTCAACAGTAGATCCATTGAAGCGTACCTCCTTGAGGAATGGGTCTTCTCCAAAACCGATTTTATAGAGAATTCCTATTACAGCCATCCTTCCATCCGAGCTTTGATGTACCATGCGTACCTCTAGGTCTACCCTGCAACATTCATCTAATTGTTGTTATTATTATTACATTATCATAATCTACTCTTTCTTCAATTAACCAAGATAGCAATGCAAAACCAAAGCTTTTCTATGCCCAATGTCTGCCTTTCATTGATATCATGGTTGTTCGCATTTTCTTTTGTATAAGAAAAGAACTAAAAGAAAATTGTTAAAAATTTGAAGCTGATGGAAATATAGGTCCCCTGTGTTGTTTATTTCAAGCTAAAACCATTGCAAATTTGTATGTGTCATGGTCATGGTTTAAAATCTTGGTCTCGGTCGCGGTATCGGCCGGGCTGAAAAACCGATATGATATCGGTATCGGTTGCGGATATCGGTCCGTCGCGGTTATCGCGGTATGAATTTTTTTTAATCCAAAAAAATTTGTAAAAATATCCAAAAAATCCAGAATATTAGAAAATGCTGGAAAACAATATTTGTTTCCATTAATAACAACAATAAATTAAAATCTCGGTCACCTTAAGTTTTGAGCCATGTCTATGTCACGGCTGTCGCAGTTCAATGTCTTTTCCAGTATTTTATATAATGCAAACATTAAAAATGTTAAAAATAAAAATCTAAATCATGTTTATGACTATGAGTAGATGTAGATCTATTATCTACACACTATTAATAAGCTATTGATCCTTTGGTATCACAAATATCCTAACAAGTAATAACAATTATTTATTGGAAAACAAAAATTAATAAAATCATTTTCAAAATCCTAAATATATAGATCTAACATAAAAGTATGTAGATCAATCATTTACACACCATACAATGATCATGAATCATTAAAACAACATATTTGTTATAAAATCCCCAAAAAATGATATATTATAATTCAAATATTAAAAAATCCGAAAAAAAAAAAGGTTCAAAATCATGTGTATGAGTAGATCTAGCATGAAAGTATGTAGATCTAACTTCTAAATGAAGAAAACAACACAATTACACAAGTGAGTAAGTGACAGACCTCTATGCTTCATCTATAAAATTAAAAAAAAAAAACACATAATATGCTTTAAGTTGATTTCCTCTTACCTTAGATAATATTTTCTTCAAAAAATAGAAGTGAGATTTGAAAATATGCAAGAGAGATAGTGGCTGCTGATATGGCTAGTAAGAAGTTGAGAAGAGAGGAGAAGAAGATAAAGATGGGGGAAAAATATAAAAATTAGGGTTCTCACCCTTTTATATATATCTTGGTCGATATTTTCAAAATATCGGCTGAGATATCGATAAATCCGCTATGGACATTATCTCGGCGGAGATGGGCCGAGATATTGAAGAAAAAAACCGCTACCGATATCTCAGTGAGATATCGGTGCGGTATCGGCCTGTTTTTAAATCCATGGTCATGGCTAAATCATTTTGCACATTAATCCCGAGAGACCTTGCTGTTCATGTAATCTTGAGTGGCCTTCATGCTAATGGGATTTCCCACACCTTTCCATGGGGCTCCACCTGAGGATGGGGCTGAGGATCGAAAGATCTGGATGGGCCCTACCTCCCACCAAGTTTGGGGCCCACCCAATCATCGTAGACCCTTGATCAATGATCCACCAGGCTTCACTCTTTAAAAAATTGGCCGTCGATCCACATGCAGTCCATTCAAATGGTATTAAAGAATGTGATGACATAATTCAGGGGTACTCCATGTGTGTGGTCTATTTGAATGGGTGATCAGATGGGCCCTATTATGGGGTCTGTACTCGAAGACCTAAAAAAGTGTATGCACTGGATAATTTCTACACACACCCACCACTGTAGAAAGTTAATGAAGGATGAAAGAGAAGTGAAGAAGTAGCTCACCCCCAACCGTTGATGCGATGCTCAGAGGGTGAGTGCCAGTGAACCTGTTTCAGCTTATAATCAGTTCCGTCAATGTTAAGTGATCCGGCATCACCGACCCAATTCAACTGTTTTTACATCAAAAAGCCAAAAAAAAAAAAAAAAAGGGTAAGTTTTGCTTCTAAATTATATTAAGGAAGCATATGGAATTTTAGGGTGTGGGGGAAGGAATAATAGTAACAAGAAATAGAGTCTATATATAAAAATGGAGAGAGCGGAAGATAAGGGAGGGATACACAAATAGGAGTAAAGAAAACTGAAATTTGATTGGCATTTCCTGAGAAAAAAATATGAGGAAGAACATATAGATGATTATGCACTCTACTGAATTTTATTTTCTTAATATACAGTAATCCTTCATTTCTACCGCTCAATTAGGAAATCGAAATCCCTCTCGATCAAATAAAATCTCTTCATTTTTTTCCTCCTTCTCTATGAGGAAATTGCATCACGCAAAATGGGTAGAAAAGGGATTGTACGAAAAATCAAAACAATTTTCTTTCCTACTGTGATTTCATCTCATCACACAAGCACCCTAGCCGTGGCCATTGGGTTGACAGCTTTAATATGATGTAACCATTGTAGAGCCACTTTTGTTTGTTAAAACCACAAATCTCCCTTTGGTTAATTGATCTTGTGAAGAAACTATAGATTAGAAAAAAAAAAAAATTCATCTGTGAAAAATCATAATTTTGTTATGTCTTACTATCTTCATGAATTTTACCGATTACTTCCTCTTAAACCTAGCTTTAGCATTTCAGATGGTTGGTCACTCATTAGCTTATAGAAGCCAAGTTTAAGAGGAAGTAACCAGTAAAAATCCCTTCTTTTTTCTTACCATGATGCCATGCCCCCAATTCACGAGTGTTGCATTTGCAGGCTTATATCTTATCTGTAGCTTCCCTAAATGCCTCACAACATCTACCCATCCGTCCCAAAGTTCTATTGGAGACTGCCTGAATCCAGTTTTACAAATAGTCCAGTTCTCATTAAGATCTCCCCAGTGCTCTGGTCCCCTGCCACTGTCCTTTTGGTAATTCCACTCATGCTTATCATCTGTTCCAACACATGAAACTTTTGTAAGAATTGAGACCAACAAAATCAATCAACCACACGAGAAGGAAGGTAGGAGAAGAAGAAGAAGATGATGATGATTATGATAGAAATAACTTTGTTGTGATTGCACAATCCACTACCATATTCTTGTGAAGTGGTTAGGGGTGAGTGGGAGACAACAAGGAGAATCAGGAGTGTACAGAAGAAGAAGCCCTTCATATCTCTCTGTTTTTTAGGCAGACTGATTGCAGATGAAAGGAGAGGGAAGAGCAAAGACAGCTTAAATAAACCTCAAAACCAAAGACCCAGAAGTGAATCTTGTTGGAAATTATTTTCAGAGACAGAATCTTTCCATGGTCGATTATATGGGGCCACAGTTTAAACGTCGTACCCATATGAAAGAAAAATGGTATAGTAAAACAAAAGCATGATACAGCAATAACAGAAGTCATTCCAAAATCCAAATCACCTAGTACTACACCCAGGTATCAACACGTGGAAAGTTGGATAAGAACGGTCCTGACCTGATTGGATGTTCCATGAACTTGTCTATTGAATTAAGAGTCTACAAATTGAACGGTTACAATCATCAAACGAGAGTAATCTTCTAATTATATGCAATTCAGAAAAAAAAAACTAAGTTTTAAAAAGTCTTGACGTATTTGAGAGTTGTTGGTAGGACTCTTATGGACGCTAAAAGGTGGGTCCCACAAGTAGATTTGAACTGCTATGATGGTCTCACCAGTTGGACTTGATCATTTCTATTTGGTTTTATAATATATCACAGGAGTAACCAATTAAAGAAAGGGGCATTCGGTGACAGGTCCCTGAACATATCATTTTATTGCATTAAGCCCACAATCTTTTTTCATAGTGTAATAGATCCTTTTTTTTTCCAAATTTGAAGACATAAGATGTCTAATTTACAATTTCTTCAAAATCATATCCCATGATTAGTAGGATATGCCATTAATAATGGTCAACTACCATTTAATTAGCCAAGTAAATTTCAAAAAGTGTAAATAAATTTCAAAAGACGAAAATAAAATAAAAAAACGCAAATAAATCCGAAAAATAAAAATATATTCGAAAGAATGCAAATAAAATTCAAAAAATGCAATAATTTCAAAAAAAGCAATAAATTTCAAAAGAAGGCAGAGAAATTTAAAAAGACGGAAATAAATCTCAAAAGATCCATATAAGTTTCAAAAAATATAAATAAATTTCAAAAGATGAAAATCAATTTAAAAAGACGCAAATAAATTTCAAAAGATCCAAATAAAATTTAAAAAATATAAATAAATTTCAAAAGATGAAAATCAATTTCAAAAAATTGAAATAAATTTCAAAAAGTGTAAATAAATTTCAATGGACGCAAATAAAATTAAAAAACGCAAATAAATTGAAAAAAATGCAAATAAATTTACCAAAACTAAGATAACTCAATTTTTCGAATTTCAGAAAAATTTTCCAAAAACTAAAGTATTTTTCCTAAAACTCAGTTAAATTTATTTTAAAAAATTCAAATAAATTTCAAAAGAATAGCCTGAGTTTGGTTCAAAAACTTAGTTAAAATTTTCCAAATGGAGATAAATTTGTCAGAAAGTCAACTATATTTTTCGAAAACTAAAATAATTTTTTTTAAAAAACTCAAATAGATTTGTCCAAAACTCGGATAAATTTGTTTCACAACTCAGATAAATTTGCCAAAAACTCAGATAGATTTGTCCAGAACTCAAATAAATTTATTCTAGAACTTAGATAAATTAGCGAAAAACTCAAATAGATTTGTCCAAAACTCAGATAAATTTATTTCAAAACTCAAATAAATTTGAGCAAAACTTAAATAAATTTGACAAAAGCTGATAAAACTCATATAAACTTGACAGAAACTCATATAAATTTGTTAAAACTTAGATAAACTCGATAAAATCTCAAATAAAGTTGTTTCAGAACTCACATAAATTTGTCAAGAACTCAGCTAGGTTTGTCCATAACTTAGAAAAATTTGTTCTGAAACTCAGATAAATTTGTGCAAAATTCAAATAAATTTGGAAAAAACTCAAAATTCAAATAAATTTAAAAAATCAATGGAGGACGGAGGAGATCAGATTAGATCTTGAAAATGGTTCTTTGCTGCATCATAGATCTACTGCTGATCACGAGATCGGTTGGCCACATGCAAGTTGAGAAGAGGGGTTTGATCCCCATGCTGAACGTGGAAGCAAAAGAATAGGATTGGTCGCAACCCGAACTTGGACACAACCTGGCCCAGATCCCTTCTTCTTCGTTTTGGTTTCTGTAACCAGAAGCAGTTTTCTTCTTAGGTGATGTGAGGTGCAGCAATAGCGGACGTTGGCAAGTCGAACCTCCTTCATGGTGGTTTGGAGATGGATGTGCCCGAGACATAGCTTGTTATGAACTGATTTGTATTGGTTGATTGTCTTCTTCATTCAATCAGATTGCGAAACGAACAAGGACATTTGAGAACCATGGGTTTTGAGTTGACTTCAGTTTTGATGAAGTATCCGATTTCTACGGCATTAGATCACATGTCTGTTGTTTGAATTAATATCTTCATGACACTCTTTTGTCCTTATATCGTTCTCGGTCACTCCTTTGTCCTTACATCGTTCTCGGTCATCTGCAAACTTGAATCCAAATCGAACACGTTCTCTGCAACTTCTTGGATTTGCAAACCAAGTCCCTAGTTTGTTTTATTTTCTTCTCTTTAGAACCAACAGAGAACTTTGTTTCCTCTGTAACGTGGTTATGTGCAGGGTCCGGCTACACTCACCAGAGAAGAAGGAATGAACCTTTGGTAGCTACCCAACCATCGCCGAATGGGGTTAAAAAATCCTGAGGATTGAATCTCGTCTACCTAGGAATGAGGAAGGGGGATCCAAGATTTGAAATTTTAAAATTCAAATATGGTTGCCTAAATAGTTGAAAGAGGGCAAATTAGTGATGTAAATTATATTCAGGGACATCTGGCTGTAAACAGCCTAGCTGCTTGGACCAAAACCCTTAAAAAGAATTTTCCTGGGCTGGAGGCTAGAAATAATCAATTCTAGGGACCTTTCGCTAATTATCTCTTAAAGAAAATATCTATCACAACGGTTTTCAAGGGATGAATTTTGATGAACAGGAAAAACATTTAATATGTTGTCTGTTGTCATCAAGTGTAGAAAGTTTCTAGCAAACAAACGGTCCTCCTTGAATAGATGGGGAGAGGCGACATCGGAGGCAATGTCTTTTTCACAAACATCTTAGGTCACATCTTTGAATTTATAGCATTAATAGCTCATTATATGTTAACAGACATATAGGGTTAGATCGTGTGGGTGTAGTGTTATTATCCTTTACAGAAGAAGAGCATCCACAAAAGGAAGTGGAGGTCATGAGATGAACGTTCACAGGTGTCACGGGAAGATGGAATGGAGCCATCATTCCATGGCCATGAGACAAGGTGAGAACCAAAGTGGAATTGGCTCTACTGATTTTAGATGTGAAGGGTCATTGTCCACCTTTTTTTTTTTTTTTTTTTGTTTCTGCTAAAAGGGTCAGTGTCCACTTGAAAAGTGTTTTTGGCACCATTGCAACTGAAAATACACAAGTTTCCAAAGCTGCCTACGAAGGGGCAAAGAGGAGGGAAAAAATAGATGAGAATGCCCCTGGTTTTAAAAGAAAAGCTTTAGGTCATGTTTTGTTACAAGAATTTTGAGAATTCTTGTTTGTAGAATTTTGAGAAATTTAAATACTGCCTCCTAAAAGTAGAATTTAAAATGCTCAACTCCTCTCTAATATTTAGAATGTTGGAATTCTGAAAATTCGTAAGGTTTTTTTTTTTTTTCTAGTAAATCTGGGAATTTAGGCACACAATCAAAGAAATAATTTTTAAAATTTTAAATTTAAATAAAAAAATCTTCTAGTAGTCTTTATTTCACATAGCCATTATTTAACTGCAAAACTCATCAACTCACATCAAACTGCCTAAAAAAGATATCTAAGAAACGAGAGAAATGAAATATAAGAAGTGATGATGTCAACCCAATTCAAAGAGTCTAATAAGCCTCTAAGGATGTAGATTTTCATCATGGATTGGTGGGTCTGTAGAGAAGCACTTCACGCTCGTGGACTGCCTGCGTGGGTCTTGCATTCCTTTCTGCATTCTGCACCCAGAAAAATAATCAGCTAAACCATTCACAGATCCAATGCACCCAAATTTTTTTTGTTGTATTCTTTTGTGTGTGTGTTTTTTTTTTTTTTTTTTGTTGGGGGGGCGGGGTTTGAGTTGCAAGTTGGAGGAATTCTTACGAAGTGTGTGGCAAGGTGAAAGAAAATAGGATTCAATTGCAAGTTAGTGGAATTCTTACGAAGTGTGTGGCAAGGTGAGAAAAAGTAGGATTGCACATTGGCCGGGGCCAACTTGAAGATGGTTAGTTATGGAGCCTAATTCATGGGATAGATCAACCCACAAAACAAGACTAGATGATGGGCCAATTTGTATTGACTTGGAGCGACAGGGAACCACATTTAGTTGGGTCTTTAGAAGGTATAGATAGGTTCAGGGCCATGACCATTCTTTACTGGGCCAAAATATCAGGCTTAAGTCCATTCTCTGCCCAACCAAGGCTGGCCGTTGCCGAACTTGGGTTGACCCATGTCCAGGAAAAATGTTGCTCTTTCTGTAATGCATTTCTTAGCTCCCACTGTTGGTCTCGATTAGAAGAGAAAATTAGTGGTTAGAATATGGAGACTCACATCTTCGACAGCCAACCTTAGTAATCTCACTTGCTCTCTTGAAACTGTCCTAACCTGCAGTCAAGACTCAAGATATTGAGATGATAAGATATACAATGATTCTGTGTGGAAACTTACACACAAGAAAGCACCATATAGTCATTCATAGATAGGAGAATTTGGAGGGATTTAGGGGATAGAGCAGATAGAGTACCTTTCTGACAATTGTCCAGATGACACCTTCAGTGCAGGGAGGCGTAGTGAGAGAACCCAAGTATCTGTAATACTTTCTACTTCCCATCTTTAAATGCCTTGGGTCTACAACACCTGCAGCAATCTCCATTTCATGTCTAATGGCGACAGATTTTATCTGCCCCATCAACTGCACAAGAAACGCATAGATCCACACATATGTGTGTGTGTGTGTGTGTGAGAGAGAGAGAGAGAGAGAGAGAGAGAGAGATGTGAACCATGACTGTAAATGAGTCAGGTCCAACCTAAGCCGGTAAAAGGTCCGGCACTAAAGTCAGGTTGGTGCTGTTTCCAGAACCAGATGACTGGGGTCGATGGTCTGGTTTGACCCACAAATCAAGATTGACCTGTTATTATGAGATATCATTATTATAAATAAATAAATAATGAAAAGGTGCTGTTACCATTTCTACTTTTTTGGAGAAAGGCCGACCACCTGCCTTTTCTGCTTTGACAAAGAACCTCCTCTTTTAATAGCAAAACCTGTCTTAGTCACCTTTAGTGGCAAAGGAGTCCAATTTTGGACCAATTGATGAATTCCACCCTATTTTAGTGTAAAAAAGATGAAGACTTTCTTAGATCTAGCCTACTTTAGATTAAATTGAGGGTGTTAATTGCTATTGAATTAACTCGAATTCATATATATATTTATATATTGGTGCTACTGCTTTGAATATAATCCAAATGGAGACAGAAACTACATGGGGCCTGTTTGTTTCCCTCCACTACATGATCCTCGCTAACAATCACATAACTGTCACTATCAATTCCACTCCATTCTTCCTTGTTACTTGGAACCATTTCTTCCGTGACCCACACGGGCCACACCCACCAACTAGGTTCCTCAGGATCCACATTGACCATGTATTCAACCAAATGCAAATCTGGCCCTACACCTACAACCAAAACAAACCTCAAAATTCTAACAGCAAAAAATTTCAGAATTTTGGAAATTCTACACTTTTAGGATTACCTAGTTTCGAAACTCAGTAAAGAGTCTCCTCAGCATCCAAAACGTGAGGAGCCAAATGCAAAAGAGGCAAATTAACAAAGTATGGATTTGTCATCATTGCAGCATAGTGATCTGGAGTTTCTTTATAAGAAATGAAGAACCTGTGGCTTCTTTAAAAGGAAAATTGCTGTTTGGTGTGACAGTTGATTGCTGATTTATAGATTCAAGTTGTGTCAAGAAGCTTGAAGAATCCACAGTAGCTATAAGACGCTGGTATAGCTGCTTAATAACATTATTTGAATTGGATGAGGCTCAAAACCTTTTTCTTAATAAGAGAAAGTGTGACAATGACTATAATGCACAAATTTGTAACAAGAAAGGGGGAAAAAATTCTTAACAAGAAGATCAAATGTGTCTGTTGGTAGTAAGAAACTATAGCCAAACATATTCATTCTTTTGACTGATAGCTAGTAAGTACACAAGCCACAATGAGACACTAGAAAGAAAAAATTAATTATAACACATAAGTATGGGTACTAGTTCGAAATTCGGATCCCAGACAATAGGATTTGTGAATTTGGCTTATAATAGTATGGGTCACTGTTCCATCAAGTTTTTGCACCATGAAGTTATCAATCTCAACCTGTGCCGCTGGATCCTATGACAATGGAATAACATATTGCAAGTATAATATTAAAATCATTAAAATCAATTGATTTAAAAATATTAAATCTCATATATGTTATTCAAAAATGTACTTGAATAAGATATTTAAGATGCGTGATCAAGGATTTCTTGCTTACATAGAGATAACCAACAGAATCCTATATTTACATAAACTGAGTCTACTTTTGTCTCCTAAAAAAGAAACATGAATAATTTATGTCACTTCTGCACATTTCTATGGAATATGTTCCATAAAGAAAGGAAAGCCTCTGCCATAAGAGATACTTAGTAATAATTCTATCATCAAAGGCTATAAAAACACCCTTGTCTTCTTTTCCACACCCTTTCCCACTAGCTAGACTTCTAGTCGCAAACATATCAGATCTAAAATAAAACAGAAGAGCAATTTTACATTGTTTTACCTTCTTTGTAACTTCAACAAGGATGGTATCTAGTTGAGGAGCAGCTCTTGCAAAGAAACCAGGCCCTTGAACTGCACAGTCAACATTAAGGTAGGCAACACCTTTAGAGCCCAAATTCTCAAGATTCTGCTCAATCCACTCAGTCGATCCAATCTAAAACAAAGAACACATCAATTACCATCCATCAATCTCCATGTGTGTGCGCGCGTGGGCATATCTGTACTTTTTTAAAATTATAAATAAAGTTATTAATAAAAAAATACAAGCACATGATCAAACATTACACATTATCTGTGAGAGAAGCACCATCCTTGGGCACTGTATCAGCCAACTCATTGGCTTCTCTAAAAGCATGCTTAAACGCTAAAGTAACTACAGAGGAGATAAACTGGATTTCTTCAACCCTTTTAAAAGGTAAAATACCATCCTTCTATTAACACAAAACTGCAAGTTGTGAAGCAGGTGAGGCAAATTTAGGATTGCTGATGGGATTGACAATGACTACTATAAACTACCTACCATCCCAAACTCTTCTGCATCCCAGCTACTGAGAACAATGGTCCTTCTTGGTTTCCACCCCAAGACTGAGCTGTAAAGACCCTGTCCCTCTTTTCTTTCCATCTTCCTTGCCTAGCTTGGACTTGTAGGTGCTTGATGATTCCATGTTTCCATTTGTTAGTTTTATTCATTTTCAAATAACAAGACAGAAAAGAACCCAATACATCCTTAATTATCGAACCTAATCCAAATCCAACGAAACAATGTACAAACTGACCATTACTTACGTGAAACAGGTGTGATGTTGCAAACAACATGACATCATCAGATGCATGACGATTGTCGCCAATACATCACTTCAAAATGTCTAGTTTTATCACCTGCACTGGATCGATCCCGTCACATCCTGTATCTGTTATGAAATTAATAACTATATCAATAAGAATTCATTAGCATCAAAAGGAAGTAAAAGATGGTTCTTTGTTCATGCAATTATCTTGTCTAGACCAAAAAGAGTGTAAACTACCCCACACCTCCTTCCATAGTTTATGAACAAGATGGTTCTTTGTTCATGCGCTGGATCGATCCCTAATGTGTCAGGCCTAGGAGCCCATTTGGATCTTCGTAAACTACAGTTTATGCACTAGGACCATTACCTCGGCTACACTCTGTGTTTTATTCTTTGCCATAACCAACTACAGGTAACTTGATTAGAACACAGCTAATTTCTAGTAGTCTAAATAGGGCACTAGCAATAGTTCATGCACAACACCACCTAAGAATTTGAATTGGCTTTCCACCTGCAGGTTCTGCAGTTGCATGGACATTTCCAAAGCGGAATTCACTTAAGAGTTAAGACATCTGTTTAGCAGGGCACAGATCCATGTCCTTTACAGGAGAAACAACCAACACATGAAAGGATATCAACCTGGTGAGTTAAGGAAATACAGCTATATCAGAGTAATTATGCTGGAGATGAATTAAATAGCTTCTCATTGCAGATATACGGTGTAGAGATAGTTATGAGCCCAGGTCAATAGCATTCAACTATTGCACACCAAGTCACACCCTTGGTAAGAATTAGATGGAATCCTGGCCTTAAGGATGAGAGCCTCCAAAGCAAATCAAACTGGAGAGGATGGGTTGCTGCAAAAATGTGGCAGAAGGGACACGAAACAATTGATGCAAGCAGCAAGAAGATGAATTGAAGAAGGTGAGCCACATTGTTTCTTGGTCATCTTAACTGACAGGGGTGTGGACCTTATTGCATCTTTTTGCAACAAATATCAAACGCCAGAAAATTGAAGAAGACAATGGAGAAAGCTAACAATTTAATTGTTGACATTTTGAAGAAAAAAACCATGTGTACAGAAGATTCTCAAAATGAAAGAGACACATATATTAATGGTTAAAATTAGATCAATATAGACGGTAGCAATGATTGTGAAGGTGAGAAAATAAAATATAATATGTACATCTCATAAATTTCGACGAGTTATTATGTTAAAATTTCAAGAGAATAATCTATTAACCAAAGGGTCGCATCATGATCTCCAGTAGATGTGCCATCACCAGCAGAATTGGAGTTGATCAAAGTTTTCAGTGACAACTTGACTATTCTACACATGGAACAGCTTGGCCAATGGGGCCCATCAATGTGTAATCACTCTCACCAGAAATTCTACATACCCAATCAAATTGTTACAAGTGGACATATAAAACAAGATGGCCCATTTTGTCAATCATCCATTTGGATAGATGGTTATGATGATCTGACTAGTAACATTTCACCACCTGCATATAGACCATATCCTGGGAAGTCCTTGCGTGTGCACACCCGTCACAAACCCAATACAACATCTATCAAATATCGCACTAGTAGGGGCAGGCTGCTCATATCCTTAGGGCCTGTTCATTTACTAAAATTCCTAGAATTTTTGTCTGGAGAATTCTTGAATTCTGAGACAAGGTGGAATTCCAAAATACTCCTAAGGGCATGAGCATTTTGGAATTCCACCAAAATGCAAAGAAGGTGGAATTCCAAGAATTCCTAAAGGTTATCATGTGCTAAAATTCATAAATTCCTGTAAAGAAACATGAAATTTGAAAATGCAAGATGTCTCAAAAACCCCAACCACTAGAATTCCAGTCAGGATTTCTAGTAAAGAAACAGGCCCAAGTCAGACAATATATATATAAGGCAAAGGTATGAATACAGACTGACATGATGTTTCACTTCATAAACTTTCTCCCCAGTCCCAACTTTACTACCAAGGAGGCATCAGAACTCAGCGGTGCACCACCCACTTCACTCTACTTGTTGGGCCCAAAATAGATCATGCCCTGCCCATTAGAGAAGCATTTGGCAGTAAGTGTTTGTACATAATATCAAGTACAGTCCTGATGAAGAACCTTATCCATCCCAAAGCAATCAGATCTCTGTGTTAGCCCAGCCCATGCTTAACCATTTTTGGTAGGGGTGGAAGAATCTGACCCAAGCCGCTAATCTGGCCTGCATTTGACCTGCAATAAATATGGGTCAAGAAAACATAACCCTCATTTAAGTGAGCAAGGTGTTGACCTGCATAACCAACACAACTAATTTAAATGGGTTGGGTCAGTGTCGACCACATCTAAACCCATTTAAACATAACCCTCATTTAAGTGAGCAAGGTGTTGACCTGCATAACCAACACAACTAATTTAAATGGGTTGGGTCAGCGTCGACCATATCTAAACCCATTTAAACAGTTTGAAGGCTTATTGTTTTGGTATTTAGAATAGGTTATTTTATTTGGAATGAGCCACACCTATGTTGGCCTTTTGTTGGTCTGCAATCAAAGTCAAGTACAGTCTTAATGTTTGAAATGGATTGGGTAGGTTGGATCAGGTTGGGTTGAGTTAAATGGGTTGACTTGCATTGGATGCAGGAGATGTGGGTCAGACCAGGTTGACTCTCATTGGGTGTGGAGTGTGGAGTGTGGAGTGTGGTTACCTGAACTATTTTAAATGTGGGCCAGATATGGGTTGAGCTTCAGCCCATAGACACCTTTGGTTTACTGGCCCATTTTTACCCGACCCAACCCGTTTGCCACATTAGAGGTTTGTCCCTCTTGGGCATGTCCAATGATGGGATGAGGGACAGAGAGATTGAAAGCAACTCTGACAGCTATGTTTTTGTAGGAGTTGCAGTAGTATCTCCTCTAAGATACGATTGGAACACGTTCGTTTTAAACAAGTGAGATTGATGATGGAAAGAGAGCATTGAAAAATACTAAATTCCCCCAAGTGCCTAGAGATACAAGTAGATGCATTAATCAACTGAACTTGGCATTTGACAAAGGCCAAAGTCTCAGATCAAGTAACTCTCACTCACATGGATCTCATTCATTCATTCACATAATATAATGCAGAAGACACTTTCCAAAGTAGGTAGGAGGTACATATGCTATGCTAGCTTTTGGGATCTGTCTGGTCCCATACTAGTAATTTGTAATCATTAACAGCAATGTCCAAGTCTTGAAGCAAGGCTGATATATTGGTTCTTGACTCTTTTTTTTTTTACTTTATTTCAGCTCTTTTTCTCTAATTTTTTTTTCAAGAATAGTTAGAAAATGATAATTTTGTGAGTCCATAGAAGGTGGAGAGAGCTAAGTTTCAGTGTAGTTTTGGTTTTGGGCTGAACCTATAAAAATCAGTATGGGTGATGGTCACAAATCCTATACAAACCAGGCAGTTTGATTCGATTTAGACCAAGTTTTAGAACAATGACTGTTATGAAGATGATGGGCGTTCAATTAGTTGGAAATGAAGCAAGTGGGGATTTGATTTAAGGAACCACTCCTTGTCCCTTAGATCGGTACTTAGGTAGGTAGGGTACATCACTCCTTTTCTATTGAGGGTATGGTCACCTAAAGCACAGCAAGAGCAAGGTCATCCCATCATTGTTTCCAGTCCCAGTATCATAAACAAAGGCTCCCATTAGCTCTCTATGTTCCCTCAGTATCCCTTCCTTTCTTCCTTTGCAATTTACTTAATTGGAAAGAAACATGATTCAGGGTCAAGTTAAAGGCAGCCACAAAACCATACCCAACTTTCCAATTGTACAGACATAAATAAATGGAGTTTGTGCAGAGTGCACATACCCCCACACACCCGCCAAGGTGCCAAGCTAAATCCATGGGCGAAACATGTCAAGCAAACAGCAGGGATCAGAGGGATCCCAGCATTTCTCTCCGAGTGAAACGCGGGTCTCTCTGCTGCTGCAGCTGCCAATTTAAATTAAAAAAAAGGCAAATATGGAGAGGCCTCCATTATTGTTTGAATATAAAACTGAGACGATATAAGCAGCGACAAATGTAACATTTACCAAAAAAAAAAATTCTTACAAATGTAACAATTTTAGTGCCATACATAAACATTCCATTCCACAGTACAAGCAACCTTACAATATAAACCTAACATTCAATTCATTCCATCTCATTATAACTGGACCATAGCATAAAACTGTAATACATCGATATTTTTGCAAAACAAAAGGAAGCAAATAATTCAGATTTCAGTAAATAAATGAAAAGAAGAGAGAAGAGATGAGAAAGAGAGTTAACCTGCAGAGAGGGGAGAGATGCAGAGGCAGCAAACTCCTGCTGGCTTTGGAGAAACGACCTGCAAAGGGATCAAACTCGTGCTGGCTTTGGAGAAGACGGCCGGAGAAGGGGGCACCGGTTTTCTTCAGTGGGATGGGTTTGCGCCTGATAATTGAGATGAGTTTTTGGAGATCGACAGAGATGGGTTTTTTTAGATCAACAGAGATGGAGAGGGTGAGGTCTGCGTGAGTGGTAATGGAGATGATGCCGATGAGGGAATGGAGATGGAGATGGTGAGGGAGATGAGGGAAAGAGCAGAGAGAGAGCGTCGATCGAGAGAGAGAGAGAGAGAAAGAGATGAGCAGATGAGAGAGAGAAAAGCCAGATCGTGAGAGAGAAAGGAGAGCAGATCGAGAGAGAGAGAGACCAGATAGAGAGAGACAGAGAGAGCGCCATTCGATAGAGAGAGATGAGCAGATGAGAGAGAGAAAAGAGGAAAAAGCCAGAACGAGATAGAGAGAGAGGAGAGCAGATCGAGAGAGAGAGAGAGCGCCGATCCAGAGATAGAGATGAGCAGATGAGAGAGACAGAGAGCGATGAGCAGATGAGAGAAAGAAAATAGGGTTTTAGAGCGTTGGCGGGAGAGGGAAACGAGAGAGATGAGTAGATGAGAGAGACAGAGAGAGAGAGAGAGATGAGCAGATGAGGGAAAAGAAAAGAGGTTTTAGAGCGTTGGCAGGAGAGGGAAACGAGAGAGATGAGCAGATGAGAGACAGAATTAGAGAGATGAGCAGATGAGGCAAAAGAAAAGAGGGTTTTAGAGACTTGACGGGAGAGGGAAACAAGGAAGGAAAAAAGTAAATTTATCTTTACCGACGTTTTATACTAAACGTCGCAATACCTTTTCCGACGCTTACTTTCGTCGGTAAAAAAACGATTTCGCCATTAAAGCTCCCTCATTTTTAATTTTCTTAAAAATAAAATTCAACGTTACGGACGTTTTACATAAACGTCATTAAAAGTTCAATTCAATATTTATTTTACACCTCATAATAAATTTTAACTTTGCCAACGGTTTTTTTTCGTCCGCAAAAAAAAAAAGAAAAATAAATAAATAATAAAATACTTTTACCGACGTTTTTTTTTTCGTCGGTAAAATAAAAATAAATAAAAAATACAATATTTTTATCGACGTTTTTTTCGTCGGTCAAACCAAAAATAAAATAAAAACTACTTTTACCGACGAAAAAGTCGGTAAAATCACTTAAGGTCAATTTTACCGACGTTTTATAATTCGTCAGTAATAATCTCTGATTTTAAATAAAGTAAATTCCAACAGTAAACTTTGCCAACGTTTTTAGGAAAACGTTGGTGAAAATCACATTTTACCGACGTTTTATAGAAAACGTCAGTAAAAGGCTAATTTTCACCGAAGAAATTATAAAAACGTCGCCAAAAAACATGGCTAAAAGTGCAATTTGTTGTAGTGTTTACTCTCACGAGTAGAGATAATAGTTAGATATAAATTATATTTGCAAACCCTGTTTTTGGACGAACATAGCACAACGTTTATATTGCCTGAGGAGATATTTCAGGCGAGACTGAGGTCAAAGTGCCATGGAATATCAGCGGAGGCAGGGAAGGCTGGGGCGATTGTAGGGGCATTCGGATTCTTGTATGCAGCGCGGAGTAGGGATCCAAAGAAGACGGATTAGGGGTATCCGCCGAGGATCGGTGTGAAGAATGCATTGATATTGCTAGGGGTGACAATGCGCTGGGGCTTTTGTTTACAATGTTGGTGTCGGAGTCAAAGGGAAAGTCACTGGAGGAGATGTCATTGTATAGTTGCAGTTTGGTGATGGTCATTAGTGGTACTGAACATAGTAATGTTGTGGCGAAATAAAGTCTCCCTCTCTCATCATGTAGTGATGATGATTATTCCAAGTTCTTTTTAGTTGTTTTATTTTTGTTCGCATGACGTTTATCTGACATTGAAATGTTTCTTTAGCCCACATTTATGTTAGTTTTTTTTTTTTTTTGGTTCTTCCATTCCATTATCTATCATTGAAATGTGAATTTAGAACCTGCTTAGATGGACATCAGCTTGAAATATAGATTGACTGGTGTAAGTGCAGAAAATATACTCGCAAGATCAGGGAGGTGTCTCAAGGGATTTATCCAAAGGACCAGAGAAAGAGCTGCTGGATCTGAGGACCTGAAAGGGGAGAAGAAATAGTCAGATGACCCTGGTTGTGGGCAGCGCAGGGCTCTCCGATGCCTAAGTTAGTGCAGGAAAACTGATCGGAGAAGAGGAAGCTGGTATGTTGTTGCATACATGAGAGTATGAGCATGCTTACCTCTTTTTGGGTCATGGAACCTCTTATATGAGAGAGCCTCCGAAGATGTCAGCTAGTGGGCCTCTGATTTGACTGCTAGGGATCCATTAGCCCAGAGAGTAATTAATGGGGATCCATCATAGCCCACATTGCATTAAATGAGAGTTCAATCAGCCCACGCTGCATTAAATGCAAGTCTTGTTGGGCCTGACCTTGCCTTGACTAGTTGGCGGCTGAGGTCCCATCGGATCCTTTCTTGGACCCTGCCCTGATATGGCTGTAGCCGTCAGATGGGGTAAAAGTGGATGGAGCGGATGGTGCTTATGTCTCGTCAGCACGCGCTCAAACCCTGCCACGTGTCCGGGTGTCAGGTGTGGCCGTCCACGCCTGCCTCGGGCGGAACTCGTCACCTCGGGCGTTGCCGAGGTGAGCTCCCCAGTCTGATGTAGCTTCTCTGCCGAGATGAGGTGTGTCGATAGTGGTCTCGGCAAGTACCACGACTTCTCGTGCCGAGATACCTTCAGCCGAGATGGGATTTCAGCAGGGATCATCGTCATTCTTTTACTTAGCTGGCGCATTAAGGGATGCCCCACACAATTGCCCCCTAGCTTCTAACTCCTTGGGATCCCGGATTTCCTGGGGTCGGTAGCTATAGTTACGAAGAACCGCCACAAGTTTCCGTTTTAACGTCGTCTATCGACGCGTGGCACTCATTTAACTTCCCCTTGCACGCCAGGGGCGGTTCGATTGCAATAAATCGCAATAAACGCCAAGCTCAAATCATTACGGAAGGCGAGCCATCGACGACACGTGTCTCCAACCGATTGGTCAGGCTATTAAACAGGGAACATGCGTGGTCTCCGAAGAGCCGTTTTTTGAATTTTCGGAAGTGGCGCCAGTAAGAGGGCGTCATTGCCCTATAAATAAGCGCTCCTCCTTCTTCTTCCCCTTTCTTACTTTTCCTTCTCGAACGGACATCTCTGAGAACCCTAAGAACCAGAGCTAAGCACTCGGCGCAGAGCCTTCACTTCTTCTCGGTGCTTCCTTGCCCGTCCCCGTCTTAGGTTCCTGTGCTAGTAAGTCTTCTGAGTCTCTCGTCTTCTCCTGCTTTCGTCCAGTCCTTTTCCTTTTTCTCCCTTCGTTTTTTCCTATCAACCATGGGGATTTACAGTCACTGGGTTGACTCCCCCCAGTCTATAGAAAGCTTTAAGTCTGTCTTTGAGATTTCGGGCGATGTCCTCGTCCGGAAGGGTGATCCCGCGGACCACGTCCGCCGATCTTGTGTCGGAGGCTGGATGCCCTTCCTGCTCATAGCGGTGGTCGAGGGAGAGGTCAGGTTCCCGTTGCACCACTGCTTCGGGCCTGCCTCTGTTCCTGGAACCTTACTCCCTGTCAGTTGATGCCGAACGCTTTCAAGGTCATCATGGGCACTGTGGCATTGAACCAGCACCTCCATATAGGTTTAGACATCCGCGACATAGAGGATGTATACGACCTTTGTAAAACGAAGGAGGATACCTATTACCTCCGCGTCAAGCAGAAGCAAAGGGCTTTCGTCACGGCACTGGAGGATTCCAGCAAGTACGCAGGGGATGAGCTCATTTCCGTCTCGGGGAACTGGGAGTTCGGCCCCGAGGAGGAAGTTAGAGCATACAGCATCCCCCGCCGCCCCGGGGTTGCTCCAAGTACGGAATTCTTCATTCTTCGTTCTTTAGTTCTAACTTAATATTCTTGCTTTCTTCCACATTCCCGAACTGACGCTTCTCCAATCTTGCAGGTGCTCGGCAGAGAAAAGTCGGGCTTGCAGGTTGGGTAAGGAACGATTCCTAGCACAGCCGGGTCGCCAAGAGCACTGACTTCTCCAACCGAGCTGCGTGGGCAATGCTTAAATACGAGCCCAAGTACAGGGGCTACTACAAGAGGTCGGAGGCCGTTCCAGAGAGACCTGAGGTCGCGCCCGAGCGGCAGAGGGAGAGCCCGGAGAGAAGGGAAGCCGAGGTCCAACCTGAGACAGCCCCCGAAGTGAGCAGGCGCTCGTCCGGCGCCGAGGCCTTTACTTCCGAAGCCGAGTCGAGCGAGAGCCCGCTCATCAGGCGACCCTGCCCCTCGGTCTTGATCGAGGAGGCAGCAGAGGAGGAGATGGCACCCCGTCGTCAGCCTGCGGTGAAAGACCTGACCCTGCTGGCATTCGGCGGCTCCGGCGGCACTAGGAGGATCCCGCAGCGCACCCCTCCTCTAGCAGTCGATAGGGCCCGCACACCACCCCCTCGCCCGAAAAGCAATCAACAATCCGAGGGGGCCGCTGTAGAGGAGGAGGCCGGGCCAAGAAAAAGGGCCCGGACCGAGCCCGTGATTGAGGATACCCCGGGGCCCATCGTGGTCCCTCCGCCCGGGCCAGCTCCTTGGAGACCCTCCTTGCTTGTGGGTCCCAGGAAGCCCGTGTCGGTGGAGGACCAGGTTCCGGGGAACCCCTCGGTGATGGCGGCCCTGGCTGCCGCCTGCTGTCTTCCCCGGGACATCCCCCCGACACCGGGATCAGGACGACGCTGCGCTTGCAGGGGCATCGATGCAGGCGGGGCTGCTGGTAAGTTCCGGTTACTTTGGCCTTTTTCGAACTGCTCTCCCTGCTATGGTCTTCTAATTGTGCCTTGTTCATTTTGTAGCTGGTGCAGAGATCCCTTGTCAACCTGGAGAGGGCGTGACAGAGTAGCGTCGAAAGAGCTTCCTAAAGGGCCGAAGCAGAGGCGCAGAAGAAAACGCTGGAGGCCGCGGTGGAGGAGATGGGGAGAAAGGCGGCCGAGCTGGACGGATCTGTCCGAAGTCTCACGGTCGAGGTGGAGGAGACCGAGGAGGCCAGCGCTAAGCTCGAGGCCGAGACCAAAACGGCTTACGACGAAGGAGTTGCCGAAGCGACCTCTTTGTACGAAGCGCAAGTAGTGGCCGTCCGGGACAAGGCCTAGGAGCTTGGATGGCTGGCTGCACTGGATAAAGTGGGTGTTCCCGAGGACGACCCAAACTACCAAAGCCCAGCTAAGTTCCCGGGCTCGGCCCCTGACTCTGCCGAAGTTGCCACTGCTGCCCCCGGCTCTACCGAGGTCGTGACTGCCACCCCAGACTTTGTCCCCACAACGGTCGAGGTCCCTCCATCCGAAGGAGTCGACGCCGGCGCTGATTAAGCCCACCTGCTTTTCTGTTGAGACTTTCCTCTTCTCTTTTTTTTGTATCTTTTTGTAACTGTTTGTTTTTGCAACGGTTTGGTTTGAAAAGGCTTTATCTTGAACAGGTCAATTAAACAGAGCCTTATTTTCAAACAATCTTTGTGCAATGGAGTGATTGTAATGTGTCATTGTTCGCCCCCTTTTCTTCTCTTCTTTTTTTTTTGTCTAAGTGTTAGGGCTCGGTTCAGTGCGCCCCATATTGGGGGGGGGGTGCTCAGCCGAATTAGGAATCCATGAGGAACAATAAGGCCGGCACAGCAGATCCTGTAATAAGTTAGTCTCATATTTAGGGTTGGATCCTAGAGTGCCTTAGCCTTTTGGTATCGCCTCGAGGAGGGGGTCGTGCATCAATCCTTTCGCTAGCCGAAACGGCTCCGTTAGACGGGCTGGTGGTCTCGGACGGACCGAGGTGGAGCTCGACTTGTTTCGCAGGCGATTTCTTCATTGGCCGTAATGGCTTCACGCTCGGGTGGCACATAGCCGACCCTAGGCGATCTCATCATTGGCCGTAATGGCTTCACGCCCGGATGGCACGTAGCAGACCCGATGCGATCTCATCATTGGCCGTAATGGATTCACGCCCGGGTGGCACGTAGCCGACTCGAGGTGATCTCATCATTGGCCGTAGCCGAACTGCTAAAAAAGGATGCTCCGTTCTCTGAATGGGAAATTCTCTCATTGAAATCTTCTAAGTAAAGGGTACAGGTTTCAAAAATAGAACTTTTTGAGATGAGATGCATTCCACGGCCAAGGTAGCTATCTGTCTGCCATGTCTTCGAGTCGATAGGCCGATTGTCCGGCAGTGGAGATCACCTTGAAGGGTCCGTGCCAATTCGGCATCAGCTTGCCATGGTTAGGGTCTCTATCGTTTGGGAGTGTCTTCTTGAGAACCAACTCACCCACTGAGAATCTTCTTTCTCTAACCTTCTGATTATACCATCTGGCCAACTGTTGTTGATAGGCGGCCAACCGAATTGCAGCTGCTTCCTTTCGTTCATCGGCCAAGTCCAGTTCCAAAGCTAAATGTGACTCATTCCGGCCTTGATCGAATAGCTCGGTCCTCAAAGTAGGGAGGCCGATCTCTAATGGAATGACAACCTCCATTCCATAAGCTAAGGAAAAAGGAGTTGCTGAAGTGAAACGCCTTGGAGTCGTTCTGTAAGCCCACAGGATGCTCGGAAGTTCTTCCACCCACCTTCCCTTAGCTCTCTCGAGTCGCTTCTTCAGTCCGTCGAGCACCACCTTATTAAAAATTTCTGCATGGCCGTTATTTTGTGGGTAAGCCGGGGTGGAGTAGTGATTGCGAATGCCGAGCTCCTGGCAGAAGCTCCTGAAGAGGTTGGAGTCGAACTGGGTCCCGTTGTCCGAGATCAAAGTTCTTGGGATGCCGATTCTCGTGACAATGTTCTTCCATACAAAGTTCTTAGAATCCTACTTTGTGATGGAAGACAATGGCTCCGCCTCGAGTCATTTAGTGAAGTAGTCAGTAGCCATAATTAGCCACCCCCTGTTCCCTAGAGTTCGATGCAGCGGTCCCACAATGTCGAGCCCCCACTGGGCGAATGGCCATGGGCTGGAGAGCGGACTGAGGTCCTGGGCCGGTTGATGGAGAGAGTGGGAGAATTTCTGACACTTTTCACACTTTCTGGCGTAGACTTGTGCATCTTTCTACATATATGGCCACTAATAGCTTAAGCTGATGGCTTGGGAAGCTAGGGATCTCCCCCAATGTGGCTCCCACAGATTCCTTCATGTATTTCAAAGAGGAGGTCTTCAACTTTGTTTGGATGAACACACTGGAGGTATGAGCCTGCAAATGACTTCCTGTAGAGCTTGACCTCGGGAGACAACCAGAACCGGGCTGCTTTGAGTCTGATCCGATGGGCCTCGCCACTGTCCTTGGGCAGCTTGTCATCCTTGAGGTAGGCTATGATGGGGTCCATCCAACTCGGGCCGAGATCTAGACACGACACTTCCCGAGGTGGATGGAGCTCAATGCTGAGCGCGGCCAACGATTCTACTTCAATGTTTCTTTTTCTTCCTGCTTCGACAGCAAAGGCCAAGCTTACAAGAGCATCTGCGTGAGAGTTTGATTCTCTGCCTATCTATTTGATTTCGGCCGTCTGGAACTGAGAGAGCATCTTCTTTGCCAAGGCTAAATATGCGGCCATCCTGTCGTCGCAAGCTTAGTTGTATCCAGTCAGCTGGTTCGCCACCAACTGTGAATCACTGAAGCCACCAGCTGTTGAGCTCCGGGGATTTTGAAGTTGTTCAGTCCGGCTAATAGGGCTTCATACTCAGCTTCATTGTTCGACGCCTTGAAATCCAAGGTCAGAGCCTGCTCGATGACCAGCCCTTCTGGATATTGGAGGACAACTCCTACACCGGCTCTTCTCAAGGTGGAGGACCCTTCAACGAAGACCCTCCAAACTGGGGTGGGGGCTTGGCCTTGTGATTGCTCGGAGCCCGTGGGCGCCTCGTGCCCCCTGCTCCCCAGTTCGATGCCGAGCTGGATTGGTGCCGAACTCGATGAGGAAATCTGCCAGTACTTGGGCCTTAATCGCTGTCATGGGTTTATAGTGGATTTCGTACTGTCCCAGTTCGACAGCCCATCTAGAGACTTTTCCTGAAAAGTTAGCTTTTTTTAAGACAGACTTAAGTGGATGTTCTGTAACTACCACTATAGTGTGTGTTTGGAAGTAGTGAGAGAGCTTCCGCGAGGCACTAACAAGTGCTAGAGCGAGCTTCTCAAGTGGTAGATATCTGGTCTCGGCATCGATGAGGGTCTTGCTCGTATAATAAATTGGCTTTTGGAGCTTGTCCTCTTCTCTGATGCGGACCGAGCTCACCGCATGATCCGAGACCGCCAGATATAAGTACAAAAACTCTCCGTGAATCGGAGTTGATAGTATAGGAGGTGATGAAAGGTAGGCCTTGAGCTCCTGCAAGGCTTGGTCACACTTCGGAGTCCATTGGAATTTTAAATTTTTTCTAAGAAGCTGAAAGAAGGGCCGACACTTATCTGAAGATCTGCTGATGAAACTATTCAGTGCGGTCGCCATTCCAGTGAGCTTTTGGATCTCCTTTGCCGAAGTGGGACTCTGTATCCTAAGGATAGCCGAGATCTGGTCTGGATTTGCCTCGATCCCTCTGCACGTGACCAAACTCCCTAGGAACTTGCCGGAACCAACACCGAACGCGCACTTAGACGCATTGAGCCTGAGCTGGAATTTCTTCAGAACATCGAAGACCCGAGTTAAATCTACTAAATGGTCCCGCGCCTGTTTGGACCTAACGACCATATCGTCAATGTAGACTTCAACAGTCTTGCCAAGGTGAGCATGGAACATTCTGGTGACAAGTCGCTAGTAGGTGGCTCCTGCGTTCTTCAGCCCAAACGGCGTCACCTTATAACAGTAGGTGCCTCTAGGTGTTATGAAGGTTGTCTTCTCTTCGTCTGGCCCATACAGTTGTATCTGATGATAGCCGCGGTACAAGTCAAGGAAACTCATCATGTCGTGTCCGGCAGAGACATCGATCATCTCGTCAATCTTCGGGAGAGGGAAGCTGTCCTTGGGGCAGGCTTTGTTGAGGTCGGTGAAGTCAACGCCTCCGTATTGGCCAACCAGGTCGGGTATTGGACTTCTCTGATCACCCTGGCTTCGAGCAGCCTGTCCACCTCTACAACCACGGCCTCGGTCTGCGGAACCCCGGTCTTTCGAGCTTTCTGCATCACCGGTTTGTGGTTAGGGTCCACATTCAGTTTATGGCACATTACTTCAGGATCAATGCCCGACATCTCTTGGGGCGTCCAGGCGATGGCATCCTTGTTCTGCACCAGAAATTGAACCAGCTCGGACTTCTCTGGCTCTGCGAGCTGGCAGCCGAGCAGGAAGAACTGTTCCGGATCGTTTGGGTCTATCCTGACTTCGGTCAGGTCCTCCACACTCTTCGTTTCTGGGTCTTGGCCGACCCCATCCAACTTCTTCTCCATTTCGGCCATATTGACCTCTCCGGGCTCTCGTTCCCCGGAAACTACGGCCATCGGACATGGCTTGGCTGTCTGCTGATCTCCTCGGACTGTAACTATTTCAACCCTGTCGTTCCTTCCTTCCAATGAGAATTTCAACTTCTGGTGGTGAGTAGAAGGGACTGCCTCCAAGCTGTGGAGCCAGGTCCTGCCCATTATGGCATTATAGGGTGAGGGTCCACATTCAGTTTATGGCACATTACTTCAGGATCAATGCTCGGCATCTCTTGGGGCGTCCAGGCGAAGGCATCCTTGTTCTGCACCAGAAATTGGACCAGCTCGGACTTCTCTGGCTCTGCGAGCTGGCAGCCGAGCAGGAAGAACCGTTCCGGATCGTTTGGGTTTATCCTGATTTCGGTCAGGTCCTCCACGCTCTTCGTATCCGGGTCCTGGCCGACCCCATCCAACTTCTTCTCCATTTCGGCCATATTGACCTCTCCGGGCTCTCGTTCCCCGGAAACTACAGCCATCAGACACTGCTTGGTTGTCTGCTGATCTCCTCGGACTGTAATTATTTCAACCCTGCCGTTCCTTCCTTCCAATGGAAATTTCAACTTCTGGTGGTGAGTAGAAGGGACTGCCTCCAGGCTGTAGAGCCAGGTCCTGCCCATTATGGCATTATAGGGTGAGGGCGCGTCTACCACTAGGAAGTATGTCATCACGGTTGGTCCGCCGACTTTGACTCTGAGTGTCACATTTCCTTTAGGGTACACTGGCTTGGCGCTGAAGCCTATGAGGGGAATTCGGGCTTCCTGCAGATCCTTCTCCGTCAGGCCTATTCTTCGGAAGCAATCGAAATAGAGGACCTCGGACGAACTACCGGGGTCGATGAGGACCCTCTGCACGGTGCAGTCCTTTACGCCCTGCACGGTGCAGTCAAGTTTCAGAGTGACGACGAGTGGGTCGTTATGGGGAAGCTGGACCCCTTCCAAGTCCGCATCAGAGAAGCAGATCTTGAGTCGCTCCCTCCAAGTTCGGCCGCCATCACCCGCTCACTGTGGGAGGCCCGCCTAGACTCGGCACGAGCTCGGTTACTCTCCTTGGACGGGGGAGCCAAATGGATGACGTTGATGATTTTCTCTGACCCGTCGCTGTCGTGGCCTCTCTCGTCTCGGCGATGAGCTCGGCTATCATCCCTGGAGTCTGCCTTGACGAACTCCTGCAGATGTCCTTCTTGGACGAGCTTCTCCAAGTGTGCCCTAAGTATCCTGCATTCTTCAGTCTTGTGGCCGCTCTGCTTGTGATAAGCACAAAACCTGCTCTGATCTCGGGAAGATGGATCTCCTCGCATTGGCTCCGGCCAGCTGAAGTATGACTTCGATTTGATCTTGTACATTATCTTGTGGATAGGCTCCTTGAAGATTGTGTTAATTGTCCGGTATGGGTCCTCGAACAGCCTAGGCTTTTTGCTTCCGGCCGAGGTGAATGCTGGAGCCCTGGCCGAGCTGGCTGGTGTCCAGCGTCTGTCCGGCTCGTCTCTTCGGAACGATCCCTTATCTTTCTTCGAGGGCTTTCCACCTAGGTCTTTCTGCGCGGCACCGAAGCTTTCCCTAGCCCGGACCTGGTCGTCCTCTTAGGCGATGTAGCGGCTGACTATAGACATCAGCGCCGCTATGGAGGACACTGGGTTCCTGGCCAAATCTTTGCGAAGATCACTATCTGGCAGCAAGGCATTCTGGAATGCGAAGTTGCCACCTCGTCCTTGGAGTTCTCGATCTGGTTGTAGACTATCCAGAATCGCTTGGCGAACTGGGTGACGTTCTCCTCCCGCTTCATCTTCAGGGCCATAATATCTGCGTCCGTTTTTGGCAAGACTCTGTAGGCCTGGAACTTCTTCATGAAGGACTGCTGGAGCTGCTCGGGATGGACTCCTCGGGGAGCGTGCAGAACCACTTCAAGGGGAGGTCTCCCAGACTGGAGGAAAAGACTCGACAATTCAGGTGGCCCTCGTCCCCCCAAACAGACATCCTCTGAGAGAAGTGCCTGAGATGCGCAGCTGGATCCGAGGTCCCGTCATAAGTGACGAACATCGGGATGGTGAATTTCTTTGGCAAGGTGTATCTCCTGATGTCGCGAGAGAAGGGGGACGCACCAAGATCGATGGAGTCACAGCAAGCGTCCCGTTGGTCTCGGGCGAGACCAGCCACCTCTAGATTGCGCTGAACCGTCCTCCTTATGCGCTCGTCCAGCCACTCCTGGTCGTGATACTTGCCCTCTAGAATAGTTTCTGACATCTTCCTCGAGTAGCTGCGACTGGCGCTCGAACCTTCATCGCGAATCTCATTCAGGTGAATCCTCAAATCCTTCTCGGGGGAATAATGCGTCTGCTATGGGAAACTATCCTCTCGTCTTGTCGCTGCGACTGTTGCTGCCTAGCCGAGCCTGTTGCTCTCTCCAGCTGCTGCTGGAGCTGGCGGATCAGAGCGTCTTTTTCTTTGATGGCATCATTTTGCACTTTAATCTCCTCAAGGGTGGATTCGAAGTCAGCATCAGGATTATAGTCCTCATCATCAGCATCCTCCGGATGATCAGAGGGAGTAGGCCCGTCGACCACTGGAGACTTGCTCCGCTGAACCCGACCCAGCAGGAGACCTCCTCCGAGCTGCTGTCGAGAGTCTCCCCGCCGGAGAGACGCCGTTAGTCCCCTCGAGGGTGACTCCGGGCGTAGGTCACGCTCTTGGACGTCGATTCGGACGAAATCGCGTTCGTCGTAGTCCTCTGCAACTGGTTTCTTCCCAGACCTCTTCTTGGCGGGAAGGAGATCAAAGGACGGCCCTGCACGTTTCGTCTTGGACGTTTCTCCGCCTTTCGTAGCTCTCCTCACCATGGTGTTAGGGAAGATTATGCGAATCGTTCCCCACAGACTGCGCCAATTGTAAGTGCAGAAAATATACTCACAAGATCAAGGAGGTGCCTCAAAGGACTTATCCAAATGATCAGAGAAAGAGCTGCTGGATCTGGGGACCTGAAAGGGGAGAAGAAACAGTCAGAAGACCATGGCTGTGGGCAGCGCAGGGCTCTCCAATGCCTAAGTTAGTGCAGGAAAACTGATCGGAGAAGAGGAAGCTGGTATGTGGTTGCATGCATGAGAGTATGTGTATGCTTACCTCTTTTTGGGTCATGGAACCTCTTATATGAGAGAGCCTCCGAAGATGTCAGCTAGTGGGCCTTTGATTTGACTGCTAGGGATCCATTAGCCCATAAAGCAATTAATGGGGATCCATCATAGCCGACATTGCATTAAATGAAGGTTCAATCAGCCCACGCTGCATTAAATGCAAGTCCTGTTGGGCCTGACCTTGCCTTGACTAGTTGGCGGCTGAGGTCCATCGGATCCTTTCTTGGACCTGCCCTGATATGGCTGTAGCCGTCAGATGGAGTAAAAGTGGACAGAGTGGATGGTGCTTATGTCTCGTCAGCACGCGCTCAAACCCTGCCACGTGTCCGTGTGTCAGGTGTGGCCGTCCACGCCTGCCTTGGGCGGAACTCGTCACCTCGGGCGTTGCCGAGGTGAGCTCCCCTGTCTGATGTAGCTTCTTTGCAGAGATGAGGTGTGTTGATGGTGGTCTCGGCAAGCACCACGGCTTCCACGGCTTCTCGTGTCGAGATGCCTTCAGCCGAGATGGGATTTCAGCAGGGATCATCGTCATTCTTTTGCTTAGCTGGCGCATTAAGGGATGCCCCACACAACTGGTTTGCAATTAGGCCTTGCAAATGGGCATCCGATTCTCCACTTACCCGTAAGTTTCAACAAGTAAAAAACCGGGTCTGGACCCATTTTAGGTTTCGATTTATAAACGGGTCCGGGTCAGAACCCAATTTAGGTTCCGGTTGATAAACGAGTATGGTTCCAGGTCAATATAGGTTTCGACCTGTGGACTCGGGACCCGGCATATGAGCCTTTGATATTGCAAATTATACTTCAAAATCAGCTTTTTCTGGATAATCTTATCTATAATACTGGAGGTAGTATAAACTTGATGCATTGTTATAAGTTGAATGATATGCTTATTTTAAGAAAAAAGAAGAGTAAATAGATATTAGATTGGATTTTAGAACTAGATTCCAGTCCTCTAGAGGGACCTGGTTCCGGAACCAGATCCGGATTCGGATTTTCCAATAGAAACAAGGTCTGGAATCAACAAAACAGGTTCCAAGTCAATATAGGATCCGGAACCTGAACCATAATTTAGATATAAGTCCGGGTCTGGGTCTATTGCAACCGTATTTGTAATGGATTTAGGTTTTTTTATTTTGTCCTTATAAGTATCATTTTTAAAATTGTAAACATGCCTGTTAATATGATCTGAGTGTGGCCCACCTAAAACCATGAATTCTGAAACACCAGTGATCATGCTGAACCATGAAAACAAGAACTCTGAAATACCTTTCCTTATGCATTCCTAAGTAAGGATGCAAGACCGTATAAAAGGAGAAGGGTTGCGTTGAGGCCTAAATAATGAGAGTGATCATGCTGTGGCCTTAACTGGAGTCAGGGAATACGAGATGTGCAGAAGATCTTGTGTACAACCGGATCATATGGGTACATATATGAGCTATATAATAGAATCGTATTTTACATTAAACCCGTCCTATTTCAACCTTAGTCGGTCGTTGATGTGAACGACCATGATCATCGGGATGGATGATCGTATCGAATTACATGGCCAGTTGAGATTGAGCCAATGGATCAAAGGCCCAAAATAAATGCATTCCATCCTGAAAGGCCTGCACTTGACCCAACCCACGGCTTGCCTCCATCAGCAAAAGAGGGTCCACTCTTTTGTGGGTCCAAAAATTGGGCTTCCACAAGTCATGCACACGGCCCCTTTCCTCGTTTTCTCCTCAAATCCAATCTTGTATTTAGTATGCCAAAAGATCTCTCTCTCTCTCTCTCTCCCTTTTAAAATAAGTCATAACCAGGGGATTTTTATCAAGAGCTAAGGGTGTACACGGATCAGATTGGTGCGGATTGGGCCAAAGCCGTTATCTATGGATTGATGGATTTGGAATCCGTCACCAATCCGTTGCTGTTAAAAACCGATCCAATTCGATCCGTGACCGAATCGGATTGGATCGGATTAATCCGATCAATCTAATATTATAAGAAAGATATCAACCATGTTGTAAAAAGTTTCATATTTGACCCTTTAATTTTTTTTCTTATTTTATATTTAGACATCTTAACTTATATTTAGACCTTTAAATTTTTTTTATTTATATTTGATGTCAACGGATCGGATCAGATTGAATCCGCGAATTGAGGGTGAAATCCGTCACCGATCCGTTGCTAACGGATTACAAAATTTTTAATCCATCATCAATCCGTTTACCTTTGGCTCGGTTAAAAATTCGCGGATCGGATTAGATCGGATTGGTTTTACGGATCGACGGATTTTTTGTGCACCCCTATCTAAGGGGGTTCATGTCCAACTTGTATATAACTCGTTTTTAAAATAAGTCATAACTAGCACTCAGTGTGGATAAACCCCCATTCAACCTGGACCCAACTTGTAGAACTCAGTTAAGTTGGAAGCTGAAAACAGCCCAACACAAGGCCGACTCTTTCCCTATACAACAAATATTAAGAGGATTTTACAAAAAAAAACCCAGGCATTTTGGTCATGTCTCTAGAACGGCCCTCGCAGATGGTACAATACAAACAGGGTCTCCCAGCACAAACGAGTCCGTCTCTTGTCAAAATTGTTAAAAAAAAAAAAAAAAAATAACAACAATAACGAAACAAGGCATGACAGTCCCATTTGAGTTGCACAATCTACGGGGGCCCTTATCAAGAAATGGCCAAATACCAAGAATTTTTCCAGTAAAATCCTCAAATATTAAAATGCACCCTAATCTAATGTTTGTTCTCCTATAATCGGTAACCTACCCATATATCGCAGGTCAAATCAGATTCTACCAACCCTCAGATGAGTTGAGCTTTCCATTTTGGAGGATAATATGAAACTTCCACCCTTTTTTCAGGCTCATTGTTCTTCCAAAAGGCTCATGATCTTTGTCCAAACAATTGCTCAAATGCTTGTACAACAGATAAAAGCTTGATTTGGCCTGATCTAGCCAGATGGGCGGGCTTGGATTTGACAATTATTGCTTGTGTCGGGCTCAGGCTGGATATAGGCTGTTGTTTCTAAAGTTGGCCCATGTTGTTAGGGTTGGGCATGGATTTACCTCAGCCCGGCCCATGAACAACCATAGGGCACATCCGAGCAAATGGCAAATAACAAATGGGGGCTATCAACGGCTCTAGCTTCTTCCAACACCAAAAGAAAAAAAAAAAAAACCATTTCACCAGGCTCATGCATTCTCAATTCTTAGTTCAACGTAGACCTACCCACCCGGGCATTAGTGAAGTGGATTAAGGCATGAGTTTGCTCCCAATGTCTTGTATTTGAGAGGTGCCCCAAATTTGCCGAATGTGTATTTGTGTGGATTTAGCGGGCGCCGTACTTGAAAATAATCTTGTTGGGTTAAAGACCTCAAGGATACCCAATCATAAAAAAAAGTTCAACCTAGACCGAAAATAGGTTTTAGTTTAGATAGAAGAAATCATATGTCTTTCTATTCGATAACTACCCATGCCAGACCTGATAATCCTTAGCGCTAAGGTGCTTTCCAGCAAGTCTAAATTTTGGGCCTACTTGATTTAAAATTAATCTCAATAAATGTTTGACTGTTTCGAAATATTTGGTAAAGTTTATGTGAATATTTGATTTAATTAGCATCAAGACTTTTTCCTCTTTTTTCAAAAAACAATAAAGGCAACCTTTTCAAACACATACTAATGTCTAAATTAAACCGAATTAACATCTAGTATTGAATGACAAGTTGGTCTGTACTACCTTCACCCTAGCACTTTACACCCAAAATATAAAATGTCCCCAAAAGATCACAATAAAGTAGTAAGCAGTTACATATAACATGGATCAAGATCATACAAGCAGTTGTTTAATTTTCACTACTTGATGACATGACATATGCAAATAAACCTAACATTATTTGACACTATGTTAAGTCACACATGCATACCATACCAATGTATTTGGCAAGCAAAGCTCACAGTCATCATCATATCAGCGTTAGGAAAAAAAAAAAAAAAGCAACAACAACCTAGGTCCAACAACAACGATGACAATAATAATAATAATAATAATAATAATAATAATAATAATAATAATAATAATAATGCGTAGTAATTCAAATGGATTGGAGGGTGGTAGGATGGTAGCCCGGCTCATTGAGAAGCACTTCACGTCCGTAGAGGGGCTGTATGGGTCTCGCATTAGATATTGCACACTGCCAACAAATAAATAAATCAAGTTACAAATCCATATGCATGCATAATATCAGCTTTTGCAACAATACTTGCACTGCATTAGCATTTTAGGGCCACATTCATGATACATCACAAAGCTTAGAAAAGTTAAAGAAGAAGAGTTAAGTGGGGAAAAAAAATGTAGGGGTGCACATTGGCCGAGCAAAGCTAGTCCAAGATATACCAAGACTAGTTCAACAGTACATTCTATGGACCAAAATGAATTTTAGGCCAGACCAGTTACACAAATATTGGACCATTTGTGTTGATTTTATTCAGATGATCCATTAATTGTTGACCTTTACAAAGCACAAGTCTGAGAAAACACATTAGTTTCCGGCCCGAAATCTTTGGATTAGGCCCAGCACATGAAAATAAATGGTGAGGACTCAAATCCTTACTGGTCTGGCTCAGCTCATATGTGCAATAGGATTGAGGGAGGACCATCAAAAGAGACTCAACTCAACTCAGTCAAGTTGACTGGAGTTGCTCTTGAGTCATTTGAATAAGGCTAGTCTGACGAAGTCTAGAGTGTAAACTCAAACTTGAATCCTACTCAACTCTCCTTTAACATGATTTTGGGTCAGTCTTGAGTTTCAATTTTCAAAAACAGAGTAGGATCCATTGTTTAAAACCCAAAACACAGTCTGGGCTCAAAACCTGCTGACTCAAGTGGCTACAACCATGTCTCCCTGAGTTCCTTGTCAAACTCACCCAGCTTGACAGCCCATTGAGTTGAGTCAAAATCAAGTCAGCCAGTTGAGTCAATTCTGGGTTTTTTTTTTATTTTTTTTATATTATTATTATTATTATTATTTTTTTTTTTTTTGAAGAAAGGTCGAGTGTTAAAACAAATGTAGGACCATCCTAAATCCTAATTCCTTGGGGTGGTTAAGATACTAGAAAGTAGAAAGTAGAAACTCACATCATGGACAGCATTCCTGAGCTTCTTCACTTGATCAAATGAAACTGTCCTAAACCATGGCTGAGACATTGAGATAATAAGTAAGACTTCTGCTCTAAAAAAAAAAGTTAACAAATGGAATTTGTAACTAAATAGAGTTCAGTAAGAGAGTGAAGTTCTGTACCTCTTTCAGTACGGTCCACACAACTCCTTCAGAGCAGGGGGGAGTAGGAAGAGAGCCAATGTATCTGTAGTACTCCCAGACATTATCCGTTATTAAATGGCATGGGTCAACCACACCTGCTGCAGTCTCATTTACTTCGCCATCTGCTATGATATTTAAGGGGCCCCTCAACTGAAAAGAACAAGAAGCTTCATACGTGTGAGTAAGATGTGAACCCGCCCACTACCAAGGGCTGTAAAAATAGGTCCACAGTTCGAAAACTTGACTGGACCAGTTCTGTCTGGGCTGAGTTGACATAACTGTGAAGGGCATCAACTCTTCAAGTGAACTGTACATAAGTCTACAAAAAACTTGGCCAAACTCACACAAGTAATTCAACTCAATCCCCTTCCAGGTCTTTAAGACAGGTCAAGAAGAAAGTTCTAAATTAGCCTAGCTAGAGAAGCAAATGTGTCGTTCAAAAGGCATGAGACTTTTGTTTGGTAAAATTATTTCATGAGTAAAGTTGAGTGAACGGTCAAATAAAGAGAGATTAAAATTAGAGAGGGTCAAATGTGCCATGAAAAGGTAGTTTTTGACCTTTTTGGTAAAAAGAGTTTTTTTTCTCATTTAATGGCATGAGAGAATAACTTTTTAACTTTTTTCTAATAAAAAAAATCTGTTTTTTGCAATTTAGTTTTTTTTTATTTGATCCCTTTTTTTTTCAACTATCTTGAATTGACCATTTTTTTCATTTCACTAGTTAAGTAATTCTACTAAACAAGAACCCATGTCCTTTGCTAAAAACATATACACTATAGATGAAAATGGGTCCTCCAATACCCACTTGATCCAAAACCAAATTTGGGAAGCGGTCCATAATTTGGATCCATTCTAAATTTATGTCCCTTCCTAGGTAGGTCCAATAGGTTTATTCCCAAGCACCCAAATTCCTGAATTTTACCACCGTATATTTTATATAAACATATGAATGTACTTGGACCTCAATTCTGCTGTGGATTAAGGTCCAGCCCTTTATATTAGATTAAAGTATTAAAGTATGGCCAAAGGCTTGTACCCTGGTTTGTATCGGGTCAGACTTGGGGTCCATGTGACCATTCCGAACCCCACTCCTAAATTGCACTTTATAATTTTACAAAATTACATTGATCCCACTTTGGGGTCCATGTATATGATCAGGTTGCTAAAAATAAATGTTCCACACATTCTCGATTGGTCACAGCAAGTGCTTTATAAAACACAAATAAGCTGGATACTATATTGCTTTTTAATTTTTCATCTCACTTTAAGTTGCTTTACTTCACATTACTTTCTTGATAAATTATTCAAACACCATCAAGGGTCAACTGTAGATCCATAGAAGCATACCTCCTTGAGGAATGGGTCTTCTCCAAAACCGATTTTGTAGAGAATTCCTATTACAGCCATCCTTCCATTCGAGCTTTGATGTACCATGCGTACCTCTAGGTCTACCCTGCAACATCCTTCTAATTGTTGTTATCATTATTACATTATCATAATCTGCTCTTTCTTCAATTAACCAAGATAGCAATGCAAAGCCAAAGCTTTTCTATGCCCAATGTCTGCCTTTGATTGATATCATGGTTGTTCGCATTTTCTTTTGCAAAAGAAAAGAACTAAAAGAAAATTGTTAAAAAATTGAAGCTGATGGAAATATAGGTCCCCTGTGTTTTTTATTTCAAGCTAAAACCATTGCAAATTTGTATGTGTCATGGCTAAATCATTTTGCACATTAATCCTGAGAGACCTAGCTGTTCATGTAATCTTGAGTGGCGTTCATGCTAATGGGATTTCCCACACCTTTCCATGGGGGTCCACCTGAGGATAGGGCTCGATCGAAAGATCTGGATGAGCCCTACCTCCCACCAAGTTTGGGGCCCACCCAATCATCGTAGACCCTTGATCAATGACCCACCAGGTTTCACTCTTTAAAAAATTGGCCGTCGATCCACATGGAGTCCATTCAAATGGTATTAAAGAATGTGATGACATAATTCAGGGGTACTCCATGTGTGTGGTCTATTTGGATGGGTGATCAGATGGGCCCTATTATGGGGTGTGTACTCGAAGACCTAAAAAAGGGTATGCACTAGATAATTTCTACACCCACCCACCACTGTAGAAAGTTAATGAAGGATGAAAGAGAAGTGAAGAAGTAGCTCACCCCCAACCGTTGATGCGATGCTCAGAGGGTGAGTGCCAGTGAACATGTTTCAGCTTATAATCAGTTCCGTCAATGTTAAGTGATCCGGCATCACCGACCCAATTCAACTGTTTTTACATCAAAAAGCCAAAAGAATAAAAAAAGGGGGTAAGTTTTGCTTCTAAATTATATTAAGGAAGCATATGGAATTTTAGGGTGTGGGGGAAGGAATAATAGTAACAAGAAATAGAGTCTATATATAAAAATGGAGAGAGCTGAAGATAAGGGAGGGATACACAAATAGGAGTAGAGAAAACTGAAATTTGATTGGCATTTCCTGAGAAAAAAATGTGAGGAAGAATATATAGATGATTATGCACTCTACTGAAATTTTTTTCTTAATATACAGTAATCCTTCATTTCTACCGCTCAATTAGGAAATCGAAATCCCTCTCGATCAAAGAAAATCTCTTCATTTTTTTCCTCCTTCTCTATGAGGAAAATGCATCACGCAAAATGGATAGAAAAAGGATTGTACCAAAAATCAGAACAATTTTCTTTCCTACTGTGATTGCATCTCATCACACAAGCACCCCAGCCGTGGCCATTGGGTTGACAGCTTTAATATGATGTAACCATTGTAGAGCCACTTTTGTTTGTTAAAACCACAAATCTCCCTTTGGTTAATTGATCTTGTGAAGAAACTATAGATTAGGAAAAAAACAAATCATGTGTGAAAAATCATAATTTTGTTATGTCTTACTATCTTCATGAATTTTACTGATTACTTCCTCTTAAACCTAACTTTAGCCTTTCAGATGGTTGGTCACTCATTAGCTTATAGAAACCAAGTTTAAGAGGAAGTAATCAGTAAAAATCCCTTCTTTTTTCTTACCATGATGCCATGCCCCCAATTCACGAGTGTAGCATTTGCACGCTTATATCTTATTTGTAGCTTCCCTAAATGCCTCACAACATCTACCCATCCGTCCCAAAGTTCTATTGGAGACTGCCTGAATCCAATTCTACAAATAGTCCAGTTCTCATTAAGATCTCCCCAGTGCTCTGGTCCCCTGCCACTGTCCTTTTGGTAATTCCACTCATTCTTATCATCTGTTCCAACACATAAAACTTTTGTAAGAATTGAGACCAACAAAATCAATCAACCACACGAGAAGGAAGGTAGGAGAAGAAGAAGAAGAAGATGATGATGATAGAAATAACTTTGTTGTGATTGCACAATCCACTACCATATTCTTGTAAAGTGGTTAGGGGTGAGTGGGAGACAACAAGGAGAATCAGGAGTGCACAGAAGAAGAAGCCCTTCATGTCTCTCTGTTTTTTAGGCAAACTGATTGCAAATGAAAGGAGAGGGAAGAGCAAAGACACTTTAAATAAACCTCAAAAACAAAGACTCCAGAAGTGAATCTTGTTGGAAATTATTTTTAGAGACAGAATCTTTCCATCGTCGATTTTATGGGGCCACAGTTCACACGTCGTACCCATATGAAAGAAAAAACGTATAGTAAAACAAAAGCATGATAAAGCAATAACAGAAGTCAAGTCCAAAATCCAAATCACCTAGTGCGTTCCACTACACCCAGGTATCAACACGTGGAAAGTTGGATAAGAACGGTCCTGACCTGATTGGATGTTCCATGGACTTGTCTATTGAATTAAGAGTCTACAAAAAGGTAGGTCCCACAAGTTGATTTGATCTGCTATGATGGTCTCACCATTTGGACTTGATCATTTCTATTTGGTTCTATAATATATCAAAGGGCTAACCAATTAAAGAAATGGGCATTCGGCGACAGGTCTCTGAACATGTCACTTTATTGCATTAAGTCAATAATCTTTTTTCATAATGCGATAGATCCTTTTTTTTCAAATTTGAAGACATAAGTTGTCTAATTTACCATTTCTTCAAAATCATATCCCATGATTAGTGCGATATGCCATTAATAATGGTCAACTATCATTTAATTAGCCTAGTAAATTTCAAAAGATCCAAATAAATCTCAAAAGACGAAAATAAAATAAAAATACAAATAAATCCAAAAAATACAAATAAATTCGAAAGAACACAAATAAAATTCAAAAAATACAATAATTTCAAAAAAAGCAATAAATTTTAAAAGAAGGCAAAGAAATTTAAAACAGACGCAAATAAATCTTAAAAGATCCAAATAAGTTTCAAAAAATATAAATAAATTTCAAAAGATGAAAATTAATTTAAAAAGACGCAAATAAATTTCAAAAGATCCAAATAAATTTTAAAAAATATAAATAAATTTCAAAAGATGAAAATCAATTTCAAAAAGTGTAAATAAATTTCAAAGGACGCAAAAAAAATTAAAAAAATGCAAATAAATTGAAAAAAATGCAAATAAATTTGCCAAACATAAGATAACTCAATTTTTTGAATTTTAGAAAAATTTTCCAAAAACTAAAGTATTTTTTCTAAAACTCGGTTAAATTTATTTTAAAAAATTCAAATAAATTTCAAAAGAACAGTCTGAGTTTGGTTCAAAAACTCAGTTAAAATTTTCCAAATGAAGATAAATTTGTCAGAAAGTCAACTATATTTTTCGAAAACTAAAATAAATTTTTCAAAAACTCAGATAAGTTTGTCTAGAACTCGGATAAATTTGTTTCAGAAATCAGATAAATTTGCCAAAAACTCAGATAGATTTGTCGAGAACTCAAATAAATTTGTTCCAGAACTCGGATAAATGAGCCAAAAACTCAGATAGATTTGTCCAAAACTCAGAGAAATTTGTTTCAAAACTCAAATAAATTTTCGCAAAACTTAAATAAATTTGACAAAAATTGAAAAACTCATATAAACTTGATAGAAACTCATATAAATTTGTTAAAACTTAGATAAACTTGATAAAAACTCAGATAAATTTGTTCTAAAACTCACATAAATTTGTCAAGAACTCAGCTAGGTTTGTCCATAACTTAGAAAAATTTGTTCCGAAACTTAGATAAATTTGTGCAAAATTCAAATAAATTTGACAAAAACTCAAAATTCAAATAAATTTGAAAAATCAATGGAGGACGGAGGAGATCAAATTAGATCTAGAAAATGGTTCTTTGCTGCATCATAGATCTACTGCTGATCACGAGATTGGTTGGCCACATGCAAGTTGAGAAGAGGGGTCTGATCCCCGTGCTAAACGTGGAAGCAAAAGAACAGAATTGGTCGCAACCCGAATCCAACCCGAATTTGGACACAACCTGGCCCAGATCCCTTCTTCTTCGTTCTGGTTTCTATAACCAGAAGCGGTTTTCTTCTTAGGTGATGTGAGGTGCAGCAACAGCGGGCGCTGGCAAGCCGGACCTCCTTCATGGTGGTTTGGAGATGGATGTGCCCGAGACATAGCTTGTTATGAACTGATTTGTGTTAGTTGATTGTCTTCTTCATTCAATCAGATTGCGAAACGAACAAGGACATTTGAGAACCATGGGTTTTGAGTTGACTTCGGTTTTGATGAAGTATCCAATTTATACGGCATCGGATCACACGTCTGTTGTTTGAATTAATATCTTCATGACACTCCTTTGTCCTTACATTGTTCTCGGTCATCTGCAAACTTGAATCCAAACCGAGCACGTTCTCTGCAACTTCTTGGATTTGCAAACCAAGTCCCTAGCTTGTTTTATTTTCTTCTCTTTAGAACCAACAGAGAACTTTGTTTCCTCTGTAACGTGGTTATGTGCAGGGTCCGGCTACACTCACCGGAGAAGAAGGAATGAACCTTCGGTAGTGACCCAACCATCGCCGAAAGGGGTTAAAAAATCCTGAGGATTGAATCTCGTCTACCTAGGAATGAGGAGGGAGAATCCAAGATTTGAAATTTTAAAATTTAAATCTGATTGCCTAAACAGTTGAAAGAGGGCAAATTAGTCATGTAAATTGTATTCAGGGAAATTTGCCTGCAAATAGACTAACTACTTGGACCAAAACCCTTAAAAAGAATTTTCCTAAGCGTGAGGCTAGAAAGAATCAATTCTAAAAACCTTTCGCTAATTATCTCTTAAAGAAAACAAACAGTCCTCCTTGATTAAATGGGGAGAGGCGACATTCGAGGCAATGTCTTTTTCACTAACATCTTAGGTCACATCTTTGAATTTATAGCATTAATAGCTCATTATATGTTAACAGACATATAGGGTTAGATCGTGTGGGTGTAGTGTCATTATCCTTTACAGAAGAAGAGCATCTACAAAAGGAAGTGGAGGTCATGAGATGAACGTTCACAGGTGCCACGGGAAGATGGAATGGAGCCATCATTCCATGGCCATGAGACAAGGTGAGAACCAAAGTGGAATTTGCTCTACTGATTTTAGATGCGAAGGGTCATTGTCCACCTTTTTTTTTTCTGGTAAAGGGGTCGGTGTCCACTTGAAAAGTGTCTTGGCACCATTGCAACTGAAAATACACAAGTTTCCAAAGCTGCGTACGAAGGGGCAAAGAGGAAAAAGATGAGAATGCCCCTGGTTTTAAGGACACGTATGTCTTTTTAATGTTGTGATTCAAACTTGCGATATTTAAAAATTCTCTTAGCTAATCATTCCTTTAAGAACCCCTAGGCAACAATAGATGCAACATAAATTCTTTTTAATGCTCTCCCTCGGTAGAGCCCACTCCTAAATAGCATTAGGTTGAATCCTAAAATATTAGTCATTTTCACCATTCCCAAAATGACACTTTAGGACTTGATTTTTAAACAGGGTATGTTATCATCTTTTTCACTCTATGAGACAGGGTAAAGTTGCTGCTATAGAGACTTAAATCATTAATCAATAAAAGAGGTTTGGGAAAGCACGGGATTGATCCCTGGTCATCCAGGTGAGAGGGGTTGCCAACCCCTTATTCTTCTCTCTCTTATTTAATTTTTTTAGATGGCTTGGACTACAATACTTCCTCATAAAGTCTCTTTATATTCACCTTGTAAATACCAATATCATCTTTCATCTTCTATTTGGATGTGTGAATCTTTGGATAATGGTTATAATATTTGAATGTGATTTAAATTCACTTCTACTTTGAATTTCTCATATTTTGAGTTAAGAATACAAATATGTTGTGGTGATTGAAACGATTCAAAATTGTGGATCCAAGTTGTAAATAGGCTTGAACTACATTAGGCCTGCCGTCTTGGAGAAATCATAGACAAAACCACACCCCCACCGGCCACCTCACCACCCAAACCCCCCAACCATTTTCTGGTTCCGCCCCTGCAACCAAGGTGGAATCCATACTCTCCATAAAATGTCAATGCTGAAGAAAGAGCATTATTTAGGCACACAATCAAAGAAATAATTTAAAAAAAATTAAATTTAAATAAAAAAAATCTTCTAATAGTCTTTATTTCACATAGCCATTATTTAACTGCAAAACTCATCTACTCACATCAGACTGCCTAAAAAAGATATCTAAGAAACGTGAGAAATGAAATATAAGAAGTGATGATGTCAACCCAATTCAAAGAGTCTAATAAGCCTCTAAGGATGTAGATTTTCATCATGGATTGGTGGGTCTGTAGAGAAGCACTTCACGCTCGTGGACTGCCTGCGTGGGTCTTGCATTCCTTTCTGCATTCTGCACCCAGAAAAATAATCAGCTAAACCATTCACAGATCCAATGCACCCAAAAATTTTTTGTTGTATTCTTTTGTGTGTGTGTGTTTTTTTTTTTTTTGTTTTTGTTTTGGGGGGGGGGGGGGGGGGGGGGGGGGGCTGTTTGAGTTGCAAGTTGGAGGAATTCTTACGAAGTGTGTGGCAAGGTGAAAGAAAATAGGATTCAATTGCAAATTAGTGGAATTCTTACGAAGTGTGTGGCAAGGTGAGAAAAAGTAGGATTGCACATTGGTCGGGGCCAACTTGAAGATGTTTAGTTATTGAGCCTAATTCATGGGATAGATCAACCCACAAAACAAGACTAGATGATGGGCCAATTTGTATTGACTTGGAGCGACAGGGAACCACATTTAGTTGGGTCTTTAGAAGGTATAGATAGGTTCAGGGCCATGACCATTCTTTACTGGGCCAAAATATCAGGCTTAAGTCCATTCTTTGCCCAACCAAGGCTGGCCGTTGCCGAACTCGGGTTGGCCCATGTCCAGGAAAAATGTTGCTCTTTCTGTTTTGCATTTCTTAGCTCCCACTGTTGGTCTCGATTAGAAGAGAAAATTAGTGGTTAGAATATGGAAACTCACATCTTCGACAGCCAGCCTTAGTAATCTCACTTGCTCTCTTGAAACTGTCCTAACCTGCAGTCAAGACTCAAGATATTGAGATGATAAGATATACAATGATTCTGTGTGGAAACCTTACACACAAGAAAGCACCATATAGTCATTCATAGATAGGAGAATTTGGAGGGATTTAGGGGATAAAGCAGATAGAGCACCTTTCTGACAATTGTCCAGATGACACCTTCAGTGCAGGGAGGCGTAGTGAGAGAACCTAAGTATCTGAAATACTTTCTACTTCCCATCTTTAAATGCCTTGGGTCTACAACACCTGCAGCAATCTCCATTTCATGTCTATCGGCGACAGATTTTATTTGCCCCATCAACTGCACAAGAAACGCATAGACCCAGACATATGTGAGAGAGAGAGAGAGAGAGAGAGAGAGAGAGAGAGGTGTGAACCAGGACTGTAAATGAGTCAGGTCCAACCTAAGCCGGTAAAAGGTCCAAACCATGACTGTAAATGACTCAGGTCCAACCTAAGCCGGTAAAAGGTCCGGGACTAAAGTCAAGTTGGTGCTGTTTCCAGAACCAGATGACTGGGGTCGATGGTCTGGTTTGACCCACAAATCAAGATTGACCTGTTATTATGAGATATCATTATTATAAACAAATAATGAAGAGGTGCTGTTACCATTTCTACTTTTTTGAGAATGGCCGACCACCTGCCTTTTCTGTTTTGACAAAGAACCTCCTCTTTTAATAGCAAAACCTGTCTTAATCACCTTTAGTGGCAAAGGAGTCCAATTTTGGACCAATTGATGAATTCCACCCTATTTTAGTGTAAAAAAGATGAAGACTTTCTTAGATCTAGCCTACTTTAGATTAAATTGAGGGTGTTAATTGCTATTGAATTAACTCGAATTCATATGTATTTATATATTGGTGCTACTGCTTTGAATTTAATCCAAACGGAGACAGAAACTACATGGGGCCAGTTTGTTTGCAGGCTACTAAATAAGCACAGGGTAATTTGATTGGGCTGAATTTTTGCCAGACTCTTATCAATGATGAGATATTTCCATCAACCATGTCCTATTGATGGTTGGAACCTAGGTAGTCGCATAAGCTTGCCTGCATATCAATAATATGCAAGTATTCACTTAGGTGAGAACGGTAACTAACCATTCTCACCAAGCTGTCACCGGGTCAAACCTGGGCACACTATCTCTTTTCACTTGTGTGGGCTCTCTTTCCACTTTTTTAAGAGCTCTCCTGAGTCCTAAATATTTGAAAAGACTAAATTGACTCAACATGGGCCATGACCAAAAATGAGATGAGAGGAAAAAGGGACGTTTTTATATTGGGACGTTTTTTAGGATTTTCATATATATATATATATATATATTAGCTGAAAAATCAGCCAAATAATTAAATAGCGTATTTTATAATATCTGCATGTTATTAAGGTTATAATCATAGAGCCAAACCTGACCCTATTCAATATAATCAATCAGGTCTGGATGCGATCGAGCTGGATCTGACCCAACCCAACATGTATGTGTCCTGAATACTCCTGATTATACACCATCTTGTAGTCAAGTAACTCAAGAATAACAAAAAAAAAAAAAAGGTCTAATGAATTCCAATTTCCACCCCCTCGGGGGGGGACTCAACAATAGAAATATGGTTAATGGTAGAAGCATACCTCTGATAGAAATGTGTCAGGTCGGCCTATAGTGTACATAATCCCAACCACTGCAAACTTCTCGTCCGAGCTTTCATGCACCATATGCACCTCTAGATCATTACTGTAGCATCCATCCATATCCATATGAAGCCTTTTAGTAAATATAAATATAAATAAATATTATGATGAGAAACTACTACTTTAGATGGAAAATTTTGACCTGACCCACTAATCCCACCGGACCCCAACCCGACCTGCTACATATACTGGATTATACCTACAACAAATTAGGGGTCGGTCATGGGTAAAAATATCCTAATCCTATTAAAATGGGTCGGGTTATGGTCGACCCACATAACTCGCTTAACCCATTTAAATTGATTGGATTAAGGTTGTTCCGCATATCAAAGCCATTTAATAATTGGATAAATTGATTTATCGGTATTTAAAATGGTTTTTGTTATTTAAAATGAGCTGAGCTTATTTTGGGCTTTTCTTTTTTTTTTTTTGGCCTGTAACTTAACTCAAATATAGCCTTAACATTTTTGAACTGGATTGGATTTGGATCAAGCGTCTATACATTGGGTCCGGTCAACCTACCGGGTTAAAATCATTTGGACTTTAACTAGTAAAAACCCCTTGTCAGCCCAACCCGTTTGCCACCCCTTCGTATATCTGGATTGAACAATTGAGATGATTCATCCTCATATGTACAGTGGGCCCATGCATATACATTGGATTGGTCATTGGAGGCATGCAATGCAGGTGGTATGGATTCGGAAAGGCTGCCTCCATATGGGTCCAATCACATGGTTAGAAAGGTACCTTACATATGGATCCAATCACATGGTTAGAAAGGTACCTTACATGCCATTTTCTTTTTCTTATTTCCCTTTTTTTTTTTTTTTGTGTGTTATTTTAGGTTGGCTTAGTGGCCGAAAGTAATACTATCAACTCTTTTTTTTTTGGGTAGAAAGTAGTACTATAAACTTGACCACACAAGCACCTGCGGATCAAGGGGGCTGAGATGCCCCCTCCCGCCCTCCTAAATCTTCAAAAATGCCCTTATATATTTTGAAAAATATACATTCTTTTCTTTTTTCTACATGATGGCCCTTTTGAGAAAGAATTCCTGGATCTGCCCATGGACACAAAGATCAATCCTTTTGGGCGATATAAGGTGCCAAAACCACCCAAACATGGGTGTGTTTGCATATATATGCCCCTTTCTTTATGTAAGATCCCGGTCCGCTTATAATATTTTATTATATTTTAATTAGAATATTACTATTATTTTAATTAAATGTATTTTAGTTATTTAAGTGTTTAGGATTAAGTGGGGCACACACTAGATTAGATGCGTGGTTTGGTAAGTTGGGTTAATGGGTATGTGACTTGACCCGTAGTTTGACACAATGACTTAAGCTCATAGGATATTCTCTTAACATAATCCATAGTTTTAATAACCGCACGACTTATTATTTTCCACTTATCTCTGCAACTCATCACGTTTCTCGTTCGTCTTCTTCCTCTTTCAACTTCCCCAAACTTCCCCAGCAACTTTAGGATACAGCCATCAGAATCAAGATTTGAAAACACAATCATTCTTCGTTCAACTTTCTTATCTCAAGTAACACTCTCCTCAAGCCATTAGAAGTAGATCTATATTCTTGGGTTATCTCCTTTTTACTTTTCAATGGTAGATTTGGATAGGACTACTATAGATTTGTTCATCTGAACATTTCTTTCTCATCTTCTTTGTCAGATCGGTGATAGGATTATTCTCGAGCGCTGTGAGAATCTCGGTTTAGGTATTGGTTAGGATCTGTGCATTTTTCTTCAACTCCGGTAAAAAGCAAGTATCTAAACATAATTCTTGTGAATTTAATACATGTGTTTCTCGTTGATTCCAATGTGGTGCATGTAGAAACCCTTTGATGCCCTTTTGATGATGTTAATTTTTTTGTGATGAGATTGGATATTGGGGATGGGTGAATTGATTTTCTTATTTTACTTAAGACTGTTAACACCCAAATCCACCAAGCCAGCGAGGATTGAATTAATTTGTAGCAGAGCCCGGATACAGAATCATGAAAGTTGTTAGTGTGTATTGATGGTGGGACCCGCTAGACGATCTGATCATAGATCTGGTCTGTTCATCGGGCTAGACATGGCGGGGCGACCTTAGAGATGTGGACCTGTGTGAGTTGGACCCCTCTTGGTTCACCATATGAGGGTTTACACAGTTGGGGTGTGAGACACTTTTGAAATTGTTCCATTATTAGATATGATAGTGGGGGCCAAGGGATGAGACTTGATGACCAATCGGGGCCATAGATCTTACACTAGGGCCCTGGGCGACCTTACTGGCTGATCTTGGGTTTTGATAGGGGGGCCACTATTTGAGTGCTCCGAGTGGTGGCGTCGAGCTTAAGAATGGAGTTCGTTATTGTGAAAGAAGTTGCAGGTGATGACGTGTGTGGGAATAGGTGAGAAAGAGATGATGAAGTGAAGGGATAAGGAGAGAGAGACTGATGTTGAACGGGGGGAGGGACAGAACATGGCATTTGACTTATAATACTTTGGCCCACTAGTTCTTGAAGCTTTTAATGAATTCAAATTAGACCCCTTGGCTTATTTTTAGGAAGAATTAAATTTGAAAAATATCTTAGGTAGGGTTCGCGAGTTTTAAAAAATTATAAACCAAGAGTATTATTATTTACAAATTAAAATATTAAATGATATCTTTGGGTTTTAATATGTTATAAATATATTTTTATACTTTATTATTGGATCTTTGGACCAAGTAAATACCGTCCGAACACACGGTATATTACTAACATAGGGTTTAGTACTTTATATGACTTCGAGGAAATCCTAATGGATTCGAGCTCAACCCATTTTTATTGGAAAACCCTTAATTAGGTCTATGCACCATTGATGGAGAAATAATGCGTTGATCTTTTATCTATTAGCGATTCCAGTGGTTGTTGAGTACGAGACCTTATGTTTGACTTTAAGATCGATTCGTATCTATGTCTTAACATTCGCATGCATATATATATATATATATATATGTTGTGGCTTGGCAAATTTTGTATGACGATTCGATTATGATATGAAATGTAGAATGACCAGCACTTTATTTTGACTTAGTACTCTTGTGTCGGAGCTTTATTATCCAGGTCTATTATGCTTATATGTTTATATTTATGTGGGTCATTTATGGACGACTGCAGATCGATATATAGTTGGTTGATCATCGATTGGACCGGATCACTTATAATCCACTATGAATGTGAACATGTTATCCTGTATTTTTAATTTAATCGGTTTATGACCACCGACGTTATGAACGGACTTTCCCGATTTATTTAGGGCTGACCACCTAAAACGGGGACACTTGTCTTCGTGTGAATCATATTGCTCATTTTGCTTTATTTGGATTATGTTATACATTCTTTCTTATCATTGTCATTGTCATTACTTTTACATGATCACACTTGTCTATATTCTTCTCGTTGTTGTACTAAATTTTGAATTATGATTATGTTCTTGCTATTTATTTTGTAATATTTGGTGCATAGGTACCGAACCCTATTTTACCGAGGAGACGGAGGAGGGTCAAATGTTTCAAACGTTTGAGCCAACTGACGAATCCGAATGGGATGCTGGAGATGGCTTTGGAGCCGTCTGAGCCAACACAAGAGAGAACGTTATCTTAGAATATCTTTAGATGAACTTTCTTTAATGATAAACTTTTCCTTAGTAATTTTTTTATTTATCCTGCAATTTTAATTATTATTCCTTCATCTGATGATTATGTTGAGTTACATCTATGAACTTTGAATACCAATTAAATAAAGCTTCCGTTGTATTTAATGAAATTTATTTTGAACTCACCACATGTTGAAATTTTATGTGGGTCCACTTTTGGAGGCTTGCATTGTATTAAACACGGGAATTTGAATTTAATTTTAATTTTTTACGTTTTTTTCTCAATCTTATTTTTTGGGACGTGACACTTTATTTCACCCACCTATAATTTCATGTGACTATAATATTATGCAACTAATACTGCTCGCATGTTTGAAAAGCCAAAAAAAAAAAAAATATACTCATATTGCTGGCACACATCCGAACATATTGTAGCTTCCAGAGACATTAAAATAATTGCCATATTGATACACTGTTCCACCCACTACCTCGTTGTCATTTTGTTTCGTGAAATATTATCCGACAGACGCGCATTGTGACGCGTTGCCATCAGAGCATGTTTGGTAAGGGGAATGCAAGCCCTGTGCACACACGTCTCAAAGGACACAAATAATGGAGTTTTGATCTGCAAATCTCAATACTTCAATCTGACAATGAGTGGGGTCAGAAGAATATCAATTGAGGATGGTAACAATTCACGATGTGTGAAGGGTTTAATAGATCATTGCCGGGCCCCATGGATGTTTATTTTTTTATTTTTTTTTATTTTTTTTTAACAATGAATCCATGACCCCATAGATGAATCATAAAGCAGACATGACTTTCTGAAAAGAGTGCATAATGTGGAAATGAAAGCATATCATGTAAATGAAGGAAAGCTGAAAGAGAAGGGCAGCAGAAGCCTACCTGCTCCCATTGATGGTGTGTTCAGAAGGGGAGTGCCAATGGAGTTGCTTAAGCTTATACTCAGTCCCGTTAACATTAATTGATCCGGCATCATCGACCCATTTCAACTGGATTCATCATAAATAAATAAATAAATAAAAACCCTTTGATTATTGTGAGATGAACAAAATAAAACAGAGGAGCTGCAGCAACAAAAAATATAATAATAATCTCTGCGTACCATGATGTCATGGCCTCTGTTCTTGAGTGTTGCATTGGAGGGCTTATAAGCTCGTTTCAGCCTCCCTAAGCGGCTCACCACTTGTACCCTTTCATGCATCAAATCTATTGGAGACTGCATCTCTCCATTCTTACAAAGTCCCCACTCCTCATGAATATGTCCCCAATCTTCTGGCCCCTTCCCGCTCCCGTCAACGTAATTGAACTCCCTCTCATTCTCTGTAAATGCAAAAACCAACCAAATCATACAAGAAGAAGAAGAGGAGGAGGAAGAAGAAGAGGAGGAGGACTTGTTGTGAATTACCAACTTCTTGTGACGTTGTTAGGCGTGAGCGAGAGGCAAGGAGGAGAACAAGGAGAGCATAACAGAAGATGTTCATATCTCCTCCACTCCGTGCAGGACTCGATTGCAAAACCAAAGAGAGATTATAGAGAAAGTCAGCTTCTCACACTGCAATTGAGCTGTGGGGGAACAAAAACGTCGTATATAAAGCACAGGTCACCGACTCAGGAGAAATTGGTGTTTGAATTTGCCTTTGAAACAGAAAAAGTGATCAATGGGTGTGTTGAATCACATCAACTCTTACGTCACATGTATGAAAGAGACGAAAACAAGCCATGGTCTTCACCGGCCATAATGAGAGAGCTAATACTAAACGAAGGTAGCATGCCATCTGTGTGAACATGATAAAATAATACAGCCCACTACAAATATGGGATTGGCTATTGCTAGCAATGACAATGGTAAAGATTCAACACATTGAAAGTATTACGGAATTGATCGAAACATTTGTGAGAATTTGACTCTTAAAAAGAATTTTCCCCGGTCTGTTTGGTAATTTTACCATAAAATAAAGATAAAGTAGAGCATTAAATCAAGAGAGAATAAAATATAAGTGAGTTATAAATGATATTTTATTTTTAGTTGTTTAATATGGAATTATAAGTAATTTTTATGTTGGCTAATTCGTGGGTTGGACAAAACTCTGGATCCATTGAGTTGTATTTTTTTTAATTTATTTTATAATGAAGTGTAGTTGTATCGCCGAAAGAGTTGAACTGAAGAAAAAAGAAGACCATTGCAAAACAAGGCAAAATACCCTGTCCGATTGATCGGACATCGGAGCCTCGGTCTCATCGATCAGAGGGCTGACATGTGCTAGCTATAATTTACATGTCCGATCGATCGGATGGCCGGAGGAATTTCAGGAAAGTCTCCTAAACTGATACGAATTTGTTTCCTTTTGAGACTTTATTTTTCAATTTAACTCCTATTTGTGTTTAAAGTCTGAGGCACGAATTTGGGGTTATAAATATGGTATTGCTCTCAACCCTAAAGGTATAGGTGTGCATATTGAAGATTAGAGACACCACATCTCTCATTAATCTGAGTAAGAAATATCCTAGAGAGAGATTTATTCTTTAGAGCCATTGAGAAATCGTTCTGAATGATTGCTTTAGAAGGTTATGATTGCTTGTACTTTCTTGTAGAAGATAGTTCATCTTGACTAACAAGATGCGAAGAGATCAAGTAAGGAGAACAATGCACAATGGATGTTGTGGCAATGGATTTTGTACTAGAACAACTATAGTATTTAGGTCGAGATACAGACTAAGGTAAAGAAGCTATGGGTATATCTTGTAATTGTTTGTGAACTTTTGATTTTAGGTTTGTGGTTTTTCTCCCTGGATCAGGTTTTCACGCTAAATATTGTATCTGCCTTCTTGTGGTGTGTGATTGGTAGATTGCTAGTTCTATACTCTTTATTTGGTTTGTCTACTGTGTGTTGATTGGTTATATTAGAACTAGTATCAATTCTGGTAGCTTGCAAAACTTTCATAAACTTTTTTTTTTATTTTTTTTATAGAAAAGTGGAGTTTTTTTCTTTTTGTCTTTAAGTAGAAAAGGAAAGTTGATTTTTTACTTCCTTTTTATTAAAGAAAGAGAATTTTTTTAAAAAGTACACTATTGATGTGACCCATTGACTAAACAATAGAGGTTTTATTTGACTTTTACTAAACTCGTAAAGTGCCAAACAGGCCCTAGATCATGTTGAGCAATAAAATTACCGGGGACTCCTCACCAAATTTTCTTGACCATGTGAAAAATTCAAGCTTGACAGTTGTGAGTACTTGAGGATCCGGCTCCTTATCGGACTTGAAAATGCTTAATTAGTTTTGCGCCAGACGCACTAATTCCCACTTTTTTTCTCAGTTTTATACATTGATATACACAAATATTAAAGTGAAAAAAAAGAAATCAACAAGAAATCCTCAAAATACATGGTTGTGAGCAATCCTCAAAACTGCGGATGCCTCACCCATTACCGAAAGTTCCTTATTTGATTGAGATATTTTGATTCAGTCATGATCGAGTCATTTTTACTCATTCTAATTGAGATATTTCAGAAATCGATGAGATTGAAAGGTTGTATAGAGTGATATATTATATTTACATCTCCAAATCTTGTCACATATTGTAATGAATGCAATCTCAGTAGAAAAACGACTTAATTATTTTACATGTACCTGCTGCACTGCTGGAGCTAATAAAATAAAGAAACAGAGCTTCACATCTGATGCCACTTGCATGTTTCAATTCAACTTTGTTTTTTTTTTTTTTTTTTCTTTAAATGATAGGGTTCCAGTTCTTTAGGCCAAAATAATCTATACGATCCAGAACATAAAAACCGGTAAAATTCTTCTGTAGCTTAGTATTATAGTGGAGATAGGAACCCACAACATTGGGGTACAAATTTTGGTACTACGAATGAGGTACCCTCGGATACTCGTTTCAACTCAATCAAAATGATTTTGAAAGTGATTACGATGACTATATGGTTGAATGAAGACTTTGAGTCGCATACGGTGACGAAGGAGAGTAGAAAGTGTTGTCTGCTGTTGGCCGCGTTTCCTTGAATCGTGGGGTCTGGCTCTGACGACTGCCATTGAAGAAGGTTTCGTTTGTGTGAATATTTTTCTGTTACAAAATTACAACCTTCTAAGAGGTAGATGCGTTGTTGTTCTTCTTCTTCTCATCAAATAACTAATATTAGAAGGTCAGCCCCTATCAAAAACTGAGATTAGAAGACATTAAGGGGTTACCCAATTACCCTATAGATTGGCGACCCCGATTATCATCCAACTGCCGGAGATTAACCTTTGAGGGTATATGTCGTATTCCACTTGTATGGGCTCTCTCTTGTGACCTAAGGTGATTAAAAAAAAAATAATTGAGATTAGAAGAGCTGTGGGATGCGTGTTAGTGTTTGAAAAAATGTGCTGGGCTAGAAAATGGAGTTTGGATACAAGCTTTGAAGTCATTTTTAATCGGGCTCGGATTCAACAATGGCATGAGCCCAAGTAAAATTTGGATTCAGATGTTGGTCAATTGATTTGCGCTCAAGGAATTGGAAAAGTCCGCCACCACTTTAGTACTATATTAGCAAGAAATCATTTGGCCTTTGGGGCTCACTTGGTCCATGGCTGACCCAGAAGATTTTTGTGTTGAAGGTACAAAAGAGCATGTCTTTTTAAAAAAATTGGGGTTAGTAGGCTCCCCCAATCTAGTCGACCCCACACGCTCACCATCTCCTTTTCATCAGTTAGTAGTTTAGCACTCACTAAAAAATTGGCATTTGCCAATTTTATAGGCTCCTAGACTCATCATGCAAATTTGACATACAATTGACTTTATCTAATGGTTGGAATTTGAACGAGCGTGTGACTCTCTACCTCTCTTTACCAAATTGGGGGAACTTTTAGAGCCTCGCTCTTCCAACCAAATGCTTTGATATGGCTTTGTTAAAAAAAAAAATTCTAATTAGCATATTGCATTTAGGATCACTTTTATTTACTTCAATACATTTAAAATACAGGGGATAATCAGGTGATTGGAAAGGTCTCATTTTCATAATTAGATTGTGGGCAAAAAATCATTCTTTTTATCATTTGAACAATAAGTCTTCCAAATCGAATCATAACAACCATTGATTTAGAGGAATTAGAGTTTAACAGTTTGTTGTTAAGCTTCATTTTATTTAATTAAAATTAATCAAAGTATACATGTAATTAAACTATGTATATATCAAATCATGGTAATCTCCAATTCATTAAGGTTAGTTTAGATCTCCATTTGGGTTTTTGTTTAGATGACATCTAAATATACATGCAATCTTGTACCATGGACCCGTCTCTATTGACTGAGCCGAGGACCCTTTGGATTCATTGGTTTCATTGGTGTTATATTAAAAAATTGATGTCATGGTACACTTGTCAAGTTACACTTTCAACAGGCTGATTTGATTCTTCAAAAAACGAGTTTTGAGTTTTTCCTAATCTTGTATTGAATAATACAAATGTCAAGACCATGAATATTTTTACTGTATTTCTAGACGAATCTTGCTGATCTGTTGTTGGAACATGTGGTCCCATTAATTCTATATTAAACTGGTAAGATGGTGACCCATCACCCATGGTCCAGCTAAAAGCCTTGAACAGGAAAGCTGAAAAGTTTCCTTCCACAAAAGTATGTACAGCTGTTTTTGGCCTTTTGCTGTGATTATTTTAGTGGGTTTTGGAGTTGGGACCAGGGTCCAGCTAAAAGCCTTGAACAGGAAAGTTGAAAAGTTTCCTTCCACAAAAGTATGTACGGCTGTTTTTGGCCTTTTGCTGTGATTATTTTAGTGGGTTTTGGAGTTGGGACCAGGGCTGCCCAGTGCATGTCATTTTTCACATTTTTGTGGAATGAATGAATGAATGATATTTTCTAATATAGAAAGATGCTGTTTTAGTGGGTCCAAGAAGCCAACCTCTCACTTGTATGTAAATCATGTCTAAAAGAGACTCTATTTTTTTACAAAAGAAAAAAAAAGCCTCTATTTACGGCTCTAAATAAATCAATACACTCGTCACATTAATCTGCCATTTACACTTCCCTTCCATTTCTTCTCATTTCTTAAAAGTGAGAAGTGGTAAGAAAAAAAAAAAAAAAAAATCTACAAAAGTTTTTTTGGGAGGGGGAGAGATAAGTGAAAAATGGCATAGAGTCTTCAAAAATTTTGCTCTGCCATTTTTTTTTGTTTTTTGACAGGGACTTCCTTCTTTCCATATTCATATTCCGCTCTTTGATGTTGGTAGTGGCAGACTAAGGATTTTCATTTGAATGGGGCGGATCCATACAGGTAGTTGAATTATGTGGGTGAATCCAAAATTTTCTTTTGAGTTTTGGAGGCAGACCCAAAATTTTCATGTGGTTGGATCTTATGGGTAAATCCAAAATTTTTCATGTGGATTTTGGAGGTGGACATTAAGGTCACGTTTGGCAATCAAATCTTTAGGAAAAATATTTTTATTTTTCCTAAAAATGTGGTAAATCTATGTTTGACAATTGTAATTTCCTGAGGATTTGGACGAATGAAAATCTTCATTTGTTAGGATTTTCAGATCCGACCACTCCTTATAAGATTTGAAAATCTCACTTAAGTGGATGTGCACGGTGAACCCTGTTTTTCTCAATTATATGCATCGATACACACCAATATCAGTATGAAATCCTCAACTATATAAATCTTTATAAAAAAATCTTTGTTCCAGTGATAATGAAAAATCATCAAATTTATGAATTTCTTGTGAGTTGTTGAACATCCTCTAACATTTCATTCAAGTTTTTTAATATGCACCCAAGTCCAATGTGGGGCAACTATCACATTCGAATACACGTGAGTGTGGCCCAGATGTAGGCACACTGGCCAAACCATATAAATCCCTGTCTTTGCTTTGTGTAATTGTCATGGCGAAAGAATAGACACGTAGACAGAAGCCAGCACTCAATAATGGTGATAAATGTCCTTGGACTAGAAAATGACAAAACTCAAAAAGGCTGAGGCGTTGTAAGTTGTAAATTTTTTTTTTTATTTTCTGTCGGAGGTTCTAACTCTTTGAGCTGGACTAATCCCTTCGGACTCAAAGGAAAATCGGGTAAAATCCCCTATAGTCTCAGTGTGGTAGTGCAGTTTCGAACCCACAACCTGTAGATATAAACTGTGGTTTTAGGCCCACTGAACTACCCCTTGAAATTCGTTGTAAGTTGTAACCTGAAGGAGAAAGGGCACATGTGTAGGCATGCAAATTTAACTACTGCTTATCTTTGTGTAGGCGTACAAGTTTAACTATTGATTCAAGTCTTCTAAACGGCAGGCCAAAATATGTTGGGGATGTTTATAATAAATGACGTCTTGTATTCTAGGGTTCTTAAAGATAAATATTGTTTTCTAAAAAAAAAGCCTGTGTGAGGGCAAGTTTAGAAATGAAATGTACTCCTGATTTTGGAGGGCTTTTACGGACTCTTTAGAATTCATTAATGATAAATTGATAGGGGTGCTAGAAAATAGGTGAAAATCTTTTAGTCTGAAAAGGCAATTGGATTCCATCTGATGGGGGTCTTAGAAAGTCATTGTCACCAATTTTGAATCCAGGCCTAAAAGATAAAAACCTATGGGATGATAAGGAGAGCGGGATGGAAATTTAATTAAAAAATGTGTTAAGTGATTTAAGAGATGTTGATAATATCTTGAAAATCTACAATCCAATAGAAAATAGAGATGATAGTTGGATCTAGCCTTTCACTAAAAATGGTACCCTCTCAACCTAAATCTGCTTATAGGATTTTAAATAATAATGACGGTGATGATCACAATCTACCTATAAAGTTTTACATCGCTGTTGTGATTGTTCGGAGACTGACCTATATGTATGGGTATGGACTCCTCATTATCTAGTATAACGTGTTTTGGGTACGCCAATTAGAGGCCAGAAATAAAGCCGTGCGCGTACGCCTATGGGGGTCTAAAGTGGACAATATTATATTGGACAAGATAGGTCGTGACAATTGGTATCATAGCCGATGATGGCTCTCCTGTAAGGGTGGAATGATTTGTGCTGTTTATGAGAATCGCGAGGAGTCCATTGAACATGCTCTTTTCTTATGTAATCATGCTACGACTGCCTGGTTTGGTTCAATTATCAACCTTATGAATTTAATATATCTTCTCATTTGGGGTTTTGGAGTGATGGAAAGAATTCCTAAGAAATGTTAATCATGTTAGAGCTGCCTGTTTGCACTTAAATCTAGGCCTTATGACTCAATCAATCTCCTCATATGGTGTTTTGTAGTGGTGGAAAGAATTTTGTAAAGTACATGAATTGGCTTCTTACGAAATGGTTAATCAAACGAGAAAGTCCGTGTCTCGGCCATATAGTGGGCAATGTAGAAAGCCAAAAATAACTTCATATATATATATATATATATATATATATATATATAAGGTTGTTGAGATAAATCCCCTTAAAATAATGAAGTATGCAAGTAGCTTGGTGGGTGGGTCCAGAACCCAAGTTCAGTCAATAAACCCCATAGCAAAAATCTGATGGAAAACGTTATTTTGGCAATGCTGTTTGGCATATGCAGGTTTAATGGAAGGTCCAACTGCCTCTTCTCCTTCCCCTATAGTAGGACTTATCCATGTAACGCGCGGAAGGGCGTTTTCATACGACCAGAATGAGGGATCCCATACAGAAACAACCATCAAACTGATAATAAAACTAGAGTCGCCATTGAGTCAAGCCGTCTCTACCCGAGCTCAAACACATGACTCGAGCTTGTGGGTCAGTCAAGCAGAGCCGAGCTTGGTTCCATGGAGAGTAGATTAGTAAAACCTATTAAGTTTCTTTAACTAGTCATTCCTACCAAAACATCAAGGCGTTAGTAGACCCGGCCGGCGCACTTTTGGCGACACGTTTTTTTTTTTTTTTTTTTTGCCCCGAGTCGTTCCTCCTGGGATTCGAACTCACGACCGGTTGGCTCTGATACCATATTAAGTTTCTTTAGCTAGTCATTCCTACCAAAACCTCAATGCGTTAGAAGAGGTAGCGGAAATACTTTTCAATATTCCCCCTTGGGTGGAGTCCACTTCTCAATACTCCCCCTCAGGTAGAACCCGGCCGGCGCACTTTTGGCGACACGTATTATTATTTTTTTTTTTTTTGCGCCGAGTCGTTCCTCTTGAGGTTCGAACTCATGACCAGTTGGTTCTGATTCCATATTAAGTTTCTTTAGCTAGTCATTCCTACCAAAACCTCAAGACGTTAGTAGAGGCAGCAGAAATACTTTTCAATATTCCCCCTTAGGTGAAGCCCACTTCTCAATAAAACCATGCTCTCACTAGTCCCTTCTCAGCTTTTCCTTGTTTACACTTTACGCCCAAGATAAAAGTCCTCCATAGATCACCATGAAGTAGTAAGCATCATGGACAAAGATGATACAAACAAGCAAGTTGTTTAATTTTCTTTATTTGATGACATGACGAACGCAAATAAACCTCAGCGTTAGTTAACACTGAGTTAGATTACACATACTTATCATACCAATGCAATTGGCATGCAAAGCTCACAGTCGTCATCATTTCAGCATAAGGAAAAACAAACGGCAACAAACTAGGTTCGATAACAACAACAATCACAAGCAATAATTCAAATGGATTGGAGGGTGGGGTGATCGTGGCCCCGAACACTCAGACCCAGAAGCACTTCACGTCCGTTGAGTGGTTGTACGGGCCTCGCATTACTTCTTGCATACTGCAAATAAATGAATCAAGTTACAAATTCGCACAACTATGGAAGGAGAGAAGCAGACGAAAGCAAAATGCATCCCTAGAAAGATTAGAAAGGTGAAGGAAGAGAGGAGTGAGTGGAAGAAAAATGTAGGATTGCACATGGGCCAGGCCAAAGCTAGCTAGTCCAACCCCAGGACATTTCCATATCTGGTCTAATGTTCAAACCATACTATTGACTCGAGATTGATTAGGCCCGTCGAGTCAATTATGCTTCAGTGTTCAAACTAGTGTAGGACCATCCTTATGCCTAGTGGTGATTAAGGTACTAAAAAGTAGAAACTCACATCATGAACAGCATCCCTGAGCGTCTTCACTTGCTCAAATGAGACCTGCCTAATCCATGGCTGAGACATTGAGACAATAAGTAAGATTTCTGTGCTGCAAAACTTTAACAAACGAAATTTGGGACCAAACAGAGTTCAATAAATAGAGTGCAGTTCTGTACCTCTTTTAGTACTGTCCATACAACACCTTCAGTGCAGGGTGGAGTAGTAAGAGAACCCATGTATCTGTAGTAGTCCCGGCCACCACCCATTGTTAAATCGTATGGGTTAACCACACCTACTCGAGTCTCAGTTGCATTGCCATTGGCTAGGAAATTTAAGTGGTCCTGCAACTGAAAAGAGCGACATGCTTCCATACACGTGAGAAAGATGTGGACACACTAACCAGGGCTGTAAATGCATGGCATATGTTGTTTAAAAAATTTGACTAGACTAGTTCTTGAGAAGTAAATGTGTTAATGTTTGAGGCTTGAGACTTTACAAGTTTAGGCCTGTTGGATTGGACTCGAGTCCATCCTCCATTGCTCAAAACATATATACAAGAGCAAGGTTGAAAACCCACTAAGTTGACTCTTAACTCTACAGAGCCACTTCATTTTGATGAAAGACCTAGTCAAATATAAGTTTAACTCGACCAACTCAAATATATTTCTAAAATTTTTTAAGTATTTTATCTATTTTTAAGTTTTTTATTATTTAAAAAAAACCAAGTCACCAAGTTGTTGAGTTTGAGTTAGGAGTTTTCCAACCTAAGACAAAAGACGAGGAGTCCTCCAATACCCAATTTATTTCTACCCAGATTTGTGGAACAACACAATTTGGGTCCATTGTTAATTTAGGTTCGGCTCTTAAGTTCATGGTGTCTGTTCCCAAGGACCCAAATTCCCGAATTTTACTTCCTTATATTTATACAAAGTATGATTGTGACCTGAATTCTGGTGTAGGTTCAGGTCCAGGCCTTTAAATTAGATTTAAGGATGGCCAAAAGCTTGTACCCATGTCTGAATCGGGTCAGGCTCTGGGTCCATGTATACTGTGGACCTTACCGAACCCCAATCCTGTTAATCAATACAAGAGGCCCAAAATCCTTGCTTATATGGTATGCTCTGAATCGGATATCAGGTTTAAGTGCAGAAACATAAACTGTGGTCAAACTATAGAAACGATGGGCTCAAGTCAGTTTGACCCATCAAACTGTCCCCTTGTGCGCAGCAAAAACAGAGGACATGTAGAAAATATTGTCACACATGCAGGAGCAATTTAAGGTATAAGGATCAACCATGCAAGATTACCGAGGAGCATTTTAAGGGATAAGGATCAATCATGCAAGATTACTAAGGATTGCTTCATTATTGCTGGACATGTGGTAACGGTTTGAAGGTAAAGTGATAACTCTGGGAAATTAATCTCAACGGCGAATATATTTTTAATCATACCTATGTTTAGTTGGTCATAACAAGTAGAAAAGTAAAGTGCTAGTTGCTAACAAATTCGACCTCATGAAACACTACTAAACTAAAACCTATTACTTTACAAATTGTTATCTTCTCATCTCAATTCACATTAATCTATCCCACGAAAACAAAAGCAAGTTTATTTGAAAGTATACTTTTACCTTATATGACTATTACTTTTTCCACTAATTTGACATTTACTTTATATTATTTAAAAAAGAATTATTCAAACACCAAGTAAGGATCCATAGTAGATTAATAGTAGAAGCATACCTTACGGAGGAATGGGTCTTCTCCAAAACCGATTTTATATAGAATTCCGACTACAGCTATCCTTCCATCCAAGCTTTGATGTACCATGTGCACCTCTAGGTCTGACCTGTAAGTAACATTCATCTAATTGTTGTTGTTATTACTATCATCACAATCATGTACTCTTTCTTCAAATTACCAAGATACCAATCCGCCAAAACTTTTTTATATATCCGCCAATATCTGCCTTGGATTGATATCTTGGTTATTTTCAGCTTTTCTTTTGTAATAGAAAAGAACTGAAAACAAATATTTAAAATGTAAAGGTGGTGGGAACTATCAACTGTCTCCCCTGTTTTTCAGATTTCAAGTTAAAACCATAGCAAATAGGTATCCATCATGGTTGAAAACATTAAGCACATTAGTTCCGAGGGACCTTGTTATTCATATAATCTTGAGTGACATATACATATATACATACCTACTGAGGGATGAAAGAGAAGTGAAGAAGCAGCTTACCACCAACCGTTGATGTGATGCTCAGAAGGTGAGTGCCAGTGGCACTGTTTAAGCTCATAATGAATTCCTCCAATGGTAATCGATCCAGCATCTTTAACCCATTGCAACTGTTTTATATCAAACCGAAAAAAAATATATATTAGCTGGGTAAGTTTTGAAATTTTATACTTTTTTTAATAAAAACCCTCTTCTTTTCTTCTCTATTAAAGTGACCCTTTACATGTGAATTCGTGAATTTCCCATGTAGAAAGGGATTTTTACTGATTAAAACCTCTTAAACTTATATGTTGCTTTGTCTTCTTTAACGAAAATTGCGTTACTGAGAAAAAAAAAAACCTCTTAAACTTCATTTTCACAGTAGCTCTATTGGTTAAGCACCTCACTTCTTAAAAAATCAAATAGGGTTCAATCCTTAACTTAGTGCTAATGATGAGGGAGATGGGTGAGCATGTTTGTGAGTACTTAATTACCTTTCCCAAAAAAATCAGAAAAAAAAAATCTCATTGAAAAACAACTAAAGATAAAACAATATCATTAAGCACTTTGACCACACTTTTTTATAGCCCTAACCCTAACCTGCACTCCTGTGGGCTAAGGTATATCATGGGTGAGGGAGAGAATCTTCTTCATATACGTAGACCCACAGATGTTATAATAATCCAAAATGCTCCAACCAGGGGCCAGACCAGAAAACTTGCATTTGGGGCCACATGTACAAATGTGTGTCATTTTATGGTGAAGAACGGGCAAGTTGAAGAAGCTACCAAGGATCTTCTCAAAGGGTATGGGAAACAGAGCAGATTTATGGAGAAGTCGTGAGAGATGTACAAGAAAATGTTATCTAAGAATAAGAAGAAGCCGACGACCAACGCGACTAGAACCATAGATTGAGCTGTTCTAGCTCTAGATCTGTTCAGTCGCGGTGATCGACAGAAAATAAGAAGAGCTTCCAGTGCATGAGACCCTCCTAGATCTCCCTCTGTGATATCATGGCAAATTAAAATAATAAAAAAAAGACATAGCTGTCTACTTCTTTCTCCCACGAAATTATTGTATCAATCCTACCAAAACTACAAAGCATCAATAGAGGGCTTGGAATTGCTTTCCAATACTCCCCCTCTTGATGGAACCCGGTTGACTGCCAACATATTTCAGTGTGGAATCATTATTTCTAGGATCTAAGCCAGATACAAGTTGGCTTTCACACCATATAAAATTTCCTAATCAAGTCAATCATATCAAAATCTTAAAAAATCAGTAGAGTTAGAGGAAATAGTTTCAACAAACTTGTGGATTAGGGTCAAGGCCGGCAGACCAACATATTGGGTCTTGGGGGTAATCACCCTTGTGCAAAAAAGTTTGAAGCTTCTTTTTAAATATGATCGATAATCTCATATGACCAATGCCTCGATAAAAACAAGTCTTGGCCCCCTCAAATGATAAAATAAAAAAGCAACATTAGCACCATCATAGGTCTGGCACTCGTTACAATTAATACCGTTAAAATGTAAGTAAGATCAAGGCATGTTGAGTCTGGATCTAGTGAGGTTTTACCCTACAGTGACGCGGTGGACCGTGATTGGTCATTTCACACTCACTTTAGGTCAAATCCCTCAGGGGATCCCAAGTCAGGCAAGTTGGTGATAATTAGCCTGTGGAAGTAGGTTTAAGAGGCATTATACTCCACAAAAAATCTCTTTTTTTTCCTTCTTTTTTTTTTTGTACAAGCATAAAAATCGCTACTTTAAAACACTTTTAGCCTTATATACTAGAGCAGCTATCTTCTGTTTCTTATTTCCCTTCTTTTTTTTTTTACCATGATGTCATGTCCCCTATTCAGGAGTGTTGCATTTGCAGGCTTGTAACTTGTCTGTAGCCTCCCTAAATGCCTCACAACATCTGCCCATCCGTCCCTAAGATCTATTGGAGACTGCCGAACTCCAGTTTTACAAATAGTCCAGTTCTTATTAAGATCTCCCCAGTGCTCTGGTCCCTTGCTACTGTTCTTTAGGTAATCCCACTCCCTCTCATCATCTGTTCCAACAAATGACGAACATTAGAGACTAACAAAACCAATCAGGTACATACTTAAAAAACTAATCAACTACACAAAAATGAACAACAATAACGACAACAAGATGATGATATAGAAATAAATTTTTTGTAATCACATGACCCATTACCATATTCTTGTGAGCTAGCTAGGGGAGAATGAGAAAGAAGAAGAACAGTCAGGACAGCACAGAAATAGATACTCTGCATGTTTCTATTTTTTTATGCAGACAGATTGCATAGGCAATGAACTAAATGGAGTTTGGTTTCTACCTATGGGCTATGGAGAAATGTTGGAGAGTCAAGACAGCTTAAATAAGCCTCAAAAGTTGACGACCCCATAAGTAAATCGTGTTGGAAATTACTTTTCAAAGATGGAATCTTTTCTGCAATCGAGCACAGTATTCACACATCATGCCCAGGAAAGAAACAAACAGCAAGTAAAACAAAAGCACGACAGTAGATACAGGGTAATATTCCTACGTAGGCATCAGCAGATCATGGGACATGAGAGGTGGAAAGATCCTTTCATGATGAACTCAAAAATCAAAATTAGAATCAATATCGGGTCTTTTACCTTCTTCATCATGGCCAACAAATTTAGCAGATTTCAATTTTTCTTAAAAAAAAAAGGATCCTTAATTTAATGATCCAGTTCATTCAGTGGTGTAAATTTCAGGGTCCAATTACTATCAAAGGGTCTCATGTGTGAATGGTTGGGATGAATCATATTGTCGGCTGCAGGATGTTCACGAAAGTAAGCTTAGATAGGGGTAAGGGAATAAAATAGAACCCTGCTACTTGGACCGACCTGGCGACCGATTCCCGGCCCGGTCCCCAGTGAGGACCCTTGGATCCCAAGGAGAGCATGGAGCACGTGAAACACGTGAAAAAGGAAACGAGCGACAGGCTGGATGGCCGATGGCAGAACCCAGAAGGCAGTCCCAAGTCCAAATCACCTAGTGGGCCCCACTGTGGCTGCTATCAACACGTGGAACACGTGGGTGGTGAGATAAGAGTGGTCCAAATTTATAATTTGACTCCATGAACATGTTGGTCTATTGGATGAAGAGTATATATATAAAATGAAGGGTTAAATAGACTCTTCAAATTTTTTATACTAAAGTTCATCGTACAATGGTTACAAGCATCAGACGAGCAATCTTTTAACTAGATGCAATTCATAAAAATATATTGGGTTTGGAAATTTTATGACTGTTTTGTAGTGGTTAGAAGAATCTCCTTAAGCCAAGTACTATATTTATAGAATTAGGATCTAGCCCATCTGGTCCAGCCATCCATCAAGTTCTTAATTAAAGACACTAATAAGGTGATTTGAACTGCTATAATTGTCTCAACTTTGGGCTTCTTCATTTTTCTTCTGACCCATATCACGAGTGTTTTCATGTGATGATGAACTTCTATTAATAGAAAAGGCACTTAATGTGTTTTGTTAATGTTAACATCCACTATCGCTCCTGAGCGGTTATAATTGTGGTCCAGCCCTCGCTTTCACTATAAAATTATTGTTGTGTCATTTTGCTATCACCAATTGGTTGCGCGCCGTTTCCAATCACCAATTAATTTGGGGATAAACAGTAGTTCAATGGAAAAGTTTCTAGTAAACACTCATTTCCTTGTTAATAAAATGGGAGAAGGTGACATAGCCATCGGAGGTAATGTTGAGAACAACATGATCTTAGGTCACATTTTTCTAGTTACATCATTAATAGCTCATTGATATGAGATAGATCTTGAAACATGCATTACAGAAGATGACCATTTGCAGACAAGAAGCTGAAGGCCATGAGATAAACTTCCACATGTTTCACAAAGGCCATATGACGAAGGTGGGAATCAATGTCTGACTGGCACCACAGAATGGTCAGAGTCCAAATTAAGACTTGTGCAGTGAGAGGACTCTCTTGTAGCAGGGGCGGCCCAACAAATTCGGAGGCCCTAGGCAAGAATATGAAAGTGGGCCCTACTAACAGACAATAATTATTAAAATATATTTATTTAAAAGATATTTTTCTAGCTTTTTGAGATGCAAAAATATTGATTAAATTTTTATATTCAAGTTTTGTTAATATATCTTTTTCAATAGATAATATAGCTAACCCATTTAATCTTTCTTGTGACATAGTTGATCGGAGATAAGATTTTATTAATTTAAGTTTCGAAAAACTTCTCTCCGCTGAAGCAACTGTTACTGGTATTGTTAACAATATTCTAAAAGCTATACATGCATCTGGAAAACAATCTAATCGTTTTATATAAGTTAGGGTTTCAGCTGGAGTATTAATTTCAGATTGTAGAACTTTTCTTAATACAGTCAACTCTTGAAATAAATCTAAACCATCAATATCAGAAAATAAGTCATGCTTCAAAAAAGTTTCAAGGTTAAGACAATAACTTTTCAAACTATCATCATCTAAGGATTTTAATTTTTTAAAACAAAATAAAAAACCAAAAATATTTTTATATATTTTGAATTGTTCAAATCTACTCTTGATCGAAGAAATAGCTAGATCAACTATAAATAAAAAATACTCAATTCTAAAAGACTCTTCAGCTGATAGTGTTACTGCATTCTCAATTGTATCACCAAATTGTTTTTTCCTAAAAAATTTACGTTTTTCTCGAAATACTGGTTCTATTTCCATTTCAAGTGCAATCTCTTTTGATGAAATCAAAGCAGAGTAAAATCCATTTTCTCTATATGATTCCAAAAAAGAAATAAGTCCTTTTAATTGATCAATAGCAACATCAATATGCATGTCTTTGGATTGTAAATTTTTACTAACTGTGTTAACAGCAAATAATATATCATACCAAATATTCATACCCAATAAAAATTCAAAGTTTTCAATCTCATATGTAGCTAAGCATGTGGCTTCACTTCTTGTTTTAGGATCTTCACTAATTTTTTCTAATTGAATTAAAGCATCTCGTATTTTCGGAGCCTGATACTTGATTGCTTTAACACTTTCGATACGACTTTCCCATCGCGTTTGAGATAATGATTTAAGAGTTAACATAGATATATTATCTTGTAAAATTTTCCATCGTTTTGTTGAAGAAGAAAATAATGAGTATATACGTTGTAATACTCCAAAAAAAGATATAGCTTTAGGACAAGAGTTAGCTATATCACAAAGTACGAGGTTAAGATTATGACATCCACATGGTGTGTAAAATGCTCTTGGATTTATATCTAGTAGTCTTTTTTGTACACCTTGATGTTTTCCTTTCATATTAGATCCATTATCATATCCTTGTCCTCTTACATCATTTACATCAAGTCCAAGTTTTTTAATTACATTTATAAGTTCATCAAAAAGGCCTTTCCCAGAGGTGTCATCTACTTCCAAAAATTCTAAAAAATATTCTTCTATTTTTATTGGACTTGTTGAAATATCTACACATCGCAGTATAAGGGTCATTTGTTCTTGATGACTTGCATCAGGAGTACAATCAAGTATTACTGAAAAATATTTTGCTTCTTTAATCTTATTAATTATTACACTTTTAATTTCAGAAGCTAACATTTGTATTAATTCATTTTGTATCTTATGCCCGAGATAATGATTATGAATTTCACCATCTTTAATTCGTCGAACATGTTCTTGCATTATTGGATCAAATTCCGCAATCATTTCAATTAAACTTAAAAAGTTTCCATTGTTGTCTTGATATATTTTCTCATTCTTCCCACGAAATGCCAAATTATTTTTAGCAAGAGTTTTTACCACAGCTAAAACTCTTACAAGTACTTTTTTCCAATAATCTTTCTCTTTGTTAATTTGTTCTTGAATATTTTCATCAATAGTTTTATTTTTTGACAATCTTATTTCTAAATCAACCCATGAATTCATGTTAGCAATATGTTCATTAGTTGTTTCATGAGTTTTGAGCTTATAACTAAGATTTTTCCAATCTTTAGTTCCTTCATTAACTAATTGACTTGTGCTAGGTTTTGAATTGAATAACTTACAACAAAAGCAATATACTCTATCTAAATCTTTTGAATATATTAACCATTTTCTATCATGCTTTTCTCCGTTTGACAATTTTCGAGTGTAATATGTAATAGAAAAATGTCTATTATTTTCATCATTAGGAAAGTCTAAATTATTTTCCCTAATAGGACCTCTTTCAACTAATAAGTCTCTTAATTTTGTGTCAATATTTTTCCATTGTCCTGGATCATAGATATTTATTGGAACATAATCTAATAGTTCACTAACATGTTCACATTCTTTATCATTTTCTACTTCACTAACAAATTCACATTCTTTACCAATTTCATTTTCTTTTAAATCTTTTTGGCATTCCGTTGATTTTTCTATATTATTTAATTGTTCAATCGTTGAATCATCATTTGAATTTTTTGTTGTTGTTGGTTTATCACCAATAACAAATTTATCGAGTGCTCCTTTTTTAGATTCAATAAATTCATCTTGTTTTCTTTTTTTTTTTACGTTTTTCACATCCAGAATCATATCTTCGAGTAGACATACTAATTATATAACTTGCAGTTACTACAATGAAAAATTATAACACAAAATCTATAAAAATTAAATTAAAATAAAATAAAAGTTCAAGAACAACACAACCTGGTACTGTTCCGTTCTTCGGTACTGTTGGCAGTAAGATTGATCCTAGTTTTGTAGCAACAACATTCAAGCAAAAGCAAAAGGCAGCACTTTCATTCAGAAACTTCACACAGAGAACTTCATGCAGAGAGAGAGGGAGAGGGAGAGGGAGAGAGAGAGAGACCTTATATCTTGAAAAAAAAAATCTGCCGTTAATGTATGTCTAAGAGAGAGAGAGAGAAAGACTTACCCTTTCTTTGCAGAAGTCTAACAGTCTACTACAACTAGGAGCAATTTTCTAGGTTAGTTATTAAAGTGATAGTCAGACTTACCCTTTCTTTGTAGAAGTCTAACAATCTACTACAACTAGGAGCAATTTTCTACGTTAGTTATTAAAGTGTTAATGGACCTATCAATAAAATTTGGGCCCTCTCAAATCTCAAATCAGTCTATCCAAAATATATATACCCATATCTAAAATAGGGGGCCCCAAAATTTTGCAAAAATTGGGGGCCCTAGGCGGCCAACTAAGTGGCCTAGGCCTAGGGCCGGCCCTGTCTTGTAGTGGATTTTTATTTTGGCGGGAGAAAGGAATCCTATATTTTTACTCCTCACATAGAAAACCAAAACTTCTTTTTATTAAGATAAACCAGCATTTTTTTTATAAGGACAATGTGCTGTACCAAACGACTAAAGAGGGATTGCGAAGGAAATCAGAACAATATCTGTTCCCTCAACCACAAATTCCTCCGGTCATACAAACACACCCCAATTTTAAAACAAAGCTTTAAGAGAAGAATACCCCAAGTGTAGGCCTACCAAGATTTAACCATGGAGTGGAGCTGTCAAAAATGGATCCTAACATATTAGTCGCTTTTGCGATTCCAAAATGTCAAAGGATTTCATCATCTATTTTATTTCTATGAGCGATTAGGTATAATTGCTAAAAGGTTTTGAATCATTAATGCATGATGATCTCTATAAAAAATTTCTCGATGATGGGTTTTAGAATTATGAAAGTGTCAAAGGTACAGTTTCTCTAATTTAACACTAACCTGACTGTTTTTTCAAAGAAGTCTCCTTACATAATGGTATGGTCTCTGGCTGTTTCAGACCTGGTTAGGGCCATGACTTTCTGAGATGACTCAGATGAGTTCGAATCTCCAATAGTCCACTGTATACAAATAAATAATGATTGACCGGCATGGATGTAAGTACTCCCCAGAAAGAATCTAAAATGTAGTTAGGACATGGATAGAAGATCCCAGCAGGCCCGTGTTAAGCCCGACTTTGAAAAAGAAATGAAACAGTTAATTTCGAAATGACTCATTTTTTATTCTTATGGAGACTTGAGGAACTGGATTTGATACTCCCCCTCAATCTAGGCAGTCCTTCCTTGGAAGGTGGGCTTGTCTCGAAGGAATTGAAATTGTTGTGAGCTAAGTACCTTAGTGAATATGTCGGCAAATTTTTCTTTAGATGAAATAAAACAACCTTCAAGAGACTTTTGAGCTACTTTTTCGTGCACGAAGTCACTATTTATTTCAATATGTTTTGTTCCTACGTGGAACACTGGAATTACAATGAGATATGTTGCTTCAAGTTGTTACACCAAATGATAGGTGGAGAAGATACACGTAGGACCAACTCATGAAGAAGAGACTGTATCCATATATTTACTTCTACAGTAGCATTTGCCCAGCCACGGTACTCTGATTCTGTACCGGAATGAGAGATGGCATATTGTTTACGTGAGCTCCATGAAATGAGATTAGGCTCAAGATAAATGCAATATCCACTAGTGGATCATCGATCATCAAGGCAACCGGCTCAATCTGTATCTGAAAGGGAACTTATTACAAATTAAATTGTGGAGATGGCCGAATGGGAATACCATGATAAAGGGTGAATTTGAGATAGCGCAAGATCCGTTTAACTGCTGCCCAATGATCATTAGTGGGGTTTTGCATAAAATTTACGAACTTTGTTGACGCGACGAAAGCAATATCAGGTTGTGTGAGTGTCAAGTACTATAAGGCCCCAACAATTCTGCGTGGATCTTGAAAAGCAGACCCACCATATTTCAAAGGTTTGGTCATGCCACAAATTGGAGTTTTTTGTGGCTCTGCACCATCCATGTTGGTTTTTTTAAGTAGATCAACGATATACCTCTTTTGTAAAAGAAAGAGTCCACAAGAAGATCTAATTGCTTCCACTCCTAAAAGGCAATGGAGAGGTCCTAGGTCTTTGATTGCAAAAGTAGGGCGCAAGTGGACAATGACTTCTTGAATGCAACTAATCATACGGGACCCAGTGATGATAATATCATCAACATAATTACAGGTAAATATTGTAAACTCATGATTTTTCGTAATAAACAAAGATGTGTATTGGCTTTTGAACTCATGAAACCAATGTGAATGTGAATCAGGAAGGTGCTTGCCCGGTGATACCAAGCTCGAGGTGCCTGTTTAAGTCCATACAACGACTTATGCAATCGACACACATGTGTTAGGGTTGATATGGGAATAGAATGGAAATTAATTGCTTAAAATAAGTTAAAAATCTCACTTTAAAAATATTTTAAAATCCTAAGTATCATTTCAGTGGGTCCATTCTAGTTTTCCTTTTCTTTTTTCTGATGTGGCTTGTTAGGTTCCATAGTTACAATAGCCGTTTAATTGGTTTCTAATGTAATGATTGGATGTGTTTCATGATAATAAAAAATCCAAGTATTCAGATTGAAAATAGAAGCATTTTCATTGTGCCTAATAAATTAAAGGAATAAATTCATTCTAAAATAATAGAGATTTTCACTTACATAAATATTTGAAGACAATGAGAATTACTCAGTGGCAATACCACTATTAGATTTTTTTCACATACAAAAATTATCAACTGTCACTGTTAATAGTACACTAATGGATCTTATTTTGTAAAACTCGAAATAATCGAAATGAGGGTTCATTCTTATATGGGAACTGCTGTAGAACCAATATTTATACTTGGGCCACTGTCAAATTATAATTCGCTTGTAAAACACAATATTTACTCATGGGTTTTGGTCAAATTGTAAATGTGCGAAAACTAAATTTGAGAACAGTATTAATGTATAAACATACAAATCTAGTAGGCCTACCAGAATGAAGTGCATATCTAAATCTAGCCATATTAGAATTTTAAACCATGGTTGAGTCATCTATGCAAAGCTCTCAGTCATCATCATATCAGCATTAGGGGGAAAAAGCCAGAAAATTAGGTTCAACAACAACAACAATCATATCATAAACAATAATTCAAATGGATTGGAGGGTGGTAGGATGGTGGCCAAGAACATTGAGAAGCACTTCACGTCCGTTGAGTGGTTGTATGGGTCTCGCATTAGATCTTGCATTCTGCCAACAAATAAATAAATCAAGTCACAAACAAAGGCCACATAACCACTTTTACAAGAACACTGGCATGTATGAACATTTTTAAGGCCAAGTTTATGAGACATTTTTAAGGCCAAGTTTATGAGACATCGAGCACTATATATTCGATGCCTTGGAAAAAGTTCTGGTTTTTGCATGCGCAAGTTCTTTCCCCCTTGTTTGGTGCATTGCGTTTTCACATATAAATGAAAATCTTAAACTAAGTTTTCTCAGTTTTTCATGAAATCCTTTACTTTTTGAACCCATATAGGATCAAAGTTTTGCTGAGCTTAGATCACAGTGTTACACAAACAAACTCAGATCATGTTTGTGTGTGTCCGTGGAAAATCAATTCTGGAGGCTTTTTCGTCATCTGTAGTAAAAATATATAAATTTTCAGCCTTCAATAGGAAAAGCTTTTTGGCAAAATCCTGAAAAAGTGCCTATACCATACATAAATCTTACTCTAGCATGGAAAAGCATTTTCATAATCCTCACTTTCTCCATGGAAACCAGCCGCACAAATGTTCCATTATATGTCAAGGGATGATAACGGCGGTTGATGTAGAAGTGTACATCATGGGCCTGCTTTTATGAGGAAAAATGTAAAACAGCTATGGCATGCTGGAGATGAGCAGAAGAAACCAAAATGCATCCCTATGAAGTTTAGAAAGGAAAGCTACAGAATTAAGTTGGAAGGAAAAAACTTTGTAGGATTTTCACATGGGCCAGGTCGAACCTAGTCGAAGACCAGGACAATTCCGAATCGGGTCTAAATTTCAACCCATACATTCTATGGGCCTAAAATGAATATATTTGGATGACCCTTAATTGGGTGTTTGCCAGGCAGAGGCCTATAGACAGACCATTAGATAGTGGCCCAAAATATTAGTCCTCGTCCAGTCCACGAACTGAATGGCCAAGGCTCAAACATATACTGGGCTGGCTTAGCTCATAGTGCTACAGGATCGAGGGAGGACCATTATTATTATTATTATTATTATTATTGAAAAGACTCAACTCAACTCGGTCAAGTTGACTCGGCATTCTGTTGAGTCCAACGAATGAGGTTTGTCTGACCAAATCCATGAGTTAACTCAGACATGATCTGCATATACTCAACTCTTGATTTAACATGATTTTGGGTCGAGCCTGAGTTTCAGTTTTCAAGACGTACAGAGTAGGATGTATACTGTTTAAAAACATAGAACACAATCTTGGTTCAATACCTAGCTCGCTCAGAGTCAAAATTTCCCAGCTTGATAGCCTATTGAGTCAAGATTGACTCGGCCTGTCGAGTCAATTCTGCTCGAGTGTTAAAATAAGTGTAGGACCATCCTAATTCCTAATTCCTTGTGGTGGTAAAGGTAATAAAAAGTGGAAACTCACATCATGAACAGCATCCCTGAGCTTCTTCACCTGATCAAATGAAACTGTCCTGATCCATGGCTGAGACATTGAGACAATAAGTAAGACTTCTGCTCTGTAAAACGTTAACAAACAGAAATTGTGACCAAACAGAGTTAAATAAGTAGAGTGCAGTTCTGTACCTCTTTTAGTACTGTCCATACAACACCTTCAGTGCAGGGAGGAGTAGTAAGAGAACCCATGTATCTGTAGTACTCCCACCCTCCATCCATTATTAAATCGTATGGGTCAACCACACCTACTACTGTCTCATTTGTACTGCCATCGGCTATGATATTTAAGTGGCCCTGCAACTGAAAAGAAGGAATTCCAAATTGGAAACAGTCCACAATTGAAAATGCAGGGTCCTCCATTACCCAATTGATCCGAATTCCAAACCCCAGATTCTGGAAGCAGTCCACAACTTGGATCCATTCTTAATTTAGGTCCAGGTCATTGGTCCATGAGCTTTATTCCCAAGGGGCCAAATTCCAGAATTTCACCCCCTTGTATTTTTTATAAAAATATAAATGTACAGTTTGGACCACAAATCTGATGGAGGTTCAGGGCCAGGCCTTTAAATTGGATTAAAAATATGGCCAAAGGCATGCCCAGGAATTACTTGGCTCGTAAGTTGGGTCCTTATATACTGTGGACCTTACTGAACCCCACGCCTTCTAATCAATACAAGAGGCCCAAAAACCATGTTCATATGGTATACTTCAAACCATGTACCAAGTGCATAATTTCATGGTTCTGAACTATAATTAGTTGTAAGCATAAACATGGTTTTAGCAGGCAGAATGAATTAGCTACAGTTACTATCCGGTAGTTCAAACTACAGAAAAATTCGACTCTAGTGAATCTTGCATGTGCGGTAACATTTTCTACCAGTCATCTATTATTGCTGGACACATGGTGGCTGTTTGATGGGTCAAACCGACTTGAGTCATTCTTTTATATAAAAAATATTGTGATATAGGACCTACGAAAAGAGATCAAATACGCACAAAAGAACACAGAAGTTTACATGGTTCAACTTTTAGCCTACGTCCATGGGGAAGACGGGAGAATTCACTATGCAATCAGAAAATTAAAGTGTACATCCTAGAGACTCTTAGTCTCTATTTATAATATCAACCCCAAAATCCTGTTACACCCAAACACTACTTCTTAATCACAGTAAACCTATAATAGGTCTACTTCTAATCAGCCCGGTTAACCAAGATTAATTAAGTTCTATTGTGCCATACAAATTTAAAAAAAAACTTATTACTTCATCAATAGATAAAAACCATAGTTCTAGCGCATGCATCAAATGTCTTGGCTTGTGCTACATTCACTAGGTAATTTTTAATTTTTAAGAGGTAAAACAGGATAACTGTGAGAAAGTAATTCCAATGATTGACTTTTTTTAATATATTTTTTTTTTTACTTTATCCATTTTTTGTTGGTCACAACGTATTAAGTATGGAAGCAAAGTTACCGCCAAAAGACTTTACCTCATAAAATATAAGCAAACTAGTTAAATTTGTCAAACTTCATACCTCACTTTAAAAATACTTTGTCCCATGAAAACAAACACAAATCTAGTTTAGCGAAAAGCCTACTTCTGCTTTATACAACTATTACATTTTCTCCTGATTTAACATTAACTTTCTTGGTAATGAAAGAATAATGAAAGAAGCATACCTTCACGAGGAATGGGTCGTCTCCACAGTTGATTCTATAGAGAATCCCAACTACAGCTATCTTTTCATCCGAGCTTTGATGTACCATGTGCACCTCTAGATCTAACCTGTAACATTAATTCATCTAATTATGGTTGGTAGTATCACCATCATTAACTCTTTCTTCAATTAACCAACATATCAATCCAAAGCCAAAACCTTTATACATCCTCCAATGTCTGCCTTTGTATTTATATCTTGGTTGTTGTAATCTTTTCTTTTGTAACAAATGTTTAAAATATGAAGTAATGCGAATAAAATTCCCCCTTGTTTTAGGTTTCAAGCCAAAACCATAGCAAATTGGTATCTCTCATTGCTAAAACATTCACATTCGAAGTCCCGAGGGACCTTGCTATTCATGTCATTGATTGGTATATGCATGTATATAATCATAAGAGAGTTAATAAAGGTAAGAATGTCTCCTTAACCGAGTGGTAAGGAGCGTCAATTCTTACTTGGTTGTCTAGGATTTGAACCATGGGTACGTCATCTCTTTCCTCTTGTACGGTCATTTTCCACTTGTGTGGGCTTTTTTTCCACATATATAGGCTTCTTTCCCACTTGAGTGGGTTGCTTTCCCATGCAGGCACTCTCTTGAGTCCCAGCCCCTTTGTCTCGGGTACAAAAAGAAAAGAAAACTAAAGAAAGCTAATGAAGGATAAAAGAGAAGTGAAAAGGCAGCTTACCCGAAACCGTTAATGTGATGCTCAGAAGGTGAGTGCCAGTGACACTGTTTAAGCGCATAATTAGTTCCTTCAATTTGAAGTGATCCTGCATCACCGACCCATTTCAACTGTTTTACATAAAAAAGAAGATGAAAAAAAATTAATCATTGGGTTGCTTCTAAACATTAATGAAGCACATGGAATTTGAGAATGTTGGGAAAGGAATAATAGTAGTTGTAGTATTGAAAAGGAGCTGAATTTAAGTATTTGAAATGAAAACTGCAAATTGATTGGCATTTACCGGGAAAAAGTGAGGAAAAACCATTTTCTTTAGGGCATGTTTGTGTAGCCCATTTCCGCGGAAAAGGTTGTAGTTTTCTACGGAAAACTTCTTTTTCATGTGTTTGGTGCGGCAGTTTTCCGCGGAAATGCTTTTTTGCCACGTCAGCATTTTCCTTCCTAGCCATGGAAATAGACTTCCTATGGGGGGGTATAGGAAGTCCATTTCCACGGAAAACCGACCCCCCAATTTCCTCTCTCTCACCCTCACTCCACCCAACCACCCTCTTTCTTCCTTTTCCCCTCCCAACCCCACCCACCCCACACACATATCAACCCACCCACCCAATAGTTTTCACTAAAAAATGGTTTTCACTAAGGGCACGTTTGTGTACACACCCTTTCCGTGGAAAGAGGAAATTGCCACGTCAGCATTTTCCATAGAAATGAAAACCTCGGAAAAGGATTTCCGTAGAATTTAGAAATCTATGTTTGGTGCAAAAAGAGTTTCCTCATTGAATTGGTGCAGATGTTGTTTGGTGCGGCTGTGGATTCCTTATAGAAAATCAAAATTTCTTATTTGGTGATATAATTTTTTGAAGAAAATAACACAACATGTATATTATTTATTTAATATTAAATAATAATTTATATAAAGAAATAAAAAATGAAAGAGTTATAGGGTTTTTGGGTTGAAATGGACAAAAGTGAGGAAAAGATGGAGAAGTTTTCCGAGGAAAACCATTTCCCATACCCCCCCATAGGAAACCCATTTCCACAATTATCAAGGAAAATGCTAACGAGGCAGGAAAACATTTCCGCGGAATTGTTCCGCACCAAACGCCGGAAAAATGGTTTTTCCGCGGAAAACCGTGAACTTTTCCGCGGAAAAGTGTTACACAAACATGCCCTAAAGAAATCCATAGCTGCACCAAACAACATTAGCACTAATTCATCGAGGAAAACCTTTTTGCACCAAACATAAAATTTTGACTTCCGCGGAAAAACTTTTCCAAAGAATTTGAAACCCATGGATTTTGCTGATGTGGCAATTTCCAATTTCCACGGAAATTAGATGTACACAAACGTGCCCTTAGAGAATTGATCCCATGCACTACCTTCGTAGCGGTGATTGGCACTTTTAATACGATCTAACAATTATGGATCTTCTATATGCCCTATTTGTGAATTTGAGGAGGAATTTGTGGAACATGCTCTTGATCTTCTATCTAATTATGTAAGGGCGGTTTGGTTTGGTTATAACCTTGAATTACTGGCTCATTCCATAAGAAATATGGATATTGTAGAATGGTGGGGAAGTATCACAATCTCGCTTTGATGGCTCTAATTATTTGGCGGGTGTTATGGAAAGCCAGAAACAATTTTATTTTTAAAGGGATAGCCAATGATTTCAAAAATAAACTTAAGGTTTCATCCAAAACATGCATCCCTATAACAGGGAGGGCATTGCCAAAAAGAATGTCTATCTAGCCCCAAAGCTTTAAAGCTGCCTAGAGCCCACTCAAATAATACTTTATTAATTTTCTCGGATGCAACTTTTAATACTAAAGATGAAAATTCTTCTTTTGGTTTATTTGATGATGATGAATAATTACTTTATTTGTGTAGACACTTGCTATGGGCCAAAACTCCCTTCCTATTATAAAAAATAAATAATAAAAAAACCAGAGGCGAGGGTTATTCTATTTGCGCTAAAGGAAGCTTCGTGTAAAGGTTTCTTTAAGATTGCCCTTTTTTCAAAAGCTAATAAGGAAGTGATTAAGCCCATCAATGAAATCTCAAATTAGATCATCAAACCAATTATTTTAAATATTATGCAGTTGTTTTTCTTTCATGAGTTTCTTTTTGTTTTTTGAACTTTAAATGAGGCTGCTCATATTTCGGCCAATTATGGCTCTAGACTTAGTAAGAGTTTTTGTAGGGTTATGATGAGATTCTTGGAGTGGATTAGGTTCGTTTTGCCTCCACCCTAATTGTTGTTTTTGTTTTGGCTTGTCTTTCAATTAAAGTCTCAATTAAAAAAAATATATATATATATATATATATATATATATGAAGATGCTCCTATGAAAGATATCTCTCACCTTATATGAGAGATATGGGTGAAGGCCCTCACATTTAAGTTGTTAGCATTGAATATAGATGTGAGGGCCCCCACACAATCTCTCATTTAAGGTGAGAGATATCTCTCATAGGAACATTTCTCATATATATATATATATATATATATATATTTGGAGCCACTTAGACTTCTAAAATTGCAAATCTCCATAAGTTTAGGGATTGCCCCCAAATTTCTCCACTTGATCTTGTGTGAAAAACATTATAAAAATCTCGTGTGTGAGTACATATATATATAATTATGTATTCTACACATACTAACTCAGTAGTATTGAAGTGAAACTCGCATAAGGCCTACACATAAAAATGTGTGATTTGAATGATCTAGATCAAGCAAAAGTGCACCCCCACGGGACTTAAATATGATTATAGTTGTTGTATTATTTTTTTTTTCTTTTCCCTCATTTTCCTCGGATGAAGACCTCTCTTACAAAATAAAAAGGAAGGAATAAATAGGTAAAAATATTTGTTACGGATTAGTACCCCTTAAATCTGATTTTCATAATAGTTAAATTAGCTAAGTAAAGCACCTCCCTTCTACGTAAACAAGGAGGCACCGATCCCAACTTAGTGCTAATGGTGAAGGACTTAAGTGAGTGGATGTGTGGGTACTTATCTTTAAAATAAGCTAAAAATCTTAATTTTCATGAAATAACAACATCATATTTTTCTTCTTCAGGTGTGACATGTCAATAAAGCCAAAGCAGGAGAGCTTCAGCTTCAAATTGCCTCACTGCTAGATGACAACACTTGTAGAAAACAAATGCTTCACTGTAAGATGACACTTGTAGAACGTTAGTTTTATACATGTCATGGATATTAATACAAAAGTAACGTCTGTGCAAGTATCATTTATGACATCCATCCATCCAGGGAATGCAAGGAACAATATCCCATTTGGGTGGAGATACACATATACGAAACAAGAAAGTGATGTGGGGTCATCTGACCGTCGGCATCAAGAAAAGCGGTGAATCTCCACCGTTGATATTCAGGAAGGAGATGGAACGTCATTTTATGGAGAAGAACAACCAAGTTGAAGAATGGTTCTCCTCAAAGAGTATAAGAAAAAGAGCAAATTTATGGAGAAGACATGACTTGAGAGATGTACACAAAAACATCATCTACAAAGAAGAAGAAAACTAAAAAGTGCGATCAAGGCATTCTGGTGATATGTAGCACGTAAAAATAAGTTTAACAGGTATTTCATAATTAAAAAACACTGTAGGCTTTAGACTTATATAAGGATATTAGGGCAACTATCTTCTCTCTTTAGTGGGGTTTTTTGTTTTTACCATGATGTCATGTCCCCTATTCAGGAGTGTTGCATTTGCAGGCTTGTAACTTGTCTGTAGCCTCCCTAAATGCCTCACAACATCTGTCCATCCGTCCCAAAGATCTATTGGAGACTGCCAAACTCCAGTTTTACAAATAGTCCAGTTCTTATTAAGGTCCCCCCAGTGCTCTGGCCCCTTGCCACTGTCCTCTAGGTAATCCCACTCCCTCTCATCATCTGTTCCAACAAATGAGTTTTTTTTTGTAACATTAAACATCAGCAACAAAAACCAATCAACCTCACTCGTACACACCCAAAGAAGAAGAAAAAGAAGAATGACAAGATGATAATGATCATAAAAATAAATTTATTGTGATTAGACAATCCATTACCATATTCTTGTGCTGTGGTTAGGGGTGAATGAGAGACAACAAGGACAATGAGCAGAGCCAAGGAGATGCTCTTCATGTTTCTCTTCTTTTATCCAGTTATAGATTGCGAATGCAAGTAAAGGGAGTTGGCTTCTGCCTATGGAGAAATGTACAAGAACAAAGACAGCTTAAATAAGCCTCAAAATCGTAGAACCCACAAGAAAAGGAAACGGATTCCCTATTTGGTCCCTGTTTGGACCAAATGGGGGGTGACATGTAGGGGGGCGGGTATGGGTTTCTCTTTCCTCTGCCCCCATACCTGCCCCCTTATGTGTCTTTCTTTGTTTGATCTAAACAGGATTTCCTGAATCTGGTTCACAAGAAAATCATTGCTTTTCAAAGGCGTACGTCGATTCGCACCAATGAAAGAAACAGACAATAAGGAAAACAAAATCCTGATAATATATATAAAGGTATAAAGTAGTATCGTAATTAGCGGGCTGGGTGGACTTTTCCTATTGTAATATGTATGTATCATGTGTAAAAGAAGAAGAGCGACAGGTTGGATTACAAAGGCAGTCTCGATCGACTAAAAATCACCTCGTGGACCCCTCTGCAGCCAGGTATCAACACATGGAAAGTTAGATAAGAATGATCCAGGACTGATTGGATATGGTACAAATTTAAAATTTGACTCTATGAACAGGTCTATTGAATTAATTGAGTGTCTACAAAATGAACTGATGAATAGATTATTCTAATCTTTTTTATATTATTGAAGCCTTCGTATAATGGTTACCATCATCAATGGATTTTTAATTATATGCAATTCAGATAAAACTAAGTTTTAAAATGTTATGACCTATTTTGTAGTTGTTGGTAGAATCTCTTTTAAGACAAATACTAGATTGGTGGAATTAGGTGAGGATGAAAATGAAGATGTAGCCCTTCTAATCTAACCATCCATCAAGTTTTTAATTATATGTTGTGATGATGTCACCTGTTGAAACTTGATCATTTCTCTTCTGACCTAAATGTATTTAATGTGTTGTCCATTGTAATTAAGTGCAGGAAGTTTCCATTCCTTGTTTTGAATAAATGGGGGGAAGTGACATAGAAGGTAATGTCTTGTTCCACAACATCTTAGGTCACATTTTTAAATTTATATCATTAACAGCTCATTTATATGAAACGGATATATTGGCTTTGATCGTGTCACATGCATTACAGAAGAAGACCATGTGTACAAAAGAAGAGACCTGGGACCCAAACCCACAGGCCTAAACTTGGATCCAGACCTGATTATTTTTCAATTGAGTCTAGTCAGTTCCTGAATCTGATTCAACTCATTCACATTTACAGTCACAAAGGGTGATGCCGTGTGGATAGAGTTAGCAACACCGTTAAACATGGATTAGAATAATCATTATGCACATCTAAGTAGATAGGCTTCTTCAGAGCCTGCAAGACAAAATGTTCTAGATGTTATAAGGGGGGACAATGACAGAAAGGTATAAGAAATGGGTACCAAATGAGCCTTTTTGACTAGCAAGTTTTATAATGCAGCATTAAATAGTTTCTATTGTTTTTCTCTTTGTCGTTTTCCATTGAATCAATGGTGACACCATCATGTTTGATTTTCCTTGAAAACATGGCTATGATTTCTGGAATCCCATCCTTTTTCAAATGAAGAAGGTTGGCCACTTTCTTTAAAATCTCCACAATTTCACCCCTTAGAGCCCATGTGATGAGTGAATGACTTTGAAATGATGATCATCGTGGCTCCAATCTCGTGAGAGGACAATTAACTAAGATCATTATCATGCACACTTGCTCATAGATGTGCAGCTACAAAGGTGGATTAGAAAAAAAGAAGTTGTATAGATACTCAAGGACTAAATGGTGGAACTTGAAAGGTGATAAGCAACTAGCATTAAGGGAAAAAGTACTAGAGGAAGACATTTGGGCGGTAAATGAGAGTGCAAATAATATGTGGGATAAGGTAGCAGAGTGTATTAGGAGGATAGGGAACTAAGTCTTAGGAGAATCCAAAGGGGGTGCTCCGGCACAGAAAGAGGCATGGTGGTGGAGCGAGGCGGTCCAAGACAAGATAAAAGTTAAAAGATGGTGCTTTAAAACTTGGCAAAATGATTGAAATGAAGCAAACTTGGAAAGGTATAAAGAAGTAAAAAGAGAAACCAAAAAGGCAGTCAGTGAAGCCAAAGCAAAGGCATTTGAAGAGCTGTATAGGCGACTTGACACTAAGGAAGGCGAAAGAGAGATATTCAAGCTTGCAAAAGCCAGAGATAGGCGAACCAATGACATACAATGTATTAGTAAAATGCATTAGTAAAGGATGAGGATGAAAATTTATTAAGGATGAGGATGAAAATGTATTAGTAAGGGATGAGGAGATAAAGGAGCGTTGGAAAAGCTACTTCTACAAGTTATTTAACGATAGCAGTAGTAGTGACATACAATTAGGGCAACTTACCATTTCTAGAGAAGAATCGAATCATATGTTCTATAGGAGAATCAGTAGGGAAGAAGTTAAAGAAGTATTGAAAAGGATAAAGAATGGGAAAGCGGTTGGGCCAGATGGTATCCCTATTGAGGTTTGGAGGTGTTTTGGGGGAGAATGCATAAGTTGGTTGACAAAACTTTTTAATGTAGTGCTAAAGAGCAAGAAGATGCCTGATGCATGGAGGAAAAGTATTCTTATACCCATATACAAGAACAAATAAGATATTCATAATTGTGCGAACTACCGCGGGATTAAATTGATGAGTCATACCATGAAATTATGGGAGAGAGTTATTTAGAGAAGACTACGAAGAATAACAAACATTTCAGAGAATCAATTTGGTTTTATGCCTGGGAGATCAACCATGGAGGCTATCTTTCTTCTGAGAAGGTTAATGGAACAGTATAGAGAAGGTCAGAGAGATTTACATATGGTGTTCATTGACTTGGAGAATGCCTATGATCGGGCTCCTAGGGAGATTCTATGGAGAGTACTGGAAAAGAAAAGAGTGTGTGTTGCATATATTGAGGCGATAAATGATATGTATAATAGAGTCGTGACATCTATAAGAACGACTGGCGGAGAGACTAAAGAGTTTCCTATCACGATTGATTTGCACCAAGGCTCAGCGTTAAGCACGTACTTGTTTGCCCTAGTTATGGATGAGATTACAAGACATATTCAGGATGAGGTGCCGTGGTGTATGCTATTTGCAGATGATATTGTTTTAGTGGATGAGACGAGAGAATGAGTGAATGCTAAGCTAGAATTGTGGCGGAAAACGTTAGAAACAAAAGGGTTTAGGCTAAGTCGATGCAAGATGAAATATATGGAATGCAAGTTTAGTTAAAGTATGACACCTTGTAACTTAGAAGTAAGTTTGGGCACACAAAAGATTGTAGAGAAAGAAAACTTTAGGTACCTTGGGTCTATGATGCAACAAGATGGAGAGATTGATACTGATGTAAGTCACAGGATTCAGACCGGGTGGACCAAATGGAGGAGTGCTTCGAGGGTCTTGTGTGATCGGAAAGTCCCCATAAAGGTTAAAGGAAAGTATTATAAGGTGGAGGTACGTCCAGCGTTGTTATATGGATCAGAGTGTTGGGCAGTAAAGCATAATCATGTTAAGAAGATGGAAGTTGCGAAGATGAGAATGCTAAGATGGATGTGCGAGATCACAAAGAGAGATAGGATTAGGAATGAGGATATTAGGGGCAAAGTAGGAATAGCACCGATTAAAGATAAAATGAGAGAAAATCGATTGAAATGGTTCAGCCATGTCAGGAGGCGCCCAACAGAGGCACCCGTTAAAAAGTGTGAAAGCATGGAGATTGCCAGAAGTAGAAGAGGGAGAGGGAGACCCAAGAGAAGTTGGAAAGAAACTATTAAACATGACCTTGCCTACATGGATCTAACAGAGGACATGACTCTAAACAAATTTGATTGACGTCGTCAAATCTATATAGCCGACCCCACCTAGTGGGAAAAGGCTTGGTTTGGTTTAGTTTGGTGTCATGCACACTTGCCATTAGTTGACTGGTGAGAAATGAAAGTTGGCTGTAACTTTGGAGAAACTTTCCATTTTAGGCATTTATAACAACTTATTAATTAAAGCTATAAAACTATGATCAATTGGGTTGACACTTATTTCTTGCGTCTCATTTCTAATCAATTTAATAAACCCACCTAGGAGTTGGTGGAGTCGCATGAGGCGTGTTTGCGCATTTTCTTGTTCTTGCATTTGCGTGTTTGCACTAATGAAAGTTGTGTGCTTGTGCGTTTGTGCGTTTTCCTATTCTAAACCAGCTCACATTTAATTTCTTTGTGTGCGTTTGCGTGTGTTTAGCGGGCACTACCTAGAGAATTAGTCTTGCTGGGTCAAATACCTCCTAGATAACCCACGTCATAAAAAAATAAAAAAATAAAAAACAGCTTAATAGGACCCCTTTAGACTTTTTTTCTTTTTCTTTTTCTTTTTGGTAACCCAACCAAGGGAGCTAGATCCTACGAGAGAGCCCAAACACGTGGAAATCGAAGCCCTGGAAAGCCCTTTAGATGGATTCAATCTTCAACACTGTGAAGAGAGACTTCATGAGTGGCACAATGCTGAAAACAGCAATAAATCAACTTTTTGACATAAAACATTTTCTAATAAACTTTATGAAGTAATAAGTCAGATTTTATAACCTTGGGATGATGGTGACGAGGTGATTCATCCTCCACTAGGTAACAATGTAAGATCAAATGTTTGTTGAACTAGGCCTATAATATCATTAAGGTGGGCCCCACAGGCAGGCCTGATTCTGTCCTTATTGTAATATGAATTTTAACAAACTTTATATAATTAGTTATATTATTATTGTATGTTTATGTTAACCAGACCCGGCTATGGGTGTAGTTAATAGGGTTAGAATATTCCAGACCAGATTCCATTTCTAAAATCTCGCACATTTGAGTTCGAAACTGTGACCACAAACATTTATCGTGGGACCCAGATGGTGAACCAAGAGAAAAAAAAAATTCCCCCTTCTTTGGCTGTTGTTGTTTCCTCCTGGATCTTTTTCTTGGTCCTTTCAAAACTTCCACACCAACCATTTCCTTTTAAATTTCCATTTTAGGTTGGAATTTGACCAATGAAAATCATCACAGTCCCTGAATTTCCTAGTTTATAGCCACCTCAATAGATTCTATATTAGATATTCCTAGAAATATTCATCAACCAAAGCTCCGGAGGAAAGTTAACATAGGGATTCACATAGGACCCACCACATAGGGATTCACGGTTAAATGAGCTTCGTATATAAGATTATCAAAGAAGCAAGGGGTAAATTAAAATAGTAGGGTAATGGATGGGTATTCATTTCACATCACCCCTTCATTCAATTTATAAGAAAGAAAGGTAATTTGATGGTAAAATATTCACCTAATTCCGTCTTCATTTTTAACTACTAAGGGTACGTTTATGCAGCTGATTTTTGATGAAAAGAAAAACGAAAGTTAAAGCCTCCAATAGGAGATGCGAGGAAACCCATTTCCTTGGATTGCTTCCGTCAGGGGTGGTTACTTACCAGTTGTGGCTCTTATTCCTTGCGAATGAGGAAATCCGTTTCATGTGGGAAACCAGCTTGTGCAGCCCAGTGTTATACTTACATTCCCAAGAGAACCGTGTTTTTTTTTTTTTTTTTTTTGTATGTTCAGCTGTTCTGAGAGGACATCACAACCCTTGACACCATCAACCCCTTCCAATCCTTCCTGCCCCTATGATTAGTGTTCTTCACGTAGCCCAAATTCATCCCAAAGTGATCTGAACTTGGGTCAAACCCTTATTCCCCCCCCCCCCCAAAAAAAAAAAAAAAAAACCACCTTGGGTCAAACCCACAAATCAGCCATTGAAATCAAAGCCACTGCCACTCTCAACAGAGGGAAGCAAGTGGCATCAAGCAATGAAGGCATATAAAATCAACATGGCCATTAGCACGTTGGATCAGTGTTGGGGTCCAAGAATGGGACTTGAACATGTATAGGAAGGCCTGTTCACACCACCAAAACGCGGGATAGCCATAAACAAATAGCCATCAAACAGAAAACAATGTAAAACCAGAGTTGCCGAGAATGACATCTTACCTCAGTTCTCTCTTGACTGTCCAATGCCACTTTCCCTCACTCGAGGGCAATAGTTGACTCGTGATTGTCAGCTAATCAAGTGGACTTGAGCTCAGTTCCCCTGCCTCTAGGGCCATGCTCTGCCTAACCCTTGCTCAGCTTATCTTGTTTACACTTTACACTCAAGATAAAATGTCCTCCAAATATCACAGTTAAGCAGTTACATGTAACATGGACAAGATCATACAAGCAATTGTCTAATTTTATTTATTTGATGACATAAAATATGCAAATAAACCTAACATTATTTAGTACAAGGTTAGGCAGCACATACATATTGTAACAATACATTCGGCTTGCAAAGCTAGCCGGGTCATTTGTCACAGACCCGAAACCCGGGTGTCTAGAAAACAAGCAAACTAGGTCCAAGAACAACAACAATAATAATAATTCAAATGGATTGGAGAGTGGTAGGATTGGGGGCCGGTTCATTCAGCAGCAGTTCACGTCCGTTGAATTGCTGTATGGGTCTCGCATTTGATCTTGCATACTGCCAACAAATTTATCATCAATCAAATTACAATTTCATGGGCCCAATAACTTCATTTAATATAATGCTCGCATCGTATGAACATTCTAAGGCCACGTTCATGAGACACATGGGCTGGGCCGATACTAGTCAACGCCGAATAACTGCATTCGACCCATACATTCTATAGGCCTGAAGTGTATTTTAGACCCAACCAGCTCCTAAAGATTGGGCCATTTGTGCTGAATTTATGTGGATGACCCCTAGTTGAGTTTTTGAAGGACATAGGCCAAGAGACATCTCATTAAATAGCAGCCGAAACTCATAGGCCCCAGACCAGTGGAAGAACTAAATGGTCATGGCTCAAGCCTATACTGCTGGGCTTGCTCATCTCACAATCAGTCAAGTTGACTCGACATGCTGTTTGGCCCATCGAATGAGGTTTAGCCAGACCAAGTCTAAGCGTAAATTAACTCGCACTTGCCCTGACTACTTGACTCGCAATTTAACATGATTTTGGGTCAAGTCTGATTTTCAATGTTGTAAACAGAGTAGGATCCAATTTTTTAAAACCCAAAACACGTATGGGTCAAAACCCGCCGATTCGAGTGGCTACAGCCATGTCTCGCCGAGTTTCTTGTCAAACTGGGCCAAACTCGCCCTTTTTGCTACTTGACATTGAGTTGGGTCAACATCGATTCAGCCCATCGAGTCAATTCCGGTCGAGTGTCAGAACAACTGTAGGACCATCCTAATTCTTTGTGGTGGTTTAAAGGTACTACAAAGTAGAAACTCACATCATGTACAGCATCCCTGAGCTTCTTCACTTGGTCAAATGAAACTGGCCTAATACTTGGCTGAGACAATGAAATAAATAGTAAGACTTCCAATCTGTAAAAAGTTAAACAAATGGAATTTTTGACCAAACAGAGTTCAATAAGTAGAGTGCAGTTTTGTACCTCTTTTAGTACTGTCCATACGACACCTTCAGTGCAGGGAGGAGTAGTAAGAGAACCCATGTATCTGTAGTATTCCCCACCACCATCCATTATTAAATGGTATGGGTCAACCACACCTGCTACAGTCTCATTTACATTGCCATCTGCTATAACGTACAAGGGGGCTCTCAACTGAAAAAAAACAACATGCATCATATATGTGAGAAAGATGTCAACCTAGCTAGGTCTGTAAATGGTTCCATAGTTTAAAAGGCTTGGGTAGTTCTGGCTTGGCTGCGTAGACATCACTGGAATGGCATCAATTGAACCGATGAGTTAAGTCAAAACTCGGTCATATTCACACAAGTTAACTCAACGCCCTTCCAAGTCTTTCAGACGAGTCAAGTTTAGAGAGGTAAATGTGTTGGTTGAGGCCTGAGATTTTACAAGTTTAGACCCAACGAGTTAGACTCAAGTCCACAGCTCAGAACCTATACACTAGAGATGAAAATGGGTCCTCCAATATCCAATTGATCCAAACCCAAATTCGGGAAACAGAACAATTTGGGCCATTTTTGTTTAGGTCCGGGTCTTAGGTCCATGGGCTTTATTAAAGGACCCATACTCCCGAACTCTACCTCGTTATATTTTATATAAAAATATAAATGTACTCGGACCTCAATTCTGGTGTAGGTTCAGGTCCAGGCCTTTAAATTAGATTAAAGCACGGACAAAAGTTTGGACCCTGGTCTGAATTGGGTCGGGCTTTGGGTCCATGTATACGGTGGACCTTACCAAGCCCTACTCCTTTTAATCACTCACTACAAGAGACCTAAAAACCATATTCATATAGCATGCTTTGAACCATGTATCAGGTTTTTTTTTTTTTTACTCTTCAAAAAAAATACTAATAAACATGGATATAAAAATGGTTAGATTTTAAAAAAACTAAACATGGATATAAAAATAAAACTCTTAGTTTTAAAAATAAAAATGGTTTTAGCCGATAATGTTTTAATTGCATTATACAAAAAAAAATAAAAAATTAAATGCATTGCACCATGAATCAGCTAGAGTTACAACCCCATAGCTCATACTATAGAAAGGATTGGCTCAAGTCACTTTGACTCATCAACCCGTTGCATGATTGATCCTTAAAAATTTCTCCTTGGAGATTTTGCAATGTGTGGAGACAATTTCTATATGTCCTCTATCATTGTTGGACACACGGAGACGGTCTGATGGATCAAACCAACTTGAGCCAATCTTCTCTATGCAGACAAAGTTTTACTTCTCAATAGATAAAAGCACAGTTCTATCACAGGCATCAAATGTTGAGGCTTGGGCTACATTCATGGGGGGCAATATTTGTCTTTCAAGAGGTATAAAGTGATCACTATGGGAAACAATTTTACTCTAGTTTGGTTGATTTCAACAACTGGGAAAGTAAAGTCCAAACCGCCTTGTAAAACACAAGTAACCTGTTTATTTTATATACCAATTATTATTTTCTCATTTCATTTCAAATTACATTACGAAATGAAAACAAACACAAAAATATAATTTGACTATTACTTTACATTACTTTCTAAATAAATTATTCAAGCACCACCTGAGAGTCAACAGTAAAAACAATGGTAGAAGCATACCTCCCCAAGGAATGGGTCTTCTCTAAGGAAGATTTCATCAATTTTATAAAGAATTCCAACTACAGCTATCTTTCCATCCGAGCTTTGATGTACCATGTGCACCTCTAGGTCGAACCTGGAACATTCTTGTCATTTCATTATTAGTATGCATATGACTTTGGCCTTTTTTCTGTTAGATTGAGGACTCAAACTCATACACTCTAATTTATACAGGTTTGAGATTTCTATTACTTTTTCTTTTAAGGGCGGTTTTGTTGTTTATAAAAAAAATATAAGATTTTCTATAACATTGGGGTAGGGATTTTGAATTATTTCAGGGGCCAAGGTGAAAAATGCCAAAACAAAATTTCAGAGCACTGGTTTTTCAGATTTCTACCCCCAGCCCCTCTAATTCCACCCCTGCTCATCCATCAATGGTGGTGGTTTGGTGGGCCTACAGGTTCTTAAAGTTTCTATAAAGCTCTTCTTAGATGAGGAGAAAATATGGAGAACTATAAAGACGAAGATTTCTATATATTTTAGAAGTATAAATTAAGGAAAATTTTCCATTTTCTCTTCCCTTTCTCCCCCATCCAAACAATGCCTTTCTCTACATATTCCCAGCCATCAATCTCTCCGAAGTTTGTAGTTTGCCATGTTGTGCAAGACTAATAGTCATTATTTCTCCATTTGTGTAGGTATCCCGCTTGTTCTAAATCTAAGCTGTCCAATGTCAGCCACATATAATCGTTAAGTATATATAGGCAACGGATCAAGGGGTTAGAATAATCCAATAGGCTTGAGATTTCTCAACGCATCACACCGAAGTGGGTGCAAGGTGAGCAAGATAAAGGTGCATGGGGGATCCGAACTCTCTCATATATACCTGAAAAGGAGTGTGGATGGACAAAAGAAAATAGAAGAAATGGCTCACCTATGACCGTTGACGATATGCTCAGAAGGTGAGTGCCAGTGACATTGTATAAGCTCATAATCAGTTCCATTGATGTGAAGTGATCCAGCATAATTGACCCATTTCAACTGTTTTACATAAAAACAAGAAATTTAATGATGGGACAAATTTTGCTCTTAAACATTAAGCAATCTATGGAATTTGAGAATGTGGGGGATGTAATAATATTAAAAATTGATAACAAGGGGCTGCTTGGTTGGATGGCAATCCTACGTGTCTCCCGGCTGCCAAGGATAAATCCCCATATATGACACTCTTCCCACTTGTGCAGGCTTTGGGTCCTCCTTCCCATGGTGTGGGCTTTCTCTTTCCACTTATGTGGGCCCTCTTGGATCCCAACACTTGGCTTGGGTACCAATAATAATAATAAAAATAACAATAATTATTATTATTATTATTATTATTATTATTATTATTACTATAAAATCCATACAAAGTGGAGAGCGCGGAAGTTATGGGAGGGAGGGACAAAACAAGTGGAAAAGAGAGAACTGAAAAATGACTGGCATATACTTGAAAAAATTGGGAAAAATCAGTTTCACTTTTTCCATTATGATGATGACAACAGCGTTAATAATGATCTAACTACAGCAAAGCTACTTTGTTTGATCCAAACTGTACAAACACATATTTTCTAAGTTTAAGCATTGTCCTCATACACAAAATTCGCTTTTAGCGGCAGTTCTTTCCCGCTGCTAAAAGTCATTTTTTTAGTGGCAAAAAAATTTCACCGCTAAAACCACCCCAAAAGTTTAGACGGTGGGTTTTGAAGCAAAAAACGACACTTTTAGTAGTGAAAAAAAAAATACCCGCTACTAGAAGTGGTTTTTCTTGCCGCTACAAGTTTTTTGTACTGCATGTATATATTTCTTCAATTGGAATTATATGCGTTGTTGAATAATCATGTAAGAAAAATACATATATTTTACACTTATCAATCTGGCAATATATACTACTTCAATTGAAGTGAAATTCGGTCAGTTCTAAAATGTCTGATTTGAAATATCTGGATCAAACAATATTAGGCTCCATAGGAGTTAAATCTGATTACAGCTGTTGTCAATACTATACTAATGGTGTTTTACGACAAAAAAAAAAAAAAACGAAAGAATATATATTGGGATCGTTTCTCTATACTATATATATACAAGAATATATATTTAAGATCCCTTCCCTCTCATTTCTTTCAATTAAAAACCTCCCTTAAAAGAAGAAAAGGAAGAATAAATAAAAGCCCTTTTAGCCTTATATAATTAAAAACTCTCTTCACTTTCTTTTACCATGATGTCATGCCCCCTATTCAAGAGTGTTGCATTTGCAGGATTATAACTTGTCTGTAGCCTCCCTAATGGCCTCATATCTACCCATCCATCCCGTAGATCTATTGGAGACTGCCTAGTTCCATTTTTACAAATAGTCCAGTTCTCATTAAGATCTCCCCAGTGCTCTGGTCCCTTGCCACTGTCCTCTAGGTAATCCCACTCTCTCTCATCATCTGTTCCAACAAATGAAATTTTTTTAACGTTAAGAGTAGCAAAACCAATCAACCACACAAAAGTGAACAATAACAACAGAAAGATGATAGAAATAGATTAACTGTGATTAGATAGACAGCTCATTACCATATTCTTGTGAAGTGGTCAGAGGTGAATGAGAGACAACAAGGAGAATCAGGAGAGAACAGAAGAAGAAACTACTCTTCATGTTTCTCTTTTTTTTATGGAGATAGATTGGAAATGAAAGGATGAAGAAATGTTGAGGGCGCAAAAGAAAGCTTAAATAGACCTGAAAATAGAAAAGCCCAGAAGAAAATCGTGCTGGAAATTGCTTTTCAAAGTGATCAGAATCTTACAGGAGTTGGTAGCATCCATTTATTGAAAAAAATCCATTGAATCAAGAACGTGCAAAATGAACAGTTGAATAAATTATTCTAATTTTTTTTTTTTATATTGAAAGTCCTCATATAATGGTTCAATCATCAAACGAGTAATCTTTTAATATAAAATTAAGTTTTAAAATGTTATGACCTATATTGTACTTGCCAATGCTAGAATATTGATATAATTAGGGTGAGGATGAAAAGAACGATGTAGCCTTCATATCCAACCATCCATCAGGTTTACAAAGATACTGAAAGGTGGGTCCTACAAGGTGATTTGCACTGCTATGATGGTCTCACCATGTTGGACGACCTGCATTTCACAAGGGTTTTCATGTGATGAATTTTGATGAACAGGACAAGTAATCTAATGTGTTGTCTATTATAATTAACTGCAGAAAATTTCTAGTAAACATCCATTTCTTGTTAAATAAATGTGGGGACGTGTAATGTCTTATTCAACAACCTCTTAGCTAGCTCACAATTTTTTCAATCTTTAACATTAATACCTCATTAAGATCGTGTCTTGTCAGTTGTCACATGCATTACACAAGACGACGAAGTGAAGGAAATAAGTTGGAGGCAACAAGGAGATAAGACTTTCACATGGATCATGAGGAGATGTAACAAAGGCGCTAGGATCAATGTATCAAAGGCGATAAGGCAAGGAGGAAAACTCTCACGTTAATAGCTCTTCTTATTCCTTATGTGATGGGTCATTGTCCACATGAAAAATAATTTGGCTCCATTGAATATAGAAACATAAATTTTCAAAGCTTTAATAGCTATTCTTAATCCTTATGTGATGGGTCCTATAATGCCAGATACGGCACCGACACGGCAGAGACACGGATTTTACATGTAAAAATAAACGTATCATATACGATACGTTGCCCATTTTGAAATATCCGTACATCATAGGATGGGTCATTGTCCACATGAAAAATACTTAGGGTCCATTGAAAATAGAAACATAAGTTTTCAAAGCTATAATAGCTCTTCTTATTCCTTATGTGATGGGTCACTGTCCACATGAAAAATACTTTGGTTCCATTGAAAATAGAAACATAAGTTTTCAAAGCTAGGGAGAGAGAGAGAGTAGTTTTCAAAGCTAGGGAGAGAGGGAGAGAGGGAGAGTATTTTGGCTCCATTGAAACTAGGAACGCATAAGTTTTCAAAGCTATGGAGACTGGGGGGGGGGGACCTTGGTACGATAATATTGAACTTAATAAAATGACAAATACTGACATTATGTCTCACGATAATTTAATCATTGAGTGGACAAGAGCATTCAAATGCGGATCCTAAAATGTCACAATACAATGTGCTTAAACAGGGGATGGTATCATCTTTTTTCCTTTATGACCTACTACAGAAAATAGCTAAAGATTAGAATCATAAATTAATAAAAGATCTTGAAATGCATTTTTCCATGATGAAGTTTAGAATTATTGTAGGGTTTCTAAATTATCACAAACCTCTAAGTTTCGTTCTTAGGAAGTCTCTTTACCTAATTGATGATGGTGGCTAATTTGAAGGGGATTGGTCATCTGCTATTTCTCATTCGGTTAGGGACATGAGTTTGTGAGTAAGAGTGTGTGTGAGTAGGAGTCCTAAGGTAGATAAAAGAAATAGGACGGGGATTGATTGTTTGACCAGCATGAATTTAAGTACACTAGAGAAATTTATGAATGACATTTTAATTTCTTTAGGGGTCATTTGCCTTGTACACGTAATTGGAAAATAGGTTTTACATATGAAGATATTACATATGTAAATGTCACATATGCAAATGTTACATGCTAGAAACACATTATTATGCTGTCAAAATCATTATTTTCACATGAGAAAATTAGTATATTCAACAATTTCAGATGTATTTGGACTTTTTACATTTTTTTCACAAGTTTTTCAAAATCAATGAAGAAAAAAAAAGTTTCTTAAAGGGTAAAATGTATTAAAAAAAAAAAAAGGATTACAAGGCTCAAAGAACCCCCAGAGAAACATGACATGAAACCTAAAATCCTGCTATTTTCTATTAATACAAGAATATTGAACGGTGTGGGTCAAGAATTAGGGTCCACAAAAGTTCAAAAAATTAGATTTATAGGTATAAACTTTTTCACAAATTGCTTAAAACCCATTAAGAATTAAGATAATCAACTACAAAATCATGGGGTTTATTAGACCAATCAACATATTGAATAGTTTGGATTACATATACGAGGCCCACGAAAATAAAAATATAAAGGGTGTTTATGGGCCCGCAAGTATGCAATCCCTACGTATGACATTGTACTAGCGTCTCTTTAAAAGAGGGGTGTAAATTGTATTCTCACCTGTACAGGTGTGAAACTGGCCTATTTCTTCACCCCTCATGCCCCACATGGGCAAATGAATACAAACAGATGCAATGATTCAAAACTATTACTTGTAGGGACCATTTACGTGTGTAACTGACTACAAACAAACGATCCCTGCGCAGGCATAGAAGAAACACTAGTGTATATAGGAAACTTTTCTCCAGCTCCAGCGCTCCAGTATTGGAGCATGCATCTGGACCATCACCATATGCGGGGCACCCCACGCAAATTTCATTGGGTCAGTGGTCGGGTGCATATGAGAAATCATTTGTGCATACATACTAAGGTTGATGAACTAGCTACTGCGAGGCAACATCCCAATGAAAAAGTAACAAGGGGAGTCACGAATAGCTCCAAAGACTAATGTGGTTAGACAGTTAGTGTGGAGATGAGTGGGACACAGAAGTTACAAAACCAACCTTAGATAAGTAAGAAAAAGATTTAATGATTAGTATCTTTAACCATTGCTATGAAAACCTCATGGCATGGGAGAAGCATCATAAATACTTTTCCTCTCCCCTAAGGTGGAGCCGGACTTTTCTTAACATGCTCGGGTCGCGGGGTGAGTATTTCTCAGGGCAAAAGAAAAGGTATCACTAGGGTTGTGCTATTGTCCTCAATGCTTTTCATGGGCTCCCTACTATTAAGATCCGAAACACACGCACGATCTACGAGACAATCAATCAATCAATTCAGGAAACACGGATTTACGTGGTTCTGCAAGATTGCATACGTCCATGGGAGATTCACGCCATTCACTATTATTTGAGATTCTCACAAGAGTACAAGCACTCACTGTCTCTCTTGTTCACTCTCAATATCAGCCTTTTAGTACAATGTTCTTACCACCCAATATAAATATATGAAACTCTAAACCTCTAGACACCCACAACCGTTAGATCTGGTCTTATAACAGATGATCCATATTAAACTGATAAATTACAGATAAGCCCCTGTATTTAAATAAAGTCTAGATCAGGCTTCATTAACCCATCAATCTCTCACTTAAAAACTAAACATAATGAATGGCTTTCAGAACACTTCTAAGAATCTCGATACCTCATCTTCATGTTTGAAGACTAACTGAAGCCAAGCACAGCTTCAGTTTCTCCGTAGTCATCACTATTGTGAACATATCTACAGGATTCTCACTTGATAAAATCTTCTTCAGTTTTAACATTTTCTCCTTTAGAAGCCATAGTATAAAGTGATATCTGATCCGAATGTGTTTGGTTTTCGGATGAAAGGCTGAATTCTTTTCAAGATGAATGGCACTCTTACTGTCATTGTAAAGCCTGCTGGACTCTTGCTTTTTACTCAACTCTTCCATTAACTCATATAACCAAATCATTTCCTTACTAGCTTCTGTAGGGTCAACATACTCTGCTTCTGTGGTTGAAAGTGCAACAACATCATGTAGTTGTGACTTCCAACTGATTATCGCACTACCCAATATGAAGACATATCTTGTAGTGCTTATGCTTCTATCAAGATCTCCTGCCAAGTCCGAATCAACATAGCCATGTAATTTGATATCTAATCCTCCACAACACAATGATGCATTAGTGGTGCCTCTCAAATATCTGAGAATCCACTTAATTGCCTCCCAATGTGTTTTTCCGAGATTACTCATAAATCTGCTTACAACTCCCACTGCATGAGCAACGTCTGGTCTAGTGCAAACCATAGCATCATCAAGCAGCCAACAGGTAAAGCATATGAGACCTTGGAAATGTTCTCCTTCTCCAGTTCTGTCTTACAAGATAACTTTTTTTAGAGTTTTGAGAGTTTGAAGTGGCTGGCCAGTGGAGTGCTAACTGATTTAACACTCTGCATGTTGAACCTGTTTAAAACATTTTCAACATATGTTGCCTGAGACAACTTCAAAGAGCGATTTTTCCTGTCTCTGCTAATTCTCATGCCGAAAATTTGATTTGCAGCACCCAAATCCTTCGTTTCAAATTCCTTTGACAACTGTTTCTTCAAATTGTTTATTTCATGCATATTTGAACGTGCAACAAGCATATCATCTATGTACAAGAGTAGAATGACATAACAGTTATCAAAAAATTTGAAATAACAACAATGGTTTGAATGACGCCGTTTGTAACCTGCGTTTCACAAAAACCAGTCAAACTTAAGATACCATTGTCTTAGGGCTTGCTTCAAACCGTATAAATTCTTTTTGAACTTACATACAATTTCCTCCTTTCCTAGTACAGCATATTTCTATGGCTGATGCATATAGATGTCTTCTTCCAAGTCACCATGGAGAAATGCAGTTTTCACATCTAATTGCTCAATATGTAAATCTTCCAACGCCACAATGCTTAAAACACTTTCAATTGTGTTCAATTTAACCAAAGAAGAAAATAACTCAGAGTAATCAATACCTGCATTCTGCTGAAAGCCTTTTGCAACTAATCTGACTTAGTATCACTTGCTACAATCATGTTCTTCCTTTAATTTGTACACCCACTTGTTGTGCAATGCTTTCTTTTCATCAGGCAACTGAACTAAGTCCCATGTCTAATTTGATAACAAAGATTTCATCTCATCTTCCATGACTTGTTCCCACCTAGCCCAAGTTTCAACCTGCAATGCTTCTTCGTAACATTCTGGCTCACCACCATCAGTTAATAATAAAAAAAACAAAGAAGGTGAATAACGTTGAGTAGGTTTAGGAGTCCTAGATGACCTTCTTACCAGGGCAGGTGTTTGAGGGTCCACCTACGGGTTTTCATTTTTATATACTTCAGGTACATCATTTCCAAAAGTGTCATACAGTTCTAAATATTCATTGTTGTCCTCCTGCACCTTGTCCTTGTTTTTGTGCATCACTTTCTCATTGAATAAAACATTTCTGCATCTAGTGATTTTTCTATTTTTAACATCCCAGAAACAATAGCCAAACTCTGGTAGTCCACCATCCAAAGGAACTGAAGGCCCCCGATTGATCAAGTATGCAACAGTATTCACTGCTTCCGCCAAAAACTGCTTGGGCAATCCAGCATGTATCCTCATACTACTGGCTCGCTCAACAATTGTCCTGTTCATGCGCTCTGACACACCATTTTACTGTGGTGTATTGGGAATGGTCTTCTCTCGCTTAATGCCATTTTTGGCGCAATACTCCTCAAATTTTTTGCTGCAATACTCTCCCCCCTTATCAGACTTTAGGCATTTCAGTTTCAAACTTGTTTCGTTTTTAACTAAAGCTTTCCACTTCTTGAAAATATCAAACACGTCAGACTTGTGTTTCATAAGATATACCCACAATTTTCTAGTAGTATCATCAATGAATATAACAAATTAAGAGCATCCACCAAGAGAAGGTACCTGAGTTTGTTTGCACACATCCGTGTGTACTAGTTCCAACATTTCTAACTTCGGTGGCCTGCCTACTTTAGAGACGGTAACTTTCTTCTACTTTCCGAGAACACAGTCTTCACATAACTCTAAGTCCAATGTCTTGAGTCGTTCCAGCTTTCCTTTAGAATTAAGAATCTTCATCCCTTTCTAACTCATGTGACCAAGTCTATAGTGTCATGCGTTTGAGTCAATGCCTTTACCTGCAACTGCAAGTGAACTTGTAGAGCTGTTAGTCAAGTAAAGAGTTCTTTCTTTCTAACCGCGAGCAACAATCATACTCCCTTTTGTAACTTTCCAGAAATCATCTACAAAAAAAGTTACGTAACCAGAACTGGCAAGCTGACCAACTAATATAAGGCTTCTCTTCAAGCTGGGTACATGCCTGACATCATTCAATTGCATATACTGTCGTTTGGCAATTTAACCTGAACATCTCCCTTCCCAATTATGTCACAAGGTTCATCATCACCAAGATAAACTTTACCAAAGTCACATTGTACATAATTGTTGAGATATTCTCTATGTGCAGTAGTATGAAAGGACGCACCAGAATCTATAACCCAATATTCATATTTTAAATCAAAACCAAGAATTAAAGCATATTGAACAGTATCACCTGCGACACGTGTGGAAGCTTCATTGTCATTATTACCGTTCTTTTGCTTGTTTTTCTTTGGTGGAACTCTGCTGTCCTTTTTCAAATGTCCTTTTTGCCACAATTCCAGCACTCGATCGATCTTGCCTTTTGAAAATCTTGACTTGCTCCTTGATTTTGATCTTCCACGATTTTGCTTTATCTTAGATGACCTACCTTTGTTTCCCACATTTAATGCACTTCCTGATAACTCACCTGAAGGTTTCCTGCGAATTTCCTCATCGAGGATAGCACCCACAATATCATCAAATTTCAGTGTGGTTGATCCAGAAGAATTACTCAGTGATGTAACCATACTATTCCAGCTGTATCGTAAAAAAGATAAAACCACCAAAGTTCAAATTTCGTCTTCGAATTGTACGTTAATCGAGGATAACTGGCTCATGACTGTGTTAAACTTGGTCATGTGTTCAACAACAACCTCACCTTCAACCATCTTCATGTTAAACAGCTTTCTCATCAAGAAAACTTTATTTGAGGTAGAAAGTTTTTCATACATTTGTGATAGAGCATCCATAAAATTTTTAGTGGTTTTCTCCGTTGATATATTAAATGTAACAAACTTTGATAGAGAGAGACGAACTGTATCTAAGGCTTTCATGTCGAGTACCTCTCATTCTACATCTGACAATGTTGCAAGTTTCTTGGCTTTTCCCCCAAGCTGCAAGTAGAAATTCTTCTTGTAAAAGAGATCTTCATCTTCCTGTACTCGAAGTTTGTGCCATTAAACTTCTCAATTGTGAGCTTTGTGTTGTCCACCATGGCTCCCACTCAAACCAAACTCAATCTACTTGACGAATTTCTCTGCCTGTCAAATTGTCAATCCGTTCCATCTACCTTGTAGATCTCGTCGATACGAATCCAATAAAAAAAAAAGAATGGAGCACAATCTTGAGTCTGGATGGCTTCAGAAATCAAGAATTAAATCTGGTTATTCATTCTAGTCAAACTACCTTGACCGTACGAATGACGTAGCATCTGGATGCGTCTGGACTTCTATGAAACGGGTCAGGCTGGACTTGACCCGAACTGACCCAAGTTTGGACCTGACTTATAAATACTGTTGAGCTTCTTCGGAGAGGGCGGGTCGGACCTGACCTAAAGCGGGCCTGGCCTGCAAACTGGCCCAACTGGGTCGTCTTCCTCTTCGGTTTCTATTCCCTGTAGCATAAGACAGAGAATGCAGCCCCATCTTTCCTACGGTCGCCTTCCGCGGCGACAATGGGTGACGGGCGACGGGCGGCAAAACGACTACGACGGCAAAGAGGATCTCCGGCGACGGTTACGACGGGGTCGGGCGTCATAGAGCCCTTCTTCTCTGATGAGAAATCCGGTCGTGACCTTTTGATCTATCAATCAGTGATGGATGCCTATGCTTTTCGTACTCCGTGGCGACGACAGCGGATGGCAACCGCAATTCTCCCCCTTCCAGTTCCGGTGACAGTGTAGTAGGAGACATCGGTATGCTCTGTCTCCTCCGATCAACACAGAACCCTGTGCTTCTAGGTGTGCAGGGCCCTTTCCCCGATCAGGCAGATTCAATCTGTGGCCCACCTTCGATGGATCCGATCTATCGATCAACAACTATGCCGAACCTTCTAATTTGTGCAGGAAATCAAGACATCCAGATGATCTCTTCTCCAGGATTAAACCCAATATTGATCGTGATCGCGCACAACGCCAAGCCCTAGGAAAGTCCTTGGCTCTAGCTCTGATACCAGTTGTTAGGATTGGAAACACACGCACGATCTACCAGACAATCAATCCACGAGACACGGATTTACGTGGTTCGACAAGATTGCCTACGTCTACGGGAGATTCACGCCGTTCATTATTATTGAAGATTCTCACAAGAGTACAAACACTCACTGTCTCTCTTGTTCTCTTTCAATATCACCCTCTTAGTACAATGTTCACACCACCCAATATAAATATATGAAACTCTAAACCTCTAGACACCCACAACCGTAGGATCTGGCCTTATAATAGATGGTCCAGATTAAACCAACAAATTACAGATAGGCCCCTGTAATTAAGTAAAATCTAGATCAGGCTTCACTAACCCATCACCCACGTGGACTCTCATGTAGGGCTCCCCTATAGTCAAAATCTAGATGGGAACTATATGTGTCTAAAATCTCATGTGGGATCATTCCAATTCCATGACCCTCAAGTATAAAGGTTTTGAGGTTTCATTTTTTTTTTTTTGGTCGGGGTTTCGATCCAGTGGTGAGCAATATCAGGATGGTTTTATTGGATCCAGATCCACTGTTTGGTCCAAACTGGGAAACCCTGATTGGATCACTTAGGGGGTGGGAAGAAATTGTTTTTTAAAATATGTGACTTTTTTTAAAGAGATGGAATATGACATCTCGACCCCATGTGGCACCCCCCGATTGGTCCAAACAGGGCTTCCTTGTTTGGACCAAACAGGGGATCCATTTCCGGTTGTAATATGACTGCTGACGAGGAAGATAATCACGTTAAATGATATTCATCATTACAGTAGTATTTGGATATGGATGTCGGTCTTGGGCTTCACACTACTCATAAATATCAGTGATGTTTTAATAACATCTCAAACACAATATATTTTCATTAACCCAAATAGAAAATATTGCTATAACTATTTAGAAAAGTCTGTAAAAATTATTTTTAATGGTATTGTGTGTGTGGTATATTATTGACTCATTCGAGATTACTTATTTCTCTGCAGGATTTTTTCCATAATATCTTGAGAGAAAACCAAAAAAATGAAAAATATTCTCTCTGAAATGATAATTCCTCAGGATCAATATTTATGACTATCAACAAACAATTCCCTAAACAGTAGTGCTACCTGGACAAACTTTTTGGCCAGAATTTTGGACAACCCCTATGATATCCCTTGAATATTCCCATGATATTCAAGGGATATCGATCATAGGGGTTGTCCAAAATTCTGGCCAAAAAGTTTGTCCAGGTAGACTTTTTGTTCCCTAAAATGATATTTATGAAAATACTTTGGACCTGGTCCCAAACCATCAACCCTAAACTTGGACCCAGACTTGATTATTTTATAGTCGAGTATAGCCGGACCCATATCCAATCAGGCATTGTGGAAACAGTTAGCAATATACTGTTAAACATGGATGAGACTAATCAGCTGCGCTTCTGTGATAGGCTTCACCATGTAAAAAGAAAGGTTCAAGATGTAAAAAGCCCAAATTACTCATGAGGACAATTATTGAAGGGTAATAATGCAACTTTTTGACTAGCAAGTGCCTGAAATAGTCTTTATTTTTCATTTCTTTCTTTTGCCATTCACCATTAAATCAACGTAACAGCATCATGTTTGATTCTCATTGAAAACATGTCTATGATTTCTGCTATCCTACCCTTTTTCAACGGGAAAGGTTGGGGATTTTCTTCTGACTCACCTCGATTCACACCATTAGCCCATGTGATGAGTGAAAATGACATTCAAATGGCGATCACTGTGGGATCGATCTTTCGGTGGACGCATACTTGCCATTAGTTGAACGGTGAGAAATCAAAGTTAGGAGTAGGTTTGGCAACACTCTCCATCTTAGGCATGTAAAACAAGTTATTAATTAAAGCTATGAAACAGATCAACCGGGTTGATATGGGTTGATATTTGTTTCGTGCATCCCAATTCTGAACAGCTTAATAGGGGCCCTTTAGACCGATTCAATTTTCAACAGTGTAAAGTATTATCAAATACTTATGGGTAGAACCATCCTAGCTAGAACGGTCATAGATAAAAACTTGAGGAATATTTTACATAAAAAATTACGGAATTTGGCCATTTTTCGTGAATGGTCCCCGCAGATTATACAACACAAATGAGGCCCATCAAGACATATTCGGGTTTTTTTTTTAATTATGTAGGTTGCGACGCTAACATCACTCTGCGCGATTTTTTTAAAACATATAACTCCCTTTATTTCTTCTTCCTCTTATTTTTTTCCTCGTCTCCCACCTATTTCTCTATCTCCCCCACTCCATTATCTCTATATCATCTTTGCAAAATAGTATCACACGCTTTATAAAAAGATTACTGCTAACCGACATACAGTTCATTTCTTTCTTCTTTTCATATTCTCAACATCTATCTTGAAAAGAGAAAAATACGGGAAAGAAAAAAATTACAGACTTAACATGGAATAATGGTTCCAATAACAATCTTATACTCGTACATTATCATGCAGAGCTTACCCTCAACCTATGAACCCATCCATAAGAGAGAGAGAGAGAGAGTGCTCGGCAGGATAAACTTATATTCGCAGCTTTTCATACATAAGAATAGTGGTAAACCTATATTTGCAGGTTTTCCCGATATGAATAGTGGTAACTTGTATTCGCAACTTTTTCGACGATATGAATAGTGGTAAACCAATGTTCGCAACTTTTCCGCCTATATGAATGGTAGTAAACTTGTATTAGAATATTGAAGAACTTGTATTCGCAATTTTTTCGCCCAAATGAATAGTTTAGCTTTTCTGCTGACTAGGGGTTGGGTGAGAAATGGAGTTGGGGCTATCGAAAAATAGGAATGAGATTAGGAAGAAGTAGATGTGAGGAGCGACGCCAATTTTTTTTTGTGCGATGCTATTGTTGCTAAGAAAAAAGTAAAAAAAGTGGGGCGAAGACCGAGTTTGTGCTATACAATCTACGGGACCATTCGAGATGAATGGCCAAATTCTAAAATTTTTTCCATAAAATCCTCTAAAAACTTTGACATTCTTAGACTATGTTTATTCATCATCAAATAGTAAGTGTTATTTCAATATTTTCATATAGTATTTTTGGCAAGAATATAACATCAAATGTTTGTCAATTTAGTGGTAACTAGGCCTATAATATCATAACGTAGAACCCGCAGAACGGCCCGATTCTGGGTGGGCCCTAGCGATTCCTGCCCATACCTAATGTGTACTTAACAAATAATATATCATTAGCTATATTATTATTGTATATGTGTATGTTAACCTGACCTCCCTATGGGTGCAGGTAATAGGGTTAGCTAAGCATATTCCATTTCTAAATCTCCACATTTGAGTTTGAAACTGTGACTACAAACGTTTACCATGAGGTCACCAAGAGATTTTGTTTTTCTTCTTTGTTTTATCCTGTGGGTGTTTTACTCCTTCCTTTCTTATATAAAATTATAAGTCCTTGAGAGAGAGAAACAGAGAGATTTATTTGCATGATAAAACACTTGTTTCTAACAGGTGGGGCCACCAAAGAAAGCAGATCAGTGGCCACCGAGCAGTTGCTCTACGCTTCCCATATGTTCTTAGGGTCGAGAAAAAATGATGGGCTTTGCCTTTGAATGTACGATTTACGAGGATAAAGAAGAATCCAAATCTCCAAAAATTCCTTATTTGTTATTTAGTGAAAATTTCTTGTAGTCACAACTTCCAATACCAACCAAAAACTGAGAAATGAATTATATCATGACATTCGCTGAAATTTCCAGTTCATAGCCACGACCATAAATTCCGTTTTAGATATTCCTAAAATTCATCTGCCAAAGCTCAGGAGTGAAGTTCAAAGAAATTTTGCTGCAGTCTAGTTGGCTAACATAGAGTACATAAAATTCAACACATAGGAAATCACTGTTGAATAAGTCTGATATTTAAATTATCAAAGAAATAAGAGGTAAAGGATATAAGATAGTAATGCAGATGAAATCTTGAAATCATAACTTTTCAAAAACTTCAATTACTAAGCTGATTGCTGGACATTGATTTCCCCTTACCCCTTAAGTTCTTTTTTTTTTTCTTCTAATATAGAAATATTCAATTTCCTCAAAACCACAGCTTGATACTCATTTTTTAGATGGAAATCCCACTGCCAAGCACCTGGAATATCTAAAACGGAATTCTAGAGCACAAAACAGTATGCGTCTGGATAGTCACCAATCTCAAATTTGGCATCCATCCAAACAGAATTGGAGAGTTTGGCCTGGTAAAGACTTGTCGGCCATTAAGTAGCCAGGATGCTATTTCTTGAGAAAGGGTAGTGGGTGGGTTTTTTTTTTCTCTCAGATAAAGACATCTTGTCTTCTTCCACCCACACGCACTCATGATGAAGGGAGCGGGGAAAACCATGCTAGGGGTGCTCCATTTCTTTCCAAGCAAGGAAACCGGTTTCTAGGGTTGGGATACTCCAATCACTAAGGGGACGTTCGTTTTTTTCATTTACATATTTAATTGAATCACGTATATAATAAAAACACATAAATCATGTTTGTTTGGTGTGATCTTCATTCACATGTGTAACATAGCTATGTAACTTGTGTGAAACATAGCCCTTTTTGTGCATTAGATTTTCATACCTCAAGAGGAGAGAAAATGAATAACACAGCACCGTTACACGACAGACTGCAACAGTGCCATTACAAGCAGTCTGCCTTTTATTTTTTTGGGCCTCATTTCTAACATCCAGACCATTCATTCTCTTAATAAGCTCAAACACTACCATGTATCCAATTTTCAACTGTTGATGATATATGGAGGTTGAGATATCATCAACATAATCACAGCCGTTCGATTAATCCATTGTTACTAACATATAGCAATTGCCATTTATAATTTTTTTATTTCGTTGAGACCCACCTGTAAAATCAGAATAATTCATATTCTTTAAAAGCTCAATCACAACCATGTGTCCAATTTTCAACCGTTGATGATGCATGAAATTTACGATATCATCCAACAATATACAACCTATTGTTACTAACATACTCAGTCCGCCTTTTATGATTTTTTTAATGTTCTGAAGTCCGCCTTTTATGATTTTTTTAATGTTCTGAACCCCACCTGTAAAATCAAAACCATTCATATTCTTCAAAAGCTCAAACACAGTCATGTGACCAATTTTCAAACATTGATGTTGCTTGAATTTTGAAATATCATCAAACAATCTACAACTTATTCATAGAATCACATGTAAAATACTAAGATGATAACAAACATGAGTCATTTACATAAACAAAAGACTCACATATGAGTCATTTACACAAGTGAATCACTTTCACACGAAACAAACAACCCCTAAGGGCTCGTTTGTGTACTTGTAATTTCCGTAGAAATGAAAAATGGTCACATCAGTCAAAACCATGGATTTTTGAAAAAGTCCATCCGCGAAAGTCGATTTTATTTTTGTGCAAAAAGATTTTTATCGATGAATTAGTGCAAATATTGTTTGATACATCTATAGATTTATTTAGTGAAAATTACTTTTCATTGAAAACTATGGGGTGAGTAGGATGATATACGTGCGAGCGGCGGGGGGTAAGAGGAAGAATGAGGGTACTTACTTGAAGTGAGGGTTTGGAAATTAGGGTGTCGGTCTACATGAAAATGTTAGGATCATTCAAGGGAATTATAGCAAGTCAACCAAAGTTAATCATCAAAACATATATTATGCCTCTGTACTTCACTGCTCAAGCATTTTTGTCCATCACAACTGAATTCAGCATTATCAAACTTCATTTTTTCAGGAAACATTATAAAACATTAGTAACTACTTGTGTAATGTTAGGAGTTACACAAGCCCATTACCCAACATCAACAGGAGCAGCCCTGACAACTTTTAAAAAAGTAATTATCAAGTTCCAATTAAATAATTGGATCCAGTTAAAACCACCACAGCTCTACCCTCCATTGTTAAGGGGAGATCAAGTTCATATCAAATCATGAACCATCTGACCACCAAAATGCATCCTTAGCGGCTGCTGGTGGTGTTGCTGCTCGGCACTGTGCCTAAGCCCCAAAGTAAGTGACACTGCCCCAAGTCCTACATTTTCCATCGCACCACAATAAGGCACAAAACCAATCAGGCCCCCATCCACAGTTGATGGGATCTGATACTCGTCCACCCTAGTCCGCTTATCCAAATGCCAGTGCTCCGGGTTCTGCCTGCCTTCTGTGTTAATCACAGGGTAAGCCGTAGAACATTCAGATTGTTTGTCGGAGACCGCATTGTTTGTTTGAATGTCCACGTCTCCATTGTCAGGAAACGCCCTTCTATCATTTTTCACAGAATTGAGATCAACCCCTGCAGTCCCTTTTGTTTCGAGCATGTGTATCTCCTCAACCATGGGCTTCCACAATCGCACCCGAGCATTGATGAACCAGTTTGAAACCTGCATGAACAAAATCACATCTTCAAACAGGAAGCATTGGTGCATAATTTCCAACCATCCACACTTTACCATTATCAAACATAATAAAATTATCTACTCACAACAGAAAATTATCAATTCACCAGTATGTGCCCACAGAATTAATACCCAGTGCATTGATCATATCCAGCACTGGATCAGTTTACACAGGGCCAACTTAAACAAATGTCAGTTAAACAATAGTAGAAATCACGTGAAGGACTAGGTTGGCCAAGTTTGGAAAGAGATTTGAGAAATGCTTGGCTGGAGCATGCCATAACAAGAGTAAATGAAAATCGAAGCTTGGCTGGAGCATGCCATAACAAGGGTAAATGAAAAATGAATGGAGCATGCAATGATGTTGAAATCACCTGATTTCGCGAGAGACCCGTTTGAGTTGCTAACATATGCTTGTCGGTGTCAGTTGGATACCTGAAGAAACGCACCCATCACAATCATGAATACACGATGAACACGTTGCAAATACAATAGAATGATCGCGGCATGCACCCAACAACCAACAGGGAACATCAAGTAATGCTTTTCACATGTGCCATTTACACTCCCACACAAGCAAAAGGAAATGTCAAGTGTTGAAATCAGAAACTCACGGATGAAGGAAATGCTCAAATAGCCAGGCCCTCAGAATGGAAACTGCTCGTTCAGGAAGGCCTCTTTGAGGTCTCCAGATGTGCTGCTGATGTTGGTCTAAGAAGCTGAGACTTTCACTTGTCTTTTGCTTCCGAAAACTTTGATCAATGAACTTCAGCCTCGGCATCATTTCACCCTTACTCGTACCAACAGACAAGAGCTCCTCTCCCAATGCCTTGCTAATGCATAAAAGCTGATCAGAGATGGCATGTTTAAGGCATCTGAAGTGCTTTGAGACAGCCTTTAAAGCCAAAGAGGTGTAGGGTGTCGCAGCACTGAGTCCCGCTACAGATTCAAATGAGGAAATCACCATTTGCATCTGCTGATGGTATTGCTTGTACCGCCTGCACACCTTTGATAATGGGGGTAGAATGAATCAATAAAAAAAAATTATTAAAAAGTAACAAACTACCAAACATACACACACACACATATATATATATATATATCTTCATATGAAAATGATTAATGGGAGAAACAATAACAAGGATATGAAAACAGAGACATGATGTAAATGTAAAATAAGTTTCAATATCAACTCACATCTGAATCACCTGGTGAGGAACATAGTATATTCAACACTCTTCGAAAACAATCCAATTTGGAGGAACAATTGATCATTTAGTGACTAAATAATTCATTCACAAGTCTGCCAGAACTTTAGCCAACAAAAAAGATGAGCTTATATAAAAGATTTTAAGCAACTAGAGTCGCCCAGCTCTTTAGTATGTACAAGTGAAGTCAACTTTGGGACAAGAATAAGATCAACGGATGAGTTTGTAGAAAGCCAAGACAAAAAAAAATATCCATTTCCATATTGAAGAAGCCTTTCACTTAGTGGCCAGAAAGTAACTGCCCACATTCAACAAAAGAAAAACATAAGAATGGATGGCTAGGACCTCACATTCAGCTCACCTTTGAATGCACAACAGAAAAGTACAGATCATTGGATATTTCCTCTAAATTGCAGCTGTTTAGAAAAGAAACACAGTACAATACAATATATACATTGAAAAATTCAAGATCAAGAAAACAGAATAGGAAGATGGATAAAGACTGAATGAAGTAGCGAGGAAAGAATAGACTACAGAGTTACAGGAAACATGTCCTCGTATAAGCCTGAGTGGAACAAGAGAATTCAATAAGCCAGCCCAAGATATATGATACACGGTTGCATGTGATGATGACAAAAGCACCTGAACAAACTGAAGATGCGTTTGCCAATACAAAAGCAATGTGAAAACCTATCATAGTGACTGTGAGCGAACAAAAGCAATGAAAAGCTTTAAATGCAATGCCTTGTTTTCACACCAAGCACTCATAGCTAGGCCAGTACTTCGCAGCAATTCACATTTCTACTACAAAAACTAGAAGATACACAACCAAAGTAGTTTCCACAAACCCCTTTTACAAAGTGTAACAAAATCATATATTCTAACAAAACCTACCCAACAAAAGGCAAATATAGCTATCCAAAACCAAAAATCTCTTGCAATTAGAAAATATGCCTCTGAAACTGAACTGTATTCACGTCTCGTTCGAGACCTCCCAATTTTCTTCTCGTGTTTCTGGTTACATCTATTCATGTATAAGTTGAAACATAATAACAAATAAGAGATTTCAAATTTTTCAATCACACTGCCTTAAGCATATAGCTTGGTTACCTTCAAAGAGTGTTCAACGTCTTCAGAATACAACTAATTTCATGCAGTAGGAGACAGCCTAAAAGTTTGAACAGGTGTGAAACAATATGTTAATCAAGTGTTGTGGGTTATATCAAATTTGGTAATAACCAACCACATCAGCACCCACTTTTTGCCAATTTTTAGGGCAAGCTCCCGACCTTCTTAAAAGGTTTCTGCCAATGCAAAAGTTCAATAAGCTGGCACTGAACCAACATTTGTTTGAGACAGATCATCTACTCGCCTAATCCATAACCTCCACAGCATGGAATCTTCAGAGCAATTTAATTAATTGCAGAATAGGTACCCATGGGAGCCATCTTCCTGAGGTCTCAGGCTGAACCACATCAGCCTTGCTCAACTTCATTTTGGGCCATTCTTTTTTCATGCTGGGCAAACACAGATACAGATGGCAGATATTCAACCATTGTAAAGGTCTACATAAAAATATTCTTGGGCTACTCAATGAATGCCTTATTCGTATTCACATTGTCGTGAGCATACACCAATCTTATGTGGGTATTGTGTGTTTCGCATAAGGCTGCAATAATTGCATTTTGCTTGTCAGGAACAAACTTCCATTTATGTTGGTATTATGTGGTTTGCATAAGGTGCAGCCTCGTCAAATTGAATGGAAAAACACACTAGCCTAAGACTCAACACCAAAGATCAAAGAAGAAGAACAATCAAGAGATGAAGGGGGGAGAAATTAACTTCATTCAAAGATAAAACATTTCAAGTATAACATACACCATGATGTAGAATAAGCCACAAGTGGTCCCGCCCAAGTAGTCTAGGAATTGCTTCTTTTTTTTTTTAAGTAGGCTTCTAATTTTTATTGTAATTAGAATTAGGTTACCAAAGGTTTTCAATTTATTTAGTCTCCTAGTTTAATTATATTTCTTAGGCTCCAAGTAGTTTTGTTTCCTATCTAAATGGCATTGTAGAGATGAAAATCTCATACTGGGTTATCGAAAAGAATTTTTGTGGGTTTCTTCGCTCAGAGATGAATCCTAGAGTTGAAGTCTCTATGGACACGTGCTTCGGCAACCACGCAAGCCCTAACCCAAGGGTCTGTGTCAGGCCACCACTTGCACAAGATATATACTACTTGTTGATATAACTTCACACTCCTCTCAACTTGCTTAAATGTTTCAAGGACATCGCAGTGAAGGGATTAGCACATGCATATATATGGGTGATTGAGAAAATTGCAAGCATAATGAGATGATTGTATGGAAAAAGAAGGTAATTAGTGGAGGATCATGGGAAACATAAGAATGCCAAATGGGATTAAAGAAATGTATGGGAAGTGTAAGATTGGTAAATGGAAAAATGGATAGGAGTAATGAAGTATATGGGAAGTGTGGTATTTTGAATAGAAAAGGGGATGGGAGTAATTACCTATATGGGAAATCTATGTTCAGTGTATGGGAATTTGTATGAAGGTAATGACCTGGTGAGGATAATGATCTGGTAAAATGGGAAGATAGAAAATTAGTTGGGTGGATATAATTTGAGAGAGACTTGTGCTGGCCTCACGTGTGAGTAGGACCAATCAAAAGACCAAAATACCTCGACCCAAAATTAAATAAATACCCTCAACACAGCAGACACAAATAAAAAGCAAAAAAAAAAAAAAAAAAAATGAAACAAAGAATATTAAAAAAAATGCACCAAAAGGAATATGTTTGATTAGTGTTCAAGAAGTTTAATCAAGGCTAGAGGCCATAAAAACTAGTCACAATTTGAAGCAACTGCAATGGCGTGCTCAGGTCCTATGGTGCAGAGATAAGGATACAGGTACAAATGCAGAAACAAGGATTGAGGCTACAACACTTATTAAATAGGACTGTTCCATAGAAGTATTGGCGCAATATTAAGTACCAATAGAAGCGTCATATGGGTCCAACACATAAAAGCGGGGCATACAAAGGGTATCATAGCTCTGGTCATATAGTTTCTCGGGACAGATTTAGCAAATGGGTTGATGGGTTGATTGTTCATTGTACTAAAAAAAAAAAATCTAATGCACAACTTAGTCAGAAATATGCTAATTTTGTGCAAACTGTGCATCCATTCAAGGGTATTGTTATTTGTACAGTGGAGAGTGGACTAATCAGAAAGAAGCATGACCCATGACATCCTCAATCATTACAACCACCCCAGCAATAGTTTAGTCTTCAGAGCTTTCTTCACAAGTCCAATCAAAGAAATGCACCAAGTCCTTCAACATCCATGCAGTCACAGTAAAAAAATCTTTAAAACTTAAGTCTGCAGTAGATAATGGTAAACTACGTAAATAACCTCAAAAAACAACAGAATAGAAGATTCGGTTCGAAAATCCAACAAAATTATATACAAGATGACAGAATGAGTTTATATTTTCAACTAAGCCTCAGTAAGAAACATCAGAAAATAGATGGCAGATCTCTTACAGTAACTACATTTTTTATCAGTTATCCTTTGGAAGAACCCACGATTATAAATAAAATAACAAACCCATTGAACCCTAAAAATAAATGACAAATACTTGGAAAACACGATCAAGCTGGTGATAGCCGACACTCAGTAGAGTTCATCACTGTTGCAACCTACTCCTTTAGAGTCTATTGTTGCCAATGGCCAACTACATCAGATACGTTGTGATGCTATGAGAACCATTCATCATATGGCTTGATGAGGAGATCATTAAGGTCTGGAGTAACACATTAACAAGAGGGGATGTTCGAATTTATATGAGAAAAAAAGATGACGGTGGGACCAATTGATGGGGAGATCATAGTTACCTGATTCAATTAGGTAGCCTTCGAATCCCGTTCCATTTGAATCGAACAAATCACTATTCGATTTGGATGGATTCTGGGCTTGATGAGAGGACGAGATCATTAAGGTCAGGAGCAACACATTAACAAGAGGGGATGTTCGAATTTATATGAGAGAAAAAGATGACGGTGGGACAAATTAATGGTGACATCATAGTTACCTGATTCGATTAGGAAGCATTCGAATCCAGTCCTATTTGAATCGAACAAATCGTTGTTCGATTCGGATGGGCTCTGGGTCTTGAGAAAATAGAGTTTGTTGCAGTTCGTAGAGAAGATGAGAAAAATGTGCTATAACCTTTTCCTATGGTCTCTTCCTAAAATGGGCTTTTCTCTCTATTAACAATGGGACATTTCCAATACCTATCCAATGCACTACTTTCTTCTTTACTAAAACAAGTACTGCTAACTCTCTCTCTCATCTCAATGGCCTCTTCCTAAGAGAAAAATGGTGGATATTTTATGCTTCTAAGTTCTTTTAGAATTTCAAATATTAGACATATAAGAAATTAGCATGACCCATAGTGCACGCACACAATCCATCGAATTAAGTAAACTTACTCCATCAAATTTTCGAATTTGGCTGAGTCGAATTGTGAACTCGAATTCGAATTGGTCAAATCACGAATCAGGTAACTTTGGGTGAGATTACGAAAGAAGCATTTGAGGTGGGACCACGGCAAGCATGATCACAAGATTACAACCAGGGCATGGCTCCGATACCACGTAAACTTTCAAAAGACCTTACATATCCATAATAATCACCGTAGCTTTAACGAGAGAAAAGGCTCCTAATTCATTCACGATAATAACAGTATTATTCCAAATCTCTAACAAACGAATCACATCTTTAACCAGACCCAATCTCTAACCAATAAAATTGGCTATCTCGATAACTGTGCATATAGCTTAAAACACCAAAGCAACATAGAAAAGTGATGACTTTCTCTACCAAAGTTCTTGTTAGGAATTTTATTTTGATTGGCTAAATCATAGGTTGGACAAAACTCGGGGTCCAATTGAGCTGTAATTTTCTATTTATTATAGAACATACTCTAGTTGAGCCACTGAAAGAGCTGAAGCGAAGACTGGGAAATTTTGGGATTTTGAAGCCAAATTCTAGCAAGGCAATTTGCTATAGCGAACATGCATTTCTCTAGAGCTAAGTTGCATCTGAGCCAAACGGTAGAGACAGGGCTAGCCATAGCGAGCGTGGCGGACAAAGCCTTGTTAGAGTTTGAAAAGAACTTCTATTCTTAATGTAATATTCCTAGCAGTCTTATGCATGGATTTTGGGATATATGGGTGTTTCTCTCAACCCAAAGGTACTCACCATCTCTCTCAAATTTTGAGCAAGAGATATCTTACAGAGAGGATGGTTCTCTAAAGCCATTGAGAGATTGTTCTAAAAAGCTGCTCAGTTGGTTTGAAGCATCTACTTCTTTGTAAAAGATTGTGCATCTTGGTCTAAAGGTGTTGAAAGAGGATCAAGCACAGGGAGTAGTCGTGGGAGCTAGGAGTTGTGCAAAAACACCTATAGTCCTTAGGTGGACGTACTGACTAGGATAAAGGAGCTGTGAGTATATTTTATAACCGTTCAAGAGTGACTGGTTCTTCTGATTTTGGTTTTACTGCCGGAAAGGGTTTCATGTTAAATTTGTCTCCCCCTTGTTGTGGTGATTGCTTGGTAGATATATTGGCTACGTCTATCGTATTTGATCGATTACTTCCGCTATGCATTGGTTATTAGACTAGGTTACTCATCCCATTCAAGTAGCTTGCAATTATCTTAGGTAACCTATAGGTTTCGGCTCATATGAACGATGCTTTCCTGGACAATACACGAAATGAGAAAAATTAAGGACTACATCTTGCTAAATCCCAAAGCCAATCTTATTAAGAATAGCAAATGACTATAAATAGAATACAATACTTAAAAGTATCCGGTCACACCACCACCACCATCGTCTTCAAATCCTTGTCCTAACACGATCACATCACGAGGAAATTAATTCATGATTCAAACTAGCCTTGATATCTCTAACCAATTATATAAAATATAATACAAATCAAATATAAACTGATCCAAAATGAATTGGTCCTTCCCAAATCCAACCCTCTCAAAACTGTAATTTAATTCACCCCCACAATTGTGTGGTCCTATGAAGAAAAGAACATGCAGTTGGTTACAATGAACATAGCACTTTTCCCTTGGCTTATGTCTTTCCAAAGTTCCAACGAACTTCAATGGTGGTGGCTGTCTATATGAAGTTATCCATGAAATGCCACTTCCTTTTCTTCTCCAGAGTGAATTAACATAACGTCTACGGCTTCCCAAACTTGCTTCGACATGCTTGTAATCGCATGGTAATTTTAAGAAAAGATAATGCAATTGGTTGAAATGAAAATAATTATTTTGATCATGGCTTATGTCTAGCCAAAGTTCCATTGTACTTCAGAGATGTTCGCTGACTGTTCGAAATTATTCAAGCAACGTCACTTTTTTTTCGGTTCATTCAATAAATATATCTTCCATAGCTCCCCAAACGTGCTCAGACGTTCCAAGATGGAAGAACTAAAGACAATGCTTCTTCAGTCATAAACCTGATCAAGTATGTAATGAGAAACTGATCATTCCTCTCCAATTGCTCATTTTCCTATGCCTCCCTTTATTCAACTTCAATCAGGCTAGGAGGGCATCTTTGTTGAAGTAAAATCAAAGAAGCCAAGGTTTTTGGCTTATGAAAGGATGTGTATCCCACATAAAAGATAATTTCTTAAGCTGAACTTTTGAAAATTCGAGCATGAGGGGCTACAATGTGGATGATTGAATACAAAACCTTTTGTCCTTATGCTCCTCCATTGCATGGAATGGATCACATCCTCACTAGCTAGATCAACAATCAAAGTCCAAATTGTCCATTGCATGGAATGGATCACATCCTCACTAGCTAGATCAACAATCAAAGTCCAAATTGTTAATCTAGGATGTTATCCCCTTCATTAATATCTCAAGCTTTTGGTGCTTCTAGTTTCTAACATGGTGTTAGAGTAAGAGGACATGAGTTCAAGATACCTGGGCAGAATGTTCCATTTGTATGTCTAGTCGGTATGTTCGTCTATCTTTTGTGTTTCAAATTCAAACAGCTTTTCCATTCGAGGGGTTGCTATTATAAATTGCAATGACATTCACAAATAGCTCGAGCTTTTCATGTTACTAGTTATTCACACAAGTCCGAAAAACTTCAACACAACTTGACTTATTAGTTACAGTCAAAGTTGACCAGTGAAATGGCACATGGAGCAACTGGTTACTGCATTATGCTATTCTACAGATAGGGGGCGAGCCTGAAAGAGCACCAAAAAACTGTGGCCCTGCGTGAGGGCAACAAAGCCGGAGGTGCTGAGGCGCGCCAAAATACTTTCTTCAAGAATGGCGAATTTTATAAATAGCACAAGCTTTTTGGCCTTCTCTCTTCTATTTTCTTAAATTGATATTTTTTTCCTCTTCTATATCGTTCCTATTATCCAATGGATAAGAGCACCATAAAAAAAATGAAGACAGAAAAGACTACCTTTGCTCCATCCCTTCCAGAATCACTAGTATCTTTCGTGCATAAATGTGAATCTTCTAGACGCTAGCAAGATTCTACTGCTGTTTAGTAGCAACAGCTGCTGCATCAATAATAATTTTATTGCTACATCTATGCATGGCCTATTTATCTTATGACACTAGAATCAAAGAATGTAAATATCAAACCTCTTCAAGTAGAATCTACTGCTGTTTAGTAGCTACAGCTGCTGCATCAATAATAATTTTATTGCTACATCTATGCATGGCCTATTTATCTTATGACACTAGAATCAAAGAATGTAAATATCAAAACTCTTCAAGTCCACTCGCTATAGCACTATGATGGTCATTGCAGAAAAAAATACTTCAGATGTGTTGTCCAAAAACGTGTTAAAAAATTATTGCTCATGGTCATTAGGAAATCATTAGTCAGCCGGTGCATGAAAGGGTACTTCAATGGACATGCTTACCAATTTCTCAAGTACGTAAGGAACCCTAGTATAAAAGATATATATAGCCATTAAAAAAATGGCAAAAAAAGAAATGCTATTCTTTTTGTTGCTCAACAGTTGTTCCTCCCCAAGAGTTAATTTGTCTAGTAGTTCTCATTTTGGATAAACCGCATCAAGCCATCCATGGAAACTCATGATTGGGAACAATGAGATCAAATGGAAAGGATGGTACATAGTTACCTCATTCACGATTCGACTAATTCGAATTCGAGTTCACAATTCGAAATTCAACTCTCAACCAAATTCGAAAATTTGATGGAGTAGATTTACTTAATTCGATTTTCGATTCGCTCGTTTCGCAATTCGAATTCGATTAGTTCGATAAAAATATTAAATTAGTTCGTAAGTCAAGTTAAATATCAATGTAAATATTTTAATAAAACTTCAGATAATTTAAAATATATATAAATAATAATATTTCACAAAAATAGATACAAGTGGATATAATTTAAAATATATATAAATAACAATATTTCACAAAAATAGATACAAGTGGATATATAAATATCTTTATCATCATCGTCAAATCCTAATAACACATAGGCTTTCCACTAATAAGCATGATGAAAATTTTCAATTTGATAAAAGAATGTCCCATCATCACATTCACCAATATAAAAGCATGTACATTTTTTAATTATTAAATCAAGTGTTTAATATGTAATTAATCTTATGGCAGGCCCAAGTTTATTTTTTTTGTAAAAACTTGTTGAATCCAATAAATGATGATAACAGTCGTTTTTAATGATTTGGATTTAAAGTAAGTGCCTCCACTATGAGTCCTGCTAATTTCTCATATATTTAATATTTAAAGCTCTAAAAGAATTTAAAAGCATTAGATATCCACCATTTTTCTCTTTGGAAGAGGCAATTGAGATGAGAGAGAGAGAAAACAGTACATATTTTAGTAAAACAAGAAAATAGTACATTTGATAGGTATTGAAAATGTCCAATAGTTAATAGAGAGAAGCCCATTTTCCTCTCGTACCAAGGGACCGATAGAAAGGTAACTATTATACCACCCTCCATTAAAAACCTGCTCATTTTTCTCTTACACAGAGACCATAGGAAGAGACCATAGAAAAAGGTTGTAGCACATTTTTCTCACATTCTTCTCTATGAACCGCAACAAACTCTATTTTCTCAAGACCCAAAATCCATCCGAATCGAACAACGATTTGTTCAATTCGAATGGGACAGGATTCGAAGGCTACCTAACCGAATCAGGTAACTATGGGGTGGTATACCAAAATTTTCCATATAGCCCATAAGTTGGGACCTACTGAATGAACCATAAATCACTCATTGAAAGATTAAAGCACCCACCGTATGGCAGATAGCACAGTTAAGTGTTGGCAAGATCTTCTTACAATTTTCTACATAATCCCCATCAATAATTGAAAAGGGTAAGGATCATTTGGTCTTTGCACCATGCTAAGACAATATGTCTTTTCAAATTGACCAATCAAATCAAATTATCATGATACTATAGCTGTCCCCTTATTAGAAAAAAAGCAACAAAATTATGAAATTATCCTCCTTTGATTCTCAGAAGGTTAAAGGCAGGCATTTTTTCACCCCCCTAAAAAGAGGGAGGCAACACTAATAATTTAATGAAGTTGGACTACCCTACCCATTTTCTATACATGTCCCCTAGTAAATGGCTTTCAATGAGGCACAGTAGAGAAAATATCAGGCCATCAGTGTTCAAGCTACACTGGCGATGAGAAAACAAGCATAAACAACACAACGAGGAACCTAAAACAACCATTTCCAAATCATGACAATTATTTAAGAATTATATAATTCTAATTCTAATTATTCAAGTAATTCTTATGGAGCTAAATTAAGATTTAACTGGCATTACGTTTGTCTGTCATTCATAAAGATATGTAAACAAGATAATACCTCTGCGCATAACCACTGCAAATAACCTGAAACAATAGCAAATCAAACTTTCGAAACACAAAGGAAAAAAAAATTATAAGGGATCATACTAATATGAATAATTTAAAATAACCACGCATTGTAGAAAAACCAGTCAGATGAAACTGACCACTGTCTAAATGTATTGTAACTGACCTCCTCCTGCATAGACAAGAGCTTTGTTTTCCTATGCTGGAATTCAGGGTGATAAGGTAGGCAGCTCTCCCTCACATTAGGACCTTCACCACAAGCATCAGTTGAACTGAAAAATGATGAAGCCGAGACACCTGAGGTCCCACTCCTCCCACCAACTTCACTTTCAACATTTACGACTTCATTTGAGGCATTTGAGGCGCTCAAGTCTATTGAGCTTTTCTCAGATGTTTCACTCGATTTTGCAAGCTTTTGGCCATTTGCATTGCAGAATTCATCTAAAAGCTGTTGGGCAGGTTTCAAGAACTTGGAGCTCTTCAAAATGGTTGCATATCCAGTAAACGGCCCTAGAGGACCCACAACTCGGCGAGCATCCATTGACGAGTTAACAGCTCCTTGGACTGACTCCCCATAACCTTTATTCCCCATAAGCGATTTCGAAACTGGATAATAACATCCAAGGTTGTTAGCTTTTAGACTTTGGGTACTGTTCAGAATTCCAGGCCTAGCTGGCAATTCTTGTGAGCCAAATTTCTCTTGATACTGAGCTGCTTGCAATTCATTTGCCGTATGCGAAGAGAGTGATAGCGATAACCCTTGTATTGAATTATCATTAGCAACAGCGGCCAATCCCCCCTGGGTCCTATCCGACAGAAAATCTCCGCCATTCCATTGATGATCACTCTCCACAGACCGCTGGATCCATGCCGCCCCCACTGTGGTAGGGGCGGCCACATTGTTAAGTTGCAAGGATGTGGTAGGAGTTCCAAAACTTGGGAGAAGAACAAGTTCATTGCCTCCATCCACCCATGCACCATGATCAGCTCCCCTAACATCTTGCTGAACTAGAGAATCCATTCCAATTACTTGACTCCCCCCCATAGAAGGAGAAGATGTAGTGACAACTTCCTGAAAGGCATTGTTGTGATAAAAAGATGTTGAACCGATGGACATGTCCCCATACTGCCTACCGGCATCATGACTTGAGACTTCACTAGATGGGGCATTCAAAGTAGATGGGGCATTTTGGAAGCCAATGTAACCAGACCTCAAATAAGGAGAGGAAGAAGAGATGTTTCCCACCTTGATTAATGGGCTGGACACTATGCCCCCAACAGACAAAGGGTTCTGATTGCAAGCATTGCTGCCTGACCCACTCACACAGTTCATAACCCAATCACACCCATGGTGCTGCTGAGAGGTTAGGTCTTTCCAGTAGCTGGAGTTGTGTGGATCACAGACTTTGGCAGGAGTGTTAAAACTACACGAAACTGGGTGTGGTGAAGGATCACCAACAAATGGTGCATCAACATCTGATGCTACTAGCCTCCCACTACTCAGCTCTTGATGTGAGACCACATCTTTGTGAGCTAACAAGACATGGGCAGCTGAGGAGAAATTCAGCATTTCTGAGGAAAACATAGCTTCAGGATCGTAAACCAGATGATTGAGGTTTCTAATGCTCCTAACCTGATTAACTGGATCTGGGTCGATTACAGATTCACCTGCAGTAGAGTGGAGAAGATGGTTTGGGTGAGTCAGGGTTTGAGCCTGCTGGACTCTGAGCTTGTCACGGCGGCTTTGCTGTGCGACGTGGGAGTCTGGCCTAAACCTGTTCATCCCCAGAACTGAGTTCTCTTCGAAGCCTGTCGTTGGATACAAGCATCCTGTCTCAAATCTTTCATTCATGGGTGGCGGTGAGAGCACAGGTCTTGTTCAAATCTGCAGTCTTATCAAACCTGCTGTAGAGAGATTCATATCTACCTCAATGATTCAGAACCCTGCAAGGAAAAGATGCAAAATCTATTTATGGAGTGCACTTGTCACAACATATGGTTTCAGGCTCTCAGCATTTATTAAAATATAAAATCCCATGCAATTCAACAATCTTGCAAAACAAAAGGAGAAAACAAAATTTAAAAAATAATATTTTGCAAAGCCAAAACCATTTAGAGCCTCAAGAGAAGAAACCCCATATCAAAACGAGAAAGAAAGAAAGAAAGAAAGAAAGAGAAGTGACTGTTGGCAAATAAAAATAGCACTTGTTCTTCGGACTTCTAGGTGGAATATAAGAAAAAAATAGACGAGCTGTGGTGATATAACACCGACAGAAATTGAGTTTCTCAGCGTTCAAACAGATCCACATGAACAACGGCAAAAGAAACAAAACCGTGAAAGAATTTACTTCACATCATATCATCAAAACTTCCACAAAAATCACCTCTTTCTTTCCTCTCTCTTTCCCTCCCAGGTTTTCTTGCCTCTCTCTCTCTCTCTCTCTCTCTCTCTCTCTCTCAGTTTTTACTACGAGTAAACTCCTAAACATTAGGTCCTATCCAGTAAAACCCTAACGTGGAAACGATATCAAAACTCCGTCCCATGATCCAAAACGGAACGGAGAATTCAAAACCTTCCTCAAATCATAAAAAGTGCAAATTCCCCCCCAACAGCTGAATCAACCCACAGAAACATCGATTTCCACACCAGAAGCGTAGAAACCTCGAAATTATAAACCAAAACCCAAACACCCATCCATTTCCAAACCACCCCACAAAAACAAAATCTTTCCCAAACCCCAGAAACCAAAATCCCCGAAAACAATCAATGAACAGCAAAAACACCAGCAAAAATGTTCTCTTTTACCTCCCAACAATACTATAGCAGCACAGTAAACCTCTTCGGATGGTACAGATCTCTATCTGGGTATGCACCAATCCTCGTCTAGAATCAGAACTCCACAGATTTCAATATCTGAAAATCTCAGACAAACAGAGAAATGAATATCACGTCCCAGGCAGAGGCAGAGGCAGAGGCAGAAGCAGAAGCAGACGCAGCTTCAGGCGTTCACAGTGTTGATGGAAGGAGCGTGAGAGAGAGAGAGAATATAAGAGAATAGACGGCCGTTACCGTTAACTTTAACGTGGGTGCAAGTGCTGTCGAAGTCCTCGTGGATGGTGTTGAGAGATGAGAACGTCATCCCTACAGAAATTCCCTGCTTTTTCTCCGCATTATAAAGGCTACACATGGAAAAACTCAAAAAAGCAGGAGATGGTTTCAATGAAAGAAGGTCTGGTGTAGTGTTTAATATCCAAAGTACCATTGTCTTTACTACAAGAGCAGTGACGGTAGGTAAAGTACTGTAACATGACTTCACTGGAATAGTTAAAACCGTCACATACCACGTGGGAGTGGGAGAAAAGGAAAAATTATGGAATCCTCCTCCTCCGTTTCTTTTATGTTCGGAATGACTGAAATCTCCTCCTCCTCTCTTCTTCTCTTCTCTTCTCTTTTCTTCTCTTCTTCTCCTCTTTTCTCCTCTTTTCTTTTCTTTTCTTTTCTTTCTTTATAGTATTCATGAAACAAGGTACGTCCACGAAAGGTAGAAAGATGGGTCGGGTACACGTTGGATGGATGCACCCAGCATGGCATTTATTGAGTGTGGGGGGGGGGGGGGGAGTGTGGTGTGGGGAGGACCCATCTGTAACAGTGGACTAGGATGAGTGATTTGATTCGGATGGTCCTATGAGGATTTGGACATAAATCAGTCTTGATCTTGATGTTTTGGTAGTTGGAAGTTGGGACAGTTGAAAGCATCAATCTATGATAGGAGAAAAAATATGGGAAATGTCTGTTGAAACAAAAATTAGAGAGCATGTAATGTAATTAAGTATAATGATCCTCTATTTTAAAGGGCTTCTCTCTTTGTTGATGTGGATGGGGATGAATCAAATAAAGTGTCACTTTGATATATGCAAGTTGCTGTTGTGAAATGAGTACAACTGATCATATGTGGGGACAACTGATCTTTTACAAAGGCTAACCTGTAAGCTACTTTAGATGACTCCATGATCCCACACGTTAGAATGGAAACATCCTTTTTATGGTCCTTGGTGGGGCCCACACTGTTAAATATGTGTGCCTTCAAATTAAATGCTTTTCCACTGCATGGGGTTTCCTTAATTTTATATAAACGGGACCTGTACATATCATAAAATTGATTAAAAATATGATTAACGTTGTCTCAATAGGTATTCATTTATGAGTGACCTACTCATATTGTTCTAAAATTCAAGGATATATTTTACCTTGGGAGAGTGAATATTCAATAGGTACATCTCTATGTCAAGGCCTCTCAGGATCTGGACTCGTATGCGTATTTCAATAGAGTAATTGTTGTAACTATAAGTAACTGTTGGATTTACAGACCAACTTTTATCCAACTGTATAATGAGCTGCCCTGTGGAGTGTGCCTATAATAGATGATTTTATGTCTCCTCTTTCATATCAATCATATTTCCACTTTTTCATGAGCAACAATGATCTATTATCAAATTGGCTTAATCCACCAACCTCTACGTGAATAATCATTGGACTAAATTCTATTATAATTTGATTAAGGCTTGCAAATGGATTTATCATATCTAAAACATGAGGCTAACAACATCGGATTAATTAATATTATAAGTTCAACAATAGAAACCACTCAATGAGAGAGAGAGAGAGAGGGGCAAGAATGATTGAAGACCCTCCGTACCCATCCATGGGAATGAACCTAAATTCAGACTCAATTAATAATTGTGCCAAAAATACGGGTCCCCATTCAAATGAGCCAAGTTATGTGATTATGCGAAAAACGCCAGCCTATTTGGAAAATTCAAATTAAGTGAGTGATGAAGAGACAATGTCGTCAAGAGAGAACATATGACACCCAATCAATGGTGGATACAAGATTTTCATTTTAGTGGAGCAAACAATTAGTCAATTTTAACATAATGATCATATCTTGATTCAAGAAAAAATTCAAAAAACAATCATTATCTTCATAACCAAGTATATCATATTCAAAAAATATATAAACACATCAACATATCACATCAGCATATCACATTCTAAAATACATAAACACATCAACATATCACATTCTAACAATTAGGTCATTACTCATGATCATTATCTTGATTACCAAACATGACCTGCTTTAATCCAAACCCAAAACAATACAAAACAAAATTCAAGAAACTAATCACAAAACAGACTTCTAGAAGCAAGTCACAAACACTAAAATGCAAATATCAGTAACGGACAAAACAAAAGTTCTTAAAAGAATGTTAGCAACAAAATTGATATTAAATTAAATAAAAAAAACAAAGTGTCCCCGTTTTTCAACTAAAATCATAAGAATCTGTTGGTATCGTAAATAATAGTCTGACTAGACTTGAAATCCAAGCTACCTTTGCAGAGACTGGAAGAGTTGAGCAGCCAACAATGAAAGCGTTGGGCATTTCATGAATAGATGGATGTGAAGTTGCTTTTAGAAAGAGAGTGACTAATAGAAACAAAGTCTTCAACGAGGCATCGGATACTAATGACGATTAGCGGATACAAATGACGACTCGATGAGGTTTAGAGCAAACCACAGAATCAAAATGGTTGCAAAAGGAACCCTGTGAAGACTGAAGAGACGATGAAATCAAAGGAACTTAAAAAAGAAAAGGATGTCAGAAAGATACACAAATAAAGACCTCCGCGGGTTTATGACTGCGGGTGTGACTATGGCTAGTATTTATTTTTTTTGTATCGGACGCATGTGGTTTTGTCGAACTAAGTAAAATCAGAGTCACCCTCGTGTGGCATATTTGTTTCATGAGTAATGCTACATGGACAAACTTTTTTGGCCCGAATTTGGCCAACCCATATAGTTTGCATTGAATATTACTATAATATTCAATGCAAACTATATGGGTTGGCCAAATTCGGGCCAAAAAAGTTTGTCCAAGTAGACTTTTTGTTGTTTCATTATAAGTTTCGTGGTTATGCACGCACGTACCCAACCAAAAGAGTAGTGAGATTTCAAAATCTCAATTTGGAGATATCTAAGGAGTATGGGCAAGGAATGGGTCAAAGGCCCAATACTACGTTTTGCCATTTTTAAATCTGACCTGCGGCATTCGCATGGGTCAACACTTGACTACAACTCATGCTACCCCAGCTGTTTGAAAAGAAAATATAAGATGCACTATATGAGATATGCTTCTATGAGAGATGCTCTCACTTTACGATGAGAGATAAGGTGGGGGTCTTCGTATCCATATCCCATACTAACAATTTCAATGTAAAGGCCTCTACTTTATCTCTCATAGTAAGGTGAGAAATGCTCATATCCCATATATATTCTAAATTGGACATTTTAAAAAGTAAGAAAAAATATAAATTTTTATTGGCCTATTTTTTTATGTTGAGATCTTTTTTTTAAACAGTAACATAAATACTCATTAAAGGAAAATGAGTTTACAAAAGCGGAGCTACAAAAAGAGGTACAAGAGCATTGTACCGCACCCCATCTCACTTACAAGATTATAATCTCCCAAGGAAACACACTATCAATCCCTTGTTTGGCTCACTCATCAGCCATAGAGTTAGGCGATCATAGCTCTTAATTGAACACAACATTGATGGATGCCGATAACTCTTGGATTTTATTAAGAATTAATTGAAATTTTCATGGCTTGGCTTGATCTTATGATTAGACATCCAAGTTATGGCATTAGAAAAGTTACTCTCCACAATAAAGTCGCCTTTGAAGTACTGAGTACAGCACGGGAGGGCTTCCAAAATAGCTAACACATTTGCTTTGTTTGACTCGTTAACACCAACATGTTTAGAAAACATAAACAAAACATCACCATTATTGTTACAAAAAATACCCCTAATTCTTACAAGCCCTGGTTTGCCTTTCGACGCACCATCAACATTGAAATTGAACACGCCAAGTAGGAGAGAGGACTAAAGAACAAATTTCCTCTCCTTCAAATGAACACACAAGCTTCCCAATTAACAATTACATCATTAAGAATGAAATTAGAGAACTCCTTTATCATTGAAGCCCACTTTGCAGGGTGACTGTAGAGATTAACTTCGTTAAAGAAGACGAGGAACCTTTAAAAAATTTGTTATTTCTTTCCCTCCAAATGGACCAGAATATTACATACGGAATCATCCTCCAAAGAGTATGACTACAACCAAAGAAACTATCTCCCCTCCAAGACTCGACCATCTTTGCAATCGTTTGCGGACAGCACCACACCACGCCAAATCCACCGACCATCTCTCAACAACTCAACCATCTTTACTAAAGCCTCAAAATAAAGGAAAAGGTGGTTAACTGATTCCACCTCTTTACTGCACAACAAACATGTATCAGAAATGACTCTTGAATTTATGTCGCCATGTTTGCAACAGTCCACCAACTTTGAAATTCTCTATCTGCAAATTCTTCTGGTACTTATGGTTTTTAAGCTTACAGAATCTACCAAATTCTTGAACATCTTATTCACAAAATGCTTAGAGGCGTTTGAACAATTATGACTGCAAGTGAAAAATTGTTGGGTTTATTGGTTTTTGTTTGTTTTATAGGCCCAATTCATTTGTATTAGGATTGAGGGGCAATTTAGTATTTATTAAAAACTACATATTATATATTTTGGTTGTAACCCTAGTACGTGGGGAAAATTTTAATTAGTGAATAAGAAGAAGACGAATTTTATCCGTAGACGTAGGTTTGAAATCACCGAACTACGTAAATCTGTGTTTTATGTGACTTGATTGTTTTGTTTATTTGTTAATTGCACGCTTCCACACACATGATTAAAAAAAAAAAAAAAATCTATAATCATTGAATACTTTTTAGTAGAAGTTCTCATATGTATTTTTACGAAATAGGCTATGCTTCTTTCATAAAAATTGTAATGAGAATTTGTGGTTTTGGAATTTGTCCAAAGGCATTAAAAGAAAACCGTTTTTCTTCTTTTGACTAGAATTTGAAATTTCAGCCACCAAAATGTCTCAAATAGCCTTTTAAATTCCCAAATCCAACTTCCTTCATAAATCCTCCACCCAAAAAAAGAATTCCATCTAGGGAGGGATCAGGGAGAATTTTTTATTATTATTTTTTTAATCTGTGAATCTCCTAAATCCCACTAAAGAAACTGGTAAGAAGAGATGGTAATAGGGTAGTCATAGTTTCACTTTCAGTCATGGTTGAAACAGCGAGGTTATATTGGCCATTAAATTAGGAAAAACTAATCTTAACGTAATTACTTTCTCATCCATTAATCACTCTAAAGTGAATTTAACTCATGCCCAAGAAATACTTCAAAAGAATCATTAATGCCATTGATTCTGATCATGACCTATAATGTAGAAAACGATGACCTTCCTCCATCCGTCCGTCTGCATATACCATTATGACCGAACCTGTCTCTCCCTGAACGAACCACACGACTCCAAACTTCGAAACTAAAAACAACAGGGCACGTGTCAAGTAATCAGCTGCTACGTTAAAGTCTTCGTCAGCTCCAGGCAGAGCTTCAGCTGCAGGAGCTCGCAAATCGAAGCTCTGCATCGACCGTTTGGACTCGTGGGAAGAAGAAGAAGAGAAGCGATTGGGAGAGTGGGAGAGAGAGAGAGCCGGCTCGAACTCCCACGGCATTGCAGAGCCGAGCCGCGTGGGATGACGTCATGTGCCGGTTGTACCGGAGTCGTGTTGGTCTGGACACATGAGAGGACCAGAGATCTTTTGCTTGGAGGGAACGTTAATGTGTGAAGTAGAGTGCAGCAGTGTGGCCACAGGCCACAGCGATTACCGATGCCAAAAAGCCTGATCAGGGTTTGATGAGTACGGCCTCTGAAACTTCTCTCCTGCTGCTCTACTCTACAACACTGTCTACACTCTACCCCCCTCCTCAGCAACTCATTGTCTCTGTCACATGAATGGATCTCTCTCTTTCTGCCTAGATTTTGGGGAAGGTCTTATTTTACTTTGTGGTTTTTTTGGGTTTTTTTTACGGTTTACTCAGATGGGAAAGTAAAGGGGATAGTAATACAGAAAGGGCTAGATCCCCTATGTGGGCTTTGTAAGATTTGGGCAACTCAGACACGTACCCTTCCATGTTGATTTGACTCCCGGATAGCCTATTTGGTACCCCAAAGCACCCACCCTCTCTGTCTGTTGCCTAGGTCCCCAGCCCACTGCTGTCAACCATAATGTCAATACATTGCTTGTGGTATTCTAGTCGTGCTGGTCCGGTTTTAGACGGGTACATTTTGGACGTTTCAGGGTGTGACTTGAGTTGAGTTTGAGTCAGTGCCGGATGAGATTGGGGACAAATACAATGGAATCATTTTCACTGTGAGATTGAACATTACATTGAAAGCTTGATTTTTATAATCTTATGCATTGTTAATCATATTTTTTTTATTAAATACTCAATATTTTGGTGGGAAGAACTCTCATTAGAGTTAAATTTGGAAATATGCCACACATCTGGTGCTCCATTCCACCCCTTGAACTCAGTACTGCTCAAATTTAGAGCCTCAGAAAATCCAAACTTTTGACATATATCCATACGTTTACAGTACTGTTTAGGTTTTTAAAGTGCAATTGGAAAGGCTCAAACACAACAGCTTACAGTTGTTATTTTGCAACCACCCAAACCACCAAAGCCAGAAAACCTAAACTGCAACGTAGTTAGCATGTTCCTCAAACTGACCATTGTTTCCTTGTTTTTCTTCTTCTTCTTCTGGTTTACACATATATAATCTCTCTATGGTTACATACAGATTGTAATTCCTCACAAATATTAGTGACTCTAGCATGGCACTGATGTCGAAAGCCCGTCATTTGATCATTTATCATAATAAATTCACATGATATATCATTAAACTTTAAGAGTGGAAATCAAGGTTAAGATCATCTGATAGGATTGGTATTGAGTTCAACCCCAATCAATGATCTATCCCATCCATGTGTCTATTTCCATTCCATTGATCAGCATACATAGATATGAGTCTCAATAGAAGTGACAATGACGTTTGGATTTGTACATGTCGGATCCATCTTCGTGGACTTCGTCACATACCAATGAGTTCAAGATTGACATCCGATCGTGATTTAAAATATTACCTGTCCATATAAATCCGGATTAACTCATACCGATATGATATTTTACCGCGATACCAAGTTAGGTAAAATATCTTCAAAATATCAGCTAATCTCAGTCGATATAGTCAAAAATATCGATTTAACTGATATCTCGGCCGAAATATAAGTCGAGATGGAATAATGTTCAAAAGCCTTGATTTTTTGTAACTTTTTTCCTATTTTTCTATTTTCTTATCCCATTCCCTCATCTCCTTAGAGCAACCATGTCTCAATAACTCATTCTCTTATATATTTCCAACTTTCAAGATTATTTCTTGAAAAAATCATTTTATTTAGTAAAAAAAATCAAATTAACTCCCTTATTTTTACTATTACGTGCTTTTTATTTTTTATTTTTAGATAAAGCATAGAAATGAATGAAATGATCATTGGCATGTCATTTTTTTATTTGTGTTATGTTTTTCACTTAGATCTACACACTTTCATGCTATATTTACTTATAAACATGATTTTGGGTGTAGAAAAATGATTTTTTTTAAATCTTCTACTTTGAAAAAAATTTGCCAGAGTATTTATGCTACTAAATGGTAAGTATTAATAGCTTATTAATAATGTATAGATAATTATTATGTTATCTTTATTTTCTTATATTTTACACTAATAAATCGATCATGGGCATCAATAATGGTTGCATTATATGAAATACTGGAGAAGATAGCGAACTGCGACACAGACAGGACTCATAACTTAAGGTGAATGAGATTTTGATTTATTGTTGTTACTAATGAAAAAAAAATATTGTTTTCCAACATTTTGTAATGTTATGGATTTTTTGGATATTTTTGTGAGTTTTTTCTTATTAAAAAAAAATCACACTGCGACGACCGCGAATGACCGATACCGATATCATATCGATTTTTTGGCCCGACCAATACCAAGACCGAGATTTTAAACCATGCATTTGATAGATCTATTGTCTAAAGGAAACCAAAACAATTTTAGATTCTACTGGTCTAATTTACAGCCTAAAATAATAATAATAATAATAATGGGCAATGACCTAGTACAAGGTAGTTGGATGGGGCCCACTTGGGGCCCTAAAGATCTAATTGGCTGGGTAGGCCCTATATGTCAAAACGGGGTCAATTTTATGCCTCTAACGGCTTGTTTGTGTCAGAAGAATTGTGAGAATTCTTGTTTGAAATAATTCTGAAAATCTTAAGTGCCTATTAATTTAACGACTCTCAATTATTATTAGTCCAATTCTTTTGGATGGGTACAAATCCTTGGGATCCACTGTAATTCAAGGGGGCTCTTTGTGTGGATAATTTTGCTTATTGAGAGGTGGGCCTAGCATGCTACCTTCTACTGGTGTATGTCCCTGATCATTTACCAAAAATAAAACTTAATGAAGGTTTAAGGTGCTAGATTATGAAATCACACTCATTATGAGAACATCCCATCAGCAAAGTAATGCACCTAAATATCAAAAGCACAAAGCCGACCGGTAGTTGAACTTCAAAACAAATAATAATATTAATAATAGATCTCTTGAAGGGCCTATTTGTGTAGAATTGCACCTTTACGTTTTTTACAATACCCAGTCTTGATGTAGGATTTTCGAATTCCCTCTAACATCGGACACACCGTCATAATCAAAGACTTCCTAATAGTTTTGTCACAAGACCAAACGCAATGATGGGGTGCCTTATCTCCTCCCCTTTCCACAGCAAATTTCACAGCACAAATGTCAGGAATGCGTTCGCTTTGCTGTGACTTTGCAAGTCCGACTTGGCCAAGTCCGACTTTCAAATCCCCTCTAGTGTAGATATAATACCAAAGGGAGCGGATTTCCTCTTTTTTTTATTATTGGACCAAACGACATTGAGGAAGGTGCCAAGTTGTGCCCCCCTTTTTGCGGTGAATCCAGCTGTGCAAACGCAAGCTAAAATTGTTGAAAATTATACAAGATCCCCACGGTGAAAACATCATGCTCTAAGTAGCACAAGGAATAAATGCATAGAAAATGGGCAGGTAAACTTACAAAATACAAATTCTAGGATTCTTTTGTTTCCAAATTTAGTACTTTTTAAATAATTTGATTTTTCTTAAAATCACACATATAGCGGATACAACAATATATATGTATCACCAATTAGGCAGATACCAATTGTTTCCTCCAAATACTAATAAAAGCAGGATGTTGTAAACTATTGAAACACAAGAACCTAGTATCAAGGTTCATCGATTCCATTTCATGCTTCTGTACTTTACAACTATTCTTACACAATTAAGCAAGCGAAAGGATATAATAAACATTAAGACATGTTTGTGTAATATCTTTTCTGTAAATATAAAAAAAATAAAAATAAAATTCACATACAGCTAAACCCTAAAAACCGATATGCAATCATAAAGATATGTGGTTTCAGATAACTTTTGATTTAGGTTTGTCTTTAAGTAGCTAGAATTATTAATGGAAGTCAATTGGCCACATCAACCTGGTTCTGGCCAAACTTGGACAGACCTGTTTTCAGGCCCACATGCTTGGAATTATTCTTAGAAGTCGACTAAGGATGGAACTACTGCATGGCCCACTTGCGGCCGTTTCGCATTGACTATTATTTTAGCATAACTTCATACAGGGTTCTTGTTAGATTATTGTCGTGCTCGTGCACTCGTGCTTGATAAACAGTATCTCTTCCTAACACCATCTGTACAATCTGTCTCACAAGTCAGAACTTTTTGCAAGTTAGACAACCTTCCACAGATCAAGCAATAGGACAGAATATAATTTTCATATGGCCCATCGACACCCTAAAAAACTTTAAAAGAGATCATGAATTTGCACCTAAAAGCACTTGCTTTCCAGCTTTGGCTATCTACGATCGTCCATCCCAACAGCTAAGTTTACTTATATGATGAAGTGACTAGGTCAAGCCCAAGCCCAACTTCATTTGCAACTAGGTGACTCAACGCCAGTTTCACGGGGCCTTACTTGAGTATATAGACACAATACGGTCAATGGGAAGCTTCAAACTGTAAGTTACAACTTCTAATAATTTCAAAGGCCACTAGACCTACCACATGTAAGAGGCTTTTGTGATTCACTCATCTCTACAAAGCAGATCCATGAAATATTTCCAGTTTTCCGATCTAAAATGGCTAAGTAGACGATCATGAACTCAAGGATTTTTTTTTTTTTAACCATCTATTTCATACCTTTTTTTTGGGTAGCCAGAAGGCCAAGCTAGATTTTCTAAGCATCTATTTCTAGTTGGCTATCCAAATCTCACACGACCAGGATACAAAAGGGCGAGGGTGGACGTTGACCGTTGCGACTCATGCTGCATAACTCACAAAATACGTGTCCCATAATTCGAACACTCGACCTACCTGCCTTTGATATTACTTGTAGGATCTTACATCCCATCGAGTTACTACTAATCCAAAAACCAATTAGTGATGGGCAACAACACAACAATGATTTTATGGTGAGAGTGACCACAATTACGACTGCTTAGAAGCGATGGTGAACGTTGACCTCAACACATGTAGATGAGTAGAGGCAGTGGTACAGATTGCAATAACATTCATTGAGAACTTGCATGTTTGAACTTCTTCAACCACATTTATATTTTCAATTTTGTTGACCCCAAATTGGCAATCCGCGCTCATCTTTTCCATAGGCTTTATCAGAAATCTGCGAAAATTCTCCAAAACATCCCTACTTATAAATCTAATTTTATTATACTTTTGTGGGCCTCAAATTCATGATTTAAATAGCTTAATATCATCCGTCATATTGATGATTAGGACTAAGACATTTAGTTTCATACTATAAATCTTCATAGAGTTTGCGAAGCATGTAAAAAACATGAACACGTTTAAATACATTTAAATGATTGGATGTATTTATTTACTCACGTGAAAATAATGATTTTGACAAACATGATAATATGTCAATAGTAATAATCACATATATTTATCCTTCTACATATATAAAACCCATTATCCCACGCGTAAAAGTCAAATTACTCATAAAATGAAACTATCCAAGAAAGACGATAAAAGCAACAAAAACTAAAGATCAAAACAAGTGTCCTGGGTTGTGTCTTGTGTGCGTGGGAGATGGAGGAGTTGAGTCTTCCATGTAGAAAATAAAAAAGAAAAAGAATGCAAAACACCCAAATAGAGAACTTCCAAAGTGTTTTTCTTAGATTATTATATATTATTGGTCATATGAATGTGTGCAAGCAAGGAGGAGAAGCTGCTCTAACGTGATAAATGTTGAAAATAATATATGATTCATCATTTGCACGAACCTTAATTTTGATCGATTCTCTATGTTTTTCTTTACCTTTTCTTGAACCCATGTCATGTGCTCAACCTCACCATTCATCAAGTGGGTCACACCAAATGGTGTTTTATAAAATCCAGTTTCCATTTTCCTTGTTCTTCCGTACCGATAGAACAGGTTTTAATGCTTATCATGTGTGGCCTGTGAAAGGTCCGATTGACCAACCACTCTTTTTATTCGACATTCTTTCATTGCTTACATTCTACAAACAGGACTGATTTGAGTCCATCCAATTGCACTACCCAGCTATCGTTTATATTACTCTTGCCATATTTGGCTGGTCAAACAAGGTACTATGTAAAGTTTCATCCTGAAAGAGTTATAGTTTTATGGTTTTGGTCCCAAAACATATATAAATACATTATTTTTTACTGGTTATTAACTTCTCATCTCATTAAATTACTTTATCCATAAAAACAAATATAAAAAATAATTGATTAGAAAGTAGACTTTTCATTTACACAACCCTAGGTTATCTTTTTCATTGATTTGATATTACTTTACATTACTTTCTCCAAAAATTATTCATGCATTAGTCCAATTCAAAAAGGACCAAAGGTGTTCATGGGCCAAATTGGATGGGTCGATGCTTGTTCATGCCCAACTGATTTAGTTATAAGGCCTAACATTCAACTAAAGGGACTTGGGATGTTCATGGACTGGACTGGATCATGTTTGAGCTTGACTCATTTAGTTTTTGTGCCTAAGCCCATTTGCAAAATACAAATACTCTCTGTAAAATATGTCGACCTGTCTGCCCAGGACTGGCTCATATAGCATGAAGACCAAAATCTAGACCTGGGTATAGCCCATGGGCATGAAAACATGTCCTAAATCTAGCCGATTAATGCGGGCTAGGTCCCAGCCTCATCCTTCACCCTCTCTTTAATACTCTTTTGAAATTCATTCTGGATATGAATTCCTGTGTATTCAATCTAACATAAACAAACACGAGTTTATTTGGGAACAAAGCGTATCCACAAATTAAACGTTTGTAGCTTGATCTGAGACATTGGTGTGCTTCTGACTGTGCCTGAGTTGTAGCCTTTGATCTAGAGATAAGAAAGAACATATCCTAGATATCAAGTGAAGTGACATCCACCCCATCTCATCTCTTTAAACACTTTTTTAAAAACCAAGGTTTTAGATCCTGTTCTATTGTGCATGCCTTGTACGGGTCCAATTGGTGGGACATCTCTCTCCCTCTCCCTCCCTCTCAACACCCACAACCACACCCATTTGGACAGTGTAATGAGCAGCTGAAAGTGGGCATCAGGTTCCAGGAATACTAACATGTTATGAATTTATTATTCCATTTTACTTTGAGGGATTCCACTATTTTCTACCACCTCTGTTTTATGGAACAAAAATCTTTTGATTCAAAAGAATTGCACAGCAGCATTGCGCTCTAAATTCAAGGTGGGCATCTTCTCAAAATCTAAATGGAGTACTAACTTTACTAGTTTACCTTTATGCATACCTTGTTGCTGCGTGTGTTTCAAAATAAATAAAAGAACTCCTTTTGTTGCAGGTGTTCCAAGTATAAGTGACACTCAGGAGCAGCAAAAATTGAATCCACGGAAAACCAAATCTGACCATTCCATCATAAAGGATTTTCCATGGAATTGTGAAACTTTTTTTTTTTTTTATTTCATCTTTTTCCTTACAGTCAGGCGAGCAGATGTACCAAATGCGGATTTTAGTGTAGCTGGAAAAATGTTTCTGCTTTCCACGTTTTTTCCATAAAAGAATGGCCATACAAATATGCAGCGATGGACTTACACATATATGATCTAGGGCATGCAGGTGCCCCATGTTGATTTTGAAATTGTCAAAATTTTAAAAGGGCCCAATCTATCCCACATATATCTAATATACAATTGCCCAATGTCTAAATCTTCTGATTACCCCACATTACAAAACCTTGGTGACTGAGAGTACCAGAACCTATTCGTACCGTTCTCGTTTGATATCTTCTTTCTATTGAGAGTTCAAGATCCTCTTCACGCCGTTCGAGCTTCTCGACGTCGGTCATCTTGTGCTTAGTCTCTCTCACACCAAATAACCCAAAATAAAGCAATCCCCACCCCCTGCCCCCCCTCATCAGATTTAGTATAATCCTAATCATTCTATACCTAAATTTGAGCCCTTAATCCCAAAAATCCTAATTCTAAATTACATAATCTAAGCATACGTAAAAGTTTGAAGATGACTAAATCACGATTGGGCACACTCTAATCTTTAATTTACAAATAAATCAGACCTTATAGTTCATATATTTAGATAACTTGAGTTACATTTAAGTGGCAGTTTTTCTTCTTCGCCATGGACCCATGACCAACTATAGGGAATTACTTTTAGAACTAGGTAAGTGCGAGCAACCAAATTTCTTATATCAAAATAAAACCCCTTTAAGAACCCAAATTGGGTAATAGGGTGTTAACTCAAATCATCGTTTCAATACATTCAGACACTTAGGATTAAAGGAAATGTTGTCTTAGTTGTTTTAATGATGATAAATTGATAATTACCTGAATTTGGGAGAGGCAGTGGGAAAACCTTCAATTAGGCACGGTATCTAAGCATGGAATTTTTTTTTGTCAATTTAAAATGAAATACATTTTCTTGTTTGGTATTTTTAATGTAAAAAAGTTAGCAAACTTGAGCAAAGATTTAGCTTGATCACCCAAATAAAAATCCCTAAAAAAGAGTGTTGGTTATTAGTTTCATATGGAAACGAAAAAAGAACCTTGAGGGAGGTTTGTGAGCAATCTAACGATGGGCTCTATACTAATTGGATTTAAGTTTCAGCATTGTGATGATTATGATTATCTTAGCATTCAGCATTGTGATGGACTCGTCTTCTAAATGCTTGAACTGCCCTTTATCTGTGCACGAACTACACGCTACAAAGGAAGTGCCTCTACCTGTACCTGTGCGGCTCTGCCTCATATATAGATGGATATCCTAGTGTGCCATCAGATCCTCCCATTCCTCCCTGCCCATGATTACACCCACTTTTAACTACCACTCACTTTTCATTTTACATGACAATCTTCCCCAACAGTTCCCCTTCTTATAGCTTCTTCTTCGAGGAATCACTTTCCAGCCCACTTTTTTTGAATGTAGCTGGCCTAAGACAAGTACTACTAATGAAAGCACATCACAAACGAATAACAGCCATGCGCCACACTCATATAAGGGAGACCCACATCTGATTATGCGAATCAAATGAAATCATTCATTCAAAAACCCTAGATCATGATCAGTGGATTGCCATTATTATATACCTAAAACACAAATCAAATGTGATGTCCAGATACCAAATGGATATGACAGGGACACATAATAGATATGGCAGACCTGAAGTTAACTAAGAAGACGGGTTGAGAATTCATTAAAACAATTTTGACCGCAGCGTCCATCACTGTAGGATAACCTTCAGCAATATATAGGTCTTGTGGAACTCCAATGACTTACGTGGGTCTGTCTTATCACTGATGTGTGTTCACCAATAGAGAGTTTGTAATGACAAAGGCTCATTTGCATGATCAGTATTAAATTCCTGGAATTCTTAGGGCCTATTTGGAAACATTGATCTATGTGAAATCCTTTTACATAGGACATAATTACCCTGTCAATCACCCTAGTAAATCAAGCCCCAGAAAAGTGAGGGTGGCATCTGCAATATTGCAACTTTATATCCTTCATTTACCTCTTTAATTTAGCTATGTTAAAGCCTGCTTTACTATGAATTAATTCTTATGAACTTGGTACCAATTAAACAGATGGTCCTTAAACGAGGTGGGCCTTGTGGAAAACTCACCAATAAAACCAATAAAAGTGTTTTGCTTTCAAATTGATTTAATGAGATGAGATTAAGGATAGGGAGAACATTCCAATGGAAGAATGGAAGGAAGGGTTTACTCAGTGCCTTTCTGATTTTCAAGAAATCAACCTTGCACAGGAAACATTTTTACCTGCATGGTCTACATGGGTACGTGGACCCAAGGCCTGCGGACCTGACACAAATATTATACCGAGTTTGGAGGTTACCCTATGGGTTGAGTCTGAGTGTGGACCATAACATCCACTGGACCCAGATGCTATGATGGACCCAGCTTAGTATTTCATATAACAGTTTATAGTATTTATGTATTATACGTTGACTATAAAGGAAGGACATGAAAAACACAAATTGAGTAAGACTGGGCCAGAGGTTCCAGGTACGAATTCCACAGGGAGCTGATCTGAACTAGACTTGTTTCAGCAACGGTCATAGACTGGGTGGGGCTGGGTCAAAGTTTGTTGAAGCCTAACCACTTTATTGACGCTTGGAACAAGTGTGTGGGCCCATTTGTTAGGCCCTGAATCTGATTGTTAGGCCCTGAATCTGACCAATAGAGAAATATGTCAATGTCGAGCTGGGCATTGCCTACAGTTAGGCCTTCAATCATTGATTACACCAGATCTGTTTAGCTTTTTCGGCTAGAAAAATATTTCTCTGTCCAGACCACAGGCCCAAAACACAGCACAAAATTAACAGAATGTGGATTGGACTCATGCTTGCTTGAGATGGATCAGTCCATGCCTCATGCCTGTACCTACTTTCTCTTGCACATCATAAGAGTGAGTAAGGAACCGAGTCCAGATCCTCCATTGGATAGGAAATTTTCGCACCAAACAAAGAAAAGTGTGTCAGGGGGGCTTGTGAAAAATTGAAGCAATTTTCCACAGAAATGTGCCCTGAGGGCCAAATAAAAGTGAAAGCCTATGATGGCCCGAAATTGACACTCACTAGAAAAGTTTAAAGCTGAGAACTGTGAGATTGTCCTATCAATGTAACCCTCCACTTATTGTGCTTGGGGTTGGCCCAGAGTTCCAACGGGAAAAGAAAAGGGTTGCATCAAAGGTGCAATGGGGAAAAAGATGTCATATTACTCATATAAGAAAGTTCACAGACAACTATCAATAAAATGGGACACCAAATGAAGCACCCACCAGATGGATGGATGTACAACAGACACCAAATGAGGTCGGATATTTACATCTCACAAGTAGTAGTAGAAGAAGAAGAAGAAGAAGATCAAGAACAAGAATAACAAATTCATCTTTCTGAATGTTTTGCACTGGTATTTATTAACCAGCTTAGTTTCACCCTGTTCTTCTGTGGATACAGACTGTCATATCCCTAATGGGGCTGGTGACTAGTACACTAACTTGGGCTGTGTTTCTGGTCCCATGGACTTGGTATAGGCCTGTTTTTTTGGTCCCATTATAAGTCTAGTTTACCCAAAGTGGGATAAAGTTTTTCAAACAAGCATGGTTCTAAATACTAACTATTAGGCCTGTGAACTGAAATTGGGCCTGGAAATTGGGCCTAATAGATTAATGGATTCGACATTGAGGGAGAAGGAGCTCTTAGGAACTGGTGATGGACCATTTCCCTTTCTAAACAATGGAAAGCGTAGCTCTAATAGAGACTGTCATTTCTCAAATGGGGCAGGTCACTGATACACTAACTTGGGCTCAGGAAAGGGCTGGATTTGGGCTGTGTTTCAGGTCCATGGACTTGGTATAGGCCTATTTTCTGGTCCCATTATAAGTCTTTTTTTTTTTTTTTTTTCAAAAGATAAGGTAGTCTTTCTATTCTCATTAAGAAAAGGAAATAAAATACAAACAGGGATAACTAGAAACTTAGTTGATCCCTAATGAGGCATACCCCATTAAAACCCACATCTTGGGTCAAGAAGATGAAAAATAGAGCCCACAGGTCGGGCATCAGTTACCCTTCATGCAAGTGATTTAGCCCTGGATATGAGAAATGGTTAGCATAAGTTGACACTCTCTTGATTTGCTTTAGCAGTCTCCAAGAAGGGTGTTAATTTGTATGGCTCAATAGAAGTTATTAATTATCTTGGTTAATCGGGCCCCTGAATTGTCCAACTTGTATTTTGATTAGAAGTAGGCCTGTTATAGGTTTAGTATGATTAAGAAGTAGTGTTTGGGTGTAACAGGGTTTTGTGACTGATATTATAAATAGAGATTAAGAGTGATATACAACTTCTTCTAATTACATATTGAATTCTTTTCGATAGACATAGGACAAAAGCCGAACCACGTAAATCTCTGTGTTCTTCTATGCGTGATTGATCTCTTCTCATAGTCCCTAGATCACAATAAAGGGCAAGACAGAGGGAAAGAAATTTTGAGGATCCCGATTATTAAGTGTGCTATGCACGGTTCTTGCAGGGAATCACTGATCCCAATCTGAGCCAGAAGGATATTTTGCCATTTTTAGAAAAAAATGAATCCAACTCAGAGAAAATGTTCCACATAAGGTGGCAACAATTCCTTAATCACTCCCACAACAAGAGAAACATTATTCTCCTCTAAAGAAACTGCCTAATATGGACGGCCTGAATGTGTCCAACAAAATGCCCACTATCCATAAAGATGATTTTACAATTGTAACACGCCAACTATTTGGCAAAGAAATGACTACAGGTCCCATTATAAGTCTAGTGTAGCCAAAGTGGGATAAAGTTTTTTGAATAGGCATGGCTCTATACTAACTATTAAGCCTGTGTACTGAATTTGGGCCTGAAAATTGGGCCTAATAGATAAATGGGTCCAAAATTTGATGGAGAATTAGGAACTCTTAGGAATTGGTGATGGACCATTCCCTTTCTAATCAATGGAGAGGGTGGCTTTCTAATCAAGTCTCGAATAGCCAAAAGGTGTGGGGACTCGAACACCCGACTCACCAGGCTTTGATATGATATCACTTGTAGGATCTTATACCACACTGACACTACAACAATTTACATTTTTCCCGGCGTTTTTTCCCGGCGTAAATATTAAACGCCGGGGAAAGTATACATTTTCCCGGCGAAAATAAGTTTTACGCCGGTATAGGTCACTTTTTCCCGGCGATTTTTTTTTTCGCCGGTAAAGATAACTATGTTAATAAAAAAGTTGTTAAAAACTTTTCCCGGCGCAAATTTTCGCCGGCAAAAGTGGTTTTTCCCGGCGTATTTATATTTCGCCGGCAAATGTCTCCTGCGCGCGCCTTCATTTGGGACATCCCGCGTTATGTTTGCCGAAGTGGTTTTGCCGGCGCACTATTTGCGCCGGGATTGATTCATTCTACCATCGTATGTTTATCGAAACATAAACCCTCTCTCTGCTTCAAACCCTCTCTCTGCGCCCATCTCTCTGCTTCTCCCTCTCCGTCCCGCAGCGCCCCCTCTCGGTCCATCTCTGCATCTCTCTGCTTCTCTGCTTCTCCCTCTCGGTCCATCTCCCTCATCTGCTTCTCCCTCTCGGTCCTTCTCCCTCATCTCTGCATTTCCCCAAAGCACACAAGAAATCGCCTTCCAGAACCCATTATCAAACCCTGCTCTCTCGGTGTCTCTCTGCTCTCTCGGTGCCAGAACCCATTATCAAACCCTGCCTTCCAGAACCCATTATCCTGCGAATCCCACTGTCTCAACCACACCTAAGTCGATCGAGACCAGAAGAGAACAGAAGAAGAAAAAGAGGAAAAAAAAAAAAAACCACTAGCCAAATCCACCGATTCCATTCTCAAACCCCTCAACCCTTCATCAATCGAACTCCTTGGAACCCCATCTCAACTAAACAGCAAGCCCCAACTGCACCTCAGTCTCTTCGCCAACATCCCGCCAACATCCCAAGCCCAGCCGAAAGAAAAAAGGAAGAGAACCAGAAATCCAATAGAGAAAAAAAAAAAGGAGATTGAGAGAGGAGTAACATCCAGTAGCAGTGAGAAAAAAAGAAAGAAGAAGAAGAAGAAGAAGAGACAGATCCAGCAGCAAAAAAAAAAAAAAAAACAGAGAGGAGAAACGGATAAGTGAGAGGAAAAAAAAGAAGAGAAAAAGAAAAGAGAAGAGGAGACTGGGAAGGCGCGAACCTGGTTACTGTCGTCCGCACGATCGCCAGCACAGCGACGGACCGCCATCACCACAGCTGCACCGCCATCGCCAGAACCGGCACCATCACCATCTATCTCTCTGTTCAAGTGAGTTTCTTGATCTAAGATTGCGATTTTCTATGATTGTGATTTTGTTTTATTGTACAAGTTTGTAGTTTGTTGTTGTAGTCGGTGGGAAATGATGTATTGCAGCGTGTTTGCTATTATGAGGTTTTGATGATGATTTCTAGGCATCTGCATGTAAGAGATTGGCTCTAGATATCAGTCAGAACTCAGAAAGAAGAAGAAGAAAATAGATTGGCTCTAGATCGGTTTTCTGTCCGGATTGATCTTTACTTTTCTCGATCTGAACTGGAAAATCTCAAGTTTAGCCGTCGAATCTTGTGTATCGGGGTTTTGATTGGAAAAAAAAAATCTTTGCTTTCTGTGTTAATCTAGTGAAGAACTTGGCAGTTTATCTTGTTTCTTTGTCCACTGTTCTGTCCTTTTTCGTGGTTGTCGTGCGGTTGAAAGGAAGTCACCAGTTTAGCATGCAATGGTTACATTTTTCTAAGGAATAATAATCTATTGTGGTTTATATTATTTTAGAAAGTAGCCATTCTTTCTCTTGCAGATGGTTTGCTATTTGTTGATTTCTTTTGGAACTAGGTAGATCTGGCTTCTGAGATTTTTTTTCCTCCCATCCTTTTTTTAATCTTATATTTGCAATACACAAAGTTACTCTCTACCAATTTGTGAGATTTTTTGGATCATTCTGTATCTGTCAATACAGTGGCCATCTTCTTCTTCTTTTTTCAGTGATCGCTGGCCATCTTGTTGAGGGTTTGGATGACCAAACCATGGAAGGCAAATACTTCTTTCCATGTCCATAGTCTTACTTTGGCATGAAATGCGTTGACCAAGTTTTACTTCCCAGTCTCTAAACTGGGGCATGGTCTCCTTGTTTGATTGTTACATGTGCCTGGAGTAATTATGTCACTTATGTTTGTATGTTATGGATTCTGATTTTTCTGTTTGACTCTGAACCATTAGATTATCAGCAATGTTGAGGTCCCAAAAATCCCTATTCCCGCCCGCCCCCCCTCCTCATCGAGAGTATCAGAGCTTCCATTGCCGTAAAAATAAGTTGAATAAAGACATGCCTTGTGTACAGTGGCCAGAGGCATCTCACCTCACATAGCAGCCACCCAAGGAATGATCGTGCGTGTAGGTTAGTTTCACTTTCCTGTACCACCAATCCAGCACAGCAGGTGAGAAAAAGGTTCATTTCATATGAATCTCTTCAGAGTTCAGATACACACATATTATAATGCTTTTCATCTTGGTTGGGTTTGTATTTGTTTATCTGCTAGAGAACTAATGAATGTCTTATGGCTGAAGATGAGAATTCTAATACATACCATGGGCAGCTGAAAAAACAGAGGTCACCACACTAGATTGGTGTTCGCAACTGGGTACCGGCAAGTTAGACTCCAAGATAAAACTGACCTAGATCATCTTTGTGTTATACTCAGTTTACACAATCTTATTGATGGGAAAAACAAAAAACCCCTTGGATATGACTGTTAGATAAATTTGAAATGACAGTTAAAGACGACAACCACCACACCAGGCAGTGGCGACAGCAGCACAGCAGGAGACTGATGACCAGGTAATCTTACTATTTAGTACAATCAACTTAATCACTTAATTATATATTATATACTATATGTTTAACATGTTTTATTCTTTTGTTCCAGGCACGTTTGGGCGATATTGCGTGAGATCTATTCATGTATTCTCTTCATCTTGTTCTACCTTTGTACTTATCTACCTTCGACTTTGATAAGTGCTAACATTACTAAACTAGTTATTTTCTTTCTGAGTATTGCTATGTTTGTCTAATCCCAAGTATTTGGCATCAATAAATCTTTGTGCATTGTTTTTTCATTTTTAGCTTTGCTTTGTTAATCATAGCTACAATGGTTAGAACTTTGTGGTCTTTTTTTCATTTATTATTTGTGGATATGCTGACACCCTATTCTTGTTCTGGTTTCACCATTTCAAACATTTCAATTTTTAAGGACTTGAACGTGGGACCATATGTTAGTAGACAAGGAATCAGGTTTCCTCTAAATACAGCATACCCCCTTATTGGGTTTTTTCTTTGAATTAGTCAACTGAGCCCTTTGATGGATTGGTTCGTTAAATGGATCAGGCCAAACCAAACTGTTATTCTAACACTGCTAAGCCCTCAAAAGCTTAGCAGTTTAAAACCTCAAAAGCTAGACCCAATTGAAAGTTCAGTGAGTCATCCAGAAAACTCAATCATCACTGGTCAAGACACATGAGTCTTGACAGAGTTGAAATAATAAAATAAAAAAAATGAAAAAAAAATTAAAATAAAAAAAATCCCATCAGAAGCACTTTAATTGTGGTTTTTTCTTCAAAATGTCAACAATTAAATTGTTAGCTTTCTCCATTGTCTTCTTCAATTCATCTTCTGACATTTGATACTTGTCGCAAAAAGATGCAATATGGAATAACCTGCAAATACCACCATCCAAAAGAGAGGCAAGTTAATTCATTTTGTATAACATGTTAACTAGAAAAGTCATACTCGTGGGCTGTTGGCTCTCAAATCTAAGCCCCAAGTTGACACATCTACAGGTGACAAGGTGAGACCTGTGCAACTTTGATAATTTATAATGCTGATGGAACATGCTGTTCTAGTAACATTATGCTCATTTTTGGCTCAAGTAATGGTTTATTCTCTCCTTGGGCTCCTGGTGTTCCACTTGAGGTTGTCTAATCTGATCAAAGCCAGACTTGGCTCTTGTGGAACCCCAGAAACTCATCCATCTATTTCTTTAACTACTAAGATAACACTTCAACACAAATTTTCTTTAAATGTATGGGTCTGTCATATACTTGGTCCATTGGAAAAGTCAATACTTTCTCGGAAATTTTTTTTTTTACGTGGAATCCTCTTATTGCACAAATGCAACCTTAAACTTACGCTTCAAATGCATTTGTGAAAATTCCTGACAGAGATTTGACGCGCAACTACCTCAACGGTACAATCCCACCCGAATGGGGCTCTTTCAAGCGACTGACCAAAATGTAAGTTTCTACACTGCACCATGTTTGGCATTTTTTGTTTTGGAAGCAAATCATAGCTTGTGTTTTCTGAATTACACATGGAGTTGGTGTGTTTTTCTGCTACTGCAGCTCTTTGACTGGAAACCGCTTATCTGGGAAAATCCCAAAGGAGATTGGGGACATTACTACTCTACAAGAACTGTATGCTTTCTTTTTTTATAAATGGGTTCTGAAATTTCTATTTCTCTCTCTCTCTCTATATATATATATATATATATTTTGAATGTAGAGATTTTAGTAGGGAATTGGATTTTCAGGTTCCTTGAAGCCAACCAGCTTTTCAGGTTCCTTGAAGCCAACCAACTTTAAAACACTGAGTTGAAATTTTATGTCATCAAAACATTTATAGGAGGAAGCAAAATTGCTTGTCTATGCCACTGCTGAATACATCCATTTCATTCTATGTTGCAGTGTGTTAAGGAACTGTAATCTTTATGGACGGATCCCTGCATATGTTGGGAAAGCTGGGACTCATTTGTAAGTTGATTTTCTATTAGTTATGTAATCACATGTTTGGCTGCTCACCGCAGTGGGGCACTAGATTTATCAATTTGAATGCGTTTTCCTATCTGATTCTTGTTGTAGTTTCTCCATGCCACATGAAGTTGGGTTTTTTGCCCCTTGACTTGAAGCATGAAGAGTTTTAATATCCTTAATGCAACGTTCCCAACATAGCTATAATCTTTGCTCTTTAATTTTTTTTTCCATTTTCATGTGTGGTCGCATAAGAGATTATTAAGAGTTGTGGTCATCAACATTATTTTGAGTCTCTGCGGTCCTTTTTCAGGTGGAAAGAGATAAAGCATGACAATACAGTTACCTGGTTAGCATTTTGGAATGATCCAATCAATCCAAAAGAATTCAAGTATGTCTTCTTAGCAGCAAGCAGTTCCTTGAAAGGATAGAGTGACAGAGAAATACGAGAAAGCAAGGATGTTGGGTTTAGTGGGCTGGTTTGTGGTGTTTGCTGGTTGACAGATGAGTTAATGCCTAGATTTGAGTGCAGGTTGGTGGGCAGATGGAATGGTTTGGTGAATAGATTTCTGATTTTATTTGTCTTAGCAGATGGGTCCTATTTGAGTGTTTCACAGAGATGGAAAAGTTGCTCTGGACTTGATGATGGAAGGGTGGTTTGTGTGGGCTGAGTGCTGAGATGAAGTTGATCAGAAGATGAGTGAAGTGGTTGGGCGTGCAGGTGGATTCGGACTCGAATTGGTAGAGGTGGGACGTATGATGATGGTTGCTTGGAGCAATTTCAAAGAGGGACTGGACTGGATTAAGTTTGTGCATGTGGGCAGGGGGTGTTGGGTGTAGGTTCGGTGGAGATGGTGATTTGCAGTAGCTGATTGGTTGCAAAAAAATTGACTTGGTGTTTGACTGGTTTTGGTTGGAAGGAATGGGTTGCTGGCATATATGGCGTTTGGAATGTGATAATCGTACATTTGAGTTATGTAAATCAGTTTCAATTCTATAAAATTTGAATCATTTGATGTTTCATTTCTATAATTTGAACCATTTCAACTACTGTGTGTTGGCTGCAAATTAATTTTCATTTTGGTTGGATGTTGCCCTTTTCAATTATTGTATATTTTTGTGTTGATAGATTTTTATTAATTAGATTAATGTTTTTTTAATTGGAGACCTTCATATAGGAAAAAAATTTGATTAAAATATAAATATTTTGCCAACCTAAAAGAAGTGCAGCAAAATTTTTAAAAAAAATTATATTCATGTTTTCCCGGCGCAAAAAAGCGCCGGCAAAAATTTTTCTAAAAAAAATTTATGAAAAATAAATATGTTTTCCCGGCGAACCGGCGAAAGTAACGCCGGCAAAGATTTTTTCCAAATTTATTATTTAAAACGTAATACTTTTCCCGGCGAAAATCTACGCCGGCAAAAGTTTTTAAAAAATTTTTCATTCAAAATATAACCCTTTACCGGCGAAAATAACGCCGGCAAATCTTTTTTAAAGATTTATTATTTAAAACATAATACTTTTGGCGGCGAAATTGGAACTTTTCCCGGCGTTATTTTTCGCCGGTAATGTGCAAACTTTTGCCGGCGCTTCCTCATTTCGCCGGCAAAAGGTTTTACTGGCACACTTTTCCCGGCGCTTTGCCGGCGCAATAAAAAACGCCGGTAAAGGTTTTCTCCGGCGTTTTTGGACCTTTGCCGGCGTTTTTTTTAGCGCCGGGAAAAATGTAAATTGTTGTAGTGTGAGTTACCACTTATCCCAAAATCAATTAGTGATAGGAAACGACACAACAATGATTGGGCTCGGGCTAGACCACAATTATGACCGCTCAGGAGCGAAAGTGGACATTGACCTCAACACAAAATTATTCAAAAAATGTGTAACAATTCATGAAATAACCGTTCTAAATTTGTTCCAAACACTTTTCTCTGTTAAAATTTCCATTTCTTGTTGGAAATTTGTGGGTAATAGTTCATCTTTCTAAAATTCAAATTGCAAAGTTCAAAAATTTTCTGGGAGATGGATGGTCATGATGGGTTTCATTTTGTAGTGGCCACATGAGAAGCTGAAAGTTTCGCAGAACCTGCTAGAATGGATGCTAGTCTAATTAATTAAACAAACGCAGTGAATGTAACTAGCCAAATAAAATAAAACTACCGATAATTATCTACTAAGCATTTACCACAAAAGGGTAGACAGACACAAATTAAACGTGAAAACCATTTCTTGGAGAAAAACCACGATTACTATTGAACGGTTACAAGATATACTCACAGCTTCTTTATCCCAGTCAGTACGTCTGTAACGCCCCACCTTTCACCCATGTATGATATTGTCTGCTTTGGCCCACGGGCCTCACGGTTTTGCTTCTGATGAGCCTCAACCCATCAAAAAACCTCATACAAGGTAAGGGTGTAAGCTCTTACATATAAGTCCCTTGGCCCGGCTACATGTAGACCCGCCCACTTGCACCAGGCCACGGCAGGGGACCCACACTCTAACTAGTCGAGAGTCGTCTCTGATACCATTTGTCACGATTTTGCTTCTGATGGGCCTCAACCCATCAAAAGGCCTCATACAAGGTAAGGGTGTAAGCTCTTACATATAACCCCATTCACTTTCCTCTCTATAGTCGATGTGGGACTTCGAGGCGTCACAATGTCGACCTAAGGATGTAGTTGTTTTTGCACAACTTCTCCTATCGCCACGATTACTCGCCACGCACCGCTCCGTGTGCTTGATCCTCCTTCAATCACCTTGAGAACCAAGGTTAAACCATCTTCTGCAAAGAAGTAAAAGCTTCAAACCTTCTAGAGCAGCTTTTCAAAACAATCTCCCAATGACTTTAGAGAATAATTCTCTCTCTAAGATATTTCTTACTCATATTAATGAGAGAGGTGGTGGTCACCTTTGGGTTGAGAGAAACACCCAATTTATAGCCCCAAATTCATGCATAAGACTACAAATGATATTCCAATCAGAATAGTAAGTTTGCACAAACTCTAACAAAGAGTTTTGATTGATAGGATTGGAATTTCCAGTCACGCTCACTATAGCGAACTCCTTCACTGGAATTTTGGCCCTAACAGAAGCTTTTGAGGTGGCCGGTCTTATGGGTCCCACCATGGCTAATTGGCTTGTTGTAGTGTTGTTGGCACCAATGCATTGTGAACAGTGAATGGATATTTATGAGAATATAGTGAGTCAAAATAAGAAAATCTATCACAACTATAATAGGACACCTCTAATCACATAATAAATAGCAAACCTGGAGTTGTTTTTTGCAAAAAGTGATCAGGTGAGGGGAGATATGATACGTACCTTTTATTTAATTTCAGTATTTTATATTTGATTAGAATGTTTTATTTAAGACTTAGGATTCTTAATTGTATTGTCCTGGTTGTATCTAAATATGCTTTATGTATGTGGAAGAGTGGAGAGATAGTGGAGTAGTACTGGTTAGTGGGTTAGTGGAGTAGTGGGTTAGCGGTAGAGTAGTTTTAACGGTTATGGAATATGTATAAATATTTGTAGATGTCATATGGTTGAATATATGAGTGAAGAACAATTCAAGGCTTTGCTTTTGTCTTTGGAGTTGCGGTTCTCCTCGAATTGAACCTTAGGAGGTCTCTGTCCCGGCCCTCGAAGTGGACTCCTCCTTTCTCATTTTAATTTTCTGTTTTACCATGTAAAAGGTTACGTATCAAGATATCTCTGATGTTGTTGGCAAACAGAGATGACGTGAGGAAGAAAGAAGGGATTGGAGAGGTGCAAGGGAAATTCACTTCTAGTAAGAAAAGAGAGAGTCCTGGAGAATAAGATGAGAGAGAGATGCAAGCAGCCAACCTGCCAAACTAGAAATTTACCAAAAAGGAAAGTTCAAAGCAAATGGAAAAAACAAGAAAAAGGGAAGATGCATGTACCTGCTTTGCATGAATAAGGAAGACAATAGGATTGGGCGGCATTCTCCCATCAACTGTTGCGCTTTTGAATATGCTGAGGGGAATTCTAGTTCTCTTATCAGGTAGACATGGATAGGTCGAATATCCCTTTCATCAACTTACTCAATTTTTTAAAACTTTAAAATTGAATAATATTTTTAAGTGTAGTGAATTTTGTTATTGAGTGTAATATAATTAATAATATAATCATAGTCTTGATTAATATACGATCATAATCAAACTGGATGGCTTTACTTTGAAAAAATTGAGTCCCCAGACAGTTTTTCAAATCCTTCATCGCTTTCGCTTAAAAGAAATCCTAAATAAAAGGTAGTGGAATTCTACAGTAGGGCCCACCTATTGAGAATCTAAGCCATTCAAAATAAATTTCTTCGCAATCTATAGTGTATCCCCAAATTATATCCCAATAGAAATTGGTTTCACCATAAGATTTGACAGTTTGATTAGAAATCTTAGTAATCAAAGCGCATAAGATTGTGTTACTGACATTTTTAATCAAACAACCAATTTTGTGGTGGGACTAGGGGTATAAAGTTGGCCGGATCGTGCCCGCATGAAAAAGTTGTGCATAGGTCGTGCTTGGCCTATTGACCGTGTTGGCCAGGGGGGCCTAGGCTGTGGCACAACACAACCTTGCACGAGGGGATTCCCGTGCCATGCTGGGCCAGGGTGCTCGTGCTGCAACATGAGACACTGCTCGACATGGCCCAACGGTCATATTTTAAATTCAAACCCCCTCCCAAATAGTCATATTTCTTTTTTTTTTACACTTTTACCCCCATCCCCTAACAGCAAAAAAAAGTCAAATAGGAGGGTTTTGTGTCATTTCACCACTTTGCCCCCCCCCCCCCCAAAAAAAAAAAAAGAAAAGAAAAGAAAAGAAAAAAGGTCAAATGGTGCATATTTTATGTCATTTCAACACTTTGCAAGTTTATAAATATCTCCTCTCCTCTCATTTTTCAGCACTCATTTACATTACACTCTCTCTAAGCTCTCACGCTCTTCTTAAGTTTTTTAAGACACCAAGATCTATTTCCAACCTTTTAAGGCTAAGAAGTTCTCTCTCACTAATGTAGGAGCTCTCTCTCACTCTCCCAGCAAAATTTCTCTCTCTCTCTCTCTCTCTCTCTCTCTCTCTCAGTATTTACTAATTTAAATTTTGAATTTTACTTAGCAATATACATAATAACATTACAGCATGACCAAAGTCGTGCCGTGGGTCATGCCTGGCTAACCCCCAATGAAACTGGGCACGATAATGTACGGGCCGGGCACAGTTGGTCTATCTTATTAGTGGGTTGTGTCGTGCTCCTAGGCGGGACCAACTCTTGTTGGAGTAAACCTTAAAAATATTGTGGGATGTGCATTTTGATGGATTCGAATTTTCAATAGTTGGGCCTACCGTGGAGTTCCACTCTTTTAACTCAAATTTGGACTCAAAGCCTATGTATCCGAATTCAATTATAGAGGAGAGAGAAAGACATTTTGCTTTTAATCCACATACACTACTGAAATCCCTAACTAGCATTACCATAAGAGAAATACTAAAGGGTCTTTCTTTCCTTTTCTCATATAATTAAATTCTTAAGAATCTTGGAAAACCCAATTCTATCAAAATACCTAAAATGGAAGAAGCAAAATTAAAGAAACTCATAAGCGACCATGAAATATTTCTCCTTTCGATTAAAATAATTATCCATCCATCCCCCTAATAAACCACAATAATTGAAAACTGGAATGTCACAACCCCATCAACACCTTCACCAAATATCCATTCCATCCCATTTTACCATTTACCATGAATTCTTATATAACTAAATTTCAATTAAACAAACAATATCAACAAAGGAAAGTGGGTTGAAATTGAGAAAAACTCATCGTGGTCATCGAAGTCTAGTTTTGTTCTAACTACGTTGGGTCGGTTAATTGAGAAAAACTACCAGCAGACAACAAAAAAAAGAATTGGAAAAAAAAAATTCCACTACTTTGAAGACTTAAAAAAATTCCCTTCTATCTTTTGGATATGTAGAGTGGGGGCAACTCAGACCATCCGGACTCTATAACTACCCTCATCTCTCACTTGTTCCTATAATCCACAAAACCCATCAAACCCCATCGACACAAACCCATGGCAGCCGCCGCCACATTGCCGGATCAACCCACTGGAAACCGCCCAATGACTGTCAGAATCCGTCTAGCCGACAAAGAAGACGTGCCCCACATCCACCGTCTAATCCACCAAATGGCGGTATTCGAGCGCCTAACCCACCTCTGCTCCGCCACCGAATCCTCCCTCTCCGCCACCCTCTTCAACCCCGACCTCCGCCCCTTCCACTCCTTCACGGTCCTAATCCTCGAGCTCTCCTCCACCCCACCTCCCCACCCTCCCCAACAAAACCCAGACTCCCCCTTCTCAGAAATCATCCGCACCATCCATCCGGTGGGCCCCATCGAAGACCCAGAAGCAGAGACCTTCCGATCTTCGAAGGGAGGGGATTGGATCGTGGGCGGGTTCGTTCTCTTCTTTCCGAACTACTCGACTTTTTTGGCGAAGCCGGGGTTCTACATAGAGGATATATTTGTGAGGGAGTGTTACAGGAGGATGGGATTTGGGCGGATGCTGCTGTCGGCGGTGGCGGAGAAGGCGGTGGAGATGGGGTATGGGAGGGTGGAGTGGGTGGTGCTGGATTGGAATGAGAATGCGATTAGGTTTTATGATGAGATGGGGGCGAAAATGTTGCAGGAATGGAGGATCTGCAGGTTGACTGGAGAGGCTCTTGAGGCTTATGGAAGGAAGAAGAAAGAGGAGTAATGTTTGTGTTTTTGTCCTTTTTTTTTTTTTATGCACTTTGTGTTATGATTAGGGTTTTGGAATGGAAGGTGATGTGGTGAGGGAGCTTTTCAAATTTCAGAATGAATAAATATATTTATTTTCACATCCTCTGTTGTTTTGTTTAAGATGAAGTTAGGAAGGTAGCCTCTCTATTTTGTGGTTTTACCACATAATAATAATAATTGTTGTTGTTATTAGTATTTAGTTAAATGTAAATAAGGAGTCCAATTTTTATTCTAATAGAACAGGACTTTTCTATGTATAAAGAGGTTTTTTAATTATTTATTTGTTTGTAATTTCTGGGCATATGTGTGATAACAAGGTACAATACAACTTAACCATAAGTGTGCTGGCAATTAAAATTGCTTTTGTAGAGCACCAATGCAATTATGCTGGATAAAGTGATTCAGGATATTTGAAATGCGAATCTTACTATGGGAATATGCTTTTTTTTATTTTTAACTAAGCAATTATAGCCATGTTTCTTTACTAAAATTTTATGAATTCATGAATAGAAAAGATGTAGAATTCCAAAATCCTTTTCATGGTGAAGCATTTGAAATTCTAAGAATTCCAAAAGATGGTTTTTGGACATTTTAGTTGGTTGCGAAAGAAACATGACTTTTCAAATTATAGGGGATAAGCAATAACATCATTGCCCATGAAAAAAAGAAAAAAAAAAAAAAACCCAACACACTAAATTCCTGTCATAACTATGCTTTAGTTATTTCTTTGGTTGCGTGGGATGCTTGGTATTTTGGGCATGTTTCATTACTTAGAATTCCTTCAAATTTTTTTTTCATGTGGTTGGAATTCCTAATGGGTAAGTGGAAGGGAGTATCCACGAAATCCACTGGAAATTCCCCAACCTTGAGTTCTTTAAATCCAAGAAAAGAAATAGGCCTTTAGAGCATGTCTGTCCAACTCTTCAAATATTTAAACTATGGCCTTTTATTTTTTTTCATGGAAAAGCCTTTTTAACCTCCCCCGGATATATTTATGAAATAGAACGTCTATTTTAAGTAAAATCCTGAAAGGCGTCAAAGACATCAATTACCAGTGGGTTGAGATTTCTTCCAAAAAACCAAGTTGCAAATTGGAAAGTGATAAGAGAATTGTTTTTATGGAAATCGAGAAGGGTGTTTTCATTTGGCAGATGTTTTGCAAACATGCCCATCCAGTATTGTTTTCCTTTAACATGCATGATGGGCTTCTGGGTATACCATTTCTTCTCTTCAATTTCATGGTGGAACTAACAGCTGCAACTCAGTTTAGTTTCGCAAGTTGATTCCTTGAGATTGTCATAAATAATTCCTTGGGCAATCCAAGTGACAAAATGAGGCAGACTGCTAGCCAATTTCAAATTACTCAAACTCCTAAATGTTTCTCTGAAATCTTGGATGCCCAAATTTTAGCCTAACATTTTCCTAGCTGGTGAAAATTGTTCGGCTGTGAGGGATTTTCACCCTACCACCTTCAATGGAGAGGCCTAAAGTCCCAGCACTATTCTTGCTCGGGACTTCCATAGATGAAAATTGTTCCATTTCAAATTTTCCCAAGGCACCTCAAAATGTTCTTCATCCATCCATTGCTCTTCGCGGGGCTCATTTGTTTGCTCCAGGATGGATTTCTTGAAATCATCAAATGAACTCCGATTGAAGGAGTAAGAGGTGAAAATCCATAAAGGGCTATCAAATAGTCTGTCCATTGGCGGGAAATGATTGCACACAAGTACATTAAATCCTTGGAAAATAACGTTTCCATCTTCATCTCAACCTTAATTCTTGTTTCTCGCCTCTTCAATACTTTGTTCAAACCTGCTTTATTGAAAATTTGTAGGAAAATGAGGCAAAATATGTAAGCGGGAGCTTAATCTTCATTTCACTGGATGGTACTTGGTTATTTTATTCTATGAAATAGAATCCAACAATTACACTTGTTGCTCTTGTATTGCAACTTGCAAGAAGAGTTCCTAATTCTTTTGGTTCTAAACAACCAGAGATCAGGTCCAACTTATAAATTTAAGCGATGAAAAGCAACAAGAACATGTTCTAGTCACTGACGCTATAGTAATTATCTTTCCACAGAATTTGATGTATATTACAAAAACAGAAGCAACAGAGACCAAACCAAAAGTGATCTAATCCTTGTTCAAAATACCAGCCTCTTGATAGTATTCAACACTGTCAACAATGGTCTCTTCTAATGACCTGCATTCCCAACCCAACCTCTTCAATTTGTCTGAACTTGGCTTTCCATCTGGATCCACCTCTATGTAACTATTAGACAGAAAACAAATGGGTATGAGAGATTAAAATTCCTACAATCATAATCAAATTCTCTAACCCAGGTACGATACCTACTTTTTAGGATAGTTGTAGTTGGGGTATTTGCTCTTCAACTTTTCAAGCAAATTGTGCATTTGAACTGAATGTGGTGCACAAATGTATCTTCCAGATGCTTCTTTCTTCTCATACACCAACAGCAATGCTTCAGCTACATCTCGGACATCCACGATTGACCAGACTCTGTTTGCTATTGTTTCAGATCACCCTTTTTTTTCTCCCCAAAAAAGAAGAATGAATCACATCAGTAGAAGAAAAAATGGTAGTCGTTGCCTTTGTATACTACCATCACACAAGAACAATCTTGAATGGATGGAAAACAAGGAAAGAAGGCGTGCAATCAGTTTTCATGAAGGAGACTCAGGGTTCCATCAAAATTCAATTAGAAGTTTGGAACAAATGAATGTGGACTAACCCGATGGATCTTAAGTTGTGGACCCAAATTTGCCGGGTAAATGGATCCAAATTATGGACCAAGCCCTTTTAGTAGGGAACCTGCTTCCAGGTATCGAATAAATTGGATCCTTTGCTGTCCATGCCTCCATGGTCATTGTCTCACAATATCGTCCAGTCAAAACATGGGACTTCCAAAAACTACTATCAGCCCCCGGCTAATGAACGGCCTCTTATCCTAGTGGTAAAAGGTGCCAGTTTTTACCTCACCCGAGTTTTACTCCCACTCCCCACCTGAGGGCTAGGGCCTAACCCTCAGGATACTAAAAAAAGAAGAAAAAAAGTCCGACAAAAAACGGACAGAGCTATGGGAGCCCCCACTCAAATGGTAATTATCATGGGGAAGTAGTTGTTTGAAAGATCAGTCCGAAAGATCACCCCATGACTGACTCGTTTGCAGAAAATGGAATATCCTATTATTTTTGTACCTTCAAAGTTAGATTTTTATTTTATTTTATTTTGAAAGATATAAGTACTCCCATGCACACATATACAACTAGTCCTTCATCATTGGAGGTACAACCAGAGATTGCTCCCTTGTGGAAGGGAGAAACGGGCTCCCTCACTACTGAAGCTACCAGCGGATTCATGTATGAAGGTCATATATTGATTATTTAGGGGGATGGTGGGTGTGGGTGGGCCTCTTACAGTGGCGCTGGTTGCTTAAGAATCTTCAATACATACATACATACATGTATACATACATATGTACATAGCTATTCCCAACAAGATGCTACGAAGCTAAGAAGATCATGAGTTTCTTTAGCACCAGGAAATACCTTTAATTAGCTCAATGAGAAGTCCGCTACTGTAATTCATGGTGGATTGCAGTAATGGCCCGAAAACGTAAGATGGACAAACCGTTACAACGTCTAGCCCAGTGTTCTCTGCATACTTCAATGCCTCTCTTTCTGCAGTTGTCTTGGAAATACAGTACCACTTGTTAAACCACACCTTCAGCATGAGATATAGGAGTTAATTAAGTAAAGTAGTAAACAAGTATTTAGAATTCCAAGCCATATTTACCATAAAGGGGGAAAAAGAACTCAACTTTTTTTTTTGTTTGGCAAAAGAAAGATATACAGTTCTTCTTTTTCCCTAAATTGGGCTAAATACATAGTCAAGTTTGATATTTAAAACTTGCGGACCTAAGAATCGATCCCTTCGCATCTGTGCGAAACTAATGTACAAATACCACTCAACAAGATTGCTTGGTGAAACACCTACATTGCTTTCTTCCTAGTTCATTTGTGCATTTGTTTACAGCCTCTACCTAGGCATTTTATGTCTTTATTTGTCTTTTAATATAAATTTTTCCATGTAACGTTTATAATATTGTATGTACTTCTTTAAATTTATAAAAAGTTTTCCTGTACTAATTTTATTATATGTAAATTTTGTACCATATAATTTTTATGACATGACAACTTTACTGGTTCTAATTGAATGAGGCAGTCCAAACAATCTATTTATAAAATGGCTTAATTTGAACAACAAATTTCTTTTTTTGAAAAAGAGCTAATTGAATCAGCTCTATTTCAATCAGACACGACTTACCAAAAGGCCCTTATAGGCATTTGGTAACTTGCTTTTTTAGCTAAAGCGGATGGAGATGGACAATACAAAAGTTACAACTGTTTTAAACGAGAATGACCTCATAAAATTTCCTAAACAATATAAGGTTCTATATTGTAATTTCTAAAAGATGGGCCCAATTATCTTGTGAAATAAGAGTTGTTCGTTTGAAGTAAGCTAGCTAGATTCTATGAACTCTAGCATTTCATGAACCGTACCCAAGAAAATATTTAATATGGTACATTGTTTTATGTAGATGCTTTGTTTCTTGTAGTGTCTTTTGGATTTCCTATGTTTCCCTTGGTTTTTCTACATGTGTTTTGGATCATTCATGCATCTTAGTTATTAAATTGTTGTTTAGAAAAGTGCAAGGGATTAAGCGACGTTTAATCCTGGATTGGAAAATGAGTCTATGAATTCAGCCATGTATCTTTTTGCAAATCAAATTTTGGTTGTATTATCTATCAGCCTTTAATATTTTCTTGTTGTTTAAGATCAAGAGAACAAGTTTCTTCGCTTGAATCTCCAATCCATTCTCATTTGTGTTAAGAGTGATCCCCTTCACTGTTTTTATATTTTTACCAAATAGACTATATTGTAAATTAAAATTTAAAAATTAGAGCTTTTATTTTATACATTAATCTAACTAGCTCTTTTTAATTAAAGTCACTTGTAGTTAAGAGGTCATTCAGTTTAGTAGTTAGATTAGATTACTAATTGTTGGTGGCATTTTCATTAGATATTGAAGTGTTGTGCCGAGGCACCTCATCAAATTCTTCTATTCTGTGGAGGTGAGCCTTTCACAAGCTGAGGAACCATTTGATTCATACAGTTTCAAGCTACAGAATTTCTATTGAAGAAAATTAATGAACAGCGTGGTTCCTAATATTTGAAGTTTCAACCATAACCACAAATTTCTTTGTGTGTATAATAATGGCAGTTTTATAGGTGACTCGGGTCATCCAAATGAATGAACCTTGATTTTTTTTTGCGTAAATTAGTGTTGGGTAGTAGATTTTGAGTTTGAACTGGCATGTTACCTTACTTTCCCTGCAGTAGTCAATGTCAGTCCAACAGTCCTCATCCTTGGGCTTATTTGGCGGCCAGTTTGGGTTGAACAGAACAGCACCAGTAGATGAGACGACAACTACCCTTTCTACTCCTGTCTCAGAACACACCTTGAGTACATTGAGTGTGCCCCTTACAGCAGGCTCCAACAATTCGGTCTGCATAAGTCATAACAATATTTAGCAAAGCTTCTAAAACTTAATAAAAAGTTTTGCTCCAATCAATTGAAATGGATGGGTAGGTACAAATTAATTCAAACCCACTGACTTTGAGGTCTGAATATGACGTCAACCAACCCAACCAGCCAACCCAATTTAAAGCTCGTTCAACAGTTTGGGTTGAAGTTTTTTCTTTCCGGATTCAATATAGGCCACGAACACCCTAATGATTCTAAGGTTTTTAAATTGATCTCTAGATTGGTCAACTCAACAGCCCCATGTGTGCAAAAATAATATAATATACAACGGAAACAGAATTAGAAAAGCACATGCCACATGGACATCAGATATTACGTGGAAAATCCAAATTGGATAAAACACTACGGATCAAAACTGGACCAACAATCAAGTACTATGAATCTCGCGACTACAAGATACTCATAGATTCCTCTCTAGATAATTACTACCTAAGAACTGCAGTTACTTCTTGTGTAGCTTTACGCCTCAACGACTTGACACTATTGATTTCAACATATTCAAATCCGCTTAACTCCTTAGATCTTGATCTACATGGGACGTAGAAGAAACTGCTATCTGGATGAACTCTTGCAGCACAACTCTTCAATGGATGCTCTAGAGATGAAGAATTCTTTTAATTGAATTTTCTTACTCAGAATAATGAGAGAGGTGCGTCTTTATGGTAGCCCAAGAGTCTTATAAATAGGCTTAAGGATGTGCTTAAGGTTGCCTAAGTTCATTGGGACTAAAACAAGTAGTTTGACCAAAATTAGAAATAAAACTTCTGATTCGCACAGAACTATTTTGTGTTGCCCGCTCGAGCAAATGAAGGTTCGCTCGAGCGGACCAAGATTCTGTTTGGTGTCCTGCTGAAGCACTCGATTGAACAGGGGATGGTTCGCTTGAGCCAACCATCATTCTGGGTCCGAGAAATTTCAACCCTCTTTTCTTCTGAGATTTTCTTTCTTCTCTTTCTTCCAGACTTTCATCTTCAATGAAAAGCAAAATCATACTCCTTTTCTAAAAACAAGAATCACAACTCGATGGACTCAGAATTTCGTTCAACACATAAATTAACCAATACTAAAAAGCCTAAAGGAAATCAACGACAGGATCCCATGGTGCATCTGGAATCCAGATCCCTGACGGTTGGACTCTGAAAAATCCAGAGTCGGAGTATAAATCCATAGTAGGGAATACCAATTGAAAATTTGAGCTGCAAAAAAAAAAAGCCCTCCAACCGTATGTAATTCACAAATTTTACCCAAGTTGAAGTTGGTAACATGATATCATCATTTTTTTAGTCTTACGGCATGACCAACTCATATTTGGATCAATTTACACCTAAATTGATTTTATTTTAAGCGCCTCGGATTTTCAATGGTGGGCGCCGCTGCGAGTCCCACTCCTTCAACTCAGAATTTCTCTTAAGTCAAAGAATTAGAGGCAGACGACCCAGACTTTCAGTCAATCAGTATTCCATATCATTGTATTTGTAACTAACAGAAACAAGTGGGAACTTGGAATCAATCAAACCGCGGAGGAAAATCTTGCCTCTGGATTGGCCACACTGGATGGTGGAACTGGAGATGCAACGTGGAAGACTCCAATGCATCCCTCAATGGCTGCATAGAGAGAGTCGTAGTCCAGCAAGTCTGCCTTGAAGAGTTGTAAGTTCTCTTGGGCCTTCTCTAAGCTTTTCAAATGGTTGTTCTTTTCATCATCTGCAATTCATTTTCATGGAAATGAATAGGCAAAAAACAGTAACCTGATAGCTAAATATAAAGAAGAGGAAAAAGGGGTACCTGGGTTTCTAACAGTACCGTGGACCATGTATCCTTTTGAGAGAAGAAGCTTCACCAACCATGATGCCACAAACCCTCCTGCACCTGTAACACATACCCTCCCTTCTACCTGTTCCATTTCCCCTCTCTCTCTCTCTCTGGTTGTTGTTAGACGACTAGACCGAATATCCCAAGTTGCCAGGTTGTCGTTCTGTCTCTAAGAAGATAAGATACTACGAAGCCCAATATCTAATTTGCGGTTCCTTTACAATTTTGTGAGGGAGAAAAACAAGGTGGCTCAATAATAGGAGGACGACTTTTATATTAATTGCTGAGTATCAAGATTAAAATAGCGGTTACGGCAGGTGTAGCGGTCAGCGGCCAAAACGCTATGTAGCGGTTGTGGTGATACGTAGCGGTGTAGCTGTGTGAATTTTTTAAATGATCAGAATTTTTTGAATTTTGTATAGCAAACAATATTGTATTTTTTTAATGATTTGAAACCATATAAGGGTAGAGATAACTTTCGGAAAGACTATTGATGAGAATAAATAGGAAAAATAGTGTTTAAAACTAAAATTACTTGGCTCCATTAGGTTTTAGACCGTAGCGCCGCTTTTTTCAAAATAACGTAGTAGTCTTGACAACTACGGCCGATAATGCGGGCGCTACGCTACGAAAGGATCAAAATAGCGGTTGCGGCAAGCATAACGATTAGTGGCCAAAATGCTACGTAGCGGGCAATACGTAGCGGTTGTGGTGATACGTAACGGTGTAACCGTGTGAATTTTTTAAATGGTCAATTTTTTTTTTAATCTTGTATAGCAAACAATATTGTATTTTTTTAATGATTTGAAACTACATAAGGGTAGAGATAACTTTAGGAAAGACTATCGAGGAGAAGAATTAGGAAAAACAGTGTTTAAAACTAAAATTACTTGGCTCTATTAGGTTTTATACCGTAGCGCCACTATTTTCAAAATAGCGTAGTGGCCTCGACCGCTACAGCCGATAATGCGGGCATTACGCTACTTAGCGGATGCTATTTTAAACCATGCTGCATATTTGGCTGCCTTAAACATATGCATATCTGCCACAATGGAAATGGATCCCTGGTTGGTCCATATCCTATTTGAACCAATCGGGGGGTGCCACATGAGAGAAATGTCACATCCCATCTCTAAAAAAAAAAAAATCTTATATGTTAATTTTTTTTTTCTTTTTCCCATGTGGCACTCCTTGATTAGACCAAACAACGGTTTCGGATCTCTACTACAATGGGAAATGAATCCCATGTTTGGACCAAATAGAAAATCCTGTTTGGACCAATCAGGGGGTGCCACATGGGGGAAAGGCTGTTAAATCAGCTACATCCCATCTCTTCTACCTCTTACATTTCCAATTAGAGAAAAAAAAATTCTAAGCCCCTTATGTGACACACTGGAATGTATGCCGGTTATGTGGGATAGTGGGATGAAAATGTCTCATTGTGGATTAGATTTTTGGTAAAGAAATCACCCTAGTTGATTGATCACAACCGTTCAGTCACATTATCTTCAGTTAAATTTTATATTTATTGTTTTTGGGAATTCAATCCAATGGAGGATATGATTCGATTAAGCTTCAAATTAGGATGAGTGACAATTCATTGGGGGGTGTTTAGTTAGTGTGATGGGGTATGATTGATGATGCTCGGTCCCACAAAGTAGTTAAAATTTTAACTCAAGAGGAATCATGAGAGGCAACTCATGTGCTTATCTTTGGACGTTAATTGTTGTTTTACTTCATGTTAGAGAAGTTTAAAACCTCAAATATGATATCTACCATTCACTCCCAAAGTAACCACCATATAGCATTCTCAACCAATTCTTATTTCATCAAGGTGGTGCTTAACAAATTCTTGTTTCATCTAAGGTTCTTAACCCTATAATCTTATTTATTTATCGGGTTTGTGTCCATCATCCTTGCAACAAATGAATACCTTCTTTTCACTACATTGTTTGGGAGTCCTGGCTTGTATTATGCTTTCGAATGCTAAAAGCCCCAAATTAGTTGTCAAAGTTGTCAGCATCTTCCAATGTTTCATAAAGCCCCAAATTAGTTGTCCAAGTTGTAAGCATCTTCCAATGTTTCATACCCTCCTTTGTTATGGGAGTAGGGTTTTGTTTTTTATCTTTTTTTAACCAAATTCTTATGTGCAGGTGATGAACTTACAGTTCTGTCGATGGCGACCTGTGAGGCCTGCTGACCACAAAATACAGGTGAGGTTACGTACGTGGACTAAACACTACTTGGTTTTTATTTAAGGTTACAATTGTGATGTGTCTAAAAGGGTTAATTTGCTTTGATTGTCAATTTTTCTTCAGATAAGACTGGCAATGAGCAGTTGAAGCTGATTTTTAATCTATCGAGTCCTCTAAAAAAACCTAAGAAAATCAGGTTTTTCTAATTTGGACCATGACTCGAACGTACGCCAAAGTTGTTAGTGAAAATCTTCCATTCTATTTGGCATAAAGCTATTTTTCATATCACTCTTTAAAAAAAAATTCTCCTAACCACAAGACATATGAGTTGCACAATTAATGGTGAGGAAGAGGGTAAAAAAGGTTATTTAGTAGCTTTGTGTGTGTGAGAACAAGGGGTTGCCCAGTTGATTGAGTACTCATCTTTTCACCTATTTGCTTAGAATTCTATTCCTAAAATTTTATTTTCTGTGGGAGCAATTTTCTTTTCCAAAATTAAATGTGTTATTCATAAAAAAATAAATAAAAAGAATTAGTGTGAAGGGTTGTAACAATCATAGGTGGGCCCAAGTAGACCTTGTGGGCCAGGCTATTGATCAAAAGAAAGCTGCATGGTCTCCTTGCATACTTTTCTAAGACAAGCACGTTATAGTTGTGTTAATGAAATAATTTGTCTGCCGGAAATTATAAGAAGTATGCACTTTGAAAAAGTAAGGGCAGTATTTGAGAAACATGAGATGCCTGAGTGGAAAGCTGTTGAGGAGTGGGCTCCACCCGATGAGTAATATTGAAAAGTATTTATGTCACTTCTACTAACACCTTTGGTTTTGGTAGGAATGGTTTTTTAAGAAAATTTAATATGATATCAGAGTCAATCGGTTGCGAGTTAGAATCCAATGAGGAATGACCTGGTGTTGAAAAAAATGTGTGTTGCCAAAAAAGTGTTTCATCGGGAGGAGATAGTGTCATCTACTAACTCCTCAAGGTTTTGATAGGAATTGTCAGCTAAGGAAATTTAATAAAAGGGGCATCTCATCTCACACAGCCACCTACAAATCAATTATATATGGTTGATGTAAACAATTTTTTTATTATACTCGGTTGTTGTTGCCGCTTTTTATTTTTATTTTTAAGAAAAGGAATTCATTGAAAAAGAGAAGAAGAAATAAAACAGGCGTCTTACAAAGAGACCAAGATGCCCTCTAATTAGCTTGGAAATTTTCTAACCCAAACAAAATCAAGAATATAAGACAAACTCAATTTAGCCAAACGGTGGACAACTACATTAGAGGTCCTAGCAATATGAGTAAACTTAACAAAAGGAAAAGACTTAGAAATGTGTAGAGTAATAGTAATAATTAGGGCCTATTTTTTGTGTGAAAAGACGACTTTTTTTTTTATCTATTTAAATCTTTCAGAGAGTTCAAATCACTTTTCATAGAGCATCACATAAAAGAAATTGCGTGGCACAGGCTATGGGGAATTTCCACTGTGGCCCCTTTAATGCTGGGTCTCCCTTCCATGGATGGAAACTCCCCCAGAGTTCCTGGTGGGACTTCCATAGGTGAAAACTTTTCGTCATTTTCCTCGAAGGGCTCATTTGTTTGCTCGTGCGGAACTTCTAGGAATTCTATGGAATGCCTTGTTATCAAATGAGCAACAATTGAAGGCGTAAAAAAAGGTTAAAATCCACAAAGGGTTATCAAATAGTCCGCCCTCTTGACAGAAAATGATTCCCATTAGTAAATCAAATTATTGAAAAGAAAGGATTCCATCTCCATCTCTACCATAATTCTTCATTCCTCCTCTTCAATTCTCCTTTGTTCAAACCGACTTCACTGAGAGTTCATAGGAACTCGATACAAGTTATGCAAGCGGGACGTTAATTTTCATTTCACTGCATGATGCTAAGGTTATTTTATTTTGTGAAATAAACTCCAGCAAGTACACTTGTTGCTCTTGGATTGCAAGAGTTGAGTTTGCTAATGCTTGTGGGTCTAAACAGCCAGAAATCTGGTCAAACTTATAAAATTCAAGCAATGAAAAGAAACAAGAACATGTTCTATTCGATGAGGACATAGTAATCATGATCTTTCCACAGAAGTTGATGTATATATAAAAACAGAAACAACAGAGACCAAACCAGTAGTGATCTAATCCTTGTTCAAAATACCAGCCTCTTGATAGCATTCAACACTGTCAGCAATGGTCTCTTCTAATGACCTGCATTCCCAACCCAACCTCTTCAATTTCTCTGAACTTAGCTTTGCTTCTGGATCCACCTCTATGTAACTGTCAAAGAAGAAAAAAGGTCTAAGAGATTGAGACCCCTCTAATCATAATCAACATCTCTAAATCAGTTAAGATACCTACTTTTTAGGATAGTTATAGTCGGGGTACTTGCTCTTCAACTTTTCAACCAAACTGTGAATTTGAACAGGATGCGGGGCACACATGTATCTTCCAGATGCTTCTTTCTTCTTATACACCAACAGCAATGCTTCAGCTACATCTCGGACATCCACGATTGTCCAAATGCTGTTTTCTACTGTCTCAAATCGCCCTTTTTTAAAAACGAACGAATCATATCAGTAGAAGGAAAAACTATAGTCGTTGCCCTTGTGCTACAATCAGACGCCATGTAATCAGTTTTCATGAAGACCATGGAGGGTTTCCATCAAAATCAATTGGCAGTGTATTTAATCTGTATAATTTTATCTTCCAAACGACAAACAGCTAAGACAAACCTCATACATTATTCAGAGAAATAGAAGGAACGAATCATTATGATACCACTATAGATTGTCCAACCCCTCAAGATTTTTTTCCAATGGACAGAGTCCATAGTCTCTAGCAGGGGCGGCCCAACAAATTTGGAGGCCCTAGGCAAGAATATGAAAGTGGGCCCTATTAACAGGCAATAATTATTAAAATATATTTATTTAAAAGATATTTTTCTAGCTTTTTGAGATGCAAAAATATTGATTAAATTTTTATATTCAAGTTTTGTTAATATATCTTTTTCAATAGATAATATAGCTAACCCATTTAATCTTTCTTGTGACATAGTTGATCGGAGATAAGATTTTATTAATTTAAGTTTCGAAAAACTTCTCTCCTCTGAAGCAACTGTTACTGGTATTGTTAACAATATTCTAAAAGCTATACATGCATTTGGAAAACAATCTAATCGTTTTATATAAGTTAAGGTTTCAGCTGGAGTATTAATTTCAGATTGTAGAACTTTTCTTAATACAGTCAACTCTTGAAATAAATCTAAACCATCAATATCAGAAAATAAGTCATGCTTCAAAAAAGTTTCAAGGTTAAGACAATAACTTTTCAAACTATCATCATCTAAGGATTTTAATTTTTTAAAACAAAATAAAAAACCAAAAATATTTTCATATATTTTGAATTGTTCAAATCTACTCTTGATCGAAGAAATAGCTAGATCAACTATAAATAAAAAATACTCAATTCTAAAAGACTCTTCAGCTGATAGTGTTACTGCATTCTCAATTGTATCACCAAATTGTTTTTTCCTAAAAATTTTACGTTTTTCTCGAAATACTGGTTCTATTTCCATTTCAAGTGCAATCTCTTTTGATGAAATCAAAGCAGAGTAAAATCCATTTTCTCTATATGATTCCAAAAAAGAAATAAGTCATTTTAATTGATCAATAGCAACATCAATATGCATGTCTTTGGATTGTAAATTTTTACTAACTGTGTTAACAGCAAATAATATATCATACCAAATATTCATACCCAATAAAAATTCAAAGTTTTCAATCTCATATGTAGCTAAGCATGTGGCTTCACTTCTTGTTTTAGGATCTTCACTAATTTTTGCTAATTGAATTAAAGCATCTCGTATTTTCGGAGTCTGATACTTGATTGCTTTAACACTTTCGATACGACTTTCCCATCGCGTTTGAGATAATGATTTAAGAGTTAACATAGATATATTATCTTGTAAAATTTTCCATCGTTTTGTTGAAGAAGAAAATAATGAGTATATACGTTGTAATACTCCAAAAAAAGATATAGCTTTAGGACAAGAGTTAGCTATATCACAAAGTACGAGGTTAAGATTATGACATCCACATGGTGTGTAAAATGCTCTTGGATTTATATCTAGTAGTCTTTTTTGTACACCTTGATGTTTTCCTTTCATATTAGATCCATTATCATATCCTTGTCCTCTTACATCATTTACATCAAGTCCAAGTTTTTTAATTACATTTATAAGTTCATCAAAAAGGCCTTTCCCAGAGGTGTCATCTACTTCCAAAAATTCTAAAAAATATTCTTCTATTTTTATTGGACTTGTTGAAATATCTACACATCGCAGTATAAGGGTCATTTGTTCTTGATGACTTGCATCAGGAGTACAATCAAGTATTACTGAAAAATATTTTGCTTCTTTAATCTTATTAATTATTACACTTTTAATTTCAGAAGCTAACATTTGTATTAATTCATTTTGTATCTTATGCCCGAGATAATGATTATGAATTTCACCATCTTTAATTCGTCGAACATGTTCTTGCATTATTGGATCAAATTCCGCAATCATTTCAATTAAACTTAAAAAGTTTCCATTGTTGTCTTGATATATTTTCTCATTCTTCCCACGAAATGCCAAATTATTTTTAGCAAGAGTTTTTACCACAGCTAAAACTCTTACAAGTACTTTTTTCCAATAATCTTTCTCTTTGTTAATTTGTTCTTGAATATTTTCATCAATAGTTTTATTTTTTGACAATCTTATTTCTAAATCAACCCATGAATTCATGTTAGCAATATGTTCATTAGTTGTTTCATGAGTTTTGAGCTTATAACTAAGATTTTTCCAATCTTTAGTTCCTTCATTAACTAATTGACTTGTGCTAGGTTTTGAATTGAATAACTTACAACAAAAGCAATATACTCTATCTAAATCTTTTGAATATATTAACCATTTTCTATCATGCTTTTCTCCGTTTGACAATTTTCGAGTGTAATATGTAATAGAAAAATGTCTATTATTTTCATCATTAGGAAAGTCTAAATTATTTTCCCTAATAGGACCTCTTTCAACTAATAAGTCTCTTAATTTTGTGTCAATATTTTTCCATTGTCCTGGATCATAGATATTTATTGGAACATAATCTAATAGTTCACTAACATGTTCACATTCTTTATCATTTTCTACTTCACTAACAAATTCACATTCTTTACCAATTTCATTTTCTTTTAAATCTTTTTGGCATTCCGTTGATTTTTCTATATTATTTAATTGTTCAATCGTTGAATCATCATTTGAGTTTTTTGTTGTTGTTGGTTTATCACTAATAACAAATTTATCGAGTGCTCCTTTTTGAGATTCAATAAATTCATCTTGTTTTCTTTTTTTTTTTACGTTTTTGACATCCAGAATCATATCTTCGAGTAGACATACTAATTATATAACTTGCAGTTACTACAATGAAAAATTATAACACAAAATTTATAAAAATTAAATTAAACTAAAATAAAAGTTCAAGAACAACACAACCTGGTACTGTTCTAGAGCTTTGAATGTGGGCCAACAAAAAGACAGTGTAACAAAAAAAAAAAAAAAAAAATGTATAGAAGCAATTCGCATTCAATGTAAACTAAAAATGGGCCAAAGATGGGACAGATATGCATGCAGCCACTGTATTTGTTGGTTTAAAGGATGCAAACAGCATGGGTTTCAGTGGGGTGGATTGCAGACCCAAATTTGGACCTGATTATGTTTTGAAGTACTTTATGGACTTGAATACCAACAGTTTCTGATATTGGACAATTAGGTAAATGGTGAGCCTGGCCCATTATTATCTATAGTTTAGAATTTTTTTCAAAAAGATTGGGCTCAAGCCCAACTAAGAAATAACTCGTATACCATAGGGCCCTGACTTGAAAGTGGACCGACCCGATGGATACTAAAAAGTGGACCCCATTTTACAATGGAACCAGCCCGAGTCACTGTCTCAGCATAGTGTCCAGTCAAAACAAGGGCCATTCCAAAAACTGCCATAGGGCCCTGACTTGGAACGGCAAGAGCTATGGCAGTGGTGGATCCAGGATTTTCGTTTGACGGTGCGGGTCTTAATAGGTAGTTTGGTTTTGGGGAAAAAATCAAAGATTTTCATGTGGACTTTAAGAGTGGACCCACAATTTTTATTGGGTTTTTTGAAGTGGACATATAATTTTCGTGACTGCACCCACGTGCTTGTATGTGGGTCTGCCCCCGGCTATGGTCTCCCCCTGAAATGGTAATAATCAGGTAGAGTGGTTGTTTGACAGGTCACCCCATGACTTGTTTGCAGAAAAAAGGAATCTACTATTTTAAAAGCTTCAAAGGTTTTTTTTTTTTTTTTTTTTCTGAAAGGCAAGTACTGATACACCATCTATTTCCTCCATTCTTGGTTGTTCATGTAGAAGGGAGGTGCCCCCAAATGTGAACGACCAGTGAATTCATGTGTGAAGGTCATAAATTGATCATTTAGGGGGGATGTTGGGTGCAGGTGGGACTCGTACACTTGCAAGCGGTTGCTTGAAAATCTATGATATACATGCATACATACACGTATGTTCGATCGGAGTTAATCCCAAAAGGATGCATGCTATAAAGCTAAGAACATAAATTCATTTAGCACAAGGAAATACCTTTAAATATGTCAATGAAAACCTGAGTGCTGGTATTCATGATGGGTTGCAGTAGTGGTCCGAAAACGTTAGATGGACAAACCGTTACAACGTCTAGCCCAGTGTTCTCTGCATACTTCAATGCCTCCCTTTCTGCGGTTGTCTTGGCAATAATGTACCACTTGTTAAACGACACCTTCAGCATGAGATATAGGAGTTAATTAAGTAGTAAACAAGTATTTAGAATTCCAAGCCATATTTACTATAAAGGGGGGAAAGGAACTCAACTTTTTTTTTTTTTTGACAAAAGAAAGATATACAAGGGGGGAAAGGAACTCAACTTTTTTTTTTTTTTGACAAAAGAAAGATATACAGTTCTTCTTTTTCCCTAAATTGGGCTAAATACATAGTCAAGCTTGATATTTAAAACTTGCGGACCTAAGGATCGATCTCTTTGCATGTGTGCGAAACTAATGCACAAATACCACTCAACAAGATTGCTTGGTGAAACACCTACATTGCTTTCTTCCTAGTTCATTTGTGCATTTGTTTACAGCCTCTACGTAGGCATTTTTTGTCTTTATTTGTTGTTTAATATAAAATTTTCCATGTAACGTTTATAATATTGTATTTACTTCTTTAAATTTATAAAAAAATTTCCTGTACTAATTTTATTATTTGTAGATTTTGTACCATATAATTTTTATGACATGACAACTTTACTGGTTCTAATTGAATGAGGCAGTTCAAACAATCTATTTATAAAATCGTTTAATTTGAACCACAATTTTTAGCTAATTGAATCAGCTCCATTTCAATCAGACATGACTTACCAAAAGGCCCTTATAGGTATTTGGTAACTCGCTTTTTTAGCTAAAGCGGATGGAGATGGACAATACAAAAGTTACAACTATTTTAAACGAGAATGACCTCATAAAATTTCCTAAACGATGCAAGGTTCTATATTGTAATTTCTAAAAGATGGGGCGCCCCAATTATCTCATGAAATAAGAGTTGTTCGTTTGAAATAAGCTAGCTAGATTCTATGAACTCTAGCATTTCATGAACCGAAGAAAATATTTATTATGGTACATTGTTTTATGTAGATGCTTTGTTTCTTGTAGTGTCTTTTGGATTTCCTATGTATCCCTTAGTTTTTCTACATGTGTTTTGGATTATTCATGCATCTTAGTTATTAAGTTGTTGTTTAGAAAAGTGCAAGGAATTAAGTGATGTTTAATCCCGGATTGGAAAATGAGTCTGTGTGGGGGCTATGGAAGCACGAGTCCATCTCGGCCCTCAGAAGACCAGATCTCAGTCTCTATGGAAGCACGGGTCCATCTCGGTACAGAGCTTGGGTCTCGATCAAATTAAACAAAAAACCATGATATAAGGCTATGGCCTCACATAACTTACGAGTAGTGGCAGGAGAGGCTTTTTGATGGAGAAACTAATAAAGAGCTCAAAAGAAAAGCACGTGGAGACCTCGGTACGAGTCCATGCATGTCGGCACCTCAGCACATGCATGTCGGCACCTCGGTACAAGTCCATGCACCACGGCACCTCGGCACATGAGGCCATGCATGTCTGCACCTCGGCTCCTCATGTCTTGGCCTCGGCTATCCATCTCGGCGGGCAACTGCGATAAGACAGCAGCCGCCCACCTTCTGACAGAGCGGCTCCACAGCTCCCAAGGCCCTCTTTACAACAAAGCAAGCTACAGTTGGACCATACGTCCCTATGCCTGATAGGGTGAACTACGATGGGACAGACAGCTACCCTCCTATCCCCCATCTCCCTCTACGTCTCTTCCTCCTCCCCTATATGAACGCATCTATAGCACCATTACAGGAAGAGGCGAAGGCCATGCTGGTACGTCCATCTTCTTCCCCAAATCTCTATCCTTTGCTCGGTTCCACACTGACTTAAGCATCGGAGAGCCTTGCGCCGCCCAGGCCAGGGTCCTCTGACCTTGTTCCTTTCCCCTTCTCAGGTTCTAGGCAGCGGTTTTTCCACCATTATCAGGATCAGCAGCCTCCTCCTCCTCCTTGTGGGTCGCAGAAATCACACCCCCCCGGTCCGTGATTTTTCATGCACTTACAGAGTCTATGAATTCAGCCATGTATCTTTTTGCAAATCAAGTTGTTTGAGTGAAAACTTAAGGTTCTTTGGTTGTAATATTATCTATTGGCCTTTAATATTTTCTTCTTGTTTAAGATTAAGAGAACCAGTTTCTTCTCTTGAATCTCCACTCCATTCTCATTTGTGTTAAGAGTGATTCCCTTCACTATTTTTATATTTTTACCAAACAGACTAAATTGTAAATTAAAATTTAAAAATTAGAGCTTTTATTTTATACATTAATCTAACTAGCTCTTTTTAATTAAAGTCACTTGTAGTTATGAGGTCATTCAGGTTAGTAGTTAGATTAGATTACTAATTGTTGGTGGCATTTTCATTAGATATTGTAGTGTTGTGCCGAGGCACCTCATCAAATTCTTCTATTCTGTGGAGGTGAGCCTTTAGGCTGAGGAACCATTTGATTCATACAGTTCCAAGCTACAGAATTTCTATTGAAGAAAATTAATGAACAGCGTGGTTCCTAATATTTGAAGTTTAAACCATAACCACAAATTTCTTTCTGGGTATAATAATGGCAGTTTTATAGGTGACTCGGGTCATCCAAATGAATGAACCTTGATTTTTTGCATAAACTAGTGTTGGGTGGCAGATTTTGAGTTTGAACTGGCATGTTACCTTTCCTTCCCTGCAGTAGTCAATGTCGGTCCAACAGTCCTCGTCCTTGGGCTTATTTGGCGGCCAGTTTGGGTTGAACAGAACAGCACCAATAGATGAGACGACAACTACCCTTTCTACTCCTGTCTCAGAACACACCTTGAGTACATTGAGTGTTCCCCTTACAGCAGGCTCCAACAATTCGGTCTGCATAAGTCATAACAATATTTAGCAAAGCTTCTAAAACTTAGTAAAAAGTTTTGCTCTAATCACTTGGATCAGATGGGTAGGTACAAATTAATTCAAGCCCACTGACTTTGAGGTCTGAATATGACGTCAACCAACCCAATCAGCCAACCAAATTTAAAGCTGGTTCAGCAGTTTGGGTTGAAGTTTTTTCTTTCCGGATTCAATAGAGGCCATGAAAACCCTAATGATACTGAAGGTTTTTGGATTGATCTCTAGATTACTTAAGGTTTTTGGATTGATCTCAAACTCAACAGCCCAACGTGTGTAACAATAATATAATATGCAGAGGAAACAAAATCAGAAAAGCACACACCACAAGAACACCAGATATAATATGAAAAAATAATATAATATGCAGTGGAAACAAAATAAAAAAAGCACTACCATAAGGTCACCAGATATAACATGGAAAATCCAAATTGGGTGAAACACTACGGATCAAAACTGGACCAATAGTCAAGCACTGTGAATCTCGCAATTACAAGACACTCACAGATCTCTCCCTAGATAATCACTACCTAAGAACTGTAGTTACATCTTGTGTAGCTTTACGCCTCAACGATTTCACACTGTTTATTGCAACAGGTTCAAATCCGCTTGACTCCTCATATCTTGATCTACACGGGATGTAGAAAAAACTACTATTTGGATGAACTCTTGCTGCACAACTCTTCAATGGATATGCTCTAGAGATGAAGAATTCTCTCAATTAGATTTTCTTACTCAGAATAATGAGAGAGGTGTGTCTTTATGGTAGCCCAAGAGTCTTATAAATAGGCTTAAGGACATGCTTAAGGTTGCCTAAGTTGATTAGGGCTAAAACAAGCATTTTGACCAAAAAATAGAAATAAAATTTCTGATTCGTGCAAAATTATTTTGTGTCGCCCGCTCAAGTGGATGAAGGTTCGCTCGAGCATACCAAGATTCTGTTTAGCGTCCCGCTGAAGCGCTAGATCGAGCGGGGGATGGTTTGCTCGAGCCGACCATCATTTTGGTTCCGGGAAATTTCAACCCTCTTTTCTTTGAGAAAGCTCCTAATTCTTCCAGACTTTTTTATCTTCAATGAAAAGTAGAATCATAGTTCTTTTCTAAAAATAGGAATCACAACTCAATGGACTCAAAATTTCGACCAACACATGAATTAGCCAATATTCAAAAACCTAATGGGAATCAACGACAGGATTCCATGGCGCTTCGCGTCTGGAATCCAGATCCCCCTGAGGGTTTGACTTTGAAAAATCCTGAGTTGGAGTATAGATCCATAGTCGGGAACACCGACTGAAAATTTGAGCTGCAAAAAAAAAAGCCCTCCAACCGTATGTAATTCACAAATTTTAACTAAGTAGAAGTTGGTAACATGATATCACTTTTTTTTAGTATTACGGCATGACCAACTCATATTTGGTTCAATTTACACCTAAATTGTTTTTATTTTAAGCGCCTCGAATTTTCAATAGGTGGGGGCCCTTCAACTCAGAATTTCTCTTAAGTCAAAGAATTAATTAAGAGGCAGACGACCCAAACTTTCAGACAATCAGTATTCCATATCATGTATTTGTAACTAACAGTAACAAATTTGAACTTGGAATCAATCAAACCGCGGAGGAAAATCTTGCCTCTGGATTGGCCACACTGGATGGTGGAAGTGGAGATGCAACGTGGAAGACTCCACTGCATCCCTCAATGGCTGCATAGAGAGAGTCGTAGTCCAGCAAGTCTGCCTTGAAGAGTTGTAAGTTCTCTTGGGCCTTCTCTAAGCTTTTCAAATGGTTGTTCTTTTCATCATCTGGAATTCATTTTCATGGAAATGAATAGGCCAAAAACAGTAACCTGATAGCTAGATATAAAGAAGAGGAAAAAGGGGTACCTGGGTATCTAACAGTACCGTGGACCATGTATCCTTTTGAGAGAAGTAGCTTCACCAACCATGATGCCACAAACCCTCCTGCACCTGTTACACATACCCTCCCTTCTCCCTTCTCCCTGTTCCATTTCCTCTCTCTCTCGACTAGACAGAATATCCCAATTTGCCGGGTTGTTGTTCTGTCTCTTAGGAGGAAAAATACTACTGAGCCCAATATCTAATTTGCGGTTCCTTTATAATTTTGTTAGGGAGAAAAACAAGCCACATGTGGCTCAATAATAGGAGGACGACTTTAATATTAACTAGCATAATAACCCGTGCTAAGCACGGATATGACCAACATTACAATTTAAATATTCATGTATTAAAAAGTTCATAGATTTTAGAGAAAAAAAGCTAAAGAATAGGAAGGTTATGAGAATATCTTATTATGCAATTCAAGAGTTAGTGGCATGAAGAGGAGAATTTGAGTAGAAAGGGAAATGCAGAACTTGGATTAAAATGGAGCTTTTGCAATAAAATAAAAGTGGGGAGTGGTTATAAGTGGTTTTGACTTTTGATTATAATGAGATAAAGTGGGTAGTTGTATGAGTGGGGAGAGAAGTTTTGAAAACCGAATAACTTACAGTCAAAATTATTACCGCCTGTCAAAATCGAATCCAAAAACCTCCTAGCTTAATATAGTATAATTGCTGCGTATCTGGCCGCCACTATGGGAAACGGGTGGACCTATCAGGTGGTTCCAAACAGGGAAATGCTGTCGAATCAGTTATGGGAGTAGGGTTTTGTATTTTTCTTTTTTTTTACCAAATTCTTAAGTGGAGGTGATGAACTTACAGTTCTGTCGACGGCCACCTGTGAGGCCTACTGACGACAAAATATAGGTGAGGTTACGTACGTGGACTAAACACTACTTGGTTTCTTCAGATAAGACTAACAATGAGCAGTTGAAACGGATTTTTAATCTATTAAGTCCTATAAAAAAACTGGGAAAAAAGGTTTTTCTAATTTGGACCAGGACTCGAACGTACAACGTCAAAGTTGTTTGTGAAAATCTTCCATTCTATTTGGCAAAGAGCTATTTTTCACATCACTCTTTAAAAAAAAAAATTCCCTAACCACAAGACATATGAGTTGCACAATTAATGGCGAGAAAGAGGGTAAAAAAGGTTATTTAGTGGCTCTGGGTGTGTGAGAACAAGGGGTTGCTTAGTTGATTGAGTACTCATCTCTACACCTATTTGCTTAGAATTCGATCTCTAAATTTTTATTTTCTACAGGAGCTATTTTCTTTTCCAAAATTAAACATGCTATTCATGAAAAAAAAAAAAAGAATTAGCGTGAAGGGTTGTAACGATCATCAATGAAAGCTGCATGGTCTCATTGCATACTTTTCTAAGACAAGCACGTTATAGTTGTGTTAATGAAATAATTTGCCTGCCGGAAATTATAAGAAGTTTGCACTGTGAAAAAGTAAGGGCGGTATTTGAGGAACATGAGATGCCTGTGTGGAAAGCTGTTGAGGAGTGAGCTCTATCCGATGGGTAATATTGAAAAGTATTTATGTCACCTCTACTAACACCTTAGGTTTTGGTAGAAATGATTTTTTGAGAAAATTTAATATGGTATCAATTGGTTGCGAGTTAGAATCCAAGGAGGGACGACCTGGTGTTGAAAAAAATGTGTGTTGCCAAAAAAATACTCCATTGGGAAGAGATAGTGTGTCATCTACTAACTCCTCAAGGTTTTGATAGGAATGATCAGCTAAGAGAATTTAATAAAAGGGGCATCTTATCTCACACAGCCACCTACAAATCAATTATATATGGTTGATGTAAACAAATTTTTTATTATACTTGATTGTTGTTGTTGCCGCTTTTTTTTTTTTAAGAAAAGGAATTCATTGAAAAAGAGAAGAAGAAATCAAACAGGCGTCTTACAAAGAGACCAAGAAGCCCTCTAACCACCTTAGGAATTTTCTAACCCAAACAAAATAAAGAATATGAGACAAACTCAATTTAGCCAAACGGTGGACAACTACATTAGAGGTCCTAGCAATATGAGTAAACTTAACAAAAGGAAAATACTTAGAAACGTGTAGAATAATAGTAATAATTAGGGCCTATTTTTTGTGTGAAAAGACAACTTTTTTTTTATCAATTTAAATCTTTCAGAGAGTTCAAATAACTTTTCATAGAGCATCATCACATAAAAGAAATTGCGTGGCACAGGCTATGGGGAATTTCCATTGTGGCTCCTTTAATGCTGGGTCTCCCTTCCATGGATGAAAACTCCCCCAGAGTTCCTAGTGGGACTTCCATAGGTGAAAATTTTTCTGACATTTTCCTGAAGGGCACATTTGTTTGCTCGTGCTGAACTTTTAGGAATTCTATGGAATACCTTGTTATCAAATGAGCAACACTTGAAGGTGTAAAAAAGGTTAAAATTCACAAAGGGCTATCAAATAATCTGCCCTCTGGGTAGGAAATGATTCCCACTAGTAAATCAAATTCTTGAAAAGAAAGGGTTCCATCTCCATCTCTACCATAATTCTTCATTCGTCGCCTCTTCAATTCTCCTTTGTTCAAACCGACTTCACTGAGAGTTCATAGGAACTCGATACAAGTTAGGCAAGCGGGACATTAATTTTCATTTCACCGCATGATGCTAAGGTTATTTTATTTTGTGAAATAAACTCCAGCAATTACACTTGTTGCTCTTGGATTGCAAGAGTTAGTTTGCTAATGCTTGTGGGTCTAAACAGCCAGAGATCTGGTCAGACTTATAAAATTCAAGCAATGAAAAGAAACAAGAACATGTTCTATTCGATGAGGACATAGTAATCATGATCTTTCCACAGAAGTTGATGTATATATAAAAACAGAAACAACAGAGACCAAACCAGTAGTGATCTAATCCTTGTTCAAAATACCAGCCTCTTGATAGCATTCAACACTGTCAGCAATGGTCTCTTCTAATGACCTGCATTCCCAACCCAACCTCTTCAATTTCTCTGAACTTGGCTTTGCTTCTGGATCCACCTCTATGTAACTGTCAAAGAAGAAAAAAGGTCTAAGAGATTGAGATCCCTCTAATCATAATCAACATCTCTAAATCAGTTAAGATACCTACTTTTTAGGATAGTTATAGTCGGGGTACTTGCTCTTCAACTTTTCAACCAAACTGCGAATTTGAACAGAATGCGGGGCACAAATGTATCTTCCAGATGCTTCTTTCTTCTTATACACCAACAGCAGTGCTTCAGCTACATCTCGGACATCCACGATTGTCCAAATGCTGTTTTCTACTGTCTCAAATCGCCCTTTTTTAAAAACGAACGAATCATATCAGTAGAAGGAAAAACTATAGTCGTTGCCCTTGTGCTACAATCAGATGCCATGTAATCAGTTTTCATGAAGACCATGGAGGGTTTCCATCAAAATCAATTGGCAGTGTATTTAATCTGTATAATTTTATCTTCCAAACGACAAACAGCTAGGACAAACCTCATACATTATTCAGAGAAATAGAAGGAACGAATCATTATGATACCACTATAGAATATTGTCCAACCCCTCAAGATTTTTTCCAATGGACAGAGTCCATAGTCTCTAGAGCTTTGAATGTGGGCCAACAAAAAGACAGTTTAACAAAAAAAAAAAAAAAAAAATGTATAGAAGCAATTCGCATTCAATGTAAACTAAAAATGGGCCAAAGATGGGACAGATATGTATGCAGCCACTGTATTTGTTGGTTTAAAGGATGCAAACAGCATGGGTTTCAGTGGGGTGGATTGCAGACCCAAATTATTTGGACCTGATTATGTTTCGAAGTACTTTATGGACTTGAATACCAACTTGATTGTCAACAGTTTCTGATATTGGACAATTAGGTAAATGGCGAGCCTGGCCCATTATTATCTATAGTTTAGAACTTTTTTCAAAAAGATTGGGCTCAAGCCCAACTAAGAAATAACTCGTATACCATAGGGCCCTGACTTGAAAGTGGACCGACCCGATGGATACTAAAAAGTGGACCCCATTTTACAATGGAACCAGCCCGAGTCACTGTCTCAGCATAGTGTCCAGTCAAAACAAGGGCCTTCCATAAACTACCATAGGGCCCTGACTTGGAACGGCAAGAGTTATGGCAGTGGTGGATCCAGGATTTTCGTTTGACGGTGCGGGTCTTAATATGTAGTTTGGTTTTGGGGAAAAAATCAAAGATTTTCATGTGGACTTTAAGAGTGGACCCACAATTTTTATTGGGTTTTTTGAAGTGGACACAGAATTTTCGTGACTGCACCCACGTGCTTGTATGTGGGTCTGCCCCTGGCTATGGTCTCCCCTTGAAATGGTAATAATCACGGCAGAGTGGTTGTTTGACAGGTCACCCCATGACTTGTTTGCAGAAAAAAGGAATCTACTATTTTAAAAGCTTCAAAGGCCATGGAGGGTTTCCATCAAAATCAATTGGTAGCGTCTTTAATCTGTATAATTTTACCTTCCAAACGACAAACAGCTAAGACAAACCTCTAGAGCTTTGAATGTGGGCCAACAAAAACAGTCTGACAAAAAAAAAAAAAAAAAAGTATAGAAACAATTCTCATTCAAGGTAAACAAAAACTGGGCCAAAGATGGGACAGATATGCATGCAGCCACTGTATTTGTTGGTTTAAAGGATGCATACAGGGTGGGTTTCAGTGGGGTGGATTGCAGACCCAAATTTGGGTCTGATTAAGTTTTGAAGACATGTACCTGATTATGGACCTGAATACCAAATTGATTGTCAACAGTTGCTGATATTGGACAATTAGATAAATGGTGACCCTGGCCCATTATTATCTATAGTTTAGAACTTTTTTCAAAAAGATTGGGCTCAAGCCCAAGTAAGAAATAACTCGCATACCATAGGGCCCTGACTTGAAAGTGGACCGACCCGATGGATTCTAAAAGTGGACCCCATTTTTGAATGGAACCAGCCCGAGTCACTGTCTCAGCATAGTGTCCAGTCAATACAAGGGCCTTCCATAAACTACCATAAGGCCCTGACTTGGAACGGCAAGAGCTATGGGCAGTGGCGGATCTAGTATTTTCATTTGAGGGTGCGGGTCTTAATAAGTAGTTTGGTTTTCGGGGTAAATAGAAGATTTTTATGTGGACTTTGAGAGAGGACCCGCAATTTTTATTAGGTTTTTTGAAGTGGACCCAAAATTTTCGGTGACTGCACCCTCGTGCTTGTATGTGGGTCTGCCCCTGGCTATGGTCTCCCCCTGAAATGGTAATAATCACGGCAGAGTAGTTGTCTGACAAGTCACTCCATGACTTGTTTGCAGAAAAAAGAATCTACTATTTTAAAAGCTTCAAAGGTTTATTTATTTATTATTATTTTTTAAAAGGCAAGTACTGACACACCATCTATTTCCTCCATTCTTGGTTGTTCATGTAGAAGGGAGTTGCCCTCAAATGTAGGCCTGTCAATGGGACGGGCCGGGCCTGGGCTTGGGTTGTCCAATCCCGTCTCAAAAATAGGACGGGCCTGCAAGGTGTTGTCCAATCCCGACCCTAAATTGAACGGGCTTACATCTAATCCCGTCCCGTACGGGCCCGGGCTGGGACAGGGCCGGGCCTGGGCTTAGCCCGATCCTGGAGATAAGCAAAATATTCTTTAATTATTCCTACTGTCACCAAACACCGGTGTGAATCTGACTTTAAATCCTCCTCTTTTTTCTAGGCTTGGGACTGGCAATGCAATGCAACAAACAATATGGCGGAGTTAAATTTTTTTTTTTTTTGCTAGTGACAGTAGGAAATCAGAAAATCAATAGAAATGAATGAGTATACTATAGGCTATATCGGTCAAGTAATGCATCAATGATTAAAGCCTTTTTTTTTTTCCGGTAAAAGTAGAAAATCAGAAAATCAATAGAAATAAATGAGAATAAGTATCCTATATGAGTCGAGTTAAAGTAATGTAGCATCAATTAAAACTTTTTTTTTTAAAGTAGAAAATCAATAAAATGAATGAGAATGAGTATCCTATATGGATCAAGTAATATAAAAAAGAAATTAACAGAAATTAATTTTCTTTTAATATGTCTAAAACATCAATTAGTGCATTCCCATCATTATCTAAATCATCATCACTAGTTGGGTCATGACTAAACCAATCTTGGGCAGAAGAGGTAGAGAGCAGAAGAGGCAGAAGAGCGATTGAGTGTGGGATGTTTTTAGGGCTTGCAATGTCTTATAAAAGAGATGGACTGATGGAGGGCACAGTTATAAGAATGCCCCTCCTAACTAACCGTTTTTTGACTGTTAGTGAAAGGCAGTTTAGGTAATATAAATTTTTATCAAAATTAACTTGGAGCGGGCCGGGCCGGGCCTGAACGGGCTGGGCATCCTCTGCCCAGTCCCAGTCCCATTTTAGCCAGGCTTTAAAATTATTGACCAAGCCCAACCCACTGGGCTCAAGATTTTTTATAAAGCCCTGTATTTTCGGGCTTGGGCCGGGCCGGGCCGGGCTTTCTACCCGTTTCAACCCGTCCCATTGACAGGCCTACTCAAATGTGAACGACCAGTGAATTCATGTGTGAAGGTCATAAATTGATCATTTAGGGGGGATGGTGGGTGCAGGTGGGACTCGTACACTTGCAAGCGGTTGCTTGAAAATCTATGATATACATGCATACATACACGTATGTTCGATCGGAGTTAATCCCAAAAGGATGCATGCTATAAAGCTAAGAACATAAATTCATTTAGCACAAGGAAATACCTTTAAATAGGTCAATGAAAACCTGAGTGCTGGTATTCATGGTGGGTTGCAGTAGTGGTCCAAAAACGTTAGATGGACAAACCGTTACAACGTCTAGCCCAGTGTTCTCTGCATACTTCAATGCCTCCCTTTCTGCGGTTGTCTTGGCAATACAGTACCAGTTATACCACGCCTTCAGCAAGAAATAAGAGTTTTAAGTAAAGCAGTATTCAAGTATTAAGAATTCCAAACCATACTTACCATAAAGGGGTGGCCGTTTGGTAATTTTATTTTTAAAATCAATAAAATCAATTAAAACATCAAATCAAATCAAGAAAAAATAAAATATAAATGGGTTATGATGATACTTTATTTTTAGGGGTTTGATATTAATTTTTTTGGCTTTTTGTAGTCAGGCTTGATATTTTAAAGTTGACGATCCAAGGATCAATTCTTCAGCATGTGTGAAACTAATGTGCAAACGCCACTCAACCATGAGCGTCTTGGCGAAACACATGCATTTCTTGCCTTCCGCTTCATTTCATGCACCTATATAACTTTTATAATATTGTGTGTACTTCTTTAATTTTGTGACGAATGTGCTTGTGCTACTTTTATTAATGATAATTTTGTCCATATAAATTTTATGGTATCACAAGCAATGACGCATTCTAGACGATCTATTTGTTTAAGGGTCTGATTGGAACATTTTTTTTTTTTTTTTGAAAAGAGCTAGTTGAATCAGCTCTATTTAACCCCAAGGGGTTGGCTGAGTGTTAAGGACGACGGTTACTCTTTCTCCCTGAGCTAGAGGTCCTGGTATCGAATCTCGGTTCCCCACTCTTTAGGAACACTCGTGCTACCACCTGAGGGTCACAAGGGTTTTACCCTTGGGCCCGGAGGATTAGTCCAGCCCAAAGGGTTGGGAACCTCCGTTAGCCAAAAATAAAAAATAAAAAATCAGTCCAGCCCAAAGGGTTGGGAACCTCCGTTAGCCAAAAATAAAAAATAAAAAATCAACTCTATTATAATCAGATTTGACTTACCAAATAGGCCAGATTTGACTTACCAAATAGGCCATTGGGGGGGGGGGGGGGGGGGGGGGGGTGTAACTCTAAAAATAAGCTACAATTTTACAATTTAAAGCTTATTTACAAATTAGAGCATTTCGTAAACCTCTAATTGTCATATTTTCTATTTCTACAGCTTATTTACAAATAAGAATCTGTCTCTCAAAAAATAAACCGGAGGGGCTGCTTTCTTGTAAAGTTATTTTACCTAAAGCGCATGGAGGTGGACACTACAAAAGTTACAAGTATTTTAGATGAGTATAACCTCATAAAATCTTCAAAATGATGCAAATGGTGGGTTCTATAATAATTTTTAAAAGATGACCCCAATTACCTCATGAAACAAGAGCTATTTTTATAATTTACTAAACAGACTAATTGTGAATTAGAACTTTTTTTTTTCAGACCTTAATTGAACTAACTCTTATTACTTAAACTAGAGTTTCCAAATGGTCCCTTAAAGTTACTTATAGTAATGAGGTCTTTCTAGTTTAGTAGTTAGATTAGGTTACTAATTGTTGGTGGCATTTTCTTTACATATTGAACTGTTGTGTGGAAGCACCTCATCAACATTCATCAAACCTCATCAACATTCATCAAACCGGCGTGCTGAACTGCGTTTGACTGGAACTAATTCCTTGAATAGTCTTATTAGATCAAAATCAATGCATTTGACTGGAATCGGTCAGAACCGGTAGGCCTGCCATTAACTATTTAAGAAAATTAAAAGATTATTCTTTATTAATTTTAATTTTATTATTATTTGTTTTTGCATGCAACCATCCACTCCATTGGTTCTAGGGGTGCACAAAAAATCCGTCGATCCGTAAAACCAATCCGATCCGATCTGATCCATAGATTTTTAACCGATCCGAAGGTAAACGGATTGGTGACGGATTGAAAATCTTGTAATCCATTAACAATGGATCGGCGATGGATTTCACCCTCAATCCATGGATTCAATTCAATCCGATGCTCTGACATTAAATATAAATAAAAAAAATTAAGGGGTCTAAATATAAAATAAGAAAAAAAATTATGGGGTCAAATATGAAATTCTTTACAATATATTTGATATCTTTCTTTTAACATTAGATTGAACGGATTAATCTGATCCGATCTAGTCTTCAATGGATCGGATCGGATCAGTTTTTAACAGCCATAGGTTGGTGACGGATTCCAAATCTATCAATTCGTAGGTAATGAATTTAGCCCAATCTGCACTAATCCGATCCGTGTACACCCCTAATTGATTCACCTTCCAAATGATTGAACCTTGATTTTTTTTTTTTTTTTTTTTTTTTTTTTTTGCATAAACTAGTGTTGGGGAGGTAGATTTTGAGCCATTACCTTACTTTCCCTGCAGTAGTCAACGTCGGTCCAACAGTCCTCATCCATGGGCTTATTTGGTGGCCAGCTTGGGTTCAACGTAACAGCACCAGTAGATGAGACGACAACTACACGTTCCACTCCAGTCTCAGAACACACCTTGAGTGCATTGAGTGTGCCCCTTACAGCAGGCTCCAACAATTCGGTCTGCATAAGTCATAACAATTAGCAAAGCTTCCAAAACTTGATAAAAAGTTTTGCTCTTATCACTTCAAACGGATGGGTAGGTACAAATTAATTCAAACCCACTGACTTTGAGGTCTGAATATGACATCAACCAACCCAACCAGCCAACCAAATTTAAAGCTGGTTCAGCAGTTTGGGTTGAAGTTTTTTCTTTCCGGATTCAATAGAGGCCATGAAAACCCTAATGATACTGAAGGTTTTTGGATTGATCTCTAGATTGCTTAAGGTTTTTGGATTGATCTCAAACTCAACAGCCCAACGTGTGTAACAATAATATAATATGCAGAGGAAACAAAATCAGAAAAGTACACACCACAAGAACACCAGATATAATATTGAAAAATAATATAATATAATATGTAGTGGAAACAAAATCAGAAAAGCACATACCATAAGGTCACCAGATATAACGTAGAAAATCCAAATTGGGTGAAACACTACGGATCAAAACTGGACCAACAGTCAAGCACTGTGAATCTCGCAATTACAAGACACTCACAGATCTCTCCCTAGATAATCACTACCTAAGGACTGTAGTTACTTCTTGTGTAGCTTTACGCCTCAACGACTTTACATGTTTATTGCAACATATTCAAATCCGCTTGACTCCTCAGATCTTGATCTACACGGGATGTAGAAAAAGCTGCTCTCTGGATGAACTCTTGCAGCACAACTCTTCAGTGGATATGCTCTAGAGATGAAGAATTCTCTCAATTGGATTTTCTTACTCAGAATAATGAAAGAGGTATGTCTTTAGGGTAGCCCAAGAGTCTTACAAATAAGCTTAAGGATGTGCTTAAGGTTACCTAAGTTCATTAGGACTAAAACAAGCATTTTGACCAAAATTAGAAATAAAACTTCTGATTCGCGTAGAATTATTTTGTGTCGCCCGCTTGAGTGGACCAAGGTTCTGTCTAGTGTCCTGCTCAAGTGCTCGCTTGAGCGGGGGATGGTTCGCTCGAGCCGACCATCATTCTGGTTTCGAGAAATTCCAACCCTCTTTTCTTTTGATGTTTTCTTTCTTCTAATTCTTCCAAACTTTTGATCTTCAATGAAAAGCAAAATCATAGTCTTTTTCTAAAAATGAGAATCACAACTCAATGGACTCAGAGTTTTGTCCAACTCATAAATTGGCCAACCGTTAAAAAACCTAACGGGAACCAATGACAGGATCCCATGGCGCGTCCGTAATCCGTATCTTCTGAGGGTTTGATTCTGAAAAATCCTAGGTTGGAGTAGAACTCCATAGTAGGAAACACCAATTGAAAATTTGAGCTGCAAAAAATAAAGCCCTCCATGCTTATGTAATTCACAAATTTCACCTAAGTAGAGGTTGGTAACATGATATCACCTTTTTTTTTTTTTTTTTTTTTATTTTTTTTTTTATTTATTAGTCTTAGGGCATGACCAACTCATATTTGGATCAATTTACACCTAAATTGATTTTATTTTAAGCGTCTCGGATTTTCAATAGATGGGCGCCGCTGTCGAGTACCACTCCTTTAACTAAGAAGTACACATAATTCAAAGAATTAGAGGCAGACGACCCAGACTTTCAGACAATCAGTATTCCATATCATGTATTTGTAACTAACAGAAACAAGTGGGAACTTGGAATCAATCAAACCGCGGAGGAAAATCTTGCCTCTGGATTGGCCACACTGGATGGTGGAACTGGAGATGCAACGTGGAAGACTCCACTGCATCCCTCAATGGCTGCAAAGAGAGAATCGTAGTCCAGCAAGTCAGCCTTGAAGAGTTGTAAGTTCTCTTGGGCCTTCTCTAAGCTTTTCAAATGGTTGTTCTTTTCATCATCTGGAATTCATTTTCATGGAAATGAATAGGCCAAAAACAGTAACCTGATTGCTAGATATAAAGAAGAGGAAAAAGGGGTACCTGGGTTTCTAACAGTACCGTGGACCATGTATCCTTTTGAGAGAAGTAGCTTCACCAACCATGATGCCACAAACCCTCCTGCACCTGTTACACATACCCTCCCTTCTCCCTGTTCCATTTCCCCTCTCTCTCTCGCTCTCTCTCTCTGGCTGTTGTTAGACGACTAGACCGAATATCCCAATTTGCCTGGTTGTCATTGTCCGTAAGAAGATAAGATACCACTAAGCCCAATATCTAATTTACGGTTCCTTTCCAATTTTGTTAGGGAGAAAAACAAGCCACATGTGGCTCAATAATAGGACGACGTTTATATTAATTTCTGCGTCCATATCTGGCCGCCTTAAACATATCCTCCACAGTGGGAAACAGATCCCTGTTTGGACCAAAAGGAAAACGGTGTTAGGACCAACCAAGGTGCCACGTGGTGGAGTGAATGTCAAATCAACTACATCCCATTTCTCTTAATAGATGAAAATAAATAAAAATTAGACATCTCCTTATTGGTACAAATAGGATCCGGATCCACCTCACATTGATACTACCCTGTTCAACCCCCTTCTACCAAGAAGCCACATGTGGCAGGGGGTTTTCAGATGAAACAGGGATTTAATGTTTGGACCAATCCCACGGCGCCACATGTAAAAATGCCACATCAGCATTGTACTCTCTTAATTGTTATTTTGGAATGAAAAAAATAGAAAAGAAGGGGGCTTTTTTACAAATACAGAAAAGTTCGTCTTCTGTAATAATTCCGTGGTATTCCATCCCCCATTTTATGTTGTATCTGGCCATCCCTGACGCCCTGTTATTCTCTTTTCTGTACTTTATTTTCTAGTTTTTGCTTGTTACTTTACGTTATAAATGGTTTTGATTGTGTGCGAAATAAGCGTCTCTGCTGAGAAATTTCTGGTGCTTGCTCTCGTAACCTATATTTTTATTTAAAAGCTGAAGTATGTTTTTACTCATACATTATCTTGTAGGGATTCTTATTACATCACTTGTAGACTATATGTTGAAACTTGTTGGCGTATATACCATGTAACTCAAATATTGAGGGGTAGTTTTTCATCCAAGAGGTACCTCTTACGTTTCCAATTAAAGAAAAAAATCTAAGCCCCTTGTGGGATCCACCGGAATGTATGCCAATTATGGGGAATAGTGGGATGGAAATGTCTCATTGTGGATTAGATTTTTGGCAAAGAAATCACCCTAGTTGATTGATCACAACGGTTTAGTCTCATTATCTTCAGTTATATCCAACGAAGGATATGATTCGATTAAGCTTCAAATTAGGGTGAGGGACAATTTATGGGGTTTTTTTTTTTTTTTTTTGATCAGTAACTGAAACTTTCATTAAGAGAATGAGAGAATACAAAAAGACAAACAACAATGAGGCATTGTACCCCACCCAACCCCAATTACGTAATGGGGGGTGTTTAGTTAGTGTGATGGGGTATGATTGATGATGCTCAGTCCCACCAAGTAGTTAAAATTTGGGTAAATTAGCCACAAGTCCCTAAGCATGGTCTTCTAAGGCATCCGGTTTAACAATTTTTTCTCTAATGTCTATAGTCCATACAGCTGAAGATCTTTTGGTGAGAGGTCCCTAATATGTCACATCATATATTTTCATGACTAATTTGCCCATTTCAACAGTTTGAGTATAAAACTTTGAATTTTAAAAGTTCAAATATTCCATTCTCCCACATTCCTAGGCCAAGTTCTCTCTTATTCTCTGTTGTCCTGGAGAACCCCTTTCGTCTTCTTCTCTAGGAACGGGGGACTTCACTAGAGAGCTCTCCAAATCGAAGTCGGCCATCTCCGACAAAACCAGCCACGACGGTGATGGCCTGGCCATGGAAACGTGACCAGTCCCGGCCTTCTTCGGCGACGAGTTCTACATAACACAAAAACCCGTTGCTGTGTTGCCTTTTCTTTCCTTTTTCTGTTTCATGTAAGTCTAACTCTTGCAATCATAGCAACAAAAAATGAGGTCTCTGTCTCTTTCTTGCAAGAAAACTGTTGCTATTTGAGTTTTGAAAATAAGTAGTTTGGAAGGAGATTTTTCTGTTTCGTTTTCTGAGTTGTTTTGTTTTACTTGTTAGCAGAAGTCTAGCACATAGCAACAACCTTCTTCTTCTAAAAAGTTATCCGAGTTTAGATAATTTATCAGAGTTTCTAAGAAACTCAGATAAATTTGCCAAGAACTCAAACAAATTTTACAGAAACTCTGATAAACTTGACAAAAACTCAGATAAATTATCTGAGTTTTTGGCAAATTTATCTTTATCCGAGTTTTGGCAAGTGAATGGTGAGGATTGAGGGAAACCGGAAACTACTCTTGCTAGATTCAACCACTGGTCTTGGCATTGAGTTCCATCACTACCAAATCTAAATTCCACAAATAATGGGCCACAATTTGTTGATGAATTGAAGATGCAGGTTTAATTAGAACCATTAATTTTATTTTGGTTTTCTAATAACCGTCCAACTACCTCGTATGTCTGTGGGGTGGGGCCATTTGATGATTAATGATCAGCTACATGCCCACCAAAAAGGTGAGGAATACCAAGTGGTAGGTGCAAAGTAGAAAGGAAAGTCCGCATTTTTGTGGTGAATTGTATACTAGAAATAGGCAACTAATTGCAAGGCCACCTAAAAGTTAAAAGTTCAGTGTGAAAGATAGACGAGGTCAAACTACAATTTTGTTCCTTCTTATGAAAATGTGTAAGAGATGAATAGATTTGGATCCATTTCAGTCCCAATCAAATGATCATAGCCTTTAATCTCATGACTCAAAATTCAATGGCTATATATATGAAGGAGAGTTGTTGTGAAAAAAGCACAGTGAGTAATGTTTAGACGATTGTCCAAGAACTCAGAAAAATCGCACAAAAACTCCGATAAATTGGACAAAAACTCAGATAAATATATGAGTTTTTGGCAAATTTATTTGAGTTTTTGGCAAATTTATCTTCATCTGAGCTTTGGCAAATTTATCTTTATCCGAGTTTCCGAAAACTAAATCTAAGTTTCTGATAAATTTATCTTCGTTTTGAAAATTTTAATTGAGTTTTTGAATAAATCTGTCTGAGTTGTTTGGCAAATTTCTTTGCGTTATATGAAATCTATTTGTGTTTTTTTTTATCTTATTTGTGTATTTTGAAATTTATTTGTGTCTATTCAAATTTATTTGCGTGTTTTGAAATAAATTTAATTGAATTATTTTGCGGATTGAATGACGCTCTGTATGTTTTTTGAAGCAGTTTTGAGCGTAGCGCTTTTGCCGACGTATAGAGGGGCATTTTTGTCTTTTTGTCTGTGTCAGTTTTAAATGAGGACTGCCGCCACTATGAGAAAGTATGATGGACCCTAGGCTATAAAACGTAATGTCGAGGGACTTGTCGCCAAATGCCTCTTAAAATTTTAATTCAGAGGAATCATGAGAGGCAACTCATGTGCATATCTTTGGACGTTAATTGTTGTTTTACTTCATGTTAGAGAATTTTAAAACCTCAAATATGATGTCTACCATTCACTCCCAAAGTAACCACCATATAGCATTCTCAACCAATTCTTGTTTCATCAAGGTGGTGCTTAACCAATTCTTTTTTCATCAAGGTGGTGCCTAACCCTATAATCTTATTTATTTATCGGGTTTGTGTCCATCCTTGCAACAAATGAATACTTTCTTTTCACTACATTGTTTGGGTTTCCTGGCTTGCATTATGCTTTCAAATGCTAAAAGCCCCAAATTAGTTGTCAAAGTTGTAAGCATCTTCCAATGTTTCATATCCTCAGTTATGGGAATAGGGTTTTGTTTTGTTTTGTTTTTTGTTTTTTTAACCAAATTCTTATGTGGAGGTGATGAACTTACAGTTCTGTCGATGGCGACCTGTGAGGCCTACTGACCACAAAATATAGGTGAGGTTACGTACGTGGAATAAACACTACTTGGTTGCTTTAGATAAGACTAACAATGAGCAGTTGAAGCTGATTTTTAATCTATCAAGTCCTATAAAAAAAACTGGGAAAAAAGGTTTTTCAAATTTGGACCAGGACTCGAACGTACAACGTCAAAGTTGTTTGTGAAAATCTTCCATTCTATTTGGCAAAAAGCTATTTTTCACATCACTCTTTAAAAAAAGATTCTCCTAGCCACAACACATGAATTGCACAATTAATGGCGAGGAAGAGGGTAAAAAAGGTTATTTAGTGGCTCAAGGTGTGTGAGAACAAAGGGTTGCCTGATTGAGTACTCATCTTTTCACCTATTTGCTTAATTAGAATTCGATCCCTAAATTTTTATTTTCTGCGGGAGCAATTTTCTTTCCCAAAATTAAACGTGCTATTCTTGAAAAAAAAATTAGTGTGAAGGGGTGTAACGATCATGGGTGGGCCCAAGTGGACCTCTTGTGGGCCAGGCCATTGATCAAATGAAACCTGCATGGTCTCCTTGCATACTTTTCTAAGACAAGCACGTTATAGTTGTGTTAATGAAATCATGTCTACCGGAAATTATAAGAAGTTTGCACTCCGAAAAAGTAAGGGCAGTATTTGAGAAACATGATATCCCTGAGTGGAAAGGTGTTGAGGAGTGGGCTCCACCCGATGGGCAATATTGAAAAGTATTTATGTCACCTCTACTAACACCTCAAGTTTTAGTAGGAATGGTTTTTTGAGAAAATTTAATATAGTATCAGAGCGAATCGGTTGCGAGTTAGAATCCAATGAAGGACGACTTGGTATTGAAAAAAATGTGCATTGCCAAAAATGTGCTCCATCGAGAGGAGATAGTGTTATTTACTAACTCCTCAAGGTTTTGATTGGAATGACCAGCTAAGGGAATTTAATAAAAGGGGCATCTCATCTCACATAGGCACCTACAAATCAATTATATATGGTTGATGTAAACAATTTTTTTTATTATACTTGATTGTTGTTGTTGCTTTTTTATTTATTTATTTATTTTAAGAAAAGGAATTCATTGAAAGAGACAAGAAAAAATAAAATAGGCCTCTTACAAAGAGACCAGGATGCCCTCTAACCACCTTGGGAATTTTCTAACCCAAACGAAATCAAGAATATTAGACAAACTCAATTTAGCCAAACGGTGGACAACTACATTAGAGGTCCTAGCAATATGAGTAAACTTAACAAAAGGAAAAGACCTAGAAATGTGTAGAATAATAGTAATAAGAGCCTATTTTTTGTGTGAAAAGATGACTTTTTTTTTAATCTATTTAAATCTTTCAGAGAGTTCAAATCGCTTTTTATAGAGCATCACATAAAAGAAATTGCGTGGCACGCTCGAATTTAGATTTTTATTTTGTCAATTATGTTTCAACTAGTCTTTTAGGGCTCGTTTGGCATCATTCCTATTCTGGAAATAGTTTCATGCTGAGCATGAGTTGTTCTAGAACATTCCCATTCTTAGAATGAATTTAGTAAAACTTGTTTGGTAACATTCTCTCAAAATTTGTTCTAAAGGAATAAAATTTGAGAACGTGTTTGGCAACGTTCTTGGAATATATTGTACTAATAATGGACAATACACTCATTCAAGATACATAAATTAAAAATAATAAATTAATTCCTAAAAAAAATATTCAATAATATATATTTCACCCATTAACTTTGGACTAATTTAAATATAATCATTCAACTGAACATAAATCAGTCTCCTCATGCACAATAATGTGCAAATAGTGCATCTGCTATTTCATCTCTTACGCGTGCAATCTCCTGTCGTCCTTGTGCCGTCCCTATTGATAATGGTACTGATGGACCAATGTCAGCAACATGCTCTCCATCATTATCCTCAACTATAAAATCCTCATTCTGGAACCGAATAAAATCTCTATCTCTTTGCATTTCCATCTTTATGAAATTATGAAGTGCACATGCAGCAATTACAATTTGTCTCTGTCTGCGTAATGAATAAGGCAGCATGAGCTTTAAAACGGGGAATTTTGCCTTCAGCACACCAAAACACCGCTCAATGATGTTTCGCAATGATGAATGTCGATAATTAAATAACTCTTTCTTTCCTACAGGCCTTCGTCATCGTCCACGGTACTGTGATAAGTGATACCGCTCCCCTTTATAAGGCATAAGATATCCCGGCATACCAGTGTAGCCAGAGTCAACAACATAATATTTACCTACAACAACATTTAAAATAATATTTAAATCATATTTGAAAGCAATATATATGTGTAAATGCGTGAACCATATTGATTCATTAGCCATAAGAAATTCTGACTAATAAAACTTTCCTCTTCATCAGATGACGTATCAAAATTTGACGAACTCATTGTACCTGGGTGCATTATAACCATATCAATAAACAAACACACATGAATTTAAGTTCAAAGTGAGCTGGGAAAGACAAACACTGCTCTTTGTCTATTACCCTTATATTTAAAGTTGACAAGTGTCATGCCAGCATTATCTACTGACGATTTCTCTACAGTCAATTTCTCTACACCTAGTAAAGACTTGCAAAATAGTTAACTCACCCAAGCAATACAAAATATCTTCCCAATAAATTAGTGTTTGTAGTGAAAGCTAGCTGTCAATAATGCCAATGAAGATCTATTTATGGAGGTGAAGTTAACTGGCCTCCATACGTCACGCATGCATGACAGCAATGTCTGCCATTAAATTGTTGTGTCATAGAAGTTGCAATTTACACTTCTGAGGGAAGGGCTACATAGTATGGTCCGGCCCACCACACTACAATGCATTGAACAACAGTCATTCAACATGGTTAGATTAATCATGACAGTCCACATTTTGGGTACGGTTCTAGTAATGAAAGAAGTGAAGGCAAGTGCTAGTCACATGACTATTTACCCCTGGGCATTACATTTACCCTACAGGTGGGGGTGTGGAGAGTTGATAGTACACTGTTTGACACCCAACAACTAATATAAAAATTAGAGTATTGTACACTAATAAATGAAGAGCACATGTTGAGAAAGAGACATTCATTAAAAAAACACTAAAGAAAGTCTCCTATTTCAAGAGAAATTATTAAAAAAAATAAAAATGGAGGCATGCTTTTGCAACGTCAGTCATTGTGAAAGAAATAAAATAATATAAAAATGAATTCCATCACATCCATTGAAGAGAGTAATATTAAAAAAATAGATGATGAAACTCGTCATACAAGGAGCACAAAGACGGACGAGGGGAGGGGGGCTGCAGAGAAGCTGAAACGTGAGTTGCAGAGAAGGAAACTCGTCAAACCGAGAAGGAGAAAAAAAAAAAAGAAGAAAACTACGCACCCGGTCAAAGCTACACTGAGAAGAAGTATTGCAGAGAAGAAGTGCAGATGCGTCGACGTTTTGGAGCAAGAGGATTTATACTACGATTGCTTGAAGTAGCGGGAGCGTTTTGGGCGGCTTTCTGTTTCGCGCCCCATCATTCCGGAACAAAAAAAAACGAAATCCGATCGTTCCGATTTTTTTGTGCTTATGGCGCATATTTCTGCGAGAACTTTTCGGGGAAATAGGTCTTCCGTTGCAGCCAAACACTGTTCCGGCGGTTATTTTCTATGAGAATGCAGAAATAATCTCAGAGACTGATGCCAAACGAGCCCTTAGCTGCCTGTGCGAGATGCTTCTCATTTTAGGGACATGTATGTGTATCTTATCATCCATGAAGGGCTTCACGGACTACCATATCTTCTCTGCAAGTCCATCAAAATGGTGTTGAAGGAAGATGCCCTTGTGGGATATTGTTTTGCAGCATTCTCTTGGGAAAGTTCATTGAAAAACTAACAACTGCAACTGAGTCTGGTAGAAAGGCTACCTCGCGTGGTAAATCTCCCAAAGGATGATTAACTGCAAAACAATTCGATTCCATGAGATTTTCATACATAAATTCTTGGCCTATCCAAGTAACAAAATGAGGAAAACTGCATGCTCACAATTTCAAAGAACTCAAATTCCCAATTATTTCTCTAAATTCTTGGAAACCCAGATTTTATCCTAACATTTTCTTTGGGGAACTTTCTCCTACAGCCTATGTGGAATTTCCACTGTGCCCCCTTTAATGCAGGGTCTCTCTTCCATGGATGGAAACTCCCACAGAGTTCCTAGTGGGACTTCCATAGGTGAAAATTTTTCGACATTTTCCTCGAAGGGCTCATTTGTTTGCTTGTGCTGAACTTCTAGGAATTCTATGGAATATCTTTTAAAAATGAGCAACAATTGAAGGTGTAAAAAAAGGTTAAAATCCACAAAGGGCTATCAAATAGTCCGCCCTCTGGGCAGGAAATGATTCCCACAAGTAAATCAAATTCTTGGAAAGAAAGGGACGTTCCATCTCCATCTCTACCATAATTCTTCATCCCTCGCCTCCTCAATGCTCCTTTGATCAAACCGACTTCACTGATTAATTTTCGTTTCACTGCATGATGCTAAGGTTATTTTATTTTCCAAAATAAACTCCAACAATTAAACTTGTTGCCCTTGGATTGCAATAGTTGAGTTTGCTAATGCTTCTGGGTCTAAACAACCATAGATCTGGTCAAACTTATAAATTTTAAGCAATGAAAAGAAATAGGTGAAGGATCTGATATGGTTTGCACTACAAATCAAACCTATGATCTTGATCTACGCATTAACAATGGATAATCTAAGATACTAAAAGCGTACCTTGTGCTATGATCTTGATGATGAGCGGATCTCTTTTCTCAAATAAGGTTTTCTCCTATCTCCCTTATCACCCACTCCAATATGCATAAAGTTGATGAGTACTTTTCAGATCTCATAAGTTAAGAGAGAAGACTGAAAAACCATATATATAGATAAGCCATAGAGAGATTTCTTCTCATCAAAGAAACTAATAAAGGCAAGTTTCCTTAATTCCCTCAAATTAGCCAACAAGAGTCCTATTTGATTGAGCTTACTAAAATTGAATCCAAGATAAACTTAGTAAAACCAAAAACCAAAGGGGAAAGTAACTTAAATTAGTGGGCTCAAACCGTGGGTCCCAACAGTGTTGCATATGTGGTCATGAGGACCACTCACGTCTAACAATCTCCCATTTGGTTTGAATGACCACACATATGTGATCTTCCACTTGGTCATGATAACCACCAATATTCAATCTACCTTCTGTTAAGTTTTATAAAATGACTCAACTTGGATTCAACATATTTTAAAATCCCGACGAGTGGCCACCCATTTGTAAAAACAGCCCAATCATTATTGTTTATGCTAATTCTTATATACTGTAACAAAATGAAACCAATAATGCAAGTCATGGCAGTCAAACATCAATCTTGCGACATAATTCCTTCCATGTACCACAACATTAGTAATTTCATTTAGTCAAGTCATAAATCAAGGAAAATAATAGGAGTGGATTAAAAATTCCTATTTATTGGTCCAACTGAAATTTATCTTGCTTTTCAATAATGAATTAATTGTGCACACAAAAATTAAGCAAGAGAACATAATCATTATTAATGAAAACTGATTAACAAGAAAATGTTTAAGTAAATACCATAAATCCTTTCAACCACATACATTAAGGTAACACAATGAGACCCATTGCTTTAACATGATCATTATAGGCCTCTGCCGGTAATGCTTTGGTTATAGGATCTGCAATCATGAGCTTTGTACTAATGTGCTCTATAGACACTAAACCATCCTGAACTTTCTCTTTAACGACAAGATATTTTATTTGAAAGTGTTTTGCAGCGCTAGAACTCTTGTTGTTGTTAGAGAAGCGAACATATGAGGTATTATCATAATAAATTTTCATCGGCTTAGAAATAGAATCCATGATCTGAAGCCCTGAAATAAAATTTCGCAACCATATAGCTAGATTAGTGGCCTCAAAGCATGCCACAAATTCTGCTTGAAATGTGAAAGAAGCAGTTGTAGTTTGTTTAACACTTTTCCACGAAACAGTCCCACTAGCATAGAGTTTTATCCTGATGTAGATCTCCTTGTGTCGAGACACCAGAAAAATCTGAGTCTGAATATCCAATCACTTCCAAGTGATCAGATTTTCTATAAGTGAGCATATGTTCTTTAGTCCATTGTAAATATCACATGACCTTTTTTGCAGCTTTCCAATGTACCATGCTAAGGTTAGACTGCTTTCCTAACATGCTAATTGCAAAATTGATGTCTGGACGAGTATAAGTCTGAGCATATAAAAAACTTCCTACAACGGAAGCATATGGAATATCTTGCATCTGTTTTCTCTCGATGTCATTTTTTGGACATTGATCTTTGGAGAATAGATCACCTCTTGATATAGGTGCCTTTCTTCCAGAACAATTCTGCATATTAAATCTTTCAAGAACTCTATTGATATAGGCTTTCTGTGAAAGTCCTAGAAGTAATCGAGATCAGTTCCTAATAATCTCGATTCCAAGCACAAAGGATGCTTCACCCATATCTTTCATTTCAAAATTCTCTGTGAGGCATTCTCTTGTTGCTTGTAGTAGGCCAAGATCACTAATAGCAAGTAGAATGTCATCTACATATAGGACTAAAATAATTGCTCCCACTGATCTTCAGGTATATACATTGATCAACAATGTTTTCCTTAAACCCGAAGGAGGTAATGGTATAATGGAGCTTAATATATCATTGCCTTGAAGCTTGTTTTAAGTCCATATATAGATTTCTTTAATCTACAAAGTAGTCTTTCTTTGCCTTTTTCCTCAAATTCTTCTGGTTGTTTCATATATACCTCTTCAAATAAATTCCTATTTAAGAACGTTGTTTTCATATCCATTTGATGTAACTCTAAATTGAAATAAACTACTAATGCCATTATGATTCGAAAAGAGTCTTTCGAAAAAACTGGTGAAAATGTCTCTTTATAATCAATATTTTGCCTTTGAGTAAATCCCTTAACTACAAGTCTGGCCTTAAGTCGTTCGATTTTGCGCTTTGAGTCTCGCTTGGTCTTAAAGATCCATTTACATCCTATAGTCGCAGACCCTTGAGGCAATTCGACGAGATCACAGACTTTATTTATTGATATGAATTTTAACTCTTCTTGCATGGCATCAATCCATTTATTCAAATCGTCTCCTTTAATGGCTTATGAAAATGCTACCGGATCTTCTTTAACACCTAAGATTCTTGAAGATAAACAATATAGTCATCCGATATAGCAGACCTCTTAGATCTTTGGGATCTTCTTAAAGCTTCTGGTTCTGCTAAATTTTGATTCGAATGAATATTATCTTCAATCATATCATTATGAGTGACATTCTCATTTAGTAGTGCATCTGGTATAGTAGGTTGTATTTCCATCGTATCGTTCCGAACGAAGTCATTTGGAATACTCACGCTAATCGTTTCAATCGGTACATGAATAGGTATCCGATGTTCTTTAAATACTACATTTCGTGGTGCATTGCTCCCACTAATGTCATCATTTTCTATGAATCTGGCATTTTCGGTTTCTACAATTCTAGTGATATGAGTAGGACAGTAAAATCTAAAACCTTTGGACCTTTCAGGATATCTAATAAAATACCCATTGATAGTCCTAGGGTCCAATTTTCTCTCTTGTGGGTTATAAATTCTATCTTTCGCTGGACAACCCCAAACATGCATATGTCCTAAATTTGGCTTTTTACTTGTCCATAACTCGTAAGGAGTTTTAGGAACATTCTTAGTGGGTACATGGTTTAGGATATATACAGTTGTTTTTAGGGCTTCTCCCTACATAGAGTCAGGTAATTTAGAATTACTTAACATACTCCGTACCATTTCTATAAGCGTTCTATTATGTCATTCAGCCACACCATTTTGATGTGGGGAGCCAGGCAATGTATATTCAGCACGAATACCATGACTTTCCAAGAATTTCTCAAATGGGTCAGGATTTTGACCCAATTCATCAAACCTCCCATAATGCTCTCAACCCCTATCAGATCTCACAACTTTCATTTTTCTGTCTAACTGTTTTTCAACTTCAGCTTTGTAGATCTCAAAGGCTTTTAAAGAATCTGATTTCTTATATAACAGGTAGACATATCCATATCTAGTGAAATCATCAATAAAGGTGATAAAGTATTTTTTACCACTATAACATGGTGCAGGAAAATAACCACAAATATCTTGTGGATTAATTCAAGTGGTTCTAAACGTCTTGTGGCCTTATGTTTATTGGTGTTTTTCGTCTGCTTACCTTTTATCAGTTTATACAAACACCAAAATCAGTAAAATCTAAGGCTCTTAACACCCTGTCATTTACTAATCTCTCTTGAGAGATGTGTCCTAGCCTTTTATGCCACAAAATCGAGGAGATGATTCCTCTCTTAATACCAACATTCATAATATTATTCCCATGCAAGGTAAGTAAGGAACTAGCAAAATATGGATCCAAATTCAATTTATAAAGACCATCACATAAAATACCACCGCCAATTAAAACTTGATTCTTATAAATACTCAAAGTACCGTGTCCAAAAGAGAAGGTATAACCTTCTAAATCAAGTCTAGATAAAGAAATTAAATTTCTACTAATCGTAGGAACATAAAAAGTGGTATTAAGGTTCAACTGGAATCCAGAATCAAGAATTGATCTGCAAGTCCCCACCGCTTTCACTTCAGCCTCTAGTCGGTTTCCCATAAAAATGATTCTTTAATCATTGTTTGGACTCCAGCTTGAGTGAAAGCCCTGCATGGAATTTTCCACATGAACAGTGGCACCAGAATTAATCCACCAAGTATTTGAAGGAACATCGAAAAGATTTGTTTCATAACAAACAAAAAAGTTATTTATACCTCTAGATTCAAACTATTTCTGTCTCTTCAAGCAGTCTTTCTTCAGATGTCCCTTTTTGCGGCGGAAGAAGCACCTTGGTTCACTACCTTTCTTCCTCACTTGGTCAGTCGAAGCAGGTTTCCTGCCTTTTTTTTTTTTAGACCTTTCTTTCCCTTGGGATATGTTTTCTTGTTCGAAGGGGTGTTGGAGATGAAATTTACTTTGTGTAACTGGCCTTCCTGCCTAAGTCTACCTTCTTCTTGGACACACATTGAGACCAACTCATTCGTAGTCCATTTTTCCTTATGAGTATTATATGAAATTTTGAAAGGCCCAAATTGAGGGGGCAAGGAGTTCAAAATAAATTGGACTATGTGATTTTCAGAAATTGTCATTTCCAGAGAGTTGAGTTGGGCCAGTATATCCCTCATCTCCATGATATGTTCCCTGATACTGCTATATCCATCATATTTCATTGAAGATAATTTGGCAATCAAAGTAGCTGCTAAAGTCTTATCAGATGATTGAAATTGTTGCTCCACAGATTCAAAATAGGCCTTTGCATTTTCATTACCAGGATAGAACCATGAATATTTTTAGCTATGGATCTTTTGATCATCATAAGGCATAGACGGTTGGCCTTGATCCATTTTTCATAATATGCTCTCACAACTTAAGAGCTATTTTTAGTAAGATCAGCAGGTTTGGGTTCCATAATTACAATGTCCAAGTTTAAGCAGCCTAAGGTTAATAAAAGTTTATCTTTCCAATCAATAAAATTTGATCCATTTAACATTGGAATGCTTGAGAGATGTCCATTCAAGGTAGTGAGAGTCAATGCTTGAATATAAAGGGCAAAAATGCTCAATTACTTTAATGCTTTGAGTTCATGCTAAAACATTAATCCAAAATGATTCGGTGCATAAATGAAGCATATCTGGTGAGTGATCCAGTTCATCATCAAAGTACCTCATTTGGGTCGAGACTACAACATGCAAGCAGATCGCTTGTGGAGGAATCATATCCATCCATAGAGCTAATGAGATAGTATGAACGTAATTAGCTAGGCTTTATACCTTTGGGTATAGGAACCAAACCAAATGGGTACACATATCAAATTACCCTAGTCCGATCTTATAATTATTTGAGTGGCGATCGAACCTTTGGGCCGATCCTCACTCTCATAATTTAGGATCGCAAGTCTAATGCTATTATCCTTACAAAAGAAATAGTGTTAAGGGTCTTAAATTTCAATTGATACCTATAAGTTCTTCATAATTGGGCCACTTTGGTGACTACCACACTATTTAAAACTATGAGTCTCAATTGAATTAATAGCATTTTATAAAAAGACATAAAGGGGTCTAATTTAAGTTGGTTATTATGTCATTAGTGGTGCCTCTAAAAGATTAGGTTACGCTTAATTTATATCATGTTGTAGTTATCAAACATCCAACAAAAAAAAAATATTTACATGGATATAAATAAAATTGTGGGCCCTAAGCATACGACCCAAAATAGGCAAACCCAATAAAAGTGACATAATGAGACCAATCTAGGCAATTAATAATCAAACCCACTAAAAAGAAATTGGAATAATAAAAGCACAGTAAAATTACAGCAAACAAACTTAATTATCACATTTGAGCATCCCTTATTTGTAATTTCATAAAGTCTGAAATCGAATGAATGGTCTCAAATTAATAAAAAAAAACATGCCCAACTACGAAAAGTTCACAAAAAATGGTGACCATACTTTCCCATATACTCCAGACCACCGGACACCTCATCCCCATCTTGCCATCTTCCCACGGCACACTCCAAATAAGAACTCCTGACCTGGGATATTTAAACTGCTGCCATTGTGGGCTCCACTGATCAAGACCCAGATCAGACCCCACCATCAAAATCGCACAACCTCGTACGGCCATTGGAGCGGACCCAATCCACTATCAAGTCATCTAGTGGGTCCCATAACAGCCTATCGCCCAACTGATTTTTATTTTATTTTCTTTTACAACTGACGCCTCCCAGATTGTAGACACATGATGGTGAGCCGAAACGGGACCCATTGCTTATGGGACCAGCAACAGTAGGGTCGCCCCTGAGTCCCTTACCAGATGTATGGACTTTGATCCGACGTCCTGTGGCCATGGGATCCCACAATCAAGGTTGATTAAATTATTCTCCACGGGATGAAAGTATAGAGTTCCAAATTCTGCATTGGACCTTCCTCGGTTCCATATCCTTTGCAAGAAAACATTACCCCAAGTATTGTTCTGATCGAAAGGTCCAATTACCATGATGAACCGAGAGATTTGCACATTCACTGTTGTGATACATGGTCTGATTTTGTCACAGGGTGAGTAATGGTCGACAACAGTAATACTAAATAAAATAAAATAAAATTTGATGGAATCATTCACAATCTCCGATCACATTAAAAAATCAAAATAGCTTAATAACTTTAACACATGAAAAGGGCATCAAAGGATTTCTGCATGCATTCAACATGCAGATCAAGAAAGAACACAAGTACTGAAATCGAAAATTTAGAACCATATACAATTAGATCATAATTTTCTACTCACCATAATTGATCTAATTTGAGATCTTGATTTATTTGAGATACTTATCCATAAAAAAAAATTCAATTTAAAAGAATGTTGAATGCATAAATCACAACCAATTGCTCTCGTACCAATTGAAATATCTGATATGGTTTGCTGTACAAATCAAACCTAAATTCTTGATCTACGTATTAACAATGGATAATATAAAATACTAAAAGCGTACATTGATAATCTAAAATACTAAAATCGTATATTGCGCCATGATCTTGATGATGAGAGGATCACTTTTCTCAAATAGGGTTTTCTCCCATCTCCCTTATCACCCACTCCAATATGCGTGAAGTTGATAGGTACTTTTAGAGATCTCGTAGGTTAAAAGAGACGACCGAAAACCATACACATATATATAGATAAGTCTTAAAGAGATTTCTTCTCATCAAAGAAATAACCATATATATAGATAAACCCTAAGAGATTTCTTCTCATCAAAGAAATCTAATAAAGGTAAGTTTCCTTAATTCCCTCATTAGCCAACAAAGAGTCCTATTTGATTGGGATTATTAAATTTGAATTTAAGATAAACTTGGTAAAACCAAAAACCAAAAAGAAGAAGTAACTTAAATTAGTAGGCTCAAATCGTGGGTCCCAACAGTGTTGCACATGTGGCCACGAGGGCCACTCATGTCTAACAACAAGAATATGTTCTATTAGCTGAGGACATAGTAATCATGATCTTTCCACAGAAGTCGATGTATATATAAAAACAGAAACAACAGAGACCAAACCAGTAGTGATCTAATCCTTGTTCAAAATACCAGCCTCTTGATAGCATTCAACACTGTCAGCAATGGTCTCTTCTAATGACCTGCATTCCCAACCCAACCTCTTCAATTTCTCTGAACTTGGCTTTGCTTCTGGATCCACCTCTATGTAACTGTCAAAGAAGAAAAAAGGTCTAAGAGATTGAGATCCCTCTAATCATAATCAACATCTCTAAATCAGTTAAGATACCTACTTTTTAGGATAGTTATAGTCGGGGTACTTGCTCTTCAACTTTTCAACCAAACTGCGAATTTGAACAGAATGCGGGGCACAAATGTATCTTCCAGATGCTTCTTTCTTCTTATACACCAACAGCAGTGCTTCAGCTACATCTCGGACATCCACGATTGCCCAAATTCTGTTTTCTACTGTCTCAAATCGCCCTTTTTTAAAAAAAAAACGAACGAATCAAATCAGTAGAAGGAAAAACTACAGTCGTTGCCCTTATGCTACAATCAGATGCCATGTAATCAGTTTTCATGAAGGCCATGGAGGGTTTCCATCAAAATCAATTGGTAGTGTCTTTAATCTGTATGATTTTACCTTCCAAACGACAAACCTCATACATTATCTACTACTTATATATATATATATATATATTATAAAAGAGAGCAAGACGCACAATTTTTTACTTTTTTTTCACTACACACTTGCCCAATCAAATACAAGATGTGGCCCCACTTAAGAAAATAATAATAAGATTATAAAAGAGAAGAACTTGTGTGGGCCCCACTTAGATAATAATAATATAATCTATATATTATTATTACCCTTCTAAAAGAGAAGAACTTGGGCCCCACCTATATAATAATAATATAGTCTATACATTATTATTATTATTATTACTATTTCTCTATCTCTATATCTATATCTATATCTATCTATATCTATATATCTATACCCTTATATAAAAGAGAGTAAAGTATAATACTTTTTCACTATACACCTACCCAATAAACTGCAAGATGTGGGCCCACTTAGTATTCTCTATCTCTCTATCTCTATCTTTCTATCTATCTATCTGTCTATCTACTCTTATAAAAGAGAACAAAATGACAATGCTTTTCACTACACACCATGTCCCACTTATAATTTTCACTAAAGTGTAGTACTTTTTCACCACACACATGTCCAATAAAATGCAAGATGTGAGCCCCACTTAGTATGATTATTTTTCACTACAAACCTGCCCAATAAAATGCAAGATGTGGGCCCCACTTTGTATTATTATTATATATATAGATATTCCCAATAAACTGCAGGATGTGGGCCCCTCTTAGTATTATTAGTTTTCACTATACACCTGCCCAACAAAATGCAAGAAAAGGAATCAAGTTTATTTTACTTACTACCTTTTTGGTGTTCAATACTTATAATTTTGTGGGCACTTTTAAATACTTCGTCATTAGCTTAAAAATCAGTTTAAAAGTCGCAACAAAAGGTATTAGCTAGCTTGCTACTTTTGTTATTGTTGCTGATGGCCAATTGGTGGTTGTGTTATAATTCAAATATCAAATTGACTACACACGAGAGAATTAACATTCTCTTTTTTTTTTTACTTGAAACAATGCTAATTGTGCAAATAGTTTCTATTTATTTATTTACCTATTTTTTTTTTATGGAAGTAAAAGATACTTGAGTGGTATTTGTATTTGAAATTTGAGAATTAAGAACATCAGAGAGCTTCGGGAGGTTTCCAGAATATATGAGATTATTTTCTTTGTACAGATGTAACCCTTTAATCTTTTGTGCACTAACCTTAAATATTTGTAATTTGATGTTCCTTCAGTTGTATATTATTTATTATGGCCTTTGAAAAAGGTATAGGACCTCCAAAACTTATAAGCAAATCCCATATATTTCTACGTTTGCATTATTGCTTTATGTTTAGTTTTTTCTTTTTCTTTTTTAAGAAAAAAGCAGCAATTGACAAAATATCATAAATAAGAAAGTGAAATGTACAAACTTAAACTCATTTTATGTCCGCCCTGTTTTTTTCTCTCTTTTAATGAAAGTTACCATGAAATTTTTTTTTTAATATTCTTTTCCCTTTTGCTTCATGTGTTTGTATTTTATTTAGTTAGAATAATTGAGTTTTCAATCTGTCATAATAGTTGTATTGATCTTGATTTATACCCCTGTTGGAAGAATAATCACAAGTTGGATAATGTGATAACTACTACTAAATATTGGTTCTCTTCTAATATTAATGATTGCTAAAGATAATTCCATAAATGCAATTTAGTGGTAGGTCTTATAGATTGCTATCGTAAAATTATTGTTGTTCTGTATAATTTTTTAGTTTCTTAATATAAAACTTTTGTGAATTTTTTTATTATAAAAGGGCATTTCAAGGGCATGAATATATTTATTTATTATTGCTCTTACTCATGAGGTTTGAATTGAAAAACTTTGATCATTTTCTAACACATTTATTTCTTTCATCATTGCAAGCTTCTTCTTCTTTTCATATATTTCAATGAAACGTCATGCATTTCCTTAAAGGAAAAACGAGAATCTCATAAAAACTGCTTGTTATGCTAGCTTTACTACTAACTTCAGAGTCAATGAATGAAGTGATCGTTTTAAGTGTAAAAACCTAAAATAAGTATTTGGTGCTGAGCTGCAACAAATTCAATTTATCTTTGTTCATTTCGAATTTTTCTTACTTTGATCAGCACTCCCATCCTCTATACAGAACATAGCAGAATAGTTGATCTAGAATACCTAGGTTACATTCTTATGCAATTCTTAAGAGGAAGGTTCAATTCTTTTGCCAGATTTGTATTTGTAGTTTTTTATTTTTTGGTATTTTTTTCCCTATGGATATCTCTATTTGTGAGCTTCCATTTAACTAAACTTCTATGATTACTTTGTATTATTATTTTCTTACTGGGTATAAAATATAGCACTTTATATCAAGTAAAAAGAAGATGTTGACTTTAGGAGAGGTATTGCCTCTTTTTACCTGATAGTGGTCCGTCTTATAAAATAAAATAACGCACATGTTAAATACTAATATTGATCAACATGTGTTCTATAAATCTTACTCGTCAGAGTGCATATAATAGTTCCACCATTGTTGATTCTTGTCGCTTGAGGACAAGCCGGATTACTTCATTATTCTTGACGATCTGTGTGAGATGTTATTCTTCATTGTAAGTTAAAACTAAAACCACCATCTCAGTTTTTTTATTCTGATGTCCTTAGGTAGGATATAATTATTTCTTTTCCCTTAATAGAATCTGATTTTGTAGTGAACATATAATGTTCATGGTAATTGGTTAAAACGGTAAGCTCATCTGGTTCTTAGTTTTTATTTTTATTTTTTATAAAACTGTAGGTTAACAATTTGACTATGCTTTTGACTGGACTCCAACTTTAGCAAGTCAAGTCTACCAAGAAACTGATAAGTCGACTTGATAAATTAAATAATGTAAATTTAAATTTCTTAGTACACATTCATGATAAAATATCTAGAAATATGTGATTTATATCCTCAAAAAGTTCTATAAATTTCATATCGATGGTCTTTTGAGATCTCATTTTTCTCATTATATCATCGTTTTATTGTTTTCAAATGTATATGAAAAAAGTATTGTCAGTTGTATTTGGACATTACACGGGCATTGCAATTTACAATCACTCATTTTCTGTTGAAAGTTGATTTTTAAATGTATTTCAGCTTCTGCTAAATTTTTTAAAAGCTTTATTTTTTAAAAATTTTCTTAGTAAAACTGTGTGTTCGGTGCACGTGCATTGCATGTGTAGGGCTCCACTAGTTCAGAGAAATAGAAGGAACGAATTATTATGATACCACTATAGATTGTCCAACCCCTCAAGATTTTTTACAATGGACAGAGTCCATAGTCTCTAGAGCTTTGAATGTGGGCCAACAAAAAGACAGTCTAACAAAAAAAAAAAAATTTGTATAGAAGCAATTCGCATTCAATGTAAACTAAAAATGGGCCAAAGATGGGACAGATATGCATGCAGCCACTGTATTTGTTGGTTTAAAGGATGCAAACTGGATGGGTTTCAGTGGGGTGGATTGCAGACCCAAATTTGGACCTGATTATGTTTTGAAGACATGTACCTGATTATGGACCTGAATACCAACTTGATTGTCAACAATTGCTGGTATCGGACAATTAGGTAGATGTTGGCACTGGGCCCCTGGCCCATTATTATCTATAGTTTAGAATGGCTCAAGCCCAACTAAGAAATAACGTATACTGGAATGCACCATATGAAAGTGGACCAACCCGATGGATACTAAAAGTGGACCCAATTTTTGAATGGAACCAGCCCTAGTCACTGTCTCACCATAGTGTCCAGTCAAAACAAGGGCCTTCCATAAACTACCATAGGACCCTGACTTGGAAAGGCAAGAGCTATGGGTAGTGGCGGACCCAGGATTTTCGTTAAAGGGGTGCAGATCTTAATTGGTAGTTTGGTTTTGGGGGCAACTCAAAGATTTTCATGTGGATTTTGAGAGTGGACCCACAATTTTTATTGAGTTTTTTAAAGTGGACCTAGAATTTTCGATTTTGAAACCGTACCGCAGTCTGACGGGTGTGATTGCACCCTGGTGCTTGTATGTGGGGCAGGGTCTGCACCCTGGCTATGGTCTCCGCTTGAAATGAAAATAATCACAGCAAAGTAGTAGGGCGGCTCGACTATTGGGCGAGAAAAACCCTGGCTATAGGCCCCCAGAAAATAAGGCCCAATAAAAATCATTTTTTCAAATTCTAAAAAAGCATTCAAGCAACTGTCATAATTTTTTGAGATAATTAGCGAAAGGTCCCTAGAATTGAATCTATCCAACCTCCAGTCCAAGCAAATTCTTTTTAAGGGCTCTGGTCCAAGCAGCTAGACTGTTTGCAGCCAGAGGTCATTGGATACAATTTACATGACTAATTTGCCCTCTTCCAACTGTTTAGGTATCTAATTTTGAAATTTCAAATTTCAAATCTTCCATTCTCCCCCTCATTACTTCAAACCGGACAAGGGTCTTCTTCTTCAGAGATCGATCTCAACCGATTTTTGCACTAGCGACGAGCAGCAGCACACAGCGTCTGAGAGTTTGCAGAGAAGGACATCGTTGATTTGTGCTGGGCCACCGGCAGTTTGAAGAGGATCCGGACGATCAGTTGTAGAGAAACTTGGATCGTGGCCTTCTTCTTTGCTTCGATCTCAACACCGGTAGTTTGCAGAGGACCTGGACGATTTGATTTGCAGAAGTTCGGCCATCACAGAAGAAGACCGAAACCCGCTTCAAAAGCAGTTCCTGTTCTCGGCCGCCATTGCCGGAGAAGCAGTCGATGAGGAAATAGATCCAAATCTTGCAATCGTAGATTCCTCATCGCTCTGGATCCCTCACCGTTCATTGCCGGAACTGAAGAAGGAAGACTTGGGTCGGACTGATTCGCACGGCGCCGGACAGCAGTTCGGGCGGCCACCCCTATCCGAGAAGAAAGGCAGCAGGGCGGCCCTACAATTCTTGTTGCAATTGCTGTGAGATCAATGGAGCAGCAACAGCAAAATGCAGAAGAAAAGAGAGAAGAAGCAGCAAGGGCGGTTGTCTCTCTTGCAGAAGCAGAAGGAAGAAGAAGAGTAATTGGGCCAGTGTCAAGTACGGGTTACGTCTGACCTGACCCAGAATGAGACCCCTCTTCTCCACTTGCATGTGGCCAATCGATCTCACAATCAGCAGTAGATATGTGATGCAGCTTTTTCAAGATTTGATCTGATCTCTTCCGTGTTCCGTTGATCTGATCTCCTCCGTCCTCCATTGATTTGTCAAATTTATCTAAGTTTTTATCAAGTTTATCGGAGTTTTGAGTATTTTTTCAAATTGTTTTGAGTTTTGCACAAACTTATCTGAATTCTGGAACAAATTTATTTGAGTTCTGGACAAATTTAGCTGAGTTTTTAGCAAATTTAGCTGAATTCTGAACAAATCTATCTGAGTTTTTTACAAATTTATCTGAGTTCTGAAATAAATTTATTTACATTCTGGACAAATCTATCTGAGTTTTGGCTAATTTATCGGAGTTATGGGACAAATTTATCAGAGTTTGGACAAATTTATCCGAGTTTGTGGAAAATGTATTTGCGATTTTCTAAATTTATTTACATTTTTTTGAAATTTATTTGGATCTTTTGAAACTTATTTGGATCTTTTAAAATTGATTTTCATCTTTTGAAATTTATTTGGTTCTTTTGAAAATTATTTGCGTCTTTTTAAATTGATTTTCATCTTTTGAAATTTTTTAGATTTTTTGAAATTCATTTGAGTCTTTTTAAATTTCTCTATGTTCTTTTGATATTATAGCATTTTTTGAAATTTATTTTCTTTATTTCAAATTTATTTGTATTTTTTTAAATTTGTTTATGTTTTTTTAGAGTTTAATTTCATTTTTTAAAATTTTATTTACATCTTTTGAAATTTATTTTCGTCTTTTGAAATTTATTTACATTTTTTGAAATTTATTTTCGTCTTTTGAGATTTATTTGGATCTTTTGAAATTGATTTTCATCTTTTGAAATTTATTTGTGTTTTTTAAATTTATTTCATTTTTAGAAATTTATTTGAATTTTGTTTCCTATTTTTTTAACTTTATTTGAAAATCTCATTAGTGGAATTTTATTAATCGTGACTAATTTAATGGTAGAGGACCATTATTAATGGCTTATCCTACTAATCATGGAATATGATTTGAAGAAACGGTAAATTAGACAGTTTAGGTTTTCAAATTTGGAAAAATGATCTTTCACACTATAAAAAAAGATTGGGACCTAAGACAATAAAGTGAAATGTTCAGGGACCTCTCGCCGAATCCCCCTAATTTTTTTCTCCTAAGGCCCCATAATAGTAATTAGTATTCCATCTTGTTAAAGCTAACTTTTCACATTTAAACAAAGCATTAAAGCAAGTGTCATCATTCTTTTCTTCTATACGGTGTCTTTTTTAAATCCCAACAAATCTCAACCTAACCTCTTTTCCACCTCACCAGTGAGGTTTTTCAAATGAACGTTTCTCCACCAACGCTTTTCAATTTCACGTACTCTTTACTCTCTCACCCTGTGTCTTTCTTATAGATTGTCTTTCTCTATAATTACTTTTTTTTGTTTCTAAAGCAATCTTCTTTAAAGATTTATTGATCTGGTTTTGTCTTCTTTTTAATAATATGTGGATATATTCTGATAATATATGTTAATTAATCATAACCCACTAACTCAAATATAATTCATTTTTTTCATAATGGAAAAGCTGGATCAAATTTGAAATTAATCTACATCTACAATCTTTATGGCCAATAATGATAAATCACTAAATCAGGTTCTATTGTTTTATGATTTTAAGATTTTTTTAATTCCATGCTCGTATTGTATGTTTATTATAGTTAGTGTTCCTTTTATTTATAAATATTATTAGTTTTAATTTATAAATGATAAATGTATCTTTTAGAAAATACGAATTCAGATGCTCAAAACTTAAAGAAAAGAAAAAAGGAAAAAGAATAGATAATTTGAGGCCTCATTTAGAACTATCGCTTTAAGCCTCAAATTATCTTGAGCCGGCCCTGCAGAGTAGTTGTCTAACAGGTCACCCTATGACTTGTTTGTAGAAAAAGGAATCTACTATTTTGAAAGCTTCAAAGTTTTTTTTTTTTTTTAGAGGCAAGTACTCACACACCCACACACTTATTTCCTCCATTCATTCTTGGTTGTATATGTGGATGGAAGGTGCCGCACCAACTGAACGACTAGTGAATTCATGTGTGAAGGTTATAAATTGATCATTTAGGGGGATTGTGGGTGCAGGTGGGACTCGTACACTTGCAAGCGGTTGCTTGAAAATCTATGATACACATGCATACATACACATGTTCGATCGGAGTTAATACCAAAAGGATGCATGCTATAAAGCTAAGAACATAAAATCATTTAGCACAAGGAAATACCTTTAAATAGGTCAACAAAAAACTGAGTGCTGGTATTCATGGTGGGTTGCAGTAGTGGTCCGAAAACGTAAGATGGACAAACCGTTACAACGTCTAGCCCAGTGTTCTCTGCATACTTCAATGCCTCTCTTTCTGCGGTTGTCTTGGCAATACAGTACCAGTTATACCACACCTTCAGCAAGAAATACGAGTTTTAAGTAAAGCAGTATTCAAGTATTAAGAATTCCAAACCATCATTACCATAAAGGGGGGGCCGTTTGGTAATTTTACTTTTAAAATCAATGAAGTGAATTAAAACATCAAATCAAATCAAGAGGGAATAAAATATAAGTGGGTTATGATAGTACTTTATTTTTAGTTGTTTGGTATTAATTCTATTCTACTCTTTGTATGGAGAAGTAGAGGTTTTTTTTTTTTTTTTTCTGTGAATAAAGGTGATTGCTTTTTTACTTTTTTTTTAACCAGATAGAGGGAATTTTGAATTAAAGTGCTTTTGATGTAATATCTTGTCTGAAAAATGAAGGCCTGACTTTTATTATTCTAGTAAAGTGACAAACATGGCCGATCTATATGTCTTATTCTTCTCTCTCTCTCTCTCTCGTTTTTTTTTTCTCCGGCCACATTGGGGTACATAAATAGTCAAGCTTGATATTTTAAAGCTGACTATCCAAGGATCGTTTCTTCGGCATGTGTGAAAGTAATGTACAAACACCACTCAACTATGAGCGTGTTGGCGAAACACATACATTTCTTGCCTCCCGCTCCATTTCATGCACTTATATAACTTTTATAATATTGTGTGTACTTCTTTAATTTTGTGACAAATGTGCTTTTATTAATGATAATTTTGTCCATATAAATTGTATGGTATCACAAGCAATGAAGCATTCTAGACGATTTATTTGTTTAAGGGTCTAATTGGAACAATTTTTTTTTTTTTTTGAAAGAGCTAGTTGAATAAGCTCTATTTAACCCCAAGGGGTTGACCGAGTGGTCAGGATGACGAATCCTCTTTCTTCTGGAGCTAGAAGACCTAGTATCGATCCTTAATTCTCTCCTCTTTAGAAACCAAATGTTGAGTCTACTGATGCTACCACCTTACGGCCACAGGGGTTTTATCCGGCTTCTCTTTGGGCCCAAAGAATTAATCCAGCCCAAAGGGTAGGGAACCCTCCGTTAGCAAAAAAAAAAAAAAAAAAGCTCTATTTTAATTAGATTTGACTTACCAAATAGGCATTAGGGGGCATTTGGTAAACTCTAAAAATAAGCTACTATTTTACAATTTAAAGCTAATTTACAAATTTGAGCATTTCATAAACCTCCAATTGTGGTATTTTCTATTTTTAAAGCTTATTTACCAATACGAATCTTTGTCTCTAAAAAAAACTAAACAGGAGGGGTTGCTTTCTTATAAAGCTATTTTACCTATAGCGCATGGAGGCGGACACTACAAAAGTTATAAGTATTTTAGACAAGTATAACCTCATAAAATCTTCAAAACGATGCAAATGGTGGGTTCTATATTAATTTTTAAAAGATGACCCCCAATTAGCTCATGAAACGAGCTACTTTTATAATTTACTAACTAGAGTAATAGTGAATTAGAATGTTTTTTTACTTTTTTAGACCTTAATTGAACCGACTCTTATTAATTAGAGTAGAGTTTTCAAATGGCCCCTAAAGTTACTTATATTAATGAGGTCTTTTCAGTTTAGTAGTTAGATTAGGAACTAATTGTTGGCGGCATTTTCCTTAGATTTTGAAATGTTGTGTCGAAGCACCCCATCGAATTAATCAAACCGGCTTGCCGAACTGGGTTCAACTAGAACTAATTCCTTGAATAGTCTTATTAGATCCCCAGTTCCCTCCTCTTTAGGAACCAAATGTTGAGTCTATTGGTGCTACCACTTGAAGGCCACGGGGGTTTTACCCGGCTTCCCTTTGGGCCCGGAGAATTAGTCCAGCCCAAAGAGTAGGGAACCCTCCGTTAGCAAAAAAAAAAAAAAAAAAAAATAGCTCTATTTTAATTAGATTTGACTTACCAAATAGGCATTAGGGGGGCATTTGGTATAACTACACCAAAAATCGGAAATTGGAACGGAAAAGCGTTCCTAATCCTTCCGTTCCTAATCCGTTAAAGTGTTCCAATTTCCGTTCCAATTTGGATTAGGAACGGTTGGTACCAAATTGGAACGGAAATTGGAACACTTTAACGGATTAGGAACGGAAGGATTAGGAACGCTTTTCCGTTCCAATTTCCGATTTTTGGTGTAGTTAACTCTAAAAATAAGCTACTATTTTACAATTTAAAGCATATTTACAAATTTGACCATTTCGTAAACCTCTAATTGTGATATTTTCTATTTTTAAAGCTTATTTACGAATAAGAATCTTTGTCTCTAAAAAAATAAACCGGAGGGGTTGCTTTCTTATAAAGTTATTTTACCTAAAGCGCATGGAGGTGGACACTACAAAAGTTATAAGTATTTTAGACGAGTATAACCTCATAAAATCTTCAAAACGATGCAAATGGTGGGTTCTATATTAATTTTTAAAAGATGACCCACAATTACCTCATGAAACAAGAGCTACTTTTATAATTTACTAAACAGAGTAATAGTGAATTAGAATGTTTTTTTTTATTTTTTTTATTTTAGACCTTAATTGGACTGACTCTTATTAATTAGAGTAGAGTTTCCAAATGCCCCCTAAAGTCACTTATAGTAATGAGGTCTTTTCAGTTTAGTAGTTAGATTAGGAACTAATTGTTGGCGGCATTTTCTTTAGATTTTGAAATGTTGTGTCGAAGCACCCCATCACATTCATCAAACCGGCCTGCTGAACTGGATGCATTCTTTTTTACATTTTCCCATTCTCCCAATGTTTCTTTTACCCCCCCCCCCCCCCGCCCCCCCGCCAAGTTAAGTTTTCTGGGTCCGCCCTTGCGCCTGCCATTAAATATTTAAGAAAATTAAAAGATTATTTTTTTATTATTCTTATTTTTATTATTATTTGTTTTTGCATGCAACCATCCACTCCTTTGGTTCACATTCCAAATGAATCAACCTTGATTTTTTTTTTCTTTTTTTTTTTGCATAAACTAGTGTTGGGTGGTAGATTTTGAGTTTAAATTGTTACCTTACTTTCCCTGCAGTAGTCAATGTCGGTCCAACAGTCCTCATCCATGGGCTTATTTGGCGGCCAGTTTGGGTTTAACGTAACAGCACCAGTAGATGAGACGACAACTACCCTTTCTATTCCTGTCTCAGAACACACCTTGAGTACATTGAGTGTGCCCCTTACAGCAGGCTCCAACAATTCGGTCTGCATAAGTCATAACAATATTTAGCAAATCTTCTAAAGCTTAATAAAAAGTTTTGCTCTAATCACTTGAAACCAATGGGTAGGTACACCCACTGACTTTGAGGTCTGAATATGACGTCAACCAACCCATTAAGTTTTGCTCTAATCACTTGAAACCGATGGGTAGGTACAAATTAATTCAAACCCACTGACTTTGAGGTCTGAATATGACGTCAGCCAACCCAATTTAAAGCTCATTCAGCAGTTTGGGTTGAAGTTTTTACTTTCCGAATTCAATATAAGCCACTAACACCCTAATGATACCGAAGGTTTTTGGATTGATCTCTAAATCGATGAACCCAACAGCCCAATGTGTGCAAAATAATATAATACTCAGCAGAAATAAAATCAGAAAAGCAAACACCACAAGGACACCAGATAACACCAGTGATCCAAATTGGATTAATAATCAAGTACTATGAATCTTGCAATTATAAGACACTCACAGATCCCTCTCCAGAAAATTACTACCAAAGGACTGCAATTGCCTCTAATGTAGCTTCACGCCTTAACGACTTCACATCGTTGATAGTAACAGATTCAAATCCGCTTGACTCCTCAGATCTCTTATACGGGATGTAGAAGAAAATGTTCTTTGGATGAACTTTTGCAGTACTACTCTTCAATGGATACTCTAGAGATGAAGAATTCTCTCAATTGAGTTTTCTTACTCAGAATAATGAGAGAGGTGTTTCTTTATGGTAGCCTAAGAGTCTTATAAATAGGCTTAAGGACGTGCTTAAGGTTGCTAAGTTCATTAGGACGAAAACAAGTAGTTTGACCAAAATTAGAAATAAAACTTCTGATTTGCGCAAAACTATTTTGTATCGCCCGCTTGAGCGGATGAAGGTTCGCTCGAGCGGACCAAGATTCTGTTTGGCTTCTTGATGAAGTGCTCGATCGAGCAGGGGATGGTTCGCTCGAGCCGACCATCATTCTGATTCCGGGAAATATCATCCCTCTTCTCTTCTGAGATTTTCTTTCTTCTAATTTTTCCAGATTTTCTATCTTCAATGAAAAACAGAATCATAGTCTTTTTCCAAAAATAGGAATCACAACTCAATGAACTTAGAGTTTCGTCCAATACATGAATTAGCCAATACTAAAAAACCTAACAAAAATCAACGACAGGATCCCATGGTGCATATGGAATCCGGATCCCCAGAGGGTTTGACTCTGAAGAGTAGAAATCCATTGTAGGGAACACCAATTGAAAATTTGAGCTGCAAAAAATAAAGCCCTCCAAGCTTATGTAATTCACAAATTTCACCTAAGTAGAGGTTGGTAACATGATATCACTTTTTTTTTTTAGTCTGAGGGCATGACCAATTCATATTTGGATCAATTTACACCAAAATTGATTTTATTTTAAGCGCCTCGGATTTTCAGCGGCGAGTCCCACTCCTTTAACTCAGAATTTCTCATAAAGTCAAAGAATTAGAGGCAGACGACCCAGACTTTCAGACAATCAGTATTCCATATCATGTATTTGTAACTAACAGAAACGAGTGGGAACTTGGAATCAATCAAACCGCGGAGGAAAATCTTGCCTCTGGATTGGCCACACTGGATGGTGGAACTGGAGATGCAACGTGGAAGACTCCACTGCATCCCTCAATGGCTGCAAAGAGAGAATCGCAGTCCAGCAAGTCAGCCTTGAAGAGTTGTAAGTTCTCTTGGGCCTTCTCTAAGCTTTTCAAATGGTTGTTCTTTTCATCATCTGCAATTCATTTTCATGGAAATGAATAGGCCAAAAACAGTAACCTGATTGCTAGATATAAAGAAGAGGAAAAAAGGGGTACCTGGGTTTCTAACAGTACCGTGGACCCTGTATCCTTTTGAGAGAAGTAGCTTCACCAACCATGATGCCACAAACCCTCCTGCACCTGTTACACATACCCTCCCTTCTCCCTGTTCCATTTCTTATCTCTCTCGACTAGACCGAATATCCCAATTTGCCTGGTTGTTGTTCTGTCTCTAAGGAGGAAAAATACTACTGAGCCCAACATCTAATTTGCGGTTCCTTTATAATTTTGTTAGGGAGAAAAACAAGTCACATGTGGCTCAATAATAGGAGGACGACTTTTATATTAATTGCTGCGTATTTGGCCGCCACTATGGGAAGACCCGTGCTACAGCGTCCAACTGGGAGACTGAATTCGGGCCCGCTCCTGGAATCCAATGGCCTTTTTGGGGGATCAGGTCCGAATTCGGTCCCTCAATCGGGCGGGGTGGACTTTCTCCTATGGAAAACGGGTGGACCTGCGGTTCCACACAAGGAAAGGCTGTCAAATCAGCTACATCCCATCTCTTCTGCCCTTACATTTTCAATTAGAGAAAAAAAAAAAACTATGCCCCATTGTGCGACCCACTGGAATGTATGCCGGTTATGGGGGATAGTGGGAAGGAAATGTCTTATTGTGGATTAGATTTTTGGCAAAGAAATCAACTTAGTTGATTGATCACAGCGGTTCAGAAACATTATCTTTAATTATATTTTATGTTTATTGTTTTTGGGAATTCTATCCCACGAAGGATATGATTCGATTAATCTTCAAATTATGGTGAGTGACAATTTCTTTTTTTCTTTTTTTTGGTGGGGGCTGCCCGGGGGGGCGGGGGGGTGGTTGTTTTAGTTAGTGTGATGGGGTATGATTGATGATGCTCAATCCCACAAAGTAGTTAAAATTTTAACTTAGAGGAATCATGAGAGGCAACTTATGTGCATTTCTTTGGATGTTAATTGTTGTTTTACTTCATGTTAGAGAATTTTAAAACCTCAAATATGATATCTACCATTCACTCCCAAAGTAACCACCATATAGCACTCTCAACCAATTCTTGTTTCATCAAGGTGGTGCTTAACCCTATAATCTTATTTATTTATCAGGTTTGTGTCCATCATCCTTACAACAAATGAATACCTTCTTTTCACTATGTACATTGTTTGGGTGTCCTGGCTTGCATTATGCTTTCGAATGCTAAAAGCCCCAAATTAGTAGTCAAAGTTGTAAGCATCTTCCAATGTTTCATACCCTCCTTTGTCAATGAATACCCTATCGATGGTGACCTATGAGGCCTACTGACCCCAAAATATAGGTGAGGTTACGTACGTGGACTAAACACTACTTGGTTTCTTCAGATAAGACTAACAATGAGCAGTTGAACCTGATTTTTAATCTATCAAGTCTTATTAAAAAAATGGGAAAAAAGGTTTTTCTAATTTGGACCAGGACTTGAACGTACATCGTCGAAGTTGTTAGTGAACATCTTCCATTCTATTTGGCAAAAAGTTATTTTTCACATCACTCTTTAAAAAAATCTTCTCCTAACCACAAGAGATATGAGTTGCACAATTAATGGCAAGGAAGAGGGTAAAAGAGGTTATTTAGTGGCTCTGGGTGTGTGAGAATAAGGGGTTGCGCAGTTGATTAGATACTTTGCATCTCACCTAAGTGCCTTTAGAGTTCAATTCCTAAGTTTTTATCTCCCCCGGGAGCAATTTTCTTTTCCAAAATCGAGAGTGCAATTCATGAAAAAAAAAAGGTGTAAAGTGTAGCAGATCACAGGTGGACCCAAGTACACCTTCTGGGCCAGGCCATTGATCAAATAAAAGCAGCACGGTCTTCCTGCATACTTTTTTAAGATATAAGCACATTATAGTTGTATTAATGAAATCATTTGTCATTTAGAAATTATTAGAACTTTGCAATAAAAAAAAAAGGAAGAGAAGCATTTGAGAAACATGAGATGCCTCTCGTCTCACCCAACCCACTTACGGGTCAAATACGGTGAAACAAATCTCCGTTCTAAATCCTAGTAAAGTTGTGGATACACTTTCACATTCACATGTTGGCCCCATATCTACGCATCATTATAATTGAATATGTATCTTTCCTTAAGAAAAAAAAGACTTTTTAAAACAAGCAAGAGGGTGGCGCCCCCACAACGGGAAAACAGATCCCCTGTTTCGTCCAAACAGGGGAACCCTATTTTGATGAATCAAGGGTCACCACATGCGGGGGCGGAAGGGGGGCAGAGGAAAGAGAAAAGCAATTTCTCTTTCCTTCGCCCCCGCACGTATCAGTCCTTAAGTCGTCCAAACAGAGCTCCCTACGGGATTAGTCCTATTGGATCAATTAAACACCTGCAGACAAGGATGAAACTAAAATGGAGTTGGGGTATCCCCCTAGAAATTTGGAAAACCCCCCCTTTTAGTTGCGGAAAATTCAAAAGATCTTTTACATTATTTCCCTAAATGTTATAAAGTTTTTAGTTTTTCTAAATCACCCCCACCCCAGCAAATTTTCTGGTTCCACCCCTGCCTGAGGGATCCGGCATCATGAGAGAGAAAAAAAACTTTTTAAAACAAGCCATGTTTCCAAGCTTTCGGAATGTGAGATAACAATTTAACCCTTTAATCATCCAAATGCGTTTATGAAAATTTGAAATGTGAGATGACAATTTCACCATTTGTTCAATTGGTGTGCCCCAGGGAGGTATCTAGTTCACCCCTGTTTGTTTTGGTTGTTCATTCCATACACATGGTCCAAAAGTGACTGATAATTTTTGAATATCTAGTTCACCCCTGTTTGTTTTGGTTGTTCATTCCATAGACATGGTCCAAAAGCGACTGATAATTTTTGAAAGTTCAGATTAAATAAATCATCTTTTTTTGGCATCCTTTGTTGTTCTATTTAAAATGAAGATAGAAAGCTATTTTTTATTATTATTGTTGTTGTTATTGTTATTATCATTCTGCCAGTTTGTCCGACAACCGATGATTCCTCAAAGCAATCAGAGGCTATTTTTCTTGCTTTCAATTTTATTTCTTTTAGTGGAGCGCGTTTTTGTTTGAAAAGGGGATTTTTATCCAGTTAGACGTATTTTTTTGGTATATTCCAACTATCCAGCCCCTGTGAGACTCCTACATGCAATTTGTTTCGTTAAAAAAGAAAAAAAATCATATAACAGGTTCTAGTCAATAAGAACTTGAAGGTAAAAGAGACTTGCAATAAGGCCCATGCATTTAATCTCATGCAGATTAGATAGGTTTTTTTGTGTGGGCTTTAACCCATGTTATTCAATTTGATGGTTATGTAATGCTCGTGTCTGTTGTGATCTATCTTTCTCTCTGCTTTTCATTTTTGTTCTGTGTTAAACTCCCTGTCCAGAGTTTTGGAAGGATATTCAAATCCAAACAGCTTGAACTACAATACTATCATGGCCTTATACAAACACAATGCAAAGAAATTATCTCATATATAGAGAGAGTTCTATCCCATTGTGGCTATTGTAACCTATCTTCTATTTTTTTTCCTATGTTAAGACCATTAGTCCAGAGTCTTGAACAATATCCAAATCCCAACATCTAGAATCACAATACCAAGCATGGTCCTTATGCAAACACATCCAAAGAAAATATTTCATACACATATATATAGAGTTCTATCCAACCCCACCCTTCCCTGGTTTCCCTATTGTTATTGCTAAATAAATTAATATATCCAAGAACTTGACCCATTCAAGTATCAGAGATTGAAAAACCACAACACTTACTTAAAATCGAATCATATACTTGATTTGATAAATACTTTAGAAGAAACCATTACAATTACTTCTAAAAAAAATCTAGAACTAGAAAAAAAAATGGAAAAAAAATAAAGGGGAAAAACATAGAATTTCAGATTTGGCATCCATGGAAGAGACCGAAATTCAGATTTGTTTCATGAAAAATACTGAATTTCAGATCTGGCTTCAACCATTCCAAAGGCACCAAATAAAGACATTAGAAGAAGAAATGTAAGAGAGAAAATTTCTTTGGAAGGTGAGAAAATATGTAGCCGATACGACGACGATCACGCCGCATGAGACTTCCCAACACTCTCCGTCACGTGCATAGATCGGGACACTCTGATACCATGCAATAAAACATATACCAACCCAAAAGCTTACAAATATATTTAAGACATGTCAAGCCTATCACTTAGGCGATATGAGGCTTTTCAACAAAAAAAAAATCCATGAAAGAAGAGGCCTTTCAACAGCAGAAGGCATTCAGCCAACTTGGAGGAAGAAAAAAACTGGAGGGTGGTTGAAAATGAGTCCTTTCTTTTAAACCATTTTCCAACTTTAAAGAATAAGAAGAATTTCAGTTCTCATTGGAAATTATTATAATTTTATTTTTACTTGCATTCAGACAATATCTCTATATATCCGCTTGGTCGGGACTTCATCATCATAATTTAGGTGAAGGTACATATACACGGAGATAATTTAAATGCAAAAACAGAAGCAACAGAGACCAGACCAGAAGTGATCTAATCCTTGTTCAAAATACCAGCCTCTTGATAGTATTCGACACTGTCAACAATGGTCTCTTCTAGTGACCTGCATTCCCAACCCAACCACTTCAATTTCTCTGAACTTGGCTTTCCTTCTGGATCCACCTCAATGTAACTGTCAGAAGGAACAATAAGTGGATCTGCGAGATTTGAAATGCCTATAATGATAATCAACTTCTCTAAATCAGTTAAGATACCTACTTTTTAGGATAGTTGTAGTTGGGGTATTTGCTCTTCAACTTTTCAACCAAACTATGACCTTGAACTGAATGCGGTGCACAAATGTATCTTCCAGATGCTTCTTTCTTCTCATACACCAACAGCAATGCTTCAGCTACATCTCGGACATCCACGATTGCCCAAATTTGGTTTTTTATTGTCTCTAATCGCCCTTTTTTTCTCAAAGAATATATCCAATCAGTAGTAAGTAACAGGAAAAAAAAAAGTAGTTGCTGTCTCTTCTACTATCATAAGAACAATTTTGGGTGGCATGCAATTAGTTTTCATGAAGGAGATTGAGGGTCATTAACTGCAAATGTCTAGTTAAATGTGTATTTCCTTCAAAATCAATTGGAAGTTTCTTTGATCTTTACAATTTCTCCTTCTGAACAACAAACAGTTTTTTTTTTTTCAAAGAGAACAACAAACCCTTATGACACACTTCATACATTTATTCTATGGAATAGAGGGAATCAATCAATAGTTCCTCTAGATGATGCCACTATAGATTTTTCCCAATGGACAGTCTAGTGCTTTGAAAGTCGGCCAACAAAAAGACAGTTCAAAAAAAAAAAAAAAAATCGCATTCTAGGCAAAAAAAAAGAAAAAAAAAAGTGCCAAGTATTGGATGGATACGCATCCAGTCACTGTATTTGTTGGTTTTCAGGTCGTAAACAGATGGGTTCTAGTGGGTGGATTGTGGACCCAGATTTCGACTTGATTAAGTTTCAAAGACATGTACCTGATGGGTCCATAACAATTGTCCTGAATCCAACTTGATTGTCAACATGGGCTGATACCTGAATTTTGTTTTCGGTCCGGTTCTTTCGCATGGTTGGGTAAACGGTGGCCCTGGCTGGCCCATTATTGTATGGTTTAGCATTTTGTAAGAAAGATGAGTCAATTCTTGGTGGGTTGGTGAAACCTAATCTAGACATCTTTTTAATTTACAAGGGTTAATTTGCAATTGGTCGGCTTAATCTGGACCCTCCGTTATAAGGGCAGATCCGACAGTTGGGGGGTGTCTAGAGGTACAGGGCTTTATATATAATTTATACCAGGTGGCCAAAGCTTTATATACAAAGAGACTTTGAGATTGTCTGAGAGAGATTGAAAGAGATAGTGAACGTTTGTACTCTTTTTTTACACGAGAAGAGGGTTGTTCTTCTTGTATGGTGATCTCAAGAAATAGTGAAGCGACTTGAATCTCCCGTGTACGTAAGCAAGTTTGCCGAACCACGTAAATCTTGTGTCTCATAGATTGAGCGTGTGTTTCTATCCCTAACAATCCTAATCTAAAAGATGACTCGGACTCAAGAAGTAGGTATGCACTAAAGGAATGTGGACTAACCCGATGGGTACTTGACTGTGGACCCAAATTTGACTGGCAAATGGATCAAAATTAGGGACCAGGCCCATTTTTTGTAGTTAGGTGCTTCCGGGCGGATAAACAGGATCCAAGCCCAATCCCCTAGTCATTGTCTAACCATACTGTACCAGTCAAACTGTTACACCCCAACCCAAATTTAATCGTCATTAGTGTTAATTTGTGAGGATTTAGCTTAAGTAATTATGCTTAGTTGTAAATCATCAACTTTAGTACTCATTAGTCTTTTCGGACCGAGTTAAATTGAGTTTTGAGTCTTGATTAGTGGAGTAGAGTTGACTCACTTGGATTGAGTCAAGGACTGGATTTACATTCTTATTAATTTCATTGATTCAATGATATTTTTACTCAATGCTCTTAGTTTCTTAATAAATGAATGGTTTCATGGTTTAAATTTGATGAAACTGATTGGAGAGATTGAGTGTTGTAAAGGGGAGCATGAAGGCTCCATTTTTTGTGCAGGTTGGGTGTTAGAAGTAGTGTGAGAATGGAAGGAGAAGAAAGAACCCATCAAAATTCTGAAATTGGAATTCTGGAGTGGGTGCTCGAGCGCGTGATCCTTCTGGAGACCTCCGCTCGAGCAGATATGGGCCCACTCGAGCGGACTTGAGGCCCATTTTCCTGGTTTTTGAGCCCAATTAAACGGAGTATTAAGACTCTTAGCGTACATTAACCCTCCTTAATCCTTCATTTAGTGGATTTTGGTGCTCACCCTTATTTCCATAGGAATTTAGGAATTGTGAGGCCTTATGACCTTAAAATGGAACCGTTAACCTTATTAATTAGCCTAATGGATATTTATTAGTCTACCATTATGCCATGAGGGTTAGTTTAGAAACTCAATGTACCTCTCATAAATAGTGACACCTGAAAAGGTAGTAATACGTTGATTTTTGCTAAACTTATCTTGTATTGGACGGTGAAAGACTAAAATAAATAGTTTAGAAATGGTTAGTAAAATATCTTGATTTCTTTGAAATTACTGCATTTCATATTGGAAAACAATTTCTTTATTGATAATTAAATCCTGATTAGTAGGTTAGTTACATCATTAGTGTTATTGAGGTCCGATTGTTTACCTTCAATTCGTAATGTCAGAAGTGTATACCAGATTAGTATTCATTGAAAATGTGGGATTGAGTAAGTATTCGTGATATATGAATTGAATTGATTTAAATTATAGACAGTTTGAAATACAAACTCACTTGAATTCACATATTATTTCGATTAGTTTGATTCGATTGAGTCGGCACTACCTAACTTCGACCTTGTGACGCTCGACGGGGTCAGCACTTGGTTTATTTATTGAGATTACTGCAATAAGTCACCTGGAGCACCGGAACTCCAGAACCGGATAGCCAGTTAGCCTTTGGCCAAGCAGCTGGTGATATCCCAACTAGATTTGCTGTCTTTGAGAGGATGAGCTTAAAGTAATAGCTAAATTAGTATGTTTTCTCATTAATTGATTCACTAGCATGAATATGTCGAAGTTTGCACAATTGCGTAGTTGACACTTATTTTTGATCTCTACGAATTTACTTATCTTAAATTCAAATTGAAACATTATGTAATTTCTTATTTTGCCTATACTTGCTAAATCGTCGTATTGAGATACTACATTTGGTGTCACAGACGCGATGTAGCTCCCGGTCCTGAAGAGGTCCAGGAGAGAGAGGAGAGTACCAAAGAGGTACCGTCAGGATTAGAAGAGTGGTCAGAACCAGGGCCAGCTTAGAAGCTATCTCCTCGGAGTGCGGACTACATTTGTAGATACCATAGTTCATGTGACTATCCTTTTTCATATGGTCATACGAAATTCTTTTGAATATACTTTTGGTAGTGGTTGTATAGGGTTTTATCATTGATCCATCTTTTATAACTTAATGTATATATTTGTTTACTTCTTTTGTATCAAACTTAAATGTTTAATTGAACTTGATGGAATTTGATACCTTATATGAATGAATTACGACTTCCGCTGTGTTCAATTGTTATTGTTTATATTAATGAGCTAGACTCACACGTGGAACAGTCGATTTTCTCTCCTTCGTATGTTGTAGTTGACTCGAGACTGGTACAACATGCGGGAGTACGTGTGACACACCTCGTAGATTATCCTGGACCAAGGTGATTTCGGGACCGAAATGTGACACAAACCATGTGCCCTCCATATATAAGGCCAGACTTGTAATGACAATTTTGTGAAGATGAAATTAACCATTTCATCTGCTTGAAAACGGTGGTTTGTATTCTACCGAACAGAGTACAGACTCATACGTGAAAGAGACAGGATAGGATAAGACGGAGGCTGTTACACCTTCCAAAGAGAGATAAGGTGGATGAGAGATGAGAGTCATCATTTATTTTGCCAACCACTTCAAAGAATGGCAATAATGCCAGCAAGTGTATTTGTGGGACCAACTACGAGGTTGGAGAGAAGTAAGATTGTGAGAAAAAAGAAATTTACTCTAATCCAATTTATTTTTACTTTTTTCATAATTTGACCCCATGTGAATAAGTTCTTTTTTTAGCCCCTTCTATTTTTAATTTATTCATGATTTGACCCCACTTTATTTTTACTCTTTCACACATATAAACATATCGAGAAGAAAGCATATATATTTTTGGCAATGTTTTATTGACTTTTCTATAAGCACATCTAAATTTAGTTTGCAAGAAATTCCTACTTTTGTTTTATTATAGTATTATGATTATCTCCTTTAATTTGAATGTGGCCAAGGCTATGGGAGTTAGGGGTGTTCATGGGCTGGGCTAGGCTGGGCTAAGCAATATCCAAGCCTCGCCCAAAATTTTAATTGTAGGCTCAAGCCCAGCCCTAACCTGAATTGGGCCATAAGTGTCTAGCCCGAGCTCGGCCCACCTAAAATATTTTTAGCCGGAGGTTGGTTGAATGAGCTAAAAGAAAAGGAAAAAAAAAAAAACTTCAATTAAGTGCCCCAATTTGTAGCTCAGTTGGTTGGAACACACTTGAATGGTGGGACTTCCATTATAACCAAAAACACATTGTTTTCGCTTAAACCATATCTCTCCCTCAGGCCGGGCTGGGATTTGGGCTTTTTATCACTGAGTCCAAGCCCAGCCCATATGTTAAACATGCTCAAGTTTTAGGTCCAAGCCCGGCCTAAGTACTAAAGCTGAAGGCGCCCAGGTTGGGCTTGGGCGAGCATTAGTCCATGAGCACCCCTAAATTGGGACACCACCTGAAAGCTTAATAATTATGGTGGTAGGCGTTATTATTACATAAAATGAGAATCTACTATTTTGACAGCGGCAAAGTTGTCCAGCAATTCACTTGCAAGGGATTTGTGTGTGAAGCTCAAAGATTGATCATTTTTAGAGAAATAGTGCAGGTGTGTCCAATACACTTGTGGTGGCAGATGCTCAAAAATCGCCAGGGATAGGTGCATGTACTTAAGTTATTCCCAAAAGAATCTGACTAAAGCCAAGAGGATGACTTTCTTTAGCACAAGGAAAGGAAAGACCTTTAAATAGCTCAATGAAATCTTGGCTGCTGGTATTGATGGTGGGTTGCAGTAGTGGCCCCAAAATGAGAGATGGACAAACCGTAACAACGTCTAGCCCAGTGTTCTCTGCATACTTCAATGCCTCTCTTTCTGCTCTTGTCTTGGCAACACAGTACCAGTTATACCAGTGCTCCTTCAAAGAAATAGGAGTTTTAATGAACAGATAAGATATCTAGAATTCCAAACCGTAGTTACCTTATAAAAACAAAAAGAAGACCGACTCATGTAATGCAAATGAATGAACCTTGATTTTTGCATAAACCACTTTTGGGCAGTAGATTTTGAGCTGTTACCTTACTTTTCATACAGTAGTCAACGTCGCTCCAACAATCCTCATTCATGGGCCTATTTGGTGGCCAGTTTGGGTTCACCACAACAGCACTAGTAGATGAGACGACCACTACCCTTTCCACTCCTGTCTCAGAGCAGGCCTTAAGTACATTAAGCGTGCCTCTTACAGCAGGCTCCAGCAATTCAATCTGCATAACAATGTAAGAAAGCTTCCAAAACTCAATGAGAAGTTCTGCTTCAACCCTTGGATCAGATATTCAGATGGCTCGGTTCAAATCAGTTAAAACTACATACTTTAAGCTCTGGCTTGGGCTATGACATCCCTGTGGGCAGGGGCGGACTTATATTGTATTGACCTGGGGTGAAATTCAAATCTATATACATTTCAATGGTGTCTTGGTTCAGGGGTGAGCAATTTGGGCACGATTAGGGCAGTCGCCCCACGACAAAATTGAAATTACCATAGAGTTGAATGGAACCTTGAGCATGCCCCACATGTCTAAACTTGTCGCATATGTCTAAAGATAGCCCCACATATGTAAAGCTTCGTTGGTTAAAAAAAAAAGGAGAAAAAAAAAGGAAAAGAAATGTTGCAGCAATACATTGCTCTCCCTCTTTTTCCACCTCTTCTTTTGAAATCTCTTCGCATCAATTGTCTATCGAGCTCATTGTCGCCAGTCCCTATGTACTTTGTAGACTATTACATCTTTATCTGCCAAACATATCTAGTATAATCCTTCATAATCACTCTTTACCTAAATCAAAACGCTTAATCTTCAAATCCTAATTCAAAACACTGAACCCCCAAGTCCTAATGCATACCATAAGCCTTAAACCACCAAATCTGAGCGTATCTACAAAAACCCAAAGATAACCAAATTTATTTATGTTTTCATGTCTTCTTATCCCACTATGATTCAAAGATAGAATTTCACTCCCATTATCCAAAGATTGGAGGCTTTGAGAAAGTGAAAATGGAAATGATGGGTGTCCTCAACATGTTCTTATATTCAGTTTTTCTCATACACCCACTCACTTTGAATTTGCAGTGACCTCCATTAGACATTGATTTTGACATATATATTTAGTGAAACACGATAATGTGAGTTTGAGTATCTGAGATTAGGTTAGAATTATTTTTTATCCATTTAATACTTCTTGGTACTTCTAATTAACAACCTCTTCATTGCCCAATCTTCACTAACTTAATGCATCTATTTGAGTTATTTGATTGAGCATTTTCTAAAGAAAAACGTATAAGTGTTATTTGGTAATGTAAAAAAAGTTAGGCAATCGCCAAGAAAAGAATTTTTTTTTTTTTTTTTTGTAAAGTCTAGTAAAATTTTAGCCCCACCCGTAAAAAAAAAAAATTGAGTCCGCCGCTCCCTGTGCGCGTGAGGATCGGATGATGATTGATGACTATAACTATTCCATGTTATGAATTTGAAGGTGAAAAAAAAAAAAAAAGTGGGATGTCAAATCAAACGGTGGAGAAAAACGATGCCTCAGGATTGGCCACAGTGGATGTTGGAACGGGAGATGCGACGTGAAAGACCCCACTGCATCCTTCAAAGGCTGCAAAGAGAGAGTCGGAGTCCAGCAAATTTGCCCTGAACAGTTGTAAGTTCTCTTGGGCCTTCTCTAACCTCTTCAAGTGGTTGTTCTTTTCATCCCCTGCAATTCATTTTCATGGAAATAAATACGCCAAAAACAGTAATCTGATAGCTACTTTGCTAGACAGGGGGAAAAGGAGTACCTGGATTTCTAACAGTACCATGGACCATATATCCTTTTGAGAGAAGCAGCTTCACCAACCATGATGCAACAAACCCTCCTGCACCGGTTACACAAACTCTCCCTGTTTCTGCCATTTCTTCCTTCTCCCTCTCCCTCTCCCTCTCCCTCTCATATGGTGGTAGGAGACCCAATATCCCAATTGACTTGTAGTTGGTCTGCCTTTGGTAATTAAATCCTTCTTTTTGGGAAAAATAATTAAAAAATACAACTAGACCCAATATCTAATTTGTAGTTCTTTTAAAACATTTTCTTAGGGGACAAAAAGGTGCCACATGGCTCATTTATCGGAGAAAAGGGCTTTGATTGTAATCGTTGCGTGTTTGACTGGCTTTGGCTTCTCCTAAAACCTTTCAATCATACTTCCGCTTCCAACTCCTGCACAAAGAGTAGCGAGTATTTTTTTTTTCCTAAGCCGCCCGCCCCCACCCACCCAAAAAAAAAAAAAAAAAATCAAATCAAAAGAGTATCGAGTTATTAAAAAGTATCTATGCAGCCTCTACTGTAGTAGTAATGATTAACTAAATAAATTTTAATTGATATCAGAGTCAATTGGTTCTGAATTCGAATATAAGGAAAAATGACTTAGTAGAAAAAAAAAATAAAGTGTCGTCAAAAGTGCATTGACCGAGTCCACCTGAAAGTGAGTGTTGAAGAGTGGGTTCTACCAGAGGGAGAATATTGAAAAATATTTATGCTGCCTTTACTAATTCTTGGCATATTTTGGTGTCAGCTCAACATTTCAGGATTGACTCAGCCCATGAACCTAGAATTGAAGCCTGCGCCCCGGTCTACTTGTGTGTACAATGGGAATTTTCCGGATAATCCACTTTTTGAACACTCTTTTCAGGCCCATTTGTGAAGGAACAGAATGTGCAAGACTTTGACATGCAATCGGAGATATGTAGCGTTCATAATGGTAGGAACTCCCTACGGATCTTCGGCCATGATAGGAGTCTACTGCGTTGGGATTCTTTTATCTACAACATATCAGGTCTTTAATTAAAGTGAGACTACTATTCTTTTGTCATTTTCTTAACCTGACGTGGGACCCTTGACATGCGGGCCATATGATTTCCTACAATTTGTGTAGCAGAAGTTACTATAGTAAGATACATGTATGGTGCAGCCGATTATCCAAGCAAAAAGACGTATAATTAGGCTAAATTTTCAATGATTTCTTGGAAAATTAATTTCTCTGGGATCAAGGGAAAAAACACTACCCGTAGAAGAGGAAATTTTCAGTAGAACCTATTTTTCACAGCATGTCCACAAACATGCCCAAACGAGATTTTATACCTGAGACCCACCTTTCTTCCTGTAATGAGAAGTGTTCACTGTCTCTCCATGGCTCTCATGTATTTCTGAGGAACCTGGATCTCGAACTGGGTATCAATTATCACAATTTAGGAAGTGGGCCCAGTTATCAATCTATTCAAATCTATTGCATTTACCAATATAAAAAGTTCTGAGTGATTATTTTACATTTTAGAAGAAGAAAGATACGGGAATAAAGGCAGATAAGGAACTAGGCCACTCTCCACATAATGCAAGGTCCATCCTAATAAACCATTATAAAATCTAAAGCCAATATTCACTTGTGGAGGTGATGAACTGATTGCTCTGTCGATGGCGATTGTGAAGCCTTTTTCTCCCAATCATGGGATGCGTGAATGAGGTACTGAACATTGGAACCTTGTTTTAGCATGTGGGTGCGGTTGCTCCCGTGAGAATTGAAAAACGCCTTATTTAAGATCTTAAAAAGATTTAATTTTATTATTTAACTTCTTCACTTGTTTATTGCCTGCACCACCAAACTAAAATCCTCGGTCTCCCATTAACTGAAGAGGATTCGGAGACCTCTCATCTCTAGCCCCTTCACATGCCCACGCATGTGTTGGAAAAATGGTTAGAATGACCCATTATTTTGGTCATCTTTGAGCCAAAATAAACGTGGGACCCACTTATCCTTTTAGGTGAGAATACATGGGAATGTAATCTACTCTATGAGTAGTTTAATGAAATGTATTGGGTTGCTCTAATCCATTAAGATATGAATGAGAAATTGCCTCCTTATCACCACTACTTGAACATGTTAAACATGGAAACAAAAGGAAGTGGTAAGCTTGCATCCCACATTGCTTGGGAGCAAAACATCCATTGGGTATAAATATACTTACCTTGGTAGTATAAGATGAGCCCCAAGGGGCACCCCACTTTTGTGAGGGGAGGACCTAGATCAAGGTAGGGTCACCACCACACACGCGTGCCGCCCGGGGCTTGGGCTTGGGCTTCGGCTTCACACGCGAGTTGGGCCTAGCTCGGCCCACTACCCATTTATATTTTTTTGGAGAAATTTTATTTAATAAAATTTCCTTTTTCAAATGGGGTGTGTCCCAAGAGGTGTGTGCCCTTTCGTATATGAAAGGGTGTGTGTGTGTGCCCTTTCATATATGAAAGGGTGTGTCCCTAGTCCTAAGAGATGCAACCAGTCCTAAGAGTTGCAACCCCTATGAAGAGACCTGATTGTAGGCTATATATTCATCTCGTTTCATGCTGTTTTGGTCATCCATTTTCGCTGCTGCTGCTGCACTTGCATTGAGTCACTCATTCAGAGTCAAGTCAAGAAGAGAGTTATTATACACTAACTGGTTCGACAGTCACACAGTTTGTAGTGCTGCAACTGTTGTGAAACAGATCATTGTATCCTGAGAGGCAGACGCCATTGAAGCTCGTAAGCACCATTGCGGGGGCGAATTTTGTCTTAAGGACATAGTGTCAAACACTAGCCTTGATCATTCTTCAATTGCGAATCTCTGATCTACTAACTACAACAACAGAGTACTGTTTTCCTGCCTTCAAATAGTAAGTTCATTTTACATTCAAACAGACTACTGTTTTATTTCATTTTAATATAAACTGCTCTCCTAAAATACTGAAGTAGTTGTACTCGGACTTACAACATGTGCATGGCGTCCAGAGAGGAGATGCTGAAATCATCACAAGAGAGATTTCAAACCTCATGAGCCAAAAGGACTACAGTTTTCATTTTATCTGATGATACTTATAATGTTTTATTCTAAGAAATGCTATAAAAAATGTTTTATTCTAAGAAATAAAATGCAACAATTATGCTGTTGTCAATTTTGGATTGCAAGAGAGCTAATTGCTTTTGATTCTAAACAACCTTATATCAGGTCCAGCTTATAAGTTTTAAGGAGTGAAATACAACAGGAACATGTTCTAGTGGCTAATGAGATATAGTAATTAATAATCTTTCCACAAAACTTGACATATATATAAAAACAAAAGCAACAGAGACCAAACAAAAACTAATCTACTAATCCTTGTTCAAAATACCAGCCTCTTGATAGTATTCAACACTGTCAACAATGGTCTCTTCTAATGATCTGCATTCCCATCCCAACCTCTTCAATTTCTCTGAACTAAGCTTTAATTCTTGATCCACCTCTGTGTAACTGTAGAAAAGAAAAAATAAATGCATCTGAGAGACTGAGACCCCTCTAACCATAATCAACTTCTCTAATATAGTTATAAGATACCTACTTTTTAGGGTAATTATAACAAGGATACTTGGTCTTCAACTTCTCAACCAAACTCTGAACTCGAATTGAATGTGATGAACAAATGTATCTCCCGGATGCTTCTTTCTTGTCATACACCAACAACAATGCTTCAGCTACGTCTCGTACATCAACAATAAACCAAAGTCTGTTGTCTGTTGTCTCAGCTCCTCCTGTGTTAAAAATTAGGATAATAATAAACCATACGAATAGAAGGGGACATGGTAGTTGTTGCCTTGTTCTACAATTACAACAATTTTGAATGGAGAAAACCAAGGAAAGATCATATGCGATTGGTTTTTGTGAAGGAGACAGGAGGAACATTGCTAATCTAGTCATAGTATTTCTTTCAAAATCAATTAGAGGTGCTTTGATCTATAGAATTTATCCTTCTAAACATAAAATAGTTAAGAGGCTCCATATATTATCTAGAGGACTACAGGAAATGCTCTCACTTTTTTTTTTTTCAGGGTCAGTTCTTTTGAATAGTTCGGTAAACAGGATTGCATTGTTATCCAAGCGAAATCCAGATAAAGAAGGAGAGTTGTGTTAGGTATCTTGAAAGCCAGCATAAAACTTTTGTAACAATCCAAAGATGAACAAGGACGATGACATGGATTGGGATCAAGCCCAACTAGAAAATGGCTCATATATATTTCCACTGGAAATTTAATTAATTGGGTATTCACCAAATGAATATGGACCTTATTTGATTCCTTTATGGGTTCATGTGGACCCAAAACTGAACGGATCCACGTTAGGGCCCAAACCCAATCTTTTGAGTCAGATCCATCGGGAGTTGACAGGGTCCGTTGTCATCCCTATCTATCCACAGAGTCCAGTAAAAGTGTCCAAATGGCTGTATATAACTTTAAGGTACCACTTGGATACTGGTGCATATTCTCAAATCCTTTTTTTCTTTTTTGCTAGGTTACTAGTTCAAATCTTGAACATGTGTGTGAAATTAGGGTGCCGACACCACTCGACCATAAGCGTGTTGGCATGCATATTCTCAATAAATATATATACATGTGCGTCTGCATATTCTCTTTTTCAATGGACAAGTTCTCCCTGGCATAGATGATAGAACGTCCATGCCTACCAGACGCACCTAAAAGCATAATAATCATGGGGTCATTTAAAAAATCATGGGGTGAAAAGTTTTAGAAAGGATTCTAAAGCTATTCAAAGCATGGATTGGAGCAAAGAGGATGAATTTCTTTAGCACAAGGAAATACCTTTAAATAGATCAATGAAAAGTTGGCTGCTGCCATTTACGGTGGGCTGCAGTAGGGGTCCGAAAACGTAAGATGGACAAACCGTTACAACGTCTAGCCCAGTGTTCTCTGCATACTTCAATGCCTCTCTTTCTGATGTTGTTTTGGAAATACAGTACCAGTTGAACACGTTGGACAGAGACTTACAATTTGAAATGGGAGTTCAAGTCAGCAAATATTTAGAATTCCAAACAACTGTTAAAAGAAAAAACAAACTGATCATTTATACAAAAGAGACATCTATATTTCTTGCTTCCTGTTTCATTTCCTGCATTTGTTTAACATCTTTACATAGATGCTATGTAGTGATTTGTGACAGTTAATTCATGCATCTAATTTTTTCTTTATTTTTATTTTGTGAGGAAACAGGATCCTATTCAAAACAAAAGAAATGCAGCTATTGATTGTATCCTTGACATCAATCTATGGACTAAAACTTGATTACTACAACCAAAACATATTTAGTCTAGCTAGCTTTCAATACGCCACGTTCCTACGCTGCGCTTCGGGGAAAGCTCTGGATCGAGCTGAGCCCAATCTACTTTGACCACATATGGGCTGACAGCTGAACTTTTTTAGGTTTACAGACAGGGCAGTAGTGCCCAAGTGGACGGCTTGCTCATCCCTGTGCCACATTTAAACAAAAACAGGGTAGAAAAAAAGCAAAAGTGTTGTATGGGCCAAGACAAATGTAGGCAGGTTGCGTCTTCCTAACAGGCAAAAGACACCAGATGGGCCTACCTAGATTAGTTCTTGGGCTGGGAACTCAAACTCCTCCCAGACCAAAGGCCTTTAGCCTCAGCAAAAATCTGTCCCACTTCTGGGCCGGAGTCCAGACACATATATGACGCATGAACTGGTAGTATATTATAGTACTGATGATGACTTTATCTACCTTTAATTGGATATCACAAAGAACAAATTATCAGCGGACTTTGCATAGAAGAAGTTACCTGCACTTGATTTATGAAGATCCATTAGGATCCTAAGTCCTAACTAAGCAGTATTTGTGTGTCCAGTTTGGGCTCTCACCTTACTTTCCCTGCAGTAGTCGATGTCGCTCCAACAATCTTCATCCATGGGCCTATTTGGTGGCCAGTTTGGGTTCATTATAACAGCACCAATAGATGAGACTACGACTACGCGTTCCACTCCTGTCTCAGAACAGGCCTTAAGTACATTGAGCGTGCCCCTCACAGCGAGCTCCAACAATTCGGTCTGCATAACAAGGTAGAAAAGCCTTGAAAGCTGAACATCTGAAGCTAATCTAGGGCATGGAGTATCCCCAAATTTAACTCTAGTAGGAGTTGATAACACTATAAAATTGGTCATTTAATAAATAAAGTGATATGAATAATGCATAACATTGTGGTAATTATGTTTTATTGAACGTTCGATCTTACAGTGGACCAACTCATATTGGAATAAAATTTAGAGACATACCAAACCTTTACTTACTATTATTGTATTGAATTAAAAAAATAATCTATGATTAATAGATCATTAAACCTCAACAATAGGAATGCACCTAAGTGGGCCCAGTGAGTTGATCGCATGTCCACATTAAGAGACCATCCAAGCTCGGAGTTTTACTCATCCAACTAAGGATGCTCCACTGCTTGATTGACTAAATGGGAAGGCTCTGCCGGACTTGTAAGGTGAGCAGTGCTCATTCTGCAACCTAACGGCGGATCCAAGATTTTCGTTTGGGTGGTGCAGTTTATGGTAAAGTAAAGACGTTAAATAATGAAATTAAATATATTATAATATTATTTAAGGGATTTCTCGAATCAAGCTGGTGCAGTGAATACACTTGGATCCGCCTTGTAGGCACTCAACTTACAAGGAGCGGCGTGTTGGGTTTGTGCCACCAGATACGGGCCTGTGTTTCTAAACTCAGGCCGGTCTCTTGCCAGGCCATGAACACTACATCCCGCAAAGTCAAGGATCCAAACTCCAGACGCTCAGTTTTCGATATCGCATATTCGTAGCCGATAGAAATCTCCAACCAAAAGAAAAAGAAAAGAAAAAAAAAAGCTGATAGAAATCAATGGTATTTAATCAAACGGCGTAGGAAAACTTTGCCTCTGGATTGACTACAGTCGACGATGGAACTGGAGTTGCGACGTGGAAGACCCCACTGCATCCCTCAATGGCAGCATATAGAGAGTCGTAGTCCACCAAGTTTGCCTTGAACAGTTGTAACTTCTCCTGGGCCTTCTCAAACATCTTCAAATGGCTGTTCTTTTCATCATCTGCAATTCATTTTCATGGAAATGAATAGGCGAAAAACAGTAATCTGATCGCTGGAGAGAAAGATAGAAAGAAGAGGTTAGGTAGAGGAAAAGGAAAAGGGGTAGTACCTGGGTCTCTAACTGTGCCGTGTACCATGTATCCTTTTGATAGAAGTAGCTTCACCAACCATGAAGCCAAATACCCTCCTGCACCCGTTACACATACTTTCCCTTTCTCTTTCATCCCTCCCTCTCTCAATGGCAGTAGAAGACTAGACCCAATATCCCAATTTGCTGGTTGTTGGTCACCTTATGTTGATTGAAATCCTTATATCTAATTTGTTTATCTTTCATAAGACTTTCTTAGGGTGCAAAAAGTGCCACATGGCTCATTAATTGGAGAACAGGACTTTGATTCTAAGGGTCCGTTTGGGAGGGGAGGGGAGGGGAGGGGAGGGGAGGGAAAATTCTTCTTGTTTGGGAAGTAAAAAAGTAAGGGGAAGGAAAGTGAAAAAGTATAATTTTGTTTTTAGTGAAGTACAGAGAAAAAAACTATTTTACCCTTGCTCTTGAAAAAAATTCAAATAAAGTCTAAGGGCATTTTAGTCATTTGGTCACTCCATCCTCACTTTCCCCTCATTTTCCCCCCTGTTTTGGGGGGGGGGGGGGGGATTTTTTAGAGAAAAAGTACAATTTTTCCCTCCATTTCCCCCTCCCCCATTTTCCCTCCCCCCTTCCCAAACACCCTCCAAAAGCACTTTCCCTCCACTTTCCCTCCTTTTTTTCCTCCCCCCATTTTCCCCCCCTTCCCAAACAGACCCTAATTGATCCGCTTCTGGCCGGCCGCCTTGTCTTCAAAGTATCCATTGCACTCGTTTTTATTCGAGAACAGTGCGGTAATTAGAGGTTTCCAGCTTTTGTTTTGGAACCTACCGTATGGTCCCAAAATCAAAATCTAAACTGTTAATCATGTTTAGAATGTTCAAAATGACTATCTGGCCGCTTTCCATCTATTGATTTCTCATAGATTTTTGAGATATTTACAAAAAAAGTATACACTATAAAAATATATTTTTTGTGGGTCCCAATGTCTCATGATGAAAGTATGAGCTGCCCATTAAAGGCAAAAACGGCTACGGGTTTAGATTTTAGGACTTGTTTCATCATTGATCGTATGAAAATTGCAAAAAACTTTATGACCGTTTGATCTAATATATGTAAATCCATATACTCTTTGCGTTTGCCAAGCTTGGAATTTTAAAAGAAAATTCCTCACTAACATTTAGGGGTGTAACGGTTCGGTTAACCGGTTATTCTTAAAAAACCATTAACTAAATCGTAACCGCGATTTTCTGTCTTTTAAAAACGAAATCTTACCCGTATCCACAAAAACCGTAGAAAAATCTATTCATACACTATTTTCACCCCTCAAGCACAAACAAACTTCATCATAACAGGATTGAATTCTGGCCGTTGAACTGAAGTGATAATTCCAGTGGGCCCAAATATGCAGTACCTGCATTCTCAAGATCAGAGCAATGATCCTAATCATCTGATTGGTGGGGCAGAAGCAACCAAAATTGTCTGAACAGCCTGATTGAAACTTCACGAGATAAAAGTCCCAGGAGGCTCAAATCCATGGTTTGGCATCAAACACAAAATCAGTCAACCAAAATAAATAATGCTGACAATGGTAATCACCAAATCGAACAGCAGAAATTCAACGGAAATGAAAATTGGCGTGGTAGTTCAAAGGTAACCATCAATCAAACTCTAGTACAGATCGAGCAATATCAATTGAATTCAGCAAGTTTACTAAGACTTGGTGTTACCAGTCAATAAAGACCTTGTTCCCTTACTATTAAGTAGGAGTCCCCAGCCACTACCACCCAAAAAAAGAGTTAACATAATGGTAGAGGATGAGCCCTGCAGCATGTTGGCAGCCAGGTTTCAGCCCCCGCTTTGGGGCTGTTTGGTGTACCTCATCTCCATAATTTAAGAAGTAAAAATTGGGTGTTAAGCAAGACTAAAAATCATCTTCAAACAAGCGCACCCTAAAATCAGTACATGACAAGAAACCTTTAAAAGCAAGAACTAATCAAATGGTATTGTGATATTCCACTTCAATGCGGTTGGGAGAGAGAGACTTGCTAGCTAGGGTTTGTTTTGTTACTTATTACATAAGTTGGGAATTTTTTTCATCCATGCCCTTTATTTTTTCTTTTATTAGTATAACGGTATAGTTAACTGTTTGAGGTTAACCAAACCATATTTTACGGTTCGGTTTAGTTAATAACCTTAAGTTAATACGGAAAATAGTAATCAAACTGTGAAGTACGATTTTTAGATTTTGGGTGCATCTAAAGACAGATGTAATTTTGCTGGATGAAGATGCACGCTATTTTAAGTCTGTCAGTTCAAATGTTTTGATTTGACTTTATAAAATGACTCATGGAATCATGGCACAGTAAATTTGACTCTGCAGTATTTTACTGTATGTTACCATCATGATGACATAACAGGTCAGGAAATAAATAAATAATTATAAGACATAACATATGGGAGGAGATGTAAAAAAATGTGGCGGAACTGGCACGGCCCTGCCCGCAGGTGGGCCTCTTTTTTTTTTCAGTATTAAAAAAAAATAGAATACAAGCACGGCCCGTTGATCACTTTCATTTAGTGGGCCCCATTATGGATCTCGCTCTATAAATGAGAAAAATGCATAGGAACCGGTGAGAACAGGCAATTGATTCAACACTTTAATCTATAGAATACACCTGACTCCAGACTCTCCTTGGAATGATCAACCATTCAGCCTACATTCTAACTCTGAAAAATATAACAAGTTCTCTACATGAATTTCCAGACTCTTCTTTTCCTTGTATCAGGTCACTGACAAAACCTTAGTAGCATTATCAGCTGCAAAATCAAATTCCATTAACTTCTCATAGTCTATTTCAGCCGCACGGAACTTCAACTTGCACCCACTCTTATTCCATGACCGGATGCATAGGACAGGTTGCATATAGCTATGCGGCAAACAGATCCGCTTCTTGTCTACTTCATCACCTTTGCTAGAGAACAGCTCATCAGGGGCCACTAAAATTGCCTGAACAACCAAGAAATAGCGTGTCAGTTTTTGAGGGGGGTAAAATAGATATTTTTTTTAAAAAAAAAGCCATTTTTGGGGGGGCCAGGCGGGCCGTGCCTTGCGGGCCAGGTGGGCCCATCCTGACGGGCCTAGTGGGCCGTGGAGGGCAGCCCATGTGCCTGGCGGGCCAAACGGGCCAATGGGCCCATCACGTGAGCTCTCCCATCCTCGACTGTCTCCATTTTTGGTTTACTAAAAAAGTGAGAGGATTAATGTGAGTTCTCTCTCTACTCATGAAACCAGGGAAGGGAAAGACAAATATAGTATTAATTTATTTTTCTCTCACCTAGGAGAAATGTTGTGTTCGAAAGTCAAATCAAAACCTTGACAACTTCCATCTGCATGCAGCAAGAATGCGTCTGCATTTAGAATTATTCTTAGATTTTAAATAACCGTGTTTGACGGTTGGATTCGATTTGATGGTTTTTCAAAAAAAAATTTACACCCTATCAGAAACAGGCCCTTGAGGGAGAGAATTCCTCTCTCTAGCTTGGATTGTTGACTAACATGTCCTTAGAAAACGAAAGATAAAGAAATCAGGGCAGACAAGGAAATGTCGGCTGCAGATGTGTCCACTGTCCACCCTCCACCAACGCAAGTCATCAGCAAAGGTCCATCCTAATAATCCATTATTAAAGCTGCAATGTTCACTTGTGGAGGTCATGAACGGATAGCTCTGTTGACAGCGACTGCTAAGCCCACTGGCTCCATAAGATACGTGAGGTAAAGCCGGCTAAACAGTACTTCATGACTTTCATTATTATCTTTTATTGGTAACGCAAGGCTCAAGGGTGAGCGCCTTTCTATTGGATCTAGGTCTTGAATTTCGGATTTTCCAGAAATTGGTTATATTGGATTAGTCTTTGGGTGTGAGAGCTTTTCGAATCATGTGGGGCTAAATGGAGAAAAGTGTGTTTTTTTCCAAATATACAGGCGAGTTTGTCAAAGCATATAAACCTGGGTGCATGATTTTCTTTTTTATGTAGTTGGTTGATTGTTGATGGCGGTGAATTATGTTTCTGCACACATTCGTACAATAAGTGGTATCAGAATTCCAACACTTTTAGTGCCACTCAAAACTTTTTATTTTAAATTTCCATGGAAATCGTCCGAAATCCAGAATTTCACCAAAAAAAAAAAAAAATGTGTATTTTGTTGTTGTAGTGGTGTTGCTGTCTGTAGTTGTTGTTTGTAGCATAGTGTCTGCCTTTGGTTGTTCTTGTAGTTTGGTCTAGTTCTTGAGGTCTGCATTGTGTAGTTAGGTTCTAAAATTCTAACTCCATTCATGATCCATCTATTGCGTCCAGGGTGGAGATACTGAGATCATCACAAGAGAGATTTCACACCTCATGAGCTACAAGGACTTCAGTTTTCACTTAATTGGATGATACTCATGTTTTATTCTATGAAATAAAATGGAACAATTATTATCACATCCCGGTTCCGAAATCACCCTGGCCTAGGGTAATCCCCGAGGTGTGCCACACGTACTCCCGCATGTTGTACCTGTCTCGAGCCAAATACAACATACGAAAGAGAGAAAATCGACTATTCCACGTATGAGAACAATAACATTTAATATAGTGGAAGTCGTAATTCATTTACAAAGGGTATCAATTCCCATTCAGTGAAAGTTAACATTTAAGTTTGATACAAAAGAATTAAACAAATATATACATTAAGTTACAAAAGAGGGATCAATGAAAGAACCCTATACATCCACTACCAAAACTATATGCAAAAGAATTTCGTATGACCATATGAAAAGGATAGTCACACGAACTATGGTATTTACAAGTGTCGTCTGCACTATGAGGAAATAGAATTACAAATATTACAAATCGACTATTCCTTTTATTCGCTACACTTCTCACTCCTCTAATTATCTAACGAGATAGTAACCTAATGTAGCTATACTCAAACATCTCACTGTTACAAGTGACTTTAAGTTTGTTTACATACTAAATGCAAACACAGCATTGTAAAGGGTATTAAACAAATGCAACATGATGCAAGAAATGTAGGTGTTTCTTTTGGATAAATGTGTTTTTTTTTTTTTTTTTTTGAACTGTTGTTTGGAATTCTAAATACTTGTCTGTTGACTTGAACTCCAATTTCATATTGTAAGTAGTGGTACAACTGGTACTGTATTTCCAAGACAGCATCAGAAAGAGAGGCGTTGAAGTATTCAGAGAAAAGTGGGCTTGACGTTGTAACGGTTTGTCCATCTCGGATTTTGGGACCACTGCTGCAACCCACCGTGAATTCCAGCAGCCAACTTTTCATTGAGCCATTTAAAGGTATTTCCTTCTGTCAAAGAAACAATCCTCTTAGCTCTAATTCATGCTTTGAACACCGTCCTAGTTGTTCTATGCTTAGGAACACTAGGCTTTTGCTGAAAAAGAGAATGTGTACACACACACATGCACGTGCACAAATATGAACAAGTATCCAAGTGGGACCTTAAACTTGTATACAGTATACATAAGAGGGGGCCATGTTTGATTGGACACTGGATGGACAATGACCAGGGATGACAATGGACCCTGTCAACTCCCGGAAGGATCTGAATTTAAAAGATTTGGCTTGGGTCCTTATGTGGATCTGTTCAGTTTTGGGTCCACATGAATGAACCCCTACTGTAATCAAATAAGGTCCATGGTCATTTGGTGCATACCCACTTGAATTCCCAAATGGATATTTGAGTCATTTTTCAGTTGTGCTTGGGCCCAATCTTTCCGATAAAGATGATAGATTGTGGATGTGTTTACCCAACTATTTGAAAGAACTGGATCCCAAAAAAATCAGAGAGTATCAACTCCTGTTTCACAATTAAGTTGGGCGTCCCTCTATTCCTCTAGGTAATGTATTGAGTATTTTAACTGTCATCTGTTTAGAAGGATAAATTATTCAGATCTAAGAGACTTCTAATTGATTTTGAAGTAAATACCATGACTATATTAGCAATGATCCTCAAGTCTCCTTCGCCAAAATTGAATGCATGCCATTATCAATTCAAGATTGTTAGAATTGTAGAACAGAGGCGACAAGTACAACCACCATATTCCCTTCTTCTTCTTTTGTTCAAATACAGGAGGAGTAGAGACAATAGACGATAGAATTTGGGTTATTGTCGATGTCCGAGATGTAGCTGAAGCATTGCTGTTGGTGTATGACAAGAAAGGAGCATCTGGGAGATACATTTGTGCATCACATCCACTTCGAGTTCAGAGTATGGTTGAAAAGTTGAAGAGCAAGTATCCTTACTATAGCTATCCTAAGAAGTAGGTACCCTATAACCGAATTAGAGAAGTTGATTATGATTGAAGGGATCTCGATCTCTCAGACCCATTTAATTTTCTTTTCTACAGTGACATAGAGGTGGATCAAGAAGTAAAGCTATGTTCAGAGAAAATGAAGAGATTCGGTTGGGAATGCAGGTCATTAGATGAGACCATTTTTTACACTGTTGAATACTACCGGGAGGCTGGTATTTTGGACAAGGATTAGATTAGTTTTGGTTTGGTCTCTGTTGCTTTTGTTTTTATACATACATCAAGTTTTGTGGAATGATTATTAGTATATATCATCATTAGCCACTAGAACATGTCCTTGTTGTATTCATTGCTTAAAAATTTTAAGTTGGACCTGATATCTGGTTGTTTAGATTCAAAAGAGTAGCTGGGGCCTCATGCTTATTTGATTTTTAACCTCCCCCTCATGGAAGCCTGAGTTAGAGATGCTGTCAGACTGAGAAAAAAGAACTCCACAGTAAGGCCACCTATTGAAAATTTGAATTTATATGTGGCAGCAACTTATTGACTCAAGTCTCTTATATCATTGACAGTTCTTATTGACTAGAACCTCTTGTTTGATTTAGAGAAAGTATTGCACCTGCTAATGGATAGAGTTAAGATAAATAAATGACTTGCCTCATTGAAGACTAGTGCAAACTCTTTTTTTGTAAGACTGCTTTTACTCTTTGATAGAGTGCAAATACTCACCGATGGATCAATGGTCCGGATAACACCAGATAATGTGCTTATGTCATAAAAATGTTATGCAGGGAGACCATAGCTGGTTTTATTAGATAAACGGTCTAGTTTGAACAAATGGGTCAGGTCCATGGCAGAATCATGGTGATCCGAACCTGGACTCATTTTTATAGATCCGGATTCGGATTTGATCACAGAAGCTATGTGTTATATCTGGATCTAGCATCCACTTTAAAAACGAATCTGGTTTCGATCCGGATCTGAAATAAGATGTGAAATGCACTAGTATAATTGGATAAAAGAGGTTCGAAATAAAGTTGTTTGAATATATAAGTGAAGCAATTATATGGTAAATGGTTAAAGCGAAGTACACTCTTAAATATGAATATAACTTGGACTTTTTAAGCCTTGAAGACTCATATATTTATATATTTAATATGTCAATGTAATCGTTCTAAATCCAGATCATCAGATCAGACATGAAAGGATCTGATTCTGGATTCTATATCCATAGATCCGGATCCAAATCCAAATTTCTTCCTGATCTAAGAATAGGATTCATACTTGCTTTCAGAATCGGAGTCTTCAATTACTCAACTAATTAGATACTCATTTGTAATCCTATACATCATAAAAAAGGATGAAGATTGTGTAGATTTAATGACTCCAAAAAGACGTATAATTAGTTGCTAAGTTTTCAATGATTTCTTGGAAAATTAATTTCCCTGGGATCAAGGGAAAAAACACTCAGCGAAACCTATTTTTCACAGCATGTCCACAAACATGCCCAAACAAGTTTTTATACCTGAGACCCACCTTTCCTGTAATGAGAACTGTTCACTGTCTCTCCATGGCTCTCATGTATTTCTGGGGCAACCGTGCTACATGGACCGAGTGGGGGACCGATTTCGGGCCCGGTCCCCCACGAGGACCATTGGATCCCAAGGAGGCTGGGATCCAATGGTCCTCGATGGGGACCGGGCCCAAATCTGGCCCCCCAGTCGGTCCATACCGACTTTCCCATTTCTGGGGTACCTGGATCTCGAACTGGGTATCAATTATCACAATTTAAGAAGTGGACCCAGTTATCAATCAGTTCAAATCTATTGCATTTACCAATGTAAAAGGTTCTGAATGATTATTTTACTTTTTAGAAGAAGAAAGATAAGGGAATCAAGGCAGATAAGGAACTAGGCCACTCTCCACATAATGCAAGGTCCATCCTAATAAACCATTATAAAATCTCAAGCCAATATTCACTTGTGGAGGCGATGAACTGATTGCTCTGTCGATGGCGATTGTGAACCTGATTGTGAAGCTTTTTTCTCCCAATCATGGGATGCGTGAATGAGGTACTGAACATTGGAACCAAGAGTTAGCACGTGCAGTGGCACCCGTGAGATTCGAGAAACCCTTATTTAAGACCGCAAAAAGATTTAATTTTATTATTTAACTTCTTCACTTGTTCATTGCCTGCACCACCCAAACTAAAATCCTCGGTCTGCCATTGACTGAAGAGGATCCAGAGACCTCTCATCCCTAGCCCCTTCACATGCCCACGCATGTGCATGGCGTCCAGAGAGGAGATGCTGAAATCATCACAAGAGAGTTTCCAACCTCATGAGCCAAAAGGACTACAGTTTTCATTTTATCTGATGATACTTATAATGTTTTATTCTAAGAAATGTTATAAAAAAAATGTTTTATTCTAAGAAATAAAATGCAACAATTATGCTGTTATCAATTTTGGATTGCAAGAGAGCTAATTGCTTTTTATTCTAAACAACCTTATATCAGGTCCAGCTTATAAGTTTTAAGGAGTGAAATACAACAGGAACATGTTCTAGTGGCTAATGAGATATAGTAATTAATAATCTCTCCACAAAACTTGACATATATATAAAAACAAAAGCAACAGAGACCAAACAAAAACTAATCTAATCCTTGTTCAAAATACCAGCCTCTTGATAGTATTCAACACTGTCAACAATGGTCTCTTCTAACGACCTGCATTCCCATCCCAACCTCTTCAATTTCTCTGAACTAAGCTTTAATTCTTGATCCACCTCTGTGTAACTGTAGAAAAGAAAAAATAAATGCATCTGAGAGACTGAGACCCCTCTAACCATAATCAACTTCTCTAATATAGTTATAAGATACCTACTTTTTAGGGTAATTATAACTAGGATACTTGGTCTTCAACTTCTCAACCAAACTCTGAACTCGAACTGGATGTGATGCACAAATGTATCTCCCGGATGCTTCTTTCTTGTCATACACCAACAACAATGCTTCAGCTACGTCTCGTACATCAACAATAAACCAAAGTCTGTAGTCTGTTGTCTCAGCTCCTCCTGTGTTAAAAATTATGATAATAATAAACCATACGAATAGAAGGGGATGTGGTAGTTGTTGCCTTGTTCTACAATTACAACAATTTTGAATGGAGAAAACCAAGGAAAGATCATATGCGATTGGTTTTTGTGAAGGAGAAAGGAGGATCATTGCTAATCTAGTCATAGTATTTCTTTCAAAATCAATTAGAGGTGCTTTGATCTATAGAATATATCCTTCTAAACATAAAATAGTTAAGAGGCTCCATATATTAGCGAGAGGACTACAGGAAATGCTATCTCACTTTTTTTTTTTTTTCAGGGTCAGTTCTTTTGAATAGTTGAGTAAACAGGATTGCATTGTTGTCCAAGCAAAATCCAGATAAAGAAGGAGAGTTGTGTAGGTATCTTGAAAGCCAGCATAAAACTTTTGTAACAATCCAAAGACGAACAAGGACGATGACATGGATTGGGATCAAGCCCAACTAGAAAATGGCTCATATATATATTTCCACTGGAAATTTAATTAATTGGGTATGCACCAAATGAACATGGACCTTATTTGATTCCTTTATGGGTTCATGTGGACCCAAAACTGAACGGATCCACATTAGGGCCAAAACCCAATCTTTTGAGTCAGATCCATCGGGAAGTTGACAGGGTCCGTTGTCATCCCTACCTATCCACAGAGTCCAGTCAAAGTGCCCAAATGGTTGTATATAACTTTAAGGTACTACTTGGATACTGGTGCATACTCTCAAATCCTTTTTTCTTTTTTGCTAGGTTACTAGTTCGAATCTTGAGCATGTGTGTGAAATTAGGGTGCCGACACCACTCGACCATAAGAGTGTTGGCATTGTTGAAAAATAAACAAATTCATAGCAAGGAGTCATGTGTTAGTGGGGTGTTATTGTTTGTGCTGTTATGGATGTTAATGAGTTAGTGGGTGGTAATGTGTGTGTGCTGTTATGAGTTAATAGGTGAGAATGTAACTGACTATAGGTTACTGTATTTGGAGAGTCAAGAGTCATTTTGTAAACAAATGTATGAGTTCTATAAATAGTTGTGTTTAGAAACAGACCAATATGAAGAATAGTTATCAGTAATAATATATACTTCCTCCTTTATTTCTAACAGAGTGGTATCAGAGCTTCGGTGAAGAAAAATGGCTAATGGTATGGTGCCATTTCAACTTCCTCGTCTCACAAAGGAGAACTAGGAAAATTGGAGCATCCAAATGAAGGCATTGCTAGGATCTCAAGATGCATGGGACATCATCGAAAAAGGTTATGATGAACCAGAAAATGAAGGTAATCTGACACAGAATCAGATCACAATTTTAAAAGATGCTAGAAAGAAAGATAAGAAGGCACTTTTTCTCATCTATCAATCAGTGGATGAGTCTGCCTTTGAGAAGATTTCAAGTTCCACAAACTCGAAGCAGGCGTGGGATTCACTTCAAAGTTTCTTCAAAGGCGCAGACAAGGTGAAGAAGGTGCGTCTTCAAACTCTTAGAAGTGAGTTTGAGTCCCTGCATATGAAAGAATCAGAACCCATTTATGACTACTTCTCAAGAGTTCAAGCAGTAGTGAATAAACTTAGAAGAAATGGTGAAACTATGGAAGATGTGCGGGTCGTGGAGAAAATTCTTCGATCCCTTGATTCGAAGTTTGACTACATAGTCGTGGCTATAGAAGAGTCCAAAGATTTGGATACTATGGCAATCGATGAACTGATGGGTTCGTTAAAGGTACATGAAGAAAGGCTTCTTAAGAAGAAGGACCGTGAATCATCTCTTGAGCAAGTGATGCAATCAAAGCTGTCATTAACAAAAGAGCGTGATGGCTCCAGCAACCACAATCACAGAGGTAGAGGACGTGGACGTGGACGTGGTCAAGGAAGAGGCAGAGGACGAGGAAGAGGAAGAGGTTTTAACACCTCAAGTTATGATGAAAAGAAGCAAGATGGGCATAATAATAGAGGACGTGGCAGAGGAAATCTTCAAAGGCCTCGAGATAAATCGCAAAAGCAATGTTACAACTGTAATAAGTTTGGGCATGAAGCGTGGGAGTGTAAGGCTCATATTCAGTGCTATAATTGCAACAAATTTGGTCACTATTCGACGGAATGCAGAAGCGAAGGAAATAATGAAGAGAAGGCTAACTTTGTTGAGAAGATAACAGAGGTTGACTCCACTGTATTACTTGCCTACCATGGAGAACGAGGTAGTGAGTCAAGTAAACGGTATCTTGATACTGCAGCGAGCAATCACATGACTGGTAAGAAAAGTTTGTTCGTAGAACTTGATGAATCAGTACATGGCAATGTCACATTTGGAGATGGATAAAAAATTGCAGTGACAGGCAAAGGTAACATTCTGATTCAATTGAAAAATGGTGATCATCAATTCATTTCTGATGTTTATTATGTACCTGATATGAAGAGTGATATTCTAAGCTTGGGACAACTCTTAGAAAAGGGTTATGATATACATATGAAAGATGGGAAGCTTTCAATAAGAGACCATAAAGGAAATTTAATTGCCCAGGTAGCTATGTCAAGAAATCGAATGTTTCACTTGAAAATTCAGAATGATGTTGTGAAGTCCTTCAAAGCATGTGTGAAAGACACTTCGTGGCTGTGGCATATGAGATATGGCCACTTGAATTTTGGTGGGTTGAAGATGCTCTCCGATAAAAGAATGGTGAAGGGATTACCTTTGATTAATCATCCAGAACAGTTATGTGAAGGGTGTTTGCTTGGTAAGCATCCAAGAAAGAGTTTTCCACAAGAAGCCTCAAACAGAGCCAAGAACCCACTGTAGCTAGTCCACACTGATGTGTGTGGTCCCATCACTCCCACCTCATTTGGTAAAAACAGGTATTTTTTAATATTTGTTGATGCTTTTAGTAGAAAAACATGGGTGTACTTTTTAAAAGAGAAATATGATGTGTTTAAAACTTTTAAGAAGTTTAAAGCACTTGTTGAGAAAGAAAGTGGATTTGAAATTGTGGCTCTAAGATCTGATAGAGGCGGCGAGTTCACATCAAATGAGTTTGAAGAATTTTGTGAAGAAAATGGAATTCGATATCCTTTGACAACTTCATATACACCTCAGCAGAACGGTGTAGCAGAAAGAAGAAATCGAACCATCATGAACATGGCACGAAGCATGTTGAAAAGCAAGAAGATGGCAAAAGAATTATGGGCTGAAGCAGTTGACTGTGTTGTATACTTGCTGAATCATTGTCCAACTAAAAATGTGTGGAACAAAACACCAATTGAGGCATGGAGTGGAATCAAGCCAAGTATTTCACATCTGCGAGTTTTCGAAAGCATAGCTTATGCACATGTGCAAGATCAGAAAAGATCAAAGCTTGCTGACAAAAGTGCCAAATATGTTTTTATTGGCTATGATGCACGAACAAAAGGTTACAAGCTCTATGACCCCATTATGAAGAAGTTGATAATAAGTAGAGATGTGGAGTTCGATGAGAAAGCTTCATGGGATTGGAATATTCCAGAAGAAGAAATTTATGATTTCTTTCCCTTATTTGATGATGAAGAAAGAGAACATCAAGGAGTTCGAGAACCACAATCTCCTTCTTCTCTCCAAACTCCAGTGACACCAAATCAAGATGCATCAAGCTCACAATCTCCAAATTCTTCACCATATCTTGAAGAGTCAAGTTCAAGTGTGGGACCAAGAGGCATGAGGAGTCTACAGGATCTTTATGAGGTAACAGAAGAACAAAATGATCTAACATTATTATGTTTACTTGCCGACAGTGAAGCCATAGTGTTTGAAGATGCTGTTCATGAAAAAAAATGGAAAGAAGCTATGGATATGGAGAATCAGTCAATTCAGAAGAACAAAACATGGGAGCTTGTTGATCTTCCAGATATACAAAAAGCCATTGGAGTTAAATGGGTGTACAAGGCAAAGAAGAATGCTACAGGCGAAATCGAAATGTATAAGGCAAGACTTGTTGCAAAGGGTTATAGCCAGAAACCCGGAATAGATTATGATGAAGTTTTTGCTCCTGTTGCTCGTTTTGAGACGGTGAGATTGCTGATTTCTCTTGCAGCACTAAACAAATGGAAATTTTCACAAATGGATGTCAAATCAGCATTTTTGAATGGATATCTTGAAGAAGAGGTTTATGTTGAACAACCTCAAGGGTTTGTCAAAGCTGGTAGTGAAGACAAGGTGCTGAAATTAAAGAAAGCTCTTTATGGGTTAAAGCAGGCTCCGCGGGCATGGAACAGCAGAATAAATCAGTATCTTGAAGAGAATGGATTTGTCAAATGTCCATATGAACATGTTGTTTTTTCAAAAAAGTCTAACAATGGAGATGTATTATTTGTTTGCTTGAATGTGGATGATTTGATTTTTACAAGAAACAATCCAAGCATGTTCAAGGAGTTCAAAGACACTATGGTTCAAGAGTTTGAAATGACAGACATTGGTCTTATGTCTTATTTCCTCGGCATCGAAGTGAAGCAGATGGATGAAGGAATTTTCATCACACAAGAAGGTTATGCAAGAAAAATTCTCAAGAAGTTCGAGATGGATAGATGCAATCCGGTTTCAACACCTGTGGAGTGTGGACTCAAACTAACAAAGCATGGCGATGGAGACAGAGAGGATCCTACTATTTTCAAGAGCTTAGTAGGAAGTCTTCGTTATTTAACTTGTACCAGGCCAAATATACTATATGGAGTTGGGCTAATAAGCCGTTATATGGTAAAAACAGGTATTTTTTAATATTTGTTGATGCTTTTAGTAGAAAAACATGGGTGTATTTTTTAAATGAGAAATCTGATGTGTTTAAAACTTTTAAGAAGTTTAAAGCACTTGTTGAGAAAGAAAGTGGATTTGAAATTGTGGCTCTAAGATCTGATAGAGGCGGCGAGTTCACATCAAATGAGTTTGAAGAATTTTGTGAAGAAAATGGAATTCGACATCCTTTGACAGCTTCATATACACCTCAGCAGAACGGTGTTGCAGAAAGAAGAAATCGAACCACCATGAACATGGCACGAAGCATGTTGAAAAGCAAGAAGATGGCAAAAGAATTATGGGCTGAAGCAGTTGACTGTGTTGTATACTTGCTGAATCATTGTCCAACTAAAAATGTGTGGAACAAAACACCAATTGAAGCATGGAGTGGAATCAAGCCAAGTATTTCACATCTGCGAGTTTTCGAAAGCATAGCTTATGCACATGTGCAAGATCAGAAAAGATCAAAGCTTGCTGACAAAAGTGCCAAATATGTTTTTATTGGCTATGATGCACGAACAAAAGGTTACAAGCTCTATGACCCCATTATGAAGAAGTTGATAATAAGTAGAGATGTGGAGTTCGATGAGAAAGCTTCATGGGATTGGAATATTCCAGAAGAAGAAATTTATGATTTCTTTCCCTTATTTGATGATGAAGAAAGAGAACATCAAGGAGTTCGAGAACCACAATCTCCTTCTTCTCCCCAAACTCCAGTGACACCAAATCAAGATGCATCAAGCTCACAATCTCCAAATTCTTCACCATATCTTGAAGAGTCAAGTTCAAGTGTGGGACCAAGAGGCATGAGGAGTCTACAGGATCTTTATGAGGTAACAGAAGAACAAGATGATCTAACATTATTATGTTTACTTGCAGACAGTGAAGCCATAGTGTTTGAAGATGTTGTTCATGAAAAAAAAATGGAAAGAAGCTATGGATATGGAGATTCAGTCAATTGAGAAGAACAAAACATGGGAGCTTGTTGATCTTCCAGAAGGACAAAAAGCCATTGGAGTTAAATGGGTGTACAAGGCAAAGAAGAATGCTACAGGGGAAATCGAAAGGTATAAGGCAAGACTTGTTGCAAAGGGTTATAGCCAGAAACCCGGAATAGATTATGATGAAGTTTTTGCTCCTGTTGCTCGTCTTGAGACAAAGAGATTGCTGATTTCTCTAGCAGCACTAAACAAATGGAAATTTTCACAAATGGATGTCAAATCAGCATTTTTGAATGGATATCTTGAAGAAGAGGTTTATGTTGAACAACCTCAAGGGTTTGTCAAAGCTGGTAGTGAAGACAAGGTGTTGAAATTAAAGAAAGCCCTTTATGGGTTAAAGCAGGCTCCGCGGGCATGGAACAGCAGAATAAATCAGTATCTTGAAGAGAATGGATTTGTCAAATGTCCATATGAACATGCTGTTTTTTCAAAAAAGTCTAACAATGGAGATGTATTATTTGTTTGCTTGTATGTGGATGATTTGATTTTTACAGGAAACAATCCAAGCATGTTCAAGGAGTTCAAAGACACTAAGGTTCAAGAGTTTGAAATGACAGACATTGGTCTTATGTCTTATTTCCTCAGCATCGAAGTGAAGCAGATGGATGAAGGAATTTTCATCACACAAGAAGGTTATGCAAGAGAAATTCTCAAGAAGTTCAAGATGGATAGATGCAATCCAGTTTCAACACCTGCGGAGTGTGGACTCAAACTAACAAAGTATGGCGATGGAGACAGAGAGGATCCTACTATTTTCAAGAGCTTAGTAGGAAGTCTTCATTATTTAACTTGTACCATGCCAGATATACTATATGGAGTTGGGCTAATAAGCCGTTATATGGAGGAACCAAGATATTCACATATGCAGGCGGCCAAGAGAATTCTTCGTTACATCAAAGGTACAATTAATCATGGGTTGTTTTATTCTTCTCATGGAGATTTTTATCTTGAAGGTTATTCCGATAGTGATTGGGGTGGAGATGTGGATGATAGAAAGAGCACTTCAGGTTTTATTTTCTACTTGGGAGAAATGACTTTTACTTGGTTGTCAAAGAAGCAGCCTATTGTTACTCTCTCTACATGCGAAGCTGAATATGTCGCTGCATCAACTGCTGTATGTCATGCGATTTGGTTAAGGAAGCTGCTCAATGAACTTCAACTTCAACATGAAGAACCTACAAGAATCTATATTGACAATAAGTCTGCTATTGCACTTGCAAAGAATCCTGTGATGCATGAAAGGAGTAAGCACATTGATACTCGTTTTCATTTCATTCGAGAGCATGTGAAGAACAAGGAGGTTGAGCTAATCTCAGTCAAGACTCAAGATCAAGTTGCTGATATTTTCACAAAACCTCTCAAAGCAGATGTTTTCAACAAATTGAAGGATATGATTGGAGTGGTTTCTGGAAGTGAATTTGGTTTAAGAGGGGGTGTTGAAAAATAAACAAATTCATAGCAAGGAGTCATGTGTTAGTGGGGTGTTATTGTTTGTGCTGTTATGGATGTTAATGAGTTAGTGGGTGGTAATGTGTGTGTGTGCTGTTTTGAGTTAATAGGTGAGAATGTAACTGACTATAGGTTACTGTATTTGGAGAGTCAAGAGTCATTTTGTAAACAAATGTATGAGTTCTATATATAGTTGTGTTTAGAAACAGAGCAATATGAAGAATAGTTATCAGTAATAATATATACTTCCTCCTTTATTTCTAACAGGCATGCATATTCTCAATAAATATATATATACATGTGCGTATGCATATTCTCTTTTTCAATGGACAAGTTCTCCCTGGCATAGAACGTCCATGCCTACCAGACGCACCTAAAAGCATAATAATCATGGGGTCATTAAAAAATTCATGGGGTGATAAGTTTTAGAAAGGTTACTAAAGCTATTCAAAGCATGGATTGGAGCTAAGAGGATGAATTTCTTTAGCACAAGGAAATACCTTTAAATAGATCAATGAAAAGTTGGCTGCTGCTATTTACGGTGGGCTGCAGCAGCGGCCCCAAAACTCGAGATGGACAAACCGTTACAACATCAAGCCCAGTGTTCTCTGCATACTTCAATGCCTCTCTTTCTGATGTTGTTTTGGAAATACAGTACCAGTTGAACAGGTTGGACAGAGACTTACAATTTGAAATGGGAGTTCAAGTCAGCAAATATTTAGAATTCCAAACAACTGTTAAAAGAAAAAACAAACTGATCATTTATACAAAAGAGACATCTATATTTCTTGCTTCCTGTTTCATTTCCTGCATTTGTTTAACATCTTTACATAGATGCTATATAGTGATTTGTGACAGTTAATTCATGCATCTAATTTTTTCTTTATTTTTATTTTGTGAGGAAACAGGATTCTATTCAAAACAAAAGAAATGCAGCTACTGATTGTATCCTTGACATCAATCTAAGGACTAAAAACTTGATTACTACAACCAAAACATATTTAGTCTAGGTAGCTTTCAATATGCCGCGTTCCTACGCTGGGCTTGGGAGAAAGCTCTGGATCGAGCTGAGCCCAATCTACTTTGACCACATATGGGCAGATGGCTGACCTTTTTTAGGCTCACAGACTGGGCAGTAGTGACCAAGTGGACGGCTTGCTCATCCCTGTCCCACATTTGAACAAAAACAGGGTAGAGAAAGAGCAAAAGTGTTATGTGGGCCAAGACAAATGTAGGCAGGTTGTGTCTTCCTAACAGGCAAAAGACACTAGATAGGCGTACCTAGATTAGTTCTTGGGCTAGAAACTTAAACTCCTCCCAGACCAAAGGCTTTTAGCCTCAGCAAAAATCTGTCCCACTTCTGGGCCGGAGTCCAGACACATATATGACGCATGAACTGGTAGTATATTAAAGTACTGATAACTTTATTACTTTTAATTGGATATCACAAAGAACAAACTATCAGCGGACTTTGCATAGAGGAAGTTACCTGCACTTGATTTATGAAGATCCATTAGGGTCCTAAGTCCTAACTAAGCAGTATTTGTGTGTACAGTTTGGGCTCTCACCTTACTTTCCCTGCAGTAGTCGATGTCGCTCCAACAGTCTTCATCCATGGGCCTATTTGGTGGCCAGTTTGGGTTCAACATAACAGCACCAGTAGATGAGACTACGACTACCCGTTCCACTCCTGTCTCAGAACAGGCCTTAAGTACATTGAGCGTGCCCTTCACAGCGGGATACAGCATTTCGGCCTGCATAACAAAGTAGAAAAGCCTTGAAAGCTGAACATCCGAAGCTAATCCAGTGTATGGAGTATCCCCAAATTTAACCCTAGTAGGAGTTGGTAACACTATAAAATTAGTCGTTTAATAAATAATGTGATATGAATAATGCATAAGATTGTGGTAATTATGTTTTATTGAAGGGTCGATTTTACGGTGGGACCAACTCATATTAGAATAAAATTTTGGGACATACCAAACCTTTACTTACTATTATTGTATTGAATTTAAAAAAAAATAATCTATGATTAATAGATCATTAAACCTCAACAATACGAATGCACCTGGCCCCATGAGTTGATCGCATGTCCACATTAAGAGACTATCCAAGCTCGGATTTAATATGTGGAGTTTTACTTATCCAACTAAGGATGCTCCCCTGCCTGCTTTGTACCATGCTTTATTATATGGCTCAGGCTTGAATTAAGTAATAAAAGAGCCCAAAGGCCAGCCCGGCCTCACCCCAATAGGTAATGTATGTATTTCAGTGACTGATTTATCCAAGTAAGTGATAGAAAGCCCAGTCCAGCCCTGCCTAATTGACTAAATGGGAAGGCTCTGCCCGACCTGTAAGGTGAGTGGCGCTCAACCTAGCTGCGGATCCAAGATTTTCGTTTGGGAAGTGCAGTTTATGATCAAGTAAAGATGTTAAATAATGAAATTAAATATTTTATAATATTATTTAAGGGGTTTCTCGAATCAAGAGGTGCAGTGATTACACTTGGATCCGCCTTGTAGGCACTTAACTTACAAGGAGCGGCGTGTTGGGTTTGTGCCAGATACGGGCCTGTGTTTCTAAACTCAGGCCGGTCTCTTGCCAGGCCATGAACACTACATCCCGCAAAGTCAAGGATCCAAACTCCAGACGCTCAGTTTTCGATATCGCATATTGGTAGCCGATAGAAATCTCCAACCAAAAGAAAAAGAAAAGAAAAGAAAAAAAAAAGCTGATAGAAATCAATGGTATTCAATCAAACGGCGTAGTAAAACTTTGCCTCTGGATTGACTACAGTCGACGATGGAACTGGAGTTGCGACGTGGAAGACCCCACTGCATCCCTCAATGGCAGCATATAGAGAGTCGTAGTCCACCAAGTTTGCCTTGAACAGTTGTAACTTCTCCTGGGCCTTCTCAAACATCTTCAAATGGCTGTTCTTTTCATCATCTGCAATTCATTTTCATGGAAATGAATTGGCCAAAAACAGTAATCTGATCGCTGGAGAGATAGATAGAAAGAAGAGGTTAAGTAGGGGAAGAGGAAAAGGGGTAGTACCTGGGTCTCTAACTGTGCCGTGGACCGTGTATCCTTTTGATAGAAGTAGCTTCACCAACCATGAAGCCACATACCCTCCTGCACCCGTTACACATACTTTCCCTTTCTCTTCCATCCCTCCCTCTCTCAATGGCAGTAGAAGACTATACCCAATATCCCAATTTGCTGGTTGTTGGTCACCTTATGTTGATTAAAATCCTTATATCTAATTTGTTGTTTTGTTTATCTTTCTTAAGATTTTCTTAGGGTACAAAAAGTGCTACATGGCTCATTAATTGGAGAACAGGACTTTGATTCTAATTGATCCGTTTCTGGCCGGCCTTGTCTTCAAACTATCCATCGTACTCATTCTAATTCGAGAACAGTGCGGTAATTAGAGGTTTCCGGCTTTTGTTTTGATTCCTCATATATTTTTGAGATATTTACAAAAATGTATACACTATAAATATATTAATTTTGTTGGTCCCACGATGAAAGTACGAGCTGCCCATTAAGGGCAAAAACGGCTAGGGGTTTAGATTTTAGGACTTGTTTCACCATTGATTGCATGAAAATTGCAAAAAACTTTATAACCGTTTGATCTAATATATGTAAATCCATTTACTCCTTGCGTTTGTCAAATTTGGAATTTTACAAGAAAAGTCCTCACTAACATTTATGGGTGTGATGGTTCGGTTAATCGATTAATTTAGGAAAATCGTAAACTGAACCATAACCGCGGTTTTCTGTCTTTTAAAACCGTAACCGAATTTACAAAAACCATAGAAAAATCTGTTCATACACCATTTTCACACCCCAAGCGCAAGCAAACTTGATCATAAGAGGATTAAATCCTGGCCATTGAACTGAAGTGATCCTTCCAGTGGGCCCAAACATGCAGTGCTTGCATTCTCAAGATCAGAGCAATGATCCTAATCATCTGATTGGTGGGGCAGATGCAACCAAAATTGTCTGAACAACCTGACTGAAACTTCACGAGATAAAGTCCCAGGAGGCTCAAATCCATGGTTTGGCATCAAACACAAAATCAGTCAACAAAAATAAATAATGTTGCAGTGGTAATCACCAAATCAAACAGCAGAAATTCAACAGAAATGAAAATTGGCGTGGTAGTTCAAAGATAACCTCCAATCAAACTCTAGTACAGATCAAGCAATAACAATTGAATTCAACAAGTTTAGACCCTGTTCCCTTACTATTAAGTAGTAGTCCCCAGCTACTACCACCCAAAAAAAGAGTTAACATAATGGCAGAGCCTTGCAGCATGTTGGCAGCCAGGTTTCAGCCCCCGCTTTGGGGCTGTTTGGTGTACCTCATCTCCATGATTCAAGAAGTGTAAAATTGGGTGTTATGCAAGACTAAAAATCATCTTCAAACAAGCGAACCCTAAAATCAGTACATGACAAGAAACCTTGCTGTTGGGAGAGAGAGACTTGCTGGCTAGGGTTTGTTTTGTTACTTATTACATAAGTCGGGAATTTTTTTCATCCATGCCTTTTATTTTTTTCTTTTATTAGTATAACAGTATGATAAACTGTTTGCGGTTAACCAAACCGTATTTCACGGTTCGATTCAGTTAATAATCTTAAATTAATATGAAAAATAATAATCGAACCGTGAAGTATGATTTTTAGATTTTAAATAATTATATTTCACAGTTGAATTCGATTTGATAGTTCTTTTTGTTTTACACCCCTACTAACATCTTATCAGAAACAGGCCCCTTGAGATAGAGAATTCCTCTCTCTGGTTGACTAACATGTCCTCAGAAAACGAAAGATAAGGAAATCATGGCAGACAAGGAAATGTCGGCTGCAGATGTGTCCACCCTCCACCAACGCAAGTCATCAGCAAAGGTCTATCCTAATAATCCATTATTAAAGCTGCAATGTTCACTTGTGGAGGTCATGAGCGGACAGCGACTGCTGAGCCCACTGACTCCATAAGATACGTGAGGTCAAGCCGGCTAAACAGTACTTCATAACTTTCATTATTATCTTTTATTGGTAACGCAAGGCTCAAGGGTGAGCGCCTTTTTATTGGATTTAGGCCTTTTTATTGGATTTTCCAGAGATTGGTTATACTGGATTAGCCAAGGGTGTGAGAGTTTTTCGAATCATGTGGGGCTTAATGGAGAAAAGTTTTTCTTTCCCAAGTGTACCAGCAAGTTTGCGGAAACACATAAACCTCCATGCGTGATTTTCTATCTTTCTTATGTAGTTAGTTGGTTGATTGTTGATCACGGTAATTTATGCTTCCGCACACATGCAATAAGGGGTATCAGAGTCCCAACACTTTTAGTACCATTCAAAATTTTTCATTTTAAATTTCCATGAAAATCCTCCGAAATCCAGAATTTCATAAAAAATAAAAAAAAGTGTATTTTGTTCGAGTAGTGGTGTTGCTGTCTGCAGTTGTTTGTAGCATAGTGTCTGCCTTTAGTTGTTCTTGTAGTTTGGTCTAGTTCTGGAGGTCTGCATTTTGTAGTTTGGTTCTAAAATTCTAACTCCATTCATGATTCATCTTTGGCGTCCAGGGTGGAAATACCGAGATCATCACAAGAGAGATTTCACACCACATGAGCTACAAGGACTTCAGTTTTCACTTAATCGGATGATACTCATGTTTTATTCTATGAAATAAAATGGAACAATTGTGCTGTTGTTGCTTTTGGATTGCAAGAGCTAATTGCTTTGATATGATATCAGGGCCAAGTTATTTAAGTTTTAAGCAATGAAATACAACAGTAATTAATAATCTTTCCACGAAACTTGACATATATATAAAAAACAAAAGCAACAGAGACCGAACAAAAACCAATCTAATCCTTGCTCAAAATACCACCCTCTTGATAGCATTCAACACTGTGAACAATGTTGTCTTCTAATGACCTGCATTCCCAGCCCAACCTCTTCAATTTCTCTGAACTTAGCTTTACTTCTTGATCCACCTCTATGTAACTGTAGAAAGTTAAAAATAAATGCGCATGAGAGATTTGAGATCCCTCCAATCATAATCAACTTCAGTAATCTAGTCATAAGAAACCTACTTTTTAGGGTAGTTATAGTAAGGATACTTGCTCTTCAACATTTCAATCACACTTTCAACTCGAACCAAATGTGATGCACAAATGTATCTCCCGGCTGCTTCTTTCTTGTCATACACCAACAGCAATGCTTCAGCTACATCTTGGACTTCGACAATAACCCAAACTCTATTGTCTATAGTCTCGACTCCTCCTGTATTTTAAATTAAAAGAAATAAAAAAGTCATACAAAGTAGAAGGGAATATGGTGGTTTTGCCCTTGTTCTATTACAGCAATCTTGAATGGATAAAATCAAGGGAAGATGGCATGCAATCAGTTTTTGTGAAGGAGACTGATGGGTCATTGCTAATCCAGTCATTGTATTTCCTTCATAATCACTTTAGAAGTATCTTTGATCTGAATAATTATTCTTCTCAACAGAAAACAGTTAACATGCTTCATGCATTAAATCAATCATTAGTCTGGATGATCCCACTATAGGTTGTCAACACCCTCCAAGATTATCCCAAGTGGACGTTTAATAGTCCCTAATTGAGGCTTTGAAAGTGGACCAAGAAAAAGACTGTTTAACAACAAAATATAACTTTAACCACATTCTAGCTTAAGAAAATAAATAGGGGTCAAGTATCTGATGGTTACACCTCCAGTCACTCTATTTATTATTGGTTACTTGGGATGCAAACAGGAAGGCCGTTCGAGTTAGATTGATAGTGTTTCAGTGACCTGCACCCAGACTTGATTGTCAAAGAGGGGTCGATTGGCGGGGGGGCTCTTTCCAGTAGTTGGCTAAGTTGGCTAAAACAGGGATCCATTTCCATCCAGAGTTGAGCATTTTTCTCTGAAAGATTGGGCTCAAGCCCAACTGAAAAATGGCTGATATTTCCATTTGGGAATTGAAGTTAGCGGGCATGCACCAAATGAACGTGGACCTATCAGATTAGCATACGGGTTCATCTGGACCCAAAAATGAACGGATCAATCCTCATTTTGGAATGTCAATGTAGTTTCCCTGCAATAGTCGATGTCACTCCAACAATCCTCATCCATGGGTCTATTTGGTGGCCAGTTTGGGTTATTCACAACAGCAGTAGTAGATGAAACGACTACTACTCGTTCCACACCTGTCTCAGAACACACCTTGAGTACATTGAGAGTGCCCTTAACTGCGGCCTCCGGCAATTCAGTCTGCATTAAAATGTAGCAAACCTGGCTGCCAACATGCTGCAGGGCTCATCCTCTACCATTATGTTAACTCTTTTTTTGGGTGGTAGTAGCTGGGGACTGCTACTTAATAGTAAAGGAACAGGGTCTTTATTGATTGGTAACACCAAGTCTTAGTAAACTTGCTGAATTCAATTGTTATTGCTTGATCTGTACTAGAGTTTGATTGATGGTTACCTTTGAACTACCACACCAATTTTCATTTCCGTTGAGTTTCTGCTGTTTGATTTGGTGATTACCACTATAGCATTATTTATTTTGGTTGACTGATTTTGTGTTTGACGCCAAACCATGGATTTGAGCCTCCTGGGACTTTATCTCGTGAAGTTTCAGTCAGGCTGTTCAGACAATTTTGGTTGCTTCTGCGCCACCAATCAGATGATTAGGATCATTGCTCTAATCTTGAGAATGCAGGCACTGCATGTTTGGGCCCACTGGAAGAATCACTTCAGTTCAATGGCCAGAATTTAATCCTCTTATGATCAAGTTCGCTTGCTATTGAGGTGTGAAAATGGTGTATGAAAAGATATTTCCACGGCTTTTATAGATACGGTTACGGTTTTAAAAGACAGAAAACCGCGGTTACGGTTCAGTTAACGATTTTTCCAAAATAATAGATTAACCGAACCATTACACCCCTAGATGTTAGTGAGGATTTTTCTTGTAAAATTCCAAATTTGGCAAACGCAAGGAGTATATGGATTTACATATATTAGATCAAACGGTCATAAAGTTTTTTGCAATTTTCATGCAATCAATGGTGAAACAAGTCCTAAAATCTAAACCCCTAGCCGTTTTTGCCCTTAATGGGCAGCTCATACTTTCATCGTGGGACCAACAAAAAAAAATATTTTTATAGTGTATACTTTTTTGTAAATATCTCAAAAATATATGACGAATCAAAACAAAAGCCGGAAACCTCTAATTATCGCACTGTTCTCGGATTAGAATGAGTACGATGGATAGTTTGAAGACAAGGCCGGCCAGAAACGGATCAATTAGAATCAAAGTCCTGTTTTCCAATTAATGAGCCATGTGGCACCTTTTGTACCCTAAGAAAATCTTAAGAAAGATAAACAAATTAGATATAAGGATTTTAATCAACATAAGGTGACCAACAACCAGCAAATTGGGATATTGGGTATAGTCTTTTACTGCCATTGAGAGGGTGGGATGGAAGAGAAAGGGAAAGTATGTGTAACGGGTGCAGGAGGGTATGTGGCTTCATGGTTGGTGAAGCTACTCCTCTCAAAAGGACACAAGGTCCACGGTACTGTTCGAGACCCAGGTACCCCTTTTCCTCTTCGTAATCTCTTCTTTCTATCAAGCATCTGTCCATCTATCATCATACTACTGTTTTTGGCCTCTATTTGTTTTGTTTTTGGTTTTTTTAATTTCATGAGAATGAGTCGCAGGTGATGAAAAGAACAGCCATCTGAAGAGGTTGGAGAAGGCCCAAGAGAACTTAAGACTCTTCAAGGCCAACTTGCTGGACTACAACTCTCTCTGTGCAGCCACTGCCGGATGCCGTGGGGTCTTCCACATCGCATCTCCAGTTCCATCATCCATTCTGAAAAACCCAGAGGTGGCTTTTCCTTCACCTTTTTTTGGTCGATTCTCACTTAGATTGTTTATTACTTCCCATTCCAATTAATGTTATTGGGGACATGTGATTTTTCAAAACAATCCTATAACCACATCAGCAAAGTAAGCACTTGATGTTGGGGAAATTCTTACAATGAATGTGCCTTTTGAGATTTTGAAAACAAGTTGGATTTAGAAAATACCCAACACGAGAAACATCCCGATATACATGGTTCGGGTGCAATATGCGACCTCCATTCAAATAACAGTGAAAAGCTTTTCTTACTCTTTCAAAGGAGGTTATAAGCTTTCAAAGTGAAGCTTCTTTACTTTCACTTTCCATAAAACCTTTTAATGTAATTCAAGCTTGTCACAAAGCTTCCTTTCCCCAATGTGCTTCCCATCCCACTTTCTTTGCCTATTGAAGAAATGCCCCATTTTTCCCCCTTTTAGATTTTCAAAAAGGGAATAAAACACCATAACCATTGGACTAGAGTCAATCCAAACTCCAATAGCTTATAACAACATGAGCAACTAATGAAACAAAAAAGGTCAATGCGGGAAAAGGTAATAAAATGATTTGGCTTCCACACATGTGAAAACACTCATATAACATATGGAATACTGATCGTTGCTTGAATGGTAAACATGCATAGCCTGTTTGGTTGCAACTTGCAAGCATTCCTGACAAGATTTCTCTCTTGTTTGGAAATTTTGACAACACTATCATTGTTGTCTCCTTGGAATTCCAAATGACAGCTTTGCCATGCATAATTCTTAGATATCCACGTTTTGGAATGCTAACAAGAGCATTCCAAATGACAACCACTGTCATTCCAGAACTCCACTTTGGGAGGACATCATTTGCATTTCTCCAAGTGTTCCAAGACAAGAAATCCCGGAATGCTTGCAACCAAATAGACCTTCGGAGTCTCGGACTATTGTTCATGATTCGGACCAAAGGTTATCCAATCTCAGCCATTTAGTGATTGTATTTATGCCTTGTATTGATTCCCAGATCTAGCTACTGCCCTGAACTTGGTCCTGCATGCCCCAACCCAGCCCATATGCACGCCCCACTGTGTTAAATGTGTTGGCCTAGCCATTTAAATTAAAGCCAGAGAACTTGGCCCAGGCCTAACAGTAGAGCCTAAATCCAGCCTAATCCAGGCCAGGCTCGGCCTGGATCGATTCATGAGCTCCATTCTTATGAAGGTGCTTTTTTAAGGGTTGCACTTGGTCTGGGGTGAGTTGGGCTGATTATGATCCCAGCCTGCTTTGGGCTCGATTTGGGCTGACCTTTTTGTCTCATAGTAACACAGCCTGGACTGAGCCCAGAGCATCTGAAAGATTACTGGACTACCTTGTTGGGAGGTCCCACATCACCTAAGTAATAGGCTTGAAATGTTTTAATATATCTGTATAGGCCTTCCACCTATTAGCTTAAGCTTTTGGGTTGGTATATGGTTTATTACATGGCATCAGAGCGGGTTCCGATCCCGTTGTTCTTGTGTAGCCCACGTGACAGGTTCGTCCATGAAATCTGTTGGACCTTCACGTGAGGAGGAGTGTTGGAAAGTCCCACATCGCCTAAGTAATATACTTGACATGTCTTAATATATCTGTATAGGCATTCCACCTATTAACTTAAGCTGTATAGGCCTTCCACCTATTAGCTTAAGCTTTTGGGTTTTCTTTTGTTGACATCATGGTTGGGCTTTAAATAGTTAGTGGTGTTGAATTGATTTGTACTGAACCATTCATCTACTCCAACAAGGGGTCATGAACTTTGAAGCAGATTCCAAAACTTTGCTCATTGTAATGCAGACCGAAGTGCTGGAGACTGCTGTTAGGGGCACTCTCAATGTACTTAAGGCATGTTCTGAGACAGGAGTGGAACGAGTAGTCATTGTCTCATCTACTGCTGCTGTTGTGAATAACCCAAACTGGCCACCAAATAGACCCATGGATGAGGATTGTTGGAGCGACATCGACTATTGCAGGAAAAGTAGGGTGACGGCCCAAAATGTACAACCAAATAATGATCAGCTAGGATCGGAATGGATCTTCTCAAATCAAATGCAGGTAACCAATAAAAAAGAATAGCCATAAAGTGACAGTTGTTTTTCTTTGTGATATCCAATTATGGGTAAATGAGGTTAGCCGTAGTTAAATTAAATATTCAACCAGTTCAAGGACCCAAACCAAATGATGAACTGGATCATTGCGCAGTTGGTTCTCTCATTCTCTGTATGGTGACCATAGATGAGGGGTCATTAATGCGTTGGGCCTAGTCCAACCCAGAGGTGGTATGGATTTTTGTTGAGGCTAAAGGACTATAGTTTGGGAGGAATTGGGGCTTTCCAGCCCAAAAACTAAATTGGCATGGCCTAGGTGTGCCTATCCAGTGTCTTACACCTGATAGGATGACAACCTGCCTGCATTTGGCTTGGGCCACATTCAGATCACACAAGTGGTACCTGAACTAGCCATCCACTTGGGCCTTAAGAAATCAGTTTCAAAATCTCAAGCTCATGCCCAGTCAGTAAGTCTTAAAGGTGAACCATACATGGTCCATGCAGATTGGGCTCAGCCCGATCCGGGGTTTTCCTAACAGCCCATCTCATTAGCAACCGTAGTTTATTGATTTACTCTTCTGATCTCTTCACCAAGAAATGCTGATATGTAAGTTGTCCACATCAAGATTTGAAAAACCAGATTGGAGGGAGGACCATTGGAGTGAATGATTTGGGCCGATCCCTGGCCTGTGCAGTCTGGTTTAAAACATTGGTTCACACCATTGTATCCAATAAGGTGTGGTAGTACTGTATTATTATTATCAGAACAAAAATAGCTTGAAGATATTTCAATAAATGAAGATCTCTGTAAGCAATAATATTTTGTTATTTCTGCAATACTTGATTAAATTTCATGTATTTTGGATTTAAATATCTCTTTAGCCTTTGAGATATATCTTTAAATAAAGAGGAATTTACCAAATAAATCCCTGTAGGTCCCTATACCACTCATGGGGTCCCAAGAAAACCGTATTATCGGATTAGGTCCTCAAGGTCTGTATTTATATTTTTTTTTGTATTTTGGCTCTATGGCCGATATCGGCAGTAATATTGGCCGTTATGCGACATCCCTATTTCTCTCGTCCCGAGTGTGTTTTGCTCACAACTCTCATTTATGCGACATCCTTATTCCTCTCCTCGACTGTTGTATGACGATTTTTTTCCTTTCAGAAATCATGTAAAAAAACTTCTGTGAATCGGTTGTTGGACTTCATTAAGAGGTAGGTTTGTACATTAAAGACACATCTTAATGCACTATCTTCTCTAATGTGACATCGTAACATTGATTTATCTCCATTAATGCATTCTTGTTAACCCTAGATCTCTGTAAAATCCTCTGTCATCATTAGAGTACCCGGTCTCTAAACCAGGCTTTCTTTAATGCTTATAGAAGAACTTTCTGTTTGAAGGGTATGTAAAAAACCCACTTTCATCAATAGAGTACCCATTCTCCTTTATTTCATTCATGTTAACCCTAGAACTGTCGAAAATCCATACTCATCATGAATACCCTAGAACTGTTTGAGAGAGCGTCATTTTGAAACATCAATAGAGTACCCATTCTCCTTTATTTCATTCTTGTTAACCCTAGAACTGTCGAAAATCCACACTCATCATGAATACCCTAGAACTGTTTGAGAGAGCGTCATTTTGAAACATTCTGTGTAGTCGTTTTCAGGGTTCTGTTCAATCCAGCAGCTGGAGCTATGGTGGGTCGTGCATTCCATTTTATTTATGTTTAGTGTACATCAGTAAATCCATAAATGTTATTGTCTAGTTTGTATGTTTGTATATTGTTCTATATTGATCTTGCAAACATGGATACTTCAACGCCAGTATCTCATCCAATTGGAGTTGGTTATCTTGCTGATTGATGAACAATAGGAGAATAGGTGGGATACGGTCTAAATATTTTTTGAATAGCAGCTAGGGACAAATGAAATGGGTCTAATACCGATCTGTTGTAATTGTCATCCTGAATCTGCCTACATTTTACTGATATCTTCATAATTTTCCTGTGATTTAATGATAGCATGTCAGACAGAGAGGTGTTGTTCATATTCCACTATGACGGCGACTTTCAATTTGACATCAGCCGTCCGGTGTACAGTGGAGGAAAACAAAAAATGAAATATTTATCGTCAGACATCTCTTATCAATGCCTGGCTAACGAAGCAATGGAATCATCCAATTGGGATACAGCCATCCAGAATTTAAGCATGCAATACCTTCATCACAACGGACGGGCATTCTCAATGGCTAGCATTGACGATGATAATGATGTTCGTCTTATGTTCAAAGCATCCGGAAATGAAACGAATGAGATATACTTGTACGTCTCTAATAGTCCGAACAACAATGAAAGTATAAGGGGAGAGGACAGGTATGCCTACTAATTGTCTCACTAAATTTTAAATGCGAAATTAATTATTTATGTTAGCACTTGCTTATTTATGCCCCGATTCATTGTAGGTTACGAAGGACCGCAGTAGGATTTAAGAGTCCAAAAATGCCAAGGAGGTCGTCAGCCAGTTTGAAGAGGGAACAAGTGAAGTTATCAACAAGTCCTCGAGAACAACCCACCGCTGATCTCCGCGATGACACAGACATGCAATATCCATCTGTGCGAGATGATGATGATGTATGCAATGAGGCGTTAGATGGTCATATCGACCTTGGGATGATGCGTGCTGATGATATCCATTTTAACCGACATACCTCTAATGGAGAGCTTCATTCAAAACCAATCTTCAAGGCCGAAAGTTGCAGGGATGAAGTCAATCAAACCACTACCGATCTACGGTCTAATGAAATTCCAAAAGTTGATTTTGATGATAAAATTGAGCCCGATGACATGAAAATGGAATTTGGCAACAACTCCGCACGAGAGATGTGGATTGGCCGTGTTTTTCCTGATCGACAGATGTTCCGGAATACGTTGGCGAAGTTTGCAATATACGGTAACTTCACTCTTAAACATTTGAAGACCAACATGACCAAAGTGACTGCACGATGCAAAGATCAGGATTGTCCATGGCGTATTCATGCTTCGATTGTCGAATCAGGATCACAATTTAAAGTTAGGACGTACAATCCTAACCATCGATGCTCAAAGCCACTGATGGGCATGGCACATCAACAGGCAACCTCGGCGCTTATTAGAGAGTTCATCATGGAACGGGTCAGGCAGAATGTGAATTTGAAACCGAAGGAGATCATGAATGACTATCAGATGGAGTTTGGTTCAATAATTAGTTACAGAAAGGCTTATATAGCAAAGGAGATGGCACTTTGTATTGTGCGAGGATCATATGAAGAGTCCTTCCAGCTGCTACCCCGTTATTGTAAGGAACTTGAGTTGACTAACCCTGGCACTGTGACAAACATAGACACCACTTCGGATGACCGTTTCAGAAGATTTTTTTGGGCGTTCGGACCGTGCATAAGATCTTACACGTCTTCGTTGAGACCAGTGATTGCTGTAGACGGTTCACACCTCCGAGGCAAGTATCCAGGTGTGTTGCTTGTTGCCGTGACGCATGATGCCAACCATAAGCTACTTCCCATCGCCTTTGGCTTTGCCGAAGCCGAGCGGCGCGATAGCTGGGAGTGGTTCCTTGCGAACTTGTCCATATCTCTAAGAGAGCGAACTAACCTTACTATTGTTTCAGACCGGCAGAAGGGTCTCATTCCAGCGTTGAAGAACACCATACCGCATGCAATGCACTGTTACTGCTGCCGTCACATTGCTGAGAACATCAAAGCTGCTTTCAGTGACGGGGCAATCGTGATGAAATTTTGGCGTGCAGCAACGTCATACAGACGATGCGAGTACGAGGCTTATATGACAGATATCCGTGCAGTTAGCCAGGAGGTTTTCAATTACATTGATGCAATTGGGCGGCAACGGTGGGCAAATGCATACATAGAAGGCCGTCGGTACGACATGCTAACTAGCAATGCAGCCGAGTGCACTAATAATCTCCTAAAAGACACGCGAGTCCTGCCCATTACGAAACAAATTGAGGAGATACGAGCAAAGTTAATGGACTTCTATCAAAAGCGGCATCTTCAGTTTGAAAGCATAACAACTCGTCTTACCCCGTATGCGGAGAAAGTTCTCAGTCAAGAAATGGATGAAGCTCGCCGATTGCATGTTCGTGTGGCTGGCATCGTAGAATTTCAGGTTCAGTCTGCGGAGTATGTTGACGTTGTTGATCTCGAACGGAAATCCTGCACATGCCGGAAATGGGAGATATTGGGTATCCCGTGTTGCCATGCATTGGCTGCAATGAAAATGAGAAACTACGATCCATACGAATTCTGTGAGCATTGGTATTTTGCGAGCACGTATCGTACAACGTACAGTGAAGTGATTCATGCTACCCGTGACAGCAAGCAATGGGAGCACACAGCCGAATTGAGAGTTATTCCACCAATGTCCAGTAAACAGCCCGGACGCCCGAAAAAGAACAGGATTCGGACTGAAGATATTGGCCGTGTTCGAAGGGCAATAACGTGCTCAAATTGCAAGGGGAGAGGCCACAACCGTGGAAGTTGTCGCAATCCTCCCGTGCTCAGTTGACGAATTAGAACCGCATAGAATGTATATTCATTTTGGCATGTATTCTGGTTGCAGTTTTTTGAAGAAGACCCTTAATGATGTATACAGATAGCTGTCCTTAGGATGTATTAATCATGGGAGTTTTTATTTCATCACAGTACGCATACCACGACACTCCCAGTTCCTGTAACAACAGGTGCTGCAACTGCGTGGCGAGTACTTTGATGATGCATACACTTCCATTGATGATGCCTAGATGTATGCAAATGTGTTTGTAATTGTGTATTTTGGGAGTCCTGTATTACTGTATTTCATAAATGATATGTGATCCTTTTTTAATTGTGCACGCTTTATGTGAACATCGAATCTGTATCTGCTTGTTGAAACTCTTCGAGTGAATGAGCTAATTCAAAATTTTCAAAGTAGCACGATCTAATTCAAAAATTTCACCCAATTGGGCACGTCTAGCATATTTTTTCACAGTAGCAGGATCGCTATAGCTGACTCCATTGAGTTCGCCACAGTAGCAGTATACCCAGGCTCCATTAACTGAGGCTGAAAAAAACAGGTCATGCATTAACAGAATAGACGATATCGGTCATAATATCGACCGATATCGGCCAAAATATCAGTCTCAGGCACCCTTAACTGAGAGTATAAAAAAACAGGACATGTACAGAATGGCCGATATCGGTCATAATAACGACCGATATCGGCCAAAATATCAGTCTCAGGCACCCTTAATTGAGAGTATAAAAAAACAGGACATGTACAGAATGGCCGATATCGGTCATAATATCAACCGATATCGGCCGAAATATCAGGCTCAGGCACCCTTAACTGGGACTATAAAAAAACAGGACATGTACAGAACGGCCGATATTGGTCGATATTATGACCGATATCGGTCATTCTGTAGATGTCTGTTTTTTTATACTCTCAGTTAAGGGTACCTGAGACTGATATTTTGGCCGATATCGGTCGATATTATGACCGATATCGGCCATTCTGTAGATGTCTGTTTTTTTATACTCTCAGTTAAGGGTGCCTGAGACTGATATGTTGGCCGATATCGGTCGATATTATGACCGATATCGGCCATTCTGTACATGTCCTGTTTTTTTAAAGCCACAGTTAAGGGTGCCTGAGACTGATATTTTGGCCGATAGCGGTCGATATTATGACCGATATCGGCCATTCTGTAGATGTCTGTTTTTTTATACTCTCAGTTAAGGGTGCCTGAGACTGATATGTTGGCCGATATCGGTTGATATTATGACCGATATCGGCCATTCTGTACATGTCCTGTTTTTTTAAAGCCACAGTTAAGGGAGCCTGGGTATGTAATTTTGGCCGATATCGGTATGTATTATGACCGATATCGGCTGTAGTAATACATTACCTGTTTTTTATAGCCCCAGTTAAGGGGAAATGTGCATGTAATGATGGCCGATATCGGTCATCAAGAAACAGCCTGTCTAAATACAACCCATTTAGAACATCAAGAAACACAGACAAGCCTGCAGTCAGCCTGTTTTCAACTAATCGACATCAAGAAACACAGACAACCATGAAATTCTATACAAATGAAAATTCTATACAGCCTGTCTAAATACAACCCATTTAGAACATTTTGAATGTCAAATTCTATACAAATGAAAATGAACACCACAACCACCAATCTTTCTATACAATCTGAGTTATGAAGTTCAGTGATTCACATTTGATAACATGCAGGCTAATCCACTTTCAAAGTTCCCGGATGATCATATTCTTCATGGGAGTGATGCCAAGTGGGTCAAGCCCAGTCTATTAGCGTTCAATTGCCAACTCCGTTTGAAGATTTCCACGACTATTTTGCTTCGAAAGTAACGCATGTCTGATTGCGTAAAGGCGATGGGAAGCCGGTGGACACAGTGAGTGGCAAAGGCCATTGCAAATACTCCACAATCACTCGTATTGTTCTGTCGAGGGATGTCCGTCTTTTCAACTAGTGGCCATAGAAATGGGTCGCTCCACCCAAAATGGCTATACCATTCGGCCAACCATCCCATTTACATAAAACATCGGGTCTAAATGTCAGCAATGGACAGAAGAATTTGAAATACGCGTTCGAGATAAACTGACTCTTGGCATGAAGGAAGAAAAACTTACAAACTTCGATGCATGTTTAAATGATCGGCGATCGCCCTCCATGCTATTGTAAAACTCCCATCTCTTCTCATCAACCAGTCCGACCAATAATGTGAAATGTGACCTCTGATAGACAATGAATATCAGCGTTCGCGCTTCCCTCGCGTCCAACACCCTGTGCCCGTACTTCCCAAAGACTGCCTCGATGGCTGTGTCACCACTATCGCGCCACCAACTCTGCATACATTGAATTGATCAATGTGGGTACAATGTTCCAATATACATATAATAAAGGATTTACCCAACCATTGTTTAGTTTGTACTTACACAGACACTCGGGTCGGCAATGAAGCATGAATCACACCCAATTCTCAATATCTCAAAGTAATAATAAATGATGTTAGTGTCCATCCAAGTTCCCTCATCAAGGACATTCTTCAAATCATCTACCTTGATCAATGTGCAAACATCATCAAGCTCATCTTTCCTGTAACAGTGAATATCTCCAAACACACGTAAGCACTTCAATCAAACAAATTAACATGATCAACACTAAACCAACATACCTGTCATCGTAGTATTCTAGAAAACCTTTGAGGAAGAATTTGTCGGATTCAGACAGCACATAGTCGCTCCGAACGATATCATGCGTGTAGTCTTCAAACTTCAACGGTATCTTACGCATTCGGGGCAACCGTTTCATCCTCCATACCAATGACTCAAGGGTGGCCAATGGCGCTGCAACCACCATAGCAGATTCACTGGAGACCGTTAATGGGGATGCAAACAAAATCCTGCTGACTGGTGGGGTCTGAACAATTTCCCGGGGTGCTGGCTCAGTCGTGGGCTGTTCCCTGCTGCTACCTGATCCCTCGGCATTTATGCTCACGAGGTTCGGTTCCTCGACCGTGAATTTTCTTTTAGCAGATTTAGTCTTTTTAGCCGGGCTTTTTTGCGCAGGCCTCTTGGTATGCTTAAATGTGATCAAGATTTTCTTCTCCGTGGCGTCATTATCAGACGCCGAGCTACTGCATCCATTGAAGGAGAAGTTCTCCCAATTCGTCCCAAAACCCGACTTAAACTTAGCTAGCTTTTTCGAAATTGACATGGATAGCTTGTCGATTGGCGTTTTCCTGCGTGCAGAACGTTCGAGGCTCCGTTCAATGCGTGTGACCATGTCTTGAGCCTGTTGATCAAAGAAGTAATTGAATTAGCGACAGTTTGAAAAAAAAAATCAAGGAACTAGTGTAACAGTCCATTATAGGGTGTAATTGATATACATGCTTCTGTGGGATGGTGGGCTCATCCTCAGTGCGGGTCTCCTCTGCAAGCACCTCAGCCGTGGGGACATCAGATGCAGGGACATGGGACGCAGGCTGCTCTGTTGCCTCTCCTCTACCAATAAACATCAACGTATTCTTCGTATACCATTCCATGTACTCTTCGGACTGCGCAGCTGCAGCACAAGCCTCACCTTGAAGTCCAAGAGTGGCTCTTGCTCTCCACGTCGACACGACATCCTTATCCATCGTTGCCGCATAATCGACAACAGACCTGAATGTCCTTTCTCGTCTTAAGATCGGCATTGTAAAAGGCGGTGGGACTATTTGTTTGAGCCCGAATTGTTTCATAACACGCCAAGTGTTGTGGCGCTCGACAATCCAATACCATATCAAAACAGTGGACGAATGTAGGAGAGTGCGATCCACTTTAGATACTTTTGAAAAAAACTTTGGGCTAAACCCTTCATATGGTTGCCATATGAACTGCAATACACATCAGCAACGAAACAGTTAGTCCAGTATCTCAGCAAAATAGAATGCATATAATCGAACACCGAACTAAGGAGCTAGTCAATTTCTTGTTTTACCTCGTCAACTTTCAAATTGTTTAACTGTCATCTCACTTCCTTGACTGAGGTGAGTGGTGGATTTTCAGGCAACCTCTTCATCCATGTCTTGCACAGTGGGAATTGTATGTCCCCCTGCCACGATTCTTTTGGCTTAGGACACCTTCCGATTGACATCCTTGTATAAGCCCATATCTGCACCAGATTACATCACAATAAAGAGTTAGTTCGAATTAAATAAAAAATTCAAACTAACAGTCACTATGAGAATAAAGACCTGTAATAGCTGTAGAGGCCCGGTTGGCGTCCTGCACAGGTGCCCTTCAAGCTCACCTTGCTTATCTTTCCCCTCTTCCACAGCAACTAACTTCTCCGGACCCCATCGAGAGGCATTGGTCAACATCCTATACAGATTCGCGAGACAAGCCGGTGCCCATGCATACGGTTTAAATTCTTTGAACAGCTCTAGTATGTAGGCCGGTCCACGGGCACCAGTAGTCTGCGAAACGATCTGACCGGACACTAGAAAGAAGAGATAGGCTCGCGTTGCTCGGATCTCGTAATCCTTGTATTTTTTATGCTTCTTTTTTTTCTCAAGTTCGGCAGCTGCAAAATTGTCTTCAAGCCACTTGAACTTCACTGTTATACCATGGTAGTCACGCTTATCCGGTCGAATGCCAAGTACCTCCTCGCACACCGACGCGACGAACTTCCCCGGGAAAGTTCGTCCAGCTACAGGTGGGCCATCTACGGGTAGGCCGTAGATGTATGCAACATCTTCCAGGGTGACAGTTGCTTCACCCGACGGAAAGTGGAAAGTATTTGTCTCCGGGCGCCACCTTTCGACTAGACCGGTTATTAGCGCATGATCAATGACCATGCGATTGATTTCTGCTAAGTAATGGAGGCCCGTCTGCCTCACGTATGCCTTTTGTTGTTTTGTTAGCTGCCATATGTTTCGGTCCGGATTGGTTGGTATGCATCTCAGCCGTCCAAAATCCTAGCAACGTAACAATTACCAAATGTGGTTAGCAAGTACAAAACGAATATATCAAATAACAATTTGCATCGATACTTTGAAATGTGTAATTGATTTCGTGTAATACAGTATACCTCTCCTTGCCGAATTCCCTCCGACACGTGAAGGCTTTGGTTGTATAGTAGAACCTTCGGAGACTTGGGGGCTTGTCCTTCACCCTACAAAAGAATATCAAACGCTATTCAAGATTCCACCCTCTACCATGTGAGACTCTAAATAGGACACTGATCATGTACATTGATGAAGTCATAAATCCTTATACTAAGACAGAATAAGTAAAAGAACACTAAAATAAACAACCAAACAAAAGTGGAAGACAGTCACAAAAATTGTATCACATAAACCTGTGGAATACAGTAGTTTCCGCGACCAATTATCATTTTAAAAAAGCTCATACATCGCTTTGTCTTCTCTTTACAAGCCAGGAAGAGAGAGAAAGAGAGAGAGAGATGACTGATGAGTCTGACAAATTTTGACGGAGGCTTTCAAAAACCCAACCACTATAAATAAAATACCAAGGAAAAACGAATCCCATTTTTCCTCAGATTTCTCTTTCCACCCCCCCATCCTAATGCACATGGCCTCCTGAATTTTGTTTTCTTCCCCCACCCCCCCACATGCTCCTCTCTATATTTCATACTTCCTACTTTTTTTTTTCCTCGCTCTTTTGGTGATTCCAATTGATGTATTGAGTATGGAAATCTGTGGGTTTGGTTCATTTTGAGACAATGTAAGGAGAATTCTTCCATTTATGTCTATGCTTGCTTGGTTTGACTTCTATTTTTCTTTTATTGGGTTTTTTTTTTTCTTCGAGTTGCTTGAGTTTTTCTTTTGCTTTTACTGTTGTACTTTAGCTTAGAGAGCTTTGATTCTGGCGCTGGTTGATGAATAGGATAGATTTATATTTGTGTCTCAGTTAAGGGTGCCTGAGTCTAATTTTTGGCCGATATCGGTCAACATTACAACCGATATCGGCCGTTCTGTACATGACCTGTTCTCTTATAGCCTCAGTTAAGGGTGCCTGAGGCTGAATTTTTGGCCGATATCAGTCAATATTATGACCGATATCGGTTGTGTTAATACATGACCTGTTTTTTTATAGCCTCAGTTAAGGGAGCCTGAGTTTGAAATTATGACCGATATCGGCGATAGTTATACATGACCTGTTATGACCGATATCGGCTATAATTTCATATTTGTGTCTTTCCCTTGTGTTGAGACACTCCTGTTTGGCTTTCAATCTTTATATATAATGAACTCATTAGGTTGATATTATTTGAGGATTCCTACTCCTACCGCAGACCTTCCTATCCCCCTAATTCCTACACCCATGTATCCAGTTGGGCCCCCACAATGTGGTCTATGGAACTATATGCAGGTGATTGTGTAGGAGAAAACTTCTGATACATACTTTGATAACAGATTACGATGTTCTGATTTTTAGGAGTGGCCATTTGCCAGTTAACATCATGGTTTTTTGTTGTGTATCAATCAGTAGAATGAATTACTCATGATATTATTCAATACTAAGCTTACTAGCATAACAACCATCACAGCTGACACCAGGAATGAGAACATCAAGTGTTGACTCACCAGAGGTAAACATCCTTTAGAAGTTCACTTACAGTTTAGCTCCTTCATTCAATGGAATTTATGGATGAAACAATAAGTGCCAATGGTTCATAAGTTCTTAATCCTTCTTAATAACATAACATTCTGTACTCTGTTCTCACTAACTATGTGATAACTATAAAGAATGAAATGTTCAGAATCCAACATTTCAGGAATTGAGATGCTTTTTCTGAAGAAACTATTATGAACAATCTTTGTGGTTACTACTAAAAGTGTAATTTTAGGCAATGGGACATTAAAATACCCAGCCTTCTTTATTTGCATATTGATCAAGACATCCCCTGTACAATTTCTCTTGGATGTTATAATAGGGGAAGAAACACCCCTTTAATTCATAAACATACCCTCAACAGAAGGTATGTTACACTGGTCCAGACCTAATGGAACAATAACAATTATAGTGCTTAAAGCATTCAAACTGATTGTGACTCTTACTTCATATTTATTCATAATTGTAAGCTTTTAATCATTTTACTTGATGCTTATATCTTTCTGGAACTTAGAAATGGTCTTTAATAATCGATTTGTGCGTCACAATAGATTCAATGACAACTTCATTATTCTACAGGTCACGCGCATCAACAGGGAAGAAGCTATTCATAAACTGCCTCAGTTGGGGGAGATTTATAAAATATAGCCGATATCGGCCATATACAATTCAATATGTCAAATTGAAAGTTGGAAATCTAGATATCACGTCTGCACAATGGGTAATGAAGATGAGAAGAAGATGGGAAGATGAGGAGAAGAAGTAGAGAATAATAGAGCCATCAAACCAAACCCTAGAACAACACGTCTTCATTCAAAATCCAAGGCACAAAGAAAAAGGGTTGAAATGAGGAAGAAACGTACCTCCATGCCAGCCACCTTCGAAAAATTGGCGCCAAAATGCTTGGGACCACCTGCTTGGGACCACTGGAAAGGGGGAGACTGTTGACAGCGAGAAACGAAAGGGAATGGGGGAAGTGATGGTCGAACGAAAAGAAAAAGGGGCCACAGCGCGTGAGGGGGTTAACTGTCAATGGCCGATATCGGCCATATAGCCAAAATACAAAAAAAAATACAAATACAGCCCTTGAGGACCTAATCCAATAATACTATTTTTTTTGGACCCCATGAGTGGTATAGGGACCTACAGGGATTTATTTGGTAAATTCCTCTTAAATAAATCTTCTTCTTTTAGTTACTTCCAATGTATTTACCATTGTTAACTCAAGAAAAACAAAACAAATTGAAGTTTCCATTTAGCACTAAATTATATCACTAAAAAAAAAGGAAAAGAAATACTGCATTATTAATATCCAAGAAAGAAACTTGTGGCAATGGTTCAAGCTTCAAATATCATGTACTAGCATGAAAAAAAAAAAAAAAAAACCCTTCAAATATTACAAATCCACTATTCCTTTTATTCGCTACACTTCTCACTCCTCTAATTATCTAACGAGATAGTAACCTAATGTAGCTATACTCAAACATCTCACTGTTACAAGTGACTTTAAGTTTGTTTACATACTAAATGCAAACACAGCATTGTAAAGGGTATTAAACAAATGCAACATGATGCAAGAAATGTAGGTGTTTCTTTTGGATAAATGTGTTTTTTTTTTTTTTTTTTTGAACTGTTGTTTGGAATTCTAAGTACTTGTTGACTTGCACTCCAATTTCATATTGTAAGTAGTGGTACAACTGGTACTGTATTTCCAAGACAGCATCAGAAAGAGAGGCGTTGAAGTACTCAGAGAAAAGTGGGCTTGACGTTGTAACGGTTTGTCCATCTCGGATTTTGGGACCACTGCTGCAACCCACCGTGAATTCCAGCAGCCAACTTTTCATTGAGCTATTTAAAGGTATTTCCTTCTGTCAAAGAAACAATCCTCTTACCTCTAATTCATGCTTTGAACACCGTCCTAGTTGTTCTATGCTTAGGAACACTAGGCTTTCGATGAAAAAGAGAATGTGTACACACACATGCACGTGCACAAATATGAACAAGTATCCAAGTGGGACCTTAAAGCTGTATACAGTATACATAAGAGGGGGCCATGTTTGATTGGGACACTGGATGGACAATGACCAGGGATGACAATGGACCCTGTCAACTCCCGGAAGGATTTGAATTTAAAAGATTTGGCTTGGGTCCTTATGTGGATCTGTTCAGTTTTGGGTCCACATGAATGAACCCCTACTGTAATCAAATAAGGTCCATGGTCATTTGGTGCATACCCACTTGAATTCCCAAATGGATATATGAGTCATTTTTCAGTTGTGCTTGGGCCCAATCTTTCTGATAAAGATGATAGATTGTGGATGTGTTTACCCAACTATTTGAAAGAACTGGATCCCAAAAAAATCAGAGAGTATCAACTCCTGTTTCACAATTAAGTTGGGAGTCCCTCTATTCCTCTAGGTAATGTATTGAGTATCTTAACTGTCATCTGTTTAGAAGGATAAATTATTCAGATCTAAGAGACTTCTAATTGATTTTGAAGTAAATACCATGACTATATTAGCAATGATCCTCAAGTCTCCTTCGCCAAAATTGAATGCATGCCATTATCAATTCAAGATTGTTAGAATTGTAGAACAGAGACGACAAGTACAACCACCATATTCCCTTCTTCTTCTTTTGTTCAAATACAGGAGGAGTAGAGACAATAGACGATAGAATTTGGGTTATTGTCGATGTCCGAGATGTAGCTGAAGCATTGCTGTTGGTGTATGACAAGAAAGGAGCATCTGGGAGATACATTTGTGCATCACATCCACTTCGAGTTCAGAGTATGGTTGAAAAGTTGAAGAGCAAGTATCCTTACTATAGCTATCCTAAGAAGTAGGTACCCTATAACCGAATTAGAGAAGTTGATTATGATTGAAGGGATCTCGATCTCTCAGACCCATTTAATTTTCTTTTCTACAGTGACATAGAGGTGGATCAAGAAGTAAAGCTATGTTCAGAGAAATTGAAGAGATTCGGTTGGGAATGCAGGTCATTAGATGAGACCATTTTTGACACTGTTGAATACTATCGGGAGGCTGGTATTTTGGACAAGGATTAGATTAGTTTTGGTTTGGTCTCTGTTGCTTTTGTTTTTATACATACATCAAGTTTTGTGGAAAGATTATTAGTATATATCATCATTAGCCACTAGAACATGTCCTTGTTGTATTCATTGCTTAAAATTTTTAAGTTGGACCTGATATCTGGTTGTTTAGATTCAAAAGAGTAGCTGGGGCCTCATGCTTATTTGATTTTTAACCTCCCCCTCATGGAAGCCTGAGTTAGAGATGCTGTCAGACTGAGAAAAAAGAACTCCACAGTAAGGCCACCTATTGAAAATTTGAATTTAAATGTGGCAGCAACTTATTGACTCAAGTCTCTTATATCATTGACAGCTCTTATTGACTAGAACCTCTTGTTTGATTTAGAGAAAGTATTGCACCTGCTAATGGATAGAGTTAAGATAAATAAATGACTTGCCTCATTGAAGACTAGTGCAAACTTTTTTTTTTGTAAGACTGCTTTTACTCTTTGATAGAGTGCAAATACTCACCGATGGATCAATGGTCCGGATAACACCAGATAATGTGCTTATGTCATAAAAATGTTATGCAGGGAGACCATAGCTGGTTTTATTAGATAAACGGTCTAGTTTGAACAAATGGGTCAGGTCCATGGCAGAATCATGGTGATCCGAACCTGGACTCATTTTTATAGATCCGGATTCGGATTTGATCACAGAAGCTATGTGTTATATCTGGATCTAGCATCCACTTTAAAAACGAATCTGGTTTCGATCCGGATCTGAAATAAGATGTGAAATGCACTAGTATAATTGGATAAAAGAGGTTCGAAATAAAGTTGTTTGAATATATAAGTGAAGCAATTATATGGTAAATGGTTAAAGCGAAGTACACTCTTAAATATGAATATAACTTGGACTTTTTAAGCCTTGAAGACTCATATATTTATATATTTAATATGTCAATGTAATCGTTCTAAATCCAGATCATCAGATCAGACATGAAAGGATCTGATTCTGGATTCTATATCCATAGATCCGGATCCAAATCCAAATTTCTTCCTGATCTAAGAATAGGATTCATACTTGCTTTCAGAATCGGAGTCTTCAATTACTCAAATAATTAGATACTTATTTGTAATCCTATACATCATAAAAAAGGATGAAGATTGTGTAGATTTAATGACTCCAAAAAGACGTATAATTAGTTGCTAAGTTTTCAATGATTTCTTGGAAAATTAATTTCCCTGGGATCAAGGGAAAAAACACTCAGCGAAACCTATTTTTCACAGCATGTCCACAAACATGCCCAAACGAGTTTTTATACCTGAGACCCACCTTTCCTGTAATGAGAACTGTTCACTGTCTCTCTATGGCTCTCATGTATTTCTGGGGTAACCGTGCTACATGGACCGAGTGGGGGACCGGATTCGGCCCGGTCCCCCAGTCGGTCCATACCGACTTTCCCATTTCTGGGGTACCTGGATCTCGAACTGGGTATCAATTATCACAATTTAAGAAGTGGACCCAGTTATCAATCTGTTCAAATCTATTGCATTTACCAATATAAAAGGTTCTGAATGATTATTTTACTTTTTAGAAGAAGAAAGATAAGGGAATCAAGGCAGATAAGGAACTAGGCCACTCTCCACATAATGCAAGGTCCATCCTAATAAACCATTATAAAATCTAAAGCCAATATTCACTTGTGGAGGTGATGAACTGATTGCTCTGTCGATGGCGATTGTGAACCTAATTGTGAAGCTTTTTTCTCCCAATCATGGGATGCGTGAATGAGGTACTGAACATTGGAACCTTGTTTTAGCACGTGAGTGCGGTTGCTCCCGTGAGATTCGAGAAACCCCTTATTTAAGACCTTAAAAAGATTTAATTTTATTATTTAACTTCTTCACTTGTTCATTGCCTGCACCACCCAAACTAAAATCCTCGGTCTCCCATTGACTGAAGAGGATCCGGAGACCTCTCATCTCTAGCCCTTTCACATGCCCACGCATGTGCATGGCGTCCAGAGAGGAGATGCTGAAATCATCACAAAAGAGATTTCAAACCTCATGAGCCAAAAGGACTACAGTTTTCATTTCATCTGATGATCCTTATAATGTTTTATTCTAAGAAATGTTATAAAAAAAAATGCAACAATTATGCTGTTGTCAATTTTGGATTGCAAGAGAGCTAATTGCTTTTGATTCTAAACAACCTTATATCAGGTCCAACTTATAAGTTTTAAGGAGTGAAATAAAACAGGAACATGTTCTAGTGGCTAATGAGATATAGTAATTAATAATCTTTCCACAAAACTTGACATATATATATAAAAACAAAAGCAACAGAGACCAAACAAAAACTAATCTACTAATCCTTGTTCAAAATACCAGCCTCTTGATAGTATTCAACACTGTCAACAATGGTCTCTTCTAATGACCTGCATTCCCATCCCAACCTCTTCAATTTCTCTGAACTAAGCTTTAATTCTTGATCCACCTCTGTGTAACTGTAGAAAAGAAAAAATAAATGCATCTGAGAGACTGAGACCCCTCTAACCATAATCAACTTCTCTAATATAGTTATAAGATACCTACTTTTTAGGGTAATTATAACAAGGATACTTAGTCTTCAACTTCTCAACCAAACTCTGAACTCGAACTGGATGTGATGCACAAATGTATCTCCCGGATGCTTCTTTCTTGTCATACACCAACAACAATGCTTCAGCTACGTCTCGTACATCAACAATAAACCAAAGTCTGTTGTCTGTTGTCTCAGCTCCTCCTGTGTTAAAAATTATGACAATAATAAACCATACGAATAGAAGGGGATGTGGTAGTTGTTGCATTGTTCTACAATTACAACAATGTTGAATGGAGAAAACCAAGGAAAGATCATATGCGATTGGTTTTTGTGAAGGAGACAGGAGGATCATTGCTAATCTAGTCATAGTATTTCTTTCAAAATCAATTAGAGGTGCTTTGATCTATAGAATATATCCTTCTAAACATAAAATAGTTAAGAGGCTCCATATATTAGCGAGAGGACTACAGGAAATGCTATCTCACTTTTTTTTTTTTTCAGGGTCAGTTCTTTTGAATAGTTGAGTAAACAGGATTGCATTGTTGTCCGAGCGAAATCCAGATAAAGAAGGAGAGTTATGTAGGTATCTTGAAAGCCAGCATAAAACTTTTGTAACAATCCAAAGACGAACAAGGACGATGACATGGATTGGGATCAAGCCCAACTAGAAAATGGCTCATATATATATATTTCCACTGGAAATTTAATTAATTGGGTATGCACCAAATGAACATGGACCTTATTTGATTCCTTTATGGGTTCATGTGGACCCAAAACTGAACGGATCCACATTAGGGCCCAAACCCAATCTTTTGAGTCAGATCCATCGGGAAGTTGACAGGGTCCGTTGTCATCCCTACCTATCCACAGAGTCCAGTCAAAGTGCCCAAATGGCTGTATATAACTTTAAGGTACTACTTGGATACTGGTGCATACTCTCAAATCCTTTTTTCTTTTTTGCTAGGTTACTAGTTCGAATCTTGAGCATGTGTGTGAAATTAGGGTGCCGACACCACTCGACCATAAGAGTGTTGGCATTGTTGAAAAATAAACAAATTCATAGCAAGGAGTCATGTGTTAGTGGGGTGTTATTGTTTGTGCTGTTATGGATGTTAATGAGTTAGTGGGTGGTAATGTGTGTGTGCTGTTATGAGTTAATAGGTGAGAATGTAACTGACTATAGGTTACTGTATTTGGAGAGTCAAGAGTCATTTTGTAAACAAATGTATGAGTTCTATAAATAGTTGTGTTTAGAAACAGACCAATATGAAGAATAGTTATCAGTAATAATATATACTTCCTCCTTTATTTCTAACAGAGTGGTATCAGAGCTTCGGTGAAGAAAAATGGCTAATGGTATGGTGCCATTTCAACTTCCTCGTCTCACAAAGGAGAACTATGAAAATTGGAGCATCCAAATGAAGGCATTGCTAGGATCTCAAGATGCATGGGACATCATCGAAAAAGGTTATGATGAACCAGAAAATGAAGGTAATCTGACACAGAATCAGATCACAATTTTAAAAGATGCTAGAAAGAAAGATAAGAAGGCACTTTTTCTCATCTATCAATCAGTGGATGAGTCTGCCTTTGAGAAGATTTCAAGTTCCACAAACTCGAAGCAGGCGTGGGATTCACTTCAAAGTTTCTTCAAAGGCGCAGACAAGGTGAAGAAGGTGCGTCTTCAAACTCTTAGAAGTGAGTTTGAGTCCCTGCATATGAAAGAATCAGAACCAATTTATGACTACTTCTCAAGAGTTCAAGCAGTAGTGAATAAACTTAGAAGAAATGGTGAAACTATGGAAGATGTGCGGGTCGTGGAGAAAATTCTTCGATCCCTTGATTCGAAGTTTGACTACATAGTCGTGGCTATAGAAGAGTCCAAAGATTTGGATACTATGGCAATCGATGAACTGATGGGTTCGTTAAAGGTACATGAAGAAAGGCTTCTTAAAAAGAAGGACCGTGAATCATCTCTTGAGCAAGTGATGCAATCAAAGCTGTCATTAACAAAAGAGCATGATGGCTCCAGCAACCACAATCACAGAGGTAGAGGACGTGAACGTGGTCAACGAAGAGGCAGAGGACGAGGAAGAGGAAGAGGTTTTAACACCTCAAGTTATGATGAAAAGAAGCAAGATGGGCATAATAATAGAGGACGTGGCAGAGGAAATCTTCAAAGGCCTCGAGATAAATCGCAAAAGCAATGTTACAACTGTAATAAGTTTGGGCATGAAGCGTGGGAGTGTAAGGCTCATATTCAGTGCTATAATTGCAACAAATTTGGTCACTATTCGACGGAATGCAGAAGCGAAGGAAATAATGAAGAGAAGGCTAACTTTGTTGAGAAGATAACAGAGGTTGACTCCACTGTATTACTTGCCTACCATGGAGAACGAGGTAGTGAGTCAAGTAAATGGTATCTTGATACTGCAGCGAGCAATCACATGACTGGTAAGAAAGGTTTGTTCGTAGAACTTGATGAATCAGTACATGGCAATGTCACATTTGGAGATGGATCAAAAATTGCAGTGAGAGGCAAAGGTAACATTCTGATTCAATTGAAAAATGGCGATCATCAATTCATTTCTGATGTTTATTATGTACCTGATATGAAGAGTGATATTCTAAGCTTGGGACAACTCTTAGAAAAGGGTTATGATATACATATGAAAGATGGGAAGCTTTCAATAAGAGACCATAAAGGAAATTTAATTGCCCAGGTAGCTATGTCAAGAAATCGAATGTTTCACTTGAAAATTCAGAATGATGTTGTGAAGTCCTTCAAAGCATGTGTGAAAGACACTTCGTGGCTGTGGCATATGAGATATGGCCACTTGAATTTTGGTGGGTTGAAGATGCTCTCCGATAAAAGAATGGTGAAGGGATTACCTTTGATTAATCATCCAGAACAGTTATGTGAAGGGTGTTTGCTTGGTAAGCATCCAAGAAAGAGTTTTCCACAAGAAGCCTCAAACAGAGCCAAGAACCCACTGCAGCTAGTCCACACTGATGTGTGCGGTCCCATCACTCCCACGTCGTTTGGTAAAAACAGGTATTTTTTAATATTTGTTGATGATTTTAGTAGAAAAACATGGGTGTATTTTTTAAATGAGAAATCTGATGTGTTTAAAACTTTTAAGAAGTTTAAAGCACTTGTTGAGAAAGAAAGTGGATTTGAAATTGTGGCTCTAAGATCTGATAGAGGCGGCGAGTTCACATCAAATGAGTTTGAAGAATTTTGTGAAGAAAATGGAATTCGACATCCTTTGACAGCTTCATATACACCTCAGCAGAACGGTGTTGCAGAAAGAAGAAATCGAACCACCATGAACATGGCACGAAGCATGTTGAAAAGCAAGAAGATGGCAAAAGAATTATGGGCTGAAGCAGTCGACTGTGCTATAAACTTGCTGAATCGTTGTCCAACTAAAAATGTGTGGAACAAAACACCAATTGAAGCAAGGAGTGGAATCAAGCCAGGTATTTCACATCTGCGAGTTTTCGGAAGCATAGCTTATGCACATGTGCCAGATCAGAAAAGATCAAAGCTTGATGACAAAAGTGCCAAATATGTTTTTATTGGCTATGATGCACGAACAAAAGGTTACAAGCTCTATGACCCCATTATGAAGAAGTTGATAATAAGTAGAGATGTGGAGTTCGATGAGAAAGCTTCATGGGATTGGAATATTCCAGAAGAAGAAATTTATGATTTCTTTCCCTTATTTGATGATGAAGAAAGAGAACATCAAGGAGTTCGAGAACCACAATCTCCTTCTTCTCCCCAAACTCCAGTGACACCAAATCAAGATGCATCAAGCTCACAATCTCCAAATTCTTCACATATCTTGAAGAGTCAAGTTCAAGTGTGGGACCAAGAGACATGAGGAGTCTACAGGATCTTTATGAGGTAACAGAAGAACAAGATGATCTAACATTATTATGTTTACTTGCAGACAGTGAAGCCATAGTGTTTGAAGATGTTGTTCATGAAAAAAAAATGGAAAGAAGCTATGGATATGGAGATTCAGTCAATTGAGAAGAACAAAACATGGGAGCTTGTTGATCTTCCAGAAGGACAAAAAGCCATTGGAGTTAAATGGGTGTACAAGGTAAAGAAGAATGCTACAGGGGAAATCGAAAGGTATAAGGCAAGACTTGTTGCAAAGGGTTATAGCCAGAAACCCGGAATAGATTATGATGAAGTTTTTGCTCCTGTTGCTCGTCTTGAGACGGAGAGATTGCTGATTTCTCTAGCAGCACTAAACAAATGGAAAATTTCACAAATGGATGTCAAATCAGCATTTTTGAATGGATATCTTGAAGAAGAGGTTTATGTTGAACAACCTCAAGGGTTTGTCAAAGCTGGTAGTGAAGACAAGGTGTTGAAATTAAAGAAAGCTCTTTATGGGTTAAAGCAGGCTCCGCGGGCATGGAACAGCAGAATAAATCAGTATCTTGAAGAGAATGGATTTGTCAAATGTCCATATGAACATGCTGTTTTTTCAAAAAAGTTTAACAATGGAGATGTATTATTTGTTTCCTTGTATGTGGATGATTTGATTTTTACAGGAAACAATCCAAGCATGTTCAAGGAGTTCAAAGACACTATGGTTCAAGAGTTTGAAATGACAGACATTGGTCTTATGTCTTATTTCCTCAGCATCGAAGTGAAGCAGATGGATGAAGGAATTTTCATCACACAAGAAGGTTATGCAAGAGAAATTCTCAAGAAGTTCAAGATGGATAGATGCAATCTGGTTTCAACACCTGTGGAGTGTGGACTCAAACTAACAAAGTATGGCGATGGAGACAGAGAGGATCCTACTATTTTCAAGAGCTTAGTAGGAAGTCTTCATTATTTAACTTGTACCAGGCCAGATATACTATATGGAGTTGGGCTAATAAGCCGTTATATGGAGGAACCAAGATATTCACATATGCAGGTGGCCAAGAGAATTCTTCGTTACATCAAAGGTACAATTAATCATGGGTTGTTTTATTCTTCTCATGGAGATTTTTATCTTGAAGGTTATTCCGATAGTGATTGGGGTGGAGATGTGGATGATAGAAAGAGCACTTCAGGTTTTATTTTCTACTTGGGAGAAATGACTTTTACTTGGTTGTCAAAGAAGCAGCCTATTGTTACTCTCTCTACATGCGAAGCTGAATATGTCGCTGCATCAACTGCTGTATGTCATGCGATTTGGTTAAGAAAGCTGCTCAATGAACTTCAACTTCAACATGAAGAACCAACAAGAATCTATATTGACAATAAGTCTGCTATTGCACTTGCAAAGAATCCTATGATGCATGAAAGGAGTAAGCACATTGATACTCGTTTTCATTTCATTCGAGAGCATGTGAAGAACAAGGAGGTTGAGCTAATCTCAGTCAATACTCAAGAACAAGTTGCTGATATTTTCACAAAACCTCTCAAAGCAGATGTTTTCAACAAATTGAAGGATATGATTGGAGTGCTTTCTGGAAGTGAATTTGGTTTAAGAGGGGGTGTTGAAAAATAAACAAATTCATAGCAAGGAGTCATGTGTTAGTGGGGTGTTATTGTTTGTGCTGTTATGGATGTTAATGAGTTAGTGGGTGGTAATGTGTGTGTGCGCTGTTATGAGTTAATAGGTGAGAATGTAACTGACTATAGGTTACTGTATTTGGAGAGTCAAGAGTCATTTTGTAAACAAATGTATGAGTTCTATATATAGTTGTGTTTAGAAACAGAGCAATATGAAGAAAAGTTATCAGTAATAATATATACTTCCTCCTTTATTTCTAACAGGCATGCATATTCTCAATAAATATATATACATGTGCGTATGCATATTCTCTTTTTCAAAGGACAAGTTCTCCCTGGCATAGAACGTCCATGCCTACCAGACGCACCTAAAAGCATAATAATCATGGGGTCATTAAAAAATTCATGGGGTGATAAGTTTTAGAAAGGTTACTAAAGCTATTCAAAGCATGGATTGGAGCTAAGAGGATGAATTTCTTTAGCACAAGGAAATACCTTTAAATAGATCAATGAAAAGTTGGCTGCTGCCATTTACGGTGGGCTGCAGCAGCGGCCCCAAAACTCGAGATGGACAAACCGTTACAACATCAAGCCCAGTGTTCTCTGCATACTTCAATGCCTCTCTTTCTGATGTTGTTTTGGAAATACAGTACCAGTTGAGCAGCGACTTACAATTTGAAATGGGAGTTCAAGTCAGCAAATATTTAGAATTTCAAACAACTGTTAAAAGAAAAAACAAACTGATCATTTATACAAAAGAGACATCTATATTTCTTGCTTCCTGTTTCATTTCCTGCATTTGTTTAACATCTTTACATAGATGCTATATAGTGATTTGTGACAGTTAATTCATGCATCTAATTTTTTTTCTTTATTTTTATTTTGTGAGGAAACATGATTCGATTCAAAACAAAAGAAATGCAGCTACTGATTGTATCCTTGACATCAATCTATGGACTAAAACTTGATTACTACAACCAAAACATATTTAGTCTAGCTAGCTTTCAATACGCGATGCTCCTACGCTGGGCTTCGGGGAAAGCTCTGGATCGAGCTGAGCCCAATCTACTTTGACCAAATATGGGCAGATGGCTGACCTTTTTTAGGCGCACAGACTGGGCAGTAGTGCCCAAGTGGACGGCTTGCTCATCCCTTTGAACAAAAACATGGTAGAGAAAGAGCAAAAGTGTTATGTGGGTCAAGACAAATGTAGGCAGGTTGTGTCTTCCTAACAGGCAAAAGACACTAGATAGGCCTACCTAGATTAGTTCTTGGGCTGGAAACTCAACCTCTTCCCAGACCAAAGGCCTTTAGCCTCAGCAAAAATCTGTCCCACTTCTGGGCCGGAGTCCAGACGCATATATGACGCATGAACTGGTAGTATATTAAAGTACTGATAAGTTTATCTACTTTTAATTGGATATCACAAAGAACAAATTATCAGCGGACTTTGCATAGAGGAAGTTACCTGCACTTGATTTATGAAGATCCATTAGGGTCCTAAGTCCTAACTAAGCAGTATCTGTGTGTACAGTTTGGGCTCTCACCTTACTTTCCCTGCAGTAGTCGATGTCGCTCCAACAGTCTTCATCCATGGGCCTATTTGGTGGCCAGTTTGGGTTCATCATAACAGCACCAACAGATGAGACTACGACTACGCGTTCCACTCCTGTCTCAGAACAGGCCTTAAGTACATTGAGCGTGCCCCTCACAGCGGGCTCCAACAATTCGGTCTGCATAACAAGGTAGAAAAGCCTTGAAAGCTGAACATATGAAGCTAATCTAGGGTATGGAGTATCCCCAAATTTAACTCTAGTAGGAGTTGATAACACTATAAAATTGGTCGTATAATAAATAATGTGATATGAATAATGCATAAGATTGTGGTAATTATGTTTTATTGAACGGTCGATCTTACGGTGGGACCAACTCATATTGGAATAAAATTTAGGGACATACCAAACCTTTACTTACTATTATTGTATTGAATTTAAAAAAAAAAATCTATGATTAATAGATCATTAAACCTCAATAATAGGAATGCACCTAAGTGGGCTCCATGGGTTGATCGCATGTCCACATTAAGAGACTATCCAAGCTCGGATTTAATAGATGGACCCTATTGTGGAGTTTTACTCATCCAACTAAGGATGCTCCCCTTCCTGCTTTGGACCATGCTTGGATAAAAATGTTTTGGCCCCGTTAATTATATGGCTCGGGCTTGGATTAAGTAATAAAAGAGCCCAAAGGCCAGCCCGGCCTCACCCCAATAGGTAATGTATGTATTTCAGTGACCGATTTATCCAAATAAGTGACAGAAAGCCCATTCCAGCCCTGCCTGATTGACTAAATGGGAAGGCTCTGCTGGACCTGTAAGGTGAGCGGTGCTCATTCCCGACCTGTAAGGTGGGCGGATCCAAGATTTTCATTTGGGTGGTGCAGTTTATAGTCACGTAAAGACGTTAAATAATGAAATTAATTTTTTTATAATATAATTTAAGGGGTTTCTCGAATCACGCGGGTGCAGTGATTACACTTGGATCCGCCTTGTAGGCACTTAACTTATAAGGACCGGCGTGTTGGGTTTGTGCCGGATACGGGCCTGTGTTTCTCAAGTCAGGCCGTTCTCCGGCCAGGCCATGAACACTTCATCCCGCAAAGTCAAGGATTCAAACTCCAGACGCTCAGTTTTCGATATCGCATATTGGTAGCCGATAGAAATCTCCAACCAAAAGAAAAAGAAAAAAAAAGCTGATAGAAATCAATGGTATTTAATCAAACGGCATAGGAAAACTTTGCCTCTGGATTGGCCACACTCGACGATGGAATTGGAGTTGCGACGTGGAAGACCCCACTGCATCCCTCAATGGCAGCATATAGAGAGTCGTAGTCCACCAAGTTTGCCTTGAACAGTTGTAACTTCTCCTGGGCCTTCTCAAGCCTCTTCAAATGGCTGTTCTTTTCATCATCTGCAATTCATTTTCATGGAAATGAATAGGCGAAAAACAGTAATCTGATCGCTGGAGAGATAGATAGAAAGAAGAGGTTAAGTAGAGAAAGAGGAAAAGGGGTAGTACCTGGGTCTCTAACTGTGCCGTGGACCATGTATCCTTTTGATAGAAGTAGCTTCACCAACCATGAAGCCACATACCCTCCTGCACCCGTTACACATACTTTCCCTTTCTCTTCCATCCCTCCCTCTCTCAATGGCAGTAGAAGACTATACCCAATATCCCAATTTGCTGGTTGTTGGTCACCTTATGTTGATTAAAATCCTTATATCTAATTTGTTTATCTTTCTTAAGATTTTCTTAGGGTACAAAAAGTGCCACACCACATGGCTCATTGTAATTGGAGAACAGGACTTTGATTCTAATTGATACGTTTCTAGCCGGCCTTGTCTTCAAACTATCCATCGTACTCATTCTAATTCGAGAACAGTGCGGTAATTAGAGGTTTCCGGCTTTTGTTTTGAGTCCTCATATATTTTTGAGATATTTACGAAAAAGTATACACTATAAAACTATATTTTTTTTGTTGGTCCCACGATGAAAGTATGAGCTGCCCATTAAGGGCAAAAACAGCTAGGGGTTTAGATTTTAGGACTTGTTTCACCAATGATTGCATGAAAATTGCAAAAAACTTTATGACCGTTTGATCTAATATATGTAAATCCATATACTCCTTGCGTTTTTCAAATTTGGAATTTTACAAGAAAAGTCCTCACTAACATCTAGGGGTGTAATGGTTCGGTTAACCGGTTATTTTAGGAAAACCGTAACTGCGGTTTTCTGTCTTTTAAAACCGTAACTATAACCGTATCTATAAAAACCGTAGAAAAATATGTTCATACACCATTTTCACACCTCAAGCGCAAGCAAACTTGATCATAAGAGGATTGAATTCTGACCATTGAACTGAAGTGATCCTTCCAGTGGGCCCAAACATGCAGTACCTGCATTCTCAAGATCAGAGCAGTGACCCTAATCATCTGATTGGTGGGGCAGAAGCAACCAAAATTGTCTGAACAGCCTGACTGAAACTTCACGAGATAAAGTCCCAGGAGGCTCAAATCCATGGTTTGCCATCAAACACAAAATTAGTCAACCAAAATAAATAATGCTACAGTGGTAATCACCAAATCAAACAGCAGAAATTCAATAAAAATGAAAATGTAAGAAACAATAATCTAGATCTTTGATCTAGGAAACCCTAATAAACCAAGATCCTCCATGTCAAATCATTGAGAGAAGTAAAACGAAAAACATACCTGAATCCATTGAATGAACTTGCTCGCAGGTTGATGATCTTCCAATCCTGTATGGCTACCCAGAGAAACCCTCTTGATTCTTCTGATGATGGGATGTCAGAGAGAATAGGAATTCACCATATGAATTGGGGACCATAACCCTAATATATAAGATATCATAAGTTTGTTATTTCTAATTTGGCCCCTCATCAAATTAGAAATAACATTCTGGTATCTACACATTAATCCCATGACAATTATACCCTTAAGCCTTAGAACTTTAATTCTTAATTAGATCACTTTAATATAGGCTTAACCAAAGATAGTATAACACATTTAATAGTTACATGTGTGGCCCCACATGATGAAATTTTTCCAACAATCTTCCACTGGGCCATATGTGTAACTTAACAAATGTGTATGACTGTATGAGCTCCAAAAGTTTGCTATCATAATTTAGGATATATCCGAACAATCTCGTCCATTGATTATGCCAGTATAGGATCAAAGCGGTCTTCGTCACTTTCAACATGACTAAACCCATCAATGGTCACATACACCAACATAACCAAATGACATAGATCAATCATGGATGCGTAGCATGGAAAGTACATGCAATGTGATCTATACATGTCTATTTCCAACTGGTCCTACTGTATTCCTTAGTGAGATCAATATTTAACACAATGTAACAGAGTGAAATGAACCGAATACTATATTTCTGATCAGAATAATATCCAAATACATAAATGCATGTGTTCAAAATCAAACATAAAGCAATAAAATATAAAATGATACAAACTCCCACTATAATGTGATATCCTCACACAAAATAACACTCATTTGAGTAGTGTGCTCATGAAAGACCTTGGGTGGTAATCCCTTTGTAAGCGGATCCGCTATCATGGAGCTTGTCTCAATGTGCTCTATGGATATCTGTCCATCCTGTATTATTTCCTTCACAACTAGGAACTTAATGACAATATGCTTTGACTTAATTGAGCTCCTGTTGTTGTTGGAATATAGCACTGCTGATTTATTGTCACAATATAGTTTGAGTGGTTTTTCAATACGCTTCAGAATTCGCAGCCCAGTGACAAAATTCCGCAGCCATATTCCATGGTTGGATGCCTCATAGCATGCTACAAACTCTGCTGCCATGGTGGAATCAGTTACGAGTGTCTGTTTGGCACTCCTCCAAGAAATAGCTCCACCAGCTAACAGGTAGATGTAGCCTGATGTAGATTTCAGACTGTCTTGGCATCTAGCATAATCGGAGTCGGAATACCCTATGATCTCCAACTGATCCGATCTCCTATATGTGAGCATATAATCTTTTGTTCTCTGTAAATACCTCATAACCCTCTTGGCTGCTTTCCAATAATCCATCCCTGGATTACTTAAATATCTGCCTAACATACCAACAATGTACGCAATATCCGGACGCGTACACACCATAGCATAAATTAGACTCCCTACATCTTATGCATAAGGAATCTTCTGCATTTCCTTAACTTCAAGGTTAGTTTTAGGGCATTGATTGAGACTGAACTTGTCTCCCTTAGAGACAGGGGTGTCACCTGGTTTGTTGTCCTGCATGCCAAACCTTCTGAGCACTTTATCAATATAGCTTCTTTATGATAATCCAAGAATACTCCGAGAGCGATCTCGTTGTATCAGGATTCCTAATACAAAAGAGGCGTCACCAAGATCTTTCATCTCAAAATTCTTTAATAGAAATCTCTTGATTTCATGCAACATGCATATATCATTTGTGGCAAGCAATATGTCATCAACATACAAAACCAGGAATATGTGCTTACTCCCACTGAATTTGTGATACACACAATTATCAACAGCGTTTGTCTCAAAACCAAACGAGATAATCACTTGATGAAACTTGTGATACCACTGACGAGAAGCTTGCTTGAGTCCATAAATGGACTTTGTCAATTTACAGACCATATTCTTTGGGTCTCCCGACTCAAAGTTTTCTGGCTGCACCATATAAATTGTTTCGTCAATGTCACCATTGAGAAATGTTGTTTTGACATCCATTTGACGAAGCTCAAGATCAAAATGTGCAACTAGTGCTATGATTGTCCTAAAAGAGTCTTTCGATGAAACCGGAGAGAAAGTCTCTTTAAAGTCAATCCCTTCCTTTTGGGTAAAGCCTTTAGCTACAAGACGAGCCTTATACCTCTCCACTTTACCATTTGAATCCCTTTTGGTTTTAAAAATCCATTTGCAACCAATGGGCTTCGCACCTTCTGGTAATGGGACAAGTTCCCAAACCTTATTGTCTTGCATAGACTTATACTCCTCATTCATGGCATCAATCCACTTTTGAGAGTTAGAACTTTGCATGGCTTGATGGAAGTTGATTGGATCATTTTCCACCATTCCAATTTCTTCCTCATGTTCTTGGAGAAATACGAAAAAATCGTCCGGAATAGCATTTCTCATTTCTCTAGTGGACTGCCTTAAAGGCACTGGTTCTTGAGGTTGTTGAGTTTGTTCCTCATCTTGAATGGGGGGTTGATCAACATTATCTTGTTGATGATCCGGATTCGCTTCTTGATCAATGACAAGTATAGAAACCTGCACATTGTCAAAAGCAATAGTAGGAATCGTAACCGATTCTTCCTCAAAGATAATGTCTCTAACCTTATTTCTCCCCACAAACTCAACATCCTCAAAAAATGTTGCAGTTCCCGTCTCAAAAATTGACCTAAGTGTGGGATCATAAAACTTATAGCCCATAGATCGCTCAGAGTAGCCAATGAAGTAGCAGCTCACAGTTTTGGAGTCCAATTTCTTTTCATATGACCTGTAAGGCATTGCCTCAGCAGGACATCCCCAAATTTGAAAATGTTTTAGACTAGGTTTTCTACCTGTCCAAAGCTCATAAGGTGTTTTTGCAGCTGCTTTAGTTGGCACTCTATTCAGAATATAAGCTGCTGTTTTGAGTGCTTCTCCCCAGAGTGACTCTGGTAAAGTGGAATGACTAATCATACTCCTTACCATATCCTTAAGAGTCTGGTTTCGTCTTTCAGCTACATCATTCATGCAAGGTGACCCTGGCATGGTGTATTGTAGGACGATTCCACATTCCTCTAGGAATTTAGCAAATGGTCCTGGACGTGGTTCACCTGAACCGTCATATCTGCCGTAATATTCACCACCACGGTCAGACCTGACACTCTTTATTCTTTTGTTGAGTTGGTTCTCAACTTTAGCTTTAAATGTTTTGAACAAGTCCAATGACTGTGATTTCTCATGAATGAGAAATAGGTACCCATAGCGAGAGTAATCGTCTATGAATGATATGAAATATTGTTGGCCATTCTAGGAAGCCGTAGGGAATGGTCCACAGATATCTGTGTGTATCAATTCTAAGACGTCTGTAGTTCTATTGGCACCTAATTTCTTCATTTTGGTCTGTTTTCCCTTGATGCAAGCAATACAAACATCAAAGTCTGTAAAGTCAAGGGAATCTAAAATGCCATCAGACACAAGTTGCTCAACTCTGGACTTAGAGATGTGACCAAGCGTTTGTGCCATAATGTAGACGAGTTTTCTTTATTCATTTTGCGTTTAGTACCTCGTGATTCCACATGCAAGGATTCATTATTATAAGAAACAATTGTATCAAGCAAATATAAGTTGTCATATACACATAGAGAACCAGTTCCAACAACATTTGAATTTATAGATAAACTGAATTGATTGTTTCCAAATGAACAAAAATTACCAAACTTGTCGAATAAAGAAACCGAAACCAAATTCCGTCGAAAAGACGGTACAATAAAAGTATCTAATAAATCCAAATAATAACCAGTTTTTAATAACAACCTAAAATACTCTATTGCCTCTACTTCTACCGACTTTCCATCGCCCACAAAGATGTGTCTTTCAACATCACTTGGCTTTCTGTAGCTCAGGCAATCTTGCATAGAAACACTGATGTGAGTAGTAGCACCAGAATCCAACCACCACGTGTTTCTAGGTACTGAAGCTAAATTTACCTCAGAACAAGCCAAAGTAAGACTCATGCGATTTGAGCGATCCCACTTCTCAAAGTTCTTCTTGTCATCAGGAGAACTTGCATCCGTAAGAGAAACGGGTTGCTCAATCCGTAGTGCAAGGTCTAGATCCATGCAGCCGAGAACAATTTCTATGTTCTCTTTCCAATCCTTAAAGTTGGTCCCATTAAGTACAAGTATAGGGTTGATATTAGCAGATATAGTAGAAACACTAGCTGTAAAGAGAACAAAAAACAAACAGACAAACATGCTCATATTATTAACCAAATACAGAAGTAACAAATTCAAATAATGGTAAGTCTCGTGTCAAGGTACCTAGCACAACATTAATATCAAGTCTTTGGACAGTAATATTAATTGTAAATGGTCATCTTGTTGTAGTGATCAAACATTGACAATAATTCATGTCAAATAATAAATCTATCTTTGGATCGCCTTATTATTCACATGTAAAATCCTTATAATCGTCACACGTTTACCACCACAGGTGTGTATGCAATTCTGCCAAGTATTAACCTTCATTTGGGCCGACTAAGACCCGCATGAATTTACACACACACATGAAAGTCCTGGGATCCTAACCCTAGAGGGGGGGGGGGTGAATAGGGTGTGCTACAAATATGACCAATATAGAGAAGTTTTAATTTCTTAACATAAACTAGTCACATGTGATGATTAAACAATCTAAATGCGGAAGCTAATAAAAACAATCACCACAAAAGCAAGTACTACAACACAAAGGTTTATAGTGGTTCGGCCTCAATGTCTACGTCCACTACCGGCTTGTGATCTAATCACCCCACCGGATTTCCACTATTTATGCTTTTCAATAGGCTAAGCAATAACCCTTACAATGTTGTTTTTACTAGGCTCAACAACAACCTTTACAAGATGCTTTTCAAGGCTAAGCAATAACCTTTACACAATGCTTTTCTTAGGCTAAACAATAACCTTTACAAATAAAGATTTCTCTAAGAAAGTGTCTTCACAAGAGATCACTCTAAGAGATACAATTTAAACACAATGTATTTGCCTCTAAAATAGGCGAATATGAAAGTGAATAACAAATTACAAACATACACTAAAACAAGCTAAAGTGTGTGCACAAGTGTATGAATGCTTTACTTCAATCAATTTCTACAATGAAGCTCCTAAATGAATGCTTGATGCATTTTAAAATCAAAGCTTAGAAAATAATGATTGAAGATAAAACTAATTGCATAAAAGATTCAAACAACTTTGAAGAAATGAACTAAACAAGTTGTATGAATATTTAAAGTCTAAGAGCATGCGAATTAGTCAAGAGAGTTTGCAAACCATTCTTAATATTCCAAAGATGATAATGAGTTTGCAAAACAACTCTTTAAAAACTAGAAATCATGCATAAAAGAAAATACAAAATTTAAACATGCATAGATTCTAATTTTAATGGAAATCAAAATGACAAGTAAGATGTACCTTTTTAAAACTCAACCATTTGATTTCCAAAAAGCCCTCTAGCCTTTCCAACTTCTTCCCCTTTCTTTGGCTCCAAAATGGTCTCAAAAGTTCATTTGTCAAGCCCCCAAAAAGGTTGGAAATGAATGGACTTTATACCAAAAAACAGTCCAACGGCTAGTCCCGGGTCGACCTGGCAAAAGGGGGGGTCGACCTGCTACACACAACGGTCAGAAAAATGACCATTAGTGCTTCATGACCCAGTCAACCTGCAGTGTGGCAGGTCGACCCGGCCAGACAGGTTGACCCCCTGGGACCAAAAATCCTAATTTTTTCACATTTGAAGGTATTTCTTGGAGAGGATTTTTTGGCCAATAAATCAAGCTTGGAAACATGTTTTAAATCAAATTAAGATGTTTAAAAACATGAAACACAAAAAGCGTAAAATGATTCGAAACTTTAAAACCAAAGGCTTGCTTGATTTCTAAAACTCTTTTAAAAAACAAATGCATCCAAGATAAAAACAAAACATGCAAAAATCAATACTTTTACAACTCTTAAAAACAATGCATATTTAAAACAAGATTTCAAGTTTATCTAAAACAATGCAAGTGTGTAAATCAAATGATGCTTGAATGATTATGCATCCATCAAATTGCAATCTACAAAATCCCTAACAATCTCCCCCTTTGCAATTTGATGGCAACACACTCACCACTGAATTTACACACTAAGTCTTCAGCTCCCCCTCAGTTGGACAAGTCTTGAAATCTTCTTGGATGCTCCTCCTCTTAGCTTGGGCTTTTTTCTTCAATCTTCATGATGCTTGGTACTTGATCATTCTTCAGTCTTTCTTTCTTTAGCCAAGCATCTTCTTTAGCTTCCAAGCTTTCTTTCTTCTATTAGCTCTCCCCCTTTGACCATGCCTCTCTCTCCCTTTGGCAAGGTATGTATTCTCTCCCCTTGTAGAAGATCATATACAACTCTCCTTAGGAAGCTTGGACATTCTCTTCACCCTTTTGAGAACTTGAATGCTCTCTCCCCCTTTGACATTAAATTGCAAAGGTACCTACACACATGAAACAAGGAAAATACCTTTAGTAGCACCTGTTAACTAAAGAAATCGAAAATGAAATTAATAACAGGTTATCATGTGAGGAAGTAGTCTCTAAGGGTCCAAAGGCAATCCAAGGGTCAATTTGATCAAAACTAATACTTCTTATGAAGGTTTACACTCCCCCTCAATCCATTCTCTTCTTTTGTTAAACTTTTGACAAGATATAACTATTTGGTTCAAGAAGAAAATGGTTTAACCAATTGAGGGTCAACTTCAAGGAAATGATTAGATTCATTTAACTAGAAAGCACAATATGATCAAATTACCAAAAGAGAGCAAGGTCAATGGGAAAAGCGATCATGGATATCAATTGGAAAAACAAAGAATACCAATTGAGATTCAAGGATAAGACTATTAAATCAATCACTCTAAAATGGAGTTATAAGGAATATAACTATTAAGATAAATCCAAATTAGAGCTATCCATGATGCAATGAGGTTTACTAAACATAGCATCAATCAATTTAACTTATGAAAATCATATGCTATGTAAGTTGTGAAATCATTTCATTCAAACAAGAAATATGACTATTATGTGTAAGAATAGTGAAATGAATTTCAAGCATGAAGCCAACCTCAACAATTAACCAACCAATATTATAAACACATAAACATGGTGGTCATGAGATTTACCTATATGAGCAAAAGAGGTGGCAATCATGAACATTATGATGCTAATGGAATGTGACATGAAATGTAAACATATAACTATCAAGATCAATCAAATGTACACAAGGTCTATCACATACACAAGATAAGATATCAATTGGATATGAAATCAATGGAAAGTTATACCAAATGAAACCAATTGAATATGACAATATGATTAATAGCAAGGATGAGACAAACACAAAATTCCATCAAGCAATATAAATGGATATTCATCACTTATAATGATATGACTAATGAGCATAGTGATGAACAAGGTAAATTGCAATGCAAAATAATATGACTTGGTAAAGCATGCAATTTCCAAAGTGTCAAAATCATATGAATTCAACATCTAAGATATCCATCAAACATATAGAAATACGAGGAATGGATTTCAAAGTGTTTCATATGATTAAGATCACTACTTATGAAGTTGAAACATGTATAATGATGACACCAAGAGAATCTACATGAATCAACATCATAACCATCCAAAAAGAAATGACTAGAAGGCATAGAGGATGGATTTGGGTTCTAGTATGGTTTCTACAAATATTACTAAGATCACAACCATACATGGAACCAATAATCATTTGCATATAAAAAGAATGTAAACAAATAAGTAAGGATGCAAACAACATACATTTCCATTTCTAAGATAATGAAACCAAAAGAAAAGGAAATGAGAACATGGAACATGCTTAGATGATTATAACTAATGATGTTATAGAGCATTTCCATTCAAACAATCTTCAAATCATTTTGATAAACAAAATCCAACAATGAGCATAAAAAGAATGATTTTGAAGATCAATTTTCAACATTGTATTTTAAAAGGATATAACTTAAATGAAACACATACAAGTTGATTTTTCAAAACAATGATTTTCCATATTAAAATATAACTTAGAAGTCTATGGAAAAACTTGAATTGATTCAAATCATTTGTTCAAATAATCTTACCAAGACATCTACACAAATGACTCAACAACAATTGATGATGAATAATCTAGCTATGTAAGCTTTTGAAATCACAATCAATTGATCATGTAGAAATGCAATGCAAAACATAAAACTAAATGTGAGAAAAAAGCAAATCTAAACATGATGAAATTATAATCAAATGATTTTGAAAACCATGACATGTAACTTAGAATGGTGTATGAAAACAAAATCAATTGATCATAAAGAAACAATGCATTTAAATAGATGTAACTATATAGAAACAAAATGCAAATGCAACATGACCAACAAAATGATTTAACTATAAAGAATAGGTTGGTCAAGATGGTTCAAGGCCTTAAGGTTTGTCTAAGTATATAACTTTAGGAATCCACCTAAGGTCTTGGGCTTTGGAAACTATTTTGGAAATTCCACCAACTAAAGGAGATTTAACTTGATAAATTTTCAATTTGAACTTATCACCATGATATTTTGATTTGACTATATTTAGTTTAGATTGGTGATTAGTCTTTTGAAGTTGGTGGGTTTATTTCTTAGGGGATTTGTTCATTTTTCTTTTCTTCTTATATTCTCCCTTTATTTGACTTTTGAATTTTAAATTTAACTTTGTTACTCTATTCAAAAGTTCTTTCATGGTTTGATATAAGGGAGATAGGTTGAGAAGCTTTTTGTTCATAGATTCTTTTAAACTTGGTTTAACTTGTTTAACCTTTTTAGAATCTATCTTTGGAGACTCCATTTTAATAGATTTAACTTGTTTAGTCTTTTTGGAATCTTCTTTGATTTTTAGTGTCTTACCCTTCATAGATTTTGATTCTACCTTTTTGGGTTCAAAGATGGGTTTATACACATGGCTTCTTCTTCTTAGTTTGCACTCAAACCTAAAATGCCCTTCAATGCCACAATAATTACATTTGGTTTTGGGCAAAGGAGAAAGAGTGCTAGAGAAAGATGACTCACCTTTCACAAAAGTGTTAGTGAATTTAGGGTCATGTGAAGTATATTTATCAAAACCAAGACCTGTCCTATCTCCATGAGGTTTACCCAATTTAAATAATTTTTCAAGTCTCTCTTCACTTTGGGTAAACTTGCACTCATACTTTTGTTTATATCCTTCAAGTTGAGTGACTTTGGTTATAAGGATTGAATTTTCATTTTTGACTTTTGAAAGTTCATTTTCAATTTTCTTATATTTGCTTAGCTCTTCATTGGCAAGTTTTAATTCAAATTTAAATTCATTAATGACATTAGATCCAAGTTCTAGAGTTTTTATCTTATTTTGAGAATTAGATAAATTTTCCGTAGAAATGGTTAACTTGGATTCTAAATTGTTAATGTCTTCATCTTGCCTTTTTATTTGATCTCTTAGATTTAAATTTTCCTTAATGACATTATCATAACCCATCTTTAATTCTTTTAGTTCATCTTGAATGTTAGATAGGTTATTTAAAGAGATCATTAACTTAGATTCTACACAATTTATTACTTCTTCTTTCTCTCTAAGTTCATCTTTTGAAGAAGCTAATTCTTTGTTTAGATTTTTAGATTCTTCTCTTAAACTTTTGTTTTTCTTCTCAAGCTTTAAGGATAATTCATATAATTCTTCAAAGGCTTGTTGAAGTTCATCTTCATTATAATCATTTTCTTCCTCTTTTATGTCACATTGAGATTCATTAGTTTGAGAGTTTGAATCTCCAATAGAAGGAAGAATGAGGGGTCTAGAAGAATCTACAAAGTCTAGCATAGTGGAGTTCATTCTAATGATTTTCATGTAAGCACAACTCTAGGGTTTTAACTCTAGGTTTTTACACCTAATCAAGAGTTCCAAACACTTGATCCTATAAGATAGAGCACGAGTCTCTGATACCAATTGAAAGTCCTGGGATCCTAACCCTAGAGGGGGAGGTAAATAGGGTGTACTACAAATATGACCAATATAGAGAAGTTTTAATTTCTTAACATAAACTAGTCACATGTGATGATTAAACAATCTAAATGCGGAAGCTAATAAAAACAATCACCACAAAAGCAAGCACCACAACACAAAGGTTTATAGTGGTTCGGCCTCAATGTCTACGTCCACTACCGGCTTGTGATCCAATCACCCCATCGGATTTCCACTATTTATGCTTTTCAATAGGCTAAGCAATAACCCTTACAATGTTGTTTTTACTAGGCTCAACAACAACCTTTACAAGATGCTTTTCAAGGCTAAGCAATAACCTTTACACAATGCTTTTCTTAGGCTAAACAATAACCTTTACAAATAAAGATTTCTCTAAGAAAGTGTCTTCACAAGAGATCACTCTAAGAGATACAATTTAAGCACAATGTATTTGCCTCTAAAATAGGCGAATAGGAAAGTGAATAACAAATTACAAACATACACTAAAACAAGCTAAAGTGTGTGCACAAGTGTATGAATGCTTTACTTCAATCAATTTCTACAATGAAGCTCCTAAATGAATGCTTGATACATTTTAAAATCAAAGCTTAGAAAATGATGATTGAAGATAAAACTAATCACATAAAAGATTCAAACAACTTTGAAGAATTGAACTAAACAAGTTGTATGAATATTTAAAGTCTACGAGCATGCGAATTAGTCAAGAGAGTTTGCAAACCATTCTTAATATTTCAAAGATGATAATGAGTTTGCAAAACAACTCTTTGAAAACTAGAAATCATGCATAAAAGAAAATACAAAGATTTAAACATGCATAGATTCTAATTTTAATGGAAATCAAAATGACAAGTAAGATGTACCTTTTTAAAACTCAACCATTTGATTTCCAAAAAGCCCTCTAGCCTTTCCAACTTCTTCCCCTTTCTTTGGCTCCAAAATGGTCTCAAAAGTTCATTTGTCAAGCCCCCAAAAAGGTTGAAAATGAATGGACTTTATACCAAAAAACAGTCCAACGGCTAGTCCCGGGTCGACCTGGCAAAAGGGGGGGTCGACCTACTACACACAACGGTCAGAAAAATGACCATTGGTGCTTCAGGACCCCCTGGGACCAAAAATCCTAATTTTTCCACATTTGAAGGTATTTCTTGGAGAGGATTTTTGGGCCAATAAATCAAGCTTGGAAACAGGTTTTAAATCAAATTAAGATGTTTAAAAACATGAAACACAAAAAGCCTAAAATGATTCGAAACTTTAAAACCAAAGGCTTGCTTGATTTCTAAAACTCTTTTAAAAAACAAATGCATCCAAGATAAAAACAAAACATGCAAAAATCAATACTTTTACAACTCTTAAAAACAATGCATGTTTAAAACAAGATTTCAAGTTTATCTAAAACAATGCAAGTGTGTAAATCAAATGATGCTTGAATGATTATGCATCCATCAAATTGCAATCTACAAAATCCCTAACAACACAAACATCCAATATTCCTCATGAACAATCTACACAAGAGAGGTCATTTTGGTTACATCTTGTTTCAATTAGCCCATTTAGAATAATGGACTATGTAATTTAACCATAAAAGATATACCATAAAATATTTGAATTGTTGTTTGAAGAAAACCAATTAGTTGTCTTCACATGTCACCATAAATAAATAAAAAGTTTTTTTTTTATATATAACTGACCACCCAAAAGTGTGCTCCCACGGACCACCGAAAGACCCAACATCTTCTTCCACCAAAACATGTTCTGATATAAGCACTGATAAACTGCCCTCCATCCCTTAAACAAAGGCCCTATAGAGATGAAGATTGGGCCTTGGCTACAATTCCAGATCCTAAATTTCATGGGTTCAGATTATTAGAAACTAACCCTTTTGGTTGGATCCTGAAAGTAAATGAAATTCAGGATCTAGGATCAATCTCAGTTGGGTGCAGCAGTCTAACAGAAATTCAAACACCTGAAAAAGATTTCAGATTTGGGTGTTGAGGGGGTGTTAATTTACTGGGGAAGAATCCTAGCACTGAAATTTCAGTCAATTGGAGCTAGCTTTTGGAACCCCAGAAATATTTATGTCATTCGTACATCAGCCGAGTGAATAGCAACGTAGAGCAGAGCAAGAGACAAATCTCCTGAATCCATCAATCACATAACGGAGCAGAGAAAAGCAAAATCAATGCAGAAATCTTACAGGAAAGCAAGCATAAAACCTAAAAACGGAAAACCTTCCGACCGAAAAAAAAAAAAAAAAAGGAAAACCTCTCGACAATCAACGGAACAACGATACAACATCGAGAAATCGGAACATGATCAATCTCATTGGTAGAAGAACCTGGTCCATCTAGAATGGAAAAAGAAAAAAAAACAGGATCTTTGGCAACCAAAGAATATTAATGAAGAAATCAACAGATTGCAACCAAAGAACAGAATATCAACAGGTTGGTTTATATCTGGATTCCCAATGGCTTAACATGGAGATTCTCTGATACCAATTGTAAGAAACAATAATCTAGATCTTTGATGTAGGAAACCCTAATAAACCAAGATCCTCCATGTCAAATCATTGAGAGAAGTAAAGTGGAAAACATATCTGAATCCATTGAATGAACTTGCTCGCAGGTTGATGATCTTTCAATCCTGTATGGCTACCCAGAGAAACCCTCTTGATTCTTTTGATGATGGGATGTCAGAGAGAATAGGAATTCACCATATGAATTGGGGACCATAACCCTAATATATAAGATATTATAAGTTTGTTATTTCTAATTTGGCCCCTCATCAAATTAGAAATAACATTCTGGTATCTACACATTAATCTCATGACAATTATACCCTTAAGCCTTAGAACTTTAATTCTTAATTAGATCACTTTAATATAGGCTTAACCAAAGATAGCATAACACATTTAATAGTTACATGTGTGGCCCCACATGATGAAATTTTTCCAACAGAAAATTGGTGTGGTAGTTGAAAGGTAACCATCAATCAAACTCTAGTATAGATCAAGCAATAACAATTGAATTCAGCAAGTTTACTAAGACTTGATGTTACCAATCAATAAAGACCTTGTTCCCTTACTATTAAGTAGCAGTCCCCAGCTACTACCACCCAAAAAAAGGGTTAACATAATGGTAGAGGATGAGCCCTACAGCATGTTGGCAGCCAGGTTTCAGCCCCCGCTTTGGGGCTGTTTGGTGTACCTCATCTCCATAATTTAAGAAGTGTAAAATTGGGTGTTAAGCAAGACTAAAAATCATCTTCAAACAAGGCACCCTAAAATCAGTACATGACAAGAAACCTTTAAAAGCAAGAACTAATCAAATGGTATTGTGATATTCCACCTCAATGCGGTTGGGAGAAAGAGACTTGCTAGCTAGGGTTTGTTTGGTTACTTATTACATAAGTTGGGAATTTTTTTCATCCATGCCCTTTATTTTTTCTTTTATAAGTATAACGGTATGGTTAACTGTTTGCGGTTAACCAAACCGTATTTTACGGCTTGGTTCAGTTAATAATCTTAAGTTAATATGGAAAAGAGTAATCAAACTGTGAAGTATGATTTTTAGATTTTAAATAACTGTATTTCACGATTGGGTTCGATTTGATGGTTTTTTTTTTTTTTTTACACCCCTACTAACATCCTATCAGAAACAGGCCCTTGAGGTATAGAATTCCTCTCTCTAGCTTGGATGGTTGACTAACATGTCCTTAGAAAACGAAAGATAAGGAAATCAGGGCAGACAAGGAAATGTCGGCTGCAGATGTGTCCACCCTCCACCAACGCAAGTCATCAGCAAAGGTTCATCCTAATAATCCATTATTAAAGCTGCAATGTTCACTTGTGGAGGTCATGAACGGACAGCTCTATTGACAACGACTGCTGAGCCCACTAGCTCCATAAGATACGTGAGGTAAAGCCGGCTAAATAGTACTCCATGACTTTCATTATTATCTTTTATTGGTAACGCAAGGCTCAAGGGTGAGCGCCTTTCTATGGGATTTAGGTCTTGAATTTCGGATTTTCCTGAGATTGGTTATATTGGATTAGCCCACTACCCTCCGCTTGTTATCACATACGACTGTCTCGAAGACATCGTTCATATGATCCAACCATTCATCTGCTTGAATGGCATTTTCTTTCCCGTGAAACTCCGTAGCTCCTCGTTTTCTGATCTTGTCGAACAATGTAGTCGGGTCATTTTCTTTAGATTGGATGACCACTTGAGTGCTCAGGTTTGATTGCGTTTGACCTTGTGTGGCCATCAATGCTGCTAAATGCTCGTTTGTCTTGGTCATTTGTTCCATTAAGACCATCATCCTGGCTTCCATTGAGGGAGGATCATTGTTTGATTCATTGTTACCACCATTAGTTCCACTCCCGGAATCGGATGCCATGGTCCTGCAAAACAATTGTAAGAGTTAGGACTCTAGTCTATCTTGCTATCTACACGGTACTCACATAAAGCACTAAATACTAGCAATTAGCGCACAACTATCCATACACTAGTCTGTCAACCCTAGACTCATAATCGATTCTAACGTATTCTCACAACGCTTGTAATTTTTTCTAAGTCTTTTAAGAAGACTTTCAGGGCTCTGATACCATACTTACGTATGTCACATCCCGGTCCCGAAATCACCCTGGCCTAGGGTAATTCCCGAGGTATGCCACACGTACTCCCGCATGTTGTACTTGTCTCGAGCCAAACACAACACACGAAGGAGATAAAAGCGACTATTCCACATGTGAGAACACATAACATTTCATATAGCGGAAGTCATAATTCATTTAAATAGGTATCAAATTCCATCAAGGTCGATTAAACATTTAAGTTTTATACAAAGGGAGTAAACAAGTATATACATTAAGTTACAAAAGAGGGGCCAATGAAAGAATCCCTGAACAACTCTTGAAAGAACCTATACATTCACTACCAAAAGTATATTCAAAAGAAGTTCGTATGACCATATGAAAGGATAGTCACACGAACTATGGTATTTACTAGTGTAGTTCGCGCTCCGAGGAGGTCAAATCTAGGCTGGCCCTGGTTCTGGCCACTCTTCTAGTCCTGCTGGTACCTCCTGGGTACCCTCCTCTCTCTCCTGGGCCTCTTCAGGGCCGGGAGCTGTATCTGCGTCTGTGACACCAAATGTAGTATCTCAATACGACGATTTTAGCAAGTATAAGCACAATAAGAAATTACAACATGTTACAACTTTGAATTTAATACGAGTAATTTAGTAGAAAGCAATGATAGTATCACTATGCAAATTATGCCTGAATTAAATATGCTGAGGAATCAATAACTAAGAAACCATACAAATGTGGCTACTACTTAAAGCTCATCCTCTCAAAGAGAGCGAAATCTTGTTGGGATGTCATCAGCGGCCCAGCCAAAGGCTAACTGGCTACCCGGTTCTGGAGTTCCGGTGCTCCAGACGACTTAATGCAGTAGTCTCTCAAATACGAACCCAAGTGCTGGCCCCGTCGGGCGTCACAGGGTCGAAGCTATGTAGTGCCGACTCAATCGAATTAAACAGACCGAATAATAAGTGGACTTGAGTGAGTTTGTATTCCAAATCATTTCTAAACAAATCAATTCGATTCATATATCACCGTATCATATACTCACTCAATCCGCCTTTCTCATGATTTCTGAACCGATATACCAGATATGGCAAATGGTGGAGGGAATAAAGCTATTAAACCTCACAGTATTTTGGGAAATAAAATAAACTTATTTACTTATAATGATTGATCTATCAATTGAAAATATAATCCAATATGAAATGCAATAAGTCAAGGAGTCAAGGAAATCTACTAGCCAATACACTAATATACTATTGAATTAAGTCCTTCACCATCCAGTACAAGGTAATTTCAGAAGGTCAACGTATACTACTTGTTCGGTGTCATTAATTAAGAGAATTACGTTAATTTTCCAAACAACCTTCGTGGCTTAGTGTTGGACTAATAATTATTTACTGGTCCAATTATTGAGGTTCATGGTTCCACTTTATAATCCTAGAAATAAAAAGAAGCACTAATTTTCTATGGAATAGGGTAGGCACCTTAAGTATCCATTTGGAATATTTAAGGTGGTTTAAAATAGGTTAAGGATGATAATTCATCCAAAGATTGGGTCAAAAAGGAGGTCCAGTTACAGCAGTAGGTTCGCTCGAGCGGACCAAGTTCGCTCGAGCGGACCCCTTTCCAGAAGGTTGAAGGTTCGAGCGCACTGATTCGTTCGCTCGAGCGACGTGTCCAGTTCGCTCGAGCGAACTGTCCAGAACCCCTGTTTCGGATTTCCTTTCCCTTCCATTTCTCACTTCTCTTTCCCTTACATCTTTCCTTCCCCCTACTGATCCTGCAAAAGAATGGAGCCTTCATGCTCCCATTCATCATATAACCACAAATAATCCATCCACTCAATTCATTAAACTTGAAATCATCTAAATCATTCATTTATTAAAACTAGGAGCATTGAATAAATATATCATGGAATCAATGAAATTAACAAGAATGTAACTCATATTATGCATATACTTGCCTCACTTTTAAGCTTTTCAAACTCTTTTACTCTTTTGGTGTTCCAAATCCTAGAATCCCCAAAAAAACTCAACCCTAGATCAACAAAGAAGAAAATGAATGCTATGTAAAACTAACCAAGAGTCTCTTGACTCTATTGATAACTCAAACTTACAATTAAGGATGGATTTGAGTCACACCTTGACAAGAAATCCCAATTTGGAGTTGGAGAAGAAATGGTTTCCTTGAAGCAAGAGATGGAGGTGAACAAGAAGGAGAGGATGAAGAGAAGGATGATCTCCACACTTGCTTTCACTTGCCCAAATGCTAGAGTAATTGAAGAGAGAAGAGGAGTTTGAAAGGAAATTGGAGGAAGAGTTTTCTCTCCACCACTCACATGCACAACAATGAAGAGAGTGAATGGGTTTGGTGTGGTTGATAAAGATGGAACTTTTGTAGAAAAGTCCAGCCCTTTCTTATATTTCCACATTAAGTCAAACGAGGGTCCATTTCTTTAACCAGTGCTCAAATGAAGTAGAGTCAAATACGAAAATTGACGAGCTTAACGAAATACACGCGTTGACGCCAAAATGACGTGGAAACGATGTAAAACGAGAAAATCTATAATTACGGAAAAGTCCTTGACTCAGTCCAAAGGAGTCAATCCAACTTCACTCAACTAGCCAGATATCAAGACTCAATTTAACTCGGTCTAAGAGACTAAGTTAATGATTTACCACCAAACAAAATTAATTAAACTAAAACCCCATTAATTAGCAATAATGAAGGTTAAATTGGGTTGGGGTGTAACATAGTGTCTGCCTTTGGTTGTTCTTGTAGTTTGGTCTAGTTCTTGAGGTCTGCATTGTGTAGTTAGGTTCTAAAATTCTAACCCCATTCATGATCCATCTATGGCGTCCAGGGTGGAGATACCGAGATCATCACAAGAGAGATTTCACACCTCATGAGCTTCAAGGACTTCAGTTTTCACTTAATTGGATGATACTCATGTTTTATTCTATGAAATAAAATGGAACAATTATGCTATTGTTGCTTTTGGATTGCAAGAGCTAATTGCTTTGATATGATATCAGGTCCAACTTATTTAAGTTTTAAGCAATGAAATACAATAGTAATTAATAATCTTTCCACGGAACTTGACATATATATAAAAACAAAGGCAACAGAGACCAAACAAAAACCAATCTAATCCTTGTTCAAAATACCAGCCTCTTGATAGCATTCAACACTGTCAACAATGGTGTCTTCTAATGACCTGCAACTTAGCTTTACTTCTTGATCCACCTCTATGTAACTGTAGAAAAGAAAAAATAAATGCGCATGAGAGATTTGAGATCCCTCCAATCATAATCAACTTCAGTAATCTAGTCGTAAGAAACCTACTTTTTAGGGTAGTTATAGTAAGGATACTAACTCTTCAACATTTCAATCACACTTTCAGCTCGAACCAAATGTGATACACAAATGTATCTCCCGGATGCTTCTTTTTTGTCATACACCAACAGCAATGTTTCAACTACATCTTGGACATCGACAATAACCCAAACTCTATTGTCTATAGTCTCGACTCCTCCTGTATTTTAAATTAAAAGAAATAAAAAAGTCATACAAGTAGAAGGGAATATGGTGGTTTTGCCCTTGTTCTATTACAACAATCTTGAATAGATAAAATCAAGGCAAGATGGCATGCAATCAGTTTTTGTGAAGGAGACTGATGGGTCATTGCTAATCCAGTCATAGTATTTCCTTCATGAAAAATTCCCTTGAGGGCTACCAGAATGGATTACTAGTTCTAATTTAACCAATCAATGCATCGGGAATAAATCAATCAGATAATATAGAACTAGCTATCTACCAATCACACACCACAAGAAGGCAGACACAATATTTTGCGTGGAAATCCTATACAGGGAGAAAAACCACAAACCAGAAATCAAGAGTTAATGAACAGTTACAAGATATACTCACAAGCTCCTTTACCTCAGTTTGTACCTCGACCTAAGGACACTACAAGAAATTGCACTTTTGCCGGCGCAAGTCTATAAAACGCCGGTGAACACCTTTGCCGGCGATTTTCCTTGCGCCGGCAATACGCCGGTAAAAGGTCGCCAGTATTAGCTTTTGCCGGCGAAAAAAGGTTAGCGCCGGGAAAAATAATACATTAACGGCGTTTTTATTCGCCGGGAAAAGACGTATAGAACGCCGGGAAAAGGCCTTTATTTTTCAATAATAAATTGATTTAAAAACTTTTGCCGGCGTTTTTTTGCGCCGGCAAAACATTTATATTTTATGGATTTTTTTTTAAATTTATTGCCGGCGTTTTTTTTGCGCCGGCAAAACATTTATATTTTATGGAATTTTTTTCAAAATTTATTGCCGGCGTTTTTTTTGCGCCGGCAAAACATTTATATTTTATGAAATTTTTTTCAAAAATTATTGCCGGCGTTTTTTTTGCGCCGGCAAAACATTTATATTTTATGAAAATTAATTTTCCAAAATCATTTGCCGGCGTATTTTGTCGCCGGGAAAACATTTTTTTTTTTTAAGTAATTATTTTGAAGGTGTTTTACCGACGAAAATGTTACGCCGGCAATCAATATTCATTTATTGTATTTATTTGATTTTTTAATTTTTTTCCTGTATATGCATCATTACAACTTCGAACCTGTATCGTATGAAACTACTATTCTAGTATCTAAGACCAAATCTCCTACACACCCAACATCTATCTATTCCAAATATTCATTCCACTTCATATTAATATTCAAATATCCTTAGAATATTAAAAGTACTTTACCATTACCATTATAAAATAAAAATCCATAGTAACATTCTACTATTTGCCAACATTCAAATGCCAATGAAAAATTACATCTTCATATACAATCATCTCATTGTTGCACCAATCCAACACCTGCAACATTGTTCAAAAAAACTTCATACATCCTATTTTAACATATGGCAATCTGTTATGTTATGCTCTTGAGGTAAGCTCCATGTCAGACCTCCAAGGTTATAGCTTGTGATAGTTAGAGTATTTTGCTTGCAATTGTCTGGACTCAGAATATTGTTGTTGTTCACACACTTGAGCAGATTGCCATTAGAAGTGTAGCCATTGGAGGACTCCAGTTCCCCCTTTAGTGCTTTGTCATAATCTGATGGATTCATAACTGAACACATGACATCTGCATAATGAAGTACTGGATACTTGGAACTGCCAAACATTGAAGACTCAACTACCAGTTTTTCTTTGATACTCTGAACAGCATGTGCATATTCCAATCCAAATAGAACCTACATTTCGGAAAGAAGAAAATGATTATAAAAGATTAAAGAATATCATTCCACCCAATAGAATTACATTTTTCAGATGATTGCTAAATTAGAATGAACAACTTTATAAGGAAGATTCTCTAACTACAGCCAGCAGCATTCAGACCCATAACTTCTTCCTATCAGCAATTCAGACTAAAAAATGTCTCACTAAAAAAAGTAAACAGGATCCCAATTCAATGCAATAGCCTGATTGAACAAGCTGCAAGTCACAAGTGCCGGTTTGTCTTGGTCTCCAAACACAGCAACAGAAACAGAACCATGTCTAGTCTGTATAACATGTTCCTGATGACACTTACATGAACAGTTCAGAAGAAAGACACAAACTACAAGTAGTCATAGAGCAGATGCATGATTCTGTCAGGCATTACTCTCATACAAAAGAATAACAAAGGCTTCTCCAAGTTCAAAAACTAAAAAATTGTTCTGTCTTCTTGATGACCACATCCATCATTACAATTTCAAAAAGAAAACCAAAACCCATATCCATTAGCTTCATGATAAATACAGAATCATAAAAGCAAAGGGGAAAAAAAAAAACCATTGTCCTTAGAATCCTAAAAGGACAAAACCCAATGCTACTCAAGGAATAACAATCACTACAAAAATGGCAAGGGCAACTACCCATCTCAATTTGTAAGAAAAACTTAGAGAGAGAGATAGAGATGTGCAATAAGAATAATATACCTAAAGCATCAAGTTTCTCTCGCTTCCCTGCTACCACATCTTTTAGTTGGCACCTTTCAAGGCTCTGCAAAAAATTGTAGTCAGCAAAATCATATAAGCCAATACTTGCCCCTCCCAGAAAAATGACCAATTTCACCCAAATCAAACTTTCACCAAGGATGTTTCGCAATGGAACATTCCTCTTGAACCAAAGAAGATGAATTTTCTGTAATGCATCTAAAAGAAAGGAAGAAACCTGAATTAATGCAAAAATTCTTCCTTGAGCCCAAGCACACAACCTTCATCTTTGAAGCAAAAACTGTTCTCTTCAACTCCTTCACAAAAGTCTACCATTAAAGAATCTAATGAAACGATAGAGATAACAATATAAAAGTCAGAAAGGAGGAAATGAGAAAGGGACATTCAAATACAACTCAATCCCAAGCTGTGGCATGATCTTGTTCTTTTATTATTTTCATTGTTCACAGATTCTGTGCTTATGGATTGTTCAAAGTGTAAGAGATAATCCATCAATAATCCATCAATCATAAAAGAAACTTCCATCCTTACTCAGTTCAGACTGTATAGCTTCCCAATATATTATAAAACCATTGCCAATAACAATTTTTTTTTTTTTTTTACTTTTCTTTTCTTTCTTTCTTTCTTTCTAAGGGGGTTGCAACTGTTCATAGCCCTTTGGCAAGTATTTGGCACATTAAGCCCCTCATAGAGTCCTTGCCTTCAAATACATATGCTACTAAGCAACATATGAACTACAGATAATCCTTTTTGAATGGTTAAACTATGGATAATCCATTGCAGTAGCAACAAGTAATTGTCAATGCTTGCCCCATATGCTTAACAGATGTGGAAACAGTTGATACTCTCCTCAAATATGAAAAGAAAGTAAACAAACAACAATAACAACAATAAACTGAAAAGGAGGAAATCTACATTAGCAAGTATCCCATTTTCCTTTTCTAAAATTACTAATACTTGTATTGGATCAAGCGACTAAATAAGAAAGCAACTTCTGAGAAGCTGCAACCTAAGGTCAAAATAATAGAAAAAGGTCACAACAAAAATAGTTAAATCCTAGCAGCATTAATATATAAATAGCCTCAGTAGCAGGGTACATGATTGAGTACCTGAATAGCAGGATTAGATGTCAGAAGAAGGGACACACCAAGGCCATCAAATTCTTGACTCCATGAGCCCTCTGAAAGGGTCTCCCAAAGTCCTTTGGATCTACCAAAATCACTTGTTTGCATCCTAGATGATGCTGTATCCAATGGCTACAAATTTATAACATAAGTTACAAAATTTATAACATAACCATTTGAAATAGCTATAACCATAAAAATAGACAAACTGCGCTATAAATGATTGCAAGTTTTTCGTTCCAAGCCCCTGGTACAATGAAAGAACCTGACGGGTAGAAATTGCTTCCCACATAACATCTGAAAGGTTCCTACACGAGTAAGTGAAATAGAGGTTAATTAACTGTTGCGATAGATAATCTCTGTCTCAACCCATCCTAATACATGACGTCCTGTAGCAACTTCACCCAAACAATGCAAGAACCCAACATTTTTATAAGGGGAGAAGGAACAATGCCCCTATATGGCCAAGCCAGAAGCACAGTTGGAAGGCACTCATTATCACAACCATGAGGCAGGTTCTAGTAATGTCACCTATCAGAGAAACAAAAAACCCAATATGCCACAAAACCAAAATGTTTCAAAATATCTTCTTCCCAAGATACATGGATAACTATACTTGCTTAAAATATCACTAGTGTAGCCCTGCACGTGGTGTCCAGGCAAATATATGAAGAAAATTACAGGTGATGTTGAAAAACCACCTCAAATATAATCATTTCATCATTCTACATTTCATTGCAAGGCACATGTTTTCATGCTAAAAAAGGTTCTCAAATAACAATGAACGACACATTCAACAAACTCAACTGCAAATGATAGCACGCACAAACAACACATTCAATTAAATATGTTCTATTAATTGTATATAACATGAAACAACTGAGATGGTTGGGCACCTAACATGAAAACACAACATGCCAATTGAATATATACATAAATGCCCAACTACATATGTGATGCATATACAATTCAAATGGGCTGGTGAATCAAACCCATCTCCATTTCAAGAAACCCATCTCCATGAACCCTATTATAACCACCACTCATTATCCCAAATAGAAAAAAAAAAAAAAAAAACTAAAATGCAGAAAATAAGTCATCAGCATTACTCTTCCACCTATATAGAAATAAATTAGAAATCAACCTACATGTGCATCAATTTTGCTAAAAACACGTTACTCAAATCTAGAACACATTTGAGTACAGATAAAGTAGACAAACTCAATCATCACTTTGGTCCAGGTGGAGGAACAAATTGAAATACAACCCCAAGTTCATGACACAACCCACCATTCCATCTGTCAAAGCAAAAGAAAATAAAACCATGGGCATAAAAACAAGATAAATAATAGAGGACATTAGCCACATCTGAGCCAGCTCTTTGCAATTGCATAAGACCTCCCTTACCCAACTAATGTAACCACAAGCAATATAAATCTAAAATATTCTCACAATGAATTAAATCTGACTGAATAAGACCCAACCAATCCAACGCGTCTACGTTCCTAGTTTCTCTAACACCATACAATTCCATACACCAAGAGAAAAGCACACTGATGCAAAATGTTTTCAACAAAAAATTCTTTGGTTGAGATAAAATGCAGAATATTCTTTTTACAGTTATAAAAAAATAAAATACAGAATATTGGATCATGAATGCCATCAACCAACCAACATGTAGAACTATTTACATTGACTTCCATTACATGCAATTTTTTGTCCCATTATTTCTCTCTATACAAATGGAGAGCTGCCCATGCCATAATAAAATATTATGAGTAGAAATATATAGTTAAAAAACTCACAATAAAATATTTGTTAAACAAGATATAGATAAAACAAAAGGAAATGGATAACAAGTAAGCTTTCTGTATATGGAAAAATTTTAAAAAAAATGAATCTTGAAATACTTGATCATATTTGAAAATTCACCTTTCACCTTTATTTTAACAACCTTATGTATTCAATTCCTATCTATTTTAATGCAAACCAAAAGGGCCTAATTAAGTGACATCAAAAGCAACTAATTCCAAATTTTGTTTGTACTCATCATCGTCTTTAACCTTCATATTGTTTTTGTTGCTATCGGATTGATGTACTAAAATCTTCCACATCCCGCTCATCCTAAGAACTCAACATTAATAGCTAGGTAAGCAACAATAGGGCAACTCAAATTCTGGCACAAACCACTTGTTCACACATAGTTGAGCAATTTGAGCCTACAAAATGTCAGAAAACTTGTTTAAGCTCAAATGAAAATTTTATGTCATAAAAAATGGATATAGAAACCCACACAACAATAAATAATAAGAAAGGCAACATATGCTTATATTTAAAAAGAGATAAATCCAATCTATTACCTTCAATAAAGTGATTCTTGAAGTTGAAATATCATTTGCAATAGACACTTGATTTAGAAAGAGGAAAAACACAAGAATTATCACCTAAAGAAGCCAAGTCTGTGGTCATGTAAGTGACTTGGCGACCCAAGCGTGCTCATAAACCCCGTGCCAAGAAATTATAGTAACAGACAAATGTAAACTCATCGCCTCAAATATCAGCAGAGGAAACTGAAGTAAATAAGGGATAATGCTAGTCCGTAATTCTTTTTAGGAGTCGAGTTTTTAAACATGAACACTACAAATCCAGTAATTCTGCTGTCTTAAATTTTTGATTCAGTTCTATATAAGGGAAAACTCCTTGTAAGATGCTACAAATTATTATGTTATTTCTATAACATTGTAAGTGTTGGATCATGGATCTTATGGATTTGTTCGGATTTAATTTTAAAAGAACTCCCTATTTTTGCAAATGCATCAATACCAAAAAGAAAAGTGAAAAGAAGGAAAAAAAAAAAGAAGAAGAAGAGAATAAAGAACTCATGCTTGAGAATTACTATTTTAAGAATCTAAAGGAAAATGAACAAAGCTAATAAAACCAAGACCTTTGCCCAAAAACAAAAGAATAGAACATTGATAAAGCCTAAAAAGACCCTTTCCAATCATAGCGGAACCCAAAACCAATACTACGTTATAAATGGAGAGAAAGAACTTCCTATTTTCATGTGGTGTGTGAATCTTTGTGCAAATGCATCAAAATCAACAAAAAAAAAAAAGAGAAAAAAAGAAAAAAAGAGAGAAGAGAATAAAGAAGTCATGCTTGAGAATTACTCTTTTAAGAACTTAAAGGAAAAATGAAGAAAGCAAACAAACCCATGAATTGTGGACTTAGTCCTCTTCAATCAGAGGTCTAGATACAATGCACACTCAATTAGCAAAGAGCACTATGAATTTCAGATAAGAAAGGTCTGTCAGGCCAATAAAACTTTTGATAAGAGTAATCACAAAGACGCAATATGCAGAAGCCTATGAACATATGTTTCACATTGTTCTGTCTTATTTCTCTTGTATTTTACACGAGATGTTGATTGTGGGTGTGCTCATCTGTACACCTTTTTTTTTTTCTTTTTTTATTGTTTCCAAGGACTTCATGCAATCTTATTATAGTCTCCTTTTCTTCTTTACTGAAATTCCCTCTTTTGAGGTCTGGTCTAGAAAGGAAAAAATACACACCTGATGAGATTCTTTGAAGTGATACGGGCTTTGATTGTAGCATTGATCAAATTGCTTCCCTTCACTTATATAAATATAAATACCCCTGATTATGTTAAAAAAAAAGACCTAATTCTTAAAGACTGAAATTCGAAAAAAGATATCATTTGATTTCATACTAGACGACTCCCAAAACCGATGAGAAAGTGTAGGGTGAGATATGCACGAGCGCGCGCAGATGAAGTTGATTATGCCATGGCAATCAATTCCATTCCGAGTTCTTTTTGTTGTTAGATGCAAATTCTGCTGCGGAAAAGAGAGTTACGACTTCTATCTAGACGATGCCATGAGATTCAAAGCTTCTTACTCGTTGTTCATTTCATACCGATCAGAACTGAGGCTTTGTGAAGATGGAGAGCTTGAGAGAAGACAAGTCGGGGAGGAGCGTTATGTTCCTCCAAAGGTTTTGAGGAATAAGAGATCTCTCCGAGATGGATGGGGAATATCAATCGATCACTTATAATAAAAGTTGTTAGAAGGAGTTCGCTTTATATTATATAATTGTGAAGTCCCTCCTTTACCAAACCATCACTTTGCTTAACCGCATGGTTCTTAACCAATTCTAGCTGCACCCCTTTGACACAACTTTCCTTTCCCAACTATAAATGCAAACTTTATTGCTGGGTATTGACATTTTGTAGATTTCACTCCCCTCTGCATATCATATCTCACTTGATTTACCAATATCAAGAAACCCAGTTCGCATATAGATCAAAATCGACATTTCGAACTAATTAAAAAAAAAAAAAACGTTTCGTGTATAGACCAAAATCGAGTTTCTAAACCAATGCAGTTGAAAAACCCAAAATTTTTCAATGGAGTAATCAGAAATTGGCTTACAGAGGGGAAGCAGCGAATGCCGAAGTTTTTGGGCAGAGGCGTGATTTCAATGACTCTGTAGGGGTAACGATCGCTTTCTCTCTCTCTATCTCTCTTCTTACAAAAAATCTGAAGCCCAGATCCCTGGAAAAATTAAACTTTAAGATCAAGGTTAGAAAGAAAGACAACCCCAGAAAGAATGAAAGAAGAAAGATGAAAAAAAAAAAAAACTTCATTCATTCAAAGATCAATTTGCCTTTATACCTTCTGAAATGTAACCAGGTTCGTCGCCATTGCTTATCTCTATTTCTCTGAACCAAACAAGATGCCGGAGAGAAAATAACAGAGGAGGTGGCACACGGAGAGAGATGCAGAGAGAGACGAGAGAGACTCAGAGGCGAGGGATGTGGTGGTCTTTTGATGAATGGCAGGGATCGGCCTCAGGTGATGGGGATAGAGGAGAGACCGAGATGGGCGATGGAGATGTTTGATGCGCAGGGGATACTGTGAGATGGGCGATGGAGATGCTTGATACACAGGGGAGGCGTGGAGAGGGTGAGGCGTGAGAGAGGAATGGTGCGATGGGGAGGTCTGAGTAGGGAGGAAGAAGATGGAGATGGAGATGGAGATGGGATTAGGGTGATCGAGATGGAGGAGAGGGGGGTTCTGCGCCTGGGAGATGGAGGAGAGAGAGGTTCTGCGCAGGTCGCCTGGGAGATGGAGGAGAGGGCTGAGGTCGTGAGGGAGAAGGAGATGGAAGGATCAGAGACGCAGGGGATGGCGGGCGAGAGAGGATCAGAGAGAGATGAGGGATTGAGAATTCTGTTTGGGGCTCTGGGCATTAGTAATAACAATCCCGGCGCAAATAGTGCGCCGGTAAAAATGTTTTTAAAAATATACTGGGAAAAATACAGCGGGCATAATTGGCGGGTGAAATTTCCGGCGAATTATTTGGATCGCGAGTGAAACATTCACCTTTGCCGGCGAAAAAAACAAATCGCCGAAAAAAATAGGACCTTTGTCCGCGAAAAAAATAAATCGCTGGGAAAAATAGAACCTTTGCCGACGAAAAATTGTCGCCGGGAAAACTCTATCTTTTCCCGGCGAAAGAAGCTTTTTCGCCGGTAAAAATTATACTTTTCCCGGCGTTTAATGATTGCGCCGGGAAAAAACGCCGGTAAAAGTGCAAATTGTTGTAGTGGGATTATAGGTATTCTTGTAAAGAATCCACTGACACGACATCCACCGCGCCCCGTTCTCCTTACTTGATCTCCTTGCACCTTGTCAACCAAGATGATCAATCTTCTACAAGAAAAGTAGAAGCAGCAACAATCTTCTAGAGCAGCCCTTCAGAATAATCTCTCAATAGCTCTAGAGAATTAACTCTCTCTAAGATATCTCTGACTCAGATCAATGAGAGTTGTATGTGGTGGTCTTCTAGGGTTGAGAGTAACACCCTATAAATAGCCTCAAATTCATGCCTTAGACTTAGTGCATAAGTAGGAGTCAAACAGGGAAAGACAGTCTCAAAGGGAAACTAATTCGGATCAGAATAGAGACTTTCCCGTTTTCTGTGCACCTGTCCGCTCGAGCGGACCCACCATCTGCTCGAGCGGATGAGGTTCTGTCTTGGCATAAAAATCTTCTGTTAGTGCGTTTGGGCTATCTATGTTAACTTTGCCCGAGCGGATGAGATGTTCGCTCGAGCGGACCCCACTCTTGATGATCCGGAAATTCAGCTCTGTTTCTCCAACTTTCTTCTTCTAATTCTTTTAGACTTTCTTCTTCTGAGTCCTTTCAATCTTCTATACTACAGAGTCCTTTTCTAAAAAACATTACAACTCAAAAGACCTAGAGTTTTGTCCAACCCATGAATTTTGCCAACACTAAAATACCTAACACTTCATAATCACTTTAGAAGTATCTTTGATCTGAATAATTATTCTTCTCAACAGAAAACAGTTAGCATGCTTCATGCATTAAATCAATCATTAGTCTGGATGATCCCACTATAGGTTGTCAACACCCTCCAAGATTATCCCAAGTGGACGTTTAATAGTCCCTAATTGAGGCTTTGAAAGTGGACCAAGAAAAAGACTGTTTAACAACAAAATATAACTTTAATCACATTCTAGCTTAAGAAAATAAATAGGGGTCAAGAATCTGATGGTTACACCTCCAGTCACTCTATTTATTATTGGTCACTAAGGATGCAAACAAGAAGGCCGTTCGAGTTAGATTGATAGTGTTTCAGTGACCTGTACCCAGACTTGATTGTCAAACAGGGGTTGATACTATCTGGTTTTTTTTTTTTTGGGGGGGGGGGGGGGGTGCGACTCTTTCCAGTAGTTGTTGGCTAAAACATGGATCCATTTCCATCCAGAGTTGAGCATTTTTCTCTAAAAGATTGGGCTCAAGCCTAACTGAAAAATGGTTGATATTTCCATTTGGGAATTGAAGTAAGCGGGCATGCACCAAATGAACGTGGACCTATCAGATTAGCATACGGGTTCATCTGGACCCAAAAATGAACGGATCAATCCTCATTTTGGAATGTCAATGTAGTTTCTGTGAGGCCCTACCCCTTGTGGGCCCTCAATTGAAATTTTGAATACTAATTAATAGAGTATATTAGCTTATTATACTAATTAGTGGGTTAGTAAGAGAAGCTATATATTTCCCTAAGTTTGAGTTAGATTAGTCTAGTTGTGTTAGTAATAGAGTTAATAGGGGTCCTTTTTACAATTTCTAGGGTTCGTAGTGAGTTGGAGGCCCTAGCTAGTTATTAACATTTTTCATAGGGGGTATCCATAAAAGACTCTTCTAGAACCTTCCCACCAAAAGACCTAAATGCCCTCTACCCTAACCCTAATCCTATACAAACAAGAAGGGTATTTTAGACCCTAGCTAAACCCACAATCTATAAATACAGCACATTTCGCAAGACACTCTTTAGACTATTCATTTTCTTCATTTCCCTTCTCCTTTCTCTAAGCTTTGAGCTGGTTTTATGCTAGAGAAGACCCTAGGAGCTGGGATTTCATCTTCTTAGATTGGTTCTCTCTCTCTACAACCTCTCATTTCAACAAAGCAAGTGCAATATGCTTATTTAACATAGAATGTATGTTTCTACTTCCCTTAATTCTGCAATTTCAGTTTAGTTATTATTCATGTGATAGATCTACCCTTGAGCTTAGTTTTGGTGGATTTTGGGGCATTGATGGATGGGATTACCCATTTGGAAGATCAATGGCCTGCTTGGGTGTTGGATGGTAGTACATTGAAATGTTTTTAAGTTTTATGTTGATTTGGTGGTGTTTGACCGAGATTGGATGAGTTTTAATGGAAAAATGGGTTGGAAGGAAGAAACCCTAAAATTTGGGTTTTCAGCAGTCTGCGTGTGCCCGGTCGACTGACCTGCAGTCCGGTCAATCGAGCACACTAAAATCTGGGAAAAACAAGTCCCAGTTATTTTTCCTGCAGAACTGATAATTCAGTGTGCGCGGTCGACCGAGCACACAGGTTTCTGCAGAAAATAGCTAGGAGTTGGATTTTCCTTTAGATCCAGAAATTCTGTGTACTTGGTCGACCGAGCCCTACTCCAGGTCGACCGAGTACACAGGACCTACAGTGGAAATAACTGAGAGCTGGGACATCATTATTCCAGGTTTTTCTGTGTATGCGGTCGACCTCCCAGGCCAGTAGGTCGACCGGACACACAGGAAATTCCCTGAGAATAGACCATGTCTCCCAGGTGCAGATCCAATTTTCCCAGTGCACTCGGTCGACCGACCAGGCCAGGAGGTCGACCGAGCACACTGCACTAGGGTCGACCTGGGGGTCAACCCCCAGTGTACTCGGTCGACCGAGCCCTGTGCCAGGTCGACCGAGCAAACTGAATTCAGTGATTTTCCAGTTTTCAGTATTCTAAAGTTGTGATCATTTGTGGGGCCCATTGACCATCCAAATGGACATCTATTGATGTGCCAAGCCGGAGTCAATGGTGTGGCTCAATCTTGACTCGTGGGGACCACCAAGTAGGGTTTTGGTCGCTTAATCTACGATGATTCTACCATTAAACGTTGTCAATTATGCCCGTAACTTCTGGAGCACCAAACACAGTATCCCTTGGCATCTGAGACTCCATTTAGGGATCAAATTACCTGAGATGGACCTGGACCTGAATGTGGTCCATTACCTGGGTTGACTTATTGTTATTTCCCTATTGATTCTCATGCTTGAAGTTCATACTTCACTTATCTTATTACTGTCACTCTTATGTCCTTACTATAGCTTATGACTGTTAATTAAATGAAAATGGATGACCTTAACCTAGCATATCTTAGAGGTGACCCGATGGTGTGATTGGGAGAATAATGACCCGTGTTTGTGGCTAGGCGGGCCTTATTGTGGCCTAAGTATGGATATGTGTACCATTAGATTGGAGAGGTGATTTATATTGGGATTATAACTCATGATGGATGAGAATGAGTTGTTTATCATTAGAAATGGATATGTTGCCTCGTTTGGACCGTTCTAGACCAGGCCATGTGTTTGATGGGCCTTGGTATGGATCCAACGAGTGGGCTTGAACTTGGATTGTAATCCATGGACTAATTGATATAAGAACCTCTTAGAGACTTTGTTAGGACCTTGTTCACGCAAGACAAAGCCTAGACAGACACAGACATTTAGAGTTTCCTTGAGTCGATATAGACATTCACTCGGTTGACTTAAGCTCAGCATTTGGATTGATCATCCCTGGTAGGAGCTATTTTGAGTGTTGAGTGAGCTATCATGATGAGCTATGATTAGACGGACGGCGTGATACCGAATCCAGTCTCCTCGAGTGATGAGTGTGGTGAGACTGATGAGTGTGACTGATTGCGGGGTTAGTTATCCCCAGCATTGGTAAGATTCCCCGCCGTAACTGTGTTCGGTATGGGAGGGCCTCGGCATAATATCCCGCGGTATCCAGCTCGTGTGAATGTGTCATATTGTTTTAGACTAGATGCTATAATTATTCTGATTCTATTTGTTTATCTTGCTCAGCCACTACACCAAAAATCGGAAATTGGAACGGAAAAGCGTTCCTAATCCTTCCGTTCCTAATCCGTTAAAGTGTTCCAATTTCCGTTCCAATTTGGTACCAACCGTTCCTAATCCAAATTGGAACGGAAATTGGAACACTTTAACGGATTAGGAACGGAAGGATTAGGAACGCTTTTCCGTTCCAATTTCCGATTTTTGGTGTAGTGAGTTGTCTAGATCATGTATCTTGATATTCTTTAATTGTGTAACTGTCTCTACTCTTTTAATATATATGTCCTATGTTACTTGTATACTGTGACTTACCGGATCTTTAGATCTGACCCATCTTTGGTGCTTAGGTCTCGACCCCAAGTACGCGGACGATGCGCTCGTAGAGGCACCTGTAGCCGGAGATTACAATTGGGGACCGGCCGACCCAGATGTCGAGCCGGAGGGTGGAGAGCCATTACCGAGTCTTTAAGAGCTTACATTTGTTTGGGCTTTTGAGCGATTTTGTAGTGAGCTGGGTGGCTGTCAATATGTAATTAACTTTTGTCCTTAACAATTGATACTCTTAAACTAGACTACAGTTCTGCTCTTATTTGATATATTATGATACTCATTGCATCCGTTTTACTTCTTATGCTTCCGCAATTTAACCGTTGTTATTATCTTGTTCAAAAGTTTCAAAATTGGACCTCACTGCAGACCTACGATCTTGGAAGTTTTCGGATTTTCCGGAAAGTAGCGTGCCAACTTCGGATATTCCGACGACTTTCTCGGTATCCGAAATTGGGGTGTTACAGTTTCCTGCACTAGTCAATGTCGCTCCAACAATCCTCATCCATGGGTCCATTTGGTGGCCAGTTTGGGTTATTCACAACAGCAGTAGATGAGACGACTACTACTCGTTCCACACCTGTCTCGGAACACACCTTGAGTACATTGAGAGTGCCCTTAACAGCGGCCTCCAGCAATTCAGTCTGCATTAAAATGTAGCAAACCTGGCTGCCAACATGCTGCAGGGCTCATCCTCTACCATTATGTTGAACTCTTTTTTTGGGTGGTAGTAGCTGGGGACTACCATTTAATAGTAAGGGAACAGGGTCTTTATTGATTGGTAACACCAAGTCTTAGTAAACTTGCTGAATTCAATTGTTATTGCTTGATCTGTACTAGAGTTTGATTGATGGTTACCTTTGAACTACCACGCCAATTTTCATTTATGTTGAATTTCTGCTGTTTGATTTGGTGATTACCACTGTCAGCATTATTTATTTTGGTTGACTGATTTTGTGTTTGATGCCAAACCATGGATTTGAGCCTCCTGGGACTTTATCTCGTGAAGTTTCAGTCAGGCTGTTCAGACAATTTTGGTTGCTTCTGCCCCACCAATCAGATGATTAGGGTCACTGCTCTGATCTTGAGAATGCAGGTACTGCATGTTTGGGCCCACTGGAAGGATCACTTCAGTTCAATGGCCAGAATTCAATCCTCTTATGATCAAGTTTGCTTGCACTTGAGGTGTGAAAATGGTATATGAACAAATTTTTCCACGGTTTTTGTAGATACGGTTATTGTTACGGTTTTAAAAGTCAGAAAACCGCGGTTACGGTTCAGTTAACGGTTTTTCCAAAATAACCGGTTAACCGAACCATTACACCCCTAGATGTTAGTGAGTACTTTTTTTGTAAAATTCCAAATTTGGCAAACCCAAGGAGTATATGGCTTTACATATATTAGATCAAACGGTCATAAAGTTTTTTGCAATTTTCATGCAATCAATGGTGAAACAAGTCCTAAAATCTAAACCCCTAGCCGTTTTTGCCCTTAATGGGGGAAGCTCATACTTTCATCGTGGGACCAACAAAAAAAAAAAATATTTTTAGGGTATACTTTTTTGTAAATATCCAAAAAATATATGAGGAATCAAAACAAAAGCCGGAAACCTCTAATTACCTTACTGTTCTCGAATTAGAATGAGTACGATGGATAGTTTGAAGACAAGGCCGGTCAGAAATGAGCCATGTGGCACTTTTTGTACCCTAAGAAAATCTTAAGAAAGATAAACAAATTAGATATAAGGATTTTAATCAACATAAGGTGACCAACAACCAGCAAATTGGGATATTGGGTCTAGTCTTCTCCTGCCATTGAGAGAGGGAGGGATGGAAGAGAAAGGGAAAGTATGTGTAACGGGTGCAGGAGGGTATGTGGCTTCATGGTTGGTGAAGCTACTTCTATCAAAAGGATACATGGTCCACGGCACAGTTAGAGACCCAGGTACTACCCCTTTTCCTCTTTCTCTACTTAACCTCTTCTTTCTATCTATCTCTCCAGCGATCAGATTACTGTTTTTCGCCTATTCATTTCCGTGAAAATGAATTGCAGATGATGAAAAGAACAGCCATTTGAAGATGTTTGAGAAGGCCCAGGAGAAGTTACAACTGTTCAAGGCAAACTTGGTGGACTACGACTCTCTATATGCTGCCATTGAGGGATGCAGTGGGGTCTTCCACGTCGCAACTCCAGTTCCATCGTCGACTGTGGTCAATCCAGAGGCAAAGTTTTCCTACGCCGTTTGATTGAATACCTGATTTCTATCAGCTTTTTTTTTTCTTTTCTTTTCTTTTTCTTTTGGTTGGAGATTTCTATCGGCTACTGAGCGTCTGGAGTTTGGATCCTTGACTTTGCGGGATGTAGTGTTCATGGCCTGGCAAGAGACCGGCCTGAGTTTAGAAGCACAGGCCCGTATCTGGCACAAACCCAACACGCCGCTCCTTGTAAGTTAAGTGCCTACAAGGCGGATCCAAGTGTATTCACTGCACCAGCTTGATTCGAGAAACCCCTTAAATAATATTATAATATATTTAATTTCATTATTTAACGTCTTTACTTGACCATAAACTGCACCACCCAAACGAAAATCTTGGATCCGCCGGAATGAGCACTGCTCACCTTACAAGTCCGGCAGAGCCTTCCCATTTAGTCAATCAAGCAGTGGAGCATCCTTAGTTGGATGAGTAAAACTCCGAGCTTGGATAGTCTCATAATGTGGACATGCGATCAACTCACGGGGCCCACTTAGGTGCATTCCTATTGTTGAGGTTTAATGATCTATTAATCATAGATTATTTTTTTAATTCAATACAATAATAGTAAGTAAAGGTTTGGTATGTCTCTAAGTTTTACTCCAATGTGAGTTGGTCCCACTGTAAGATCGGACGTTCAATAAAACATAATTACCACAATCTTATGCATTATTCATATCACATTATTTATTAAACGACCAATTTTATAGTGTTATCAACTCCTACTAGAGTTAAATTTGGGGATACTCCATACCCTAGATTAGCTTCAGATGTTCAGCTTTCAAGGCTTTTCTACCTTGTTATGCAGACCGAATTGTTGGAGCTCGCTGTGAGGGGCATGCTCAATGTACTTAAGGCCTGTTCTGAGACAGGAGTGGAACGTGTAGTCGTAGTCTCATCTGTTGGTGCTGTTATGATGAACCCAAATTGGCCACCAAATAGGCCCATGGATGAAGACTGTTGGAGCAACATCGACTACTGCAGGGAAAGTAAGGTGAGAGCCCAAACTGTACACACAAATACTGCTTAGTTAGGACTTAGGACCCTAATGGATCTTCATAAATCAAGTGCAGGTAACTTCCTCTATGCAAAATCCGCTGATAATTTGTTCTTTGTGATATCCAATTAAAAGTAGATAAACTTATCAGTACTTTAATATACTACCAGTTCATGCGTCATATATGCGTCTGGACTCCTGCCCAGAAGTGGGACAGATTTTTGCTGAGGCTAAAGGCCTTTGGTCTGGGAAGAGTTTGAGTTTCCAGCCCAAGAACTAATCTAGGTAGGCCTATCTAGTGTCTTTTGCCTGTTAGGAAGACACAACCTGCCTACATTTGTCTTGACCCACATAACACTTTTGCTCTTTCTCTACCCTGTTTTTGTTCAAATGTGGGACAGGGATGAGCAAGCCGTCCACTTGGGCACTACTGCCCAGTCTGTGAGCCTAAAAAAGGTCAGCCATCTGCCCATATGTGGTCAAAGTAGATTGGGCTCAGCTCGATCCAGAGCTTTCTCCCAAGCCCAGCGTAGGAACGTGGCGTATTGAAAGCTAGCTAGACTAAATATGTTTTGGTTGTAGTAATCAAGTTTTAGTCCATAGATTGATGTCAAGGATACAATCAGTAGCTGCATTTCTTTTCTTTTGAATCGAATCATGTTTCCTCACAAAATAAAAATAAAGAAAAAAATTAGATGCATGAATTAACTGTCACAAATCACTATATAGCATCTATGTAAAGATGTTAAACAAATGCAGGAAATGAAACAGGAAGCAAGAAATATAGATGTCTCTTTTGTATAAATGATCAGTTTGTTTTTTCTTTTAACAGTTGTTTGGAATTCTAAATATTTGCTGACTTGAACTCCCATTTCAAATTGTAAGTCACTGCTCAACTGGTACAATATTTCCAAAACAACATCAGAAAGAGAGGCATTGAAGTATGCAGAGAATACTGGGCTTGATGTTGTAACGGTTTGTCCATCTCTAGTTTTGGGGCCGCTGCTGCAGCCCACTGTAAATGGCAGCAGCCAACTTTTCATTGATCTATTTAAAGGTATTTCCTTGTGCTAAAGAAATTCATCCTCTTAGCTCCAATCCATGCTTTGAATAGCTTTAGTAACCTTTCTAAAACTTATCACCCCATGAATTTTTTAATGAGCCCATGATTATTATGCTTTTAGGTGCGTCTGGTAGGCATGGACATTCTATGCCAGGGAGAACTTGTCCATTGAAAAAGAGAATATGTATACGCACATGTATATATATTTATTGAGAATATGCATGCCAACACTCTTATGGTCGAGTGGTGTCGGCACCCTAATTTCACACACATGCTCAAGATTTGAACTAGTAACCTAGCAAAAAAGAAAAAAGGATTTGAGAGTATGCACCAGTACCCAAGTAGTACCTTAAAGTTATATTCAGCCATTTGGGCACTTTGACTGGACTCTGTGGATAGGTAGGGATGACAACAGACCCTGTCAACTTCCCGATGGATCTGACTCAAAAGATTGGGTTTGGGCCCTAATGTGGATCCGTTCAGTTTTGGGTCCACATGAACCCATAAAGGAATCAAATAAGGTCCATGTTCATTTGGTGCATACCCAATTAATTAAATTTCCATTGGAAATATACATGAGCCATTTTCTAGTTGGGCTTGATCCCAATCCATGTCATCGTCCTTGTTCATCTTTGGATTGTTACAAAAGTTTTATGCTGGCTTTCAAGATACCTACACAACTCTCCTTCTTTATCTGGATTTCGCTTGGATAACAATGCAATCCTGTTTACTCAACTATTCAAAAGAACTGACCCTTAAAAAAAAAAAGAAAAAGAAAAAAGTGAGATAGCATTTCCTGTAGTCCTCTCGCTAATATATGGAGCCTCTTAACTATTTTATGTTTAGAAGGATATATTCTATAGATCAAAGCACCTCTAATTGATTTTGAAAGAAATACTATGACTAGATTAGCAATGATCCTCCTTTCTCCTTCACAAAAACCAATCGCATATGATCTTTCTTTGGTTTTCTCCATTCAAAATTGTTGTAATTGTAGAACAAGGCAACAACTACCACATCCCCTTCTATTCGTATGGTTTATTATTATCATAATTTTTAACACAGGAGGAGCTGAGACAACAGACAACAGACTTTGGTTTATTGTTGATGTACGAGACGTAGCTGAAGCATTGTTGTTGGTGTATGACAAGAAAGAAGCATCCGGGAGATACATTTGTGCATCACATCCAGTTCGAGTTCAGAGTTTGGTTGAGAAGTTGAAGACCAAGTATCCTAGTTATAATTACCCTAAAAAGTAGGTATCTTATAACTATATTAGAGAAGTTGATTATGGTTAGAGGGGTCTCAGTCTCTCAGATGCATTTATTTTTTCTTTTCTACAGTTACACAGAGGTGGATCAAGAATTAAAGCTTAGTTCAGAGAAATTGAAGAGGTTGGGATGGGAATGCAGGTCGTTAGAAGAGACCATTGTTGACAGTGTTGAATACTATCAAGAGGCTGGTATTTTGAACAAGGATTAGATTAGTTTTTGTTTGGTCTCTGTTGCTTTTGTTTTTATATATATGTCAAGTTTTGTGGAAAGATTATTAATTACTATATCTCACTAGCCACTAGAACATGTTCCTGTTGTATTTCACTCCTTAAAACTTATAAGCTGGACCTGATATAAGGTTGTTTAGAATCAAAAGCAATTAGCTCTCTTGCAATCCAAAATTGACAACAGCATAATTGTTGCATTTTATTTCTTAGAGTAAAACATTTTTTTATAACATTTCTTAGAATAAAACATTATAAGTATCATCAGATAAAATGAAAACTGTAGTCCTTTTGGCTCATGAGGTTGGAAACTCTCTTGTGATGATTTCAGCATCTCCTCTCCGGACGCCATGCACATGCGTGGGCATGTGAAGGGGCTAGGGATGAGAGGTCTCTGGATCCTCTTCAGTCAATGGCAGACTGAGGATTTTAGTTTGGGTGGTGCAGGCAATGAACAAGTGAAGAAGTTAAATAATAAAATTAAATCTTTTTGCGGTCTTAAATAAGGGTTTCTCGAATCTCATGGGTGCCACTGCACGTGCTAACTCTTGGTTCCAATGTTCAGTACCTCATTCACACATCCCATGATTGGGAGAAAAAAGCTTCAAAATTAGGTTCACAATCGCCATCGACAGAGCAATCAGTTCATCACCTCGACAATTGAATATTGGCTTGAGATTTTATAATGGTTTATTAGGATGGACCTTGCATTATGTGGAGAGTGGCCTAGTTCCTTATCTGCCTTGATTCCCTTATCTTTCTTCTTCTAAAAAGTAAAATAATCATTCAGAACCTTTTATATTGGTAAATGCAATAGATTTGAACAGATTGATAACTGGGTCCACTTCTTAAATTGTGATAATTGATACCCAGTTCGAGATCCAGGTACCCCAGAAATACATGAGAGCCATGGAGAGACAGTGAACAGTTCTCATTACAGGAAAGGTGGGTCTCAGGTATAAAAACTCGTTTGGGCATGTTTGTGGACATGCTGTGAAAAATAGGTTCCGCTGAGTGTTTTTTCCCTTGATCCCAGGGAAATTAATTTTCCAAGAAATCATTGAAAACTTAGCCTAATTATATGTCTTTTTGGAGTCATTTTAAATCTACACAATCTTCATCCTTTTTGATGATGTATAGGATTACAAATGAGTATCTAATTATTTGAGTAATTGAAGACTCCGATTCTGAAAGCAAGTATGAATCCTATTCTTAGATCAGGAAGAAATTTGGATTTGGATCCGGATCTATGGATATAGAATCCAGAATCAGATCCTTTCATGTCTGATCTGATGATCTGGATTTAGAACGATTACATTGACATATTAAATATATAAATATATGAGTCTTCAAGGCTTAAAAAGTCCAAGTTATATTCATATTTAAGAGTGTACTTCGCTTTAACCATTTACCATATAATTGCTTCACTTATATATTCAAACAACTTTATTTCGAACCTCTTTTATCCAATTATACTAGTGCATTTCACATCTTATTTCAGATCCGGATCGAAACCAGATTCGTTTTTAAAGTGGATGCTAGATCCAGATATAACACATAGCTTCTGTGATCAAATCCGAATCCGGATCTATAAAAATGAGTCCAGGTTCGGATCACCATGATTCTGCCATGGACCTGACCCATTTGTTCAAACTAGACCGTTTATCTAATGAAACCAGCTATGGTCTCCCTGCATAACATTTTTATGACATAAGCACATTATCTGGTGTTATCCGGACCATTGATCCATCGGTGAGTATTTGCACTCTATCAAAGAGTAAAAGCAGTCTTACAAAAAAAAAAGTTTGCACTAGTCTTCAATGAGGCAAGTCATTTATTTATCTTAACTCTATCCATTAGCAGGTGCAATACTTTCTCTAAATCAAACAAGAGGTTCTAGTCAATAAGAGCTGTCAATGATATAAGAGACTTGAGTCAATAAGTTGCTGCCACATTTAAATTCAAATTTTCAATAGGTGGCCTTACTGTGGAGTTCTTTTTTCTCAGTCTGACAGCATCTCTAACTCAGGCTTCCATGAGGGGGAGGTTAAAAATCAAATAAGCATGAGGCCCCAGCTACTCTTTTGAATCTAAACAACCAGATATCAGGTCCAACTTAAAAATTTTAAGCAATGAATACAACAAGGACATGTTCTAGTGGCTAATGATGATATATACTAATAATCTTTCCACAAAACTTGATGTATGTATAAAAACAAAAGCAACAGAGACCAAACCAAAACTAATCTAATCCTTGTCCAAAATACCAGCCTCCCGATAGTATTCAACAGTGTCAAAAATGGTCTCATCTAATGACCTGCATTCCCAACCGAATCTCTTCAATTTCTCTGAACATAGCTTTACTTCTTGATCCACCTCTATGTCACTGTAGAAAAGAAAATTAAATGGGTCTGAGAGATCGAGATCCCTTCAATCATAATCAACTTCTCTAATTCGGTTATAGGGTACCTACTTCTTAGGATAGCTATAGTAAGGATACTTGCTCTTCAACTTTTCAACCATACTCTGAACTCGAAGTGGATGTGATGCACAAATGTATCTCCCAGATGCTCCTTTCTTGTCATACACCAACAGCAATGCTTCAGCTACATCTCGGACATCGACAATAACCCAAATTCTATCGTCTATTGTCTCTACTCCTCCTGTATTTGAACAAAAGAAGAAGAAGGGAATATGGTGGTTGTACTTGTCGCCTCTGTTCTACAATTCTAACAATCTTGAATTGATAATGGCATGCATTCAATTTTGGCGAAGGAGACTTGAGGATCATTGCTAATATAGTCATGGTATTTACTTCAAAATCAATTAGAAGTCTCTTAGATCTGAATAATTTATCCTTCTAAACAGATGACAGTTAAGATACTCAATACATTACCTAGAGGAATAGAGGGACTCCCAACTTAATTGTGAAACAGGAGTTGATACTCTCTGATTTTTTTGGGATCCAGTTCTTTCAAATAGTTGGGTAAACACATCCACAATCTATCATCTTTATCGGAAAGATTGGGCCCAAGCACAACTGAAAAATGACTCAAATATCCATTTGGGAATTCAAGTGGGTATGCACCAAATGACCATGGACCTTATTTGATTACAGTAGGGGTTCATTCATGTGGACCCAAAACTGAACAGATCCACATAAGGACCCAAGCCAAATCTTTTAAATTCAGATCCTTCCGGGAGTTGACAGGGTCCATTGTCATCCCTGGTCATTGTCCATCCAGTGTCCAATCAAACATGGCCCCCTCTTATGTATACTGTATACAAGTTTAAGGTCCCACTTGGATACTTGTTCATATTTGTGCACGTGCATGTGTGTGTGTACACATTCTCTTTTTCAGCAAAAGCCTAGTGTTCCTAAGCATAGAACAACTAGGACGGTGTTCAAAGCATGAATTAGAGCTAAGAGGATTGTTGACAGAAGGAAATACCTTTAAATAGCTCAATGAAAAGTTGGCTGCTGGAATTCACGGTGGGTTGCAGCAGTGGTCCCAAAATCCGAGATGGACAAACCGTTACAACGTCAAGCCCACTTGGGCTGTTAGGAAAACCCCGGATCAGGCTGAGCCCAATCTACATGGACCATGTATGGTTCACCTTTAAGACTTACTGACTGGGCATGAGCTTGAGATTTTGAAACTGATTTCTTAAGGCCCAAGTGGATGGCTAGTTCAGGTACCACTTGTGTGATCTGAATGTGGCCCAAGCCAAATGCAGGCAGGTTGTCATCCTATCAGGTGTAAGACACTGGATAGGCACACCTAGGCCAGGCCAATTTAGTTTTTGGGCTGGAAAGCCCTAATTCCTCCCAAACTATAGTCCTTTAGCCTCAACAAAAATCCATACCACCTCTGGGTTGGACTAGGCCCAACGCATTAATGACCCCTCATCTATGGTCACCATACAGAGAATGAGAGAACCAACTGCGCGATGATCCAGTTCAGCATTTGGTTTGGGTCCTTGAACTGGTTGAATATTTAATTTAACTACGGCTAACCTCATTTACCCATAATTGGCTATCACAAAGAAAACAACTGTCACTTTATGGCTATTCTTTTTTATTGGTTACCTGCATTTGATTTGAGAAGATCCATTCCGATCCTAGCTGATCATTACTTGGTTGTACATTTTGGGCCGTCACCCTACTTTTCCTGCAATAGTCGATGTCGCTCCAACAATCCTCATCCATGGGTCTATTTGGTGGCCAGTTTGGGTTATTCACAACAGCAGCAGTAGATGAGACAATGACTACTCGTTCCACTCCTGTCTCAGAACATGCCTTAAGTACATTGAGAGTGCCCCTAACAGCAGTCTCCAGCACTTCGGTCTGCATTACAATGAGCAAAGTTTTGGAATCAGCTTCAAAGTTCATGACCCCTTGTTGGAGTAGATGAATGGTTCAGTACAAATCAATTCAACACCACTAACTATTTAAAGCCCAACCATGATGTCAACAAAAGAAAACCCAAAAGCTTAAGCCAATAGGTGGAAGGCCTATACAGATATATTAAGACATTTTAAGCCTATTACTTAGGCGATGTGGGACTTCCCAACAAGGTAGTCCAGTAATCTTTCAGATGCTCTGGGCTCAGTCCAGGCTGTGTAACTATGAGACAAAAAGGTCAGCCCAAATCGAGCCCAAAGCAGGCTGGGCTCATAATCAGCCCAACTCACCCCAGACCAAGTGCAACCCTTAAAAAAGCACCTTCATAAGTATGGAGCTCATGAATCGATCCAGGCCGAGCCTGGCCCAGATTAGGATGGATTTAGGCTCTACTTTTAGGCCTGGGCCAAATTCTCTGGCTTTAATTTAAATGGCCAGGCCAACACATTTAACACAATGGGGCGTACATACTTTGCAAATGGGCTGGGTTGGGGCATGCAGGACCAAGTTCAGGGCACTAGCTAGATCTGGGAATCAATACAAGGCATAAATACAATCACTAAATGGCTGAGATTGGATAACCTTTGGTCCGAATCATGAACAATAGTCCGAGACTCCGAAGGTCTATTTGGTTGCAAGCATTCCGGGATTTCTTGTCTTGGAACACTTGGAGAATTGCAAATGATGTCCTCCCAAAGTGGAGTTCTGGAATGACAGTGGTTGTCATTTGGAATGCTCTTGTTAGCATTCCAAAACGTGGATATCTAAGAATTATGTATGGCAAAGCTGTCATTTGGAATTCCAAGGAGACAACAATGATAGTGTTGTCAAAATTTCCAAACAAGAGAGAAATCTTGTCAGGAATGCTTGCAAGTTGCAACCAAACAGGCTATGAATGTTTACCATTCAAGCAACGATCAGTATTCCATATGTTATATGAGTGTTTTCACATGTGTGGAAGCCAAATCATTTTATTACCTTTTCCCGCATTGACCTTTTTTGTTTCATTAGTTGCTCATGTTGTTATAAGCTATTGGAGTTTGGATTGACTCTAGTCCAATGGTTGTGGTGTTTTATTCCCTTTTTGAAAATCTAAAAGGGGGAAAAATGGGGCATTTCTTCAATAGGCAAAGAAAGTGGGATGGGAGGCACATTGGGGAAAGGAAGCTTTGTGACAAGCTTGAATTACATTAAAAGGTTTTATAGAAAGTGAAAGTAAATAAGCTTCACTTTGAAAGCTTATAACCTCCTTTGAAAGAGTAAGAAAAGCTTTTCACTGTTATTTGAATGGAGGTCGCATATTGCACCCGAACCATGTATATCGGGATGTTTCTCGTGTTGGGTATTTTCTAAATCCAACTTGTTTTCAAAATCTCAAAAGGCACATTCATTGTAAGAATTTCCCCAACATCAAGTGCTTACTTTGCTGATGTGGTTATAGGATTGTTTTGAAAAATCACATGTCCCCAATAACATTAATTGGAATGGGAAGTAATAAACAATCTAAGTGAGAATCGACCAAAAAAAGGTGAAGGAAAAGCCACCTCTGGGTTTTCCAGAATGGATGATGGAACTGGAGATGCGATGTGGAAGACCCCACGGCATCCGGCAGTGGCTGCATACAGAGAGTTGTAGTCCAGCAAGTTGGCCTTGAAGAGTCTTAAGTTCTCTTGGGCCTTCTCCAACCTCTTCAGATGGCTGTTCTTTTCATCACCTGCGACTCATTCTCATGAAATTAAAAAAACCAAAAACAAAACAAATAGAGGCCAAAAACAGTAGTATGATGATAGATGGACAGATGCTTGATAGAAAGAAGAGATTACGAAGAGGAAAAGGGGTACCTGGGTCTCGAACAGTACCGTGGACCTTGTGTCCTTTTGAGAGGAGTAACTTCACCAACCATGAAGCCACATACCCTCCTGCACCCGTTACACATACTTTCCCTTTCTCTTCCATCCCTCCCTCTCTCAATGGCAGTAAAAGACTAGACCCAATATCCCAATTTGCTGGTTGTTGGTCACCTTATGTTGATTAAAATCCTTATATCTAATTTGTTTATCTTTCTTAAGATTTTCTTAGGGAACAAAAAGTGCCACATGGCTCATTAATTGGAGAACAGGACTTTGATTCTAATCGATCCGTTTCTGGCCGGCCTTGTCTTCAAACTATCCATCGTACTCATTCTAATTCGAGAACAGTGCGGTAATTAGAGGTTTCCGGCTTTTGTTTTGATTCCTCATATATTTTTGAGATATTTACCAAAAAGTATACACTATAAAAAAAAAAAAAATTGTTGGTCCCACGATGAAAGTATGAGCTGCCCATTAAGGGCAAAAACGGCTAGGGGTTTAGATTTTAGGACTTGTTTCACCATTGATTGCATGAAAATTGCAAAAAACTTTATGACCGTTTTGATCTAATATATGTAAATCCATATACTCCTTGCGTTTGCCAAATTTGGAATTTTACAAGAAAAATCCTCACTAACATTTAGGAGTGTAATGGTTCGGTTAACCGGTTATTTTAGGAAAGTTGTTAACTGAACCGTAACCGCGGTTTTCTGTCTTTTAAAATCGTAACCGTATCTATAAAAAGCGTGGAAAAATCTATTCATACACCATTTTCACACCTCAAGCGCAAGCAAACTTGATCATAAGAGGATTGAATTCTGGCCATTGAACTGAAGTGATCCTTCCAGTGGGCCCAAACATGCAGTACCTGCATTCTCAAGATCTGAGCAATGATCCTAATCATCTGATTGGTGGGGCAGAGGCAATCAAAATTGTCTGAACAGTCTGACTGAAACTTCACGAGATAAAGTCCCAGGAGGCTCAAATCCATGGTTTGGCATCAAACACAAAATCAGTCAACCAAAATAAATAATGCTACAGTGGTAATCACCAAATCAAACAGCAGAAATTCAACAGAAATGAAAATTGGTGTGGTAGTTCAAGGGTAACCATCAATCAAACTCTAGTACAGATCAAGCAATAACAATTGAATTCAGCAAGTTTACTAAGACTTGGTGTTACCAATCAATAAAGACCCTGTTCCCTTACTATTAAGTAGCAGTCCCCAGCTACTACCACCCAAAAAAAGAGTTAACATAATGGTAGAGGATGAGCCCTGCAGCATGTTGGCAGCCAGGTTTCAGCCCCCGCTTTGGGGCTTGGTACATCAGAATTGATGCACATTTGTTAGACTTAGGCTTCACAAAAAGCCTATGTGAATTTTCTCTCTATATCAGGAAGGTACGTGATGAAATACTTGTGGTATCCCTGGATGTTGATGATTTGCTTGTGACAGGAAGCAGTATGGAGGAGATTGACACTTTCAAAAAGGAAATGAAGGATGCTTTTGAGATGACTGATCTTGGGAAGATGACATTCTTCCTTGGCATGGAAGTTAAACAAAAGCAGAATGAGATCTTCATATGTCAGCATAAATATGCCAAGGAGATTCTGAAAAAATTCAACATGGAGGAGTGCAAGCCAACAGCAACCCCAATGAATCAAAAGAAGAAGTTTTGCAAAGAAGATGGAGCTGCAAAGGTTGATGAAAGGCTTTACAGAACATTAATAGGCTGCTTAATGTACCTGACTGCAACAAGACCAGATATTATGAATGTTGTAAGTGTACTCTCAAGGTACATGAACAGTGCTAGTGAAATTCATTTTCAAGCAGCAAAAAGAATTGTTAGATATATCAAGGGTATGATTGACTATGGTCTGAGGTTCAATCAAGTTAAAAATTTCACACTCCATGGTTATTCTGATAGTGATTGGGCTGGTTGTATTGATGACATGAGAAGTACTTCTGGATATTGTTTTAGCTTTGGTTCTACTATTTTCTCTTGGTGTTCTAAGAAGCAAGAAGTCATAACTCAATCCACAGCAGAAGCAGAATATGTAGCTGCTACTGCCGCTGTGAATCAGGCTCTTTGGATTAGGAAATTGATGGCAGACCTGCATATGGAGCAAAAGGAAAGCACACAGATACTTGTAGACAACCAAGAGCAAAAGGAAAGCACACAGATACTTGTAGACAACCAGGTTGCAATTTTAATTGCAAATAATCCAGTGTTCCATGGCAAAACAAAACACTTCAAGTTGAAACTCTATTTTCTAAGAGAGGTACAAAGAGAAGGAGAAATACAACTGATCTACTGCAAAGCAGAAAATCAAAATGCTGATATCCTGACCAAGGCACTTCCCAAAGCTAGGTATGAGTTCTTAAGGCAAAGGCTTGGAGTCTGTAGCTCCAGAGCCAATGAGGAGTGTTGAATGATGCCCCAGGAGCTGCTGACGTGGAGCTGAGTGGGCTGCTGATGATTGAGAAGTGTCATGCTGAATTGAAGTTGTCAAAGTCTGTTAGGCTTGACCTATTCTTCTACTATTTTATCTGGAAGTTTCTGTTATGTAACATGCAGCAGATTTAGCTGCATTCTTTATGCTATTTCTGTTTTGATAAGTTGTATAAATAAGTGCTTTGATGATCAATAAAACTACAACGTATAGAAGTTTCAAAATCAAGTTTGTTTTTGCCAGCTTTTGCACTTTGTTGTTTCTGTTATGTAACATGCAGTAGATTTAGCTGCATTCTTTATGCTATTTCTGTTTTGATAAGTTGTGCTGCATTCTTTATGCTATTTCTATTTTGATAAGTTGTATAAATAAGTGCTTTGATGATCAATAAAATTACAACGTTTAGAAGTCTCAAAATCAAGTTTGTTTTTACCAACTTTTGCACTTTGTTTCTGTCAAAAACCAACCTAGATGGACAGATGCTTGATAGAAAGAAGAGATTACGAAGAGGAAAAGGGGTTCCTGGGTCTCGAACAGTATCGTGGACCTTGTGTCCTTTTGAGAGGAGTAGCTTCACCAACCATGAGGCCACATACCCTCCTGCACCCGTTACACATGTTAGCCAGTCTCAAATGAAAATAGTAGAGTTATAAGTGGCAGCTGGGATGTGTCTAAGGGTGAGTATCTGACTCAGGAAGTTGGTCCTATATGTCAATGTCTTATTAATAGTTGTTACAGTTGAATCATGGCATTGTGATTGTATGGCTCTGTTCTCAACTAAACACATATTAAAACAAAGATTAGTTGGGCTAAGTTCCTAATCTCTCCTTTGTCTATATGAATAGAGTGATGTACTGTTAATGGATATAGAGAAATAACAGACTAAAGATTCTCTCAGATTCTCTCTTCTATGTGGTGTTCTTATCTGCTGAGTTTTCTTGGTATAACATACCCCCATTTCCTCACCCTCTCCCTCTCCCTCTCCCTCTCCCTCTCCCACAGCGCACACTCTCAAAAGCAAGTAAGCGGCTTCTTGGTATTAGCACACCACAAGAGTACCCAGTGCACACTCTCAAAAGCAAGTAAGCGGCTTCTTGGTATTAGCACACCACAAGAGTACCCAGTGCCATACTTGTACTTCTTTTTAAGGAAAATATCAAGATGGGCCTAAGTTTCTCTTACATTTTCCTTTCTTTTCATAACATTTTCACGTGGGACTTCAATTTCTTCAACTTCATGAGAGGGAAAGGGGGGAATTTCAAAAATCCATAAATAAGTTTTTAAAAAATAACAAAATTATTTTTCCCTTACGACAGATTTTTGTCTTTTATTAACTTTTTTTCTTTCCAAAACCAACCATTGTGATTTACTAAAGTGGGCACCTCTAGGTCATTTGGGTTGGACTTCATATTTTTCTTAAATGATTTAAAATTTTGAAAAATATTACGCTATAGTATCTTCTAATTAAGGATAGAATTTGTGGTATCTTCTAATTAAGGATAGAATTTGTGGTGGTTAGCTGTATTTCCTTAAAGAGTTGGTCTTAGGTATAGTTTCCTATTTCTACGCTGATTCTCATACTTTTGTATATATATTGCTTGTGGTGTTGAATGAGGAGGCAGGGCTTTTACCTAAAATTATTTGTACCTTACCTAAATATTTACATGGTATCAGAGACAAAAGCCTAAGAACCACGAACGTTAATCACCATGGCCGGCAATGATGGAACACCACCTCCACCGCCAACCAAAATCGAACCAAACTCTCCTTTTTTTCTTGGCCCCCAAGATCGGCCTGGTGATTTTATAACACCTGTACGGTTGCGCACCGACAATTTTGATGCTTGGGCTCACGCCATTAGAGTCTCTCTTTCTTCCCGACGCAAGTTCGGATTTCTTGATGGCTCCATCAGAAGCTTCGCACCTCCTGTTACGCGGGACGATTGGGTCACTATACAGTGTATGCTTGTTTCTTGGATCATGAACACCATTGATCCGGAGGTACAATCGCTTCTCTCTAACTATGATAATGCAAAACTTTTGTGGGATGACTTGAATGGGCGATTTTCTGTCGTTAATGGACCTCGGATTCAACAATTAAAGGCTGATATTAATCGTTGTGAACAAACCAAACTTATGCATGTTGCTACTTACTTTGGTAAATTGAAAGTCTTATGGGATGAATTGGCAAATCATGAACCAAGCACATGAAAAGAGACGTGAGGATGATCGGTTACAACAATTTTTGCTTGGCTTATATTCAGAATATTATGCGCCCATTAGGTCTACCTTGCTATCCCAAGACCCTTTGCCCTCTTTAAATCGTGCATTTCAGCAAGTGGTACAAGAAGAGAGGGTGCGTGGGATTGCTCAACTAAAAGATGAGAAACCGGAAGCTGTTGGTTTTGCTGTACGAACGGATGTGCGTGGTCGGGGCCGCATCGATAAATCCTCTTTGACGTGTACTCACTGCCACAAAACTGGTCATGATGTCACTACTTGTTTTGAGGTCCATGGTCATCCTAAATGGTGGCTGGAAAAGTTTGGGAAATCTGGAGATAAAGGTGTTGCGGGACGTGGCAAACCTGGTGCACCTTCGTCAACGTCATCAGCTGGTCGTGGCAGGGGAGGAGCTCGTGCCAATGCCTAAGGCAGATTCTGCTCACGGCAATCCTAGTGCGCAGATGGGCAGCGAACAGCTTGCTGCTCCACCAACAGGGGGGCTGCCCTCCCGGGTTTTACTCCAGAGCAATGGAAATTCCTTCTTGCGGCGTTTGGTACTCCTCAACCACCTTCTAATCGGTTGAATGGTAAGACTCAAAGTACCTCTTGGATTATTGATACGGGTTGTTCAAACCATGTTACGGGCGATCCCTCTTGTTTGATTGATATTAAAGAAGTGATTGCGTGTCCCGTCGGACTTCCCAATGGCGAAACCGTGGTTGCTACTCAAGCAGGAATTGCGCATTTGAGGGACATAATTTGTCTTAAACATGTGCTTTTGGTTCCTCAATTAAATTGCAATTTAATTTCAGTTTCACAGCTTGACGATGATTTGAATTGTTTTGTCCAATTTTCTTCTAACATGTGTGCTATTCAGGACCTTCATTCGAGGGAGCTGATTGGAGCGGGTGAGCGACGGGATGGACTTTACTATCTTTGGCAGATGTCTGCAGTGAAGAAGGTCTCGGTTGATGCATCGTCGTCATTGGAATTGTGGCATAAAAGAATGGGACATCCTTCCGAGAAAGTAGTGAAGTTACTTCCCACTATTAGTAATTTTCGAGAATCATTGAATAAAGCATGTGAAGTTTGTCATCGTGCTAAGCAACATAGGAATAGTTTTCAGTTGAGCGAAAGTAATGCCACTCGATTGTTTGAGTTAGTACACTGTGATTTGTGGGGTCCTTACAATGATACTCCTTCTTCTTGTGGAGCTCGTTATTTTTTAACATTAGTTGATGATTTTTCTCGTGCTGTCTGGGTATACTTATTGATTGATAAAAAGGAAGTTTTTCAAATGTTTATGGCTTTTTATTGCTATGATTGATCGTCAATTTAATCAGAAAATCAAGTTTGTTCGTAGTGATAATGGTACAGAATTTCATTGCTTGCAAGACTATTTTGAGGCCACTGGTATTCTTTTCCAATCTTCATGTGTGGGTACTCCACAACAGAATGGCCGGGTGGAACGAAAACACCAGCATATCTTAAATGTGGCTAGGGCTTTGCGCTTTCAGGCACATTTACCCTTATATTTTTGGGGGGAGTGTGTTTTAGCAGCTGCACATTTGATTAATCGCACTCCTTCTTTGGTGCTTCATAATAAAACTCCTTATGAGCAGTTATTTGGTTCCCCTCCTCTCTATAATGAGATTCGTGTATTTGGGTCCTTATGTTTTGCGCATAACCAACGTGCTAAGGGCGACAGATTTGCTAGTAGGAGTAGAAAATGTGTGTTTGTTGGCTATCCGTTTGGGAAAAAAGGTTGGTATTTATTTGATCTAGGCACCAAAAAGTTTTTTGTGTCTTGTGATGTCAAGTTCTACGAGGATATCTTTCCGTTTGTGGGTACGGATATTGCTCCTCATAAATCTAACAATTGGGTTCTTATGCACGGTGGTGAGGACGTGGATTTTGTGGCTTACCCTGATGAGGTTGGAGAGACGCATGATGCTGGCCCTTCATCTTCTCCAACGCAGCATGATGCTGCTACCTCGCCCCTACCAGCAACCCCCATAGTGCCTGTCGCTCCTCTAGCATCTACTCCATCCGCGCCTCCTGCGCTGGCGAGTGAGACTACCTCTCCTACTGTGTTACCCGCCTCTGGGACAGAGTTGGGTAGGGGTCATCGGGAGAAATTTCCTTCGGTCAAGCTTCGGGATTTGGTCACTCATACCGTTATTCAAAACAGTCCATCTCTCGCTCCACCTGCTCCACAGACTTCCTCAGGTACTCCCTTTCCTATAGCACACTATGTTAATTGTGACAAATTTTCTGTGAAACACCGCAATTTTCTTGCCACTGTGACTGTAGGGGTTGAGCCACAATCTTTTAAGGAAGCTGTGAAGGATGCAGGTTGGCGAGGTGCTATGCAAAAGGAGATTAGTGCCTTGGAAGATAATGGCACTTGGACTATGGAGACGCTTCCTCCCGGAAAGAAAGCTTTGGCTAGTCAGTGGGTGTACAAGATCAAGTATAATTCAGATGGCAGTGTGGAGAGACTAAAGGCTTGCCTTGTTGTCTTTGGTAACCATCAGATCGAGGGAATTGACTACAATGAGACTTTTGCTCCAGTGGCAAAAATGGTGACTGTTCGTGCTTTCTTAGCCATTGCAGCATCGAAGAATTGGGAGCTGCATCAAATGGATGTACACAATGCATTTTTGCACGGTGATCTTGATGAGGAAGTTTATATGAAGCTTCCCCCTGGTTTTGATTCTGATACGCCCGGATTGGTTTGTCGATTGCGTAAATCCCTATATGGCTTGAAACAAGCTCCTCGTTGCTAGTTCGCTAAGCTTGTTACGACTTTAAAGGGGTATGGTTTTCTCCAATCTTTTTCGGACTATTTCCTTTTTACTTATACTAAGGGGTCTGTGCAGATTAATGTGTTGGTCTATGTTGATGATATTATTATTTCTGGGAATGATTCCGCTGCATTGAAAGCTTTTAAGGCTTATCTCAGTGCCTGCTTTTATATGAAGGATCTTGGTGTGTTAAAATATTTCTTGGGCATTGAGGTTGCTCGTAATCCTTCGGGTTTGTTCATGTGTCAAAGAAAATATACTCTTGATATTATTTCCGAAGCCGGTCTTTTAGGGGCTAAACCGGCCAGTTTTTCGATGGAACAACATCACAAGCTTGCGCATGCCACAGGAGCGCTTCTTGCTGATCCTATGCCGTATCGTCGGTTGTTGGGTCATTTGATCCACTTGGCAGTCACTCGCCCTGATCTGGCCTACTCAGTTCATGTTCTCTCTCAATTTATGCATGAGCCTCGCTAGGAGCATTGGGAGGCTGCATTGCGTGTTGTACGATACTTAAAGAGTTCTCCGGGACAGGGTATTCTCTTACGTTCCGACAGTGATCTCTCGTTGAGGGGCTAGTGTGATTCGGACTGGGCCGCTTGCCCTTTGACTTGTCGATCTCTCACTAGTTGGTTGGTGTTTCTTGGTCAATCTCCTATTTCCTGGAAGACGAAGAAGCAACATACTGTTTCATGTTCGTCTGCTGAGGCCGAGTATCGGTCTATGGCCTCTCTTACTTGTGAGTTAAAATGGTTGAAGGCACTGTTGTTGAGTCTGGGGGTGCATCATCCCAGCGCCATTCCCTTATTTTGTGATAGTCAGTCCGCCTTGCATATAGCGAAGAACCCGGTGTTTCATGAACGTACGAAGCACATTGAGGTGGATTGTCATTTTGTTCGGGATGCTATTCAGGACGGCCTGATTGCTCATTCGTACGTTCCTACTACCATTCAGATAGCTGATCTTTTTACCAAGGCTTTGGGAAAGAGACAGTTTGATTTTCTTCTTGGCAAGTTAGGCATTTGTGATCCTCATGCGCCCACTTGAGGGGGGGTATTACGCTATAGTATCTTCTAATTAAGGATAGAATTTGTGGTATCTTCTAATTAAGGATAGAATTTGTGGTGGTTAGCTGTATTTCCTTAAAGAGTTGGTCTTAGGTGTAGTTTCCTATTTCTACGCTGATTCTCATACTTTTGTATATATATTGCTTGTGGTGTTGAATGAGGAGGCAGGGCTTTTACCTAAAATTATTTGTACCTTACCTAAATATTTACAAAAAATGACTTATCCTGATTCCTGTTTTTTTTTTTAAGGAGTCTTGCAGTATGAATGGTCCTAATTATTTCTGTTTCTATATCTTGATTACTCATTTCATGTTCATCGTAAAAAAGAGAAACATGATAAAAAAGGAGCAAATGCTTGGAATTCCTATCACTTCATATAGAAATACTGAGTACTGTCTTCGTAGCAAAGACGAGGCTATAGAATTTCAGGGCAAGATCTAGGAACACTTCTGTCTCTCTTTCCTCTTTGACCTAGTAATATATATGGTTGAAAACAAAGAAAGGAAGTTGATTTTCTAGCAAGAGCAAGTTATTATTTATTTGATGCTCCATCCAAGTTCTGGGTGCCTCGTATGTACTGTGAAGGTCGATGAAGGTAATTAATAATTAAGCAACATCCAGCGCATCATTTCCATGAAGTCCATACTTTCAAGATGGATGTTATAAAAGCATAAGCTTCTTGGTTGGACTTCTAGGGGCTTAATTACTCTGAATAATTCATTTAGATGAATTTCTTTTTCCGGTTGATGATGCCTCTTGGACACTACCATTCACACTTCTCCATATGCTCGAGCTTAAGCTTACCGCAAGGATAAAGACCAATTGAGATTATACAGGGCTCATAGACTTCATTTGTATCTCGGCAGAATCCTTCTAGGACTCTGGGGATGCAACTGTTCTCGATGTGTTGAGACCCACCAAATCTTCTTAACACTGCCAAGGTCAATAGTGACGTACGTATTGACATTTTACCTTGATAGAATGTGAATGCTAGGGTGGTGTATTATAAACAGGGTCGATGTCGGCCCTCAACACAGAAAATGAAGATCAACATCGATCCTCGAAAGAAAGGATAAAAAAACAAGGATTTTTGTGCAGGAAGGCTGATTTGGTGTGGTTTGGCTAAAGTGACATTTTTTTTGCAATCGCCACGTAAAGTGTTTTTTGTTTTTTTTTTTTGGTAAAATTCTCTTGAAAGAAATATGGAAAGCTTTAATACTCTTCCAAAATATTCAAAATTTCATTTACCTTTTTTAAAACGTGGCTAAACTTTTATACTTTTTCTCGAAATCTTCCACAAAAAAAACCCATTAGCACTAAAGCCCATTCGAAATCAAAGCCGGATCAGTCCATGAGCCCAAATGTTAAGTTTGTGTTTTGGGTCCTTCCTTACAACCCAAGTTCCAAATGTCTGGATCCCCAACTGGGTATCAACACTTACAATAGCTTCCAGTAATTGGATGTACCAAAGTCATATTCTTTACTAAGTTTAATGATCTCCATGCTTATCTCTCTTCTTCGGGAAAAAAGAGAGAACAGCAGGTGGCTTTCGATGCTTATTTATTTTACTTAGGAAAAAGAGGGAGAAGGAAGAGTTGGGATCCCTGTGGTCCCTATTGTAGGGAACCTAATAACACGTGTGGGGAACTCCATTGTGAAGCCCAATTTGGACCATTTAGGATAAATTTCACAATCTCCAATGACATATCCTCATATATCACTTTAATAGGAATATGATCCATGATAATATTGAACACAACATTGAAGAAGTAACTAGGCCATGATGTTGCCTCGCTCTACGTGGTATGAGTCATGCTTCCATCGTGTATTCAATTGAAGTGGAATCTACTTTTATTAAATTGAAATTTAACGTTTGTGTAGAGGCAACTTCCATGGAAAGATGAAAATGCCACATCACTAAATTCTATGGTCTTTAAATACTTCAGAAAAGGTTTTCTGAGGAAGTTAGAAATTCATATTTAGTGCAAAAGGTTTTTCCTCAATGAATTGGTGCTAATGTTGTTTGGTGCAACTGTGGATTTCTTGAGTGAAAACTACTAGATGGGTAGATCAGCATGTGCATGGGGGGAGGAGAGGGGAGGGAGGGTGGTTTGATGGAGTGGGGGTGGGTGTGAAGAAATGGGGGATCAGTTTTCCGTGGAAATAGACTTTCCATTACCTACCCCCAGGAAGTTCATTACTATATTTAGGAAGGAAAAAGTTGAGGTAGCGAAAAATCAGTTTTACGGAAAACTGTCATACTAAATATATGAAAAAATGACTTTTCTATAGAAAATTACATCATTCTTCATGAAAATGGGCTACACAAGCGTGCCTGAAAATATATTTCCGTGGAAAATGGAATTCAAGATGAACAATTTGAATTCTCATCATCTGAGCCCCCACCCGAGAATGAAGGCGCAGCTGATTTCAACCATTGCAGTCGTCGGACAAATTCCATTGTAATAAACAACTATAAATGCCACTATAATAAACAACTACAAATGAAAGAAAAGGCTAATGGCCACTTCATGGTGATGCACTGACAAGCATGATGTGACTGGTGAGGGCCCAAAAAGATACCATCTGTTCAAAGGGTTTTGCTTGCTTTGAAATAAATAAACGAACTGAAAATGGCACTCAATCTGACTTCCAAAATTTAATGGACTTTTTTCTAAAGGTAAATATGGAACTCAGGCTCTATGGTAAATAAAGAATGAAAGAAGGTCAAACTTTGCTATGCCTATTTTGTTAATGGAGATCAACAACCTCCATAAAAAATATTTAATTGGAGGAGAGTTTTGTTATGGTTCATTATGGTACAAAAAACTTGTAATCGTAGATGATAAAGGTTGGAGAAGATGTAAATTTGACGAATTAGCGATGACGTCAACACTAACTCTCAATATTAAGTGAAGATGTTGTCCCTAGTTGAAAAAAGGCAAAATAAATAAATATTTTGATGAAAATACTAATTCTGTTGCATAAAAATTACGAACACTTCTTGTGATTATGGCTATTTAAGATTGTTTTTATTTTAGTTTTCACAATAATAAATGTCTTCACCGCCACTGCACACTCTTTTTCGCAAGTTCACACCATTCCCAATCAAAAGTCAAAAAGACTTTTTGCTTCCACAGAGAGCAGGAAAATAAAAGGTCCAAGTTTCAAATATCTCAATACCTTATTACAGATCTTCTTCTTCCATCAGTGTAGGATTTAGGGAAGAAAAACAAATGCCATCAATCTGAAACTGAAACTGAAAATGGTTATAACCACCAACTTACCCATCGACAACATGCAGTTCCGCCCATAACATCTCTCAATGCTCTGAGAAAAAAAGACGGATAAGATAAAGAAAATTAAAGATAGCAGCTAGTTTTGACCAATAGAGTCAAGGTCAACGATAATAAACAACCATAATAAAAGAAAAGGCTAGGGCGCTTTGATGATGAAGTGACAGCACTATCAAACTAAACAAGCATGATGTGACTGGAGAGGCCATCTGTCCCAAAAAGATTGAAATCAAATTCATAAAACTATGCTTAGTTTGAAACTGAAGTAACAATTATTAATATGTCAAAAGGAGTTTGTGTGCTTTGATTGTCAAATTTGTTGTGTTGACTGAGCTGAGTCACATTGACGGAAATTACTCTCCGGCATTCGAGTGCAGGTCCGATTACAACCAGTAAAGATCCGTTGTACCATAGAGTGCAAGACAACATCTTTACACACCCCGTTCAAAAAAAAAAAAAAAAAAATTTCATTATACAAGATATTTTATAGCTATAATTTTAAATTTTATCCTACTGAAAAGTAACAGATAATCTACACGGTTTTCAGAATTTTAATATTTCAAATTCTCCATACAAAAATTCTTATAAAAAAGAAATAAAATAAAATCTTAGGGAGCATTTGTACAACAAGAGGAATGGACCATTGAGAGAAAAATTATTCTAATTTTTCATTAATCTCCTTCAAATGTTTGGTACAACATATTTTTTATTTTTTTCATGAAATGGAAAAAACTAATTGATTTTTCTCAATCATAACGATTTCAATTTTCTATTGGGAGGACTATGAATACAAGATTCCTCTCGCGCTCTCTCTCACCCAAATATAAATTTGCAAACAATCAAATCATCTTGCCACACATTCACACCATAAAAGTTGAAAAACACCACTCCATGCATTTTTTTTTTCATTATATTTCTCACAACCACATAAGTTCAGCTTCATTGCTCTCACCATTTGCCACTAAAATCGCCATTTATCTTCCACACAACTTTGAAATCAAGTCAATCATCGTCCAAGCATCAATTGGTTTAAAGCTACCTTTTTTCACCAGGACATCCACATGAGATTTGACCTAATCATTCTACTTGACCACTAAAGAGAACTAATCATTCTACTTGACCACTAGAGAGAACTAACCTTTGCTACACGCATAACCTTAAGACGCATGTATACTTGGAGACAAACCGATGGCTTATGCCAACAAATCAACAACACGGAGTTAAACAACTATAGTAACCACACGAGCAAACCTGCAGTACGAAACAAACTGGAGACTGTTTCACAATTCAGAATTCCCTTGCTAAGTAGACAAAAAGTATTGCCCTAGAACAAATGAGAAGTACTAACTACTAGCCCAGCTACCTAAACACTGATTTTGAAAATCGAAACGTTAGTCCATCACTAATCTTGTAACGTATACCACGATCTTACATAGCTTTCATTCTAGAATGAATGCACAACCACATACGAGTCTCTTCCATGTCGACTGCACCTTTTCGAATTGGTCCAAACTCCAAACACACACACTTTTTAGAAAGTCGACGTCATTCCCAGTCACACACTTTTTGCTTCAAGATTCAAAATACAAATATCCCAAGACCCCATATGCAATTTCACTCACCACCTTCCTATCACAGATTTTCTATTTCTTCTTCTTCTTCTTCCACATGTGTTGGCCGAAACGAAACACAAATGTCATCGATCGGAAAAAACCGATAACCGATACCGCCACCAACGAACCACCAACAAGCGCTTCAACCGATCCCATCACCGAGTCGACCCGTCGAGACTCGTCCAAGAACTCCTATTCTTATTCCTCCACCTCCTCCACCACCCTCTCCTCCGCCCGCCGCTCCCTTCCCCAAAACCCCACCATCTACTCCTTCTCCGAAATCTCCTCCGCCACCAACAACTTCCGCTCCACCCGCATCTCCTCCAACTCCTGGCGCTGCTCTCTCCCCTCCGCCTCCGACGCCGTCGTCATCCACCGCAAGATCCGCCGCCGGATCCAACCTCCGCAGCTCCACCGCCTCCTCTTCCAGATCTGCAAGTGCCACCATGTCAGTCTCGCACCCCTCCTCGGCGCCGCCGTCTCCGCCGACAACCTCTACCTCGTCTACGACCACGCCGCCGGCGCCAACCTCGCCGACTGCCTCCGGAGCCCTAAAAATCCGAACTTCACCGTCCTCTCAACCTGGATCTCTCGAATTCAGGTCGCCGCCGACGCCGCTCAGGCGCTCGAGTACATGCACCATTACACGGGCCTCGATCTGCATCTCGTCCACAACCGAATCAAGAGCAGAAGCATCATCGTAACGGAGAACTCCTTCAACGCCAAGGTCTGCCATTTCGGAGCGGCCTTGCTTGCCGGTGAAATACCGGGCGTGATCGAACAGATCAAGCCCGATACCGCGACGAAGATGGAGAGATCGGACAGCCGGAAGATGCGGGTGGAACGGACGGTCGGGTACGCGCCGCCGGAGAGCTCGACGGACGCGGTCGTTTCGCAGAAATCGGACGTTTTCGCGTTCGGTGTCGTGATGCTGGAGCTGATATCGGGGGAGGAGCCGGTACGATACCGATACGACGAGAAGCGGAGCGACCGTTACGAGAGGGTCTCGGTTGTTGAGAGGGCGAGAGAGGCGGTGGAGAGAGGGAGAGTGCGGCAGTGGGTGGATTGGAGGCTGAAGGATTCGTTTCCGGAGGATGTAGCGGAGAAGATGACACGTGTAGCGCTGAGCTGCGTACACGTGGAGGCAGATCAACGGCCGGATATGAGGCGCGTGGCAGGGAAGATTTCGAAGCTGTATTTGCGGTCGAAGGCTTGGTCGGAGAGGATAGGAGATCGGACGGATTTGACGGCGTCCTTTGCGCCACGTTGATACATTTATTTTTCTATCAGCCGTTGATGATATATCATCAAGCTGTTGCGACATGATCAAATAAGTGGGCCACACATTTAATCCATTAATCACAACCGTTGTTCCCTCAACGAATTAATCAAAAGATTCTCTTCACAAAAGTGGTATGGTTTGGAGGATTTTATATGAAATGATATATCAGATGTCCAAACTTGGATGGATGTAACAGATTGAACAGCTTTTTATACAAGACTTGATGATGATGAGATATTCGATTTGAATCACAAACAACCAAATATGTCACCATGTATTAATAAAGATGACTTCAATGTACTTAGATACGCATCAACCTAGCATAGTAGCATTAATAAAGATTGTTCCTAGTATAACCTTAATCTACAGAATGGGACCCATGCTAAGATTCGCAGAGATAATTAGATTAATTAATGTGTGAGTCCGGTAAGACTAATCAACACAGAGAAGAGCTAAAAAGAACAGTAGTCAAGACAAACAAATCAAAATGGGGAATGTAGTATTTTCTAGGACTGTACAAAAAATCTAATATCACCGCAGAACCAAATCAATCCGGCCGAACCGGACGGTTCAGATTAGTTTTATGTAGATCGGTTCCGTCAACAATTTGAAAATCATTAAAACCGCCTTACATTGGTCGGTTATTGGTTTGAATCCACGGTTAACCGTCTAAACCATGGTTGAAAAAATCGACCAATACCGGTTTATATTGGCAGATATGAACCGGTATCGGCTGGTACCGAGCCGATATCTCAATAAGATATCGGTCTCGGTAAAAATCGCCAAAATCTTCGTCTATATCGGCTGAGATTTACATCATATCGGCGGAACAGATATCTCGGCCGATATTTTGAAAATATCGGCCGAGATATGACAAAAAAGGTGAAAACCCTAATTTTTTTCTCTTTTTTTTCCCCATCTTCATCTTCTTCTCCTCTCTTCTCATTTCCTTACTACCCATAGCAGTAGCCACACTCCATCACACATCTCTCTTGCATATTTTCAAATCCCACTTCTATTTTTTGAAGAAAATATTATCTAAGGTAAGAGAAAATCAACTTAAAGCATTTTATTATGTGTTTTTTTTTTTTTAGATGAATCATAGAGGTTTGTCACTTGTGTTATTTTCTTCATTTAGAAGTTAGATCTACATACTTTCATACTAGGTCTACTCATACACATGATTTTGAACTTTTTTTTCAATTTTTTTTATTTTTGAATTTTTTAATATTTGAATTATAATATATCATTTTTTTGGGATTTCATCATAATATATGTTCTTTTAATGATTCATGATCACTATATGGTGCGTAAATGATTGATCTACATACTTTTATGTTAGATCTATATATTTTGGATTTTGAAAATGATTTTATTAATTTTTTTTTCAAAAAATAATTGTTGTTACTTGTTAGAATATTTGTGATACCAAAGGCTTAATGTCTTATCAATAGTGTATAGATGATAGATCTACATCTACTCATAGTCATAAACATGATTTAGATTTTTATTTTAATTATTTTATTTTCAAATTTTTTTAATATTTGAATTAAAATATATCATTTTTTGGGTATTTCATCATAAATATGTTCTTTTAATGATTCATGATCATTGTATGATGTGTAAATGATTGATCTACATACTTTTATGTTAGATCTATATATTTAGGATTTTGAAAATGATTTTATTAATTTTTTTTCTAAAAAATAATTGTTGTTACTTGTTAGAATATTTATGATACCAAAGGCTTAATGGCTTATTAATAGTGTGTAGATGATAGATCTACATCTACTCATAGTCATAAACATGATTTAGATTTTTATTTTAATTATTTTATTTTCAGATTTTTTAATATTTGAATTATAATATATCATTTTTGGGGGATTTCATCATAAATATGTTCTTTTAATGATTCATGATCATTGTATGATGTGTAAATGATTGATCTACATACTTTTATGTTAGATCTATATATTTAGGATTTTGAAAATGATTTTATTAATTTTTTTTCCAAAAAATAATTGTTGTTACTTGTTAGAATATTTATGATACCAAAGGCTTAATGACTTATTAATAGTGTGTAGATGATAGATATACATCTACTCATAGTCATAAACATGATTTAGATTTTTATTTTAATTATTTTATTTTTAGATTTTTTAATATTTGAATTATAATATATTATTTTTGGGGGATTTCATCATAAATATGTTCTTTTAATGATTCATGATCATTATATGGTGTGTAAATGATTGATCTATATACTTTTATGCTATATCTATATATTTAGGATTTGGAAAATGATTTTATTAAATCTTTTTTTTTAAATAATTGTTGTTAGAGTATTACTATTACATGAATTTCTTATTTTATAGGAATAAGATGGTGCGTGAAATAGATCTGGCATGGAGCCATGGTGAAGCAGTTGGAAGCAAAAGTAGAGTGAAATGTAATTATTGTGGAAAAGTGCTCAATGGCGGGATTACTCGATTGAAACAACATTTGAGGCATGCATTAAGACAGGTGATAAAATGTCATAAAGTGCCACCAAATGTAACTACTGAAATGAAGAAGCTCCTAAATGCATCTGAAAAAAAAAGAAAAAAAGAAAAAAAAAGTTGTACAACAAAGAAGAAGAATTGAGGAACTTGATGCATGCAGAGAAGAAATATTCGGTTCCTCCTTCAATGATGACGATGAAGACCCCGAAATGAGGAGGGCTAGGAGAGAAAGTGTTAGGTCACTTCATGAAGAGGAATGGAGTAGAAGAATGCAATATGAAGTAGCCTCTAGAGGTAGCCAATATGAGCACGGTGGGTCATCTGGACCTGGGGGAGCAAGTTTGCGTCGGGCATTTAGTAAAAAATAACCCCTTCGATATCCAGACATTGAAGAGACTAAAAGACCTCCTACACATGCACCTCAGCAAGTGAGGCCAACTGACCCTTTTGCTTATAAAAAAACCAACATCAAAGCAGCCCAGTATTATGAAAGCATTAAAGTGCAAGTTTGGTAAAGCAAGAGAACATCTAGTAAGAGCCACCGAGAAGGTTTTTTTTTATGGAGACATTCCTCCCACCAAGGCATCTTCTCCTTAATTCACCACAATGTTATATGCAGCTGCAGAACATGGTCCAAGTATTAAGGCACCCACCCCTTATGAGATTGGGCATGTCTGTGTTAAGAAAGAGTATGAGAAGTTGCAAGCATGTGTGCAAACTTTCAATGGGCATGGAAGGAAAGAGGTTGCTCACTAATGTGCAATGGGTGGACGACCATCACACCTCGACATCTCTTGAATTTTCTAGTCTACTCGTCTATGGGCACGGTGCTTATCAAATCAGTTGATGCAACTAATTATATTCAAGATGCAAAATATATTAATAAGTTATTGAATGAGGTGATAGAAGAAGGGGCAGATTGTGTAGTTCAAGTTGTTATCGACAATGCTGCAAATATGAAGGCTGCTGGAATGATGCTTATGAAACAAAATCCAATGATTTTCTGGTTTACATGTGCAGCACATTGCCTGGATTTAATGCTTGAACATATTGCAAAAGGAAAAGTCATGAAGCAAGTGATTGGTAAGATAAAGAAGATCACCAATTTTTTTTATCAATCATATAGACTCATTTCCATGATGAAAACGCATACAGACAACCATTAATTACTACGGTCTGACATCACTAGATTTGTCACCCACTTCATTGCTATCGAAACTGTTTACAAGTATAGAGAAGGACTTCTCCGATTGATAAAATCACATGAGTTCATGAATTCAAAATGGGGAAAGAGGCCAAGTCTCATTACTGTTGAAGTATGTAAAATAATTGAGTCCAACAAGTTTTGGCCTCATGTGAAGGGTGTTTTGAATGTTTTTGATCCCCTAATAAAGGTTCTTCGATTGGTTGATGGCGATGAAAGCTTCTTACATGAGGCCATGGAGAGGTCAAAATTGGCTATTCAAGCAGATTGTAAATATTACAAAAAGTTTTGGAAAATCATCGACGATTGATGGGGACGACAATTGAAACTTGATTTACACATTGCCGGTAAGTGAAGAATATCCTTTAATACTTGAATTGTTGTATTCAACTCTCCATTCTCTCCGCAGTCCTCACTATATTAATTTATCAATGACTAAAATTCATTGGTTTTACTGTTACAGGATACTTCTTTAATCCCTAATTTACGGATGGACACATATCTGATGAAATCCGTTTGGGACTGAAAAATGTAATTGAAAGACTGGCAGAGAGTACAGATGAAGTAATTTGGGCTACTAATCAAATAGGAATGTAGGATAATTAAGGAAAAAAGTATATAACATTGTAATTTCTTTAATTTATTTTTCTACGTTAATGTCTTTAGATTGACATATACAATGTACGTGTTGGAAGCTTTGGAATGACGATTGCACAGAGAGCTATGACACAGACCTATTATGGTATTGATTGTAATGTTATCTCTATATTATTTAAGGACTTATTATTATTTTATTGACTCTAATATTATTTCTATTTTTTTCTGCTGAATGGTGGTTGAATTATGGAGAGTGTGCTCTTGCACTAAGGACGGTTGCTATTAAAGTCCTTAGTCAAACTACACCGTCTTCAAATTGTGAAAGAAACTGGAGCACATTCTCATTTATCCACAGAAGACCAAGAAATATATTGACAACGCAAAAGCTAAATAAATTGGTCTGCATTCACTACAATCTCAAGCTCTGGAGTAGAAATAGAAGGAGAAGACAGTTTGAGAATCACCAGAATTATTTATGTCCAATTAATTTGGACTATATCTTTTTAGAAGAGGATACCGTGTTAGGTCAATGGCTGGAGGAATAAGAAGAACCGGTGTTAGACCAAGACCCAGAGTTTGAGGAGTTGATGGAGGAATTGACTAGGGATAGGCCTGAGCCAGTGAGGGTCGTAGAAAGGATAGAAGAAATAAACTTGATAATGCAGCAGGGGCGCGCACCTAATACGAGTGAGCCAAGGGGAAAGGAGGTGGACGAGGAGAGTGAGTCAAGTATTTCTACTTCTTCTTCATCAGCATGAATTCCACCTGACTCTCCCGGGGATGAGGGTCATTATAGAGATGATGAGCCTGTCACTTATAAGATAGTTGAGCATTTTCCTGATGCTACTGAGTTAGATCCTCGCCGTGGCTATGTCAGACATGTTGGACAGACTGAGGCAGGGGGTAGTAGTAGTGCCGGCGCCGCTACTCATGGTCATCATGGGAGTTATGTTGGTCAAGGTGCCATGTATGGACAATATGAGGGTTATGTTGGCCAACAAAGTACCATGTATGGACAGCAAAGGGTTATTCATATGACCCTAATTGGGTACCCCCTTCACCAACACCGATTATTTCTATCAAACATATGTTAATTGAGCAAGGGAGGCTTCCCCCACCAGTTTCTCAACGACCTTTTTATGTTCCTCGTGACTATTTCATGCCATTTGATTACAACCAGCCATCTCAATCCACAGGGGATCAAGATAGTTCATCATTTTATTAAGAACAATCTGAATATAGTCATGGGTATGGTAGTGTTGCACAACAGTATGGATCATATCTTTTTAACCAATACCAAAGAAATGATGATGATGATGATGATGATGATGATATCGAGCCAGGGCGACACTCCACTTGGTATTAGGCTGTCAATCTGTCATACACTCATACTCATCAGTCTCTCTCTAGTCTCTACTCTTCATTAGCCCACTCTAATTTCATGTAAACCATGAACCTTTTTTATGCCCAAGTGCTTTATGATTTATCTATCTCAGTCACTAACTCACTATCATGTTTCTGATTTTAATATGTCATCTTCAGGGTCTTGAATTTCACAACTTTATTTGATGATTGAGTTAGTATTAAATGATGATTGATATGTTATCTTTATTTTCTTATATTTTACACTAATAAATTGATCATGAGCATCAATAATGGTTGCATTATATGAAATACTGAAAAAGACAGTGAACTGCGACACTGACAGGACTCATAACTTAAGGTGACCGAGATTTTGATTTATTGTTGTTATTAATGGAAACTAATATTGTTTTCTAGTATTTTCTAATATTCTGGATTTTTTGGATATTTTTGCGAGTTTTTTTTTATTAAAAAAAATTCATACTGGGATGATCGCGACCAATACCGATATCATATCGGTTTTTCGGCCCGGCCGATACCGCGATCGAGACCGAGATTTTGAACCATGGTTTAAACCGAACCAACTGTATGTATTTACTTGAGTATTGAGTTTTGAATATTTTAATCTTATGGGAAGCGCTTGTATATTCTACTTGTATAATACATGTTTGATGAAAGTTTTACAAGAAGTGTGCATTATTGGGTTTTTAGTAGCGCCGCTGAGGGGTTTGGTATGACCTAAGAGAAAGTGAACTACAAAGAGAAATTAGTTAAAAAATGGGACTACATTCCACTCGAACCCATGTTGTTAGCAAAAAAATGAATAAAAAAGACTAGTTCATTTCGTGTAATGTAGTCTAGTCGATGTTTTATGTAGAGAAATAAGTACGTGCCTGACCATTTTATTGGTGTATTTTACCAGAAGATTTGACCTGCTTCAGCTCATTGGTTTGAAAAGTTGGCCGAACATGGCCGGGCCATTCAATCACACGACCGGATGATGGATGGAAATAGTTCATCCATCGTTTGATATATGCTTCCTTGGTTGAAACGAATAATGAAATATATTTTAGTGTTCATTACAAATTTTCATCATTCCATTTGATGGTCCAAGTTTGAACTGTAATTTCTTTGTGAAAAAAATAATAAAATAAAATAAAAATAAAAAAACTTCAGTTCGGTTCAGTTTGGTTTTATTAGCACATGTGCGGTTCAATTCGGTTTGGAAAAATAGAAAACTAATGCATTCGATTTAGTTGATGGTTTTCCCTTTAAATTAATTCTAACTGTCCATGTGCACCCCTAGTATTTTCGTTTGGGGGTATGAACTTTAACCGATAGCTTAATTTTGAGGTGAAAGCAATAATTTTTATGAATTTTTGAGAGTGAATACATAATTTTTATTGAATTTTTTAAAACACTATGCGGTTTCGATCCAAAAAGAAGGTCGTTTTAAACAACATTAGCTGGTCGTTTTAAACAACATTAGCTGGTCGTTTCAACCTTCGAAGTTTTTTAATGCTCCTCTCTAGGTTTAGCCTTTTAGGTTTCAGAGCCTTTATCGTTTTTCTGTCTGCCTGCCGCTTTCGTATTGGGACGTGCAGTTGATGTGACGTGTCTAAAAAGATCCAGCCTCCATCAACAAGACCATGGAATCTGGATAATGAGATTACTTAGGACTCTTTGATTATTTTACAAAAGAAATCAACATATGGAGATTCTTTTAAAATATTTAGATATGGTGACATGACTTTCGAACTAATCTTCTTCTTCTTATTATTATTATGTATGGATTTATCTCCATCTGCCCTTCTTTTTTTAACGCCAAGATAAGGGGGTTGTGACATCATTGAACCATGCTAGTGGGAGAAGTGTTGAAGGAAAGTAGTACATTCCTAGTTCTAGGTTTGGTATCTAGGTAGCTAGGTGTAGTACATTTCAAGTTCTAGGTTTGGTATCCAGGTAGCTAGGTGAGAATTGTAGACAGTCTACAAGGGTAAGACGTCTTCCTCATTGGCCTTTGTTACTTGATGCATTTTGTTCATGTCCATATTGCAAACAGGATTCTCTTCTCTTCTCTGTCTATTTTATTTTATTATTATATTTTTTTTTTAAGAAACTTTTCTTGGTGTGGAGATATATCTCTCAACCCTACATGAATTAAGCAAGTTTTAACCACCATATGAGGTCTATGGGGAGCAACTTAGTCCCTTTGTGTTCGTTAAAATTTCAATGATTTTACATTCATCCTAATTTATTAGTAATTTAAATGTGTTAGATTGAATTTCATAAAATCATAATTTAAAATAATGTTGAACTTGGGGTCCTAAAGCAAATGTTGTGATGATTAGATTGAGATGATCTTTTCCGAATGTCATATTGGGTGCTTCCAATCCCATGATTGACAAACATCCAGGGGACCGCTAATAGCATGTTATATTAGCAAAACGTTTCGTAGTTTTATATATATATCTACCTTAATTTTAAATTAGATCAATGAAAAAGAATCTGAATATTTGTTAAGAGTGAGTTGGAAAATGAATCCGAATCTACTACCATGAGCACCACAGGAGCTCCAAACAGTATTAAGAAACAATAGACCACAGGGCCTTTTTTTTTGTGCCCCATTATAGTAAGAGGCTTCTAGCAATCCACAGTCATTTCATAATTTATAGCCTTGGATTTCTTGAGATGTTTGATTATGGAAATCCTCCCCCATAATAGAAAATCATCTTCAATTTCCTCTTCATTAGTAAATACTCATACATTCACCTAGGGTTGTAAATGGGTCCCCGATTATCCGATTACCCGAAGGTTCCGACCCGTTAGGTTCCGGGTCTGGGTCCTTATTTTGGTCCTGATAAGCAAATGGTTCCGGTTCCGGATCCTTTTTTTGGAACCGATACCTAAACGTGTCCGGTTCCGGATCCACAGTGGCTCAGACCCGTGGACCCGAGACCCGACCTAATATACACTAACATAAGGTAACTTTCGTATATGAAAGCAGAACCCTTTTTACTTTTCTACTTTCTGAGTTTTTTCGTTAAAAGTGCATGTTATTGATAGACAAAAATCACATTAGTGTTTGCAGGTTATCCAAATCCAATTGAAATATGGAAAAAGCATAATTTTTTTAAAAAGAAAAACACATGTATTAGTCCAGACTCGAAACCATATCCGGAATTGGAACCAGACCCGCCTCACAAATGGTTCCGGTTCCGGTTCTGGTTCCCATTAATATTTATCGGTTCCGGTTCTGAGTCCTCCTCTTAGAAAACGGTTCCGGTTCCGGTTCCACCCTGGACCCGAACCGGAACCGTCCCGCTTACAACCCTACATTCACCCATACACACTTAACTCAAGCCCAACTCTAAAGATGGGGATTTCTTTTCTTTATTGTTGTAGGGAACTAGAGATCTTTTTTTTTTTTTTTATAATAATCCAGGGTATCCCCTGCTCAGCTCGGTTTAGGAGCCTTTCGCCCTGAGCCCAAGGGACACTCGATTATGGATAGTTGAAAACTAATCCCTAGGGGTGCATGCAAACCCTCCTATCCACATGCGCACCGAAAAAAATTATGAGAAATAGTTTTATTAGGTATTTCCTTCCTTTGCTGTTAAGCAATGAGGATTTCAAAAGGGTGTCAATTAATGAAGATTGGATGTGTTGTTGGAATCTAATGTTGAAGATCATCTCTATTGGGGGAAAATATTCCCCTACCCATGGTTCTCATCCAAAAACTGACCTAATTCAATTCTCCAAAATGAGTCCTCAGTTAACACTTACTTGAATTATTGCTCTCAGATGGTGTTACAGTTTAAAAAATTATAAGTAGCATTTGTGATATCGCATATTTAAAACGTAATCTTTTGCAATATTGCAAGGATTTAAAAGAAAAAACTGCTATATCATATAAGAAAAAGTCTCCTTGCCCGATTACGGGACCGAACCATGGCCCGATCCCCATAAGGGCCACAGGATCCCGGGGGGCCACATAGCCCTTCTTCTGATCATACAAATCAAGGGCATTCTAGCTTTCTTTCCAATGTTCTGCTAGTAGACTTTCAACCTTTGAAGTTTTCTTGTCGAGTAATGCTACTTGGACAAACTTTTTGGCCAGAATTTTGGCCAACCCATATGGTTTCCATTGAATATCATAGTGATATTCAATGGAAACCATATGGGTTGGCCAAAATTCTGGCCAAAAAGTTTGTCCAAGTAGACTTTTTGTTTCTTGTCAGCCTGCTGCTTTCGTATTGGGACGTGCAGTTGATGTGACGTGTCTAAAAAGATCCAGCCTCCATCAACAAGACCATGGAATCTGGATAATGAGATTACTTAAGACTCTTTGATTATTTTACAAAAGAAATCTGCATATGGAAATGCTTTTAAAATATTTAGATATCGTCACATGACTCACATTCCAAAATAATCTTATTATTATTATGTATGGTTTTATCTCCATCTGTCCTCTTTTTTAAAACCCCAAGCTAAGGGGTCGTGTATGGTTTAAAATATCGGTCTCGGTCTCGGTCACGGTCACAGTATCGTGCGGGCCGAAAAACCGATATGATATCGGTATCGGTCGCGGATATCGGTCCGTTGTGGTCGTCGCGGTGTGATTTTTTTTAATAAAAAAAAAATCGCAAAAATATCCAAAAAACCCAGAATATTAGAAAATGTTGGAAAACAATATTTTTTTTCCATTAGTAATAATAATAAATTAAAATTTCGATCACCTTACGTTATGAGTCCTGTCTATGTCGCGGTTCGTTGTCTTCTCCAGTATTTCATATAATATAACCATTATTGATGCTCATGGTCAATTTATTAGTGTAAAATATAAGAAAATAAAGATAATATATCAAGTATCATCTATTACTAACTCAATCATCAAAATAAGTTGTGAAATCCATGACCATGAAGATAAAATATTAAAATCTGAAACATGATAGTGAGATAAATCAATCAAAAAACACTTAGACATTGAAAGGTTTATAGTTTACCTGAAATTAGGGGAGACTAGAGAGATAGAGATTGATAAGCATGACAGTCTAATTCCAAGTGGAGTGTCGCCCACGCTCGATATCATCATCATCATCATTTATTTGGTATGGATTGTTAAAGAATACAGAATAGTTAAAATAAGGGAGTATGTTGATTTTCTTACCAAAATAAAATGATTTTTTTTCAAGAAATAGTATTGGAAATATGCAAGAAAATGAGCTAAGGATGAGGGTTTCTAGAAGGAGATGAGTGGAGAGGAAGAATGAGAAAAAAGTGAAAAATTTAGGATTTTTTTACCATTATTTCATATTGGCCGATATTTTGATCGAGATGGACCGATATTTTGGCAATATTTTGGTCTGCGATATCGAAATCGATATATCACCAAAATATCGGACCGGTATCCGCCGATATTTTATACCATGGGGCTGTGACATCATTGAATCATGCTAGTGGGAGAAGAGTTTAAGGAAACTACTACATTCCAAGTCATAGGGTTGATATCTAGGCAGCTAGGTGAGAATTGTCGTGTCTACCATAAAGGGTAAGACGTTTTTCTCATTTGCCTTTGTTACTTGATGCATTTTGTCATGTGCATATTGCAAACAGGATTCTCTTCTTTCTCTCTCTCTCTCTCTCTCTCTCTATATATATATATATATGGGGCCAACTCTTCTAAGTTCAAGTTTAGGATAAGGTAAGCTCAAGTGTGTGGTGGGGCCCACCTAGGGACCTACATGGGGATGGAGGTCGGGAGGATTTCAAGATCTCTCTAGGATCTTCCTCTCTACAAAAAATCAGTCACAACCGTGATTTCTATCATCTTCATATGAGCCCAAAAGTTTAATGGTCAATAGTCCATTTGGATCGATACATAGTCGATCCAACGGTCCAATAAATTCGGATTTGACCGAAAGTTTGTGGACATGTGCAATTTAAAGAGGTCATGTGTTTGGTCCATTTGGATGGACCAAAAGTGGGTCACACAAGCATGAGCTTACGAGATTTTATCCTAAACTTGAACTTAGGAGAGCCTTACTCTTTATATATATATATATATATTTTAAGAAACTTTTCTTGGTGTAGAGATATATCTCTCAACCTTACATGAATTAAGCAAGTTCTAACCACCATATGAGGTCTATGGGGAGCAACTTAGTCCCTTTGTGCTAGTTAAAACTCCAATGAATGATTTGGCATTCATCCTAATTTATTAGTAATTTAAATGTGTTAGATTGAATTTCATAAAATCATAACTTAAAAAATGTTGAACTTGGGGTCCTAAAGCAATTGTTGTGATGATTAGATTGAGATGATATTTTCCAAATGTCATATCTTCAAAGTGACATTTCCATTGGTGGGTCCTTTCAATCCCATGATTGACAAACATCTAGGGGACCACTAATAGTATGTTATACTAGCAAAAAGTTTCTTAGTTATATATGTGTACCTGAATTTTAAATTAGGTCGATGAAAAAGAACGTGAATATTTGTTAAGAGTGAGTGTCAGGAAAATTTTGGTCGCCCAACTAGCATTGAGTCATGTTAGATTGAGCCCGGCCGTGTGCCGCGGACGAACTTTCAATAAGTAATCTTGATCTGGTCGAGTCAGATAAGGATCAAACTCTTAGTGGTAGAGTTTGGATAAGTTTATACTCTCAATTGATAGAATTTACACAGTAGAATCCGTAGTAGTCGTGACTGATAGAGATTTGCTATATCTAAAAAGATGGAAACTCTTATTTAATTATCCAGTAAATCAGAGAGCAAGTGAATTTGCAGATCTACCTTGAATCAAAACACCCCACACCCATCTGGGACGAATTCTATATATGCATTTGATGGTCCAGATGTTGCGATAAAGCTGTGAATCACCGGATGTAAGACCTCTTCAACGTATTTCTTTCGGTTGCACTCTGCTCTGCAACAGAGTTTGAAGCAGACGATCCCATCTCTCGGTTTGTGGGTGCGGAAACCGAGGGTAACCTTTTTTTTCTCGTGTTTTACTGTTGCAAGGAGTCACCCACTGGAGATCTCGTTTGGCGTGCCAGTTTTGCAAGGAGGAAGCAAAAGGCAACTGCTGTTAACCCTCACGACAACAAGATGTTTCTTAAAAAAAAAAATTATAAAAAAAACTGCTGTCTTTCCACAGACTAGGTGTAGAAACCGAGAGTATGTTGCCCGCAGGGCCGCAGCAAGTTCTTTAAGTTTCTCCCTTTGGAAAGTTTTTTGTTTTTTAAACTTCTCAAGACTTGCGTCTCCTGCGCTCTTATTTTTTTTCACTTTATCCTCCGGACGAGTGCACGCCAACTTGCTACTGTTGCAAGGCACGATTTGCAAGTTAAAATCTCAGATGCAGTATCAGAGCATCTCCAAGAGCTACTTTATTTCTCCATATGTCTTTTTCAAAAATAAAGGCTTATGTGGCAAAAAAGGCATATGTAAATTTGGCATCTCACTTGGGCAACTCCAAGAGAGATGTTAAATTATTATTTTATTCTTTTTTCATTTAAACTTCATTTGCTTTATTACATATATCTCCTAAGAACCACTAACTTGTATTATTATATTGAAAAAGTAAGAAATGAAGGTTGCCTTTCCATATGCAAAAAAAAACATACCAATCCATATGCCTTTTCCAGCTCACTTTTACCATCTTTGTTGGAGGTCATCCCCATATGCCATTTTTGACCGTTTCTTGTCAACTCATGCTGACATGGAGAAATAACTCCTCTGTGGGAGTTGCTCTCATAGACTTTATGCTGCTGCCTTTCTTTTTTTATTTTTTTCGCCTTGGGATTTGCGCATGGAGACTGGCCAACTTGCAAAGAAGGCTGCTACAGTTTCCCCTCCGGACGCGTGCAGCCCGCAGGGTCAAGCGCAACGCACGGATGACGTCAGCGCGATTCAGAAGAAAACGCAATTACCGACGTGTTGCAGACGCTAGGCGGGCCCAATTCTTTGGTCAAATAATAACTTTGAGTTGCCATAACTTTTTCATCCAATTACGGATTGGCACCGCCCAATAGCATTGACAGATATAAAATCCAATGGTCAGATTTTATTGGACCTGTTGCAGTAATATTTGACGTTTGAATTTTTTCTGGCGATATCTGAGTCATCTGAGATCTATTTGTGCTTCACGATCCAATGGTTAGAAAAGTATTTGGTCAGCGATCAGGGCCAGTGTTTCTTGACTTTTCTATTAATTTTATGTGTTGGATATGTCTTATAAAATTTGCATGTATTACGCCACCAAGAGCGATATCTTCGGCAAGAAGAACTCTCACTTGTGTGGAGATATCGAATCGGTGCCTTATGTGAGAATTGTGCATTTATTTGTTGTAATAAAATCTAACTTGTATTTTCTTTTGATTAACCTTTGATGACCACTGCAGTATCATTTAATGGTAATTTGAGCATTACCTTGTGCAGTGGCGGTATAATAATTGATCCGCTAAATATTTAATCTTCAAATCAAGGGGTCGATGATTCGATCGAAAGTATGTGAGCAAATCCAACGGCACAAAGAGAGATATGATCTCTGGTTAGTGGTTTAAAATTTGATAAAACTACTACTCGAATGAAGATAATTTATGATTTGTGCATGTACTATTTAATTACCGGATGGGTTGGGTCCATGATTGACAACTATGTTAATCGGATCGATTATAAAAGTGTTGACCACGGTGGGAAAAACTAATCGATCAATGTATTCCAATTCTATATCTATTGTCATGGTCTTCTACTTCAGTGAGAGTGTATATCTTAAGTCCCCAAGCCTCTTAAATATTTAAATTTCAATGAATTTTGAGACAATAAATAACAATAATTTATTTAAGTTAAGGGGACATGAGAATATGACGGGATAGACAACCTAGCATATCGGAAACAAAGGTTATAGTTATATAACGGTGGATCTGATGAAAGTGTAAGAACGGAATTTGTGGATCGATTTGTGATTTTCCATGTAATCCCAATGATGGAAATTGAGTTTTTGAATTTCATGAAAACAAAATCCAGAGATTATAAGCATCTATAAATATGAAATAAATTTTGTGATGTGTTCAAAAATTATGTGAGTCTAAATTATATAATTGACTTTGAAAATCCAATTTGTTATATGTTGGGGATGCTTTACTAATTACTACTCTGTGATGAGTAAAAATTCGTGTTTCAACTGGTGATAGAATAGATTAAGGAAATATGTTCTAAGGCAATATATTTGTGATTTGCATGCATGGGAGATTGTTGCATTTTTTTTAGATGATATTTACTTGCTTGATAGAGCTTGTAATGTATAAATCTTCTAGTTTTAATTATTCTGTATGTGTTGGATGTGTGGTTTGACATACTTATGGCATTGAAAATATGACACATCAGTAAAGACAGAATAAATGGACTGGTTGGGATGATACATTTACCTGACCTTAGTATATTGGAACCATGTCTGGGTGGAAAATGACTGTATGTATTTTTTTTCGAAATAACTAGGAGTATCGTTGAGTGATATTATACACTCTATTATATGCTGGCCATTTTATTTTTCCAAATTTAAATGGGTGGAAGTGATTTGTTACTTCGATTAGTGACTTTAACAAATACATTTAAATTTATCTGATTTGATATAAGCTTGAGGCATCGTAAAAATGTTTTGGGTGGTCTACTGCTAAGTCATGGACCAATAGGCTAAAAATTTTTTTTGGACAAGGTCTGTTAAGTGGTGGAATATACCTATGAACCATTTAAGTATATTGTGCATGGAGATGATCATACATTTATATTTGATTCTGTACACCCTACAACTAAAATGGTGTGGTTGGAATTTTTTTTTAAATCATTTTATGTTTGGATATATTAAATCCATGTTAACCACACGCATCTTCCGCTATGTGCTGTAGGGGGGGGGGCGGGGGGAGGATATTATTGAGTTACAATATATATTGAGTAGAACACCTTCTAAAAATTTAGCCCAAAGACCCATTTATGAGTTATAGACTAGTGCAAAACCTAAAAATTGACTTATGACATTGAGGGGATGTGTTGTACACAAACTATTGCGGGCCATAACAATATATACCAACTGCAAATGGAAACGAAGAAAATCGTTCTTTTGTAGGAAAATTGAATTATCTAAAGGATTATAACCAGAGGTCGAAATGTGTGTTCCCTTGTGGATTCCATATAATTCCTAGAGATGCACCACAACATCTCTGAGGATGGAGGGTGTTACGGAAAGTGAGACTTTCAACGTTGGTAGCATTGAAAGTGTAAGTCCTCGCCAAGGCCCACTTGACAATGAACAACCCGGGTTATTGGGAGTCATGTAGGATTGATAGCATTTGACATGGTTAAATGATGGGTACAGTTATTTGGTAAAAATTGTGCAAGATCTTAATCTGTCATTCGTTGTCAATCTACGCAATATGGTGATTGAACGTACAATATATATGTGAAAACAAAATAAGAACCAAGCACGACAATTGGTCGATCCAAATAAGGATTGAAAGGCTATGGGTTCTTAACAAGATAATGATAATGACAGATTGGTAAATAAGCACGATGGGTGGTAGAAGGATTTAGAAATGGAAGGATTTGGTTAAGTGGAGATTATTTCTCTGGACGTAAATTCCTATCCATGTGAATCCCAAGGGCAATGGTTGGTTGTGAGAATCTGTAATTGCACCTGATGGATGTAAATGTTGAGTTCCTAAACGGCGAAAAGTAGGAAAAGCGTTACATATAATCTGAGGATTTAGTGGTGCAAAGATCATGAGGATAAATGTGTACAAATTATTTAAAAATGAGAACTTCACTAGGTCATACGTGAAATTAGTTTATCCCTGGCATATGAGATATGCATTTAGGTCAAAGCAGTGGGAGTAGTTATATATTTGTCATTGGATGACATATTGATTGTTGGTGGCGAATTGGAAGCAATCTCCAAGAAAATGTGTTGAAGTCTTAATTCACGATGGAAAACATGAGTTAAAGCATGATATATAGGGCATATGTAGCAACCATGTAAACTAAATTTGGTACGGACTTTGTCACATGGGTCCGAGTAGGATGATGTGTTAAAACAGTTGGATATGGAGATGTGCAAGCCAATCGAAACTCTTATTTACGTGTGTATGAAATTGTCCAACAATCGGGAGCCCATTAGTGAGAAGGACATGCTCATGACCGGAGACAGGCCTTACTTGAGGATAGTGGGAGGAGCATAATGCATTACATCCTCATCGTGCATAAAATGTTGTGATTTCGAATTTATGAGACCGGAAATGGATCGCCGTTGATCTCATAATCAGATTCCTAAGTTATCCGGGTATGCCTATTATGGTAAGTGAATAAGAGGAATTTGGGTACATCAAAGACATTTGTTAAACCGTTTTTTATGGCACTATTGTTGTCTTGAAATTGCATGGTTGTATGGTTGCCTATTAGGATGGTGACTTGGACGAAAGGGAGTCCATGTCTAGTTATATTTTAACCCATTGGCAAAGGTCAAACTAAGTGGCTATTAAGTTGAATCTCTTCATGGATATTTGAAGTTGGTAAGAACCAATGAGCGTGTGTAAATGTTATGAGTCCACCATTACATTGATGAATGGAACCCCAATTCCACAATCCCTCATGAAATTAAATTGTTATATATGTATACCTAAAATGTGAGAGAGAAACTTAAGATTTCAATCTCAAGGATCCCACTGGTGGAATTCACGTGCATTCTTTCATTAAGCTTTTTTCCTTGGCTGGAGATGTATGTATGGACTAGAGTATATGTTGATGTACGTTGGTACATTTGATTTACATGGCATTCGTGCCAAGTGGGAGATTGTTAGGAAAATTGTATGGCTCGACTGTCATTGGGCCCACGCCAAATCGAGCCCGGCAGTGTGTCGTGGATGAACTCTCAACCAATCTTGATCTGGTTGAGTCAGATAAGGATCAAACTCTTTGTGGTAGAGTTTGGATCAAGTTCAGACTCTTGGTTGTCCGAATTCCCATGTTGGTCAAAACATGTGGGATTCCATGAGGGCTAGAGTCCGTAGTATTTGTGACTCCTAGGGATTGCTCTATCTAAAGGAGATGAGAACCCTTGCTTGATTATCCAGTAAATTTGAGAGCATTCACAGTGAGTTCGCAAGTTTACCTCTCACCGGAATACACAAGGTTCTCGGTGAGTTCGGTTCCGACACCCATCTGGGACCAGTTAGCTCTTTTTGTGAGTTGGAAAATGAATCTGGATCTACTACCGTGAGCACCACAGGAGCTCCAAACAGTATTAAGAACAATAGACCACAGGGCCTTTTTTTTTTGGCCCATTATAGTAAGAGGCTTCTAGCAATCCACAGTCATTTCATAATTTATAGCGTTGGATTTCTTGAGAAGTTTAATTATGGAAATGCTCCCCATAATAGAAAATCATCATCATCATCATCATCATCAGCATCAGCATCATCATCTTCTTCTTCTTCTTCTTCTTTAGTAAATACTCACACATTCACCCATACACACTTAACTCAAGCCCCTCCCAACTCTAAAGATGGGGATTTCTTTTCTTTATTGTTGTAGGGATTTTTTTTTTTAATGATAACCCAGGGTCTCCCCTGTCGAGCTCGGCCCAGGAGCCTTTCGCCCTGGGCCCAAGGGATACTCGATTCTGGATAGTTGAAAATTAATCCTAGGGGTGCATGTAAACCCTCCTATTCACATGAGCACCGGATAAAACTATGGGAAATAATTTCATTAGGTATTTCCTTCCTTTGCTGTGAAGCAATGAGGATTTCAAAAGGGTGTCAATTATGAAGAATGGATGTGTTATTGGAATCTAATATTGGAAATCATCTCCACTGGGGTAAAATATTCTCCTGCCCACGGTTCTCATCCAAAAACTGACCAACTTGCTCCAATGACTGACGCTTGAAAGTGAATTCAAATTATAAGTAAAATGTGCGATATCGCATATTTAAACATTATCTTTTGCAATATTGCAAGGATTTAAAAAAGAAATGCTATATCAAACAAATCATGGGCATTCTAGCTTTCTTTCCAATGTTCTGCTAGTACAGCAGTGGGAAAAAAAAAAAAATTTAGTGGGGGAATTCATTGGGAAAAAAACTTAATTTAAAAAGAGGTGGGGGAATTCATTGTCTACAGGTGACCGCAAGGTCAAAAGCCCTAAAATAAAAAGGCTGCATTTGAGGGAAGAAGGCCAAAAGGGAGTCTTTGGGCATGGGAGAGTATGAAAGGATAGTGGTGGTAAGGAGCAAGACCGCCTCCAAGTAAAGGTTTGGCCACCCCCACCTCTTGGGTTTGAAACTGCCCTAGATTTGCCCCGTGACCAAACCTACCTGTATTTGAGAACCTTCCTACCCGCATGCGAGAGGGAGAGGGAACCGATGCAATTGATAATGGTGGGTTCAAGTCTGGTTGCAGTGAAATTTGGAAAATATCTTGTAAGAAGAGTGCATTTATTTTAAGCAATTTAGATTTATTTTTTTAGTAATAAGGCTCATGAATTTGGTGAAGGATAATGAGATTCACAATTTTAATGAATGGGCACAGATGTTGCCTTGATTTGGGAGACAGTGGGAATATGTAGATCTGGATGTGGATAAAGAGTTGCAAAACACTATTGTGATCAAACAATCCTAGCCCTAGGTTTTAAGCCTTAAAGTTATATGGATTTATAAGGCTATTTTTTATGATTAAAATTCAAAGGTTGAATATGAGATATGAGTGTCGATAGATCCGTGCTAATCCAAATAGGAGGTAAATGTGTGCTAAGAGGCTGGATTGATCAAAGGCGGGCCCCTGCATTCAAACACAATGGTGCACAAAAAGGGGATTTTTAAGAAATTATCTAAAAATACCTATGTCTACACAATTCACCACGGGCATTTTACAATACATGGAGGGGTTGTTTGGATGAGAATAAGCGAAGGAAACAAAAGAAAAGGAGTGAAGAAAACAGTCAGTTCAAATTTGCACGGCAGACAATTTTCTCCACCTTACTCATCAAACAATCCCAGCTTTTCTGGATAGGACAACACAGGAATACATTCAGTTCAATATACTATTCAATACTGACAAATCAGGTAATCAAAAGTTGGACCAACCCAAGCAGGTCCATAACCTTGAGCACCATCATTCATGGTTGGATGGTGGTAAAAAGCATATACATCAAACGGTTGACACCCACAATCTCGTTTCTTCTAAGACAGATGTGATTCCATTCACACAACTGGAAAGCATTCTTACCGAAAACTTCAATCCTTAGTTGATTAAATGTCACCTTCCACCAAAACAAAGAAATGTTAAGCATTTTGGTGATGATGTGATTGTAAGGGACATTAAGAAAAGAGATTGAAATCTGCTCAAAATACAAACTACTTATAACAAATTCAATATCTCTAATAGTGATCTTACATCATTTACCCCGCTGTTTTAAATGGGGTACCTTTACATGGTAAGAAATGCCTTATATTCTAAGAAATCATAGGTCAATTGAATGGCCACTATGACACAAACGCCTCAGAACTGGTTCTCCCCTATTTGTACATGAAATGGGAAAAAAAAAAGTGTGTTGAGAGAGAGAGAGAGAGAGAGATTGAATTCATTTCTTATGGAAAGTCACTAGACAGACGAAAGCAATAGCACGAAACACTGCACCGTAGGCAATCAAGATGAATATACAAAGGCCCCAATCATTTATATCATAACTGCTTCCCAAAAGTGCACCACATCGAGTTATCAGCCACACGCCAGAATACCTGCATGTCAAAAAAATAAAAGAGGAATAAAATAATTATTTTATGGATTATACACTATAATTCTTCAAAGTACCGAATATTTTTTGTAAAACGTGATAATTTTTTAAGCTCCCCTTTCCCTCTTTTGAATGGATTGTGGATATCCAAGGTAATGAGTGAAACCACCAGGCACCAATAGTGGAGTAAAAATCAATGTGATATAATTTTGTCTGGGGCCTATGGTCAAGTTGGAGATGGTATGTGGGGAGATTGGATTCAGTCCCCTGGAATTACTGTTAAGGAACATAAAATCCCTCAACAACCCAGTATTTTCTCTTAAGAAACGTCGCAATGTTCAAGGCACCATTTCTGTGGAACATCCATGATTCAACCATTTGAGAAAACCCTGTAAAACACCACTTTCTTCCTCAAGAGAATACTGTAGAAAAATAATGAGAAGCACTCATAGAAACATCTTGAGTCTTGACTACTGGAATACTGTGGAAAGTTCTGAAAATACTTACAATGACTTGTCAGTATTGATCAGTGATTATCAAATTGTTTTGCAAAAATGGGATATTTTGGTGATCACCAGCATAACAGCACCTACCCCTTTCTGCTACGCATTTTTTCTTTCAAATATTAGAAGAGATTCTCTGAAATGAGCTTGCCATTATGCCCACAATTGGGTTGCTGATTGTATGGTGGTGGTTTTACTCATTATTATGATATTATTTGAAAAATTAACAATTCAATTGATCATGTATGGTTTTCCCATTGACATAATCTTCAGCCAAGAAATCCTAGCCATATAACAGTTCTTTAACATAGTAACATAATTAGTAATTGATCCAGAGGATCAACATGCAACTATCAATTGAATCATAACATTCAAGCATAGGAGGTTTTAGTCAAATAGTTTGTCAGTATGATTGGCGTTCACTACTGAGTGATTTTGGTGAGAGTTTTCACAAGCTGAGATGAATCTGGCTTTATATGACCGCCCATCATTTAATTATCAAGCGTATCTCTATTTGACATTTATTATACCATATTTACTTTTTGCTCTGGCATGTCTTTGGAGCAAACTACCAACTAAGGATTCTCATGAATTATTCCTATAAAGTTTGCAAGGAAATCCTAATCTGCCTCCTTTCCCGATTTTAAAGGAGATTAGGCTGTGAAACTTTGCTGTTTTGGCAAAAAATAATAATAATAATAATAAAAAAAAGAAAAAATCACTTTGTCCAAGATTGCATGAAGTGCCATGAACATCTGAGCGAGAGACTGTAAACAGATACGGGAAAATATTTTCTATAGCTAAGGGTTAGGCAAATCAGACCTTTGAGCATTTGTGACTATAAATGCTTCCAAAGTCCACTTTGGGTAGCATAATGAAGCCAGATGCTTCATAAGTTCACCACTGTTCTTCTGAGTTGCTATAAGAGTCAAAACAACAGGAAGGAGCACAGACCACTGCATGAAACAAATTACATTTAAGTTAAAGGAAACAAAAGAAAACAGTTTAATATGATAATGAATTCAAATGGGACTTCATATACATACCAATTGGGCTGGACCTGGTTCAAGGAAGATTGCAAATGCATAGGCGATACCCGTCACACAATATACAAGACACAGCAAAATAACATAATTATCTGTGAAGGATGATCTTGGATTGTTGAAGAAATAAAACATGGAAAGATAAACCACAGGCTTGAAGACTGTATTAAAATGGTCAATTGTGTCTTTTGAGAGAAAGTAGGCCAACGAACTCATGCCAGAAGCACTTTCTCTCCAGTAATGTAACTTGTCAAGAGAAAAAGATCTCAAAGCTGCGATCTTGCATAACAGAGCTGCAATTCACCATGAAGAATTGAACTAAATCATAAACTGAATTTGGATCAGAGAGCACAAGTCCAAATCTTAACAATTTGAAGAAGAAAAACATAAAGAAACCACAATAAGAATAGAACTGAAAGGTGTGAAATTGATCAAGAGAAACCTTACTTTTATGCACCGTAGTTCAACGGGAAATAAGGCCATAGGTTGTTTTCAATTTATTATGTATAAATCTTTAAGCTGACCCCAGATTGATAGGATAAGGATAATATGACGATGATGGTGATGGTGGCAACGACGGTGATGATGACACTTAAACCCGTCATTCTGTTTTTTAAAATGTTAACTGGCTCATAATAATGAAGAGAATAATGTACAAAGAAGGATCAGCCCAAGGCTATAAAACCAAAATCAAATCAACACTACATTCCCCTTGCATAGGAGCATCCATACTATTTGTCCAATGGGAGAATGAATGGATTGGCCATGGATCAAAATGGTCATAAATCAACCGGAGAACACTCAACAGAAGGCAATGAGTCACTCCGATCTTAACCATTCATTTATTTTTATCAAAAGGTCCTACAAATGAATTACTAGGATTGTCCAACTGATCTTTCTTTCTTTCTTTTTTTTTTTTTCTTTTTTTTTTTTTTTTTTTTGATGTTAACTTTCATTAAAACCAAACCAGTACAAAAGATTTATACTAACCAGGAGACAAAAGAAAAACAAGCAAGCTACAAAGATTTAGACCATCAAACAACACAACAAACCAAAGACAAAGAACAGAAACAGTGAAAAAATTATGACTAACACCCTGAGCCCGAGAGCTATATCCTTCCAATTATACATGATCTGGCCAATGGGAAAATCTTTAAAAATCGGATTTATCTTCACCCATTGTGCAACCAAAAATTTTATCTTGTCACATAAGATTTCATCCTCAGATTTTGTTCCTTCAAAGTACCTCGCCTTTCTCTCCTTCCAAATGTGCCATATGACTGATAGAAATGAAAGTTTCCATAGCTCCTTTCCTTTTGGATTCCCAAGAGGGGATTTCCAGAACTCAAACAGCTGATGAAGACAATCAGGCATTACCCATGTACATCCAAACCAGGTTATGACAGAATTCCATATTTTCCCCACACACCTACACCTTAAGAGAAGATGATCAACACTTTTCCTCATCCTTCAAGCACATTGGAAAAGAGTTCACAACAATCTTCCCTCTCTTTCTAAGATGTCTATAGTTAAATTTTTTTTTCTTAGAGCTATCTGTTGGAAAAATGGCTAAGAGCTACACTAGTTTTTTGTCAACTTTGAGCCAAAAACTAAGTGGGACCCACTTATCCTTTTGGGTGGGAATACATGGGAATGTAATCTACTCCATGAGTAGATTATGGACATGTATTGAGTATTTGAGTTGCTCTAATCCATTTAGGAGTGAATGAGAAATTGCCTCCTAAACACCACTACTTTAACATGTTAAACATGGAAACAAAAGAAAGTGGTGAACTTGCTTCCCACATTGCTTGGGAGCAAAACATCCCTTGGGTATAAATATACTTACCTTGGTAGTATAAGATGAGCCCCAAGGGGCACCCCACTTTTGTGGGGGAGGGAGGACTTAGATCAAGGTAGGGTCACCACCACACACGCGGGCCGAGCCTTGGGCTTGGGCTTCACACGCGAGTTGGGCCTGGCTCGGCCCACTACCCATTTATAATTTTTTGGAGAAATTTTATTTAATAAAATTTTCCTTTTTCAAATGGGGTGTGTCCCAAGAGGTGTGTGCCCTTTCATATATGAAAGGGTGTGTCCCTAGTCCTAAGAGGTGTGTCCAATGAAGTTATGCATCTGTTCATCTGAACAGTCACTGTTCTGAACAGATGCAACCCCACCATGAAGAGACCTGTTCAAGCTATAAATTAGCATCTTGTCCATGCAATTTCGATCATCCAATTCACTGCAATTGCATAGCATTTTCGAGTCATCCTCATTGTCAAAGAGAGAGTCCTGCTGCTGCACTTTTGGTTCGCCTGTCACACAGTTTGTAGTGCTGCAACTGTTGTGAGACCGATCATTGTATCCTGGGAGGCAATCGCTGTTGAAGCTCGTAAGCACCATTGCGGGGGCGAATTTGTCTTAAGGACATAGTGTTTGAACACTAGCCTTGATCAATCATCTTCTGCGAATTCTTTAACAACAAAGTATTGTTTACTGCCTTCAAACAGTAAGTGATTTTCATTCGTAAATTTACATTTTGTAGTTCTGTTTCACTGTTGTTTGTGAGGAACTGTTTCATGAATTCTGAAGTACTACTGCATGTACTCGAACTAACACTATCCACACAAAAGCTACTACCCTGGGCGGAGCCTTAAGTCTCCATATGCTTGCCAATTTACTTCTGCACCCCTCCCTTGCCACTAGAGCCGAGTAGAAAGAAGACAGAAAAGGATCCACATTTTGATGCAGTCCAAATTCTAGTATCTTCCCCATCTTCTCAAATTTGAATATTCCTTAAAAGATTTAGAAGCGACATAAACTGGTTCTCCTCCTGTTCCTTTAAATTCCTTCCAAATGTCAGGCTCCAAGTCATCTGCCCACTTCTGCCAGACCAATCAATGTAACTTCCCACCTTAGCTTGCTTCTCCCTTGTGCAATTATACAGCTCTGGAAATTTAGAAGCTAATGGATCCTCTCATACCCATGTATCCTGCCAAAACAGAACTTTCCTTCCTAAGCCTACTTGGTATCAGACGTTCTGCATATACTTTTCTTTGGTAGAGACTATGCCTTTCCATATTGCTGAATGCTTGTAATTTGAGTCATTAACCTCCCAACCACCCCTTTGATTTCAATATTTTTCCATCACCACGCATCGCCATAGGCCTTCCGCCTCATCTCCTAGCCTCCAAAGCCATTTTCCAAGCAAAGCTTGATTCATTTGCCTTAGAGATTTGATACCCAATCCTCCTAATTTTGAAGTACACACTGACGCCTAGTCTACTAGATGGAACTTCCTTTCAACACTTTTTCCATGCCAAAGAAACTCCCTTTGCAATTTCTCTATCCTGTTTATTGCTGCGATTAGGTATTTAAGAATTGACATGAAGTAGATTGGAAGATTCCCCATTACTGCTTTGATGAGTGTTATTCTTCCTCCCAAAGACTGATAGTTAGCTTTCCAAGTAGACAATTTCCTTTACACTCTTTCCACCACTGGGTCCCAAACCACTTTATTAGCTTGCCCTCTGCATGAAGGCCTAAGTAAGCCACCAGTAAAGATCCCACTTTGCATCCAAGAATTTCTGCAGATCGCCCCTTGCTAGACTCCTCTGCTTTTATTCCAATCAACTCACTTTTAAAAAAGTTAATCTTTAGGCCTGACACCGCTTCAAAGCACAATAGGATTGCTTTGACATTTTTTATTTGGTCTTCATTAGGTTCACAGTCCCATGTGGGGGAAGAGTAGTTGGCAGGTTCAAAGTCCAACTGATCTGTTTTTGTGTGCATCATATCTAAGGCAGGGTGCTTATCTTGTGAATGCTTGATTCGCATGGACTGAAAGTTTTAAAAGTTGTTTTCCTTCTTCACTTTCTAGCTACATGAAACCAAAATCCCATTTTAGTATTAATTGTGTCCTTTGTGATAGCCACTCAATCATGATAATTATGTGATTTAATGCTAATTCCAATCGACCCTAAATATTGTGTTGGCCATATTGGTCAGTATCTCTACATTAGTTAGATGTAATGGCCATATCAGCAACAGAGAGGAGGGGATATGATATGCACAGTGATTTTGCATCAGTTTGCCCAAAAGCTGATATGTATCGCATATCGGCCCTGAAAAATTAGTCACTGCATAACTAGCAGTACTTCATGCACAGCAGTCTAGAGAAGAAATGGTAAAACACACTCTTGAGTGGAAAAAGAAGAACAATAGCTTAAAGTTACAACAAAAGCTATGCCTCATGCTCCATGCAACATAAAAGTTAACTAGTTGAAATTGACTAAATTTGCAGAAAAACCAGGGAAACAGTATAATTTATAAAGCTTCCTACAGATATCAGCATTCAGCAAACAGTAACAACTCAGCCATTGCTAAAAGTAGAACTGAACTCCAAAAATCAATAAGTTCAAGGATAATGCTAGTACTTCCTCAAAAAGAAAGAGTTCTCTTTAAAATTCTGAAGCATAAGAGGCAAAACAATGGCTCTGAGCACAAGCTAAAGATATGAATTTCGAGTGTTTCTACTTACAAACTGCAATGACAGTATATGTGTAACCAAGCACCCCAAAGCTTTCATCACTCACTTTGGCAATTATTCCCAAGCATACTCCAGCAAGTAACAAGATAAGAAAATCAACTGCTTGCATTCTAGATTCCCGCAGACGCTGCTTCCCAACCCTGTAAAAAAAATGAAAAAAAAATAGTACATCATAGTTTGAAGAAAAAGTTCAAGTCCTTCAGGACTGGTTTGTGCAATGAGAGGATTCCGTGCTCCGCAGATTTCTGTTTCCTCAGGAGAGAGGAATCCTGCATTCTTGCCCCTCCTATAGGTAATTGAAATACTCTCTTGCAAGGAAAATCAGTACATTTTTTTTCCTTTCCTACAAGGAAAATGTGTAGCACCAAACAACAAAACAACGAGTTGTACGGAAAACCAAAACTTTCCTCCCTAACGCGGATTCCTCTCGTCACACAAATGCACCCTCAGACAAACAAGATATCTTCATTTTATGAATGTCCACAGATTCCACTGTTTGTCCATCTCCACCATCACTACCACACATATGTATTGACGCAAAATTATACCCTTCGAACTGTTGGGAAGTCCCACATCCCACATTGCCTAACTTCCTGAGTTGGAGGAAGTTAGACATGGCTTCATATACCTGTTTGGGCTTCCACCCATCAGCTTAAGCTTTTGGGTTGGTACACGGGTTATTGACATGGTATCAGAGTGGGTTTCGATCCCGTCATTCTTATGTAGCCAACTGGCTTCTGTTGTTCTTGTGTAGCCCACGTGAAAGGTCCGTCTATGAAATCTGTTGGACTTGCACGTGGGGGGGGGAGTGTTGGGAAGTCCCACATCCCACATTGCATAAGTCTTGAGTTGGACATGGCTTCATATACTTGTTTGGGCCTTCAACCTATCAGCTTAAACTTTTGGATTGGTACATGGCTTCTTACACGGACATGTAATAATAGTCAAATACTTCTCAATGTCATTAATCCAACAATATGGAAAGAGGATCATTGTTCTCTTTAAGTTCATAAAATCAACTATAATATAGGTCTTGAAGAGTGAACACTAAAAAATATCATTCCATTCTCTAAGTTTGTGAGGAGAAGAGATGTTGAGAAACCCCCTTTCAGCTAGTGTTAACAAATGACACTTGTATATAAATGAGGATGCAGCCCAGCATCAGAAATTACCTCCCAAGAAAGTATCTGTATTGCTGAAAAACACCAGGTGTTTTGCGGTTTGACAAGTCCTTGGCCCATAAAAAATTATGTCGCATATTATCCTGCTTAAACTGAACATGAGACTTAACATCCTGCCATAATTCTCCAGCAAAAGATTGTGCCTCGGGCATGGAATCAGCATGATTTGTTTCATTATTTGGACTAGCATCTGCTACAAATATATCTATGCCAGCAGCATGTTGCATATCTGCAGGTAATTCATACCCATTGTGCAGCATCCATCTGATGGGAAGTTGTTTATAGTTCACACTCACACTCGTGCTCGGCTTTACTATACCTTCCAAAATGTCAATGAAGTGATCTGGAGGATTAACGTGATCAGGGACAATAATACCAAGGCCTGCAAAGTATTCTTCAACTTTTTTAACCGGTCCATGATATACAGTAAGACCACCTTTTGCTAGAAGTAACAAATCGTCAAACATCATGAATAAAGCATAGCTGCAACAAAAAATTACCAGTTCCCATCAGAACAACAGAAAACAATGACAAAATCAATAAGCAACCAATTCGAATAGATAAATGTGAGATGCATAATGACCACAATTCTGGATGTTAATTTCAATTCGGCTGAGTTCAGCCGAAATGGCCGAGCAATTTCATTTTAGACAAAAAAAAGGGTCTGGATTTCAGTCCACAGTGGCCGAAATTTTTAAGCTATTCTTTTAAAAAAAATAATAATAATAAACAGCAAGGGTCTTTTTTTGTAATTTTTTAGAAAGATAAATGCAAAGCCCCCAACCGTATGAGAACAAGAAAATAATTGCATGTTGTATGATGAGTTGAGATTTGACATATCTAATTTCACATGGTCCCGTACAAATAGCATTTGGCATGTAGAAATAGCACATATATTTAGATGAATGAAAAAAAAAATATTGCATTATTGATTTAATAATATAAACTAGATTTGTATAAATGTATAATTTATATTTTGTTTTAAAATTTAATATTATTTTACATTCCCCAACATTTATATATATATATATATATTTATTTTTGTTTCTTTCGGAACATATCAGCCAAACTCCTAATCACCCAAAACATTCCAAGTTGGAGCAGGGTCTGACAGTAGGGGGAGGCAGTGCAATGCAGATTTTTGATGGCAGTGCATCACAAAACCCATAAGAAGAATTAAACAGTTAATTAAAAAAAAAAACCATAAGAAGGTGAGTTTAAGCTGAACTTTGACAGCAATGCATTGCGGAAGCCAAGTGTAGGGCAGGTGGGCTGATCACGAAGAGAGAAATGTGGTCTCCAGATGTCACATTGTGGAGAAAATCCCTAACAATGAGATGGAATCCAACCTTTCTAACAACACCTAAAAACTAGTGGATCTACATCATGGAAGCAAGCTTTTAGGTTGCAAGTGAATCTTAAAAAGGAAACTGAGAATTGATGGTCCTATTGAAAAATTTAAGGCAACAATGGAAGGAGTTGACTTCTTTGACACATTCCTATGATTAGGATTATTACCATTAGAGCACTAATTGTCATGGCTTCTCTTCATAACTTGATAAAATGCCAAATGGATGCTAAAACCACTTTCTCAAATAATGACCTGGAAGGAAAAAAAAAAATACATGTGGAACCTGAGGTTTAAAATCTAGAGTCCCACAGGGAAAGCATGCTTCCAGACATCTTTGCTTAACCCAGTAGTGTTTGGCTCCACAGAGATTCATTAGTGACAAGGGGAAAATAAGGTTTTTAAAACATACCTAGGCTGGTGAACCACCAAGCAGATGTTTACCCCTACAAGAGCCTCATGGCGAAGAGCTCGAAGAAGCAACTGAGAAGAAGAGCTATCCAAACCAGATGTAGGTTCATCTAGAATCAACAGAGAAGGTTCCATTACCATTTCCAGCCCAACATTTACTCTCTTTCTTTGCCCTCCAGAGATTCCTCGCTTCTCTACTGTTCCAACCAAGGAATCACGTACTGCCTGTAGTCCCAAAGACTCAATAACTCTTTCAACAACTAGAACTTTGTCCGCTTTAGGCATGTTAGCAGAAAGTCTTTCAGTGAAAGAACCGAAGCAATAGCAGCAAGGAGAAAAAAATCTTAGTAAATAAAGTGAAGGTCTAATGAATATGATGACAATCTTGTGAAATAGAAAAAGGAGATTTGAAGACAATAGACACTTTAACCACAATTTCATTGGAGAACTACATCAGTATTTTTCTAATCAGAGATGATCTGAATGGTAAATGTAGAGAAACTCTGAACAATGAACTTGATCCTATTTATATCTAACTTGTTGGTTTTAGAATTTTAATTGAATAAATAAAATGGTTAAACAAAAGGAAACTACCTGTAAAAGATGCAAGTAGGTATTAGTTACTAATATATATGACATGCTTAGCATAAATAATTGTTATAGGTTTTAAGTTCCAGTGCTCTAATAGTATATACTGATCTGGCACAAAAGACCAGATTGAAACTGGTATTACAAATTTGTAGATAAAAAATAATGAAAAATAGATTCCTAGATTTTGGTGATCAATTGGAGGTAGATCAAGATAACTTTAATGGGTTGGGCCCAGCTGCTGAACCAAATATTGATTTTGTAAATGACTGAAGAAAAATAAACAGTTTTTCAACTATATCCCCACGTAATTAATTGATACAATCTAGTCAGACTAGAACAAGTTCGAGATTGAGTCAAAACATTTCAATATTGAATGAAACACAAGGAGAATTACTAGACAACAAATTATTGTTCATTCATGTTATTGAATAACTGAAATGATGTCAAATAAATAGTACTTCAAAAAAACGACAGTGACTTTGTGCATCAGATAATGAGCAACTTGAGGATCCTACAACACAAGGGAGAAGATGCTAAGGTAATTGAAAGGGAGAGAATGCTTAAATGATTGCAACAAAAACTAAACGCATTAATAATATGCCAGTCGTTAATGAAGACTTTTGGCTGGAAGTTCGAATATTGATATAGAAGCAACATAGATAACTAGCAGCCAGTAACTTTTTTTTTTTCTTTTTCTTTTTTGATTGGTAATGGAAACTTCATAAATTATGCAGAAACAAGGCAGAAAATACAAGAAAAAGACCAGAAAGGTAACTAGCAGCAAGGTAACTACTTAAACATAAGCAGTATAGACAATGCATATGTGTTGCAGTTTTGTACAACAAACACCATACCTGCATCTTGCACTAAACCATAGGTTCTCCTCAACAGTCAGATTTCCATGCACAATATCATCTTGTGGCACAAAACCAATTATCTTCTTGTATGAGTGGATAGATTCTACTTTCTCATTTATTAGAATTAAGCCACTAATTGTGCATCCAATTGCTTTTCCAGTCAGTGCATTAAGAAAGGTTGTTTTTCCAGCTCCTGATGGACCCATGACAGCAGTAATACGACCAGGCATAAGTTTCCCTGTCACACACCTTAATAGATGTCTCTTTTTCCCTTTCAAAGTCAAGGTTAGATCTCTGAATGCAATCTCCATCATAGGCCTAGTCTTGATCACGTTACCAGTGGCCATTGAAATTACTCCTGAGAAGGTCAAGTTCTTGTTCTGCTCCTGCTGAGCTTTTTCTTTCTCAAGTTGACCATATGCATATTTGAAAATTTGGCTATGAGTATGAATTTTTTTGCGTTTCGGAGCATTCTTTTTTATATTTTTATCGCCGATCTCTAGATTGAATCCTTCATCACTATAAGAGTCCTCCTCAATTTCATGCATCACCTTTATAGGTTTACTTGGTTCCTTCTTTGACGTCGTCGATGATGATGTCTGCTCAGAGTCACTTGAAGGACTAGGAGGCATTGGTGGTAATAATGCATCTTCAGGTCCGGTCCTAGGTTGACCCAGAACTTTCAATGGCACTGCTGGCCTTACAAGTTGTTTGTGAGAGAATGTACGTGATAATTGTGTTTGCAGTCCAATTGCATGCTTCTTAGCAGTATCTTTTGCTGCTTTCCACCTTTCCCGTGCATGAGCAGTTACTCTTGCATTTCTTGCGGCGACTCTTGCATTTCTTGCAGCGGCTTCCCTGGATTTAGCTAGTCGTCTCTCACGGATAGTGAGAACTTGGTCAGAGCAGTTATAGATAATGAGCAGTAAAGTAATTAGAGCCGCCTGCACCAAAAAAATTAAGGCAGTGAGCAAATATTATATGCAATACTTCAACCCAAAACTCTTAATATATATAAATTTTGTGTGCATAAATTGCACCCCAGACAAAGAAAAGATCACAGTGTGATGAGAAGGGTAATTTAGCCCTTTTTCCTTGATAAATCACATTACCTAGTTTTGAAGATAGAAATATCATATGGACCCATAATTTTTTATACTGATTTGTTTATGGAAACAAACGACTGTAATACGAAGAATCATAGGCTGCCAACATTAAGTTGAATGTACACTAAAAAAATTTAAAAACCAAATATTCTGTATGCATAAATAGATAGAAATTTGCCAGTCTACTTCCTAAAATTGAAAAAAATAAAAATCCTTCTTGTTAAGAAACATTTTGTCCTTTGCATATGGAAGTCCCACAATATAACGATACTGCACCACATCCTTTTGCTTTTTTGGTTAATAAGAAATGACTGTTCTTGTAGTCATCAAATTGTTTAAAAGTTACTTGAGGAGACCATTTGTCCTGAACCTTAATGATAAACTGTCAATCCAGGCCTCTAGGCCCAATCTCGCAGGCCCATTTAGGTCCGATCAATGTACATGTGTACATACCTTAGTTGTTAGCTACAATTGTGGATCTGAGATTGTATTGCCTTAATAAGGCATGATTAGATACTGTAATTAGGGCATTCAGCCCCTATATAAAGAAGACCCAGCCGACCCTTTAGGGAAACGACATTCATCTCTCTCTCTCTATCTCTCTCTCTCTCTCTCTTATGTTCTATATTTCATACCTCTCCAAATGACATGGTATCAGAGCAAAGAGTTGCAATCTTCTATGTGATCATAGAGGAATCAACCTCTCCCGTAGTAAAGAACAAATCAAGGATCTGTTTCAGACATCTCAGAGTTTCATCAACCAAAGAATCTACTGTTGACTAAGAAGCACGGACACGGACACGACATGACACGGACACGGACACAGCATTTCTCAAAAAAGTAGGACATGGACACGTCGGAGACACGTTAATAAGTAATAATAATAATAATAATAATAATATATCTAATCATATACTAAAAGATACTGTTTCCACAGCCAAGTAATATTTCCCCCTCCATTAATTTTCTCAAACTTGGTTACATCTTTCCACAGAGGCTTATTTATATCTTCTTCATTAGAGTTTGTGTGAACTCATATTCCTAAATTCCAAATTGTCATGTAGAGGTGAAGAAGCAGAGCTGATAAATAAATAAATAAAATTATTTGATGTAAAGAACAGATTTGATATATAAACAACAAAAATAGATTTTCTAGATTCATGTAAACAACAAAAACCCATCGCCTGGAACACAGTAGCACAAGCTTGGGAGGCAATGGACCCCACTGGCCTAATCCATGATCTGACCTACTACCTAGGGTCGCCCAAAGGTGTGCCTGCAGATCCTTGGCTTTGATCAATGATTAAATAGTTCCCCTGGTCCCACAGTCTTAAAACAAACAACAAACAGGGTCTTCCGCCTCTCAGATTTGATGCCACAAATTGGTGAGCCAACCGGGACCCACTGCACATGGGTCCAGTGCTATAGTGGTCAACCATGGATCCTCCTTCAGATCCATGGTTCCAATCCCTTATCAAGTGGGCCATGGGGTCCCACAACCCCAGTCCACAGATACCATTTGTATCAGGGGAAGAAAGTGCAAAATCAAAAAAGCAGTACCTGGAAGATCTTCTCCTTCTCTCTCCCTTCTTCTTCCAGATCGTTTTTTTTTTTTTTTTTTTTTTCCTGCTTCCTTTTCTCTTTTGCTAGAAGATCTTCTCCTTTGAATGTTATTTGGGCAGCGGAAGGATGGCCCCTTTGCTTTTAACTCATAACATTTTACAAAAAGCCTACTTTGCTTTTCTTTTCTTACTCTAATTTTATTTATTTATTTTTCCAAATAAAAGAGGCAGACGTGTCCAACACGTGTCCAGAACGTGCCCCTAGCGTGTCCGAAATATAAAATATTAAAAAATAAACATGACACTCTTTTTTGCGTGTACGACACGTGTCGGAGCATGTCCGTGTCTGACACGTGTCGGACACTAACACTCTGGCCCCGGAGAGGTCTCTGTGCTTCCTAGACTGTTGATCATAGCCGATCAAAAGTGGCCCACCTGTGATCATCCAGACATTGCTGGCAACCACAACAGACCTGGTCGCCCACTGCTGCAAAGATTTTTGGTGATTTTTTCGCAATTCTTAACCACTCAGAGGTAGGTCTTTTGCTCCATCTCGTGATTTTCCAAATTTTGGCAGTATACTTAATCACATCTGTCCAAAAGCTTGGATCTGTGGAATCTGCACACAAGATTCCATCACAAGGAAGCCATCTCAAACTGGAATTTAGATATAACTTTTGATCTGCATTCCAATCCATCTGTGGGCCCCATGTTGTGCTCTAGACTCAACCTGGGGGTCGCCTGAAGGGATTTTTTCCTCCCTGTGTTCATCTGTTCTTCTCAGACTGCAAATTATAACTGCTGCTTGCTGTTGCTGACCAACATATACTTGTTACTTTACATCTTCTTGCTGTCTGTTGCATCTACACTCAACAGTTTCTGCCTACTGTTGATAATCTCTGATTGGTAACTGTTGTTCCTACTTGTTGGTTGCTACTGGTAATGCACTCATCTGATCTCATGGATAAAACTGAGAAATCAGACACTTCTCTTGTTGGATTTAATGGGAAAAACTATGCGTCTTGGGCATTTCAATTCTAGTCATATCTTGAAGGAAAAGAACTTTGGGACCATATTGATGGGTCTGAAACAATCCCTACTGATGATGCCAAAAAGATTCTGTCTTGGAAAACTAAAGATGGAAAAATCAAGTTCGGGATTCTTTCCTCTGTAGAATCAAAATCTCAGACCATGCAAAACCTCAAAGGAAATGTGGGAATATCTGAAAAAGGTAAATTACCAAAATCATGATACTCGCCAATTTCAACTGGAATTTGAAATTGCAAATTACACCCAAGGGACGCTTTCTATACAGGATTATTACTCAGGATTTCTTAAAATCTGGTCAGAATATGATGAAATCAAGTTTGCTACTGTGTCTGAAGCATTGCTACCCAAATTACTTTCTTTACAACAGAACAGCCATTGGGACCAATTGCTCATGAGACAGTTAGATCAAACTTGATGAGCCGAGCTTCTCTCCCCAACTTAGATGACTGTCTTTAGGAACTTCTAAGGGAAAAACAACGCCTTGTTACCAAAATTGTTCTTGAACAACAGAGCTCCACTGAAGCTCTGCTTTCATATGTTGCTAAAATCAGACCACCTCCTCAGGACATCAGTAAGATACAGTGCTATAACTGTCAAAAATACGGTCATTATGCAAATCAATGCAAGCTGAAAGTTTGTAAATATTGTAAGGCCATTGGTCACTTCCTTGAAGAATGTCGGAAGAAGGTTCGCACTTCTGCTTCTCGCACCTATTGTAGTTAGCTCCAAGCGCTTACACGATTGCCACTCCACAATATGCATCTTCTGAATTTAGTGGTTCTCTGCCGTTTGATTCTCCATCACAGCCTGGTTCCTCATTGCAATCAATGCCTTGTCATCTATGAACATTTCAGGTACTGGTTCATCCCTTTCTAATACATGGTATTTAGATTCAGGGGCTAGTTATCATATGACCTCCTCACCCACAAAATTACATCATGTTGTTCCCTACACTGGCACTCTTACTGTTCAAGCTGCCAATGGGGACTACCTCCCCATCGTCTCTGTTGGTGATACCCCTGGCCCTTTACCATTAACCAATGTTTTTGTGTCCCCTCATCTTGCTACCAATTTAGTTTCTGTAGGTCAATAGTCGAGAATAATTACAATGTCTCATTTTCTTCTTCTGGTTGTGTTGTGTAGGACCAAGAGTCGGGGGAAGTGATCGCAATGGGGGCCTAAATGTGGCAGACTTTTTACTCTACCAGTGTCTCCGTTTATTAAGAATAAACCTTTGCATCAGTTGTTTTGTTTCTTACTTCAGAATAATTCTCGGTTATGGCATAATAGACTTGGTCATCCGAATGCTGCTACATTGTCTACTTTGTTTCAAACTGGATTATTAAATAAACCTATTGATTATGTTTCATTTGAGTGTGATGCTTGTAAATTAGGAAAAAGTAAAACTTTACATTTTCCTCACTCTGCAACACGGAGCAATGAATGTTTTGACTTAATCCACAGTGATGTTTGGGGTATTGCTCCTAACATTTCTTATGGTCATTTCAAATACTTTGTTACATTTATTGATGATTAAAGCAGGTTTACTTGGGTTTATTTGTTACATTCAAAATCTGATGTTTTTAATGCATTTAAATTTTTTGTTAACTATGTTGAAACCCAATTTTCCAAATGCATTATAACTTTGCGATCAGCTTCAGGGGGGGGAGTATGTCTCCACTGATTTTCAATCTTTCCTAAAAGCTAAAGGAATTATATCTCAACATACCTGTCCATATACTCCACAACAAAATGGAGTCGCAAAACGTAAAAATAGGCACCTCCTTGATGTCACTAGAACACTTCTAATTAAATCATCCGTTCCTCCTCGTTTTTGGACTGAAGCTCTCACCACTGCAGTGTATCTCATAAACTGTCTTCCATCACCTACCATTGCTCAATTAACACTACATTTTAAATTTTTTGGTCACCATCCATCGTTTGATCATCTACATACCTTCGGGGTGTGTTTTCTTCGTTCATCTTCCTTCCACAGAACGCACAGAATTAATGGCCCAATCTAGCAGGTGATTTTTTAGGATATGCCACTAACCAAAAGGGTTTTGTTTGCTATGATCCCAATGCTCGTCACAACAGGATCTCTCGTAATGTTATTTTCTTTGAAAATCAATATTTCTTTCAAACCCACTTGGATTGTCCTCCTCCATCTTCCTCAGTTATGTTGCTTGGTTTTCCAGATGAAACAACTATTACTAGGTTTAATCCTAATTTTGTGTATCATCGACGAGAAAGAACTGCCACTGTAGATGACCACCCTCTTGATCCTCCTCAGGCGAATGGTCCCACATCTACTGGTACCTTGCGTCGCTCCTCCAGAATTTCTCGACCTCCTGAGACTTGAGAGGTATGGGTTTACCCAAGCTTCCTTGATCACAACACTATCTTTTGTTTCTATCCTAAGTTCTTATTTGCAAGCTGTGCAACATGATTGTTGGAACCAGGCCATGAAAGAAGAATTAGATGCATTGACCTGGAATCACACCTGGGATATTGTGGAATGTCCTTCTTCAGTAAAACCCATCGGTTGCAAATGGATCTACTCGATCAAACTTAAATCTGATGGCTCCTCAGATAGACACAAAGCCAAACTTGTGGCACTTGGCAACCGACAAGAGTATGGCATTAACTATGAGGAGACGTTTACACCAGTTGCAAAAATGACCACTATTCGGTTACTTCTTACCATTGCTGCTTCTCAATCTTGATCATTATCCCAAATGGATGTCAAGAATGCCATTCTCCCTGGCGATTTGAAAGAGGACGTCTATATGTGGATACCATAAGGAGTCACATCTCCGACTAAGAAGTTTGTATGTCACTTACGACAACTCTTTACGATCTCAAGCAAGTTTCTCGAGCATGGTTTGAAACATTCAAAGGTCGTTTAGGCACGATTGGCTTTACTCAAAGTCCTTACGATCCATCTATTTTCCTGAGTCACGCATCTACTGGTGTTACTGTTCTCCTCGTGTATGTTGATGATATTATTATCACCGGCACTGATGATGGCATGATAAAATCCTTCCAAGCCTCTCTCTGAGATTCATTCCAGATGAAGGATTTGGGTCCTCTGCATTATTTTTTGGGCTCAGAGGTGCATCAATCTCCCACATGCCTGTTTATTAATCAACACAAATATGCGACAGATCTTATTGAGCTTGCTGATCTCCATGACTCTTCCCCAGTTGATACGCTGCTAGAAGTCAATCTTAAGTTGAGTAAAGATGATGGAGATCTTCTTCCTGATCCACATATATACTGAAGACTCGTAGGCAGTCTTGTCTATCTCACCATCACTAGGCCTGACATATCTTATGCTGTCAATCTTGTTAGCCAATTCATGGCGTCTCCTCGACACCTTCATTTGACGGCCATGAAGCGAATTATTCGGTATTTGTTAGACACTGTCGCTCGTGGTTTATATTATCCCAAGGATAATTGTACATCTGACAACTTATGCAGATGCTGACTGGGCAGGTTGTCTGGATACAAGATGGTCCACTACTTCTTGGTGCATGTACCTCTCTCTCATTTCTTAGAAATGCAAGAAACAAGAACAGGTTTCCAAATCATCCATAGAGGTTGAATATCGGGCCATGTCCTCTGCTTGTTCTGAAATCCTATGGCTTTGGAGACTTCTTTGGGAACTCGGATTTGCACAGACCTCTCCCACTTCATTGAATGCAGATAATACTGGGGCAATCAGAATCATTGAAAATCCTGTTCATCATGAACACACCAAACATATCGAAGTTGACTGCCACTTTTTTAAAGAGGAATATAAGCGTGATTTCATCAATCTACCTCATGTCCCTACTGAGTTTCAATTTGCAGGTATCTTCACTAAGGGACTTCCTCAACCTCGACATCAATTTCTTTTCTTCAAATTGCTGCTTTATGACTCTCCAACATCAATTTGGGGGGTGGGGGGGGTGTTCAATCCAGGCCTCTAGGCCCAATCTCGCAGGCCCATTTAGGTCCAATCAATGTACATGTGTACATACCTTAGTTGTTAGCCACAATTGTGGATCTGAGATTGTATTGCCTTAATAAGTCATGATTAGATACTATAATTAGGGCAATCAGCCCCTATGATTAGACTATAAGTAAGGCATTCAGCCCATATATAAAGAAGACCCAGTTGACCCTTAAGGGACACGACATTCATCTCTCTCTCTCTCTCTCTCTCTCTTATGTTCTGTATTTCATATTTCACCAAATGACAAACCAGCCAAAAGTTTGAAATTACTATAAATATATGGCAAAAAAATATGCATTTTGACACCAAAACAAAGGAATTTCACATCAAAAGTGGCTTCAAAGTTCTAACAAGAAAAGATATTTGCCATGTCGATCTCACCATCAAAAGGATTTCCAATGAGAGAAGATCCGACGGATAGATAAAAAACGATGCTTTAGCACAGAGCGCAGTGTGCAATGCACAATGCACAGGGCCTGTGTTGAATTGCTTTGAAAGTCTGAACTTTAAAGGGTTTTTCCCTATTTCCTTTCTTGCCCTCCAAGATATCAAAACGCTACAAATAGAGGTCGCTAAACAAAGGCATTATTTTCACATCTAGAGAGCCTCCACAACATCCAAAGCTCTTCCATAGAGCTTCCTTAGACTTTTCCAGAGAAGTGGAAGACTGGGGACTACGACTCTAGAAGGGGTTTCCCTCTCATTCACGTCAGTGTCATATAGAGATTGTAAAAGGGATATTGAGTTGACAACCACTTACTCTAAAAGCTTAAGTTGATAGAGAACGTGTAATAATGTTACGGCACCACACCCCCGCACCCCCGCGCACGTGTGGGCTTCTTCACAGGAATTACACCCCTCCATGGGAGAATACAGGAGCTCCGCAGGGGAATCACACCCTCCGTGGGAGAATACAAGGCACAACAGCCTCGGGAATGCGAACACTCAACCTCCTGCTCTGAAATCATGTCGAAAATCACTTACTCTAAAAGCTTAAGCTGAAAGAGAATAGTGTAACAATGTATAACAAGGTTATAACATTGAGGACTACAGAACTTTGGGCTTTGGTTCATTAGAGTCTAGAACATCAATAAAATCAATAAAAAAACTTCTCTTGAATCTTTGTTATTCATTTTGTTTAATTTTTTAGCAAACAGTTTTCTCTTTGTAGATGGTCCATGAATACCTGAATAACCAAAGGACCTGCCAAAAAAAAAAGTTATGGGTCTAAGATCTCAATCCATTTTAAATGTGGGTCCAAGGTTTGGATCCACTGCATGGGTCAAAATGAAATCAGGTCCAAGTAAGCCAGGCCAATAGGAGGATCTAAATATCCAACTCCCACCATCCTATACTATATATATATATATTATAGCCGTTTTCAAGTATGTGATGGCCTGTGGGGCCCACCTAGAAGCATCAATGATCCATCCACACCCTTGAGTTGGGCTGGCCCTGTCATGTAAAGAGAAGTGATACAGACATGAGAGAGAGAGAGATAAAGTGGAGATGAATGTCGTGCCTTGCATGGTCGACTGAGATCTATATTTAAAAGGGTTTAATCCCTGATTACATTGTAACAATGCTTATCCATTAATTACACTTGGGTTTAGATCCATACTAATAGCTAACAACTAACTAGTATGTAAATGGGCCTACTATATTGGGCCTGGAGGCCCAGGATTGACACCCCCCCTCAAATTGATGAGGGAGTGTCATAAAGCAGCAATTTGGAAACAAGAAATTGATGTCGAGGCCGAGCAAGTCCCCTAGTGAAGATATCTGCAAACTGAAACTCTGTAGGGACATGAGGTAGACTGATAACATTACACTTGTATTCGTCTCGAATAAAGTGGCAATCAACTTCTATATGTTTTGTGCGTTCATGAAGAACAGGATTTTCAGTGATTTTGATTGCCCCAGTATTATCTGCATTCAAGGAAGTGGGAGAGGCCTGTGCAAAGCCAAGTTCCGAAAAAAGACCCCGAAGCCATAGGATTTCAGAACAAGCAGAGGACATAGCCCGATATTCAGCCTCTGTGGAAGATTTGGAGACCCGTTCTTGTTTCTTGCATTTCCAAGAGATGAGAGATTGACCGAGGTACATACACCAACCAGTGGTGGACCGTCTGGTATCCGGACATCCTGCCCAGTCAGCATCTGCATAAGCAGTTAGAAGTAGACGATTATCCTTTGGATAATATAAACCACGAGCTCTAGTACCCAATAAAGACCGGATAATTCGCTTTACTGCCGTCAGATGAAGGTGGCGAGGAGACGTCATGAATTGGCTGACAAGATTGACAGCATAAGATATGTCAGGCATGGTGATGGTGAGATAAACAAGACTGCCAACAAGTCTCCGGTATGTCTGTGGATCAGGAAGAAGATCGCCATCATCTTTACTCAACTTAAGATTGACCTCAAGCGGCGTATCAACTGAGGAAGATTCATCGAGATCAGCAAGCTCAATAAGATCTGTCGCATATTTGTGTTGATTGATAAACAGGCCTTTTGGAGACTGATGTATCTCTAAGCCCAAAAAATAATGGAGAGGACCCAGATCCTTCATATGGAATGAATCTCGAAGAGAGGCTTGGAGTGATTTTATCATAGCATCATCAGTGCCGGTGATAATGATATCATCAACATATACGAGGAGAACAGTAAAGCCAGTAGATGCGTGGCTCAGAAAAAGAGATGGATCATATTGACTTTGAGTAAAGCCAATCGTGCCTAAACGATCTTTGAATGTTTCAAACCACGCTCGGGGAGCTTGCTTGAGACCGTAAAGAGATCTGCGTAAGTGACATACAAACTTCTTAGACGGAGATGTGACTCCTGGTGGTATCCGCATATAGACCTCTTCTTTCAAGTCCCCATGTAGAAAAGCATTCTTGACATTCATTTGGTATAATGGCCAAGATTGAGAAGCAGCAATGGCGAGAAGGAGCCGAACAGTTGTCATTTTGGCAACTGGCGCAAATGTCTTTTCATAGTCAATGCCATACTCTTGTCGGTTGCCAAGTGCCACAAGTCGAGCTTTGTGTCTATCCCAGGTGTGATTCAGAGTCAAAGCATCTAATTCTGCCGTCATGGCCTGGTTCCAACAATCATGTTGCACAGCTTGCAAATAAGAACTTGGGATGAAAACAGAGGATAGTGTTGTCATCAAGGAAGCATGGGTAAAGCCATACCTCTCAGGAGGTCGAGAAATTTTGGGGGAGCGACGCAAGAGACCAGTAGATGTGGGACCATTTGTCGGAGGATCAGGACGATCAGGAGGGTGGGCATTTGCAGTGGTAGGTTTTTCCCTTCAACGATACACAAAATTAGGATGAAACCGTGTAACAGTTGCTTCTTCAGAAAACCCAGGTAACAAAGTTGTGGAAAATGGAGAAGGACAATCCAAGTTGGTTTGGAAAAAATATTGATTTTCAAAGAAAATAACATTACGAGAGATCCTGGTGCGACGAGCCAGTGGATCATAGCAAACAAAACCCTTTTGGTTAGTGGCATATCTTAAAAAAACACACCTGCTAGATTGGGCCGTTAATTTTGTGCGCTCTGTGGGAGGCAAATGAACGAAGCAAACACACCCAAAGGTATGTAGATGATTAAACGTAGGATGGTTACCAAAAAGTTTAAAATGTGGTGTTAATTGGGCAATGGTAGGTGCTGGAAGACGGTTGATGAGATGTACTACAGTTGTAAGAGCTTCAGCCCAAAAACGATGAGGAACGGATGATTCAATGAGAAGCGTTCTCGTGACATCAAGAAGATGCCTATTTTTCCTTTCTGCGACTCCATTTTGTTGAGGAGTATATGGACAAGTACGTTAAGATATACTTCCTCGACTTTTGAGGAAAGACTGGAAATCAGTGGAGACATACTCCCCCCCTGAATCTGAGCGCAAAGTTTTAATGCATTTGGAAAATTGGGTATCAACATAGCTAAGAAAAATTTTAAATGCATTAAGAACATCAGATTTAGAATGTAACAAATAAACCCAAGTAAACCTGCTGTAATCATCAATAAATGTAACAAAGTATTTGAAATGACCATGAGAAATGGTAGGAGCAATGCCCCAAACATCACTGTGGATTAAGTCAAAACATGCATGGCTCCGAGTTGTAGAGTTAGAAAAAGGTAAAGGTTTACTTTTGCCTAATTTACAAGCATCACACTTAAATGAAATAGAATCAAGAGGTTTATTTAATAATCCAGTTTGAAACAAAGTGGACAACGTAGCAGCATTCGGATGACCAAGTCTATTATGCCATAACCGAGAATTATTAGGAAGGAAAAAACAAAACAACTGATGCCAAGGTTTATTTTGAATAAATGGAGATACTGGTAAAGTAAAAAGTCTGCCACGTTTAGGCCTCCTCGCGATCACTGCCCCCGACTCCTGGTCCTACACAACACAACCAGAAGAAAAAAAGGAGACATTGCAATTATTCTCAACTAATTGACCCACAGAAATCAAATTGGTTGCAAGATGAGGGGACATAAAAACATTTTTTAATGGAAAAGGGCTAGGGACATCACCCACAGAGATGATGGGAAGGTGGTCTCCATTGGCAGCTTGAACAGAGAGAGTGCCAGTGTAAGGAATAACATGATGTAGTTTGGTGGGTGAGGAGGTCATGTGATTACTAGCTCCAGAATCTAAATACCATGTATTAGAAATGGACGGACCAGTACCTGAAATGTTCATAGAGGACAGGGCATTGATAATCATTTGATTTACCATAGCCGGAGTAATTGGAGCTAGTGACTGTGTTTGGGATGAGGAACCAGGCTGTGATGTGGAATCAAACGGCAGTGAACTACTGAATTCAGAAGATGCATATTGTGGGGTGGTAGCCGAGTAAGCACTTGGGGCTGACTGCACATAGGGGCGAGAAGCAGAATTGCGAGCCTTCTTCCAACACTTGTCAATACCATGACCAACGGCCTTACAATATTTACAGATTTTCAGCTTGCATTGATTTGCTTAATGGTCATATTTTTGACAGTTGTAACACTGTACTTTACTGATGTCCCGAGGAGGTGGCCTGGTTTTAGCAGCATAGGCAAGCGGAGGGACAGTGTTGCTCTGTTGTTCAATGGCAATTTTGGTAACAAGGCGTTGTTCTTCTCGTAGAAGTTCTTGAAGACAGTCATCTACGTTGGAAAGAGAAGCTCGGCTCATCAAGTTGGATCTCACTGTCTCATATTCAGGGCGCAGTTTCATGAGCAATTGGTCCCGATGACTGTTTTGTTGTAAAGAAAGTAACTCAGGTAGCAGCGCTTCAGAGACAGTAGCAAACTTAATTTCATCATATTCTGACCAGAGGATTAGAAATCCTGAGTAATAATCCTGGATGGAAAGCGTCCCTTGGGAGTAATTTGCAATTTCTAATTCCAGTTGAAATTGACGAGCAACATGATTTTGATAATAGACCTTTTTCAGATATTCCCACATTTCCTTTGAGGTTTTGCATAGTCGTAGATACAAAATAAAATTTGGTTCTACAGAAGAAAGAATCCAAGATTTTATCTTTACATCTTTAGTTTTCCAAGAAAGAATTTTCTTGGCATCATCAGCAGGGATTGGTTCAAATCCGTCAATATGGGCCCACAGTTCCTTTCCCTCAAGGTATAACTGGAATTGAAACGCCCAAGACACATAGTTTTTGCCATTAAATTTAACAATACAGAGATCCGTTTTATCAGATTTATCCATGAGAGCAGAGGAGTTGATTCTCCAGAAACCAGCAGTAGAACACAGTTATCAACAGAACAGAGCACAGAAGGCAGTGGAGATAGAGATGCAACAACAGTAATAGCAGTAAAATTACCAGCAACAGCAACAGCAACAGTAACCCAATGAGAATAGAAAGGCACAAGCAGTAACACAGCACTTGACAGTAATCAAGTCAGCAAAAACAGCAGTACAGCAACAGGCAGCAACAAAATAGAAGAGGAAAACAGCAACAGTAGCAAACATGTCTTTGGACGTGAGTGGAAAAATGTCCACGTGGGCCCCAGTGGATGATCAGAGATCTGATCAGAGTGAGGGGATGAAAAAGCAAGGATTTTTCGCAACTATAGGAAGAAGTTCCACTAGAAACGGATCAAAATCCACAATCGTGGACGGCCATGATGAAAACTTCTTGATAAAACTGAAATATCACAAAATATGCTAGATGGCCTACCTCTGATGAGACAAAATTACTGGAAAAATTGTGATAAATAAGAGGAATAACAGGCGAGCTTGGTGACTGATTCCGTCAGTTTCTGGTATGATGATCTCCGGTGGGCCACGAGTGATCTGCGATGATCAGAGATGATCCGGCTGAAGAGGATGATTTCAGATGATCACAGACTGGCTTCCAATGCTTGGAAGATGATGTAGGAGAAGACCACAGATGATCGACTCAGGCTCTGATACCAAGTCATGTAAAGAGAAGTGATACAGACATGAGAGAGAGAGAGATAAAGTGGAGATGAATGTCGTGCCTTGCATGGTCGACTGAGATCTATATTTAAAAGGGTTTAATCCCTGATTACATTGTAACAATGCTTATCCATTAATTACACTTGGGTTTAGATCCATACTAATAGCTAACAACTAACTAGTATGTAAATGGGCCTGCTATATTGGGCCTGGAGGCCCAGGATTGACAGGCCCAACAGATCAGACTTGCGCAACAGCAAAAGCTAGTCCATCCAGGCCCAAGTACATCAAGCCCATCTGCATAGGCCAAAGCCTGACAAGTCCAACTGAACATACCCATGCCCAGCACTGAAACCACTGTAAGCCCACCAGTGGGTCCCACAGTCACAACTCTACGGTCTACATTCAGAAACAAACTTCTAATCTGCCCAGAATTAGTATTGTCTAGGTTTTACAATGTACTTATGTAAATAGAAATTAAGGTAAAAAGGGAAGTAGGAGTTTAGTTGAGTTAGGAATTATAACTGAATCCAAGCAAGAAAGTTGAGTTGGGAGTGGTTTTTTGTTACTCAAGTTGGAGGAGTTAAGATTCGATGTACACATATGCATATACTCATAATTTTCTGCTCAGAGGTACCTCTTACAGCTTGCATGAGAAGAAACAATCTTAGACCCTAATGCGGCCCACTTGGATGCATATAATTGTATAATAGACAGGGAAGTTTATAAATGCACACTGGACTTAAAAAATTATTTAACCATAAAGCTGGTTAAGACCATCTTAATTCATTATTTATGTAACTATTTGTCAAGCCACTTAAAAACAGGCACTAGAACAAGAATAAATAGATTAACCACTCACAATAAGCATGATACCATATGCATGGATATTCTGATTTGCAGTATTCTGGTCACAAGAAGTCAACTTGAAGCACCCTGAAACATGTTTGTTCATGAGATTAAGTCAGAAATGCCTAGTTTGTGTTTAAAAGTGAAATCTCAGTGATGTTTCCTTTATTACTACTCTTACTTTTCTCAGTTGTAGATCCCATCCTGCAGTAATGCCTGAAATTGCACAACAGATTATTACTGGTGAATAAAAATAGTCCATAGCAAAAGTAGATAAAATATGATTGGGTTAACAAAATGGCTTCCAAAGACTGTTTTCATTATCTGACCATCAAATTTTTGTTTATTGTCAAAGAAGTCAAGCTGTAAACTATAAAATAATTGCTAGATTTTTAAGATAAGAATTAGTACCCAGTACTGCAATTAACTTTTTGGGTGGTGGTCGGACAATATGATCCTGCTGGGCAGAATACTTCACTACTACCAACGTCGGCCCAAATATCTGCTCCCCCACAGCTATGGTTTGGCTCTCGATGAGGAAGTTGATAGTGATAACTGTATAATTTTATTGAGAATATCACATAAGGTATACCATGTACAATGATGAAACATAGGCTATAGAAGGAACATCACAAGTATAATGCTAACTTACGGATCGCATATTCCAGTGGTGCTGTTGAGTTTTGCACGCGGACAGTATGCGCCCAGAGGACAAGCTTCAGTTGCAACAGATGGCAGTAAAAATTAGGCGCATAAACTTGGTCATAGATTGTAAATTGTAAGCAAGAACCCGATAAATCTATAAGAAATAAATGCGCACAATGAAAAGAGATCACCAGAGCCTCAATTTTTTTTAAGGACAGTCACATTGAGATATATTGAATATTAGGTTATAGCTAAATTATATAATTTTAAGGTTTACAAAGAACAAAAGTGTGTAAGTGTGTGTGTGTGAGAGAGAGAGATTTTGCATTTGTTTCAAAACCAACTTGGTTTGCTCCAGTCGTCTCTTTTCTCAATGCTCAATACATCTCTCCCCCCACAGCAAGCTCATCCTACCCACATAACAATGGGGCCCACCTAATGTTGCAAACACAATTTGCCCACCCAAATAATAAAAATTGTGTCAGGCTTCTCCAATCCAAATGAAGGATTCATGACACCCAAATCTAAGAATCACGGTAGGATCTGTTATCAACAAGGAGAGTTAGTTATTATAAGACATTCGCTCCAGCTCAAAACTTCACTCAATATGTATGATTATTTCTACTGCTGCTAATTTGGTATGACCACTGGAACAATTGGATGTTAAAAATGCCTTCCTTCATAGAGATCTTAACAGTCTAGGTCACCACCTCCCAGGTTCATCCGTACGGAGGAGAAACACAGAGTGTAATTAAAGAAGTCCTTGTATGGCCTGAAGCAGTCCCCTAGAGCATGTGTTGAAAAGTTCAGTGGTGCCCTCCTGAATATTAGTTTTAACCAGTGTAGTTCAGATTACTCCATATTTGTTAAGAAGCAAGCAAAGGAACTATTATTTTAAGCATATATGTCGACAATATTTCTCGACTGGAGATGATCAAGTTGGGATTCTAAATTTAAAGTATTTAAGCCAAGACTTTGAAATAAAGGGCCTAGGTATAGAAGTACAACCCGGGTATCAAAGTCTCAAGATCGCATAGAAGAATTTCTTTGCCGCAACAGAAGTATGCTTTGGATCTTCTCCAATCAGCTAGTGATTTGGGAGCTAAACCAATGGACACCCTGACTGAAGTAGGTCAGAAGTTGTTTAAAATAATTGAGAATTACTTGAAGATCCTCGAATGTATCGTCGACTTGTAGGTACCTTACCATTGCTCAATTGAATATATCACAGGCTGTGGGAATGGTGAGTCAAAATATGCAGGCTCCTTGAACTTTACACTTAAAAGCAAGACGCTGAATATTATGGTATATTAAGGCTCTCCGGGAAAGGAATTTTTTATGGATCCCATGGGCATTTTAATATAGTTGGCTATTCAGATGTCGAGGTGGTGGGTTGCCAGAAGAGAGATGTTCTATGATAGGGTACTGTTCTTTTGTGAGAGGGTACGATAATCAAGTGGCTATCTATATAGCTTCAAATCCATTGTTTCACAAGAGAACTAACAACATTGAGGTGGATGATCATTTTGTTACATAAAATGTGGAAACGACTGATAAGATATCCTTCATGAGGTCACAAAAATGAGCTAGCAGATGTGTACACCAAGGCCATACCAAGTAATCAGATGGCTACAATTTCAAAGAAGTTGGGCATGATTGATCTCTATGCTCTAGCTTGAGGGGGAGTGTCAGAATAGTAGTCCTTAAACCAGAATTTCAATTGTTTTGTATTTGTTTTTATTTTTGGGATGTTTTAAACAATTTCTGAGTTGGAAACCTTTTTTGCAGATTACCAAAAATCAATAATATAAAGGATTGGCCCAAGATTAGGGCTAATCTAATTCATTTCTTCATATCAATTTAAAACCTTTCTTCAGAGGGGGCAAAAAAGGCACAGACTGAATCTCCATTGTTTTTGAAACTTTAGGACTCATGTCTTGTAGAGAGCATTTACAACTACTCAACGGGGTTCTGCCTTTTAATTGCTCTCCCCAATCTATTCATATTTTCAATTTTCATATGAATATCCCCATCTATATTCATACCAAATGATCAATAAAATGATATTCTTCAATTGTTACCATTTACCAAAAACAAAAGGCAAAGCATAATAGATGGTGGTTGTTGATTGACTATCTAAGTTAAGGAGCACAAGCTAAGGCAACAAAAGAGAAGGCTAAGATTATTCAGTATATCTTTTTCAAGAAATCATCATAGAGAAATAAAATCCAGTTTCTTCAGCTTCAAGGAAATAACAAAGTCCTTGGAAATCGGCTTCACTTTGGATGAAATTGGGAGATAGTATAAATGTCTCTCTACTTACCAGCCCCACTTCCCCTTTACCCCACACCCCATCACGATGCTCAATGTTGGCCCTTTTATTTTATCACTCAATAAGGCCCTTTTTTTATCGGCCACTCATTGTTGGCCTTACATGACACATACACCAATTTGCACTTGATAGCATAGTATTTCGACTTAGCTTTATTAGAACTATGCAGTGGTGGACTTACATGTAATGGGCTGGGGGCTGAAGCCCCCTCCTAATTGGAGAAAAGCCCATAAGGGCCCTATGGGCCCTTAAGCCCAGCCCCCAGTTAGAAATGGCCCAAGTCCCCTCCTAATTGGAGAAAAGCCCATAAGGGCCCTATGGGCCCTTAAGCCCAGCCCCCCCAGTTAGAAATGGCCCAAGTCCCCAGTCGGCCAGTCCTCTTTATTTCCCTTACCACTTTAACCTAAAAACAGTAAACCCTTTTCTCTTTCTTTGTTTCTCATCTCTTTCCCTCCCCCTCTCAAAAATCCCCATCTCAGGACTCAGGCTACTGGGCCCTGGCTGCCTCATCAATGCCAGATTAGCGCAAGAAATTACAGCGCCCAAAAGCAAAGGGGCCGATTTCTCCAAATTGATTGCTCAGGCGAAGGAAGATGCTCATTCTCGCATTAACCCAGATCAGGATTTCTTTGGTTCCGTCAACGATGTTTTCAGTGGTAATTCAACTGATTGAGTGTGTTTGGTTGAGAAGAAGTGGAAAATGATTTACTAGGAAAAGTGGGATTTTTGGATTATGTTTGTTTGGTTTGATCTCCACCACATTGATGAAAACGAAAGCTGAAATCTTTCATTTCATTCCAGTTTCTGTTGTATTGTTTGGTGTGGCAGAACACTTTCTGGAGTGAAATGTGCTGCATTTTTTGGTGTTACACTACAGGAAATGGTTTTCTACCACTTGGGTCTGAATGTGCTTTTCGAGAAAAATTGTGGAAAATGCTTTCATTTGAAAAATGAAACCTGCAGAAAATGTTAGTGGGGAATGATGGGAAATTGTTATCCAGTGGAATCCTATTCTCAGTGCTATTCTTTCTTTCTTTTTTTTGGTTGTTGTTTTGAGGTTTAGATGATTACCATTATGTTAAATTGTTGATGCATCTTTACATTTGAGCATGACAATACTTACTGCTAACTCATCTACTGCACATGTGGGATGTGGCAGGCACCAATCCATATTGTTCAAATTCTAGTTTATTTTATAATGAGTAAAACCTAACAATCCTAACCATCAGATTTGCTTGTCTATATTGAAAAAGATATATTTAATAGCATTGACGATGAGACAATCATGCAAAGGTTTCAAAACATGAAGAATCGTCGAGGGCAATTGTAAAAGCTTTGTTTGAGGGTTTTTTGTTTTTTTTGCTAAAGAAAATCTTTTGTAATTAGGTGATCAACTGATCATGACTTTTGATGATAGAATGTTAGTTGATCATGTAATTCGATATTTTGTAAATGCAAGATATTTTCTCTTTTGCAAAAGTTAATGTTAAGAAATACCAACAAAATATCAATTGACTTTTCAAGTGACTATCTTAAGCCCCCACCAAGTCAAAATCCTGGGTCTGCCACTGGAACTATGTGACCTAGAAATTCTGGTAGAAGACGGCACAAGTGTACAACACCAATGAAAATTCTTTTTAAAACAAGATACAGACCATGCAGTTCCAACTTCCAATCTGAAACCTAGAATAAGCAAAATGTTATAACAACAGTATGAGGCCAAAACCATCTTATCAATTAGACACCTAAAACAGAACCATAAAACAAAAGAAGAAAGAAAGAAAATAACTTGCAACACAGAGATTGGAAAAAAGGAATTCTTAAAGCTCATAGCTATAATGACTTTGAAAGCAAAGTAGAGGAGATTAAATACTCACGGATCATGCAGGTAAGACCACGAGGGCAAAAGAAACCCTCACAACAAGGTTGGCTGTCATTAGTTCTGTTAGGCATATCCTTGGAATCACTGAAATCAACCTTCTCATTTAAGCCAACACTACAACTCCATCCTGGATCGCATCCAGGAACCCATGAATTTAAATTGCAATTATTGTTAGGTTTTAAATATTTGTCACTATTTCCCCCACTTCCAAGAAAACTACTGAAGTAGAACTTTATTTCTGCTGCTGTACAGAGACGCAGTGAGAAATCTCCTGTTGACCCATGAGAACCCATTGTCAGAAATGAGATAATAGAATTGAATTAAACACAGACTTTTGTCTTAGATTAATATAGAACGAAAAACTATAACTGCGTGATATTCGTTTAGTAGGTACTAAACCAGGTGAATACACTATACAGAGCTTCTAAAAACATTAAATTACTTTATATTTTTGGCATTACTCATGGCCTTGCACCTCTCAGTTTTCCTGGCAGCATTGTAACTGACTTGTAATATATTGATGCTGGATTTCAGCTCCATAATGGTAACCCACAAATCAGGGGCACAGTAGCTTAAATTGAGGCTTGCAAGTTGGGATAAGCTACTTTTACCATATAAATGTATCGCTAATATATTAAATCCAGTAGAAATTAACATAGTATTAGTTTCACCAGTTGACAAAGACATTCTTGGAGGTTCCTTTTAAATCTCAAAGGGTTTCAAGGGTGTACCTACATGCAAACATACCTTTGTTTGGATGGGTTGGGATTAGGGGTGGGTGGTGGAGAGAAGAGTATAAGCCCCTTGAATAGCTGTAATAAGCTCCAATGCACATTTCAGTCCAGCTCTTACACTAGATTCAATCTTGACCATCCAACTAGACCTTTAATAAGCTCTTACACTAGATTCAATCTTGATCGTCCAACTAGAACTTTAATATCAATTCACACATGGGTCAGTTTTTCCTTTTTTTTTTTTTTTTTTAACTATGATATAGGCCTTAAGATCTACAAAGGATCCCAACTATTGACCCCCAGTCAGCTAGCCCATCAGGCCTAACCCACTAGCCAATTAATGTATGGCGCATTGGACCTAGCCCATGGTCAGTCAACCCATTGGCCAAATCATATCCACCAAGTATAGCAAATATCTAAGAAATTTTACTAGATCTACATTCATAGTTTGGAAAATCCCAAGAAGATTTCCTAGATCTATCAAGATGTTGATAGGTATGTAATCAATAGGAGAGGTAAGAAGTTCCTATTTAGAAAAGAGAGATTGGCACGTAATTATCTCATGCAGAGGAAAGGAAATCCTATCTAGAATAATTTTCATGCCATACTCTAAAAATTTTCTTGTATTCTATCATGTATGTATTCAAGTAAAATTTACTCATTCCCTCTAATTCTCATGATTGCATTGAGAAAGTGTCCTTCGCAAAGACTCCATCCATCACAGAATCCCACCAAAAGATTCATTCAAACAGTAAAACTTGATTTGAAACCACATCATGAGATAGGGAAAGGCCCCAACCCATTTGTTGAGCTTACTCCACAAGCTCTTTCAAACAGGGACAAAATGCTCTCACATACCCTTGTAACCCTTTGATGCAAAGCTGAGCCGTTGCAAGGAGGCCCATAACCTTTATTATGCTTTGGCACTTTTTACACAAACCCTAACCCTAGGGTTCTGCGTCACCCTTCCTCCATCTCTAGATAATCGTGACATTATCCTATGAGGGCCACTGTCCTTTATGGGTGACTAGATTCATAGATTTCCTTAATTATCTCCTTCTTGGGTTTCCAACCTTGTCCATGCATCGGCCTGACAAACTAACCTAGGTTATCAACCAAAACAGAGGTCCTGTTGTGTCTTTCACCAAGAAAATAGACAATTAAAAATATTAACTTTCCACTAACCTAGGTTAATCAACCAAAACAGAGGTCCTGTTGTGGTTCACTTAGTTCATTCAGATGGTTGTTCTGATTCGTCTTTCGTCATTTCCTAGTAGTTAAATTGTTTGGTCCAATTGAGTTACACTGTAAAGTCAATTAATTGCCTAAACAGCGTAGGACTTGATTTTCATTAAGCTTCAGTAATAATTACAGAACTTTACTGGAAATTTGGGATCTTACACTAGGAACCCCTATCATATATTGGCCAGTAAAAAGACATTAGTTTTCCTTGATGATTATAATATAAAGAGGAAAAAACCGATACAGATAAAACATCAGTTGGTTTCACAGAATAACATGAAAGAAACCCAAATAGACCAAAATGGCCAAATCAGAACATTGAATTGTCCATGGAATCAAACCGACTGCACAATATCCCAACCAACTCCAGCTTAGCTAAATGATCAGCCTCCCAGTAGAAAAGGGGAAAAAAATGCTTTGTGGATGTAAAACAAGTCCCATGGTGAAAATGCCACTCTATGGAGAAATCGCATTGTCGTGCAAGTGGTGAAGCAGATACAACCGCAGATTGACCACTGGGACTGTTGGATAGGGACTTGTGTCGGGAGGTTAAGTGTGTGGGGAAATCAATAAAACCAACAGTTTAGTACTGTGGGGGTTAGTTCCTATACAGATTCATACCGGCCAGTACAACTAACATATCCTTGTTATCAATTCAGTTGAATGACAATCCTGACAATTGGACCATACAACCCATCCATCATTATCATAAACGGCATCTGGCCTTATGAACTCTACTTATCTACTCAACCCTATTCAAACCCATGTTCTCCGCAACTCCACACATCATATATCCTCCCTTACTACTAAATTCAAAGTTTTTATCAGCTCCCCCCTACTCCCAAAACCGAAATTCAACATATTCAGATATCAATCAACAGAAAAGAGTTCAGCCAAGCAAACCTCTTTGTTCAATGCATTTAGTAACAAAATCCAAATTCGACGAGAAATTAAACGCCTCATTCCATTCTTTCTTCCTGCAAAACAACAAAAACATTCAAATTAAACCCATATCCATTCCAAATTCCCATCCCCACCACCAAAATTAATTTTTAAAAAAAGAAAAACGCAACCCACAGGTCCTTTATGCAGAAATTCAATCGACGGGCGAAAGCAGAGGAGTAGACATCTGTTTGATTCTCAATCCTTTTGTATATGATCTCAGTTAACAGCGGAAGGAGCTCTGGACTTGCAGATTGGGACAATGCAGATGGAGAAGAGCTCAAAAGAAATAAAACAGAAACTAAGATAACGTAAGCTCTTCTCATATTGATCTCAGGAACTTTCTTTAGACTAAGAAATCTGGAGAAAAATCAGATCTTTGAGGTCAAACATAGCACAGATGATTTCGATTTCGATAGTGGGGTGAGATCGAGATTGAGAGATAGATGAATGGGTGTTGAGGGTTTGAAGATTGGAAGGTGTGGAGGCGGAGAAATCTAGGGTTTTTGCAGGTAGAGATGGAAGGAGAAATGGCGGGGGAGGAAGAATACTGCCATGAAATGCCGCAATGCAATTTACAAAGAAGAAGAGTGAGTGGGGCCTGGGGACCTGCTTCGGACAGAGAACATTTCAATTCTGTACAGTCAACGGCCTAAATGGGACCCGGCCGCCTTTGTCTTAATGAGACTTCTTTTTGATGTTCTTGTCCTTTTTTATGATTTATATGAGTATGGTTTGAAGGTTTTTGTTGGTTTTATTGAACTCTCTACTGTTTTTATAAGAAAAAAGGTTTTTTTTTCTTTTATGGATTGTTGTCCTGTTTAGCCATTGAAGTTTAAAAAATTATCACCAACTTATTCGTACACAGAATAGAAGGTAAAAAAATTGCCAAATGAAGGAAAAATTATATAAATAGCTTTGTAGGAATTTTTAAATTTCGATCTTACCTCAACTTTCAAGACTAATTTTTATAAATTCTCACTATACAAATAGAAAAAAAGATAACAGTTGTCATAAAATAGGAAATTCTAATCCAATATACTTCTAAATAAAGAGGTGCTAAATGCTTATTGGCTTATATAATATCCGAGCATTCTTGTTAGAGGGATGGATATCTAAATGTGCCAATTGTTTGTCCTTCGGTTGGATTCGCAAAAGCTCAAATACCCTCCAGCATATTGGAAGCTAGATTGAAAAAGTTTTATTAAATTTGAAAATTCCTACCAGCCAAAATGACAATCCTCAAGACCTAATGTTGAAGTCTCTTTAATAAGAGAGCAAACTTCAAATCCCAAGATGACAACAACTAATATTGGTGACAGAAGTTATAATATATGAAATTCCCATTAAAAAAACTCCTCCGAACAAACACTTCCAATTGATAATATTAAAAAACTTGAGGTACATTCTGGATGGTCATTTTCCATTTGACTGTTTGTTTCCACTTGCTCAAAAAGTAATGTTTTCCAAAATACGACAAATTAATCTGACTTATTATATATGTGATTGTTCAAATACAATTTTCTTAAACACAAACTTGTAATGCAGTTTACCAGTTCTCATTAGTTTATGACTACAGCTGATAGCTACGTCATCGCAGCCTTACTCTTTTTGTTATACTCTAATTCAATACATTGTAGAATATAATACTTAATGAACTTGCATAGATCACGGAAGCTGGGAACAGTGGGAAGACCATAACAGTGCATCTTGGAGAAAAGATGGTCATAAAAGAGGGCTGCCATTCTTAAATAGACTAGTAAATGATGAATTGCCTCTGTAACTATTGATTAGAAATCTCAATTTCATGGGATTTCTATTGATATCATTTTGAGGAATTGGTGGGATCAAAGTGGCCTTCATTTAATGTTGCTACAGATGTTATTGCTCCTTCAAGCTCTCTCTGGCTCTTGTGGTTGTGTGTTTAATTTTGGTGGTGTTGGCTTGTGTTTCTCTTTTATTTCCTTTTTGGCTTTTCAGTATTTCCTCATTTACTGTTAAGTTTGATCTATGAAAATTAACATTCAAAAAAAAAAAAAAAAAAACACTATTGATTAGAAATCATCAGAAGGAGGTATGAAAAATGGGAAAGTTCAAATAGGAAATCAATAAATCAATTCATTCAAGAGGTTCATCAATGAGAGTGAGAACTGAGAAGTATTGGAGCAGGTTCAAGGGAGGGTTTTTATCTAATGTCTAAGTGCCTTCTCTAGTTTGTCTTCATTTAAATGAATGGAGTTAGTATGTGTTAAATTGAGTTTATAATCCATGTCCTCTTTATGGAATATGGATATTTCATGGGGTGGAGAATGGAGATGAAGATTTGAATGGAGATGAAGATTTTTTTTTCTCTCTTAAGGCTGCCCATTCCAATACACTTGATGAGAAACTAAATGGAATAAAGAGGTCCTGTTCCCACTTCGAGCTAATTTTGTCAATATATAGACCATGTCAACACGTACTGGGTCATTAAGAATAATTCTAGGTAACATACCATGCAGATGAACCACATACATCTCACAACTCAAAAAAGTCCATTTGTTGTGATGCAGCAAGGATGTCAATAAACCTACAATTGAATGTCATGATAGCCGGAGTCAAATCTACAAATTTCGAGTTAAGATTTGAGCCGCTATAAATAAATGCCCTCTTAATGTAGGAGTTATCTAAAAATTTTACTCCATATATATAGAAGTTGTTTCTACAATAGAATTGACAATTTTGATTAAGAATTGTGATTAATGGACAATCCATAAGATTATGTTACCATGTTCTTTACTAGTTAAGTAACTAGATTGATTTTTAAAGAGTCCAGACTGGGGCCATGGTCTCGCACAATATTCTCAAGATTTTTTAGTTTGCACCCATGGGGCCTTGTTCAGACACAATCATGAAGGCCATTGCTTGGTGAGCCACTTGGTAGGTTGGGTCACACAGCTTGAATAATGACTCGTCCAAGTTTATTGATCAAAGCCTGTAATGCCCTTCTTTAAATTTTATGAGGAAGACCCATTGCATTGATGATACATATTGGGGTCAAAAGTTCAAAAGATTTGACTCACCTAACCTAGACAGTTGAATCAATTGGTGCAGATAAGTCATTTTTAAAAGAGTTCTAAGTCTGATAACTAATCAGAATCTGAAAAAACACAAATTCTATCTATCATCCTTTGAACTAAAAAGGCTAGCTTTGTTATGAAAACCTCAAACAACTCGAAAACTAATTTGTCTGAACGAAAGAAGATTCAGATGCATGCTTTGCAACTGGTACTTAATTTTATTTTTTTCAACAGATGGCTGCTACAAGAAACTTCAATGTACAACAATGATCAGATCAAACAGTTACAACGTGTTCAGAATTTTGAGTTGGGGTGTACAAGAATAATCAAATCAAACAATTACCACGTGTTTAGAATTTTGGGTGTGTGGGGACCATCTCTACAACAAAACCCCGTTCGGTTTCGGCAAAAGCACGTCCATATCGGTCTCGGACACAGACCCTTGCCGATTCGGTCTCGGCCCCAGCTGCTGATATCGGGAAGTGATATTCAATTCGGCCGCGCCACCTCATCCAGTCTCGGCCACACGGATTATAACTGCATCCATTGGCTACAGCTCCCACACAGACGGGGCCCAAGAAAGGGGTCCGATGGGACCTCAGCCGTCAACAGACCAGAGTAGGGTCAGGCCCAATGTGACTGGCATTAAATGCAGTATGGGCTGATCGGACCCCCATTAAATGCAATGAGGGCTGTGATGGACCCTCATTAATGACTATGTGGGCTGATGAGACCATAGTCACATCACAGGGCCCCCTGGCACAATCATCAGAACTATTCCCTCTATAAGGCACAAGATAGACGAGGAAGAAGGTATGCATTCTCTGACATGCAACAACACTCCCTCCCTTCCTTCTTCTTCTCCGATCACTGCTAACTTGAGCGTCGGAGAGCCCTGCGCTGCCCAAGCCAGGGTCCTTTGACCGTTCTCTTCTTCCCTTTCAGGTTTAACAGACACGCAGCTCCTTCTCTGGTACTCTAAGTAAGTCCTTGAAGGCATCCTAATCTTGTGAGTATATTTTTCTACACTTACATTGGGTTATGTGGCTGCTTTTTAAGTTAAGTGCATCGAAAAGTCGTTAGATATATTTTGGGAGGATGGATAACGCTCGTCAAAACTTTCTTACCTAATGTTTAATTTATTATATGTCATTAGTCAAGATGCCAGTATCAGATAGAAATAAATTGGATAGTATTAGAATTTAGAAGCAATTTTCTGTTGGAAGGCAAGGGCGACAAAAAGAAGATCCATCTCCTGAAATGGAGTGAAGTGGTAAAACCTAAATCTTGTGGAGTTTTAGACATCATAATTTAGAGCTTAAAAATTGAGCATTGCTAGCAAAGTGGTAGTGGAGGTTTGGCGAAGAAAAAGATGATTTTGTGGAGAAAAGTTATTGCTTCTAAGTATGGTGAGGATAAGTGAGGTTGGATTCCTAGATTTGTCCCTAGGTATAGGGTGTCAGGGTTATGGAGGGTCGTTTCTTAGTTTGGGGAGCAGTCCAATGTCGGGGGGAAAGTTTTCAAGGGTGTGGGTTTTAGAGTTGGGGAGGGAAAAAGTGTTTGTTTTTTGTTTGATGATTGGATCAGGATAGAGTAATTGTGGTCTCTTCTCCCTATGTTGTTTAGAGTTGTGTCTAATAAAAAGATGTTTATGAAAGATTTTTTTTTTTTTATGGGTCTAAGGTGTCATCAAGCGCTTCTTAGAAGGTAGTTCAGGTATATAATATTCAGCAACAAAATGTGGAGGTCGAAGGAATTGCCTTGTTAAGGACCTTCATAGGTGTCTGCATGTGCATTTCTTCACAAATTGCATTGACTTTCATAAAAAAAATTCTAAATATTTATTTACTATTATTGTTCTTTGATTGGTAATATGACTCAAACCTACAACCTCGTGCCCATGACAATAAGGACCTTCCAACTGTGTTACAGGCTCTTATCAAAGAAATAGTGTTTACTAGTTGTTTTAGGAACTTGCACTTTATTGGGGCAGATCAATCTCTGCCCATTACATATTATTCTCCTTAGCAAATGTTTTCTCACAAAATAAACACAAAAATAAAAGAATAAATGGGATCAAGTTAACACATCTTATCAGCAAAAATCATCATTCCATAATCTGCTTTAGAACGAATGAATTGTGCCGCTTGCCTCTGTGCAGGAAAATTTGCCCATCAACTAAAAGAAGCTCAAAAGTCCATATAAAGTATTATTAACTCAAAACAAGTAATGCTAATAGGCCTAATTCGACAGGCATCAGGAAATCATACCAAGGCATCAAAAGTCAAAAAATCGCCTTCCTTTATCTGAAATGTCTCTCCTCTCGTAAGTATTCTAACCTAGCAAGCAATATTCTGCAACATGAAAATGTCGACACTTAACCTCACAAAGCAGTAATGTAAGCAGTATTGCCCATTTTAAGATACTGCCCACAATTTGCAATATCGCTTATTTAAACATAATCTTTTGCAATATTGCAAGGATTTAAAAAAAAAATTGCTATATCATACAAATAAAGGGCATTCTAGCTTTCTTTCCAATATTCTGTTAGTACGGCAGTGGGAAAAAAAATTTAATTTAAAAAGAGGTGGGGGAATTCATTGTCTAGAGCCTAGAGGTGACTGCAAGGCCAAAAGCCCTAAAATAAAAGGCCTGCATTTAAGGGTAGAAAGCCAAAAGTGAGTCTTTGGGTATGGGACAGTATGATTGAAAGGATAGTGGTGGTAAGGACTAAGGAGGTATTTTTTAGACTGAATTTTCAAGTCTTTAATCCCAAGATTGCCATCAGGTAAAGGTTAGGTCACCCCACTTCTTGGGTTCGAAACTACCCTAGATCTGCCCCGTGAGCAAACCTACCCGTATGCGAGAACCTTCCTACCCACGTGCGAGAGGGAACCGATGCAATTGATAATGGTGGGTTCAAGTCCAGTTGAAGTGAAATTTTGGAAAGACCTTGTAAGAAGAGTGTATTTATTTTGAGCAATTTAAATTTTTTTTTTTTTTTTTTTAAGTAACAAGGCTCGTGAATTTGGTGAAGGATAATGAGATTCACAATTTTAATGAATGGGCACAGATGTTGCCGTGATTTGGGAGACAGTGGGAATGTGTAGATCTGAATGTGGATAAAGAGTTGCAAATCACTATTGTGATCAAACAATCCTAGCCCTAGATTTTAAGCCTCAAAGTTATATGGATTTATCAGGCTATGTTTTTATGATTTAAATTCAAAGGTTGAATTTGAGATATGGGTGTCACTAGACCGGTGCTAATCCAAATAGGAGGTAAATGCGTGCTAATGGACTGGATTGAACAAAGGTGGGCCCCTGCAGTAAAACACAATGGTGCACAAAAAGGGGATTTTTAAGAAATTATCTAAAAATACATATGCCTACACAATTCACCACGGGCATTTTACAATACATGGAGGGGTTGTTTGGATGAGAGTAAGTGAAGGAAAACAAAAGAAAATGACTGCAGACAATTTTCTCCACCTTTACTCATCAAACAATCCCAGCTTTTCTGGATAGGACAACAGTGGGATGCATTCAGTTCAATATACTATTCAATACTGACAAATCAGGTAATCAAAAGTTGGACCAGCCCCTGCAGGTCCATAACCTTGAGCGCCATCATTCATGGTTGGATGGTGGTAAAAAGCATATACGTCAAACGGCTGACACCCACAATCTCATTTCTTCTAAGACACATGTGATTCTATTCACACAACTGGAAAGCATTCTTACCGAAAACTTCAGTCCTCAGTTGATTAAATGTTACCTTCCATTAAAACAATGAAATGCTAAGCCTTTTGGTGATGATGTGATTGTAAGGGACATTAAGAAAAGAGATTGAAATCTGCTCAAAATACAAACTACTTATAACAAATTCAATATCTCTAATAGTGATTTTACATCATTTACCCCGCCATTTTAAATGCGGTACCTTTACATGGTAAGAAATGCCTTATAGTCTAAGAAATCATAGGTCAATTGAATGGCCACTATGATACCAACGTCTCAGAACTGGTTCTCCCCTATTTGTACATGAAATGGGAAAAAAATGTGTGTTGAGAGAGAGAGAGAGAGAGAGATATATTGAATTCATTTCTTATGGAAAGTCACCAGACAGACGAAAGCAATAGCACGAAACACTGAACCGTAGGCAATCAAGATGAATATACAAAGGCCCCAATCATTTATATCATAACCACTTCTCAAAAGTGCACCACATCGAGTTATCAGCCACACACCAGAATACCTGCATGACAAAAAAACAGAAGGGGAATAAAATAATCACTTTATGGATTATACACTATAAATCTTCGAAGTACCGAATATGTTTTGTAAAACATGATGATTTTTTAAGCTCCCCTTTCCCTCTTTCGAATGGATTGTGGATATCCAAGGTAATGAGTGAAACCACCAGGCACCAATAGTGGAGTAAAAATCAATGTGATATAATTTTATCTGGGGTCTATGGTCAAGTTGGAGATGGCATGTGGGGAGATTGGATTTGGTCCCCTGGGATTACTGTTACAAGGAACATAAAATCCCTCAACAACCCGGTATTTTCTCTTAAGAAACGACGTCGCAATGTCCAAGGCACCATTTCTGTGGAACATCCATGATTCAACCATTCGAGAAAACCCTGTAAAACACCCCTTTCTTCCTCAAGAGAATACTGTAGAAAAATACTGAGAAGCACTCAAAGAAACATCTTGAGTCTTGACTACTGGAATACTGTGGAAAATTCTGAAAATACTTGCAACGACTTGTCAGTATTGATCGGTGATTATCAAATGGTTTCGCAAAAATGGGATATTTTGGTGATCACCAGCATAACAGCACCTACCCCTTTCTGCTACGCATTTTTTCTTTCAAATATTAGAAGAGATTCTCTGAAATGAACTTGCCATTATGTCCACAATTGGGTTGCTGATTGTATGGTGGTGGTTTTACTCATTATTATTGTGTGGGGGGTGGGGTTCACTAATGACAGTGATTATGCTGATCACGGTAACGGTACTGGTTCGAATCGTCTTGATCTCGGCCTATATATCTCGACCTCGGCATCCAGTTCGGCTTCAGCCAAAAAGCTCACCTCGGCTTAAGTGCTTCACCTCGACCAAGTGCTCCATCTAGGTATCAATGCCAGTGAGTCCTTGTAATTAAGATCATACCAGATCTCAGTAAAGGTGTCAGATGACAAGACAGTCATGCTGCAGTACAAACTGACAAATAAGATGGGCACCGAACGATCACATCCACCAGAGATTGATGTATGGCCACAGATGGGATATCCCATTTTCACCTACCTCCACTAAGGAAGCTTCTAATGGGACTTCCTCACCTATATATTATGCAAAAGGTAACATCAGAGAGGGGGTGTTTTTTTTCCAGATACACAAGGACCCCCCCTGACTCTAAGCTCTCTCTCTCCTTCTCCATCTCACTTCACCATTTGTTCAGTGACAGCACTAACTCAGGCGTCGGAGGGCCTTACGCTGACTGCAGCCAGAGTCTCTGACCATTGCTTCTCCTCTCCTTTCAGGTTTTCAGGCAGCTAATCCTTCCCAAAAGTTCTACATTCATCTAAGTAAGTCCGAGAGATTTTTTGCACTTACAATTGGCGCCGTCTGTGGGAAACTATACAAAAACGTCATGCCTCCGAGAGTTAAGAAGGGCGGAGAATCATCAAAGGCCTTACCACCACCACCACTTGTGTTGCCAAGGCAATTGAGTGTTAATGGATCCCAGTGTCTAAGTGCCACTAATCTAAGGAATTTCAAGTATTTTGTTTGTTATGATTATATGATTATTTTTCCTTTTTTTTTTTTTTAGAATGTGAAATGTTGATTTCTGGGTCGTCTGGTTTATTTAATCCTTAGTCTTTTTTATTTAATCCACTCTTGGTTCTGGGTTGTCTAATTTCTTTTTTATATATTGATTTTGATTGTACGCTTTTTGTTATGAATGAGGAACCAATGGTAAAAAGAATCTCCAATAATATAGGTCCATATAAATAAAGAATTAATTAAGTTCATTATTATTATCATCATTGTCTACTCTCTCCAATATAATTCTATTTCTCTATGTCAACAAGAGAACTTTCATTCTTTCCATTCATTTACATTTAAATTCATTGTATTTTATTAGAGCAACTTCAATAATTCTTTTGTTTCTTTGTTTCTCTTTTTAGTACCGTCTTAGTTTATATCAATGTTCAACCCATTTTAAAATGTAGCATTTTGAGACAATTGGTGTAATTATTAAACGTTTCAATTTGAGAGGTAAACCTTTTTTAATTCATTTACTTTTGAGTTCTTCATATTTTATTTTAGCAATTTTAATTATGTCATTTTAATATGATTCATACAAAAGAATCATCATTTTAAAGTTTCTGTAGATTTGCAATATTTTTATGGTTTGTATTTGTATGGTTTTCATAGATTGTGGGTTTCTTTTTTACACCATTTTTTTTCAACTTTTGGGTATCGGGTTCTCCTTGCTTTTTTTGTTCTTTTAAATCTCTTTTTATAATGGGATTTTCTGGGAATTCTCATTTTTCTGTTGTATTTTTTTTATTTTCTTAATGCTTATCATTATGAGTTAATTATTTATTTTATTCCCATTGGGTTCTTTAAGTTCTCTTTGTGAAATCTTTTTATGGATTTTTCTTATTTCTTTCGTGGCTTAAAATTTTCATTTTTTAGTATTAGATTATCATAAGTTGGTTTGGTTCTTCTAAATTTCTTTTATCATTGTATTGTCTATAGATCTTTATTTATATATTTTTATAACCTATTTAATAAAATTTATTTCATTTTATTTTGTATATATTTTATTATAATTTCTCACTTGTGATGGGTTTTTAATTTCTTTTATGATGGTTCTTCATGAATTTGTGGGTTTTTTGGTCTTTACCCTTTTGTGCACCATTTTTGAGTTTTTTTTTCTCATGAGCATTTGATTCTTTTAAATTGCTTATGTTATTGAGTTGATTATGGATTTTCATTTCTATATTTTATTTCTATGTGTCTTTCAAATTTCATTGGATTTTATTCATAGTTTATATTGTTTGTTTGTTTTGATTTTGTTTTTTAGTTTTCTTGATCATGAATCTTCAATTTTCATGGGCTTGTGTTTTTTTTTTTAAATTATATGGTATTAGGTATTGAATTCTTATGAACTTCTTTCTCTTTCCTCTATCTCAAACTAAAACCTTTTACATTTAATTTTAAAGAAACCGATCATAAAGGGTTTTTTTTTATAAACTTTAATATGATGATTATTTTGACTTTTTCCAGTATACAAAGAAGAAGAGTGAGTGGGTACCAGCTTCGGACAAAGAACATTTCAATTTTGTACAGACAACGGCCTAAATGGGACCCGGCCGCCTTTGTCTTATGGTCCGTTTGGGAAGGAGGTAAAATGGGGGGAAGGGAAAAAAAAAGAGGGGAAAATTGATGGAAAGTGGAAATTGAGGGTGTTTGGGAAGGGGGGAGGGAAAGTGGGGGTAAAATTCGTGTGGGGCCCACCTTAAAACTTTCCTTTCAAAAATGGGGGGAAAGTATGATGGAGAGAGGGGAATCTTTGTCATTTTACTAAACTGTCATTTTTACTTTTTCATTTTTTCACAAAATAAGGATAAATTGATAATTTTCTCTCTACCTCACAAACAAACAAAACCCTACTTTTTTACTTTTCTTTCCCCTACTTTTTTACTATCCAAAAAAGAGAATGTAAAACTAATTTCCCCTCCCCTTCATTTTCCTTCTCCCTCAAATTTTCCCTCCCATCCCCTCCGCTCCCCCCTTCCCAAACATAGGGTTAATGCGACTTCTTCTTAATGTTATTGTCCTTTTTTATGATTTATGAGTATGGTTTGAAGGTTTGTGGTGTTTTTATTTAACTCTCTATTTTTTTTTAGAAAACAGGGTTTTTGATGGAATGCTGCCTTTAAAATATTATCACAGAGTTGTTTGCATGAGAAAAGGGGGCTAAAAAATTACGAATGAAGGAAAATTTGTATAAACAGCTTTTTAGGAATTTTTCAAATTTCAACCATTAACGGATAATTTCTAGTTGCCGTTCTCCATACTTATCTTATAAATTCTGACTCTTCAAATCGGAAAGAGGGGTGCTATGTGGACCGACTGGGGGACCGAACTCTGGCCTGGTCCCCCATGAGGACCACAGCCTCCCAGTAAGTCCAAGTGGACTTTCTCTGTGGTCCTCCCAGTAAGTCCAAGTGGACTTTCTCAATCGGAAATAAGACAACCATTGTCATAGAATAGGGAAAGGGAATTCTATTCCAAGATACTCCTAAATAAAGAGGTGCTAAAGGCTTATTGACTTACATATTTCTCAATGGATTCGCAAAAGCTCAAATACCCTCTAGCACATTAAAAGCTAGAATTAGAAAGTTTTATTAAATTTGTAAATTTCCACAAGCCAAAATGTCAATCCTCAAGACTGGATTTTGAAGTCTCTTTAATCAAAGGGCAGATTTCAAATCCCAAGGGGACACCAACTAATATTGATGACATAAATTATAACATATGAAATTCCCATCAGGAATTCATATTCATTGAAAAACTCTAGGTACATTTTAGATGGTCATATTTCATTGGACTGTTTGTTCCCGTTTGTTCAAAAAAGTAATGTTTACCGAAATCCGACAAATTAAAGTGACTTATACTATATGTGATTGTTCAAATATACTTTTCTTAAAGACAACTTGTAATGCAGTTTACCCGTTCTTATTAGTTTATTACAGCTGATAGTTAGTTGCAACCTTACTTCTTTTATTATACTTTTTTTCTTTTTTTTTTTGCTATCGGTGGTTTTCCAGCCCTTTGGATTGGACTAATCCCTCCGATCCTAGAAGGAAGCCGGATAAACTCCCCTATAGTTTCAGTGTGGTAGTGCAGTTTTGAACCTACAACCTCCGAATGCAAATCATTATCCATATTCAATACATGATAGAATATATAATGAACTAACATAGATCACGGAAGTTGGGAACAGTAGGAAAACCATAACAGTGCATCTTGGAGAAAAGATGGTCATAAAAGAGAGCTCCCATTCTTAAATAGACTAATAAATAATGAATTGCCACTATTGATTAGAAATCATCAGAAGGAGGTATGAAAAGTGGGAAAGTTCAAATAGGAAATCAATTAATCAATTCATTCGTGAGGTTCATGAATGAGGGCGAGAACTGAGAAGTGTGGGAGCAAGTTCAAGGGAGGATTTTTTTTTTCTAATGTCTAAGTGCTTTCTCTAGTTTGTCTTCATTTAATGAATGGAGTGGTTTTTTTTTGGTAAAAAAATGAATGGAGTTAGTATGTGTTAAATTTAGTTTATAATCCATGTCCTCTTCATGTAATATGGATCTTTCATGGGGTGGAGAATGGAGATGAAGATTTGAATGGAGATGAAGATTTTATTTTATTTTTTTATATTAAGGCTGCCCATTCCAATACGCGTTGATGAGAAATTAAATGGAATAAAGAGGTCCTATTCCCACTTCGAGCTAATTTTATCAATATCTAGACCATGTCAACACGTACTGGTCATTAAGAATAATTCTAGGTAACACGTAGCATCCAGATGAACCTCATACATCTCACAACTCAAAAAAGTCATGATTGGGAGTTAAGATTCGGGCCGGAGTCAAATCTATAAATTCGGAGTTAAGATTTGAGCCGTTAAAAATAAATGCCTTATAAGAGTTATCTAAAACATTTACTCCATATAGGAGTTGTTTCTACAATAGAATTGACAATTTTGATTAAAAATTGTGATTAATAGACAATCCATAGGATTATGTTACCATGTTCTTTACTAGTTAAGTAACTAGATTGATTTTTAAAGAGTCGAGACTGGGGCCATGGTCTCGCACAATATTCTCAAGATTTTTAAGTTTTCACCCATGGGGCCTTGTTCTGACACAATCATGAAGGCCATTGCTTGGTGAGCCAGTTGGTAGGTTGGGTTACACAGCTGGAATAATGACTCGTCCAAGTTGATTGATCAAAGCCTGTAATGCCCTTCTTTGAATTTTATGAGGAAGACCCATTGCATTGATGATACATGGGGTCCTTGACTCACCAAACCTAGACGTACAGTTGAATCAATTGGTGTAGATAAGTCATTTTTAAAAGAGTTGTAATTCTGAGAACTAATTTTAGAATCTGCACAAATTCTATCGATCATCCTCCCAACTAAAAAGGCTAGCTTTGTTATGAAAACCTCAGACTACTCGAAAACTAATTTGTCTGAGCGAAAGAAGATTCAGATGCATGCTTTGCAACTGCCACTTAATTTTATTTTTTTTCAACAGATGGCTGCTACAAGAAACTTTTGGGTTGGGGTGTACAAGAATGATCAAATCAAACAAGAACAAGTAATGGAAACGGATTCCATGTTTAGTCCAAAGTCCAAACAGGGAAGTCCTGTTTGGACCAATTATGGGATGTCACATAGGATTGAGATGTCACATCTCATTTTATTTTTTTAAATCACATCTCTTTAAAAAAAATATTCTCTTGTGACACCCCTTATTTCTAGTTGGACCAAACAGGAGATCCGGATCCATAAGTGACATGTTAGGCAGCTCAGGTCGTCTCATGACTCTTAAAAACACTGTGACCCATATAGCATGACTGTCACTTTGAAATGGAATTTTGGTTTGGGGTGTACAAGAATGATCAGCTCAAACAAGAAGAAGTGACGTGGGGGATAGGTTAGGCAGCTTGGGTCGTCTCATGACTCTTAGGTCGTCTCAGTGCATCGAAAAGTCGTTCCACATCTTTTGGGAGGAAGGATAACGCTGATCAAAGCTTTCCTACCTAATTTATTATATGGCATTAGTCAGATGCCAGCATCAGCATCAGATAGAAATAAATTCGATAGGATTAGAAGGAATATTATGTGGGAAGGCAAGGGCGACAAAAAGAAGAACATCACCTGCAGTGGAGCTAAGTGGTAAAACTTAGGGGGATTCGGAGATGGTCCTGAACATTTCACTTTAATAATTTTTTATCATAGTGAAGGTTATTTTTTTAAATTTGAAAATTTAAAAGATTTACAATGTTTAATTTACCCTTTTTTTTTAAATCATATCCTATTATTGGTGGGGTATCCCATTAATAATAATCAACTACCATTTAATTGGCCACGATTAATGAAATCTCATTAATGAGATTTTCAAATAAATTCTAAAAACACACAAATAAATTTCAAAATAACTCAAATCAAGTTTAAAAAATGCAATAATTTCAAAAAACGCAATAAGTTTTAAAAAATCAATAAATTTCAAAAGAACGCAGATAAATTTAAAAAGATGCAAATAAATTTCAAAAAAATGCAGATAAATTTAAAAAAATGCAAATAAAATTCAAAAGATCCAAATAAATTTCAGAAAATGTAAATAAATCTCAAAAGATTCAAATAAATCTCAAAAGATCCAAAGAAAATTCAAAAAATGATAATAAATTTCAAAAGACGCAAATAAAATTAAAAAAACGCAAACACATTTTCCAAAACTAAGATAAATTAATTTTCCAAATTTCTGAAAAATTTGCCATAAACTCAAGTATTTTTTCCAAAACTTAGTTAAACTTATTTCAAAAAACCCAAATAAATTTGAAAAGACACAAATAAAATTAAAAAATGCAAATAGACTTCAAAAAAATGTAAATTGATTTGCTAAAAAACTCAGATAAATTTGGCAAAAGCATAGAGAATTTTGACATAAGACAAATAAATTTGACAAAAACTCAGATAAATTTCATAAAAACTCAGATAAACTTTTCAAAAATCACCAAACTTGGCCTCCCTCTCAAACGACTTCGATGCCCGAATCACGAAATCCAACCCCTTGTTCGCGCTCTCCCCTGACGCGATCGTGTCACGTGCCATCTTCAGCAGGAAAGGCCCACACTGATCGGGTTTGAGTCAAAAACTCCAAACAAAGAAGGATTGTGTCTGGGTTCGAACCTACCAGCTCTTCCAAGATTCAAACACAAATCTCCTCTATTAGTGAAAGGTGCGTTGTAGAATGGCGCCTGGATACATAGAGAAGAGATGATTACTATTATTGGGTGATAAATGTAGAGCCCTAAGCGGTTTTGGTGAAGGAGAAAACGTGGAAATGAACAATCAATCATCACATGCTTATTCATAAAATCGGCAACCCAAAATCATAAGCATTAAAAAAAATCACATTTCCGATTTCTTTCTGAAAAATAAAAAGGGCAAGAAATCGTGCATTAATTGGAGTTACAACAGAAGGGAAAGAGAATAGAATAAAATTGGAATTAAGAGGGGATTGAGGAACAGACTTGCTCAGGATTCCCATAGCCAAGACTAAGAGGATCTGCCATTCCATCTGAAAGAAAGAGATGTAGGGGGAACCACCAGAGAAGCATCAGGTGCGGCCATGTGGATTTAGGAAGGAGGGAGGAGGGAAGATTTGAAATTTTAAATTTCAAAAATTTATGCCTAAAATGGTTGAAAGGGCAAATCAGTCACGAAATATGTGATCGTGCAAACGTATGGACCTCTGGCTGCAAAATGTCTAGCTGAGTGGACCAGAGCCCTTAAACAAAAATTGCGTGGACCAGAGCTTCTTAACAATCCACTTCATTGACCTATCACTAATTTACTCTAAAACCTAAATCTTGTGGAGTTTTAGACATTGATAATTTAGAGCTTAAAAATTGGGCATTGCTAGCAAAACGGTGGTGGAGGTTTGGTGATGAAAATGATGATTTATGGAGAAAAGTTATTGCTTCTAAGTTTGATGAGGATAAGTGGAGTTGGATTCCTAGATTTGTCCCTAGGTATAGGGTGTCATGGTTGTGGAGGGTCATTTCTTAGTTTGGGGAGCAGTCCAAAGTCGGGGGAAGTTTTCAATAAGGGTGTGGGTTTTAGAGTTGGGAAGGGAAAAAGTGTTCGTTTTTTGTTTGATAATTGGGTTGTGATAGGGCAATTGTGGTCTCTTCTCCCTAGGTTGTTTAGAGCTGTGTCTAATGAAGAGACGTTTGTGAAAGATTTTTTTTCTTATGGGTCCATGGTGTCAGGGCAAGTTTCTTGTAGGAGATTGTTGCATCAATCGGAGGCATTGGAGTTCAAGTCTTTACTAAGTATTCTTGCTTCTTCTTCTTTTTATGATAACCCAGGTATCTCTCACGCAGTCTAACCCAAGAGCCTTTGGCCTTGAGCCCAAAAGACACTCGATTTTAGACAACTGAGAACTTCGGGGAGTTTCTCTTTTAGATTTTTTATAAGGTTTCCTCCTTTTATTCGGAGAGTCCATCTCACCTATCCCTTGTGTGGTGTGGCATGGTTCCCCCAAGGGTTGAGGTCTTATTCCAGTTGGTGGCTGCTAGTAAAATCTCTACCGTGGATAATCTTAGAAGACGAGGCATATTGTCGAAAGCCATTTCAAACATTTGTGGCTTATGTGGGAAGGAATAAGAATCTATCAATCACTTGTTCATGCATTGTGACTTCACTTATTATGTTTGGAGATTTTTTTTATCAATAAATGCTCAATTTCATGGTGTATGCCAAGAGGTCTTAGTGAGTTAATGGAGGTTTGGAGGGGGGTACTTTTAGAGGGGGTGGTTCAATCATTTGGAGGTGGATCCCTACTCTATTCTTTGGTTAATTTGAAAGGAGAGAAATGATAAGATCTTCAAAGGCGAGTCGAAGACTGAGGTGGAAGTTATCTTCTCTTTCTTACGATAGCTAAATGGGCAAGCATTGAAAAATAGCTAAAGCACTTAAGTATGGATAATGTCTTCAATAATTAGGAAGCTTGTTTCGTGTCCCCCGGTCTCCCCCTTCTCAAAATGTTCTTAAATTTAATGTGGATACTGTGGCAAGAGGAAAGTCAGGTCGGCGGCCTCTTAAAAAACTACAAGGGAGAGGTGTTGTTTATGTTCTCAAAACATGTAGGCATTAAAGATTCCAATGAGGCATAAGTGTTGGCTATTTTTGAAGCCATAAGAATTTGTGCATATCATGGTTATCAAAATATATTGGTGGAAGGCAATTCTTCAAATGCAATATCATGGATGTCTTCTTTAGATAAAGGTCCTAGGAAATATCAATTCATTTTCAATAAAATCAAGACCTTATCTTCATCTATAAATGTTGGATTTCTTCATGTATATTGGTCTGGAAATGGCATAGCAAATGCTTTGGCAAAGTTGGGGGTAGAGAGAGAAGTCCCCTATGTTGCTCCTTTGTGAGTTGTCTTTTTTGCGTTGGTATTTAGCTCTTACACCTTCACGTGTATTTTCTTGTATTTTTTTCTTTATTTTGTACTTCTTTAAATCTTTAATCTAATTTACCGTTACCGTTAAAAAAATAAAAAAATAAAAAAAAGGAGTAGCTGTTTTCTAGCTTCAAACCTTGAAGATCCAGACAATAGCCGATAATATTTGGTTTTAGGTTGGGAAAATAAACAACAACAAAAGATTCAAGATCTGCACTGTTTACAGGAAGGAGTACTGTGTGTCGCAGCAGTGCCTCAACCTCAAGACCATAATAATAAGAGGGATAAATCCTACTCTTGTTGTCTAGACAGGATTTCTGAAGGCAGTATGGACCACAGACGCTGGCTGGGCAGTTCAGTGGTGTGCAATCCCAAGCTCAACAAACAAAAATCAGATTACAAGGTTAATTACCAATCAAAGTTAAAATGCATCTTCCGGGGTTCCACTGGGCCTCCACAGGTTCATTCAGGTTAATACATTTTTTTTTTTTTAATGGAGTCAGGTTAAAAAAATATATTTCTCAAGCATTAAGAAAGTACAATTTTCTACAACCGTTTGCCAACCAGAATTTATACATTGGAAACATCAAAACCTTGCGCGATCACCCTCCAATACAAAGGGTCAGTTCTCTTCATCAGTGCATTGTGCTCAAGAGGAGTGTAATCCTCAGTACATGTCAGGAATTGCCTCTGATCCCATTCTCTCCAAGTCTTCCTGTGACAAAAGAGTCTTCTTGCCGCTGGCACCGGCCTTGTCATATGGCTGGGCCATCTTTCGAAGGAACTGTATAACACACACACACATAGAGGTGTTAATAAAAAAGTTAGTGATGAAAGGTTTTGCAGAAGCTTGTGCCGTAATAATGCAGCAGTGCCACCTCAAAGACTGACTTACCTCACGTGCTATATGTAAAGCCATGTCCGTGCTCAAATTGAGATGGGCATCCCGCAAATGTGACAGTATCCATCCAGGCAGTTTAGAACGTTTGTCATGGCGACTATATCTGTAAAAAAAAATCATATATCCCATAATATATGTCAAGAACTCCTGCACCTTTTATTTGGAAAAGGAAGACCTATCTGAACTTTGTAAATAGTAATTATATGCCTTGATCACTCTTGATCATTGACAAGATGACAACAGTATCATTCTTGAGGCACCAGTTTCTTTTGTGGCCAATGGATTGGTACTTCGATCCTTGATGTGATTTGCCACTTCATGGATAGGGGATGGTGCAGACAATTTAATTACTCATAGCAAAACATCAAAAAACCAGATAAAGTTGTTATAGTGCCAACAATTATGAAGAAGATGAAAGCTACTTCCATTGAGTGCTTCTTAGAAGGTAGTTCAGGTATATAATATTCAGTAACATAATGTGGAGGATGAAGGAATTGCCTTGTTAAGGACTTTCATAGGTGTCTTTGTGTGCATTTCTTCACAAATTGCATTGACTTTCAAAAAAAAAATTATTTATTTATTTACTATTATTGTTCTTTGATCGGTAACATGACTCAAACCTGCAACCTCATGGTCATGACAATAAGGACCTTCCAACTGTGTTACAAGCGCTTGTCAGAGAAAGAGTTCTTTATAGGGCTTTCATATGATCATGTTTTTGACATTTTCAATGAATAGTGTTTACTAGTTGTTTTAGGAACTTGCACTTTATTGGGGCAGATCAATCTCTGCCCATTACATATTATTCTCCTTAGCAAATGTTTTCTCACAAAATAAACACAAAAATAAAAGAATAAATGGGATCAAGTTAACACCTCTTATCAGCAAAAATCATCATTCCATAATCTGCTTTAGAACGAATGACTCGTCCAACACATTGTGCCGCTTGCCTCTGTGCAGGAAAATTAGCCCATCAACTAAAAGAAGCTCAAAAGTCCATATAAAGTATTATTAACTCAAAACAAGTAATGCTAATAGGCCTAATTCGACAGGCATCAGGAAATCATACCAAGGCATCAAAAGTCAAAAAATCGCCTTCCTTTATCTGAAATGTCTCTCGTAAGTATTCTAACCTAGCAAGCAATATTCTGCAACATGAAAATGTCAACACTAAACCTCACAAAGCAGTAATGTAAGTACTATTGCCCATTTTAAGAAACTGCCCACAATTTGTAACCAGGTCCATATGGGAAAAATAATAATAACTAAATCAAGGATAACATGATCATATTTGATGCCTACTATATCCATAAAACAAGTCATAAGCACATGCAGCTCTGTAGTCTCCATACGCAGAAATGTACCACATTCTAAATGTGCCACCTTGCAGGTGACATGGCCAAAAAGCGGATGCGTCCACTCCAAGTGTGCGAGGAAATTTTGTATCATTTCCATCTAATAATTTCTGCAGGTGAGCCTGCCTCATGAGTTGGGCATCTGCCTATTTTGGGCCACCAACATACAAAATGGAATCCATCTGGTGGACCACTTGGATCCAGCAGAAATATGTCACACTTAAACATGCAGCAGCATCTGGATGGCTGAATCTACACTGCGCATGGGCTTGACAAAACTGTCCAATAAGTAGTAATTCCAGACCCAAACAATTGGAGACTATGATGAAATTGTGGAACTTGGTACAATGCACCTGCTCAATGTGTACTGGAAAGGAACCCCAAACATGATCACAAGTCTTCCATAATGCCGATCAAAATCTATACCTTCAGCTACTTTCCCCCTGAAACAGTTAAATATCCTTTTCAGTCTCAATTCTCAAATGGATTACGTAGAACACCCCCGCTTTTTCTTATTCCTTTTTTGTTAAGACATTCCTATCAGTCTCAACTAGTTTACCTCAAAACTTCTCATTCAGATTGTATTTCAGAATATTTACATGAGATATTGGGGACAACATTCCTCAATGAGATTGTAGCATCAAAAATCAAAAAGAGGTTTGAATTCAATAGTACCTTTCAAAAAAAAAAAAAAAAAGGTTTGAATACCAAAATGTTCAGAACGAGATTTAAAAAAAAAAAAAAAAAACTGAAGAGAATCCAACCAATTAGTATAATCAGACACTGCTCGGAAAGAGAAAAAAAACTGAAGAGAATCCAACCAATTAGTGGAATCAGACAGTGTGGTGCAGAAAGAGATCGAAAAAAACTGAAATGAAAATAGCAGTTTTCTTGTTGGTATACTGGAAACAGACAATATAGTGCAGTTACATGAGAAAGGAAAGAAACCAAAAATCATGTGGCCATGATTCTTCATTGAGATTTGAGAGATTTTTAGGGTATGAACAGCCTATTGATGATCTGTCCCACCAATAAACATAATGGACCATACAACAGTTATATCAGGTGCGCTAAGTACCTGGCAACAGAGAAGAAAACAGCGCCTCTTCCACAATCGCAAGCCTTACGATAGTTATCTAGAGCTAAAGTAGTTTCTACAACATCCTGAGTTTCAATGAAGACTAGCTTATGCTGCATTACATCCTGCAATACAAGGAGATGTCACCATGACTGTTTGTTAGGTAGTCGATTAATATCATGAAGGTGCAACTGCAAACAAGAAACATGTGCATTTACCAAAACAAAGGGACCAATTGTGAGGTCAGTTTCAATCCAAACAAGAGAAACACATTTAAGAATTTTTTTTATCAGTTTTAGGACAAAAGAAATTAGAAGCAAAACATGAGTCTGCTTGACTATGAATTAATTAAAGAAAAAGGTTTCTTAATCCAAATGTTACAAACCTCAAACCAGTAAAAGAAGAGTTATCCAAGCAAAGCAAATAATTTATAAGAAAAAAGATAATGGCTTATAATCTTCAGTCTCCGGTCTCCTCACCACAAAAGAGTCCAGTGAGGCCAGACCAAGGGCTCTCCTCATGGAATTTAAGCCCCTTGGCGAGCCTTCCAATTTCCATGATTCAGCAATGTGATTATGTTGAAGAGAACCAAGAACCCTTTTTTTTTAAAGATCACTGTAAGAGAACCAAGAACCTTGGGCTCTTGAATGGTATTTTACTGACATTAGAGACCAAATAAGTTCCGCAGAAGCAGAACTTATTCTCAGTCCTGGAGAGCCAACAATTTGGTGGATAATCGAGTGATTATAGAGTTGCTTTAATATTTTTCACCAGTTAATTTTTTATCAGAATTATATGTTCATCAGTATATTTCCTAGCTGCTGCTTCTTCATCAGAATTATATGGTCATTAGTAGAGGGAAGCCAACCATTTAGTTGAATGTTTTTCCCACCAGAAGATTCTATTCAACATAGCAGAACTCAAGAGGACCCCCACTGAACATAAGATTTTTATGAACCAAAGTCGCATTCCCAAGAAATCACATGTAAACAGGTTGGGACTAGATCAGATATAACGGTTTGAAATGAGGTATCCGGATTTCAGCACAAAGAGTAATACACGATCTACCATACTTTGGATCCTTTCTATGGAAAATAAGCACTTGTTAACCATAATTACAAGGATCACAAGCGATTTATGTATCCTTCAACACTTAAAACAAGAAGGAATTCTGAAGTGAAAGAGAACTTCATCACCTGTAAGATACCCATTTCATTCCAACTATTGACAATTCCATCCATGTATGAGTAACTGACAAAGAAACAGACAATGCCATCAGGGACGGCAGCCACCATCTCCTGTAAAAGCCTTCCATAATTCCTCACCACACCAGGATCACTACGCATATCGAATTTTGTACTTACCGGAAGTTGGTCACTGAAATAGAAAGGCAAACAGTAGTCAGCATAGAGAGATAAATTTTGAATGAAATAACTATCGGATGAACATTAAACATCAAATAGCACAGAAGTGAAATCTTTAATAACATTTTTCTGATAAAATATTTTAGGTTTCAATGAATAATCTTCCAGTGGATTAAAGTTGTTGTATATTTATTCTAGCAAGAGAAATAGCAATGCGAGAGTAGCCACCTATTACTCAATGAAAGCGTAAGAGAAGAAGTGTAACAGCTCTTTTTTCCCCGTTATTTTGTTCTTCTCTTCCTGATTGGAAGATAAGCCAATAAGCTAAATTTTCCAGATGACTGACATCAGATAATGAAGCTTCAGGTGTTTGGGGAAGACTACCATGTAGATCTTCCACAACTTTCAACTTTATGGATTAAAGTTGTTGCATATTTATTCTAGCAAGAGAAATAGCAATACGATGTAACCACTATTATTCAATAAAATGTAAGAGAACAAGTGTAACATGTCTTTTTTTCCCTGTTATTTTGTCATTCTCTTCTTGAATGGTAGAAAAGAAAATGACCTAAAGTTTCCAGATGCCTGACATCAAACAAATGAAGCTTCAGGTGTTTGGGGAAGACTACTCTGTAGATCTTCCACAGCTTTCAACTTTCAACTTCAGTGCACATGCATGACATCACCCACCCAAAATGTAAATCAAGGGAACCCAAAATTCACGTGGATTGTAAGGTCCTAACTCCTAACCATGCAATGTCTACCCATCAAAATGGAAACTTGATGGAAAAAGTGCAGTGGCTCAAATTCCACCTGTGTAAATATATTGTTAATCATCTGAATCAGCTTTACTCTTGGCCATACTCCACCCAAAAAAGAGAATACCACTTGGATGGTCTGGGTTGGTATGTAGGTCAGGATATTGTTTAAGAGTAACCTTCCACAAAAATTAGTTAGGAGATTAGATTAAGAATGCTTTGTTCATAAGAACCCAAGTAGCAACTTTAGATCTATCACACAGTACCTGCCTCGAGTAAGAACCATTGGGCATATGCAGTCCCTTGTCAAAGACATCGTAAAACTTCTACTGATGACTGGATTGAAATTAAGAAGACGTGGGTAGAGATCGATTGGGCTTAAAGTCCCAGAAGTTATAATAACTGACTGGAAACGTTGGAATACAGGCTTTATGGCAAGTGATGCATCGTGACAGCTAAGCTGGATCATTAAAAAAAGGGAGAAATCAATCACAACATTACAACAATGAGAGGAAACATACAAAATTCAATTGTACCATTCGCACAGCCAACAAGTCAAATGTAAGAAAACCTTTTGGTAATCCAAGTACCTTACATGATGGGGCCATCATGGAAGGAAGATGCCATAATATTCTCCCACGTCTTTAATCCTAACTATCCAATTTTGCCAGCTAAATACAAGCAATTTACTGCAAATGCCCATTTATAAGCCAGCTATTGGACAGCTATGATCAACGATTTGTGAAGATACTTGCCTTGGCCCATCTCATCATGGCATTCACCTGATGAGTGGCTTAAATTAATGACATGTATGCCCCACCTGAACAACTAAGTGCATTTCTCTTGATTGGGCATCATGCTAAACCACATAAATTGAACACCATAACTCACAGACTGAAGCAGAGCAAAAGTCCAATACCTGCAGTACAGGGTCAGGTATGTGTGGCATTCTCTCATCAAAAGGTTCAATAATAATAGAAAATCCCTGCGTGTATGTCCCAACCAGTGTTGCAAAATCACACACAGTTTGGATATGTAAAAATTCATCTGTGTTAGTTATTTCAAGCGTCAACATGAGGGAATGGAGGCGATCATAGCAGAACTTCAGCATTTTCTGGTCAATACCAGCCTGAGCATTTATTGAAGCAACAAAACCGACAGGTCCTTCATTCTCAACATTTTCAGTTTGCAAACGCCCCTTCAAATACTGTACTAATCTCCGCAAGACTGACAGGAAATGTTCCGCACGTCGAATATTTCCGGGCACAGCCTCCTTCAAAATGTCATCAGGCAATGCTGGATTGGCAAGCCAGTTATCCGATACTGCAATTAGAGGATTAGGAGTCAGAAATCGGCAAATATAAGAAAATTGAAGGCATCCTTATGTCATAAACTTCATCAATTGTACAGTTTTCGGAGTCCCACCATGTAGAGCCGACAGTTTAGTGATTGAGACCTTTGTCAACATATGCCCCTAAAATCTACTAGTTTGAAATCTTAAGCCTTTGGCTGGCGGAGTAGCAATACAGTTAAAGGACAAAAATGTACGGCAGTTCAAATTTAATTATAAATTTACTTTTAAGGGCTAAAGATACACGGTTCAATGCCGTTATGGAAATATTAGAGGCATCCCCCAGAATGGTGGCATGCACTATGTGAATAATATACAAATCTACATCATTAACCATGAAACCACATTTATGGAATTGGATACCTAAACAAATTGTACACTTGTTGAGGTCATACCATGTAATAATCAAATTAAAGTGAATGCCAACTCAAAGAAGCATATTGTACATACTAGGCAAGTTCCCTCTTTGAGCTAAACCCTCCACAAGCCGGTTGTATTCTGCCCGCAACCTACCAGCATCAGTGGCCTTGAACCTTCCTACCAGAGTAAACATTTTCGAGAATCATCATCATCATCTTAACATTATCCTATCAATCTGGTTCGGCATATAGATTCATCTTTCAATTGTAAACATAGAAACTTGTAGGAGAAAGATAATAACTACAAAACATTACAGAAATATACAATGTCCATCAAGACTATAGATGCAGATAGAACCCGTACAACACAGGCATTGTGTTTCCACTACCAAATTAAATCCTACTACCCCACATTGGCAAGGACATCTGCCTCTATCACAAAGAAACAAAAACAGAAACATAAAATGCCTGAAACCTTAAATTCTAGTATATGCAAGTCAGTGAAAGGCTCAATGACGGCAAAGGATAACACTTCAACTAGAAGAGAAACAACAAAGAATTTTGATTGCCATGAGAAGCTTGCTTCAATATTATCTGTACACAAAAAAAAATGCCATCTAAACACACCATCAATCTGATTTCAAAGTGCCACTTCCTAAGAATTTCCACCCAACAATGAAATTTTCATGAACAAAACGATCGATGCAAAGTCAATGCACCAAATTGTATGTGGAGTTTGTAAATATCAAACTGATGATCAAATATCACACATTAGAATGCATAAAGAATAATCAAGGTACACTGAAAATTCAATAAAATGACACACAAGAGTTTTTGTGGTTCGTACATATCAAGGTAATAGCAATGCGCAATAAAAATATGCAAATAGTCAAGAGAAGAAATGTGCACCTGTCAATCTCCTGAGCCATCTTGTTGAGATTCCTAGTGGCCCCGTCAAGTGTCTGACGCCGCACACTCACACTGAGTGCCTCAATACAGACATTATCAATATTGTGAGCCTCATCAAACACAACAACGCATTCCCTCTGCATCTCCTTTGATATCACACCGGCAACCTTGGGGTCAAGCAGATATTGGTAGCTATAAACTACGACATTTGCAAACTGAACCATATGGCGTGCCAAAAAATATGGACACCAGCCCTTTTCCTTTCCAAAGCTCCGTAAATCCTGCAACGTATAGACGCCTGGAGGGAGGAGGGCCTCAGACCCAGCCTTTTCATAATTCTCAAAGAATGGGCAAGTGGGTATATTCGGGTTCTCAACAGCAAGGGCGCGGACCCAGCTGGCAGTAAGCTTGCGGCAGCCAGCGTCAACAGAGTCACGAGTGGCTGAGGAGACAACAGAAGGATTTATACAAAGGTTCTTGCGGGAGCTGAGACCAAGGGCAAGGATCCGAGCAGAAGGGCCAAGATGACGGAGTTGATACTCATAGAGGAGGCGGAGCTCAGCTAGAGTTTTTTCCATCTCATGGACAGTTCGGGTGCAGTAGAGGAGCTTGGGAGGGTTGGAGGATTTAGCAAGGGCATAGCTAGTGATGAGAGAGAGTAGAGCTATAGTTTTTCCTGTGCCAGTGGGCATTTCTAAAAGGCAATGACCTTTGGCATCTAAGGCGCGCTTGAGGTCTAGCATGTATGCATACTGCTCTGGGTAAATGTGATCATAAGGGAAGTAAACGGTCACATCTTCAATCTGGAACTTCATGGTGAGATATCTGTCTTTTCTAGTCAAAAAATTTTTGTTTAGTGACTTTTATGAGAACCTAGTAACAAGCATGTAAGCACTAAAGAAGAGAGATATTGTCGGTAGAAGGCATGTCAACTGATGAACAATAATGAAGAGTTTTGTGTTTCACTTTCATGAGGAACTCTCGTATCCATTTCCTTCCATGTTTCTAGAACAAAAATGATATAACGATTTCAGATTGAACATAGCTGTTTCGTCACCAAACAAGATGTCAAAACAAGAAGTGGATAGGAACAAGACATGCTTCATCACTAAAGGCCCATTCTATGCCCTGCTATCAAAGGGGCTAAAATTTAAAAAATAAAGGTCAAAATTTACAAACAGTGATCAATTAGTTTCCCTTTTGACAGAAATTGATTCCCCAGCCATCACCCAAGTAATAACCATCATATCAGGTTCATGAAGTTCTGTGCTTCCCCACTATTGATCACCCATTTGGATCTGTGCAAGTAACTTGAGTATGCTTAAGCCCACTGTTCTTATGTTTGGAAAACCTGAGTTAAGTGTAAGTCTACATCTCTTCACAATGAAGAATCACAATGTTACAAAATACTGTTAATTTTTCAACAAAAGCACATTTTGATTGAGATATTATATTAAAGAAGGTGCCGTTCTCATTTGCAATGTAATTGATTGAAATGTTATACTAATGAATTATCAGTTCTCATTAACCATGTAAAGGGGTTAGTTGGCCCCAATTGTTTGAACTTCAAATTCTGACACGGATCAACTCCATTCACAAATGGAAGATCCCCCAACAAAAGCCTGGACCTTAATTCATGCAGCCAACAGCATAAAAAAAAAATCTAAAAAAAAGGCCCAAGTTCTATGAGAACAAAAAAAAAAAAAAAAAAAAAAAAAAAAAAAAAAACCCAATTACTGTCTTTGAAATTGGAAATCTTAGTGATCACAGCTGAAAACATTAGCTACCAAACACATGCAATCCTTCTAGCAAAAACAAAATCCCAAATCACAATATCCCACTATGAAGCAAAAACAAAACCCAGAAACGAAATCCAATTTTGTAAAAAAACCCTGTATTTCTTCTTTGAACTACTTTAAAAAAAAAAAACACACACACCCCGAAAGCAATCCAAATGAACCCCAACCCGCAGAATCATCGACTTTTGCCTCCCACTAAAAAAATTAATGAAACCCATTTGCAGTATTCACACCAAATCGTAATGACGCATGAATGAATGACTAAAACCCAGAGAGAGAATGAGAAGAGACGTACCAAGAGACTAGAGAGAGAGAGGCTACTGCGTTGGGGACGACAGATGGGGGGGTCTTATATGCTTTGTTTAGGGAAACTTTTTTCATTGAAAGACCTCAGTAGTCATTATGTTTGGCGGTGGCAATGAATTGGGTCGGGTCGGGTCAGATTCGAGTTATTTTCTCTTCTTTGTTTTTTCTTTTTTTTTTTTGTTGGAAAAGAAATCATAAGGGCATGTTTGGATGTGTGGTAAAGTGAGGTGGAGTGAGGTAAAGCTTCCATTATTCAGATAAGAAAAGACAATGGGTCATATCAAAAAACACACAATTTCAAAATTCCCTCCATCTTTTTCAAAAAAAGTCAAAAAAACTTCCTTTCTCCACTAAAAGACAAAAAAGCTTCACTTTTATATACCAAAAGTAATACTAATTTCATACCAAACAACTAAAAACAAAACACCATCATAACACCTTATATTTTATTATCTCTTGATTTGATGCTTCACCTCACCATACATCCAAACAGGCCTAGAGTTATTTGTAACATGGACGAGCTTAACACCGGTTGGATTGAAAAATGTGTTAACACAACTCAACTTGAAAGTTTAAAAGGTCTACCTGGACCTTTAATCAACAAGTTAAGTTTGAGTTGGGCACATTCCGGGGGAGTGCTTTGCAGTGGTGCTCCATCCTCCTCTCATGTGTCACCCCTCATTGTCCCAAACAGGGCTTCCCTATTTGGTCCAAACAAGGATCCAGATTCCTTACCACTTGGTTGCGTTGTGATTCTCCATGCCTAAATAGATAAGGAGAAAAGTAGAGAAAATTGCAGGGTTTTTTTTTTAACCCAAGGTATCTTCTACCCAGTCTAGCCTAGTAGTCTTTGACCCTGAGCCCGATGGACACTCTATTCTTTACTGTCGATAACTAATTTCTAGAGGTACATGCAAACCCTCCTAATCATATGCACCAGACAAAAAAAAAAAAAAAAAAAAAAGTTCCAAAAAAGAATTAGCTCATTTTTGTAATTTTTTTTTTCTTGGAAAAGAGACCACACTCGAGGTGAAAAAATTTTGCTAAGAAAAGCAGCTATCTTTTCCTCGCCATTTTTAAGGAAATGTAGCTGCACAAATGTACTCTATACATGTGTGTCCATAAACCACATCAGATACTGATGTACTAAACCAATTTACTCTTTTCATAAATCTTGAATTAGATAGCATGCCCTTAATTCAAGAAGGAAACATCGAACTCTTGGGCTGTTAACTCAAATACCAAGTAAAAAAAATGAAAACAGACCAATCGATGATGATAGATTTCTTGTATTTTGCAATAAATATAAGGTTCATTCTTTCCAAGGCAGATGCATTTGGATGAACTATATGAGCTTCAAGTTGATCGTATCCTCGGGCCTGTAACCTCCCCTTCAATTGATGGGCTCCATGATGAGTATTACCAAGACCCATAAATGTCTTTCATGAGATTACTTTGATCATTAAATTAATGAGACATATTCCAATGAATTGTCATTGGGCATTCTATCGGCCAAAAGTAGCTTGAAATTTCAACGCTTACATTGTTCAAATGCTCCATCCATCAAGCACCCTAGCTAACACAAATTTATTCAAGGTGTCATTTGAGGACTCCTTGCAATCCAGGATCCAACCAAACTTACCCTGCCTTCCCTTGATAGACTTTCCATGTTCCTCACCAGCTAATCTTTTTGCGACATCATTGACTTCTCCAGTGATCTTTTTGCACGCCCTTGGGCTTCAGACAAGGTCCAAATTAGAGCTACCTGAATTGTGATTTATTTGGCTATTTTCAGACCAGTGAGCTCAGCCAAGAGAGGCCGGATAGGTCAAAGATCAGCCCTTGGAATGTAAACCTAAGGCCCTATACCCTGCCCTGTTTATTTAGCATTAAGGAGTATAAAATTTGCAAATGGATAAACATATCCAAGGATTTGTCTCAAGATACATCGGAATGAAGAAATAAAATTCATTAAGCCGGAGTCCAACTTAGGAAACATCGGAATTAAGAAACAAAATTCATGATGCAACTCCAAATTGCACCATAGTATTGTTTGTTGGCGGTGACCAGATGTAAAACTTCCCCTAAGCCAAAGCCAGGAGACTTTTTTGTGGCAACAATAATGTAAGACCCCAACCAACAATAACAAATGGTCATGTTCAGTCCCAGCTGTCAGTGATCACATTTAAAATAGCAGCAGCATAGATAAGCAAAACATTGTTTTTTAGGGTTGACCAGAAACCAAAATCTCAGTGAATTTCAGTCAAAATAAAAGGCATTACCCTCATTTACTACTTCTAACACCAAAATTATCGAGATGCACTAAACTAAAATTGCAAGGAGACACCAACCAAAAATAACAAATGACAAACTTGTTTAATAAATGAATGTTTATGATCGGTAACATTTACAATGGAGGTAGAGTCAGATAGCAGAATTAACCCTGTGCCAAAGCAACAGCATCATCACATTACCATACATGACTGCATCTGCTCCATAAAACTCACCACCCTGAGAGAGACAAGATGGTCAAAAAATGGCGAAGCATCTACTCTAGGAAAAAAGAAACAAGTTAATCACAATCCATCACAAATCCTAGTGCTTATGTCCAAAGAGCCACCACCTTTTCTTCTTCTTGGTTTCTGCCACTGGCATATCTACATTCAAGCAAAACAAACATTTTAAATAAGCATCATTTAGATCATGGATGGCGACTCATCAAGAATCTACCTTATGCTACCATCCATTTTTCAAATGCCAAGAACATTTTCAAGTAAGATTTTCAAATCTTTATTATTTTCTTTTCCGTTTAATGATCCTAGATATAGCATGCACGAGAAACCTCATCTACATGCTGCCATCATACTAACCAATGGGTGACTTGAAGTACATATAATGTTTATTGCACATGCTAAACATTAACAAACCGTTTAACAGTAGATCAAGTAGTTGTAAGATCATAATGCAGTGAAAAGGATGTGCATTGAAATATATGCTTCTCTATAAATTCTTGCAACATGAGATTAATAAGAGGGGCTGTGGAGATCTATCAGGAACAATAAAAACTGAGGACTTTACCTCCTGCTGGGTAAATTGAGTTGTAGTGCACCTCTGCCCAAAAGCTCAAGAAAATAACTGCACAAGAATGAATTTAATTTATATTAATTCACCAAGAAATTGGTCACAAACGATCCACTGAGTCCATAAAGCATGTAAGGAAACAAATTGTAGATTAAAATGTAGGATGTGTCCTGCATCAGAGTGCCGGATTTAGTGACATAACCACCCAAGTTTCCAATTGGCAGTGCTTGGTACATAGTATCACATGCAGATACAGCCAACTGTTTAGCAATTGGAATCTGGATGACACGAGTCTCACACCTAAATACCATCTGATCTTTCGTGAAAGGAAAATGGAATGCAGGACTGAACTTGGAATCGTTCATTAATTTTCTGAGACTAAACAAACCGGAAGAGGAAAATGAATGGTTATATATCAATTATCAAATAGTAACAGAAAGCAGAATCTCTCGGGAATGTCAAATCAGTCACCATCTGATCTTCATGAAAGGAAGACTAATGATTCAAAATTACCACCTCTTTCAACCACCGATCTTTTCATCACCACTGAATTTTAATATCAATCATACCTTGGAGTCTTTTTGACGACATTAAAACTCAAAGGTTACAGAGAAACACTTCAAAAGGGGAATAAGGCTTCGACAACAGAAGGGTTTCAAACAAGCTTAATAAGAAAAAGGAGAAGGCAATCTTTTTAGGGTAGGATGACGATAGAACTGGATGGAGTGTATCCATGGCCATCAATGGATGGCCAGTCACTATGGCCTATGGGACTTGCTATAGATGGACTGTACAGTTAGGGATGTAGGCTTTAGAAAGTGCAGCCAAGAAAAGAAAATCCAAATTGTAGGTGTTCTATTTATTTTTATTTGGCTTCCCTTTCTGACCATGGATGGATAGGATGAAGCATGGTTGATCAACACTGGGCCAAAAAATCCCTGAAAATCCCACTGTAGATTGAACTTCAAAGCTTTCGATGATAGACACCTAGAGCAGCCACTCCCAATATCTGGGGACCATTCCATTTTATGATTGATTTATGAGGCAACTAAACATGTGGGGCCTGATAGTGATTTGATCCACTTTGTAGGACCTACCCTGGGACCTGAGATGCCTTTTAAGGACAGATAATCCCAGTTTAGCTATTAAATTAAGGAAAAAAGAATTAGGGTTTGTTGCATATCAAAAGAAGGTAAGAGCCCTTCTACTAAACATGTTTAGCTAGTTTGCATTGTGGTTGAAACATCCATGTTTTAACTATGGTTGAGATCATGGCTCATTAAGGGAAATATGGTCATATTTACAACTAATTCACTCAAAGAAGTTTTAAGGCAACAAAAACCCTGCCGGAAGTTGCTTCGATCAGCAGTCAAGAGGTGTTCGTCAGCTAAAGAAGGGGCATTTTTATTAGAAAACATGCGTCATATAGGGGTATTTTTAAATTTTAAAACAAAATATGGGGGGACATGTAGATATCACTCCTTTGGTGGTTATCCCTCAAAAATTTAAATCACGTTAATAATAATAAAAATGATATTCACGGTTCACTCTATATATGTTCAGAAAGCATGACATACAACAAAACAAGATCTGAAAAATAGTTATTAATACTTGAAATATACCTCGATCTGACTTCTGAATGTTGGGAAGAATTTCAATGTAGCAGGTGTCCTTGAAAGATGTTATGACAAATATTTTAACTCCATACTGCAGAAAGGCATTAAAATGTATAATCAATCAATCAAACAAACATTCTTCTACGCTAACAAATCACTATGCTCAGCTGATGGTTAACAAGGACCACGACAGAAGGAAAAAAAAAATTGATATGCACTTTCAGGACAACTATTGCTAACATAATGTCATGCTTAACAGGCATAACCAGTATAATAACAGAAATGTATGTTATATAATATTGCTACTTACAAATTCCTATCCGTAGGGCGTTCAAAAAAATATACGGCTACTTACGCATTTATATAACAATTATATAAATGCGAATTTTCAATGATAAATGTATACCTCTTAAAAAATTATCACACATGGGCCTCAAAAAAATTGAGGAACTACATCTTAGTTTGCCGGTCCGATCATTGCATCCTGCAGTAGTCTACCTCCTGAAATATACTGTTTTCGGATTTCTTCTGCTCATCGGGGCAACTTACAGGTATCCGACAATTTGAAAATATCTTCCTATGCTGATCATTCTGTAGTTCCCGACTTAGCCCACCTAAGTATCTAGAAACCTTTAAGATATAGATTCTTGTAGGTCCACTTGGTCAATGTGTGGAATTCGTTATTATTGGTTACCTATTTCTTCCCATGCCAATTAGACCCTGCTCAAACAAACCACTCATATGACTCTCAATTTGCTTTCTATAAATATTTTTCAGAATGGGTTACTTGTCCAACCAACATGAGTCATAGGGTATGCTTGTTTATGGTAGCTTCCACAAGATAAATGATTTAAATCCTAAAATGTGTTTGCTGCATCAAACAGGCGGGACCAAAGATAAAGAAATACTTCTAATACTCGAGTTTACCCACATATAAAAAAATCAGAAAAGGAGCAAATTTCCAAGTCTTAAACTTCCAATTATGTCCTCACAATTAATTCGAGGATTAGAAAATTGAAAAGGACTCTGGAGGCAATTTTTAATTCATACCGAATCTGCAGCAGCCTGCAATGTGACATGATCACCCCATTCTCCACACCTATTTTTGAAACAGAGAAGTAAGATGAACAATTTTACCTCACAAACATCAAGCATCAAAATAGCTAATAAATTCAAAGGAGAACATGCTTGTAATTATCCAACTCTGACAGAGAGCGAGTAGAATATTACTTGGACATCTTCTTCAAATAGTCACCGTAAGCCATAGGAACATATCCCGCATAGATCTCTGGATGAGACTTAAGCTGAAATCAGAACAGCAAACAAGGTAAAGCACCCAAGTTCAGTCTAAAATGAATTCTCAAGAAGATAGTATGAAGGTGGTGACCTTATAAAATATTCAAGCTCGTTACAAATGCTGCAGGAAACACTTTACATCAATAAGATGATGACCAACCTGATTAACAACCTCCTTCCTGACAAATTTATGGTGCTCAGATGCACGATAAAACTGATCTGATAGTGCTCGAAACTGAAGATAAATGCAACCACATTTAATTTGTCATCAATAAGATGGGAAATAAGAATTATAGGTAGGCTTCACATTTCAAAACCTTGATATGAGTAGAAATCATTGTTATTATTTTAAATGGAGTGAAAAAGAGAGTCTAAGTAGAACTGTAGATAAAAGATTTTTCTAAGTACAGTTTTCTTGAGGATTAAAGTTGAATGTTCCCATGAATAAATAAATAAATAAATTGTTTGTGACGAAATTATGCACTTGAGTTGGCATAGAAGATGAGAGTTATGGGCTCAATACCCATAGACTCTCCAATTGAGCTAAATTATCAATTCTGTCGAGGGATAGCATTTTAAATGATCAATTGGCAAGCCCGAAAACTTTAAAAGAATGGAATTAGTGTGTTCTATTAACTACTGCACACAATATGTGTGGCTTGTAACCCTATATAAGAATGGTTACAGTAACGTCATAAACCATGCAAGTATCAGCTCAACACATAGTAAAAAGTGTCCAGAAAATCTTTTAATTTTTAAATACCAGTACAATTATGGGATATTTGCACCAGAATGTCAGCGACAGGTTTCCCAGAGTTTCTGTTTCTAAAATCAGGTGCCAATCTGTGTAGTAAGAGAAACAATTTCAAACCATCCCAAGGAACTCTTGAAAGTAGCTCAATGTTACTTAGTATCAAGACTCTGGTGTGATTGTGATAGTTGAATCTTCATGGACTAAAAGGAACACTAAAATGACCGACAATTCAAGCACAGCCTCCAATAGACGCATTTACAGTTCCAATAACATTGAATGTATTTGCCAAAAACAAAAACATAATAGTTAGGTTACATGCACAGAACAGAAAGGGAAGGTTAAAGAACTAACCTGGCAATTACCATCTCCTTCCACCTTACGCTCGACTAAATCATATATCTGCAATCTGTGCAGGATATAACTCTTGGATTAAATCTAAGACATAATCACAAATCCTACCAAAAATAAGAACACCACAATACACTCCCAAACATCCAAAACTGCCATGATAACATCTCATGACCACAAAAGCAGGTTGGAGAACATCGCACTCTAAAAGGTGAATCATCCCACGGTTACTAGGTATGTTGATCAACCAACTCCATAGAACAATTACTTTTAAACTTGGCTTCAGAGAAAGGCTTGCCTGAAAACTCAAACCATTGCTACTCAGTCTGGTTCTTTCCTTGGGAGGCCAAATTACCTCATTCTCTACTGAACTTTTTGCAAGAGTACTGTTTCAAGAAAGGAAGACAATGTTCTAAAAATAACTGTTCTAAAATCGGGTTAGACTCAGCTGGTCTGACCACACCTGGCACGCTTTTACAGTCCAGTTAGACCAAACCATTCACCATGGTCAAAGTGAATATTGATCAAATCATCAGTTAAATTGTTTTGGTCCAACGGTTAAGAATCTTCCAGTATTTCAGTCTCTAAGGCTCTTTTACATCATTTCTTTTGCGAGCCCCATGCAACATAATATAGTGCAAGCACTTAAAGGCCCACATAGATGCATTGTGGTAGTTGGATAGGATAGGTCACCACAACTCGCCCTCATCATTAATGCCTTATTCCATATTTAAATTCACATTGTTAGTTTTATTCATCCCTATTTGTCATTCTGCAATCCAACATGTCACTCTTACTATATTTCAAGTAGGGTTGTTAACAAGCCAAACTAGCTTGCAAACCAGCTTAGTTTCCACTAGTTTGTGCTCGAGTTCAAGCTGCTTATTGTCTCATGAGCCAAAATTGAGCCATGACCTGCTTGGGTCGCCTCACACTCAACTTGTTAAGGGCTCGGCTTTTGCTTAAGTTCAACTCAGCTTTATGTGTCTGTGTTTTCTTCTTCTCTTTTCCTTCTATTTTTTGGGTGGGGTTTGGTTGTTGTTTTTTGAGAGGAGGAAGAGAGGACGCAGGCGCACAAGGGTGGGGGGTGGAAGGGATGTGTTGTGGATGGTTTAAGAGGTCTATCTATAACATGCTAATGTGCAATCATAGTTTCTCAAAGCCAAGCCGTTAGAAAAGGTCAAATGGAAGTGGATCCAAAGGCTAGGCCCTCCCTACACTTGGAACTCCCTGGCCATTTTCCTAGAAATTTCATATATATATATATATATATATATATATGAGGAAGTTTCAAGTGCATCCATCCCTCACCATAGGGTGAAGGATGCTTCCATAAATGGAAATTTTCAAGTGCAAAAGGGGGATTTCAAGTACATGGGGTGAAGTACAAAAGGGGGATTCATGTGCAAAAAAGGGAAGCATCCCTCACCCTATGGTGAGGGATGGATGCACTTGAACATTTCCTATATATATATATATATATAGGAAAGTGAGTGAATTTTAGTGAGTGCATGTCTGCACATGGTTAAATTAAGGAAGATGAGCCCATTCCAAGCATAGGAACAGCCTAGCCTGTGGGTCCCAACAAAAAATGCATGATAATCATGGGGCCATAGGAATACGAAAGGGAAGGGGGTTGCTTTCATTGATGTGTGTGCGTTAGGGCTGCACAGAACTGGACCGCAGACCGGACCGGACCGCAAAACCGGACCGGACCGGACCGGATTTGTGGTCTTTACAACACAAATCTGGTCCGGTCCGGTCCGGTCCAGACCTTTTAAAAACCGGTCCGGACCGGACCGGATTAATAATAAAAAAATTTATTTTTATTTTTTTAATACAAAACTTTAAGTATATAAAATTCCTAAGTCAAATACCCTAGTGAAATTAAAGATCTAACTTCTTACATCTAGAAAAAGAAGTAGGAAATGGGCTGAAAATGAAAAAATAAAATAAAAACTTAAGGGAAAAAAAAAAACAAATGAAACCAGTCCGGACCACTCCGATTGGACCGGTCCGGTCCTCTCATTTAAGCCGGACCGGAAATCCGGTCCAAAAACCAGACCGGATATGCGGTTGTGCAGCCCTAGTGTGCGTGTGGGTATGGAATGACATGGTGATTCCTGAAAATCTCTCTCTCAACACTCATGATGCCTGGATATTTTCTCTAAAAAACACCCACTTCTGGTGGGGTCCACCTGGATCCATAACAATCATGGGAGGCATAACAATGAAAAGTTTTGTACGTGGATAATAGGGGTACACAAAATATCAGGCAGATCAAATAATCCTAGCCCACTAGCCCTTATCGTTTTAGGTCCTAAATGTCTAATGGCTAAGCATCATCCAAACTTACCTGAGAAAAGGAGCACCAGAAAAGTAGGTGTTCTATAGAATATGACCTTAGTTTTAGGTCCTCAACTGTATTACATATTGACTGAAAAATTGCACAAGAAAATAATTGCAGATAGAAAAAATAACTCTATTAATCCTTCGAAAACATCAAAGATCCATTGATCTCATTGATCTAACATCTAGCTAATTATTGGTGACTGGAAAAAAAATCATTAAAGATTCATCAGGACAATAAATTAAAAAACACTTGTTTCCAAAGAGACAGAACTGATCTACACACACGGGAACTATGAAAATTACCTCAAAGAGAAAATCAGCAAGAAAAATAACACCCTAGAAGCAGTGTACATAGTAATTTTATCACCTAATATAGAAAAATTGCATTAAACGAACCAATACTCAGCATGTCTGTGTAAATCCCTTGGGAAGAAACAGTAGACACATTAAGTGAAAAGTCATCACTTAAAACAGATTGGAAGGGGAATGATGGAGACTACCTGTCTAGGAGCCTTTGATGATCTGAAATTTCTTCATCAACAGAAGGAATCTCTCCATTAATTCTAGGAACATGCTGCACAAAACCAACACTTACCAAATTAAGTTTGGCAGTTACAGTTAGTGCAAGTAATTTATAGATAAAACAATAAGAAGCAGCTACCAGATTGTAAGAGCAAGAAGTCAGGATTCCTAGAACCAGTTGCAAAAAGAACTTCAAGTGGATGTGGATGGAGCAGCAAGGGGTAAACTCAGGCTGTCAGGCTGTGGGTATGATTTACGATAATAAAACTGTTGTTAAGACTTATTTTTCTTTGGGATGAATATCAATGATTTAAAGAAGCAAAAATTTTGACAATCAGAGAAGCTTTGAGAATCTTTAAAGTGTCGAATTTGGGCTGCTGAATATCAAGGGGGGGCTCGCATAATGTGATGTATTGGACTTCAAGTTTTAGGAGATATCTATGGAGTTTGTTCTCATGTTGTAGATAAGAGGAAAGACATTTCACTGGAAATCACTTAAGACCTTCTAATTTTATATTCCTCCCTCTTCTCTCCTTCCCCATCTCTAGTTTTCATCTCAAATTCAAGGCTACTCCCTCCTTTTATCTCCCTCCGTCTCTAGATTTCATATCAAATTCAAGGCTATTTTCTTCATGTTCTTTCTTTCCTGTGTTTGTTTGGGCTCTTTCCATCATTTATGGTTAAATGAATGGTTAAATCACCATCATACTCTCTTTTTCTCACAAAATGGTTAAATCACCATCATAATCATCATCAGAGCCCCATCTCGTAATCTAAGGTCACCTACAATGTCATGTGGAATTATGGAACATACTTATCCAGGGTGTTCCGGTCAAAACCCATGCACTAACCAACTTCTTGCTTCTAGACCCAGAGTAGAGAGCCCCCACCCCGCCTTCTTCTCTCCCGCCTCCCCTCCTCCTCCTCTATGAAAAAATAGTTTTATGCTTTAGCAAACACGCAACTCAATAGCTGATTCTCTAGCTTCTTGTCACCATTTTACATTTCTAGTAATGCAGTCCAAAATGCTAGAAAGGGGCTTCTATTACAGCATTTTTAAAATGAAGGAATCTCCAAGAAACCATCAAGAAAAGAGGAAAAATACAGAGGAACTCGGTATAATCAGATAATAAAGGAGTGATGTAATGACCCTGACCCGGATTCACCTTTAGGCCCAACCCTAGACCCGCTAGAAACCTATGGTTAGGGTGTTTTTCAATTTATTTCATGGTAATTATTTTATTAAAAATCTAATTATTATTATTATTACATGTATATAATTTATTATTTGCATGCATTGAATTATGACTTCATGCATTTTATTTAATTGTCCATGCACTTCATTTTTCTTCATTTTCATGATTTATTATTCATTCTTATGTTGCTAATTAAAGTGCCATTTTAATTGGATTAGAGAATTTTATAATTAATGCTTTAATTTAATTTAGTGGACCCTCTCACATTGTTTAAAAAATAATAATAATAAATGCTAATTTTGTATAGTCCATGTGGATGGTGTGTGTTTAAGGTCCCACTTGGGGTGATGTGGCACCTTGTTTCCCTCCTCTTTAGTTTCCATTTTATTTAAAATTAAACTTAATAGGTAACCTTACTAATTACTAATTTAATTGAAAATTAGGGCACTAATTTATCCCTAATTGGTTTGACCTAGTTGTGATTGAGAAAATGGAGATTTCTCTCCAAATGGGCACCCCTTGATTAGTTGTAGATGGAGATGATATAGGATCTAGGGAGACTAGTCTAAGGCTAGGATTTTTGGGAAACCAAAATGGAGGGATGTGATAGGTTTCATATCCTTGATTGGAATTGGTTTCCATAACTAAAGGAGAGACTAGTTGGACTTTTATGTAGTTAAGAATCTCTCCTCTCCATAACCGTATGTGTGCTTGAGAGAGAGAGAGAGAGAGAGATTTGAAGGTGAGGCTAGAAGAATAAGAGAAGAAAGGAAAAGGAAGAAAGAAAGAGAGAAAGATTTAATAATTTCAAGGTTTAGAATGTTACGTTGCTAGACTAGGTTCCCTAGTGGACCCTCGTGGGTTAGTCTTCATTTAGATGATTAATTGGTTAAGAGATTGGATTTAATTGATTCTAAAATATGGTTAAGAATTAAGATCTAAAAATTAGTAGTGTTTAATAATTATAATTTATTTTTGCAGCATAATTCACATTTTAACACCTTTTTTCTCAGGTGGTTAGTAAAGCTCCATAAAAGGCAAGTTTCAATTACTTTCTAAAAATGTATATATAATAGGTGATATGGTAATAGAGTTATGGGCATATTGGTATGTTGCATTTTTTGGTACAACATCCTATTTATGGCAAGTTTTATATGACATGTTATTTATGAAAGTTTTGCATGACATGCTATTTATGGAAAGTTTTGCATGGCCTTCTATTACATCGGGAAATTAATAATGATACCCTCATGTGTTGATGATAAGTGATTGTAACACCCATTCCATAAAATATTAATTAATAAGATTGATCGAATGGGATGAATCATAGGAGTGCATATGGAAGCCAAGTGGTATGGGACGTTTGACGATAAGTATGCATAAAATATGTTTTGTCCCAATTAGGTTTAAACTAATTAAAATAAAATGGAATGTTAGAAACTTAACGAAAGTAGGGACCCCAGATCCACAACTCCACTGTGTCGTATAACCCCCACGGGAGGACGTCTTACTGTGTGGTGGTCCAATGCAATGCAGTGTAGTGATTAGCAGTGGCGGACGGATGTACATTCACCTGGTGCAGGTGAATTTTGAAAACCCCATTAAATGGATATGGGTCAGACAGCCATGCCCCACTTAAAATTGGGTCTTGCACCCCATTTAAATCAAGCCCATGGATAAAATGCACCCATGACCTGATGAGTGATGACCCACCCACCCACATCAAATCTAAAAATCCTCATTTGAATCATTTCCCCCAAAAACCCATCGATTGAAACCCTTCTCCCTCTCCAACCCTTCTTCCTCTCCACACCACATCGCACCCAAAAAACCCATCGATTGAAATTTGAAAACCCTTGTATCTCTAATCTCTCCAACCCTTCTCCCTCTCCACATCGCACCCAGGTCCATGTCCATCCAGCAATGGCGACGATGGCGACCGACGTGCAGAAATTCGAAGACATCCAAGAAGAGGTATCCTTGATTCCTTTCCTTTCCACTTCTCCTCTTTCTATTATTCCTCTATTCAGATGATGTTCTTCTTCTTTGCAACCTATTACAAAAGAAAGCTTATCTGTTGTTTGTTCCTCTGTTTTTCCCCTTTCTGGTTTTTTCTCCAAATCTAACAATGAAATCTCTGAAGAGAGTGCGGATCTTTGTGCTTGGTTTTCAACATTTAATTCATCGTATAGTTTTGTCTTTATGCTTGTATGCTATTTTTGTCTCCAGATTCAAATGATCTATAGTTTGTCTATTTGGTAGGGACTCCTTTCACTTTGTGCCTTGTGGGTTCTCTCCCTTTCTTTCTCTGTCTTTCTTTTCTTTTTGGTAAGTTCAGAGATTTCTCACTTGACTTGGGGGAACAGCTCCAAGCATGGCAGTGGACCAGTGGTATCTAAGATCTGATCATAATATGAAAAGGTGTTGCTGGGAATGAATTTGGTTCCGGCATCAGCCATTTGTTTCCAGATTGAAGTTCTCAGCTCCTTTGCAGCCCTTTTCAGCTCCTCAGCATTGATCTTTCCATCCCAAAATGACTCCAGAGCAAACTTAAGCTCTCTCTTAGGCCCTATGCGAGGATACCCAATGATATGTGAAGCCATGGCTCTTATATGATTGATTTGACCAAAACCACAACTAGGCTGATTATTGGAAGGAAAATAAGAGAACATTACAGATGAAACAAACTACAATTAATGCAATATTAAAAAAAAAAAAAAACTCAACAGCTTCATAGTATTCAAATCAACCCCTAAGGGGCTCATATCATGAACCATACTAGAGCAGCCAACTCAGAAACAAAAACAAAAGCAAGCCACTGAATAACTCAAACCCACCAGAAACTAATAATCTTCAATTGAGGAATCTTTAAAATGATGCATTTAGATTTTACCAATAAATCCAGACCCATGAAGCCATCTCTAATTTAATCCATCATTGAAACAATAAATCCAGACCCATTACTCTCAGGTGAGTTGATTTTCATAAACTCAAATCTATATGGAAAATTTTCAAGATGAATATATCTGAATGAAGAAGATGCAGAATACTCAAAAGTAAGCAGATTACTCCCAAAACTTCAAGGGGTCCAAGTTAAAACTCTTCTTTTCACCTCAAAAGAAAAACACAACACTAAATCAAAACAGACAAAATGACAATTGATAAGAACTTTGTTTTCCCTAGTAGCACAGGCCTTTTCATTTTAAACTCTATCGGTAAGTTGGTATCAAGGGGTCCAGGGAAAAAACTCTTCTTTTCCCCCATGGGAGAAAAGCACAACACTAAATCAACCACCAAACGACAAAATCGTAAGGACTTATCTTTCCTTGTAGCATCAGCCTTATTCTTTGGTAAAGGACATAGTTAAAACCATATATATAATACAAAGACATGAGTAGGAAAGTTACTGGAGTACTAGTCACAAATGTAATTGATATATGACTTTTGATGAGAAAATGTAATTGATACACCTGAATATTTTGTAATCATTTAAATGTAATACATTTTCTCTTTTGTCATTATTAATGTGAAGAAAGTATCACAAAATAATATTTTTGAACTTTTTCAATTGCCATCGTTTCGCACCCCTCAAACGAAAATCCTGGGTCCGCCACTGGTGATTAGTGATCGGTTACCTATGGTGGGTATTCTGATAATGACCCTTCTCTTGGAGGGGCTAAATTCCAAGACCTCCTTCCTAGCTGGGAGTACTTTCCAGGCTTCATAAATGGGTGCACTGTTGGACTGGTCAGTGACACAAAGACCCAACTTAGTGTAGGGATTGATATTTTGTAATGATTTTTAAGTGAGTGATTGGCCAATATGGAAGGAAAGGTCTCAAAGTGTTAAAATGGCTAAGTGACAAGTGAATACTGCTAAGTGTAGTGTATCGGCACATGGTTTCTAATGGGCGATTCAAGTGTAGTGTTAGGACCCCAAACTCCATATTGGGAAGTGACTTATGTTATATGGCATTTCAAGAAATATTGGTGCCCCAATGTTTATTTTATGAAAAATTGTCATTATAGTAGTGTCATGTCATTTATTGCATATCATATGTGCATTATCATTATTATCTTATTCCTTTTATAATATATGTTTTTTGGTTAGCAATTGTTATCTTGTGGAGTACCGTTCTACTCATTATATTCCACCACCCCAGATGATGTGCAAGACGGTGAGGATGTGCAAGACCCTGGGATTGAGGGTGATGAGGATTACGAGCCTATGCCACAGTATGGCTATGATGATGCCATTCTGAATGGTCATAATGAAGACGTTTAATTTATGAGGCTTTAAGACATTAAGTTTAATTATGTATTAAGACTTTATTAGTTTATGATAGGATTGATGTACTTATACTTAGTTCATTTAAGAATGTTCTTGGTGATGTAATAATTGATGGATTGTTATTTATGGTTATGTGCTTGGCTTACCTGATATCTGAATGGGCAATGTGGATTACACGTGATTATTGTTTATAAAAAAAAGAAAAATTTGGCCCACTATTTGATCTGTTGAGTGGCCTTAGATGAGTGGGTCATCTAGCATTATCAGATATTGGGACGTGACAAGTGACTTAGGAACCCTAGGCCTTCTTCACATGCGCACATCCCAAGGTTACTAGTTTCTGCAAAAATCCAAAACGGCCAGGAATAGGGACTGTTAGCTATTTCTCTTACTATTATATGCCATGAAATGGTGCTCAACCATAGAGACAATCCTAAGGCTTCATCTAACTTTTAAAGCATAAGAAAACACTATCACCATTGCAAGACTTCAAAGGAAACAAGCAAAGCCGAGCAAGTCTTGTGCGTGAGCTATATGAGCACATGCACAGTCTGTGGACAGTTTGTCAGGGCCGACAAGGCTGGAAAACCAGGCCCAGGGCCTGTTTTGGTTTCACAGCAGGCCCACATGGACCATTCGCAACCTGTGGTAGCAGTTAGCGCCCAAATCAGGGCTTATATTGGCCCCTGCAGCCCATTAAAATTCAGCCCAACAGTCCGTGATTGGGACTGTTCTGTATATCTGTCCATTTTCCTGAGCATCTACGGGCTGATGATTTGGTTCCAAAATGGGCCTAGACCCTTTTTATATATGTGTACAGATCCCACATGCACTATCATACACCTCCCAAGAAGTCAAGGACTGGGCCACTACGTGACTTCTTGGCTTTCTCCAATTGCATCCGCATCATGAAATATAGCAAAATCACTGCAAGGAACATCTCACTTTACCATAACTAAAATATGAGTTGCCAATATTAGACGTTCATAGAGATTTCCTAATGTAAGTGATGCAGTACAGACCAAGACCAGGCCCAAATCAATTGGGCCAAACTACTGACCAATGGTCAACCTAGTCCATTGGGTTCAGCCCATAGGCCCAATTGTCACCGAGAGCTACTATGGGATTCTAAATTTATCCCTATTTCTATTTTTTGTTATTAGTTAACTAGGATTGCTAATTCCTATTAGATTTCCTATTTTATTTAGACTTCTTCAAATATTAGAAAGTCTTGGCATTCAAGCAATAGTGGGGAATGATCCTACTCTTCTATATAAGGATAGCACAACTTTATTTTAATGCATGTCAATTAAAAGATTTATGAGTTTCTTCTCAAATTATGGTGCTTTTTATGGTCGTGAGTATGTTCTAGTTTTCAGAATCCATCCTTGGATTTGATCAATCCCATTTGGAGATTGATCTATGTTCAATCGTGGGTTTGGGGTTGCGCAAGGTTACACAAAGAAGGTGGGCAACAAGATATATCATTAGAAGGAACCTGGGTAAAAAAAATGCCATGTCATCTCACCACCAAAGGAAGTTTGCTTAATGACAAGAAAATTTTCTCATTAACACATTTATTCTTTTGAATTGTAAAGTAAATTACGTGTCCCTTCTCTTGATATCCTTTTCTAGTCCACTTTCTCTGCCAAGTGTAGCTTCCTTACTCCTTGTCTATCAGCTGCTCTTATGTTTTTCTTTTAGCAAAAATGAAGTAGGATTTAATGTCTATCAGCCACATCATAGCAGATCAAGCCATGCAATACAAAGAGTAGTTAAAGAATGATAGTACGTGAAAGTGTTCCAATTGACTTGAGCATGCTCCAAAGTCCATACCACAAGTTTAAGGTCACTACTTTCTACGTTCACGAAAATTGTTAAAGGCAGGTTTCACAAAAGTTACTCTAAGGTTCAATGCAATGACCAACATAACCTAAAGCCTAACAGCGGTTAGACCAAGGATGTGCTTGGTCACCTGTATTTTCATTGAAATGCACATATTTTCAACGGAAATATAAACACAGCTCAAAGTATGTCTACATCTAAGAAAATCTAATGACACAAATAATAGCATCATATTCTTAAAAATAAATAAATATATGTATGTATAAACACTTTAGCACTTATAATAATAAAGGATCTCTCATATAAGCGTTTGAAAGTTTCTTCATATATCTAATTAATTCTTATTTCTAATATAAGTCAAGATTGACTCCACAAGCTGTCTAAAACTTACAGGAACAGGAACCATCTGATTCAACCTCTTCCCTACTTCACCATCTAGAGAAGAAAAATCATCAGTTAGCATTAACGAAGAAGACCAGTCCTCTCCTTCATATGATTTCTCTTCAGGACTTGAACATGAACTAGATTGCCCCATATCATCTGCTTCCTCCTGGCAAACCTCCTGCCCTGTATATGATTAAAAAACATACTCAAAACAAATAAGAACAAGAGTTCATCCATAAGAATCAAATTTAGATCAGATATGCCTTGTAACTTTCACAGTACCTGAACTAAAATATCTTGTAGAAGGATCAAACCAATCTTGTGCAAGAATAGATGCTTGCAGATGCTCTTCCCCTGCCTGTGAAGATCCAGATGCTTCTGCAACTGCAAGGTGTGTTAGTTCTTCCTGAAGAGCGTAGGCTAAGATCTCATCATTCTCTACAGTAGTACGCTCTTCCGTAAAAAGGTAGTCACTGGCATTCTCTCCATTATATAAGTTGGTGTCATGTTCACTAGCATTTCCACAGTACCCAGAGTTAGAATATGGGTCGCCATCAAGGAGATGGAGCCCCCACCTAACAACATCAGGATCTTGCTCATATGTAGTAATCATCACTTTTACTTAACTCTGAAGACAAGATTTTGATCAACTCTGATGAAGAACTTGATATGATCTTTTGTAATAATAACTTCAACAAATTATTGCAAGCAGCACAGTCAACCTGTTAAAAGGAATAAGTCACATTAAAATGCCATCCTCTAAAACAAACATAAATTTTATCTTTCGAAAACAAAGCATTGACAGTTCTACAAAACTAATCATGAGCAAAAACAGACCGCAGATAGAATTCATAGAAAAACACCGGTTTTCAGAACCAAAAATAACAGCCTGAATCATGAGTTTTTTTAACAAACCATAACAAGAATCATTCCTTCTGAAACCATTCTCTTTGGAGGCACCAACCAAAAGATTATGAACTGCTACTCACATCCAGAAAATAATAGAAAACGGATGTAAATGATCTTTACTAAACTATAGAATTGCAAGACAAACTTATTCATGGCTCAGAAAAGTAGAAGCTCACAAGCAGTTTTTATGGAGTTACTCTCTTAGATGATGAAAGATAGCAAGTCAAAACACTCGGGCATCACAATATAGTCCTTTTAACAACAATGTTCTGTAAAGCACACTCACACAGAAGTAAAAATTCAAAACAAATACCAGTCATGTCACAGATCAATACCAAAGATTCTTCATTTCCATTGCAACTTGTGTTTCCAATATAAAGGTCAAGGACTTGATCCATCAGATACATGAATACTTCAGGAACTTCAATATGATCCCAAAAGTATTTCCCTTGGTCCTAAAATGGACCAGTTAAGTTGCATGGAACCACTGCTATTTTTTCACACAGATTGGAGATAAATCACTGATCTTCGTCAAGTCTCCATTAGCGTTGAGGTATATAGAGCCTAGAGCTGAAACCTGTGAAGTGCACTGTGTAAGGCTCAGAGGCCTGAATCTGGGTAGAAAAAGCCAGATCTAACCCCAAGGGTCACAAGCCTATAGGACTCTTATTAGGTCCATTCATATTTAATATGTACATGCATTGTATATAAAATACGCACCCGATGAAGTAATATTACATATTAACATTGAAAAAAAAATACACATGGCCTATAAAATGGAAAATGATTTCTTTTTTCTTTTTTTTTAATTCACACTTGATTAGAAAGATTGGATCTGGGTCGGAATGTACTAATAAGATTCAAATGGGTGGATTTGGGCCTTCCAATTTTCCAATCAGGCATGCTTGGATTCAAGCTCTATAACCCATGTCGAACTACTCAATTGTAAACAGACCGGAACCTAGACACAGGTAAGGGTGTACACAAAGAAATTTTAAAATTAAAAAAAAAATGATAATAAAATAAGTGGGACTCATGTATAGGATATTTAAGAGTATGGACCACTCAACGACACACAACAGCCATGGATTCCACATGTTCCTTTGAAAAACAATCTACAACTTACATCATGTCAACTAGCCTGTTAGAAGAACTTACCACAACACCATACAACAATGACCAGCAGTATTTTAATTATGCCTGGGGTAATCTCTTAGTATAGATCTGTTTGGTGTCCATACTTTCTCATTTCAGCCTTCAGGCTCCTAAATCTCCTCAGTGCACGCCTAATGTTGTGCATACTTCTATTCTATGCTTTTTAATGAAACTGATTATTTCTCAAAAAAATAATAATAATAATAATAACAATAATAAAGGTGATGATGAGATTATTTCTTTATTTTCTTATGAGGTTATATGTATTCTCTTATGGTAGTACTTGTAACAATATTAGTTTAATCATTATGAAAAAAAAAAAAGATGTTTTTTAATCTCTCAAAAGTTGGTTCTTAGAATTCTAAGCTTCCATTCATCCTTGTTTAGGCTGCATTCTATGTCACTCCTCAGTTAAGCACAACACTTTTCACTAGTTCATTCCAATCCTTTATTAGTCTCTCTTCTTAGTTGTGATAAAATGATATAACAGTAATATCATGGACTAATGTGAGCTTGGAGTGGCGTATTTTAGTAATAAGGGGATTTGGTCATTGGATTGCAGCAAATGAAAACTGGACCCATAATGAATCACTATTAATCTAATAAGCAAGAACAAGCAATCCATCTCTGCGGGGATAGAAGCAATAAAGCAAAACAGAAGTCCATGCATAGATTTTAAGAGCCCCACATAAACATTGATACAAACCCAGAAATCCAAAATCCAAAAGATGACCCAAGCCATAGGCAATTACCAATATACACTAGAAACCAAGAGGTAGAAGAGATCGGCCATAATCAACATCAAGATTCCTCAGTGTGGAAACCAATCAAAATTTAAAATTTCAACCCCACAACTCCAACACAAAAACTACCAAAACTGATAAAAAAAAACATATATATATATATATATAAATTAAAACTACCAACCAATCAATAACGAACATCATAAGACAAAAATCACAATAAGTAAAATTAAATTGAAAACTTCAAATCAACAATCGACAAATTCCATGAATCACCGATTACCCACACAAACCTCAATCCCATTTGGAAGCCCAGAAAGAAAACGCATCTCCAACAACTCCCGACACTCCAAAATTAAACAATTAGATTAGAAAGATAGAACCAAATCTCAAACAACAGCTGCCAACAAACAAATCAAGGAAAATCTTAAAACCCCAAACATTTCCAAACGGTTAGAGATTCCTCCTGCTTTTCGGGCAGAACTAAAAGTGCAAATGGAGATAGAGAAATCCTTTCCCAAATCAACAAAAGCACGCACCTTGGGTTGGGTTGCACGCAAGAAAAGATCGAATTTTTATTCTCTGGCGACGATTTTATTCGAAACCCAATGGAATTCCTGCTCTTTGGAGACGATTATTCGAACCCCTTTTGGATAATTTCGATGCAGAAAGGCTTTTGAAACAATACGAGACGTGGCGTGGGAGGAAATACGGTTGGTTTTTTTTTGTTTCCTTTCTGGTGTTTCTTTCGGCGGAGAGAGGGAGAGACCATTTCCGATTTCGTGATGTGGGGCCCAACCCACCTTTCTTTCCTTCTTTCTTTTTTAATCATAATTATGACCATAAAGTCTAATTTTGAGTGCTGAGTGCTGTGCCTGTGAGCTGGAGAGAATATAATCTTGTAGTGTGAGAATATTTTTGTTTTTTAAATTAACTGAAAATTAAATAAGGGTTGGTTAGTTTCATATAATTGAATTATTGAGGATTTTTACATTTTATTTTCTAGATTAGATAAGTCATAAGTGTTCAATGGATCTATAGTCGATTTGGCACTTAAAGACACGTTTGTGTATATACTACAAAATTCGTAGCAAATAAGTTCGGGTGGGCTAGACTTTTGCATTTAATTTATTCAGAGCAACATATAACTCCGCGGATGAAAGTGCAGTTTGCGTATGTTTTTCTTTATAAGATAAGATAGTAAAGCCCGACCACTCTCTCGAATTTCGTTTTTAAGGAAGAGAAAACCAATCCTCTTTCGTGGAGTTACACAAATACACCCTTAATTTTAAAGTCTTTAAAAAAAATGTGAATATTTGAAATATAACTATCAAAAAGTCTCTTCCTAGATGAAAAACAAATCACAAGTCATAGAACAATTCACATGCACCTAGTTCCATTGCAAACAAATGGATCTTTAGTACAACATTAGTAGTTTGCTATAGTGTACAAATGATAAGAGTTTGAGGGTGCCTCGAGTAGGGTTTATTATGTGGAGAAAATATTATTTACTTTTAAAACTAATTGGATATTAATCAAATGCTTGACAAGCAATAAATCCCAAGAAAAGGTTCTTTATAATCATCAGGGAAGAAAGGGGTTTATGAGATTTTTGTGTATTTATTGGGGAAGAAAGTGTGTTAATTAAATTATTAGGAAAGTGGGTGTTGTATCTGTAAATCTTTTTAAATAGGCCATCTTTGTACTATGTTAGAAAAAGGGGATTTATTGTCACCTATGTCGGCTAGTTATCATTGTACTATGTTAGAAAAAGAGAAAGAAGATGTACGTGTAGTTAACTAGGGGCATCTTCTTATTATAACTGCTCAAAAGAGGAGAGTGCATCTAATAAATGGAAAATTTACCAAATAATTAAGTTTATAGTGTAATTAAATGATTTTATGAAGAATAATAACAGAATCACCATTTAGTTGTTCGTACTTTTTTTTACGAAATCATCTAGTTGATGATATCGCCAACTATCTTTGTAAAAAACCCACGAATTTTATTTTTCTTCTTCGTGAAACTCTTTTCTCTCTTTTACCCATTCATCCATTTTTTTTTTTTTAAGTACGAACAACTAAATGGTGGTTTTGTCATCATTCTTCATAAAATCGATTAATTACACTATAAACTTAATTATTTGGCAAATGTCCCTTTATAAATTCATATAAAGAAGTATCTTTTTACTTTTTATAATTTATCAATGACAAAAGGTAATTTATTTAGAAATATAAATTAATTACATCAAGTAACTGCTTTTACACGCCATCACGTTATAGTAAAGGCATAATATTATGATGGCTGATTTTAGCTCATTTATGACAATGTTATGGCCCTATTCGGTTGCTTGTCAAAATACGATTTTAGATCTAACAATTAATGAACAAATGATCTTTAATACCAGGCCAATTAAGTTATTGTCTCACATCTATGTCCAACAATGATAAAGATTTCAAATGTGAAAAAAAAGAGGGTATTTAATGGTCCTATTAATTTGTACTATCGCTAATCTTTTTAACTCTTTTACTTGTTTTAATATCATACAATGAGTATGACATGACCCAAGCCCAATATTAAGATTAAATCCGAGATAACCCCGAGTCGCATCCATATTTACTCCCGTGAACTTCGAATCAAACGAATTTCACAATGGATATCAAATTTACACGTTTATGTGGAAATATACACAGTGCTTTATACAAATTATACAATGTCAATTGTACAAAATAAAATTCAATTTACACAATGTAACACATCCAATTGCATATTTAAATACAATGTAAGGATGTTAAGTGTAAAACGTTCCAAAAACAAATCATTTCCAAGTTTCATTATGTTTTTGTTTTCTAATATCGTATCATCTCCTCCTGGAGGAACCGGAGCGGTCTCTTTCACTGGCGTTGTGGCATGGGCAGCTGGGCTTCTAATGCCATCAATAACACTGTGAATATGACAATTCAACAATGTATAAATAGATACATGATTGTACATGCTAAATTACATATTTAATCTGCATAAACTAAAATATCAGACAATTGCATACACAATTCGGAATCAATAAGAGTCATTTACAAAGTTGGCAAACTACAATAGCATTTCATATCACATCTTCCTAAAAAGGAAGAAATCATCTTCCCTGAATGAATGAAATACAAATAGCATTCATTGTAGGATCTATCAATGCCCGGGTCGGGGACTATTGACATCACCACACAATTCCGGAACACTCTCAAATCATCTACTGTAGTAGGAGCGGCTCGTAAAAAGCAATAATCAAATAGCTATGTAGTGCCAGATTCGAGAGTAAACACAATATACACATTTAATCCGTTTCACATTGAATTCAACGAATTCAATTTAACAATTAATCCAATTAGGATTCTAAATCAACAATTAACCCTATCCGGGTTTGATTCAACGTAAAATGCCATTTAACACAATTAAATGAATAACCTTAACAATTCAAATTATTTCACTTCAATTCCAACCAACCATTTAGGTGAAATCTTAAGTTATTTAATATACTTGTTATTCTCGATGGCACCACGTTTTTAAGAAATTTGTACATTAAAGTCCCATTAATTAGCACCCATGGAGGTACAAACATTATTATCAACCTTGATATTATCAACTTTGATATAATTAATAGGTTATTTTCTTTAAATTCATAAATTAAATTTGAAATTTTATTAGTTTTGATTAACCTACGATCCATTTCAGTTCCAAATCCAGGGACACTAATTCCTTGAATTCCAAATGTATTTCACATATATTTGATTGACCATTTGGTCAATCAAACTTCGTCATTTGGTTAACTGAACATAAGTTCGGTTATATACCACAAATCATGGAACTTCCTAAACTAAGAAAGGTAATTCACCCTTTAATTGGGTTGAAAAGACCTTTATTATTTTATTCAGGTGCACTCAAGCGGATCCTCGTCCGCTCGAGCTGACATCATCCAGAGAGTGGGTCGCTCGAGCAGCCCCTTTTGTTCACTCAAGCGATGTCAGACAAAGACTGATTCGCTCGAGTAGTTACCATACAGAAAATGATTCGCTCAAGCGGACTCTTATTCATCCGAGCGACTGCTCCAGAATTCTAAATCCGGAATTCTGAACAATTCTTATTCCATTCAAAATTCTCCACAACTTGCAATAATTATAGAACCTCCTATTCCCTTCTCAAACATCATTCTATATAAGCATAACACTTCTAATCCATCATTTAATCAATTTCAAGACTATCAAATCAAATTGATTCACAAATCAAATCAAATCGATTCCATAACCACATATCATTTATAAAGCAGCAAAACTAAAACTTATATCTATTTAAGATGAACAACAGTTCTTTTGATCTCCAAATTAACATATAATCACAAGTACTGCTTATACTTGCATTTGCTTGCAATTAATTGACAAACACCCTTTTGCTAGCTTAGTCTTGAGACAAAATTCCCAAATTGAAAACCCCTTTTCAAACCTAATACCATACACAACCCAAAATGAATCTAATAAGATGCTTAAGATGGAGAAAGGTCTAAACAACTCTATTGAAACCAAAATCACTACAAGTACTTACTTGTAGCTTAGCAAAGAGAAACCACAACTCCCCCTTAAACTTTAACTCCAAAAGGTTGAAGAAGATGATTGAGAAGATGATGTAGATGAGATCCATTATCTAAATCTTTAACTTAGCCTCACCTCAAGCACTCAAGGAAGAAGAAACGAAGAAGAAAAACTTAGACTAAGTCCACTCCTAATGTTGCTGGAACATTCGTATAAATGTTATATGGGTTATTTTATAATCTTATACAATAGGATTTTTCATTTTAACCCTACTTTCTCATCTTATTTCCATTTTGAGTCAAATCAATACTCATTTAATTCACTCGAGGTTAATTAAAAATGAGTATATTATGAAAGTTGAAGTACCCGTTGAGATACACATGATAGTATCAAGTTTCACCATATTCAACGAAATATGCGAAAATCCGTATTTACGAAAAAACCCTTAATTTCACAATCTGAGTCTAAAGTCAACTCAATCAACTCAATATTTTCTAAAACTATTTCATTATGCTTAATTCATTATCTTGAGACTAACTTTATTCATCTTTTTCATTAACCACATTTAACTTGATTAATCCACAGTAATCTCAATTAATCCGGACGGGGTGTGACAATAACTCATTGCAAATGAGCATATAAAATTACAACAATGAATAAGCTTGTAATCTCCATAACACATATGGTAAAAAAAAAATCACTGTCTATTGATGGTACCACTAGAGGTGAAAAAATAAACGACAATGTACTTTCATTTTCTCTTTAGTACCATTATTCATTACATTGCCACTTCATAGTCGTATCTCACATTAACATAGAAAGCATTCCCTTTGCATTTTTAGATGAAACTAAGTTTTTCGCCTTCACGTGTTTTTTTTTTAGAAAGGTGATTATATTCAAAATTTAGAAAGATGTACAGTATGATATATATATATATATATTGAGACAAAAAAAAAAGCCTAAAATAAAGGCCAAGCCAATCAACTTAATATATGACTGCATAAGAGATAAGAAATATATACTAAGTTTTGCACTTTCAACATGTTGCTTCCACAAAGCTGATTTTAGATTTTTATAAACACAATATTGGGGTACTCTTTCAGTAACAACGGTAGTTTTGCAATCCCAACAAGTAGTCCCAATTCTCCAATTGCAATTCATCCACTATGTGCTGTCGTCGTCGGTTTCTCTCATCGCATTCATTACAAGAATGAAGAGGCGAAATCCATTTTATCGCATACTTATTGGGGACTACAAAGCCTAAGCCTTCTAATATTGCATAGGGTGAGCTATTCCCGAAGAGCTATTGATAGAAAAATGCCCTATCGGTTAAATTAGAGCAAGGAGTACTTCTAAAGTAATTTCCAACTTTAGACCCATAGGACTCTAATCAATTCATGATTACTTAGGTGGTGAAAAGGTCTAGGAAACTATGCTATTGACTCGCTAATGTTGGTCCAACCGAAGTTGCAGTGGGGGTGGCCGTCTGGAGCTTGATCGTACGATCATATATATGGCATCATCGCTAACTTCTCGGGCTTGAATGTCTAAAGGCTTTTATTCACGAATAACATACATTATTCATTTGAAACAAAGCAAGCCTTGATGCGGGAAGTATACATAACCCATTGGAGCATATGCATTATTACATTCAATTTTGAGAATGCGTAAACACATATTACAATCATACTATCAAGCTCCAAGACAGCTACTACATGGCACCTTCCCTTGGACCGTCGCCACTCACTTGATTTCTAATATCGTTGAACCACAAAAGTTGAAATGAACATGACGAATGACAAATTTTTTAGTCAAATTTGCTTCCACAAACTGATTTCAAACTTCCACTAGCGCCATGCTGGGCTACTGTTTTGGCAGAACATTGGAACTTACACTGCTAAGTTAGTGTTTTATAATCACAACAAGTAGTCCCAAATCTCCAACTGCAATTCATCATCTATGTGTTGTCGTTGTCGGTTTCTCTCCTCGCATTCATTACAAGAATGAAGAGGCGAAATCCATTTTATCGCATACTTATTGGGGACTACAAAGCCTAAGCCTTCTAATATTGCATGGGGTGAGCTATCCCGAAGTGCTATTAATAGAAAAATGCCCTATCGAATAAATTAGAGCATGGAGATCTAAAGTAATTTCCAACGTTAGGCCCGTAGGACTCTAATCAATTCATGATTACCCATGTGGTGAAAAGGTCTAGGAAACCAGGCTATGGGCTCGCTGATGTTGGTCAAACTGAAGTTGTAGTGGGGGTGGCTGTCTGGAGCTTGATTATACGATCATATATATGGCATCATCGCTAGCTTCTCGGGCTTGAATGTCCAAAGGCTTTGATTCACGAATAACATACATTATTCATTTGAAACAAAGTAAGCCTTGATGCGGGAAGTATACGTAATCCATTGGAGCATATGCATTATTACATTCAAGTTTGAGAAGGCAAAAACACATACGACAATCGTACCATCAAGCTCCAAGACAGCTACTACCATTGCACCTTCTCTTGGACCATCGCCACTAACTTGATTTTCAATATCGTCGAACCACACAAGTAGAAATGAACAAAGTACGCCTTGATGCGGGAAGTATACGTAACCCATTGGAGCATATGCATCGTTACATTCAAATTCAAGAAGATAAAAATACACACGACAATCGTACTATCAAGCTCCAACACAGCTACTATCATTGCACCTTCCCTTGGACCATCGCCACTAACTTGGTTTTCAATATCGTTGAACCACAAAAGTAAAAATGAACATGACAAATGACAAGATTTTTAGTCAAATTTGCTTCCACAAACTGATTTCAAATTTCCATTAGCACCATATTGGGCTACTATTTTGGTAGAACACTGGAACTTACACTGCTAAGTTAGTGTTCTATAATCACAACAAGTAGTCCCAAATCTCCAACTGCAATTCATCCTCTAAGTGTGGTCGTTGTCGGTTTCTCTCCTCGCATTCATTACAAGAATGAAGAGGTGAAATCCATTTTATCGCATACTTATTGGGGACTACAAAGCCTAAGCCTTCAAATATTGCATGGGGTGAGCTATCCCGAAGTGCTATTGATAGAAAAAATGCCCTATCGAATAAATTAGAGCATGGAGATCTAAAGTAATTTCCAACTTTAGACCCGTAGAACTCTAATCAATTCATGGTTACTCATGTGGTGAAGAGGTCTAGGAAACTAGGCTATTGGCTCGCAGATGTTGGTCCAACTGAAGTTGTAGTGGGGGTGGTTGTCTGGAGCTTGATCGTACTATCATATATATGGCATCATCGCTAACTTCTCGGGTTTGAATGTCCAAAGGCTGTGGTTCGCGAATAACATACATTATTCATTTGAAACAAAGTAAGCCTTGATGCGGGAAGTATACGTAACCCATTGGAGCATATGCATTATCACATTCAAGTTTGAGAAGGCAGAAACACATACGACAATCGTACCATCAAGCTCCAAGACAGCTACTACCATTACACATTCCCTTGGACCATCGCCACTAACTTGATTTTCAATATTGTTGAACCACAAAAGAAGAAATGAACAAAGTATGCCTTGATGCAGGAAGTATACGTAACCCATTGGAGCATATGCATCATTACATTCAAGTTTCAGAAGGCAGAAACACATACGACAATAGTACCATCAAGCTCCAAAACAGCTACCACCATTGCACCTTCCCTTGGACCATTGCCACTAACTTTATTTTCAAAATCGTTGCACCTCTAAAGTGGAGATGAACATGATGACTGACACGTTCTTAAGTCTTGTCGATTATATTATAACTCAATTATCCAAAGCGGGAACCATTTATGCTTTATTTCACCTGACAAATTGAATTTTTAACCACAAAAGGGTTTTATGCCAAAACATTTTGCTAAAATAGCTCACCGCATATGATGTCAAAAATAATGAATAGACTTATAATCCCCTTATTGCACATGGTAAAATTATTTTCACCATCTCCTTGATGGTGGCACTGGAGGTGAAGAGAGAAACAACAATGTAATTCCGCTCTCTCCAATGCCAATACTCTTACGTTGCCACTTCATAGTCATATCTCACATAAAATAGAAAACCTTCTATTTACATTTATAGATGATACTGCGTTTCCCACTTTCAACATTTTTCTTCGATAACCAATTCCAACTATTTATAAACACAATATTGGGCTACTCTTTAATTTTCAACAATAACAATGGAACTTCGTTACAACCACAACATGTTGTCCCAAAACTCCAATTACAATTCATCCTCTATGTGTTGTCTTTGTCGGTTTCTCTCTTGAACTTTATTATATGCATGAAGAGGTGAAGAAGCATTTTATTGTGTGCTAATTGGAGATTACAATCAAAAGTTTTTTAAGTGAGTGTAATCCCCGGAAAACATGCAATAAAATGATTCTCTCTTCCTGAAAATGCTATTGATAAAAAAAGGCTCTTGGCTTGCTGATGTTGGTCCAACGAAGTTGGAGTGGAGGTGGCTGTGTGGAGCTTAATCGTACTTAAAACATAATTTAGAGTGTCACTTTATTTGCTTAGTAGTACTTAAATAGAAGTTGGAGGCATTCATTAAAAAAAAGAAAATAAGCAATAACAATAAAAGAAAAGAAATGCAAAAAACATAAGAGGGACCGCAGCAATAACAAAAACAGTAATATCATCCACCACGATGATAAATATCATAATCATCATCTCAACAAACCTAAAACAATTCTAAAAAATAAATAAATACATAAAGCATATCAATAAGAAAGGACGAAAAAAATGCTAAGGAGGTTACCCTAATCGCATGCCATAGATCTAAATCACCATTATACATAACAACAACAACATTAAGGATGAAACCCATTTGAACTATTTTATTTAAACAAAGCAAATATCTAAGCATAAATGGAAATGAAAAAAAAAATATTAGAAAAAACAGTACAATAATTGCATGTTGTAGATTGAAAGCTGTTTTCTTTGGTAAATCACCTATCTTAAGTTTTTAATAACAATAACAAGATTTGTGATATCAAAAACAATGACAAGATGGTGATGATGGTGGTGGTGGTAATAAATATCTCATAATCTTAACTATTTTATTAGACATGGTAAATATCAAAACAAAGAAAATCAGTAAATTAATTGCGCGTTGTAGATCTAAAGCTTCTTCTTCTTTTATTTTGGGCAGATCATAAATTTTCTAACTAAAGGAAAAAAAAAAAGAAAAGAAAAGAAAAAAGGAATAACCTACTGCGTGCTTGAAATTTTAAACATCTTTCAACATTGGCTCATGAAGAAGACTGTAGATATAATGCCTAGAGTGTGCATCTTATCATCAGATACACTTGCATGCCTGCTTTGGATGGGTCTTTCTCGGGGATAGACCTGACAACTCTTCATTGGCTTCAAGCATGGGAAGGCTGGGACTTGGTTCAGGTGACATAACACCACCTTGGTTGGAAGGATTTATAGATCTTGCAATGGAATATGACAAGAAAAAGATAGAGACAAATTTTTTAAGTTACTAAATATAGATTATATAGGTAGGCCAAGTTCACTGAAGATAGCTGGCGGTTGGACTGGTCAGTTCAGTAAGAATCAATGGATAGTTTGGTCTAATCAAACCATTCATATGGTAAAAAAAAAAAAAAAAAAGGTCATGAGCTTTAAATCTACCCCAAACAAGAGGCTGGATTAATGGCATGACCCGTGCATTGACCGATTTTGATCTAATATATTTCTAAAGTTGTTTTACCTTTTTCTTATTATGATGCCCAACCCAAACTATTTCAAATTGATGGTTATTTCGGCTTGGACTGAACCATGAGCTCGAGATGATTGCCTAATTTATGTCTATGATTATGGTTAACGACAACTAACGACAAAAAAAGAAGTTATTAACATTTTAATGCATTAGGCTTTTAATAATAACGACAGGATCACTTCTAACACCGTGATTAGCAGAGTGATAAGGCAACTTTGATAGCGGCCTAAATCCATCTATCGTTTCTTAAATGACTTAATTGATGGTTATTGTCGGAGGTATTTGACTTGACTCTTAACAGTTTTTTAAAATATCGATGCACCCACGCCGAATCAAAATGCTTAAAACTGTTTTAGTTGGTCTTTAGTTGATCAAATTGAGTTTTAGGACCTATAAGTGGAGGCCCAACCTCCATCCAACTTGTTGATTAAACTAGTCATATACATCAACCTACCATAGAGCAAGTTGACGCAGCAAGGGTATAAAACTATAAATCCATCAATCGATATTTAAAAACAGTTTTAGTAATAGTCTCAGATGTCTAGGGTATTCGACTTGGTGTTAAAAATTATAATACAAAGTTTGGGCTTCCTTATGTCTAACCCATGTAAATGTGAGTGGTAATTGATTGATCCACAGTAGACCCTTTAACCATGCTTGTAAAGGTCAAGAAATGCTTTGGAGTATAACAAGTGAAGAAGATAAAAGCAAATTAATTATAACCAGTGAAGAAGATAGAAGATATTTTAATTGAGTTACTAAATATAGATTGTACAGATTAGACAAATTAATTAAGATAGAGGCAAATTAATTGAAATATTACTAAATATAGATTGTACAGATTGGACAAAGATTAGACAAATTAATTAAGTTACTAAATATAGGTTGTACAAGCATATATTTTTTGATAGGTAGATGTACATATTAGGATCCCTGAAAAAAGTCACTTTCTCATGTACAGCAACAAATCAAACCTAATAAGTGCACTAGAGCAAACTTGGTTCGAAGAACCTATGCTTCAGCCTATTAGGACCCAATCAAACCATTCACGTGGTAAAGAGAATAGCCATGAGCTTCGAATCCAATCCAAATGGGCGGCTGGATACAAAATGACCCAACAACATTACCAATTTTGAATTGATATATTTCTAAAGTTGTTTTATCATATATATTTTTTATATCATCATAATTTAGTTGATCTATTTCAAATTAAAGGTTAAATAGGTTTGGACTCGAATCGACCTCTGTAGATGTTTAACTTTTTTTTTTTTTTTTGTTGAAAGAAAGATGTTTAACAAATTTATGTTGACTATTACGACAATTGAGAAGACAACAACAACATGATCGCTTCCAACGTCTTGATTATCATACTAATAAGACAATTATTGATATCATCGGAAATCCATGGGTCGTTTATGTAAATGACTTGGGTAATGGTTATGGTTATGGTTGTGGTTATGTAAGATGTTGGACTTGAACCTCCAAGTTATTAATCCAACTCGATGCTCCTCCACCTCCACCGAGTCAAAAGGTCAAAACTATATAGAGATCAACACACGAGTCAAATCGAGTCATTGTAGATTAGGTTGAGATTTAAGACCTATAAGTTGAGGCTAAACCTGCTCGATAGGGATGTACATCAACCAATGTCCGAAAAATAGTTTAAGTAACAGATTGAGATGTATGAGGTATTTCATTCCTGAAAATTGATAAACAAAGTCGAGGCTTGTTTATATCTTAACCAATTCAGAAGATTAAAAATAATGCATGGGTGGACAAATGAGTAAAATCGGATTGAAACAAGGTTGGTTCAGATGTAGATTCTATAAGTTAAGGCCCAATCAACACTCAGCCCATTTATTAAACTAGTCAAATATCTTAATCCACACCTAAAGTAGGTCAAGCCAACCCAATCATCTAACCCATTTGTTAGTGTCTACACACATCTCTCTCTCTCTCTCTCTCTCTCTCTCTCTCTCTCTCTCTCACACACACACACACATTAATGTTGGTGCATCCACTTTTAAAAAATACGTGAAAAAGGAATTAGGCCGGTTAATCCATATCCATCCCATGTAAATGTGATTCTTTTAATTTACAATGTGCAGGTAATTATCTGCAGGCCCATAGGAATATCATATCCAACCCATGTAAATTTCATATTGAGATTATTAAATGCGACTAATATTTTAGATTAAGAATGTGTCTGATTTAGATTGTAATTATTATTCGCATCTAAAGTTGATTCCTGTAATTATAGGGATGATATTGGTGTGGGTTTAGCACGGGTAGGGTAAACACAAACTTGCATCAACTTACATGTTCATATCCTCGTACTTGCATTTGGCTTGCGGCATGATTTATGATATGAAATACCAAACTTGCCTAAGAAGAGTATATGTTGGTTTAGCTGCTGCCACCTACCTTTTTGGTGTGAGATGTTTAACAAATATATTCTAATATGTAATCCAACCCATTAAGCACCAATATTGTTGCAATATTAAGTCAATTTTCTGCAGGTAATATCTCTCTCTCTCTCTCATACCTTAATATATTAATACTGGTGTGTCCACTCTTTAAAATATGTTAAACAAAACTTTTTTTATAAAGGAATTAGGGGGCTCACATAAGTGCAATAAATTAAATCTATAGATACGAGCTTTTTTCACATACTGCTCAAAATCTACAAACATTTAAAATAACCAACTTCAATAATAAGGTGAACCATTTGGATTACTAATATAAGGCCTAAGGGAATGAGAAAAAAAAATTAAAGGTGGTTGATTGACCCCCCAAGAATGAAATCACCATGTAAGAAGTTACTGACATCCCTTTTTTTTTGTCCTTGCAAGAAGGGCATTAATCACGTTCACATTGTCATACTATGTCTTATTTATCATTTTCTTTTCCTATTTATAAATGATTGCAAATTAACGTGGTAATGTGTGATCCTTATGCACCTGAATGGGGGGCGTTCATGGGCCAGGTTGGGCTAAGGTATTTCCAAGCCGGGCCAAGTTTAGAAACATTGGCCCAGGCCGATCCAAGCCCGACACGGGCCGTAAAAGTTAGGCCTGAGCCTACCCATGTTATCAATTGGGCTGGCCCGATAGGGTTTTTTTTTATCACTTTTATGGGCATTTGAGCAGTTGTTTGGGCTAATTAAATTAAATTACATGCATTCCTTAAACGAGCCGAATTGACTTTAGGCTTTCTATCACTTAGTCCTAGCCCCCGCCCAATTAATAAACGGGCCCTAATTACATATCCAAGCATGGCTCAAAATGGGGTGGGCCAGCCCATGAACCCTACTACACATGTTAATAACTACAAACAAACTATTATGGTATCCCAATTAAGTTAATACCTACGCGTCAGGGGGAGACGGGTAAATCCCCTATGGCCCTATTGTGGTAGCGCAATTTTAAATCCTCAACCTCTCAAATCAAATCGCGGACGTAAGCCAACTGAGCTACGTCTCCGGATTCTTGCAGGTGAGGTGCAAGAACTTGTTGACATTGTCAATTTAATAAACCCTTTAAAGTAAATGACAGGGTTCCTTTTGAAATTTTTATTTTTCCTAATTACTAATAAGTCCTTCGATAGCAACCTCTGGATATAAAACCCGTCGGATCCTTTTGTCATTCTTCACCCTTTACTCTCTTTCTTCCCTCTATGCTCCCTTTCAAACCCTAACCCTAAAATATCATCAGACACCCACTCCACTCGATCGCCTCTTTGCCCACCAATCTATCGATCAGGTACACCTCTCGATCTCCCTTACTTTGCTCTTTCTTCTTTGATCATTCATGTCTGTTAATGGGGTTGCATCTCATACGTTAGCGTTTGTTTTTGCCGCTCTTCGGTTTTGCAAACGTTTGATATCAAAAGGCTCACATTCTTCCAAATCTGTTCATGGGTTTTCTTCATCTTTGTAATGTTAATCTTCCCAGTTTCGCTGTTTATGGAAATCATCGCATGCCCCAATGATTGATTTCTATCATCCATCTTTATACAAAATGCCTTTTTTTTTTGGATGGGTGGGTGTGGGGATGATTGATTGGGCTATTGCTAGGATGGATTTATGGGTGTTATTCATCTTGTGATCTATCTCTGTCATGGGTTGAGTGAATGATATGATTGCATGGACAATGTCTATTTGGAAACCTCATCTGATGATGGGTTTATTTAATTTCAATAGTAATGAAGTTTCTGGGTGAGGAATATGGAAGCAGGAATGTGGAGGAGTAGGGCTGTAAGAAACTGGGGGGCGGGGATGTTATTATGGGATTTCTTGGGTTTAGGATTTTAGTGATGCTAATGATGCCGAGCTTTCTTGCATTGCTGGTGATTGTTGTGTGAGTTTTGTGGATTGGATGTTATTAGTGCTAATAATTGTGGGTGATTCTGTTTCAGCTATCAATTGGACCTTGGCAATTAGCTGATTATAAGGAGGAAATTTGGTTTATTGCCTCTATGTCTGGTTGTGCGTTTAGAGGCATCCTTTAAAAAGTGAATGGGATGGTAGATGCTTTGGCTAAACATGGGGCATTTCACATTGGTATTTTGTATGCTGCTGTCATTTTTCAGGAATAGATTTTTCTACCCCTTAAAAAAGAAGGGCAAAGAATCAAAGTTTCTTCCTTTTTTTTTTTTTTTAAATCTTCTGTTTATACTGTCAATAATATTTCATATCAAAACCCTTCATATTCTCTTCACAATACTCTTTTGTTTTAATTATGTTTTTTTTAATTTTAATATTGAAACCAAGGAGCAAGCATGTTTCTTTCTTTTTCCTGCTTATGATTTTTTTCTCATGGTCAAGATATCCTCCTTTTATTTTCCTGTGAAAATCCTCTCTCTCTCATATGCCTCACCCAATTCTCCTTTATTGTCATGATATGGTGAAATATCTCAGGGACTGTTGTATTACATTACACTTTTTCTACGTTTCCAATGAAGATCTGTTAACTAGTGTTTACTTTCACTCTGCATGATAATGTAATATTTATTTATTTTTGATAATTAGTTGCCTTCACCTTCAAATTAATGCGTCATTTTTCTAATGGCTACAAAAAGCTTTGATTGAAGATGAAGGTGGGGGAACAAAGCATTTCACACTTTATTGAGATGGGAGTTGATTGGAATTTGGTGTCAGAGGGTGGCCAAGAAGCTCAATGGTGTATAGCCTGACTTTACAAGTTATGAGAGCATGACACAAAAGATCTATTATTGTAACTATGCACACACATATTTTACAGCCATGGTAAATGTGGTAACATGTACAAGACCCAAACGGACAATTAAAACCTCTTTGTCAATAGGCATAGCCTCTGTAACAAATTGATCAGGCAATTTTAACTTTTGATTAGTTGGCATTTTTTCATTGAATTTGGTAGCAAGTGCTTCATCAGTAATTGCTGTACACTAGAAAGTTACTGCTGGTGGAGGTTCCATGACCTTCTATATATAAGAATGAAGCCACTTCTCTTGCACAGTTTCTATTGTCACCACCGTCAATATGTCAGCAACAATAAGACCAAGTCCTCATCCCATCAATCTGGGTTCGGCTTAAGAAGTTCTACTAGTGAACCCTATTATTATTATTTTCCCACTCTGTTAAAAGAGAAAAAGTTCAATGCTATATATATATATATATTTTTTTTTTCATGCTTATCCTTTTATGATCATTATCAGGTTGCCAACAGGTTATAATAATAATAATAATAAACACTGTCAGTGATTCCAAATCCAATTGTCAAATGGCTTCAAAAGAATGTACTCTTTATTTCAGACCAGCCATACTTAATGAAAATTTGAATATCAGTCTCCACCTAATTCCTTTGAAAGAGCGATGTATGTAAAACCCAATTGCTTTTTCTCTTGACAACGATTAACTGTTCTCCCTCTATCTCCCACAAGGGAAGCTTGTTGTCGGTTTTTCTGTTATTGATAACACAGTCTTCCAATATTATGGTCACATGAGTTTTGAGTTTGCTAAATGCTACAAGAAAATTAGGCAGGATGTGATTGATGCCTGTCCATGTAGCCCATTTCATTATCTGTCTAATATGCACCCCCAGATCCAGCCCACATGTTGAAATTTGGGGCTAGACTCAGCCTAAGCCCATTTGTAATTTTTTAGGTTGGCACAATCCACTCGGGCCTTTAAACATTAATTGGGGAAGGCCATCTAGTTTGGCTATCAGCCCAGGAATCCGACCTGGACTCACCCCATTGCCTAGAGCCCAAATCCATTTTAATGGTGCTTAGGCTTGTCTGGCGATTATGTCACTAACAGCCCTAGATGAAGTTATCTACAGAATCGCCTTCAATTTCGCCATTATAAGAAGACATAGTGGTTCTTTTGTCATTTTCATATTATTATTTTGTGATCTTGATGAATAATTTTTATTTAAAGGTGATGCAGGCGTGACTTGGTACTTTGTTTTGATATGGCAAAAAAACCAGTTCCAGAAATAGATGATGAACTTTTTGATGAAGTTTATGGAAAAGAATATACAGGTCCACCTGGTTTGACGGCCAACAATGAGAGATCAAACTCAAACAAAAGGCCTAATCCAAATGCCAATGCTAATGCTGAGTCTGATGAGGAAGATGAGCCTCATGACCCAAATGCTGTCCCAACTGATTTTACAAGCAGGGAAGCCAAGGCATGGGTGGCAAGAGCTAAGGCTACTGAAAGGAACTGGAAAAAAAGGAAGGAAGAAGAGATGATCTGCAAAATATGTGGAGAATCTGGTCATTTCACTCAGGTTTGGTTGTTTTCTTGTTGCCACTTGATGCCTTGCATGATGGAGGATTGTGTTTTTTACCTTTTTTTTTTCAAATTTTCTCATGTAGATATTACTGTACTCACAAATAATTTCCCAGAAAAACTTCCACTTAGGGGCCTCAACATTTTAAATCTTTGTAATTGTCTAAAGTGTATATTTGGGTTTGATGTAAATATGAAATTTACTATTCTTGGAATTGCCCCCATATTTTTGTGAGAAGAAAACAGCTCTTTTTTAACAAATAGCTAGTTGTTAATTAACATTTTGTTCTTCAGCTGGGTCAGACTTTAGTTTAGCAAGATATGTGATCCTTGTTATGATGCTGGACTTCATCTGAGCACTTCCATTAGTTCTCTCTGAGATCAATTATTTTAAACCTGCACTTGATATTAGATGTACTTGTGTGCTTTCAAAGGTCAATTACTCATTTACTATATTGCCTGTTTGTGTTTGGCAGTTCATTGCCCTTAATGGCACCACATTGTGTTTTCTTACAAATTGTCACAAAGAAACAGTAAACTGAAAGAAAATGGTTTCTAGAGCCCCCAAAAAGGAAAGGGAAAAGATGACTACTAAGTTCTAATCCTTAATCCCTAATGTTAGCGGATGATTTTAAGCACACTGTGGGAACTTGCATTCATCATCACCATCAAAGCCTTGTCCCAACTATGTTGGGGTCGGCCACGTGAAATCTGTTTCTCCATTCCCATCTATGTTGGGAACTTGCATTGTATATTTATAATCATAAGACTTGGTTTTGGTTATGCTTGGGAATTTCGGGGTGCTTAGCTGTATTTTCGATTAAACCCTGCTAGATGTATGATTCTCATTTCTTTTTGAATTGGATCCTGCTACATATTTTCCTTTTATTTCCTTGTTAGTTCTCTTTGCTTGTTTTTTCTTTTATGTTTTTTTCTATTCAATCATTTAATGTAGGTTTTTTCATGTGGATGTGTCACTTTCTGCATCGTCAGGGTTGTCCATCTACCCTTGGAGCAAGTCGTAAGTCCCAAGATCTTTTCCAAAGGGTTCCTGCTAGAGATAAGCATATTAGAGCGCTTTTCACAGAAAAAGTGATCAATAGGATTGAAAAGGACGCTGGTTGCAAAATCAAAATGGATGAGAAATTTATAATTGTCAGTGGAAAAGATAATTCTTGCTTGACAAAAGGCCTTGATGCTGTGCACAAAGTGATTCAGGATGAGGGTAAGACACAGGATTCTTCTACTTCTCACCGTGCCCGTTCGAGATCGCCCGACAGAAGTCCTGCTGGCCCTCAGTTGAGACGTTCTGAATCTCACAGGTCTAATCCTAGCCCTAGAAAGGCACCGCATGTCCAACCAAAATTCACTAAATCTGACAGGGTTGTAGAGGATCGTTTGCGTGAGGATCTAAAGCACATGTCTAGGAGGTCACCACAAGGTAGGGACAACATACAATATCTTTACGGCACTCACATAATACTGGTAAACCCAGTCTTGGAACTCGGTGGAATATTTTTAATTTCTGTACACTTGAGTTATTCCCTTTTTCCCTTTGTCTATGGGTATATAATATTTTGTCCTGTTGCATATAATTTTTTTGCAGCAAGAGGTAAGTTCAAGCATTATCTCTTCGAATGTGAAGTAATTTTGAGCATGGTTCTGAAATCAGTCAGATTGTCTCCAATACGAAATTATTTACTGAAAGTATATCCAGAGTTGTAAGCATTGGATGGCTTCACCATTTCAGTATTCTGTCTGCCATTATTGCTCGTTTGAATATAAGATAGAATCTTGATAAAGCTACCTTTATGTTAGAAATCTGGAAACAAAGTGAGATTTCGCCTAACATGCATTCTGCATTTCATGAAGCTTATGGTAATGATGGAGCTAGAGGCCGTTCAAGTCATTCCAAATCTCCCCAACGCCCCACTTTTACTGGTGATGCTTATAGATCATATGATAGCCATATCCAGAACGTTGGGGTGCAGAAACCTGATGGTTGGGATATTGAGAGGCATGGGGCAGACATCCATTCTGGCCGGAAGTTTGATTACCCTGCTTATCCTCAAAGATTGGAAGAATTAGAAATGGAATTTAAGAGGGAGGCCATGGAGTTTGGAAGAATCCGTGACAAGGAAGAAGATGAAGAAAATTACAAGCATCGTGAGGTATGGCTTCTATTTACAAACATTGTTTTAAGGCAGAACAATTTTTTCTTTATAATCCACTTATATATGTATATTAATTTTAGATGTACATTACATTGAACTATGGCATTTACATTAAAGTGCTTGACTTTGTGAAATTTACACCAGAATGGCTGATAAACTTTACAAAACATTTTAGAGACCTGTAATGGATATGGAATGTAAGGCAATCAATAAGGCTCCCCTTTGCCGTTGGAGCATGCCAATTTCACTTACAGCTGATTATATTACAACGGGCTACTCTTTTCAAGTTTTTCTGATGGAGTTAATGCAAATCTTTCTCAAGTTCATGCTAGGCTGAAAAATCAACAGTATATTTAAAATAGATGACTGATTTAGATGAGTTTGATGAATCGGCTGATAAACTCGACAACGAATTTTAGAGCCTTTGGCTGCTGTCTTTAAAGCAATTACAGAACTACAAGGTGATGTGGTTGGTCATGGGTGTCATTAGTCATTACTGCCTACAAGTTCCTTGCAAGTACATGAAATGATAAAAACGCATGCCTCAAGGTATCACAATAAGCTGTTTTCTTAGTTAGAATGTGGGGGTTTTTATAATCGATTTTGGGAGTGTGTGGATCAGAGTATTGTACAGCCTTTTATCTTCTGCATTGGGTAAAATTATCTGTTGTTGGGAATGTTATTATCTAATTAAACTATCAAATCTAAATGCAAAGACTGCCACAATGAGTGCCCATCTTAACATTCTTCTTCCTACGTCTCTCTCTCTCTCAAGTTCTTCCTACAGCTCTTTCATATAAGTGGGGTCATGATTGGATCATGGAGACGGTTGATCTGATTGTTGCCACTTTAGCTGTTGAAATCCAAAAAAGATTCTGTATAGGATGATACTGGATGTTGAAAGTGTTTTCTTTCCAAATCGGTGCTGTATTTTTTAATATGGCAAAATAGTCAAATATGTAATATTATGGGACATGCTTTATGGTGTGACTTACTGTATTTTATTAGTCCTGGATCATTGAGCAAGGCCCTATCATATCCACTGGCACACGAGCATACGGTTCGCATTTTTAATCCTCTGTACCCTATAATTCCTTTTTCCAACAATAATTCAGTAGTATTTTTTAATCATTCTCTCTATGTCGGCCTTATTATTTTTGCCATTTTGTTAAGTATGACTAGAGTTTTGTTTGATTGCTGTGATTTTGAGGCCAGCAATCGATACATTGTAGCAATAACAAGTACATCTTGGTTGCTTCATTGAATCTTGATTGCCATGAATTGAGCCAAATAAATTCTTGCAAATTCTAACTGTCTATGGCGATTCAGACCATCAGAGAATTGAGGGAGTCCTACATGAAGAAACTGGCCATACTAAGGGGCATGCAAGCAAAACAGTGGGAAGAGTTTCTTCAACTTGATATTCAAAGGCAGCAGCGGGCTCGGCAGCATATGTCTGCCTCAAGCTATAATACTTATAACCATCCCAGCTATTCTGATTATGACCAATCATCTGGGAATCCTCACTACGGTGGAACTAATTTGCCAGTGGATTCACGGAGCAGATACCCATATTCTGATAATTATTCTGCTTCTAGGCCTCATGACACATACGGAGAGTTTCCACGTCAAAGACATGAAGATTTTGGAAAGACTTATAATCGTTACTGATTCCGTGTTTCGGAGGGTACTATGGTGAGTCATCTGTACCATATTTGCTCTAATATAGGACTCCAGATTCAGTTTTGTTCTTTATTCAGATTGTATTCTCCCTCTACCTTTCTCCACTGTTTGAAGGGGCTCCAAGCAGTGGATTTTTTTTTTAATTATTATTATTAGAGTGAGTGAACTGCCCTCTACATTCTAGCAATACCTTTGCGAATGTTAGCACATGCAAGCATGCGGGCTTGGGGGTTCATAGGCGGTTTGTTGCATACGGATGAGAACCCTGATGGGTTTTGGGAGTTTTTCATTATTGCGGTTTGTGAATAAATTTTGTCCAAAATTTTCAGGGATCAATTTGCAAATGTTGGTGGTACCAAGTTATCGGAATTGCGGGAAATTTAGGTAAGTATGTAGTAATGTTTTGGACATATGGATCTTCAACTTGTGGAACACCTGAGAAGGTGACATCGTTAAACATTCCAAGCAAACAGAACATTAAAGTTTGTTTTGTGTTTTGGATTATCACTATAGATGATTTCTCTGAATTGGGCAAAATATGATTTTGGATGTGCCTACTTTGCTAGTATCGTGTGTCAGTTTGTGTGGCCTGATGCATCTTGTAGATCAACTGGCAAAAAAGGTTGTGGGATGCTTGATAGGTAAGTGGTGAGTACCTAGTTTTTCTTCTTTTCATGATATGGTTGTGGACATGTGGAGGTTACAAACGTCACAAATAACAATAATGCTTTCAGCCACTTGGAAGACATGTTTTGTGTGATTTAGACCATTATGATGATTATGTGATTTGGACCATCATGATAGTTGCTTGTGTCAAAGAATGGTTGGATTTGGATCAATCTCTGTCTCTCTCTGAGACAGGTGTTGGGATTGTTGCAATAAAATGAATCAGCATGAGGTAGTCTTTGTTCTGTTTCCAGAAGCATAGTAGATTTTGGGCAACCAAATGGAAGGTAAATGATTTGACTTAAATATAATTTGCATGAAATCATAGCTGCAAACTCAATTCTGACCTGATTGTGAAAAGGCTGGCAAGTTGTTGTTCTACCTTCATTTCAAGTTAGCTCTGACCATGGTCTGATCTGGCTTTTTGACGGAGTGAAATTAATGGTGTGTTGTTTTGATTGCATCCATCAGGGTATTTGTTCTTGTTTAATTCATTGTTGGACAATTTTCTTTAATTGATCTTGGGCACAGTACACTTGGTTGGAGGGTATTTCCATATTGTGTCAAATGTATGAAGCATGATCCTTCCATGTCATGGCACTACCCGCCAGTACGATCAGGGAAGGTTAAATTGTGAATTCATGAATGTATCCAAATGGGTGCTGACTTTCATGTACTTTTGAACTTTTACCATGATGTGCAGTGAAATGATTATATAGATTGTGGAGTGCAAAGTGGGTTTTGGGTGGGAAAGTGGAACTAACGGAGCTAACTGTAAGCAGATGGGATAGGATGAGTCCTATAGAGGCTGTTTTGGGACATCTACTGGTTGTTTTACTAGCAGTGTTGCTACGCATGTTCTACTGTGAATAGAGTGTGTGTAGGTGTGGATGGCCGGGGTTTGTTGTTGTAGGCCCCATTAGCTAGTTCTTTCAATAAGGTCCATGGGCATATGGCCACAAAAGTCAGATTTATTATATAGTTAAATAAAAGTGCAGCCTGTTGAGCTGTGTTTATATAGAAGGAGATTATTAAAGGCCAGATACCGATGAGTAAGATGGACATGGCTCATGGGATGAAAAATCATACAGGTTCTATTATGATTGAGAGGGGAGGGTCTTCCAGCCGCGCTAAAGTTAGCACTGGTGCTCCTAAACATGTGGTGGAGCCCACCTTATGATCAGTCTGACTGGACCATAAAATGAAAATGGGGATCGCCCGCCCTATGGTCACGGTTCTTGGGGTTTGGCACCTATCTGAACTGGACTGTTGGATCGAGCGAGCGAATGTACATGGTAGATACTTGTTGGTTGTTGATTAATTGGGGCGCTGATGATGATCTCATCCTTTGTGTAATAGCTGGGGCTCGAGGTGGGCCCCACAAGAGGCGGTGTGAGAGAGAGTGCTCGAGGCTCCATATTTTTTTGAAAAATATACAAGTCAACCCGGCTTTTTTTTTATTTTTTATTTTATATCGTTTTGAAGCGGTAACAAAATTTTTATTAAAGGAAAAGGAGGCAGCACAGCACACCAAGCAGAGGAGCAGATGAAGGGGGAAAGTCCATAGATGCACCAGCCCAACCCCCACCCACTCAAAGAATCGACTTCTTGCTTGGCTGACGTATCTGTCATGGGATTAGCAGATCTAAACGCATGGTGGAAGGTGACGTTATTGTTGGCCGATAACTCCCTAATTTCATTAAAGTGAATTTTGAGATTTTTAGGGATTGACCTTACCTTAGAAGGATCACTTTTCATAAGAGCTTCAGTTTCATTGGAATTCCACGCACAATAACATTCTTGGAAAATATAAGGAGCACTTCACCCTTGTGAAGTGTATACGAATGGGGTCATCTTCTCTCCTAAGAGTGTCACACCATGCAAACTTCCCAAGAAAGAGTATTGTCGAAGCTAAGCTTGGCCTGCTCCTTTGTAATTAAAGCTCATTTTGCAATACTAAAAGCGACTTTAAAAGTAAAACTTGTTGTCAAAGAACTCATAAGGATTTTATTATTTCTTTTCTAGTTTCTTCACTTTTATTTATTATTCGCTTTGGAGAGCCTTGTGGGAAAACAAATATGATGACTATTTTTATTTTTTTTATTAAACCCTACAAGGACCTGAACCATTATCTTTAACCAGCGGAGCTGTAGTTAGGAATTTTTGGTCAATGTAGTCCATTGTCGCAAACTTGGGTAGTGTTTGTGTGGGTGCTTGAGGAAGGAAGAGGTAAATAAGGGGAAAAAGGGATGCAATGGAGTGTAGCTAGGGTGGCAATCGGTCGGGCAAAGTTTGGGTTGGTATAGGTTACTGGAAACATTTTCAGGCTTGACGTGTACTAAACTTACTAGTTTGGTTGAAAAACCTAATGTAGGATTTGGGTTTGGGTTATATTGGTAGGTCATAGTACAATTCGTGGGATTGGTTAATAAATGTTAATCTAATTCCTCCATTGTGGGGGGTATGTTCGGGGTTGGATTGATGTGCGGAGGGTGTGTTTGGCAATTAACTAGTTAAAGTAAAGTAAAGTGAATCCACACAAGAAATGACAAGGGGTCATATAAAAGTACACAATTTTAAAATTTCTTTCGAATTTTTAAAAAAAAGTCAAAATAGCAACCTTCATTCTCCACTAAAAGACAAAAACACTCTACTCTTCTATATAAAAAGTAAAAAATATTTCATCCGAAACAACTAAAAACAAAACACCATCATAACCCCTCATATTTTATTCTCTCTTGATTTGATGTTTCACCTCATCATACTTTAATTCACCTTACATCCAAACGGGCCTACTAGTGGTTGGTTATATCATCTTCCAAGCATTCTAATTTATTTATTTATTTAACGATAAAATGTTGTAGTGTTAAAATAACAATTATAAAGCAGAGGTATTCAGTTTCTTGCAACTTTAGGACACGTTTGGTAACAAGCGAAGAATCCTTGATTTCACGGATTTAGACTTTCTTCATAAAGGATTAATGGGAGAGGGGATTCATTGCATTCTACGTTTGGCTAACATAGAGGAATCCGAGATGGTTCATTCAAACCCACGTTTGGTAAAAAGAAAGAAATCTGCGGTAAAAAATAAGAATAATAATAATGATAAACAAGTCCTAATTATCTCCATCTCAAATTCATTACCACAACCCTTCATATCTTATATCCCAAATCACCATCTCCAATTTAACCCACCTCATATCTTGAAATATGACAAACATAAACTTCTCAAATTTAGAAAAATATTTTTGAAGATTTTGACATAGTCTCCCTTGACGGGAGGGAGTTTCTATTTTTTTTCAACCTATTGGGTAACTGTTAATTAAATTCATATTCATATATATACTGCAGGCATTTGATCCTTCCTAAAACATTTTCTTTAGTACGTAGCTAGAACTCAAATTTTATTAAGATTCAGCAACACTAATCATCAGTATAATGAAAAATTAACCTAGCATTGGTTCTATCCTTAACTCCAAGTAAATTTTAGCGAGAAACTGCAGTTCACTTGAAACTTCACTAACCTAAGCAGTTTATAAGAACCCAAGCAGTTTATAAGTATTTGGAGCAGTCTTAAACAATTCCTGAAATTCTTCCTTAAACCATTTTTGATTAATTTTATTTTATATTTGTTAATTTGAATTGTTCCTAATACATCATAACCATTGCAAAAGAATGAACTGTTATGTCTTGTTTAAATTTAACAAAATTATTTTAAAATAGGCCTTTAATCAGTCAATACACATTCATATGAAACATTCTCATCCATGGTATATGTAATTTATCATAATCATTAGTCTATGTCAAAAGTGATAGATAATATATTTTTTATTAAAGGAAAGAGCATTCATTACAAAATAAACCCAACCCCACAAAATAATTGGTACAAAATGAAACCAACCCTACCATATTTGTAAATATAAAAACAACAACCTGTTTTTATTTTTATTTTTATTTTTTTAATGAGTCTTCTGAAGGTATTTGAGTGCTTCTGAAGCCAGTGACTCGGTCATAGATGGGATCTCTTGGTGCTAATGAAGTTGCTTCTGATACGACCATGGCGATTGTTGTGATAAATATCATTTTATGTCCAAGGAAAACTCTGTTTGTATCTGTTGTTACCAAATCAGCCAAATAGCCATCCGCGAGTCACAAACCTACATTTTCTCCTGTTTGAGAATCATTGGATAATTTTTTATTGCAAACAAAAAAAAAGGATATAGACTGATGTGAGAGAATAAAATGAGATAATGATTAATAGAACTGCCAAATGAGTCACCAGAGGAAAAAAAACACATTGAGGTTATGTGCACACACGGTCTATAGAAGAAAAGCAACTCTTCAACTGAATATGAAAGTTGGTACCTTCTTTATATCAAAATCAGATTGACTACAGCATGTAGGCCAGCTTCCATCATTGTAATCAGGCCAAAGTCCATCTCTCATGAAAGTCAAACAACATGAAGGAAATCCAATTTTAAAGTAGTACCAAATGACATCAAGATTTTAATAGATCAACACATGAATAAGAGCTTCCCTATAAAACTTCAATAAGACCATCTATTCAAAGAAAACAAAGAACAAAACCTTGACATGTGTGTGAGATTTCAGCTGCAACTAATATTTAATTTATTAGATGACAAGACTGTCATGTAGCTAGAAAGACATAACTTATTGAAAAGCCATTGTAAAAAGACCACAAACTCAAATGCCTAAATGCACAGACAAATAAGCCTTATCCATCAATCAATCTGCGGTGGGCTTATCATATCACTGCAGCATAGTCTAATCAACCACATCGTCATATATTTTGTTCTAACACGTAAGTCTTCAGAGATACAGGTATGATTCATGTAATTACTTTGATGATGATATTAGAACACATCAACGGTACAAACCCTCCAACAGACTTACTGAGCCAAACAACGTCAATTAAAGAAAAGGAAATTGACCCAATACAAGGAACCATGAGAACAAAAGGGGCAAGCTGGCAAAAATACAAATAGATCAAACCAACCCATGTAATTAAAGCAAAGTTAACAATGCAAACAAAGGAAGCATATAAAGTAACCAACAGTAAAGGGAAGGGTGAAATGTTGACATTGTAGAAAGACTAATGTCCCCATCTCAACTGTGATTCAACATTCAGTTCAAACGTTCCATCACACTCTATAACAAAAGAAAACAGTAAAGCAACCAATAAAACTCTTATGCAGATTCATGTCATGATGGCAAATAGGACATTAAAGGTAAACAATCTTCAAAGACCAGTCCATTTAGTGATTAGCTCAAATGCTTAGGCTACTTTCAAGCGTTATATGCCTTAGTATGACAAAACCATAACCTAACATGCATGGGTTATAATGCATTCTTTGGAGCAGAAATAAATCAGATGTATCAAATTAAATATAAATATAAATATAAATATAAACAAAAAGGTGCTGCCCATAAAGGGTTGGTAAAGAGAGTTTCCCTGTCCCTTGCTAATTATTGGTATAAAATTAATGGTCAAACAAGTAAAAAAAAATTAGCTAGGGCTTTGGTGAGCTAAGTGCTTGTACCCAATCAAAAGCTTAGCTTGGGTTTCAGTAAGTTTAGGTGCTTGTGCTTTCAAAAGTTATGTGGTTGTTTCCAACCAAGTGGTTATGCATTTGGGCCTCGTAATGCCTTCTTTAAAAAAAAAAAAAAATAAGGTAAAGGAAAAGGCTGACTGCATGTATCGACCGTGTAGGTTCTGACAATTTTGGCATACAAAGAATATGTAACTCTTAGGTAGAGAATATATATTGTTTACTTGTCATTCAAATTTATCCCTTTGTATAAAGAGCTCAATGAAGATTGTCCAACTGAGGTTGAGGTTGGGTTTCATACATGTCCAAAGCCAACCTTAACCTACTTTGACTTGATTTAGAACAAAGCCTTACTCAAATCCATCAAGTGCAAACACTAACCGATTCAAATGACACTAATTTATATTTTATAGTGCACTACTTTCAAATATAATACCAATCCTTTCTGAAGTGTGAAAAGAATATAGCTTTCAAGTACGTTAATTGACAAAGTAACCCCATATCCACATTAATCAAAATAATGTCTCCTTATATGACATTTGTGTGGTCCTCATATGGATGAAATCATACCCAGGTTTTAAAATGGATGTCGAACATTTCTATCTCGTAATATATCATTCATACTGAGGGAAGCGGGCATGAGGGTAGGCAGGTAGCAAGGAAAAGCAGCAGGAGGCAGGGAGGTGGAACTCTCGTTTTTGTATATGGGTCTAGATGGAAATAAACAAAACTAATTAATATGCACCAATTTAGAACTTAGACCAATCATTCCATACTGGACTACTAAACTTGCACCAAGTGGTTTCAATAAAATGGGCTTTGATTATGATGAAAAAATTAAAACAGTCAATACCAACGTTTCCATTCATGTAAGGTACACTCTGTACAAGTTTGTTATATTGTTAAGAAGACAACCAAAAAGCTTGAAAAGCATGAGATCAAATTCCAATGCTCCTCTCATCCATCTCAAAGAAGTTGATGAGGAGGGAAAAACTAAAACACAATCTGCATGTGACAACGGTTTTTATTAAATTTATCGGCCTTCATGATAAATCAAGCAACCTTTAGTAATGTCTTCAGCAGCAGTTAAAAGGTAATTTCACAAATAGACTCACTTGTTCTCCCCAAGAAACACATAACAACCTGAATGCACTTAATAGTTTAGACTTGACAATTGTGGAAGAGACTTACTCTTTAAGGTTTGGTGGATAACTTTTTGATTTGATCTTGATAGGAGGTCTCATTCCTTCTAAACAAATCATTTTGGTGACATCCTCTACAGACTTGGGATGAAAAGGTGGTGCTCCTTCAATCATCTGAACCCAGTTAAATTCGTGAAACCCAATGAATGGAATATATATCTCAACTCACCACCCAAAATGAAAATTCAAATAAAACAGAAGAAATTTCCAACGGTAAGAGACCATACCTCAATTGTGTACATTTTCACCAGTGTTAGACACAAGGCCGTATTAACATATAAAAGTGATAAACAAAGGAAAAAAAAAAAAAAAAGATATTCCAGCTTGTTCTTTTACAAATGAATTCCACATTCTTCCATTGCATTTGACTAACTAGAGAGAAAAATAAATAAATGGTATTTGTCAGAGTTACTACAAAAGCTAAATTGAATTGATCTCCTTCTCGATATAGTACACATTCTAAAAACATGTGATTGGGGTATATCCAAAAGGGTCAATTGATCTCTTGCAAGCACAGTTGTATCGGGCTTTCACCGCAAACACTGCTTCCAGAATTTGGTGGAACTTAAGGTATGTTTATGCAGAGCATTTTCTTGTAAAACGAACAATTGTTTCTACATTAATTAGAATACATTTTCAAAGGAAAAAAACCAACAAAAATGAGAAGACAGAGTGACCAAAGATAGGGAAAAAATAACACTGTAATGTAATGTAAAAGCTTCTAAGTAGTGACTGGCTCTGAAATAAGCTGATGACCAGGGCACATGAATATTTTGGAAAATGAAATGATAGAGAGCCCTTTTCCATTTGTTTAGACAAATAAATGAAATAAGGTTTTGGCCCATCCTAATTTATGAGGTAAGACTATAATGAAGTGCATATTTTTGCACATAAATTCCTAATCTTCAATTACCACAAAGATAAGAGGCAAGATGGAGGGAAAAAATGGCAGAAAATGAAAAATATCAAAATAACCCTAACCTGGATTGTGGCTGGGAACAAATTAACAGAAGAGAGAAGCCCTGTGGATTCCTACGGTGGGAGGAGGGTTGGAGTTTGTCAGTGGTGCTTGAATGCAGAATGAAGGAAGATGGATTATGTCGGTGGTGCTTGAATGCCGCTTAAAGGAAAATGGATTGTGGTCGATCGACTGTTCAATATCGATGGAGCCTCCAATAACAGCAGCAACAGACTCTAGAGCCTCCAATCGCTGTCGACAGACGGACAGGAGTGAGGGATCTGGCAACCTCCAATCGCAGTAGCAGCAAAAGAGGAGGGCACAAGCCTTCGAAGTCAAGAGAAAGAGGTTGGGTATCGAAAATGAATTTGGGTTGTTTTCTGCGCAGAAACTTGCTTTATATACCCTGCCTTTTGAAACCACGGATTTTAGGATATCCGATGGGGGGTGGTCGGACGCTTGAAAAGCATGATATTGCAGAAAGAGGACATCCCCTCTCCACGGTCCAAAAGGTTGCCAAACATGATCTTTCTCTGCTATCACAGAAAACCGCCGTGGATTTCGACTCACCGACGGTTGCCAAACGTGCCCTTAATATGCGGACGTGGGCTTGCGATTTCCTTCTTGAATGTGGGACTCCTAGAATACACTGAAAATCTTCTAGGAACAAATGTACAATAAATTTAAATAATTAATCCAAGGAAAGGCAACACTAGGAGTAGGAGCCATTTGGTAGCTTTAAAAAATAACCTCTTTTTTTTTTTTTTAAGCTTATTTACATGTTAGAGTAGTTGATAAATCTCGAATGACATTTTCTAATTTTAAAGATTTTCCATTGAAAAACATAAGTTAAGGGAGGCTATTTTTTTTTTTTGCTCAAGTGGATGAAGTTAGACAATGGGAAATTTATAAGTATATTTGGATGAAAATAACTGAATAAAAATACTCAAAATGTTGAGTTCTATAAAAACAATTCCTAAAAGTGGATTCCAATTAGCTCAAGAAATATAAGAGTTTTTATATAATTTTATCAAAATCAGTATAATTATAAAGTAATAAAACTAAAGCTCTTATTAATCGGATTAGATTTTCCAAAGAACCTTCCTTCCAACTTTCAAACGTACAAGAACCGAAGAGGATCCAATTATTTTGAGATTGCCTCTCAAAGTTGGTCTCTTACCTTTAGAACGTAACCGTATATGAAATGAGTCTGAATTCAGGTCAGGTCCAGACTTAAATAGAGAATGATATTAAAAATACATGAGTTTTAGAAGAGATTTTTAAAAATTAAGGTAATATGTTGGTTATTGAGTCCACGAGTTGGAACCAAGGTGAAATCAGAATCGAACTCATTTACTTATACTTATCGAGGCTTAAATAAATACTTAATCCTGATTTTTAACGGTCGGAACCTCCGACATAAATGGAGAATCGGATCCCCGTTTACATCCCAACTCATGCCCTAACCCTAGTTTCGTCTTTGGTCTTTGCCATGATGGTCATGGCGATTGCTGTGGGAGATCCGATCCTCACATCAACTCTTCTCATGGCGTCTTCTCCTTCTTCTAATCACATCTACTCCAGCAATTGCAGAGCAGAGAACCTTGCCTTCATCCAATTGAACAACACGAACAAGAAGAACTGCTTTCTCTCTATGCTGTAAGTAGTCTATATAAAAATCTCTCTCATCACCTGCTCATACTCATCAATTCACTCTATCTTCTTCTTCTTCTTCTTCTGCTGCTGCCTGATAAGCTCTTACTTTCTGATGCCAAGGCCTCTCTACCCAGAGTCTTCGTATGGAAGCAAGAAGAAGAGGAATTTTAGATTTAGAATCGCCGCAATTGCTTCGCACGGCTCATCTCGTATTCCAGTCCCTTCACGCCGAACGAAAGCCCTGAAACTGCATCCGGCATTGGTTCCGCATTTGGCTGCGTCAGCTATCCTCTTCATCAGTCTCGGTGCTCGGGCCTGTACATCCGGCCCTCGACTTCTCCCCTCGGCTCCGGCTGAGACGTGTCGATTGGTGCTCGAAAATGGTGGAGCCCCATCATCCGTGGAGACGGATTCAGGTCTTCTCTCGCCCTTCATTTTCAAAATTTGTTGGATTTTGATATTCCAACACACCCTTGGTTGTATTCTAGGCGCATGTTCATGTTCGGAAGCTGGATTTTGGTTCGTTAAATTCAAAGAAAATCTTGCATTGAGGCATTTCAAATGGTGCATTTTCACTATTACTTTGTTGCTAATTCTAGTATATCTAGAATTCCCAACTACATTCCAAACACAAAATTCGTGACAGTGTCAGTGGAGTTTTAAAAGTCCCAAAAGTTCAGCATTTCAAAAAATCCCACTAGCTAGTGAAATTTGCTTCTATATGGGGCCTTTCACCTTTGGGTCTGGTTGTTTGCATTAAAATAGATAGGAATTTAGTACTTAGTTAAAAATGGAGATAAAGGGTGAACTTGCAAAAAATGAGCATCAAATAACCTTTTCTTTTATGAAAATAGAATCAAAGGAAGATGGGAAATGAATACCTAGCATTTGGTCACTTAAAAAGAAAAAATCCTTTGTATTGAATTCCTATGTATTTTAATGCAAACAAACGGGCTAGCGTGTATGTAAAATAGAGTTGGGCATCTTCTCTTTCTAGTGTTGTGTGGGTTAGAATTTGTAATGTTATAAAAGACATTTTGTTTGCAGGAAGTCAGAGTACAGAAAACCTGGATGGTGTGGAAAGTGCAAGGGATAAAGAGCTTAAAGCTGCATTTGAGAAATGGAAGTCTAAGACATATGCATTGACAGTTCCTCTAAGAATTGTTGCTCTTCGCGGTTCCATCCCGCCTTCATGGACCAAGGTATTTTACCATCTTTTGCCAGACTTCTTAAGGTTTCTTAGAAAGATAGCTGCATTAAAATAAAATAAAAAAGCTCATAGCACAGGTGGAATGTGCTCGTTGTCATATTCATGAGGTTGCAGGTTCAAGTCATGTGACCGATGAAACAGAACAAAGGTTTAAAATATCTGCTTAGCTAGGAATAAGGTCATCAGACTCATACTGCAGGAGTATGTGAACATTTGTAGTCTTGCTGGTCATGAAGAAAGAAAATTGTAATATTGATATGTAATAATTAAAGTACTGCAAAAATGGAGTTTCCATTCTTTTGCTTCTATTCATTAAGTTTGAAAGTGCTTCAAACTTCTCTGCAGTGCTTCTCTAGCACATGCGAGGAAGCTGATTGTGCCCCATATTGGAAATGGAAGTAGTTTGACCATTTTGGTGGAACAGATGGTTCTGCTTTGATTCCATTGCTTCCACTAGGTTTTTTCTTTGGGGCAATCAGAAAATTACAAGCGCTAATTGTCAGTATTGAATTTAAGGTGGAGAAGTTGAGGAGTTGTGCCCTGCGTATGTTATGATTTTTCACTGCTAAAAAATGTACAGTGGACAATGATGCCCATATATGGAAGGACACCCCATGGGCATCATGGGGACACGAATTTTACATATAAAATGTGAAGTATCGGATACAGTTCCCGAAGTATCCGTGCATCATAGACAGTGGAATGAATAACATTCACTCTTTACCAAAATATTTAAGTTAGGATGCATTTAGATTCTACCTAGTGGCCTAAGTTTTTCGAGAAGAAGATAATTTTAATGTCTTTCTTCAGGGGAAAATGAATGCTTTTATTGCTTTACACTATGAGTCTGTTTGGATCAAATCTATTAGGTCGAATGCCATTGTGAAAAATGCTACATTTACTTTTGTTATATAGGACGATCTGATACTCATAGCGATTTTCCATATTTTGTAATAACATTCAGGAGTTTATTACTGTACAAGGGAAGAAGTTGAAGTTACAGTCAGAGTTCCGTGGAAGTCTTGAGGACATTATCTCCGATCTGTCCTTGACCTTGAATAAAGGTCGTCTTGAAGCCAAATCCACTATGGCAGCTGATATAGTAACTATTGGTGACTCTTGGCTTAATTTGGCCATTAGTAGAGGAATGATTGAACCTATTCGTGACGTGGAAGAACAGGATTGGTTTGGTGGTTTAGATGACAAATGGAAGGTAATAGAATAATGCATTTATTTTGTTGTTAATACTATTTGTTGGTTATACTTATTTTTTCGGATGGTATATACCCACAATGGGTATGGTTTAGCAGTTACCTCCATAAAATTGTAAGTGGATGAAGGTGCTGAGAAACAAGTATTCATTAAAAATAAAAAGGTAAGCCAGGTCAATTTTAGGGTATATCTAGTGCTTGCTTATATAGTGATATTGGTATTTAAGTTATTTATTCCTTCTGTAAGCATATGCTTTAGTTCTTGGTTCTGGGCTGTAGTACCATTAACATTTCTGCCAGGCTTATTTGCGCAGGAACAGTGAAGGGAAGTTAGATTCTGATGGGGACATATGGGGTGCTCCATATCGGTGGGGAAGCATGGTGATAGCATACAAGAAAAACAAATTTCGGAAGCATAATTTAGATCCAATTGAGGTAATTTATTGTTCTTGTGGAGTTACAAAATATTTCCTTTCCAACTCAAATTCTAAACTACAACAGTGATGGAAATTATTATGAAATCTTTTGATGGATGTTGACAACAATATCACCACATTATATTTCCCTCCTCTTTTTCATCATTTTGCTATATTTTTTGTTGTCATTTCCCTCTTTTCTTTTTTCTTTTTTTTTGGAAAATGGTACTGTATTATAGACCCAAAAAAAGAGAGGAAAAGAAACCTTTATAGTATAATAGATCTATACTAAAAAAAAAAAAAAAGAAAGAGCCAACAAGGCCACAAAAGAGCACTATCTGAACACACAAAAGGAAAAAAAAAAAAAAAAGAAAAAGAAATCAGAACAGTATTACCAAATCAGAAAGCTGAATTCCCACTTTGGCTAGGCAATCCACGTCAACATTAACACTTCAATTGATATGATGAAAAGAGGCATCCAATTTCTTTGATGGTTCTTGCACTTCTTCCAAAATATCTCCTAGATACCAAGGAGCTGAAGCCTGGACGCCCATTGAATGACACAAAAAGAGTCTCCTTTTACCAACAAACCATGTTGATTCCGACTGCAAGCTTTACGGAGACTAGCATTAAGGGCCATTAATTCAGCTTGGTTATTCGAACAATATCCTGCCAGACCCAAATAGGAAAGAATAACATATCCTTTTTCATTTTGGATGATACCACCTATACCTGCCACACCTGGGTTCCCTATGGCACTCCCATCAAAATTTAATTTCAAATCACTCAAGGGATGAAGAAACCATCTAGGCGTAATGGAAGACCTTTCTGGAGAGGAGAAAGCTACATCCTTCCAGTTGCTCTAAAAAATTGTTCTTTTGAATTTTCATTCATATCATCAACAAAGCCATTGGCAAGTCTATGCTGACCAGACTTAGTAGCAAATATGTCTGGGTTGGTGCTGAAATTTCTTACAACATCCAGTTGTTCATTACCGCGCTATTTACCTTCTGTCATTAATGGATAATATTTTGTCATCTACTGATAGGAAAAAAACTGATATTTTCTTAGCCTTACAACAAAAAAAAAAAAGATGGAAGATCTTATTAGTTAGGAGAAATTACTTTTGTTTGTGCTATCTCAACCAATATTTAGAAGTTAGGACAGGGTTTGAAAGTGTTGTGTAAAATATTCGTAGAGTCGTAGAGATATAACTATTCACACTGTGTCTGGCTCTGAGCAGTTTATGGAGCCTAGGATTTTCAATATCTTCACTTTTAGCCCCCAAAACAACAGGAACCAAAAACATGAACTTGGTTAATAAGTTATTCGGAAGAAGACGAGCCTTGAAAAGAAGAAAAGGCGTTTTCCCTTAGTTTTTTTCATGAATCTATACCAATTTCAGTTTGTTGTTACCCTATTGTTCCCAGGATTTTCAATATCTTCACTTTTAGCCCCCAAAACAACAGGAACCAAAAACATGAACTTGGTTAATAAGTTATTCGGAAGAAGACGAGCCTTGAAAAGAAGAAAAGGCGTTTTCCCTTAGTTTTTTTCATGAATCTATACCAATTTCAGTTTGTTGTTACCCTATTGTTCCCAACCAAGTTCGTAGTTTTTCCAGTCCCTTTGCCATTTCAAAAACTTTTATCACCCTTCACAGTTTAGTAGTTGAGATTGTTTCATTCAATTATGCATGACCAACATTACTTTGTAATTTTTCATGATGCATGTAGCTTCCTAGGAATATATAAACCATTGCAGGATTGGGGTGATTTATGGAGGCCTGAGCTAGCTGGAAAGATCTCGATGGTTGATGCTCCTAGAGAGGTTGTTGGTGCGGTTTTGAAGTACATGGGGGCCTCTTACAACACAAAAGACATTGACTTGCAAGTCACTGGTGGAAGGAATGCTGCCATGAAGAATTTGGCGGTGCTTCAGAGACAGGTAAATGGGTGATTGCATGGACATAAATTTCTGCTGGTAGCTTGTTAAGCCTGTCTCTCGTAGAGGTTTGCATTCATCTAGCTCTGTTACCTTCAGTGATTGTTTTTCAGGTTTGCTTAATAGCTTTAGACTTGTAGTGACTATTGTAGATAGTTTCTGGTTCCAAATTACAGCAAATGATGACTTATAGAGTAATTAAACAGGAAAGAAGTATTATCAGGAAATTCAAAGTGCTATTAAAATATTGGTAATTATTTCATGTGCATAACTGGTTTTCGTAGGTTCGGCTATTTGACAGCGTGCATTACTTAAAGGCATTTGGAGCCGGTGACGTATGGGTTGCTGTTGGGTGGAGTAGTGACGTTATTCCTGCTGCCAAGCGCATGTCAAATGTTGCAGTCATAGTTCCCAAATCTGGAACCAGTTTGTGGGCAGATTTATGGGTGTGTATCAGTAGTCTGCATTAGGAGATCTTAAACCTTGTTTCTTCGGGGACAACCCCTCCCAGGACTTGTAATTTGTCATGTTAATGAATCCTGCTTCTTTTCCTTGGCTTCTCTAGTCACATCTCGATTTCTTGAAAGGAGAAAAAACAGGAGTAGAAGACAGTTCAGATAGAAGAGGAAAAAAGAAAAAAAAAAAAGAGTTAAAGCAGCATTTTGGGTGCATTTGGCTTGTCATTTTTGGGAATCAAGATTCTTGTCTTTCAGAAAGAATTCCAAAAATTAAAAGAATGTCTTGGCTCCAAAAACAGCTCGAGTTAAATGCACCCTCAATGAACATTTTAGTGATGTTATGATTGGGTCCAAATTGTTTAGTATCTGCTGATATTCTTCGTAAATTTCTCAACTCTCCTGCCATGCCTCTGTAATTTCTGAGGATGTCTTTATTCTTTGCAGGCAGTACCAGCTGCAACTAGGTTTACTACCGACCGAATTGGTGGGCGTGTTAGAAGCCCATCTCCACTTGTACATCAATGGATTGAATTCTGCTTGAAACCTGAAAGAGCACTGCCTTTCCAGCAGGAAGTAATCCCAGGAGCATCCCCCTTGGCCCTTGGAGACTTTCATATCGTAGAAGGCTCTCAAGAGTTATTCAAGGGGAAACCAAAGCTTGACACAAATCTCATTGAAGGAATTCCACCAAATGACATTTTAGCAAGATGTGAGTTCTTAGAGCCATTATCAGAGAAGGCATTGATGGACTACCAATGGTTGATTGCAGGTATGCAAAAAACTGGACAAGGCTGGTCCAAGAGTATGTTGGATTACATCACATCTATGATCCAGGCATTTAGAGCTAAGCCTGGATCAAGCCAATCTGATGTACGCTAATGAAAATACCAAGTGTTCGGAATTTTATTCTTACCATTAAAAAAAAAAGAATTTTGTAATTATGATAGACATCCATCTGCAGTGAATTGATGCAAGTCCAAGTTTGTACATTAGAGATTTTTTTTTTTTAATTCACTCATTACCAGCATTCTTATCCTGCACAGATTGTTGCACTTGATTAAAATGATTCTAGGCCATCGGCAATTAGGAATTGCAGTGTAATTCAAGAATTTCCTATATAAAGAACTTTGAAGCATAAACAATGTTGAGTCTCTTGACAATGATTTAAGTAGTGACCTTGCCATCCCTTAGATGCTGCTGTTTGGACCCAGAAGTTACTCTACAATAGTTCTGCTGTAACTGCAATTTTTTGGTAAAAAAAATGGCAAAGAACATAACATCGCAGCCAAGATGGAGATTCAAAAGGGCCTCTGAAGTTAAGGATTGTGTTTGATAAGCTTAACATTGTAATATCTTGACAATGCAGGCATTCAACCTCTTCCACATCATTACACAAACGATTCTTAAATTCAGAACTGAGTTATAGGATTATAAGAAATTTATAATTGAAACAGATCCAAAGGAAAACAACAATTCCATTAAAAAGTGGGTGGTGTTTGGTCTTCAAACATTTTCCAAAATATGCCTCATCTACCTTAGTGGCCTATACAAAATGTCCCCAGGATCATCTTCATCAAGTAATAAACATAAACCAAATTATCAAATTCCTTGCATGCTAATCCTGTCTAGAAGCTTAGTAATGTTTTTCCTGATTGCTACTCCAGAAAGAACCTGGCAGAATTTACAGTAGGTATTGGCAATGTACAGACCTATCATATAAATAACCTATCAGATGTTTCCTTGTCTCTTTTTTCATTTGAAGAATCATCTGAACAGCATTTTCAGCTCCTCAATTCTTGCAGTTCTCACTTCCTCATCTGTTAGGGCACCTTCTATCATCCTTTGCTTCCTGGCTTGAACCTGTTGCATGCGCTCTTCCACCGTATCCTATCCATTAAAATGTCATCAGCCAAATCACCATAAGCACAAGATAACCAAATTTAAGAAACTGTGGTGTGCAATGCTTATAATCAAGTTATTTTCTCAATTAGTATATTTTGAACAGCTCACTTGGTCTATGAAATCCAAGCAACACACCTAACAGGTCTAACTTTAAATGCAGCGGTGCCCATAAGTTGCACCAATTGTATAAGCCTAACCAACCATTCATTTTGGGGACTTAATGAAGAAGGCATCTTGTGGTCCATTCATGAGGTCATACCCAAACAAAAGAAAAATAAGGATTGAATAAATTAAACTAGTCAAAAGGAGTAAAAACTGCTTCATACAATCAGGTTCAACTGCTAACTTGTATCAATTTAAATGGTTTTGAGCATGTTAGCAGTTTGATTTGAACTTACTGTCCAATCAGGCTAGACAGTCCAGTTCAGTTTTAAAAACATTGATGCATGGATGATGATGAATATTAGGTTGTGAGACATCCATGATCTTGTTACTCTTTCATGGGTAGAGCATGGGGGGTTTTACAAATTTAAGCAGATATAGTCCAAAGTAAAGTCAGAATGGACTGGTAGGATCTTTAAGTCAAGGCAATAGCCAATAGAGACCTCATCCACTGTAGAGCCTGTCACTTGGTCCAGATTACTGAATCTTGGATCTAGCATTTAGTGCAATGGAAGTAACAGTAAACTGTAAAATGTCTGCTTGACCACCCTTTTCTACATGCTGGGTTTAATCCTGGAAGAATCTCAATATTCTTCCATACAACAGTAAACTTTCATAAAGATCATTATGAATAGATAACAGATGATTGGCACATCTAAAACCAGTGCAATGCATTTGTATAAACAGTTATTCATTCAAGGCAGTTTCTTGAGGAAATAGTTAATTTTACCGTGACAATGAAACGTCTAACACAAACTCTTCGTTTCTGCCCAATACGGTGGATTCGCATGATTGCTTGCTCCTCCACTGCAGGATTCCACCATGGATCCTGTGAATTCAGAAAGAGAGAATACAAGTACTTTAGAACTACAAGTGCTTGTCCAGATGCATGCATACATCCTATATTCCTGCAAATGTTAACAGTTACCATTATAAATACGTTAGAAGCTGCGGTCAGATTTAAGCCCACGCCACCAGCTTTCAGCGACATCAACAACACCTGAAATTCACAAATTTACTTCAGTACCTGAATCATAAAATTCATAAAAATAATTTTAGACTTGAATTCCCTCATCAATGTGACAATAACAAACATATCATTTCAAAATTGAACATGCAAACACACATGCACAAACTCAAAAAATAAGCATTCAAGTGTGTAAATACATGTGCACGCCTCTGCATCTGCAAATGCATAAAAAAATACAGATCAGCACACAAATAAGTGCATGTCTGAAGAGAAACATGCAAGGGATGCTTACCCACAGACTAGGATATCCTAATCAACATATGGAGAAACATTTAGAAGTGATTTAGTATGCTTATATAGAAGACACACGACTCACTGTTGTAAACACAATTCAAGAGAACTAAATCAGAAGTATACAGACAGCAAAAGAAATTTTACAGTTTGTGAAGATTTGGGATTATGTGATCAGATGAATGTTGCGAAGACATTGAGAAAATGCATATAGAAGGGGAACAAAGGGAAGCAACTGCATCTAGCAATGATTCCTAAGATGGTGGCACTGCCAATCCTTCACAATGGTTGAGCAATGTTTCTTAGTAATGCATAATATGGACAATAAAGATGCAAATGATAAGTTGGCTGTTTGGTTGTTTGTGTCTTAATACCACATGCAACAGGTAAACCATATTTACTGTTAAATTGAAGTCTATCATTGATTGGGTCATAACTTCAATTCATATTCAACTATTATAAACCGTACAAACAATTCCATCAAAGAACCTTATCTGGATGGTTAATGCTTACTAGTCGAAAAAATGATGATTTGATTGAATTACAATCAAATCAACAGCCAACCTGTAGATAAAAGTCATAACCATAGTCAGATGACAGAATGTTAGGATCAGTTTGTCCACCAACCATATGGTCAATAAGCCTAGTTTATCATATGTATAACTGTTCATGCTTGTGAAAACGAAGGAGCAAAGTAACAGCTTAGCTTACCATTTTATCTGTGCTGTCACTGAAATCCTTCAGCACCATCTCCCTTTTCTTTTGTGATAATTTCCCATCAAACCTCAGGAAACCAATACCCTTCTTCCTTAGAGGCACTTGCAAGAGATCCAAAAATGAAGTCCACTGGCTGAAGACTATGCTCTTTTCACCTGATGCTTGGATTCTCTCCAAGAAACTGACAAGCTTTGAGACCTTTGATGACTCCTTCCAGTTCTTCTCTATGTCAACTCGGAAACGGTTCTCTGACGGGCATGTGATAAGATCAGCCTTCTTTAATAGCTTTCTACAAATTGGGCAGAACCCACCTGATGAATTCCCCCAGCTTGAGAGGAGGCACTCTCTGCACATACTGTGTGCACAAGGGGTAAGAACAGGATCATCTGCAGACTCAAGGCATATAGGACATTCGACAACCTCCCCTCGGCGGATGCCTTCAACAACCTCTTCCACATATGCTCGGGTTGGGGCTGATGAAGCCCTGTCAGCTGGATTGGAGGATTTGCCTTCAAGGAACTGCCTCGCTAGCTTATTTAAGTCTGTGTACTGTTGGGTATCTCCTCGACTGCAGATTTGCATGATGACGATGATCAGAAGAAACCAAATGGCTTGGAGCAAAAACAGACGGGAAAAAAAAACATGCCAACAGTAGAAATATTGTAATGAATTCAGATAAGCTTTGATGTTCCAGATAAACTACAGAAATGCTTTTAGAATCTTGATTTGTCTTTCAGAGAACCATAACAAAATGTTTAGTTCGCTCAATTTTGTGAACTACAGTGAATTAGAAGATCCACTACAGTGAATTAGAATCCACATTAAGTTGATCCACTATAGTGAATTAGAAACACATTAAGTTGCGATCTTTTTCCTGTACCCACCTCATTACCAGAAAAGGGTGATTGCAGCACTGTCTTAATCGAAGAAGCAGCTCAAGAATGGAAGCATAATTGTGAAGGACTCTCCCTTGAGCAACAAACTGATCAAACTTGACCTGTTATCATTTTTATATGATCATACAGCAAATAAGTTTGTATCAACTGAACTCAATCTAATCTGAAAACCAAATTAATTTTTTTAAAAAGGCTAAATTCCAGTGGCAGTGATGATGATGATCTATAGCAAGATTGACACTTAGAAGGCATGGATATAGAAGCAGGAATGTGACTGAAGTATTGAACAAAATAAATCCCATCTTGTACATTAATACCATGAGAAAGTCACATAAATAAACAAATATGAGATGAAAATACAATGGAATATGAAGTTCTCAATGCAAACTCACCTTGGATTTCTTGAAAAGAGCATCATAGAAATCACGTTCAGCCTCAGATTGGTCGCACTCGACCAATTGAACATCAGCCGGAGGTAGAACAAGTATGGGCCTGAATTTCATACATTTAAAAAGAAGTCAAACAATGAGAATTGAAAACTGGCTTTTACCTCGGTGAAGGCTGGCAGGGCTTAAAAGGCATACCTTCCTTCCTTATCTGTACTATCCTTCGTCCTCCTCAGCATTAGTGGCCTTAGAATAGCCTTCACCAACCTCAAACCTCTTTCATCACCATTCTCATAAGGCCTTTGAATCAACTTTTGCCACCTTTATTGAAATAAATTGAATACATAAGTATAGAGTAAAAGAAAATGGCAGCAAAACAGAATGAACAGACCCTATGTCATTTGATAGGTATATTCATGCATGCAATGAATGTAAGACGATTGATTTGTATGAATTCGTAAATATTATCAAAATTTTCAATACACAACCACTTTGTAGAATGGGTAGACATTCATTTGATGGAAAATAAATCAAATGTGGGTAATGTTCAGAGTATAGACAAAATAATAAGGTAACTGGTCACTAAGGATGGATTTACAAGTGCACACGAATTACAGTGCTCAAGAATCATGATCCCTCACGGAAAATGTCTGGCCCCATCACTTCTCAAGGTGGGGTCTTGTTTCCTGCTAATGGAGGGAAAGGACTATGATAAGTGGGTTATAGACCTTTCCCCTTCCTCAAGCAGCATGATAAACACCACTCAAGACTTCTATTAATTGTCAAAGACATCATGTTTAAGCAAAATACAGCATGTCTGAAGTTGATTATTTTATACCTATGGTTTGGTAACCCATACTTAATGGTTAATATTTATTCTGAACTGTTTCATACACATACCAAGCCCAATTGCACCATGGTTCCACACGTAAGAAGCACAGAAGGCTGTAGAGATCTTCCAAATTATTCTGGAGTCAATGCAAGACAAGTGAATATAATTAGAAGAAACCAACAATCATAATTCTCCAATCTCCAGCATCTGATTGTAATATGTTCAAGAGATGTAACCCAAATGATCATAAAGCAAGCAAATACGGAATACAAAAGCATAATATAAACTGAAGACAGAACACACCAAAACCAAATGCATTTGTACCTATCATGAATGTTTCAACATAACTCAATCAGCTTTGGCCAGTATTATTAGCAGTTACAACTCAGTTTTCCATTACAGTTCACTTTTGGCCAAAACCTACTAATGAAATCATGATTTACATCCTTAATACAAACCTGAAGAGGAGTGCCCGTAAGACACCACCGGCAATGTGAGGTTAGTTCAAATGCTTCCTGAGCCACTCTTGACTTTGATGATTTAATTGTATGTGCCTCATCCAACACCACTCTATACCATTCAATTGAATGAAAGATGCTATTATTTTCGGCATCCTGAATCAGTTCACATCAGCATCAATTACAACAGTGAAACAGAGGGGAATCAATTAATGTAGAAGCTTTAGATTGTAGTTCTTACACGTTTATAAGATGATGCTAACACCCCATATGTTGTCAAGACCACATCATGCTCAGAAATTACTGTGAGGTTATTAGTTCTGTCACCACCATAGTGTACAAAGACTGAAATAGATCCTGGCCTTGAATGGGCTTCAAGTTCATCCTATAGTGAAAAAAAAAATATTGCCAACATGGTCAAAATTTTGACTTGGAAGTAACCAAAATAATGCATGTGTCCCTTTTGTTTACTGGTCCATACAGGGATCTCCACAGTTCTTAGGCTAGGATAGCAAAAAATTTAACCCACCTAAAAGACAACTGAGAGTCTGAGACCCCACATGCCCCATGTTGGGTTATATTGCCACATGTCTGGATCTAAATGTGCACAAGCCACAAGGACAACTTGCAATGTTACTCTCAACAAGAATGCAAAAATGTGAGGTTTCATATTACAAGTTGCAAATTTAGAAGAATGCAAAAAGGATCATAATGCCCATCAGAGTTTGCTAAAATGCGGGGTTTCATATTGGTATTAAAGTAACTTTGAAGACCTTGCTTTGGGTTGCATGCAAACAAGGTGTGAAGAATAGGAAGATATGTAAAATTTTCAACCCAAATAAAATCAATTTGTATTTGAGGCAGAGGTCAGGTGCAAAAGGTGGAAACATGTTGATGCGACCAACGTAAAATGCTGGGTGGGTAAAGAAAGAAGATGGACAATGGGGGGATGGGGTTCAGACCTTTTCTTCACAGGAAAAGGAAATGACAGCACAAGACAGCACTCAAAATTTTCTTTCATTCATAAAGGCCTATCTTGTCAAGAATGCATTACATCATTTAAATAAGCAAAAGTAAAACCTAAAACTAATCCCAACCATTAAACAATCCCATTGTCAAAATCAAAACATCTTAATTTACAATGAATTAAAGACATAAATCAGCTAAAATAAAATAAATAAAGTCTAAATATGAGCTGGGACCAATGGACTGGGTCAAGATGGTGGGCTGGGTCCATTTTCTGGTCAACCCATGGGGTCCATGAGTCTGTCCTGCATCGCATGTGAAGAATGCAGAAAAAATGTCCAGACTACTGAGATCACCACTGTTCATCCCAGGTGTCAGCCCAAAAGAAAGGAAAAGGGGAAACTGTAAAGGCAAACCATCGGTCATGCTTGGGATTTTGAACATATCTGAAATGCATCATTACATATTGATTTTGCAACTGTTCACATTACATTCTTACTGAAATTATATGTGGGAATATCTAGCCAAAAATTGTATTTGAAAACGGAGAAATGTAGATACTATCTTATGTAAAAAGGAAGGAAGAATGAAAAGAAAGGGAATAAAAAAAGAAGGAAACAAAATCACACCTTCCACTGGCCTAACAGGGCCATTGGACAGATGATGAGAGTGCCACCTTTAACAGTTGGTCGACTTTCCACTTGAGGGTCTTTCCTCCTTGCTTTCTTACCATCATCACTGTTTGCTGTGACTCTGTGGTCACCTGAGTTTCCTCTGCCCAGGTTTCCAAGTATTAATGCAATTGTCATTACAGTCTTCCCAAGCCCCATTGCATCTGCTAAGATCTACATGAAAGGCATTGTCAGTATATATCAGCCATAAAACATAGAAAGAAAAAAAAAAAAAAACACTTTCACATAAAAAATAAATAAATAATGTTGAATAGACTTCTTTATAATGAACTCTCAATTCTGAAAAAAAAAAAAAAATGGCATCCCATTAACATTGGTGGTAAACTGGTAATTGTGCTATTGAGCATGAACTTTTCTATATCAGACTTAAATGTCTATATTTTCATGCTAATGTAGAGATGCAGTGAAAATTTCAAGCAACAAAGCATTTAGATTTTAGACACTAAATGAGAGATCCAACAGATCCCTACTAAAATACATATTAGAGGAAAAAACTTACCCCTCCCCTGGCCATCTGAATTGCACTAGGAAAGTTGGTAGTAGCTTCCCCTGAAAAAACATTCACATATACTGCAGAAGCTCTCCTGCTCAACAACCAGCTCTATCAAATTAGTTGTATGAGCTATCTTATCCAAACAAATAATTTTACTTTTCTTTCATATCAAATCCAAAGTTACTGAACAAGTTACTTGTCAGAAAGATGGTAGGCCGCCCAACATGGATGAAGAGTTTTTGCTGCCTGTTCAACATCAACTCCCTTCTCCAATTCTGACATCCAGTAAAGTGCTTGTTTCTGGTATGGTCGCAGGTCGCACATGAGAGTGCTAGGAGGATCCTTTTCCTATGAAATTGAAGAGGATAGAAGGCAATGATTGCAGTGACCCAAAATCTATTAATTTAAAACAAAACAAGAGAAAAAGGAATAACATTGCTGCCATGTTACCTCCAAATTGTACACATCTGCAGCACCAACAAGCTTAGTCAAAGATGACTCTGTGATAACTTGTTCTTCCTTGTCCTGTTCATGGTTCCCTTTTCTCCGCTTTGCAATATGCATCACTTCTGCACTATCATTTGTGTTGTCCTGGTTTGGTTCAATGTGATAATAAAATGTACTTTATGATTAGTATAAGAATTGTGGTTACAATCACAAATGCAAGTTTGCATCCTGCCATGACAGTGAACATAAATATGTCAAAATATGTATTCTCTCTCCCCCTCTACACACACATGCACAGGCTTTATCCAACTGAGGACCATCCACACATGAGGATAGTGTGCATTCCAGCTCGGTATACATACATTTTATGAATTTAAGTGAATTCAAGCACCGGGAACAGGTCTCACTGGAATAGTTTTGGTATGCATGTATAATTTAATCTCTTATGAATCTAAGTGAGATAAATAGAAGAAAGAAGTGCTTACATTCAGGTTTAGCGAACACTTCCGAGAATTAAGCTCATCTGGAGTGAATTCAGCCTATTTGGGAAAGTTTCAGCAGATACATCAGTTTGAAAGTAAACTTGATGCAGAAAGCTCCATATCATAAAAGTCCCACTGGAATTATTGTTTGTCTACCAACCAAATGTAATGTAAGGAAAAGACATTGTGCAGACCTTCTTAAATGGTTCTATTTTCAGCAGTCTGAATAGAGTTGAAAGTGGGCAGACTGTAGAATCCAAATGCGAAGGAGCAACCAACTTCCATGAGGATTTATCACCCTCTGTGAAAACTGAACTGTGAATGTAAAGGCTGTGTGTGCAAAGGAAGCAAAACGACAGGATCCCATCATCATTCATGAAACTTATGCTTCCTAAACATTTAAAAGTCTCGCAACTTGTCCATAACAGAGAAAGGGCAAGATCAGACCATTTACCTGATCTGTAACAGAATCTCTTGCATCAAACTGAGCTCAAATGGTGCCGATATACATCGACCGCGAACCTTTACCTTTGATGAATTCACAAGGGGAATTAGGCACCTTGCCCACTCAATAGGTAACCTCCCAATCTGAAACAGTTTTGTATGGAACCATCAGGAAAAGTGAGAAAATCACAATTTCACATTAGCCCAGAAAAGTTACATAGGCTACCCCAAATCCTAAATACTCCCACCCCAAACCACCCCCCCTCCAACAAACACATACATGTGTATATGAAAGCACACCAATGCCTTCAAACGATCACAAACAAATCAATGTTTTTTCAAACAAAAGCATGAGTTCAGCTTTAGTTCATAAATCTTATGGTTTTCATTAACTCATTTGCAGCCCCACTATGAGCCAGTGAGGACAAAGGTCTTGGTAACTTGAGATGACACAAAGATAAAAATGCAAGTGACAAACCCCTTAGGTTCAATCTAAGAAAAAAGAACAGGACAAAGCAAGGGATCAGGAAAAGGAAACCTCTCCAGATCGTTTGGTTGAGAAGCGGACGATTTCCGACAAGGCATTAGCCCCCTTTGAGCTTCCCAGCAGCCTGTTATACACCTTCCTAGCATTGGAACATGGAAAACTGAAATCAACAATTTCATCAAACTCCAATTTCCTCCCTTTACATGTCGACAGCCCTTTGACAACAGCCCTCCCCACCAAAAACCAATCCTCTTCTTCTGGAAACGCCCCATTCTCCACCTTATTCGATTCCGAATACAATTGAATCCTCCTATCCATGTTCTTCCCCGGCTTCATGCTCGAAATGGGGCGCGGATTAAGGTACGGGAGAAACTTGGTTTCCTTCAAATCATCATCCTTACAGACCAAACCATGAAACCGATTCGATTCGGCTCCATATCCAAAACCCAGATCGGATTCTTCCTCTTTTACTCCGATCTTACGCTTCAAATCGCTAAAATCATCTTCATCAGGCATTTCTTTCTTGATTTCAGAAGAAATCCTCATACCTGAACCGATGGTGGATCGTTTCACAGTGACGGATTGAGTCAGGAATCCAGGGGTGTCGAGGATGATATTGATGGCCGCATTTGCATTGTTTCCGGCCATGGATAGTGCTCGAAGGATGTCGGAATCTAAGGCTTCGGGCCCGAGGGCTGATCGAATGTTCTTTATCTTCTCGGCATCGGCTTCCATCGTAGAAAAAAACACGGAAACCGTAGCAGAAAGAATGGTAAAACAGAGAGAGAGAGAAAGAAAGGTATTTGCTTTTGAAATGGAGGGGGTTGAGATGTATCTTTATAATGGAGTGGGATTTGGCGCGAAAAGGAGGAGGAAAGTGACTTTCTAAAAACTTTTCCCGTTTTCTGTTGATCCATTTGGCGCGAAATGGAGTCGGGAGGTTTTAACCTTCCCTCGCGTTTTTTTTTTTTACTTTTGTTTTTAGTTCCAAGTGGCGGTAAATGCCTCCTTTTACCTGTCAGTTACTTACAGTGGTAGATAAGTTGGGTCAGTACTGGGACCCGAATAAACCCGACCGTTGCTGAATTGACGCAGCTTCGGATCTTATGGCCTATTTGGATATGAAAAAAATAGGGTAAAGTAAAATTAAATGGGCTTTAATTGTTTACAATTTCAACTCTATCTTATTTGGATGAGTCTACCCCGATAAATAAAGTAATATCGTGAGCCACATGTACTTCATTTTACGTCAACTCTAAATACATTTATTTCATTGAGTAAAAGTGGATTTTATTCCTAACCTTAATTTCAAAATAAGCATACGAATGGAAAGAAATGAAGTACTCTACTTTAAAATCAACCTATTTTTCTTCCACTCTACTCTACATGTAAAGTTCACTTCACTTTACTACACTATTCACTTATCCAAACAAGCCTTAGGTAACAGTCAGTTTCTGCCTTATTAGTCAACTACTCTGGACAAACCCATGAATTCTTCTTTGTGGGCACTAGGTTTAAAAAAAAAAGATTCTTGAAAAGAGACAGATATAAAAATTGCATGTAGTTATAAAAATATATAGAATTTTTTTAAAATTTTGGTAGGGCATAAGTAAAAAATTATAAAATTTCATAAAACATAAAGGGGGTTTCAGAAATTTGGGGGCGGCTCTCCCATGCACTAATAGGGAAGGGAAGATTTGAGAAAAAACACTATGTCCAGTGTGTGCGCGTTTTTTTTTTTTTTACTTTTTCTTAGCGTTCTAGGTAAAAATGAAAATGATAAAACTGGAGATGGGGCCACTTTTCCATGAAAGAAAACTTCACATTTGGTGTGGATTATTTTTAGAGAAGAAGAGTGTTTCTCAACAATTCCATGGAAAATCCTTTTTGAGAGGAGGTCGGACTTGGTTTTCCATAAATTGCAAAAAAGGATATGTGGATCTGGTTTTACACAGCACCACACAAATGGGATTCTGATGCACAGCTTTTCACATGATGCATGGCCCATCTTGACTGATGGGATTCTGCTGGTTTTAGAGATATTGCCTCTTTTCTAATTTTTTTCGTCTTTTTATGAGTAGGAGTCGATTAGAGGGAATGAGAAAGATGTACTTGGATTATAGCCAGGTGAGCAAAGTGGCCTAAAAGGGAGAGGTCTGCACAATCCTAAATCTTTCACACCTGTTAATTATCATGGCTTTAGTATATAATCTTTTGATCAAGGAAATCCATTGTGATTTAAACTAACATGAACCAAACAAGCACAAAATTCAAACTGAACTTTGAAAATGAGAAAATGACTTAAATTTAGCAGATAAACCAGTCTCTCGAGCCAAGCATCTCAATAATTGATATCTGACCATACAATGGAGGTTGATAATTACAACACACATATGATTGATTGTAAACATACATGCAAAATCATAGGCTGTAAAATCATCTAAGATGGTTTTTGGCATAGGCGCTTTCTGTTTTTTAGAACTGATATAAACAGGAGCCATCATCACTTCTTGCAGTTGGGTCAAAGTTTCCAGCAGTGGGATCTGTACAACCTTCAGGTACAGGAAAGTACACCTGTTGGGCAGCTTGGCCTGCATTTCATTAAGCTTCAATCCATTAGTCCCTCAACCATGCCAAATATGTAATCAAGATGCCAGTGATTTATAAGAACATTAAAAGGGAGAGAGGGTAATGAACAGTTAGGCTGTTTAAGTAGAAATACCGTGGGGTGGTCTGTGCCAGGCCCAGCCTGAATAATGTGGCTCATTGGTGGGTTCAAAAAATAACTCACCATAAAAATTCCCACTGTCAATGGCATCTTTGTTTGCATCTCCAAGAGCTGCCTCACTCAAGTACTTGTCTGCCAGTTGAACTCTTTTTACATTCTCTTGCTCTTGAACCAACATATTTCCATACTCCAAGAGCTTCTCTATTGTCATTGCTGGCTTCTCAAATGTTGGGGGTCCCTCTTTAGAGTTCACTAGCTTCTTGCCGATGCTCTCTATCCCTACTTCTGATATCCATTTCCTCACTTCATCATCATATACTCTAGCTCTTATTGCACCAAAGAAATCTGGAAAAAAAAAATAGAGATATGTAAACAGGACTATACAATTAGTCCTCTGCTAAAATAATTATGATGTATGCCAATTTGACCATAAGCTCAAGAAAGGATAGGGACCATACCAATAGACTGGCCAGGAAATGTGTCAACCAACTTGACAATGTCTGGTTTGGGCACATTATCAGCTCTAAATATACCCATGCAAACTCCAATCCTGTCCCCCCTTGTTGGGGCCCAGTTTCTCCATCCGCCCGTCACGGATCAACAGTGCATAGAGCGTCGAGAAGTCGTTGCCAGTGACGATGATGGGGACCCTCGCATTTTCCTCTTTGTTGTACATCCCTGGCAGCTGAACGTTGGTGGGATTATCGGCGATGTTCATAAGGGTCGCATTAACCATTTGGTTGTTAACTGTGTACTGGGTTGTGCCACCAAGTCTCCCGGCCCCGGCATCTAGGTCGTTGATGAAGAGGCAGCACATCTTTCCTTTTGCAATTATGTCAGCTGCTTCACGGTACCGCTGCCGGATTAATTTTGCCGGCTCACCAGCATTGCCGCTTTCAAGTTCTCCAGCACTCATCATGATGGGGCTTATGAGTTATAACAAGTGCAAGGTAAGTTTTAGCAAGGATGGTCAGTGAAAGGAAAATTCTGCTCCATCAATTCAAATGCTGGGTTCAGAGTTCTATCATACTACTGTGGAAAATATGCCTATATGTCTATATGTTGAAATATAGCTTCGTACTTCGCACCAGAAAAAAAAAAAAAAAAGGAAAACAGGGTGTTATGCAAAAACTAAACAAACTCAATACACAAGGATTTACGTGGTTCAGCACTATAATGTCCGAACAAAATCGAGCTTATCTTTTGAGAGAAAAAACAGGTTCACATGAAAAAGGCTAAGACTTACTTGATCCCCATCTTAGCAAAGACAAGCTCGCATTGGAATGATTTCCCTTGGCCTTTTCCTCCCCATATGCCCAAGATCAAAGGAACCTTAATCCACATGAAAGACTCATTAGCTATGTATAAAAAAGAAGAAAAAACACTATACATATTAACTAAATGCACAAATCAAAGAAGAAAAATCAAGTAATTGTTCCAGTTTGGTTTCCTGATTACGGACCCACTGCCGGGTCATCCCCAAATGCTGGGACCCAGGTAGATCTCTCAGGATTGGTGTCAGGTCATGACCAACTTACACTTGATTCATTGGACCTGATCATTCCTTGAATTTACAATGATAAGAAACAATAGTGGACAAATGAGAAGGACTTTACCTTGACATCGGGCAATGTCATGAAGTTCTTAGTGACATGCACAACAAGCTTATCCATGAAGGCTGGGGCAATGTAGAAACCATCCTTCATATTGTCCATGGAGTATCTGATAAAGAAGATGACAGCAGCCTTAGAACAATTGATACTTTAGCCAGTAATATATGCCCATCTGATCAATACCCTCACACCTAAACCCCATATGTGACAAGTCATTACTGTCTGACACCACCCTCTTCCATCTGTTATTTCACCGTTGAATTCCATTACCAAAAAAATGAGCTTAAAGTATGCAATTTAACTACCCTTTAAACAGCGATCATCATCTAATAGGTGTGATCTTTATACGGTCAGTAATCTACACTGAGGCCTTCCTTATCTCCCTGTCTCATGACTATACCATCACAATCATTCTTTGTTATTCCAACTATATGGGGTTGGCTTGAAGAGTTCTACTTACGAACAACTATCAATAAGATGACATGTGCGAATGCAAAAAAGAAGAAAAATCACATAAATTCATGTTAAGGAATTAGAAATATTTAAGAAGAAAAATCACATAAATTCATGTTAAGCAATTAGAAATATTTTTCGTACTGGCGAAGGGCGCTACTAACGTAATCATAAGAGCTCATACCAGCGTCATGAGTTCCACTTCCCATCGGAGCTTGAAAGAGAGGATCCACTGCACCTTTTCCTCTAGTAATGTCCTGCTGATCATCCAAGGTGTCGAAAGCGAGTCCTTTCCATCTATCTTTTGAAGTCTGCTTCTTCTCATCCACCTCTGCCACAATTTTAAATATCTTTGGTGTGGGGCTACCATTGCTTGAATCACTCTTCTTCAAACTCCTGCCCAAGAATTCTGAACTATGTGGCACAGCCTTTTTGGATCCGCGGCACACCTACAAAAAAAGATGAAGAAAAGGAAATTGTACAAGCTTGGAGCAAACTATATCAACTGTGTAAAATGAAAGTGTCTGGATTACATGGGCAAGTTGAATAATATCGTTCCTATATAAGAACTTCTACAATACAATACTTGTCCAAAAGCTGCAGAATGTTTTATATACTTGAGAAGAAATCTTGCATCCGCATTGACTGGACCGGCCCAACCCAACTTGCTTTAGGTTGGACTGGGCTTGTCTTTAAACCCACGGTCTAGCCCAAGGACTTACTACTAGTCCAATCAATAATTGAGCTAAGGGTGGATGATGTCTGCTTGAAGGAACAAGTAGCCAGCCCCACCACAACAATATCATCATCCATGATCCAAGACATTCTATTGATTGGGGTTGGCCATAATACACATTCAACACAGAAATAATAAATTCAAACATTCATCTACAAGAAGACCCACAATTCCACAATTCCAACAGCGTGTATTGAGATTTGCATGCACTCCATAGAGAGAGGGAGAGAGCTAACCTGCATCCGCCGTATAAAGGAAGTGTTTGAGAAAGAAATAGCTGCCATGGCCTCTGCCAATCAATAAGCAAATACTCTGAAATGGTTTATGGGGGAATTGGATTGGGACCTTGAGAGGATAGCTTTTAAGTTTAAATAACTAGAGTCGATGGCTACGTGGTGTATTCATGTGGCTTCCACCTCTTCTGGATAAGTTCTTCTGTAATTATCTGAACACGTACTGATAAAGACTTGTTGGAGCATTTCCACTACTTGTGGGTCCTATGTTTCAGTGATACAGACCATTCACCAGATGGTAGGCACCTTTGATGCTCCCCAGTGGAATCATCTAAGCCACCTGGTTATGTGGCTTGTAAAATATTTAAAACCCAAGCTCAGTACTTCAATAGATTCAGTCATAAATATAAAAATGCATAAGCCCGGGCCCACCCCATTTATCAATGGCTCTTAGAGTGGGCCGTTGCAGCTGGAGTAAATAGGATCTCAGCCCAGGTTAACCCATACCATGCAATCATGACTGCTGTCGGTTTATGAAAAACCTACTTAACTTGCCTTAACATAAGCAGAGGTCCCGATTATACGATCTCAGATGAATATCAATAACTAGTAATTAACTATAATCCTATTTAAAACAATTACACCACAAGATAGATAAAGACACAAGATTTTTACTTGGAAAACCCTATTCGGGAAAAAACCACGGGCCTTATCGTCTAGGCCAACAGACAACCAAGCACTATTAAATTGAAAGTTACAAGAAAACTCACAACCCTTTTTCCCAATTGCTGACTCAACCTAAGGACTGCAAAGGACTTGCCGACTACTCGCCGTGCACCTTCACCGCGCTTGAACAACGAAGTCTTCAAGAGAAGTGGTGGAATCAAACCAATACTTGAATCATCAGCATAGCTTCTGTAATGACAGCCTTGGGGCAGAAAGATGGATCTCTCAAACTCTCACACTCATAGATTTCTTCTGATTCAGAGTTTTGTAGAGAGGATAGATGAATAGCCTATATATAGAACAAATTTCGTGCAACCCAGGCTACTTCAAACAGGTAACTTCTTTCATTGAAAATAGAAATAAGAGTTCTTCTTGAAATAGAATTCTCAGGTTCGCTCGAGCGGTCATGGGGTTCGCTCGAGCGACCCGCTCTCTGGTAACAGACGGACAACGCACTGTTTCGTTGGTCGAGCGAATATTAAAATGCGTTCGAGCGAACAACTCTCTGTGAGCGGTTCGCTCGAACGACTGTCGTGCAAACTTTGAGTCTTCAATCCAAAACCTTGTTCGTTCAAGCGCACGAAATGAAAGGTCGAGCGTTTGATATTCTGTTTGGTTCGCTAGAGCGGTTGTATGGTCGCTCGACCAATTCAAATCTGGACTCTGGATAATACTTTCTTTTTATAACTCTTGCAGTCCTTACCTATACTCAATACAAGATTTTAAGAGAACCCAGTTTTGTCCAAACTCCTATGAATTAGCCAACAAAATCCTTACAGTTTAGATCGATAAAGATAATCACCCTTTGGGGGTTCCGTTAAAGCAGGAACTTGAAAGGGTCTAGACTGGAAACAAATCTAACCTTTAGTATTTTAGCAAAAAGTAGTTGCTCGCCGGCTCAAACCTGCCTTATCGCATATAGTATTCGAGACTTCTACCATTGCACCAAATCAACGACATCTCTCTCTCTCTCTCTCTCTCTCTCTATATATATATATATATATATATATATATATATATATATAGGCTCACTAAAAATATTTAGACCCCCGTCCATCCTAATTGTAAGTCTTGGCCTGACCCAGTATATGAACGACTCTACAAGGACCTAATCACGTGGGTTAGTTACATGTGTTACTGTCACTGATATAGCCATGGGGCTAAATAGTTGAGGCATCCTTGAATTTGGGTAGCTGATTTCTAATGGAAGGAACCACTGAATTTGCAACTTGTGAAATTATTTTTCATACGTCTGATTCTCAATCTTTATAGTTGTTGTCCTTTTTACCGAGGGCTTCAATTTTATTGGCAATATATTTCCATAACTTTTGGCCTTTCAAATTTTATTTTTTTTCAGGAGATGAGACCAATAGAAATAATTAGAAAACACTGTTTGTTCCGTTACTGTGATCTGAACTCATTATGAAAACACTTTTAAATTATTCGACCAGACCAAGCAACTCATATCTCAAGATGGGCCCCACGGCAATAATAATAAACAAAAGGGAAATTTACTGTACCGACATTCTTAAATTCCACAATTGCCCATGAGAAGATCAAAAATGAAAATTTACCCACAAGCAGATCGTACGGCAAAGAAACCAAAAACGGGACAACTTTACCCTTTTCCCTACGATATCCTAACCCACCGGGATATCCCATATTTATATTGAGACCGTAACACTAACAAGATATCCTCTGCACAGAATATTTTTTCAAAATCTTCACTGTTCTCCTTTCTCCTTTATCTTTTCATCCCCAGGTAAAACCCACTGTAATCATCTTCTTCTCATCTTCTTGTTATGGATACTGCAGGAATACAGCCATCCACTCCATTTTCCTTCTTAAGTCGCTGCAAGGTCGTGGATTTTCAACTGTGTAGAATTTTACAAATATACCTACCCGTCAGTAGTTTAAGGTATGGAGAAGAAGTATTGTTTTTACATGTTTTATGAGTGTTAGTTCCATTTTGTTTTTATTTAGTTTCATTTTATTTTTATTTAATCAACATTGGTACAATATCAAAATAATTTAATGAAAATAATCTTACCATGGTATTGTAAAATAATGAATTGGAATTATCACAACAAAAAAATGTCAAAAATATAATATAATGTCTGATTTTAGTGGATGAATGATTTCTGGTTTATTTATTCTTAATTTATAATTTAAATGTATTTTATGTTCAACAATACACAATTTAAGGAAAAAACTTATTCATCAGCCATCACTTGCATCTGCCTTGAATTTTTCTAAAAAAACAGTTTATAAATACTGTTCTCGTTGTAGCCACAGATTTTCTCACTTATATCGATATAAAGTTATTAAGTCAGAGGGTGGTCTCGCTTGATCGAAATTTTTCTCGCTATAGCGAAAGTAATGTGTAAGCCAGAACGATGTCTCGCTAGAGCTAGAACTTACTTGCTATAGCCAAAAAACTCATCAAAGGGCGTAGCAACATGGGAGGTTCTGGCTATAGCCAGGACTGTCCTCGCTATAGCCAAAACCTCGCTACGGTGAGGTGTCCCACGACAAGCCTCGCTATAGCCAGATTCTAGCTATAGCGAGGGTCCCAAACGTGGATTCGTCGCTATAGTGGGAATCTCGAGGGTATTTTCGTACTCGTCATTTTTTGGTATTTTGTCCCCTTCATGCACAAAATTCTTACCCACCACAATGAATTCTCCTACCCACTCCTGTCTACCAGCAGTGAATTTCCATACCCACTCTTGCTACATAACTAAATTCTCCTACTCACCATCCTTATCTCTAGTAACTCGTCATCACTGTCCTTGCGGTTTTTTCTTCTCTCATCTTCTCACAGGTATAATCGTCTTCTCTTCTTAAGTTTTTTTTTTCAATCACATTCACTTGGTGTAGTTTATTCACTCGTGTATTTTGGGTATTTTATTGGGTATTCAGAGATTCATCTCTCGGTTGTGTTTTGTTTTTTTTATTCATCCAAAACAATTATCCTTTTTTGGGATTTCTCTTTACAATGTGCACAGAAAGGGGTTCTTTTGCCATCCAACATACACAATTTTGAATAGATCTGAATATATTTTCAAGACTGCTAAGAACATATGTTATCTGATCTAATGGTTGATTTTAGTTGATTTCTCTTGATTATATCTTCAAAGATTTTTATGTTTCACATTTCCTGACAGTATGAAGTCACAACCTCATGTGTTTTTCATGCTCCATGACTTATTCATGCACAATCTTATGTGTCTGTATTTTTCTCTCTACTCTCCATGCAAAGCATGCCTCCTAAAACTTATAAGGGAAAGCGACCAGCTGGGTCGTCCTCTCGATTCAATACTAAACGGTTCAAGGATGATGATAGTGCTCAACGTTTTCAATCAAGATTCATCAATCGCACTGTGATATTTGAGAGAGTAGTTGTGCAGTCAGATCTCACCGGTACAAGGTTTTTGCACTGGCTTCATCTTAATCGCTGTATGATTCTAATGAACTTGATTAATGAATGCTTTGAGGATTGGGATAGGGAGTTTTATTGCAATATCTTTGATGTTTTAAGTATTGATTTCAAGATATATGTTCGGGGTAAGACACTGCATGTAGATGCATATAAGATTTCCACTTTACTCGATCTTCGGAGACCTGCTGCGAGATCCTATCCATTCCCTAATCCGGCCAACATTGAGATACAAGCAAACGAGGTGGCTACCGTTTTATGTGGTGAACCTATTGTATGGAATACTCCTGTTATGTCCATATCTGGTCTAACCACTGATTACCGGTTGCTTAACACATTTGTCTGCCCTAACATTGAGCCTACAAGCCATCAATCTGATATTCTCTATTCTCAGGCTTTCATTCTCTACTGCTTAGGCACGGGTAACCTTGTGGACATTCTACTAACGATACTTGAATCAATGCTGCGAATTTACCATGAACCACGGAAACTCAGTCTTCCATTTGGTGCAATGATATGCAAAATGATGATTGAGGCCGGTTGTCAAGCGTACACCCATGAATTGCCTATCGCTCGAAGACAGAAAATAAATGGCAGAACCCAAGCAATGTCTGATACACATGTGCGTCGATGGCCTCAAAGGGGGCAAGCCCCAATCCAAGCCGACGATGCAGAGGGGGATTCCATTGAAGATAGGCTCCTTGCTATTGAACATGCAGTGTCTAATCAGTCTGTCCAGATAGAACAACTGGAGGAAAGGGTGGTAACTGGTTTTTTCTGACATTCGTAATCAGCTGACCGAAATGTTCAAACACCTTCGTCGTAAATGAAGCGTCTCCTTCCCTTTTTTTTTTAGATGCTTTTCTATTTGTTATCCATGACTATGTACAACAATATATATATATATTCTCTTCTTCATATTTATGTTTTGGTTAAACATTATGGATAATATTATCTAATGAACTAAATCTGACTTAACATATCAAACATTATTCTCTTTATATTACCTGCACCCTCAGGGACTCAATGTTAAATTAACTTGCACAATTAGTGTTACAATAAAAATAAATTAGTGAAGAAAGAAGATGGAATGGTAATATCCTATTGGAACCCACAACCCAAAACGGAGATGGAAACAGAGCTCTGCATTGTTTTGGAAACGGAGATTTGGAAAGGAAACCTATGCATTTTCATGAAACGGAAGTCTGGAAAGGATGTCTGTATGAGTTATAATATATATGGGAGTAGGTAACGGTGCGATATCCTATGAGCGTGGGATATCGAACCGTGCGATATCCTAAACCTCTGGGATATCAATATGTGGGATATCCTAATAATATGAGATATCGAACCCCATGATATCCTACTGCCTTAGGATATCGCATGAAAAATGGTAAACTTGTCCTATTTTGATGTACTTTCTTGTACGACCTGTTGATAGGTAAATTGCAGTTTTTGGTATTGTCCTGGGTAAATCCACTGTTTAAAGACGGTTGTACGGTAAATTTCCCTAAACAAAATCAATGCCTTCAAAAAACATATCTGAAACGAAGGACCCAATACAATCCTCGCACAACAATTGCTAATGTATTTTGAAGAAAACAGAAAATCCAGTCACACATACCACAAAATCCAGATAACCCAAAATCACAGATCTGACCCCAAGCAAAGGTTTATAGCTTCTTTTTACACACGGCAAAACCTGCAAAAACTAGATCAATGACTCACAGAACAGGGAGTAAGATGAGAAAACCATAATCCTCAACTTTGTTGTTAATCCGAACTAGAGAGCGTGCAACACTGATCGACGGCGATGCTTGCCGAAGTCTTTGTATTCATGAGTCTGATGTTTAAAAAATCAATGACATGTAAATAATCAGAAACGCCAAAAATTCGAATCGATCGCGAGCGACATAAAATGCATATCAAAGGGTTCCTGATAACATGAATTATGTGTTGCCGTTCACCAAATTCTAGTATTGGCTCACTAAATAGTGGGCTGGAAACGGAACGATTGTCGATCGGAACCATAGTAGATCCGAACCTGGACCCATTTCTAAATGACTATTCTGGTTCGGATCCAGTTTTTATTCGGAACTTGTTTTGTTCGTTCCATACTCGGTTTTGATAGGAAAATCCAGATCTGATTCCGGAACTGAGTCCACCAAATGGATTGCAATCTAGTTCCAAAATTGATTATAATTTATCTTTATTATTCATTTTTCTAAAAATAAGCATATCATTAAGCTTAGAACAGTGCATCAAGTTTACTACCTCTAATATTATACATAAAAATGGGAAAAAGAAGAAGAAGTTGATTTGAGGTATAATTTGCAATATCTAAGGCCCATATGCCGGGTCCTGAGTCGAAACCTATATGAACTTGGAATCGGACCCGTTTATGAATCGGAACCTAAAATAAGTTATAGACCCGCTTTCTTATGGGTCAGAACTTCTGGGTAATCGGAGAATTGGATACCCATTTGCAACCGTACTAAAAAGTGCTTCAAAATTCATGCTACAAACATGACAAAAAGTTTGCACCTTTATCAGTCCCGATACCCAGTTCAATATCGACCCACATCCTTAATGGGTGCTTAACTGCTGGGCGAACCTGTGCCAGTCCTGCTTGGGCCAAATGCCAGCTTCGTGGGTTTTATCACCCTGGCCGAGCCTGGATCTAAATATTTGGCCAGTTGAATGTACGAGCTCAAAGCCCCACTCAGCCTAACCTCAGTAAGTAAAGTAATGCATGTAGATCAGTGACTATTTCGCCCAAACAAGTCATTAGATAGAAGGCCCTATAACTATCAAGCCCGGCCCAAATGATTAAGTGGGCCGTTTTCTAGCTTGAAATGCTTAAGGCGGGCTGGCCGTGCTCAGTCGAGCACTTAATCCTACTTCAGGCATAGGCGAAATACAAATAGGGTTGTAAACAAGTCGGTTCCGGGTCCACCGTTAAGGAAAAGGTGGAACCGGATCCGGACCAGGAATCGTTTCGAAACCGGTTTCTTGGCCTTAGAATTGGAACCAGAATCATATATGGGACGAGTCTGATTCCGGGTCTGGATTTAGGTAGAGAGAATGGGATTAAAAGAACATGGTTTTTATGAGAGATTTTCGAAATATTGAGGTAATATGTTGGGTCTCGAGTCCATGGGTCCGAATCAAGGTGGAATTGGACCCGAACCCATTTACTTATCGGGGCTTAAATAAAGATGCAGACCCCATTTTTAACGGATTGAAACCTCTGGATAATCGGTACCCACTTGTATCTCTAGTTACAAACTTGTGTTTCTAAAGTTGGACCTGGCCTAAATAAGCTTAGCAATGCCCTTATGGGCCATGAACACTATTAATCCATCTTTCATTACACATTTTCATACCCTCTCCAACTCAAAGTGAACTGGCAACTCTCTCTCTCTCACACACACACTTTGGGGGAATCAAAAAAATTTCAATTTCAATTCCAAGCCCGTAGTGGTTCTTCCTTTGACTTCACAGAGAAGAAACCAAGAGAGAAAGAGAGAGAGAGGATCGATAGAAGAAGAAGAAGATGAGCGTAATCGATATTTTAACCCGTGTGGATTCGATCTGCAAGAAGTATGAGAAGTACGACATCGACAAACAGAGAGATCTCAATGTCTCTGGCGACGATGCTTTTGCCCGTCTCTACGCTGTCGTCGAGGCTGACATCGAAGCAGCTATTCAGGTTTCTGCCTCTCTCTCTCTCTCTCTCTCTTCTTGATTGTTCTAATTCCTCTCTTTCTAGGGTTTCTGCTGTTCTAGTTTTGATCTTCTTCCTATTTCTTACAGAAATCGGAGGCCGCTTCTAATGAGAAAAAGAGGGCAGTGGCTGTTGCCATCAATGCTGAGATCCGACGGACCAAGGCTCGATTGCTCGAAGAAGTCCCCAAATTGCAGAGACTGGCCCTCAAGAAGGTCTGATTTCCCCCTTTTTAAAATGTTTCCATGTGTTTTGATGAAAGTATTATCTGTATTACTCGAATTGGACTAATGGATTTTGCTTTGCATGGTCTGCTGGCTTCAAATTCATGGTGTTTTGGATCGTGTTCTTTCTTTTCACCGTCTTGAAGTTTCTGGTCATGGGTTTTGTACCATGTTTGTGATCTAAGTGCAGTTGTTTCTAATTTTTTAGATTTACCCCTCCTTTGTTATTTTTTATTTTTTTTTCTAGGGGATCATAGAATGACAATGTAAAGATGGGATTGCAGAATGTATATTATTTATTGTAGAGAATGAATATTTTTATGCCCGCCAACAAAATAGATGTAAGTGCAGTCCAAGATGAATTAAAGAGGGAAAATTAGGGCTACATGCCATAACTCTATAGAAGTATAGGTTTTGGTTGGGGAGAAGGGACTTGTTTGATTCACCAAATTTCAACAATACTTTTGAGGGTGTAAGAAAAAAGTGCCTCAAGAATGGAGAAAGAGCATTGACCATATTTTTCCTCTTTTCAAATAATAAAACAAAGAGATTGATAGTTGTACAATACTGGATCATTAAACTTGTGAGTTGCGCAGGCGAAACTTGTAGACAGAGAGAAAATATTTTTGTTGATCTATATGTGTTTATTTTATCTACGACATGAGTAGTTTTTTTTAATTGAACAACTAATAGAAACTTTTATTTGATTTTCATTGATTTGGAGAAGACCTACATTAGAGTCTTGAGTTATTTATTTGTCAAACAGTAAAGAGGCCCATCCATCTGAGGTTGGCTTTGTCAATTCAAAAGCACCTCCAAATAGATATATTAAGATTATGTAAGGCATGAAGAGAGGTGCAATAATGAATATAAGAACTATGTGATGAAAGACAACTGAGCTTCCAGTTGGAGTTGGGCTAAATAAAGCGCTGTTTCTTTACCATTCAGTTTTCTACAATAATATTATTTTATATGAGGCAGCAAATTGTTTCGTCATGACTTTTGGCAGTTATAATTCAGTAGTAACTCTAATGCTAACAAATCATAGGTCAAAGGGCTAACACAAGAAGAGCTTGCCACCCGTAATGATATGGTTCTTGCGCTTCCCGAGAGGATTGAAGCTATACCTGATGGCACTGCAGCTGGACCGAAACAAACTGGAAATTGGACAGCTTCAGCATCTCGCACAGACATAAAATTTGATTCCACTTCAGGTAATCGATTCAACTTTCTGAAAGTTCCTTTACATCCTTGTTTTTGGATTTCATACTCTTATGGAGATAGACTTCTAATCATAGTTAATCTTTCCATTTTTGAATAAAAAAAAATAGATGGAAAATTTGACAGCGAATTCTTTCAGCAAAGTGAAGAGTCTAGTCAATTCCGGCAGGAATATGAAATGAGAAAAATTAGACAGGCAAGTAACTTTTTTGAGCAATTGCTCTTCTACATTGACTATGATCATCATTGCAACTACTTTATATATTATACTAAATGTGTGTTTCTATGGATGTGGATCCAATGTGACAGTTCATGTCATTGTGCTTTGATCTTTCTTGGAACATGCATTTAGATGCATTGTGATTCAGTCCTTGTAAATGCAGCTTCATGGGGGAAGATATCTGAAACTCCATCTTTTAAGCAACATTTCACAAATGATCAATGCCATTGCCGTTTTTTTTTTTTAACCTTTGCACTGATACAACGAAGCTTGTCTTACTGTTATCTTTTGAAAATATCCCTTTAAGTGATGTGCCCTCAACAATTGCAAAACACTCTATGAGCCTGTCTCCACTCTTTCCACCTATTTTGATTCTGCTTACAATATCTGTCTTAAACCCTCCAATTTGTCCTATAGTCAGTCCTGGATATGAAAATCTTATACACTGTAGACTAAATTATTTCAGTTTTAACCAACTTATCTTCCTTGCTCTTTGATCCGCTAAATTTGCACTTCATTTCTCTCGTCTATGTTCTGTTAACTCTCGACCCGCTCGACTCAAAATCTTTTCTCCAGAGTTCTAGCTTGTCACTAATTTGCTTTCTTGGCCAGTGTACTTATTGTACTGTATCATCAGCATACGACCTAAACCAAGGAACGCTGTATTGTGTATCTGCAATCGTGTAAGCTTTGAAGTTCTGTGGGAATGTTGGTGCTACAAACCCATCATTTTACTAAGTTTTATTATAGTTGTCCTCTCTTCGGAGGAAAAGAAATTGGCATTGACTTCAGACTCTAGATGTTGCAAATCTCAGTGATGCATAATTTTGTCAATCTGGACATTTGGCACGCCACTGTATTTATAGTAATTGTCATGACACGCAAGCTTCCATTTTTCCTGAAAGATGATATTTTGACCTTTGTACAGGATCAAGGATTGGACGTTATAGCAGAAGGATTGGACACTCTAAAAAACATGGCCCATGATATGAACGAGGTTGGTTGTTACTTGTTAGGCATGTTACTCTGCAATTCCATTAACTTAGAAACTTGGGTTTAACTAGTTTTAATATTGGCAGGAAGTAGACAGGCAAGTGCCTTTGATGGATGAGATTGATACGAAGGTATTTATTATGTCATTAATTTTTTTTTTCTTCTTTTATTCCATGTGATGGACGCTTGACTTGTGCAATAGGGAAAAATTATGATTCCTTGGTGTCATTTTGATGTCGTTCCAGGTTGACAGGGCAACGGCTGACCTTAAAAATACTAATGTGAGGCTTAAGGACACTCTTACCCAGGTAAGCGAACTTTCTACAAATTTCTGTTTAGATTGTTTTAATATGTTTGAGTTAAAAATGAGCTGCATATTTTCAATTTCTTTTGCTAACAATGGTTCTATTTTGTTGTGTTCCAGCTGAGGTCCAGTAGAAACTTTTGTATCGACATCATTTTGCTTTGTGTAATTTTGGGTATTGCCGCCTATTTATACAAGTAAGTTTCTCCTTTCCCATAGTATCAGTTTCACAGACTCTGAGGTGCATGGAAGAATTTTTAAAACTAGTAAGAACTTTACTATAAGTAAAGTAAAAACCCATAAAACTTGATCAGTAAAAACAAGAATAACGCTTGAAGATTGTCCAACTATTGCCCCTATATCAGTATGACCTTAAAAAGATGTACTTGTGCGCATTTCATGACCATCATACTTCTGATGAACTTTCAATTATCGTTGTGCACTGGTTTTGAATTATTTCTTGTTTTGATACTGGATGCGTATCAACTGGGTCTAAATTCTAGCATCTTATATTTGCCTCTTCAAATTTACTCACAATGAGAAATCCAGTTCTAAAAATGGGAGCAGAGACCAAATGGTGGATATCTGGTGCAAAATAGGTCACCCTGATCAACTGAAAAGTGACCGATTTGCACTTAAGTTGAACTGGCAACTGTAGCATTTTAACATCAAAGTTTTCTTGACCAAACAGTATTGACATGTTGTCTGAATCTGCGAGAGACGTGCAAAACTATAGAACATTTGTGTTTTTTTTTTATCTGAGATGAACAGCCGCCATAGATTTGAAACACTGTGATGAAGGAAATGGTGTACAATGCTAGGTGGCAAGAGATGAAGATGGAAGATGTAGGGGATAGGTTTGGACCTCACACCTGAAGTGGATCCTATTCACCGTACCTTTCGTGGGAAAGGGAAAAGAGAGCAAACAACACTCAGTTTCTTTCTTGCATTACATCCTTTAAATATAAATCCTAGAACTAATCTCAGCCATATAAACATTCCCACGGTTGAGATTCAAACATCTATACTTAAAACGCGAGCCATTAAATAACAACTCTAAATAAAATAAAATAAAATAAAAACTGCGTATGGGCTGGGCCCAATAGACTGGTTGACCCATGGGGTCATGTGTCTATCCTGTACTACACGACACATTAAATCAATGTGTGATGCAACCAAAAGGGTGAGGCCTAGTGGATTGGAAAACCCAATTCCAATGCCTAACCTGAATAAATAGAAACTCCGGCAAACATAAGAAGAAAGTAGTAGAAAGCTGACCCCAAATCCACAATCCACCACTTAAATAGTCTTCAATGCTTGGGAGACACACTCCCATACGCTTACAACATATATTTTTAAAAACAAATCTTAAGCCTAAACCTAATCTTCCATTAAAACAAAGAGTCTAAACCTAATCATAAAGAATCCTACTTGCATCAAACTAGGAAAGAAACAACTCATATCTAATAAGAAAGAAAATAAGAAAAGAAAGCAAAGGTAGTTGGAATTTTGAGACATGTCTTGGGCGATCCTCTTTTGTAGCATAGATGGGCTCCACTTGCTTGAAATATGCAGATCTTTGTAATGAATTGCCAACTTAAAGGATTCATATCCAATTGTATCCAGTTAAGAGAAGGATTTAAAAATGGAAACCAAAATTGGACGTCCCGATTAGAGGTAAATGTGGGCCCCCACATTTGGTCCTAGGGGACCGGTCACCGGCCACTTCTTGTGGGCTGCCGCCTAGCCATGAGCGACCAGCTTGGTGCTGGTTGCCACCCAATCTATCATATTCCAACAAACTTAGCACTATTGGGCCCTTCTGATCAAATTGGGATGGATCATGGATGGAATCACTTGTTCCATTAATTTGCTGATTTGGATTCCTATATATTTCAGAATATTTGCATTTATCTTGGCCCTTCTTTCTGTGTTTTCACCCAGATTTATTGGTCTGGCTCTGATTAACATGAACCATGAACCTTTTTTGCTGATCAAAGGCTAGATCTGTCACGTATCCTCACAGATCTGAGTCATTAGCTCCTGTGTCAATGCGCCAATTACCATGCATGAACAAGTAGATTTGGAGAAATATTCTTCTTTAGAACCATTGAGAAAAAGAGTGGGGGGCTTCTCTTGGATGCTGTTACAACGTTTGGTAATTTCCTTCTTGGCTTCTAAGCCAGTTTTTTCATACCATTTGAATAGAAGAAAAGGTCATATATTTGAGTTTAGAACCTTTCTCATAATGGATCAAAACCAAAAAAAATTTGCTTGGAGTTGGTCAAATTATGTTTGTCTGGTGACCCTCATCTGTTGCTTCTTCAAAAGCATTGGTAATTATAGGTAGAGATTGCTTGGTTCAGAAATGAGTGTGTGGAAGCATGTTAGGTTGGATCTGAAGAAATGCATCCTATTATTAGAGGATTTGGCCCTACATAGACTGGAATGGTGAAACAAAATCATGTAGCTGACTCCAACATAATTTGGATGATGATAATTAAATAATGTTCCGTTGTAATTAGTATCAGTCATTCATTTTAGATGGTTAGAACAATCTGATGAGAATGATTCTTGGGCATTGGTGATTAATTATGGGCCTCACATGATCCACAGTGCAAGTCATTGGTTGGTACTTTTATCACGTATCAATCTTATAAATGAACTGCACTTTAAATAGGCTGGCAAAACAAACTATAAATCATTCTCTGTCCCTTCATTTACTGATAAAACAATACCTTGGTATTTCATTCTCCACAGAATTCAGATGTAATCTCAGTGATTTGAATTCTGTCACATCCAATTGCTAACTTGTGCTTGGGTTTTGTTCATATTTAAGCAAAATGATGCAGGCCAGACCATGGGTTGGCTAACCCATTGGGCCCGGCCCAATAGGACAATCTTAATTAGGAGTTTCAATTATTCAGAAGCCTTTAAATTTGGAAGTTAATTGGATTTGAATTGTTTAAGTGAAATCTTAATAATTTAGTTTCTTTATTTAACTTCCTTTAAATCAGAGAAGATTCAGGAATTAGACTCCTATTAGGAAAGGCGTGTCCAACCCTCCCTATATATATAGCTCCAGTGGGAGAAGCAGACTTTGATCCTTGAATAAAAGATTTATCAGTTTGATTGTGCTAGAGTATTTTTTCTCTGGAATGCTCATTTGTTGAATCCTTACGGATTCAGCCAGGCTTCTTTGGCGCTTGGTCTCTATCATTGAATCCTTCGTGGATTCAACCAAAACCCTCATGAAATTGATCTACTTTCTTGTCCACGGATCCAGGGCTGCATAAAAAAAGTCATTTCTTTTGATCATTCATTTTGTGCTACTAGTCTTGTCTTCTGTTGGAAGGTGCTCCTTGTTGCACTAATAATGTTGTGCGCTTGAGTCATGCTACTAATCAAAACAAAGAGAGAAAAAAATATTGTTTTCTGTTGCTTCTACTGATTTTAAAATTTAAATCTCTTGTTTATGTTTTGGTTAACTTTATCTGAGCTGTGTTTTTTTTTTTTTTGCAGTGTACTGAAGAAGTAAAATGGTTGGTGGGCTTCAGCTGTTCGTCATCGTGGAGTTGGCTTTTATCATCTTTAGGGTTTGTGATGTGTGGTTGTATATGACATGCTTCAATGTCCTCTTTTTCTGTTTTTTAACATTTGAAACCGCTACGACTCATTGTTTGTTTTTCGAATATTGGAATCCCTGCATAATCTGAGTGTTTTGTTGATGGTTTGTGTCATTTTCTTGTCATTCTGAGGATCTTTATGACCCATAACCAAAGGCATTGCACTGTTAACTGAAGTCATGTTTGTGTGTTTTGGATCTAGTTTTTGGGCATGGTAGGTTTTATGGTGGGATGGTCAATTGGTTACAACAAATAGATATTCATCCTCATGCCCCATCTGGACAGAGAGAAGATCCATATAGATCTTCACCCTTGGCACTCTTCCCTTTTGTGCAGAAAAAAAAATTGCAAATGCAGAAACACGCCTCTTCAAGTTGATGTGACTGAGGTTGATCCCTGGTTGTCTCACTGGAATATTATGCCCTGCCAGTTGCCACTGAACCATCATTTGGTCAGCACAAGCTCAATCCTTTTGACCATTAAAACAGGTTCACCCATTAGAGGCCTTTTGATGATATTGATTCCTCACCATTAACCTGATCGGACATTATGAACGTTGTTGTCTGAAAAATTAACACACTGTTCATTTAACATTTTTAAGGACATGTTTTAACATTTTCTGAATGGTTTCTTACTTGTTTTGTTTTCTGAATCATTTCCTACAGCCATGTATGATCCCACTTTGAGAACTTACAGAATGATCTAACCAGTGGGGTGCTCTCAGCCTCTTTGGTTCATATGGTAGCGGGATAAATAGAAATAGAGGTAATTTTTGTTCTATAGGATTCCCAAGTGCCTCTAGAGGGAATGGTTTTATGGATACTTTTTCAGTAATTCATGAAGAAAACTTTATTGGCGCACCTATTCATACATTAAAGGGTTCTTCTTTTTCTTGGTTTTTTTGATCGAAGGGGCTGAGAATGAAGGGAGGTGGACATCTACTGGAGGCCATCGTAACTTGTTTCATTGACAATAAAAAAGGTTACCCTTTCTTTAGCCTCCGGATAAGCTTACCACCAAACAATAGGCTATCTTAATAATAGTATATATCAGTTCATTTTTCTTTCTAGCCACATTTGTGTACGTGCCATGGAAAATCGGTTTTGCTGAAATTTGTCTCTTTTGGATGACTTTTTTGCTACTCTTTTTAGGTTTTATTTTTCAAAGATTTATAGAAGGGGCCGCACCACATATGAATTTTAATGTATCACCGAAAAACTAGTTTTTGTAATTTTTTTTCTTTCTCTCATAAAACTGGCTACACACACTAATGCCCCACCTCCACAGTTTCACACTCATTTCATTACAAAATGCATTTACCACTTCATTTTTAATGGGTGAGGCCCCTTAAAAAAAGAAAAAAAAAGTTGCCTACGGCAAGGCACGTCTCCACTTGCATTAAGGAGGAGATCTCCTAGACACGTCTCCACTTGCCTAGATTTTTGTTTGACTTGATCGATCATGTATTCTTCAAATAAATAAATATATGAAGATACTCCTAGAAAATCTCTCTCATTTTAAATAAGAGATTGGGTGGGGGCCCTCACATAAATGAGATTGAGACCCCCACCCCTATCTTTCATAGGAGTATCTCCCCATATTTATATATATATATATATATATGAGAAAGTTTCAAGTGCATCTATCCCTCACCATAGGGTGAGAGACACTTCCCATTTTTTGCACATGAAGACAAGGAAGTGTACCTCACCCTATGTACTTGAAAAGTAACTTTTGTACTTGAGAATGCCCAATTATAGAAGTGTCCCTAACTTTTGTACTTGAAACCTCCCATATACATATATATATATATATATATAGAGAGAGAGAGAGAGAGAGAGAAAGAGAGAAAGAGCAGGGCTCTCCTAAGCTGAAGTTTATTTTATTCTAAGTTAGTATAGTGTCGGTCTCATAAATCAAAATTGTTTATATCTGTTTTTTGCTTGATGGAATTGAAAAATCCAGTTTTGATAAATATATATTTCTTTATATATATTTCTAAATCCAAGAGTAAATATTAGGCTATGTTTGGTATCTCTACTCTTCTTTTAATAGACCCGGTAAAAATAGAGTCATTAAAAACAGGAGCCATAGAAAGAAGAGGCTAATTAAAAGAACATGTTTGGTAATGCACACATCTATTTTAAATAGACCTTTTGGTATTCCCTTTTGCTTGTCTCTTTTTAGAAGGGTATTTATATCATTATCTAATATTTGTTCTTATGTGTAATTGTTCCATTCGGTCATAGTTGGAACTCAATGTTATATTGGCCATGGTGTCAAGCACTTGGAAATGTTGAACAACTGATACTCCTATGATCCAATCCTTTTGTGCTAACAGAAAAAAGAAAAAAGGAAAAAGGAAAAAAGCATTAACAAGCTGGATTGAAGCCATAGGAAACATTGAAATGTTAAAATGAGAGGACTGATAAAAGGATGTTAAATGTTATTAAGTTTTGAACTCAATAGGTGTGGATTGGAACATAGATGTAATATGAACAACTGAAATGGATTTGGATTCGGTCTGTTTATTTTTCTCGGATTGTAGAGTTGGATGATGAGCGCTGATGGACGACTTAAAGATCAAATCTCAATCAAGGTTCTGTCTTTCGTTTCTCCTCTCCCCCTCCCCCCCTCTCCACAATAGAATTACCGATGAATTGCCGAAGATCATTTGATGGCCATTCATATGAAGGAATTCAATTCAAACAAAGAAGCACCCAATTTTAGAAGATAAAGAAGGCCCTTTTTTCTATTATAAATTGTCATCTTGAAAAAAAAAAAAAAAAAACCCGAACCAGGCTAAACTTGGGCTAAAGCTATGCTATGAAAAGAGATGCAGCAGTGCATCCAAAGGATGACCAATGAGATTTAAACACAATAAATATTTTGGCATTGCATAATAATCCCATCCATTATTTGAAATCAACATTCAAATATTAAATATTCCATCCATTCTGGATTCAGATATATTACATTACAATTGCAGGGAAATAATCACAAGCTACACACTTCATATATCAGTGCAAGATATAAACCGCAATCCCCATCATGAACGTCAAAATCCTCCGCATTTCAGTGGCACTCCAAGTAGATCCTCCTCTGCATTTCAGCAGGGTGCATTACTTCATTGTCAAAATCCTCCTCCGCGTTTCACTGGATGCATTACGGTTGCAGGACAGTGTCAATAAATGTCCGTCCAGGGGCAGTTTTGCCATAAAAAAGAACATACGCCTCTATATTTGAAAGAGCCAAAAGCTCTATTTTTCATCTGCCAACTTTTTGAGTATTTGAATTTTAGAGGGTTTGCCTCTAAATGTCTAAAGCGGACAGAGGGCAGAATCTGGTGCCAAACGCTATAATTTTCTTGATCTCTATCCGATTTAGACATTTAGAGAATGAGAGGCATAAAATAGAGGGTCCAGACATGGGCTTAGTTTTGGTGGAGTGTGGAGTGAAAAACCTATACCAATAAGAGGCACATTCTGTGTGATGCCAATCGGCTGATCAAGGTGGGCCCCACTCATCTGAAATCGTAAATTAGCTGGCATGTGGTTTTTTTATTTTTTATTTTTTATTTTATTGATGAAAACCAACTTAAGGGGCTGAGGTGAGGGAAATAGACCTCGTACGAGAAAAATAGACCTCCGGTGATATCCAACAGTGAAGTAAAAGGTTGTTCTTATCATGTGATGGAATTGAAATATGTTAATCACTTCTACTGTGTTCATATGGTTTTCTAATTATTTAAAATTTACCTATATTTTTTTTCCAATAATAACTCATGAACACCCACATATTTGAAAGTCCCCCATTATTATTGCGATACCGTAATAATAACTAATGATACAAACCATTCCACAACATCGGCTGCTGATCTCCACTACCCAACCTTCTCTTTCTTCGTTTTAAACAAGTGTAGATAAAATTATGACAAGTGTGCCTCACCATTTTATATTTCTCAAGCTTTATAACATAACAGAAAACGAGGCTCTGGTTTTGTGTTTTATAACGTGGATGATGTTCTCTCTTTAGAATTTGTTTGTAAAACAAAAGGATTCTCAACCAAGTGGATTTTATTTTTACTGGAGAGTGGAGTTTTGTATTCCTGCAGTTAGGGATGAGCGTCTGTCTAACGAACCAAAATTTCGAACCGAACCGAAATTTTTTATTTGGTTCGGTTATACAGTTAAATTGGTTAGGTTCAATTAAGATTTACAACAAATTTGGATAATATAGTTCGGTTCGATTTTGAATTTTTTTTACCAAATTAACTGAATTAACCGGATTTATTAATATACATATAAAAGTTTGTATTTTAGATATATAAAATATATAAACTCTTAAGGCAGATAAACGGTTGAATACTTGGCTTTAATATATTTTTTATTTTGGATATTTAGAATTTGGTAGTTGTCTATACTTTGGAATTTTTTATTATATAAATGTTCCCAACAAATTTGGGCCTCATAACAAAGCCCAACATATGGCCTTTCGACCGAATTGACCGAAATTTAACAGAAATATTTTCGGTTCGGTCGAATTCGATTACAACTCATAATTCGGTCGGTTCGGTTAAGAACTTCTTCGACCGAAATATTTCGGTTCAGTCAAAATTTCAACCAAACCGACCGAATATTCACCCATACCTGCAGTTTTTCTAGGAAATTAAAATCCTATTTATAAAAAAATCAATATATCTTCAATTTTTTACGAAAAAAATTTAGCGCCTCAAATAACATAACAGCATATTGCGAGAAGAATCAATATAATTTTCCTTGTTATCACGGAATCCTTTTGTCAAATAAAGACACCCTTCAACGTTGGTTTTTTTTTTTTTTTTTTTTTTTTTTGCTTTTTTCAAGATTGATTCCCTCCCTAAACAGGGTAATCTAATCTATAAGTGGAAGGGTAGAATAGTCATTGAAAAAGAAGTTGACTTCACTTGAAGTGCGGGGAATTTTATTGATGGTTTGTGTCAGCAGTTGCATATACGAGATTTACATATATAAAATCCATTTTCCCATCCGCAATGACCTCAACATATCTTAAATTTCAAGGATCTTTAAAGACTTATAAAAAAAAAATTCTAAAAAAATCCAAATATATCTAAAACAGTTGAATCTACTCATTCATTTTCAAGTGATCTTGACAACCATAGTACTATTTCACAAATATAACATTTGGGTATGAAACATTTGCATATCTAACATTTGCTTTCACATGTGAAAGAACCATTCCTTAAAAAAAAAAAAAAGCAAAAAGAAAAATAAAATGAGGGGCAAAATCAAAAGCATTCATTTTACACAACTTAGAAGTTACAAATTCAATAGTCTACTTTCCCTAATTCCCTCCCACCAATCCTTGATCTTCTTTCAGTTCCTGAAGAATCTCAGCCGCCCATCTTGTCTTCTCATCTAGCCCTGCCAGGTGCACCATAAAATCTCCATATGAATAAGCCCCTGCCCAACAAATTAAAACAACACACAAAAATAATTAAAAACAGTGCTTGATCAGCTTCCCAATCACAACACTAACCATGATCGATTAAAATGCAAATTTTAGCTGGTTAGATAGATACCATTCCAGATTGTAGAAGGGGAGGAAAACAGGCGTAAAGCGGTTTTCCAGGTGGGAATCCAAGGATATGAGTTGAAAATGCACTGCATGGGTGGTATTCGAACGTGGTTTCGGAGCTCATCTGGTGGTAATTGTTTGATCAGATGCTTGAGCGCGTCGTTGTCTCCGCTTTTGGAAGACCCAAAGCGAACGAACGCCGTCTGATTCCACCACGTGTTGAGAAAATCCACGCTCCATTTTGATCGCCGTACAAAGAAGAGCCCTGACAAAAAGAAGAAAAGGGCATATTTGGAATTTAGTCATTGAAATCTCAACATCTTGCCCACTTTTCTTGATCCCCATCTCTCTCTCTCTCTCATATTAATTATTAGGGCACCACCATTTAAGTATATGCTTTTCTAATAAAGGGAAATGTTTTTTTTTTTTAAACCTATAGCTTTCGTGCGACCTAACAATTATCCATCAACAGTTGGAATTTAATGAATTCCTAAATAACTGTTTATACGATATTAGCACCATTTGATATCACATATCAAAAGGATATCGCATCTTTATTGTATAAATATCTATGAAGAAAATACCTAAACTTTGACCGTTGATGAAAAAATGTCAAGTCTAAAAGCAGTTATAGGGTAAATTTTTTTTTCAAATAATCATTAAAATTTAGCCCAATTTTGCTAATTTTTGTATGGATAAGCAGTTTTACTGATAAGAGGGGAAATGCCAAATCTTAGGACAATCATATAATTAAAATATATAAAAAGTACCTTTCTCAAGAAATCATAAAAAATTTAGCCCAATTTTGTTAATTCTATTTTTTTTTTTTAAAGATTAAGTTAGGTCTTTGATTTCTCAAAGAAAAGTTATAGAAATGGAAATAGACCATTAGAATAAATGATTGTGCACTTCCCAAAAAAAGGCATACCCCACCAAGTGAACAAAGAAGATATAAGCTTTAATCATATGTCTAATCCAGCGTAGACTTGAGGATTAGCATGGAAAGACTTACTCCATGTGGGACCCACACTGAGAGAGACTCACATGGATCTTTCGCATCATGTTTCACGAGATAAAGATGTAGCTAGGCTGCTACACCAGAAATACCAAATTAGTGCATGCTGATCATACCCATGACATGTGGCGTGTTGCTGCCCAATTGAAATACTAATGAAAGGGAATTCATATATGAAGAAGTTATGAATTCTCCAATCTGTGGAATTTCTGAATCTTCACATGCACTTAAACTCGAATTTCCAACTTTGCAATTTCAGAAATTCGAAAGATCATTACAGCCTCTTTCAATACACGCCTGCACATAATGTCCAAAAATTCCCAACATAGTAAAATTTTATTAGATTTCCGATTAAAGAACAGGTTGGATTTCTATAAGTGGTTAAAGGCAGGACTTGCAGGTTGACTTAAACTTGCTAATTTGAAAACTGTCTTTACAAAACTATCTCATATTTTGTCAATGGGTCTAGGGTTTATATCTGTGCCATGGAGCTGAAAATAGCTAGATCTGATTATAACAGTGAACCAAAGCAACTGTGGATTGAATCATTTGGATGATTGAGCAAATGAAAACGGCTGTCGGCTCGCCTGTAATCTCAACCATCCAATTGATATTATAACAACTTGATCAACATAGCCACATTGGATCAATGCCCTTAACCATTTGGTATGGAAAGAAAGATAAGAGATTGCACCTGCATTTACTCCAGTGTAATCCTCCGTGAGCACCAGATCTGGCGAACTATGGAAATCTGTAGTTCCAGTCACTGCCTGCAAGATGTTCTCCTGAAGAAAGACCACATAATGCCATTATTTTCTTGCAAAGAACTTCGTGTGCGAGCATGAAATGGATACTGATTGCTATAAAATATTTGGACTAAGGATTTTTCCTATACACTAGTCACCATTAGTCATGAAAATCCTCACCTAGCTAGCGACAAAAGTTGATAAAACTCGCAGACGTTCTCCATACACCTACTTTTATGATATCTCAAAGTTTTGATTGAATTGATGTGATAACGCATAAATACCATTATACGAAGATAGTTTTAACCGATATCACATAACTTAATTACAATTTTATGATATGGCAAAAAAGTATTACAATATTTTTCCTAGAGGGTTATCATTAGCTATAGAAATCCTCCTTAGGTGACGAAAGTTGATAAAATTCCCGAGTCATTCTCTTCAATGCTGCTTTTGTGATATCACAAAATTCCCCAGAGTTTTATACCAAACGAGTTCAGGTATTAATATTACAGCATGTATTAGACACATATGTATGAATACATGTATAAGCCTCTCATCTCACAAAATTCCCCCGAGTTTTATACCAAACGAGCTCAGGCCAAATATTACAACATGTAGGTCCCACTGGATTCCTGCAAGCTGCAAGTTGCCGTACATGCAGACAGACCAAAATTTGACCGGTGGCCAGTCAAAATTTGGCCGAGACTCTGACTAACAGAATCCGGTCCTACCAAGTTTCTAGAATTTGCATTTTCTAATTAGTACGCCAAGTTTCTTAAGCTTCACGGAATCTCAGGGTATTTCACGTGGTTTCGATTTGTCCAAGCAAGCTTATCCACCCGAATTCCCAGAATTCAGACTCTGATTCCAAAACTCAGATAGAACGATATGCATACTGTTTCCATCATTCAAAACTAATCATCACCACAGGACAATTAACCAACAATCAACTCACTATTTCTTGATAGATTCTTTTGTAAAAGTGTATGACATTAAAAAAAAAAAAACCCTAATCATCATCACAAGACAATTAACCAACAATCAACTCACTATTTCTTGATAGATTCTTTTGTAAAAGTGTATGACATTCCAAAAAAAAAAAAAACCCTAATCATCATCACAAGGCATGCTTCCTCTTCATGGGCTCTTTTGGGTCCAGCCCCTGGCTTGGGTACCAAGGAATCTAAAGTGCCACCCACCCCAGGCAAACAAAAGTGTATTTGATCACTCTCAAACCCCTATCATACCCTTCTATTACCCCTCCCCTTGCGATGTGTATTTACAAATGGGCACATACAATTGGTGCTTTGCTTCTAGAAGGCAAAATCGCAAATTTTCTGCTTTAAGGCTTTATACCTCAAAAAGAGACCACTAAAAGAAAACTCAAAGAAAAATGTGAAATCACATAAGGTATGTTGTTTTTATGCCCTTAAGAACAAAAAACCTACCAAATTTGCAAATTTACTTACCAAGGAAATAGTCGAATTCGTCACCAAACTGTCCTGAAAAAAAAAAAAAAAGGAAAAAAACCAACACCATCCTTTCAGGACCCATAATAAAGAGAAGAAAAGAAGAACTAAAGAGACTTAAAATGAAAGAAGATTCTCTCATATCAATCCACATGTGGCATTCACACATCTATGAATCGCATCCCAACATTAATCCACATCTCTTTGGTGGAAAGTCTACGGAGAGGATTTAGATGTGTGCATGCCGGCCACGTAAACAGCAGCCCTATGCTAATTCTGACAGAAAACAAGACTGACACGAAGATTTGGACTGTTACACACACCGTTACGCAGAGTTTCGGACCAGAGCAGAAAACTTACAGCATCATTCCAGAAGACCCAATCATAATATGGGAGGAGAGATTTCACTGCTATAATCTTACTCCAACTTGCAGGCCTCCTCTTATCTATCATATTACTAGCATCTACAAAATCATACCCTCTCTTGTCTGCATAAGCCTCCTTGTTTCCTCTCACCATCTCCATAAGGCCTTGAAAGGACCTTCTCCTGCTCCCTCTTCTACTCTCTTCCGAAAAGCTGACGATTGCCACCTTCAACCTGGCACCAGCCGTATCGGTATCGGCCACAAGTACTGGGGAACAGCGCCGGCCGAGGCTGTTGGCTCGCCGGAAAACTGACCCACATGCATCTATAGAGACCAAGAGGAGAAGCACCAGCGAGAGAGATAGAATCAAACAGAGACGTCGACTGGGTGCCGGTAGTTTGTAACGGGGATTGGACGGTCGGGAACGGTTGGCCATTTCGTAGGTGTTTAGTTGGCTCGGCATCTGTTGCCTTTTAATAGTCATGAGAACGATCCAGAGTGGAATATACATGGAATCTCGGTATATTAACATATGGCCATCAATTTATCTTTGACTAGTTTTGGGGATTGTTATTATATAATTATAATAAAAATAAGGGTGTTTTAAATAAAAAAAAAAAAAAAAAACGTAGACCCAAAATACTTTATAACAAAGACATAGCACTATATTTGGCATTGGATATGGATGTGAGGGCGCTCTCACATTTATCTCTTATCGTTAGGTAAGAGATACTTTTATTGGAGTCCCTGTGAGGGCTCCCACTTTATTTTTCATAATAAGGCAGGAGATGCTCTATATAATAACTTAATATATAATTTTTTTAATTAAAAAAAAGCATTCTATAACATTATGCAATAACCTTTGATTAAGTGATATTGGGAAATGGAGGAGAATCTATTGGGAAAAAAGGGTAGAAAGGCTTCTACCTTAATTATAAAGTTGTTGGACTTTCGTTGTTTTTCTATAGCTTTAAGGGATTTTTTTTTGTAAAAATTATATTTTAACTTCTAACTTTTTAAGGGGTAGTAAGTTAGATTTCCACTCTTTTCTCAATTAATATATGAATATTTGGGGGTGTAAGAGTGTCCCCAAAAAAAATTTTGGTAGGTATGAGAGGGAGAATACAAGTGCCTTGCACAAAAAGAAATGTAAATGAAAATAAAATATGTATACACTTTGATATCAAAGGATAAATGTTTTAAAATATTGTACGATGCTATATTCCTTCATAGTATTTTCATTATAAAATTTTTCATTTACTCATTAATTTATTTGTTTATTTACGGTTGTTGGCACATGGGGTAGCTAGATCCAGTTTGAGCGGTCATATATTTAATTCAATTCAGGTCTTTGGTGTCTTGGGCACTTTTGAGTCTAAACCAAAACCTGTTTCATGGTTTGACCATGTAGCCACCCATCCAGGACTGCTATGGTGTATATGTAGCCAACTGCCAGCCATCCAGGACTGCTATATGTTCCTGGCACCTTCTTGGTCTGACTTGTACTACTTTTGGCCTTATGTTGGTTAAAAATTCAGCATGTTATCAGTTGGACTGATTGATTGATTGATTGCATGTTGTAAACTGATCTAACCCATAGTTTTGATGGGGCCGGGCACTAATCCTTTGTTTGGAAAGGAGGGGAGGAAAAATTTGAGGGAAAAGGAAAATGAAGGGGATCGGATGGGATGGGAGGGAAAATTAATTTTACCTCATTTTGTTTGGGAAGGTAAAAGTAGGGAGAAGAAAAGTGAAAAAGTATAATTTTGTTTGTTTGTGAGGTAAAGAGACAAAGACCATTTTATCCTTATTTGGACAAAAGTTCCAATTGGACAAAAATGGCAGTTTAGTAATTTCATACAATTTCCCCTCTTTTGTTCTCATTTTCCCCTTGTTTTGGAGGGAAAATTTTTTAGTAGGCCCCACACTCTTTTTCCCTCCTCCACTTTCCCTCCTCCCTTCCCAAACACCCTCATTTTTTATTTTCCCTCCATTTTCCCACTATTTTTCCCGTTCCCAAACCGAGGACAAGTGTAAAGGAAAACATACAAGAATCATCTAGAATCTAGAATCTAGAATTCAACAGAAGAAATGAAGATGCTCTTCATCTTCCATTAATCAGTGGAGTGTGCCATAGGAAATCGTTTCTACACCTACGTTTTTTGGTCTATCTCATAAGCTAGTACCCAGCTTAGAAAAGCAAAAAACAGAGAATATAAAAAAAATGGTTGTTTCGTTTTCTCAAACATTGCAAAGCCCATACGAAACCATCATAATCCTCATGTCTAGAACACACTCTCTCTCTTTAAAAACTGGGTATAGGCCAACTAATATTTGAACTACACTCACTCACTCTCTCTCTCTAAAAATTGAGCATGGACCAACCAATATTTGAACCACTTTTGTTTCAGACCCAGTGCACGGACCAAAATTATAAAATTTAGGTCTACATCCAGATTTAAGCAAACATAGAGAGTTGGGACAAGGTTTTGATGATAGTAATGATGATGTCTAGATTTCAGTCCATAATCTAATGCGAATACACAAAATAAAAATTGAAACTAGAGAGGGGAAGGGTTGGTTATAGTACCCCCAATTTGTTACATATCGCCACCTCAAAAAATAATTTTGCACTTCTAGCTAGCTCTCCGCTAAAAACTGGGTCTTATAACGCCCCAGAAACAAAGTTGTGCGGCTCATAGTGCTAAAGCAGACAATTATGATAGCCACTGGGGAGCAGTTATGGGTTTTTTTTTTTTTTTTTCAAATCAATTGTATACTTGGAAAGATCCAACGCATTATCATAGTCTCGTTGGTGGACTCTAAAATTTAACAATCACACGACCTGATAAAGCGGGGTTTTTTTTTTTTCCTTATTACTACAGAGGGTTCCCAGCCCAAACACACTCCCCCTTGGATTAAGATGACTGGATTAACTAGGAAAGCAGAGTACAACAGGACTACAGATCTAGAAGAGGACCAGAAACCTAAATTGAACACATCTTAACTTCATAACCAACACTAACCAAAACAAGAGACGATATTCCCATCTATCAAAGCGTAGACTACACTGTAGTCCACCAGTCGCGCAAACTAGCCCAATTGCATTTAGATGGGGGCGGGGGTAGCACTTGACCTGTCAGATTCCCTTGAGTCATCTGGGATCTGAAATGCCCTTCTGGACAAGTCTGTGCTTGGTCCTGCGTGGAAAAGTAAAATGTTCTAGTGTACTCGGTTGCCGCCTTCTGCGTGACTTAATGAGGGAGGGGAAAACGTGTTCAAGGAGGCAAATCTCTAGGAATCGAATCTTTCATTTCGTGGGCCCTCGTCATGAATAGATTGAGAAAATCTCCCACTCAAATTCTCTTGCCCTCTTCATCTTTTCCTCCTCGTATTCTCTTTGAGGGCTGCTAAATACACTGGAATTTTTACCATCTACGTAATACCCCCACCTGCATCTCCCCACACCTACCTCTCCTCCCTCTCTCTCTAGTCTCTCTCTTTCTCCCCCTCTCCCACCCCTACAAACTCCACTCTTGGTACCCATAACCCATTCCCTCGTACCCTCACCCTAAACCTCACCCTAACCCTACAAATTGAGAAGCCATCTATCTCATTGTTTCATCTTAAGAGGTTGATTTTTATTAAAAAAATAAAAAACCTTGTGATTGGGTTGAAGATTTTGATTGCTTTTAGGACCTGGTTATTTCCATGTAATTAAACTCCTAGGTCATAGTAAAATGGGTTTTTAATTTCATACGATTATTGAAGAGGTGAACGGTGAAGGAACGAGGTGGAGATGAGGATGGTTTGTTTGTTTGGATAAAATTGATTCATAGAAATTCAAGCGGAGGGAGGCGAGGTGTTCGATGGGCGAGTAGATTGGGAGAGGGGGAGAAAGAGAGAGACTAGAGAGAGGGAGAGGGGCGGAGGTGGTGGGGGTATTTTGGGGGTTTTATTTAAAATGATCATGGGTTGTGGTGAGCCCGAGTTGAGGCCAATATTTTTTCATTGGTCTTGGATTAATTTATAGAAAGTCAAAAGCTCGTAAGCAGTGCTCGCAGGTTTGACAATTTACCTGTAAAGTGAATTCAAAGTAAATGATCACTTTTATGAGACCAAAAAAGAGTTGGGGATTTTATAAAAAAAAGTATAAAAATTTAAAATTCACCTCTTCATTAAAAAAATAAATCAATCTCTTGTTTTACCACATGACAAAGAACCTATTTTTAAAATCCAAAATGTCAAACAAGTTCCTCCACATGCCGCAAAATGACAAAAGGTCAATAAAATGAATTTTTTAAATTTCGTATTTTTTGACGATACCCTTCTTCTTTTATTATTTCTTACCATTTACTTTAAATTCACTTTACAAGTGAATGGTCCAGAAAAATCGCATACTACTTGCATTCATTGTTATAATTTATTAGATTTCTGTGAACAATCTTCTCTCTCTCTCTTTCTCTCTAAATTGTTGGTTTATTCACTCAAAGGTGTCCTGTCCCACTCTGGAAGAACCCATAAAGTTTGACCTTGTACGCAACCATCCAGGACTGCTATTTTCATTGCACCTTTCAGACTTGGACCGTTTACGGCCTTATCTTTAAGAGTTGAAAATTCAGGAGTTGAAAATTCAGCATGTTATCAATTGGATTGGTTGATTAATTGCATGCTGCAAACTGTTCTAAACCATAGTTTTAATTGGCCATAGCATTGGCTTCTATCACTCAGTCCCATGGCTCATAAAGTTTACAGCATAGGCCGGCCAGCCATACAACAGGGGGTTCGCCCATTAATTTTCTTAATTGCTTATGAGCCTGCTGTTAAATTTATGTATAGAACATATGAATAGTTTTGCAACATTTTATTCAAAGTGCATTTTAGTTGATAAATGCTAGGAACACAAAGTGACAAAGCTGGTCTTAAAATGAGGAAAAAGAAGGAATGGTAGTATAGCAGCCCACATTGGTAAAATGTGGAACATTTGACATTGGATTTTGAGGGTACTAGATATATCTATAAAGACTGCACTCAGAATGATAGTATTTACATAAGTATCTACACTAATCAAATTCAAATTTGAGAACTACTACACATTGATAACCTTGAAATTCAAAGACTCTCTGCCCTATATCCCATATCTATGGGTCAAAATAATTGTAAGAAACTATATACCAACTCAAAAGCTTAAGCTGATAGATGGAATGCCCATACATGTATATTAAGATATGTCAAGCCTATTACTTAGGCGATGTGGGATGTGGGACTTCCCAACACTCCCCCTCATGTGCAGGCCCAACAAATTTAATGGACGGGCCTATCACGTGGGCTACACAATAACACCGGGATTGAAACTCGCTCTGATACCATGTAAGAAACCATATATCAACCAAAGAGCTTAAGCTGATAGGTGGAAGGCCTATATAAGTATATTAAGATATGTTAAGCATATTACTTAGGCGATGTGGGATGTGGGACTTCCCAACAATAATTCACAATATGTAGGCCACAAGCATTCTTTTCATACAGCTTAGGACCCACATTTCAATGATTCCAATCCTTTGTTTGATGGGTCTCACCAATGATAGAGACATAACAAATGGAAGATTCAGTCAAGATGATCCATGATAAATCCATCAAAGGATGGTGGTCTTTAATCAATAATTTTTTTTTTTTGCCTAAATTTGATTGGTCCCACCAGATATGTGGTCTGGAATGGATAATAGAATAGATGAGACCCACCTTTACAATGAGCAGCCGCGGGGCCTATACAAAACATGGTTATTAAAGAGTCTAGGTTAGCGTCGCCTAGAGCTATCCAAGCTCTACGTATAGGGCTACAAATGGGTATTCGATTATCTGATTATCTGAAAGTTCCAACCCGAAAAACTGGATCCAGAATCATAAACGGGTCCGGGTTTGAGTATTTGATATTGTAAAATGTACCTCAAAATAGTTTTTTTTTTTTTTTTTACATTTTTATATATAATAATGGAGGTAGTAGATTTGATGCTAAGTTTTAAGTTGAATGATATACTTATTTTAAGAAAAAATAAAGAAAAATTAGAACCAGTTTTGAAACTAGATCCAGTTCTCTAGGTGGATTTGGTTCCGGGGCCGGATCTGAGTTTTTCTATTATAACTGGGTCTGGAACCAACAAAACAAGTTCTGAATCAAAATCAGAATCGTTATTTAGAAATGGGTCCAGGTCTAGGCCTAATATGATTCTGACTTCGAACCGTTCCGTTTGCAGCCCTATCTACGTACCCTCCATATATACTAACTGCACCTGGGGCGGGCCAAAGCACTCCAAGGACGGATTTACCTAGGCCCATTACCTGTGACTCGCATTCTAGAACTGAAAGATCAAAAAATTGTTTTTATATTATCATTGGGCGATGCAAGACAATGAGCAACTTGATGCTAGATGACTAGGTGATGGCCAAGCAATCATTTACTATAGAAGAGAAGATTATTTGATGATATTAGTGAGTTTGGTCCTTTAACTCATCCATTTAGGCCCTTGATGAAATGCCTTGAATTTAAATTCTTATGAACTAATACCCAAACAAACCAATTGATCCTATTTAAGAAAAAAAGGGGGATTTTTTTTTTCTTCTGATCTTCTCAATAGCATTCCATAGGGATTTCATACCACATTGTTTAACAAGGCAATGACCCATCGAAGAATTCGATCGGGCCATTGGAGTCAAAGATATATACAAGGCTAAACATTAGACCTAATAACTAAAATGGAACCAGGGGCGGATATAGGGGGGGGCCTGGGGTGGCTGCAGCCACCCCAGCTTTCAGCAAAAACATAAAAAAAAAAAAAAAAAAACTAGTTTTCATATTTTCAAATGGAGACCCTTTGCTTTTGATAAATTTAAATTACACCTCTTAGTTTATTTTATAAAGAATTGATTTGAAAAATATCTTAGGTGGGTCCTTAAGTTTTCTAAAATTATAGACCAAGATTATTTTTATTTACAAATTAATATTAAATGACATCTTAGTTTAAGTGACTTTTTGGAAAAAAAAAATTATGTATACTAAGTTAGGCCCAAATCAATTAGGCCGCCAGTGACATTGAACCAGGCCCTCCAATGAAAACTCGTAGAGAACAGTTGTGATAAATAAATGTCTTTTTTTATTGCTTGAAATTATTATATTATATTTGTTCCATATAAAAGGTTTGGGGTAAATCTGCACACGATTTCTCCTTGCTAGGCATGATTTGCAATGCAGTGGAAATCTACAAACTACCTGTCTTTGAATGCACCTTTCTGTGTATTAGTTACTGATAATGTATGTAAAAGGTCCACTACTTTTTTTGTGTATTGTTTTTTCCCAAGTATGAAGAAAAAATCATTTGCAATCATATAAATAACCCAAAAAAAATTTCCGGGGGCGTTGCCCCCGGGCCCCCTACTACTTAATCGTGCCCCCAATGATTTTGAATCCTAGATCCACCACTTAATACAGCCCCCCCAAATTAGAAATCCTGGATCCGCCCCTGAATGGAACAATCCCATCTAATTAGAACCCACATAAGAATTATAATCAAATAAACCCGTGGAAATACTCAATTAAATCACACACAAATATTTTAAATTGTCATTATACTTACACATACAACCATACGTGGGGCACCGACATAAAAAAAAAAGAAGAGGAAAAAGAAGAAGAAGAAGAAAAAAAAAAGTACGGTCATGGCTTATTCATATAAAATTCACATGAAATCACATGAAAATCACATCAAAATAATAATATAAGAATCACATAAGAGCCCGCGGAGCCTATTATCGTCAAGCCCGACCTTCAAATTAGCAAGCCTAGCGAAAGTTTGTCCAAACCTGGCCCGTGGGATTTTAAAAGAAAAGTAGGGTTGTAAATGGGTTGGTTTCGGTCTGGGTCCATGATGGACCTGAAACCGAAACCGTTAAGGAGAAAGTGGAAACGGATTCGGACCCAGAACAAGATTATTGGGTTCGGATCTAGGTAGAGAATGATATTTAAAAAAATATGGTTTTTAGGAGAAATTATTGAAACTTTAAGTAGTATGTCGGGTCTTGGGTCCACGGGTCCGAACTAAGGTGGAACCGGACTTGAACCCATTTATTTATCGAGGCCTAAATAAGGACCTAAACCTAATTTTTAACTGGTCGGAACTTCCGGATAATCGGAACCCATTTACATAAAAGGGAAAGACCACAAATTTTGTGGGCTTTTAGGGCCATGTTGGGCTGGGCCTTGTATCCTAATAGGGGGCCCAATTTACACCCTACCCTACTTTCTACTTTCCACTGTGCAAGTGCAACACTCCTCTCGTTTCTTTTGTTTCATCACAACTTGCTTCGTTACAGAAACAAAAACCCTAGCGGAAGGGGAACGGATGTTTGCAGCCTTAAACCCTATACAATAAATAGAGCAAGAAAAGCTTGCAAAACCTCTCTAAGATCTTCTCAATACTGCGACCATGTCTGCCACAGAAGAAGTCCAAAAATCGATAGAGCAGAAGAAGAGGAAGAAGAATAAGAAGATGAAGCTGCAAATGCTTGCGGCAGATTCAAAGCGCAAGGCCCAATCAAACAACGCCTCCGAATCAGGAGAAGACAACGAGGAACCGGTCGAAACTGCTGCAGTGGAAATAGCAGAAGCCGGCGGTGTGGAACCCCCAAGCGATGCCGAAAACGAGGGAGATGATGCAGAAGAAGAAGCCCCGGAAGCGAAAAGGCCCAAGCTTCAGAAGAGAAGTGGATCTGGCATAATGAGCACGGAGCCTTTCTCTGCGCTACCGATATCAGAGCTGACCATGAAAGCCATCAGAGAGATGGGATTCGTGAACATGACGGAGGTGTGTTTGCTTGTTACATGTTTGTTATAATGCCCTTTTTTTGCATTTTGGTGGTTTTGTATGTTGCAAAAGAAAGTTACTGCGATTGGGTTTATTGTAGATTCTAACTCTTTCGATCGGTCGGTTATAGGGGTTTTATTCTTCAGTAGTGCTACTTGGACAAACTTTTTGGCCAGAATTTTGGACAACCTTATGATATCCCTTGAATATCATAGGAATATTCAAGGGATATCATAGGGGTTGTCCAAAATTCTGGGCAAAAAGTTTGTCCAGATAGACCTTTTGTTTATTCTTAGGCGATTGGTGCTGAAGTCTTGATTGGGTTGTGGCGCTGGTCAGTCAGAATTTTTAGTTTTAGTGCCTGAAACTCGTAACCATGAACTAAAGTTGTCTTTTTTCGTATAGTGCTATAGAACTCACGCTGATATGAGTAGGTGGAATTATAGGCGTGCTTGTTTGTTGGGCTGCGGAGATCTTTCTTCAATTTATCTGGTTTGAGCCAATTGGACTTGAATCAAATGCAATCTATTGGAGGTGTGTTCTGGTGGGTCAGTTCCGTCAATTCAATTGGCTTGCTCGCTGAGAAATGCTCATTGTGGTTGTTTCTGGATTTCTTCGATGGTTAGTGATAAGTGGGAGGAACTGTTGAGAATGGATAATTAGTGTCTTCAGGGTTGGCGTGTGACTTCCCAGGCCTCATATGGCCAATCTTCTTATGATACTTCCACTTTTGTGTTTTTGGGGCGGCTCAGGATTAGGTTATATTGTGAAACAAGCATTGAGATGTTAGACTGTGGTATCTGATCTGAATGCTGTTTTTTTTTGAAGAGTGAGTCAAAAAGGTTCTCTTTGGGTCTTTTATGAAAGAGGGGTAGATAATCTAGCACTACTGATGCACATGGTTTGGTTTGGAACTTTGGATCAGGTCCACAGTGGACTCAAATATGGGCGTGATACCTGTTGGGGTCTCAATAATCTGGGCTCAACATGTACTTGTGTTATTTGGACACAAAATAAGGAGGATTTTACCCAGAAAATAACTTTGTGTCTAGTGGACGGAATAGCGAACTTTAGCCTAACTCACACTGAATAGGGAATCCGTACAAAAAAACTAACTTTTTTTTTTTTAAAACCATTTTTTTGGTGGTCAACGTTGACTTTCATTTTCTGTGTTGAGGGTCGACAGCGGCCCTTGCTATAATAAGTGAGGGTCGCCATCGACCTTGAGCAGGCATGTTTCCTCATCTTCTTCCTTCTTCCACTCTTTTTCAAATCCAATCCAATGATGGAGAAATTCACATGTCCGCCCTAAGGATTACATGAAGAGTAGATGGAGCTTGGCTGAGCGAAATTATCACAAACATTGATGTCAAATGAGGTGAACCTCTTTGCATTTATGTCCTCTACAAATCCACCCCTTCCAATGGCTGTTTTGATTCGCATAGCAACATTAATTGCGCTTGTTGTGTATTGTCAATTGCGGGCCCTGCGTTGTGATGACATACAAAATGAGTGCTAATCATTGAAGTTGCACCATGTATCATGTTTGATGCAAACCAAACATCCCTTCTCCTTCCTTGTCTCCTCATCTTCCTCTCACATACACACGCAGGCAGACAGACATGCACACAAACACACTTTTGTGAAAATAAATTTAGTAACATGAATTCAAATTTATTACTTGCTATACATTGCAATGTCAACACCTGCTAGTTTGTTGACCTAGGAGGTTGACTTTTTTTCTCCCAACCCAAAAGAGGTTGCTGAAAAAATAATAGGATCCTCAGATGGGATAATGCTGTGTTGGTAATTGTGAGCGATGAAAACTGGTGGTATAAATTGATTGGAGTATTATTCATGGATCTTTGGTTTTCTAAGCTATTGTTGCATTCCTTTCGGTTGCATGTTATTTGTCCATTGTGTAGACACCTACACCTGCAAGGCCTAGCTCCCTTTTTTTTTCTGAAAAAAAAATAAAAAATAGTGGTCTAGATAGCTTCTGTTATGAGAGCTACCTTTGTCTGGTATCTTAAAGGGTAGTGAACACTTCTATTTTTTGTGATTTAGTTTTGAAATGATTTTGCAGATTCAAGCCAGATCCATCCCCCCACTTCTTGAAGGTAAAGATGTTCTGGGGGCTGCTAGGACAGGTGCTGGGAAGACCCTTGCATTTTTGGTACCAGCTATTGAATTGCTGTACAACATCTCTTTTACTCCTCGCAATGGAACTGGAGTAGTTGTCATTTGCCCAACCAGGGAGCTCGCCATACAGGTTTGCTTTCCTTCATTATCACCATTGTGTAAAGAAACAATCCCACCCACTTAAAATAAGGGTCACCTAGATCTCAACTCCCTAAGTCTCCTTCCCCTAGTGATTCATTGCCTAGGTTGTGAAGGGTTGTGTTGGCAAGGGTCACAATATTGGATGATCTGTATGGTTTCAGTCAGGGTCTCAATTTGACAAGTACCTTGATTATCTTGGGTCATGGCTCAAATTTTCATAGATAAAGATCCAGATTGCTTATATGGACTGGGAGCTGAACTTGGGCCCTTCATATCAATTGATTAAAATCTTAGATAACTAAACACGGGCCTCGCTTTTACATTAAAAAAGTTGATACCATCTGCTTGAGTGATAAAAATTTATGAACCAAACTGTCAAGAAAAAAGGGAATGGAATTTTTTTTTTGAATTATCTCATTCTCCTGAGTTTGGGTGATAGACACGATACATTCATTAATTGTGATTAATGTTTTTGATTGTTGAGATGTGATGTAAGACATTCCAATTGCCTAAAGGGTGGAGTGTAACCCTTGTAAGCACGGCTATTTAATTAATAAATATTTACATTAAAAAGAATGAATTATAAAATATAGAACAGTAGAAATTTTGTTGTTTTTAAGAGTTTTAATGATTTAACTAGGGTCAATAAATAAAATCTAGTTAGTAGTTAGTACAGTTCAAATTAAATAGATAGAGATTTAAGTTATTAAGATTAGAAACTGCCCCCTTTTTTCTTGAAAAGAGGATGAGTTAATGGGGCATATGCCTCACCACTGTACCACACACCCTATGTAGAGCTAATTCCTCAAATATGCTCATATGTTGAGATCCACTTATGCCCTTAATGCAAGCTATGCCTATGAGTTAGGCACAGAGCGTCGGCCATGGGCCATTTTTGGAAGTCCCACCTCAAGGTGTAATCCCCAAACATTTGTAGAAACACTAATTGTGAACTGCCTATCACCATATGGATATCAAAGTAGCTTTCTCATTATCACTGTACTAAGTACATTCATATTGATACCATGCTATATGTAAGTTTGTAACTCCCTCAGTTACTGAAAGACTTTCCTAATGTGAGGGCTGAAACTAGTCCTGATAACTAATAAAAAGCATTAGGGTCACAATTTTAGATACTAAAAGACTTTTCTAAAAGGCTGTATGGCATGTTATCACTGTATGGCATACATTACTCCATTATTGATATGAAGCACGGACACGGATACGATACGACACGGATACGCAGATACGCCATTTCTCAAAAAAGTAGGATACGATACGTCAGGAATACGTTGAAAAAAAAAAAAATTAAATATTTTTTATATGACTATGTAATAAAAATCTAACATTATTTCAATCAAAATAGCCATAAAATATGTACTTCCATTGATTTAATCATAATCAATCATCATCATCAAACATTACATTCAATACTTCCAAGTTCAAAATCCAAGTTTCACCAATTACTATAGAAACATAAGCATATAACCCAAACAAACAGACAGTAGAGCTACTTAAACTTCAACAATTGCTTGACCACCAAGTCCGCCACCATCACCTCCATCACCATCTTCACGAAAGAGCACGGCCTCCAATTCTGGTTCATCAAGGGAGAGTTGTGCAATCTCAAGCTCTCCAGCATCCTCAAATGAATCAAAAGCATCTCCAGCAATATCCCACATCTTGGTTTCTCCTTTCATATATTGTGGAGTTCTTCTTGAAAGAAGGCGAAGATTGCTATGAATGAAAACCAAGTCTTCAGCACGTTTTGGTGTCATCTTATTCATTCTCACTGAGTGCACAAAGGAATAAGTACTCCAATTCCTCTCTGCACAAGACGATGAGGAAGGTTGCACAAGTAGCTTGAAAGCTAGAGTTTGAAGCAAAGGTGCACACGCACCATAGGTGACCCACCACCTTTTAGGATCCATTTCATAGCGATCATGAATGGAATCAACATCCGCAAACTCTCCTGACTTGCTAGAGAAATCAACAAATTGTGTGATTACCATTTTGCGCTGCTCCAAATTAGGAAAATATTTTTTAAGAATTTTCATTCTTTCTCTAGCCTCTATGTGGAGCAACTCGACTAGGATCCTCATGAAGCCAATGCTCGCTATAGTACCTTGAATAGGAAAAAAAAAAAGAACTAAGAATAAGTTTATGATTAAGAGTTTAAGACTAAGAGGGAGAAAAAAAAGTTCAAGACTAGAAGTCACCTTGGATTTAGTGAATGAGCTAAGCAATGGAGAGGAGTGTTGTTCTTGTTCCAACGATCCACAAGAATTTTATGCACCACTTCATAAAAGGTAGATGTCTCATCAAATCTCTTTCCTTCATGCCTATATATTGCACCCTTCACTTTTTCTATCATGGTATCCCACATGTCATACACCAAGTGAAGACAAGGCTTATCCGTGTCACAAACCCTTAACATATCATATATAGGAGCCGTAAAAGAAAGTATGTAAGTCATTTTGTCCCACCAAAGGTCATCTAACACAAACTCATTCACAGCCTTGGCTCTCTCCTTATCATCGTCTCTGTAGGAATTCCACCTTTCACTAATAACCATGGCTTGAAGACTACCTTTTATGAGCTTGAATCTCTTAAGCATGACAAGGACCGAAGCAAAACGTGTACTTGCAACCGAAAGCAACTTCAAAGGGACAAATTCATTAAAAATAGCCAATCTCATGGAGTGATTCATGATAAAGTTCTTAACAAACACAACATCCTCGGCCAAGTCCGTGATCCAACGACACTCCTCATATGTTTGTGCATTGTTTTCAATTCTTTGCCATACAAATGTTTTGCAAGGCAAGGTTGAGTGTATGAACCACACATGGTGTCCAAACAATATTTTCAAATTGTGCTTCAATGAGATGCCCTGCACTTGAACAATTCTTAGCATTATCAGTTATCACTTGAATCACATTTTCGGGACCAACCTCTTCTATCACTTCTTTCAACAAACCATAAATGAAGAACTTATCTTTAACTTCACCCGTACAATCCACTGCTTTAAGGAACATAGGCCCACTTTCCGTCACAGCCATAAAATTAATCAAGGGCCTCCTTTGTGAGTCACTCCATCCATCACTCACAATGCTTACACCCTTTTCTTTCCATGTGCCTTTAAGTGGTTGTAGCAATCTATCAACATGAGCCCTTTCTTGTTGGAGTAGACTTGTCCTTAGCTTATTATACCCCGGTGACACATAGCTTGCAAGAGCATTATTTGCGGCAAATTGGATACAACTCACATAATAAGGGCTCCTTGCTAGGTGAAATGGTAAGCCTGATGCATAGAACATCCTAGCAATCTCCGCATCCATTTGGTCACGCAACTTCACGTTAAATGACTTCCCAATAGCCGTATTACTATCACTTGCACTCCAACTTCCACTTCCAATCACCTTCCTTTTTTTTGAATCATAATCCACACTAGAAGTTGGCAATGGTACTTTCTTGGGTGCATTTTTCCTCAATCTCTCTTTGCATTCGTCCTCTAACTTTTTCATCTCCGCAATATCACTGCTCTTAACTTTTGGACAGAATGCAATAGCATGACCGGGCTCATGTATCAAATGAGCCCTCACCCTTGTGTATGAGCTTTTCTTGTTTTGATGGCAAAAATTGCATTGCCACGACACATTTCCCCCTCCATCACCAAGTTTTTGCTGTTTTGTCACATACCTCCAAAGGGGGTTGTGAGCGTCTTCTAATTCAATAGCTGGAGAAGACGCACTAGTACTACCACCCGTACTAGAAGCCATTACAGCAAACTTTGGTTGCTGGAAACACAACATATTGGCCCCATCAGGCCACCTAAAATCATGGCATCAAGAAAAAAAGAAAAAAAAAAAGAAAAAGGAACAACAACAGCTATATAGCATCAAGAGAAAAAAAAGAAATAGCAGCAGCAGCATAGCATCAAGAGAAAAAAAAAAGAAGCAGCAGCAGCAACAGCACAGCATCAAGAAAAAATGGAAAAAAATAAAGAAACATCAGCACAATATAGCATCAAGGGAAAAAAAAAGGAAAAAATGAAATAGCAGCAGCAACATAGCATCAAGAGAAAAAGAAAAAAAAAAGGAACAGCAGCAGCAGCATGGCATCAAGAACAGATGGAAAAAAGGGAAACAGCAGCAGCAGCATAACATCAAGGAAAAAGAAGAAGAAAAGAAACAGCAGCAGTACCATAGCATCAAGAAAAGAAGAAAAAAAGAAAGAAACAGGAGCAGCAGCATAGAATCAACCAGAGAAAAGAGCAGTAGTCAGTAGCAGAACACAGCACAGAGAAAAAAGAGAACAGAAAACAGAAAAAAGAAGCAGCAAAAAAAAGAACACGACAGAGAACAGAAAAAAGAAGCAGCAAAAAAAAAAAAAAAACCAGCAACAACAGCAATTGAAAGCAAAGAAAGAAGATCAGCAAAAAAAAAAAAAAGCCCTAAAATCCAAATGATTTAAGGGGGAAGAAAAAAAAAACCCTAGATTAGAATTAACCAGAATAGCATCAACCAACAAAAACCAACCTTTACAGATGAAGAGAAAGAAAGAAACAAGAAGAGAAAAGAACCTGAAAGTGTGGAGATGAAACAGTAGCAGCACCACAGCAGACGGCAACAGCACCACTACAACAGCAGGATGACAGCAGCACGGCAAAGGCAGCACGGCGACGGCGGCACAGCTGATAGCACAGATGGCAGCAGCACCACAGCACAAACGGCGACAGCACCAGGGCAACGGCAGCACGGCGACGGCGGCAGCACAGCTACGGCGAGGCTCAGGCGATTTCTTCCTTCCCCTCTCTTTTTTTTTTTTTTTTTCCTTCCTCTCTGTTTCTAACTCTCCCCGTTTGTTTTAAGGGGTTTAAAAAACGTACATGTGAGGGACACGTGCGTGTCCCGCACGTGTCCGACATTAAAAAAATAAATAAATACCGGATACGAATTTTCCGTATCCTAGACGTATCCGAGGCGTATCCGGCCGTATCCGTGTCCGATACGTCCGGGATACGGATACGGAGCCCTTTTTTATGTATCCGTGCTTCTTAGGTTATCAATACTCCATTAGGGTCACAATCTTATCGTAAGTACTTCATATTGATAACATGCCATACATTACTCCATTAGATACTGAAAGACTTTTCTGATGTGAAGGTTGAAATGGTCCTGATAAGTAAAGAAAATCATTGGGATCAGGTTGTATATCTATAGAAATATCGAGTACACGATGAATGCTTGATAAATGGAAAAATTGCATGGTGGCCCCTTTTTATAAGAACAAAAGAGCATTTAGAATTGCACTAACTATCTAGCCATCAAACTTATGAACACATTCTGAAACCTTGAAAGTATTTATCTTCTTTCTAAATCTTATCTATTGTTGGACTCTAAAAACAATTAATACGAATCATTATATGATTCTACCAATCTAGGATTCTGATAGGAATAAACTGTAAAGAAAGTAAATCTCTTCTGGTTTATCAAGATAAGACCCAAGGTAAATATCCGTAAATCCAAAGGATTCCCATATATTTTCATGGTACGAGATTGTGGTACTTTAAACGAAGGCTCTCTTTTGAAGGACAGTAGCCTTTCAGAAGTGGATGTTTTTGGTCCTCTTGGTCCTTTTGGTTTTTGTTAGTGTCTTCCCTATTGTCTATTGGCCGTAAAAAAAAAAAAACCCTCTACTTATTTACCAGGATAATACTTGAGGTAAATATTTAAAGTAGATATCTACTAGCTTACTAAGATGAGGCTCAAGATAAATCTAGTGATTTATCTCCTCTTTGCAGGCTGCTTGCACATGGGCCTCCTTGAGTATAGGCTGGGCCCATTGGGCCTTGGGCTGGATCTGGTCCATCATCTAAAAGTCCATTCTTGGGCAGCCCCTCCTAGGTTGCATCACAACTAATAGAATCAGCATGCTGAGTTAAGTGAAGACAAGCTTGTGGATTGTTATGGATCATTGATTGTTGCTTCAATTGAAGAGACATTTTTATAAGGTGCTTGATACTGCTGATAGAATTGATTTCTTGTATGGAATGAATGTTGGACAATTAAGAAATCAGAAGAGGGAAAAAAAATACATGTTGCTGCAATGTACGTACCAAGATGGATGGGTGTAGTTATTTTTCCGATAGAGGTGTTGCTAAAACCAATTAAAAAGAAAGAAACCGTAGACAGGTGTGTGGAATTACAGCAAAAGATAGATTATTAAAGCGCGCGTAAGAGGATGCTTATTGGTAGGTCTAATAGAAGAGAAAATTGCGGAATTTTATTCAAAGATGGTTTGGGCATGTACATAGAAAATCAGAAACAACCCTTGTATGATGTATTGAAGGGCTACACGTTAAATAATTAAGGGATGGAGAGATTGTTGCAACCTTGAATGAAATAGTGAGGAGAAACATGATAAACTATGGAATTATTGAGAAAATGGATTTAAACAAGGTTCAGTGGAAAAGTAAAACTGATAAAGGTGACATAGATGGATAAGGCTTTGATGATGATGACACCGACTATGACGATGACGACCTATACTACATTCATCCTTTGTTTGCAAAAAGAATAATGTCTGTTTTAGGGATGCTTAGATTCGTTTTGCTTGTTGAGCTCTCGGAGCTGTTTGGTATTTTCCTCTTTTGCTGTATGGCTTCTCTTTAATAAGATTCTTGGTTACCATTCCCATAAAAAAAAGCATGCAACTTGTTACTGATGAATGAAAACTTCTTCACCATTCTTGGCATCTATTTCGTGTAATGACTAGTGTGCCTAAATTTCAATTCTTGACACATCCACTTTCTTCTAATATTCATGTGCATAAATTTTATTTTCCCATACTAAGCAAGCATCAGGTGTTCTTATTAGATATGTGTGTGCAATACTAATGTCATGCATGCAAAGGTTACTTCATCCTAGACTTATCTTGCCCTTCTAATGTTACAGACACATGCTGTGGCAAAGGACCTTCTCAAGTACCACTCCCAGACTCTCGGGTTGGTAATTGGTGGGTCAGCTCGTAGGGGAGAAGCAGAACGCCTTGTTAAGGGGGTAAATTTATTGGTAGCGACCCCTGGGAGACTTCTTGATCATCTTCAGTCAACTAAGGGTTTCATATATAAAAATTTGAAGGTAAAGGCTACCAATATTCTCAACAGCTCTTTTATATAGTGGTTTTACTGTTAATTTTGTTGTTCTGCTCTTTTCAAATGTATCATGTTTTTTCCTGCTGGTACAGAGCTGTGAACTAAAACCTAAAACCTAATGGTTGTGTTGTCCATCTTAATTGATGAACCCTTTTCATTCTTTTTTCTTGTTATTTTCTTTTTCAACTAATAACCCTATTTCCTTGCTTCTGATTAAAAAAAAAAAACCATTTGTGTTCTACAGAAAGTCTTTTTTTAGTGTCAATTTTAACAATAATCTTTTTATCTTATTTTAAATGTAAGCCGTCTGCGTTTCTTGTATTATATGGCCTCTTAAAAGAGCTTGGTGGCAGTGGGGACCTCATATTCATTGTTCCTATCTGCATATTACAATTCTAATAATGGAATAAATTATCACAGCTCCAGACCAGGATTTATGTGACTGGGCTTGGTGGTTAACTGTAGTAAGAAGTTCATGATGCTGTAGTAGATCTACGCTATAATATCCTGATACTTGTACAAGCCCAATGTATCCGTGTCAAACCGATACAAGTGTATTGATAACTAGAACAACTTTTATTTTTATTTTTGCAGAAGGCCAAAAAACCCTTTGGCTATTGTTGAAATCTAGAAGATTTAGCCCAAAATAAAATATATAAAAAAAAAACTAAAGGAAATTCTATTTGTTCTTACCTTTTGACTTGCATATATTTTAACCTTTAGTCGTTTAATAAATCAACTGTTGCATTTCCCAAAACACAAACACATGCTAAAACTAAGGGAAATGAGATGGGACTCCCATATCATAGCTAGGCTTCAGAAAATGTTTGAACATTTGAAACCTGGCCTACTTATGGTGTGTGTTTACACTACTTTCCATGGAGGGGGTTGAGAGCTTTTACCAAAAACGGAAAAAGAAACAGGGGGGTTGAGAGAATGGGGAATGTTATAGGGGAATCTAGTAAAAGTTTCCATTTCAGCAGGTTATAACTGGGATACAACTTCTATTGAATACGCTCTGCACCGAAAGGGATGCTCAACGTCCTTTACTCGTCAGAGTCTTGGCCTCAATGTGCAATTTAATGCTTTAGCGAACTCTATTATATCTTCTAGCATGCATGGCTAATCTCGATAACATCACTTCTTTTTGGAAAGCTTATAAAATCAATTTGTTACTGTTAAGATAACTTTATATGATTGGCCATTTGTATGCACTAATAAATGTTGGTAGATTTTTTTGATTGGTTTTATTAACAAAAAATTTCTTGGTAAATATTGATATAACACATTCGTTTGGGAATGGCTAGACCGGTCCTCACTTAGGAATGTTCTAGCATGTGGGGCCCACTTGCCCTCTCCCATGATTGATCTAATCCAATCACACTCATTAGGGGTTGCTCATGGACAGGCTGGCTGAGCCTGACCTGGGCGCAGCCCACTTTGGGCTGGGCTTGAGCCTTAGGTTTTAATACTGGGGCTGGGCTTGGACCTAAAATCTGGTACCATCTATAATGGTAGATAGCCCAATGCCCAGCCCAGCCCATATGAGAGAGACAATTTAAACAAAAACAAATTTTTATGTTGAAATGGAGACCCGAACACATGAACTTTTACACAGGCATACGAGTTGCACCTAGTAGGGCTACAACTCATATCAGTTAGTGAAAGCCTTTCTATCCCTAATAACCCACCCGGGCTTAGGCTTCACAGGAGTTGGGCTAAGGCTGGGTTGGGCCTGTCGTTTAATAATTGGGCTGGGCCTGGATATTGCTCAGCACAGCCATCCCCTAACACTCATTACCTCCTTGTAAAACAGCACCAACCCAAATTCCAAGTCATCTGAGTTTTCCAGGCCCTTTAAATAATCATGCAAATTTTGGTCCCTTCTTACTTTGTCTAATGGTATGATTTGGACAACTTTGAATAGTACCTGTCGTGATTGGATGGTTCCCAACTTTTAAGTGTTCACACAGATGGGTCGAGGGAGGGAGGGAGAGAGATGTTTAACTTTCATCGCTTGCAATTGCTTTTTGTGAATGATTGCATGTTCGGCATGGGCTTACTGTTATTATGTTTGGTATTTATTTACTAAATTCTTTGATTGGTTCTTGATTTATTACTTCTCATTTACTAGTTAGTGGGGAATGGATATGAGGCCTATATTTTGTGTTTCTAGAAAAATGGAATTTATGGTGATTCATAAAAACTTATATTCTCATGGACATTATAACCTGTTTTGTTACTCAGTTTAGAGTTACTGCTGGGCGGTTGAGTTCCATCCCAGCTTGTATACCAATGGATGCAAATCCTCTTCACTGGTTTCAGGACCTTATAATTCTAGAGCAGATATGGTTGTATTCTTAGAGTTCTTTATAATGTGCAGTGTCTCATGATCGATGAAGCTGACAGAATCTTGGAAGCGAACTTTGAGGAAGAAATGAGGCAAATCATTAAAACTTTACCAAAGGTGGGTGAATCATCTTGCTGGACTTAAATCTTGAATTTTATTTTGATCTAATCCTAGTATTTTGCCATTTGATAGGGGCAACTTTAATTTTTTCTGTCTTATCGGGTACAATTTTAAACAATGTAACATGAGTGAAAAAAAAAAAGGGGGAAAAAAGAAGAAAAGTGGAAAAGAAAGAATTTCCACCTGAAGGGGTTGAAATTAACTTAGTAATTATGTGATTACATCATTACTTATCATTACCACACGTCACTCTATGTATTCGAGTGCTTAGAATGCAAAACTGTTTCTACTGAACTGTAGTGGTAACTCATTTAATATTATGTTACATTATTATGGTTCTATTTGTGGCAGTCCGGTTGAATAGTTTTATATATTTTTTTGGTTACACAGAGGACTCAAACTCATGAACTCTCTCACTTGTACCCATGTGTCCCTAACCAGCTAAGCTATTGCCCGGGACAATTTGAACAGCTTGTCATGCACGGCTAAAACTGCTTTTTGGATATTGATGTTTTTCTGATGGGAAGGCCTAATTTTGCATGACACTCAATTAATGCAATTCTGACCAGGTGTCTTTCAATGACTCATTTTACCTTCTAACCATTACTGGCCCCAAAATAAGTTACATGTGTTGCTGACCCTTAAATTTAATGATCAATAGGTTAATCAGGAAATGCAATAACCAGTTAAAGAGTTAGCTTCCCAAGAAAAACAAAATCTGTGGTAAGAGCAGTAATAATGGCAGAAAAGGTTTAGAAGGTGCTGGACTAGCCCAATAGAATCCATCCCTGTTTCCAGCAAGTGGGATTGACCTTATAGGCAGAAACCAGTTTTGTTCTCCAGTGCGGAATGTGTTTACGCCACTTCTATCATAGCCCCTTGTTTATTTACAAATTACAAGTGATGGAGAATCAGCGTTGCAGTAGTCTTTTTCTGTCACATGACTCATATGGTCATACCCATTACCTTGTGGTTGGGACAATGACCACCTTCAAAGTTCCGACCATGGCTCGCCTTCATCTGCAAAAATGGTCAAATCACTTGTGTTGTTAGCCATATCCAAATGCTCAGTAATTTGTCCTTTTGTGTGACTGGTAACCAAGGTGTTCCTCTATGATTGCAGGAGAGACAGACAGCTCTTTTCTCTGCTACCCAGACTAAAAAGGTTTGCCACCCTATTTCAAACTCATGCTTGTTATTTCTGCCCGTCTCATACATAATAAAATCAATAAACACACAGGTTGAAGATCTTGCGCGCTTGTCACTTAAGTCTCCGGTCTATATTGGAGTAGATGATGGGAGGTCAAAGGTAAATATCTGGAAATCTTCTGTGCTGTTTGTTGGCCGTAAATGGTTATATTTGGGTTAGATCAAGGTCGAAGGGATTCTCCATAATTCTATATTAGATCCCAGGACCTTCACAGTGGCTTTCAAGTTCCAAACCTAAGATGATTCCAATTGTGGGTTCAAACCCAGAATGGAGACAGATCTGCCAGGTTGTCTGGTTGATTTCATATATCCATCTATGTATCCATAACATGGGAAGGCTCGTTGACTTTGTTTGGACCTCAATATCATGCATTACATGGGCCCAAACCCTAATCATAGTCAGATCTGAGTCTTGTATTTTGGGCTGAAAGACTGTCTAGCCTTATTCAATATATATATTTTTTGATAACTTATTCAATATTTATAATTAATCAAGTCACAATATGGGTAATGCAGGTCACTGTTGAAGGCTTGCAGCAGGGCTACTGTGTAATTCCAAGTGCCAAGAGATTCATTCTTTTGTATTCCTTTCTGAAGAAGAATATGTCGAAGAAGATTATGGTTTTCTTTTCTTCTTGCAACTCTGTGAAGTTTCACGCGGAGCTTCTCAACTACATAGATGTCAAATGCCTTGATATCCATGGAAAGCAGAAGCAGCAGAAACGAACGTCTACCTTTTTTGAGTTCTGCAAGGCAGAGAGTGGTATCTTATTATGTACAGATGTTGCTGCCCGTGGACTTGATATCCCTGCTGTGGTATGTTTTCTTCACATCTTTTTAAGGTTGCAACAGGGTTGTGGCAACAGGCACATCTTTTTTTAGGTTGCAAAATACTCAGGCCAAGGGATGTCAATTTACCTCTGATGACCTGGTTTCCTGGAGGTTCCGACCCTAAAAATCTGGGTGTGGACTTCATCCCAATTGTTAATTGGGTCTGTCATCCATGTTCAATTGGGTCCATCATCCATGTTCAATTGGGTCCATACTCCATACCCGAAACCTGTTTACCTGAGTGATATGTATTATATATAATATATATTTTTAGATACAATGTTTATATTACTTGTATAGTTGTATAAAATATACCTCACTAGTGCTTCTCGATCAAATTGGTAGATTCTCTCATCAATTACCTAAAAGGTCTGGGTTCAAAACCTACTGCCTACTCTGGAATTGTATTACATTTATAGATATTAGGTTGGGCCAAGACTCAGGTCAGGCACATTTGTATCCAGTGGAGTCAGGTCTGGGTTCGGTCCACCATGGACCCATACTGAACTGAACTTGTTTACATTCCTATCCATTCCCAGCACATTGAATTTAGGGACTTTCCTTGGTCTAGGTCTTCAAACTAGGTTAGCAGGCCAAAATCAGTGGGATTAGGTGCACTGGGTACCCTTTTGAGTGTTTAGTTTCACTGGCCTGAGTGTGGTTGCTGGATTTGAAAACTCGTTTTTGAATTCATCTTGTGCCAATGTACTTAGCCTAAAGAAGCCAGAAGTGTGGCTGTGCCTGCGCCTAGGCCTCTCGTGTAATACTAACATTTGCTGTTATTTTCCTGGCCTAACATCTTATTTACAAGTAAAAGTCGCTGACATTGCTTCTTTGTAGGACTGGATTGTTCAGTATGACCCTCCAGATGAACCAAAGGTGCTCTCTCTCTCTCTCATTCATTTTGGATGCTTGTGTTATTTTCTTAAGCATTCTTAAGTTATGCTTGCTTATTTTCATTCAGGAGTACATTCACAGGGTCGGGCGAACAGCCCGTGGAGAAGGTGGGAAAGGGCATGCGTTGCTGTTTCTCATACCAGAAGAGTTACAATTTCTTCGTTATCTTAAGGTCTGATATTCTTGTTTAGTCCAAAGTTATTATTTGCTGAGATATTTGATTGTAAATTTTTTTGCCAACTCTATTTTCTATTGCTTGCAGGCGGCCAAAGTGCCCTTGAAAGAATATGATTTTTCTGAGAAAAAGCTGTTAAATGTGCAATCTCGTCTGGTATGCTTCTTTCTTCATTTTTAGCTACTGCTTTTTCTTTAAGGGCGTTTATTGGAGTGAAAGTTGATGAGGAATTGGCGCAGGAAGAGATGGTGGCGAAGAACTACTATCTGAATAAGTCAGCTAAAGATGCATACAGATCTTACATATTAGCATACAATTCACATTCTATGAAGGACATCTTTAACGTTCATCGCCTTGATCTTCAGGTACTGTTCGCTTCCATAGGACTTACCCTTGGGTTGAGGACGTGTTACCCAACCATTACTGCAACTAAACGTGTGATAGTGTTGTTTTGACCAGTGGTAGACTGCATGCTTTATACTAGGCCTTGTGCATGACATGCTTATCTGCTCTGCATGGCTGAGGATTGTGAATATTACATAACTCCATTCACATGGTTACTTTTGCGGCCTAGAGTGATAACTCGTATGCTCACAGGCATAACCCTCTTTCTTTAATAATGTATGCACGTTCCTTTCCACATGGCAACATGTGTGGATATATTTGCACCTTGTCCAAGCTGTGGATCAGGTGGCTCCAATATGCAATGCGTGTCCCCCATTCGTGATTTCTTCCCAAACAAACCTGTTTACTGCTGTCTGTCTGATTAGTGTTCTAGCCTGATTTATGTGAGACTGTATTTTGGGAATTGGATTCGGCATGTCATGTGGTTCATGAACCTTGTGCACAGCATATATGTATATCCTTGCATGTTATTGGCATCACATAATGGGCTGTGGTGGGTTTTTGGACAGGCTGTTGCTGCATCCTTCTGCTTCTCTGGCCCTCCAAAGATCAATCTGATGATAGATAGCAATGCTTCCAAGTTCAGAAAGAAGGTGCAGAAAGGCAGTCGGAATGGCTTCAGTGAGAGCAACCCTTATGGAAATCGGGGTAGTGATGACAAAAGACAGTTTGTCAGGTATTAGCGGCGGCGGCAACTGGTCTGGGATAAGTTCCAAAAATTTTGAGGTAGCGAGGTGTATGTTTGCCCTTGTATCATGTATGAGTAGATATTTATCAACTACATTCTAGTGGTTTTGGCAATTTGTCTCAGCTCCTCCTGACTGTTGGGGTTGTATTTGTGATGAAGTTGCATTCTTCAATATGCTGACAAGCTATCGGGCGCAAAAATAAAGCAATGTGTTAGTAAGGATGCCTGGATCATTGATAATAGGATGCTGGTGAATGTCATCAAACACTAGTCGGTTGGATGTAGGATAAAATCTTGTAATTGACAAGTTAGAACACAACTCCATGTGGGGTTGCCCATTTTGTTCCCTTGCCTTCTTGGGCTAATGCAGACCGTCATATGCAGAGACTCAACGAGTACACAGTATGGGCCGGTACCTATATCTGGACATAGCTATCATACTTGGATTAGTCCTCAACTTGTGCTATGGGTTGTTTTTTAACTAGCTCCTGTGGATTTTGGGCAGTTTTAAGTATACACCAAATGTGCGTTTATGGATTCCCATATTTAGACCATTCCATTGTTTTTCCGGTTGTGATTTTTTTTGGAGAGGGTACCCATTTTCCATTATTGCTCTAATTAGAACGGAATCGATCTACTTGGTTGGTTTTGAGAGAGGCTCTCAGAGCTCGCTCCAACTGACAGTAGATTGAAGGGTTCAAATTGCTGACCTTTTCATATACATATATGGGGCCGGCTTTTGCTGTCCTTGGGTATGGATCTTGATTTAAATAAAATAGAGATTTTGCCAGGAGAGCTGCCTTTGGATCTGACATTCTCCCTATAGAGAAGTTTTAAGTTTTTTTTCTCATGAGATATCCTGAGGTCGTGTGATATTGTACTAATATTGGACGAACAACTATATGGGAAATAATTAGATTTTGACTTTTTTGGGGCGAATGTTAGGTCTATATAGTCAATAATCCTAAAAAAATGGCTGGCTTATTAGATTTTATATTCTACCAAAAAAGAAAAACAAGAACCTAGGCAAATTCTATTTCTCCATCACCTCTCTCTCTCTAGAGACACTTATCAAAAGCAACAAAAACACATTTGAAGAACTCAAAGCTAGCCAATTTCCCAATCAAGAGAGAGAAAAAAAAAAGCCATTTCAAGAAATGAAAAAAGGTAAGAAAAAGATGAAACCCACTTCCAAAACATCTCTAATAGCATAGGAGTTTTTCTTAAATCAATGAAAAATTCGATTTCTTTATGTTTCTCATCTCGACCTATAAACTCCACAAAAGGCCTTAGCAATTGCGACATGGGGGCATTTACATCCCAGAAAAAGGCCTTAGCAGTATAAGGCCTTGGATGACATTTTTTCAAATTTTAATGTTTTTGCTCTTATATGTTTTTATATTGGAACTTCAGCTTTGCAGGGGCCTAGCCTACTCCACCAATAACTAATTAAATGTGAGTTAGAGGTAATTAGTTTTTTTTTTTCTTCTTCTTTGTGGTGGTCTTTGCTCTTGAGTATTTGAACTCATTTTGAGTAAATGGGCTCCTGCCCTCCACTTCAAATAATATTATTTTTCCTAAAGACTTACTAAGTAGATAAAAGAAAATTAAGCATGTGCACATTTGAGAACGGCTCCATTCATGGTCCACATTTAGTTTGTGCGGACAATTGTCATGTTAAGAAGTCAAATAAAAAAAGTAGAAATCTTTAAGGCATTTATAAATGAGTTTCTCAAATGACCGCACCCGCGTGGTAACATATAGGTCCACGGGCTAATTTTCAACGGGTGTCTCATATACAGGATATGTTTTCCCTTCCACTTTTGGGCAACTAATCCAACTAACAGTGGTGGAAATGATCGGCGCGGGGTCCACATTGTTAACTATTTCTAAAATTAGATCACATGTATAATACCAATTAATAGGCATTGAAAGGTTGTCGGACTCGTAAATAAATGACATCCTCTAAAATGAATCTTTCATCTAAAATGATGTTATCTCTTTTATTTATTAAGCTTTCAGAAACCCAATATTCAACTTATGATACAATGAGAAGAAGCAAGATTTAAATGAAGGTTTTCTGATCAACTATAACTTTCAAAACACCAAGTTTACTTCATTTTAAAATAAACATCTAATCTCATTCTTGCTCATTTCAGTTGATACAATGAGATTTTTGGTATTTAGGTATTCTTTCGATGAGTTTTAGATTACTGTTGTGGATCTCTTGTATATGTAATTTTGCATTAAATGATTCAGATGGATAATAAAGTGGGCCCTAATATGTTGCTAATTCGTGAATCTTTTGTTTGACATGTATCCAAACACCAGCTCAAGGGTTGTTTAGGTAATTTATTTATATAGTGTTAGTGAAATGAATGGTCAAATAAATAAATAAAAAATAAAAAAGACGTGTCCAATAAAAAAATGCTAAATGACAAAGAGCACATCTTTCCCAACTTATGTCTTTTGTCATTTACTATTATAAGAAAATAATATTTTGACTTTTTTGGTAAAAAGAAGAGGGGCATTTTTGTAATTTAGTGGTAGAGAGTCATAATGGCTTGCATTGCATATTTTGTGGATTTAACACCTCACCCGACATGCATGCTTGACATTTCCAATAGGTCTCCTCATCGTGTAAGATAAGGGTGCAAGCTCTATATATAATCCCAGTCACTTTCCTCTCTATAGTGATGTGGGACTCTAGGGCCATCACATTATATATCAATCAAGCGGTGATAATCACACTCCTGATGAGATCGTTTATAGTGTGATTGGAAAAATGATATTTAGTTGTTAGCGGTCCAAATCTAAAGTGATGTCAGTTAGCCATTTATGTAGATGATGATGTTGAGTTTAGCTTAGCTGATGTGGAAACAAGTTTGTTGGTTGGCTCGAATGCCCATCCTTTCAATAAGAAAATCAAATATTTTGGGTCACAATATAAATTGCATTCTTTCAAATTTGGTTTTAACTCAACTGATAATTTCTCATTACGTAATACACTGGCAATTATCATATATTAAAGCTGTGGATTTCAATTGATTGCTAGATTTTGCAATAGATTTCAAATTGAATTAATTTGACCAATTCTCTGCCTTTCTAACAATACTTATAAGTTAAGTTTGTAACAATCCAAATATGATATTTTCGTAAGAAGCTTACAGAAGATAAGCTTTGGATCTTTGTTTCATAGTAAAAGATAATCTTTGGGGTCCTATGTCATTTTATTTGATTTTAAGGGGATTTTCCCATAATAATAATAACGAGAATGAATAAGTATTAAATCCTATAAATCATGATTAACTTTAATATAGGCTAAGCTGGAGACATTAATCAACCCATACTGACGTTTAGTTCCTTCTGAAAAATATTATGTTTTCATTGTGCATAGTGTTTCTAAACAATCTTACTACGATGGGCGGATATCTAAAATTTTCTCTTTAAGGAGGATATAGAAATTAAGCTAAGTATGACAATTCTAGCAGTTCAATCATGCATGCTTTGAATTAGGGATGGCAATGGAATGGAATGGGGTGGGGTGGGTTGGTTTTGGGTCATATTGACTTCGTACTCGCCCCACCTCAACAGACATGATACAAATCATTCCAAACCTACTCCGTGACGGGTGTCTTGTTAATAATTTTAAATTAACCCACCCCACATTCATCCATTGAATTCCATATCGCCCTTACTCACCCATATGAAATCTGATGGTCATTGGGCTTGTGTTTGGGTCCATTTTGGGTGAGACAGAGAATGAGTTATGTAATAATATATTTGTGTGACACATCTATTTTAGGTCTGGGTCCTTCGTCTGAAACTATTTAGACCCAGACTCAATACCCATTTCTCTATTAGTCCGATTTCTTAGTCCGATTTAAGTAGACCTGAATCCTGTACCAAAATAAGTACGCAGACCCTACTTTAGGATCAGGTTGCCGACCATAGTGAGTCGATGTTTTTACATCCATGCTTCCATCATTGTCCTTATAATTACCATTGTTCAGGTTAACGTCCACCATCGCTCCTGAACGGTTATAATTGTGGTGGAGCCTTCACCCTCACCAAAAAACTATTGTTGTGCCGTTTTCTATCACCAATTGATTTTGGGATAAATGGTAGATCAATAGGGTGTAAGATCCTATAAATGGTACCAAACCTGGGTAGGTCAGGTGTCCTCCTTGTCTTCTTCAATTAAGAGCAACTCTTCTCCCAATGTGGGCAAAATTTTAATATAAAGGAAAACGATTTTTTCACAGATATGGAATGTTCTCATACCCAACTTTCAGGCCAACAGGCTGTTTTTTATGACTTAAAACATCACATGTACATGAAGATGCTGTTCTTGAAAAGCTTTGGCCTATCCCATTCCACTCTGTGGTTCAATCCAACCAAAGTGCAAATGGCATCCATGTAGTTTACATGCAAGATTCACACCATTTTGCACTGTCAAAACTATACAATTTCTCTCTTTTCCCCTTCAGCTGTATTGAATTAACACTAAAATAGAGCAATCAACACATCATTTATGGACAAGGGCCAGACTCTGATTACCTCTCACCCTCTTTTCAAATCGATCACAATGACGCTGATGTTATCTGAGCTTTTCCGTCCCAAAGCAAGGCGTGTCAGCAATGCAGCTGCAGTGGAGCAGCGCGACTGTGATGCTTGCATCTCTTTATCAGTTGCTTCTTCTTCTTCACCTGCACCGACAACTAGCCTTGCGGTTGATGAGGGTTGATAACCCTCCTGGAGACACTGACGTGCCACATCGCATGCCGTATCATTGGATAAAACATCCCACAAGCCATCACTGGCAAGGATCAAGCATTCGTCGTCTGGGCTTCGTTCGGTCATGTTAACTTCAGGATCAGATATTACTATAGGTTTTAAATACTTGTCCCCTGCAAAGAAGAGGGAGAATCTTTCATTGTGCTTCATAAAACAATATGACGATACTTGAACGATAATTAGGTACGATTCATCATAAGGATGGTTTCTTTTTTTTTCATAATGTTTGATTTGTTTTTTTAACTATCTCCGTAGTTGTAATCCAAATGCATTGATGTAGTTGCTGGAAATAAGTGGTCGGAAAAAGAAATTCTCAATACCATAATTTTCAACTACTTATAGAAGACTTGCTTTTCAACCCTAGAAGAATGCAGGGAAAGCAGATTTAGAAAGATAAAGTTGCCCATGTCTGTTAATAGTACTTTTTCCAAAACCACCAGAAAATCTTCAAAAGCTAAACGACTTGGAAGATCAAATAGAATGGTGTCAAATAGACCTAAAGTCCATCAATGCATAACATATGAGCATCAACTTGGTGAAAACTTCTTATCTTGTTTGGATTCTAATACAGAGGAATGCCATCGTCTCACAAACTAATTATAATGATCAGGTTCATCTTTTTCAACACAAGAGACCCAGAAAAGAATGTGTATTTTTATGAATTTTTATATTGATGAATTAAGGAATCTCCAAAATGGAGAGACTGAACTGTAGACATTTGTAATAAGCCTATGAAGATTTCTGAGTCAATGCCTCTCAGTTGGTTAAGTGTGGGGAACCTCTTCAAGGTGTTACGAAAAGTAACATCTCAGTATGAGGAGTTTTTCTCCATTTTGTGCATGGATCAGGCAAATCAGTTAGTTACTCTAGGTGTAGGATTCCACCTTTTTACTGTAGTCTGGAGGTTGAGTTGCTGCCAATGGGACTGTATTGCCCTTTTAAGGGTGGCCCAAAGCACAATGTATCCTATCAATTCAACAGTCTAGATCAGGGCTATCCAATTACAGGACCTTAGCCAAAGAACAGCAATGCAAACAAAAGGAAAACTTAAATCTTCAACTTTCTATAGCCCTATCTTCAACCTAAGCAGAATAGATATATCCAATAAATGAGCAAAAATCCATGTCCACATAAGGCAGTCTAATTATTAGAATATAATAAATGGAATTTATATAAGTATTATGTGTAGTATTCTTGGGATTAGATTTGTGCTAATCTTTACATGGATGGGTCGCGATTCGGTAATCTAGACTATTGAAAACCACTGATTCTGTGAGCTACATACTAGATTGCTAATTCCCTCAAAAATCCTAATCCAATGCCTGGTACCCTCAAAATTGAAGTCCAAAAGGAAAAAAATATTCTATATTCATTATTCAACATGCATAACAAAATTTCTAAGCACTAGAAGAGGTTGAAAGTCAAATTGTGTGGGATATTCAAAATTGTTCGTCTTTTGAATAGTCTACTTGCGGTGTGGTCCATCAGTTAAGGTCATCAAACCAAAGTCCCCATACACACAAAAACTAATGTTCTTAACAGAAAAACTGACTCAAGAATCACTGCCCAAAACTACAGTGCACTGAAACAGACCAATTCAACACAATTGGAACCCATTGTTCGGTGATGCGGAGTGATGGTTCAATAATCAATACTATTGTGTATTGATTTGGTGCCAAATGTCAGCGGACAATGTCTAAAAAATCTACAAAGCCGTGAGTTTCAATGCTTCAACTGGTTGCTCTCAAGGGCTCCTAAGAACTATTATGAAATAAAGCAAGCATATGATATGTTAGACCCCATCCCGAGTTAATTGAGATTAACTCTAATTGATTAGAATAAGTGCTAATTAATCATATTTAATTAAGCTAATGATGGTTAACGACCAAATGGACTTGAATTAACCTAAAATGAATGATTTAGGCTTAATAAATCGATAATGAATGCGATTGAATGATTTGAATTGGTTTAGGGCTAAACAAAGGGAAACAAGGACTTTTTCGTAAATATGAATTTTCGCATATTTTGTCGAATATGGTCACTCTTGATACCAACGGGCGTATCTCCAAGAGTACGTTAACTTTCATAATAGACTCGAAGTTATTCGGTGAGAAATGGATCAAATGACCCTTCATTTGACTCAAATTGAAATGAGAAAGGAGGTGGAGGGCCTAATTGCAAAAAGGATTCCTTATATGGGATTGAGATGAATAACAATGAGTTCATTCACTCATTTCCATCTCAAGCAAACCCTAGGTTCCTTTTCTTTTCTTCTTCATTCCTTTCCTTCGTCAAGTGCTAAGGTTTGGAGTGATTCAAGTGGTTTTGGAAGAGAAATGGATCTACTTCATCTTCTTCATCTTCCACAAGAAGTTCATATTAAAGTGAATTTTGAGAGAATTGTGTGGGAAGATTTGTAGGACTATACTTTAACTTTTAATTAGAGCTATTCATGGGATAGGTTTATGTCTAATTGTGTGAACTTGAAATACTTATTGTCGTGTCGATTCATGACTATATTCGAGTCTCGAATATGACTAAAATACATGGTTGAATTGACCGAGAATCGTGCCTAAACCACATTGGTGTTAGCTAAGGTTATCTGAATGTATAAATTACTAATGAAAGTGATGTTCATCAAGAATAACATGTATATTAGATAATGAACGCTTCACCCATTTGTTTGGTTTAGAAGTCTGAATTAAATGATTGATTGATTTGATTTCTTGAGTCTGGCGCTACATAGTAGTTTCTTAAGCTCATCATAGAACTGAAATGAACACTGGATTAATAAATGAATAATGAATAGTTACTAAATGTAACAATAACTTCATAAACAATCATACTTTAGTAGATGGATTGGGGTGTTCCAGAGATCCATAGTGATGCCAGTGATCTCTGATCCAGACACTGGTAAATCCCACACTTTATTGAATGAAAAGCAACATTATGGACTGTGACGTTAAGCCACTTAATAAAAGTACTTAATGTAATCAATGAAATGAAAGTAAACAAATAAAATCAGTAAACATGAATGAATGTGAATGACTAGTATTTGTGTTTACAAATACGCTGATTGCTTCTTTTGGGAAGAACCGAACTGAAATAAAACAATGCTATTGTAGTTGCCAATCTAGTAATTAATATTACTTGATATTATTTGACTCACATGCATAGATACTATTGTTGAATTGAATTGTTTATAATTGATAACTGCTATAGAATTGTTTAACTGTCAAATTGAGCAGATTGACATGAATGATAACATGTACTATCATAAATCTATGTATACATTGTTGAACCGTCGTGTTCACAGTGTTATTGATGACATTACATGCCCAATTGCTTTTGCCGATCCTGTTGAGACTGCATCGCCAGCAGACGAGGCCAATCCGATACCTCCAGGAGGTTTAATCGAATGGACATGATAGGAGTACGAATGAATTAGAATGTTTTGGAAATATTTTGATAGATACTTTTGTAGATTCATTTTGAGATGAAAATATTGGTCCCCAGCATTGTGTTTTGAATATGTAGTGGTAGACTTAAGTAGGATTGAAAGATGTATATGTAGACTTTACTTTTAATGTAAATGACTTATTCAGTTAGCTGTTTCATCAATGTATGTATTCCGTAAAAAATATACTCCGTAAAAAATATACATTTGACAGGTATGAATGTATTGTTATCCATTGTGGATTTCGTTTTAACCTCGGTTAATTCGAAATTTATGGGAGTAAGTATGGATATCGTGACTCGGGGTTAGTCCGGATTAATCGGATCTCGGGCCCGGGTCATGACATGATATGGGTAGAGCAATCCCTCTCCAGTAGAAATCTTTATATCGGGCAAGGGTACAGCTCCAGGTAGATGATATCAGCATATCTCATTGCCATGCCTTAATGACCCTGAAAGGGGTATTATTGGGTGGGAGAGAGAGAGAGAGAGAGAGAGAGAGAGAGGAATGGCACTGCCGTACCTTACCCATCTATCCTGTTTCATCCACCTGTTATTGGCGGAAACAGGCATGATGAGGTGGCCTTAGGCTTTTGTTTGGACAGATGTAAATAGTTAATAGAGGAAAGTGGTGCATCCAAACAGGCAGAAACAAGATTCCAAATGATAATTCACATTTGCTAGTAGTTTCTTGTATTTACCATGGACCAGATAATCATCAAAAGTGCTACTTTAATATAGAATTTACCTAATGCACGGGACATTGCAAGCATTCCAAGGACGCGGGCTCCATTTAAATAGATCACTCGTCCACCAGCTGCTTCAATTCGTTTCTGTTCATCAGCTCGATCTGGCTGCAACATATAAATTAGAGCAAGAGCCAAATCAACCAACGAAGAAGCTCACTTCTTCTTTACCCTTATATAGTTCAAAAACCTCCCTTTTATCTAGTCGAAGAGTCGAAATTACCTCCACCACACTTATGAATTGACAGCAATAGAAACTCATTTCACTACACCCGACTTTTTGTCTTTTGCCTTTCTGTGCATGGACTGCAATGTGGGCTCTAGGATCCAACGCGAATCGGTAAACACACGTGATTTACCTCTGTGTGTGTCAGTTTTACACGTGTTAAACCTACAGAAGAACCTGCTCTGATTGTACTGAAATCTAGCCAGGTGTCGCAACCATAGATTTATCCAAAATAGTAGGTCCAGCTGTTACTTTTTGGTTCCCCGTGTACTGACTGCCCCCAGAAGAACCCTAGTACGGTGGTGTAGGCCCATGACTCATGAGCTAGTAGATCTGGCCTCCATATTTATAGACGGCCCTCTTTGATTTCACTCACAATCACAGCAATATCCACCGTCCATCTATCTCATTTCAACATTACCGATTTGAGCAAAAGAATTAAAATGTACAATGATTGCTAGTAGTAATAATTCTTGTTTACCTTGTGATCAGTGGAAAGAGGAATGGCCCTCCCACCCCGACTGAGGACGGCTCTCGAGTCCCCGCAATTGGCCACGATGATCCATCTGGAGCTAACAACGGCCACGATTGCAGTGGACCCTACTATCTCCGAAGTGAACCCACCATTCTCGCAATCGCACGGCACTCCCACATCCACATTCCCGCACGCGCACGCGCTCAGCGCCACTTCATCCATGCGCCTGAAGCACCTCTCCATCACCCTCTTCCATCCCTCCGCCTCGCACACGCTCGCATCTCCCGCACGCTCCAGCTCCTCCCCAAGCAACACGTGCATCCTCTCCTCACACAGCTTCGCCACCTGCATTCCATTCCCCAACATTCCTAACGAAACAATATCATCAACATCATCCACACAACAGTACACTACATTTCCAATGACGAACTGACGACTATTTTAGACTGCTTCCAGTGCGAGTCGTCTGTTCGTCAAGGCTAATATCTAAACATTCGTCCAGCTATTTCGACTCTTACTTACAGCAGAGTCGTTTCGTATCGTGTCGTGTCGTAACGACCGATATGTAAGTAAAGGTTAGTTTGTTTCGGTATCCGCTACTAAGTTTATATATACCGTTATTAGGTGTATTATACAGTATACATTTTTTAGGAGTAGAAGTGGCGACAGAGAGATTTACGTGAGAGCCTCCGTGGCCGTCGAACACGGCGAAGAAATGGAGCGGCAGCCGCCCGGGGACCTTCGGCCGGAAGAAGTAGGGCTGTAGGGAGATCGCATCCTCCATCTCACGTGACCGACCGGAGATCGACATGGAGCCGAATACCGGCGGAGGAGCCTGACCGGACGTCGACGGAACGGCCGGCTGTTCCTCCGTCGCGACAACCGGCAGCGACTGAGAAGGCGAGCGAGATCTCTCCGTCCGGCTGCGCTTTTCCTCGTCCGTGCGGTCGGATCTGTCGCGCCTCTTCTCGGTCCGGCTCGAGCAGGATGGTTGTGGTGACGTGGCGCCGGCGAAGGCGGAGAGGCGGCGCATCTCGATTCGGCGGCGACGCGCCGCTCGGCAATTTTCCGGGCAGTTGTTGTCGGTAGCCATCCTTACGAAGGGCTTGGCCATCGAATGGTCGGGATCTGATGAGATTTAGATGAGGAGTGATGGTGGCCGTCCATCTGTTTCGGCAGATGTCGAGGAGGGGATTTCAGAGTCCGGGTTTGGGAGGGGAGGGACATGGGCATGGCGACCTGAATTAGGTTGTCTTTGCTTTGGGTGGAAGCTGTAGGGGCAGGCTGCCCGTGTTGCCCGTGGTGCCCAACACAGATGTCTGCTCACGGCAGCGCAACACGTGTTGGTTGATGAGTACGCAGCGCTTTAAACTGGAACAAAGTTCGCCTATCGATTTTTTTTGGATCCCTCCAATCTGTTGGCCACGTGGAAGAAACTGGTTATTTTATTTATGGAAATGGCATTCATAATCCAGGGCGAAAGATCACAAGCATTTGTGGTAGGTACACACTCCATATACAGTGTTATACACTGCTATTTACTTTACTGTTTTATCATGAGAAAGTCTCGGCAGTGTTTAAATTATTCCATTCCACCTCATAGGGTGCACTTGTTGCATGACAATGGGGCATACGGCTGAACAAGTAAAGTATATAAGTGTTTATATTGATTTTACCTCTCAATGGGTCACTTAATTGGTCAGGACTACGGTTTGCACCTAAAGATTATAGGTTCAAAACCGTACTACCACACTGAGGCTACAAAAAAGTTTACTCGGCTTTTCTCTGGGCCCGGAGGGATTACTTCAGCTCAAAGAATTGGAAACCAATTCTCCGATAGCAAAAAAAAAAAAAAAAAAAAAAAAGATAATATATCATACAAATTTATGATTGTAGACAATGGTGGGCCTAGAGAATACCATACCTGAATTGGGCCATCATTGAAGGGAAAAATGGAAAAAGGATCTCAATTTTATTTTAGACTAAAGTCCAATACTAGGGGTGCTCATGGACCCGACCAGATTCAGGCCTAGCCCGCTTTGGGCTGGGCTTGGATATTTAATTCGAGCTAGATTAACAATTGTTCGGACTTGGATTAAGTGATGGAAAGCCCATAGCCCGGCTCGGCTGGTGTAAGAAATGCATGCAATTTAATTTAACTAGCACACTCTAATGACCACAAAAGTGATAAAAAGCTCGGTTCAGCTCGGACCGATTGACAAAATGAGTGTGCTCGGGCTAGTCTTTCTAAAGCCGGACCGAGCCTAGATATGCCTTAGCCGGGCCCACCTGGCCCATGAACACCCTCTATATGTTACCATTTTAAGTCATTGGTTTAAGATAATCCATGGGACATTGAAACGGGAAAAAATTTACATTTTGGCTCATTTTACCTATGAATTCCATCTTCATTAGGGCCAATTTCGTTACAAGCATTATACACTTTATAAACTATTATTTAAAACACCACTTTCAAGAGTTCTCCTCAATCAGGTAAGGCAGTTGCAATTTAAGAGAGACAGCAATTGCACTGTTCTAGGGAATTATAGGGAAAGAGAAATTCTATTACAATTGCTTTCAATCAAACATGCTCTTAATTAAATGAAAAGAAATGCACATTCTGACTAACTTATTATAGGCGGCCAACCAAACCTTGGAGACTACAGTTGTCGTACTTAGGGATTGTATGCTCGTTCAATTATAATATGACAACAATCCTACGGTCATACCATAGAAATGAAAGACTAAACTTATTTTAAAGGCAAAGATTTAGTCATTTTTCTACATTGACACACGCGCGCGTACATATATATATATATATATATATATATATGAGGAGAGCTCACACAGACTACAGTTAAATTTATTACAAGCTGGAGCCTGTGAGGCCCAGCCAGGTGAGCACAAACAGTGGTTATGAGGCTCCAGCTTGTGTGAGCTCTCCTCTATATATATATATATAAAAAGAGGGGTGAAACCATGATCATTGAACCTAAATTTATCTTTAAAGATGAGATCAGCAATCAAATACAAATATGACTTTAAACTACATATAGTATTTTGGATTTTGCAGGGAAGGCAACAGGAACAAATGCCCTTATTCGAGGAGCTGAGGTTGAGTATAAGCATGGAGCACCTTGCGATGATTCCTTCATCAATAGATAATGTTTTTTAAAAGTAAATTAGGCTAGATTAGGATTAAGATAGTTTATCTTCCCCTACATGTACTAATATAAAAATAAATTCAAAATTCAAACATACTCTTTCAGTTTTTTTATTTCACGAGTGAGGGTCACTGCTGGTCCTAGAGCTACACGGGTCATATGCTAGCTGTCAGAGATCAAATCAGAAGCGCCATGTGGCGCTCTCACACAGCCCAACTAAAGAGGCCATATTTCTCTTTGGAAAGAAAAACGTGTTTGAAGTACCAGACAAGTGGGACCCCCAAGTCTTCACTGTTCGGGAGACGTGGGGGCATTGGAACTATTGAAGCACTTTATACGTTGAAAGCGTGGACCAATTGATTTACAACACAATATATAGACACGTGGTCCCCACTGCGCTGAGACGTCGCAGTTGTCCCCACACCCGATTCCTTTTCTTGGCTTTTGTCAGTGCGTACGTGGCCTGCTCAGCAGCCTGCCAGCGTATTATTGCCCACGTATACGTGCGTGGTCTCGCACTGACACGTTGAGGTGGTAAAATGACATTGCAAGGAATCTCGAGGGAGGTCGTTGAGTGGTCGCCGCGTGTCATGCAAAGGACGAATCCAAAATTTTATGATGCGTTTGGATGTTACTTTTTATCCTTTGGAACGAAAGAGATGGCTTAAAGCTGACTACTTCAATCTCGATTGTGCTTTTAATAAAAATATTTACAAGCGGTTCCCACAAATCTTTCAATTAAGTTGGTGGGACTCCCACACTAAGGGCCGTTTGGATGTCTACATAATAAAATATTTACATATTTAAATATTGTAAGAATAAAATAGTATAGAATACAAAAATGCAATATCATAATAGTATAATTTTTTTACTGTTTGACAAATTTTGAAGAATACTACAGATTTTAAATTCAGATGTTTGGAAGGTGCTATGATAAAAGTAACTTACATTATAAGAATTCTTTTATTAAATATTTTAATTTATATGTAATTTACCACGTCAGGATAAAAAAAGTAATGTGGTAAAGTAAAGTTTAACTTTCATATTTTTACCATAAGTTACTTTTCTTTTATCACATAAAACCATGGTAAAGTATAGTAAAGTAAAGTAAATAAAAAAACAACTACTTTATAGCTCTCTCTCTCACTTTGCTTTACCACATACTTCATCTGACCTTACTTTCACTACAACAAATCGGATTTTCAGCAACGAAAATATTTGCGACGCAACCCAAAGCGTCGCAAAAAATAATTTTTTTGCAACATAAAATTAAACCCGTCGCAACAAGTTAAGTATTTGCGACATACGACTCCATGCGTCGCAAATAGATACTTTCAGCAATGAATATAGTGCGTCGCAAATAAATGCGTCAAAAAATCATTGGCGCCAAATGGCGGTAAAATTATTCACGACGCCAGATAGTCATTTGCGACACAATCATCTGTCGTAAATAATTGTCTCTATTTGCAACGCAATTCCCGCGTCGCAAATAATTTTTAGTCTGAACTAGGTCATAGAAAAGTTAAGGTTTTTTGCAACAGTTTACTTTTTGCGTCGCACATAATATCTTATCCCCGATGCTGATGTCTTTGCGTCGCAGATAATTATTATTAGCGACCTCCATCATATGGCGTCATAAAAATTTTAAGCTAAGAAATTAACTAATTTCTTCCCTCATCCACCATTATGGAAAAAAAAATGATACATTTATTTGGGACTCAATTTTGACGTCACAAATAATATTTAGTTGCGACAGCATACATGTTGCGTCGCAGATAGTGAGTTTTTTTGCGACGTGGATTTAAAAGCGTCGTAGATAATAGTTTTATTAGTGACATTATTTTCTAGCGTCACTAAAACAAACTACACATTTCCCGACACTATTTACTGACGCAGTGAAAATTTGTGTTGGTATAAGTCTTATTTCCAACGCATATTTGAACTGCGTTGGCAAAAGTCACAAAAATTGCTACTGTTACCGATGCAAGTAAGACCAAGTTGGCAAAAGCTGTGGAAACCACATTGGCGCCAACAAAAAAATTCCCTAAAAAAGAGAGGAAAAGTTTTACCGACGTGTGTTTTTTTAATGGCGATGCAATAATGCGTTGGCAATTATCTTACCTACTGGCGACGCACAGGTGTGCGTTGGAAAAACTCTGAGTTTTTATTCACACCATTGCCAACGCATGAGTTGCGTCGACATAGCCCCATTTATGACAAACTTATCTTTTCCGACAGTGCAAAAGTCATATGGTGCGTTTGGCTGTAGCAACTTCCTGACGATTGGTACAACAATTAGCGATTGGTACAGCGATTGGCCAAACGCAAATACAAGACAACAACAAGCTACATCGACAGCTTCTAGAGCCTCAAATCGCTGATATTCCATAATCTCGGTCCCCCAGCTTTATAATCAGCAACAGCTTTTACAATCAACAACAGCAACAACTTCTACATAACTTCAATCGCTATTGGTAGTTGTTTTTGACCAAACGCAGCCATAAAAAATTACTTACTGCTTTTATCGATGTAAGTAAGACCGCGTTTGCAAAACCTCTGGAAAGTACTTTCGAGAGTAAAATGTATTTATAGTGTCCATTAGTCGCTGGACGTCGGTAAAAGTTATTTGCTGTGGTTGTTGCAGTGGCCATTTGTGGCCCCCGTCAAAAGTTATAATAAAAATTCCCCATCCTATACCCTAAACTCCCTCCCTCGCTCCAGTGTTTATCTCTATCTCTCTGTCTCAAAAATCCCTCTCACAGATCTGAGAGAGTCCGGTCCTCCTGCTTATTCTTTGCCGATCTCGGGTCCTTTTCCTTCTCCGACGACTAGGGCGATGACGAAACGAGGCAGCCCGTTTTCTCCGATTTCTGCAAAGCAATGGCATTCCTGTTTTCTGAGGTTTCTACAAAACCGTGGCTCTCTCTCCCTCTCTCACATATCGCAAAAATCCATCCTAGTCCTTCTTTCCGCAACCCAGAAACAGGTAGTGGCCTTCTCTTCTTCTCTGTGAAATCGAGACTCGCAGAAGCTGAACCAGAAACTCATGCTTCTGCTGTGATCAAACTCTGATCCCAGCCGAACCCGATCTCCACTGCACCTCTCTGGCTTGATCCACGGTATCTTTCTCCAAGGATTTTGGGTAAGTTGCTTCCCTTCTTCACTCACTTTAGGTTGAGTTCTTAAATCAAGGTTGTTTCTTGTTGATATGAAACTTTTGTTGTTTCCATGATTTGTTTGTGTCTCATGCTTTATTTCTGTTTTGTTTTGCTTGTATCGTTGTGGGGTTTTATGGGTGATTTCTAATTTACAGTTTGGAGTTTGTGTTTACTTGATTTGGCTTGGGAAGGGAGTTTGGGAAATGGGTTTTTCTTTATATTGTATTGTTGTGGGGTTTTATGGGTTATTTCTAATTTACAGTTTGGAGTTTGTGTTTGCTTGATTTGGCTTGTGAAGGGAGTTTGGGAAATGTGTTTTTCTTTATATTCGGAAATGAAAGTTGTTGTTAGAGATATTGTAGAAAAATGCCATTATCAAAGGTTTATTTGGGGTTTGAAATCTTCATAAACGAGAAGAAAAAGAGTAAATTGTTGCTTTGTACTGTTCTTTCTCTTTAGAGTTGTTTTATTCTGTTCTTTTATTGGCAACATGATTCAAACCCACTACTCTAGTTTTCAACTATGAGGCTCCTTCCAACTGTGCTACATGCTTTTGTTGAAGTTATTTTTTATTTGCCTTTCTTATCAGAATGAGAAGTTTTTATTAGCCATTGTGAGCATAAGATGGATGCATACTTGACATTTACTTAACAATAGTACATTGTTTAACTCATCTTTTACAATATTCTATTCAATAAATTCCTAAGTATCTGAAAATGCTTAACATTGTGTCTAATAACTTTTTGAGTTTCATTTAAATGTAAATAATTTTTTGAATTAAGTTTCTTTTATAACAAATTTTTTAATTAAGTTTTCAGCAGTTCAATGTTTTTATGGACATATTAATATAAGATATCCCAAATGTGGCATTTGTCTCTTGGTGGAGGTTTGAGAACAAAGTCCTCACCAAGCTGCTTTAAAAGGATGTTGGCATTGTTCCACCAATGGGCAACTCCACGTAAGCTGCATCTCTGTACTCTTCTGTGGCTGATGGTGGTTTAATGTGTGGTTGTCTATCATGGCAAATATTCTTTGAGGAGGTTAGGAGAATTTTTTGTTCTTCAGATCTGTTGAATCATCTTTTCCCCTTCAATCAGTAGGGGAATGGATTGATCTTGCAAGCTCTTTCATTCATTCTCTTCTCCTAGCTCTTCCTAAAACGAGGTCTCAAGCAGACTTTCAATTTCCATGCTTAGCTTTTTTTGTCTGTCTTTTCTTTCCTTATCTCTCCACTACAAGTTTTTCCATCTGTCATTTTACATTTGCGGAGACCTTAAATGCTGCAGTATCTTATGAAATTAACCTAAGATGCTCTTTTAACCTTTGTGATGCTCTTTGGACAACTAAACTATAATAGGAGATGGATCCACAAAAGGAAGAAACCTGGAGTCTCTCTTATACCAAATTTGTGGAGGTTTGAGGAGAGAGATCTCAAAGACTTTGGAGTCTTCATAAAAGGAGAATCCAAGGAATCATCACACAAGGGAATAGAGGATTCATCACTAGTAGTCTAGTCCACATGAAACGGGATACATTTTTTTAACTGTAAAAAGAAGTCTGGGTGTCCTACTTTGTTTGTGCCTAAGTCCTTTATTCAATTACTTCTGAAGCCTCCAACTAACAAGACACAAACTATGACTCTAAGTTGAGAAGTCTTAGGCTAAGACTCTTTTTTCTTTGTGCCTTGGGCCATCTCTTTTAGTTGACAGTCAGTTTGGCCGCATTGATTTTATTTTGAGAATTTTACATGTATTTGGTGTGCATCAAACATTCTGTTTGTTGACAATTACTTAGTCGTTTTGCAAATCATTTGCTTCAATTTTTCCTAGAAAGTCATACTTTTGCTTAACATATTTTCTTTTTTTACCCACAATGATTACTACTTACCATTCAAAAAAAAAAAAAAAAAAGAGAAAAAGAAATGATTAGTACTACTTATTACAGGTCTTTTACTACCTGGTAGAACTTAATGATTCATTGTCATATGCTTTGGGCACTGGACCTCTTTTTGATGTTTTGGAAGACTCTGATTATGTTCATACTCTTCTTGGTAAGGAGTGAATATGGTGTAGACCTGTGTATGCTTACTCTGAAGCAGTTATGTTTCTTAATGAATAACACAATTTCTTGAAATTTGTCTTCACTAGTCAAAGCTATCGATGAATATGCTAGTCTCAAGTTCAAAGCAGTAGAGTCAAATGAAGCAGCAACAGAGGTGGATCCTAGACTGGAGGCTGTTGTGGAAAGGATGCTGGATAAGTATGTTATTTAGTGTTACTCCTCTCTTTATTTGTATTTGCATTTATTTAAAGATAAAAGGCCTTATCTTTTGCTTTCTGCAGGTGTATTTCTGATGGAAGATATCAGCAAGCTCTGGGTAGAGTGTAGAAGTTGGACAAGCTCAAACAAGCAATTATCAGGTTTGATTCCAATTCTGTCTTCTATTCATCTTTTTTTTTTTTTTCCAATCTCATCTCATTTGATTGAATTATTATTCTTCTTATTTGATTTATGAATTCTTCTTTCTACTATGTTGTTTTCTTTATTTCCTTTTGATTTCATGATCCACCCATGCTGGAAACCATAGACTTTGTGTATTTACTCTTCCTCTTCAAGCTGGTAGTATTGGGTTTTTTTTTTTACTTGTTGAGATTTTGGGTAATTAAAGTTCTTTAGTTGTTTTTTTACTTGTTGAGGGGTCAAATTTCTAGTTTCACCGTCAGTTACTGAAGCAGTTGCCATATGGGATTCATCTAAATGGCCTTGACTTAGCAGTGGGAAGTGGGAATCCATTATTGAACTATCGAGGCCACTGGCCTAGGTTCAACAGTTAGAGTTGCAAATATAATACACTAAGTACGCATTCTGTCTCTGTGTTGGGAATTTTCAGAACTTCATTGCAGGTGCCATCGACCTTAAAAGTTTGCTTTAGTGGAGTTGAGAAAATTATTATTGTATGCCATATGGTGATTTGTAGGATGTTGCACTCAGCTCAATCATTTGTAAATTAAATATGGATGTTTGCACCTCAGGTTGAATGTGTTGAAGTTTTCAAGGAGTTCTGTCAAACAAAAACCAAGCATAGAAATGCAGATTTTTGGTGTGGAGAGTTTTCTTTAATCTTGATTAAGTATATTTAGAGCGCAGATTTTCGGTTTTTCAATGATTATTGAAGGTTTTTTTAGCAAGAATTATACTAGTTATTTCAGTCTTTATAAGTAATTTTATAACACAGTTTTTTTTAATTTTTCAATGATTAATGAAGTATCATTTCATGATAATATATATTCCCCTTCTGTATGCTATGAATTCTTTTCTTTCTTTTCTTTTCGTTTTTGGTGTTTCCTTATCACCATATATGGGGCAATACACAATGCTCAGTTGGTTTTTCCTTCACATGGTACTTAGAAATGATCTCATCACTTACACATCTAGTGTTGGCAATTTCACTTGCTTCTCATCCTTGGTGATGTTAATATGACTAGTTATAATGGCAAATATAGTTGTGTTTTATAGATTTTCTTTATAGATTTTAACATCTATCTTGTTTTATTTATTACAGATTGAAATGGGAGACGAAGAGAAAATAAGAACAAGCAACATTTTTTGACCGATTTGGATAGTGCGGATCAATTTGAGGATGCTATATTTTATCGTGGAAATTGCTTGTCGTCTCTCTGTGATACATATTGAAGACCGCATTTCAATTATTGTTTCTATGTTATATTGAGACCAACTATTATATAGATTTATGTTTAACAGAATTTTATCAATATCATTCAGTAAGAATTTGTGATGAGGACAACTGATTCGTTGCACTCAAATTCAATGAATTAATTTAGTTTATGTTTTTACATCAATGGAGTGTTATTTTCATACCTGAATTGCAACTTAGAGATATATGATTGTGATGACCAAATGGTGACTTTGCATTAAAGATTTGTGAATGGATGACTTGTGAATGGATGATGAGATTATATTTGTATTGATTGGGTATAAAATCAGGAAAAATATATATATTTTAAAAATATTAAAAAATATTTTTTTAATAAATTAATATTTGCGGCGCTTTTATTGCGTTGCAAATAATTAAATGTAACAAGATAAATATTATTTACCACACCACATAAGCGTCGCAAAAAAAATAATATTTGCAACTTTATATGAGCGTCGCCTTTAATAATTTATTAACGACCTTTTAGAATTGTCGCAAATATAAATTATTGGTGACGCAATTTTACCGTTGCAAATAAATCATTATTTGCGACGTTTATAATACGTTGTAAATATAAATTAATTAGTGACGCAATTTTACTGTTGCAAATAAATCATTATTTGCGACGTTTATAATACGTCGCAATTGATACGTAATTAGCAACGCTTTGAAACCATTGCAAATACTCTCTTATTGCCACGCTGCAGTCTTTAGCGTAGCTAATCTTTTTGTGACCCCATTATTTGCGACCCCTCTACGACGCTTAGTTTTTTGCGTAATTGCGACGCTTTTTATATTATTTGCGACGCTTTTTTGGCATCGCAAAAAGGCAAAATTGTTGTAGTGTTTACCTCATCTTTTACCATGATATGACATCGATCTTTATTTTACTTTACCACACCTGTAAACAAGTCACTTTTTATTTACTATATAAAACTACGATAAAATGTTTAAGTAAAGTAAAAAAAAAACTACTTTACCATTCATTCCCACTTTACTTCACCATGTACTTTATCCCACCTTTACTTTACCCCACCTTTATCGTCCTGTGAGATTTACTTTTACTTTACTTTTCCATATATGTAAACATACACATTATGATGGATTTGTTGAACCAATGTCTTTACTTTACTCTACCACTTTGTAATCGTCATTTTGAAAGATTTTTATCTTGTAGAAAGTTTTCTACAGGGGGGAGCTGTAGGAGAGAATATTGTGCTTTTTGAAAGAAAAGAATATTTTCTTCAAGTTTTTCTTGAGTTACCAAACGCACAATATTTTATTCTTCAAAAAATGAAAGATTATATTCTAAAAAATATTATTTTCTTGTACTTTTTTGTGCATCCAAAAAGGCCCTAAAGTTAGGGCTTTTGATTCGGCCAGCATCCCCTTTGTGTAGAAAATGGATTGGATTTGGTGTGATATATAAGTACCACCTCAATAACATTCAAATCCTACTCCAAGGTATATATGTGCAACCAAGGGTGAGACCTTGTCTAAAAGTAACTGGCTTCGCAACTTTTTAGGCTAGGTTAATCCCTTTGGGCCGGTGAGAAATCAAATAATACCCCTTAGCTTTGAAAGAGGGAGGCACCGTGGTCCTGACCACAAAGGGGTTCAAAAGTCGTTAATTATTTAATAATATTTTTATGGTAAAAAAACTTCTTTATAAGAGATGAGAGAAGGATATTCTTTTTTACTTTTAGAATCATTTTATTGGGCCAGCTCTCCTAAGCTCAAATTTAGGATAAGATAAGCTCAAGTGTGTGATGGGGCCCACTTGGAGACCCGCATGATGATAGGGATGAGAAGATTTTAAGGTCTCCCTAGGATCATCTTCTTTAAAATTTTTTTTGCCCCAATTGTGATCTCTATCGTTTCCATATTGGCACAAAAGTTTAATGGTTAATAGTCCATTTGGATTGATACATATTCGATCAAACGGTCTAGTAAATTCGGATTTCACCGAAAGTTTGTGGACATGTGCAATTTAGGGGGGGTCATGTGTTTGGTTCATTTGGATGAACCAAAGGTGGGCTCCACATGCATGAGCTTGCGAAATTTTCTCCTAAGCTTGAGCTTAGAAGAGCCTTGCTCTTATTTTATGATGAGGACTTAACTGAAATAATTGTCGAAAACTTTGTTTTTGTTATTTAAATCTTCATGTTCTTTTTTAAATATGAGAAAAAAATTATTTTTTTGAGAATATTTTTTTCTTTTTTAAGACTAAAATGCCATGGCACTTATGGGTCCACTAGTCCCATCACCTTGGAGAAGGCTGGCCAGGTTAGTTATCCAGGACTGTGATGCTACCCAGTTATAACATTTGGCAAAGCAAGTAATTTTTGTTGTTGTTTATAATGTATCATTCACTATCATTACTTTTAATCAGATAATAATAACAACATATAATTAAGTTAAATTATATAGCTACTTAATTAAAAGAAATCTCATTTTATAAGGCTGTGACCGCCGCACCTTTACACTATTATGCATCGTGGAGTGACTTGTCGTTCCATGTTTTTTTTTTCTTCTTTTTCTGGTAAATAGAATTTTATTTAGAAATCGAATCCCAGACTATGAAAAAAAGGCCGAAACAATAACAACAAACCACTTATCCATCCTCACTTAGCCCCTACCCCAATCCAAAATAAAGTTTTGATTCAAGTTATAACTTCGTTTAACAAGCATGTGAGCACTCTCATTATTGGACCTAGAAACAAAAGAAAATCTCAAATAGACGAAAGATGAGACTAAATCCTTGATATCTAAAATTATTGGGTTATCATAGCAACCATGTGCGCTGCTGCACTCACTTACTGTAGTTCGATGTTGACAGCACTGACCGGGCCATTATCCATTTAGAAAGTCCACTTGGACCGAATGGGGAGACCGAATTCTGTCCCGGTCCCCCCTGAGAACCGGTGGATCCCAGACCTCTCTGTCGGGGTGACCGGGCCAGAGTTTGGTCCCCCCATTTGGTCCACATAGCACTGCTGTTATCCATCTCTATGGAAAAACATTTAACTGGGAAAGCTCATGGACGAGTAAACCAGCCCCCTTTGGGCTTGATATTTAAATGCTTCAAGTCTGATGTATGTATAAATGGAGATTAACTCAAGTCCCAAAAGACGACGACTCCTTGTTGGAGTGGTAAGGAATATCAGTTCTCAGTTGGCGGCCTATGGTTCAATACATGGGTATGTCGTCTCTTTTTGCATATGCGGGCTTTCTTTCTGTTTATGTGGGAGCTCTCGTTTAAGTCCTAACTCCTTTGATTGTGGTAAGAAGAAGGAAAAAAAAAAAAAAAAACCTCAAGAGTCCCAAAAATTTAACATTAAATAGTGTGACATTTTTTCTATTTTTTTAAGCACTCGCAAAATTATTAACACACTCCCAAATCCCTCACCATCATTGCTACTGCATCCAAAAATTGGTCCCTAGTCGTTTTTGTAGAAGGTATCATCTCACCAACTGAGCTACTAGATTAACAATGTATCTTCTTTTTTCTCCTTCATGAATGACATGGGAACTAACATTTTGTCACGGGCACCCATGTCCCTACTAGATTGACAATGTATCTTCTTTTTTCTCCTTCATGAAGGACATGGGAACTAACATTTTGTCATGCGCACCCATGTCCCTACCAACTGTGCAACAATGGGACGGAGTTTGGACTTGAATTTCAAGCCGATATGCTAGATTCAAGCGTAAATATTAGGATTTGGACGAGCTTTTACGAGTCCGGATCCCTTGTTTCAATCGGGAGACTGTTTCGTCCTATCAATATTCGCTAGCTCTATAAAATTTATTGCTAGTTAATGCACTATCTTAACCGCTTCCTTGGAAAAAAAAAGGAAAAAAAGAGAGGAGATTTTATAAAACTGGCGAATGTTGATAGAATGAAACATATCCACCTGTTTCAACGAAACAAGGGATCCAGACTCAGCTTTTACGCTACTCAATCTGTAAGTCAATCTATAATCATTGCAAATTACTAAAGATTTTGACCTTGTAGAATCCTCATATCAATTGAAATTTGTAGGATCTTAAACCCCATTGAACTACCACTAATCCCAAAACCAATTGGTGATGGGAAACGACACAATAATGGTTTTAATGCGAGGGCGAGGGTTTTATGACCGCTTAGGAGTGAGGGTGGACGTTGACCTCAACAATACCTCCCTCAACGGCACACCCACCGTGACTCCTACTGCGCAACTCACACTACGCGTAACTCCCGACTCGAACACCCAACCTACCTACCTTTGATACCCCTTGTAGGATCTTACACCCCATTGAGTTACCATTTAAGTGGTAGCTCAATGGGGTATAAGATCCTACAAAATCGAATCATTAGTAACAAAGGGATGACCTAATTTCCAAACGAGGAATGATCTTCTATGATAGTCAATGTGCTAGAGACCTCAACTGACCACTTAGATAAACCTATGTAAGGGTCACCTTTGCCTACTCAGAGCTGCCCTTATACTATATACAATCGAACCTTCTTAAATTTACTCCAATAGAAGTGATATGCATTGTTGGATATTTTTTCTTCACAAATATTTCTTTAATGTGGTCGAAAAATTGATGCACAAGCATTTTTTTTCTCAGTACAAATTTAAGCCATTGAATGTGGAATCATCAGGGAAAGTGGACACGCAAATGTGACTCTGTAATGTTTATCTCAAGGTGTGTTTGCTTCTACCTATTCCAATTGTGGCTCGAGCCTAGCGACCTTTGTCCCTCTGTAATTAACTTTGACGTTTCTGGCTAGCTCAACTAGTAGCTTGGACGTTGGACACATCATGACCGGGTGCTCATTGCCAGGGCTAGCAAGGGCCGAGCCCACTTTGGAACAGGGTCCAGGCATATACTTAGATTTGGCCATTTAATATTTGGGTCAGAATTAGATTAATTGATAGAAAGCTTGAAGCTCAGCCCTCCCTGGCCTGAATATGTAATGCTTTTATTTAGTGAATGATTTGCCCAAACAAGTGATAAAAAGTCCAAACAATTTGATAGAAAGCCCAGCCCAACCATTTTGGTTAAATGGGTGGACAATAGGCCTGATAATATGTTTGAGGTGGGCTAGATTTGGGCAAGGCACTTGCCGCCCGTGTCGCGCTTGGGCTGATTGAGGCTTGTGTTTCTAAAGTTGAGCCGGGCCTAGATATATCTTAGTCTGGGCCTACCTGGCCTATGAACACCCCTTATCATAACAAACCTTCGTACATGCCTAAGTAAGCACCACAAAAAATGCTGTCTCTATCTCAACCACCAACCTGGATCAAAAGGACTTGTCCTGTGTCCTCCCAGTCCATTGAGGATGATTCAGTTTCTGCAGCTTATGGTTAGGTCGCTGGTCTTATTGTTGTAGCAAATGACTTGCACAAATGCAAAAATAAGCTCCAACCAACATTTCAGAATTCCAGAAGCTCTAAACCCTCTGCTTTCTATTTCCTATCCATTTGGGTAGAGCTTGCGATGGGTCGGTCCGGTTGAAAATCGTGCAACATGTATGGTCGCAACCTAAACTTTCCGATTATTAATCAGGTCAAAAGTGTCAACTCCCAATCCAAACTGATCAATCTGGAAGCTAGAAGTTGAACCCGAGTACTAAATTAAAATGACATGCTTTGAATGAGTTGGCGGGTCAAGGTCTATTTAGTTGGGTTGGGTGGGGTCTCATTTGGTTTGGATTTGTGGGTTGAATAAAGAATTACAGCTCAGTCCAACCGCACACCATTTGCTAGTCATGGGTCAGAAATGTCTTCTCGAACACAATCTGAAAATTAAAAAAGTCAAATCAGAACTGAATTACTGGGTTAGTTTGTGGTTGGTTTGAGAGGCTGGCTAGGAATTGCAACCCCAAGAGATCAAGCATAGTTTGATAGCTTTGAGCATTTTAAGTGGGAGACTAATTTTCACGCTTTCAATTCTCCGTAATCAGTAAAATAGATGAGAGGATTCCGCACTTTGTAGGTAGTCATTTCCACAGTGGAGAGGAATCGTGCATCCTTACCCACTCATAGGGAATCAAGATCCTCTCTTTTGAGGAAAATCAAATAAATCTTTTCCCTTTTCCAAGCAGAAAAAAGTATTGCACTAAACTATGAAAGTATTGACTGCAGAAAATTGAAACAGTTTTCTGTGATTGCTCAGTCACAGAACCCTCTCTTCACTCAAGTATTCAAGTTTTCTTCCATGGAGGATTCTCACCCAACACGGGTGCATCTCCAAATTTCCGGCCTGCTAAAGGTTCTACTGCCTATTCTATGTTTTAAATACATAGACCATTGTTGAAATATCCAATAGAATTGAAGATCCTCTCCAACATGGGATTTTCTCCTGTGAAATCTTCTATCATGAGTGCCTTTAATTCAGGTGAATCCTTCCGTATAGTTGGACGAGATTAAAAACTCCGCAAGAAACTTTTATGCGAACCCCTTTGCATGAAAATTCTTCCCTCTTCTCCAATGGCGGCTGTGTGCTGACTTCTTCTCCAGCTACAAGGAAATAAGGCATACTTTGAAATGGCCGCCATGGTTGATAATATCTGCCAGTTGCATCCATATGGCCATGTGAATTACCAATCACACCAATGACTTCAATCATTTATGATGATAAACAATAATCAATCAAATTGTGTATAATATCTATATAATTCTGGGTTTATCTTGTTCGGTCACCATTTAACTGTCAATATCCGCACCTGGTGACTAAAATAGAGATAAACCCACATAGGTTTTCAAAACTTTTATCGAATCATGCAATATCACATAATACTTTACCTTTTTCTTTCCATTTCGATGTCCATTTCCAATAATCAAATAAAATCTTGCAATATCCCAAAAAAAAAAAAAAAAAAAAGAGTACGTAGAATCCCTCGACAAAAAAATATCTAAAATCTTACTCAACAAGTATGAAAATCAACTGCTAAAGGTGACTGCATAGGAAAAACCCCATCCTCTAATTCAAATAAAATTTAGACCCCTATCTATATCTATTTACTAATCGAAATGTTACATGAAAGGACTAATCAAGCAATAGCTGGGCCCAAATTAATCCTCAAAAGGCAGCATGTCAAATGTAAGGATGCACGTGGGCGGTTTCGTTCGGTTTGGAAAAATCGGTCTGGTTGATGGTTTCCCCTCTAATCCGAACTGAAACTGCCAATGTGCTAAAACTGAACCGAATCGGTTCGGTCCGGTTCGGTTTGGTTACAATTCTTTTGTTTTTTTTTTTATTATTATTTTTTTTTCACAAAAAAATTGCAGTTCAAATTTGGTCCATTAAATGAAATGATGAGAAGCTGTAATGAACACTAAAATATATTTCATAATTCGTTTCAACCAAGGAAGCATACATCAAACAATGGATGAACTCTTTCCATCATCATTCTGTAGTGTGATTGAATGACCCAGGTCAGGTTTGACTAACTTTTGAGGCCAATGAGCTGAAACAGTTCAAATATTCTGGTAAAATACACTAACAAAATAGTTAGGTATCTACCTATTTTTCTACATAAAATCTAACCTAGACTAGATTGCTTTATTCATTCCAATCAATTCAACACAAAAGGAATTGCCTTTTTTTTTTTTTTCCCAACATGGGTTCGAGTTGAATATAACCTTAATTTTAAACTAATTAAGATAAGCCTCTTCATAGTTAACTTTCTCTTAGGACAAACTAAACTCCTCGAGAGAGCTACTAAAAACAAATAATTCAAACTTTTTGTAGAAATTTCATCAAACATACAACATGCAACTAAGGCCCGGTCGGTTCGATTCAATTTTGCGGCCCTACTTGATTTTTGGTGTACCTAATCTCCCATTTTTGCTTGTAGGTAGAGAAGACATCGCGGGAATTCTACGAAGTCCAAACCCAAACCGAAACCGAAAGCGCCGCCTGCATTAAAAAAAAAAAAAAATCGTCTTCGTTTCAATGCTCGACGCCGTTGGGATCGCACCCTGCATCCAATACGCATGGGAGAGGAATCGATCAAAACCCTCTCTTCGTCTCTTCTGCCCTAAAACCTTCCTCTTCGAAACCAAATCAGCAGCTCCAATCGATCCGAATCGATGGGTTTTTCCCGGGAAAGATGGAGGAATTCGATGCGAAGCGGCACCATCTACGGGTGGCATCGAGATCCCGCCTCAGGATCTCGACGCACCGACATCGATCGATCTCCAGCCCATCTCCAGCGAAGAGCAATTCGACCGCACGATTGCAGAAGCGCAACAGCTTGAGGAGCCGATCATCGTCGTCTGGTTCGTTTCGATTCGGTTTCTGTTTAGGGTTTCTTTTGTCTGTATCCTTTTCCATGTGAATCCAATCCCTTGTTGAAATCATAAATGGCTATTTTAGCGTCCAAGATCAACATATTTTGGAAGTACAAATGATACTTGTCAACATGAATTCCCTGATTTCCATCACTAGTTAACCAGGCTCTTGTATTGAATTCTTAGAATTCCTTGATAATCATAGTGGGTTTAGAATGATTTACCTCAGGTCAGTTTTCATTAAAATTGAAAATGATGCTTGGGATGAGTGATGGAGTAGATGAGATGGAAGGAGAATGGAGAAGGACAGGAGCTAGAAAATGGAAGTTTTTGAGACATCCTTTGCCATGTACTCAACTGTTATGATTTGCTTCTTCTTTTTTTTTTTTTTCAAATAGTGGTTGGCTTGTAAAATGACTAAATTTGATTAGGGGAAAATGAATTGAATAAGTTTTAAGGAGGGGAAATCATTTATTTATTTTTTGATTTTTTGAATTTTTTTTTTGCTAGTAGAATTATTTTCATTGAACATTGATTATCCATACATGATTTAAGGCTTTTAAAATTGATGTACATGTTAAGGGCCTGTTTGTTTCATGTAAATGAATACAGAGAAACTGTAAGACTTATATTTTTAAAAATGGTTGAGATTGAAGAGACAAATGTGAGTTTTTTTAAAATGACCATCAAATTATCTCCCATCTAATGGAAAATGAATCAAGGAGAGGTGAGAAATGAATACACAGGCCACCGCTCTAGTAATTCAAATTCTAGGAAAGCTAAGATCCCATCTAGATCACTACCTCATCTCCTTTACCCCTTACCTCATGTCTTTCACCTTTGACCTTTTTAATAATCCTTCGGTGGAGCTCATTTGATCATGATTTCCATATATTCTATGCAAACAAAAATGCCATAAATGAACTTTGCACGAAGACAAATGGCCCCTAAAGTTCAGTACCACCTACAAAAACTCATTCCAAAATGCATAAATACCCAACCAATAATTCAAGAGTCTAGCAACTAATCTGAATACTCTGCAGCTTGCAAATTCAACTTTTTATCCTACAGTGACTTGATCTTCATCACTTGAATCCATTCAACGAAAGTAGTAAAGAGCTAGCAGGCTTAACGCCTGTTCCAACTTCCAAGGCTTCACGCCACGGGATGGGTTTTCAGGATCAAGATGACTTCTTGCCAATGTAAAGTGTCATGACTCAGAAGAGCTTATGCAATATTTCATAAAAAAAAATTCTGGCAAGCAACAATAATGAATAGGATGGGCAGCAAACCCTACAATGTTACATAGGCCAAAAACAAAGAAAAACCCTACTTCAGTCTTAGCCATTTATTCAAAATCTTCTTTCTGAACCTTATAATTATCTAGAAATTAAAGAGTGACTTTTCTTCTCAAGTCCGCAAGACAGTAGTCCTTCAGTAAATGTCTGAAATGGAGAGTCAAATTAGTACCATTCAGATGATTTCTTTCTCTTTTGTTGCATATTGCTCCTGGTGTACAAGTATCTTTTTCACCGAAGAGCTTTTTACATCTCTGATTAGGTTGGATCCTGTTAGGAGAAGGTCTAATGTTGCACAGAGAAGGAACAAGAAGCTGGTGCATGTGGATAATGTGTGCATGCTAAGGTTGATGTGGAGTATGTGGAGTTACAGGAAAGGATAAACTTAGGAATGAGTATACAAGAGGAAATCTATAAGTGGCCCCAATTTATGAGAAAAAGAAGGGAGTGCCTTTTGCAATGATATGGGTCAAACCATCGGATCAAGAGATCTGAGATTTTCGGCCTGGGTGTCAATCCCATGGGGTTTTGGTATAAAACCAATAAATTTGAATTTAATTTTAAAAATTTACATAACCCTAGGTTTCAAACCATCAGATCATGAGATTTGAGATTTTCCATAGGCTTGTGCATATCAGAGATAAAAAATAGCCTCCTTCATAGGCATGTATTGTTACAAGTTTAGGGAACTAAGGGAATGGGGAAACCAATAGAAGCTTGGAATGAAGTAGTAGGTAATAGATTCTGGATTTTGAGATACGATCACATGAAGAACATGCCTTTATATTTGGTGGAGTGGGAAAATGAAACTTACAAAGCCGGCCCTAGATAGATGGGAAAAGTGGAGTCATTGTCACAAGTCACAAATCACAAGTGGAAAGACACGTGGACAGATTTGTTGCATGCCAGATGAGTAAAAATTTGAAGTGGCATCTTCCAAATAGGGATCTGTGCACACTATTTCCACTAATTGCTTCATGGATGAATGTTACTTTTGGGCCTTTAGGTGACCTCAAATCAAAGAGTATTGCCGTGTTATTATCATCTTTGATCAGTTTCCTAAATGAACATACTCACCTAATGCTAGGATTTTATTGATAGTTTCACAATTAATGATAGAATTCTTTATCAGTTGCAATATTGGATAAAGCAAGGTTCCCTCTGCTATAGTGAGGAAGATACAACGAACTGTTTCATTTCCTTGTTTCAATCAAATTGTCCATGTAAGCACAGTAATTTTCTATTGATAATCTCCCTACTACATTCCAAAAATGCTCAAATATGGATTTTTTGAAAATAACAGAAATGCAGAAATGTCTTTAGGTGACCTCAAATCAAAGAGTATTGCCGTGTTATTATCATCTTTGATCAGGTTCCTAAATGAACATACTCACCTAATGCTAGGATTTTATCGATAGTTTCACAATTAATGATAGAATTCTCTATCAGTCGCAATATTGGATAAAGCAAGGTTCCCTCTGCTATAGTGAGGAAGATACAACGAACTGTTTCATTTCCTTGGTTCAATCAAATTGTCCATGTAAGCACAGTAATTTTCTATTGATAATCTCCCTACTACATTCCAAAAATGCTCTAATATGGATTTTATGAAAATAACAGAAATGCAGAAATGTCAGTGAACCACAAATTCTAACATCTATTGACAAGGTAGTCGCATATGAACTTGCCTCGTGCAAATGGTATAAACCCAAGCCCCCACAAGATCTTCTATTTAAATGTCAACAAACAATAGTCAGTCCATCTCTTTTCTATTGTATACGGCCTTAAATACTCCAAAGCATAACTCTAAGCTATTAGCTACTTCTAACTTCTAATCCTTCAAACCAACTCCTAGCAAATTTTTTGTAAAAGATAGCCAAAAGATGACCACCTTTTGGTTAATCCATGATCTGCCTATATTTCTTAAACAGAATAGGACTCACAAGTTGCCTATATCTTTGAAGGACAAGGCCTAATGGCAACTTCTAGGGCCATGACCCTGTTCTAATTTTGGAGACATTTTATTTTATTTTACTGAAATCTTTAGTTTTTGGATGATATGGGCATCTTTCCTTCTCTATTCTATTTTTGGTGCTAAAGAACTCTTGTATTAATTGCTACATGGCTCCAGCTATCTTCTAAGGCTTCCTTTTAAAGATTCAGAGTTGATTGTGGCCATTTAGATGATTGTTTATTGAAAGCCTGGGGCCTGTTTCTGTGCAAACTGCAAAACCAAATGTGCACCAAATTGGCTTTAGTGTTGCAACTGGTCTGGGTAAAACTTTGTGCAACTCAGTTTTGTCCAATCCACCTTTCTGCAAGGATTGGATCACCTATTGGTTTTAATTATTTTTTATTTGCTTTTCTTCTTTAGCCATCTTTGGTTGGTTGGAACACTGGATCAGATTTGTGCTTCATTGATTTCCTTTATTTGGGTTTCAAGATTTGCTAATGTTAGCTAGTCCAGAAAACAGCTTACTGGTAATTTTGAAATTTTGGGCAAGTTAACTTACGATTCTGGTTTTTTGATGGGATAAGGTTAACAAGATGATGATCATTCACCTTCATCTCTGGTAGGATACTTTCCAGAAAGTCCTGTAGTTCTTGTATACAAGTGTCTAGTTAATTTTATTGGAAAAAGAAAATGGGTTTTAGTTATTCTTGCATTTGTACCCTCCTTAATTTCATCAGGTTAGTCTTGTACTTCTGTTAGGTAATAGCTACAATTTGAAGGTCCTTGTGCCATAGATTAATTTAAATGTAGGATTAGTGCTTATTTTCTTTTTTCCTTTTTATGGTGCTCTAATGCCAAACATTTGCAATCTTATGCTGCTCAGGAGCTAAAAGATCTGTATGGTTCTTGTACATCACTTGTAATCAAATTATCTGCAAATGACTTGATTCCAGCTGATCTGGCTACTGATTTAAGCCTTTCAATGGGTTCTTGTTCGGGGAGCTTTCACCAATATCTGAGCTCCAACTGAAGCTGGTTTATTGCTCAATTGAGAATCTAGAAATAGTCGTTCGGTGTGAAATAGATTTTCTAACTAATTTCTGATTCATTGAACTAATTTTTTTCTTCTTTTCTCTTCTTTGGAGTAGGTGTTGCTATTCCTGTTGTTTGCATTGAGTTTCACAGTAAATTATGGCCTGGCATGCAGGATGGCAGGATGGTGCAGAAAATGTATTTATTTGAAACCCAAATTGGAAAAATTAGCTGCAGACTATTATCCAAGGTTTGAATGACCTGCTTTACTAGCTATATACATTTTGACATTAAAATATGCACATGCTCATTTGGGGATGCATCAACATTTAGGAAAGAGTTTTGGCCTTTTGTGCAGTTCACTGATGGAAAGGGAAGTTTTAATGGCATGAGCATGCTATACTTGGTTGTAACATCTAAATGTCATAGTTGTCTCCCATGAAATTCTCTTATGTAACATCTAAATGTCTGCCTCCCATGAAATTCTCCTAGTAAGGAACCTCGCAGCTAGACCTTTTGGTTGCAAGCATTTGAGATTATATCTGTTGTGCTATTTTTGATGTAGCATCCGCTTCTTCTGTATCGATGTCAACAGAGTCCCACAGAGGCTCGTCAATCGGGCAGGAGTCACGGTATATCTTAAACTCATTTTTTATTTATTTATTCTGGTTTATCATATGGAGTACCAACTACTTCGGTCACGTTCTGTTCTCTTTTGTATAATCTCATCAGCATTCATTTTGTTGTACTGAAAAACAACGTTAACTCCCATATTAGATGCACAAAAGTTTTCCATTGAACTCACAATTTGTTGTGCCTTGTCATGACCTAAATGCTTCCAACTTCAAACAAGAGCAGAAGATGCCAACTATACAGGTAAAATCTAATACCATTTAGATGTTGCTCAAGTTTTCTTTACCCACTAATGACACAACAAACGTTTTAACAGTTGTGGAAGGATTGCAAGAAACAAGCAGAGGTGATTGGAGGCCATAAAGCATGGCTAGTTGTTGATGATGTTCGTGAAATGATCGAGAACGTGTTGATTTAGTTGCATTTTCCACTTGGGAGGTTGGATTTCTTTTTATTTTTTCATCTTTCATGTGTTGGGATTGTTGAGAAAACAAAATGGAAATGTTTTCTAGATACGTTTTTTGCAAAATTGGTTCCATCATACACTTCTGTATAAACAGCACTGAGATGCATTTGAATTGCTTCAGGCATTTCAGCAGACAGGTTGCCTCTTGGCATTTGATTTATTCAGTGACCAAAACCTTGTACAGGGAATTAACTTTGGCCAGTGAAGTGCTATCCTTTCTGTGCATGTAAAAGAAAGAGTTGATAAACTTAACACACCTGAGAGTTGTGAATTTTAATTGAATGTTATTAAACCTTCTCTAGTAATGAATGATAAAAGGTTGTGCCAGATAAGTAGATTTTGTAAGCTGATATGAATCAGGTTTTATGGCACTTCTCTTTCGTAGATTAGCATTTTAACTTAAGAAAGGCTTCCAATCCAAGTCCAAAAGAAAAAGAAGAAGAAGAAATAAAAATGGGATTATAATGGTACATCCTTTATGCTAGTCCAACACCCAAAGAAGAAAGAATGGATCTACCAAGTGAAGCCACGTTCTAAACCATTGATCCAGGCTATTGACTAAGTTGATGTGTGCGCGCTCTCGTGCAGAATTAGTTTGAATTGGCTGGATTTTGGTATGAGTGGTATCCATCATTTTGGACTGGTTATTTGCATTACAGGCTCTAATGGAATGTCACCAATTGCTCATTTGGTAAGAATTCTATATTTTTGTTGCTTCAGAGAAAGGGGCTGTGTTCATTCAACCCAATGGTGGAGCTGGGAATGATATATAGGATTTTTTTAGTTGGGGGTGAATCTGCTAAAGAAATTGTGAAAAAAGGCATTTAGGGCCCGTTGAATGGAAAATTGGAAATGACATGAATTTATGGTCAATTAGTCTCGAATAAATGATTATTAAAGAGGTGATTGATGTGGGTGAAATGATGCGTATAAGGTGGTGGAAATGTCGATGGATCTCGACTTTCCTAAGATTTGAATTGCCAGCGTGAAGAGTATTAATCATTTCGTTATCTGCTGTTGAATTAATTTTCCATTAAAGGAGATATTATTTGATGATTGGTTTTGAGTAGTCCCCTTTGTTTCTTCAATAAATCACTTTCTTGCTATGCCTACGAATTCAACTACATGAAACCAACGGGATCTTAAACATTTTATTTTATTTTATTGGGTTGCAATTAGGGCTGGGCTGGGGGTGTGCCCTTATCTTATCCTCAACATATAAATGCCAGGCCTAGAGCAGGCCAAAGCCCTCGGAGGCCCTCCACAACCTAGGCCTATACCCTTCCCTTGCGGGCCAGCCAGTGCTTGAAGAGAATAAAAAAGGCACCAAATTAAACTATGCAATCTGTCTTTGCTCCTCTACCACTAGCAGCAATACTCATGGGGTGGGCCAAATGGAGCTTAATGTGAGCTCAACCTACATTGGGTTGGATTTGGCCAGCCCGCATGGCATACCTGGTCCTAATTGTTTTCACCGATTGGTAAATAGGCTGGCATACATTTAGAAAAGGTTGACCCAGCCCACCATATTTAACAATTTGGAGCATATGCTTTTGCACATAGCCGAGGCCCAACTCTACTGATATGACCCTGAATATTAGGCCCTATATCTAAATATATAGGATAGGCTTTCACAAGCCTTGGGTTGTGTCATGACCCGAACCCGAGATCAGAGTCATTGGGGTTAACCCCCGGGTCGCGATGTAATCATACTTACTCCCGTAAACCCCGATTAACCGAAGTTAAACCGAAGTCCACAAGGGATCTTGCATACGTACCTGTCAATGTACAGTGCGGAATATACAATAATATACATTGACAACCATTTAACAAAACGAATCATATACTTTACTTTGAATCGTAAAGTTCACTATACATCGTTTCAGTTTCCTACTATCAATTACTGCATATTTAAAATACAATGCAGGGGACATCATTTACAATACCTACAATACCAAAAATGAACATCTAAAACAGTTTATAAAAAGTTTCCCAAAAGATTTCTGTGTATTCGCGCTCAGATCACGTCCATTCGGCTAGACCTCCTGGAGGTATCGAATGAGCCTCCTCCGCTGGCGGGACGGTCTCGAAGGGACCGGTACAGGCAACTGAGCCTGTAACATCATCAGTAATACCGTGAACACGACGGTTCAACAAGGTATACATATATTTATAGCATGTTCACAGTTCCTAGCAATTCATTGTTGAACAGTGCTAAAACAATCCATAACAAATAATAACAACAATGATAATAATACTGGCAACTACACTAGCATTGGTTTCAACTCCATTCAGTTCTTCCCAAAATGAAGCAATTCATATTCATATTCATTCATTATGTTCAATATTTATTAATGGCTTTTCAATGTATGACTTTTCAATCAATGACCTTTCGGTCCAATAAGGTGGGATCTCCCAGTGTCTTGATCAGAGATCACTGGTGTCACCACGGGCTCCGGAACACCCCAATCTCATCTACTGCAGTAGGAATAGTCATTTCAGTTACTTTTCGTAACCGTTCATTTCTCAATTCATTCAATTCAATTCTATAATGAGGTCGGAAACCACTAGGTAGTGCCAGACTTATTAACAATTCACAGTAATCTCACTCTATTTCTAACCCAATTCTATAACCATCCACGGTGATTATTAATGCATGTATTATTGTCGATGACATTACTTTTAGTGAAATTTATGCATTAAAATAACCATCATAACACTTAGGAAGATTTAAACATGATTAACATTAATCCCTAAGCTTAAACTTTTAATCCCGGAAATTCAGAGATTAAAATGTGTTTTTCAAAGAATTTCCAGTGGGCCTGGTCGACTTGGCAGCAAGGCCCGGTCGACCTGGAGTTGTATATGAAAAATGGTGAACAGTAATTTGATCAGGCTCTTTCGAGCCTGACCCAGTGTGTCCGGTCGACCGGGCCCTGCTGGCCGGTCGACCGGCCACACTGCAGAAACAGAACAGCAGTTCTGTAACTGCAGTGCAGTGAAGGGATTTAATCCCTTTTCCCTCTGTACTTGTTGAACCTGATTGACAATAATTTGAGGAACTTCACAAAGGTAACCCAAGACTAATAATCTAACTAATCTAACCCTACTTATCTTAATCCATTACATTAATTACATAACCTAAATAAGGTTCTAAAATCCATAAATCACTTTAACATGTGATTCATCATTTCTTTTCCATTAAACTCACCGAAAACACTTCAACAAACATAAACACATGTATAGCTTGCCTTATTTGAAGCTTGAGAGAAACAAACTCCTCTTTTAGCTTGGATTTGAGGTGAAATCCTTCACTTGAAGCTTGATTTCCAAGAAGATGATCAAGAAGATGAAGGAGATGAATTCCTCTCACTCCTCTTCACTTGAACCACACACGTGATGAAGAAACGGAGGAAGAAAGAAGAAGAAACGGATGGAGGAGCTGTTGCCTAGGTTTAGGATGAGATGAATGAGGTTCATCTCATCTTATAAAGGAAATTTTGCATTTAAGCCCCCTTAATTTTATTTAATTCCAATTCAAGTCAAATGGAGGTCCATTTGATCAAATACCCGTCGAACCAATTCAAGCCTTTTATGAAAATCATCATACTCGTCGAGATACACATGTTGGTATCAAGACTTTCCGTATTCGACAAAAATACGTACAAATTCGTATTTATACACAATTCCTTCATTTGCTTAATTAAGCTTTATTTTTCATTCAATTCCTTTCATAATCTCATTTACTATTTCATTAAGCCTAAATAACTCATAGTTAGGCTAATTCAATTTTATTTGGCGATAATTCACCATTAGTTCATTTAAACCGGCTTAATTAGTCTTAAATTCAATTAATTAGAGTTAATCTAGATTAACTCGGGACGGAGCCTAACAGGTTGGCACAACTAGACCCAATGCATCAAAATGAAGGGAGTAAAAAAGGGTCTAAACAACTGAAGATACATTAGACTACAAAACTAGTGTCTTAAGGACTTCCAAAAGAAAAGAATAAAGGAAAAATCAAGGCCTTTAATTTGTAGATGTCAATTTACCTCCTTTAGAGGTCTCATAGACAAGTTTTTAAGTTTTTAGACGGGGAATGCACTTATTTTACGAGGCAGTCATCTTTTATTTCTTTCTTTCTTTATTCATACAATGGTGGGAAGGCTTCCTCCCAGTTGCAACACCAAGAGAGAAGAGCACCCAAGGAGGAGCCCACCCAATCAAAAAAAAAAAAAAAAAGCTGAACAGGCTCAGCAGTCATCTTTTGTATTATGAATATCAGGAAAAAGAAATTTGGTTTTAGCAAACTTAAATGTATCAATTGTTGTTTCAAAAGGAGAGGGATGGGAGTAGCAGTGTGGACTGGTCACAGGTAGATTTCTTTTATGAAAGCCATCTGAATTTGGGTTGCTTCTTCTTATTCCCCACTTATATATATTTTGCCATCAATATTAATTTATAAGAACTATAAACCTAGGTCTAACTTAATGAATATAGATAGGATAAGAATAAATGGGATAAGACTCTTATGATAGATGAGATAAAACTTTTATGATAAGCTTTCCATGTAGGTATGTTTGGTAATCAAAAAATACATTGTTGGGGTGGGCTCCTGTGTGGATGTCTCACATGGAACACCGTGTGAGACAACCAGTAGAGCCCACCGAGGGCTCCACCAATAATCTCAAGGTAAGGGATTGAAAGATCCAGATGGGAACACCTCATATATAATATTATTTGAAGTCAATTTCACCATCCTAGTCCCTTTATTCCCCCCCCCCCCCCCCCCCCAATTGAACACCTCATAATGCTTTCTTAAGATAGTTAATGCATTTAACCTCTTTTATATGATATGGAATAACTGTTCTTTTAAATCATTTACTATATGACTCAAATAACGTATGAAATATATGTGGATTGAGATTAAGGAGGATACAAGAATACAAGTAAAAGTTTGACCTTCAAAAGATGAGTAAAAAGTGCCAAAAATTGGGATGTATATGCTCCCGTAGTTTATTTTTTCTTTAAGAAGTTTTAGTTTCAGCATCCATGCATATGACCATGCTCTTAAAGTTTTTTTTGTTGCCCACTATTTAGAATAATTCTAATTATAAGTGAGGGTGCTTGCGCTTTGAATTTTTTTTAAAAAGATTTATATTCTTTTTAAAAGATGTTAAATATGATTGAGGTTTCTATTTGTTTTTCTTAATCTACTATTTTTTTCTTACATTAAAATACATAGAGATTTAATATATATATATATAGGGTGGCTAAAAATAAAGATCAAAAGGATAATTACCAAAATGAGCATCAAACATAATCTTCTTTTTATTCTATTTCACTAAAAGAAAATATTATTTGATATTGCTTTTAAAAATCCATCTTTAATCTTCATTTTAACCAACCTTATGTGTTCAGTCCCTATACATTCTAATGCAACAAATAGGCCCTAAAATGTTGAAAAGAAACTTTCACAGAATAACTAATATATATGATATGTGTTTCATTTATACACATATAATTTGTGTATAGTACAACCTTAACACCTTATTAAACTCCAAGTATGATTTTATATCCTCTGAATGATACAACATATGGGATGTTCCGTACAATCTCATTACAAGTTAAGCATTAATCAATATCTTTTGAATGTGATAGGCATTATGTTTATGTGATATATTCCCAAAAAATTCATTTGTACTATAGATGATCAATACATGTACTTTTTTTGGTAGAATACATGTACTTCATGTGCCTCATTTATGTCAGTTATATGCCATGTGTTACCATATAAAGCATATATTTCTTGTCCAGAATTTTTACCCAAAAGGAATAACCATGAGTCAAGGGTTCTTTTTCTTCTTTTAATAAAGTGCCCATAAATCACTACCTATATATGTTTACCCTTTTCTTCTTCCTTCTCTATGACTATTTTTCCTCAAGAAACTCTAAACCCCTCAATAGGGCTATTTCCATGTATAAAAAATCTTCCAATCTTACTCTAGGATCATCCAACAATGTGGATCTTGAGGTGTGATTCAATGGTACGGTGGAACCAACAGGTGGAACTTTTGGGTCTTGTTTATAGAATATATCATCTATGGGGAATCATCTGGGGGTGGGGGGCAAAAGGAGGACCTGGAATATCCCTAAAAACTCTTCTAAAGTGAATTATCACCTTAACTGTAAATCACAATAAGGACATGGACTTAATCTAGACACTTATAAATGAGAATTAGAAGGAGAAGAAGTAGAACTATTATCAATATTTTAGAAAGTACCACAAAATCACATTGTAATATGTGGATATCACAAATAGGTGATAGATATCAGTTCCAACAATCTGAAAACATATGGATCTGGCCATTTGAAATGCGAACTCCAAAAAAAAATATTTATATTTCATTGATCAGCAAAACCATTACTGATTTCAATGTATCCCCTTATTGCAATCAAAGTACAAAAGCAAATACATGAGCTGCGAAGCATTCTAGAAAAAAAAGAAAGAAGTTGAAAATTTTGCAGGACCCAGTACTAGGATGAATGCTAGTTTAATTAATCAAATCAATGCACCGGATATAACCAATCAAATAAGATAGAACTAACAAATAAATCTACCCAGTACTAGAATTGATGCTAGTCTAATTAATCAAATCAATGCAGCGGATGTAACCAATCAAACAAGATAGAATTAACAAATAAATTTACCAAGCAATCACTACAAGAAGGCGATCACAAATTTAACGTGGAAACCCTTTCCAAGGAGAAAAACCATGATCTAAAAATCAAGATTTCACGAATAGTTACAAGATATACTCACATGCTCCTTTACCTCAGTCTGTACATCAACCTAAGGATCGTAGTTGTTCTTGCACAGAATCCACTAACACGACTTCCACAGTACACCGTTATCCTTATTTGATCTCCTTGCACCTTACCAACCAAAATGATCAATCTTCTACAAAGATGGTAGAAGCAACAAAACCTTCTATAACAACCTTTCAGAATAATTTCTTAATGGTTCTAGAGAAATAAAGAAATTTCTCTTAAGGTATTCTAACATCAGATCAAAAGAGAGAATTAACTTCTTGTTTTACATATTTAGGTGGAGAGAATCACCCAATTTGTAGCCCTAAGTTCGTGCTTTAGTCTTCTAATTAAACTCCAATCGGAATAACACTCATCCTCAAACTCTTTATCAGAGTTCGAATGGAACTGGACTTCATAGCGAGAATGAGTTCTCGCTATAGTGAGTTACCTCTCTGTTTCGAGCCTGAGAGAATGTTCTGTCATGTGACTTTTTGCCTAATAGAAGTCCATTGAATGAATAAAAGTGTAGAAGATTGAAGTGGCATTGTCATGGGAAATTTAGTAATATTTATAACCCTTAGACTTACAAGTACCCTTTTTTGGCAAAAAATTATAATCCTTTTTAGTAATAAGCTTTTAGTAAGATTATTCTAGTTATGGGTAAAAACTCTATATTTTTCTCATAACAATGATTATCGTACTAAATGCACACACATGTGTAAATGAAGTGCAGAAATGGTATGTAAATGATCAAGTCATTTTTAAATGAAAATCTTCATATATGAAAATGTGTGAAATGATTACACACCAACCCACTTTTTAATTTTTTTTAAACTCCAATGGAACACAAAATCTCAATCTTACCCATTCAAATTTTGTATTGACACATTAAGCCCTCAAACTTTTGATTCTTGAGAAATACAAAGATTTACATGCTTAATCTTAACCATACTTTCCAATGTTTACTCATGTGAAAATGGTGCTTTCAAATAAACATTGTGTTATATTTTACATTCTAAACCAACATGCCCTAAAAATATCAAATGAAGCTAATCAATCTGTAATAAATCTTGGAAATCCACAGCTTACTGACTATTCGTTTGGAAATTGGAACTACGTCAATCCAACTAAAATATCAGTGGTCAGGGGAGTCAGGTCCTGCAAAACACAGTTGGGAAGAGTGTGTACGAGTCCTCTAAGTTTTGTACGAATGTTTGATTGAGTGTTGTTAATTGAGAGAGAGAGAGAAAGAGAGAGAAAGAGAGAGAGAGAGAGAGAGAGGTGTTTGTGTGAAGTGTGAACAGAAACGCAAAGAGGCAATGTCGAGAGAAAGGAGTTGAAAGCTACAAGGCTACAAGCCATCATTTACTTTATATGGGCATATATATACCACGTGAAGTGGTCCATCCATTTATTCCATCTGAACCGACAAGATGTACGTTGAATGAAGGACAGCTCTTCCTTTGTTTATGGCACTCCATCTTCTTCTTGCATGTATGACTTACATCACTCAACTTGTTCATCACATGTAAGCATGATTTGAAAACAACTCCTTCACCACTTCATTTACAAAAAATTAAAATCTTTTTCAACACACTCAATCTTTGGTCTTTAGGTTGAAAAGTTTCATTTCCAATGAGTAGTGGCGGACTCAAAAATTTTATTTGAGTGTGGATTGAAAGGGTCAAATTAAGTTTTATAGTGTATTCATTTCTTTTTAGTTCTTCAAAAAAACGAGAAAGAGTGAAGATACACATCTGCAGTAACCGTAGAAAAATATCATGTATAGGAAAAAAGATTCTAAAAACCAAGTTTTATTGTACCAAGTCCCCGAAAAACTCAAAATACCTAAAATAACAGAGAAAACACCCTTTTTCACCAATCATTAAAATACAATTGTACCTTTTCAGTGAAAGAGTTTGAGTTTTGCCGATTTGGGTACTAAGTTTTCGACTTTTCATCTCCATGGATGAGGCGGGATCATTTTTCAAATCGTGTGAGTGTGGCCGCTCCCACGTGCCATAACTTGGGTCTGCTCATGCTGATGAGTACTCCAACATAGGAAATTCATTTTGATTAACTCTTGTTTATTTATTGAGTTAGAAAATGTTAAATGGGCTCAACCCGAGTACGACCTAATTCAAGGACACTATGATCTGCATTGGATAAGAAAATCAAAATATCACAAGACAACTGTGTTGGCATGTGGCCCATACTTGATGGCCACAAAAGAGCCCTAGGCTCATTGATTTAGTCAAGATTATGCCTCCAATGTTCCCGAAATCTCTCCCGTATATTGCACCAAAAGTGAGGGGATCTATTTCCCTGGAATCCCCTCTTTCGGCCATTGAAAAACTCTTATAAAAGGAATCATTCTTCTCTAGGAGAACATGAACAAAACATATACATACTGGAAAATAGACAACAATTCGGTATACTTAGGTTTTTCCGTAAACATCAACTTAAATTTTTTTTTTTTGCTCACGGAGGGTTTCCAACCCTTTGGGTTGGACTATTCCCTTCGGACTAGAGAGAAGCAGGGTAAAACCCTTGTGGCCCCTAGGTGATAACATAAGTGGACTCAACTTTCAGTTCCTGAAGAGATAATCATCAACTTAATTGCATCATCCCCATTTTCACTGGGCGTACATCTACAAGTTGTGCTTCAATGACCCCAATGCAAGATGGTGCACTAATAAGGAAGGTCTGTCACAGAAATTTTGCACTTATCAGTAAGTGGGTCAGATCAACTTAGCTAGAGTTTGTCTCAATTTTTTGTTTTGGTAAAGTTGTCTCAATTAAGTTAACATTATATAGCAGTTCACCCTCAAATTCAAGCCCATGCCCATTATTATTATTATTAAACAACCCAACCTTGAGCTTGGATTTTTTTTTTTTTTTTTGGTTAAGTTGCAAAAATTGAATTGAAGGAGGAGAAGGGTTACAACCAAAAGAGAGGACAGCAAAACCACACCTCTATCTCATATTAGGAGAGATAAAGTGAGAAGAACCATTCCCACGTCTTTCCTCTCTAGCTCGACTTGGGCAAGCTTGGCTTGCTTACAATCATAGACCACAGTCAAGGGTGTTAACAAATCTCTCTCTCTCTCTCTCTCTCAACCAAATATGTTATGAAATTCATTTAGTTCTGTGTTATGGAATTTAATAATATAAACATAACCATAGTCAAGGGTCCCGTAGGATTTCACCCTAGATAGATGGTATGGCAAAACAAAATTCATGTAACCTCAACATATTTTGAATAAGTCTCTGAAGATTATGATGATTATGATTTATTTAAACAAGAAAATAGGTCAATAATTATTTTTGGTTTTCTAAGAAAAAGAAAAGAAAAGAAAAGGAGGCTAAATGAGATATAACAATGTGCAGAATGCATGTTCTGACAATGGATTTATATCTAAGTGTTTTGACATATTAATTATCTTTAAAACCAATTTTCTCAATTTTCATGACTAAAATTCAGATAATGTAACTAGAGTCACTTGACTCAGCATTTTTTCTTTTACTTTTTGCCCTAAATCCCATGATATCATGAGAACAATATATATGTAATGAAAATTGATAAATTCCATGATACTATGGAATTGTCCCACAATGAAAGTGACTTTGGTGACATATTATCTAAGCTTTGGTTGTAAAATTAGAAAAGTTGTATTTAAAGAGGATTAATACGTCAAAACCCCCTTATATCTATCACCCTTGCTATACTATACACCTACATAGTGAATGTGTTGCAACCTTCTTGTATATCCTTAAAAAAAAAGGGACAAAAAAGAGAAAAGAATGATAAGCCTATTTCCGTTGGGTTAGTGATTCTAAGGCTGGCAGTATTGATTCAAGAGTTGTTCATATGATGTGTTTTTCCCATAATAATGAAAAACATTTTGATTTTTGTGGTCTTGCTTTTCCATTGTTTGTGCATCCAAGTTGCTGCCAGAAAAAGAAAACTTTTTCCCTTGATTTCCCTTATTATCCATAGAGAAGTTTTTATGCATCTATATGGGGAGAAAGGATTTCTGCAGCCACGCTACACAAACGCACCCTCAGTTGACTTGAACTGGCATGAGGACGGATTTTTCTCTTGGCTTGTGCCATTGCCAAGCCATCCTTAAATGGGTATTTCCCATTTAAGATGTGTAGTAAAAAGAGCTCAATCTCAAGACATAAGAAACAACCAATACGCGCACACGAACTCGCACACCCACATGCACACACACATATAAAGATTTTTGGAGAATTCCTGGATAATGGCATCGGCTACCCCTGATATTATTGGTCTCACCCCAATATATACTTAAAAATATGGTCTCCAATTGTCACAAGTCCAAATTTGACACTCTATCTTAAATTAATGTAGCTCCTTAAATTAGTGTGTAACTCCTATGAACCAATCATTCCCTTTTTCTATATGCATGTAGGTCTTCAAAAAACCTTTAAAACCTAACATCCACCTACTAATGTTTTGCATGCGTCCAAGTGGGTTTCATGGTGTGGCCTTCCCACTCGTAAAGGGTAAATCACAAAGGACAAGGAAGCAAATCATGCTACACAAACTGTTACTATACATAGCTTGCTTCGGTCATGGCCGGTAACAGTTACGTAAACATAACCCACCAACCCCCTGTCAAATGCTTTTGTAGTTTGTACACGTACAAACATGCATCATCATCATCATCAACACAAGCAAATGCAACCTCAGGAATACAACTGACTGAAATTCACATGGTTTGCAATGATTCTCAAAACCTACCTAGATGGTTGAAGATGCCAAAACTTGCTCCCAGCCAAATAAATCTTCGCTGAAAGTGTAATACTAGCAGTTCATGGTCTTCTATATGGAATGGACTGCCCACAAAGTCGGTTTAATCCCAGTCAGGTTTTAACAAATTATGTTTAGAATGTAAAAATTCATATAAAAGATCAACAATACATGCAATATCAACAGAAGTCGACAAGAAATCTTTAAAACAACAGTTTGAATATGTATGGAAGTATTGTGATGCCTTCACAACTATGTGTGAATAAAACAGAGAAATAAATTCACAAGCAGGCATCCATAAGTTGAAGAAAATGCACAACTGAAAGATCCTATGTGGCACCAAGTAATTATTCCACGACATGAGATTATGTGAGAAACCTTTCAATCAGAATTAAATACCCATGGAGCAATTGTAAAAGAAAATCCACTAAAAAACCAGATGGAATGTTTATTCTTCTCCTCCTTTGGAAATTACATGAAGATAAAAGAAAATAGAATCAAATACAAGTTACCACATGATGCTCCAAGAAGCCTCAACTTATGAGCACAAAAGAGACAACTGGCTTAAGAGAATAAAACAAGGATGAAAAATATTCAAGAACAGTGCCTTGGGTACCAATGAGAACTTATTGACTGTTTGTCCTCCCCACTTTAATTAATTAATTAATTAAATCTTCATCAAATGTGGTGATTGAGGCCCACTTCTCATGGCCGGCAAGGATCAAAATAGCTATTCCGGCAGGTGTAGCGACTAACAGTTAAAACGCTACATAGCGGTTGAGGCGATACGGACGGCTATTGAGGTGATATAGAACCATATGAGGGTAGATGAAATTTTAGAAAAGATTACTGAGGAAAAGAAATAGGAAAAGCTATATTTTAAATTGAAATTGCTTGGCTTTATTAGGTTTTAGCCTGTAAAGCCGTTATTTTCAAAATAGCATAGCGGATTCAACTGATATGACCAATAATGCGGCTGCCACGCTACGTAGCGACATTTATTTTGAACCATGCTCATGGGTTAAATCTCTAGGTCTAGACCCACACACAAGTAGAACAACAATTTGGGAGCTTAGATCGTATGTGTACAATAAACTACATATGCTTAAATACATACAGTGATAAACTGCATATGCTATAGGAAATGCTAGGCCACTCTTGATATTACCACTAGCAACCAGTATCTCATCATGCACAAATGGAAAAAGGACAGGATAGACATCCAAATGGAGTTAGTTCAAGAGAACTTGCTAAAAATTGAATCAGGATATTAATACAAATGCTGAAACTAAACATCTTTACACTCATCACATTTCTTCTGCCTAATGTGAGGATTACTGTCTTCGAGTGGTTCAAATAGAGGACAAATGTTCAATGTACCCCGATTTTACAAAGGATAAAACATGAGAAATGAGATGGTTGCTTTGGCATGATATTAGGAAGTCATTACCAGATAGCAAGTTTTTAAGATGCAAGATCTTAGTCCTACTCCCTAACTAACAGAATCTTCACCATTCTGCATAACATTCAACATTCTATTACCTTCTACCTAGAGGAACCCATTTGGTTATTTATTTTATTTTATTTTGGGTTGGGAGCGGGGGGGTTTATAGTTAATCAAAGACCAATAGCCTTGACCAACTCGGATTTAGCTGTTAATCTCTGTCAATGTTGTATGGACGTTTGCTTTAAACATCCAGTGCTAAAATGGTCCAAATCATGATGCAAGAAATTAAAATTGATTGAACTTCAGTTCTGAGACAACTAGCTGTAAAATTTGGTAGGAGGTGATTGGTAATAAAATAGTAAGGATGTACTGAATGGCTGTGCAAATGGATTTGCAAAGCTAGCTCTGCAAATGGCTGAACAGAAAACATTCAAAATCTTTGTGAAGAAAAAAGTAAGGCATGAGTCAACACTTGAGCTCTGAATTGAATATTCCATAAAGGTATCAATCACACCATATGGACATCGTTTTTCTTATTATTTGTAACCTTTCAAAGACTTATACACAACAAAGAATCTCCTAATCTTGGATTATTGGGAGGTTTCGGCAAGATTCAATTCTCAAGAAATTACTTAATTCTAGTTGACTTAGCGATAAAGGTTAACCCCACCTTGAGATAGAAGAAAAAAGACCCTTTTGTGTAGTGTAAAATTGGTGTGGAGGAAACAAACTCATTTTGAGGTGGATCTGTTTAAGTCCGAAATGATAAGCTGAGTTAGAATCATAAGATGCTTATGTTCAATAAGAATGAGAGGATTTAGGGTTTTCTGTCTTGGGAAATGGAGTCAGATTCACAGTCCATTTTTTAGATCAGATGTATCTTGTTGAGAATTTTCCGGATAGAATGAGATCATAGGTTCTTTTAGATATGAAAAATGAAAAGTAAGCCTTCTGATACCCCAGGCTTTTTCAAAATGTAAAAGATAAGGACAAATCAGGGAATAACAATACCATTCCAACCCAAAGAACCAACATGAGAAATGATCACATCTTTATACAGTACCAAGTTGTTCAAATTGTATAGGATACGAATACACACTCCCCTACTCACCCACATAGAGAAAGAGAGCAGCAGTTGGAAATAAGTGTTAAATGTAGTCCCAACAAACCAGTCAGGAGCCATCCAAACGATTTCATTCAAGTTATGATGGTAGTTCCAAGTTCAGAATTCAAGGATCCAAGCCAATCTCATGTAAGAATGACAACAAAGTACAATTACAACGACCCTCAAATTTCTCGACTGCGAATAACAAAGCCCAAATAATCTTTGACACAAAAAAAAGAAAAGAAAAAAAGTACTATTTAGCACTGCATCAAGAATCATAAAAGGATTATACCCAGCAAAAAAGATCAAATTCCCTTTTCTTTTACCTTTCATCCCCATCTTTAGCTCATTCATCAAGCTCCAGATCTAGTACATAGAATCAGCATCTATCCATTTCTCCACTAGAGAACACTAAAAAAAAAAAAACCCCATCAAAAGTGAGTTACAGTATCATCAAGAGATAGTCCATTAATTCCAAAAAAATGATTTACCTTCGTCAGAAGAGAGATGGAAGGAAGGCAAGCAGGCAAGATCCGTAGAACCGGGTTTCAATATTTTTCATAAAGTTGATGATTGCCGATGCAGCATCATCAAGATTCTCACCCCAAAAAACAAATCATCACCATTCTCTCCATGTGATAACATGCATATGTTTGTGAATCTTGATGATGCTACGCCCGCAAACAACGACTGTCCATTAATCCATGCATACCATATTAAAAAGACTCTTAACCCACAAAATCACCCAAAAAAATGGAAAAAAAAAAAAAAAAAAAGAAAGGGAGAAAGAAAACCATCACCAAGAGAAAGAAGACTACAGGCTGAGATTTTTGGACATGAGCACCTGATGACGTGGTTCGTTGCCATTGGCCAATTGAAAAAAGATGACATGTGGGCCAAACAAACAGGAATCTAGAGGGAAATGAAATCCCAGAGAGAGAGAGAGAGAGAGAGAGAGAGGGAGTGAGAGGGAGTGAACGAATTCCAAAAGAAACCGTGTGTGTATTTGTGTTCGGACCTGGAATTCTAAAACTTTCTTTTTGCTTCACTTTCCCACCGAATCTAGAGGCAGAAAGACAATAAATATTTAGCTCCAGAACCCAGAACCCACAAGGGGTTCTTTCTCTCAATTCAAGGAATGGGTTTTACTGGGTCGTACGTCGTTGATCGAGATCAGGCAAGGAATTCGCCGGAAATACCGATTCATCCCAGATTTCCATGAAAAAAAACCAAACACCCATCCATATGAAAAAAACCAAAGCAGGAAAGAAATACAGACAACGATGAAACAAAAACAGTCCCAGATCGTATAGCCTGGGACTCTTTATTTTTCTCTCTCTCTCTTCCTCTCTTCCTCTCTTCCATGAACTGTAAAAATATCAGAGAGAAAAAGAAGGAAGAAGAGGAAACTGATCGATAGAGATAGAGATAGAGAGAGAGAGAAATGATGGTGGGGTATTTCCTGCAATGGTTTTATAGAGAAGAGAAAGGATGTTGCTATTGGCTGATGCTGAGCTGTATGGTACTGAAAGCAGTTACACATCTCCATCCATCCCATCCCCAAAAACCCTAAAAATCGTAACTTTTAAAGGGCATCCCCGCACGGGTTTAGGTGAAAAACGCTTCGGACATTTCTCATTTTATAGAAACGACGACGTTTTATGCAAGCCTCGTACTAACCCCATTTACTAATTCTGGATGCTCATATTCCAAGCCCACAACACAACATTCCAGTCTTTTAGATTTTAAATCTAAGCTACTCAAAATCAATCACTCTCACCAGTAGCTCCTCCTTGATCTGCTAGTTTGGGTCTTCTCCAAATTTTGTAAGATTGATCACATGTATATAACATGTGATGCACAAGGTTAACAATTGTGGTGTATTTGAATGTTTGCATTTAATATGTGAGCTCATTTACAGAATGTGCAGCTGGCATCAGAGAATTTTGTGCTCGAAGCCTATGCCCAGAGAAGTCTGGGGCCTCTTTTTTTTTTTTTTTTTTTTCGTTCTAGGCTGGCCTAGTGGCCAGGAGCTCAAATAAGTCGTCTACAGTGGGGCATGAGTGAGATGAGTTGAGTAAATACTTTGGGAAAATAGTAAGTAAATATGATATGAGCAGGCAGAAGAAGATTGGGCGTATATACTCCAGTCTGGAGTCATCACTGTCTGGTCAGAATGGCTTGTGTACCGGTGGGACATCATTATTGTGATGTTACACCAAGCATCCAATATAGTACTGTGCAATGATTCATTTGTCACAATTGTGGTGGGCCTTGGGTTGTAGATTGATTAGTTATAAATCATTTCTAACCAATGAGGACTTATCCCCACCCCACCACTTAACCAGTAGAATTGACACTAAGATGCTTAAAATTAGCATAACTGGCCATCTAAGATAAGTCCAAGCTTCTGCCACCACATGTCATCTTAAAACTGAGTGAAGGTTTTCCCTTTTTAAATTATTAGAATGGATTAGCTTAATATCAAAAAAATTAATCAACCACAAAAGAAATGAGGCACAAGTTTTTTAATGTGGGAAACCCTTTTTGAAAAAAATCACGGGTGGTCGCAACCACTGAAAAAACTAAGCACTATAAAACGAAAGTTATAAAGACTCACAAAACATTTCTTATTTGCAACTCAACTTAAGAACTGAAATGGACTTACCGACTACCCACCATTCATCTTTACCGTACTTGATCTGGCCACACTTTGATGCCTCCCAAAGTGATGCAAACTCAAACCACATTGATGCCTCTAAAGGTGCTTCAATAAGCAATAAAGAAAGAAGAAATCTTCTTCTTCAATAATCATCTTAAATAATTAGAACTCTAAAAAATCTCTCAAAAGATTCTCAATCTTTTGATAGGAGAAAAGTAAGTTCTAGGGTAGAAATAAGATGCTTATATAGTCCAAAGGTCGTGCATGAGGTTTCCGATTCGATCAGAACTCAAAAAACTGAAGTTTCAGTGAAATCAGGAGTACTTTTCGTTGGCAGAAAATCCCAGTTCGCTATAGCGAGCTGTCTCTCTGTCCAGGCTTACCATAGCAAACCTGCTCGTTGGATTTTGGCTTGAACCTAGAGTTTATGTGTGGCCAGGACTCTTTAAGCTCTATCTTGAAGTATCTTGTGCGTCCATGAGTCTTCGACCTCTGTCTTGGGGTACTATCACCATCCATATCTAAAAAGAATAAAAATTACAACTCGATTTGTACTAAAGTTTTGTCCAACCCATGAATTAACCAACACATGAAATTCCTAGCACTGACAATCATCCAAATCTCACTTTAATCAAAGTGTATTTCATATTTAGATTGATCACAATTTAATTTGTAAATTATCTCATTGAGGGGTAACCTTCTAATTTAGAAGTGATCAGTTCAATGGCAGTTCTCATTTTGATTGAAGTAAATTATTTTATGATGTTTATATATGAATTATGACAGTGTGGTATGAGCAAATTAGACTCATAAATAGTAAGTTCAATAGAAGTTTCAAAAAAAGTGAAGCATTTTCACTTTTGAAGTGGGAAAAAGAGCAAATGGACTCATTAACTAAATCATGTTTTATATGGTGGGATTTCGTGCTCTGTACTTCTTTTCCAAGTGTTTTATATGCATCGGTTTTTTTTTTTTTTTTTAGCATCACTTCATACCTCAATGTTAGCTTTTCTTTCAATAACCATCAAAACTTAGATAAAATGAACAGGTCCTAATCATCACCATAGTTATAATGACAAGCAATGCCTTTTTTTTTTTTTTTTTTTTCTTTTTTTTGTTATCGGAGGGTTCCTAACCCTTTGGGCTGGACTAATCCCTCCGGGTCCAGAGGGAAGCCAGGTAATCGTGGTCTTAAGCAAATGGAGCTACCCCTAGGGTTAATGACAAGCAATGTCCAGTAAACCTAATTCTAACTAAATGGTTAATTTGAAAACCCATTTATATTAGGTAAATCTATTGGGCTTTACCAACAATTCAGATGACCACTTTTCTTACATTTGTTTTGCATGAGCACTTTTCTATAAAATTTAATTATCAGTGGTCCAAACTCATGGTCTAACTCAATGAATGGGTTGCAATAAAGACCTTAAAAAAAAGATACACAAAAAGAAAAAAAAAGACCTTAAAAGACCAAATGATTTGTAATATGAAAGACATTTGCCTTATTGGGCTAAACCGATATGTGATATTTCCAGTTGTGATTAAAATCTTGATCATCTATGATCCGATTTGGAAGTCAAAAGTCAGGGTAATCAAATTAACAAAAAATAATGGAGGTAAATACAACCAGAGCAACAATAGGAACTTTGAAAGCTTGTACTTATCTAGAGATGATTGTACACTGTGCCATGCTGTAGTATAGAATAGTATTCCACTGGCATGTTTCAGCTGATTGTCAATTTAAAAATGAGGCTGTAGTTTTTTCAACATATTATAAAATTCAAGGGATTCTTTGGCCTTTCTTTTTCAAGAGGTGTGGGGGCATGGCATCATTGAAAGCCGAATAACCGTTTGCATCTCAATTCTCAAAACATATTATAATACAAATTAAGAGAAATCCAAGTCTAACGAGCAAATCATACATGTTTTCTACAGTACAACATATGTTGTGAGGCCCAGGCCCAGCCCACTCTAGGAACTTTCATCTAAGAAAGACGGTTCGTTGGGGGATGAGTCCGGCTCTCCTATCGCATTTGTTATACATTCACCGTAAGTGGACGAATAATACTCTGCCATGTCATCCAAGAATTTAAGTGATTTTGAAGTTTAAAAAGTTTAAATCAGATGAAAGAGAATCGCCTAAATTTTTGGATGAGGTGACGGAGTATTATTGGTCCACTCACCGCAAAAATATAATAAATGCGATAGGTGATCCAGACTCGTTGGATAGAAGAAGCATTTCATGGATTAGATATCCCCCAAATTGAAATTCTATTCTGTGATCCTCATCGTAATAAAATCAAGATTAGATCATATTAATTAATTGTTCTAGTTACACAACCCAACTAGAACAAGTCCCCACATACCATGATAGTCGGTGTTGTTCCCTTCCTTCCCACTGCTCCCCCGATCGCCCCCCCCATTTCTCCGCCTGGTTTCCCGGATCTATCTCAATCAAAGCAAGCAGAAGCTTCCATCGCCTTGGCCTTACCTGCTGAATCTCAGTCTGCTCTGCGAATCCTCTCCTCTCCACTAAATGGTTCAGAGCAAAACCTTCCCATCCTCAATCCCCCAAATCCCTCCATCCCCCACTCCTCACCCGGCCCCACTCCCAATCCTGTGACCCCTGATACCCAGGTTCCCTCCCTGGCCCCTCTTCCGGTCACTTGGGACCCAAACCAGCTTCATCTGCTACAGCAGCACCTGAGGAGTCTTACCCCCAAACCACAGGCCCTCACCCCAACCCAATCTCCTCGAACCTCCTCCCTCCCATATCCCCACCCAAATCCTTCGCCAAATGCTTCTCTCCTATGGTCTACTCTCCCCCCTGCCATCCCCCCAGCAGTCTGGATTGACGGGAAACTTACCATTCGGATCCCTAAGCAAATGGTCACCAACAGCAAAGACTCCTTCACCTTCTCCGCCTTGGGGAAATTTGTGGGAAGACGCCCAACCCTGGAATCCCTGGAGCAATGGGTGTCTGCAACTTGGAACCTCTCCTTGCCCTGCCTAATCTCCCTCACAGAGAAAGGGAATTTCATCTTTAGGTTTAACTCTCAGGCAGACAGAGATGCCCTTATCAGCCAAAGCCCTCTCCGGTTCGACAAGAAAAAGCTTCTTCTTCGTCCTTGGTCTCCAGGTCAAGCGGAGAGTCCTTGGCCAGCAGAAGCGCCAGTCTGGATTCGCCTCAAAGGCTTGCCTTATCACTGCTGGAGCAGTGACATCCTGCTCTCCATAGCAGCATCGGTCGGTAAGCCTCTGCACCTAGATGAAACTACTGCTAAACAGCGAATGCTAACCTTTGCAAGAGTGCAGGTTCTTCTGGATGTGACTAAGATAGGGCCTAATATCCTTTCAGTGGAATTGGAAGGGGAGGATACAGTGGAGGTAGAAGTTTATTATGAGAACACTCCTTGTGCTGAATGCCTAGTGGTTGGCCACATCTCCAGCAAGTGCCCATTTCGTCAGAAGCCAGGTTTGCTGAAAACCCCGATAGAAGCAGATAGACTCATTCATCCTTCTTCAACTACCAACTCGTCTCAGGGATCCCTCCAACTAACCGAAGACAGCCCTCAGGTTTCATCCCCTCCTAAGGTAAATCCTTCCACCACATCAATAGCCACTCAGACATTAGTCAACCCAGTCCCTTCCCCTTTGCCCCCTCCTCCCATAATCCCAGAGAGTATCCCAGCTCCAGCTATAGAATGTTCTAACCCCTTCTCCATTCTGGAGGACAGATCAGAGGCCCCCTTTTGCGATGGAAATATAATCCCCAGTCCCAACAAGCATCCCTCCCCCTCAGCCAATTGCGATGGAAATATAATCCCCAGTCCCACCAAGCATCCCTCCCCCTCAGCCAGCAATAGTCCCCTTTTGGCCTTTCCCCCTACAACTCAGATCTCCTCCCTCACAGTTGACTTATCTCCTTTCAATTTGAAACCTAAAAGAAAACCAAAGCTAAAACTAGCCTCATCCTCTGGCCCCAAGACAAGAAGCTCTGCTGGTCCCCCTCCCCCTCACTGTAACCAATGATTAAAGTCTTATATTGGAACTGCAAGGGAATTAATAATTCCCCAACAAAAATCATGTTGTCTCATCTCCTAGACTCCCACTCTCCAGACCTTATCTTTTTCTCTGAACCTAAGGCCAGTCTGGATTCATTTCTAGAAGCCAGAAAGCACTCCTTTGAATTCAACCCTTCCTTCTCCAATCCCACTAATACTCTCTAGTGTCTCTGTCATAAATTCTCTAACTTCTCCTTCTCCCTTCTTGATAGTTCCTCCCAGCACATCTCCATCTCCCTAGCCGATCCCTCTTCTTCTCCCACCTGTGTCATTACAGGGGTCTACGGCTCCACAGACTATAGACTCAGAAGGGACCTCTGGAGCTATCTAGTGAATAGATCTTCTACTACTCTTCCCTGGAGTGTAATAGGGGACTTCAATGCCATCCTCCTTGCCAAAGAAAAACTCAGTATCCGTCCCCCCTCCCCCACTTCAGTTAAGGATTTTCAAGAAATGATCACGGCCACTGGGCTTCAAGACCTTGGCTTTAAAGGCAATCAATTCACCTGGGCAAATAACATGCAAGGAATGGCTCTGGTTGCTGCAAGACTAGACAGAGCCTTATCAAACTCTCTCTGGTTAGATTCTTTTGATGATCCTATAGTGAGTCACCTCCCCAGAATAGCTTCTGATCACAGCCCAATTTTACTATTCCATAGGACTAATCCATCCTTCAGCAAGTCCATTCCATTCAGATTTGAAGAAAAATGGCTGCTGCATGACTCCTTCTCAGAGGTTGTCTCTTCCAGTTGGGCCTCTCCTTGCAGGGGGACTCCTCAATTCGTCCTTGCAAACAAGCTCAAGAACCTGAAGTACAATCTCAAGGTTTGGAGTAAGGATGTATTTGGGCAAATGAAGACCAAGATAGCTGAAGCTGAGCTCCTGGTCTTGTCCAAGCAAACAGAATTCGAAGCCAATCCAAGTGACACCCTTCTCCAAGAGCTGAATGTTGCCAAAGCTGACCTTCATAATTGGTTAAACGCAGAAGATGCCCAATATCCTGGGCATCCCTCAGGCTAACTTCCCCTCCACCTACCTGGGAGTCCCCTTTTTTCTTGGATCTTCGAGGCACATCTTCTTTAACCGGATAATGGACTCCATAAGATCTAGGCTAGCGGGTTGGAAAGCCAAAAGTTTATCCTTTGCGGGTAGACTTGTTCTGGTAAAGCATGTGCTCTCCTCCATCCCCCTCCACACCTCCCTGGTAGTCCCAATTCCGAGTAAAACCTGCCTTCAGATTGAAAGACTGATGAGGAATTTCCTCTGGTCAGCTGGGCCAGACAATTCCAATGGTCAAGTTAACTGGGGTACGGTCTGCTCGCCAAAATCAGAAGGAGGGCTTGGCCTTCGAAGAGTTAAGGTCTACAATGAAGCCTGTATGCTAAAGCTTGGTTGGTCGGCGGCCTCCTCAAACTCCCTCTGGGCAAATTGGTTTAGAGATAGATACTTCAGACCTTTGATTTGGTCCCCTGGCACGCCAAAAAGAGGTTCCAGCATCTGGCAGCGAATCAGGCCCCTGGCTCACTTACTCCTTAGTGGCAGCATCTGGAAGATAAGGAATGGGCTCTCCATCAGCAGCTGGTATTACAATTGGACAGGCAAAGGTCCAATAGCTCCCAGATTTCCCCATCTCCAGCTCCCTGAATCGGATCTGCTGGCAGCCTTCATCCAGAATTCTTCCTGGACCCTCCCCAGCCACCTCCCAGCTGACCTGAGTTCCTTTCTCCAGCAGTCTATTTCTCTCTTACCCTTAAGTATTTCCTCTACGCCTGACTCCATTGAATGGCAGGGGAATTCCTCAGGTATCCTCTCTCTCAATGAGGCCTGGAATTTACTTAGGGCCAATCTCCCTGCTGTTCCCTGGGATGGTCTGGTCTGGTCCAAGTATATGTCCCCTAGACTGGCTTGCTTCTCCTGGCGCCTCCTTCACAGGAAAACTCCTACGGATAGCCGGGCTAAACAAAGAGGAAGCTCCTTGGCGTCTAGATGCTGTCTCTGTCTCAACAATGAAGAAAATGATCTCCACCTTTTCTTCTCCTGCCCCTTTGCAATTCAGGTTTGGAAGTGGATTTTAAGTTTGGGAGTTAATCTTCCTTCCATTCATCTGTCTGCCTCGCCTATTTGGTCAGCCTTATCTCAGGGTACTGGCCCCATTGAGAGAAAGCTGGCAGCGGTGATCTTCTTTCAATCATCCTCCGCTATCTGGACCCTTCGGAATGACAGTAAGCATCGGAATTGCAAGCCTTCGTTGATGAGAGCTCAGTCAATTATTCAAGACCAGCTGAAAGTGCTGGCTAGTTTGCTGCAAGGCTCTGCTAGCCCAACATCCCACCCTGTCCTGAGAGGTATGGGCCTGATATGATTTCTGTTTCTCCTTGTCTCTGCTGTTGGTCTTCTGGTGGTCGTTGGGTTCCTTGCTCTGGCCTGAGCTTAGCTCTCTCTCTGGGGAGCTTGCTGTTTGAGTCTTCCTGTCTCTCCCTTGTGGCCCTGCTGGTGTTCTGGTGGCTGTCTGCTGGGGTAGAGCCTCCTCTGGCTCTTCTTGGCTGCTGTGCCTAGTCTGGGGTGATGCCTTCTCCCTCTTCTTTCAGCAGCTCTGGCGCTTTTTGGTTGTATCTTCTTCCTCGGTTCTCTGGCTCCTCTGTTTGAGCTCTTTGTTCTGTTGCCTCCCTGTTCCTGGATAGGCTTGTTCTTTGTTTTTTGGTTGTATTCTTCTTCCTCCTTGTCCTCGGGGCCTTGCCCTGTTTCTTTCTGTTTCTTTCTCTTAATACAATTTACCATTAAGCGAAAAAAAAAAGTATTTGTTCTCTTGATGGCCAAGATATTCATCTCCTAATTTGTAATCTATCAAATCATTCATCATTAATTTATGTGGTGGTTAATTAATTAGGGTCTCACAACATGGGTTGTAGTTGTAACAAAATAGTGGTGCATGAGAGAGATTATTATGTGGTGGATTCCTTACATCATGATGCACCTGAAGTGGAGCCAAAATCCGTACAAGATGATGTGGTGGTGACTGAAGATTTCTTTTATTTCTTGCCGGCATTTCAGTACTGGCTGGTGTTTTTGTCCCAAGTGAAGTGAATAATATGTGAGATATAGAGGTCCACAGTGAGAGCTGATACTTTTGATGAGGGCTCAGCTCATGAGTCAGGACTCAGGACTCAGTTGCATACACGTGGGGTGGGGGCACATGTGGGACCTTCTGTCATCTTTATGTTAAAGAAAGAAGAGGATCAAAAGCTGGGTTCCATGCAGATGGAGACACTTAATTAGATCATATGTATATATAATATTTAAAATCAATGACATGGACCTTATGACGTTTTCCTTTTTTTTTTTTTTTTTTTTTCTTTTTCTTTTTGCTAGAGTAATTTTGACATTTTTAATTATTGGTTTAGCTTTGGCTAGGATAATGACCTTACAGTTTCAGATAGTTTTTGTTGGGTGAGAAGAACATTTGCATTGGTGTAGATAGATGAGTGAGTCGGCTGTGTATGGGTACTTTTCATACTAATGACTTATAGCTTGTTGGTGCAGGATTGTTCGATTTTGATAAAAATAAAAGAAAATAAATAAATTAGAAAGAATTATTGCTTTTACATATGGTAAGTGGAGATTCCTTCGTTCTCCTAGAATCGTACTATTCTTTTTAAGGATTTCTAAGGGGAAGAGTCATTGCATTTCAGTTGGAAAACACTTACGAGAAGTCACTCGTTATAACTCAGGTGCTTCTTTGCGTGGATTTACAAAATTCGATGGAAGGAGGTGGAGACTGAGGAATCATTGGAAGAGAGGGGTTTTTTTTTATGGATTTCGAGGATTTGAAAAATCCTTTCTCACTTTTCCTCTCTTCATCAAAATGTGGGTTTTTCGAGAAAAATCAGAGAGGATTCCTTTCTGAGAACATTACCCAACCATGCCTTGTACGATGACGCGATTAGCTCTCTATAGATAGGTAATCTAACAAATCCTCATTTTTAGAGTGAAGCATCAAGGGGCAATGAGTCTCGATAGGGACACTGCTTCATTCGATCCAAATTTTCTGATGGTGTAAAATCTCATCCGAACTAATGCATCATCTTAATTGCTTATTTGGAATGAGAAAATCAAGGAAGAGATTTTACACATTTGGTGAATTTGAATTGAGTGAAACAGTATCTCTATATTTCTACGAAACAAAAGATCCAAACTCTTACACACCATATATCTTCATGTCAAGCATTCGACTGTTATCACGGTTACTTTGGAAGCACTGCAATCACACTACCATGACCATAAATTCACTCCTATAGGCCATATTGTATCCAAAAGGTCCTTAAGATGAATCCAACTGAAGAAATCATGTCAATAGGATTTCGATAACCATCGGATCTAATGACATGAAAAGAACTATTAAAATAAAAAATTTATTCTATCATGTGGCTATCTTATTTTTTATTTTATTTTTATTGGAAATATATTTGATTTTATTAAAAAACGATGATTAATTGTTACTTCATCCGAAATAGACAAGACAATCACAATTTGAACTTAAACCTACTTTTACGAGAGCATGAGCTTTGATAGAATCCTATTTATGACCTTAGATTAGATAGTTGTTAGAATCCTATAAACCTTATTATATAATTTGGTAGATCCCAAATCCCTTTCAAATCTTGTAGGGCCACCGAGCCCGAGAAACTTATCATGTGTCTTATGTTTAAAGTAGCAATGAGCGTAAGTGTTAGTGGAGAAAATTTTCTTGGCCTCTTGGCTAAGATCAATTTAGTCCTAGTGGAGATATGGAGAGGATCCATATCCCTTTATTATAGGCACCATGACAAATACCCTTCTATCAAACCCAAACATTGTAACTCGTAAGTAAGGATTTTTGTCTTTTCAAAAAAGGCAATTGGATTTTTAGTTAGAATGATATGCAATTCAAGTTGAGTTATGTGGGGTATCCAAACTTTGCATGATTTTCTCTTCAAAGAGCATTAGAATTTAAAGAATGGATATCCCTTTTTTTTTGGACGGTTATATATGCATATCTTTCTTATATTGCATACAATATACACGCATGGTTGGAGATAAACTTAGGTGCCTAGGTCGACTTTGAATACTAACCTGTTTGGAGGTCTACAAAATAGGAAAAATCAGGATTTAAATACTGGTAGAATAAAATCATATATAATAGAAAAACATATTATTAGAAAATTAGAGTATTTTTTGTTTTAAGCCGTTTTTGAAAAATGCAGCAGATTTTTATTTGAGTTGCTTGGATAGTGCTGTAATTATAATATATATATATATATATAAACAAATTTCAAGATAACAACATTTTAATGTTATTGATTAGAGTAAGGTTCATTATTAAGGCAGTCAATTATGTAACACTCTTTTGGAGTATTAATCCATCAATGAGTCCCCCCTTGGAAGTCTAAAATACTCAAAACTTATTTTGCTACCTTGTCCTATCTTTGGAAATTTACCCCACCACAATCTTCATCATCATCACCACCACCGCCACCATGATCTTCATTATTATCATCATCATCAAGACGTCTACCCGTTCATCATCTTGCCATGATTGTCACCTTAATCACCATCATTTTTGTAATTACTGTCACCATCATTGTTATCGACACCATACTTGTTATTACCACCACCACCGGTAGTGTCACCATCATTGTCATCCTCATTGAACTCATCACCACCACCCATCATCATCATCATCACCCCATCACCATCATTATCATTGTCATCGTCCCCATCATCATTGTGATTGTCACCACCCATCATCGTCATCACCACCACCACCACCACCACAACCAGTGGCATCACTTCCACTCATCATGACCACCAAAATTAATATTATCACATCATCATCACCACCATGATCATCATCGCTACGCTCACAATCAATTCCGTCATCATTCTCTGTTGGGGAGCAACCAAAGTCCCACATCGGCTAGAAATGGGAAAGATCATGGGCATATAAGTAGGACTAAGTAATCCATTGGTATGAGGCTTTTTGGGTAGAGTCCATTTCAAACTTTTCGCTGCTTTATCACCACAAACTGAGAAAGAGGTGGAGCACATGTCTCGTGTTTCTTATGCTAGTGCAGTTGGGAGATCTGTGATTGGAACAGAAAGGCTTGGTTGGAGATCTGTGATTGGAACAGAAGCTGACAACTGTTTTATGTGACAGTCAGAGTGCGATCGATCTGACACACAATCCTAAGTATCATGAGAAGGCCAAACACATTGATGTTAAGGCACACTTCATTCGAGATGTCATCGTCGAGGGTGCTATTGCAATGATTAAGATTGCTACGGCGGATAATCCAACAGATATGATGACCAAGACTATTCCAGTAGTCAAGTTCAAGCATTGTTTGGACTTGATCAATGTGGTCACTACCTGAGTGCCTTCAGGGGCAGGTGGAGACAGTGAGTCGTGTTCTGTGCATGAGGATCAGTTTCAATGTTCGCCAAGGTGGAGATTTGTTAATTAATATTGCTCACTATTAATTTGTAAGTATTGGTTAACCGGGCTCCTGGATTGTCCAAGTTGTACTGTGATTAGAAGTATGCCTATTATAGTAAGTCTACTGAGATTAGAAGTAGGGTTTGATTGTAACAGGGTTTGGGGTTGATATTATAAATAGAGACCTAGAGTCTCTACGATGTACACACAACTATTCTGATTGCACAGTGATTTCCTGTCTACCGTGAACGTAGACCAAAAGCCGAACCACGTAAATCTCTGTTCTTTGTGCGTGGTTCATCTTTTCTCGTAGCCCTAGGTCACAACATTCTCACCACCACCACTACTATCATCATTGTCGCCATCATCATTCAAACAATTGCCCCCGCCCTACCAACTCGAAAATCTATTGCATAAAATCACTATCCCTGTATTGGTTCCGGAAAATGTTTCAACTTAACTAGAGTTGGGACAATCATAAAATTTCTCACATGCCCTGCATGTGATTTCACTCTTTCATTGTTCATTGATTTGTTTGTAACAACTGTTTGGCATGTGAAAAGCCTACCGACTGGCCTTATTTGATCAAATCGAAAAAAAGAAAAATAGGAGTCATGGTTAAGATTGCAGGGGTGGTCCCCATTTGGTGGAGGATCCCAGATTCTCATTTCTCCCATTTTATTAATATAGCCGGTGGACTGAGAGAGAGATGGGGTCAACAATGTCCAATCAACTATAACCGAATCTTGGATGGAATAGCAGTTGGAGTTGGGACCTACCCCACCCTCACCTAACCATACGAGTGACCAATCCCACGACTTAGTCTTCCTTTGTTCCACGGCACATATTAAACGTTCATTTCTCACCCATCTATATCTATCTAGATACCCTACCCTCTACGACATTGACTCAGGGAAATCTAGAGTTGAATGATTGCAACACTAGAATGAATGGGGGCATCTTGTTAAATATCCAATCCGTTCAAAATAAACCCAGTTTTAATATAAAAGAAATCTCTAAATTTGCCACAATCTTATGGTGGAACAAATTACTATTCTAGTAAGCTTTGGGGATGGAATTTCCTGTCCAGGAATTTCTGAATTTCTAGATAAGGTGGAATTTCTAAATACTCCTTTGAGCTTGAGTATCCAATAATTCCACTAAAATGTAAAGAGAGTGAAATTCCTGAATTATCAAAGGTCAAAAGAAAACATTTATGCGATTGGAATCCAAAAATACTAGTGAAGAAATATGGGATTCGAAAATTCTAGATGACAACTTGTTACATCATGTCCAGGAATTCCTGGACATGGTGAATTCCGGACAGAAATTCCACTAAAGAAATAGTGCATTTTAGAGTGTATTTATTTTGTGGGGTTAAGATTTTTATAAGTGGCTCCCACTTTGGAATTTTACTCATTCAATTTAGGTTTCCTCTAAGTCAAGGTCAAAAGAAGATCAGGACTACTATCTATCCCTCTCTCTTCTTACGTACACATGTTGTGTGTGAATGTTGGCCGGAAAAAATAAAAAATAAAAGGGGGTTTTTGGGAAAAAGAAGCGGCATTTCAGTGTTTTTTGAGGCCAGGAAGTGGAAGTGGAAGTGTCACGTGAAAACGAAAATGGGAAGCGGCATTTTAGTTTTGAGGCCAGTAGGCGGTGGTGTCACGTGAAAATGGCTCCACACTTTGTACGATTGCACTCTTTCCATGTGCATGTGCATGTGCATGTGCATGTGATTGTGAGGGGATGAGAGAGAAATAATAGAATTGAGATCAGAGGGCTGCGAATCTTCCACAGTTCTACCAACAGGGGTTTCTCTGCTGCTTCTTTCAAATGCTCATCACACTGACCCACCCTCCTTTGATTCAAGTAAAACAAAAACAAAAAAACAAAAAATAAAAAGAGCATGTTCATTTAATTTAATGATGTCACCTCTCTCAACTAAAGCCGTAAAAAAAAAACAATCAAGAGTATAAACAATATTCAAAATAGAGTGGTCAACATCTTCAAGCATTCAGCAGCTAAAAAGTAGAAAGCAAAGCTCTCTTGCATCTTAATAGAAGTTTTTTCTTATAAGAGGACTATATACATATACAGTCCAGCTCTACGAAATTCACTTTTAGTAAAATTCTTATCCGCCCTTGAAGTGGCACCATGCCCAGCTTTACGCTAGCTAATTAAATCTTTATGCACTATTGAAACCTCAAGTATCAAATATGATTCAAAAATTATTAAACTTAAAGGTAAATGGATAAGATAATTTGACGGTGCTGATTTTATGCCGGACGCATATACATAGAGGGATTTTCCATCTATCCTCATACCTGGTGATAACAATGCATCCCATGAGCTGGAGCAAAAGATTTTCCTGTATACACATGTGGGCTATATAATTATTATATATCTATATCTATGACATGTGGAAGTAAGCTAATGAGAGGCTTTTGTTCAGGCCTTTCTTAATATTATCTTGCCTTTAAGCCAAAAAAAAAAAAAACACAAACAAAAACAAAGGACATGTTGAAGGAAGCTGATGAGAGGCCTGAAGTTGGTGGGATTCTGTGTTTTTTTTTTTTTTTTGCTTGCTTGAAGGTAAAATTGAATTAAAAGAGGAAGAAAAGAGAACAAAGGCTTAAAGCCCCCAAAGCCTAAAAGGCTACACCAAAAAATCCAAACAAAAACAGAAACAGCAGAATGGTGTGGGATTCTCATGTGTTAGAGATCGAGAACTGTGAGATTGTTAGAGATTAGGTTTGTTAATGATAGGTTTGATCTTTAGAGATTTGGATTAAATTATTTTGAATTTAAAATTCTCCCCTCTCTTTGTTCTCTATTCTCTGTAAATATAGATAAGATTGTTTAAATAAATGTTATGTAGTTTTAAGCAATGGATTCAGTTATTTAAAAGTCTACATTTTGCACATGCATGAGAAATCTAGTTTAGAATGAGTCCTCACTTAAAAGATGGCAATGTTCTCTAACAAATAAGCAACTCATGGGGCCCTTAAATACAAACTTAAATACAAGTTTATCAATGGGAGGAGGGGGGAATATATAGGGGTGCTCATGGATCGGACTAGGCCCAGCCTGCTTTGACCCTGGCTTGGGGCTTACGTTCTAGTAGATGGGCCAGGCTCAGGCTTAGTGGTAGAGAGCCTGAAGCCCAGCCCAGCCCGAATATAAGAATAGTTATAAGGGATTGGTAAAAAGTTCTACCAAAAAAAAAAAAGAGGGGTAAAAAGGGAAACCAAATACATGAACTCTCATACAAGGTAATGTGTCCAGACTAGTTGACTTACTGCCTAGGACATAATAAGAAATGTTTTTTTTTTTTATTCTATAACTCTAACTCAGGCAGGACTTGGGCTTTATCATTTCAAGGTTGGTTGGGCTTTATCAGCTCAACCCATGTACACCCCTTCGCTGATGGAAAGGTCTCCTCATGGATAAATAAGATCCAAAAAATCAGCCTCACTAGACAATGGTGAACCCAGAATTCCATTTGAGGGTGGCGGACAGTGGCCCAAATATTAATTTGTTTTCATTATTTTGTGGTTTGAGGGGAACAAGGGCTTTACCTATAAGAAAATGGGGTGGGGCGGGGCGGGGGGCGGCATGGCCTGCCTTTGACCCAATTATTGATTGGATTTAAAAAAGACTTGACGTTTTTTAACTGTCATATAGGGGCGGCTGCCCTTAAACCCAATATGTAGGTCCATCCTTGCCGACAGATCATCCTAGCCACCCTTGATTTTACTGCCTTAAAGTTATAGGCATCCTGATTGTTGATTTTCATAAGATTTAATCCAACAGTGAGTGAAAGTTCAGTGATTGCAAAAGTCGGCCCGATGTTGAAATGAAAAGAGCGTCAAAGCGGTTATTTTGATGAAATGTAGGCCCAAGTGTGCCCCAAATTGCTGGACTGCATGCATTTGCACTTGCTCTTGCTCATAGGAGAACATTTTCCCATGTATATTAAGATGGATCTTCACGTAGCTTTCGATTGTTTCTAATTAAAAATTAATTGAATAATCATATGTGATGCTATGGGTAATATGGGTTTTTCTTCCATTGGATTTGTTGGGTAATTGGGCACATTTGTGAATACAATTTATGCTTTAAAATTAGACTTATTGTTTTTTTACTTTTATGTAAGAGCAATATTCTAGTGTGAATTCTTTTTGCCATTATACTTATAAAAAAAAAGGAAATGAAAAAGAACATCCACCAAAAGTCTATGCCTTTTTTTATTTTTCACCCCTGCCAGCTAAAAAAACAAAAGTCAATGCTTTTTAGGATTTTGATGTCCAAGGGGACAGGGCTGAAGTGTTTTTGTTTTTACCATTTGTGGCCTTCACTCTCGAGATGTGTCCACTACTACTAGAATAGATTAGTACGTTGTGGTTTGCACCAGAAATGGAATCCTCAGTTGTCACCCAAAGTGCCCATTAATTCTATTTTACATGTGCCCAACCATGTATCAACTCTCTTAGCATTAGCATTTGTGGTCCTTGCAGCAAGGTTGGAAGACCTGTGACTTGGAAATGAAAAAATTTAGCTATTAAGAAATAATTTAGAATGCAAACAATTTTTCCAAATGAGGTGAATAGGTGGAGTGTCTCTTGTATTTGACTTGGTATTTCCTCAAAGCGAGCTAACTCATAAGAGTAGTTAGTTAACTTGCTGAGTTTTCCAACCTTGCCTTGCAGTAAGGAGTCGTTTGTTTGCACTTATTTTCCCTATGTAAATCATGCACATGTGAAGTGGTTATGCATAATCAGATTTATTTGCACTCATTAATGAATGTGATGCATAAATAAAGTGTGAGAATGGTGTGGAAATAAAACTACTTTTAGCCTCTATTTTAGAAGGTTGAAAAGGCCATAAGTGATTATATATGATATGGTACCCAACCAGTTGTATATGTTATAATAATTGGTTACGTTAACGCTTTGAACCCTTTCATGCACATATTTTGTGAAAATAACATCCAAGTAATCCAAACACATCTAGAATCATTGGTCAAACACGGTAACGTGTTTTACATATGTAAGATTTACACATGTGAAACCCATTTTCTCATCCATTTACAAGTTAATGAGTCCAGCCCAGGTCCAGTCAACATGGACCCTAGTGCTCGGATCCGAGCCTTCTCCTCTGGTAAACAGGAAGGCCCTATTCCACCCATCGGAAGACCCTTAGTAGAGTTGAACTTGGGTCATGGGCTTTTAATTAGATTGAGCCTAGTTTAATAAAATAATCATACAAAGTCATAAAGGCCACTTTTTCCATGGCATAAGTATGTTTTCTCTAGCATATATGGTGTGTGTATATAACAACTATAAAACGGGCCTAGTCGGAGTCAATTGAGCTAAAGACAGTAGGCCCAGATCCGGCCTGTTAAGGGTTGTGAACCATGTAATAGATCTGAGTCCCGACCGCTGGAGCCAAATGCTTGTCTGCGCCCACCTATAAGGACCCACATCTGGGTTCGAATTCAGGCCCATTGGTAGCATAACGACAGCCTAAGCCACCCTTATTTACCACACTAGGCATCTAACTGAGTATAGCAATGGGCCTAACTCCAGCCAGTTAAACACAAGTCGGGGCCCGGGACAAATATATTTACATAAGAATCAGGCCTCTAGCTGAGCTAATTGGATTTTAAAGTCCATTCTAAACATAAATATTTGATAAAGATGAAAGCCTGAACCCAGCCCATCCATTTAGTGGAATGTAATTATGAGGCCCACCCCATGGCCAGGCCAGCCTGAACCTGAGTCAAGCTAGGCTCACATTGGACAGTGTTTTATTCCCGTGAGTTTGTACTGGGCCTAACTTTCTGGCCCTGTACTATATGCTTGAAGGTTTGGTCTGGCACAAAGAGCTGTATGTATATGTTGCAAATGGAACCTTGTTAGTACAGCATGTATCTTGCAAATGGGCTACGGCTGGGGCAGACTTTTACACCCATGGGCTGGAAATAGGCTTGAATGTTAGGCCAGATAATTGTGGCCCAATTCCAGACAAGCCCCAACCTAGACATTCCTCAACCTATCCTAACCCGGGCCATGAACACCCCTACACCAAGCTTGGATTGGGGGTGAGTAGAGTTTCATCCATTTCTCCTATCACCCTAGGGTCATTATTAGGGGTGTTCATTGGCCTGCCAGCCCAACCCAACCCATGCACAGACCAAGCTGGGTTAGATTCAGGCTCTATTTTTAGTCCGGTGGGATGTGACCAGGCCTATGTTTCTGGTCTGATTGATAAATGGTCCAGGCTGGGGCCTATATATGCTTGAGGACCTTCCCCAGGAAACATATTTTACATGAGGGGGGGCTTGGACTGGGCCTGAATTTAGGTCCATGCCTCAACCTAAACACCCTTAAGATCTTTTGTGCATGAAATAAGATGAAATTAAAGCCTAGATCACAATACTAGAGGCCATGGATTGGGATCATACATAAACTGCCCTACCAACAAGTCCGGTTCACAACCGAATCACATGTAACGTATAAACGGGCCTGATGGGCCTATTATTAGGGCAATGGGTATGGATATCCAAGCCCTTCAGGTTCCTCTGCCCAGCCGGGCCAGCCCCATCCACATTCCACACACAACTAAGTCACAGTCAGAAATCTCAAGGCCAAATCAGTATCTCGTGAGAGGCAGGCCGAAGATTGTCCAAGAGAGTGGCTCATTAAATAACTGGGCATGATATTCTGGCTTAGAACCAGCCCACGACCTGTAAGTCCAGGTTCTGCCTATTCTCAAATTCTACGTAAACTTTTGGGTAAAAAAAGAATCTTGAGCTGGACTATGCTTTAAGCTTACTTTGGCCTAGACCTGCCCTGCTTAGCTATCGGGCCGGGATATAGACCTCGGAAACCCAACAGGCCTAATATCACAGCCCAAATCCAGTGCAGTGCAGACAAGCTCGGGTCAGCTTGGGCTGGCCAGTTTAGGACCACTGCTAGTCGTAAAACCATGCACTTTCCCAGTGATGGTCCAAGCCCAATACCAAAACCCTTTTGTGGCCGAGCACAGCAATGGTGTAGGAGGTTCAGATTTTATTTTTACTGTTTTTGTTACAACCAAGGTGGCTGGACCTTGTTTAGAGATCTGAATGATACAAGAGTGAACTCCAAAACATGATGGAGAGAAGGCCACCTACATGTAGGGTAAAAGATCACTTCCACACTTAAAAAGAGGACCTAGAGATCCAATGATGCGCAGTTGAGTGAGAATGCGACGTTCAACCACTAAACTATCTCTTTATTCTCATAAGAGGCTAAGTTTGATAGCTATAACATGAATTCTCCAATGGATAAGAGACCTTCAAAGAGAGATTTCTTTTTTTTTTTCTTTTCTTTTCTTTTTGGGTTACAGATAGGGTTGTAAATGAGTATCTAATTGTTCGATTACCTGGAAGTTTCGACTCGCAAAAAACCAGATCTGGAACCTATTTTAGGTTCTGATTCATAAACGAGTCCGGGTCCGGCACCCAATTAAAGTTCCGATTGATTAAACGGGTCTAGTTCCTGGTCCATATAGGTTCTGACCTGTGGACCCGGGACCGAGTATATAAGCCTTTAATGTTGCAAATTGTACCTCAAAATTAACTTTTTTCTGTTAACATTTTTATGTATAATATTGGAGGTAATAGACTTGATGCACTGTTATAAATTGAATGATATGCTTATTCTAAGAAAAATGAAGAATAAAGAGAAATTAGAATTGATTTTGGAACTAGATTCCAATCCGCTAAGTGGACCTGGTTCCGGAACCGGATCTAGAACCAACAAAACAGGTTCTGAGTCAAAACCAAATTTGAAACTGGAGCTATTATTTAGAAATGGGTTCGGGTTCGGGTCCGGGTTCACTATGGTTACGATCTAAAACAGTCCCATTCGTAACCCTAGTTACAGTGGCTTTCAAAGAGCGGCTCATGATTTGCCAGTTTGCCACCAAATGAATTTGTCACCAATTTGCCACCAAATCTCACCATTTAACAAATCAAGGGTATTTTTAGCCTTTGGTTTTGGGAAAGCCCATATCTCGACCATCATAAAATCTGTTGGATTTGAAAATTGGTGGGCCTTCTATTTAAATAGCCCTCATTTTTGTAGGAAATAGAGCCAATCCCCCAAGCTGGTCCTGCAAAGGCCTAAGCTTATATGCATTAAAAATGGGCAATGTTTTCCTAAAAGAAGACTGCATATGAGCAATATTCAGTCCACCTCGTGAAGCTCACTTAAGATGCCCTCTTAATAGTTGGGCGGGGTATATAGAAAGGTCTCCCTACAAATAAGGCAAACAAGAAAAAATCAGCCTTGTAAGATAATCCTAGCCCTTAATTTGAAAGTCATAAACTTCGGTGGTTTTTTAACCATGGATTTCTTTGAGATCAAATCCAACAGTGGATAAAGGTTTGATGATAGTGAACTTGGGCCTAATACCAGATCAAGAGGGGATGACAGTGTAAAAGGGCCTGCATTGATCCAAGGTGGGCCCCATTTGGCTCCACAAAGTTGGATTGCATATGCAATGGCTCACAGGAGAAGATTTCTATGCATATAAAAGAGGCTAGACGGGCCCTTTGTAAACCCATCACACTTATTATTCCAGACAAAGTCCGACACTCATCCAACTTTTATTCGTCCTTGGTTCATCCCAAAAATATAAATCTGTCATCAAAATACTAATAAAATTTTTTAAGGCTATTAAATCAAAGGTCATGGTTCTTTGTTAGGTTCAGTTTTTTCGCGACCCTTGTTCATGACTAGAACTTTCCATCCCCTACCCCACTCTTAAAGATGAATCTGGGTGAGCCTAACAAGCTGAATTCATGTGACCAGTAGACAAACTATGATCAATGACGACGACGACGACATCAACAATAGTAAATAAATAATTCCCAACCCCAACCATGGACATGGACTCCATATGACCACATCTCATGGTGGGCTCTGCATTGGACGACCAAGGCATATAGATATAGTCCCCTCCCTTTAGCTTGATTTAAGTTATGGACTCTTAAAGAAAAGAAAGTATCCTGTTACATTTAGATTTGCCAATTGAGACAAGAGGATCCAAATACAACTAGGAGTTCGATCATGGAAAGTTATACTATAAATAACAGAAAGCTAAAAGAAAGTTCTACCAAAAAAAAAAAGGGGGGGTATTGAGCAACTTGCTACACTCCTTCATACTCGATTGACATCGCATCGATAACATGCATTCAAAAGAAGTAGAAAAGAGTTGTAAATCCCTTACGAAAAACAATCCTGGAATTAAGGTATGCTTTTATATTTAATTTAATCCATGTTATTGAGTTCTAATCCATGATAGTCAATCCCATGCACAATTTGATTGAGTGAAATCTAACTCTCTCCAAAAATTTCTAGGTCAAAACTCCGGAAAATTTGACAAAAAAAAAAGTGTGACAATCCAATTTCAACCATTCATTTAATGGCCCTTAAACTGGATGGCCTCTAGCGTCCGTTGGATCTAGTTTATTCAAGATGGCTAATCCACTGTCTTTGCATTCAATCTCCAATGGATCCATTGAGAATTGAGGGACAAAGGCTTTTAGAATTGGACACCCACTACTAAGATCACAACTCTGGCCCAAATCAATCCCCCAATGTTACCTCTGGATCAAAACTCACCCCAATCTGGGTTTGCCAATAGAATAGATTGATCCCAGTGTATTTTACATCATTAGAAGACAACAAGGGAAGAAAATTTTAAAAAGGCCTACAATTGTCACCAATTCTTACTGCAGAGATGGACGAATTGAGCAGGACCTCAAGAATCTATAATCTTGGAGTCCGGATCCTCTGAAACTTTGATGTAGAGAAATCCTTAGTTAAACAGTGAAATTCCACTGTAGAGCCAACCTATTTAAAATTCGAATGGTTCGAAATAAACTCCCTCTCAATGTATGGGGGTACCCTCATTTTATTCTATTAGGAGGTGGTCCAACCAAGTGATTGACCTTTTTATTAAAATCATGATCAACCTAATCTAAGCATTATTCATTAATCATATTTTTTTTATCAAACGGTCAATCATACGGTGGAACCAACTCCTATTATGGTAAATTTTGGGTTTACTGCATATAATGAGATGACCATTATTTTGAACGGTTTGAATTTTTCTTAAGTGGGCTCTACCATGGAGTTCCACTCCTTTAACTGAGGATCTCCATATGTATCTGGTGATTGGTGAGGTCCACAAACCTACCATGTGTTATATTGGGAGCAGGATAAGTTCAGGACTCCATCCGGGTTTTCAACCTGTTGGGCCACCAATATGCCTGGCTCCCTTTTTAACACAACATTTCTGTTCTGTTTGTGATACATAATAATGATTCATCTGGCCAACTTTTTTCTACCATGAGATGATTTGTGTTTCCAGACTTCCAATGGATTGTCTAAGTAGGCCCTTCCTTTAGTGGGTTTGTGTCTCTGTCTGTCATCAATCAATGGAGTCTCTTCACCCACCCTCCTGTATAGTGATCCACATGACACCTTTGAATTTGATTAGAATAAATTTTGTATTATATATTATCAAGAGCTTTTTTTGTCATTGGAGGGGTTTCAATTCTTTGGATTGGACTAATCCCTCTGAACCCAGAGGAAAGTCGGATAAACTCCTCTGTAGCCTCAGTGTACTAGTGTAGTTTCGAACCTACAACTTTCAGGTGCAAACCGTGATCTTCTGCCAACTGAGCTGAGCTAGAATCACAAATCAAATTGTCTTGATTTCCTGTAAAGACTATTGTGTCCATGTTTGGCTTAACACGTTTTTCTTTTTTTTCTTTTTTTGGTGAAAAGTGAAAAAATTAACTATTTTTTCTCGATAGAGAGAATCTCGATTTCTCATGGAGAAGGTAGGAACAAATGATTTCTCTCTCTTATAAATACTTAAATGCACTTAAAAGCAAAATCCTCTCATGGCAAGAATAAGTTCATAAGGCACATTTGGGTTACAAAAGAACTCTGATAGAGGGGAAGATTGTTTTGATTTTTCATGTAGTCTATTGTTGTCATTTGACGCGATACATTTTTATTTTTATAATAAATAAGAAATATAAAAAGTGTTTTACTCCATATAGAGAGTTTTGATTTTCTATAAAATAAATAAAAAATGCAAGATTCTTCTCACCCTACAAAACGAGTTCTTAATAGGGATTGATTGTTGGGCATCCGGGTGGGTTGTTGCCAACCAACTAAGCGACTCCTCATTCTCAGACCTTTAACACTTCTTTATTTCTTCAACATTTCGTTAGGAATGATAAATCAAGAAAGATTCAATTCTTTCTCAAACAATTGAAACTAAAGTAAGGTCTTTAATTAGATAATTGATAACATAATAGAATGACTCATTGACCAAATAAGCTACTCCCTCCATAGGGTATATTCACCAATGTCACACTTCCTCGAGTATAAAGAATATACAAGGAATCAGATACCCTGCAGATAACCCCAAGGGGTAGCTTAGTTGGCCTAGGACCACGGTTTGCTCCCGGAGGTTGTGGGTTCGAAACTCCGCTACCACACTAGGGCTACAGGGGATTTACCCGGCTTCCCTCTGGGCCCGGAGGGATTAGTCCAGCCCAAAGGGTTGGGAACTCTCCGACAGCAAAAAAAAAAAAAGATACCCTGCAGACTGCAAGCATGACTGCAAGGATGTGTAGTGTAGTTTTTGGCCACGTGACTCCGTCTGGAGGCCCTAGAAACATGCCAAAAACTCATGTGGATTGGATATGAGAAATTGTGTTATTATCTTAGGCAATGGTAAATTAATGCTCATTATGGCATGTGATTCTAGAGGCCTAAAACTTAGATGAACAGATATCTGCTTTAGATTAAGTTACTTGATTAGGGAGGCGTTTGTGTAATGTCAAGGAAGAAGTGCGGCACCACTTTCCTAGATCCTTTCCCTAAAAAGATAGTTTCCGACCTCGATTTTTGGCGGCGCAAAATGGTAATAAAAGAGGTGTCGAAAAATCCGGCACCCTGTCTCCTTCCAATTGGATTATTGATTAGGGAGGCGTTTGTGTAATGCCACGGAAGAAGTGCGGCACCACTTTCCTAGATCCTTTTCCTAAAAAGGTAGTTTTCGACCTCGATTCTTTGCAGCGCAAAACGGTAATGAAAAAGGCGTCGAAAAATCCGGCACCCTGTCTCCTTCCATTTCGACAAAAAGAGGCGTTACACCAACGCGTCCTAAACGTATAGCACGCTTGGGTCTAGACCCAAACCTGATTTCCAATCGGATCCGAGATGCGGGCCCTATCCAAGCCCAATCATCATCTGACTCTTAGGCCAATTTGGCAACTCTACTAATAGAGTCAAGTAAAGTAAAGTTGATTTTAAAGAAAGAATAAAATATATGTGAGTTATGATAATATTTTATTTTTAGTTGTTTGTTATAAAATCTTTTTGACTTTTTGTATGGAAAAGTGGAGTTTTTTTGTATTTTAGTGGATAAAGGTAGTTGCTTTTTAAAAAAAAAAAGGAAAAAGTTTTGAATTAAAATGCTTTTAATGTGATATATTGTCTGAAAAATGAATGCTTTACTTAAAAAATGGGGAACCGGATCCCCTACTTAGTCCAAATAAGAGCGTGACACATGAGCTTATTGACTTAACAAATGGTGCTATTCGTCTTTTAAGTACAAAACATATACAAAATAAATGTGTCATCCCTTGAATGGTCAAAATAAGGTTTTCCTGTTTATACGAGCTTTCCCGGATTGTTCCAAACAGTAATCCAGATCCAGAAAAATGGAGGTTTTAGGTCTGATACGAGGTAATCAGGTTAGAGATGTCAAACGGGTCGTGCCGGGTCGGCCCGGCCCACCCCAGCTTCGGCCCACCCGTGCCACGGGTCGGCACGGCCCGCCAGGGAAAACCCCTGGCATGGCCCGCCATGGGGCGAGCTGGAGCGGGCCGGGGCGGGCGGGCCTGCTGGGCCTGGTCTTTTTTTTTTTTTCTTTGTTTTTTTTCTTTGTTTTTTTTTTTTTTTTTTTTTCTTTCTTTCTTTCTTTCTTTCTTTGTTTTGTTTGTTTGTTTGTTTGTTTCTTTGCTTTCTTTCTTTCTTTCTTTTTTCTTTCTTTCTTTCTTTCTTTCTTTGTTTTTTTTTCTTTCTTTCTTTATTTCTTTGTTTTTTTTTTTCTTTCTTTCTTTCTTTGTTTTTTTTCTTTCTTTCTTTTTTTTTTTTTCTTTCTTTCTTTGTTTTTTTTCTTTCTTTCTTTCTTTCTTTGTTTTTTCTTTCTTTCTCTCTTTCTTTTCTTTCTTTCTTTTCAGTCAGATTAGTTCTTGCTATTTCTTTTCATTAATGTTGTTGTTGTTGTTAAGATTATGGATTTCAGTTTCCTGCATGCAAGCAATCCATATGGATATGATTTTTTCATTGGTTGTCTCAACTTGAATGAGTCTGTTCTCTCATTTCTGTCTGGATGGGTATGAATGAAAATTAAGTACTTTATTGCTTTTCAACAATGAAGTGATTTTTGTAATGTGCCTTTTCTTGCAATTTTTATGGTGAAATACTTGAAACTGGTGGCACTATGCCTTGATATAATGATATAAAAAGACCAATGACTAGCAAGAGGTGTCTAGAAAGGGAGATTCATTTTTTAACCTATCAGGGCACATGTCAAATGGCGGAAAGGAAGACTGAGAAAAGATAAAAAGGCTTGTGGATGAATCAGCCATTACCCCCATGATTAAAATTTGAAACTCTCAACTCTGAAGCAGCAGTCATTGAAAGTGAAACAAAGATGCTAATTGATCAGATTACCAACCTCATATACCTCAAGTCAGTTAGCATGTCATATGGTCCATACCCCCAGTTCCACCATCATCAGAAAAGAGACTCATTCAGTTACTCTGATTGATTGATTGATTGGGGATTTCCTACTACATCTCATGGGGCCCACCTAGGTGCACTTGTATTAGTGGGGTTAGGATGGATGGAATCATGAAAGTTCCAATAATTAAAAGAAAACCAACCCCATCATGTTATTTTAACCTTTTGGCTTAGTACTTTTAAATTCTTGGTAATTTTTTATTTATATGTTATTAAGACTTAATCCAATTTTTAGCAAAGTTAAAGCAATTTTTAGCAATTTGTCACGATATACACTTCTTACGTAGAAATATTCGAGGGTTAGAAACTTAGAGTAGTATAAATAACACTAATAAATTTAGAAAAAGAATAAGAGGGTTAGAGTATTATATACTTTGAAAAATTGAAAAGGACACAAAATACCCCTTATATGATTGTTTTATGGCTGTTTGGGGGGGTAAAATGGATAATTTTTTTTTAAAAAATCACTTGTGGGCGGGCCAGGCGAGTCGTGCCTAGCGGGTTGTGCCTGGCAGGCCTGGCGGGCCACAGAGGGCAGCCCATGGGCCTGGCAGGCCTGGCTACGTCGGCCCAGCACGGCCCGTGTCTCGGGCCGTGCCGTTGACCCGACACGGCCCGTTGACTGGCCGGCTGGGCTGGGCCGAACCGGGCCGGGCCGAACCATTTGACATCTCTAAATCAGGTGGGTAGAGGGGTCCACATCATGTAAGAAACGGCTGTCACCCTCAGTGTCAGTGATCATTTGTCATTTACATTTTATTAAATGACAGCGGATTGATGAGCCGCAAATACAGGCAGCCATGTGCTGCACTTGTTCGCATGTAGTAAACACTCCCTACTCTTTTTTCTGTTTTATTTTAATCAACAAGCCACGCTCATCATCAATCAACCCCACGTTAAAAAAGGTTTGTTTCTTTATTAAAAATTTTAATAAAAAAAATTAATATATTTAAGAACTTCTGGACATGAACTTCTGGACATGATATGATGGCTTGTCATTAAAATTTCAGCGGCCTAAAAAGTTTTAAATGATTTTTTGAATTTTTAAAATTTTAACTTTTTTTCATTTTGGTGGAAAGTATAAAGGAGAATTCAGAAATCCAACCATATTTTCATTATTTATAATTTTTTAGACAGAAATTGTTAGAATTTCAGTAAAGAAATAGGTCATTCAATAATTTGATATGAGCTCGAATTCGACACTTGCTTTGCTTTTATTCGCTATTTGATTAAAACCCTAAAAGACCGATCCATCTAAAATCCATTAAATTTTAAAGCTATAGATCAAAAGACTAGCATTATAGAACAAAGTTGAACTGAGATCCTATAGTCTTCAACTTGGTCATGGATTGGTGAACTAAGGTAGTAGGAACCCGCGGAAAAGATGATCCGTGTATACATATACTTACTGGCATGTGGCACACTTTTCAACATATTAGACCCACTCACATCATTGTTATAGGGATTTATTCACTTTTTACTCCATTAATAATTGCAGGCTATATTTTATTATGTATATATGAAATATATTTTTATTATGTATATATTTTAATAACTGTTAGAGATTGTGGTCTCCAGGATATCAAACCCACAGTGAATTAGACATTAGTGCCTGTAACCTCTTCTTAGCCCTTTTGATCCCGCTCTGAAAATGCAAATCTGCGCTTCCGGAGCGGATGCGTCTTCGGAGCACGGCTCGATCAAATATGGAGCAAACCGTACAAAATTTTAATTTTTTTTGCTTTTTTTTTCTATAAGTTTGATATTTATCATCTGAATAAAGAAAATTCTTTTGACTTATTAGTTATTGTCTATTTTGTGTGATCAAATTACAAAGTTAATTTTTTTCTCTATTTTTTATACTTAAATATATGGATAAGATATATTTGTACTCATTAGTTAATTGTTTATAAACTCACAAGCACTATGTTGTATAAGCGCTCCGAAGGCGCTCCGGATATATAATTATTTTAAAACTTAGAGTTTTGTCGCTCCCGCTCCGTGCTCTGGGCAATTAGAACCAGACTACCATGGATTAAATTTAATGAGGGTTCGAGTTATTAACTCTTAATTACAATGGATTTGTCATGAGAGGGTGAGTGAGGACCTAATATTTCACTACTTGTCATGGTTCAAGTTTCATTACCTGCAGCCTCTAATCTTAATATAGATTTATTTTTTTTAAGGTAAGTACTCACACACCCACTTGTGCACTCGCACTTAAGTTTCTATCATCAGCGCTATAGCTGATTGTTCCTATGGAAGAGAGGTGCTTTATCAACTAATCTAATGGTGGATTGGAAGATCTTAATGAACGTTAACCTTCAAAATTTGAAAAACTAAACTTACTTTCAGATTATGCCTTCTCATATTTTTTAGATGTTTTTTAGTTTACTTTTTTTTTAACCCCTTTTCTTTTCTTTTTTTCTTTTTTGCAAAGGTGCAGATTAGTTTTGCCTAAAAGACTTCATTAATATTATAGAATTTGACAATTACCATTTTAAAATAGGTCCGGACTCTCCCAAGGAGGATTTGGGAAAAAAAAAAAAAACAAGAAAACATATCAATTTTGATGTCTCAAACACAATGATCAATGGCAACCAGTGGGTAGTAAATTACTTGAGGCAACTCATTTAGTGTGGCCCAATGGAGTCTAATAGTCAAAGACATTTCATGCATGTGATAAGGATACACACGAGCATGATCAACCAAAATAGTAACTTACACAAAGACACATATCAGCAGGATCAATTAAAATGGCAACACATCTCGTTCACTCCCTAATCAAGGGATACTGGTTCTATGATTTTATGTCAAGATTGTATCACATCTATTTCTCATTATCACTACATTCCCAAAGGGGTAAAGATGATGAGTTGTTTGTAATCAATTATATATTCTCATGCAAATCATAATGAAATTACCAAGTTGCGCCACATTTACATGGTACCAGAGCGCATCATTGGTTCTGATAACTTTTAAGACAATACCATCATCTCAAATGGCTGAAACTCCTCTAGCATCCAACATCCACCACTTTCTTCCCATCAAATTATCTTCAACTAACTATCTCCTATGTAGGTTCTAATTTTTCCCTCTTCTCAAAGGATACAATCTTCTTGGCTTCATTGATGGAACCAAGCCCTGCCCACACCATTCATCTCAGCAAAAGAGGATGAATCTATTGATATTGAGAAAGATCCCAATTCCGCATCCGCATCTGCATCTGCATCTGCATCTGGTGATGTTCCTCTTCTCAATCCTGATTATATATCTTTGTCATGACACGACCAACTTCTCCTTAGTTGGATCCTCTCCGCATTAATTCATGGGCGAACATCCGAATGGTATGATGCCAAACGCACCCAATGATACAACTTCGATGCAGTTTCATAGTTTATCAAAGTTAGACCCTGTTGTGGAGAAATCTTAAAGTAAGCCTTTTCTATAATTATAAAAATAAACACACCTAGCATGGGCAGATACTACTTTTTTTAATTTCATTATGACAACCTATTGATTATAAATGAGAAGATTGTGCCCTTCAAAATCTAGACAGGTAACAGATCATTATTCCCATTAATTGACTACAGGGCAATTTTCGCTCCAATCAGATTTGGGCCATCGATAATGTTCAAATTCAATTAGAGTGAGAATGGGGTCAACATCAATATGATCAATTGCAATTTTAAACAATTTATGATCCGGAGGTGGATCTTATTGATAGATATATAGATTTGGCTTCATTATGGACAATCAAAATAGATATGAGGCATTTTCATAAGCTTAAAGACGCTTTAAAAGCACATGCTCAATTGAATTAAATTTGGATATTTAAGTGGATCAGGCTAATTAATGATTTTTTTATCATTTAGTGACATGAGTGTAGTTTTCTTTTTGTCATTTAGTAGTACGGAAAAGTAACATTTCCACTTTACTTTAAGGAAAAGAAGATGCCTTTTTTGAAATTTAGTACTTCTTATTTGACCATACTTCTTTTTTTGTATATTAAATTGATCCTTCTTTTCAATGTACTATACCAACAAAATTGCCAAACTAGCCCTTATTTGTGGCATATTTAAGCATGACAAATTGACGGCTTATTTTCCTTGCTTGTTTTTTTAGTACCAACTATACCCCCAGTAAAACCATCAATTTATGTTTGATGCAACAATGGAGAGACAAAATTAGAAATCACACATCTACAAAATAAATATAACATATATTTATAAACTTTGGTTTGACATCTCTTATAAATTGTTGTTATCGGAAGGTTCCCAACCCTTTGAGCTGGACTAATCCCTCCGAACCCAGAGAGAAGCCGGGTAAACTCCCATATAGCCCTAGTATGGTAGTGCAGTTTTAAACCTACAACCTCTAGATGCAAACCGTGATCTTAGGCCAACTGAGTTATAGAGAATAACACCTCATAAAAAAGTTTCACGGCAAACTCACGCATACTTAATTTTTGGGTTATGTCCACATCTTATCAACTAAAAGTAATTTCATTACTAAAACCCAAGTTGCTTGTACTACTGAGAAGTGATCTAAAATATAAATTATCTAATCCTGTCCCTATCGCCCATAAGTTGTGTACTATATGAAAAAGGTTAAGATTAAGAAATACTTTTACAAGTAAGTTCACCTAATGCATAAATCATGAGACTGTGCTTGTAATTAGTTGAAATTGTAGGAACTTCACAATAAAAGTTTTTCTCTTTATCCTCAAATGGATAGAGGACACAGGACAGCAAACACCGTTCCAAACCATTCCATATTATCTTTTTTTTTCTATAAATAAAACCTCTGTGACTCTATCTGTCTCTCACGAACCAAACCATTCCACTTCATTCACCTCCACAGCTCCAATCCTTCTCATTCTTACTCCAAAGTCCAAACATTCTCTATAAAAACCTCTGTCTTTTGATTTCTCTCTCTCTCTCTCTCGAAATCTTCTCCTTGCTACTCTGGCAAGTGATCTATTGAGTTGATTTTCTGATTTGGAAACTAGAATCCAGATCTAGATCTGCTCGTTTGATATGATCTTTTCAACTTCTGTAACTGTGGGATTGATTTTTCTTCTTGTTTATTTGGATTTGACAGAGAGAGAAGAAGATGAAGAATTCAGTTTCGGATCATAGCTTCATCATCGAGAGTGAAGATGAGGAGGAGGTATTGGAGGAAGGGAAGGAGGTTTCATACAAAGGGTACGAAGATGGGAATGAATCCGATACTTCGGAGTCTTCTTCGATTGGGAGCGCCCAACAGAACAAGCCCAGCTCTTACAACACTTCATGGCCGCAAAGCTACAGGTACATGAACACAAACATCTCTCTCTCTCTCTCTCTCTCTCTCTCTCTCTCTCTCTCTCTCTCTCTCTCTCTCTCCTGTTCTTTGCTTATGATGAATGAATAGTCTCTTCTGTTCTTTGCTTATGATGAATGAATAGAAAGTAGTTTGAAATGATTTGAGAGCGAGTGATTAGGGTTTGAAACAATGCTGTTGTTTTGTTTGTTTGGATATACGAATATCCTGTTCCTTATTACAATTTCTCTGAAAGGCCACCACCTTTATATAAATAATGTCTGATTTTTTGTGCTTTGACAAAGGTGGCCCACCTGTAGCTTCACATACCTACCCTCCATGATTTAATATTAATCTTATAGATTGAGATGGATGGGACTGTTATTATTCATCGTTGGATTTTATCATTGGGAGGTTTAGGATTGATCGATATTGGGGCACACCCCTTTTTCACATTTGATTTATCTGTCCTATCCTTCTATTTTGTTGTTGCAAGTAGCATAGAATAGATAGAGGCCACATGTGATGTGTGTTTTAATCTTACAGAATAAAACGCCCAAACATTCTCTGTGGTTTTCCTTTCCCCTATTCTATTTAGTGGAGGGGTATGGAAACCAGTAAACCACACAACACTGCCCCCACCCCCCCAAACAAAGTTTTTAGAAAGCTTATATGTGTTTTTTACATATAGCACCATCCAAAAGTTTACTTTTTTTTACATGTTACCCTCAAAAAAAAAAAATTCTTGGGATTAGCTCCATTGGTCGTGTTTATGGTCTTGATGTAAGGTAAGTGGGAATGCCATATAGGATTGAAACAAAAAAAAACAAAAAAAAAAATTAAGGGAGAATTTCAAGAAAGTATATAATCTTTGGCCCATTTTCAATATTTCAAAAGGGTCTAAAGTTTTTTATGTCTCTTTAAATCAAGTTCTCTCTATTATAAAAAAAATGACAAAAATACCCTTATGGCATGTTAGTTTTCTTCCCCCTCTTTCTCCTTCAAAACCCACGCCCCCTGTTTTGGTGAGTTTCTCAAAATAGAAGTGAGAGACATTATTTTCAATTGCCATCATCTAAATAGAAGCTATTGGTTTTGGTGGAGGAACTAGGGAGAAGAAAGGTGATAGATTTTATGGGAGAAAAGTATTTTTGTCATTACATATACGGTAATATTCAGGTGAGAACTAGCTCTCACATATTATTTGAAAAAATTTTTGTGGGGCCCAATTGTAGGCCCAATTAGGGGATGGGACCCGGGGGGTTTGAAAGATTTATGTGAGACCACCCCAAATATCAAGTTTAACCCCAAACCAATGCCCCTAACCCCTTCAACCGTGGCCCACACATTTAATGGTTTCATATTCAAAAAAACATTCAACCATAAATCCAACGGTTCAGTCCATTCGGATTTATGTCAATCCTTGAGATTAATGACTATCAGGAGGTTTCCTATTGGTTGTTAGGTTTAGATGGGTTGTTAGTTGCTCCCCGCCAAAAAGTTCTTATATAATCTTGAATATTTCCAATATATATACGTATATTTTATAAAAAAGACTTAGTCGAAAGAGAGATGGAAAACTTTATACTCTTTTTATATACTCAAATTTTCGTATAATTTTTTAAAATGAGCCAAAGGTTTTTTTTTCTATAATAATAATTGAATCAACGGATTGAAATATTCTAAATTTTCCCCGACAGGACTGTCTTAGCTATTTCTTCTCATTTCCCACAAGGACTATCGACTCATCCGCCCGCAAACACTACAGACAACACTAATTGATGGGATGTGGTTAAAGTGTCTTTAGATTGTCACCATGTGATTGTAATGTCAGTTTCCAGGGTGTTTACTAATTTGAAGAAAAAGTGCCTTGATTTTCTTTTTTCTTTTTCAAGAAATCTTCTTTCCTGATTGGTAGTGTCTTTTGCTGGAAAACTACTCACAGGTGAGGCATCTTTCTCTCCGCTAAAACTAGGGGATCAGTTACAGTTTCAATGGGGAGTCGTGAGAGAGCTCGGGATCAATTACAGTTTCAACAGGGAGTTGTGAGAGAGCTTAGCATTTACCAAGCAAAATAAAGTCAATATACCCCATAGATGAATTACAGGGTATGTAAAACATGAGACACCAATTGTAAAGGGTGTCTTATCTCACATAGCGATCAGAAATCGATCCAGTTGGAAGGTTGCCTACATGTACCGTGTCACTAATCCACCTACAAAAGAAAAACGAAGAAAAAAAAATACATTTTGCGTAAATTTGATTTTAAACATAAGCTTCCAGCCATTCAATTAAAAATTGATTATAAGCTCAATCAATCTGCTTACGGCCAAAAAAAAAAAAAGGCAGATACACAATATAGCCTCAGTCCAGCACAAAGAGATCAAGAGTCTTATTTTGTTATTATTGCATGGGGGTGTGAAGTTAAAGACAGCAACTGGCCCTTGATATGGTTACTGATTCAATGCCCGGCCCGATGTATCAGGTCTTAGATGGTGTCCAGGTACGCCACTACTCGGTAGCGTTTGCCAACTGATATTGACGGTTTATTCTGTGGGGTCATAGAAAGTGGTGGATGAACCCCCCTAGCTTTTCAGATCTGAAAAATTATTGTACTCTTGTGGTAATTGGTGGATTTACTTGGGAAAAAGAAGACAACAAACTATGTCGACATCTGAATGAAATGAATGAATAAATATCACAATGGCTAAGATCTCCACGTTGAACGTTTGTTTTTTTTTTATCACTCATCTGGTATTATTTGTGCACTGGGGTGATGTAATAATTCTTAATGTCATACTGTTCAACTCAGACTGTTAATGAGTCAGTCCAAATTAGTGCCATTATCACATATACCAGACAAAATGTATCCTGCATTGTTTTCTTTATCCAATTATCATGGTTAAAGAAATTATAAACACATGTTTAAAATACTAAAAGTTGTATAAAAACATAAGCTTTTAGGAAAATGTTTCGTTTATATTATGAAAGTTGCTTTAATATCACACTATGCTTCTATGCTTGTTTTTGTCGTGATATAAATGGGTTATTATCGTTTTAGAAAGAAAAAGTTTTTTTATTGGATCTTGACATATTAGTTCTCCTTAAATCTTTTTTTTTCCCAATTTCATAACTAATATTCATATAATGTCATTAGAGTCTCATTTTTTTCAAACTTTTTTGTCCCAAATCCCATAATATCATAAGAATAGTGTATGTCATAGAAACTAATAAATCTCATGATATCATGGGACAGTCTCATGACATCAAGACTTTTATGTATCATTTTAGGAAAAAAATATTTTTCGAATGATATAACATAAGAAATGGTGGTCAGGAGTATATTTACTTTTCAAAAAATGTTATTTTTCGTATTTTATTAAAAAAACGAATCTGCTTGCTGGTTGTAGAAAGTGTATGATATAAAAACCGATCTCATGATATCATGGGATATGGCATAAAAAAAATTGATGGCCAGAGTCAAGATACTCTAGTGACATTCTCTGAATTCAGGTCATGAAATTGGGGAAATCGAATATAAGGAGGACTAATATGTCAAAACCCCTTTTTTTATTAAGGTATTTTTAATTTACTGCTAGATAGGACTTCTTCAAATGTTTTTTCTTTTGTTTTTTGGAAAGACTCAATCTCAGCCATAACAAAGGCTTCTGTTTTCTTTTAAAATTATCTCCTTATATTGCAAAATTGTAAGAATAATAATAGTTCAATCATCTGGACCTGGGGCTAGGGCTCTGGACCATGCAGTGATCTAAATTGCTAGATCAGTAGTTTGTGTAGATTTTCTAATTGTGTGGGTGATAAGTGGCCCCATATTACCAATTTATTGATCAATCAACAACTACAATGTTCTTGAATTTCAGGCAGTCCATGGATATGTATGGTAGCTTGCAGTCTCCAAGCATTGGGTTTCTGGGCACTCCTACATTATCCAGATTGAGCAGTTCTTTTCTATCCTCTTCATTGCAGAGGATAAACACTCCTGAAATACTATCTAACCTGATAAGGCCTCTACTGCCGACCTCAGCAGATCAACAGCAAGAACCACACCAAAGATCGCATTATCTTCTTCCTCCACTTTCTGAGAGAAAGCGTTCCAAGGCTTCACATGAATTGCATATTTCCCGCCAGAGCAGTTTCTTCCAAGCAGTGATTAATGGTAAGCTGCCCTTCCAATTATCACTTACGTGGACGATTACGATTAGTAATCGTCCAATTCTGTTGACCAAAATGTCCTGTCATAGCCGAAATATGGGCTAAACAAATCATGCCGACCAGTTGCTATGCACTGGTCCATATTAGTGATCTATAATTAAGTTATGAAAATTATGGGATTATTCTATAATAAGACATTGCTATTATAACATCTGAGTGGGGTCCACCATGAGAAACCATTGAGTCAATAGTGTTTGGCCATATTGACTTGTGGCCTTCACCCAAATGTAAACCCTTGGTCCACTTGTTCTGCAACCGAGCCGCGCATCAAGAACCATGGTCGTCCAATTCTCACACTAATTGAAGTGATTCTGTTGGATTAAACCATCTAAACTTCAAATTATAGAATCCTTCTAAAAATCCAAGTTTGGTAATTATAAATTTTCTTTTTTTTTTTTTTTTGTGTGTGCTATCGGAGGGTTCCTTTTGCACTGGACTAATTCCTTCGGGTAAACTCCCCTAGAACGCAAGTGTGGTAGTGAAGTTTCGAACTTACAACCTTCGAGTGTAAACCGTGATCCTAAGTCAACTAAACTACCCCTTACAATTAAATTTTTGTAAAATTAAACAAGTGGAAATCTACATCTGCGAGGATTTTCAGATCTTACCTTTCCCATAAGATTTCAATCCCCTCTTTTAGTGAATTTAGGCATCCATATCAATTTTTCTCAATTCATATATGCCAATATATATTTATATATAGGGAAAGTTTCAAGTGCATTTATTCATCACCATAGGACGAGGGACACGTTATTTTTTTGCACATGGAGACAAGGAAATGTACCTCACTCTAGGTATTTAAAAACTAACTTTTGTACCTAAAAATTTTCAATTATAAAAGTGTCCCCCACCCTATGATAAGGGATAGATGCACTTGAAATTTTTCTACTCTCACCTGTATGATTCCTCAATGAGAAATGAGAAATTTTAAAACATGTTATCAAATGGGTCCATTTTTATTATAAAAAGATATCTTCACCATCCAAACGGTTCTCTCTGATAGTCATCCTCAGTCCTACGGGTAGAGGTCCACGTAGGTATCTTTCCAGTCACACCTGATGTAGCGTCCACTTAAGAAATGGTGCATTATTAAGGTTGATCTGATTTGATTGATGGGCCCTTGTCTGTTTGTGGTTGTGGTTGCGATTACAACCACAGGCGATAGGTGGGGGTACCATCTCTTCATGTGCTACTCTTTGTCGCCTAGCTCAAGCAGCTTGCGTATAAATCGGCTTTCTTTGGTGATCTTATCTTTTATATATTTCCATAAGTTTAGATATATTTCTGAGATGCTACGACCCGAGACCGCAAGAGCATGTCAGTGTTGTCGTTGCACGGCCAAGCCTCGGGTCCTGTGGATCTATATTATTCTCGACACATGCGAACACGCTGTCCTTGTTTTCATTTGATCCGTTTGTCAACGATGACTCTCGATAATTGCTGACGCCGCATCATATCTTTGGGAGATGGAACCATAATTAAAAATTCAGAACCGCAGAAATCCCATGTTATGTGCGGAGAATTAGTATCAACTTAAAAATTAAATCTAATTTCAAATCTGAATCCGTAATTAAATGTGAAATGCGAAATGTAATTAGAGTAAATGATTAAAATGATTTTTTTAATGTATAAATGTTATACAATTAAAGTTAAATAGACTCTCAATTATAAATATAATTCAAGTTATATAGGCTCTTAAAAGCTTTATATATTTGTTAGATCCAGATATTCAGGTTAAAATATATAAGGATTTTGCTTTGGAATTGAATATTTCATATCATATATTCATGAATTTGGATTGGATCCAAATTTGAGTCTCTCAAATTCAAAAATAGGTTTTTGATGCCCCTCTACTGTTTGTAAACTTTTATCACTTTAAGAAAAACAGGTTGTGTGATTGTCTGTTGATTTTCATATGTTTCGTTGGTTGTGTTAGGAAGGCATTTGAACATCATTTCACTACGGGTACACACAAGAGTTATACTAGAGACCTAACAATCCACACTCGCTGGTACTACCTGAGAAGAGACTTGAACCCCTAATCTTATCAGGCCTTTATACCACTTGTAAGATTTCTCATACCCCATTAAACTACCTTAGATCCCATTAAGCTACCACTCATCCCAACATCAATTGGTGATTGAAAACGGTAAAATAATGGTTATAATTTGTTGGTTGTATACTCATAAATTCTTTTAACTATCCATTCCTACAAATACCTTAAGGCGTTAGTAGAGCAGGCTCACTTTTGGCTACACTTTTTTTTTCGCACCAAGTCGTTCATCGTGGGATTTGAACTTACTACCAGTTGGCTATGGTCTCATCTTAAATTTTTTTAACTAGCCATTCTTACCAAAACCTTAATGCGTTAGTAGAGGCAGTGGAAATCCTTTCAATAATCTCTCAGACGCAGACATAACTGTCTCTATTTTGGAGTTGTACTTGCAAGATGCATGGTAACCAGGATTTGCCACCATTAATCTAATGTTGGATAAGTACATATTATTTTAATATAAAAAATCCACCCAGCCTGATGGATGTGAGAGAGAGAGAGAGAGAGCGCGCGCGCCCCAACCCTAAATCAAAACCCAACCAAAAGGCTTTCGAAAATAAAATGGAAGGAATAAGTTCTGGGTGATGCCAGATTCCGTTGGACTCGTAATAGCAACTTTGGATCACTCACATGTGTAGAAACGAGCCTAGATCAGAAGTTGCGATCTGATTCATTTGAATAAAGGAATTCAAAACTTCCTCTGGCTCTGTGCTCTGGTTGTATATTTTACCTTATTAGAGCTCATGTGCCACTTTCAGTCCGTGATTCTTTAACAAATTGAATGTGAAAACAAACAACCCCTACACCTAGCACCCTGCCCCACTACACAAACCAACAAATGAATCAATTTAAAAGCCGACAAATTGGCAGGCAATTTTGGCATTTGCCTTGGTTCACCTATTCACATCATATACTCGTGCATTTATAAGCAGTCTCCAAACAAGTTAAATTCTAATTGAAATGATAGTTACGGTTGAATCTAGATGAATAAATATGTAGTTTTTTTTTTTTTTCTTCAATCGGAAGGTTTTCATCTTTTTGGGCTGGACTAATTCCTTCGGACCTAAGCCCTAGAGGGAAGCCAGGTAAACTCTCCAGTAGTCCCAGTATAATAGTATATATAACCTTGGTCTTTGGTCAACTGAACTACCTCTATGAAAGCATTCACTAAGCAAAACGATAATACAACTCGACAGGAACCATTGGCACAGAAAGAGGTATTCCTTATTACAACAGAGGGGTTTTGGATTTAAGTTATCTTACAAATAATAAAGAGTAAAAAAGATGATACCAATCAACTAAACAAAGGGATGGATTTGTCTATGAGCCAATCATCAGGGCTTCAGTGGCCATGTTTTGTAAATTGACACGATCACAAGTTCAAATCACCAAAGGCCACGAACCATAAGAACCATAGAAAGAAAATGAAGCTTTCAATCAAAATATGTCACATCGGCGAACATTTTTTTTTAGTTTAAATTTTATAAAACTGCCAAATCCTCACAAAGTTGTCTTGATGATGTCACGCATTTTCTTCTTTGTTTGTTCTTTCTTTTTCGAGAAGTAGTTTAAGAAAAATTTCAAAATAGGACTCAAGTTTTTGGAAATTCTCAAAACAAGGCGAAATTTTTTTTATGTGCCTTAAAAGTTTTTCAAAAGGTTTTCAAATCAGAACTTCCCCATGAAAACCCATCCCACCTTTGTAATTATACTTTATGCTATACATTTGTGAGGCATAGCATCATTAATAAAAGCATAGCCTCTGTTTGTGACTTTGGTGCAGGGATAAATGTTTTGTGTGGCGTTGGCATATTGTCTATGCCATATGCAGTAAAGGTGGGGGGATGGGCAGGGCTGTCTATATTGCTGGTGTTCGCAGCAATCACATGGTACACTGGAGTTCTCTTGGGCTACTGTCTCCAAAGCGCACCTGGCCTCGAGACCTATCCCGACATTGGCCAGGCTGCTTTTGGTACTACTGGCCGTTTTATCATATCTGTAAGTCCTCATCTCTTCTTCATGATCAGTATCATTTCCTTAAAAACAAAAAAAGATCTGAACTGTCAATGTTGGCACACAGTTATTGGCCAATGAATGAATCAATCAACTGTTGGTTGGAAAGATAACCAAAGTACTTTGGGCTTCAGACATGGCCCAAATCATTTCTTGAACTCATTGATCACAAACTTCCAGGATTAATTCCGCGCTGTAAAGCTGATGGCAAGGGACTTGAGATGGGGGTGTGAGTATTTTTACCGAAGGAAGAAAAAAGGATCAAGAAAGAACAAGTTCATGTCAAGCATCAAAATATAAATTGTGATTAATATATCCATGTGTTGGTTAAGTAGATTATTATTTTTTATTTTGGTTTAAGTCATTAATAAATTTTCTTTTAAACACAGATAAGGTAGATGGACTGACATTCTTTTTTGGTTCTTATGTTTGTAGGTGATATTGTATGTGGAATTGTACGTAAGTATGCGTTGGTCCATTGCTTTATTTATACTGTTTTTTTGTTAATGTTGTTATTCTCCTTAATATTGTCTCTGTTTTCTCTTCTTTTTTTCCATGTTTCATAGTGACCTACGTATGAAACTATATAGTTGTAGGGGGGTCACTTGTGCCTGAAACATCCTCTGCAATCTAAATTACAATTTTTATGGGCTATGCTATGTATGGTCATATGTGAGAATGAAACAGATTGTCTCCATTGAATGAATGCCAATTATGTTACAAAACCATAGCTCAGAAACTGGAAAGAACTCAACTTGAATCAGCTTATCAGTTTAACTCAGTCGGATTTACTACTCATGAATTTTCAATTTTCTATTATTGATTCTTTATTTAAGATGTATTTTGCAACATTATCCACAAGGACAACCAAATCAAGAAAACACTGCAAGGATATGTCCTTACACTCTATTAAGCTTCCCTTGTCCTGCGAACATGCTTGATAGAGATAGAGGCTCACTCCCTACATGATCTCTTCTACATACAACAGAGGAAGGAATTATAGAAAACCTGCCTTGGTTTTTGCATTAATCCTAGTGTAAATTTTTCGTTATTCTGAATGGATCCCTAGACAATGAAAGAGCCTAGAGACCAAGTTAAGGTTTCTCTCCTTCAGTTTTTGCACTCTTGTGAACCCCACAATTTTACTTATTAAATGTGGCCTTTTTTCTTTTTCTTTTTTAAGAGAACAGTTTCAGCTTTTGAAATTCAGTAATTATGATTTATTCAGATGCATGTGATAACCTGCTGCAAAATCTAATTCTCTTGCAGGCTTGTTGTGTTGAGTATTTAATTCTAGAAAGCGATAATTTATCGTCTTTATTCCCAAATGCTCATTTGAGTTTAGGCGGCCTTCATTTAAACTCTCACTATCTTTTCGCCTTGATGTCAACCCTTGCCGTTCTTCCTACTGTGTGGCTTCGAGATTTGACTATTCTTAGCTACGTCTCAGGTGATTCCGATACTCTTTTCCCTGTTTCCATTGTAACTGCTTTCTTCTACAATGTTAATAATTTTGGGTTTCATCTAAATAATATGTAATGTTCTCTACCAAGTGATATCTATCTATAATCTATATGTTGCATTATAATGTTTCTTATATGCAACTTTGCTTGAAATTACCCTTACATGCAATAAACTCTCCTCAAAAGTCATACATTTTCATTAATGTTGCCATGTTTTATTGATGCATGAAAGGCTTGAAACAATGGTCTAGACATGAATTTATAATGCTTGGAAGTGTAACTACATAGAACTCTGTATAACTCTTCTTTAAAAAGATAAACTTTTGATCCTAATGATTTCACACATAAGACCATGTAAGGTCACTTCCATGCATAAACTTCCATAAATATGACCGATCTCAAGTGTATGGTCTGCAGATGATACAGATCAATGAAAGTGGGCCCCACCAATTAGATCACAGAGATCTATGGCTTTGATGCCATGATAATTATAGAAGAAGAAAGAATTTTAAGAGAAAGTTCTTTGTTTTACACAGTCCACTGGATTCTTTTATAATGTATACAATTTAGGATTAGCAACCCTCATTAGCCTAATTACAAGGGATTGGGACTATCCTACAGTTACATTGGTACATAATCCAGGTCCATGAGTAACCCCACTAAACCATTGTGCCCATGGTCCATTGACCCAAGCCCAATGAGCCAGGCGCACATCTATGTGTCTTCTTTACATAGTTAACTAGAATATTCACATTTTACCCAAAAAAAAAAATAGAATATTTGGAAAAAACCTGTTCACTTCTTTCTTGCTCATGGGATCCACATAGACTAGAATTTCCATTGATGCTATGTTGCAAAAAAAAAAAAGGGAGGAGGAGAAAATCACTAAACACTAAGCAAGTAATGTATTGGGGGACAACAGAGAGTAGTGTATACCCCAAACAAGTCTCATTATTTTATAAGTACGTGCAGTATTCTTCCTATAATTCACCATCATATTGTCTAAGTTTCTAAGAATTATTATCTTGAAGCTTCCTACTAAACCAGCTTTCAAGTGTGATCAATCTTAACCTTGTTTGTCAATATTCTTTTCTTTTCCAGCTGGGGGAGTCATTGCATCGATATTAGTTGTCTTCTGCTTGTTTTGGGTTGGGTTGATTGATGAAGTTGGCTTCGAAAACAGAGGTTCTGTAATAAACATGACCGGCCTTCCTGTTGCCATTGGACTCTATGGATATTGCTATTCGGGACATGCCGTCTATCCAAACATCTACTCCTCAATGAAGAAACCCAGTGAATACCCATCAGTTCTCTTCACAAGGTAAATGCATCTTGACCACTTATTTGTCTGCAAATTTTATTCCTTTATACTTTTGTTAATATCATTTGTTTTGATACTTGAACACACTTAGCACTCTGAATGATTGTTGGCATCCTCTCACACTAACAAATTATCAAATCAATATGGAAAAATAGGATGATAGATAGCCTTTACAATTATTAAATTGACAACTTTTCAAACATTTGTTTTATATATGATGATTCTTATCTTATTTTTACTCAAGGAAGTAGGAGAAGGTTAAAAGTGAGTTATTTACAAAATCTCATTTACTAAGAAAAACTTTCGGTTGTTAGAAAAGAAATTTATTAGGTCCTGATTCTTCTGTTAATTTCCTCATGTACAGAAAAAGGGCCTTCTCTGGAGTCACCCACAATTTAAGTGAAATGTGGATTTTCTTTGTTTCTTTTTTGTGATGTTTGTGTGTTACTACAAATATGCAAGTGTTATGTATACACACTTGTCTCATACAAATTATTTTATATCTCAATATTACAAGAATCCTTTAATGTTGAATGTAAAGAATAAAGACCACCATGTAAAGAATAAAGACTCTTTGTTATTATTTTCTCTTTTTTTTTTTTTTTAATATTCACATCTGGAGAGAATACATGTATATAGGCTTAGATGGGTTGTTATATAGGACAACAACATCTGGATATGTTTTGACTTCATCTTGGAATTTGCAAGTTGCTCAACCCGTATTTTCTGCTGTGATCTTATCATTGAATTCATTCAAAGACATTATTAGTGAATAAATTAGAAGACACCCCTCCCCTTATCACCCAACTCATGCACCCATTGCCTCTCATACATGGGGAAGTGTATGAGATTCAAGGCACTAATGAAAATCCATGAATCATAATGTATACCTGGAGCTAGAGCATGATTCTAGAAGTATGTTTACATTAAACAATCGTTTAATTTTTCCTCAAATTAAGCCATTAGGATCATCACATCCATAATGGCGGAGATAGCAGACATAGTTCTAGAAATAGGAACATCTCTCCAAGCTTCTTTCATTCGTATCAATGGAGTGCAAAAGAGGATGTAGGTTTTTCATAACATTTTGAGGATAATCTTCTTATTGCTCATGTAGTAATAAGTATTCTTTCAATTTTTAGGCTTGTTCATAAATTCTAAATCGGGGTTTTTTTTTTTCCAAATTTCTACTAGTTTTATAATTTGTACAGTGATGTATGCTGGAGTTGCTCTAATGGGGTACACAATGTTTGGAGAATCTACAATGTCTCAATTTACCCTCAACATGCCCAAAGATCTGGTTGCCTCCAAAATAGCAGTGTGGACCACGGTATGTCATTACTATTACTTTATTACAATTACAGTATGATTCTTCACTATTTTTTTTTTGGTTGAATAATTACCAGTATAGTTTTTCATCATTTGATGTTTAGCTTACAAAATGATTATACTCGGCATGTTATATAATCATAATCAGAAGCTAAAAAGGTGATCTGTAATAGTGTGAGTTTCTACGTAGTTTAAAAAGCCCATCTACTCTGTCAACAAATAAAAGTTTAATAAAATGATCTGTCAGATGATGTGCATATTGACTGAGTAGTTTATACTCTCATTCCACCATCTGCTTGTTTTCTGCAGACACTAATTACACAAGTTATAACCAAAGTTGGACCTGTGCTTGATGGGCCCTAAATATATTGATTTGGTACTTGGATCAGCACCTTTGCATCATCTCCTTTGTTCAAAATGTGAATGAACATGAATTAACTTTTAAAACATTAACACATTAATAGGGCATAATCAAAAGACTTGCTAATTGAATTAGTCTTTATGGCAGACAAACTGGACCTTCTTCTTGAGACACCTCTTTCCTTTTTTAAAGAAAAAGGACGGTAGCAAATCAGTACTCCAGTGTACTCTTTGCTTAAACATCCATCTAATTTCTTCAAACTTCTCTCCAACCAAATTTTCAGAATTGTCCCAACAGTGTGATTTTTCAGGCTCTCTCTCTCTCTCTCTCTCGCTCAAAATTCTTATATGGATGAAGGCAACAAGAGAAAGCGGTCGATCAGGACAGATTGATGAACAAAGGTATAGGAGCCTTATTCCACAAGAGAACAAAGGGAACTAAAACTCAAACAGAGGAATCAGACGATCCACCACTTGCTTTGTCAATGAACCTGCTGAACCATTAGTTGATCTCAAAACTTGATTGAACTCCATATGAATCGAATAAGATGGCATCGTGATTTCATTGAGAAGGAAATGGAACTTCAAAGGACCCACTATGGAAGATGCGGCCCAAAGAACTGTAAATAACCAGTAACCAGTAACAGCAAAAGCTCGAGCTGTTGGGGTCCTAACAGCCCACTCACGTGTGAGGCTCCGCACATGGACAGAAATACGCCAAATGACCAACGTGGAGAGAAACACATCTCCAAGGATTTGAACACATAACCCCGGCTTTGATACCATGTAAATAACCAGTAACACCAAAAGCTCGAGCTATTAGTGAACAATAGAACAATGTACATCAAAGGGCCCTGTCACGAATAATATATATTAAAAGAGTCGCTCTCCACCAATGAATTGTTTGGAAATAGAGCACGCACAACCCAATTGCCTCTAAGATAGCTTGCACGTCTAGGGGACTGGTGTTTAATTAGTTCAGATCTCATACATCTTTTCATAATACTTAAAATTTTGCTTTAAATTCTTCCCCGTATGTTGAATTATGAATCTTATTATCGATTTGATGACAATTGATCTTGCTTTTGTGCCAAAGTTATTCAAGTGACACAAATACCTCTACAAGTCTGTCAATGGCCTGGACCTGGGCCTAGGTCTGGGAATGTCAAAGTTTAGATTAGGCAGGGTCAGGAACATCCTGATCAGTCCAACATCCCGGCCAGACCAACAGAGACCCAGTCCATTGATGGCCCCATGCTTCTATATATATATATCTCTAGCTGTTAAGTGATCAATCAAGTCCACACACTATAAATGCATCTCTCTTGGTGTATATTAGCTGTTTTTTTTTTAGATTGTGCTGATACTTTGTTTGATTTTTTTGGTTTGTTCTTTTGCAGATAGTAAACCCATTCACTAAATATCCTTTCATGCGAGATGTCAATAAATTGAACAGAAGAGGTAGACAAGCATCTTACGATCTAAACTGTTCCATCTGATGGGATTACCCATAAATCTCACAACTGTATGATCCTAGATGCTAGATAGGAGTTTAGCTTAATGGTCCACACTTCACATTTTGAAGCAAAAGCCCACTGCATAAATGGGCAGGATTATACAATGAGCATGGCATTTTATGGGTAATTCCGTAATTGAACTAACCAGATGAACAGTCTGCAACATTAATGACTGATTACCGTGCATCAAGTTAAGTCCTGTGTTTTTACCAAAAAAAAAAGGGTTTAAGCTCTATTGCTTGTTGGGTTTAACAGAGCATTTTTCAAGTTCTGGTTACTTATAATGAAAGCTGCAATAAATCATGAAAAGAAAGATATGTAGGGATCAGTTGGGCATATCCCTTGAACACATTCATCAAGCAGAAATAATTCATTGTGCAGTGCTTCTGACTGGACCAAACTTTTGAGTTGGACCAGTTCAATTTGTCCCGGACCGTTCAATCTGATCAAAACGAGCCCACCCAAAACCAGTCCAAACAGGATGGGTCAAATAGGTGTTTGCACCAGTTTGATCTCATAGCGTGGGACTTCTATCAAAATAATTTTCTGCATCCATATTTTTAATTATATGTTTGAATTTTTAAAATTTTAAATGGAAAACCAAAATCCCAAAGTAGCAAAGTCAAATCAGAACAGGATCCAAAACGAAATTGACAATTATTTACATCATATTCTTGATGTCTTTTGCTTTATTTTGCCCTACAGGACTAATTAGTCGTGATCTTCAGATGCATACCATCCATAATAAGAAGATTTTGAACCTTTGAACTTTTATGTCCTCTAGAATAGGGTGCCATTAGACTGAGCCTGGGATGATGAGAAAAGTTTATAACAGCCCAGCTCAAGCTTGAACCATTCCTGTCTGCCAATGATGCATTACAGTAGAGACCATTCTAATACCCTCAGTGCCCTGCTTGTTCTGCCTCTCTCATAAATTATTTTTTATCAGACCCTGGTGTATTATAAATATTTTATTTTTTAATCGTTTGGATTGCGTAATTGATTTGGACCACCCAGTCAAAGGACTATTTCCCTAAAGCCGCACTTGTCAACTTCTAATGATGAACAGACATCTCTTGAAAACTGTGGTCACACTTTTTTTTCCCTGTTGAAATATGGGCTTAATCTAGAGATTAGTTCAGCTGGTGCAGTCTTTAGGAGGGAAGTTTTACACGTTGCGGTTCATAGAACATTGAAACCTTCATTTATGAAACTTGTTATTTTCTTGTTGCTGTCTACTTTTCACAAAATTAGATATTTAATGTACAATGCAAAGCCAAAGTATTGGTGTTTTTCTCCTTGACTGCAATATACATATGCTTTAACAATCACTCCTGTAGCATTGAGTTTGGAGGAGTTGATACCATCCAACCATCTCAAGTCCCACATATATTCGATCCTCATCAGGACGGCCTTGGTAATCTCAACCCTTGTGGTAGCTCTCTCCATCCCATTCTTTGGTAAGCATCTTTTCTCTAATTCATGTTATTTTTTGCCTGTATAGTTTTTACATACTAATTCAAAGTACAGCTACATGAGTAAATTGATCATGCAGTTAAAGGAAAAAAGAAAGAAACAAAAAACCTATGATATCTCCTACAATTCTATAAATGAGCCACCTTATGGAAGGGCTGCAGAGAAGAAGTTGACTTGTGGGAAGATCCCAAGTTCCTAACTGTTTGAGCAATGGATATTTGGGGTTCTTGCCACAAACTTTTGATGACTATCCGATAGATCAAAGATCGACTAGCTGTAATCATTATACTTGTTAAATTATATCCCCCACTTGATAACATAGTAAGGTGTAACAGATAACTGCAAAAGCAATGTGTTTGCAATCCCTTCTGTTGGTTTTATTAGCAAAATGTGTTTCTTTGGATTTCCATAATTCCAACTTTAGTGAAAATCTTAAAGCTAAGAAAACACTCTCTATTCCTTTGAATTTTATCAGGTTTGGTGATGGCATTGGTTGGCTCATTACTCACCATGCTTGTAGTAAGTTTTTTTTGTTGGTGTCTTTGTTAAGACTTACAGATTTGACATGCAAATCTTCATCCTTAAAAACAGTGATAACATGATATTCCTATTTTTCTTCCATTGCAGGCGTTGATACTTCCATGTGCTTGCTTTCTAAGCATCCTTAGGGGCAAAGTGACGCGGATACAGGTATTCTTAATATGTATAAATTACTTTTGAATCTGACGTTATCAGTTGCTTTTAATGCCAATATAGTAAGATTGTTTTCAAAATTTATCTCTAGAATTGAACACACGATTTGGGTTAAGGGTTACAACTGTGCCCCATATAATTTATATTCTCAGTGAAAAATGTTTACTGCAAAATATGTAAAGAATTATTTTTTTACGGAAAAACAAGCTAATAGTTTGTATGTCGATTGTAGCCATTCAGCATTTTAAGTTTTTTATTCTCTTGAAAGGAGACACCATATACCTTTCAGTATATAGAGCATTAAAAAGAAGTAACATTAAAGCTCTCATGTTTGGTGAAGGGTACCATACTACCATGGATACCATCTCAAATGGCATGCAAAGCTCCATACATCAATTATGATACACACCTCCCTTAGCTGCAGTTTCTCATGGGTCACGACCCCCTTAGCTTGGTACCTACCGATCAAAAAATAATAAGAAAAGTAATGATCTTTGAGCTTTTTTGAAATAAAGAATAGAAAAGAGCTCCACAGAAGAGGCTTTAAAGTTTTTATTTTAAGCAAAACCAAGATGGATCATGTGTGCACACATTTATATGAAGAATGTGCAATGCACCTGCGTGGGCAGGATGGTAAAGTATTAAATGAATCCATTTAGGGACTTCAGAGATATGATCCATCAACAGTGGATATCTCTAGATCAGTCGAAATGGATCCTGCTTCCTAGTTCTGAGGTTCATAATACCTGAATATTCTAGCTTCAGATTTAAGGATCATTGAACTTGCACAAACAGTTTTATTCACAGAATCATCTACCACAAGTCAATCAGGTGTAGACAGAAACCTGTTAGGGTTAAGACCAGTTAATTTTTAAGCACACAGACAAAATTTGGATTTTACATTCTCATTCCTCTTTGTTTTACAAATCATTTTCTTCTTTCTTGAAACACTTTTCTTATTTGGTTTTTCTTGATATTAACTTTTTTGTTTCTCTGCAGGGATCACTGTGTATTTTGATTATTATAGTAGGGGTTATATCTTCTGCTATTGGCACTACCTCTGCACTCTATAAAATTGTCGAGAGTTTGCGATCATAGCAGAAGTTGAGATGAGGTCCTGTGGAAGCAGTATCACTGATCATCTTCAATCCCTTTCATCTCCTTCTGTTTTTAGGTTAAGCTATGAGTTTGTGAGAAATTATTCAAACCCATCAATATTTCCCTATTAAGATTTTCAATAGAAGAGTTTGGGGAAGTATTTGTAATAGAATTTGCTTAGCATTTTTTTTTTTTTTTGTTGCTGGTATTAAATAAAGTTCATTTATTACCCTTCATACAGTTTACATTTAAAATAATTAGAATTATGCAATTTGAGGTACCACAGTTGTTTCATAAATTCATTTACTGATGCTGCATTAGGTTGGATGCAGATTCACCATGAATGGAACCATTGGCCTACTTGTTTTGGCTGGAATGTCCATATTGTAGTGTTCTGTTTTTTTTTTTTTCTTTTCAGATTGTGGCAACTGATATTTTAGTTAAAAGAAGTTAAAGTAGAATGACAGTGTTTGATTTCATTAGGTTGAGAGTTTCTACCATTTAGGACTCCTTTACTAAGGCCACCAAAGCGAGAAGCGTGAACATAGTATGTTATTGTTGGACAATTTTTTTGTGAAACTTTTGTATAGGGGGGTTTGCAATGTGAGAGTACTCTTGCTGATTTGGGAGTTTACCTTTGCTATAACCATGGGCATGGAAAGAAATCCTGGTTGAGGTTTGCTTTATAATCTTATTGTGTGTGCAAATCATCTAAAACATCATCAGGTTAGTTATATATCTTGATTTTAATTCAGCAAGCAAACTTCTTGTTTTTCTTATAGGGCTACTGTGGTGAACAGTTATTAACCAGAAATTTGTTGCTTGGGGTTATTTCAAATGTCCACCAAGTTCTCCCTTTCAAGATATCTGAGTGTAATGCAATCAAGGGTCCCCATCTTAGGTGATCCATGACTGCAACTAGATATGTTACATGGTGTTTCAACTAGGAAAAACATGGTGAAAGAGCAAAACTTACAATGTTAGGATCAGGGTTAGGCTAATATAACCAGCAGGCCTCAGAAGTCTTTTGGGAGCAATCCAATGAATTCAATCATTGGGGCCCACATCTAAAATCCAAGCTGAAGATCACTGTCTCAATTAAGGCTGTCAATGGACAAGGTGTGGCCTGAATCACTCGACCCAGAGTCCAATAATTCAGGACTAGGACTGTCCAATGGGCCCAGCAAGCAGGGCCAGAGCAGGTTAGGGACCCACTCAGCTCCTGGGATCTTAAATTGTGACCCGTTGGATGAACTGCCAGATCGAACGCATCATATAAGGCCACACCTCATCTCGTATGTCAAATGTACGAGGGATGTCATACACACAAATTTTCAGTAGAGCATATGCACAAACACCTTGGATGCATACAAGTGCCATAAGACGCAGACCTAGCACCCCTAAATGAGAGCCTTCAAAAAAATATGGGGACATCTATGATCAATCAAAATGGCACACAAGACCACTTTCCTTGAATGCCACTGGTCCCACATTTTATACACGGATCCTAATGGGACTGACCGTTGGATTGAAACTTAAAGAAAAAATTATGCATTCTAGAATTCTTAATTTCGAGGGGCATAAATCAAGGGATTGGAATGATTTGATGGAGTTGAAATTTTATGCCCATGTGGGTCATATCCATATCTTTCGATCTCCACCTTCCCATGAATTGACGGCCCAAGTGGGCCCCACTAGAGCCTGTGCAGATAAATGAAGAGGCACAAACCCACATTTTGAGGCTTATCCAATTGTTACACAATTTGGATTGAAATTTTAAAAACAAGTCTTCTAAAACTAGGGTCGTAAATCGAAGGAATATATAATTATCTAATAGGTCCCATTGGATCTTTCAATCCAAAATAAAAATCTATGCTTTTATTCCAAAATAAAAACACAGTGGTGAGGTATATTATGGATAACATCTATATAGCTGCATGAGTATTTACTAGGTGCAAACAATTAAGACATATCAAAGTGGGAAGTTTTTTCCTACACATGCTCTCTCGCAAAAGTGTCGCAAAAGTGCACATCGGAACAGTCACTGAAAGTGGGATCCTCCTAAATTTCACCAGTCTTATACACTGATGCGCAATGTGCAAGAGAAAATCTTAAGTGTGGCATTTCATAATTTTATTGTGATAATATCACAATAAATTCATTCCTTACCATAAACTTAAATCTCTCGAAATAACATTACTATAAGTTAATTCTCAAGAAAACATCACTTTATTACTATTACACCTTCAACATATTATTACATGATCTTCAATTTTATTTTGACTACTATCTTTCAATTTTGAAAAATATAGAATCCATCAAAACTAGAGAAAGAAAAAAAGACTTTAAATACTATTTGAAAATATGATATGCTCACTTATCACAACTCTCGATATTTAAAAAAAAATCAAAAGTAAAATCCCCAAATATTCTTAAATAGTTGGAGTTTTTATGATAAAACTAGCCTTAAATATCGATAAGACGAATTATGATAAATCAAGGTTTTACCCGGCTTCTCTTAGGGCCTAATCCGGCCCAAAGAGATTAGTCTAGTCCAAATGTTAGAACCTCTGTTAGCCAAAAAATAATTATAATAATATCGATAAGACGAATGGGTTATCAAAAACAAAGAATTGACTGATTATTAAAAACACGGAATTAACTTTAAACATGTTATTATGTTTCTTACAATCACCATCCAAACAAGGGTGGGACCCACTTCGAGTTGCAGAAGCCTACGGAGGTATTGCAAATTACATCTCTCTTGCCTTGCCTTGCCTTGCCTTGCGCGTTTCTAACGTGCGAGCCCGTGGAAAAAACACAAAGAGGCGGTCAGGTAAAGTTGCTCTCTCCGATCAATCTTTGTTATGTTTCAAGAAAGCTTTCATGTTTTTCTGTTCCAATCTTTCCGTGAAGAGCTACTGTTTGGATTGCAAATGGAATCAACGGTGAAAAACATCTAAATGGGCACGTTTGGTTGTACCCCATCTTGCAAAACGCCGACTTTATTGCAAAAACGCTTACTTTATTAGCTTTTGGCTACCCGTTTCGCTCAATTTAGGCCGAAAACAAGAATCCCATCTTCTTTTCCTGTTTAGGTTTTGCTGCTTCGTGATATGAATACAAAAAAGGCCAATTTTGATTTGGGACATCCGAAGAGCTCTAGAAAGCTATAATTGAAATTTCCAGTTGGGTTGGTTTGCATATGCTTCTCATTGCAGAATTAGTGAATTGTTGTGGTTTTTTTTTTTTTTTTGAAATAAATGAACATTCTTTACTAAGTTTAAATCCACTCCCACTCATTATCCTGGTCCTTGAATTACATTTTCTTTGCTCAATCTAATAGTGATTGAACAACCCACTTGTTATCCTGGTCCTTTAAATGGATTTAAAGTTTGTAAAGGTTTTAAAATTGTACATTTTCTGTACTCAATTATAACAGGGAATACAGGCAGAATGAATGTCAGTTTGTGATAAGGGCCTATTCATTAGTCCCCTTCTCTTTGTGTGTGTGCTGGCATGGGGTTCGGAGAGTGGGTAGCGAGTGTGTCGGGGTTGAATTAATCAAGATGCATCAGAGTTACTTTCACCAGCAGAACTCTTTTTTTTTTTTTCCCTAAACGGTAGGACACCTATAGCATGAGCTCTTTCATTATAACAGTGAGAAAGTTCCTAATCCCAAACTTACATTCTTTCAAATGGGCCCTAAAGCTCTAGTGATGGCATATTTACCTTTGCATAGACACCGACTATAATGCCCAGATGCGGCATTGATATGGGAAGGACATGTCATGGATGCAGTAGGGACATAAATTTTACTTATATATAATTGAAGTATTGGATATGACATGATACGGGTTTCTAGTTGCATCTTTGGAGCATAAAGTTAGCTTTGCTCTTAAGCTCAACTTGTTTATCACTGGGGGTTGCTGCTTCTTGAAACAGCTGAACCTGACTGGTTAAATCTTTATATTCTTCCTTACCTACAACTTCGGATGCATTATTGTGGTGTTGGTAGAAAGAGGAATGACCTTGCTGTGTGGAGGGTGTTCCTTATGGTGCCCAACTCATGTATGATTACTTCAACAAGTGGATAGGTGCCTATGTGGCAACCTATTCATTTAAGGACACTCAAAATGCTCTGTGACTTCTGTTAGACTAAGTCCATTTTCAGCTTTAGCAACAAAAAAAAGAGTCCATTTTCAAGGATTCTATTGATGGTCTTAATTACTCAATTAGGGAGCTTTTGGGCTAGAGCAATCTGATGCACGTCCTACATGCCCCCAACTGAAGTCGCTATAGGTGAGCCCCGTGTATGCTGGCAGGTGGCAGTGAAATTCCTCCTTGTCTGAAATGTTATTCATTAGCATAGAGCATTGCTGCTACTTTTACAAAAAAAAATTTATATATATTGTGGTTGTTTCTACTGAATATATTTCAACATGTAACCTTCTTTCAATCTTTTCCAGGTTCAGGTTTTCTTTTCAGAATCCATTAAGTTCTTGGAAGGAATGAGTTGTGGCTTTTCTACCCGGCTATTTAACATCTGCATAGCTTCACTCTGTAAAGCTAGTAAGTTAGAGAGGGCAGAGGCAATTATAATTGATGGTATACGGCTTGGTTATATTCCAGATGTTGTAACTTACAATACTTTGATTGCTGCATATTGCCGGTTTGTTGGAGTTGATGCGGCATACTCAGTTCTGTACAGAATGAAGGAAGCAGGGATCAAACCAAATGTTATTACTTACAATACATTGATTTCTGGTGCCACTAGAGATTGTCTGCCCACACGCTCTCTTGATTTGTTTGAGGAAATGCTGCAAGTTGGAATTTGTCCTGACGCCTGGAGCTATAATACTTTGATGCACTGTTTCTTTAAATCTGGAAGGCCAGAGGAGGCCTACATGATCTTTCTCGATATGATCTCGAGGGATCTCTCCCCTTCTTCCACTACATATAATACTATAATTAATGGCCTGTGTAAGACTGGAAATACAGCTAATGCACTTAGGCTCTTCAGGAATTTAGATGGGCATGGATTCCATCCTGAAACAGTGACATATAATACCCTCATTGATGGGCTTTGCAAATCAGGTAGATTAGGTCAAGCAAGAAGGATTCTCAAGGAGTTTGGAGAATCGGGCCATGCTCCCAGTATCATAACTTACACAACAGTCATGAAATGTTGCTTTAGATCAGGAAAGTTCGAACAAGGGCTAGAGATATTTACAGAGTTGAAGAGCAAGGGATATGCTTGTGACACCTTTGTATATTGCACGGTAATCAGCGCGCTGTCAAAGCTGGGAAGGATAAGAGAAGCGAATGCTTATATAGATGAAATGGAGAGAGTTGGTGTTGGGTTGGACATAGTAGCCTACAACACATTGATTAATGCATATTGCAAAGAAGGTAAGCTAGATATTGCATTTCAGCTGTTGAATGAGATTGAGAAAAGTGGGCTCCAAGGTGATGAGTACACACACACCATATTGGTTGATGGCTTGTGTAAAATGGGTGACATAGATGCGGCTATCAGGCACGTGCAGTATATGGAGATGAGTGGCTTCGGGTCAAGCTTGGTGGCTAGCAATAGCTTGATTCATGGATTGTGCAACGTGGGTCAGGTGGACTCTGCGATCACGCTGTTCAATAGGTTGAAGTTGAAAGATTCTTTCACTTACTCATCATTGCTGCATGGTCTCTGCAGAGTGAGGAGATACCGTACAGCTTTCAGAATCATGTTGGCATGCGTAAGAGATGGCATCAAAGTGCTTACTTCTGCTCGACGTGCTGTTCTTGATGGCCTTCGTTCTTCTCGGTTTTATAGAGAAGAAAAAAAACTTAAGTCGGCAATTCATATGGCCAAGAGTTTACGGTACTAACATAGGCTATGGATTGGCACCACAATTATGCATTACATTTGGAAAAGGCTTTCTAGAGACAGAATTTTCAAAGGATAACCGACTTGATCAACTTGCATGATATTATGCTTTGAAGAGCAAAAATCTACCTGAACCTGTCAACATTTTAATAGTCTTGAAATCCTCTAGGAATCAGGAGGATAAATTATTCATGTTGTTGTGGAATTAGAAGACCTTGTACGATGACATAACACTCGATTCATTTGACCAATATGGGATTTGGGTCTGATGGTTATGTTGACCATGTGAAAGGCAGGTGAAATGGAATTTAATGGAGAGTGGAGACTGGAAGGGTGTATCACTTGGTAAGCTTGGATTGTTCTTTCTTTCTTCTAATTGTCGTTCTCTCCGACTACATGGAGGTTGGTATGTGTTAAAATGATCATTGCATAATCTAAGCAGCGGTTATGTTGCACGACGAATTGCCATGACAACTTGTTTCATGGTGAGCTTTCTGCTTGCAGATGGACACCCATTGATTTAGTTACATTAGAATTGTATTAAATCCTTAAATGACCCAAACACTCCCAAAATCTGTCTTAATGTATGAAATTTAATATCTTGATTCTTTACAACAAATTGTATTCATACTGCTTTCTTGTTATTTTTTTTTTTTTTCAAAAGCTTAAGAGAAAATAACAGAGAATTGTACTTGCACAAAAATGAATGCACGCGTGTTCTCATTCTCACCCTTTGCATGCGTGTAAATATAACATTGGCTGAAAAGGGTGCCAGTTGATCTGTTTTGTTGTATGATGTTTGATTTCACTTGTTTGTTTTGGCTTCTGATGAAACTTCAGTTATCATCTCCAAAGATACAATAAAAATTTGAGAAAAAGAATGGCATTTCCCTGCACTGACCATTTTCTCCTCAAGTCTCCATCTTGCAGTGGTGGTGATAATGTTTGGATTTGCAGCAGAGCACCTGTTCTTATCTTTTATCTGTGCCTCATGGAAGCACTTTGCTGAATATAATATGCATCTTGTAATTAAGAATGGGAGGTTCAAGTCAAGGGGAATTTCTTCTCTGTCTTTAATTGAAGGGCTTGAGAGGGTTTTATATAAATCTGACTTGATTGTTTTCTGTATTGTTTCTCCTTCCTAAAGGCCTTGGCAGTTAGATGAGACGTGTTGTCATTGGAATTTGGAAACCGTCTTTAACTTTCGAGTATTCTTCAACATGGAGTTTGGATACCAGGTCCAGAGTGATGTTCAGTTGCAGGTTTAGGTGGACAAACCAGGAAATGTGGTAAAGAGAATGGAGTCTCAAACAGATGAAGTGCTGACAAATAGGCATTAAAATGTTGCATGGCAGTTCTTTATCTGCTGAAATGGGCAGTACTAAATTGCTATTTGGTGTATAAAAGTGAAAAGGCTGGTCCTTGATGCGCAATCCCCGGGCAACCCAACAGTCCCCAGGCTTCTTAATGTGATCATTATATACAAATGTTCATCTATTTTATTAAAATCAAATAATAATTTTAAATTCTTTAGCATCAACTTTATTCAATGCTTAGCACTTCAGGGATTCTGCATGGCTACGTTGTTAGCAATGGGAGAAATTGTCAGGGCAACTCAGTTCTCACCTCAGTGGTTTTGTGATGATCATGGAACTATTCTGTCCTTGAAAGCAAAATCAAGAAAGTGATTTCTCCTTTTGTAATTGTAAGCTATTCTTCTTTGTTTTGAGGGCTGTTTTGGGTTTTGAAGGTCAACTTTTCCAAGTGAGAGATAATCGGTATAAGAGCAGATGATTCTCAGATGCAGGTGCTGGCTTCCATTCTACTTCTAGGGTGCAGAGTCGGGTCTCTTCCTACTAATATAAATCTTCATTTGATTATTGGCTCTATCTCGGGTGGTTTAAAACCTGTTTATCTACGGAATGGAACATAAGTTGGCTTCTTGGAAGGCTAAGTATTGTTCCTTGGGGGCCCATATAACTTTGATCAAGGCAGCTCTTGCTAATCTACTGGTTTACTTCATGTATGTTTCTAAGTACCTCATGGTGGTGATAAAGAGAATTGTAAATTGGAATGGGTATTCCTATGGAAAGGCAGAGAGGGAAAAAAACTCACCTTATCAAGCGATCAAGGGTGTGCAAACCTAATAAAGTGGGGTTTTAAACATTTACATCAAATGAATACGGCTTTGCTAGGAAAATGGTTATGGAGGATTGGGTATGAGACTAATGGCTTATGGGAACAGGTCGTCATCATCATCATCAAAGCCTTGTCCCAGCTTTGTTGGGGTCAGCTACATGAATTATGGTTTTCCATTCCGATCTATCCTTAGCCAAATCCATAAGTTATGGCAACAAATCACCAGAACAAAATATGTAGGGTGTAGAAATGAGTGGAAATCTTGCCAGTGAATGCTAAAGTTCAGCTTCTGGAAGGTGTGCTCAACTGTCAGGGGTTTTTCTTTTCTTTTTTGTTCTTTTTTTGCAGAGATATCAGATATATGGCTGGTTATGGGGACAGTCTTCTGGCTGGACACTTGGGTTGGTGATAGATCGTTGGCTGATCAGTTGCCTAACCTCTTCTGTTGTGGTCGAGATCAAATTGCAATGGTGGGAAGCTACTAATCTCAGATGGGATGGAATGTTGTTTGAGGCCCTGCTTTCCGGAAGAACTTAACAAAAGGGGAGAAGATGCAATTTTAGTCCCTTCTTGGCATCCTTAATAGTGTGTATGTTCCTCATGAGGGCAAGGATCATCGGATTTGGGTCAAAACAATAGCATGTGAGTTCACAGTCACTTTTTTCTTTCTTGCAATCTCTCAGGGCAATTTGAAGATCTTTTCAGTTGCTCTGATTTGTGGTGTGAAAGCTCCTCCACATGTGTTGGCCTTTGGTTGGTTGGCATTTATGGTTACAATCCTCACTTTCGACAGCCTTCAGAAACACAAAATTATCATTGTTACTGCTTGCCCGTTTAAATTTGGAAGACGTTGAATCCATCGATCATCTCCTTCTAAATTGCAGGATATCTCAGGTCCTGTGGAGGGTGGTTTTGAGCTGGTTTGGTTGCAGTTGGGTTTTCGCTAATTCATTTCGCTTTCTACTTGAGCAGGGTAGTAGGGAAAATGTCTCTTTCAGCTAGCATTTGGACTTTGTGGAGGAAGAAAAATGCTAGATGTCTTGACAGCAAGGCTTTTTGTATGGAAGATTTGACGGAGAAGGTGAAATTTAGTGAAAAGCCAATGGTACAGTTTCTGTCAATACATTGGAGTTAAAGCTTTATGCCTTGGCCTATGGGAAGCCCAGCATGCTAATATTTGTAGCTTTGATGGTGGAGTTAGATTTTGTTTGTGTTATTAGGTCGGCCATGGGCTTTTGCAATAGGTCCTCCTGGATGCTTTAAGAGAGGTAAAAGAAGGATATGTTGGTCTCTTTCAATCATGCCATAAGGAGCGCAAATGCGGCGGCAAACATTTTCGCCAATGGGGGAGTTGCACATTCTTCTGCTGTCCTTTTGCTTTCTTAATGTCAGGGTTTGTTTGACAACGAGGGGTTGCTCAGTCAGTTGGCAACCCCGTGTGTCACCTCAATGCCCAAAGATTGATCCTTGGATATGCCACTCTTCCCACTTTGTGGGCTCCTCTTCCCATTTGTGTGGGCTCTCTTGGTTCCCAGCGCCCTAGGCTAGGGTATCAAAAAATGTAGAGGCTTGGTTATTTTCATCTTGGTATGGTTTGGTTACTGGTATGTTCTGTTCTTTCTTTTGAGAGCTCTTCATGTCTCTGAATTTTGGTCTGGTGTGTCCATAAATGTGGAGAAGAGCACTGTCATTATTTATTTATTTTGGTAAAAGAGAATACCAATGTCATTGTCCACAAATATGGGATGAACTGCTATCACCTGAATGTTTGACAAAGAAGGCAACCAAACAACTATGATGACACAGATTTTCTGCCCTGCAGGTATTTCGGTTTTTCCGCGAATCTCCCCACGGGAATTGAGGAATGGGTATTGCATCTGAATCTGTTTAGAATATGGCTCAATCACCTCCCCCTTATGCCCAATTAAACCTTTAAAATTTGCTATGAAAAACAAAATTTTGCTCATTAAGGCATATAGGAGATTATTAGTTAGGACACAGAGCTGCTAATAATGATGTAAAGATTTTTAGCTCCATATCGTCACTTTGACAAGTATGGAAACAGTAAATGGTAAAATGTCAAGTACTGAGGAAAATTGTAGTTCTCTGAGAAAAAGTGTCCACAGTACAAATTTGACTGTTGAACAGTTGTCTCCACCCTCCCTCTCATCATTTAAACGGACCCTGAGAGAGAGAGAGAGAGACTTGCTTTTGATTTTTTTTTATTTGATAACTCTACCCTTGACTCCAATAACAACAGCTCCTTACCGGAGTGGTAAGGAGCATCAGTTCAAACTCTGGGTTTGTTGCCTCTTTCCGTTTGTGCGGGCTGCATTCCCATGTATATGCGGGCTCTCTCTTGGTCTTAAGCCCACTTGGCTGAAGTGCCAAAAAAAGAAAAAACAAAACTCTACCCTTAAGTCCATGATATTACAAGGGAATTTTCATTAAAAAAAATGGCTTTCTTCTCTGCATTAATATTCAATCTTTTGTAATTCCCCAGTTTAAAGCATGTCTAAGTGGTCTTTTTGGGTAAAAATCCCAAATATCTTTTATCCCAATATCACAATAATCCTTTGAAATCAAAATTCATCTACATTATTCCCTAAAAATCATAGTGGTCAATCCTCCTCGCCTTATCAACCAGCCTTCTTAATGCCATCATACATGTGGCCTTCATGAAAAACTCCATCCATGTACCTCCAACCAGAATGTATGCCTGGAGCTCCAGCATGGTTCTGGAAGCATATTCAAATTAAACAATTGTTTCCTTTTTCCTCAAAATAAGCTTGTTAGGATCATTGCTTCCATGGTAGTGCATGTAGCATATGAAGTTCTAGACTTTGCCAAGATCTCCACCAAGCATCTTTCCTGCATATATCAATTGGAGTGCAAATGATCTTTTGGCTATAAGCTTTGATAATAGTCAGGCAATCCCTCAGATGTTTAGGCTATAAGCTTTGATCATAGTATGGCAATCCCCCTCCGATAAAGAGGGAATCATTGTCCATCTGCACAGCAAATAAATATCAAGAATTAGTGGACAAAATTCAGCTTTGACCACATGCAAATCGGCAGCTTCAAGTCATAAACCTCAGGTCACTTTTGGTAACAGGTAAGGAATCTGCAGATTTGAGGATTTCTCGCTGCCTCGGGAACAGGGCTTTCCTCACCGGATTTTTGTAGCTGATGATTTCTCAAGTCACATTTGGCAACAAGTAACGAATCTGCAGATTTGAGGATTTTATACCCTCCCCTCAATGGGTGGGTTATCTCGGACCTGAGAATCCTAAAATATGAGGATCTCAAGCAGTCAAAATCCTCAGGGACTTACAATTTCCAAACATAGGTTTTCCACAACGGTGGAAAGCGAAAAAAATTTCCTCAAAGATTTGTTTGCCAAAAGTGACCCCAATGAACAAGACATCTTTTGTCAGACGTGTGTTTCATCACCATGATCACTATTTGTAATGGAGGACATTCACAGCTCAGTGAGTTCAGCATATGTTGTGAGGCATATACTCACCCAAATAACAGCAAATTCCACAAGGTTAACATCAGTTAATAAAATCTTTTGTGCTAAATCTACATTTATTGGTGCGTTTAGTGCATTTTAGTAACTGATTTGAGAAAGATTGAAAAAAATATGTCATCGTACAAATAAAGGCATCAGGAAAATCGGATCTTAGATACCTTGTTAAGATTGATGTAAAATGGATGTGAACAATGACTACCACTTGTAGAGATGATGAGATCAGAGCTCCAAAAGCTGCAAAAAGATCGGCCACTTGCAATTCACATTGGCATTGCCTTGGAAAGCATTAGTCTGTACATAGGTGCCCCACGATCAATGACATGTTGCTCCCAATCTGACCTTACACCAAATGGGTTCTCCTCTAGCCATCCCCTCCCATCAACATCATTTCTGTCATCCATGACAAGAAGCTTTCCCTTGCCATACATTATAAATAGTTCTTTCATCCTAAGTGCGACTGATTCTATGTCTGACTGAAGAAAGATCTGCAAGATCAAGCATCCATTTACGTAAAATATCAACTGTATAAAAAAACTGTCATTCATGAAGTGTAAGGAACAAAAAAGAACTCATGTGAGAAGCAAAAGTGTCGCCCATTCAGAGCAGTGTAACTACTTTGTGTCCAAGTAAAATGTGCCATATTAGAAGGCACAAGTTCCCTTCTCTCCTGATTATCACAGTGCAAGATGTAAAAATAAGTAAATAACAAAAGATATAAACTAGGCTAAATGATTATGCTGCCTGAAATGGAAAATCATCAGCTTCCTCTACGTTAGTGGCGGCCACACGGCCCATATACATTTGCATATGCACTTCCCACGCTTGAGCTCCTTAATTTGCCCTTATTGCAAATGAGATGAAAGGGTCCAACCTATATTTGCCTAGGTGTGGTTTGTGTCTAGGTCACCGGATTGCAAATAGTTTTGCCTGGCTGGAGACCTAGGCACAAACCACACCTCTTCAGACAGTCAATCCTGAATCAAGGGAGACTCGCCTTGGGTTAGCAGCGGCTGGTAAAGTTTCTACAGTGGATTCCCTAGGAGGAGGGGCTTCTCTTCGATGGCATTGTTTGATGTTTGTGTTTTATGTGGAAAAGAAATGAGTCGATTTCTCATTTGTTTCGTCATTGTGAATTCTCATTTAGTATATGGAGCTTCTTTTTGGAAGGGTGCAAAGTTTCTTGGTGCATGCCTCTGTCTTTGAATGAAGTGTTTTCTTCTTGGAGGATGGTCTTCTTTTCGGGTTGTGGGAAGATTATTTGGAAAATTGTTTCCTATTGCTATTATTCGGTCCATTTGGAAAGAAAGAAATGTCGGATTTTCAGTAATGTATCAGCCTCTTATTGTGATGTTTTAAATTTGGTGAAGGTGAGAATTGGTCGATGGACGATGCTTAAAAAAGAGTTTTAAGAATTTCAATTTTGATTCCATTCTTAGCAATTGGGAGGCTTGTATGATTGGTGGCTCCTTAAAGGTGAGAAATAATGAGCAGTGGTCTCCTCCACCAGTGGGTACCTTAAAGTTTAATGTGGATGGAGCTGCTAAAGGGAAGCCAGGCCCTTCTTCGCAATCATGACGGTCTTACTTTGCTTTCTTTTTCCTCTTACATTGGAGTTAAAGAGTCGAATGAAGCTGGGATTTTAGCCATCCTTGGAGCTCAAAGGTTGTATAAAGTTTCGTTTCATCATCCCCTGATCGTGGAAAGTGAGTCTCTTAATGCTATCTCTTGGGTCACAAATTCAGCCAAGAATCCGTGGAGGTTTTATTTTTATCTCAATGAAATCAAGTTATTATCTTCGGAGTTGGAGGTGGAGTTTAGGCACATTCTTCACTCAGCGAATTAAGAGGCGGATGTGTTGGCTAAGAGAGGGGCTATGCAGTAGTTTATTTCTTGTTTGCTCTATCTCCTTGTATTATGTTGGTTTTCTTTGTTTTGGGTGGGGAGTATCCACCCACCCCAAACCAACACCCCCCCTCCCCTCGTCTGTAGTTTTCCTTTTGTGATCCCTGTTTGTTTCCTTTCCTTTCTTAATATATTTCATGTTACTATTAAAGAAAATCAAGGGAGGCTTCCTTTGGATTATCTGAACTGTATCTTCTCAACCAAGCCAAACCAAGCCTCTGTTTTCTCAATTCAGGACATAGGCTGTAACCGATGTCATGCTTCACATTTTAGTGTGACACCACCATGTAATGAAGATCACCGCACCCAGTGGTGCATTCAGACCATTTCCTAGTTGTGGGCCTATAGTGGAGATTTATTTGATCACCATATCACCATTTGTGTCCCATTAATTTGTATGTTATGATTTCTTGATGTTTTATGGTATGAAAAATGTCAAATTGTATCGAAAAATGTTGCTTGATGGGACCAATGTTGATATATGAAAATGTATCATACATGAGTAGCCAAGCCACACATAAAACTAGCGGCCAATTAATTTTGGTAATCTTTGTATAAATACAGTGAAGATATTATTTTATGTCAATACAAAAGGAACAATTGCGGATTTATTATATAGCCTCTTGAGGATGAATGATTGAAGTCGGACAAATGTGTCAGTTTGAAGCAGCTAGAGAAAAGGGAATGTGCTTGGCACATTATGGTACTGATTCAACAAAGTTAAAGTATGGTGGGTGTTTCAAAACAGCTATAGGAGTTTTAAGTAAAACTGAAAATGTAATGTGAAGATGTTCACTTTTCTTAGCAAGTCCGCATTGGAATTTTACCCACCGTTCTCCATTTTCATGCCATGAGGAACATTGCTGATCGAATGTGATATTAACTAGTACATAAGAGTGAAAACTTGCACAAACGCCTTGTCATTGTAATTCAAGTACATCTTGAATGATAACTAGAAGTAATAAATATGCAACACGAGACTTGAGCTAGGCGTTAGAAGATAAAACCTTAAGGGCCCGTTTGGCACTCTACTAGATTAGTAAAATCAAGTAAATCCTCCATTTTTCCAGAGAAGGGGTCACATCAATAGCACTTTAATTCAAAATTCCCTCCATCTTTTAAAAAAAAAAGTCAAAAAGCAAGCTCCTTTCTCCACTAAAAGACAAAAAAATTCCACTTTTCTATACAAAAAGTCAAAAAAAATTCATACCAAACAACTAAAAATAAAATACCAGCATAACCCTATTATATTTTATTCTCTCTTGATTTGCATGTAAAATTACCAAACGGGCCCTAAAGGTCTATAGTATGCTATAAGCAAAAGTGTTACATAATTTTGAGTCACAATTCAATATATATATATATAAGGAAATACCTTTCCATCAATAGCAAGGAGATCCACGATTGCTTCAACAAGTCCCCTCTGTAACATTCTCCATCTGTGCTCTTCCTTGTTGAAATCAGGGTCGGGGCACTGAAATGGATAAATAAAGCTTAATTCAGTTGAAACTATGGTCTGATCCCTTTCTTTTCTTCATTTATTTGGCCACTGGTCTTTGTTTTGAGATAAATTTTGGGGCTGGTTGCCCACTTTGCTTTGAATTCCTAGAAACTCATTTATTTTTTTGGTAACCCAGCCAAGGGGGCTGGGACCCAAGGGAGAGCCCGCACACACACAAGAAGACAACTTGCACAAGCGGGAAGAATGCCCACACAAGTGGCAAGAGGTGGCGTACCCAGGGTTTGAACCTTGGGCAGCCAGGTGAGAACTGCCGCCACTTACCAGTGAGGTATGTGGCTGTTTTCTCCTAGAAACTCATATTAAAGGGGGTTTTATCTAAGGAGTACTAAATAGGTGAGGAGGTTCGGATATTCCATACTCCAATACTATGGGAATACTCTATGGTGGGGTCCAAACAAAATCCACATGTATGGGATCTACAGTTCAAGAAATTGAATCCCAAGGGCACGTTTTTTTAGGATATCTGAGAATTCCTGTTTGCAGGATTATCAGAGTTACCCAAAAATGATGTCCCCCAACTGGATTCACAAATGGTCAAGGGTCCTGAGCATTTTGGAAGCTGGGTATTTGGAGAATTCTGTAAGCCAAAAATTCCCTAAATGTCCGGAGAGTTTGCAAGCCAAACAGGAAATTCCAAACACCAGGGGGACAACTGCTAACTGGCTGGCAGAAATTACCAACTTGCAAAAAAACAGGCCCCAACAAGGCTTGTGAAATTTAAATATAGTAGTTTCTTTAATTGTTTTTTACTTCTTGTGCTCCTCTAAAAATAATTGCTGCCATTTTTGGTATCACATATTAAGGTGACGAAAAGAGTAGTTGTCAAAACTGAGATCTCCTTTTACAGGATTATCATTAGTAATTAACCATTAGGCAAGTGCATTCAACGACACCACCTTCCCTTTGATTCCCCAATCTCATGTCAGTAGCTGAGATTCAAAACAAAATTCCAGTTTTCATGCATAATAGCAGCATTTAAAACTCGGGAATTTCATATAAATATATATTTTTTGACAGGTAGAAACTGTAAACTATTTTATAGATGATAGAGAAGGACACTGCACAAACATAATATGCAAAAGCAAAGGACTTTCAAGTATCAGGGGATACAGAAAAGTGGAAGAGACTTTTGCTGGACCTCCAATAATCACATGAGGCAAGATTTGTGGTAGCTTTCCCCTTGCTCATTGATATAAATTGAAAGCAGATGGTAGGCTCCACAGGGAAGCTAGGGCAGTGTGACCAGAAACGACCTAGGTGCCATAGTATTATCTTTCATTGGACCAGCTAGCATTGGTGATTTGAATAAAGAGATAAGAGAAGCCTTGGTGATAGAGGAGGGTCTCCACTACTTGTGATCAGACTTTCATGGTCCAGCCCTAGCCGAGGGTGACTCAAAAAATTCAATTGCTTGGGCTAGTGGAGCAACTCCAAGGCTCTGGAGTCTCTTCTACATTCTCAAGGATGCTAAATCACTTTCGAAGGACACCAACACCACCTATTCCAACATTCCAAGAGAGTCAAATGGCCAAGCGGACTGCTGAGCTATAAAGTAGGGGTTGTTATTATCCATGGCTTAATTCCTTAGTTCGTGTAGCTCTTTTGTTCTTTTCACTTCGCCCCATCATCTTCTAGATGGGGGCCTTTTGATTGAAGAGAGTGTGCATGTGTGCGTGTACGGACCTATTGTTGAGAAGAAGATCCAACAGCCCTACATGAACCACCTAGGCACATAAAAGAACTTTTCTAAGTCCTCAAAAAATCACCATTCTTCTTCATTTATCTCATCTATTTTCTCACAACTTTAAGCACAAAAAAGTTGTATATTGAGATTGATTTTCATTATCTATATAGGTCATTGCTCAAAATAGGTCACATTTCTAAAATAACCATTCAAGTAAAACCAGCTGTGCAACAAAAAGATGGAAAAGTAATTGTAAATGTGATTTAATACCTGTATAGAAACAAGAACCAACTCGCCGGGATAGCTGGAAATTATGGTCCGAAATGTAGAGGTTGCATTTGTCGAGAGGAAGTAGCTGATACATATATAGTAAAAAGATATTTAACCAAGTCTGGTAAAAATACTATTACAGAAGAAAAAACTAGCAAACGTAAGTTCTACAAGCTGGCGTTAAGCATGCAAAAAGAAACCTAAATAGAAAATGATTGGATGGCGGAAATAGTTGATGCCATGGTCTGAGAATAAAAAATGTACTTCTTGTAAGAAAAGGAAACCATATATATTGGACAAACAATCATATAGTACAATGATGCGTCAAGTCACCTCCAAACCACCTCTTTCCTTTTATAATCCTCCCCAAACTTGATAACCTGCCTCCCACAAGTTCCTAAGACTATAAAGTCCTCCCAACCAAGCCTATGAATACCCCTCACCCTCCTTCCCTATGTTCAACAACAGATATTCCGGTTTTCAACACGATAGCCCAGGAGCAAGATTTTGAGGACAGATATTCTTTCTTTTTTATGTCAAGTGTCTGAGGATGGAAACCTGATTGAGTTCATTCTGGACAAGAAATTTGAATCATCTATCCCATCTTGGATATATTAAATTCCTGATAAATTTTTGAATTACCTGGTAGCATGCATCAAGTAGTAGAAAATTAGAATCCTCAATATCGGATCAAGATATCTCTTAGGTTTTCCATGCATAATAAGTTTGGTTTCAAATCAGATAGTTCCTGAACCAATTTTTATTTTAGTTTTTGCATCCAGCAGAGTACAGACACATCAACATACCCATCCTCAATACATATTCCAGTTTGTGAAAAGGGGATAAAACTGTGTCTAACTTACAGTGCAAATGACAGCGAGCACAGAACATACTCAATAGTCAATACATATTCTAGTTTGTGAAAAGGGGATAAAATTGTAACGAACTTACAGTGCAAATGACAGCATCTACGCTCAATCACATCCAGATCATCATATTAGGTCTGCATACTATCTGATGCAAGGCTTGTGGACCAATGCAGCCAGGCCTGTGGCCCACATGCAGGATCCAAAGAGGTCTAGGATTTTTTTTCTTTATTTATTTCTTAAATGAGTTTTCATCAGAATTAGTTTCCTAGTTCTATTAGGAGTCTTTGATTTTGGGGTTTGTTTCCTCTATATATGAGCATCATGGAACATTAGAATCAATTCTTGGATATTAATAAATTTTCATTTGTGGATTGAGTTTTCCCTTGAGGTTCCTTCCTCTTTGTGGGAGTCTTTTGGAGACATCTTATCCACGGTTTGGCACTATACAAAGCTTCAATGCAAACCCTTTTAGGGTTCCTTCAGGGATTGAGTTTTCCATTTGAGGTTTGTTCCTTTTTCTGAGTCTCTTGGAGACATCTTTTCCATGCTTCAGCACTTTGCAAAGCTTTGATCCAAACCCCTTTATGGTTTGTAACACCATCTACATGTAATCTTCCAAATTTGTGCTTTCTGCCAGCCATATTTCATGTACGTGTGGCGAGGGTGGTGGTAGGGTGTGAGTGGGTGTGTTGGAGAGAGGGAATGATAATTACATACTTCCTTTCTCAAGATAAGGGGTCTTGTTTGCACCTAACTGCTAGGCATAAACACCTATTTTCAGATAGGGGTAACTATCTGTTCAAAACAGTTCAGTGCAAAACCCTTTTTTTAATGGATTCAGTCTAAACCCTTGTTCTCAGAATGAAATACAAAGCCAAAATTAAGATTTTTATTTCTTACCATTTTTCTGGCTCAGATAAGATTCAAATATGTGCATTTATATAACAGTAACTAAAACTAAAACTAAAACAAACTACCAAAAGAATCACATAGAATCAAATTTTGTAAAATATTTCCTTATGAGATACAAAGCAATATTAATCTTCATCCAGGAAAGGACTCACCCATTCGTTAAGCCAGATTGATTGACAGAATCTAGGCAACGCCTTACGAGCTGCACAAGTTGGAATCTTTTAAATGTATATAATCACTTACTAGATACTAATGGTTTAATATAAAGGGAAACACACCTTGCTATTAATCTCCAAACCAAGAAAATTCGAACTTTTCCATCTTGACGCCATTCTCAAAAGGAACAGACCATTCCCTGCATCAACTTATAAATCAACTAGGAGATGATGGAACATCTAGGAAATGTAGTGGAACTAAAACAAACTTATTAACATCATCATCATCAAAGCCTTGTCCGAACTAAAACAAACATATATTCAGAATAAAAAGGTACTAAAAACAAGAACTCTTTCCTCTCTTACCTGGATAGTCCATTTTCTGAAGAATTGTCATGTCCATTACTTGTACCCATTTTGAACATTTAGATATGACTCTTCTGATGAGAGAAACCAAAATTTAAGGGGTAACATAGTATATATCTATATAAATTAGCTTGAGGGAAGTGTAGAAAATGCAGCATTTAATGTATTCATACGTGGAGAAGGGTAATTATGTAAATTAGCTCAAAGTATTTCATTGTTGACAAGTTATGCTGCCATGTGATAGATCAATTACAACTCCATTGTCTTATTCTTCCTTTCCATCACTCTTGTTCTTTCTTATCTGTATATCTCTCCTTATTCTTCATGTCAAACCCTAGAAATAAAAGTTTCATTGCAATCAAGATATATTCAAGGTTTCATTCTCTCTCTCTCTCTCAAAAAAAAAAAAAAAAAAAAAAAAACCTCAAACCTCAAGTTTGCACAAGGACGAAAGAAGCACGGACACTTCTCCGGGGCTAGAGTATCGGTGTCCGACACGTGTCGGATCCGGACACGCTCCGACACGTGTCGGACACACAAAAAAGAGTGTCCAGTTTATTTTTTAATTTTTTATATTTCGGACATGCTGGGGACACGTTCGGACACATGTCGGACACGCTGGGCCTCTTTTTAATTGAAAAAAGAAAAAGAATAAAAGGGCCATCCTTAAAAAAAGAAAAGCAAAGGGGGCTATTTGTAAAAAGAAATTGATGCTACTCCCTTTGTCTTTGTATGAATTTTATGGAACTATGGATATTTCATGTTTAATGATTATTAATTATGTTTCAATTTTGTATTGCTATTTGATAATTTGATTTGTTTGTTAGTTGGTACAGTGGTACTTGATTTTTTATTTATTTGATTGCTAAATTGATTACAAAGTTAAAATGATAGTATCTTTTAGTATATTATTAGATTTTTTATTATTATTATTATTAACGTGTCCCCGACGTGTCTGTGTCCTACTTTTTTTAGAAATGCCGTGTCGGCGTGTCCTTGTCGTGTCGTGTCCGTGTCCGTGCTTCTTAGGACGAAACAGACGGGACTTAATTATCAATTTGTTGAAGGCTTTGAGCAAGGTTGTTTGGCTGTAGTTAAAATAAATCCTGATATGTATGACAACCAATTTGCTTGTATTTTGAACTGGTTTTTTTTTTTAATATTAAATAGGAAAACTGTTGATTCGTTGAGAACTTCAAACAAATGAGTTTGGTGGGCTATATAGTCAAAATAAATCATGATATGTTTGACATCAAGTTGCTTATAACTGGATCAAGAAGGAAATCAGAGACAGACAAATTCCAGATGATTAATGATTCAAGCTGCTACAGAATTCATCATGTTTTTCTTATTAATTTTTGAGGTACCATCATACACCCCCATGGAACACCATGCATAAATTTTTCTTCCAGTTTAATGAAAAATGAAAATCTACTTTCAAAAGCAATACAAAAATAGTGCAACACCCATTTTAAACAAGAATGAAAATGGATGAACAATACCACTTCCAATATCAACAATTAAAGGCCAAGAAGGATCAGCAAAAATAGCATTCCAGTCAAGCTCAAAAGGATATGCCTGTAGGACAGAATCGCCACAAGTTATGATTAGACATTGAATAGAAGCAAATTCAAAACAAACATTGTAACTAACACAATATAAGCAGATAGAACAGTTTTGGCAGCATCAGCCAATTGTATGTTTTGCTAGTGTACAGAAATATTAATCATAAAACTCCAAACACTTGACAACAATTATCATATATCATATAGTCAGTTTCAGGGCCACCTCTAAGCATGGAAAGACCTAATCTGTAAGGCCCACCCTCTGGTCAATCTAAAGATTTTAAATGCTCGTGCTTAATATCCCCCATGAATTAGCATTCATCAAATTTCAACATCATCTGAGTTTTACAGGCTGTCATGATCATGCAAATTTGGCATCCTTCTAGCTTTATCTGATGGCAAGGATGTGAAAAACTTCATGGCCCTCAAAAGTGTACCTCCAGTGCTCTGATGGTTACCATACTTTGCACCTAAGGAGGTCATGGGGAGACCTAAACCTCTTAGTTCCACTTGGTTGTGATGCTTCAAGGTGGGCCCCACATGCCAAGCTATGCCATGCTTAGGGACTGCCTGGCCATTCCCGAAAATGACTATTATATAACTAAAGAACAAATTCAATAGACTAAAAAGTTTTAAAATACAAGTGCACATAACAAAGGCAGAATGGTAAATTGGTAATTTGATAAGGTATAGAAAGAAACTATAAAATTCAATAACATGCATTTCACCGACTTCCGAAAAAGTTGATTAATTTGTGCATAAAGTTACATTACTTTCCACTTGTGGCAGACCATAAGCATTTTAGTTGAATAAGTTCAAGGAAGACAGAAGAACAGAAGCTCGACAAGAAACAAACCCATTTGTATATTTCAAGATTTTCCTCTATTGTTTTTGTGAAAGGTAAGTTAACTCAAAACATCAACCTTGTGGCTACAACAATAAGCACCTTCCAGCAATATATTGTGCCATGTCTAAAAATCTTCTTTTTCATTCTTGAAATTCTAAATGAATTATCATTATCAGTAGCAAAGCCTTGTCCCAACCCATTTTGCTTCGTCATTCTAGTCTATCCCGGGCCAATCCACATATAAGTTGCACTTCTCCAAATCCATCCCTGCTACTTCTATCCATGTCCTCATTAGTGTAACCCTTCTCCTTGATAAGCTATTAACCTGAAAAGAAATTTTTTCCTCAGCCTATTGTTGGCTTGCGTTGGACATGTCCAAACCATCTCAAACAAGTCTCTTTTAATTTATCACCTATTGATGCTACCCCAAAATGCTCCTGAATGCGCTCATTTATATATTTATCTTTCCTGGTTTTACCGCACATCCATCTTAATATTTTCACCTCTACTATAATCATTTTTTACATATGTTGTTTTCTAATCCGCCAACATTTGGCTCTATCGGTCATAGATGGTCTAATCGTTGTTTTGTAAATTTTCCCCTCAATCGTTGCTTTGTAAAATTTTCACTCAATCTCCTCATCCTTACTAATTATAGAGCTCAGGTATCAGAAGTGTTAAAGATTCTGGGTCCATCAGGCCAAAGGCTCACTTGTAAACTAAAGCCCATTTCCCGTAGTCAAATTCTAACAGATTATGTATGCTATTTTAGGATAGGGCTGACTGTAATATGCCTAATTTGTAGCCCAAATCAAGTATGCATAGCATAATATATAGAGATCAATCGATCCTGGGAAGATCATCCCATTCCATTCAACTTGTCTGCATCTTTGCATTCTCTAACAAGGACTCTCTTCGTGGTATAATAAGCTTCAATTCCCACAGGAGTTATATCTCTCTACACGTCCCCACTAAAGTTGCAATTCATATTTATTTGAAAGCCCTTGGATTCTAATGCCTCTTGCCATCTCTAAAGTTTCGCATTCACACCATCTCTCAATTCATCCATCAATATTATATCGGCAAACAACACACACCAAGATACCTCCTCTTAAATATGAGAAGTTAACTAATCCATAATCAATGCAAAGAAATAAGGGCTTAAGGTTGACCCCCAATGCAAATCTATAGCCACCGCTCCATTGGAAACTCACATATCTCTCCAAAGGTAATTCTCACACTCATTATCACTCCCTCATACATTTCCTGATGTCAATATAACCTCTTTGGACATGGACAACTGCACACGTAGTGTGCTTCCGGATTGTCCCCAAAGGCTAGAAACCCATCCCCCCCTTCTTAATTTCACCAGTCTCGCCCTAAGGATGACACTGATCCAAACAAACAACAACCAGCGTACAGCGCAGGAAAAAACCGTTCCTTGGGACAGGTCTTTAATCTAAAACCCACCAAATCAAAACTTTAGGTGCTCTAGCTTTCTTTTTATGAAGACCATATGAAGACTTTTCCTCTTCTCTCGGTATTTTTCTATTAATTGTCCAAGTGAGAAGATAACTTCCATAGTTGAACCCTAAGGTATGAGACCAAATTTATTTTCAGAAACCTTGATAAAGGAATTGTATTAATGAGAAAGTAAGCAATATATTATGATAAAGAACTGGTCTTTCCACTTTCCACAAACAATGTACAAAGAAATATTTCCATTGAAAATATATGTTTTGTAGGAACTTGAACATTAAAGAAATATTTCAAGAAAACAAATGAAATGAATGTTCTGCAAGGAAATGTAAAACTTTTAACGACAACAATTACCATTGAAGGTCAAAAGTAAAAAATCATTAAACAACATAATCATCATCTTGAATCTGACAACTCGCGATGTATGATAGAGTAGACTTCTAGTAGATAGTTAATCCACGACCACACCTGCATGGCTGGTGTTGCCTGCCTAGGTCAAGTCAGGCCCAGTGTAAGATTTTCCTAATGACGTAGAAGCTTTCATAATTTTATGATACCAAAGAAATGAAGTAAGGATGTCAAGGAGAGAACTTTTGGAAAGATAAGAATATCTTCTTTATGTGCATACTCTATCTAAAGCTGCAACACCTGGAAGGACTCTTTGTTTGAGAAAATTCCATACAACTGAAGCATTTTCAAGCATATTAAATGACGAAAGAGCATATGTTGCCCCTATAATTGCCTTGCGAGCTGCATTCCCAACAACAGTAACATCACAGCCACCTTGACTTATTTTTCCAAGCACTGTAGCCAACTCAGATGCCCCAGAAATGTCCGGTCGTGATGCACTAAATTCAATTGGCCCGATCCACAGAACTTTCTGCCCAACAAAGAAAAATATTCATGAAGACCATCTTCACAGCTCATATGTCATAAGTGATAACTATATGAATTTCAGAGTTTAGAAAATAATCACCATTCATGGCTACTTAGACGAACAATCTTTTCTGCTGGTTTTATTGTGATGAATAAACTAAAATTTACATACTTCAAAATAACAATTAGCACTTAAGGATATTCCATGATAAAGAGAGATAAGTAGTCAAAATAATGAAACATTTAGTACTGGTATCTAGGAGGCTTTTGGGATTTTATCACGTGTTTTACATGTAATCAAGCCAATTGAAAATATCACTCCAATCATAGTGAAATTTTGGATCAATGTGTTAGGGATTTTGTAATTGCAATTTGATGGATGCATTTTCACTTTAGCATCATTTGATTTACACACACTTGCATTGATTTAAAATATCTTGAAATCTTGATTTTTACATGCATTGGTTTTAGGCTTGAAGAAATCTTGTTTTATGCATGTTTTGTTTCTAAACTTGGATGCATTGGTTTTAGAATCCAAAACTCTTTTGAAAACCTAATTCTTTGTGCATTATATTTGGAAAATCAATTTGAGAAGTTAGGTTTGTGCATTGCATACATTCATCATTTTCAGAATCAGTTTTGTATGCATTCTCATTTGAAAAGAGTTTTATCAAATCAAGCTAGCCTTTGGTTTTAAACTTTTGAATCATTTTAGGCTTTGTGTGTTTCATGTTTTTAAACATCTTAGAATGACTTAAAACATGTTTTCAAGCTTGATTTAATGGCCCAAAAAATTCCCAACCAAAATTACTTTAAAAAATACATTTTTGGGAAATCAGGACCTTTAGCGGCGGAAAAACCACTTTTACCGGCGGTTTCTGTGTCCGCCGCTAAAAGCAGTTTTTCAAACGGTCATTTTTCTGACCGTTGGAACTTTTTCTCTATAAAAAGTGGCTTTTTGGTTTGGAAAAAGTGGGGAAACTCATGAACCTTTGAGACCATTTTGGAGCCATTGAAAGGGGATGAAGTTGGAAAGGCTAGAAGGTCATTAGGAGAGCTAAAGCTTGGATTAATGAGTTAAACCACCAAGTAAGCTCTACCTTTCTTAATCATAGTTTACATGCTTGTTTAAGTTATTGGTAAATGTTTTTGTGCATGATAACTATGATGTGTTGAATCCATTCTTCCCTTATTCTTTGATCTAATTAAGATTGGATTCATCACTTTGATTTCAACCCAAGTTTAGTTTTAAACTTTCTTAATCATGTTTAACCTATATCTTTGATTTCTTTTATTGCATGATTATTTCACTTGGTTGAAACTTCCCTTGTTGTTTTCATTCATTTAATCTTTAGTCAAATTGTTTAGAAAACAACATTGCACATGCATCACTTGATTAGGCTTAAACACTTTCATACAACTTGTGATCTTTAGATTTTCATATCATTCACAAGTGTGTAATTGTTCAAGTGATTTGCATAGAACTTCAATCATATCCTTTTGTGCCTTAAACTTTCGAATTGCATTAAGCATAAATTGATTGAGCTTACTTTTAAACTTGATTGAAGTTTTCACATACACACTTCATAAGCATACATCTTTGCATTTCTTTGAGTGTTTGTGTGAGTTAGTTTTCATTTTCATATCCGCCTATTTAGAGGCAAATTAATTTGAGCTTAAATTGTATCTCTTAGAGTGTTCTTGAAGAGACACCTTCTTAGAGAAAATTCTCTTTTGTAAAGGTTATTGCTTAGCCTTAGAAAAGCACATAGTAAAGGTTATTGCTTAGCCTTGAAAAGCATCTTGTAAAGGTTGTTGTTGAGCCTAGAAAAACAACATTGTATAGGTTATTGCTTAGCCTTTGAAAAAGCATAAATAGTGGAAATCCGGTGGGGTGTTGGATTCACAAGCCGGTAGTGGATGTAGGCACGTTGGCCGAACCACTATAAATATTGTGTTGTGGTGATTGCTTTGTGGTGATTCTTTTATTAGCTTCTGCATATTGTTTGATTAATCATCACATGTGACTAGTTTATGTTAAGAAGTTAAATTTGATTTAAATTGGTCATAGTTGTAGCAAACCCTATTCACCCCAAGGACTTTCACAATGCAGTATCTTCCCAATGGACAATCTCAACTCTCCTTGAGCACTATGCACACTTTACTTGTGAGGCCCACCTAGATGCATGACATTTATGAGGGACAATTGGGGTGGGCCAAATTTGGCCCCTTTACCATTCAAGAATTTTTTGGGGCCCCATTAAATCATTCTAATCCTAGATTCAATGCCCTCAAATTTATTGGTAATAGTACGTTCAACCCAATAGTAGGTATTGCTGGTCAGATCAGTGCCAATCTATGATGCCTAGATACAGTACAGGTACAAATACACCAATCTATTGTACATATTCACCATATGTTGGAACTATTTGGATTCCTTCTCTACATCTCTTTGGATTTCGTAATCAGTTTTCAGTACAAATCTCTAAATATATTTGTTTGTTTCTGAATCTAACAACTTGTCTCTGGACTCTCTCTCTCATGTTTTCAGACCAATTCGGCCATGGATCATCGATCACATTGCTTCTGCATTTGAAGTTACAGTTTCTGTCTTTGCATTGGGTTTCTAAATCCAAGTTTCTATTTGTTAGATCTAATCATGGCTTTCGATTTGGATCATCTCTTTTACTGGATATGTTTTGGATTTGATAATAATCTATATTTGGATCAGACCTTCAAATTTGATCGTTTGGTTTTTTTTTTTTTTATCATTATATTCATATATGATTGCCCATTTTTATTATTAGATCTCTGAATCTAGTCCTTTGCCTTAGAAATTATCTGCCTCTCTGTTTGGACTCCATTGATCTGTCCCAATCGTCATATTGGTGATATTTATCATCTGATTTCTTCTGTCTTTTCAATTTTCTTCATTTGCACAAGTGAACATCGGAGTCAGTTCGTCTTCACTGTCAATCTGCAACATTCTCAAGATCACCAATCTACAGCTAAATTTACTGTGCCAAGCTTTCCATTTGCTCATCATGCCACACATCAGCAGCCATCAGATTCATCAATTTATGAGCTCATCTGTTTGTTGTAATGCAAACTTAAGATTCAAATCATCGCGAGTTTGAGAAGGGTTGTCAGGATAAACCAAGTTAGACTAGGTGTGAGCTATTAAGTTCTCTAAAATACATCTTATCAGAATCCTGCTAAGTTTGGTAAGCTTGTAGAGAAGTCTATAAGTTGTAATACTCTTGAAAGATCAGTTATGTGGTAATTTGATTTCAATCAACACCATAAACGCTCTAAGGTATGTCCAATACCAGAAGAAGATTGTTCCAAAATCCACAAACACTGCAATAGTAGTAAGAGAAAATCAAATGATAACTCAACATATAATGGGAAAACTTTCTCCTGCGGATAGTTTTCATGCTCACCTCATATCCAGACCTATGATGCACAGATACGGCATGGATACGGCAAGGACACGTCGTAGACATGGCAGGGACACAGATTTTGCACATAAAATGTGAAGTATCGGATACGATATGTTGCCCATTTTGAAGTATCCGTGCATCATAGATCCAGACTATCATAGAGGCAGGACCCACCCATGAAATTCACCCACAACGGATGCAGATATGCAGTTCACGTGAGAACCGGGCACAGGAGAATATTTTCCCATATAATGAGCCAATCCAGGTAATGGTTATACATCCCTCTCAATGAGGATGGAGAAACATCAACTTCACTATGGAAGTTCATAACACAAGAAAAATGATGTAGAACTTTTATGACATATTTATATGACTTCCCACCCAAAAAATAATCTGCAAATAAATCTCAACCATCTAAACAATAATATAAAAAACTATCAGAATCAATTTGCCAGAATTTTACTGCTTGGGCTCATTAGAAAGGTAATTGAATACCGTATCTAACATATCCAATTTTGTGTCGGTCAGGCGACTTTTGACACATGAAAAATGATCATTTATTAAAAAAATGAAAACAACACAAATGGAGTTTCCATCCATGTGAACATGGATTGGCCATGGCTACCTAAGATGTTCACCGTTGGAGCGAATGCACTGTCAAATCTTTGGGGGCCTTTAACTGATAGACATCATGAACCAACAGGTACTATTTTCTGGCCAAATCCCACACTCCATCTTGATTAGTTGTGATCCCAAGTGGACCATGCAGAGAAAGGCAGCAAGTACAACATCAAACATCTAAAAATATAAATCAATTATATCATAGACTCCAAAGCATTTCATATGGTGCCTTTAGTATCATTTATCAGACAAATTTTACCTCACCTTGGACTTTGAGAGCAAAGTGAAAATTTCATTCAGTGAGCGTGGACCAAGACCAACAGGTGTCCAACCTAAAGAAAATTAAAGTTTTAGAGAAAAGGACATCTAAAAGGTTATTTTGGTAATGCAACTATGAAGATAAGACACAAGAAATTACAAACATTGCAGATCAAAGTGCTCAAAAATTATAGCTCATAATATTTCTAAACCAGTAAAAAAAGGAAAGAAAATTAGCAAGGAATAGTATTCATGGTACACATTCTTACCAAGGTGCATGGTTGCATCAAAACAACACCCACCACACAAGCCAGTGAATGAAATTGGCTCAAATATCAATCAAACAGGAGTATTTAGGGATGTAAATGGGTCCCCGATTCTCCAATTACTCAGAGGTTCCTACACATCAAGAACTGGGTTTGGATCTTATTTAGCCCCCGATAAAAGTAAACGGGTTCGGGTCCTTTTTTGGACCCTTGGTTCCAACCCGTGGACCAGGCATATTACCTCACTTTTTGAAAATCCCTCCTTAAAACAAGGTTTTTTTTTTATTCCTACATCATTCTCTACCAAGACCCGGACCCGTCCCATAAACGGAACCGGTTCCAGTTCCATATTCTCAATAACAGTTCCAGTTTCGGGTCCACCACGGACCCGGACCGGAACCGACCCGTTTACATCCCAAGGAGTATTATCACTATTTGGTTGCAGTGATCTTCTATATTTATATATATATATATATATTAAAAAGGTGAAGATTGACTCCTATCAAAGGGTAGATATCTCACTCCAATCTAGGTGCCATCTGGGGCCAATTGTAGATCTTAGGATGGGTGGTTTGGTCGAATGGCCCAAATTTGATAAAAGCAGGTCTCACAAATATCGAAATCTACTTTTGTACCATGACACCTTGGTGATGAATGCTGACTGCTTTGAGGAAAAGCAAATAAAAAGGTGTTGATCATGTGATTGGCATAATTGTTTCAAATCACAGGTTAGTTCTGTGGTACAAAGCCTTCATTTGTGGCCTCCTAGTGAAGCAGCGCAGGGAAAAGGAGGGTAGCCAACGGGCTATTCCTCAAGCCAAACGGCTTAGGTTAGGGTAGGATGTCCTGGCCTCACACCAAAGACAGACAGAATCACACGTTGAGAGTACTCAATATTTCATTCAAATTTCTGTGTATCCCAAGAGAAGGGATTACATCCTATATATAATAGTCTCAGCATAATTTTAGTAATCAATTTCTACTAAGAAACTTCTTAATTCTAAGAATCTTGGAAATTAGAAACTACCTAATGAAAGCAATTAAAGAAATCTACTAATTCTAGAACTCTATTAAAATAGGAAACTGTCGATAGAAATCTTTCAATTTCGTTACTTATGGGCTTGGGCTTTGGGCCTTCTGGAATGACTTTCAAACGGGGCCCATTGGTCTGGCCTGCGTCAGCTCTCCCCCTCTTGGAGGGAACTCGACCTCGAGTTCAGTAGGTGGCCTCCTGGGTCGAAAACCAAGCGAACAACTTGTAATTGATCTCGATCTTCTTGCTCTTGACATGACTCCGAATCTTCACTCCATCTTTTGCTCCAAGAAAATTTCAAATAGTGCTCCTTTTGATGGTTTGAGCTTGCTTGAAAGAATGACCGTAGAATCTGTAAAATCAAATTGCAACCGCCAAGTGTCCATTGTTGATCTCCAAAGATAAAGTCAATGTGAGATACTTCAGCTAATGGATCTTCTTCTGAACAATTTGGAATAATGGACTTGCTTTCCGATGATCCAATGGGCTTGTCTGGAAGTAACACTTTGATTAGATCGATCGAATGTTCATTTTCCTTACTAACCATATCCAAGTCTTCAATACTTGCCTCTGATTCTTTTGTTGCTTGCATCTTTTGATCACCACTATTCACAAATAATTTGGGCTCATTGTCTTCGAATTCTTTTAAAGTATCATCCATCGTAAGAATGCTATGTGACGTATCATCTAACTTTGTCATGGCATATTCATTTCTTTGATCTTGCTTCTCAATGTAAGCTTTGACATTCTCCATGACTGGGTCCACCATATGGACTTCAGTGGTTTGCGGAGACTTTTCTTCTTGCATCTTAGGTTTTCGTAAGCGAGACCGTTTAAGCATGCGTTCAACAGGAATTGCTTCGCAATAGGCAGCATGAGTGGTTTCACAGTTATTCATATTTTGCAATATGTTTGGTCTCAAGCCTCTGATAAAGCAATTCAAATCATGGAGCTCATTCTGTTCCAATTCACATACTTGTTGTAGCCTTGAAAATCGATCAGAATATTTGTCAACTATCCAATCTCCTTGTTTTAGATTAAGGAACTGCTCAAAGTAGAACTCATTTGCATAATACCAATCTCCATATTTATGCTCGTACAACATTCTTTGAACTTCATTGGAGCACCAAAGATTTGCATATTGGCTTAAATGGAAGACTATAGAATTTAGTGTGTTGCAAAAATGACTGACCTAGATCTTGTTGACAGAAGTATGCACATGCAGATAGATCATTGATCGGATGTCAGATGGCCAAAATGTCACCTTTTAAGAATCAACGGTTGAGATTGATCAAGCAGAGAATTGTGCTGCAGTGGGCTTGTCTCCCTGTTGGTTAGGTTGTCCTCGTTGTAGGCGGTGCCCACTTTTCTCTGTCTATATATATATATATATATATTTTTTTTTTATTGCCTGATGTTGGGTCAGATTGACCCGAACTTAAGGACGAGACATGGACTTGTTCGTGTCCACACACGTGACACGGGAAGTCTGTCCCCTTGGGACTGTTGCAATCGAATGAAGAAAAGGGACTTGTGCCCTTTTTGCTGCCGCTGGACGTGAAGGAAGGAGAAGAAGGTGATTGGGTCGCGTTTGTGGCCTAGAGTGAGCTGGGGATGACGATGAGGCTGGAGGTGCTGCGACTAGCTGGTGTGGCTGGGGCGTGACAGTGGCTGGAAGGCGATGGCAGTGGAGCTGGAGGGCAGGTGCACGAGTCGTCTGTGCATGAAGGCTAGGAGGCGGCGATGGCGGCGGGGATGACGACGATGGCGGCGACACTGGTGCTCGGCGGCCGGATGTGTATGTAAATTTATTTATTTATTTTTTGTTGCTGGTGGGCTGGGATTGTGTGATGGGTTGGATCTGGTTTTTATGGATTAGGGATGTGCTGGTTTTTATGGATTAGGGATGTGATGGGTTGGGTGGAGTCAGGAAGGGATTGTGTGGAGGGTTGGGATAGGCGTGGGTGGATCGTGGCAGAGGGAGGAGCCTGGGTTTTTTTTAATGGATTGGGAATGATTTGGGGGCTGATGGGAAGGAGTGGGATAGAGGGGTGGTGTTGCTGGGTTGAAAGTGGTGACTGCTGTGATGGGCGGATAGATGGGGTGTGATGATAGAAAATGATGAAGATGAATAGGGGATCACGGGTTACCTCGAATCTGGACGGCGATCCGAGATCGGATCTTCGCTCTGATACCAATTGAAGCAGCGCAGGGAAAAGGAGGGTAGCCAACGGGCTATTCCTCAAGCCAAACGGCTTAGGTTAGGGTAGGATGTCCTGGCCTCACACCAAAGACAGACAGAATCACACGTTGAGAGTACTCAATATTTCATTCAAATTTCTGTGTATCCCAAGAGAAGGGATTACATCCTATATATAATAGTCTCAGCATAATTTTAGTAATCAATTTCTACTAAGAAACTTCTTAATTCTAAGAATCTTGGAAATTAGAAACTACCTAAATGAAAGTAATTAAAGAAATCTACTAATTCTAGAACTCTATTAAAATAGGAAACTGCCGATAGAAATCTTTCAATTTCGTTACTTATGGGCTTGGGCTTTGGGCCTTCTGGAATGACTTTCAAACGGGGCCCATTGGTCTGGCCTTCGTCACCTAGCCTATTTTTCGAGTGTGCCTATAGAGGTGTTGAAGTTCAATTGTGCACACGGGGAAGGAACGAAATGCTGATGGAACAAAGAATCTTTATGAACCTTGGAAGAGCACGAGAAAGGAGATTACATGCTCTTCATCTCAAAGTAAGATTAGGAGATGTAATTTTCTATGTCTTTTCAGCCAAAGATAAGTAATATGCATCATCATTAAAGCCTTATCCCAACTATGTCTGTTTGGCCACTCCAATCTATCATAGCCAAATCCTCAAATAAGTTTCCCCTCTTCATATCTATCCTCACTACTTCCATCCAAGTCCTCTTCGGCCTACCCCTTTTCCCTTGATGGGCCATCAAACTTTATAGAAACATTTGCTCACCGGTGCTGTTGTTGGCGTGCATTGGACCCATCCAAACCATCTTATACAAATCTTTCTTAATTTATCACCTAGCCTACCCCTTTTTCCTTGATGGGCCATCAAACTTTATAGAAACATTTGCTCACCGGTGCTGTTGTTGGCGTGCATTGGACCCATCCAAACCATCTTATACAAATCTTTCTTAATTTATCACCTATTGATGCTAACCCCTAAATGCTCCTGAATGCACTTATTTCTAACTCTATCTTTCCTACTAAACATTCTCATGTGTCCTTAGTGTACCGTGTGCTTTGGTTATGGCTAAAGCCCTCTATACCATGTGACATATAAAATGGCCGGCACACAACTCTAAAGAGGGCAATTGGAAATGTCCATTTCCTTCTATTGTATCTTCTACAGTTCTCCTTACTTTTCAATGATGTGATTCTTGATTGTTTCAAAAATTGAGATGTCAGACTTCAGCAATACTATGTCTTGCTTAATATTCTAAAATGTTGGAAAATTTGGAGCTTCCAGTTGCTTCCTAATCATAACTGCTGAGTTGTTCTTCGCATATTGTCATAATTTGAAAAATGAACTCCATTTTATTAACTCCTAATGAATAAAGAAAAGAAGCAATCAAAACTAGTTTAGGCAAGACTAGAAGTAAACAATAAACAGGAAGACATTGAGAAAATAATGTCAAGTGGTTAATTTTCTAAGGAAGACAGATCACAGGGCTCACCAGTCAAGATCCCACTGGAAGGGAATAGATCACACAATTCTGGAAGGAAGTCATTTATGCACCAAAAATCATTTGGAAATAGAATAGGTATGTTCCTGTTTTGTGCAAGATTGATTATTTTTGAAACATCTCCAACTGCACCATGCTCCACAAAACTCGTAGAAACAGGATATCCCAAGGCATGCATAACTTGAAATGCCATCCTACCAACAAACACTAGCCCATCGCATACAGAAGCCAAGCAGCACAATGCAGTAGACTTGTTTAACAAATTACTGCCTCCAATCTGCATAGATTTGTTAAATAATCATCAAGGCACCTAATAAGATAAAAGACCAGGCAGTAAAAGAATTTTGTCCAAGAAAAATAAATGAAGATCATATGCAAATAAAAAATATGAAATAACAAATAGACTGTTTAATGCTAAGCCTGGATCAGAAGTCAAGCATTGATGAATAATGCTCAGATAATAATGATGGACAGAGATAGGTTAACCAGTCATGTAGTCATGTGGGACTGCATGTGCCCATGTAAGACATGCAAGCATGTACAGAGCATGAATATTTGGCAAGTCATTAATTGCGGCAGTTATTGCGGACCATGACAGATCAAGCTTTCATTTTCAACATATAGCCAACAACAAGACATTGGATAGATAAAGTTAATATGCCAGGGACACAAGAAAATTACATTGAATCAAAATTACCATATTTAGAACAATGTAATGGAAGGCACTACCAATACTAAGAGCATGTCTCATTTTTCACTTTCTTAGTGAAGCCAGACATAGATTCCAGTATCAACCACGAGATCAAGTGCCAACCTCCATCTACAAGAGAGGAGTTCTTACCACCGATACATGGCACTGTTCATATATCCTCTTCATTTTTTTTCTTATCACGATGTTTATGTCATTCCTTGCGAGCAGTCACTTTCTGCAAAATTGGGTTTAGGTCTGTCTCCAGTCTAGGCCCTCCCGAACCCTACTTTGTGGGGGACCTGCACTAGGTAATGATGTTTATGTCATTCCAATTGTTCATAAAGGTAGTGGTTTGTTTATCAATTTCCTTGTTCTTCTACATTTGCGTATGGGCATTGACACTTGCAGTAAGGATCTCCGCCCAACACGAGCCCAAAGCACAGTTGGAAGGTGCTCATTGTAGCAACCACAAAATTGAGGGTTCAATTCAAGTTTCCGGTTTTTTATTTAAAAAAAAGCTCTCTTCTCATCTCACCTTTATTCTGTGGCATTATCATCTAGGTCATGCTAATGCACATTGAAAGTTGAAAGTCCAGCAGTTCTAGTGTTATATATCCTTTCCAGGTAACTTGGACCTTAAGAAAGGATATTATAACTGCATTGATAGAGTAATTCCAAACTCAAAGAGGTCAAGTACCAAAACAATGGACACGTCTAGATTTGAGATGCAACCAAGGTAAAGTGGAAGGAAATTGTGGGCAAGTAGATTTCTTCCTTCTAGAATTTATATATTCATTCATATCATGTATGAAGAAGTTCAAAATTCAAATCAAGGAAAAAAAAAAAGGTATCATGTATTCACTAGTTGCATCTTAAATTTGATTCACAGTGCATCATTCTTTAAGGAAAGGAAGGTCAATAAAAAGAGAATTTGGGAGATTAAGGCTGAAAACTATAAAGTTTAGCAGTCCGTATCCTATACCTCACATGATTGACATCAGTTTTGGCTGGTGAAAGCAAATCTTAAACACATAAGGACATGAGTTGTCTGTTTAGATAGACCAAAGGGAGGAGCATGATTGAACAGAAAGGGGTGCATGCACTTGTATACATCAAATACAACCTTCTACTTTAAGTACCACAAATGAAGTGATAGGCAAAGTGAGGGCTTGATCCAAAACATAGACTATGATGTTGAACAGAAAAAAAGAGGAACTTTCTTCTTACAAAGAGTATTACCAAGATACTTCTACTTTTTTTATATTTCCTTTGTGCAGACCTCTGCATAACATGACACTCAACACACAATATAAATGTAAGTGCCCTAATTTCAAAAAAAAAAAAAAAAGGCGATTCCTGCTGAAGTCAAATGCAAATATGAATTGTCCTATGTCATTTAATTCTCTTTTTCCTTTCTTCCCCCTGCATGTTCATCTGTTAGAATCCATTAGGATATGTTTATCATTAAGTAGACAATTTTCTATTACTTCATTGCACCTAAGCCTGTCTCAATTTTCTTGGCTCTATGGAACATGTGCAAAAAATCTTTAAAAATTAAAACTGCAATTTGGTCTTGCATGGGGTCCAATTTTGAGACAAATCAAGGAAATTGTGAATTGAAAACTAAAATGTCAATTTGGTCTCACATGAGGTCCAATTTTGAGACAAGTTTCAAGTTTTGCGATTGGAACATTGGCATATAAAAGGTCCCATGTGGAAAAAAAAAAAGATTTTAGCTTTGGAGCTTATCAAATCCTTCACAACTTTAAGCAAATGACGTGCAGTAAGAAACATAGAAGAAACAGCATACAATAGCTATATACGGTTGTCCATTGCTCCTTGTGATCTCCCTTACTAGAGATAGCTCCTCCTCAAATTGGAAACCAGCGATAGAAGCATAACAAAAGCGAGTAACACCAACAGTAGATGCGAGAACCTTGTGACATTGGGAGAAAGCATCATTAACAAAGATATCAACCCCTGATGATAATTTCTCGGCAAATTTTGAACAATTGGAGAGCTCTTCACTGAAATTCGAAAGGTTCTCAAGAAGAAAAATGTCTACTCTCTTGATTTTTTCAATCTTAGGCTGCCTGAGACGAGAAATTCCATTGACCGGTACAACTTTAAGTTGAAAAACGGATGACAGATAATCTGAAATACAAAGTTGATCCAGCAATGAGAAGAAACTTTTTCACATCCAAAATTTTAGTAAATTTCTTCAAAATGGCAACCCTATCCATTGAATAAAATGCTTCTTATTCTCCTTTTTACTTTCTTTTTTTAATTTTTTGTGTGTGTGAGGTATTTTAGAAGACCTTGTCATCTCTCTCTCATGCCGAAGCTCAAACCTAGGCAGGTTGAGTTTTCAAGAAGAATTCAACCGTCATACCAGGCTGAGCATTGGTTCTCCTTTTTACTTTCTGCTTCGCAGATTTAAGACAGAACTAAAGTCTCAAACAGGAGATGCATATCTTTCATATTATATCATCATCATTATCAACATCAGAGCCTTATATTATTTTATACCATATTGTATTGCATTATGTTTATATTATATATTATATATTTATTTGTATATATAAAAGGAAAGTGATGATCCTGCCATTTTTTACTCTCTTTTTTTTAGACAGAATGCCCTCTCACTCAACTCTTTTTTTATGGCTGCCAACATGACCCAAACCCTCAACATCATGATTGCAGCAATATTGCAATAAGCACCTGCCAACTATGCTACAAGCTCTTGTCCTCAACTTGGTTTCTCATATTCCTTTCACAACTCTTTCTTTTGGTGGGACTAGTACAATGATGGGAAACAATCTTTTTTCCTCTCTCTCTCTCTCAAAATTGTATGATGGGAATCATTATTCACCCAACCAATGTTGAAAATAATGATAAAGCCAATCCAAATGACAGAATCACAGAGGGCCAAGTAATTATAAAAAGAGACAGTAGCACCATGAGTTGTGATTCAAGTGCAGAAAAAGACGCTGTGGGTCCCACTTCTCTTCAGGACCCAATAAATCACCGATGCACATAAATGACAACTGGTGTGAATTTATCACTGAGATGAAATTGGCATTCTACCATTTAGCTTGACTGCTTGAGTCATCTTCACATAGTGATCTCGCATATTGTACTGGGACTGAATCACTTGAACATTGAATGTCATTTCTGAATGATATTTGGACTTGGAAGGAGTTATTTTATGTCAACATTGTTCTGCCTTCATGATACAGATGCTCGCCTGTATCACAACTAATAGAAGTGTTGTACCTCACAAGAACCATTTATAAGAACTTAGATCACACTGTAAAATGAATTGGTTAATCAACACTATGCAAGCCAAATACAGAAATCAAATTATCTTTTAAAGGAGCTGCCAAAATGATAAACAGGCAGCATGAGTGGTTGAACAATGCTGCCATTTTATCTATTTTGGCAGGATGAGTGCCCACTGTAGGATGGTTCTTATCCAGCTTCTTTCCTTGTTGGTCTGTGTAGCTTTTTAGGTGATGTCCGTGTGGGTACTTGATGTCCCTTTTGTGTTTTATCCCTTTGGGGTTGTTTCTCTTTTTGGCGTTAGCTTGTCAGTATAGTACTCTTGTACTGCTTGCTTTTAATGAAAGTAACCATTCAAAAAAATATTTTGTCAGGATGAGTGGTTGAATAATGCTGCCCATATATCCATTTTGGCAGCATGAGTGGTTGAATAATAACAATCAAAATAAATGAGTGGTTATTCAATACAGACCTGCTACATAATCTATTGAGAGAGGCATCGCAACGTTAGAGAGTTGCCAATTGCTGACTAAAAATACTTTAGCACCAGCCTTGTATAAATATTTGATAGTTAAATGCGCTTTATTTTCCATCAGTGTCTTATTGCTCGGTGCATCCCTTAGTAGAAGAGTAGAATCAAATCGAACCATAACAACCTTTCCAGAAAGCTCTTGAATAGGAAAGTTTTTAAGAGTTTGAACGTGCAAAAAGGCATCTGATTCCCCGCCATGAATTTTCACCTAACAGCAAAATCCCAAATCAAGTTAGATGATGCCAAGCTATACAAGGGAAGAATATAGCAAAGTAGAATTCATGGAAGAACAGTTTGATAAAATAGAAGTGGACCCCACAAGAAGTTTGAAAAGTGCAAATGGTATGTCCTGGACCATTAGTTCAAGTCTCCGATGCAGCTCAGGGGTTGCAAATCAATCATAAATCAGGGGTGCCAGGGAATAGGCATACACAAAAACCACATCTTGGGTCATGGCCAGTGCCAATCATAATAAGCGACCACTGGAGCAGTTATACAAGTGATTCTTGGGTGTTTGGACTAATCTTCATGCATGTATTATTGTTAAATCATCTGTGCAACTAACAAATTCTCTGCACTTTTGGCCTGTGTGTCGTGAGGTGCGATCTAAATCAAGAAATGTAGCTTTTTTTGTACCTGATTCTATCAACCTCATCAGCCATTGCTCATCACACATATTTGTCTAATCAGTGCTTTTAGAAGCATTTGGGGCTTGCTCTCAATGCAGGGCTTCCCAAAAACAACCAGGTCTCAAGCTCTGCACCTCAGGTACAGGAATGGCACTCATTTGTAATTTTCATCTCACACTGTATGGTGCATATTTGAAACATACACCCCAAATGAAGCATGCAGTTCAGTCACACTTCACATTGGGATGCATATGCCCTATAAAGTATAAAAACATCTAGTTTTGAGAGGGGGAGAGGGAAATTTCAAGGAAAAAAAAAAGGAGGGGAGTTTGTCATTGTACGAACTTAAATGACTTTTTTTATTATTTAAGATTGTTGTAACTAGGTTTGGCTTAATCCAAAACTTGCGAACTCATTAAAAGGCTTTAAAACAGAAAAAACAAAAAATGCTATTACTTTTATCTTCAATAATACATTGTTTCTTTAGTGCAATTATCTATGAGCACATTCCATGGCGCCAGGCATTGTGCCTTTAAAAATGCCCAGTTCGAGTGGCACCCACTCGATTGTTGCATGAAATCAAGGGAGACAAGGGGTGGAAAGGAATGGACATGGATTGGATATAGGCGAGAATATCAAGCCGGCAAACGATTGTAGACCTTAGTTTTGGGTCCTCACAAGTTAATGACTATGAGTCATGCAAATTCGCCATGATAAAATCCAATGGTGACTATTGCCCAGACCAATGTCAAAGTAGAATCAGTGTCAATTCAAGGGCAGCAAGCATGTGCAAAGGGATTGGATTGATCATGAATAGGCCCCGTATATAAAAACCTAGAAAATGGAGCTCGAAAAAGGGGGCAGTGTAGAGAATTTTCTGTAGTTATTAGAAAAAAAAAGTGCTGGCTTATGAAGCAAGCACCCCCACTCTCTGTGCAAAAGCAATGCCTTGCTGCCTAAACACGCGCGCGCACAGTGTAAAACATTGTACCCAACAAAATATGAGAAACCACCACAACATAAAGTCACTGACCAAATAACAATTATCAATAATAAAGAGAGAGCTAAACAGGTTGGAGTCCAATAGATGTATTCTTCTAGCAAGATCTAATAAAATACCTCACTTCCCACATCTGAGAATTTCCCATCATCAGAATCTATTGTCTTCCAACAGGAGACCTTATGCTGATAATCATAGGAATCAAACATCCCTGATTCAAATAAAAAAAAACACAGGCTAATGATCAGCAAACAGAAAATGAAACATGATAGGCATTTGCTAGAATGACTTTTTGTATGGAAAAGAGAAAAGGGCAACCTCGCAGAGAAATTGGAATGTCGGTCCGAACGCCCTGAGCTGCAATTGCATTTCCATGGAGACAACGCGAGAGAGAAGAAGGGAATGTCCATGAATTGATGGGGTGGGGAAGTTGTTTGTGGAAAGCTGAGATGTGGAGAGGAGTTCCTGCTATGCTACACATTTGTAGTGTAATATGAGCAAGAAAGAACTTCCCTGCTGTTGAGGTTTAGATGATTAAAGAGAGCGTTTGGATGCATCCCATATCAGCATCAGCGTCGATGGAGGAATGTTGGATAGAGTGTCTATTGAGTTTTGAGCGGGTGCGGAGATCAGTGATATGGGCTTTTCCTGGCTTCCAAGGTTTCCACCCAAACAGGCCTTTCAAATAAAAGGATAAAGGGGTCCCATGTGATAAGTTAAAATAGACCTGGTATAAGTTGTGGGTTTGCTGCTCCGAGCTTTATTTTGATTTCAGTCCCAAATTTGGCCAGTGTGTGGTTGCGTGGGTTTAGCCGCAAAAATAAAATTGTCTCATTGGATCAAAGATCTCAATAATACCATTTTATCGAAAAAGTAAAAATAATAACAATAATAATAATAGTAATAATAAGCATGCCGAATTCAAGGGATTCTTGTTTGGAGAATTTACGAATTCCCATACATAGTGAGTTTCCTGGATGCCCCTTGGACTGGAGTATTTATGAATTCCACCAAAATATAAAGAGGGTGAAATTCATGAATTCTCAATGGTTGTTTGGGACCTTTCATGTTATTAAAATTCATAAATCATAGTAAAAAAACATATGACATTTAGAGATTCCATGGGACAAGATGTGACATCATGTCTATAAATTCTCAACACAGTGAATTCCCGCCATAACTTCCCAAAAAAAAGAAAAAAGCCCATAACTAGGCCCAAACCGATAAAACAGGAGCCAATCTTACACTAGCTGCCCAATATAATTACCAGATGTACATCCTATGATGCACAAATACTTAAAAAGTGGATAATGTGTCGTATTTAGAGACATCACTTTCTTATATGAAAATCCATGTCTTTGTTATGTTCACACGTATGGCTGCTGTGTTTTTGTTGTGTATGAGCATCATAGTGTACTTTCCTTGCCAATTTATATATATATATATAGGAAGTTTCAAGTGCATCTATCCCTCACCACAGAGTGAGGGCACTTTTCTTTTTTGCACATGAAGACAAGGAAGTGTACCTCACCATATGTACTTGAAAATTCCCAATTATAGAAGCATCCCTCACCCTATGGGGGTGAGGGATGGATGCACTTTAAACTTCCTATATATATATATATATATATATAAGCAAGGCTCTTCTAAGCTTAAGTTTAGGAAAAACTTTCGTAAGCTCGTGCTTGTAGGGCACACCTTTGGTCCATCCAAATGGACAAAACACATGACTTTCCTAAATTACACATGTTCACCAACTTTCAGTCAGATCTGAATTTACTGAACTATTGGATCGACTATGTATCAATCCAAATGGACCGTTAACCGTTAAACTTTTTGACCAATATGGAGATAATAAAAACCGCATTTGGGGTTGATTTTTTGTAAAGAATAAAATCCCAGTAAGTTATTGAGATCCCCCCCAATCCCCATGTGAGTCTCCAGGTGGGCCCTACTACACACTTGAGCTTACCTTATCTTAAGTTTGAGTTTAGGAGAGCTGCCCATATATATACAGTTAGGGTTTGAGCTATGAGCCCACCCACCAAATAGTAGCCATTCTTTTCTGCTAGGACAACCAATTAATTCTTTAATATTGAGTTAGGCTAAGAAATTTCATCATCATCAACATAATCTCAGTTCTTAATGGATAAACAGAATAAAATCATCAAACGATTTTAATGCATAAAATCATCAAACAATTTTATCTTCATTGTAATCCATATCATTATATGTACCATTAACAACCAGTCAAATTTTTATGTAGTGTCCGTCAAATTCCTACAATAATTTATATTACGGGAGATGCTATTGTAAGAGACACTCTCATATTACTATAAGAGATAATGTGGGGGCCCTCGCATCCATATCCAATGCCAATAACTTAAATGCGAGGGTGCCCCACCTTTATCTCTCATAATAAGGTGATAATGTCTCTAATAAAAGCACCAAACAAATAACAATCACAAACTCGAACTCAATCAAAGTTGCTGATTTCCTGTCATGTGCAAATCAGGTTTAATTTGAGCTTCATAGGGTCAGGTCGGCTGTGGAACCCAATATTTCACCCCCACATAGCCAGCCCATCAGTGAGGGCAACCAGCGGCTCGGTCCGTTCCAATTGGGCTGATCCCAATCTCTAATAGATTCAAGGCCCATTTCGAAGTGGGCTCCACTAATCTCTATTGCACACGCGCACTTCGCACATGACATTCGCCGACTCCATCGGTGCAAAATCAAAGTTTATTTTTTCAGTTTTAGGGCACAAAACTAACATTGTGTTCGTTCTTTCTCTCGGTGACGGGACGGTAAGAGGAGATAAGACGGAATAGAGAAGATCGATTCTTCTAAAGAAAGTAAGTTCGTCTTGGCAACAAAAACCCTAGTTCTGTTCTTTCTCATCTCGTGTTTTTATTTTGATTTTCAGATCACTACATGGACATGTTTCGATTGTTGTGATTTGCATTGTATGCTCCCTTTCATCCGTTCGTATTGATTATCTGTTTGTACTCTCTCTCTATATATGTTTGGATGGATTCCATGGGGTAGTTTTTCTCTCACTAAAATGCGAGAATGGGATATAGATAGCTGTTTGTTTTTGGATTAGTTAGGGATCTTTCTATTTCTGAGCATTGGGTTTAAGTATTGAGTTGTTTTGGGGGATGATTCTTCATTATATTTGATGTGTCAAGGATTGGGTTGTTGTTGGTTTATGTTTATTTATTTATTTTTTTGCTTTGGAGGGTTGATTTGTTGGGTGGTTGCCCCTGGAATATGAAGGGTGCGTGCATATTGGATCTGCAGGATTTCCCCTTGGAAGCTTTTGGAAGCTTGAAAGAGTGTATGGAATCGATGGTTCTACCGAATTTATACTGGATCCCATATTTTTGTTGTTCTGTTAGAAGGTTTGGACTTTGGATTATCCAATTAAAGTTACAGAAGAAAGCGTAGGACATAAATGGTTACACATCCACTAATGCTGTGTGTTGCCTGATGTCTGTTGTTGATGGCTGAATGCGAAGGTTTTGGCCTGGGGTTGCTCTTTTTTCGCGGATTACAGGGGAGCGTGTTGGTTGTTATGGCAGAATGTTATAATTTTGATGTATCTCTTCCTTTAGGGGATGTCTCCTTGCAAAGAAATTGAAATAAAATTTTTTATCATGAATTTGAATTCTGAATCCATGTTTATCCTTTTGGTGCGGAGGGAAAATGAATTATTATAACTTGATGAAATGAGTAGGTCAGTGGTTTAATTATGAGAAAATAACTGTAGAGAGAAGTATATCACCTCATGAATTTCAGATTTATTTTTTTCGGGCATACATCTTAGGTTTTCAGGTTTGGCTGATTTTTCTTCAGCAAAAAGCGTCCAAAAAGATTGGCAAAACAATTTCTTACTACAGTTGAGGAACTGAGCTTTGAAAATCTGTGGTGCATCAATTCTTTTTTTCATTGGAGATTTGCCGGGTTTTAATAAACAGGAATAGTAGACCTTCAAGACTTTTTTCTAATTGGCAGTTCAGTTAGAAGACTACCTGTTTTCCTGTTTCCACCTTTACATCTAGATGGTTGGGTCTTGCATCAACTGGGATAGCCTTAACTGCTCTCAATTGCATATGAATGGTTCATTGAAATGGAGAATGGTTGATGTCCGTGTAGAAGTCCACTTTATCTGATGATTAGGATGGCCTCCACAGAATGAAAGAGCAGTACACTCGGCTACATGTATGGTGGAAGTGGCTCAAAAGGTCTTCCCTATGAGATAATAGAACATGACCTATGATTTTCTTATGCTTGTGATGATGAGGTATCTTTTTCCACTAAGGGTGGGCTGCGGTTGGGTCTAACTTTTTAGGCCATACCACTGACACCAAACTGTTGCAATTTACAATTGAATTTCATTGATAACAATTTGAATGGCATGCTTAATACTTTCCCCAAAAGTCTTTACTGAATTTTGCAGTGCTCCGGTGCATCTTAAGGTTTATGATTTTACTCAAAACTTACCTTTTTTAAAAAGTTTTTGGAACCTTCTAAGACAATATACATCTTCTCTAAGTTACATCAAGAATCATTTAAAGGGTCTGATTTTTCTAGGTTTGAAATGTGCTTTAAAATTGTGAAGCTAAGAACCAAGGAAGATGATGCGTCATAGTAATATAGTGATACCGTGTTGTATATCACATAAGAGGAAGAAGATTTGATAGTATCTGATTTTTATATAGTTTTGAATGATATTATTATTATTATTATTTGGCTTTACAAGGGACTCAAACTCACGCACCCAAGCACATTACACGACCCTAATCAACTAAGCATGGCCCCTATTTCATTTTTATTTGCAATACTTAACAGTTTTTTTACTTATTCATGATTGCAACTATGCTTTTCTTGACAATCCAATTGGATTTTTAAACCATTAATTTTGAGTGACTTGTTAAGAGTAAAGAAATTTAGTCAGGAAATTGAGAACCTGCGTAAAGTGATGTTTAGGTCCTTAATTTGTTTTTTTCCCTATATTACGTTTTATTAGATTTATTATGGTTTTATCTTGTTTTGTTGTTTTGGTGAACCCTTAGCAAATAGGAAATGGATGACAAGTTTTTAACTGAACCTTGTTGTTTTGAGTTATTACCTCTCTCTCTCTCTCTCTCTCTCTCTCTCTCTCTCTGTGTGTGTGTGTGTGTGTAATTCATCTTAATTAGCCATTTAGGTCTAGTAGACTCACGAAGAGTGAGAATATTGCCTTCAACTGATCTTGAGACGGATATTATGAAAGCATGGAGATGCGTAGGTCTGCACTTTTGTATGTGGTTTACTGTTTTGGATTCATGTCTTTCTAGGTTTGGAGATAGTTTTGGGGCATTATAATATCCTAGAGATATTTTGATACCCAACTGGGAAGGATGGTCTGTGGAAGAATGGCTTATATTTGAATTAATGGGTCTGGGTTATTGATACAATGGATTGGAATGGAAGGTGTAGTTTTCTTGTTGGTTGTTTTTATGTTGTGATGGACTTGGGTATACTATTTGCTTTGATTGATGGAGGAACACAAGGTTTGGTGATATACTCATGGAGGTTGTTTTGGGTGCATGGTTGTAATGTGGACAGGAAGAAAACCACGGTGGTGGTGTGTTGTTGCAGGTTGTGGTAGTTGGTGTGATTCAAAGGAACTTTGAAGATGGGTACACGTAGAAGCCGCTCTCCGAGAGATCGCAGGATCCGCACTGCACGCAGCTCTTACCGTGATGCACCTTATAGGAGAGAGTCGCGTCAGGGTTTCAGGTTTTCTGGTTTCCATCTGATTGCACCCTTTCCTGATTGCTTTAAGTGTGTCAATTGAGCATAGTGTAACTTTTGTTGCATGATAGTTAATACATTTAGTGAAATGTACATTTTGAAGGTCTCAATCTGTTGTGAATTACCATGTTTCGAACATATTCTGCTTGTACATATATGTTTTTTTGCTGTAAGTTAGTTTATATATAAAGTTGGGGTGGGGTTCTGTCCTTTTGCATTGAGCTATAGCCTTACTGATTTTCCACCTAAGCCTGTGTTCGGAAATTGGATGCATGATATAACTATCTCCTGAGATTTTTCTCATCAATGCTTTTTTTTTTTGTTCATCAATGTTAGTGATGCTATGGATGTATACTTGCGGGTTCTATAGCTCAAGATGCATAACCTTTGGATGTTGTTGTCATTTTTGTTGTATGAATAATATGACTACATAACAAACAATTTTTTGGGAATCAGGCCACACCCCACTGTGTCAAAGAACTCTGTCCTGCATTGCAAAATTGAAATCGAGTCCTTTGACCATTCAAAAAAGAAGAAGTTCCTTTTCAGAGTAAACTCAATGTTGTATGTGTTAATTTTTTTACATCTGCAAGCAGCATTGAATATCTCAGTTACATTTTAGGCTTTGTATAATTATATTAGACTTCACAAACCTGCAAGCAGCCTCTAGCACTCTTCTAACACCTCTTATTCTTATTATTTTACTAATATCCGAAGGAAAAAAAAAATGAAAGGTCGTCTTACTCAAAACCCAATTATGACATCCCTTCTCTCTCACTTCACACCTCATAATGCACTGTTCTTATAGAATTTATATATATATATATATAGAGAGAGAGAGGGAGAGGCACTTTCACGTCTTCTTAACTTGAGAAATTGTTGAGGGGAGAAAAGGTTCCTTTTTTAGGGTACTATAGGGAAAAGATCTAGTGGAGATGGGATGGGGCATGTAGCTCAGAGGTTTAGAGCAAGTGGCTAAGAACAACGGTGTCAAGAGTTCGAATCCCTCCTCGCCTACAACCGGCCCAAAAGGGGAGGACCATTCCTTCACCTCTGGGGGTAGACTTCAAATTGCTAAAGTTTAATCGAACAGGATGGTATCTTATTCATTTATGGATTTCTTTGAGATAGGCTAGTGCCGCTAGTTCGAGCGTGCTTGCAATAACACGCCTGCTGCCAGACATTGCTTAAGGTTCGATGCTGGGGAATGACAGTCTTGTATCTTTCATTGAGTGCATCTTTCTCTATTCCCATTTGCTTATTGAAAGCTGTTCTTAAAAGTCCCGATGTATGCATGACTAATGTGTTAGGTTTAGCATCAGAAAGCCCTTTGTGTATTGTATTACTTTTAATCTCATCTAATTTGAGTCTTAAACTGTTTATTCGCAGGAAGTATCTTATGTTTACTCCTAGAATGAGACATGTAGAGTGATTAGGATGTGTTCTTTAACTTATTTAGCTTTTAAACTGTGCTTTAGACCCATCAAGTTAAAATTTACAGCTTAGCAGTTGTTAACCCTAGATTGTGAAGAACATTTTTATGTGACCTTGCAGTGGATTTGCCGTATAATGTTCTACCAGCCGCTCTTTCAGTAAGCTAGGGCATTATGTTTTCTAACTGGATCCTTTCTTTTCAGTCATTGCACATGTGGGCTTGTAGAGCATTACTTTCTATCCTATCCGGTAGGAAAGGTAGTGAATTGTAGGATTTGATAGACAAATGTCCATACAACATGTCCGGCCTTGAGGGCATGGTATTGTGTTTGAGGTGGTGTGCAACAGGCTCACTAGAATCGGTGCAGAAGTTACAGTAAATTTGTTTTACAGCCCTCTGCTTTCTTTGTTTTTGCACGGTTTTTAGGTAAAATGACAGCCCAGCTGCTTTACCTTAGATGTTGCATGCTATCATGGAAAGTTTAAGTGTTCGAGATAATGGCCAGGTTAGTTGGGAACAATATTAGATGCATATCATGGGGTCTGATGCATATGTACATACAGTCTGAAATCTATATAAATATAGAAGTAGGGTTTCATTTTCATTATTAAACTTTTTGGTACATTTCCAGATTTCTTTGCAGGGGAAACTCGCATGGGCACTATGTAATACCTATCGGTAGATTCAGCTGTTAATGACCAGTAACACCAAAAGCTCGAGCTTTTGGTGTTTCTGGTTATTAACATGGCATCAAAGCGAAAGGTCATGAGTTTAAACCCCTCGGGAGGCATGTTACATGTACACGTTTGTCTGGTTTGTTTGTTCCGTGTATGTTATGTTTCATCGGTCTGTTGGGTTTCGAATTTGAATGGATTCCCATTCGAGGGGAAGTATTGATATAGATTGTTATGTCATTCACTAAAAGCTTAAGGTGATTTTGGTTCTTAAGATGGTATCAGAACCAGAGGACACGAGTTCAAAACCACTAAGAGGTATGTTACCTCCATTTGTTTGTTCTGTCTATCTGCTGGGTTTCGTATAAATTGTTATATCATTCACTAACCGACACAACAGTGTATTTTAAACCCCCCACCCCCACCCCGGCCCGCGAACGGGAATCCGTTTGAATTCGAAACCCAGCACAACAGACAGAAAACATGCCTCCCAGGGGTTTTAAACTCGTGATCTCTAGCTCTAATACCATGTTAAGAACCGAAATCACCATAAGCTCGAGCTTTTGGTGTTTCTAGTTATTAACATGGTATCAAAGCGAAAGGTCATGAGTTCAAACCCCTTGAGAGGCATGTTACCTCCATTTGTTTGTCTGGTTTGTCTGTTTCGTATATATATTATGTTTTGTCTGTCTGTTGGGCTTCGAATTCGAATGGGTTCTCATTCGAGGGGAAGTATTGATAGAGATTGTTATGTCATTCACTAAAAGCTCGAGCTTATGGTAGTTCTTGTTCTTAACACGGTATTAGAGCTAGAGGTCACGAGTCCGAAATCATTGGGAGGCATGTTACCGCCACCTGTCTGTTTTGTCTGTCTATTGGGTTTTGTATAAATTGTTATATTGTTCACTAACAGCTCGAGCTTTTGGTGTTACTGGGTTATTAACATCAGTATCTTAGATACAAACTTTTATGATCACCAAAAGACATCATCCACAAGACCCTTAAAATTTCGTAGTTCACCAAAAGAGAGTTGATCCTGGGCTGTCATCATTTACCTTACTGGAGACAACCATTACTTGATCGAACCTGCTCATATTACATGGATCCATCTGCGTAGGAATTGGTAAAACTTCATTCCATTTGGAGTTTTACAGACTGTTGGATTTATCACGTTATGCAAACGTAACTATTGATATTTCAACAGGATAACTCCAATGGTGGACATCACACTTACGAGTGAAATTTGGGCCAGTTCTTGCGCATAGACATATTGATGCAGGAAAGCTGGATCATACAAGGGTGAGACCTGTACAAGTTAAATCAAACTTTAGCTGTTGTTGGCACCATATTGATGGCAGCATAATATCATTTGTCTAACTAAAGATTTTTTCCCCCCCACTGTCTGCACGCATGTTCATCACGGTACTAAATTCATGTCAAAACTCAATTCGCTAAAAAAAAAATCAAGTCGCTCAAGTGAGAAATATGATAACGGTTGACCCCATGAACTTTATTACTACAAAACTGGTTCAGATTGTGGATGGTCCATGGTTCTTTTACCATATTATGGTGTGGATGTATTTCTGGACAATGGGTCCCCCCTAATTCTGTTAATCACTGGGATAGGAGGTCCAACCTTGGATGCCCTAGGCCTCCTTTGTTACCTTTGCTGGACTAAACCTCTATCAAGAACTTACAAAATGGACAGTGAGAACAAACTTGATTTGAATCATCTGTTTTATTTCCTCCTGATGTACTATTGGATCATTGTATAAATAGGATTGGGGAAAGCCTATAAATCTGAGGTTGCTTCTTCGTTTCAGAGGGTCTTTAACTAATTCAAGTGTGTCCGACGTTCCAGGTAGGTTCTTCACAGTTCACTCTGTAATATAGGTTTGTGAGGTCTTCTCACCTAAGCATCATGTTCAATGTATCAGATGCTTAAGATCCCTGGAGATGAATGAATTTTTTTAATTTTTTTTGGGGGTCATAAATAGACCTGGTAGATGCATGATCCATGTGAAGGGTGGGGCAATGTAAAGGAAGAAAAACTAGCTAGTTAGCCTAGTTTTAAAGACATGGGTCTTAAGTGTAGATACTTGCATAGTTTTAGGATTCCTCTGCAGCATTTTAATTTTTTTTCCTTTCTTTCTTTCACAGGTCAGGCCCGTCAGGAGGGGATTTGTGCAAGAATTGCAAGCGCCCTGGACATTATGCAAGAGACTGCCCTAATGTGGCCATCTGCAACAATTGTGGTCTTCCCGGGTAAAAATAGAAAGATTACATCTCATTCCACAAGCATCAGTCCTACCTGCCCATTTGACGCAGCAGCAGTCTGGATGGGGATTATATAGCCTCTCTCATAAGCCATTGTTGGAACCCTGATAATATGAATGGGGGTTCTAAAACAAAAACAGAATTTAATCATCCATGGCCACATTAGAGAGGCTCAAACCTAATGGGCTCTAATACCCCTCTACGATTGACCCTGTGCCATACATGCTGTGGGTTTGGACTTGCATATCCAGTATCCACGTGATCCAGCTGTGGCACTGCTGTCCTGGATTGAAAAACTATTTCTATTTTATGGTCTTCCTAGTCATCTTGTTTGTAATTCATGCACATAGAGGGATATCCATTTTATGTAAGTTTACCATAATAAGGCACATATGCACTAAGCTTCTTCAGGTCATCTTCATACTGTACTTTCTTAAACTCTTGGTGTGAAAAGGTAGTTGCGTTAATCTAGTCAGCTTCTTGATGTTGGTCATCTTCATACTGTACTTTCTTAAACTTCCTGAAGGAAAACACACGCACGCACTTGATGCCTGATCATATTCTTACTTTACTCTCTTAAACTTCTTGGTGTGAAGGAACACACACACGTGATGTTGGTCATCTTCGTACTGTAGTATCTTAAACTTCTTGGTGTGAAGGAACACATACAATATAAATAAATAAAAAGAAAAAGAACAGAGAAAGAAGAAAAAGAAGACGACAAGTCATACTTGTTGATAATGAAGGAAGACAACCACTGAATTTTTTTTTTCTCTCATTGGCATCTCGGTTCTTACATATGCTTCAAAAATTTTGGCCAGGCACATTGCATCGGAGTGTACTACCAAGTCCCTATGTTGGAATTGCAGAGAACCAGGCCACATGGCCAGTGATTGCCCAAATGAGGGCATATGTCATACATGTGGCAAAGCGGGCCATCGTGCAAGGGAATGCTTGGCTCCTGAGTTACCGCCCGGTGATCTGAGGCTCTGTAACAACTGCTACAAGCAAGGCCATATTGCTGCTGACTGTACAAACGAGAAGGCCTGCAACAATTGTAGGAAGACAGGCCACTTGGCACGTGACTGTCCAAATGAGCCCATCTGCAACTTGTGCAATATTTCAGGGCATGTTGCTAGGGACTGCCCCAAGGCCGAAGTGCTTGGGGAGAGGGGCGGTGGGGGTCGCAGCAGTGGCGGTGCTGGTTACCGTGATGGTGGTGGTGGTGCTGGTTACCGTGATGGTGGCTATCGAAATGCTGGTTACCGTGACATAGTCTGCCGTTCATGCAACCATATGGGCCACATTAGCAGGGACTGCATGGCCCCTATTACGATCTGTCACAACTGTGGAGGCCGAGGACACTTTGCATATGAATGCCCGTCTGGGAGATTTGTGGGCCGGGGACCACGGAGGTACTGATTTGGACAACTAGCAGCTCTTTTAATGGACTTGAAGATGGAACTGGAGACTTGAGTAGGGATGCTTGTTCTAGTCTTGATCACATTTGTTATAGACAATTGGTGTGTGTTCATTTTTTTTTTTCTAGAATATCCTTTGTTAGTGGAATAGATGGTACTATCGAGGGGGGTTGATTTGGTAATTTTACTTTAGTTTTGGGATCTTTGCTTTTGTTATGTAATAATTTGAGCGACTCTTTTTCTAAAAGTCTCGAGATTCCAAGCCTCCATGGAACTATTTAAAACTTGCTTGATAGTCACACTGTTTGAGCAATCATTTAACAGTCTCTGCTTCTGCTTGGATGAGGAGAAAAGGTGGAGAAAGCTGCCCATGGTTAAAAATCATACATTCATCTCTACATACATTTTGGCCACCTTTTTCTCTTATGAACGACCACAAGGTGACTTTCTGATATAAAGCTAGAATAAGACCTTATTGTGGGGCTGCCCTGCTTGCATGCCAGTTACTTCAGTTTAAAGTTGAGTGGTTTAGATAAAAATTGGATTTGATTAGATAATGATGGCTATCATTTTGGTCTTTCATGTTTAATGGTTTTGTGAAAGATGGGACAAATCTTTGATGTAGGCAATGATGAAAGTTTATTTGGTTTTCAAGTGTGATATAATTTGGCATTGAATGATGTAGACCCCATGAACATTGATTGTTGCCTTTAGCACTTGCAGTTGCAGGTATCTAATTGTTACCGGCCTTTTTATTGTGGTTTGATGAGCTGGAAAATGCAGCTGGGGCCGGTCCGGTTTGCCAGCCTGGCTTATAATTAGTTTCTATAATTTTCTAAGAAATGAGCTCATAAAGGATCCAAGAATGAAAAAAAAAAGCTGGTAGGTGGGGGACGTCAAGTACCCACATCCTTTTGAAAGGAAATGATTGTCCATCTTTAACCATAAAAAATTAAATCTTTTGAGTAATCTCTTCCTATACCCTATTGCTCCTATATGTCCTTGAAGCCATGGTTCGGATGGTCCTGTGTTGCCTTTCTTTGAAGAATAGTGAAATAAAGTACTGTGTGTTTAACCATCTAATTTCTTTCAGGTGATCAAATCCAAAACTAAGCATAAAAAAATTGAGGGATTTTGCACGTATCTTCACCATTAGTTATGAAAATTCATGCCCGATGACAGGAATAGAAAAATTTTACCAAATGTTTTCTTTTTTGCAATATATCCCAAAATTTTATTATTATTATTATTATTGGCTATCGGAAGGTTTCAACCCTTTGAACCGAACTAATTCCTCCGAAAGACCGAAAGGAAAAACTGAAATTTTAATTAAATCATACATCACAACATAAATTACAGAGAAAATAGGTGCCCCATTGACTTTTAACAAAGATAATTTTATGCCATGTTGTATAATTTAGTTAAATTTCTTTTTGAAGAACTTTCTTAACTTTCGTCACCCACCCAGCGTGGATTTTCATTTCTTGTACAAGGAAAACCCCCAAAAGCTGATTAAAAATTAGGCACCCTACCATCTTAATTAATAATAATAAAAAAAAAAGAGGCTTCAGTGCTCGACCTCAAATGATAAGATATAAGATAGTATTTCTTGATGATGTAATTCTTTTTTTTTTTCCTTTCCTCAGATGTGGAGCAACCCATCATAAACAATTCAATTATGTCCAGATCAAATATACAACAGTCACATATTCAATTCCAACCCATCCACATGTATAAGTCCCATTTCATCATCAATCCGCAAAAGGAAGGGAAAAGAAAAAAAAAACAGCTTACATCCGATGCTCGTCTCTTCCCCTCGTCCTCTTACAAAAATAACAAAAAAGAAAAAGCTGTCCCACCTCGCTGTCCCAACTCTGTCCAAAAAAATAAATACCCATCTGCCCCAGGAAGCGAACCTCTCATATCTCTCTGTCACTCTCTCTCTCTCTTAATGATTTTTTTTTTTTTTTTAAACCTTCCACCACCACCGTCCCTTCCATCCAATCACACATCAAAAAGCAACCCCTTTCAAATCGATCACAAGCCACCATTCGAGGTGGGCCCCACCATCTCCATCCCGTGACGGAATCGTCCAAGAAAGAATCTCGCCAAAGCCAGCTGTCCTCCATTCACATTGCCCTCCCGTGGGAGGCATTTTGCAGCAAGCAGAGCACCAGCCCAGCTGGCTCACATGCAGCCCAATCACTCACCTCCACGCGTCCTCTCCCAATTGGCCCTTTCTCTGCTTCTGCAGCTTCCTCCTTGACAGGGCATCCAGAATATGCCACGTGGCATCCCCACTCTGTACGGTGCCGTGGTAGAGCAGGGCCCTGCGGACCGACGGGTCCCACAGGTTTCGCTGGATGGCCGAGAGGTTAGTGGCTGCTACGCGGTCGAGGATGCGTGAGAGCCTGCGGATGTCCTTCTGGGGTACCGTGAGGGAGATGGTGGGCCAGGGGACGGATGATGGGAAGGGGAGCCGGATGCCGTCCGCTATGATGACCGGGACGCATCCGAGGGCCACCGATTCGACCAGCCGTGGGCTCCACGGGGCCCACCCGAGGGGGCAGAGGCAGAAGACGGAACGGGCCATTTCGGACTGGTACCCCGCGTAACGGCTCCTCTTCAGGTAGAACTTTCTGTTGTGGCTGTATCTTTTCCATAATACCGTTCTGACTCCGCTGCCGAAATGGACCCCACCAACATAATAATTAGAATCTTAAACAGAATCAAATGAATGCATCGATCAGCTGGCCTCGCTCGCAGGTCGCAGCAAAAAATATCAGAATGTGATATTAAAGTCATGCATGACATGATATATGATATATCTCCTTTTCCAATACTGCCCTTTGGCCTCTGGTGCAATCGCCATCACTGTAACGTGTCGGATCAACCTACCCTCTGGCCACTATTAATATCGTGACTTGCTAAACGGACAAGCCCGAAACAGTTTCGACGTTATTATTACCCTTTTTTTTTTCTTCTTCCTCATCTTATGTTCTGGTTGATCATGATTTAAAAAGGAGTGATTAATTTAATGTCGGCCCCAACTCCTCTTGACAAGTGTAACAATGGGGCATGATCAGCAATAGTAGGCCCCACCTTTGGACTTAATTCTGGGGCCAGCCCACTGGGTCAAAAATTCAGTATTTTTTAAGGTTAGAATACAAAATGACTGACTGTTTGACGGTATTAACTTGACCTTATAACATAACATTCCTCTTTGTTTATTGACCGGGTATTACGTTCAAGTTTCTGGTGCAAGCATTCTAAGTTTCTAACCTCTCAAGTCTCAATCGGTGTCCACAACACGGTCAACAGACCAATGAGGACATGGTCCCTACGTGGACAAACAAGGTCCCCACAATAATCCCCAATTTGAAGAAAAAATCAACGGCTAGGATTTTTGCCAATAGAGAATTTTCATTCCCCATAGCACCATGTCTCCTGTTGACCAACAGTGGGTCCGAATAAAAAAAAAATTAACTTGTTACCTGAACCTCCACGTCCCTCTCTACTCGGTTCTCAATAAAGGCCGATATAACGCTCGTACCGGTCAATATTTAATTATGTACGGTAACATTGTCTTCTGGTTCTATCGTAACGTTTTATCTGTTATTTACTTATTTCGGATGACATGAGAACCGATACTTACTTGCCGTAAAAGCGGCCGCTGACATTTTTGGGATGAAGTTCCATTTTGCCCCTGAAGAAGGCAAATATGTCCCTTTTGCCCTTCCTCTCCTTTGCTTTTTGTAGCGTCGACTGTATGGCCTCCGGCGACACGTACGGCGGAATAAGCACGTGCTCCACCTCCTGACACGGGTGGCGCGGCCTGACGCCGAACGTCTGCAGCACGATCGACTTCTTCAGGAACTCCGGTATCCCATCTGCAATCGCCAGCTCCTCCTGTTTCGTACCCGAAACCGTTACAAAAAAATGAATAGCCAAACTCAATGAATGTTTAAAACAACGAACAATCCGACCGGGCCCCACTTTTTGCCGGTCAAGATGATGGAGAGGATATATCCTCGCCGTTGAATCGTCAAAAAAACATCAACTGGGTGGGGCCCATTTAAGGCAGAACGAATGGTACCGGTCACAAATGTTACAAACAGCCCCTGTTTCGGACCCGGAACAGTTACAAACAAGGTGTATCAAGCTGGGCAGGCCCCACTTCTCCTCAAGATGGAGAGGAGACATCCCCGCCGTCAAATCGTCAAGGATATCAACTGGGGTGGGGCCCATTTAAGGCGGCACGGATGGAAAACGCTACAAACAGCTCCTCCTGTTTCGGGTCCGAAACCGTTACTTAGCGGGCCTCACTTTTCTGGGAGAGATCCACGCCATCAAATCGTCACAAACCCAGGAAAGGAATGTGGGAAAAAAGGCAAAAAAAATCAACTGGGTGGGGCCCATCTGAGCGATCTCAGCCGTCCGATCATGGCCCCATTTAGAAGATTCAGCCCTTACCACGGCGTGGAAGCAAGCTCCGTAGTCGTGCGACGCCACGAAGACGTGGTCGGACCCGCCGCTCCGGTTCCAGAACGGCAACTCGGCGGCGATGAGATCGACGGCAGAGGCCAGAAGCGGCCGCGCGTGGGCCAGCGACGGGAACCCATTAACGGTGCTGAAGTTGCAGGAGACATAGACCGGCACGAAGAAGAAATCGGCCTCCGACGGGTCGAGAGTCCGAAACCCGCTTCCCATCACCGCCCGATGGACCGCCACCTCCGCCGCGAAAAGGTGACTGCTGCACCGACGGTTCGATAGCCAGTCCTCGTTGTATTTCGACGGAAGATCGTAGACGTACACCTTCAAGTCCCCACCCGTAAGCTTATCGTGGCCGTTGGTTGTTCTGCTGCTGATGGTGGTGGCGGCGGCGGAGATGGTTTCTTCGATTACGGCTCGTGAGGCGAAGTGGGTGGTGGCGGTTTTGGAAGGATGGATGATTTTGGTGGTTTTGAAAGGATAGGTGGTGGTGGTGAAACGGTAAGAGGTGTAGAAATAGAGAGAGATAGAAATACAGAAAACCCATTTGATGAAGTACTTGTGATATGAAGAAAGCGTCTTCTTTTCCTTGTTCCTTGCACTTTGTCTTCCTAAAAGCCTCATCTTCATGTAGAAACCTCTGCTGTTGATGCTTCTGTTGAAACCCAACATCAGAGAGAGATGTTGGGTTTTTTTTTTAAGGTCTCTCTGCTATTGGTTTTCTCTCTGTTCTGGGTTTCTTATTGCACAAAGAGAGAGGGAGATGTTGGTTTTTTTTATTTCTGAAGTTCTCCTTTTTCTATTGGCTTTCTAGAGAGAGAAAGGATGAGAGAGAGCTGTTGGGTTTTTTTATTTTTATTTTAATGAAGTTCTCTGTTTCTATTGGTTTGAGATATAGAGATACAGACAGAGAGAGAGAGAGATGTTGGGTTTTTGCTGAAGTTCTCTGTTTCTATTGGTTCTCTCTAGATGATGGTTTTCTCCCTATGTTTTATGGTTTTCTTATTGCACAGAGAGAGAGAGAGAGAGAGAGAGAGAGAGAGAGAGAGTTATCACGTGAGGTGGGGGTAGAACAGGGATTTTCTGGTTTTTGGGGTGGAAGATGGGTTTTGGAGCTATCTCCGGTTTCTGTAATTTGTAGGGCTGAAATGAATGGAATGGAATTGGGGACAAAATTACCAAACAAGGCACGTGAACAAAATTACCAAACAAGGCACGTGAACTCTCTCTCTCTCTCGTGAACAAAATTACCAAACAAGGCACGTGAAGTCTCTCTCTCTCTCTCCAAGTCAGAATCGAAGTTTCAAGTTTCGTTGGGAACATCCCTCACATGTGGGGCCTACTTTGTGGTGGGCCGGATACAACATATGATTAAGTCAATGTTTGGGATCAGTCAATCTAAGCCGTCCATAGTTTGTACTTTTGTTTCCTTTCATTTACTGGGAGAGGCTCAAGGCGCTCCTTTTGAAATTCGAATAGCTCAACTTGTGGGATTCTTTTTAGGAAGAATGGAAATCACAGCTAGATGTTGAAACAAGGAGAATCTTCCAACCATGCTGGGCTCTTCTGTCACCAGAATAGCATATGTTTAATTCAACCAGTGTTAATTATAGCACATTAACTATTTAAGGTGATCTACTTCATATAAAGTTTGAGTCCAACTGAGAGGATAAGAGGGTGGTGTGTTAATGGCTAGATCATTTGGATTCAAGCCCAAGGTGAGGATCATCAATGATATTTTCTTTTTAATAAAAACTTAGTATATTTTAGCGGGAAATGCTCAAATAAGAGGATCTCACCTTACAATAAGAGATAAGGTGAGGGCTCTCACATTTAAATTTATATCCAATGCAAACATCTTAAATGTGAGATCCTTTGTACATTTGTATCATTGAATACTAAGGATACATGCATTTAACGGATAATTTTCAGCCAGTAACAACTCAAACTTGCCGAATACACTATAACATCACCTACGTGGTAGTTAGTAGAGTTGCATAAGGTTTGAGTTTTGAGTTTGTTCTCAGCATCTTGTATTCAAAACTAGCTAAGATTTGCTTAGTGCACCTTTGTGCAGCTTTAATGAACACCACCCCGAGGGGTGGTCAAAAACCTTTAGGTACCCACATCATCAAAAAATAAATAAAAATAAAAAAATTACTTATTTTTCTCTACGTTCCATAAAACTAAGGAACAATTCTTAAGTACATATATATGATACGGAGGTGCCACCATCACTCACCCATGAGTGTGTTGACAAAATTGCTACTTTCATTTTCAGATAAACTCAACAATTTGTTCATTTCATTGAGATAAATAAAACCTTCTATTTTTTGCATTATTTGTTTGTCAGTTCATATGCAGTGCTGATAGTGGAATATTTTCAAATTTGGGTGATGAAACTAGTTTTTAAATTAAATTAAAAATACCATTTTAAAGACATTGTTATCTTCACTGATAAAGTACCATTCCACTTGAAAAACGCGCTAACTTTACAATGAACCTAAAAAAAAATTGGCAATATTTGTTCCAGTGGGCCCCTCCACCCCCATTGGAGTGAGACCCAAGTACCCAACTAGTCTCATAATGACTGGGTGAATAATATAATGTTGAACCAGACATTTGAATATATATATATATATATATATATATATAAAAGTATAATAGACCCATTGGTTGGTTTATGATATATATAGAGAGAGAAACATTAGTTGGGCACGTTGCATCATCAATGTGGGCCTACCATTGGTGCTTATCCATGTCATATATAAATATGACAAGGATGAGTTGCATGGGAATCTATTGAACATCATTACAAATCTAAGCTAAGTTGGAAGGGAATATGTTAAATCTCCATGATTGAAAGATCATATCTTTTTAATGGGAGAAGTAAAGAAAGATCCAGCACAAGAAAAGGTTTGAGAAAGATTTGATTACAAGGAAGGTCTTACAGCAAAGTGAGGAAATTCTCTTTTGCAAAATCATGTGGATAGGATTCTCCAATTAGAATTATGTGCAGTTCAATATGTAGAATTCTCAGTTAACCCATTTCTCAAGCAATGTTTTTTCCAGCTTTCTTGCTTGGGGCCCACCTTTAGACAATTCAATCCGTTATGAACTGACCCCTCTTCAATTGGCATTAATCCCAAGTTTACACTGTTTAAGATACTATTCACAGTTGAATTTGTTTGGCCACAACAAGTTTACACGTATATGATTGTTGTACTTTGGGGACACAAAAATAAAGGATTAAGATCATTTGATCGGCTTAATCTCTCATATTCTATTCATCTACATTCAAACGTTTCCATTATGTGCCTTCCTCTTCAATTGGCATTAATCCTAAATTTACACTGTTATAGATATTATTCACAGTTGGATTTTACCACAATAAGTTTATACATATATGACTGTTGTACTTTGAGGGTTTAAAAACAAAGAGTTGAGATCATTTGATCGGCTTAATCTCTCACATTCTATTCATGTACGTTAAAACGTTTCCATTATGTGCCTTCCTTATAATAATGCATGGTACGGAAGAAGGATGGTTATATATTGGCATTATGACCTTCCCAACCACTTGGTTAACGGATTTAGATATCCTTGCACGAACCCACTTTGTATAGACATTGGTTTAGATTTCACTCCAATTAGGTGCAATTTGAGCCAATGTCAAAAGAAGGTGGCACATTATCATGTGAATGGATTAAATCAGGCATAACTAGGCCCTAAATCTGGTGAGATGGTCATCCAAAATGGTCCTAAAGTGATGAAAGATACGTTTCCCACTACATAAAAGTTGCATATATAGCTCTAATGTTGTGGAGTGTGGTGTGGGCCATATTTCTAAGACTATATTAGTTGTACTGACTTCACATAATTGGGTGTTGCCTTTACCAAGTTTATGATGGACCTACTTGACTCGGTGCCCTTTTGAATCCACTCTGCCGAGTCAAGGTGGGTTAAGCCTAGCCTACTAAGTTTGAACACTAAGGTGGACTCATTGGTCATTGGATTGTAAATTCCATTTATGTGGGGGCCCAAAGTAGACCATGTTTCAACATTTAATTGGAAGTGGTTGAAAATTTGTGTAATTATTAGAAGATTAAAGGCATCACCTGTTCTGGTCTCCTTTTCAGGTGTCTACATTCGGTTGTCAGTTAAAGCCTTACAATGTTTGGGAACTCTTCTTTAAAAAAGAAAGAAAGAAAGAAAAATAAAAGAAGGAAATGATGCAAAGGAATCTCAAATGGGCTGGGCCCCGATCTTGAGAAAATTAACTTTAAAATAGGTCCAGCCTGGCCCAGCAAAATTCGATGTGAGCCGACTACTGTTTCCTAATTAATAACTTGGAAGGATGGCTCGACTCAAAAGGTTAACTTGAGTGCCCATTTAGTTTCAATAAAACCATTTAACTTGTTGACTCAGTAATATACAGAGAAAAAAAAAAAACCCTGACTCACACTGACTCGTTAATTTCCCCCATTAAAAGACTCATGTGAGTTGAATAGAGATAGGAGTTACTTAGACCTTGTTTGTTTGTATGGAATCAAGTTCCTTAGAATTCATGGTAAAATGGGTTCCAACAAAAGATTATTAAGGATGTAAGAAGTGAAGGATATAAGCTAAACATGCATAAGGGGCTGTTACTTTCTTCCAACTTGATTAGCTAAGGTGATTTTCTATGAAAAAGGATACTATATGATGGCCATTTACATATCTTCATCCTTATTTTTATTCATTTTAACCATTATAGAAATAAATTTCTTAGAGTTTATAGGAATTCAATTCCATACAAGGCATTTATAGCATGGCTGGTGTAATTTCATTATAATTCCATGTGACTATCGGCATTTTAGTAATTTTATAATGCACCTTATTCTACGAAGCACTTTGCGGTAAGTGGAACAAATTTAGTCATTAACAAATAATAAACACATTTTAGTAAAAATCCCTGAATAAAATCATATGTCCAACAAAGAAATGTCTAAATATCAAGGACTCACTTCAGAGATGTCCAACATGAATAAACTATAGAATCTCACAACCTACGGTCAATTTAATTATTATCTTGTGGAAGGAAGGATTAGGAACCAATCGATCAACAAAGTCATTCAAACTAATTAATTTGCAGTTAGAGGCCTCTTTGCATGAATCGCGTGATTAGGTAATATTTGTTTTTCAAGAGATAGAAGTGAAAGTTGTGGAAAAGTAATCCCAACATCAAATATTTTTTTTTATCCATGTTTAATTGGTCAAAATAAGTCTAGAAAAAAAAATATATAGGAAGAAGGGTAAAAATGAAATATAGAGAGAACTATGTATACTTTAAACTTATGCTTGAAAAATCTCACTTTGTTTGATCCACCTGCATTTTTGCTAGTTTGCATGTGAGACCTATAAGGAACATTTTGATATTGAAATAAATGAGGACCCATACATGATACATTGTATTCATGACTTAAATGCTCAATTATCAGAGCAGTGGACCCCCAACAACCTCCATTTATGATTTGTTTGAAATTTATGATCCAGAGACTCTTGGGAACACAACTCCCCTGTCTGTCTGCCAAGTATAGTGAAGGATATGCCACAGAACATTATCTATTAACTTTTTGTCCCAAAAGGAGCCAGCATGCCAATTGGTTTTCCATCAGGTGGGGCTACTCCACCCCTAGCCTGAATACCTGCCAGTTTTCCAAATGGTCTATGAGTGGTGGACCATCACCTATAAATTAACCATTCATCTGTCACGTGTCGTGTGGGCCCATCTGATGAGTGCATTACCCAATTGGGATTTGGGAAGGCCAAATTATGTGATGAATGGCTTGGATCTAATGGACATGTACTTACTGCACTTATCATTTGCATTATACTGTGTTTTGGATGTACAAAAGTGAGATCGAGAGCGAATTGAACGTCGGATACATTGCATGTACAACTGATGAGTTTACCAACCTTCCATAACTCTAGCCCAAGACCAAGCCATGTCTGGATCAGAATCCAGTCAGTTCATGGTCATAGAAGAGAGGAGCTAACCATGACAATAAATTCACAACCAACTAAACCAGGTCATGATTACATACCTCCCTATTGGTCGTGTACAACCAGCCACCAAAATCATGAATAAAAAATCCAGAAAAGATCATTGCAATACCATACTCTGGCATGCTAGATCAAGTGAAACTAACAAAATTTACAAAACCATTAGTGTAAGTTTCTTCACATCCCAACGGCAAACAGTATAGTACAAGCTTCAAGAGGAACTAGGATAAAGCACAATAGAACTGTTCTAGTGCAGGTAATAAGTCCGAAGAGATGCACCATGACTAGGAAATCCTACAATGGGGGTTATAGTATAAGTAGACTCTGAGGTGGTAGGTTCAGTATCCTTTGCAGTGGTTATCCAACAGTAACATATTTTGATATCCTAGATCTCGTAATTTGACTCGACTGCTTCCCTTCCAACAGCTGCAAAACATACAACTACCAAATACAAGCTTCCCATTCATTTCTCAAGACCAAAATAACCATTTGAGAGAGAGAGAGAGTCTTCAATCATCAGTAACGTCGACGTCGTAGTAATGCCGTGCAACCTGTTTCACAGTCCCATCTGCCGTGATGCTATCTAGCATGTTGTACTTCTCATAATTTGATTTCAGGAATTCATTTTGTTGCTTTGCTAGCTTCTCCTCCTCTTCCAGTTGATGCTGCAAAACAATGAATGTTTTTATGGATGGTTCACAAGGACCAACCAATACTAATAAAATTAGACAAGTGCATCAAAATCGAGACAAAAAGCTTCCAGGAAAGAAGAAAAGGTACCAGAGGGAAAGGGACAGATCATTACAGCATCACAAAGAGTTTCATGACATATACCCAAAGATAAGCAATTACATACATCTGAAACCATAAAATTAGCATGCCTTGGCCAAAATCATAGTTACTGGGGAGCTTATGGCTCCTCATGAATATCTACATCTCTCACTTTGATATTTCCATTTATTTCATGCTTCAAACATTACAAATTACGTTCTTTTTTGGCCACCACACTGGCTGGTAGGAGTATATAAAGTTTACTGGAGGAACTGACGAGCTCAAGCTTGTCCCTGCTCTATGAGGGTAACAACATGACTGAGGCACAAAATGAGATGTCACACTGATGTAGCTGAAGGCCTAAGCCAGGTTTTGCATGAGAAAAAGGTAAACAAAATCGAGTTGGAGAAAATTGTCTATGGTACAAACTTGAATAATGAATAGTTTCTCCATGTCCTCCACATCCAAATGGGCCCTGCATGAAGGTCTAGTGGTGTATTACTCTCCCACAGAAAACCTGCCCTACATGAAGACACCTCTGGAACACTTCGGGGTTAACTTTGAAACACGGAAACAGTTATAAAGACTCCAATCCCTAAAATCCTCCACTATCCATGCATACATTTCACATTGCCTCTGCCACCCATTTCTAAGCATGGTAATTGGAAACTACGGCCAAAAGTATGCCCGTCAACTCATCAGGCAAGTTGCACCAGTACACCGAATGCAGACGGTAAGCTGACTCTTGATACCTATCCTTTACTTTTTCCTAGACTGGCTCGTCCAATTCACAGTTTAGATCTCTCACATGTGTGCCACATGTGGGCAGCTGCAATCCACATGTTCAGCTAAGCAAACCTTATGTACAAAGAGGCTAGGAGTGAAGTATGACTGCCTCAAACAGTAGTTAGTTTTTAGTAGAAAGAAGCTGCTGGTATCAAACAGTAGTTGTTGGTAGAAAGAGCCACACTGACACCAAGCAGCCAGGACCGCAAGAATACCAGTCAAGAAGGCCAGATAGATTAAAATGGAGCTGATAAATTGGCTGGTACTCAACAGGTGGGCCACAAGTGTTTGAAGATATTCTAAGCATCCATTTTTATCATCTTACCATAATCCTATTTAGCATGGGACAGCCAAATGAATCCTACTTTAGACAACAGAATAAACAAAGCTAAACTCATATAGTAGCACAGGAGTGCTCTTTCTATCTAGTGAATGCATGCGCATGAGGAATTTGATCCTGAGTGTAACTGTAATCCACTAAACCTTATTCCATTCTATGCTTGGTGTAACTCCATAATCTCAAACGTCTTTTCTTGCTGTCTCACCCAATGTCTTTATAGTCCCGCCCTTGTCTTGGTACCTTATTCCGCTAGCCCTTTTAACATGTCATACTGGGGCTGATTCAAGCCTTCTATCTGCATGCCCAAACCATGTTAAACGACAATCCTTGGTTTTTTTCCTGTTATTATTAATGCTACCCCTTAGTTTCCTTTGATGTCCTCATTCGTAATTCAAACCTTTCTTCTCACTCCAAATATCCATCGTAGTATTCAAACTCAGCTACATGTACTATTAACTACTTCCCATTTCTTTGGTGCCCAACATTCAGCTCCATAAAACAGAGCAAGTCTAACTGTTGTCTTATAGAAATGACCCTTCAATCGAAGTGGCCCTGCAATGGCATAGCACTAGATTAGCTAGTTTCCACTTTGTTCACCCTACGTCCATCCTATTCATTTATCCAACTCAAAACCTTCATTTCGTTCTATGGTTGAGCCTAGATACCCAAATCTATTGCACTTAGTACAAAGTTATCTTCCATTTAACCAACTCATTTCTTTACCCCAAAATCCACTAAACTTGCATTCTATATATTCTTTGATCAGCTAATTTGCAGTACATCAAGCTTGAACGCTTTATCCTAGTTCTAACTAATCATTTACTTGCCTTCTTATTTGGCTAATGAGTATCACGTGATATGCAAATAGCATACACCACGAAATTTCAACTCTGATAACCGTGCCCATAGCTAATGTGAATAGATTAGGACCCGAAGCGAACATTTGGTGTTGCACCAATATGATGAGAACTCTCATTTGTGATGAAAATGAAAAAGAAAGAAGAAAAAAAGCATGAAAATGCGCAATTGAGGATTTGTTTGGTCTAACAAAGTTACAATCCATATATTCTATCTTTGTACGGCTTATTTTAAAGCCTTTGGATTCTTAAGACTCTCGCCATCTCTCGAGTTTAGCATTCACACCGTCTCTTGATTCATCCACCAACACTATATTATCTGCAAACAACATACACCAAGCTATCTCATCCATGGATGAAAATAGCGGTAGCGGCGGGCGTAGCGGCCCACCGCCAAACCGATACGAAGCAGGCGATACGTAGCGTATAGGGGATACGTAGCGGTGCGATTTTAAAAAATTGCCAAAAAAATCTGAAAAAATTTCAGAAAATCCAGAAAATTGTAAAATGAAAGAAAATGTGGTTCTTTTGCAAAAGTAAGTAAGAAAAGGGGGCGTAGCGGTGCCCTCAATATATGAGGTCTTGTATCGCTGTATAAATAGAAAATAATAGTAATGATTAGTTTTTTCACATGTATTCATGTTTCTTAGTCATGTTAATTTAAAAAGTAATGGAAAGCTAAATAGAAAAAAATTAGAACATGAAATAAAGGATTAAGAATTAAGAAGACTTAAGAGTTAGGTCATTAGTGAACATTGAACAATCAAATATCAATACTTCAGTGTTTAATTGTTAGGGTCACTGTGGTGAGACCTAACCCTAAGCATAAAACTTTGGTGATCAAAATTAGCTTAATATGAACATAAACATTATATGTTGCATGCATTCATGATAGATTATTCAATATATGAAAAGTACTGATAAAGAGGGAGGGGCGGGCTGGCCCTCCGGGCCGCTGACCATGAAGGCGGGGTTCGGGGCGGCAGCCCCGATTCGATTTTTTTTTTTGAACTTACGCAGGATGGACCACAAAGAGGTGAAAACAGCAACCATAGATGGGAAGAGATGAAAGAGAAGGGTAAAAAACCCTAAAAAGTCCAAAAGGGGGGGTTTTATAAAACCCCCCCCCCCCTGTATCGGCCGCCACGTATCGTGGCGGTATGTATCGGCCGATACGGGCCTCTACGGGTGCGATACACCCGTGGCGGCCGATAATTTCATTGAAGCGTATCGGCCACGTATATCGGCCGATACGCTTCGTATCGGCCGATATTTACTTCCATGATCTCATCTTAAATGTGAGTAGTTAACTCATCCATACTCGGGGTAAAAAAGATAAGCACTCAAAGCTGACCCTTGATGCGAACCTATAGTCACTGGGAACTCACCTGTCTCTTCACAGGTAGTTCTCTCACTCTTGAGTCGGCCCTCTCTATGTATAATAAATTTGCGACAAATGGAGCAGAATATTGGTCAATTAAGAAGCGACATTTGCACAAAATGGATGTAGCAAATATGGGAATGTTGAGATAGATGTGTGGTAAAATTAGGCAGGATAGAATTAGAAATGAACACTTTCGAGAGCATTTATGGGTAGCAACAATAGGGAATAAATTTAGAGAAACCCGTTTGAAATGGTTTGGGCATGTCCAACGTAGGTCGGTAACGGCGCTAGTAAAGAAAAGGGCCATGAAGGTTGATGGGCCACCAAGGGGAAGGGGTAGGCTAAAGAGGACGTGGATGTAGGTAGTAAAACTAGATATGAAGTGTATCTTATTTGAAGATTTGACTCAAGATAGATCGGAATGGAGAAATAGAATTCGTATAGCTGACCCCAACATAGTTAGTACAAGGCTTTGATGGTGATGTGAAGCTCAATACAGCAAGTTCCCATTAATTGGGGACCCCAACCATTCTAACATTGATGTGGGTTAGTGGTTGGCCAAAATTACTCCAATCTGATGATCTTAGCCTAATATTTTGGGGCTTCAAAATCGAGTGGTTTTTTGTCAAGATGTGAGCCAACGTGAATAATGGTCACTTCGGTTCAAAATGAGGTTTGGTGCACATTCGTGGGTGGTAGGTTGTGAGGGGTTGCGAGGGGTAGACCCATTTGTACAAAATAAAAAATAGCCATTTTGGGAAACTGAAGTCATTTGTTTCATGGGCTCTCATTGGGTGACAATCAAAATTGTCCATTGGGCGATAAGACTCCAACTCAGCCCCATTTTAAAATGTTAACCAGTAAGTTCAGTCCATTTTCATTAAATGGCTAGAATCATGTGACTGATTCAGCATTAAAAATACGATGGAAAAAAGAAAGTCCATAGTTCATATCAAATAGATACTTTTTATCTGGACATGTAACAAAAAAAAATTATTACCTTAAGAAGGAACAAAGATTCCGCACAATGTTTCCTGGTGAGAGACTTCAACTTTTTTGCTATCTCATAATCCGGGTCGTTGGAATCCACCCAACGACAAGTTATCTTTCTCCCTGGCCGCACAGGACGATCACTGAACATCTCTAGTTCAGCAGGCCGTGCTCTCACTGGTCTGGGCATTCCAGATATCATAAAAGGATACATAGTCGTGTCAGTAACTACTGATCTTGCTTGCTTTGCAGTCTCCATCTCCACCAAGGCACATTGCTGCATATTCATTCCATCCATGTAGTTTGGAATGAACTGAGCACTGATGACATTTCCAAACTGCCCAAGTGCCATTTTCAGGACAGGTACTGTAACCTGCGGGGAAAGATTGTCAAGATAAACTGTCCTCTTTACCTTCTCTTCAAATGCTTGATATTCCTTGTGGGCAAAAGTCCCCATTCAAGTGAACAACGATAGCCTCTCTCCTACTGGACCAGGTGAGATAAATGTTAGTAACCACTGTATACAAAGCACTCTATTTTATTGACATTGTCGTCGCACTTCTATCAGGGAGTAGAAAACTTAATTTACCTGAAATTCTTTTTATTAGCTGTATTCATATAACAAAAACATATTATTTTGAGAAAGATGATCCTTTCCCATTCTATGTTACGCTTTCTAATAGGATCATTCTCTTTTCATTCAAGTGAAACATTTTAACAAAAGCACACACTTTTAAGCACAGAGAAGATAAGACAGTCCACATATATCACTTCTGAGCATCCAACACCAAATGCATCCATTGTGCAACTTCGTAACCATCTCATATAGAAAGAGATGAAAAATGACTCCCATGATGATAAGATCTAACTCAAAAGGCACACTTTGGGAACTGAGGGAAGCATTCACTATGAACATAAATAACATAGCATTTTAGATCCATTCTGCTGTCTGTTTGGGATTCTGTGGATATTAGAAAAAAAAACTGCACAAAGGCAGGACATGATTCTTTATTTGCCCAAATAATGTCAAGACAGTTGCTGAAGCCCTATGCTGCTTTGAAAAAGATAGCAACACTGACCAAGGAGCCGATGGAATGGATTTAATCGGTCTTGTGATTATTGGCCCTTGCGAAGAGAAGAGAACTACTGCAGGGCTAGGGTTCGAAGAATTTACAAACTACCACAATAAAAGAACAAACCAAAAAAAAACCCAAAATCAAAGGGTCCTCTGCAAAACCCAGATTCTAGAAATTCATCAAAGCAAAGAAAATCATCCCGACAGTCTACTACTTCTAAAGACGCGCAAATGGTTCGAAGCCTATGCAGAGCTAGGGTTTTGGCTGCGTTCCGCACACCCAATGTCGACGGAGACACATCCGTGACTGTAATCTCGCCTGTGATCTTAGGATTTCTCAAGTAAAGTTCAAAATCCAAGTTGCTTATACTCCCCTTCTGTTCTTAGATGGAAACTGGATGATATGGAGAGGAAACAGAAAGAAGAAACACAAAACCCCTCAAAAAAACCCAAGATGAAACAAGGGATGAAACAGAAACAGCTCAAGAGAGAGAAGGAGAAGAAAGGGAGGAAAAGCCACAACAGATAGAGAGATTGAAGGGGAAAAGTAATAGGGTTTTTCACCTGATCGTCTTCCTCCACAGAGTGGGGTTTCGTCCTGGTCACTGGTGTGTTTGTTGTACAGAGAGAGGGAAAATTTTCTAATGTGATTTGTGAAGTCAACAATTTTAGGGGGTGGTCAAGGGAAAGGCCTGGATCTAAATTTTTGGCCTGTTTTATATATGGGCCGGGCTTGGATTCTATGTTGAAAACTCAAAGCAAGGCCTAGGCCAAATAGATATTTGTTTAGTTGCTCGTTTACTCGAACAAGTAACTAAAAAGCTCAGGAAGTGATAGAAAGTGTGGATCGGCACGGTCTAGCCCGATTGACTAAATGGGTGGGCTTGGGCGAGGCACTTAAGGCCTCCGTCTGACTTGGCTTGGATATGTAATATGATTTTTCTAAAGAGGATTTCGATTTTTAATAATGAATGCATGATTCCTCTCGCCCACTTAAATAGAGTTCCACAGAGATATATATATATAGAGAGAGAGAGAGAGAGATTCTCTTATTGCACGAATAAGTTCTAGAAGAGCTATGAAAGTTCGAGCTCGGGTAAGCTTGTCTTTGATCAATGAAGCGGCTTTAATGCCTTCACCTCATGATCTAGTAATATGCTTGATTTTATACTCATAGAACCTTCATTTGCCATTGGATTGAATTTATTAAAAAAAAAAACACCATATGATTAAAATGCTATTAAACTAATTTAAGGCTATTAAGTTAAGCGTTAAGATAATTTGGTGTGGCTACTCTTTTTTTTGTTCACCCGTTCCATAAAAATATCATTCCATCAATCAGCGCTCCTCCCATGAATAGACATGCCTCTGCCCGTAGGAGAACATTCTCCCAATTTGAGTATATAAAATTAAGTTCCTAAGAATTCGTCATAAAATATTTCTTGAAGGACTTAGGTAAACGGTTAAAGATATAAGGCTTAGCGGTAAGAAGGGATCCAAACTTTCTTCCAACTCGATCTACTAGGGTGATAGTTGGTATACATTTTTAGGTCCTCACCTTTATTTGTTGGTTTTTATTTTTATTTTTATCTTTAACCATTTTAGGAATACATTTCTTGGCGTTTCTAAAAATCCAATTCATACAAACAAACAAGCCTTATATCATGGCTGGAATAATTTTATAATTGCATGTGATTAAAGCACTTTGTGATTAATCTAATAAATTTAGTCATTACCATATAATAAACATATTTAAACTGTATTTTCCAAGGTAATGGAACTAGAATGCAAATTGTTCAAACTAATTGATTTGCAGCTTGAGACCTCTTTGCATGAACTAGGAGATTATAATGCATGTCTGGTAGAGTTTGAGACATCCACCTAATGCACTGGTCAATTTGCCTTATATTTTATGTTTTAGTCGCACGCACGTATGAGAGAAGAGAGTGTCGAAAAATATGAAATGGAATGCACATCGCGTACACTGTTCATTCGTTTGTCACTTGTTTTTTATATATAAAGGCTCATCACAATATCACATCGCACTTCATGATCAAGACACAGAGATGGCGAGAGGAGGGTTTTTCTTGTTTTTAGCTGCATCTGTTTTCTTGGGGTACAATCCCATACATGCATGGAAAGATGAGGGCCAAGTTATTCTTGTGGGTGGTAAGGTGATGTGCCAGGACTGCACCCAGGGTTGGAATGAATGGGTCCATGGTTCTAGACCTATCAAGGGTACATTTTCCTATTTCTCTCATCTCAAATAATATTAGGTAGAATATTAATGATATAAAGCCCAACTAGGGTAATATTCGAATTAATATTTTTATTACTACGTGAGATTTCTCATGACAAATCAAACCCCCCCCCATGAGTTAGCACTCACTCTAATTTGGCACTAATTTGATAATCGACGTCGAATTAAATTTTAACAGTTTTTAAAGTTACAATATTTAAGAAATTTAATTCGACAGTAATTATTATTTAGATTAGTGTCAAATTAGGACGAGTGTTAATTCATTAAATTTGTGTCAGTGTCAAATTAAGGATACGAGTGAGGGGATTGAATTTGTCAGAGTGTACTATGCAGTGTTAAAAAAATTACTTTCCCATGCAAGTCCATGAAAGGTACCTTTGAGCTGAAATTGCATTGTTGGTGCACCTTTGAAATTAAAACCCCAAAACACACCCCCCCCCCCCCGCCCCCCCCCCCCCCCGCGAGAAATGGCATTTGGGTCTTGATTAGCCTAAAACACAAATGCCAAGATGCATAAAAAAATACAGATTGATGTGTCATGCAGGCACCCAAATGCAAATTTAAAAACTTAAGTTTTTCATCAATACCATGTTCATGAAAATTGGTTAGTTCATTGAACAGGGTGCAAAGTGTCCATAATGTGCATGGACAAACACAGAGTGGTGTACTATGCGAGCGATGAGACTGATGAAGAAGGAGACTTGGAACTAAAACTTGATAAATTGATCGATGGCAAGGAGCTGAAAGCTGCTGGATGCTTGGTAAGGCTTGTATCATCTCCTGATCCCCAGTGCAACATTCTAACCAACTTCGCTGGGGGCCAATCTGGGGTGAACCTTGGCCAACCAACTCATGTATTTAGAGACTTGGTCAAGTACACTTTGGGCCCATTCTACTACACATCTCCAATGTGTGATGAACCTGACACATCGGAAACACCCACCCAAGGAAGAAATTATTGATAGGGTCTTGCTAATTTGGTTATGTTTTTTTCCCCTTTTATTTGGATGTAATAATAAGGCAAGAGATTGGGTTATTAATTTGCTTAGGCAGCTTCAATAATGAATGGAGCAGCATCTTTTCTTTTTTTGCTTTATATGGAATTTTGCAGATGCATCTTGGTATTTGTTTCATCTTGAATGAGTGGTATATTCCTTGTCATGAATTTTTGGGTCTGATAGTAAACGTTCCAGACCTGGGCCCAGTTTGCTAGAGCCAGGTCCTGCCCAACATATTGATCAAGAAAGGGTTAATATACTTTTAATAAATGGGCTTGGGCTGGACCTGATATGCCGGGCTAAATATTAGGGCCAATAGTTCAAGTGTGTTTTGGTCTCAGATAGGCTTCAACCCGGACCAACCCAATCAATGAAGAACCCTATCCATCATCCATCATCCTCCAGTCCTATTGACTCACATTGTAGGACCGGTCATGGGATGATCAAGCCTGAGCCTAGTCACCATTGGGCTATATTTATAGGCTTGTGGGCAGGGCTGAAGCCAGGGTTAGGACAGAGCCTCTGTTGTTCTAGCCCATTAAGCAAATAGGCAGGGCCTAGGGCCTTACTATATAGGCTGGCCCAGCACACGACAGCTATGAGGATGAGGGACTCCCATAGGAGAAAATCCCCCCAAGGCACAATGTCACCTTGTCTGACCAGTAGGAAGTTACCATCACCCCCATGAAAAGATCGCCCCTCATCGGCCCCATTTGCATGGTGTCAGACTTGGGCACAGCTACACATTCTAATGTGTTCATGAATGAATCCTGTGTTATGCTGTGCGGTCTAACAGTAACCAATTCCAATTCCAATCACAAACATACCAAACAACAGCATAAAGTCAAAGAACACCAAAGCCCGCCCAATTAACCGGGTCAGGGCAATAACGACCGCCAAAAGGGTGTCATGAATCTTCAGCTAACAATAGCATTAGAGCTACTCTGCCTGTTGATCATTAACAGCAAACAGGTTATTATTCCTTACCACTTCGCGATTATCATGTGATGCTATATGGTATTGACAGGTAGTGCATATATAATTTACTATAAAGCAAACTTTAATAATACGTGACTGCAAGTCATGGGTAAACCTGCAAGCATTCTGCTACCTACCGAAACTACAATTGTAGTGCTATCCACTGTAAAGGAATTTCCATGAGAACCTGGAAAAAAAATGGCTTTTCTTCGAATCACAAGCCCTGGGCATCAACATACCTCTCATCTTGTGGGTATATGAATTCAGGGCGGGACTAGCCAGAAGCAATAATCAGTGTTTGAATGAGCAGCAGCGGCAGCAGAAGAAGGTACAGAGATTGAAAAGAACTGATGACTGGAACAGAATCACCCACGCTTGACTTCAGAGAAAGCTGATGAATGGAATTCCCGGTAAAGCCTTTGCACAACCATATCTATTCTCGTAGCATCCTACAAAACATGGAGTTTTTAGTCCAAGATCATGAAAAGTGCAATGCTAAAACCTATCTGCAGTTTCACCTTTTTTTCTCAGTAAGTATTATTTTATCACCCACAGTCAGAGAGTGGTTGCACTAATAGCACATAGTGAGAAGAAAAGGTAACTAAGTAGCCAAGGTATTGGCAATGATGATATCCTCTCAGTTGACTCCCACTAAAATTCATCTGCTTCTTCTGGAAAGGACACTAAAATGCCTGCTTTTTCATCCTTTATCACACCATCTGTCCCAACCATGGACCCAACATGTCAACAAAAGATAGGGTTGATAACCAGCAAATGAAGGGGTCATGTAAACCCCCAGGCACCAACACACACTAGGGCTGAACATGAAAATGCGGGCTTGTCATTGTTTAAAGTCGGAATCATAATGCTTTGTAAGGGAAAATTTTTTAATGGTAATAAAATTGCTTTTCCTACCCAAGGATGGTGCAGACATTTGAAGACAACAAAGTTTAAACGCTATACATAGCCTAAATGAAAGTGATACTCATTTTGAGCCCTGGACAATGAAGAATTCAACATGGAAAGAACTTCCCAAAAAAAAAAGTAGAACACCACATTTTGGGCACTAATTAAAAGGTGGAAACCTTTCAAATAAGACTACCTTGCCCACAAAACTGATAATGAGTGGCCCTGTTCTGGATTCACGATAACAACCTACACACGGCCAATAAACGTCAAGGTTAGTTTCAGGAAGTGCATTTAGTCCCCTACAACGTCAATAATGACGAGACCTACCAATGAAAAGATCTGGAAACTCAAGACGGAATTTCGATAGAGTTTGAGCACTTTTCACCTGCATAAAATAGAGTAGAAACAATATTAAGCCAACTTCATAAGAGATGCAAGTATTCATTTACTAATTCCAATTATATATAGAACTAATGGCCTGGACCATGTGCAGACAATAGCATCTTTACACTGACTGATGATATTCGTGTTACTGCCTGAAGAGAAATAATACTCTGTTAGCACTTAGTTCTACCCTTTTTTTCCGAACGATTAGAAACGCCTAATGCATACAAAACAGTGTTATATGAATATGAGAGAGAGAGAGAGAGAGAGAGAGAGAGAGAGAGAGAGAGAGAGAGAGAGAGGATAATAAAAGTTCACGACTGTCCTCTTCCATATCATAGTTAAAAGATGCTTGAAATGATGTTTTAGTTTGCAAAACACATTAAATGTAAAAAAAAAAATCTCATTAAGAGTAAAAAGGAAAATACATAAGAGGACTATTCCTTTTTATGCAATTTTAACCTAAGGATTGAAAAATAAATGGTTTATAGGAATAGTTGAAAATACAATCCTTCCAATGAACATTAGACTCAAATAAAAATGCATATAAGAACTAATCAACCAAAAAATGTAGAGAAATTATCAACTGTAAGAAATAATCAAAGGTGCATACATCAGAAAGTGTTGTCCTTAGATGCTTCGACACAAAGGGCGCCAGCAGCACCAGAGGCTCAGCGGTGGTTAACTCCAGCAAGCAGTCCCACTGTTTGTCCAGTTCAGTAACATTTGTTGCAGAAAGAGTGATCACATTTTGGCATTTGATCTGTAAAGAAAAACTACTACATGCTCAGACAATCAAAATGCTGCTCCAAACAATGCCAAAAGTTTTATGTACAAAAAATAAATACCATAACGTGCTTCACGAATCAATAAGGTCCTCACAAATAGCATATGAAATGTCATTTATACTAACAAACATCTCATGTGGCAATAAGAGATGGATATGGCAGGGACACATATATGGAAGAGACATGAATTTTACATGTAAAAAATGAAGTATCAGGTACAATACAGTGTGATATGTTGCTTATTTAAGTATCCAAGTATCATATTCTCCAGGATTATTGTGCATGTGATCAAACTAAGGAAGACGTTTTAGCCCAAGAAATAAACACCAAACTAATATTTTCACCATCAGATCAGAGCTTCATAAACATTTTCAAGCCTTATGTTTTTCAAGCAGACAGGCATTGGATTTGAACAAGTCAACTTGGTTCAGCTGGGATTCAAAAAGTCTCATTGAAGGCCCCCTTTTTATTCAAAGAGCTCTCTTTATACCATTCAAATAAACACAAAGTATATTATGTAAGGGTTGTTTTTTTCATATAGATATAGATATACATATAATCCAAGTATAACTAGGGTCCAACAGCTTGGGCCTGAGGCCTGAGTCCGGTCCGATAAGGGATTGGATCCAGACTCGTTGGGCCTGCTCGACAATCTGAATCCTCAAATATTGGATTCAACCTCGGGCAGAAACTCGGTCCATTGACCACCCTAGGGGTGACAGAACAAAAACCTATAAAGTGAGTGAGTGAAGTACAACTCAAAGAGCCAACCTGAGATAGATAGATTAAGAGAATGTGGTGGTGGTGGTGGTGGTCACTGGGGATATAAGTTCGGTAGAAGATATTAGGGGATGGGTGAAAGAACCTAACCATATGAAGGGGATAGAGCTTTAATGATGAAGATGATTATTTTGTATCTACTTAGGTATCAAGAAAACCCTTCCCACATTTTGGCGTACTCCTTTTTGCGGTTTATTACCATTGTTATTCAAAAAAGAAATTAAAAAAAAAAAAAAGACAAATCAAGTTACCCCAGATTTCTGAAGAATGATATTTCCAAGTTCAAGACATCTTATATATAGTTAGAAACACTAAAACATATGCCAGCCGTCACACATACCAAAGGCACTGGCAGCATTTCATGGTGCAGCAATTCAGTAATGCCTTCAGGCAACATAGCCATCTGAAAAGGAAAACAAACTGAGATAAGAACTCTTAGCAACAAATTACCATGCTAGAAAACACATTATGTAGAATTGTAGATCATGTTGTTAGTGTGAAATACAAATAAAATTGTATTCAGCCACCTGAAGACCCCTTCCAATCGATGCCTAGCAGGGTTCTAACAGCACAAAATAACAAGTTGCATCTCATTTGCATAAATAGATACTCACCCAAAATGTCAAGTGTTGCACAATTGCAATGAAAAATATGTATGGGTATTGATTATACACATCACCTTTAATCTGGAATATGTTACATCATTAAAAACTCGTCAAGATACTTTAGTGTTGAATAATGCAACATTTACAAATGATTGGCATTCCCTAGTATTGGGTATCCAATAGTTTTAGATAAACTTTCCCCACAAAATCAGATTGAATATCTTTGCAAAAAAAAAAAAAAATGCATGCTACCTTGCTTTTTCAAGTATGGGGGAATGAGTTTCAACGAAAAATTAAACTACTCCTTTGTTTCTTACTTATTTGTGTGGTCCTCCAATGAATGACTAACATATGAAGTATCTCATTTTTAGCTTCCAAAATGGTGACATATTATATTACTTACTGATTAGTTTTCTTAATTGCAAACTGATTCAATCATCAGCATGTTTTATCATGGCCACATTACAAGATTGTTACATTGTTTGGCAAGAAAAATAATCATAAAAGGATGAAGGCAACAAACAATTTCTGTTTTTTAGTTTTACACTAACAGAACTTTGTGCATCTCTTTGACCATAGGTTGAGAATTGAGATCCTAGATCTTCTCCTTGCTTATTGTTCTTATGCGATTACTACATGCACCCTTCCAACTAATTGAATTGTTCTTATAAATTCAAGTCGGAAGAGGTTAGCACCTCATTCTTTTCAAGCTGAGGTGGTTTCTAATCATCATTCGTGGTCAAGGCCATTATGTTACCCCATGTATCTTGAATGAAAATTTTGTTTTTCCATATTAATGTGTTACCTGATCATATTTCCATAGCCTCCTAAGAAAATTTTCAGAAATGCATCCATCGTGACTGCATCATACCAATTTCACTTTTTCCTAAATTGAAAAGGAAACCAAACATGTGGAAGAAAAAGGTACATTTCCTGATTTTCATTTCTTGAACAACTAAATCTTTTATGGTCAAAACTATTACTTTGACCCCATCCCCTTCAGGTCATCTCCTAAGAAATATGAGACATGATGCACTGGGGACGGCATCACACTTGAACCGTTGTTCTGGATTGAAAAGGAAACTAAACATGAGGCATTGCATATCCTTTATTGAGCATTCAAACAAAATAACTAGCAACTGAACTTACTCAGCTCTTAAAAAAAAAAAAAACTTAGAAGTTTGTGAGAAAGGGCCAACTGGATTCTTAAGATTTTTAAGGCTTTGAACCATGTCTACTATCATTGAAAATAACAACCAGATAGAGACTAAATTACATTGCCGTCTTGTTTTTTAATAGTAACATGACCCGAACCTGCAAGTGGCTGCAACCACATTGTTGCAACAATGAGCACCTTGAAACTATGCCACGGGCATTTGTTGGACTGAAATACATTTCTTCTGGAGCATTCTTGAAAAAGAAGATCCATCATATGAAGATCATACATGACTCAAGGAAAAACCTACAAGAGCAAGGCCTTTCCACTGACAAGGAAGAGAAACATACAGGAGGGGTTGGGTTGGTAAGGGTAAGCTCATTTTAGATCTCTCTCTCTCTCCAATCAGGTGATCAAAATTTTCAATCAACAGCCTGAAAATTGGATAGACCTACTGAATTTGAAGCAATTGCTCATGTTATTCGTAAGCTCTTGTAGAAGGTGAGGATCATCAAAACAAAGATAGAGGCAGGCTAGGTCCCATCCAATGGCTCTTATGCATCAAAGATGGACCTACTCTCTAGCATAAAGCCCTTGGTCAAATGGCTCTTATGCATCAAATTGCTATTGTGCGCCTCTCTGATCAAATGGCTCTTATGCATCAAAAATGGACCTACTCTCTAGCATAAAGCCCTTGGTACGATTTTATAGATTATAGTGCATAGGTCATACACGATTACTCTAGACACACAATAGCAATATTACATTCAAGAAAGGGAAAATTTCAAAAAAGTATAAAAGTTTTCCAAATTTCTTTCAATCAAGTCTTCTCAATAAAAAAAAAAGTCATGCTAGGTGGACCGAATGGGAGACCGGGCCAAAGTTCGGTCCCCCATTCGGTCCAAGTGGCCTTTCTCTAAAAAAAATAATTGAAAAAAGACAAGAATACCGTTATGACAAGTTTTTGTCTTTTTAACCTTTTTTTGTCTCCAAAACCAACCCAAAATTCACTTTATGGGCCTCATTGATCAAATGTTGATGGTGGGGTACCTTCTTTTAATGGTTCAGTACTTCAGTCACCTAGGAGAATGCCGTAATTGGTCTTGGGATTCTTTTCTCTGGATTCTCATATTGCCCAAATTTCAACTTTATTTAGATGATCATAATCATTTAATTAAGCTAGTTTTTCAGTCATTTGGAATCCATATAGACCCTTCTTTTTTAACCATATATGCATAAAGGTAGCTGAAGTGGGCCCCACTAGGTTGTTTCTCTTAAATGATTTATTATGATTACTCTAGACACACAATAGCAATATTACATTCAAGAAAGAGAAAATTTCAAAAAAGTATAAAAGTTTTCCATATTTCTTTCAATCAAGTTTTCTCAATAAAAAAAAATAATTGAAAAACGACAAGAATACCGTTATGACAAGTTTTTGTCTTTTTAACCTTTTTTTGTCTCCAAAGCCAACCCAAAATTCACTTTATGGGCCTCATTGATCAAATGTTGATGGTGGGGTAACGTCTTTTAATGGTTCAGTACTTCAGTCACCTAGGAGAATGTTGTAATTAGTCTTGGGGTTCTTTTCTCTGGATTCTCAAATTGCCCAAATTTCAACTTTATTTAGATGATCATAATCATTTAATTAAGCTAGTTTTTCAGTCATTTGGAATCAATATAGACCATATATGCATAAAGGTAGCTGAAGTGGGCCCCACTAGGTCGTTTCTCTTAAATGATTTATTAAAAAGAAAAATTGAAAAATGGCATAAGGGTATTTTTGTCATTTTTCAAAAAAAAATTATGGTGAGGACTTGATTGAAAGAAATAGGGCAAACTTCTGTAGTTTTTTGAAATATTCAAATCCCTTTTTTGAAAATAAGCTAAAAGTTTATACTATTTTGAAATTTTCCCTTCAAGAAACTATGCACATTCTTAACAGATGAAATTTAGATAATCAAAAGACAAGATCATAACAAAGTATTCCAGAAGATGATAGGATAGTCAAAAGAAGATGCATCATGCATGACTCAATTTTCCTGTTCTGTATGCCTCAATAAAAGATGTAGTCGCATTGAGTGTATTATCAACTTATCATCGAACACTATAACCATAACAAGAGTAATTAGGTTATTAAACAAGTGCCAAAGAAATCTTCAGGGTCTATTATTTCTTATTTGATAAAAAATAGTTTGAAATAAACAAAGTCAGAAGCAGAATAGTACTGATTTCAGACAACACATGTGATGGCATCTTCTGCCCCCACATCAAATTGATTACCTCATTTCTATCCCCCGTGAACTCGTCACCTATAAGATGGTTAAGGTGCTCTTCGAACTCTTCATCAGGAGCCTGAAATATAGAAAAACTGAATCTACATAATAAAGACAGAACCATAAATACAACAAAGCACTAACCCAATTAAGATAACACGAGCAAAGAAAATATAATTAATAAATGTAAGAAAGTTTTAATAAATGTAAGTAGTCATGGAGAAGGAACGATAGGACAGCTTCTTCAGAGGTGTTTCAATGCTATTTTCTAAGAAACCTAATTAATATAAAATAAACTTTCTAAGCTATTTTGTGTGTGTGCTGTTTTTTTATTTTGGTAACACTGGCAGAAAATAGATAGTTAGCGTAGATGTTTTCCCTAAAATTACTGTTTGGCTGTGGATAGAGCTGCGAGACTATTAAGTATTAACAATAACCAACGCAAATAGACGATGTCTTGAAATGAACAAAAGTTCGATTATTCTTATATCAAATACTCTGAATTTCCTTAACAATAAAACTCAAATTAAGTTTCATAATTTGGACAGTTGGAATGGTGTGCCCAATGTGTCAAAAAGTTTTGTTTTGTGGAAATCACACTGAAGTTTATCTACAAAAAGGAGATTTTACAATGCTCAGCCCCACTTGGGAAGTTACTTGGTTTCTCAAGTTGTACAAAGCAAGCCCACAGTTCAGTAATTCACACTGTCTCATGATGAGTCACTTCCTGGATCAGTCATATATGAGCTCATCCAGATAAGATCATCAGTGGTCAAAAGATAAATAATAACATAACAAAATAGAACTGCACGCATTAAAGTAAAAAAAGAGACAGATTAGAGACTAGTGATCTCCCAGGTGAGATCACCCATGGGTTTCATGGGCAAGGGAGCTCAATGAAGACCACTTGAGTTGGGGGCTTTTTTGTGAGTGGGTGGTGGTTGGGTTGGAGGTGGAAGGGTGTGGGTGTGCGCAGGGAAGCATAAAGGGGGGCCACCAATTTGGTTACAAGATAATGGAGGTAAGAAAAATTGGACCTCAAACCCAATGGTCTGTAGGGGGCATGATAAAAGGTGGGGCCCACTGGGCTCTTGCCCTTTTAATGGGGCCAAGTATATAAAGAGTTTAGATCACTGAAATGTGGGTCCCACCTATAAAAAACACAGGCAATTACAGGAATGAGTAATACAGTTCCTCATTTTCATCAGAGGTGAAATCCGATGTTTGTCAAGTGTGCCACAAATGCTGTCAATGGGTCAGATTAAAGGACCTGACACTAAGACTCATAAGAATTGCAGGGCCCAAATCCAATTCCGAATTTGAAATGGTTCCTAGAACCTGGATCCAAGCCCACCCAATAACAATTACGTGAGGCTCGAGTCAGAGCAATAAAGGCCCAAGACTAACAGATCTGAGTCCGTGAAAAGCCCAAGCCCAATAAAGGCCTGAGTCCAGTTTGAACCCGAGTGCATGTCTAATTTACAGTTAAAATAATTATTTCATTAGCAGTGTCTTACTTTCATTACTTCTTATATGCTATAAGAATTGTATACGTAATGACTGTGTAAATATACATATATTATTTAGAACTGAACATGAAGCATACTTGAAGTCCTGCAGGCATGGATATATAGGCTTAAACTTGGGCCGATAAGGGTTTCTTATTCCAAAGTTCAAACCTAAGCCCTAGTCAAGCCAGTTGGTCTGGTCTTACAGTCCGCATCTAGTGACTAAATACTGAATTGGGAAGATCCAAGCTGGATCCACCTATCCAGGTCCGTTGACAGTCCCACTGTAACTTTGGTGATTCAGACACCACCATACAAGTGACATGAGAATGGCAATCCAGACTGTCCAAATTGTGGGGCTTATTTTGTCCACAGTAAGGATCACAATCTGGGCAGCAAGGAATACATGTTTATGGTGTATGATGGACCCAGGCCAGATGCACCAACCATTTCCACTGAGAGCACTACACATTAAGACTTTTGATGACTCATCGTCCAAGTGGCACACGTATAAGGGCAATCCAGAACTCCAAACTGTCCAAATTGTGGGCCTTATTTGTCCATAAAGTTTTGGCAGCATGGATTTACACGATGGAGCCCCACCTGTAAGTTGTATGATGGATCGAGGCCACTCAAATATACATAAAGGCCCATTTATAAAAAAAAGAACTCAGTCGAGTTAAAAAAATAATTTTAAGGGTAAAAGAAAAATGCAAAATACGATTAATGGAAAAATGCAGTGAATGGGACTAACTTCTTAGCCGAAATGAAAACATGGTAAAATATGATTCAATAAACAACTTTGAAGGTCCCAATTCCCAAATGTATAATGAGTTGTACATTATATTGCACAATGCACATTTTTTAATGGTAAATTGCACAATGCACACACAAGGAGGTTCAACTACAAGGGAAGCAACATACCAAACGAACGCCAAAAGCTTTCGCAACACCTGCTAATGTTACATCTGAATGCAATGGACCAACTCCGCCAAACATAAATACCTGTTACAATTGTATAAGGTTGGTATACATATATGTTAAAATTTAGTAGGACAAACAGCATCAAACATCTGTCATTATTAAAATCAGAAAATAATCTAGTTACTTGAAGATCTATGGTAGCCTACCATATCAGTATTAGACTTCTGTTGTGCAACTTCTTCAGCAACAGAATCAATCTGTATTTGCCAAAAATATTAGAAAAATAAAACCATTGACTAAGAATATAGTAATTATATTATACTGAACACTAATAAAGCCAATGAACATGAAAAGATAACAAAAGAACACTATGACCATCTGTACCATTTTCGATGCAGTTAATCTGAAGCATGCCTCAACATATTAAAAACAGTAAGGCATCTAACATTAGTGATAATTTTCCTATAACAAGGGTTGATATGGAGAAATTTACAGGATAGTAAGATATCTGAAATAAGCCAAAATGAGTATTATGCACATGGAAATTATTGCAGCCAAGAACCCCCGTAATGCTACTAACACCCACAACAACTATTCTTCTTCTTCCTTTTCTTTTTTGAATGGAAACAACTAATTGTTCCAGGACTGATCCTGTTGAAAGTTATGTACAACAGTTATTTGTCTACCCATCACTAAGTGCAATAGTCATCCTTGTTGGTCCATTTGAAGTTATGATACTCTCCATGTTTTTTTAGATGCTAATGATTGCTTTCATTAAAAAGATGCTATGCATTAGATACAACAACCAAATCATTCAGATATCTCAAGTCGTCCATGTTGGAAATCAAATCTGGAATTAGTGTAAACATAACTAAAGAACAAATAAAATCAAACTCACAGAAAAAAGAAAAAGTAAAAACCTAGTTGAGGACAAGAATGTCTGACACATAGACACATGCCCATAACCATGCCCGAGCAAGCATCCTTACACTAATTGATGAAAAATTATTTTCCAAACAAAATGCCCAAGTAACTTCTGTTATTAGTTGATGTCAAGAGTTACATTCCATTTAGTTAACTATTACAAAGATATGATTCATTCCAGACAAAAACATACTACATATGTAGTGAAGTTGATAAAAAAAAAGACCTAAAATAATGTGCACATTTGGAATTATATGGTGATTGAAGAGCCGTACACATAATAGACCCTCCCTCAGAGAAACACGAAAGAACGAGCAAGGTCTACTATAAAACCATTTTAAGCAATAGGACAACAAAAGTCACAATGACAACCATCATCATCCTCACCTTATCCCATCTATCTAGCGATGGCAAATCCCAATAAGAACCACAATGATGTCCATGATATAAGCAAAAAATAGCCACAAACCATGCTAAGGAGTTACTTATAGCTTTAAGTGAATTTAACGTGAATCTCATGAAAACGCCAGTTTGATGGATAAGGATATGAAGATGAATCCCATGGAAACCCCAAATATTTTTTTTAAAGTACATAATCTTTGGTGCTATTAAGCAAAAAGTAATGTTTCTTACATCGTTCCGAACCAATGAAATGCGTGTGACTACCCAACCGATAGAATGAAGTTTTCTGCACAATGTCGGTCCCAGTTTGTCCTCAACTGTGCCAAACCTGAATATGATAATAAAAGCTATAATTACAGACAACTAACAGTGCACTTGGAAACTACATAGCATTACCTTTTACAGGCTGCAGTTTACAAACTGAAGCATGAATAGAAAGAAATCAGACAATCGATAAAAAATAAAATAAGAGTACCATCCCTAGCTACCCCCATAAAATTTGAAGCAGTTAAAAACAGCCCAAACAGAAGAAAATCCCTGAAGAATCTAACCAGGGTACCTCAAAAGCAAAGATTACCAGAAGGGCCAGCCACCAGCCTTTACCACCACACTGGAGCAATAAGCTATTATCCAGAAATCACACTCTGAATAAGGCATAGACAGAAATCCATGCCATTTGTTTGGTAGCACATGAATGGATAGAGTTTAAAATAAAATAAGCTTACATTCGAAATGCAGAAATCATCTCTCTCTCTCTCTCTCTCTCTCTCAGAGAGCCATGCTCCCCCATCACTGCCCTGTGGGGCCCACCTGGGGCCCCACCAATCATGTGGGAGGTGGGGGATCTGAAGATTTGGATATAATCCATCTGTGTACAAAATTTCAATTTTCAAGTCCATCAGATCATTCTAACCCCTTAATCTGTGGCCCTCAAGTTTAATGATTTTATAATGCATCAATTTTGTATGATTTCAATCCAACAGTTCAGTCTCATTTGGATTGGATAAAAAACCAAGATCCGCTTTGTGTGTGTGTGGTGGGGCGGGGGGTTGAGGAGTTGGACGGATCATAGAGGACCTCAGTGGGCCCAAACAGCCATCTGGATGGATGATCCCATGCAGTCCGTCCTTAGGAGAGTTCTCCTATCTATACATACATAGGGATTTTGACCATACATGAGCCGTTAGGGTTTGATTTTGACAAGGTGTTGACCCAAAAAAATTTACCTGGTCGTACTAAAAAGGAAAAAGTCAATTCCAAGTATGCCCTTTGTGTATGATATTGCACAATCCCCATTAGACACAGGCACTCTCTCTCTCTCTCTCTCTCTCTCTCTCTCTCTCTCTCTCTCTCTCTCTTCATATATTACATATATGTTGCATATATCATATATGATAATTCTTTTCCCATGTTGGATTTAGTGAGACTTTTTCTTGTTTCTGGGTTGTTTTTGGGATATGCAGTCAGAAGCCACTCCAGAACATGCTTGACAACCACTGCAACAACAAGCAAAAGCATGAATTAAGGTTTTTTATTTTTTTATTTTGTGGTTTGTGTGTTTTTTTCCTTTTATGATGCAAGAACAAGTGCAATGCCCCCATCGATTTCTTGTAAGTTGTAATACAAACACAGAAAAAAATCACAAAACATGACTTTCTTTTCTTTCTATCTTTTTTTTTTTTTTTTGGTATAAGTCCAATTTTTTTTTTTTTTTTTTTTTTTTTTGGGGGGGGGGGGGGGGGGGGGGGGGTTATTTTTTATGATGTAGGTACCAATGTAATGTCCCCATCAAAATCACAAAATCTGAAATGTTTTTTTTTTGGGGTTATGTTTGATTTGGTGGTTTGTGTGTGTTTTTCCTTTTATGATGCAGGAACAAATGCAGTGTCGGATATGGGTTCATAGACATAATGTCTCTCTAGGTATGACAGTGACTTTGCAATAAAGGGCAAAAAAGGCATATTTGGAATTGCATTTCCTCCTCCCCCATACACCTACCAAGATGGTAAAGAGTTTTCCGTCAACACCCTGCCAGTTATATCAGATTATTTGGGCTTCTGTAGAGTCCCAAATATATGGACTAGGATCATGCAAAACATAAGCCGTGTGAGATTAATCTAATGCTCGATTCAAAGGCCTCACGGTTTGACAGTTTTCTATGTATGCATTTTTCAGAATCCAACGGTGAGTACAAATCAGATGATCCCATGTACATCCACCAAGATGGTTAAGAGTTTTGCGTCAACACCCTGCCAATTATATCACTCTTTTGGCTCCTGTAGAGTCCCAAATATATGGACTAGGATCATTCAAAACATCAGCCATGTGAGATTATTCTAATGCTCGATTCAAAGGCCTCTCAGTTTGACAGTTTTCTATGTATGCATTTTTCAGAATCCAACAGCGAGTACAAGTCAGATAGTTTAAATGCCAAATCAATGCATGGGCCATGGAAGATGAAGGTAGCATGTGTGATCAGGGCTACTACTGTGGATATCACACCCACTACCATTTTATTTATTTATTTTATCAGTAACAGTAAAATCTCATTAAAGAGAAAGAAGGTACAACTCAGAAAAACCATATAATAAATCTATCATAGCTGTACCGGTACAAGAGAAATATACCAGCCACGAACCAGAACTACACTACAGGAATATTAAGATTACATGACCGATCAACCACATGACCGATCAACCCCTTGCTTAGTTAGACAATCTGTCATTTCATTTGCTGATCTACTAACATGCTGAAACGAAACCTGTAAGCTTGAAACTAGAAGATTATTTTCATTGATAAGGAATTGCATTTTCCAAGGTCCTTTCATAGATTTCACCCAGGAAATGGCATTAATTGGGTAGCTCTCCACAATTAAATTTTGTTGATATTAGGTATGATAAATGCGAAGAGCTTCCAATATGGCCAAAACTTCTGCTTCATTAGAGCTTCCAATCACACCCGCTCCCATATCTCCAACCAGGGATCGATCCCTGGTTAGGCAGTTTAATTCCACATCTCCTGGCCACTAGGCCAACTGGCCAAGAAAATAAAAAGTGTGATCAGGTTGGATTGATCACTAGGTGAGTCCCACAAGGAGTGCACAGTATTCCATGCAAACAGGTTTGATTGGAAAATTCACTCACATACACATAGAGGACACCTGAAAGACACCTGAAAGCCCCATCAAGTCAAAGCAAATCTTCATTGTCTATCTTACCAAAATCAAGCTCACTGGACAATCATAACCATCTGATAAATGGCCTCAGAAAAAAGATAGGTGTTTATATAAACAAGGCTCACAAAGTACTTACAGAATCTCATCACCTACAGTGATGATTGATGCCGTCAGAGTGCTACTCAGATGTGGGTCCGCACTATTCAAGCCATTTCTTAAAACACCTTCTGGTATTGGAGAAATTTTTTTTGCTCTCCCTGCTCTTTCCAGTCTTCCGTCTTGGAGCAGATATGCAGGTTTAAAATTTTCTTTACTTTTGGACAGATCATTGATGCACAATAATGCATTAGGAACTGTGTCATGTATGCTCCCAATGGAGGTATATCTGAAATATCAATTATAAAAATCAGAAAACAGAAACCCAGGCAAAAATCAGGCCAAGTTTTTTTTTTTTTCTCCTCAGATCCTAGTCACCTACAAGTGCTACATATAGTAGTACCCAACAGTTTATCAGTCTTCAGCTAATCACGTACAGCATCACCACCATGCATAAATGGTCAGTCAACTCTTGTACCCAAAATATCAAAATTTGCAATGTAGTCATACAATATCATGTTCAGTATTTGAAGTTTGTGTGAACTCTGTATTTCTGTACATTTGTTGTGTTTATGTGGTGGCATTTGATCAAGCCTTTGAAAATACATAAATTTGTTTATTTTCATAGCCTTGAGCAAAAATTGAACAAAAAGCATCAACAATGCAATGTTTGCACATTATCAGATCTGCAACAAGTTGACATGAGATTTTTGAGACACTATCAAGCAAATTTGTGAAGAAAACAATTACCCTTCATCATAAAGGCTGCAGTATTTGACTTTGCAGGTTAGAAGAAAAGTCCACACATCCCTGTAAGAAGAACATAAAGGAATTAAAACCTTCACTCCATCCAAATGAAATTCAGACAGAACAAAATATCATTCTTACACTCAATAAGCATCACTATTGTACAGACTATAGATATAGGAAAATGCTCCCAGGTGTCTCCCATAATCCCATAAACAGCATCCTGGTGCAACTACTTGGCATTCAACATGGGGATGGGTCCAATCTTCCATTCAACCTCTTTAAGTCACAAACTGCTCTTCACGGACAACCTTACCAGCATTGGATTTGCCATACCTTTTAAGAGTTACTTTCATTCGATGGGCCAATCCATCCATCTGTCAGGCCCTCGCTAAGGATATATTTTATTGTTTTGTTTTGTTCCACAAAATTGCCTTCGTCAGAGAAAAGAAGAAGTGCAACTCAAGTGGAGTAAAAGGACCATTAAAATTACAGGTAAATATATTTTTCAGCATTACCAATGAGAAAGCCAGTAGTTGGATAGCTTGGATTGTTAGAATAGATGTCTGGATTGCATGGATGGACTTTGATCTCCCATGCGTTCAAATACAAAGGAGCTGCACCATGATACATGCATAGATTGTGTAGGATCATTTCTCATACATGCATAAATAGATATATGCATAAAGTCCAGGGAAAACCTGTATGACCAATCCAAGATTGGATTCACTCTCATGAAAGGTGGCCATCCAGTTGAACTAGGTGAGAACTGTTCCTGGCCAACCTGGAAAGGTGATAAGAAAAAGAAGTGGAGTATCAGTAACCATCATACTTCTCTAATAGGCAGTTGTAAAGATAATCGGGAAACAATTAAGAGCACGGCCTGATCTTGGGCACATATGGAAGAGCAGATCTCTTATGATAAGAATAGAAGAGCTACTGATATACCGCATTAGGATCTCCAATTCTGGTACCAAGAAAGATAGCTTTAATAGGTTTTTCCCTCAGTAGAGCCTCTAAGCCAGATTTGAAATCCAGGCGAATGATTTCCATTTTCAAATCGTAACTGCACCAAGCACAAGCTTTAAAATTACAAAAGCTTAAAGTCCCTCCAAAAATCATTTCAGTGAAAAGTCAATGATTAGATATTGTAAAAATAAAGTGTTAATAAGACAACAATGACATTAAAAAAAAAAAAATCTCACGTGGAGGCTGTTTCATAAGTGAATGTGTTGATTTCAGGAAAAGCGGAAGGACTCTCAAAATAAATTGTCCGCATAGGGCAGTTCAATTTGAAGTTTATTTGGTTCTCGCTGGAACTATTGGCCTTCTCATTATGCAAAAAATAGCCAGCCCTAAGCAGATGCAGCAAAACCTACAAAACCAAGTTCAAAGTAAATGCTTGAGTGGACATGGCCTGTTTAATGTTAAGAAGAGTTCAGTGCAGCATAATACAGTTGAGTCTTTTCCTCCATTAAAGCTGAAGGCAACCTCCTCAAACCTGTCAGGAAAGAAATTTCAGTGCTTGCAAATGTGAACAAACTTATCCACGATGCATGGAGACTGAGCAATGACAAATCAAAGTATCAACTAACATTTTAAATCAAATTTTACACTTAAGAAAAAGGGTCATGTATTCACATTCTTTCTCTCTGTGTTGTTATCATCAAGATATTCACATTTAGTTATAGGTTTTTACACCATGCAGGATACAACTGCAAAGTTATCTTCTCATTTCTTAAATCCAGATTGAAGGTCAAAAAGCAACTTTGAGGAGGTCAAAAAGTAACCTCACAACTTTACCATTGCTGTGCTGAACAGCCAGTAGTGGCTGCCTCCATTTGGAGGAGTCAAGCTCAATTTGTTCGCAGCACTTGCCTTTATGAGCGAAAAACTAACATCAATTGAATTATTAGAGCCACAAAAGTGGGTTTTAGAAGACTTTTTATGGCCTGTCACCGGAGCAAACTCCAACCTCATAAATGTTTGCACTTCTTACTGGATGCAAAGAACTTAGGCATGGTGCTAACAGAGCGCAATGGTGGTGGTGGATTCCATGTACACCATTAGATGGGCCCAGGAAGGCACGGCACATCTTTGGAAGCTAAAATGACTGGATTTAGAAAATTAGTTGGTTCAGACTAGGATGTTGGACATTTATAAGTAATTTAAATACTAGGTTTGGTAATTCAAAGGCGGGCCAATCAGTGAAAGATGGAACTGATTTACGGGAAATTCAGGCCCTTTCAATATCCCAAAACCAACTCCCATTCTGTAGGCTTACATGGGCAGAACATCATGGGATGTTTGAGGATCCTATGCAGGAAAGAAGAGATCCCTACGAAAATACTTTCAAGAAAAACCCAGATGGACAAAAATCTTTATAAGTGTAGAGGTGACAAGTGAGAATTGCTAGTAGGTCTAAGGTTGATAAACCCCTTCTCTACCCCAAAGGAGAAGATAGTGAGGGAGATCTGATGGGGACACCCTGAATACAACTCCAAACTGTGAACTTTCAAATCCAAATGGCATATACCAGAGTCACCACAGTTACCTCTAGTATCCAACCAAAACCCATGAACCATTAACAGTAGGCTACATGCCAGCATCCATCACTTGATAAAATAAATTGAATTGCTTATTGGATGTAAATTACTAGCTTAACTGAAAACACACGCATACATAAAAATATGTAAGATGAAGTTGGAGTTTCAAAATTCTCCTACTACAATATTCAATGCACCTTTCACTTGGGTGCCCACCTCACATCTACTGATCTATTATACCTTGCCAATTTCTCCAGCATAATGGGAGATAAAAACAACAGACCAAAACATAAAGCAGTGTCAAAATCAGCTAATCTCTTTCAACAAAAGGGTACCCATGAACAAACAGTGCATATATAGATCAATTCAGTGACACCCATCAAGCATAAAAATCCGAAAATCAAAGACATAGTAAATTGAGATTCACGCAATATCAAAATAAAAAAGCAATCTTTGATCCGATCAAATCGCACAGGATAGAAATTCCGCAGGATAAAATAAACCCCACAAAAAACAAGAAGAACAAAAGCAATAACTGGGTCGAATGGAGAAGACCCAGATGCTAAAATTGGGCGATGTGATGAGAAAACAAGATTACTCACGAGTAGAGAGCGAAAGCCCTTTGAATTACGTAGACTGCGTTGTTGTACTTGGTCTGCAACCTCGTATTGTTACTCTCTTTCACTGCTCTATCGATCTCCATGATTTAATGTTTCTATCTTCTTCTCCTTGTTTCCCCGTTGTGGCAGATGAAGAAGAAGAAGAAGAAGAAGAAGAAGAGAGAGAGGAAGAGAGAAATCAAACCAAAAGGGTTGAGTTGAGTCGTCTCCACCAATGGTTTTCCTTGATTTCTAGGCGCTAAAATTGTCGGCTTTTGGTATGGAAGAAGCCCTTTTCCGCGAAGGCCCCCACAAGGAATCCAATTTTTTTAATACTAAAAGTAGATAGAATTCCACCATGACCATGACTCCACAAGTCCCTGTACCAAACGTTATATTGACCTGGTCAGTTTTGCATCTCTATTAATAAAGTCGTGAAGTAAAGTTAATTTTGAAGTTTAGTGTATCTGCTAATAGAGTCAAGTCACGTAAAGTTGATTTTAAATAAAATTTAAAATATAAATGAGTTATGTTTCTATTTTACTTTTAATTATGAAATTTTTTTGACTTTTTGTACGTGAAAATGAAAAAATTTTGTATTTTAGTGGGTAAAGATAGCTGCTTTTTTATTTTTTCTATTAAAAAGATAAAGAGAGTTTTGAATTAAAGTGATTTTGATGTGACATCATACCTGAAAAATGAAAGGTTTACTTGCCTTTTACTATCTTAGTAAATGGGTCCAATTATTTGCATAAAGTACATACAAATTCAGGGTCAAATGAACTCCACTTGAGATGTAGATGAGACTTCTAACTTTATTGGGTATTGGATTATTAGGATAATTGATGGGTATTCATTCCTCATTCTCCTTTGATTCAAAGGGGAGGTTGTTTGATTGTCGTTTTTAGATATTTGTCTTTGGCTATTCATTTTTTTTTTTACCACTTACAAAAAAAGAAAAATGTAATCTTAGGGATTCAATTCCATTAAAAAAATGCCAAACGGCCTAAACATCAATACAATTGGCCGGGCAACTGTGGATAGATCATCCTTGAAATATATAGATATATTCTACACCTTCTTCTTTTTTTTTGTTCGTAAACAATATATTCTACACTTGATCAATTTAACACTGCATATCATTTCCCATGGGAGCATTTGTGTGTGAGAGTCTTGCTCAACACTTGAAGTGAGACATCCATTTATGGTCCACTCGAGGCTTTATGTGATCCATTCAACCTTTTACACACTATCCTCCCCATGATTGTCCTAATTTTTTTATGCCATCAGAAAAAAGACTAAATGTTAAACTGAGATCATATATATATATATAATTGATGCCTTATAAAATCATCAAACTCGATGGCTATGAATCTATATAAGGAGGCATGTAATATGAGTGAGTTAGATCATACAATAGCAGGCCCACATTTATTAAATCAGAAACATGTTGTCCTTAGACCTTAGCACTGTACTGATAGCAGAAATTCAATAACCCCCTCCATCAACTAGTTGGACCAGTGGGCCTTGCCAACATGCTACATGTGCCACTTTAAAATAAGTGGTCCATCACTGGTGGGCACAGAATTCATCCCATCACTAGTGGGCACAGAATTCATCATGCAGGCACAACTCTTTACTAATAAATATAATCTTAACTTAATGGATGACATTCTTTTTCTATTATTAGTGGATAATAAACTTAACCATGATCTAAGAGCCAAGGACCACAATCCAACTCATTGATTACTTTTAATTGAGTTTTAGATATAGATATGAATTAAATTCATGAACTCTGATTTTACACCTTGATCAGTAATGGATGCTATCATGATATGAGTCTGAACTCAGAAGACTATTGGTTGATGGGTCACATGACAAAAGTCCACTGCAAAAAATGAGGAATTTTCATAAAATGGGAGTTTTCACATGCAAGCACAAACACTCCCAAGACTCACACACATAAAATGCTCCCATGGGAAATGATAAAAAGTGTTAAATTGATCAAGTGTAGAATATATTGTTTGCCAACAAAAAAAAAAAGTGTAGAATATATCTATATATTTCAAGGATGATCTATCCACAGTTGTCTGGCCAATTGTATTCATGTTTGTGCCAGTTGTAGTTAACACTGTAAGACTATTTCTTATTGATGCTTGGTCTGCAGCTTATAGGTTTTTTATTTTGAAGATGCCATGTGAAACATATATTACTGTGCTTTCTATCCCTCACCAAAGAAGTAAAATATATGTCATGGTGCAACTTATATACCCATGATTCACGAGCGGCATACAACGACCACTTCATTAATGCTATCACATGAGTTCTGAGTTTTATAATAATGGAAGAAGCTCATGGGCCATGTCTTTGCTACCTAGCAGTGAATATTATAATAAGGTGTGGAGATGGAGTACACATTAAAGATTGATGAAGATTAAAGTTTTGATGAATCACATGATGGCATAGGTCATTGCCAGAAAAAACACCTAGACATGATCACTCAAATGACCAATGTCTCAAACTGTAGTTTATCTGGTTAGGGATAAGGGATTGTTTGTATAAAGACATGAGTTCGACGACTACAAATTGGAAAATTTGAATATCTATGGTCAATATTCTGCATAGTTGTTCCATCTTATCTTTAATGGAACCACTGTATTGGCAGCTCATTTTATCATGACTTTGTAGGAAGTCAAGATCAAAATAAGCCACCAGTATAAATGCATTTAACAAGCCTAGCTAACCACTTCGCCCAGGAAAAAAAAAAACAAAGGCCTTGCACTACATTGCAGTGAGACGCTGAATCATTGAATCTTTGTCAACAAGAACCATTTATTGAGTGACGATCCACACAAATGCATGTTAATTATGGGGTTGAGGGCTGAATTTTGGCATCAACTTAAAAAAACAGATTCGATTCCATATGCAAAATAAGAGGTAGAATGCATTAGTATAAATCAAGAAAAGCAATTCAAAATATAAAAGTAGAGTTATTAGGTGGTACATATTTGTTAAAGTTAAGTAGACTCAATACGACTCATGCTATATGGGCCCTTAAATTTTAAATATATTTTTAATATGTGAATCTGATAATTCTCTATTTGGATTTTAGGTCGGAAATGGAGGATTCGATTCCAAAACCTATATCCATAGATCCTTATTTGGATCTGAAATTCACCAGGGTCCAAAAACAGGTTCCATATAAGCGTTATAGATTGGGAGCTTTCGTTTGTCAAATAATCAGATGCCCATTTAAAACTTTTATTGGAGGTCATAATGCACATGAAAGCTAAATTTATGTGCAGGGCTTGAAGTCATCATAAGGGTGGCCACCTAAGAGTTTATGATGTCGTTTGACAAGTCTATTATTCATGTCTATTTGACTTAAGAACCCGTTCAAATGGACACTATGAGCACTTTAGAGTGTTTGCCATATATAGTTGGCGTGGACATATAATTCAATCAGCGTTAAATTCTTTAGTCTTTTTTTTAATAGACATAAAAGCCTAAAGCAATCATTCATTTTTTTAAATCTTTTTTTAAAGGTTGCTTATATAATTTTTATAATATGATAAATTTGTTTGCTCTACTTTTACTTTATGACAAGCTTGCATGTACTGTTTATACATTAAGTATAAACATTAAGAAGATAAATTTGTTCATATAACTTTAATGATACAAAAAGTTTATTTTTTGCAATTGAATTAGACATACCAAATGATCTATTTGAAAAAAAAAATCTAGTTGCAGTTATATTTCAAAGAAGTCTATTTCAAATAGATAAAGCTTGCCAAACAAACCCTAAAACTCATCAACTACAGCAATAAATCAACCAAAGGATGATATAAATTAAAGTAGGATTTTCAAGAACACTAGGGGGGGGGGGGGGGGGGGGGGGGGGTGGTTTCTCTAATGACAGTAATTATGCTGGTCACGGTAACGGTACTAGTTCGGATCGTCTTGATATCGGCCTATACATCTTCACCTCGGTGCCGCCCCAGAAAGCTCACCTCGGCTAAGTGCTTCATCTCGGCCAAGTGCTCCATCTAGGTAGCAGTGCCACTACGTCCTTGTAAAGATCATATCTGATCTCAGTAATAAAGCCTGATCTCGGTAAAAGCGTCAGATGACAAGACAGTCTCGCTGCAGTATTAACTGACAGATAGGATGGACGTCAAACGATCACATCCACCAGAGATTGAAGTATGGGCGGATGGGACATCCCCTTTTCACCTACCTCCACTAAGGAAGCTTTTGATGGAACTTCCCCACCTCTATATTATGCAAAAGGTAAACACCAGAAAGGCAGAGGTTCAGATACACAAGGACCCCCCCTTACTCTAATCTCTCTCTCTTCTTCTCCACCTCATTTCACCCTTTGCTCAGTGACAGCACTAACTTAGGTATCGGAGGACCTTGCGCTGACAGCAGTCAGGGTCTCTAACCCTTTGTTTCTCCTCCTCTTTCAGGTTTTCAAGCAGCTAATCCTTCCCAAAAGTTCTACATTCATCTAAGTAAGTCCGCGAGATTTTTTGCACTTACAAACACCAATATGATAATTGATGTTGGTTAACAAACTAATGGAGGACTAGCAATGACTATTAATTTTTTGTAATGACTAATCAAGCCAAAAAGATTCAGAAGGGTCAGATCAGTTACTGGCTATGGCTAGATGGCCACCTTTTCTGAACAACTTTTCGCATGGAATCATCATTGACCTAATATGTGGCCATATGGTCAACATTTGGCAAACATGCTTGGGAGATTCCAGACTTTAGCATATAGTTACTTGTTGGTTCATTTTCCTTTTTTTTCCTAAAAAGGATGAGCAGATTTAAGACCAAAACACAGCCAAAAAGGCAAACAAAGCCCGACACAGACAGGAATATAGAAATGGCCTATTAGTAAGGAATCTCACTCCCATCTCTTTCACCGGGGATCAATCCCTGGAGGGAGGTTTGAACTCCTTCCTCCAAACCAGTGAGCTAAAGCCAAAAAGTACGACACAGACCAACAGACTGAACTTGACCAAGAGAAGACAGAGAAAGCAAAACCACAAGACCCGGCTCAAAACAGAACCCAGAACCAAAAGGCCTATAACAGCGACAAGGCCTGGACCCCGGATGCCTAGACCACTTAGCCTAGAGCACCCATTACAGTCTAAAGAAAGCTACTTGCAGGGGGGCCTTTTGAGTTGGACCCTTCTCCAGTGACACTTCTTAAATTGCCCATTCTGTTGATGTAGTTAGTTGGCATGACCAGAGAGGCAGATGCTATACTTTGTGAGAACTGAAAAAGACTGGATAACTTGTTGAAAGCTGGAGGTCTTGGAGGTACTGTTCTTGGGCTCCAAAGGGAAGGAAAGCAGGGAACAACGTTGAGGTTGGGAAAAGACTTAGAGGTCAGCGACTCTATTAGTTGTTCTCTTGCAATATTTAGCCTCCCACCACTGAAAGGTTGTGACTACCTGGATAACCTTCTTCCAATTGATCATGCATGCCCAAGAAAACTTCCCATATTTATGCAGGGAGTCCAATATTGTGAGGCAGTCCCCCTCTATGATTAGAAGCTGGATATTCAATTTTTACAGATCTCTAACTCTTCCAAGAAAGCTTCATTTTCCTTTGTTTCACTCAAGGTCTTATGTTCTGTTTGTGCAAGGCAGGTTTCAGCGGAATCTCATTGCCGGTGCCTCCCACTCTCGTTTGGTGCACCCGCAGAAAGAATGCAGTTTCCGACCTTTCATGCTTGTTTCCTGCGTGCAAAGAGTGGATTACGGGATCCCACCTTCACGCCTCGGATTCGGCTTCCGCTCCACGGATGCGCACAAACTTGCCTTTAGAGTTCTTTTGTTCAGCAATAGAGGGTTAGAAATAAAATAAAATAAAAAATCTTGTGTATACTTTATGGTAGTGTTATTGTTTTAATTTGTTGTGTTTCGTAGTTCTCAAAATCGATCTTAAGAAAAAGAAAAAAAAAAAAGAAGGAAACCCACTTGACTATTATAGTGTTGAATGGTATCAATAATTTAGCATTATTATGTAACCTACACTAGTCCAAAGTATTATCCCAAATAACTAGTGTTTTTATATTGGAATGAAAAAACAGATTTCATGTAGCTGACTCCAATATAATTGGAACAAAGCTTTGATGATGATAATGTGACCCCAAATCAATTTATGCCAATTACAAGTTAGAATGTTAATAAGAGGCCTTTATATGGATTAAAATTGTAGGCTAAAAATATAAATATAACCTTGTGAGAGTAACTAATCTATCCACTGCTCTCGGAGATATATGCATTATAAGTGCATGTATAATTGTTTTAGTTTGAAGCTGTTAAAAACATTAGATTGTGCCATTACTTTAGGACCCTGAAAACCTACTTTGTGATTGATATAAATCGAAGCTCGACTCATGGTCGAATTCGATGTATGAGACTTGCAGCAGATTCATTAACTTAGAATCCAAGAAATTTCATGCAAAGCATAAACAAAAACATCAAGAAAAGAGAGAGGGTGTGTAACAATTCCTTAGATTCGTCATGTACTTATAAGATCTTAGAAACCTAGTTATTTTTTCGTGCAATCTTTCTCTATGCAGATTCGAAGACAGCTGTGGATTCCATCCCTGTAAAGCAGTGGAGTCCATGGTATAAATTTGTTCATAGACATCTCCAGTGTCTTTTCAACATTCGATGGAAGTTGCAGTTGAGTTGTCACAGGTTTGTTTTTCTGCATCCATGTGAGCTAAATAAATAAAAAATCATGTTTTTCAAAGGAGAATATAAGCAATTTTTTTAGAAACCCTAACGCTTTTAAATGTGCTCCTAGAAAATGTTTGCTTTTCAAGAAGTAAAGTAAGATTGATTTGTGGAAATGTAAAAATAATACCGATCATTAGAAATTTTACTTTAACCATATTCAGTCAGTCACAAGGAAAAATAAAGTGTAGCTGCTTGTTGAGGAGAGGATTGTTAGACATGAGTGGTCCTTATAACCACATGTGCAACACTGTTGAGACCTACAGTTTGAGCCCACTAATTTAACTTACTTTCCTTTTTTGGTTTTACTAAGTTTTTCTTGGATTCAATTTTAGTAAGCTCAATCAAATAGGACTCGTGTTGGCTAATTTGAGGGAATTAAGGAAACTTACTTTTATTATATTTCTTTGATGGGAAGAAATCTCTCTAGAGCTTATCTATATATATGGTTTTACGGTCCTCTCTCTTAACCTATGAGATCTGAAAAGTAACCATCAACTTCACGCATATTAGAGTGGGTGATAAGAGAGATAGGAGAAAACCCTATTTGAGAGAAGAGATCTGCTCATCATCAAGATCATGGCATAAGGTACACTTTTATATTATTTGAGATCATATATTGTTTAATGCATAAATCTAGATCCATATGTTTGATTTGTATTGCAAACCATATCATATCTTACAATTGGGTGATTTGTATGAGTTTGTTTCTAGTAAAATGTTAAAGGAAATGGGAAGGATGGCTTGGAATGGATTTGGATTTGGGCATTCATGCATTTTTACCGCTTTGCCAGATTTCCACATCTCCGAGAGGAGGAAAATTGGAAACTACAGCTATACCGCCGATAAATACCGTGGTAAGGTCTAATTTTCCAGATCTCCTCCTCATAGAGAGGAGGAAAACCTAAAAATGGATTCTTATTATGTTTTGCCCTTTTTTACATCTTGGTTGGATCACGGGTCCGTGCTTTGGTCCTCACAATGAGGGATGGGCATGTTTAATTAATGTTTAAACGAAATAATATCAAATCACACAGTAAATCACTTGTTCGGTCAATTTACATTACCGGTGAAGTAAAGTGATTAGTTAAATGCAAAGAGAGAACAAAAGTAAAGGTTTGGAAAAATCAAAAGGCGAGAGAGTACCCCTTTGAATTTTTATTTTAATATGAGTTTTTTTCTTTTGCAAGGATGATGTCGACAGGGCTGGCCCGCTTTGGTTTGGCAATGGGGTTTAGGTTATAATAGAAGGGCCGTGCTTAAAACTTTTTTTTTTTTTTTTGGGAATCCTTGCCCGGCCAAAATATATATATATATAGTTGTAAGTGAGGGAGTAGTAATGGGTGACTTAAACCCATGACCTCTCATATAGAGTGATTTGAGAAGGCTAGTTGAGCTTTAACCTAGGAAGTTATAAGATTTTTTTTTTTTCTATTTTTGTTGTTATGTAAGTTAAACTCAGGATATGCTAGTGCTTCATGATTTACAGGCGGGCCGGTCTTGGGCAAGCAACTTTTGGCCCGACCTGGGCTTGAAGCGGCGTTAGGCTTCTAATTTAGAAGTTGGCCGGGCATGGACATTCCTCCGCCCAGCCCAGCCCGTCCCATGTATAACCCTTGTATGTTTGTTTGTTTGTTTGTTTGTTTTTTTTTTTGTCATTTAGTGGCATGAGAGAGTCTTTTTTTAACTTTCTCTTTTGTTAGAAAAAAGAGGTGATTTTTAAAATTTAGTATCATTTGATGTGATCCGTTTTTTTCTTTTTTATTGTCTCCTGAATTAACCCTTTACTTGACATCACTGGTCAATTAAGTTTACCAAATAGGAAATAGTTACTGAGTGAGAAGTGAACACATAGGGTGGGGTCCACACTTAATTAAATCCTACTGTGAAAATTCAATATCATCTCATATTTTGGATTCGGATCCTTACACATGAAAAGTGATTTTCATTATCGAATAGGTAGGGTGGGAATGGGCTCTATAAAACCAAGTAGAAGATGAACTCAATATAAAGAATTGATACAGTTCGTGCCTGCGTACCTCAATTTTAGGTTGAGTACGGGCTAACCTAATCGATCCAGTCTAGACTTGACCACTTTTCATTTTTAGGATAGGCCTATTTCATTTAGCGAAAAAGGTTTCTCATGGTCTGATCCAGCCCGAGCCTAACTCGGCCGTGTGTGGCCTGCATTGGACTACATTGGGCTCCGACTTAGGCTCATGGTCTTATATGTGGAGAGGGGGCCTTTATCATCTATATTGGAGTTTGAGGGCCGTTTAGGCGGCGGCCCTTCACAAAGTCTAAGGGGATTCTTCCATTAAAATCAACTGGAATAAAAAGGCAAAATTTTTGAAGACTTTGGATTGATGTTGTTATTAAAAGAAATTGGACTGCTATTTATCGATTAACTTTGCAGTTAACATATGTATATCTATATAAAGAGCGGGGCTTTCCTAAGCTGCAGGTTATGTTATCCTAAGCTAAATTAACAGTAATGGTCTCACAAATCAAAGTCGACGGTCTCTGTTTTAGGCACAATGGAACTGAAAAATCGAGTTCTGATTGGATAAATCTTGATTTTGGAGACGCTGACTTGAGGCAGTTTACGATGGAGATGATTTCGCAGATGATTTCAGCTTAGGATGACATAAGCTGCAGCTTAGAAGAGGCCCTCTCCTACTTAAATATATATATGATTATTCATTTAGGTTTGATTGTTTAACCTTTTCTTTAATATTGTATTTGTTTATTTAGCGCAAGCATTGCTCCGAATTTTTACCGGTCTAAATGCGAGAATGCGACCGATGAAGATTGAGTATGACTTATGTCAGAAGTAAGTGTTTAAGTGTCTCATGGCGCCTGTGCACATCCTAAACTTAATTTGCATGGAGATATTCACGAAATTTCCAAACTATACATATCTTTGCTTCTATGACATGCTTGATTCTTAAACGGGTTTATACAGGGGAAGAATTATCAGCATTAGATACCGGAGAACCTGATATCTGGGCTTGAGAACATACTTGAAACCAACAAAATCTTGATTACAACGAAAGAATTTTAAAAAATGACTGCATTTATAATATGGGTTGGATTGTTGAGGTACTTCAATGCAAGACCTCTACATTGAGAATCAGGAGAGATTTGGATTTACTTACTTACCTTCCAAATTAGAAAAATAATAAAATAAAATATTTTTCTTGGTAGAGAGGATTTCTATTTCATAATATATAAAGTACATATCCTACAGCAGTGATATTAGGTCAACTCCCTAATATGATATAAGATCTAAAGTATTCTGAGTGGGCCCCATAGATATTCTTAGTGCGCAATCGTATGACTTATAAGCCATGTGGATGGAAAAAAAGGTCCGATGGGGCAACCTGTTATTTAATCTCTCCCCCAAAAGTCAGTGTTTATGGAGTCCGAAATGGTCTATAGTTGGGTTTTTTTGGATTCGAGTCCTTTGGGCAATTAAAGTGGGGTCCAAAGTAATGTGGACACCCTCCGTTATAAAATTTACAAATATTCTTTTATTTTTTTATTTTTTGTTCTTACTGTTACACGTTACTTTTCCCTATTGACAAAAGATTTTCTTTATTAATTTCTCAATTGTTTTTTTTCGCATAAGCATGAACCTTTGGGACGACCAATGCCATTTTTTAAAATAATAAATTCTGTTATTAATTTTTGTCTAATAAAGACAATTTAAGAATATATTAAGTTTAAGTTTGTTTCTAGTAAAATGTAAAAGGAAATGGAAAGGATGGCTTGGAATGGATTTGGATTTGGGCATTCATGCATTTTTACCGCATTGCCAGATTTCCTCCTCTGTGAGAGGAGGAAAACTGGAAACTGCAGCTATACCGCCGATAATACCGCGGTAAAATCTAATTTTCCAGATTTCCTCCTCTCTAAGAGGAGGAAAACCTGAAAATGGATTCTTATTATGTTCTGCCCTTTTTTACGTCTTGGTTGGATCACGGATCCGTGCTTTTTGTCCTCACAATGAGGGATGGGCACGTTTAATTAACGTTTGAACAAAATAATATCAAATCACACAGTAAATCACTTGTTCGGTCAATTTACTTTACCGGTGAAGTAAAGTGATTGGTTAAATGCAAATAGAGAACGAAAGTAAAGATTTGGAAAAATCAAAAGGCGAGAGAGTACCCCTTTGAAATTTTATTCTAAGATGACTTTTTTTTTTTTTCTAAGGATGATGTCGACAGGGCTGGCCCGCGTTGGTTTGGCAATGGGGTTTAGGTTTTTTTTGAATCCTTGCTCGGCCAAAATAAATATATATATATATATTTATAATTGTAAGCGAGGGAGTAGTAATGGGTGACTCAAACCCATGACCTCTCATATAGGGTGATTTGAGAAGGCTAGTTGAGCTTCAACCTAGGAAGTTATAAGATATTTTTTTTCTATTTTTGTTGTTATGTAAGTTAAACTCGAGATATGCTAGTGCTTCATGATTTACAGGCGGGCCGGTCTTGGGCAAGCAACTTTTGGCCCGACCTGGGCTTGAAGCGGCGTTAGGCTTCTAATTTAGAAGTTGGCCGGGCATGGACATTCCTCCGCCCAGCCCAGCCCGTCCCATGTACAACCCTTGTATGTTTGTTTGTTTTTTTTTTTTTTTTTTTTTTGTCATTTAGTGGCATGAGAGAGTCTTTTTTTAACTTTCTCTTTTGTTAGAAGAAAGAGGTGATTTTTTAAATTTAGTATCGTTTGATGTGATCCGTTTTTTCTTTTTTATTGTCTCTTGAATTAACCCTATACTTGACATCACTGGTCAAGTAAGTTTACCAAATAGGAAATAGTTACTGAGTGAGAAGTGAACACATAGGGTGGGGTCCACACTTCATTAAATCCTACTGTAAAAAGTCAATATCATCTCAACTTTTGGATTCGGATCCTTACACATGAAAAGTGATTTTCATTATCGAATAGGTAGGGTGGGAATGGGCTCTCTAAACCCAAGTAGAAGATGAACTCAATATAAAGAATTGATACGGTACGTGCCTGCGTACCTCAATTTAGGTTGAGTACGGGCTAACCTAATCGATCCAGTCTAGACTTGACCACTTTCCATTTTTAGGATAGGCCAATTTCATTTAGCGAAAAAGGCTTCTCATGGTCTGATCCAGCCAGAGCCTAACTCGGCCGTGTGTGGCCTGCATTGGACTACATTGGGCTCCGACTTAGGCTCATGGTCTTACCTGTGGAGAGGGGGCCTTTATCATCTATATTGGAGTTTGAGGGCCGTTTAGGCGGGGGCCCTTCACAAAGTCTAAGGGGATTTTTCCACTAAAATCAACTGGAAAAAAAAAGGCAAAAATTTTGAAGACTTTGGATTGATGTTGTTATTAAAAGAAATTGGACTGCTATTTATCGATTAACTTTGCAGTTAACATATGTATATCTATATATAGAGCGGGGCTTTCCTAAGCTGCAGGTTATGTTATCCTAAGCTGAATTAACAGTAATGGTCTCACAAATCAAAGTCGACGGTCTCTGTTTTAGGCACGATAGAACTGAAAAATTTAGTTCTGATTGGATTTATCTTGATTTTGGAGACGCTGACTTGAGGCAGTTTACGATGGAGATGATTTCGCAGACGATTTCAGCTTAGGATGACATAAGTTGCAGCTTAGGAAAGGCCCTCTCCTACTTATATATATATATGATTATTCATTTAGGTTTGATTGTTTAACCTTTTCTTTAATATTGTTTTTGTTTATTTAGCGCAAGCATTGCTCCGAATTTTTACCGGTCTAAATGCGAGAATGCGGCCCATGAAGATTGAGTATGACTCATGTCAAAAGTAAGTGTTTAAGTGTCTCATGGCTGTGCACATCCTAAACTTAATTTGCATGGAGATATTCACGAAATTTCCAAACTAAACATATCTTTGCTTCTATGAAATGCTTGATTCTTAAACGGGTTTATACAGGGGAAGAATTATCACCATTAGAAACCGGAGAACCTGATATCTGGGTTTGAGAACATACTTGAAACCAACAAAATCTTGATTACAACGAAAGAATTTCAAAAAATGACTACATTTATAATATTGGTTGGATTGTTGAGGTACTTCAATGCAAGACCTCTACATTGAGAATCAGGATAGATTTGGATTTACTTACTTACCTTCCAAATTAGAAAATCAAAAAAATAAAATATTTTTCTTGGTAGAGAGGATTTCTATTTCATAATATATAGAGTATATATCCTATAGCAGTGATATTAGGTCAACTCCCTAATATGATATAAGATCTAAAGTATTCTGAGTAGGCCCCATAGATATTCTCAGTGCGCGATCGTATGACTTATAAGTCATGTGGATGGAAAAAAATGTCCGATGGGGCAACCTGTTATTTAATATCTCCCCTAAAAGTCAGTGTTTATGGAGTCCGAAATGGTCTATAGTTGGATTTTTTTGGATTCGAGTCCTTTGGGCAATTAAGGTGGGGTCCAAAGTAATGTGGACACCCTTCGTTATAATATTTACAAATATTCTTTTATTTTTTTTATTTTTTGTTCTTGTTGTTACACGATACTTTTCCCTATTGACAAAAGATTTTCTTTATTAATTTCTCAATTGTTTTTTTTCGCATAAGCATGAACCTTTGGGACGACCCAAGCCATTTTTGAAAATAATAAAATCTTTTATTAATTTTTGTCTAATAAAGACAATTTAAGAATATATTAAGTTTAAGTTTGTTTCTAGTAAAATGTAAAAGGAAATGGAAAGGATGGCTTGGAATGGATTTGGATTTGGGCATTCATGCATTTTTACCGCATTGAAAGATTTCCTCCTCTGTGAGAGGAGGAAAACTGGAAACTGCAGCTATACCGCCAATAAATACCGCAGTAAAATCTAATTTTCCAGATTTCCTCCTCTCTAAGAGGAGGAAAACCTGAAAATGGATTCTTATTATGTTTTGCCCTTTTTTACATCTTGGTTGGATCACGGGTCCGTGCTTTTGTCCTCACAATGGGGGATGGGCATGTTTAATTAACGTTTAAACGAAATAATATCAAATCACACAGTAAATCACTCACTTATTTGGTCAATTTACTTTACTGGTGAAGTAAAGTGATTGGTTAAATGCAAAGAGAGAACGAAAGTAATGGTTTGGAAAAATCAAAAGGCGAGAGAGTACCCCTTTGAATTTTTATTTTAAGAAGAGTTTTTTTTTTGTAAGGATGATGTCGACAGGGCTGGCCCGCGTTGGTTTGGCAATGGGATTTAGGTTATAATAGATGGGCCGTGCTTAAAACCCTTTTTTTTTTTTGGAATCCTTGCTCGGCCAAAAAATATATATATATATATTTATAATTGTAAGCGAGGGAGTAGTAATGGGTGACTCAAACCCATGACCTCTCATATAGGGTGATTTGAGAAGGCTAGTTGAGTTTCAACCTAGGAAGTTATAAGAAATTTTTTTTTCTATTTTTGTTGTTATGTAAGTTAAACTCAGGATATGCTAGTGCTTCCTGATTTACAGGCGGGCCGGTCTTGGGCAAGCAACTTTTGGCCCGACCTGGGCTTGAAGCGGCGTTAGGCTTCTAATTTAGAAGTTGGCCGGGCATGGACATTCCTCCGCCCAGCCCAACCCGTCCCATGTACAACCCTTGTATGTTTTTTTTTTTTTTTTTTTGTCATTTAGTGGCATGAGAGAGTCTCTTTTTAACTTTCTCTTTTGTTTGAAGGAAGAGGTGATTTTTGAAATTTAGTATCGTTTGATGTGATCCATTTTTTCTTTTTTATTGTCTCTTGAATTAACCATTTACTTGACTTCACTGGTAAAGTAAGTTTACCAAATAGGAAATAGTTACTGAGTGAGAAGTGAACACATAAGGTGGGGTCCACACTTGATTAAATCCTACTGTAAAAAGTCAATATCATCTCAACTTTTGGATTCGAATCCTTACACATGAAAAGTGATTTTCATTATCGAATAGGTAGGGTGAGAATGGGCTCTCTAAAATCAAATAGAAGATGAACTCAATATAAAGAATTGATACGGAACCTGCCTGCGTACCTCAATTTAGGTTGAGCACCCATAGGTATCATAACAAATCACCCATAGGTAAAATCATACCTCATACATTCCTATGTACCATGATTTTTTCTTTCCGAATTTCTAACATTTACGCAATGCCAAACGGTCCAAGTCAATGGAATGAAATGATCACAAGTCTATTTAGGGGCCCAACTCTGCAAATGATAAAAAGTAAAAAGTAAAAAGTAATACCATCAGAAGAACAAAATAAAGAACGCAGAAAGAGGAGGAGAAGAAGAGAAGCAAGATGGCAGTGCCGGTAAAGGTCTCTTACATCACAGCGTCTCAGCTTGTAAACCTGAAAAGCCATCCAAACGTGGCCATTGTAGACGTCAGGTAAACGAATTGAAATGCAATGAAATCAACTACAAATGCAGGAAGCTGCAAATTCTCTCTTGTTTTTTCCATCTCTACGGATGCCCATGTCTTCAATTCTTGCTAATCTTGTAACAATCTTTTGTGGGGGTGTTTTGGATTTGGGCAATAGGGACGAGGAACGAAGCTACGATGCCCACATAACTGGTTCTCTTCACTACGCTAGCCATTCCTTCTCTCAGAAGATCCCCAATCTCTTGCAAGATGTGCAAGGAAAAGACACCCTCGTTTTCCACTGTGCCCTTAGCCAGGTCTGCGATTTCATCGACTTTTCTGCCTAATTTTTTGCTGATTCCAGACTTTTGGGTGGAAAGTAGTGTTGGAATTAGGAAATTGTGTGGTTGCTTTGGTGTTGAGTTTAGCTTCCTATATGAATATCTTTTATGTTAAGAGTTGATTTATTTATGAATACATACCTAACATACATACCCAAATGGCTGATTCTAGACTTTTGGGTGTTGGGTGTTTTTTTTTTCTCTTAATCATTGAAGGAAGTGTTGGAGTTAGGAAATTGTGCTGATATCGCCACCCGAGTCTGAGGATGTAGAATTTAATAGGGTATGGGATTTTAGCAATTTGTGGTGGAAATTGTAAAGCCAGGTACGTGGATTCCTTGATTTGCTGTTGTCTAAACACACATTAATAGAGCAGCCACGTCCATCATGTGATTAATCTAAATTTTGCATACTCACTGCCCCATGAATTAGCACTCACCCAAGTTCGATCCACAATCGGCTTTTGCTGTGCGTAGGATAGATCATGTAAATTGGCCACTCATCTGACGTTATCTTGTGCTTCACAATCCATCCCTCCAAATATATGGGCAATGTTGAGCCAATAAATCTTAAAGCACCATGACGATCCGTAACCGGTTCACTCTTAGCAGCTATCTTTTTTATCCTTATACATTAAACAGATCATGATATCCAGAGTCTGTAATAAATCTAGTGGGGTTGAGAGAATGTCCCAAATCATCTCAAAGCTAGCTAAATCCATGGGTATAGAACACCTTTTAGTTGGTGGTCCTGATTGCCATGCAGATCAGTCTGGATGGTAAAAACCCATACATCAACACCGACCATTTGGAACCTCTAAAATCCTCACTGGTTATATTAGGCTGAAGTCTAATGGCTCCTAATAAACATGGTTGCACTTGCAGTGTACATTCGATAACAGCATCAATCGAACATGAAAACTGTGCCATTGTTCTTTCTTCCTTCTCAATCTTGAGAGATCCATGGTCCACCCTTTCGGAATTTTATTTGTTCATTATCACACATGGCCTAATTAGTCCACATGACACAATGAAACCTATGATCAATCGCTCAAACCTTGAATAGTGTTGGCAGTACCGCCCATCTATTGTCTTATAGGAGAGACAATTACAAGAAATGGGAGCATCCACTTAATATATGCTCCAAGTCCTCAGCTGCAACCTGTTAAGAGCCCCTGTCTCTTCACTCTTGGCTTTTGGTCACACAATGTCCAATCTACCCTCGCAACATGAACCACAAGATTAAAGGGTTGGAGCCCTTAAATGACAATAGCCCACCCATTCCAAACATAGGTGGCTAGGCAACAATGGTTCTTCTTCTGCCCCAGATCCCTCCTCACCTGTATTTCAGAGCAACCTACCCTCCATATAGATCTTGCCGTACTCAAGACTCCTGGGCCAATAGCCAAGTAATTGCGAAATTTACCAGTCAAAACAGGCAGGTTCTTTTATGATTATATTTGGGTTTGATAATTTCTTAGAGGATTGATGATGACTGGAAAAGGGTTTGAAGAAGCAATCAAAGTGCTGATGACCAGAAAGGGTGTGAAGATGGCTGATGCAGTTTTACTACGGACAGTGTAAAAGAAGGGTTTGTGGCCCATCTCTGCACACAGAATCCTAGCTTGACTCGAAGCATCCAAACACAAACCTGGCCGAGACAATTTCTTTTGGAACTGAAATCTAAATGTGTGATTTTTTCAAGATAGCCGATGAAACTGCTTTGCTCAATGAATTATAGCTGTTTCACTTACAAAAGAAGCAATGTCCCTTTTTGCGTTTTTGTTTTGTTTTGGAAAACAAAGCGAGTGACATGTTGAGTCCATTGAAATAGAACTTCCGTATCAATATGTACGTGATGAACTCTAATGAGGACAAGAAGTTGTGGGGCTGCATTTGGCTGAAGAATTGGATATCAAGGCACTTGGGGGTTATGCTAAGTGGATTGGGGATAATATCTCATGGTAAGTTGTAATTTGGATTATTAATGAGAATCTTCTTTTATGCTCCGTGTTTATCATGCATACATGCTTTGATGCTTGTGCCAGATTGCCATCTATCAGAATGATTTTCGATAGTGTTGGGGAATGAGTAGACCACCAGGTAGAATGGGCAATGGGTTTATCACGATGGGATTGGAGTGGTTACTGGAGGCAATTCCTGAAAGCTGGGGCATAATTATCTTTTGGTAACAAATAAGCATGTCCTCACAAATGTTTGATCAGGTGTGGACCTCAATTTCCCAACTATTGTTACTCGTCTTACTGGCATGCTTTGATGAAGCATGGAGCAAAATTTGCCAGATGAGTAGTGAACTTGTTTCAAACTCTTGCTGATAGATTATTTCAAAGTTTATTTGATTTGTTACTGGAATGCTTTGACATGAAAAGTAGAAAGCAGTCGACACAAGCAATGAGATGTATGCATTGTCTGGAATTGGGGATGATTGGGAGCTTCTCAAGTCACTCTTCACCAAAAACTATTCTCTTTTAGGTCCCTTTTCTATCCTTTCTGGACATCTGGTGTCATCTTGCCACTTACTTTTTTCATCTTCTCAAATTCATTTGTTTTCAAATCACTGTGATCAAACACTTTGGGTGCTTCCATATTGGTCATTCTTTGCAACTCTGCTTTCTCCTCAGCTAGAACATTTTAGCATATCCGCTTCTCGACTTGATTCCCTCTCTCTACTAGTTGTCATTGCATGGATTGAGGATGTGGTAACTAGCCTATGCACAAATGTCTCATTGTTTACTTCTTGATCTCGTTACATGCATTTTCAGATTACTTCGTTTTTGCTTGATAAATGAACGAACTATTTTTTTTTTTTTTGAGACCCATGTGTGTGCTCCATTGTAATTTGGAAGGAAGATCTCTCTCTCTCTCTCTCTCTCTCTCTCTCTCTCTCTCTCTCTCTCTCTTCCTTCCAGTAACCAGATGGATTACATTACAAATATCACTTGGAAACGATACTATAATGAAGCAATACCATGACTGGTGATTTGAATGAAAGACTCGTCTGCTGCAAAGCTTGTTCATGTATAATCATTATTGATAATTGTTTTAGGTGGCCAACAGTTGAATGGTGAAGTGGTTTTGTAGGTTCGCGGCCCATCATGTGCTCGCATGTTTGCAAATTATCTGGCGGAAACAGAGGAGGATCTGGGGATAAAGAAGGTTGTGATTCTGGAACGCGGATTCAATGGATGGGAAGCTTCAGGTAGGCCTGTTTGTTGCTGTGCCGACCTCCCTTGTAAAGGCCAGAGTGCCTAGATGGGCCATCCTGAGCTTTTAAAGGTGCATCATTTAGCAACTAGCTCCGTGTTGCATACCAAACTTTGTTTCATCGATGGTGCTTCCACAATTACGAATACCCAGAATGTTTTTCAAATTCAGTTGGTTTTAAGTTATATAAAACTTGAGATGGATCTCAAAGCAGCTTTTTATAGTGGCTGAAATGATTGTACGTGCATAACATTTGACACTTATTTTTTATTTGCTTACATGGGAGAATTGTATACTATCCTATTCCTAAAGAGGCATGCTAGCTGGCCCGATTTTGGGGACCGAGGATCCCCGTCCCCAAAATCCACCATTGAATTCCAGAGATTCAATGGTGAATTTTGGGGACCGGGCCAGGATCCGGTCCCCAAAATCGGGCCAAGTCAACTTTCTCATTCCTAAACCAGCCTACTCTATCATCTCCCTGTCCTCCATGTACTATCTAATCTACCTGTGTACGCTCCGGGTGTGAGTATTCTTTTTCCATCATCCTCCCTGCTGCCTGAGTACACTCGGGGCTGTACTCTGGCAGTTCCCATGGTTGATCCCTGGCACTGTGGGTGAGAGGCGAATTCTCTTACCACTTAGGTTTCTCACACTTCTCAAAATTTGGCACTGTTTTGCACAATGTTTTGTCCAGGCAGACCACTGGATCAAGACATTCCCGCCCAGAATCGCAAGCATCTGATCTTGGACATTCTTCATGTTGGAGTGATTTTCGCCATTGGATGGAATCTTCCCTCAGAGTGGACATTGCTAGCTGTGGTATCTAAGTCCCTAGTGCTTATTATTTGGACCCCTCACAATAGATGGGAGGACCAACACTGACTAATGTATCTGAATTTTGGTATATGCAGCAAGCAGCTCGCAAGCTGCTTTTTGGTCTAGTGATGTCAGTGGACACACCAACATGTGACGTGCCTAATTTTATCATGCTTGCAACTGTTGTGCACTCAGCTGCAATTTGCATGTTGTTTTTAAGGTTCATGGTCTATGATGGAGGCTATTTTTGCCTGAATACAGGGACAGCGCAGACAAACATTTTGGACACAGAAGGCTACAAGGTTTTGAACACAAAAGGATGAAGTTTAGCTGGTCCAACGTTCTGATTCACACCATATGCAACCCTTATTTCAGATGGTCTAGCAGACACTGGCGGATTTAGTTAGGTTCCAACAGTGGGACATGTAGATGAGGCTGAATTTGCAGATGAACAGGCATATGGACTACTGTTATTTTAAGGTCCATTAGATGACCCGCGTAGATCCAGCAAGAGGTCAGTTACAATCCAGCCCCCCTGATACTGTGTGAGGGAGGGCCAACTAAAGGCTGGTAGTGGTAGGTCATTATGGTTGATACGACTTCCCTGTTGCATACAGGTCCTTTCACAAGTAGAGACGAAGGGCTGAGGCACATGAAACTCAATAGCAATAACCATAATGTGATAAAAAAAAATGTGTTGGGCACCAAATGCTGTATGAACTTGGTCAGAACATTACATTTGATGGGAGCTCTAAAAAAGATCCTGGCCCTTCAGGAATGGAGGGAACCTTCAAAGAACCACCGGAGGGAGATTATCATGTCAACTAACATCCATGGCCAGAATCAATATTGAAAGGAAAAGACAGCGTTTTGCTTTAACCCATAAAAGAAGTAAACAGAAAGGCAAAGCATCAGTTTTGAAAATATGAAATACATTCTGAGCAATACTAGAGTTCCACATAAAGATTTAACTTATTGCTGTTGGGGTGACCAACTGAAAACCACGCCATAAAGTAAAAATGTTCCTCATATCATACAGTCCTACAAACAGAAATGGAAGAAAACTCAATGGTCTGAGATGGTTCCACCTTTAGAAAGAAGAGTCTGCCAACTCCCATGCCCTTTCCTAAGCTCCCTCTCAGTCCCTTGGTCCTGCAAAACAAACCATGACGGAAGAATTCAGCAACGCAGTTATTATTGACAAGTTTTCTGACAATGATCAAGTCATCTGATAATTATTACTAAGATTCATAAGTACGGGGATAAATAAGGAATGCTACCAGATAACAGAATATCCTATTCTGTTGTGTGACTCTAGCTGATCCGGTGTATAATGGATGAAGAATTTTAGAGAGCCCAAGACATGATTTGAAGCACCTGATCTGAGTGCCACATTGACGGAGAGATGAAATTTAACTAGTCCCTCTAGGAAAAGAATGTGACTTGTATTATTAGTTGTACTTCCTCTGTAGTGAGAGAACTAAATAGCAAGGTAGGCTGGGGAAGGCCCAATAGAGAGGAAGAAGAGGCTCTGTCTGTAGCCAGGGAAGGTCCACTAGATGTTGCCTGGAATGCGCTATTACTCCTTAAAGGAAAAACACACTGGAATTTATTGATTGATCGACAAAATGCTTGTACTCCTTACATGGAAAGTGCTAGACTGAATTCACTTGCTCTGGCCTTCCCTCAGCAACAAATTCAACCTTTGTCAGTCCAACGATCCAATTGGGATGTTCGAATGCCTGACACAATTTCTCTTCCCCAAATAATTCTCCAAGACAAGTATATAATCTTGGAAAAGGAAACTTGTTCATAAGGCTTGCTTAAACAGGTGCAAGACTTCAACATGATTTCATCAAGAATTGATGTCCCCATGTATAGGTTTTGTGCGACAAAAAAGGGAAGTTTGTGCACATTAGCTGGTGAGGTGAGGCACCTCTCTTCTACAGAAACAACCAGGGATCAAGCCCTGGCTGTAGCACTAATGATGATAGACCTAGGTGAGTGTGTGGGTTGGGTGTGTGAGTACTTACCTTACCAAAATGAATGAAGGGTAAAGGGGGTCTCTCCCCTTAGTTATATGAATAGCTTTGGTAATCCCAGCTGAAATCACCATGCCACATTGTTTTGATATGCTCGTTTAAGATAATGCCACATATCATATGCTGTGTTGTATGCCAGAGATTAAGTGCAATATGTTGGACGTGTCATCTAGGATGCAACTCAGGAGCACCTAGCAGTTGGTTTTTGTTCAGTACATTTGACTCTCTCCACTATGTTATCTGTTTCAATTTCCATGGCTAATCCAAAACACCAGATATCCATCTATAATCGTCTCCATCACGCTAAAGTAACAGGGATTTGCTAGGGGATTTCCTAACACTCAAATGAGCACCAACCCAAAGAGAACGGTTGCAATTCCTCAACATAAGAACAAATAATCTATGCAACTGCATCATTGCAATGACAAACGAAAACTGGTTGCTTTTTCCCCCAATGTATGTGGATTCCAAACACTGTAAAGAAAATGTTCCACCAATATAGCTAGCCTATTTTATTTTCTATGCCATTGCCATGATGCAAATGGACCCTCTCTGTTAATCCACATCATATGTTGGAATGTAGGACCCTGATTGGAACATGGGTTCCTTGTATGTATAATAGTCCTACAAAATGCAGGCCGCAGTTTGTATTCAACCCATTCCTTCTATTCAACTGCCAACCCAACGAGTTCCACTATAACCTACGAACCCAACCTGAACCAGACTTGCTAATTAAGGAACAAGTTGACCCTTTTAATTTCCATCCATATCTTGCATCTACACCTTAGTGCCAAGAACCTCCTCTCAGCCTTCTCGATCCCGCTCCAAAAACGTGGATTAGCATTTTCGGAGCAGAACTGTCCTTGTAGCGCAATTCGACCGTTCTTGGAGCACGGTTTGACCCAATATGGAGCGAACCATGCAAAATCTTTGGTTTCTTTGTGCATTTTCTTTTTCCAATAAGCCTGACATTTATCTTTAAAATGAAGAAACTTCTTCTGACTTATTAATTAATGTCTATTTTATGTGATCAAATCGCAAAGTTAAATTTTTTCTCCATTTTTGATACTTGAATAAATGGATATGATATATTTGTGCCCTAGTTAATTATTTATAAACCCACAAGCACTTTGTTGTATAGGTGCTCCGGACATATAATTATTTTGAAATTTAGCATTTCGGTGTTCCCGCTCCAGTACCCGTTCTGTGCTCTGGGCACTTAGATCTACACCCCAATTAGATTGGTTGAGCCTATACATGTTACCTTAGTTCTCAACCCAACCCATTGCCACCCTAGAATTATAATATTCACAAATAGGACATCAAAGTCACACATCCATATGTATAGAAACAGTTGTTGGATATCATAATAGCATATTAACATGTCAACAGAATAAAATTAAAACATATGGTGCCAAAGGAAGGAAAAGGCAGGGGCATGAATTTGCACATGAAAAAAAAAGTTGAAAATGTCTCCGATTGATACAATGCAGATCCATCGCCCATTCTTGAAACAAACAGGTATTATAGTAAAATCCAAGAGTAGTCGACTAGAACATAACTATGAAAAAATGAGTATATAGTGGATATGATTACCTAAAGTTGCAGATTCACTCAAGAAGCAATGCCAGCAGCAGTCGCAATTGTATTCTGATCAAAGATTTCAATCCAATAACCATCAGGATCCTTTATGAATGCAATCCCTTTCATTTTTCCTGCAATTAGCTTGGCAGTTTAGTGTTTATAAGAAACAGACAAAAATATAAGCCATCCCTGCAATCAGATAGAGAACACCCATCATATTGAAGGATATTCAAATGCAAAGTTGGAAAAAGAGAGAGAGAGAGAGAGAGAGAGAGAGAGAGAGAGAGAGAGAGCCTGTAGCACACAATTGAAAGATGCACAACAAGTTCACACAGAACTAAACGCAGATGGCTATCACCAGAATAAAACTATTGTAATTACAACATTTGAGGGCTGTTTGCCTGCCAAGAAAAATTAGTCTCACATTTCTCATGTATCTGACGCCATTTTTCACTTTAACTTTTAAAGAAACCAAAACATCATAAAATTAATGAACTTAGCTGGGCTTTCAATCCTCATCAAGAAAAATGAGCTCATCAGAGGAGGGTTTTTTTTTTTGGTGTTCTCTTTGATATTTCTGCTGAACTTTCAGGTTTTCATTCTAAATATCAGATATTCAGCTGAATGTTCTCAATAAAAAAAATCCCTAGAGAAGGTGGGAAATTCAAATTTTCCCTTTGCAAGCAAACATCTGTATATGACTTGGAAAATAAGGAACAAACAGAAAATAAACTGTATAACTCCAAACAGGGAAAAATATTTGGCATTAATATATGAAGTGCACTTGAAAAAGTAGAAAACAACAATTGTTGCTTTGGGATTGGACATTGACAGAAACTTCAAATGCAGAATCAGCTAATTTCATTATAGTGATTTAAAAAAATATGAAAAAAGTGTAACCAACACTTCATCCCCAATGTTTCAAGATATTTATGGACATAGTAACACCTCTCTACTCTTCACAGACATGAAATACCGCTCTAGCATCAAAATATAAATGTGTATATGGAATGACAAAAATCCAATTCATCAAACTCCCTAAATTGGAGAAAATTGCTATGAAAAGTTCAACTTGCTGTTGGTCGCCTCCAGATGCTACATTCCAATTCTTAGATCCTAAAACCATCATGGGGGTGGAAACTTTTCTGCTACGTGCAGGAGGGCACATCTGAATTGTCACCAAAGGTGGGACTCCCCTGAATTTCACCGGGTCCTGCATGATGAACGGCATCGATGCCAAGTGCACAGGTGCACAGGATAAATCATCTCCATTGGGGTTATTGAACTTGAACTCACTGGAGGTTGACCACAATTCGTGTGGCTAACTAGTAACTAGTAACAATCAAATCCAATGTGGGTTTGCTAATGACCGCCTTAGATTGATAACAATGGGAATGCAATAAAAAGACTGGCTAAAATTAATAAAGTTTGCCTTGCAACAGAATCGCCTGAAGAGGTCTAAACCATAGTACAGAGAAAAAGGGGGGAAACCTAGAAACTGTTTTCATCAGGAAGAAGAAAATTACCATCATTAGGTTTTTTCACGAATTCCACTCCTAAACGCCCAAATCGTTCACATGCTTTGAATGTGTCATCAACAGTGATCCCTATGTGTCCTGAGAACAAAAGAATATATATAGATATAATAATTATAATAATAATAATAACATTGTGAATAAATAAATCTGATTCGGTCAGAAAAGAGTATGTCAAACAAGCTTCTGTGCTTCTAGCAAGTGATCTCATTGTAAGGATGTCAATGGGCGCCCCAAATATCTACAAAACTGACGGATCCAATCCGAAAAACAAAATAGATGACGAACCGAGTTCTTGATCAGATAAAAATTAGGTTCCAGATCCAGGCCTAAGATACTAGTTCTAAGTATTTTCAGATCTGGAACCAATAAAATACATCACCAGACCAGAGGCCCCAGTTCTAGCCACGACTAAAGCCCACTAGGTCATACCTCACGTCCGAATATTCGGTATCTTTTGGTCCACACGATGAGACATGATTTGGTCCACAAGATGAAACATGATTTGGGACTGGAGACAGAGGGATCCTACCCTTAAAAAAAAAGTTACCCGGACACCCAGATACACCATGGGTCCTAACCAAGCCCGACCTGTTTACTTCCTTATGGCTCATTTACTGCACAAACATTTTCAAAAATGATTCAGGAATGGAGCCTTCAGTGGTAACAGAGGTGCATACCAAAGCCACGCGGTTCTGAATTGCCATTGTGGTACCCTTTGAACTCAGGGTCACTTTCTGTACCCCAATTGCTGAAGTATTTAAGAGGGGAAAAACTTTATCAGAGAAAAACACAGATAAGAAGGAAGAAAAAAAGAAGACAACTGAGAAATGTACTGTTTAGAATGGCCACATGCAAGTCCAAAATAACAAATTCAGAAGTAACCAACATGGAAAGATAATCAAGTCTTCCTTACTGTGTAAGCTCAATTGTGGCCTTCTGGCCAAAGGTCCAGACTAATCGCTGAACAGGATCTGATGGAGCTGATGCAGCATTCTGTATGGGAATACTGAATGTTAGATTCACATGGATGCAAAGTGAGTTACTAAAAGTTTATTACCAAGAGAAGAGCACTTTGTTTATGGTGTCCCCTTAATAGTGAAATTAAAAGACTTACCTCATACCCCATAAAGTACAAGCTGAACTTCATTTCTGGGAAATCCAACCTCTTAAGCAGCCTGATGTATATATTACAAGTAAAGTGAACAAGGAGCCAAGGATCAATAACTTTAAATTCACACTTTTTTTAATGGATATTTTAACTTCACACTTGTGACTTGTGATGGTATTTTTAAATATTTTAAGAACATTAAGAAAGGAAACAATATGCCATCCAATGAGTTAAGCAAGATAAAGAAAATGGCACTAGGCATGCCAATATGATTGTACGATAAAACAAAAAATTACAACCAAATTATATAATCTTTCTTACACAGAGAGAGAGAGATGACGACAAGAATGATGTTGATGGATAGGGAAGAGGAAAAGAATTAATCGCATGCGGAGAATCATCTTCCCTTCTATTACCAACTTAAGAACATCTTAAGAGATGCAAACAGATCGAACAGGTTGTTGTACAAACCCTATCTTAAATATCCTCATCTCTTTTATTATGGCAGTCTAATGTGTAGAAAGAAATACTCAAGTTCATCATCTTAATCAGATGGCACTTTAATTCCTCCTAATGACACTTCTTTCTCTACAGGACACGATTTTGGTGGATACAGAACTCTAACCAAATATTAACTATAGTTTGAAAGGTGTTCCTCCTCTGGTGAAAGTCCTCTGTTTGCTAGAAATCAATGGACCAGACCATTGATGACCAGGAGAGTCTACAACTGCATAGACCCATGGACAGAGCTGCATATTTCTTAGTTCCCAATTGCTTTATGAATTTATGATGAGAATTTTCATGCAGGTTCGGGAAAAAGCTAACAAGAAGCTATGATCAGAGTCACAGTCACTATAATGAAAGCAATAACCACACCATATGCACCTCCAGCTTAATAACCAAACAACTAAAATATCCCAAAATTCATAACTCTATGCCACCCTATTGGAAAGTGTGCCATAACTTTTCCACTACTCATCAGAACTGCACAAACAATCACCCACCCCGCAACACCACTCCTCCCTCTTCTCTTGACAACAAAGAAAAAGAAAAAGGGGTCTTAAATCCATACAGTATAATCTATCTCTGGATGTATACATTGTATCACAAGAAATAATCTGAGAATATGAACAATAAAAGAAATAATGCTTGATCTAACAAGGAATTAAAAATAAGCATACTCTTTAAGAAAATAGAGAACTTACGTCATGCCCAAAACACGGGAGTAAAAATCCAGGCTGACCTTGGGATCTTTAATTCTGTACATCTGCAAACACATTTCCACTTAGAAAATACATTACTGCACAGTTTTTCATTGGCAACAGTATTGGGCATTGCAATGTAGCTGTAAACGAACTACCATCAAGGACCACATACAGGGATACAAATACATTACCAAAACCGACAAATTCACACCTCCAAGAAATGTATGCTCATACCTTTCTCTAGAACTTGCATATCCAATCATAGATTCCTCACAGACAACCAATGCAGTAAAGTATGCATCTTCTTTCCAATTTGATTTTCCAGAACTGAATCATCTAAGGGCCCCCATTTGGATGAGAAGAATAATGATAAGTGGGGAATATATCGACTACCCATAGGAATGAGGAGAAATCAAGACGTGGAGAAACCCTTGTTATTATTCTCCACTCTTCTCTAGTAATGATTCTCCCGCGTCTCGACTTCGAATTTGAGTGGAAAATCATCTTTTTAAACTATTATTTTTTACAAAAAAAAAAATAGACTGTTAAATATTCCTTTTTAACAATGAGAAAGGCAAAAAGAAAAGTTTCATTAGAGAAAAGGGTGCACACCCACACTATTTTTTTTCCTTTTTTTTTTTTTGAAGGCTTATAAGGATAGCTGTTTCCCCCCTCTAAAAGAAACCCAAATAGGAGAAGAAGGATTTCCCCAAAGCAAAACAAAAATAAAGAATGAATGGTAAGGGACAAGTGTCAGCAGTTGTAGGATGTGGGAACATAACCATAGATAACTAAACTAAAACGGTAAAGCCACATGTGCTTTGCTCCCATCTCCAAACCAGGCAACAGGCAGACAAGAACAATACTCCACCATCAATTCATCTACCCCAAAAGCCCAACCCCATCCCATCCAAATGAACCACACAGTCACGCAAACATCGCATTTTAGATAAAATAGGGAAAACGTTTTCAATCCAAGCAGATGCAAGAAAAATTATCTTTCCCCTAAAAGGGAATGTTTGCTTTTGCGCGCGTAGAATCCATGATAATTGAATCTATAGGATTCGTACCATAAGTAGTTAAAAATAAAGAACAAAAGGACAACTTTTCAAAAACAAGCATCAAATAACTTTTCCTTCTACAGAAATAGAGTCAAAAGAACACCAAAATGAATTCCCAGCCATCACCGTACTAATCCAATACATGGGAAAGTGAATCTCCCGTCTACAACCTTCACCCCTTTTAATATAGAGAGTGCATTTCAACATGAATTCCTATCCATTCAATTCCTATGTACTTTACTACAAACAAACAGGCTGTAAAGTTATTCGATATCCATTCAATTCTATGAATAACAACAACGAAATCACAAAAACAAACAAGGCGATGGGTGGCGATGGGTTTACGGTCTGCTGCATTATATATCCTTTGGTGGCTTCATCGATTTCTGTAGCGAGCCCTGGGTTGTTGGAAGAAGATTCTTTCGATTCGGACGCCATCGAAGCAGAAAACAAGCGAAACTGCTGATATTCCTGCGATTCCAATCCCAAAAAAGAGAGAGAACTTTCAAATCATACGGTCGATCGATGAACAGATAAGATTAGATGAGATGGAATCGAAAAGACCTTTCTTCTGATTCTGTGAAGGAATGTTGGAGAGTATGAAGGAGATGGTCGGAATTTCAATGGGATTCGAAGGAGGGAGCTGATGAAGAGTGAGGAAGAGAAGATGGAAGAAGCCATCTCGCTTCAATCCACTCTCTACATATAATAAGCGGAACTCGCTATCCTCGTTTTGCTGTATAGTGCAGACTGCTTCTGTCGTACGTGTGCGATTATCATAGCCGTCGATTAATGCCGCTGCTGTGTACGTGTGCTCATCACAACTGTCCATGTAATGGGATGGGCCTCTGGCTCGGATGGCACCGAGTCGGATCGGCATGCATATGAATTAAACCGGTGAAATAGGTGAGCCCCAGCCATACTACTTTTGTTTTAGAGAATTTTACCCGAAAAAAGTGGTGCTCCTGGCCGGTATTCCTCTGGAATATTTTTCCTTTTGTTTTTTCCTTTCTATTACAAGCAATAACGTCATTATTTATTATCGAGAGTTACTACCGACGCCGTCGCTAATATGTTGGATCTGTTTCTTCTTCGACTTTTATCATCTGCGATTGCTAGTTTTTTATATCAAAATAAATCAGAACATAACTCTCCGAATATTTTTTGTAGAGATTGTTGATCTCCATTAACGAAGTAGGCATAGCATATTTTGACCTTCTTTCATGTGCTATCTACCAAAGAGCCTAAGTTTCATGTTTATTTTTCGAGAAAAGTTCATTTGGGTTTTGATAAATAGGTTATTCATATTATTATCTTCGTTATCTGATTATTTTTTGGTTGTTAAATCATCAAGGTAAGGACATTTTGAGGAACGATGAAAGAAAATCGTCAGAGAAAGGGGGAAAACGATGGGAGGAAGAAGAGAAAAATGGGAGAAATGAGGCTTCGAGCGATTTGTATGAGTTTGAATGTGACCACATCGTCACATGTTTAAATCTTTAATATAAAAAATGAAAGTGGTCACAGGAACCACTTTCGTACCATATTAGCCATCTAAAGTCATTTTTTTTGTAGTTTTCTCTTTATTTTATATATATAGAGGGGGGTGTTCCAGCCCCTTGTACTCAACTAAAATTTAGTGTGACCTAGATGTGGTAACTCAATCTCAAATCATCAACCTCAGAGGGCAGACCGTAGTCTTAAGCCAAGGCAGCTGCCCCTTGAAGTTGCCATAGCCATTATCATCCATCATCCATTTTCGGTGCCTTCGCAGGAGATTATTCTCTAGGTAGCGTGTGTATTGCAATAAATAAAAGCAGATAATTACATTACATCACCTTATTAATCATACAATCAAGTCTCATAATGGGCCTAAGCTATATTAGATTGGACTTTGAGGAAATTTTATACAACAAAAAGATATTTCTCTGAATGGCTTGGAAGTTTTATACAATAAAAACCTTTTACGATAGATTTATATTTATTTATTTTTGGTTTTACATTGGCTCCCCCAATATTTCTTTTTTACACACAATTGTACCCCAGGGCAAATTTGCTAGTCCTGCCGGCAGTCCATGGGTGATATATAATCAGTTTTGCTGAGAGTTTTGATTTGAGAGGAAACAGTAGTTTTCTGTTAATAACACTAGTGAAAGCCTCCCATGTTGAGCATGGGCAATGTAATTAGTGGTAGTTATAATATATAGATTTAAAATAAAAAATTAATAAAAATAGTTGAGAGTGTAACCTTAATAAAAAAAAATCAATGAGTTATTTATTAGAGAGGATTGAGAAGAGTAAAAGGCTTATGGCGTTTAAAGGGGAGAAATATAAAGACGTGAATTGAAACACAAAGAGAAGAGAAAAGAGTTTCTATAACATTACATTAGTAAAAAGAACGTTATTAATAGTGCTCATATTAGTAGGAGGATTAATGAGTGATAATTAGTGGGATGTCAATATGAGAAGAGTCAAAATTAAATTTGAAATTTACAGTGAAATTGGGAATCGAATCTACTTCGCTTCATATGTAATAATTGACCAACTTACTGAGCAGAATTCACTATTTTTCTCCCTTTTTTCATTGAAAGAAACATATCTATGGATTGTTTGGGTGTTGTTTTGTCTTGAACAGTAGAACTTGAGCTTGGGCTCAAACTGTACTCATTAAAAAGTCGACCCAGACTAGGATGGATGGATGGACGATTCTTGATTTTATGAGCTCATGATGGCCTGACATTGACTTCATTTTGAGCCTCGGGCTCGGTCTCGATTATTTAAAATCAAGCTTGAGGTTATCTTGAGTCTGCCGATGCTTCCTTAAGCTACATCACATCATATATATTCATTTTGATCTGGCCGTATGGTTCTGAATTTTTCAGAGCTCAGGGCAAGAGTAAAAGTTAGGCATCTTCAGCCATCATATATGATAATATCATTGGTGGGCCACACTGATGTGAAAAATTGGCAATGAATTGATGATGCCCAAATATAACTATTTGAAAAAAAAGAGAAGAAAGAAAACCCAGACCACAATTTAAGTATCATATATGGGGAATAAAAAATAATTGGTGGGGCCCACTAACAGATGAGAAGAACGGGTGAATGGCTGAAGGCTTGATGATCTATTTATAAAAAAAAAAAAAAAACCCTAAATCATCCCAACGCTAGACCAGATTTTCCCAGAATTTCAGCCATCAAATATAAAATATCATTGGTGGGCCCCACTGATGGATGCTCAAATAAGTAATGCAATAAGCACTCTCAGATGATTTGATGATGGGTCTATTGATGCCCAGGACGATGGAATCCATTGGATGAGCCCTGCCCCCACCAAATGATTGAAAAAAAAAAAAAGGTAGAAGGGATTTTGGGCCCCCCTAAAAAATGGGCCCGGGGCAAGGGCACTTACCGCCCTTGCTCTGGGCCGGCCTGACCGTTAGATAGGCAATTCTTGGATCAGCTCGAATTATTTACGGCTCCACACCCATATGTCAAAATAACCCCAGTGGGTGGGGGTGTTCATGGGCTAGATTGAGTTGGACCAAAACATATCCAGGCCCGACCTGACTATAGAAAGTGAGGCTCATATCTGACCCGAGCACGACAAACAAGTTGGAAGCTTCTGCCCCAAGCCTAGCCTACCTCAAACACGAGAGGATGGAGTCTGCCCATTTAATCAATTCGAGCATATAATTTCAAGTTAGGGCAAACAAATACGTAAGTGGGCATTACAAGTAATGTAAATATGTTTGTCCAGCTTGCAGTTACTCAAAGTCTACTTTTTTCTTCCACAATTACTTAAAAATACCATAATAAAGTGGGGTAGGGTAAATTCTTTTTATTCAACTAAATGAAAATTTAAATCCTTTTTACTTTAGATCAATCATCTAAACGCATAAAAGGTAATTTATCTACTAATTTATTTCAAGTTACTCCTCTTTAACTTTATTCTAATGTTATATCCTAATGCTCTTCTATTCCTCCTCTAGTGCAAACAAATAGACCTTTTTTGGAAAAAAAATGAAAAAATTCTTTGTTGTGTGCCTTTTCACTTTGACTCTTTCCATTTCACTGTATTCACAATTCAACCCTCGCCTTTTTTTTTTTTTCTGCTATTCATCTCCATGAACGTAGCAAGTTTGACATCATTTTTGGAATATTTCACCTTGAGAATGAATAAAGAAAAAATTATTTGGCAACCATTTCTTGAGAGAGAAAATCTAGAGAGACAAAGAAAGGAGGAAAATAGAGAAGGAGAGATTTTATAGATATAGAGAGAAAAAATACTTGCAAAACAATATTTTCTTTAATTCATTATCAAAATCAAACACACACAAAATGATGCCAAACACGCCCAATGAGGCTGAAATTTTGGCTAGTCCTATAGCCAGGGGTGTTCATGGGCAGCCGGGACGAAGAATATCTAGGCCCAGCCCGACTTTACAAGTATAAGCCCAAGCCTAAAAAGGGGCAATAATAAGAAGTCAGGCCTGAGGCACAATTTAGTCAACTCGGCCAGATTGAACCTGGCTTTTTATCAATTTTGTGGGCTTTCAAGCCAATGTTTGGCCTAAGTAAATTCAATTACACGTACTTTTTATATGGTTCGGTCTGGGCGGGGAGGGGGGCGGCTTTGGACTTGATTATCAAATGGGCCCAAATTACAAATTCAAGCCCGGTCTAAATTGGGCTGGCCAGGCACATGAACACCCCCTACCTGTAGCTAGGGTTACAAATGGATATCCAATTATCCATTTACCAGGAAGTTCCGACCCACAAAAAAGTCGGGTCTGAAACCTATTTTAGGTTCTGATTCATAAATGGGTTCAAGTCTGGAACTTAATTTAGGTTCCGATTGATAAACGGGTCCGGTTCCGGGTCTATATGGGTTCCGACCCTTGAACCCAGGATCCGGCATATGAGTATTTGATACTGTAATTTGTACTTTAAAACTAATCATTTTTTTGGTATTTTTATATATAATACTATATGTTGTAGACTTGATGTACTATTATAAACTGAATGATATACTTATTTTAAGAAAAAATAGAATTGATTTTGGAACTAGATTCGAGTCCTTTAAGTGGACTCGGTTTTGAAATCGGATTCAGATTTTCTTATCTAAATTGAGTTTGGAAATAACAAAATAGATCTAACTCAAAATTGCATTGGACCGAAACTATTATTTTAAAACAAGTCCGGATCCACTGTGGTTCCGATCACACTTTCCAAACCCTAACTGTAGCCAACCAAAGCCTTTTTAAGTGCATAGCTAGTCCAAATCAATTAGATCGGAAAAAAAAAAAAATACAAAGGGCAGTGCACACTGGTTGGTTACGACTGCGATCGTCTTTCTTCTATCACTTATATATGATGGAGGATTGCAGGTATATGCTTTCCCGCGATTTTATTTACTTTCACAGTTTCACTATCAATCTTCTATCAGGATTCTTTTTTCCCCATTGTCACGTTTCATCGGAAAACATTTTCAACTGTTTGTCTCACAACTAGGAAGATATCTATAGCCGTTTCGGTTACGAGAAGACAACTTGGTTTCTCTTCTCTGTCTACTTCGCAGGTGGAGACAAAATTTTCGATGTAAAAGACCGATCTGATATGCATTGGAGAAAGAGGAATCTCTATATGTGGAAAGTCCTCTTTCCATCATTTTTTAGGGTTTGTTTGTGTAATGCTGTGTTTCCCCGCTCCATTGTTAAGGAAATGGTTTACCTCTTAATCGTGGGAAATCAGTTAACGATAAAGCTGCACTAATTTTCATCGTTCCCTTAATTCTTCCCCCAATGGTAACCATGAAAACTTCATTAAGCGAAAGTGAAGAGGATTTGCACGTAGAGTGATTTTGAAAGAGGAAAAGACCATCAAAAACGTGATTTAGAGTGTGTAAAATGATTTTACAACTTTCCATGTAAAATCATTTCACAAATTATGCCAAGAGGCGAGCGAAGAAAACATGATGGCTAGTATTACAAACCCACCAAGTAACTGGAAGAACAATGTATATAGAACCGCAGAAATACTTATGCTTTCCATATAATTTCATAATCCATCTTTGATGAAACTTGTAATACTTATTTCCATGTATAAGGTGTAAGTTAGGAATGCCATGGGATTCGATATTAATAGAAGTGAAGGAACTTCATGTGGTTTATGGAAGCATCCTCCACACCCCATCCTTCAAAAATAGCATCCACCTTCTTTATCTTGTGCCTGGGAATCACCTTTTTTTGTTTTTCATTTTTGTTTTTCTTTTATATATGTTTCGATTGTGAATGATTTTGATTCGAGACTTCACTTATATTTATTGTTCATGTTAGTTTTGTGTTGGTTCAAGATGCTGCATTTGCATTGCATGTTGACATCTCGATGTTTTGTATAACTATTATTTGTCCTGAACTGTTTTGAACACTTTTTTTTTTCAATTTGTGAGGCTTTTATGTGGATATTTGAATTTAACAAGAGCTCCCTCACCAGGCTAAATTCTCCGAGCACATCTTCAGTTATTCTAGAAGTTCTAGGCCATCAGCTGCAGTTTTCCCAGGTAGAATCTTATTCTCATTTTTGGTAGGTTCTGTTTATGTTTTTTAAATGGTTATATTGTAAATTGTATAAGCAATTAATGTCGTTATACTTCACAATGAAAGATCTATACATGTTTGGGATTACCTTGACATGTGGGTGTTGCATTGACATTTGAGTTGTTGAATCAACATTCTATGTTAAATTTTGCGTTTATACAAGTATGCAAGTGCTAGGCCATCAGCCACAGTTTTTCCAGGTAAAATCTTAATGTTACTCCAACTGAACAGATTATACTCAAATTTCCTCTTGTCAAGGAACAGGACATATTAAATAAGTTGTTTCTCTGTCAAGTGTCAACTGTAATTCACTATATTCAGTTGTGGACCCAAAGATATTAAAGGCTTAATTGAATCTCATATTAGAGCATCTCTGCCTTTTTCTGTTTATTTATTATTCAATATGCAATAGGGTCTAAAAGGAAAGTTGAAACTTTTTATGTATAAGAAGTTAAGTTGGAAAGTGATAATATTAGGCTATGAACCGATAGGAAATATGTAAATTTAAAGTGAAACAAGATGGGAAATTTGGAAATTTAATGTGAGACAATGTGCTTGCTCTCACCTTTTGAAGCATGCTGGTTATAATCTCTCGGCATTTGTGCAAAATTGCAGTATTTACTGTTTTCTTTTTGTTCGAGCACCAATCTTCTGCTGCCTATCTTTCTGTTATTGTTCCTACCCAGCAATGAGTGTCATTTAAGTATGGTCTGTGTGTGTGTGCTAGGATCCAAACTCAAAGCATCTGGGCACTACAGTTTGGGATGCATCAATGGTATTTGTCAAATTTCTGGTAATATCTCCGACTCATTTTTTCTGTATGCAGTTTAAAATGGCTTCATTACGTTATTGCATGTGTAGTGATCTTATGAAGAGTATATAATTTCAATATCATTTTTGTAGGAAAATACTGTTGGTGCTTGAGATTGTTGCAATGTTGAGGAAGTATGAACAGTAAAAGTAATAAAGAGAAATGGACCACAAAGAGACAATTATGTGTTTCACTTCATATGAAGCTACTCGTGCTGGAGAAGAAGATGTCGTTTCCCTAAGTACATCTTCTGAAGAGCATACATTACCACTGTCATCCTCGTAGGAAAATACCAAAAAAATAAAAATAAAAAAAATACACGGCAATCCTTGTATTACAGTTGTTGCTTGAGTTTATTGCACTGCGGTGAACGTATAAACAATAATAGTAATAAAAATAAATGGACCACAAGAGAGACTATTATGCGTTTCACTTTATATCAAGATACTCTTGCAGTTGAAGAAGATGGCTTTTCCTAAGGGTCAAAGAGAAGAAGATACAAGAAGAGAAACACTATTCTTTCTTTTCTATCTTCAGATATCTCCTTCTAATTTAAATTCCGCTCTCAAAAACTCTATCAAGTAAAAGAATGCAACTCATGCTAGCCCTCTCATCTTAATGAAATCTTTAAATGACTCCTTTCAGAGCAAAAAAACTAGAGCCATCTCCGAAAATAACAATTTCCACCTTGGTGAGAATTCCTTTTGACCTACCAATAAAAGATTTTTTACTCTTATTTTTTATGTTCGGATTTTGGAAGTGCCTATCAACATCTACTCTATGATCCCTATTAGATGTATTGTCATTTGTGCTTAACATTGAGCAACTCCAAGCGCAAGTAAAGCCTGAACTTCTCTGTAAGCACGACTTTGTCGATAATACCAAAGATCACCAGTGTCGGCATCCATTAAACTTTCTATGCAATATTAGTTTGAGTCTTTTATCAGAACTTTGTGCATTCAGATTGATCCTCAAAAGTCAAAATCACTACTTGGTTAGAATGTTGATGCATTGTCTAATTATAACTCTTGTCCTCTCCATCTTGAGCTGCTGAGAATTCAATTAGATGAGACCATAGTTGCTTATTGTGCCTGCCAGAGGCCCTTTATGTCTTCCCCAGACAGCTACTATGCATATCTTTTAGCTTTGTATGGTGTCTATTTATTCAATGAAACAAAGCTTCTATTATTGATTATAATCTCACCACTCCGATTCAGGAAAAGAACTGCAGAAAAGGTAGGTTTTCCCCAACTAAACTAAAGGGCAAACGTGTCATTGAGCTAGGGGCTGGTTGTGGACTAGCGGGATTCGGTGAGCACCTTGCATTCTATCTCTATATTTGGCACTTGACCGTTTAACATAGAATAATGTGTATTTCTGCAAGAACTTATCTCATACACAGAGGTTCATTTTACTATGATATGCAGGGATGGCACTGCTAGGATGTGATGTGGTGTCTACGGATCAGGTTGAGGTATTGCCATTGCTTATGAGGAATGTTGAGCGTAATACTTCAAGGATCATGCAAACAAGTCCCGATTCAGGTATGCTTTAGAACTTAATGCAAACTTCATTTTTTTTTTTTTTTTACTTGTAGCTATTGGTTTATTTCTTATGCTAATGTAAATCATATACTTTTTTCCCCTCATTGGTATGCATGCACCTGCATCTGTGTGCATCTGTGTGTATTTGCAACTCTGCATACCACTAATTAATTCAATTTTATAGTTTTCCAATCTGACAATTTGTATCCCTCCCCCCCCCCCCCCATCAAATATGATGCATGGATATGGGATGAATATAGCAAGGGCACGCCATAGGGACACAGATTTTATTTATAAAATTAAAATATTGTGTACATTGTTTATTTTGAAGTATATGGGTACCATAGGTTGCTGGTTTATCTGCGCACTTCTGAGTATACTTTGTCCCACATCCTTATTTTTATTTAGTTATTTTAGCTTAAATAAATTTACAAAATTAGAATTTGATGGCATATTGATATTGTGATTCCTTTTTCCAATTCCTGACAATGTGGGTAGGTTGAGTACCACCTCCTCCAAAAAGTAGCCCCAGTTTGGTTTGGCAAGTTTTGATGGCCGGCTGCTTACCTGGTGTAAGCTCTATACATCTGATGTCATAGGTGATACTTTCTGCTTCGGATGTAAATGGGTTGGGTTTGGTAGCACTAGCAGTCCATGGTGGACGCGCACCTGATTAACTGGATATACTTAGGCTCAGATTCAGGCCCACTCAAAAATCTATATATGCACAGAGAGAGAGAGAGAGAGAGAGAGAGAGAGAGAGAGAGAGAGAGAGAGAGAGAGAGAGTAATGTGGGAAGCCCGAACTTGAGATTTTAGTCGCACGCATGTGCCTATCACCTGTGCTGGATTCATTTATGAGTCAATTGTTCAATAGAGAAAAGATAGCATCTACTATTTAATAATATATACTTAATATTTTATATCATATCATATTTCATATGCATATGAATTGGGTTAGGAACTGACTGCACCTGGACTGAGACCTGATTATCAATTGGGTCCACAAAGAGGGTCCATGGTTTTTTTTGGGGTCAGAACCCTTGAGTAACTGGGTAATCGGAGGCCCATTCACATCCCTAATACCTGCTCAACATATTGGTATTATGACAAAAAATAATTGTGTGGTTAGGTTGGTATTTTACATGAAGGATCAATCATCTGGTTGCTATATAACATATTGGTATTTATGACAAAAATTAGCTGTGTGATCAGGTTGGTATTTTACATGTAGGATCAATCATTTGGTTACTATCTCTGTGTGTGCGCTTTAAATAGCTCCTGCGTATGGTTTTCTTGAAACATGTAAACTGTTGGTTGTGTCAAACCTCACTCACCCCGCTTCTTTCTTTTTTCCATTGTGTTTCTTTTGTAGCATCATTTGGTTCAATTGAAGTTGCAGAGTTAGATTGGGGAAATCCAGAGCACATAAGAGCAGTTGATCCTCCCTTTGATTACATCATTGGCACTGACGTTGTAAGTTGAAACTCATTACATTCTTTGGAGGTGATTGATACTCTCACTGTTCACCACAGTATGAATCAGAGTATTGCGTTCAACAGAGTTTTGGCATTAAGGGTCGTGTAAGTTGTTGGCGGTGATGATGAAGAGCAGCTTAGAATGTAATGGACTACATATGGATATTAAAATAAGAAGAATACATCTGACTAGATCCAAACGTAACATTTATGGCCTGCTTGTTTTCATAGAATATTTATAAAATTGCCGAAATTGAAGAAACAAAAGTGAATTTCCTGAAATGGCTACCAAATAATCTCCCTTTTAATGAAAAATGAATTAAGGGGCGATGGAAAGTGACTTTTAAGTTTTTTTGAAGAACAACTTTTATTAAAGTGAGCTGATTACAGTATGAGATAAATACTGAAAAAGCTCAGAGAACCACAGAACACATAAAACACTAAAAACCAAGGCTAAAAGCAAAAAACACATGAAGGAGAGGACCGAGGGCCAAAGGTCAAGAGATGATGTCCCTTAGCACCGCAATATGCAGACTATGTCTATTAACTCCCTTCTGAGCCAGAGTGTCTGCCAACAAATTAGCATCTCTCGGTATGGAAAAAAAGAGGCAGAGATACGCATTGCTATGTCCTGAATCTCATTTGTTACATCAGCTAGCTTCCAGGGAGGGATGCAACTACTTGAAGCCCACCCGATAGCACAAAGAGAATCATCTATATAAATTGTTTCCATTTCCCCTCGATTCATTTTCCATTAAAAGGGAGATTATTTGATTTCCATTTATAGAACTTCACCTTTATTTCGTCGATTTTAGCTAATTTTAGAAATAATTACTTAGAATTCAAATTAATCCAATTTCCATGAAATATTATGCAAACATATAGGCCCTTAGGTTTTGGATCATGGTCATACATGATTGAGTGGACTTTTGGGAATAGCTGGACAACATGAAATCTCTAATTGTAAGGAGGCAGGAACCCATTAATACAATCAGTTATGTTCACATTGCGGATTTTTGGAACTATTCCAATAGTTAATAAAATTGTAAAACAAGATGAATCCGATATTTCAGTGATTTTTTAACATGCTGCTGAAACTACATAATCTTCCACTATTTTGCAAGATTTACTTAAAACCTCATTTTTTTAGAAATGAACCTGAAGAAGTTCAACCTACCTGAGGATTTGGCTCCGGATAGATCGGGCTGGAGAAATAGAATTCATGTAGCCGACCCCAACATTGTTGGGACAAGGCTTTGATGATGATGGTGATATGCTAAGCACTTTTTATATGTTAAATTTTGTTTTGTGTTTCTAATTTTGATGCAGTCTATTTTTTGCGAAAGTTTTCCGCTAATACCCTGAGAACAGTTAAAATTTTGAGAATTTTCCATGATTCTCCCAGAACAAGAAATTGCTGAAAACCTTTTTTTTTTAATTATTTTTTTATTTTTTATGACGATCACTAGAGTAACTTGAGCCTTCATCAAACTGTTAATAGCTAGAGACCTTACAAAGGTTAAGCTTTTTGAGAATTCTTCTAGAAAGTCAATTAAGCAACTAATGCGGCGTCGTATGGCTCTTGGTCAACACTACATAGGATATCATGATCTGTGATGATAGGCTAAAAGCTGAGAAGCACAAGTATGGTATCTTTCAGGCAACCATATCTTGCTCTGTTCTGAGTGATACATGGCTTCTTTTTTTTTCTTCAATTATTTTTCCATGTTCATCCGAACTTCGTTGCTTTCATCAGGACATGTATCATAATCAAATGTGAACCTTGATTTTTGGGTTTTCGTCAATTCATGTGAATGCAATTATTTATCAGAGGCCTTATGTCATATCTGTCATCGAGTATAAATTGATCTTAAGCAGCAGCAATATATGCAGAATGCTGAATGTGCTAAGAGTTCAGACTTCTATTTATTGTTATAAGGTTTATGCGGAGCACCTCTTGGAGCCACTGTTGCGGACCATATTTGCCTTATCTGGACCTAGAACCACAATCTTGGTAAAACAGTTTTGCTGACACTTGGGAAGCTAACTACATCTTGTTGGTTCTGGAAGCTCTTGTCACTGTATTCATTTTTCTTTCTGGAATTTCATGCAGTTGGGCTATGAGATCCGATCCACAACCGTCCATGAACAAATGCTGGCCATGTGGAAGAGCAATTTTGAAGTGAAAACTGTCCCAAGGACAAAGGTGCTTGTCCACTAATCCTGCATCTTTTTGTATCAGTTGAAAGGAATTCCTTATGCTGAAGTCATTGTTTTATCATCTTTCCATGCAGATGGATAGCAAGTACCAGCATGCGAGTATCCAGCTCTTCATCATGGGGTTAAAATCTCGAGCAGGATGTGCAGAAAATCCGATGCAACACGATGCTGAATCCAGTGGTGAATGCAGAAGCGATGAGGATGGTGAGAGTTGTGACGCAGAGGAGGAACATGTAGAATGTGGTAACAAGGGTGTTATGGATGGCGACGAGGTTGGGATGATGAAAACCAGGAAGCTTGATGATTGGGAGGCAAGAAGATACGGCTCTATCGCAGCTCGGCTTCTTCGAGATGTCAAGATAACATGAGAACTTGAGCATTGCACATCACCATTATTTTCCGCTTTTCTTTTGAAGGAAGGACTGGCCAATGTTAATAAATGAGGTTTCCATTGGTGATTCCCTGGGAGGTAGAGATGGATTCAGCCACAGAATTGTTGTACATTAATTGTGTTTTTTGACGTAAAATGCATTTATTAAGTTATTATGGCTAATGATGACATTGATGTAATGTTAGACCACCACAAAAGCGCATGTAATACTTAGGCTGCCAATACCAAATACATGATTAGTTATTTAACTAAGCATGAGAGTCACATGGAGTCCGGATCCTCTGAGGATTTCCCCCACGGCGATCGTGAGTGGATCAATCAAGGTCTGCCACATCACCGTGAGCAGCCTGTCATGCGGGCAACTTGGTATATATCCGGGGCAGGGGTTGCCTACGTTGATGTGGCGGACCATAATTCGTTCACTCACGGTCACCGTGGGGAAAATCTTTAGATGATCTCGATTCAAGTCGTCCTCACGTTTCATAGATGATCTGGATCCCTGTTTGGACCAATGAGGGGGTGACACATGAGAGGAGGATAACAAATACAACTCATCTCCTACAGTGAATAAAAAAAAAGCATCTACTCCATGTGTCACCTTCTCATTGGTTCAAATAGGATTTCCGTGTTTGGATCTGGACTCGTCACATATATAAGTAATATTTTGAAAATTTATTGCATTTTCACCATAAATTTTATGAAAATAAACTAAATTTTTTGAGGTGAGTCAGAGAGATAATTATTAACTCCATGTTTCCTGATATAGCTTTTAAAGCCCGTTTATGTCAGCTTCAAAAAAAAAGTCCACTTAATTATTAAATGGTACTTGGGTCAAGGTACACAATAACATCTTGAACCCTGATAATGCGGACACAATTTGTTTCAGAGTTTTAGTAGGATGAATGGCTCGGATGGTTGGCCAAATATCAGTGCAAACAAATCATTGTATTCAATCCTTAAAAAATATAATATTTGCTTTTAATTATGCTATTTTCTCCTTTCAATCAATTGTAATTAATTTAAATTTTTTATGATCCGAATTTCGAGACCCTGTTGGATATCTGGATCATGATCATATAGCAATTTTCACCGTGCATACATCAAAGAATTTCCACAAGGAATCAGGCATTTAGTTTTAAAATATATTTCCCATTTATAAATATCAAAAAATCCTTTAAGTAATCAACTTGTTATGTCCTGCCTCAAAATTCAATAATGTGTTTAAATCATTATATAATTTTTCCTAAACAAGTATTAATGATTCTATCATCTATTTAAGTTTTTCTCATTTTATTCTCTTAGCTACGCATGCTGAAATCTACATGCTGATCATCAATCCGCTCTAACGCACCCGCAATTTGATTACCTGAATGGGGTAACACAACATCAGTATTTACTGGTGAATGAATTTTTCTAATTACGCAGGCCACATACAACATAATATCACACAATCAACAAAATCCGAATCAATAAATTAAATATCATTAAAAGTACATCCATATACACATCCGTACCCATACAGGTTACAACACCTCAAAGGCCTTATCATATATATGTATACTGGTCACCATGACCCTGCCTCATCAAACACTTCTATTAAGGATCAGCCAACTCACTGGTCGTTCACATCCACTAAGGACCGGCCAACTTAATGGTCATTCACGTCCCCTGAGGACCAGCCACTAAAACAGCCTGGACACTAAGTCCAACATTCCAAGTCTGGGACCTCACCATCACATAACAACCACAACTCGGTATTATTAACAATTTACATCATTTACATAATCAACAGTATGGATCCAACCCTTACTAATTTCATTGGTTATTGGCTCACTCCAATTCATAATTGGTATTGTTGGAGTATGGTTGGTCCACACCATAAAACAAAACATAACATAACATTAAGTAATCATAATGCATATAATTAATCACAGCTAAATTGATCAGTCACTTATTGACATTCAATTAATCATCTAATCTTTAAGTTATTTGTATGTAAACTTTATATGATCGCCACCTACCAATCTTAGGGCTAAACCCAATTACAGTTGTCACACATCCACACCCAAACGAACATAATCAATCACCAGTTTGTCCACATCTGAAGGCATACCCATATAACATCCAGTGGGTCCCACTAGACAAAACCAAGATCAGACCTAATGTCTAAGGTCACCCATGTCTAGGTTTTTACTCTTAATGGATTGGATTCACCATCAGATATCTTTACTGGGCCCCACAGTCTTAATAAATACAAATAATATTCATAAATAAGCCTTACGGTTAACAAAATTGAAGTTTCTGGATAACTGGGCAGGTGGAGACCAGGCCACATGGGACCACCACCATTTAGATCGTCCATTGGTCCCCTTCAAGATGTGGGGTCCTAGTCTATGGTTAACTTAGGTAGTGGGTCCCACAACAGTTATCGACCTTCAACTCTTTTTCCATCAGTTTCACCCTTGGGACTCTTTAAGTCTGTTGGATAGTAGGACCCACTAGTCCAAACCCAAGATGCCTAGGTTCCCTATGGTCGACCATGGGTCCTTTAAAAGATGTGTGGTCTTGATCTCCAATCAGATCCACTGATTGGTTTTACTACAGCCATCGACCTTCATCTCTGTTTTCATCAAACTTACGCCTGTAATAATAAAATCAAGTGGATGGTGGCCCAAACGGAGCCCACCTCAATGGGCCCAAGTCCATCTTGATTGACCAGCAGTACCTTACCAGATTTGATCAGGTGGGCCATGGGGTCCCACAACCCTTCAATGTCAAAATATTGCTCATCATCTATCTCTGTGATCCATTAGATTTTCAAATCTGTTTCATATTCTTGCACCCCAATCTGTTAGCATCATCCCTCATATATTAACATGAGATTCAACAATTCTTATAATACAGAATATAATTCAATAGATATTGTAATACATAATATAATTCAACAGATCTTCTTTATATCGAGTACTCATAACATATGATTTTTTAACCAGCAGATTTTCTCAACACAGAATATCCAAATCACAACACAATATCAATTATCTAAATTGATCTACTAGTTAACTAGGAAGATCAACTCACATTTGATAAACGATCATCGCCTTTGCAATATGTGGACGCGAATAGGACACCCGTAGCCTTCCTCTTCTTCTCCTGATTGATAGCCACAAAACTATCTCTATCAGAATTCTCTTCGAATGAATAGAATATCATCATAGGAGTCGTTGGTTTGCTTATGTATGTATAAGGATGGGGTGTATACTTCCTAATTCCAATCCTTTTCTTATACTTCTTTTTCCTAATTAGAGTTATCATACAACTCATTTCCTTTTCTTTCTAAAAACTCTTCATGTTAGGCAACTTCTAATTCCATCATAAGTAACACTCTAATTCCAAACATAATACTTCTAATTTCATAATAATAGATCAGTTAAGAAACTACCTGGGCCAGACTAAGCATGGGCCCAGGATACGCAGGATATTACAAAATTCAAAGGATGATAAGACAAAAAAAAAAAAAAAAATCAACCCCACCACCACCAGATTATCCGAGCTGTTGATTTAATGACATTTTAACTATAGATTCTTTTAAAATTCAATCAAACTGTGAGTGAAGGTTTAAAGATTGTAAGTAAAATTGAGACTAATGGCAGATCATAGGAAACCAAAGTATTAAATAGGCTGCACTGATGAAAGATGGGCCCTTAAGGCTGAGAGCACAGGGCCCACCTTTGATCGGTGCAACTCTTTTTACATTCTCATCTTAGTTTGTCAAATATTATAATCAAAGGCCACTGAACTCTAATGTAGCTAACTCAATAACTAGTATAATCCAATTGGCCCAATTAACTGCATAATTACTATCAATAATAAACCTTTCCATCCATCTGATTCTAATCAAATCACAGAATGCATCCAGGTGGGCCCCAAAGAGTCTCCTCATCCAGGTGTGCTCCAAGCCTGAAAGAATGGGTTGAGAAATAGTTACTTATAATCCAGTTTGCTTAGTCAGGAAAACCTTTTTGCGTGACCGAGTGGGGTCCACACCAGAAAACAGCAAAAACCTGATGAAGTAACAGAAGCAGGAAGCTAGTTCGGTGCCAGCTGTCTGAACACACGTGTCCAGCTGTTAAAGAAAAAAAAATCCCAACCGTTCATCGTTCAAGTCCGCACGTGTCCCAGATGCTGAGTTGGCCATCCTCACCACATTTCACGCGTGTGCCGCACTCGAGGAGGGAAGAGGCCCTTCGGCTCGACGCCTCCACCCACTACTTATAAATAGTCATCCGCGCGAAAGCAGTTTTGGAACACTCTCTAGTCATTCGCGCGAAAGCAGTTTTTGAACACACACACACTCTCTCTCTCCTTCCATTCCATGTGTTGATGGGAAAATCAAGAAATCGAAAAACAGACAAGAAAGATGATCCGGCGATTGAGATCGGATCACTTTCTGTCGCGGACGATCATGGCTCCAGTGCAGTCGGTGGCGTTACCAGAAGAAATCGTCGGTCGAAAAACCCTAGCACCGAGGCCGACGCAGACGCCGGCGCCGGAGCCGAAAATCAGCCGCCGCAGCTTCCACGCAGACGCCGGCGGAGACATCACAAGTTCTTCTTGTATTTGGCGATCGTGGCCGTCTGCTTCCTCTTATTCAAGCCGTTGAAGGTGTCGATCCGTCACAATCTCCGGTCATGGCGGATCGGACCGAGAGAGACAGAGACGTCATACGAAGACGAGAGCGAGATCGCAGATAGAAAGATCCTGAGGTTCTTGCCGAGTAAATTTGCTGAAATGACTAAGAAATCGAATGTGCCTTGCAGAACGGGCATTCGGGCGCCTAGATTGGCCATTGTAAGTGTTACTCTTACTTTCTTGCAACAATTATAGTGGTAGAAATTGTTAGGTTTCAAATCGTTAGTTCTTAACTTCTCTTTTGAAAATTTTTCGAGACGATCGCAAAGTCATATTCAACCGGATCCATCCTTCTAGCGAGAATGACAGCTAAAGCGCGATCCGTATATCTTCTCATCTCCTTTTCTTCTTCTTCTTCTTCTATTTTTTGTGGACGTTGAAGGAATAGAGTCTTGATTGTACAGTTGGGAGTGATTTTGGTTGAAAATGATGAATAGCCTCTGTATGATGAAATGACTATTGGAGAAAGGGTTGGATTTCTGAAAAAGAGAACACTAATTTAAAGGGATTTTCAAATTTCCACAAAAAAACTTGAGGTGGATATGGTTGATCTGAGGTAAGATGGGCTTGGCACAGTCTGGTGCAAAGGAAACTTCAATTCTCTGAGAACTCCTCCATTTCTTTGGGTAAAAGGCTTTAGGATCTGAGTCATTTCTGATCTTCACTTGACACCAGTCGTGAAGATGTTTTGTTTTTTGGTCGAAACGTCTGGTTGATGTTACCAGTCATTGCGAAGTTATTGCAAGTCAAGGAGTTGAGTCCACGGTGGCAGTAGACGGGTAGAATGGGATCGTCTCTCTTTATTGGAGAAAATCATAGCCTGGCTCGGTCTGAAATGCATCAAAAGTAGGCTTATGCGTTAAACTCGACGCCTCCGATTGTGAGTGACCATCCACCTCATCATAGATTAAAATTGACTTATTTCCAATATTTCACAACCTGTGGGAACCCATCCAAATCTGAGCTGGACAATCCGTAACTACAAGAAAGTGAAATTGACGCTGTATGCTTTATTTGCATGATCAATCCAATTCTATGCAAAACCCGGATAGATGATTGTCGAAATTGGGTGGGTGTTATATTATTTATTTGTTTTGTTGTTCTAGGAAGAGTTTTGAGGGGTTTGGATGGATCCTGGGTGGACCAGGTGGGCCCCATGTCTTATCGATAGTGAATGGAAGACGAGTGCCTCAATTGCATTCTTTTGCCTTTTTTTTATTGGCAACATGTCTAGAAACCCGAACCATGCGGTTATCTTTCATTCAGATATATGTTGAAGGGCTATTCATATGAGATTCCTGTTATCTTATTAATTGGAAGTCAGAAGAGTTAAGAGCTCTTGAAATAGCTGCTGCGGTTAAAAGCTCTAGAAACAGTTCCTTGGCATTTAAACTTATTCTGTTCATATTATTCAATGCGATTATGAAATTTGCACATTTCAATTTTAATTAAGACTGTTATTTAGAAAAATAATTTCCAACATGTCATAAACTTTCATTTGTCATTTCAGTGGGCAATTAACTTGATAAAGCTCTCTCTCTCTCTCTCTCTCTCTCTCTCTCTCTCTCTCTCTCTCTCTCACACACACACACACACACACATTAGGTCTTGGGAAGTACGAAGCCAGATCCAACTACTTTGAAGCTATTAACTCTAGTGAGAAATCTACAGGGTCTTGGATACATGCTTACAGTAAGTTTCGCAGTCTCGTGATTCTATATCCATTTTCTGATTTGAACCATCAAATGCTGTTCATAGAAGGTTTGTTTGTGTGAGCAGGCATCTTCAATTTGGGCTGATTTTTAAAATCAATTATGGAAAAAAAAATCATGATGCTCAGACATGGTATGGAAATGTGGGGCACATAGAAAGTCTAGTAGTGGATAAAATATGACAGGATACATTCCTAATTTAAAGTATAAGGGGTACCATGCCTTTACTTTTCTCATGAACGGTAAATGTAAATCATTCCAAATTTGGATGTTAAACTATGGCAGGAAGATCAAATAAATGCTGGAGGCCAAGAGCTCTGTTGTGTTGAAAGATGGAAAATTCGTTATTAACTTCCCCTGCATTGATTGATTTATCATATTACTTGATAGCAAGAGAAATCTCTGCTGTATTTATCTGCTTTATATGGCCTTACAAGTAAAAAAATTTGTAAATATTTATTATTCCCATGCCCTAAACAAACATCATTCTTGGTAAAAGTAACAGTTCTATTGCTTTAAAAACCAAAAAAAGAAAAAAAACTTTTTAGATAATAAACTTTGAATTATTACTCACATTTTGGGCACTTTGTAGGGAGTCATCTGATGATTAACTGATAACAATCCCTGCCATGTGTGGGAAATTCACCATGTACTAGTCCCAAGCCTAGTTAAAATAGGATTGCATCAGATTTGTAGCCGGCTTTAAAAAAAACAAAGAAAAGAAGAAAAAGAAAAGGAAAAAACTTAATATGCTTTGATAGAAAGTGTTGAGTGGAAGGTGTAGAACTTATGGAGCCTAAACATATAGGTGGGTGAGGCTTCAATGGTGGCGGTGGTGATGCTGATGATGAGTTGGGGTAATCAGCTGAAACATCACAATTCATAGGCTGATTATCCATGAAGGCCTTTGACCTTCTTTTGCTTAAAAACAAATAAATGGCATGTTTCCCATCATATTTCCGTGAGACCATCATGGTATTGGTGTTGTTGTGAACGCAAAATTTTGAATTTAACATGCATTAGCACAAGGAGAGAGAGATTTTGCCATATGATCAGTTCAAACATCATAACTAGTTGTATTGATTATAATTGATCATACTGAGCTACTGCAGTACAGCCTTTTGTTACCGATATTTAAAAATTACCACCTTTTGTAAGGGTTTTTTAATCAAACCAAATATGGTAATTAAACGTAGATTCTTCGAGCATGATGGCAGGAAACCCTCATGATTCCATCAAAACAGTTCCCAATGATGTGAAAGAAAGTGGCTTTCTTTTCACATCCACTCCTCATATACATTCAAATAATTCATTTAGAAACTCATTATAAAAGTTGAATTATATCCTTGGCAGATTTGAGAGAGAACTCGACACGTGTGTGTAACTGAGCTATGTCATTTGAATAATATCTTTCTGACTAGCTCATTTCATGCCTTCGATACTCTTCTTTCTGCTCCTGGTTGCTTGAACTTGTATCCCAGGCTTTGCGATGGAGTTGTATTAATGTTTTTTTGCCCATAACTTAAAATAGTTTTATGGTGTTCGATTATTTTGTGATTGAATCCAATAGCAAATACATTTGGATCAGTCTGTTAATTTCGAATGCCTGCCAATTCATTGGGGTATAGGTGTGTGGGTCCTGCCTATGGTGAATCCTAGCTCATGTTAATTCCTGAAGGGGAAATCTAAAAAACAGAAAGAAAGTAAAAAAGAGAGGGAGTGTTTCAGTTCTATTCTACTTGCAGATTGGGGCAAGGTGGAGGAGCCGCGAGAGGATTTTTAGGAGGAAGAGCAATTAGCGTGGCAGCGTGCATTTTTTGCCTTTATTATTGGATGAAGACCTCCAAATCATGTATCCAACTCTCCGACTTTTAGACCATTAGAAAAATCCCAAATCAAACTTTTGTGAACCATTAAAACACTATCAAGTATCAACTATAAGGGTTGCTTGGCTATCAACGATATATTTTCTTATAAAAAACTTGATTTTAAAATGGAAGAGGGTCTAACCTTGAAATTTTCTTGAATTTCTAAGAGTTCCAAGTTCCAACTGCAGGGTAGTTGTTTATTGAATGAACGCAGGATGCACTCCCAAGTTTCAGGTTTGAAACGGATAGAAAGAGTTTACACATAAAGGTAAGAGGTTTCAAAGGAAAATAAAGAGCTTTCATAATGCAAGAGATAATTCACAATTTAAAAGATTCCTCAAAAGCTGTCCTGCCAATGGCCTTATATTGTATATATATGGTAATTCTAAAAATACAAATAAATATAATCTCAACTGTTAAACCAACTTAAGAATGTTATTGTCATGAAAAGAATACTAACATATCTTTAAGTTCATGACTAGCCTAATCTCTATTAAAAAAAATAATTGGGCCACAACTTCTCTATTCTTGTTGGAATCACACAAATTTGGCCCTCTAGGTTGGAAATTGAATGAGCCATCCAATGGGTTAAATTCCATGTCATTTGGACATTATTTGTTACACAAAATATGTCCACTTAAAAATAAAAAAATTTAAGTAAATGTTAAGATAAATAAAACTGACATGTACAAAGTGGTTCCGGTGCTAAGTCTGAGCCTTCATGACTGGCTTCCCTTGATCGAAATCAGCCCCCCTTGCCCATTCATCACCACATTGAGTCTAACTACTTCCTTGTAAAAATGCCCCTGCAATTATAGTGGCATTCTATCAATTACATACCAATGCACTTGCTTTTCTCCTCTTTCCCCCAGATATAAAATTTAATTACACATATTGATATACTATATGGGTATTCACGCCTACATGTATAAATATCATTGACCTGAATCTGACCTGTATTCATTCGTGCCAATGTTCATGTTGGTGGATCCAGGCTTGGATATGAATTTGAAATGTCTCAAATCTTGCCTCGTACTCGATTTTTCAGTATCAGATCCTTATGGTATTTAGGGACCCATATTCATCCCTATTTTGTTTTGTAAAACTAGCAACAAAAAGAATGTCGTCATCAATGTTCTAGATTGGGAGACTATTTGGGTTGTTAGTTGTTGTTTTGAAAGATTCTGCCAATGCTGTTTGAACTTCTGGTATATTGTTCAACTGGTCTTGTTAAGTTTTAACAGCTAGTTCCTCTAGAGACTGATGACGTATATTGCCTTGATTGTCAAACAGATCTATGCAACGGAGGATGCTCAAGCACATCCATTGTGGACTCGATTTGGTTATCAACCTTTTGATTTAGTTTATGAAAGTGCAGATCATGTTGATTGGTCGATGTAGGTTTTCTTTAACAATATCTCCTCTTGTATTTCATTATTGAACCCTCCTAGACCCAATTACTTTATGCCTGCATTTGGTATGAGTCTGTTGGCCTATGTATTGGAGTGCCAGATTTAATCAAGCATGGCTGGGGCCTAATATGCCTAAACTTCATTTGGACCTAGTGCTTGGGTAATGGGCTCATCCTGATGCAGATCATGGAGTGGACCTGGACTGAATGTCAGTCCTGGTAAATGGACTTGGGCTGGGCTCGCCTCATCCTGTCCCTTCCAACATAAGATATTACTTATTTATACCTTCCTGTGATATTTTGTTTATACTTTGGCCTTTTGTTTAGCATGGATGTTATCTGTAATTAGTACAATCTTTTCAACCTTTGCAGGTTTGAAGGTGTCATTTTAAGCTCCATTGAATCTAAAAACTCCATATCGAGGTATGGGCTTGTTGCTACAATATCTTCAAAAGAACTATACCATTCATAAGTTCATAACAAAAATGTATCTTAGAAAGAATATTAATAATTGAAATAAAAGTGAAGCGCTAAAATGAATTATCAAATGTAGAAATACGCTCATTTGTTGAGCCAGTCTTGTGTCAATTGTTTATTTGCTGGGTTTACTTGTTTGCACCATAGTTTCCTGATCTGTTCTACTCAGTTGGACTGTGAACTGGTATATTTTAAGTAATTCTACACTTTGATTTGCTGGGTTTACTTGTTTGCACCTTAGTTACCTGATCTGTTCTACTCAGTTGGAGTGCGAACTGGTATATTTTATGTAATTCTACACTTTGATTTGCTGCACTCTCTGGTAGGATTGAACCTAAAACATTCATGCCCTGCACCTTCATCCCTTGCGCTCGTTACCATTGTTTTGCTTTGTTTTTTTCTGCCTTTTTTCTTTCTTTACACAAATTTCATCTCGACATGGTTCTTTGCTTGAAGACTTAGACTTTCTAATTATTGATACTTGTTGTACATATTTTTGGACCATCCACTATTACAATATATAATATTCAAGTAAGCTTCATGTGTCATTTGCAGCTTTATGAAGAAGCCATTTTGTTCTATTCCACTAATATGGATCATTGATGAAGATGAGCTTGGAAAGCGACTGCCAATGTATGCAGAGATGGGCTGGGAACGACTTATTACTGAGTGGAAACGTGCTTTTAGTAGGGCTGATGTTGTGGTGTTCCCAGATTTCTCTCTTCCTGTAGATATCCCTTCCTTTGCATCAAATCTCAATTAAGGATGTGCTATTTCTATTTAGCATGTGAAATTTGGTGGAACTTACATCAACTTTTTATTTCCTCTATCAGATGTTGTACAGCACGCTGGATACTGGGAACTTCTTCGTTGTTTCTGGATCCCCTGTCGATGTGTGGTCTGCAGAAAGCTACCTTGAGTCCCACACCAAATCAGAAAGCAATCGATATGTGTTGGTTCTTGTCATTGGAAGCTCATTTTTCTACAACAAGTGGCCTTGGGACTTTACTGTGGCAATGCGAGACTTAATGCCTCTGCTAAAGAACTTTACCAGTGCAAACAACCCGCCACACAAGTCATTTAAATTTGTTTTCTTATGTGGAAACTCTACAGATGGCTTTCGTGATGCTTTTCAGGTACTAATTAGAGCATTGTCGGGTTTTTTTCATGCATAGGTAACATTTGGGTGACTGCCAAATATCGGGAATGGAATTTCCTTTTTATTTTATTATTTCTTCCCAAATTATATTCCAAACGGAAATATTTCAGTGCCAACTGGTTCACACGGTTCTCAACGTGTGAACCACATGGTGGGGCCCACCTATCACCAATCGAAAACGTGCATCAAATAGGGACCCCTTTGTAGTCACTGATCCCCAGGACTAGGCACCCATCTGAATGGACTAGACCATTGGATTGGAGGGTTAATTTTTTTTTTAATATGAATCCGTTAACTTGTGGGCCACAGATGAAGGGGGGTCAAACTTGATACCTAGTCCCACATGGGTCTTTCCATTCCATCCCCCTGATTCCATCCTCAGATGGGACCCACAGTGGGCCCCACAGCTGGTACGCACGGAAGGTCGCACTTGAACAAAACCGTATTCCAAAAGAAATGCGGCATTTAGTGGCTGCATTCTCATTTACATGGATGAACTGATCAATGCATTGACGATTCATCCTCTTCACAAATATTGCTTCCAAGGGCAAATGGACAGGCTACCATTTCATCCTAAAAAGCATGATGATAGGGCAGCTGCATTTCCAAGAATTCTGGACTGAATTCTGAATCATTTTTATTCCACTTCCAGGGTTGGGCATAAAGTCATCTACTTTACAATAAGTTTGTGGTTGCCAAACGGTCATGTGTTGTCTGATCAGCATCCTTAATGTTTGAATCATCTCCTTTATGATTGCAATGGGCGAAACCTTCACCACATCAAACTACAAGGAAACAAAGAGTTAAAAATTCTTTTCTTTTTTTGAACTTTCATTTTTATTTGTATTTTTGGTTATGAAGTATTTGTAACTTCTCTGGGGAAATCACTTTAACTTTCCTTTCTTTTTCCCCCTCAAGGTGCTTGAAATCTTGAGTTTGGTGAAATTAAAAATAAGATTGAATGGAAAGAGGATAAATTAAGAGAACAAGGAAGAGAGAGGGAAGAATGAAGTGAAAGAAAGGGGAATCGTGCCTATCTTGCTTGACCCCACTAGGTTTTGTTAGAACTTTATTAAATTCATAATTTCATTATGGCTCCTTATAACTATATAATTTAAAAGCACACCCACAACATGAGTTCCTACACTCCTGTTCAAGTTGAATCATAGATATCAATCATACCCAACTTGCCACATGCTAAAGACATCCTTTGCTTATCCCTTTAATCAAGAAGTCCGAAGCCGGTGCTCTTGACTTTTGACAGCACAATGTAAATTGTTTTTAGAGCAACTCTTTCACTAACAACATGGCAGTCTGCCTCAATGTGTTTCTTGTAGTTGTGATTAACTAGATTAGCATAGATATGAATAGCTGCCTTAGCATTAAAATGAAGATTCGTAGAAAGAGATTTCTTCATCCTCAAAAGTTGATAGCAAATTCTTCATCCACAGAAGTCCAAATACTCCACGGGTCATTGCTTTGTACTCAACCTGTTCACTTGATCAGGCCAAGACATGTTTTTCACTCTTCAAAATAGTAAATTATTCACCCACCAAGGAGCAATTCCCAATAGTCTACCCAGGTCATCATATCATTCTCTTCAATTGACATCTATATAGATTTTAATGTCAAGATGAGCACTGGTTGCATATAAGATTCCTCATCGAATATTTCTTCAGATATCGTATGTTGTAAATTGCACTTAAATGTTTGGTTTGGGTTGCATGCATGGGTTGACCGACCAATGACCATATTGACTACATAAGAAATGTTAGGTCCAATGATCTTCAAATAATGCAACTTGCCAACCAATAGTTGCTAGTGAAATTCAAAATTTTAATCCACAAGAAAAATAGGTTAAAATCCCAAAAGATTATAGGAGGAGAGAAAGTTAGATAACAAGATATGGGTTCTAAAGGAGAAAGAATTTTAGAGAGAACAGTGAGGACTGGTTGTCTAACCCTACTTTCTGGTCAGCCTTAACACTTTATTTAAATTATTAGCTATTTTAAAAAATTACAGAAAAAACCCTGCTTACCAAAGTTTCCCATAATTATAAATTAGTCCATAATTACTAGAAAATTGCAAATAAGCCCCTCATATCCAACAAACTTACCACTAAGCCCATTCACTCTTCACCACTAGATCAATTCCTGTTTCTTATATGAACCTCGAGAAAATGACAAACATCCCCTGAACATAAATCACAGAAAGTTTTACAAGGCTTGGAGCTACCCTTGGTCATGAATGCGTCAGACAATAATTTATGGTGTGTACACTGTACACATGCCTCATTTTTGTTACTTTGAAATTGATGCAACTTGGCTCTAGAATACAATGAGATTCCAGAGCTCAGTTTTTGGTAATTTTCATGGCCTATGTACTTTGATTTCTGTTTGTTACACTACGTGACCTTTGATGATGAGAGTTCACATCGTGAAACTCATTGATATCCATCACTTTTCAAATGGTGAACATACTCATTTTCATTATTTGAAATAGCTGCATATCAATTACTTTTTTTTCTGGACGATGTGGGTATCACTGAGGTCTTTGACCCAACATGATTAATTCCCTGGTTGCGCCCACTAAACCCACACAAACGCATACTGGGCAAATCTGAAGTGGGTTCAAAGAACTTTGAACTCAAGAATACAAGACATGGAAGCAAGCCCACATCAGTTCTCTATAAGAATGTGATTTCCCATTTCTTTTATTTGTATATGTTTGGTCCTCAATTACTTAATGTTGAGTTAGAGTACTTTTTCCTTTTTGGCTATTGAGTTATAAGTGAAATATTAGTTTTTGATGTGTTGTAAACTACGTATTTTATGGCAGGAACTTGGCCCGCGTCTGGGATTTCCTGATGGTTCTATCAAACACCATGGCATGGATAACGACATTAACAGTCTGTTAATGATGACAGATATTGTTCTCTATGGGTCCTTCCAAGATGAACAAGGCTTTCCTTCATTGCTCATTCGAGCCATGTCCTTTGAAATCCCTATCATTGTACCTGACTTGACAATTATAAAGAAATATGTGAGTTTAGTGCTCTTAATGTCCCTTGTCTGTCGGACAAAATGTTGCATTATACTTTATTTATTTATGACTAAAACTTGGCTAATACAGGTTAAGAATGAAGTCCACGGCATAATTTTCCAGGCACATAATCCTGATTCACTGGTTAGATCTTTCTCGCTTTTAGCACCAAACAAGGAGCTGTCGGATCTTGCTCGTTCTGTTGCCCATAATGGGAAGTTACTTGCAAGAAACATGCTGGCCTTAGATTGTATAACTGGCTACGTGAAGCTTCTTGAAAATTTACTTCAGTTTCCATCAGATACAATGCTTCCGGGTTCTATTTCTCCCCTACAACAGTACAGCTGGGAATGGAACTTGTTCAGGAGGAGACGGAGTCACAGTGGAGTTTTCTGGGGCTTTGAGAAAGATAGAAGTCCATTGACAAAACCCAGTGTCCTTAATCCCTTAGAGGGAGAATTAGCCGGTACTGATAATATTGGAAATACCTCAGAGAATGAAATTGAGATTTTGAAGCAAGAAAATCTTACGGAGCAAGATTGGGATGATCTGAGGAAAATGGAAATCACTGAAGAATTTGAAAGGCGAGAAGTGCAAGAGGTATGATAATAGTGATGCGTCTTGTCACTTCTTCTTTTTTTGTTGGATTAACTCTTCTCGAAAATGTTTAACATGGAACATAATGGCATGATCTATAGATTAATCAAAGGGCGGAGAAAACTTTTAAGTCATGGATTAGCATACGCGGTGACCCTCAGAATGATAAAAAAATGAAATTTGAAAAAAATGAAAGAGATGAAGGAATTCTTGCAAGGATAGGCCAGCCATTATGCATTTATGAGATTTACGATGGAGCTGGTGCCTGGCCATTCTTACACAATGGTTCTCTGTACCGTGGTTTAAGTCTCGTGAGTTTCCTGAACTTCTGATGATTTAGTTATTTACTGGTTTATTGCTGTTTTCAATTTTAATTTGTAACTAGAATAGCTAAATGCCAGCTGCTGTTGTGTAGTTTTCCATCCACATAGTTAATCAATGATTGATTTCATGAATCTGCTATTGCATATCTGTGCATCTTAAACTTCCATATGTTTAATATGTTGCTCTAATTGGTTTTCGTTCCCCTGCATCTTTTTATCAGTAATGGGGACTTTTTATGGAAAAGAGTTTAAGAAAGAAGGAACTTCATACTGAACCAACAGAAAGAAGCACACAAAGGCATAAATAACAAAAGCAACATTTACAAAAAGCCCAATAAACAAATCTGTATTGAAGCATTGTTTTGCCGAGTAACCCAAGTCAGTTATTATTAAGTTTGAGTATTGCATTCCAATCATTGGTCCATCTAACCAAGGGACTATTAAGTTCGATTATTTTGGGTTGCAACCATATTCCAGAAACTACATGGTGGTTTCCTCATACTGACAAGCTCTTATTTGAGATTTTGAGTGAAAGCCCAAGTGGGTGACTTGGTTGCATTTCTTTCATAATTGTTTTGGGGACAATGAATGCTCATTATGGATAAGGGTACCAGTACTTAACTATATAATTCTCGTATTGAAATCCAGATGAGTGTCAGACTGGGACTGGTGCCAATTCACAAATGGTTAGTGGGTGTTTGGAAGGAGACGGTATCATAGTTGGGCGCCAAAGACTGTAGCAGACAATATTATCGGGAGCTTCATAGCTGGCCTGGTTATGTCATTTGACATATAAACCTCATAATAGAATGATGGTGTGTAGAGGGTGGGGGGATAGAATTACTGGTGTAGTGAGATGTTGATTGTTTTGCTCTAGTTTCTAAACTACAAAGAAAATAAAGATTTTCGGGGGAGATCTTATTGTTTACTATGTGGACTTCTTTTTTTTAGGTCCTTGGTATTCATAGAAATTCTGTGAAATTAGTTCATGGGAAGGGAATGAATCTGTCTAACAACACTAGAATTTTGAAGGAGATTTGAAACTCTTTTTGAGTCCCAGAACAGAGCTGAAGAACTTGTATGGTGAAGTGATTTGATACGCGTATCTATGGATTTAGTATGAATCAAGATTTTTGGGAAAATATATTGATAAATTATTACAATGTGATGCTATGTCAAGGATAGAAAGCAATGGCTGAGAAATTTTTTGTCAAACAGAGGCCCACACGAGTGAAATTTGTCACTTTTTCTTATGTTATCAATGAATGGATAGCATGTGTTTACATGTGCTTTTAAGCAAAGGTGGTACATGAGTTTACGAGCATTTTTGTGCTTTTAAAATTTCCTGGCACACCATCTCTCGCTGTTACTTATTGGAATTCATGAATTCAGACATGGCCCAAAAGGATAGGTAGGCAGTGCTATTCATTGTCGAAGTAAAATGTTAATGTCCTAGCTACATCAGTATTGTGATTGGAAATGCCATAAGTAGTTAAAATTTCTAATTTGGCTTCTATTTTACATGCAAATTAACTTTGTAGCTTATCAAGTGCTAATAAGATACTCAACTAAACTTTCTGGCTGACTGTTGAACCCTTTCTCAGTCTACAAGGGAGCGAAGATCAGCATCAGATGATCTGGATGCAGTTGACTGGCTTTCACTTCTGAATGATACTTACAATAGGGATCGTCTTTGTGAACTTGGAGGAATGTTCTTAATTGCAAAGCAGGTGGACAATATTCACAGAATACCTTGGATTGGGTTTCAGTCATGGCGTGCTGCTGCAAGAAAGGTATGTTTTATTTTGTTCAGATGTCTGCTTATACGATGCTTGTTTACTCGAGACATTTTAAATGTCCATTACTTTACCTGCTGTTGTAGGTTGACTAACTTTTGTATTACTTTTTTTAAGCTTTATATGTTCCATATTTTCTGTCATTTGTTTTTTTTCCAATACTCTCACTGTTCTTACAATCTTTCATAGCGTGTAGTCGCGCCCACGCACGCACGCACAGTTCCAGTTCCAAATATTTTTTTCATGGGGATGCTAAAGGAAATGAGTAAATGCAAACTCGAAGTCCCAGTTACAATTGGGGATTTTTTTGGTTGCAATACTTTGTCGTTTCTCACACCTCTTTTGTGAGGACAGAGGCAAAGTCCATGGTCCATTATGTTACATCTTTTTTCTTTTATTTTTGGTGCCATATCTCAAACCCATGACCCGGTGATTTCAATCAAAGTTTTAAACCATCAAGCTTAGGCTACTGGTTGGCTGTTCTTTTAAATCTTTGTGCAGCATCATTTCTATTCAGTTCCATTTGAAGTAATTATCACTTATCAGCATGCCCCATTATTGAAGCTAAATCCTGTCTTTTCTGTTGCCAGCTTTGTCAGTTACTTTCTGCCTACGTCTGTTTCTTGAAATATTTGCTTTGTTGTCTTTGCCATCCAATTCAAAATTATTTTTTCAATAGGAAAAAGTTTGCACTTCTATAAGTGCTTCCATTGTTGATAACTTATTCTCCCGTGGATAGGTTTCTTTGTCCGCTAAAGCTGAAAAGGTACTGGAAGAAGCTATAAGGGCAGAAACCATTGGAGATGTAATATTCTATTGGGCACAGACTGACATGAATAGTAGAATTAAAGGATGGAGCAAAATTCTCAATTTTTGGTCTTTGTGTGACGTTTTAAATGGAGACCTTTGCAGGTATGATTACAAACTCTCTTGTACTATTTGTATGAGTGTGTGTGCACGCACGCGTGTGTTCTAGATAAGAATGGGAAATCACTGAACTAAAATTGATGCATTAAAAATTGGTCCACATTTCAAGTACTTCTGTTGGACTGTTTGGATGATTGAAAAAATTGAGAATTTAGGCTGGAAACCTTTACCGATGGTCCACATGTTCATGTCCTCCATGGACTGTTCCGATCATCATACGAAAAAAAAATGTTTAGGCTATTGCATACCTGTTTGGCCCTAAAAGTTGAATGATCCAGACCATGCTGACTACATGTAGTTGGCTCCATTCGTATGGTCTCTAGAGTTTCTCATCATGGATATTTTATTATATAACTTACATGCTTTAAATAAGGATTTACTAACACTGTAACCTGTGCTGAGCGCGAGTATGCCCATACAATGCAAATCAAATATTCATAAAATTGGAAAATAAGCATTGACTTGAATGGCAGTCCAAATACAATGACAATAGTAAATTTTTAGAAATAAAATAAAAGAAGGAAACAAATGACCATACCTATTTTCAAAATTGAGAGTTGGTAGAGTAGAAAGAGAATATGAGACGTTGGGTAGAACAAAATGGGAGGATCTGCAGAAATGGGATAGGAGATGACAGAAAGGAGTTTTACCAAAATCAAAAGAGGAAAAGTGGGGAATAGACATGGGTAGTTATATGAGATAAAATAGGTGTTGCATGGGATAAGAAGTGAGTAATGAGAGATAATGGAGAAGAGAAGAATAACATACCGTCAAAATTGTAACCAACAGTCCAAATCACCTCAAAAACCTTCAGCTTAATAGGGTTTGAACATCAAAAAATAGTTTACTTAGTTTTCATTTGTTTAGTCAGTGTCGGTCAATTCTTAGTTTTCATTTGTTTCGTTGGTCAATTCAATCCATGCTGGCCTTTAGTTTGGTGATACAGACCTTGTTCTTCCTGTCTGCAGTCCGCAATGATGATGGGGTTTATAGTCTTCCAGATTGAAAGACCCTACCTATCTATTATTGATCTTTCTTCATTCTTCTTGGGCCATCGTTGCACTTATCTTAACTGTTTTGGTTGAGGAGGGAAAATGCCTGGAACATCAACATCCACGGTTCGACCTTTCCTAGCTATGGTCTGGATCTTCAATATGGGCCTTTCATGTTCGGAATTGAGGGCCTAAGCAAGGATCCTATGGGGCCCAAATGAAGTAGGATAGGGACCATACTGTTGGTTGCATGTGGTCCAAATATCATGCTGATTGAATGATTATTGTTCAAAGGAGGCCTCCAAAATATGTGGTTTGAAATTTGGCGCAAGTGTCCATTTTTCAGGCCCTGAATTTAAATGTTGATCATCCAATCAGGACTGTATTTAAGCCTCATGCAATCCATGATTGGCCCTTTTCAGCTCTATTTTGCTTGGAGGTGAGCCCAACAATACCACGCACACCAATTAGAGTACAAATTGCAGAAAAAAACTGAATTAATGATCCTCTTTGATGCACATTCACATCTAACACATCCATTTACATGCTGTTTCATGATCATGTGAATGCAAAATTCAATGATGTTTATATTACTGTTTTTTAATCTATAACCTGCGGACATTAGGCTAATGTACATGAGTATAGTCCTGGATGCATTAATATTTAAATTTAATCTATAAACAACAACCAATCCCCACCGCCACGCCCCCCCCCCCCCCCCCCCCCCCCGCAAAAACCAACAAAAAGAGGTGCTTTTGATGTGTTCCTTGCGGTAAAGCATTCACACCAAATAATACACCTTGTCGCAGTAGAAAAGCGGTTAAACAAGTGACCTTAGGCTTTCCAAATGGTAATTGAGTTTGTCGCATCCTATTACATTTTCTGAAGTTCCCTATGCATGAGGTCTTTCATTCTATTCTCCTCGTAGGACTAGTTACTTGAAAGTAGTTGAAACAAATGGTTCCACTAGCTTTACCTCACTTTTGAGTTCTTGCAGAGAGGCATTTGAGAACTCCTTCGGGAAAATGTATGGTTTACCCAAGGAAATGGTAGCCCTACCTCCCATGCCCGATGATGGTGATCATTGGTCTATCATGCACTGCTGGGCAATGCCAACACCATCCTTTCTTGAATTCATTATGTTTTCCAGGTACAATGCAGTTTGTCTTCAACAGTTCAACCCTATGTATCATGATCAAGACCATATCACTGACAGCCTTCTCACTTGTTTTGTAGGATGTTTGTTGACTCTCTTGACAGTTTCAATCACAATTCAAAAGTTTCCAGAACATGCCTGCTTGCATCCACAACCTCAGAGGTATGCTATCTTGACCTAGCACTGCGCAGGTTAGGATGGTGCAGCCGTGCAGGACCACATAGGTTGGCTTTTTTCCTTTTTTTCTCTTTTTTTTGTTAATATTTCCTCACTCTTTCTATCCTATTCACAAATCACAGGAAAAACACTGTTACTGCCGGATGTTGGAACTCTTGATCAATGTATGGGCTTACCACAGTGCCCGCAAGATGGTTTACATTAACCCTGTCTCAGGATTTACTGTAGAACAGCACCCTGTTGAGCAACGCAAGGGGCTAATGTGGGCGAAGTACTTCAACTCCACACTCTTGAAGAGTATGGATGAGGATCTGGCAGAGGAAGCTGAAGACAGGGATCATCCAAGTGGGAGGTGGTTGTGGCCATTAACTGGAGACGTGTATTGTAAATTGATTCACGATAGAGAAAAGGATGAAAGGCGCAGGCAACGGGAGGAAAAACAGAGGAGGGAGGAGGCGAAGCTACGGGAGAAATTTGAACGTGGGCCCAAGCAGACGCCACTGGGAAAACATTAAGAGAACATTGTCTCTAACCATTCTTCAATACATCAACAAGCTTAAAAAAAAAAAAAAAAAAACCACGTCTCAGACCCATTTTTTCACCTGAGGGAGTTAATTGTCAGTTACTGAGAAAGTTCGTGTAATTTTGAGAAGCATTTCTTCCTAACAGGATCATCAAAGGATAAGAGACAGGCTTGATTCCTAGATGAAAATGTAGTACTCCGGTGGCAGAGCAGTAAGAAGATGGGGGAAATCTAGACTGAGAACTCAAAGCACCAGAATTTTTTTTATTTTTTTTCCACTCAAGCAACCAAAAGCAGTAAGGCATAGAGGAATCCATTTTTTACCATCAGTCATCAGTCAGTCAAGAGGAATCCATATTTTGTTTTCTTCCTTGATTTCAGTCGTGTTACAGCATTACATCTCCGTTACATAAATTCTTGGACCACAGTTGTATGATATTGTATTCGGGGAGCAAATTCTTTGTTAACATTCATCATTTCATTACTGACATATAATCCAATTGAAAGAAATTTTTTCAATATAATTAGATGGATATCTGGTAGGGATATGTGGATTGAAGGATAAATCTCCATTGATCCCTTTATATTTTTCTTTTTGCCCCCATGGATTTCTAATTATTTACCTGTATCTGTATGTGTAAAGAGCTTTACTTGTCCTGCATCGGCAAAACAGGCATCAATTATCCTTCTACTGTTGGGAAAAAAGGTAAGAACATTTGAAGCCTTTTGAGTTAATTAATTAAGGGAATTTTATGCAAGGATGGGGCTCTCCTGGTAGACAACCGTGAGAGAGATCTTTTTGGGGCCCACTTGGAGCTATGCAATCATGTGGGTTGGGGGGGGGGGGGGGGGGGGGGGGGGGGGGGGTGGGGTGGGGTGATGGAAAGGTCTCAAAACATATTGACCATAAGCGCATCTCATGCGTCCAAAAAAAAAAAAAAAAGAGGGGGGAATCCACAAAATATCTCCCCTGAGAAGACATCCGTAGCAATGTATACATGTGTGTAGCAATGAATTGCAAATGGCAAGGTGGTTCTTGTTGCTATTAATATTTTTCCAATGTCATTTAATGGGGTCTCAGATTGGCCCACGAATAGTTGTTTATGAACCTATCACAACCTATAACAGTGACGCAGTCTCATGGGCCCAGACACATTTTAATAACCTGTCTGCCAGGGTGCTAATATGCTATACACCAGTAATGCTACTTGGATAAACTTTTTGGCCAGAATTTTGGCCAACCCATATGGTTTCCATTGAATATCACTATGATATTCAATGGAAACCATATGGGTTGGCCAAAATTCTGGCCAAAAAGTTTGTCCAAGTAGACTTTTTGTAAACCTTATTTCCATAACCCCTCAAGTCATAGAGCGACTTCGATCGTGCTGAGTTATCAAATTCGATGTTTAAGGCTGCAATCCGAAGAGCCAAGTCGAAGCATGGCCAATAAAAGGCATTTTCAAGTAATCACCTATTTGGATTCTAGCATGGCCTTGGAAATAGATCATACCAGCCATAGCATCCCTCGTCTTTAAAAATCTCAAGAATCAGGTTCATCTTTGCAACTTTTGGCTGTCGTTTGTAATGTCCATGAGCTGCTTTCCCCCTTTCATTTGTCTTGATCAATTATCATAATACAGCCAAAGAAATGCATACCAATATTTTTGTCTATACTTTTTTTTTTCTTTTGCTAATAATATTTTTGTCTATACTTTATACAAAATAAACAACTTAAGTTCAAAAAAAAAAAGCATTAAACAAAAAAAGAAGGCATCACTTTTCTTAGGAGATTTTCCCACGCGGGATTCCGTATGCTGTGCCGGATTTTGTAAGTGCCTTTAATTCAAAGGGAGTCCCACTTTATGGACAGTGGGGATCAAAAACCCGCTCAGCTCCACTTTTCCGAGCCAGCACTCTCTCAAGCCAATTCTTAGATCAGTCAAGTCAAATTCGACTCGGGCTCTCTGACCTCGGAACGGTGCACCCCGCAATTTCAACTGTTTGGATCATCGATGCGTCAGTCTCACACTCACTTGTGCAACCCTGGGCAAAATAGAGCACTTGTGGATCCACAAGTAAATATAGTAATCTGCATATGCTTAGTGACTGTAATGGAACCTCTATGAATGATGCTTATTTCCCCATGTCATCCAACGAGCAGAGACAGCATGACCAATTGCGGATACATTCAATAGTCATCGATTCAAAACCAAACCTTGGGTTGATAGAATGTATTTAAATTCTACTTACTGTCAAAAAAAGGAGCCAAACACTATGCCATATAAACACATTACAAGAGACAGTAGAATGCATCTTGGGAGACTCGGAGAGATTTCATGGCTGGTAAATTAGCAAAAATAGATGATGACAAAAACTGTATGTGTACTCATAATTCCAAACTTTCATGATCACCACTGAATACAGTTCTAACTCCTGGCAAACCAAGATTTCATACCTAATAAATTCTTCCAAACCAAGATTTCATACCTAATAAATTCAGCATAGATAGATGATGAATGGACATTGTTTGGGTTCACGTCATTGCAAACTTCCATTACATCTGGGTCCTTCCAAAGGGATCAGGAGATTGTTGGCAGAAATAACCAACAATTTCAGAAAAAAATCATATAAAAGAAAATTGGTCACAGAGATCTCATAAATGATAGCCAATAATGAATGGAAGTCGTTGAGGTTTTTCTTCTTGTGATCTTGGATGATCATCGCTGCGCACTATGAGATCTTCTAATGTGGCAACTCACAGGGAGCTAGCTGAGTCTTTGGTTTGTATTGGCCAAGCATCTCAGCAACAGTTCTACAACGGCACTGGTTCCCTGGTCGAATGACATCCCCATACACAGCCATTTCAATTACATCTAGTTCCCTATCTGCACAATGGAGATTCATGCAGTATTACAACTTACAAGCCACTCTCTCTCTCATAAAAAGATGGATAAAAACTGCAGCACAAGTTCAATGGACTAGCACAATGACTCTAATTATGGCGCTGTTTGTTAGTAGTTCCCACAAGTTTTTACCTGGCAAGCCAAACTATTCACCAATCAGCTATTAGTCATGCTCCAAAAGCATAAAAGACTGAAATATGGTCTCCACTTCAAGCCTTGGAGGGCATTTTTAATTCTTGGCAAAGAAACAGTGCAAGTGAAGAGAAGAAAAAGGAGAGGCATTCTAGGATAACAATATCTAAAGGATGTCATTTAGATATATAGAAAGAAAAGAATACCATCTGTGGATCATATTTCACACCCTTTACCATTGCATCCTGTGTAGGCCAATAGTTTATGGTTAAGTTTTCTTCTCAGTTCCATATTCCAATTGTTCCAAAAACCACGCCCTCCCTAATTTCACTAATGTCAAAGAAAAAAGAAAAAGAGATGTAATATTAATGCCGTGTAGATGGCATAAAGAAGAAATGCATGCACACGATGCAAAAGCCCTGGACAAGGCTTCAAGAAAAGCAAGGCAGATTATAAACCTTATCTAACACAGAATACTGAACATAATGTACAAACCATAATGTACCTCCTTTTTCTATTGTATTATCCAGTCATTTTATGATTGTCACCTGCGATGTACATTTCGTATTTATATCATAACATAATTCACTTACCAATATTAAATTGGGGAAATGCAGACGAGACTGTCACCAGCTATGTAGATTTTGTAATTATATCTATAACATAATCCTCTTACCAATATAAAATTGGGGAAATACCGTCAAGTTTTTTCAAGTTCCATGGCAATTGCTCTGCATGTGTTTGTTAGCTCATTCCATCAATAAGAAGCACATGAAGCACAAACAAGCGAAACCTAGGCTTGGTTAGAAAGGTCTAGATTTCAATCTTTCCAAAACAAAGGTGCCAAGATCACTTCCCCCAAGAAATCCGACATCTCCCATGAAACGTAGCATTTGGGTTTCAGCAATCCAGATCACCGGTCAGTTCAAACTGGGTCACAATGTGAGACAATCGAAAGATCCATGATTTGAGATCCAAATTGGCAATGGTTTGAATCTGAATAATAATGTTCCAGCCTTCCATAAGTCGCGACAAAAATCATTTATAGATCTCTTTAATGGATCTTCATATTTATACTTGTACAGCCATTGTTCTGTCATCTGTGACCCATATGGCAGATATTGTGCCCTACCAAGGATTCCCTATAGAAGAACTTGCAGATGGGAGAATCCTAGCTCTTGGGTGATGAGAATAGTAAAGATTAAGAAAATACATCAGCCATTATTCAACAAAGATAAAAGGCTAAAAGTCAGATAGTAAGGATCTTACCATCTAGACATGGCAGGACAGTGCCTGTATTGAATGCTTAGATTCTTTCATACAAGCAAAAAAATCACATTATAAATTGAGAAAATCAACCTTTTTTCTATCATAGGATACTTATGATGTGTTTGCATGCGTTAAAAAGTTTAGAGAGAGATTTCTTCAAACCTATGATGTTCGGATATGGGATAGATATGACAAGAATGCTGCATGGATGTGGATTTTACACATAAATGAAGAATCGGAGATGATAAGACCCAGATACATTGCCTAATCTTCAAGGATAAACTCTTAATTGTGTGAACAGCAATGGCCAAACAAGATATACAAAATTAATCATTGATTGACCAATTTCATGCAAGTTCAGATGCAAAAATTCAAACAAAGCAACAAGAGTCAAGAACGGATAAAAAAGGTAAAAGGGAGCTTCAAAAGCATAGGAAGTTATGAAACAACCCAAAAACGATCTTCAAATGGCTATATAAGTGCTACAATGATGAGTACTGAGTTGTTGATCAACTGGTTAGGGACATGTGCAGTGTATGTGGGTGCGTGAGTTTGAGTCTCTTGTATAGCAAAAAAAAAAAAGCGACAACAACAAAGAGTGATATTGACTTTTGTTTCAAGGCCTCAAGATCAATTCAAATCACTGGAAGTATTCGTGAAGTTGATGAGAAGAAAAAATCAGAAGAGGCAGACCGCTATCTGTATAGAGGGCCAAAGATTTGACAAGTTTGTAACATCAGAGCACATTAACTTGAGTGAGAAACCAGTATAGGAACTGTGCTCTTTCATTGGGATTCAGTGATTGTAATTTGAAGGAAAGAAAAGGTATTTTTATGCTGCCCTTTCCCTTAACTGGGATTCATGTGAAATGTTATTGACAGGTGACATTTGTTTAGAAATGTAAGCAATAGTGGAAACTTTCCTTGGTAGGTACTATATTGGATTGTTCTACATATGTACTGTATCAGTCACTGACTTTCTGAAAAAAAACAACAGCTGAATCAACAGTACCGCATCCCAAGTTCCCAACCCACACACAACCGACTCTGGAGATTCTCCAATTCAAGTAACATAAGCCAAGCTCTCAAGTTTGCTTTGAAAGATTGGAGAGTTCACGGATGGGAGTGCTTCATGCTGAGGAAAGCATTTTTCACGTAGTAAATTCCAAGGTTTTTTTTTAGAGTTCATATAATATTATGGTATTGGTTCCTCGTATTTACATTTACTAAGTTCTTACATATCGGAACTTTACGAAGGGAAAAAAGTGAGGTCTTTCCCTCTGCAATGTTAAAAATATAGTAGGATTGTCAAAAAAAAAAAAGAACCGCGCACGAATTGGAAATTCACTATGCTACCATCCCTATATACAAACTTCATCTAAAACTTTAGACATGATTCTTCTTGCTTACACAAACATTAGCAATAAGCATACAGAGAGGAGATGGTGCAGTACCTGTATTCATTGAGGAGCAACTTATCCGTAATAAGTTATTTAATGTAACTAACTTAAACCAAAACATACTGATTCTAATCACTATAGTTTCACCAAATACCCAAAAGATGGAAGGTAAAACAAATTAAAGGGAAATACATAACAAGATAACAAAAACCAACTTATAAAGAAATTGTGAGGGAAATACAAAATAAGATAACAAAAACCAACTTATAAAGAAATCGTGAAACTCACCAGTAAATTTGACATCACATGAAAAACCCTCCAATTCCGTCCTGTCCAGCGATTCCTTGTTAGATTTATATCTATTCACCCTGGTCTGAAGGATCTGGCAATTCTCTACTGTGGATTCTCCACCTAAAGCAGATTACCAATTCATTAAAAAAAAAAAAAAAAAAAATTGGAAAGTAACAGGAAAGAAGGGACAACATAAAATTAAGAAGCAAATCAAATTATCTATCAACCAAATTTATATTGAGAGCATCTTCATCATCATTATCAAAGCCTTCCTCCATCTGTGGTTGGTTTTGTGAGTTGTGTTTTATCACTATATTCTATTGAAAGCTGAGTTCTCTGTAGCTCCACAATCTATAACGTATTTCCTCACTGTGTCGATCAAGATGATATTACTCTCCCCCTTTCCTCTACTTCCTTGAACTTTAACAAATTGTACTGGGTTGGTTCTGATATTCATCATGTGTCAAAAACATCTTCAAGAAGATGAATTCCACTAAATTGAGAGGGTACATGCCTGTGCCTTTTCAAATCCCTTTTTTTTTTCCAAAGATTACAAATCCAGGAACTCTGGTTTGTCATCTTACTATTGCATCAAACACAAAAGTAGAAGACCATCAAACAGGTCTTAAATGTACTTTCCCCTCAAACTTTCAACAGCACCCAAACAACCAACCAAACACGGTATCTTTTTCGCAGCAAGTTCTCTATCAATCAAACATTGAGAAAAAATCAAAGTACCCAGATAAGAAAACTGAAAAATAAGAAAGATGATGAGAAGAAAAAGGAGATACCTTTAGAGAAGGGGATGATGTGGTCGTATTCGTAGCAGAGGCATCCTTGGCAGTTCCAGAAGCGCTTGCATACGATGTTTCCCGCGGCGTCTTTGCGCCAGCGCTCTGGGTGTCGGCCTGGGACCACGTCGGCCTTCTGCCAGCAGAGGGCCTTGGCCTTGGCGTCGAAGAACCTGGGCCTCTCCTTCTCTTCCTTGTTTGGATGAGAAGAAGAAGAAGCACCCGCCATGTGTTTGTGTGAATGTTCCCTCTTTCGCCTCTCTCTACGCTATTCTGGCGAGGGAAGGAAGTGTGGAGATGGTGCCGCCTGCTGTGTGTTTGCGTTAATGCCCCTCGAACATCGGCACTCGATCAGTGTGGAGATGTGCCGCCTGCTATGTGTTTGCGTTAATGCCCCTCGAACATCGGCACTCGATCACACCCCGCTTCACCTTTTCTGCAAAAGGAGATTGAATTATAAGTAGTAGGGAAATTTTCAAATATGCCCTTAAGTTTTTGTCTTATTTTAAAAAGGGGTACAAGTTTTGAAAATTTTTAAATTAGTCTCTAAGCTTTCCACTAATTTTTCAATTAGGAACATTTGGCCATTTAAAAGTATTTTTTGGTGACTTTTTCCCTCAATATTTTAAAAATACCTAAATTACCCTTAATTGAAAGTTATGACATGGTTTTAGCAGCCACTATATGCAGTCAATCGCTGTGGGAATACTGAGTGTCATTGATCATCGTGAGGATACCAGCTAGGGAAATGAGAAGAATATAGAGGAAGTGAATGAGAATTTTATTACAATGAAGGGTATTTTGGGTATTTAAAAAAAAAGGAAAAAATTTGCAAAAAAAAAAAAAAAACTCTAAATAGATGGATGTCCTTAATTAAAAACTTCCTGATAAACTTATGGCCAATTTGGTAACTTAACTAATATAGTCAAATCAAATAAAGTTGATTTTGAAGAAATAATAAAATATAAGTGGGTTATGATAGTATTTTGTTTTTAGTTGTTTGCTATGGAATATTTTTTACTTTTTATATGAAAAGGATGAAGGGAGTTTTGAATAAAGTGCATTTGATGTGACATCTTGTCTGAAAAATTAATGTTTTACTTGACTTTGATTGTATTAGTAAAGTGTCAAACAACCCTTATGGACTAATTTAAAAAGTTTTAAAACTTTTGTCCTTTTTTGAAATAAGGCCGAAACTTAAGAACTTATTTGAAATTCTCCCTAATACTTTGAAACAAGTCTCGGTCCTCCGCCTAGCCTTTTCTTTTCTTTTCTTTTCTTTTTTCAAATAATGCCTTAGGTTTTTACTTTATTTCAAAACCGAACACAAGTTTCAAAAGTTTTCAAGCTTTGAATTAAAGACACCCGACCATTTAAAGGTATTTTTGGCTTTTTTTCTTAATATTTTGAAAATACCCAAATTACCCTTAATTTAAAGCCATAACATGGCTTCCGCAGCCACTACATCTAGCCGATCGCTGTGGGAACAATAGTTGTTCTTGATCATTGTGAAGATGGCGGTGAAGAAAATGAGCATAATATAGAAGAAGTGAAGAATCAATTTATTTAAATGAAAGGTAATTTAGGTATTTAAACAAAAATGGGGAAAAAGTTGCAGAAAAAACGGCTTAAAATGGACATGTGTCCTTAATTGAAAACTTATTGGAAAACTTAAGGGGCTAGTTTGAAAAGTTCTGAAACTTGTGTCTTCTTTTTTTAAATAAGGCAGAAACTTGAGAACTCTTTTTTAGAATTTTTCTTTTTGGACTCGCTTGCGCCTATTTGGGGAGAATGTTCAATCCTACTCTATGGGACCCATTTCAGCCCACCTTTCATCAGTGCATCCCCTTTGATACTATTGTCATCAAGTCTTGATCGCTTATTACAACTGGCATAGGCTCACGATGAGTGGACAAATAACGATAAACTACGTCAACATCGAACCATGTTCAACCTCTAGTTGCACACTGGTCCACTCAACATGAGCCTATGCTAGGTGCAATAGGTGATCTAGACTCCTTGTAATCCCATGATTTGGAACCGGTACCAATTTTGCACTCATTGAACCATCGCCTACCATTGAATTAAATCTAAAAATATATATATAGTTAGGATGCCATTAAACTTTAAAATTGTTGAGCCAGATGCTAAGATAATATGATGGATCTAATTTTCTTGATTTCCCCATATCTATGAGGAGACCTTCATCTACCAGCCTCTCGTGATTTTAAACATTGATTTGAATGGGTCTCACTGGGTTGACCGCTTCTAGTAGTAGGATAAATTGTCCCTTGGTGTTTTTATTTTTCCTGAGTTAGTCCCGCCGTGACATTGAATAGATGTTAATTCATGTAATTAATACTAGGATAATAACCTCTGCTCAATACAGGTACAACTTAAATATTAAAGCATTAAAAATATCCATAAATTTTAAAAAGAAAGCAAAAGAAGAAAAAGATTACGAGAGTACGTGCTTATGTATTGTAAGAGCTGATGGCATAGAAAGGAAAGAGGAAATTTGATATAAAAAAGAAAATGGTGGAGTTTGGGTAAAAAGGGAGTTATCTCGTAAATTTAAAAGTGGAAGTTAGAAAAATGGGGAGTAAGGTGGGCTTTGATAAATAAATAAAGTGATTGGTTTGCATGAGATAAGTAGGGATAAAACTGAAAAGATTTGAAAAAATTAATAATAACTGTGTGTCAAAATCATAACTGACAATCAAAATTAATGCAAAAACCATTGGCTACAATATAGTATTATATAAGATTATGTTAATCACATTATATTAATTTGGGAGAGTATATATGTAATTGGGTCGGTTTCAGTCTAGGTCCCTTGTGGATTCGGATCCAGACCCGTTAATGAGAAGAGGGAACTAAATCTAAAACCATAATTGGTTTCCTCATTTTGGAATCGAAAACATTAATGAGAACGTGGAATCGAAATTGGTTATGTATATGGAACAGGTCTGGGTAGAGAATGACTTAGGGCCCGTTTGGGTACATAAAGAATAAAATATTTACAAATTTATATATTGGCATAGTTAATTATTCCAGAATACGATATTCTAATATTATATTATGAATTTGTTGTTTGGCAGCTTCTTAAAATTTCAAAAAAATTGAACTTATCTGTTTGTCGATTGCTGTAGATTATAATATTTCTCAAAATCAAAATTGACTATAGTTTTCAAATTTAAGAAATTCATGTAAAGCGAGTTCTTTGAATTCACAAAAAAATAAAATTTCACACAAACAAGTGTGCCATATATTTTCAAGACAAGTAAATCATGGCAAAGTGGGTTTCTTAGAATTTTCACAAATTTAGTTCCATGCAAATAGATTGCCGAATTAATTTTTATTATAATGAATTCATGGTAGAATGAGTTTCTTTGAATTCCTATAAATTCAACTCCATGCAAACAAATGAGGCCTATCATATATTTAGGATGAGAAACTTGGGGTAAATCTTATTTATAATTAATTCTATGATTTTTTTTTAGTCAAGACAGAGCAACTAAAATTTCACGAGGTTTCTATCCATACCATCTATCATTCAATGTAATTTTTTGGTATTAGGACCCTCCTGATAAACACTTTGAATCTTAGATAAACACCAATTTATTAAATAAAAATATTAATGCAAAAATGGTTAATTAATTCTATTCAAGTCCCGTCTTTCATTTTTCAGAGTTCGTCGTGTTAACCACCACTCCAATATGATCATTGGTTCAGATTGCACTTTAATTTGTATTGGTGAATTGATCACACAACAGGTGGGTGGGGTACACGGGTTACAGTGAACGGAAGGTTTGGGAATGAAGAGGGGAAAAGAAAATCAAAGGAAGAGAGAGGGCAGAACAGGAGTGTCAGTGTGTGAGAAGAGAAGAGAGAGACCCTATGTTGGTGGAGGGGAGGGGAGGGGAGGGTAAATTAATTTTATCTCTTCTTGTTTGGGAAGTCAAAAAGTAGGGAAAAGAAAAGTGAAAAAGTAGGATTTTGTTTGTTTGTAGATAGAGAGAAAATTATTATTTTGTCATTACCTTTATAAAAACTTCAAAATTATATTTTATAGACAAAGGGCAGCTTTGTAAATTTTCACTTTTTCCCCTCCTTTCCCCATTTTCCTCCCTGTTTTGGGGGAATTTTTTTTTCACACGTCCCCCCCATTTTCCCTCCTCCATTTCCCAAACACCCTCTAAAAAACTTTTCCCCCCCCACTTTCCCCCTTTTTTTCCTCCCCCCTCCTCCATTTTCCCCCCTCCCAAACAGAGGGTTAGACAGAAAATACGAGGAAGAGAGAAAAAAAGATGAGAGGAGGGAGAGAGAAGCGGAGAAAGAGGAAGAGTAGGAGAAGATGATGGCGTGGAAAAGTAAGAGAAAAAGAGAATAGAAGAGGAAGATGAAGAGACAGAAAGGAAGGCAGGCGATGATAGAGAGAGTGTGTGTGTAACGGAAGATTTGTCTCTTAAATATTGAGAAAATCTTGGCATTTTTGGTGGAAAACAAAAGATTCATTTCTCTTTCTCAAGTTATCCAAACGCATTCAGACAAAAGAGAAAGAAAACTATATCTTAAAAAGAATAAAATCTTATGGTTTTTAATGCATCCAAAGAAAGAAACTAACTTTTGATAAGAGGATTTTTTAAAAAATTAAAATAATATTTCAGATATTAGGATCACGACCGAACCCAAGTGGATCCGGACTCTGACCTATTTAAGTCACAGGACCATAAAAAAGAATAAGATCCGAACCCATTACTTATGAAAACCAAAATAAAGACCATATCCAATTACTAACGAGTGGAAATCTCTAAAAAAATAAGGAGCATAGAACCATTTACATCCCTACACACTCTCCATTTTAAAATTGGGTTCCTCACAATGTCCATGTCATTTTACATGTGTCAATCAATTATAAGGCAACATAGAGGTAGGGTTGTAAACGGGTCGATTTTGGTCAAAGTCCATGGTGGACCTGGAATCAGAACTGTTAAGGAGAAGGTAAAATCGGATCCGGACCCGAAACCGCTTTGAAACCGGAATCAGAACCATATATGGGACGAGACGGAACTAGATCCGGGTTCGAGTTTAGGTAGAGAATGATATTAAAAAAACATGATTTTTATGAGAGATATTTGAAAATTGAGGTAATATATCGAGTCTCATGTCCGAACCAAAGTGGAAGTGCACCCGGACCCATTTACCTATCGGGTCCTAAATAAAGACTCAAATCCGATTTTAATGTGTTAGAATCTTTGAGTACTCGAAAAATCGGGTCGAGAAATTTTATATATATATATATATATATATATATATATATATACATACATTTAAATATGTAAAAGTACTTTCTGCCGCGCTGTTTTATCGTGCGAAGTATCGCTGGTAGGGTTTTAAAGGTGTTCTTTTCTTTCACACAAAAACAATAGGGTTTTAAAGGTGTTCTTTTCTCCCACACAAAAACAAAATCCTTTCACTTCCCAAATCCCTCGTGTCACCTTCTTATACCAGGAAAGGATACAAGGAAAAGAGAGAACCTCTCACAGTCTCACTTCCACACACACCATGAAATCCATCACATAGTCTCCATCTCTTTCTCCTACTCTCTCTCTCTCCACAAATCCTCCAATCAAAGGTAAAAAAATATATGTAGTTTCTTTCTACCATTATCATCTAATCTGACGCCATTCATTTCTACTACTGTTTTCATCTTAGAGCAAGTTTCATTGTTTTGTTGTATCCAATCTGCCATTTCACATGTCATTATCTGATGGTCATAGGCCTATCTAAATGACAGAATTTCTTATGACCCACTCTCACTTGTAGATGACACCGACCCATTTCTCGCAAGAAGAAAGCGGGATCTGGGTTGCCTTTAGAACTGCTGCCAGAGTTTGATTTTGATTTAGTTAAGCTTCAGTGGTGCCCAAACAGCTCGAAAACTACCTGCTTGATAGCGGTCAAATGAAATGTTGGGGCAGTTGCATTCAACCTTTCAGTATTTCTTTAGGGCTCGCATGGAATTGAATACTTAGGAATCGTGGTGAAATGGGTTCCAGCAAATTATTATTATAGAATATGAGGGGTGAAGTATATAAGGCGGAGATGAGGATGGACTTTCTTGACTTTTCTAAGATTTGAATTACTAGGGTAATGGTTGGGTATTAATTTCGCATATCCCCTCGACTTATTTGACTGCAGAGGGAATTTATTTTTAATGGCCAATTTTGGATATTCACCTTTCTTTCCTAAATTTTAACCACGTTTTGAAATATGTCTTAAAATTCCCAGGAATTCAGTTCAATTACATGAAACGAATGGACCCTTAGAATATTTTCATCCATTTGTTGGTTATTTATCAGGGCCAACCTATGGATATCCCTTACGCACTTCATGGCTGCCAAAAGTGTACCATTTAAAAAGGGCAGCAAAGTGTAGCCATTTACATTTTACTGTGAGGGGAATGACAGAAACAAGAACTGGATTTCATAAGTGTCTGTCTCAAGTAATGAATTGTGTATTTGTGTGTGCATTTGACTATATATCAATCTCAACTTTAAAGAAGCCTGATTCGTGGGAATCTTGTGATGCCTCATCAATTTCTATATTACTACTTTATTTTTGGATCAACTGCCTTCTTTTTACTTTGTTAATACTTAATCTCAACTTAAATATGTCTAAGTGTTTAGGTTAGGACTGTCTTTGTATGTTGCCATGTTTGTGGCAGTTATGGATTTGATTGGTTGCTCTGTTGATAGATATTTTGATGTTTTAAGTTCCAAGGGAAATTGTTTTTGTCTCTAATGGTAGGCTGCTATGCTATAGTCCATGATTACTTTCATGATCTTTATCATCTCTCGGTTTATCTGCCGTACGTAGGTTTTGATTATGAAAGCTCTGTAAAGTTCTACATCATGCACGCACTGAAAGTTACCTGGAGTGGGCAAGCTTTTGCCCTAGCCAAATGCAATGACTCCCAGGGTAGGAAGTCTCGTGTACGCCGCTCAAAAGAGGAGAGAAGGACTATGGTGGAATCCTTCATAAATGAGTAATTCCTTTTCTTTGATATTTCATGATCCCTTATAGTTCTCAACTTTCTGCAATGCTGTTTTTCGGCCTTTTAGGTTTATCAATAAAAAATTCAATTTATGTTGATGTTCGGAAAAAAAAGGCTTGGTGTGTAAAAAAGAAAATGAATGCTTATGCATCATATTGTCAAAAGCCATATTAAGTACATCCACGAGGTGCTTGCATGGGTGGTTTTGTGTTCTTGCTTCTTGTGTTTTACTTATTTATTTATTTTTGCAACTTATTAAGCGTACTTTGAAAATATGTAATACTGTGTGAAATTGAGTGGTATTATATATTTTCACAATCTATATCATTTATGCACCTTTAATTTGTAATCTCTACCTTATTTTGTGCGACAATTGCATGCCCATGTGGTGGCTTTAAATCTTGCTATGCAATATTTTAACTCAATATTTTGGTGGATTGTTTGATATGATGAATGCCCTGGCAATGTCCCATTTGAATATTTGACTATCCGGCGAAGACTGGCCAGTGGGGAGGTTATGTTTCTTATCTAAGGATTTCTCAAGCAATCTGTTTGGTAAGCCCTGATTTCAAGAGACAAGGCAGTTACTAATGTTTGTAATTTTTCAACCATGACAAAAGTAGTTGTCCATGCAATACTACTTATAATGGCCACTCACACCTGATATTCTGTATGCCTTGAAGATCAAGGTCTGCTGATTGAACTTTTCTTTATTGGCTTGTTCATCTCTTATGATTTTATTGGACATGGCTTTTTTTCTCTCAGGTTCCGAACTTCAAACAATGGGAAATTTCCTTCACTTAATCTCACACACAAGGAAGTTGGTGGATCTTTCTATACTGTTCGGGAAATTGTTCGCGAAATAATACAAGAAAATAAAGTGTTGGGTCCTGCTACTATGTTCTCAGAGGAACACAGGGCCGATCATTCCTCCGAACAATATGTACTGCACTCACTCTGTGTAGAACCTCATAGCCATTTGTCATCATCTGAAATTGGGGATGCAATTGACCTTGGGCAGGAGGAAGTCCTTTCTGTTACTAATGATGATCAGAGCATGTGCGAAGATGTTACGATTTCAAGAGGGCAATCTATTAGCAGATGTTATGAAATGGTTGAATCCAAAGATGGGGAAACAAATATTCTGCACTTTGTTCATACTGATCAGCAGCAAAATTCGCATGATGGTAGATACATGAATGGAAATCTGGTGGGTGAAGAATGTAAGGAAGAGGAAGCAACAGAGCTGTCAGAGCCGGAGCAACTCAGAACACAGGAAGATGAGATGAAGCATTCTCAAGTTAATGCCCACCAAAAACTGGGCGATGAACTTGGCAAACAAAATGATATCATGGAGACGTCTGCAGGTTCTACTGCAGATGATGGAACAGTTTTCAGGAGCATGGAATTGAATATTACATCAGAAGCAAATGTTGTGATGAATTTGGAGACCAGCAGTATCTCTCTTCCGATACAGGAGCAGCCATCTACAACCACCACAGATTGCTCCTTGAGCAAAGACTCTGAAGCACATGCCATGACTGGAATGCTGCAATCACAGGAAACCAATCTTTCTACTGAGAAAGTAGAGCTTCCATCTGATGTGCCTACCTCATATACTATTCCTACAGGAGACATGCCTTCCCTTGCTGTAGATGAGAGAACTGAGACAGAGATTGCGACTTCCTTTCCTGCAAGTAAAAGCACTCTAGTTAATGATTTTTCAACTAATAAAATAGGTTATCTTTCAAAGGGCACTGGTCTTGAAAGCAGTATATTTCATGATGCGGAGTCAAACCTGGAAACATATGATCAAAAGCATTTGGTAACTGGAGCTACAGTGAGTTTTGTTACTATGCTCCATTTTTTTTTTCTTGGAATGATTTGTTACTACACTCCATTCTTGCACATGGTTTACTTCTTTATGTTATTGTTGCCTTTTTATTGTTGTGGCTCTCAAATCTTCTCTATACTTTTCATAATAAGATGTGAACATGTTGATTGCGACCTGATAGGCTAAGCTATGTATTCTACTTGACATCTATTGTATATAAAGATCCAAGCATATATTTAGCTAACCTTATCAAAGTCTGTAATGGCTCTATTGGATGATACACATTGTTTGTGCGCAACAAGTGCCATCCAGTTCAGAGAAAAATCTTTTTGGTGTTTTAGGAAAATAACTAAATAAGAAGATGAGAAAATGAAAACATTATAAACTATGCAACACTTGTCTATATGATTTAACATGAGTTTCTTTAATCTTTTTTATTTTGGTGTGGTGGTGGTGTTAGGGTCATTGATTAGATTTCTACTATCTATATGATGTGCTGTTACTAATTGTTTTGTTGAAATATTATATTACTCTGATAATGATTTATGTTTGTCCCACCTTAAAAATATAAAAAACAGTTTTGCCATGTTAAATATTTGATACTTAAACAAACTATTGGTCTATTTGTGCTGCATCCAATCACAGTGGCCCAGTGACTGTCATTAACAGTAGAACAATCTTCTACCAAAGAAAAAAAAAAAAACAGTCAACAACAACATAGTATAAAAGTTGACAAACTACAATCTTTAAGTTGCGGCAACGATGGCAATGACAATGTGTCAGACAATGATTTATCTGAAAAAGGAGGAGAACGTCCCAGACAACCAGTATGAATATAGCATATGTTGCACTAGGTGAGATAACATGTAATATTATAATAATCCAAAAGAGATTGACATGTTTCTGTCTTGGATGATATAAGAGGAGTTTTTCTTTAGAATGAGGACTCCAAGAAGTATATTTTTATGTGTTAGTGTACCACATAAATGACTTTTCTAAGCCTTAATGGTCCTTTATGACAAATTCAAACACCAGCTCATTATTATAACCATTTGATTATTTCTTAAAAGTAAACTGTCATCATTTGAGGTGAAATAGATATTCCAATTTAGGTATATTTATTTTCACTAAGTAGTCAATGCATATGCCTCCTTTTTGTTCCCTTCACGAGTCAGTTCATTCTAAACTCCCTGCATATTTTTAGACATTTATACATTGATATCTGCATATTTTTAGACGTTTTTACAATTGGTTTTCTTCTGTGTTCCATGTGTTCCAGGAGAAACAAAGAAAATTGTTTGAATTAGTATGCTCAATGATAGGAGAGTCACAAAATATATGAAACTAATTTTATATGCTCAGTGAACTGTTACAACTTACATCTTAGAAAGGTCTGATCTGATCTTAATTAAATACTAAAAGATAGTGTACAATATCATACCTTTTAGTCATAGGGACAACAGAAAAATGGTCATATGCTACAATATATAGTGCTCCGATGGAGTGCGGACAATTCTTCCCTTTTTCACACTATATACATGGTATGCTTTGCAATCTTTTATTCCATCCTCTACTTCCTTGAAGTGGACTTCTTACAATTGATCAGTAGTCACTTTTCCTGTGGAGCTGTAGCTAGCAAGCTCACATTTACTGGGTGGAATAATGTAATAACGATCAGGTTTTGTGCAGTTACAGCAGCAATCTGTGCCTAACAATTCCCAGATAGAGAAAGTTGTCTCCGTTGCTACTATCGATAGTGTTAATGGAGTATCATATTCTTCTGCAATGGATAGAATAAGCAGGTAGTACTAGAAGTTCACTACTAATTCTGACTTGTTGCATTGATTAAATTAAAAGCTTAGATGCTTTGTCCTATGTTTGAATACCGGTACTTCTCTCCACATATTCATGCTTATCTTCCTTTTTTCAATTAGAAGTTCAAAGTAAAGCTTCATGAAATAATAAAGCTTCATTGAATACATAGAACTGTTTTCTTCATCGAAACATATGTTGTACTGTTTGATTTGATTTGAAGTTAAAGAACCATAAATAGATAAGAAAGCAAAGTCATGATAGATTCCATTAAAGAACCCTTGCAATTTTGATAAATTCCATCATATCATCAATATGTATAAAATTTTTTAACCCCAGGTCCTCACCAGTATTTTGTGGCTGGTGCATCAACATGTTCAGTATAATTAGTTTTGTCTTGTATGATTACAATCTCATACTGCTAGTAATCCACTTATTCCACTATTTTATTTTTCCTTCTTTGATAAGGAAAATGCTTTTGCTTATATGAGAAAAGGTGTCAAATGACAAAGAAAAAAGACTATATAGTAGAAGAGATGTAACTGTATCATGAACAAAATATATGATCCTGAAAAAATAAGAAACAAAACAAAACAAAACTCTCCCACAAGCTTAGTCCTCCTAGAAACAGAGAGAAAAAAGAAGTCTTAACATCCCTTGTTTTTCCAAAATGTCCACTTGTTCATTTGTCTCTCTATAATAGATGTCTGAAAGACACTATCGTCTCTGAAGAAGCTCCCATGTTCCGTTCAGATGAAATCCAACCATCACGGCTCTCAATCCTTCTTCTTGGTCCAGTTAATTGCATTCATTGGAACCTCATTAAATATGAACTACCATTTGTCTCTCTATAATAGATGTTTGAGAAAGATCCTTTCATCTTTGAAGAAGCTCCCATGTTCCCTTCAGATGAAATCCAATCATCATGGTTCTCCATCCTTCTTCTTGGTCCAGTTCACTGAACCCCATTGAATATAGACTACCAACTTGTCTTTCTTCAAAAATCTTAAATGCTACTGGTCAAATAATAATAATAATAACAATAATAATAATAATAATAAAAATGCTTCTTGCATAGCAAGAACCTCTTCTCCATGAGACTGCTTCAATCCGATTAGGCTTGAAAAGGATAGCATGACCGCTCCTCTGTTGCCCCTCAACACCCCTCAGTGCCAACTGGCCCAATTCTGCATCTACCTGCCCCATGAACATTAAACATCATCCAAACGGAATCAGGAGGCCTCCATGATGCCTTTGTTGCTGTATTCTTTCCACCTCCCAACATTTACGCACTCCATTCCTAAAATATCTTTCAAACTCAAGCCTGTAAAACCTTTTCTCACTGATGCCCCAGTGTACCTGTGATGCCCAAATACAGTATGGACACCAGTGATTTGGTATCCACACAGATTTTACACTTAGAAAGTGAAGTATCGGATACAGCGGGACACGATACATTGCCTATTTTGAAGTATCTGGGTATCATAGTGGTGTGCTAATCTTGCTTTTATTAAATCAAACATTCCTCTTGAAAACATGTGAATTCTTTTTTTATTGATGTGCAGTGTGCTAATTTTGCTTTAATTAATCCGAAGACCACCCTACCAGATCGTCTTCTTTTTCCCTTCCTGGAGGGCTTTAAGATGCTACTGGTGTCCACACATATCTTGCATGTCTATGGTGAAAATAAAGATGGTCAATGGGATTCATTCTATACTCCGTAGAACACACACAGGGAGGCATTGTTAGGAGCAGTGCCCCTTCCTCCAAGAAGGGCCATTGTGAGTATCTTCCCAGGGAATACTGCCTGTAGAATGGTTCAACCAAGGTAGTGCCAAACTCATCCAAGCAGGGGAATGAGGTAGTTTCCACCATGGTGGGCTTTTTTTTTTGGCGGCGGCGGGGTGGGGTGGGAGCTGTGGGTTGTTTGAGGAATCAAAGGGGAATATAAAGCCTTTAAAAAGGACTTTTTTCTAAAGACACTTGCAGTGGCATCCACGTCCAGATGATAGTATCTCTCTCTTCCAACACATTGAATCATCATTCTTATTCCTTTTTTTTTTTTTGGCTAATAATTTCTCTCCTTTTGAATGGTCATAGAGAAGTATCATTAAGATGGATAACAAGGTCTCAGTTAATTGACTCTTATTTGAACAAACACTTTCAAATGATAGGACTTCAAAGTTCAACCCGACCCCTTCCACACACAACTCTTATTTGAACAAACTCTTTTGAATAATAGGACCTCAAAGTAAAACCCAACCCCTTCCACACACAGCATGTGCTGGCGCACACACACACACATACACACATGCGCGTGCGCGTGCACGCACACCTTAGAAAAAGAAGGAAAACAGGCGAAAACGAAGACCAACAGCATTGATAAACTGAAAAGCCCTTTTGTGGCACAACTCTTCAACCCTCTATTACTAAAGATGAATCCCTCCTTAAAATACATTCTGTGCCCTAGACAGTGTTGTCCACATAAAACGGTCCCATTCCATATTTTGTGTGCTTAACAACTCTACCTGGTTCCTTCACTCCCATACTTGCCTACAATATCTCTCCTCCACAGCATATCCTTGTACTACTACAGAATTACTTCTTGCACCCTTTTGCATTGGATAATTCCAACAGGATACTTGTATGTCATTTATTTATTTATATTTTTATAAAATAGATATGAGAATACTGCCATGCATTGTCCTTCATTCAAGTTTTCGATTCCTTATTCTTCAAGTTTAGGTCACCTTACTAATCATAGTGGTCTAAGTTCTGTTTATTTTCCTTTTTCCAAGAGGGATTCTCTGATTTGTACCTTCTCTTTGTGGCAGCAAATCGTCAGAGCAGGCAACTAAGGAACCTGCAAAGGCAGAGGAGACTAATCCAATTTGGATTGCACTTAAGGCATTTGTCACTGCATTTGTCAAGTTCTGGGTGGAATGAGATTTAGAGTGGTTGGTAATATGATAACGTAGGATGTTGGTGATAATGCCATCATACAGTGTGGAATGAGTGAGGAGGGTGTACTGGTGCCATTAACTTTGCATTCAACTTGGTGTCATCCCTCTCTTATCAGTAGGCATATATATATATATTTAATATTATTATCAGTAGACATCTTGTTGTGTCCATTTAGTGCAGATTGTTTTTTTTTGTGGCTCTGCAATCTGGGTAAGATTTGTTCTTAATCCAAACATGATTGAATTTGATGGGTTGAATTCAACTTCATCATAATGGTATGAATTGTCTCATTTTGGGGTTGGCTTAGTGAGTTCTACTGTAATTCAAATAGAATCAACTCTCTCTCTCTCTCTCTCTCTCAAAAAGATGCTGGGAGAATACTCCAGAAGGGATTTCAGATACTAGGAATCCTCAGCTATACAAATATTCATTGAGGAAGACCCGTTCTGGGACAGTGAGGAATCCTCAAACTTGCAGATTCCTCGACTATTACCATTCAAAATTTCTAGCTCAGACGTCTTCTAACAAACATATCATACTTTCTCTTTCTAATTTTTGTGCAGTGGGTTACCTAAACTTTGCAGTTCTTGAAGGACTTTCTTGTCTTGAATGTATCATAAAAAAGTTATTTATATATAGTGAAAGTGAATATCCATTTATGCTGCTTACTGTAACTGACCACTGTGGATTGCTCAACAATTAAATGTTCAAACTACATCAATGATGTTTGTGAACCAGGCTAATTGAAGCATCATTGCAGTATAATTGTTACAAGCCCTCAAGGGGCGGTTGAGCGAGGCTATTTGTGTGTAATTTTTCCACACTAAGTGGTCTATATTGTTGTTTAAAATCTCACTGAGCTGGTAAACATCTACTGAACTTAGTTTTAACCTCGTGAAGTTCATGGGAATTATTTCATATGAAACCTTCTGAGCTTAATCTGATTCAACCAAGGTTACCTTTTTTATTCAATAACTTTCTTTTCTTCCCTTTTTTTTCCATGTATGTGATCTAGCTGTCATTTGGGTCCATAGGCTACAGTGTTGAAAAAGTTGTGCTGGGCCTGATCAAAGAATTAGGTTTGACTAAGTCCAAATCATGTCCATACCATTTTGCAAGATTTTGATTTTGCAAATTAAATTTATTTCGTATCATTAAATACAGTGTATTGTTTTGAAATGAAGTCTATTTTTCATTAATACAATAATTTCCATCTTTAATGATCTACAGTTATTTCTAGTCAACATTACAAAGCTAGCAGGTTGCCAAAGTCGACTTTCAAGTCTTCTTGCATTTGGTCAAGTGAGCCTAGTCCACTCATTCCAAGGACTCTCTGGATATTTAAATCGCTGTTGTCCTGCAATTGAATTGCTTGTAAATCTAATTAAATGTTAAACAGTAGTAACTATTATCAAGTCTCTTGGAAATTTCATGTGCCTGAATTGAAATACCTGCAACTTGTTTAACATGGTCAAAATGGTGATTGAGATTGTCCCATAGTCCAGTAACTTATTACTCTACTTATCAATGCCTGCATTCAGTTTACATAGATCTATACTGGACCCAAGGCATCTGAGCCATTACAGTAATTTTTACTAGGTTTACAGAGATCTATACTGGCCCCAATGCATCTGAGCCATTACAATAATTTTTAGAAAGAGCAATTTCAATTTTTTCCATTTTCACTCTAGCAAGTGAATTCCTCCGTGGAGTGCATGAGGTATGAGTTTGCTTGCTCCATGTGTCTTATGTTTAAAATTGCTCCAAATTTGCCTGGTGTGCGTTAGTGTGGGTTTAGAGGGCACCATGCCTCTAAAGTGGCTCTCAATTTTAAATTCTAGAAAGAAAACTTCTCGATCTCAGGTGGGATACAGTACGCAGCAAGTCAATGGATATTTTTGATGGGACAAAAAAATAAAAAAATTAAATAGGCCACAACATGCCCGTTACCTTAGATAAGCTGCTCGATCAACCCCATCATTGCATTAGCGATGTTCGGTCAATTTGTTTGTAGGAAGGAGTAGAATGAAATAAATTAGTGTGTCAAACTAAGAAAAAAGAAATTGGGGAAAAGAACTCTTTCTTTTTTGTCACTCTGTTGTTCATTAAAAATATATTTTTTGTCATTTTGTTCTTTTGAAAAGTTCATTTCTTGGGTGTCGGGATATACGGTGAATTGATGTAAAGTGATGTGAAGTATTAAATCAAGAGATAATAAAATATAAGTGGTTATGGTGTTTTTTTTTTTTTTACTTTAAGTGGCTTGATAGAGATTTTTTTTAACTTTTTGTGTAAAAAATTATATATATATATTTTTGTTATTTAGTGGAGAAAGGATGTTGTTTTTTTACTTTTTGTTAAATAAGAGAATTTTGAATTTATGTACTTTTGATATGTCCCATTTGCCTTTTCTTATTTAGATAATGGAGGCTTTACTTCACTTTAAGCCTACTAGCAAAGTGCTAAACACTAAATGTTTCGTGCGAACGAAAGTATCATTTGTCTACTACCTCTAAGTGGAGAAGAGAAGATGCCTAACTAAAGCTGTAGGGTTTGATGAGTACATGTTTGTTAGCTGAGGAAATTGTATAATCCTTCAATGCTAACTGCTGCAAATTTAGCGCATATTTATGTGGATATTTTTTTATGAAAAAAGCATGAAAAGTGGAATTGCTTTTTCCCAACATTTTATATCTCAAGTTTGGTGCTGCTACTTTTTCATGATTTCACAAAAAAAAAAAAAAACAAAATTCCATAAAAATGAAAAAGTTTTGCATGGACTTGATTTTACCACAGCACAAAGGTAAAGCTGCATTACGCTGAAGATTTCCAAATCCTCTTGTGAGGTTAAAAGTGAAAATCTTCAAAATGAGGATTTTATACATGCACAAATCCTGACAATTGCCCAAATACAAAAATGGGTAAGGAATCCTCAAAAAATTTATTGCCAAACATGACCAGTGACAATGTTAAAAAAAAAAAAAAAGTGGAAGTGCTGCCATCAAAATCCAAACTTCTAAAAGGGAGGCGCATTCAATTCAAATGGTTAGTAATTAGAATATTCAACATGTGGGTCCCAACTCCCAAGGTGAAAATCCCAGTCCCCTCATGCCTCACACCAAAAGCCTGAGCGAGACACCGAGAGAGAGTCCTGACTCAACAAAAGCATCACAGCATGACTTCTCTCATCACAGAAATACAACACCCTTACAAAACCCGAACAACATTCTATTTCGTTTTCTTTCCTTTCCTGATCTCGTTCACTTGGATCTCCACCATCTAATCTCAAACGAATCCCACTAATCTCTTCGAAGCAGGAGATTCGGATGCCTCTAATCGAATTCGAATGGGTAGATCTCGGACGAAATCGTTAAAATGCTCTCTTCCCCATTCGGAAATCTCCTCTCCTTTTCTGTTGATGATGACGATGACGGCGATGGATGCATGATCGATCGAAACCCTAGGGTTTTTCTCTTCCTTTCGCTGTTGTTTCTTCAGGGAGGAGGCATGGACCTTTCTAAGGTTGGAGAGAAGCTTCTCAACTCTGTTCGCTCTGCCAGATCTATGGGGCTGCTCCCTACTACTCCCTCAGATCGACCCGAGGTGAGATCGCTGTTGCCTTTCGATTTGTATCGAATAACATTGAAATTGAAGGGATTTCACTGATCAATGTAGCAGTTTTCCCATGTTCTAATGCTCAAATGCCTCTGTTTGATTTGTATTTAGTGATAGTATTAGCTAAGAATTGGCGCTATCTTGTTAATTATTTGGAAAGATTGTATGCTCCTTGGGTGCAAATTTTCGTGCTTTCCCATTGGAAATTGTTCAGGTTGTAGCTGCGGCTGCGTCACCATTTAACCCACCTTGAATTCAACAATCTTTCACGTGTATCAACTAATCATAATTTCAATATGAATTTTGATGGATTGTGTGTGTGTATGTTGAGAAAAAGGATTTAGCTTTTCACATGGAAGGGATTCAATCTGCAAAGGCGCCAAGTCAATCTTTGAATGGAAATGGTTAGGTTGATTGGTTCAGTGAACTGTTGTAGGCATGTTTAGCTGTTAGTAGGATTGAGTCCCGCAAAAGAGTACGATCTTCTGATAAGTTTTTGCTGTTAATTTTGGATACTTCTGCTTAGTGCATTTGTTTGACCATAGTTTGTGGATGGCCTGCACTAGAGAACTATAACTTGATCTTCATGAGCTTCCACAAAGCCTGTCAAACAAACTCTATGCCTTTGTTTGAAAAGCAGGGTTCCATGGAGGTACGCAATTTCTTTGAAGAAAAATGTAGTAATCTTTAAAGCATCATAGGTCTTTGAGTACGTAACATAATGTGCCGTCTTCAAGGACCTTGTCAATGGCTTAAAAGATGGACTAAGACTTTTGGATTGTTCCAGGGCAACCCCTCAAATTTGAATCATCACTAGGATGTTGCCACAACTTTTCTGGATCGGGCAATGATGTTTAGGTTTAGGGTCCCATGCCTTGTTTATGACCTTTGGATAACTGGCAAGTGTGACCTGGTTGGAAAGTTCTAGCAACATCTTTCTTCAATTGCTGCCTATAAAAAATGATCTTCAGCCAATTCAATGGTTTTATTTGTCCAAAGTGTCCACAGTAGATCTTCGACATTAAGCTCTCAAATGCAAGCATTCAGACTGATATATCTAGTAAATGCACTCTTATACCATTAAAGAGATAACCGCCATAAAGTTGAACTTCTAATGGCTTTCATCTTATTAATCCCCGGTCGCTTCACAAACCACTCCAAACTATCTTCATCTGCATGTCTTCTTTTGACTTGGTAAAACAACAATTCTGTCACTGGATATACTCACCATCGAAGTGCTCAGCGAATGGTGACTCAAAGCACAAGACACATCACAAGCGATTTCAAAGACTTTGTTAAAGTTCAGAATCTCTAATGCAATGTCTTTTTCATCTTCACTCTTATGGTCTCTATTTTTTTTGCGGCACCCTTTTTTTAAGTAAAGGTTCATTGTTTCATTCAATCAACAATAATACCATAATAGTATTGCCCCATTTTTCAATAAGAGAAGAGTAGAGTTACAAGTTTTACAATCATGTTTCTTTTTATTGTTTGAGGTTGAGATTAAAAGATACATTTGGTTGAAGTGACTGAGAACTTAGCGTTATCATTTGCTGGACATGTATATACAATTCACACTTTTTGCTATCTTTTCATTGAGTATTGTGAAATTTCCATAGGCGGGACTTGAAGGGCCTAATCTAGGCTTGAGCATGAGATCAATTAATGGATTGGAATTTCTTATGTTTCCTGCCTTTTAACTTGCTTTATACATGTTTAAAATGGGTTTTTAAGACAATTCTCTATGAAGGATATTTTCTAGTTGCAATCTTGGCCAGATTAGGTAGTTTATGAGTTTCATCACTAAGATTATGACATCAGTAAAAATTTTTGCAGTTCAGAATTCTATATTCTCTTTGTTCTGTTCTTAGTTGGTCTATAGAAGTATTCACAAGACGCTACATTGATTTTGCAGATGAAGATTTGAAGTAACAAACTGTTTTCAGTTTCCAATAAAATCACATGTGCATGCAATTTTTGTATCACAATTCACAGCCCTTTGAAATAAATTACATTCATGGTAGTAGTATACTTATCCAAAATGAGATACTCTAGCCAAAAATTATATTTTCATAGGCTAAAATAGCTTGTCAAATTCTGTAGATTTTATGCTTTTTGGCTGAACTTGGTACATGTTCTTTTAATTGAAATATAATTGATCAAATTTGCAATTCTTATTGATCTTCTTTTTCTTCCATTTGTTTTTTTTTTTTTTTTTTCTGGAATTTGGGTGAGCCTCTTGAGCATAGCAACTTAATCATTCCATTTACATTTTACTTGATGCTTATACTTGTGGATGATTTCCATGAGCTATATTGAAGCTTTAATAAATGAGAAATGTAGAATATGCCAAATACTTACCTGGTTCTTTGCTGCAGGTTCCAGCTAGAGCTGTAGCAGCAGCTGCTGTTGCTCGGGCCCTTGCAGGACTCCCTCCGCACCAAAGATTTAGCCTGCCTTCAAATTCTGAAGATTTAGTTTCAATATATGGATTTAAACCTCATGGTCAAACAATAGAGGAGCTTGAGGAAGTCTTCTATGAGGAGGTTTTTGTTCCTAACACCCTTCCATTTTTTCTTAGTAACATGGTTGGCCTTTTGTAGTCTTGTATGCAGTTTTTCATTTTCCTCATTTTTTTTTATTTTTAAATATCATTACTTAATATACGAAGTTTTCGGCAAGGTGATCCTTTATCTCCTATGCTTTTTGTTATTGGTGTGAAAGCTTTGAATGTTTTAATGGAGATGGCCGGGCAGACGAGGTTAATCATAGGATTTGCTATTGATGATTCTGGTTTGGAGGTAACTCACTAACAATTTACGGATGATTTTATTATTTTTTGTGATGCTTCATTAAATCAGGTTCACACTTTGAAAATGATTTTGAAATGGTTCGAATTGTTGTCGAGGCTTGGACCAATTATGGGAAATGTGAATATATTGGTGTTTGGATGGTAGATAGTCAGGTTGTTTCTTTGGCAAATGCTTCTGGCTGCAAAGTTGGAAAGCTTCCTTCGAAGTATCTGGGGCTGGCCTTGTGTTTGGGGATCCCCAAGAGTTCATTGTGGGATTTAGTGTCGGCGTGAGTAAACAAATGGTTGAGTTCTTGGAGGGGAAAGTTTCTGTCTTTCGGAGGGTGAATTACCTTGATTAGGTTTGTACTGCAAAGTCTTCCTATTTACTATGTTTCCTTTTTCAAGTGCCCTAAAAGTGTTAGTGTGTCGGATAGAATAGCTGCAACGAGATTTTCTTTGGAATGATCATATGAACAACAAGAAGTATCGTTTGGGGAGATGGGAGATGGCGTGCAAGCCTTTATATCAAGGAGGGTTGGGGATCCATTATGTTGAGGAAGTTAACAAAGCTTTATTGGGGAAGTGGCTTTGGAGGGTGGGGGAGACGGGTCAAGGATTGTGGAGACAGATTCTTATTTCTAAATTCTAAATATAAGTTTGGTAATGATGGCCGGTGTGTGCCAAGCCAACTGTTTAAAGCTTCTGGGTTTTGGAACTCAATTATTTATGTGAAGGATGATGTTCCATGGATTCGTTTTAGGGTGCATGATGGCTGCCGGGTTCGCTTTTGGCATGATAAGTGGTGTATTCAGTTTGTGTTACTTAATCTTTTTCCTAATCTTTATTTGTTAGAGAGGAGACAACAGGCTTTTTTTGCAGAAAATCTTCTTATCATTAGTGGTAGAGTTATGTAGGATTTTCATTTTCGTCGAGCTATGACAGAAGGAGAAGCTGCTGATTTCACTCTCATGCTTGGTTCTTTAGATAGCGTATATGTGTCTGGTGGAAGAGGTCTGTAAAGTCTTTTTACAATGTTTTGACTGATTCCTCCTACTATACTCAGTGGCGGACCCAGGATTTTTATTTAGGTGGGGCAGACAATGGTCAACTAAAAAAAGACTTTTTTCACATTAACACTATAACCATGATTGGAATTTGGGGATTTAGGGTTTGGAATTATGATTTGGAGATCATGGGTTCAAATTTAGGTACGAGTGATTATGATTATACTAGATTAGGGAGGGAGAGGGGCACAAGATTCAATTATTTAAGGGTTTTTTTGGAGATAGAGAGACTAACCATGAAAGATATTCAACAGATGAGTTCATGACAATGCAGTAGTATGCACAGAGACCGGCAATGTGGAGCTAGATCGGCGTGACATGAAAATTAACTTGGACTTTTGGCTAAAAGAAGATGTTGAAAGAGAATAAGGAGCATTTTCTTTTCCGCATGTGGGGCGATTGGTAACTATTTAGACAAATGTACATGGGGCGATTATTTACTTTTGAGACAAATGTGCATAGGGCATGGTTGGGGGGCCTTTGAAATATTTGCAAATTTCAAGATCAACCTGGGGCCACCGCCCCAGGTCATCAAAGCCTAGGTCCGCCCCTGACTATACTGCCATGAGTTTTGGCCTTCTGTTGGGTGGTGAGGTGGCCTAACATTCTTACTATAGACTCCTCGAGAAGATGAAAGCATATCATTGTTAATAGTTGCCCGATGTGTTTAAAGGATGAGGAATCGGTGCATCATTTGCTTGTCGATTATACTTTTGCTCACAGAGTTTGGTCTGCAATTTGTAATTTCATCGATATGCAATGGGTCATGCCTTAGAGAGTTACAAATCTTTTTCATCAGTGGATCGCGCCTTAGAGAGTTACAGATCTTTTTTCATATCAAATATGTCCATAGGAGGGTTCTTAGGAAGGTGGTGTTGTAAGCTTCTTTTTTTGGAAAATTTGGTGGGAAAGGAATAATCGTGTTCTTAGAAACAAAAGCAAATCTGTGGAGGATATTGCTGAGTCTATTATTAGGTCCCTGTCAAAGTGGGGGTGTTTAAGAACGTAGTTTACAAGGGCGGCTTTAGAAGATTTAAATAGATCTTGGGCAGCTCATTTTCAAGGTAGATGGGTTTCTAAACCTTTGATTAGTGCCTCGTGGGAATGCCCTCCTATGGGTACTCTCAAGTTAATGTTTGATGGAAGTTAATGTTCAAGCCATTAGAAGAGGACTTGGAGGCATTATTAGAGATTAGAATGGCATTGTTGTAAGAGGTTTCTCTGGGCCCGTGGATTCCTTGGATGCTAATGAGTCTGAAGTTAATGCTCTGTTCATTGGTTGTTGTGAGCCGCGTAAGTTGGAAGGTTAAAATGCTATTATCGAAGGAGACTCTTTTTCGGCCATTTAGTGGAACTCAGAAAATTGTTCTCATCCTTGGAGATTGGCTGATTTGGTTGAGGAGGTTCAGGATATCTTGAGAAATCTGGGTGTTGTTTTTCATCATATGTTACATGAGGCTAATGCTTTCCTAAGGAAGGGCTTTTCGTTCTTCTTTATCCTTTTTCGGGGAGGGGGGAGGGGGCGGGGGGGGGGTGGGGGTTCCCTTTGTTTAATAAATTTTACCATTATGAAAAAAAATGAAGTGGTTAGACTGCTCTCAGGCTATTTGTTTCTTGTATAGGCATTAAATGTTTGCCCACTCATGTGACAATTACACTGCTCGGAACCTTTTGGTTGTTGCTTTTTAGACATCTGAAATGGTCTGAGTCCCTACCTTTTTTTTCATTTGTTAATCTCTTTTAATTTTGTTGCTTTTTTTTAGTTGGTAACATGACTTGAATCTAGTGAGCACCTTCCACCGTGCCATAGGCTCTTGTCAAATGTCTTTCTTGTAAGCTTGAAATATCTCCTCTTTTTCCAACTTATTATTATAGGTTCTAATATGCTTTGGACTTTGCATTACTTATTATTTCTTAACTTCTTTCCCTGCCTTATAGATTTCACAGCTTTCCGCATTCCTAGTTTTGTGCGATAACATCTTCTCTTGAACACTTCCTGAACTTCTATGGTCTATCACCATGTTTCTTCATTGAAGTATCTTTTCAATTTCTACTCTCCAAGCTATGGTTTGAAAAATCGGCCGAGTCAGGTCTTCTCCGACTCGGACTTGGCTGAGTCCCCTTATTTGTTTTTTCATTTTTGCCGAGTCAGGCCTTCTCCGACTCAGACTTGGTTGAGTCCCCTTATTTGATTTTTTATTTTTGGCCCCCTTCTACAGACACGCCATTAAGGTGGTTATTTAGCCAGATTAAAAACCCCTTCCACTGCCCAACCTCCATATTTAATAACTTTTCACTTCCCAACCTTTTCCACTTTCCAAGGGAGACCATTAATTTCAATTTTTACTATTAAAGATGTCTTGAATTTTTTTGGGGTGAAAAATGGGCCTAAAAATCCCTTTCACTTCCCAACCTCTATATTTAAACCCCTTTCCACTTCCCAAGCTCCATATTTAAAAGTCCCTTCACTTTCCACATCCCAACCTCTTTCACTTTCGGACACCATTATTTTAATTTTTATTGGGGAAAATTTCAAAAAAATACAAAACTTCTGGCTCATTTTCAAAAAGGTACATGAATATTTGAATATTTCAAAAAAGTATAAAAGTTTTCCATAAAATTTTCAATCATGTCCTCTCTATTATTTTTTTTGAAAAATGACAAAAATTCCCTTCCCCTTTTGTCTTTTCTTAACCTCTTTCATCCATAGAACTGGCCATTTTGATTTTGATAATCATAACTATTTAATAATGCTAGTTTTTTTTTTTAATTTGAAATCCCCTTTTTTAACCATCCATGCAAAAGCTAGTTGAATTGGGCCCCATGTGGTCATTCGGGTTGTACTTGATCATTTCTTATAAATGATTTATCAAAGGGAAAATTTGAAAATGAAATAAGGGTATTTTTTTCATTTCTATTTTTTATGGAGAGGACTTGATTGAAAGAATTGTGGAAAACTTTTACACCTTTTTGAAATATTTAAATCTTCATCCACTCTTTTGAAAATGAGCCAAAAGTTTTATACTTTTTTGAAAATTTCCCTTTTTACTATTGAAGATTTGAATTGGACTGCTGTGTAGAGAAACTAAGATTTCCATAATTCTTTGCCAAAGAGAAAAAAACAAAAGATTTCCATATTAAAAAAAGGGGCACAATCCAACTCAGCTGAGTCCCATGTGACTCGCCTGACTTGGACTCAGCCTTCGTCGACTTGGTTCTGAATTGCGAGTTCTAAATTCTTGCTCCTAGCACCTCTTTTGCAATCCTTCTAACAAGTATAACCATTTGGTTTCACATCACCATAGTTCCTCTCTCTAAGTTCTATTCTCCCATTTGACCATTTTATGCTTAATTGTTGTTGCTCCTTCTTTCAAATCTCCCACCTTGTTTTGAGGCACCTTTTATTTACTGCCATTTTTTTTAAACTTTTAATGAAAACATTTAAAACTACTATCCTTTGTGTGGTCAAACTCTCTCCAGGAATAATAACCTTACAGTCTTTACTAGCTGGATGGTTATGTTTTCTTAGTAGAAAAAAGTCTATCTGGCTCCTATTAGTTCCATATGCATGTATGCTCTGATGAGTGATCTGCAACTGTTTGCATAGTTCCATTTATTCGTTGAAAATTGTAAGCTTATTCTACCAATGGAGACATCATATGTATTTCATCTTGTTAGGGTAGCAGTGACCATGTGATATTTTGTGAACTTATCTGGTCATTGTGCATTTTTTTGGGGGAAAGTATGGCTTCATTGTCTTGCACTATTTTAAATGATGTGGGTGCTCAAGAATACGTGACCTATACTGTTATGGTGGTAAGTCAAGTTATGCATGGTCCTTGCAAGACACATTTGAATGCACAGCATAAATGGATTTTGAGGTCAAATGATCAATTGATGAACATTTTTACTAAGTGTATTGAAAAGTGTTTCGGGATCTCCTTCAGCTTGATATGATCCATATCTATATATCCTACCTTTAGAGGTGTGTCGAAATATGTGTATTCTGTATTTGAAATTTTGTCTTTACAAGTGTATGTCATGTACTTTAATATGGCTTAGACCAAAAGTTTATTGTGTCCTATTGTTTGTACACAAACAAATATACTTGTGAGGTTTTCTCTTTGGAAATCTAGGACAGTTCCAGAGCTCCAATAGTTCTTTGTTCCTCTTCTCTTTACATGAATGCAAAACTTGTTTCTACGTGATCAGAAATTGAACTTGGAATTGGTGTTTTAAACACTAGAAACATGGCATAAGAGGGGAGGGGCTAAACTTTTTACAAGTTCGTGCATGGTACCCTTGCAGCCTTGCTTTTTGAAGTCGGTTCTGTTAGTGCAATAAAATGACCTGAAGTTTTCAACTGCTATGGAAATTGGCTTCTATTTTAATTAGTTTCTACATATGCCGCCCTCAGTGATGCTTCTTTTGTGTCCGTTCCAAGAGAATAAACAAGGATTAAGAAAGCTGATTCATTGGCCTAAACAAGAGTTTCAACATCAAAAGGTGAATTGGTACTGTTGTACCATTGTAATTGGAAGTGGTTTTCTGTTTTTTTTTTTCCTCAATTTTTTAAACAATTTTTGAGGAGAATATTGTTCCAATAGACTGCTTGGTATTGCACAATTTCTTTGTTATTATTATTTTTTGCTTCTAATTTGTATTATTTGCTGGTCGAGGTCAACACCTTAGCTAAGAAAATTTAGACTGCCCCTTTGGATCTGGGGGCTCCTATCAATTGATTTGATTATTTCTTTTTGGTAAAACTTTTTTTTTTTTACTCTTTGTACTGTACTATTTTTTTGGGGATTCCTTTAATATTTGTGTTTACTTATTTGTCATTGAGTCTTGTTAGGATGGCAGATTGTCTTACTATGCTATTAGCTATGAAAAATAAGGTTGCTAACTGATAAAGAAAAATCCTGCAAACTGAAAAATTATAACATACTCATGTCAGAGCAGTGCTTTTTTTTTTTTTTTTTTCCATATTGCTTTTAGGTTTCTAAAGTTCCAGAAACTTCTTTATTTGGTCTTTTCTATTTAAGTATTGTCAACTGCAATTTTTTCTGCATAACTATTAATGCTTTTGTGTTTCCTTAAATTTCAAAAAAGGCTCAACAGCGTTATGGCATTGTCTTTCTTGTCATATTTAACTTCATAAGTTTGTTTCTGATGGGAAGTTATTGTAATTCTTTGCATGCAGGATTTTGATCCTATTAGGCATGTTCTAGAACATATTCCATCTGAAGGAGATGATCTGACATATTTTGAGAAAAAGGTAACAACAATACTATATTTTATCATGAAGGAAGTAGCTAACTCTTCAATTTATGCGCGGCCGAGATAATTTACTTTCATAATTCCCAATAGTTGAGTTGCTCTTACAGAAGAGATCCTTTAGATTTTCTTTATTCTTATAGCTGAAACACTGCCTTAACTCTATTGCTTGTGTGTGCAAAATGCGAATAGACGTCTCATTTATCTTTGAGAGTGAAGAATCTTCAATTGTGGACCTTGTATTTGGTAAAGATGTGTAGTTTAGACTTTAAATTAATTAACTGCTAAAATTTAATTTTTCTTTATTTGAGTGGGGTGCATGTGCTATAGACTTGGACTACTATTCCTGATTGGTTGGTAAATAGGCTATCTGTTTTGCCAAACTTTTAGATCCGAACTGGTTTTTTCTATTCTTGGATGTGTCTGGTTGCTTATTTTTGTACTGTTAGATTCCAGCTGTCTTTTTGACTGAGCACTTTCACTTTCTATAATATTGCTCTTCATACACGAACATAAGTTTGTGCTTTTACTTATCACAGTCTGCAGTTAGATTATCGCATTTGGATGGGATAGCAGAAAGATTATCACAACACATAATGGAGCACTATGAAGAAATGGGTAATTTTTTTATTTATATGCTTTTATATTAGCAAAAATATGTTGTATATTTTACAGTATCTTGGTGGTTTCGGAAAACGACGTATACTTTGTCTGGAGATGCATGTTAATTTTATAAATATGGTCCCATTGTGATTCTGTGTCATCTTTTTGCTTTTGGTTGATTGAATGGTCAAGATATCTCCTATATGAACGCTCACTCTCTCATGCTACTCGGGGTAAATATATTTCAATTGTTTTGATGGTAGACAAATGAAACTCTTATATGGTGTGTACACATTGACTTTGTAGAAAATATTAAGGTTAGGGTTGTTACCTTAACTTACTCATAAATCACTTATATCTACGTGAAGTTGTAACACCCCGAATCCCGGAGCTCATCAGGATCCAAGGCCTTACTAAAAGGAATCCAAATCATTTCATAAATCAAATTAAGACAAGGAGCTGAGCAACGAAATAATCTATTTGGGGAATCAAATTAATTAGAAAAGGAACATCAATAAGTCTGCCAATCAAAATCCTAAAATTCAACACTTATTTAAAGAATAAATGCTAATATCTATTTCAGTTCCAGTATGACGCTCTCTTATCAGCCACGCATATTGAAGTCCAATGGCTGATTTTCTCCGTTGCCACGCTCCCCCAAACGATGCATACCTGAAGTGGGGCAAACCACTTATCAGAAGTCTGGTGAGTAATATTACCACATACACGGTTCATTTATAACATAATGAATTGACAAAAGTGCGGAAGCATTCACGAAATAATTAATGGATTATATAAATGGTCCTTTTGGTTAATTAATGAGGGTACATAGTCAGTCTGTAACTTTGATAGGTTCTGTGATTCCCAAATTCTGGGTTCTTATAATAGAACTCTAATCCCAGAGTTTCAGTACTTCAGTCCCTTCCGGGGAGGAAGTTCTTATATAATACATTCAAAACTCCTAGTAATGGAGTCCATTGCGCAAATGGTATTTCAATCCCAGTCCAACCTTATTCCTCCTAACCCACCAGGGGTTCAGTGTTCAATTTGATAAAACTCAGAAGTAAGGCTCCTTTCTGTTATTTCAATAGGGTGTCACTGTTTCATGTAAATCCATAGCAACATTCTCAGAGGTGAGGTTCATTAATTAACGTATATTTATTATGCACTCGGTAACATCATCAAGGGATTTCACACCAAATATATTAATATAAGATTAGTGCCACCTAATTGGGTTTATAATTATATATGCCCCACTAAATTCAACATCGGTACCCATCTATGTGGTACTATTCTTATATCATACGTTCTGTGTTTTCAGTACCAATCTCAACACATGTGAATCATTATATTTATATTAAGGTTTTCCCCAAAGACTTGGAGACTCAATCTAAGATCCACCATTTGATTCTGAATTACCACTAGTCTGTCAGTAATATTAAATATTTCTATGGATTTATAACCTTCAAATACATAGTTACCCAAGCCCACACTAAAATACACCCCTGACATACACAGTCTGCTTACAATTTCTAGTATAATCTATGGCTGAGAAGGACTTGATGTATACAACCATCATAAAATGGTCTCAGCCCACACTACAGTGACTGTTACCAGGGGCATTTGGCCACAATGGGTCTCACGTCTAAGGCTTAGGGAAATATTAACCATTTGGGCCCCTAGTGGTCCACTCATCAAGGGTCCAGGTCCATCCTGGTCACCCACTAGGGATCAAATTGTTAAGTGGTCCTGATCTTCCATCAAATCCACTGATGGTTCCTGTATCTCCTAACATTCTTAATTAAAACCTTGTGGGCTGGATGTGATTCCCTTATTTTCTGTTAATTCTTGCTTCATAAATTACTTCCAGAGCTGGGCTCCACCCTGGATAAATTCTCCTTTCTACATATCACACTACAAGTGTTCTAAGACTCTCAGAACTTGTTACAGTAATTAAACAGCCATATATGGTTCATATAACAGGGAACAAGGGCTGATCAGATGGTGGGCCCTTGGATGGTTCAACTCCCCTAGGACCTGGCCCACCTTGGTCGCCCAAGTGAGACCTTCAATTTGGTCAGTCCTGATCCTTGATCAGGTGGGCCAGTGGGCCCCACAATCCAACCATGGAAAAACCCAGAAATTCCCCAATAGTGACGTTGCAGAGACTTTGGGAAGAAGATGTGTGGTCAGATGGGACCCATCCTGGATGGGTCCACCTACACCTGGGTCGCCCAGGGGTCCACTACCAGATCCCTGGGTCAGATGGATGATATAGTGGCCCCCCTGGTCCCACTACCAGTTCTACCTACAGACGTCCAACGCCCAGACTGGACGTTATGCCATTCTCTGGAAATAATTGTGGCCCAGGTGGGACCCATCTCCACAAGAGTCCATCTAGGCAATGGTCGCCCAGGGGTCTACTATTAGATCCCTGGGTGTGATGCTTGAATGGGTGGGCCCCCTGATCACAGTACCCACATCGACAGATCTTGTATCTGTCGATGGGGTTGGAAACCAAGCTTCTGGCTTGAGTTTTCCATCCATTTTCTCCTTCTTGATCAAGTCAACACCTGTATACCATTATACCTCACATCCAGTATTACACAGACATCCATAATCTATTACTGATTAAATTGGGGATTCCCAATCTTGGTCAAACCCCAATGGAATTCCCAAGATCTGTCGGTAATCAAGTTGGTTTGATCCTGGTTCCTCCTTCTTGGGTTATATTTAGAAACTACATAAACACAGTATAATCCAATTGTCTACAGATCTATGTATTTGGAAAGATCACTCACCTCCTAGTGTAGTAGATCGTGGCACGGTCGATGTGGGATCTCAAGTGCTGCATCCACTAAGCCTTCCCGCTTCTTCCTCCTTCCCACAAGCCTGGTTGGTCTCTGATGATCTTCAGAGGAGATCTCTCTTTCTCCACTCTGCTACCTTCTTCTTTGGAAACCAAATACAACCCATGGAGATCAATAAGGGAACTAATAAGAGAGAAGAAGAAGAGGCCATCTGGGGATAACCCAAGTTCAGAGATAGTTATTCCTCTCCTTCAGGAATACCGTTCTAACAATTTAACCACACCTATGGGTCAAAAATGGTTTAGGAACAGGTTAAGACAACCCAACCCAACCCAGCAACTTATGGGTCAGACAAATCTGGGCCTAATCTGGCCCAGGTATTACAGAAGTGATTTATATATTATATTGTGGGAGAATATTCATTATTCAGGCTTCTCATGATACTTAATCATGGAAATTGGTAGGATCATGTATTTTATTTTATTATCTCTCTCTCTCTCTCTCTCTGTTTTCTGTTCCTTCTGGACATTCAAACACATTTATTTACTTCTATATTGAATAATTATCATCAAACCTTATCCCATTGATTGGTTTCCTATATTATGTATGGATCGTCATTATTGAAGTCTCATGTCCTTTATGTGTTATCAGCTTTGTTTGAGATCCTCACCGCTTATCCCTGTTTATATGCATGTTCTCTGTCAATTTGCCATCTGCTGTGTCTTTAAGACTGCACTATTGAAAGTCTTTATTGATATATATATATATATATTTGCAATTATGTCACCCTATGCTGTCACCATGTAATTTATTTGTTCTCTTTCAATTCAATTTTACATTGGACTACTTTAGTTTCTAAAAGAAAATGTCACTATATGAGTCATACTTGGAAGTTAGTCATTGCCGCAACCAGGAGGTTGTGGGTTTAAGTGATGTTACCAATAAAAGAAAAGGCGCTAGACTTTTCCCAACACTTACTTCTTTGCATAACAATGTTTTTTTTTTCCCTTGATTAGCAATAAAATATTTCATTAAAAGAGAATAAGATACAAAAGGAAAGCCATAATAGCCACACGGAGGGCAGGACCACTATGGTATAAGAGCCTTATCCCAAAGCAGCAAACAAGCAAACATTAATAGAAGGAAAACCATAGGATCTGATCTATCTAACCTTTAGCCAATGAATCTGCCACTTCGTAGGCTGATCTCCCAATACGATTAAAATCCACTTGAATAATCGAAGATACCAATTTAATCGCATTGAAGTAGAAGTGAAACCTCCACGGGTAGGCCATAGAAGAATACTTCGAACAGATAATGTTCAACAAGTCACTCTCCATTACCAATTTTTGTCATGAAAATTATGCACGAAGATCCGCAGAGTTTTTCACCCTTGTTTATTTCTCGAAGCTCACTTTATTTTGATCTCCTTTCTACCTTATATTTTTAGGTTTAATTCCTACACTGCAAGTAATCCCTGCTTTATATTGTGACAATACCAATGCCAATGGTTCTTTCTGAAATTACTACTTTAGTTAGCTCGTTTCTTTTGAAAAAAAAAATAATTTAAAAACTTAGTCAAGTGTACACGTGGTTCCAAGCATGTGTTCCCCCCACCCTTTTTTTTCTCCCTTTCTTCTTCTGTTATTCTCTCTCCTTTTCATTCTTTCTTCTCTTATTCTTGCTCACATTTAAATATATTTTTTCCATTCTTCTCATCTTAGTATTAGAGTGAGCCCGTTATTAGAGCCCTCGAAGTCTTCCTCTTTTTAACAATAGCTGTAGGGCTGACCTCAGCAGCCTTACTAATGACACAAGCAAGGAGTACCTAGATCTGGAAGGTCCTTGTGCCATGTGCTTCGGCCAGGTCTAAGGAATTTGCTTTGTGGACCTATATCCTTCCTCATTTTAAGGATTTGTCCATTGTAAGAAGTTGGCACGAGATTGCCTTATCCACGATATTGAGGTGACAATTTCCCCCTCCACTTAGTGTCTTCAAAGTTCAAACTTAATTTTGATGGAGTGCAGAAAGTAATCCAAGTTTATCAAGTGTGGGTGGTATCATTCGTGATAGAGAAGCTTCGATTATCCTCTTGTTTTCTGACCCAGCTGGTTTTTGCTATTCAAGAAGGCAGAAATGTTAGGTCTGAGAACTGGCCTATACAAAATCCGGCGATTTTGGTGGAAGGTAATTTGTGCAATTAGGTGGACTTCTGAGGTATGAGAGGATACTTGGAGTCTTGCAGATGTGTGGAAGCGGTGGAAGACTTGGCTAGACACCTGGAGGTCTCTTTTGCTCATGTCAAACAGAGTGCTAGTTTGGTGGCTGACCATCTAGCTAAGCAAGGCATTAGACGGCTTTCTTTTCTGTGACCTTTTTGTTCTTTCTTTCTTTGCCCTGTTATTTTCAGGGGCCTTTTAGCTTTTCTGTATGTCTCTTGTATTGTTGGCTTAATAAAATCTATAGTTTCTAATCTAAGATTGTTAGGTTTTTTTTTTTAGCCCTGTTATCTTCTACAAAGATATCATTCTCTGGAAACAAAGTTGAAGGAGATTATTTTGTTCACTTAAACTTTGTGTTGCCCCACATATTGCATTTATATGCTCAACTATTAGCTCATTTGCCAAATTCTTACCAGATTCCTAGGAAATCCAAGGAATTGCACATATATAAAAAAATCTTTAAGACCAAAATATCAACAGGCGATATCTACAAGGGTCCATCAAAGTTTTTCTTGAGTAGGAAATATTTACCCACCCTTGACTCTTTGAAAATGTATCCTAAATTCCTAGGAATTTGATGGTCCCTTGTTGACCTCCACACTAGACTTTAGTTTTTAACCCATTGATAAAAGTGTCTTCCCTAGGATTTTGTAGGAACTCATTAGGAATTTTCTTGAAAAATACCCTCAAATTTTGTAAGAAATCAAGATTCTAGCAGCATGGGCCTTGAACAAATGTTTTTTTTTCATGGTGCTTATCTTTTGACCAGTAAAGGGGATGCAGCTGGTTATGGAATTGGAGCAAGACTTGAAGGTTGCAAATGTCATTTGCATGGTATGTTTATCTTTTAATATACAATTTACCTTCTCTAGCTGTGATTTAAGGGATGCTGCTTTCTTTTGTGGTTCTTGTGAAATATGTTCTTTAACTGTTGAATTTTGCAGAATGGACGTAGGCACCTGACCTCTTCAATGTATGAAGTATCAAGAGAACTTGTTGTCAATAAAGATGCGAAGAAGAAACAAGCTCTCCTGGTAATGCCTTTTTAGGACACACAGCAATATGGCCAACTTCTTGGATATTTATCAGATTGAATAACGTTATAGGCTTCATTACCTTTTAATTGTTTTGTTATATGTTTTGTCTGTTCTTCATTCATGTTTATCACAACAGGTACTGGAGGATCATGTCTTGCCTAATTCTTTTTATAATTTACTTTTGCTGCCAACTTCATGGCTGATATAAACCTTTCTTTCCCCTAGAGATCGTTTGGGCCAATTCATTATAACTTGTGTACCTCTAAAGTAGAGGACACTTGTTATTATGTTTCAAGTGCAGAATTATATGCCAGTGATCATAAATTCTTCTTCATCATTGGCCATTTTCAGGATCGTTCAATACTAATATTGATTCATGTTACATTTTCTTCATGACCAATATGGATATTTTGGCACAACTGTTAACTTATTCTCTCTAAATCTTCTTATCAGTGATGAAATATCTTATATGTACTGATCGCTACCCCGAGTAGTGCAGGGTCGTCACGATGCAGTAATAATCTCTGTGAGTTTGAGGTTGATCGACAGGGAGCGGATTGCACTAGCTTGTACTTGTTTTAGAAAAATCTAGAACTTTTTTTTTTTTAATAGAGAAAAAAAATCTAAAACTAACCTAGGCAAAATCTATACATTCCCAACTACTAAACTGAAAATTAAGATTAAAAAGTCTTAAGCTAAAAACCCTATGCTAAAAACCTAAACTAGGAAACACCAATCAGAGAAAACATCATTAAGCTAACCAATTGATGGAAATAAATAAAAAATAAGAAAATAAAAAGATAAAATTCAGATTATGCTGGAATTGTAATCCAAGGATTTGGATCCATTGTTTTCTAAGCATTAAAAATATGTATGGCTTAATTCAGTCCCTCCCATAAGGACGAGCCAAGCTATAATTTCTAGATTGTTAATAATGAGGGATGTCACACTCATCAAGGCTCCAACAACGTATTTTCATATCTAGAGGTCCCTAAGCATTCTATATATCTGGCAAAAATATAAAATCTCAGGTAACTTGGATAATGAAAAGAAATTAACAAACATAGAAAATCACACCTTTTACTGAATATGTCCATCCATAGAATTAATCTCATAAAAACTTTAAGAGAGAGAGAGAGAGAGAGAGAGAGAGAGAGAGAGAGAGAGAGGACGTCCCCCAAGGGGAATGGGCTAGTGTGCCTTGGATGTCTAGCTTTGCTCCTCTTTTCTAGTTTTTGTTTGCTTGGCTTCCATGCTATGATGGAGAGATTAGGAAAAGTCTCTTGCTTAGCCTTCAAGTTCGAATGAAATTAGGAAGGTTTTAGAGAGAAACAAAGAAATTTTGAGGGATTTAGAAAGTTTTTCCTTGCTTGATTCCTTGTTGTGCTAAAACTTTCTAATTTTGTGTTAATTGTTGCTTGCTTGGAAGTTTTCGATTATGGGCCCCATCTCCGATTGGATTTTCTTCAAAGGGGTGATTTTTGAATTTTTGAAACATGGTTAGGCCCCCTTGGGGCGTCCAAGGGGCTGTGGGTCCCCCTTTGGACTTCCCATGTGGCTTGAATCTCCTTCTTTCCTTGTCTTTCTCTCCTTCTTGGCTTGCTTGGACTCTAAGTTCCTTCCAATCTTGGACGCTTCACTTCAAATATGATTTTAAAATTTCTAACTTGAATTTCCAAAAAATAGGAAAGTATCTTGGGCTTGCAACAAAGTGGACCCCCCATCGGGCGTGCCACCTTGAGATTCAGGCCCAAGGCGGACCCCACTTGTCTTTTTCTATTTCGTCATTTTTTCTTCTCTCTTCTTTTCTCTTGGATTTCCTCTTGAATTTCTCCTCATGGGGGTCCCTTCGTGAAATTACTTTCCCTATAAAAAAATTAATTATATTAAAAAGAATAATTTTATGTAGAAAACTATCATGCAGTGGGACCCAATTCAACACGTATGAATGTGTATGAGTATAACACGTTGATCGATTTTTCGTGTAGAATGCAGTGGTGCATTTACATGTGAATCAAAAGTTATTCAAAACGATAGTCGGATAATTCAAAAGAATAATTTCGATAAAACCATGCAATTTCATGAATCTTGACTTGAATTCAACTTTGGATGCTCAAATGCATGATTTTATGAAATTTAATGAAATTAACCTACATAAGTCAATAAATTTAAATGAAATAATGTGAACGAAGTGCAGTTTTATGATCTTATCATGTACTAATGAAATCTCAGTAATTTAGAGATTTTTTTAAATTTTTTTTTTTTTTGTCTAGGCTTTCATGTTATTAAGAACTATCACTAACAATATGCAATGATTCAGAGCCCGTATAACCTATAAACGAACGCAAGATTCTGAAATATTATTGATAGAATATTTTTAGGGGAAGTCAAAAGGAGGTAACATGTTATAAAAAAAAAAAGGTGGTGACGTGTCATCGTGCATTGGAAGGATTTCATCATCTGCTGATTTTCTCATGAAAAAGAAAGAATTTGCCAATGGAAAAGTTCTCTGATTTCTTCAATAGGAATGAGCCGATGGAATAGCCGTGGTGGTAAATTCACTTTGTTGAATATCCAAGAGATATTGATGACTAGACTAGAATTCTCACCCCTCATAAAAAATAATAAAAATAAAAATAAAAATAAATGGGAGTAGAACCACAGAGGGGTTCATGGTTTATGAGTTACGGATTATAAGGAATTTTTCAAGATTATTTGGCAAATCTTTCAGCCACATTGGAGGTTAACTGGCGATAGAAGCTTTTGGGTTTTAATGCGTGGCTGAATAATTCAGTTCTCTTATCAAATAGTGGAGGAATGGTGTAAGCACTAAATCATTCGGGTTTTCTTATTGATGGCAGTGAATGTTGTAATTAGTCTCAGGTGGATTACTGGGCAGGAAGTAGACTAATCAAGAAGCTGTTTATGTTGAAAGAAAAGCTAGATCTAAGAAATATCAACGTATGTAGAAAAGAAGAGGGAAAAAAATTGTTGAGTAACTATTTGAAGAACAAGACATGATAGAAGTGGCAGGGTATGCTATAATGGTGGAAGAAAGGAGAGAGGGGCGTAAACAAGAATTATGGTCATAGGAATAGTGCAATCTATGGTTAAAGGAGATAAAATACAAAAATGCTAGAAGTCCAGTATCATTTCTTTGGTTTGGTACAGATACAAGTTGCTCCATCTCCTTGGTTTTAAGTGTGAAGTCCCATGTCATTTCATTGGTTTGGTACAGATACAAGTTACTCTTGAATATGTTATTAACATGATGAAATGGGTTGCGCTATGCATTATCGGTTACCGTTACACATGTTCATGGAATTGTCAATGAAGTGGTAGGAATGTTTGAGCATCATCATCATAGCCTGATCCCAGAGATTAATTGGAAAGCTGATCTGTCTCATTATTAGAAAATCAAATATCACTTACACAGTTACCCTGTTAAAATTGCGACCCTGTTATGCATGTTCCTTTTGTTCCTATATAGTTGCTGTGTACAGCTTTTTGAGATGCTTAAGTCTTTACCTGCAAAAGGGATTACTAATGCAAATCAAGAAACAAGAATGTTGAGGTATTCACTGATGCAGATTAGATAGGCTGCTATACAGATAGGCGATCTACTTTAGGCTATTGTGCATTTGCGGGAATAATTTAGTGACATGGAAGAGTAAGAAGTAGAGCGTTGTTGGTTGATTAAGTGCCGATTCTGTGTGCGAGGCAATGGCCCATGGCACATGTGACGTACGTGGCTAAGATGTCACTGGCCAATTGGGAGTTCTTCTCCAACTCCTGTGTTATTTTATGGGGATAATTAAGCAGTTCGTCACATTGCAGAAAGTTCAACTTATCATCAGAGAACAAGAGCACATTAAGGCTGATTGTTATTTCTTAAGAGAAAAAAGTGGAATCTAATATTGTTTGTATGGCCCTCTGCGCCTCCTTGTAGGTGGTGGATGTTTTTTGGGGATATTTCCCTGCCGCTTCTCAGTATAGCTCTTTTATACTATAAAGCTTTTGATCAAGACAAGTTACGTTTTCAAAAATAATATTGTTCGTACAGCATCCATGAGGTCCAAAGACCAACTAGCAAGGCTGTTCACCAAGGTTATCAGAAAACGTCAAATCCAGAATCTAATTGTCAAGTTAAGCATGAATGCATGATTGACATCCATGCTTCTGGTTGAGGGTGCTTATTTCATTAATCATTTGAGAAAAGAGTTTTGTTAAACTGATATATACATTGGATAAGACTTTAATGATGATGATGATCCTTTTTTACTTGGAATAGTTGCTAGAACCTTTCTCATGTCTTTTACTAGGTTTTGCCATTACATTCAATTTAGAATCCCTCTATTCTCATTTTGAGATCGTGGAATCTTCCAACAAAAAAATGGTACTTAAAAACAATTTTTTTGGACAATTGATGCCTATCATGCTCGTCAAGAGTTTTTTTTTTTTTGAGTGGGTGGGGGGGATATTTTTTTCTTGGTTCTTTAATAGAATTATAGTTAACTTTCAGGGGAAAGAAGTAGAATTTTTTTCCTTTGATTATACCTTCATTTATGTATTTAGAGGTTTCTATTTTTCATACTGATGATAATTTCCTTTTTGGCAATGTGATCATCTTTTTATGTTTTCCAAGCTTAATGTTGAGCTTGTCCAGGATTTCATGGTGATTTTCTTCTTCTGTAATTAAGTTGTGAGCATTTAGCACTTCACCAAACAAGTTGTGGTATTCATCAGCTGTTGCTCCTTGTAGGACATGCTTCCAATTCTAACAGAACTTCGTCATGCTGTGGACATGCGAATGGCACTAGAAACTCATGTTGATGATGGGAACTATTTTAGGGTTAGTTTCTTGAAACTTCATCATCAGTAATTTATAATTCCTTATACTGTTCCTGTGGGTGATTGTCCTGTGGACGATCTTGCATACGGATGGGTGATGTCTTCACAATTGGCACTATGGAATTCAGAGGGGTCTGAGTTTATTGATGGGGCCTTACCCTTTAACGCCTGGATGCGGACGTCCCATAGGAGAAGATTTCGCAGTATTATTGTTACTGTTATTATGGTTGTTTGTTGGAGTTTATCATGCGAGCAGTAGATCCTAGGTGCTCATTTTCTCATTCTAGAAGAACCTTTGCTGATGTCCATGCTTATGTTATTGCCGTCTTTAATATTATACATCACTCAATTGAACAGGCATTTCAAGTATTATCGGAGTATTTGCAGGTTCTGGATAGTTTCTCAGAGCTGTCTGCCATCCAAGAAATGAGCCGTGGTGTAGAGGTGCCATTTTCCCTCCTCATCTTCCAGTTTTCTTGATTGCAAAGGAACTCAATTAACAAACATGTGGGGCGAAAGTAGTTACTGAATTTTGACTGGTTATTGGAATTGGTGTGGTGAATCAGCTGCATATTGATAATCTTATATTTATGTGTTTCTTTGATATCATAGAGCTATATCTTTAGTTCTTATTTCTGCCTGTGCATGTTCCTATGCTTTTCATTGTTCTTTCTCATAGTAGTTGTATGACTCCTTATTCTTAGCACACTTTCAGGGATGGTTAGCAAAGACTATTCAAAAGTTAGATTCTCTTTTATTAGGAGTTTGCCAGGAGTTTAAAGAGGAGAGCTACATAACGGTTAGTGTTTCCTCTGAACACAGTGATATTGTTGTTTTCTCTAATGGTACTGATCTTGAAGTACTTGCGTTGCCATTTTGAACAGCAGTTCACATGATTAGTTTTTATCCTATGCAAATGGATATTTTCTACATTTTTTTTTATTGGTTTTCTACATCCTTGATCTTTTGTGAAATGAAAGCACTTGCTATTTTTGTATCCCTTTCATTGCACTATCATACTTGCCATATTACATGTGATTAGCTTCCATAAAATTTGTGACAACTGGCAACAGTTGGAAGGTGCTTATTGTAGCAATGATGAGTTTGCGGGTTGAGACATGTTACCAATAAAAAAGAAGGAAAAAGAAGTACTTTTTTGTTTTTGCTTTCCTACTACTTTGTGAAAAATAGGGGTCCACTTGGGGGGTGTTTTTGATCTAATTGGTTTGTAGGGTATAAATGAAAAACAGGGGGTTGACAGATCTTTCCCTTTGGAGGCCTTTTTGATGTAATTCCTTTGTGGGGTATAAGCCTCTTATACCCATTGATTCTTCTTGGTGTTCCTTGTTCTTGTTTTTCATTTTAATAAAGTTATCCGTTAACTCTTATTAAAAAAAGAAGAAAAATAGAAAAACATGATATCTTTCCAATTAGTTTGATAAGTACATAATTGCAGAAGTTTTCTTTATAGTAGGGTCTCTTACAGTGTGATGTTGTATTTAACTTTTTGATTCATATTCTGGATGCAAGGGGTTGCCAATATACTTGACATTGTGGTGTTTAAAGTAGTTACCATCACCAAGGATGAAGTTGTTTTGGGAGAATCTGCGAGTTGGAGATATTCTTTTGTCATTATTACATTAAAAATGTGATTTGCATTAGAGATTGCCATTGGGCGCTTAGATTCAAGCTTGTGTGTATGCTTAGAAGCAGCTTTCTAGACTTTAAAGAGAGTTACCTTTTAACTCCATTTGCCTTACCCTAACAATAGTCTCTCAAGCTATGATCAAATCTTCTATGTACCTCTGAAAGACCCATTGCATAGTGAAAGGGTGAGGAACATGCCCAAATGGGAGCCAAAAGAGTGCAGCAAAGGAGGAGATCTGCAGCCTCTTCATTGTTTGTACATATAAACACATCTTTGCCCATCTAATCTCAAAGTGTTCAAGTAGTTGAGAATATTTTTGAAAACAACCAGCCAACAAAATAGAATCACTTTAGATGGCTTACTACACTTCTAAATCACAAGGATTCTTCGATCAGGCTCCTTTGAGATAACAAAGGATTGGGAATAGTTTGGAGCCCTCAAAGTCTTCTATTTTTTTCTTCAGTGGTAAATTTGTTGCTCACCTCAAGTACGAAAGAAACTTAATGATGAGATATAACTTCAGAGAAAGGTGTTCGAGTCAATTTAGTGCAGAATTAGTAGATCAAGTGATGAATATATGGAGAGTAAGTTTTGTGGATCTAAGAATATAAAACATGAGGTGGTCATAATTGAAAATAATCTAATAGAAAAGTTTGATAGATTTTTATATCTAGGGTCAATTGTAGCATAAAACAAAGTGTTTTGAGTTGGAAATAGTGAGTAGGAAGGATCACATGGGCAACGTTGAGACAAAACTAGTGGAGTGCTATATGATTGTCATGCACCTCTTTGATTAAAGGGTTGTTTTTGTAAAACAAAAGTTGGCCTGCTTTGGTATATGGATCTAAATGTTTGGCTACGAAGAAATGAGAAGCTAAAGTAGATGTGATTGAGAAGTGCATGCTGAGATGGATGTGTGGAGTTACCAGAAATGGTAGAATTTGGAATGCATACGTAAGAGAGAACCTATAGGTAGCTCCAGTAGAACAAAAAAACAACGAACATTGTCAGATGGTTTGGACATGACCATTCCAAAAAAAAAAAAAGATGGTTTGGACATGTAAATAGAAGATAGCCATTTGTTCCTACACAGAAGGTTCTAAAAACCATCCGAGTTTGTGTTCTTACTTGAACTCGACATAGACTTGGCACTTTCAAGTCGAGTCACCCCTTGGCCAAGTCATACTGGGGAAACGCCGCAACTAATTTGTATCTCCATGTTCTTGTTCGTAGAAGATGTAAGAGGTTTTGTAGTCCGTTTGCCTGATGTTGGAAGAACAAAACTACTTTCTGGAGAAGATCTAAGTGTTCAAGAATCAGAATTGCTGCTCATCTGACTGAGTGAAAATTCAAACCCCACCAATTACTACTGCTCAAATTCATTTTAAATAATTAAAACACAAATGCCTTTAAATTCTTGATTCATTGGACAGTTTTTTTTTTATTTAAACTTTGTTTTTTCATTTTTCACATTTTAAAAAATTTTGGGGTCTCGACCAAGGATTAAAAAAGCGGAATCGGGACTCGACCAACTCAGCCGAGTCGCACCCGAGTCGCACGGGACTCGGCCGAGTCCGGTGAAGCTCCATCTTGTGCTCAGTAAAAAAAGAAAAGAAAAACAGAAAAAGAGACCCAGGCAAGTGATAAAGAAAAGAAGGGGAAAGATAAATAAAGAAGAAAAAGAAGATAGGTGAGTTTGGAGTGGATGGAAAAGAGAGGGAGAGAGGTGGGTTGGCTGGACAAAGGAAAGAAAAAGGAAAATGAAAAAGAAGGAGGAGGAGAGTGTACCAGGCACCTAAGCTAGCAACAGCAAAAGCAGTCAGCAGTAGGCAATAAACAGCAGTCAACAGCAAGGCAAGACGGTCAACAGCAAGCAGCAAAATAAGTCTGCAGCTGGAGCAGACAGTAGGAGCAGCAGTAGGCAGTAGCTGTGCCCTTTTTTTTTTGTTTTTAAACGTTGCTCTCTCTCTCTCTAGTCTCTATCATCCACCTGTTCACCTTTTCCATTTCTTCTTTTCTTTTGTCCTTTTCCTCTTGTACTCCCCATTTCTTTTCTTCTTTCCTTTTTCCCTCCAATGATGCAGGCCTCCCTATTCCTTTTCCTTTATTTTTTTCCCCTTCCAATGCTGCAGGCGAGTCGAGTCCCATCAGCATGAGACTCGACTCGGACAGGGCTGAGTCCTACTCGGCCGATTTTTTAAACCATGGTCTCGACTGACTCAAATTGACTCGAGGGTGACTGAGCTCCACAATCTTCCCTTCTCCCTTTCTCAAGATCTTTGTTGATGTAGAGGGAAAATAGACAATAGGGTTCTAGAAACACAGTTTCTGATAGGGTTGAGTGGAAAAGAAACAATCACAAAGGCGCCCTAAAAATATGGGTTTTTAGTATATGATGATGAAGAAGTTGTTGATTCCTTGTACTTCCTTTTGTTCTTTGTCGCCACTCATCTTCATCACGTTCTTCTCGCCCCACACATGATGGGATAATGTATTATTCTTTGCTGCCAGTCTGCATTTCTATATAATCATAACTAATTTTTCTTGTTACTAGCCACTTAATGTTTGAATGACCATAGCACCATGTGGTGTTTGACGAATTGGCATCATTGGAAAATTGGCAGGAACTTTTTGGTTTTCTGTTTTTCTTTCCCCTATCTGTTCTTATTATGGGTTAAGAGTTTTTTTCTCAGTTTGGGTTAGATGAGAGAAGAATGCATTTCAACAGTTTTATTGGTAAATTGCTTATATTGATATACTTCTAATGATTAACTTGACCAGTTACTATAATGCTTGCCAGGTATTGGATGCTTATGCATTAATAGGGGACATTTCTGGCCTTGCGGAAAAAATACAAAGCTTTTTTATGCAGGAAGTTCTCTCAGAATCACATTCTGTTTTGAAGGACATTGTTGAAGAGGTATAAATCATGCTTCTGCAAACATTATTGTATCATTTCAGTCTTACTTTATGACTGAAGTGAAACATGAGTTCTTGCATTCTGCCATCATCGTCTAACTACAAGTTTACATCTTTTGGTTACGCTTTAGTGGTGAACCCCTGCACACCTTGTGCATGGGGTTCACCTCTGAACCTCTCTGTTGGGCCCACCTGGTGATGGGAATGGGGGCTGGCGTCATAAGTCGAAAGATCTGCGTGGGCCCTATTGATGTATGGAATTGGGGGCTCACCTGATCATCCTAATCCCTTGATCAACGACCCACAAGTTTCACCCCTTATAAAAGGTGTTCACATGATAATTGGTGTCATCTTTGTCTCTCTCTCTCTCTATATATATATATATATGTATATATATATGTATATGTATGTATGTATATATATGGTCAATATTCCTGTGCGAACTAGTGGGGCCCACTTTATCATCTATCTCCTAGTTGACCACACACACAACCTTCCCAATAGTTATCGGATCCCATGGGTTTGCACCCATCTGAATGGATGAGACTGTTGGATTGAGGGTCGTTTTTTCTTTTTTAATATCGAGGCATTAAACTTGTGGGCCATAGATCTAGGGGTTAGAAAAGCTGGATTGGCTTGTAACTTCATATCTGGGATGGTCTGACCTGAGTATTTCCAATCCCCCCCTCCCTTTCTTTTTGTACCATTATCTGTGGGATCCTGGGTGGGCGGTGGGCCCCAGCAGCCAGTATGCATTGTAAGATCGTGCATACTGGATCCACAGGAATATTACCCTCTATATACCCCAACAGCCAGTATGCATTGTAAGATGGTGCATACTGGATCCACAGGAATATTACCCTCTATATACAGATACATAATACATACACACACATACATACATACATGCAGTAGTGATCCCGTGTGCACCTTGTTGTAGGACCCAACCAACAAAGGGGATAGTGGGGGATCTAAGGATCTTGATGGACCCTACCTCTCCACAAAATTTCAGGCGCATCAGATTATTGGCTCACGAGTTCAATGGCTATCTTCGATCCAATGGTCCAATCCCAATGAGTCAATGCGAAGTTGGTTGTTGTGCATGGCCCATTCAGATTGGTGATCAGGTGGACCCACTAGGAGGTGTGCACAGTAAGATCCAAGTGCGAGGTGTGCACCTGAAAATATAGGGCCACCCTCTTCTGAGGGACCTCTCATTACTTGCATGAGTACAAAAATCCCAAGCCCCTTGTGGGACCCGCTTGGATGCATGGCAATCATAGGAGATTAGTGTAATGGAGACTGGAGAGGTTTAATTGTGGATGTGTTTTTGGGCAAAAATACTCTTAATCAGACCATCACAACCATTGATTTAGGGGCGGTAAAGTTTAACGGTCTCTTAAGTTACACGTTTTATGAAATTCGATCCAATGGTGAGTATAATTTGAATTAGCGTCAAATTACTGGGAGTGCAAATTCATGGGGGTTTAGTGAGTATGAAGGGTTGGATTGATCACAAAGGGTCCAACGTGGTGGTAAAAAAGGTTTCTGCTTGTCTTTCATGCAAGCTATGAGAAATCTCTTTAGGAGATGGCTTCATTTCTAATGGTTGTCTGTTATTTTCTTATTATTTCAGTAAGATGTTCTATTGCATTCATCTTTTATGATTCTATATCGCCCTCTCCCAATTATAGTAGGAACTGTCTCATTTTACTTAGATTAGGGTAGTAATACTTATTGGATGGACTAAATGAAAAAAGCGCATGATCTTGGTTTTAGTTAATCTCTTTTTTTTCTATTCAATCAGTATTGATTGATGTTATCTAGTGAAATAGGAGCGTATACCAACTAGCAGATTTTGAGATTTTAAAATAGGAGCCCTAAATTTCAACAGCGTTTTTGGGTAATAGGAAAAATGTTAGGGGTAGGAACTGGTTGTTATATACTTATATTGAATAATTCTTACAGGTTCTTTAAGTGCATTTCATCAAGGTGTTATCTTACTTTCCAGCTCCTGCCTTTAAAGAAAGGAAGCTAAAACACACATTTAGCCATGCTGAGATTACTTCTTTGCCTGTTGCACGATCTTATCAGTTTTATTGTGTTGGCTGTTTGTGAATTTTAAGTTGTTGGACTCAGATTTGATCAAATATCTTTTTACATCATCTTTTCTTAAATTCTTATCATCTTTGTTTTTGAAATTGACCGTGTGACAACCTCCTTATCGTTGAATTTTGGCAGGATCCAAAACTGCATAATACTCTGCGGACTAGGTGAGTTTGTTTGCTACGTATCTATATCCTTCACTGTTCAATGATGCACTTTTTAAATTAATTATTTTATTGTGCATTATGTAATTTGTTGTAGAACTGGTACTCTGGTAGGCACTGACTCATTGAACATCATCCAATAACATTTGTAATTTATTGTTCTCAGTGACCTGCCTAACTGGCATTTTAAAGTATTATCTGTACTAACTACTAAAAAGCTTGAAATTGTATGGAAAAAGTGATTTATCCTTACAACTCTTCACGGCATTTCTTTTTATATGTACATAAAGAGTTACAGTCAATCTGATTTCCTGGATTGTTTAGTTACAGTCAGAGATCCATATTGGCCCTGGGATCGTTGGAAACTTAGATTTGATTAAGGTTTTATCCAAACATTTATAGAAAACTGTATCTTAGGAATGAGGGGAAAATAGAGTAGAAATTGGGGAAAAGAAAGATACAAATGTGTTGCCCTGGGTTGGGCTATCACTTCCATACTTACACTTTACTATATTTCTGTATTTACAAAAATAGAATACACTGTTTTTTTATGTATTTACAAAATAGTCTGTTTTTTCTGCGTGTACATATAGGTCTAACTTTGTTCCTTGACACTCCCCTCAAGATGGTGCCTAGGTATCTACTATGCCCAGCTTGGACAATGCATTTGACAATTGCCTCTTAGTTACTGCTTTAGTGAGGAAATTCACCAATTCCTCCTTTGTATGTGTATACCCTAGCTTGATATCTTTATTGTTAACCTTCTCTTGAATGAAATGTAATCAACTTCCATATGCTTTGCACACTCATGAAACACCTTTGTTGCGGGATTTTGTGCTGATGTGCTTCTATAATGTAACACCATTGGACCAGGCTACACCAACTGCATATGAGATATGGACATGTTATTGTAAGATACAACAGTTTTCCTAGCCTCGGATATAATGTGACCATGGAGTAACTCTTCACTTTCTGCATTAATAATTTAATACCATGGTTTTACACTTTTACTTGATATGAGTAAATGTTGGCTTTGCTGGCTAATATTCAAGTTTCTTCGAGTAGTTCTAGCATGTATTTCTGTGGACAAATTAAAATCCACCATTTTGACCCTATGACACAGTCCCGATGTGACACGGACCGTCGAAGGGCCCAATTGGTGAAACTGCCAATAATCAGAACTTTCCAGCAAACAATGGATGTGCAGAAACCAAGTAGAAAATAATTTTAGAATTAAACTGTGCAAGGAACAATACAAATGAACCCAAAAAATCCGACCTTGAAGCCTTGCTCAATCACCAATAGCACATACAATACAACCATGGGAGAGGGCAAAAAATAGTAAACAGAGCACTCGTGCTCTTATCAAAGACTGTCCTCTTGCAGTTGACACTAACAGCATATATGTAATGAAAGAAAGACCTCAAAACGCCAGCAAACCTTGCAAAACAGATTTGTACTACTAGTAAGAGTCCTAATCAAAGTTTCTAAATCAAAACATCTAGAAATTAGTAAGAAATTTAAAACAGAAACTGAAATTTCTGAAAACCTGTCGACTTTGATAGTGTGCACGAGAATGGCTGTAGGGCCCACATGGCCCACCTTTGCTCAAACCCAACTCCTTGATCTGGAAGAGGACTCCAGGTGACACTAGGGAGACCTTTACTTTTTGGATTGGGTCAGTTTTGACCCACTAAGCCCAGGCCCAAAAAATTGCACGCGAGCCCTTTTTAAGTTCTTAATTTCCTGAAGATTTGCAAATAAGCCTCTGTCTTCTATCTTATTCTCCAAACAGCCCCTGTTCATATTTAGGCATAATTCCTGGCTGTTTGGGCCCAAAAACTTGTCGGGATTGCGGAACCTCTTGGGATGCTCAAATGGTCTCAACTCTCAAGTAAGCATCTGCAACTATGACTCCTGGATACTTGTACGAGCCCAACGTATCCATATCGGACCGATACGACACTTGTATGTACCTGATACTGCACCAATTCTTCTAGCGAACAAGTTGAACATATCATACTTATAATGTCCATTATTTCATATAGTTCTTTTAATATTTTTACTTCTCACCATAAAAAATTCTAGAAAGGGATGAAAACAATGTTAATTTCATTGATTCAAAAGTGATCTAAAGAAAAAATTAGGACACCCGTATCCGTATCCATGTCCTAGATTTTCCAAAGTGAGGAGTCTATCCTTATCAGTGTCTGTATCAATATCCGTATTTGGGCATCATAGTTCCTCAACTTCTAATTCATAACCTAAAACCAATTCTGCATCACCTTGTGACTTTGGATTCCAAGTACTTTTACTCCCCAAGATCCTTGATCTCAAATATTGCACCTAAATGTTTATTTAGCCTCTCTGCTTCCACAATATTATTGCCAGTAACAACAATAGCATCCACATATACAATTAAGACAGTAACTCGTCTGTCCCATCCACGTTAAATTTCAGAAACCTTCTCGAGAGGGACACCAACTTTCAATCTTTCTTAGCTTGACGGGGCCCGACTCCATAGTTTCCTCTTCCCAGTTGTGAAGTTGCCGAGGTTCATAGTCAATAACTCATTTTGAACCACTACGTGTTTAAGAATACTGCTGCATGAAGAACATATGAAGATATTACTTAGTTTTTGAAGGCCCTCTCTTATTCCTTTCTTTCCAAATTCACTATAGAATAGCAAAAGGTATAATCCTCCAAGGAACCAGGCTGAACATGAAAAGGAGCCATCCTTCAAGCATCTGCCACCTTGCTTAATGAGCCTTGAAAGCATCGTGATATGCCACATTTTTTCAAAAAGTGTCCCCAAATATAAGATGAAAACTCCCAATGAAAAAAAAAGAAGATGGAACCTCCCAATGATTGAATAGGTGATCAATTGACTGTCTCCTTCCCACACATACTGCAAGTGTCAATTATTTGAATTAAAGCCATTTGTTCTGAGATTGTCCATTGTGGAGACCTTACCTGCCACTGCAACCGACAGAAATCCTCCACTGTTGGAGAATCCAAGGACAGCCAGATAATCTGGACCCATGGCGAACAGGATTGATTTTGTGAGTACTGTATGGAAGCATATGGCTGCAAACATCATTTTCTTCCTTACAAAAGAAAAATGTTAGATGGTAGACTCGTACTCCGACTCTTTAGACTAATGCAAGACTCCTCAAACTAACACCTCCCAGGAAACATTTTTCCCTACAAACAAGAATCTATGATTGAAGACTCTTTATTGGACACAACCTAAAACAACCTAGGGAATAATAGATGGCCCCTCATCCATCCAATCATTGAACCAAAAAGGGGCTCTATTTCCCACCCTAACCAACCCACTAAATGCTTTTCTAGCTAAAAAGTTTTTTAGCTCCTGAGAAACCATCAACATATAGCCTGTATCTCATCGTAACTGGTTGATACTATAACATTTTTTGCCCCTTTTTCTTTTTGTGTCCTTTTCTAGTCTCCAACATCTTAAGAAAACACAAAATGCCACCTTAGCTGAATGTTTTTTGTTTCAGGCTTGGTACTAGAACAAAGCAATGATACCTGAGAACACATAGTTCAAAATAGTCAAGATAGGCTAAAAATAATGTCACAAGGATTTATAGGATGTGTAATAGGAATATTGTATATCAAATAAGTTACTCTGAAAAATGCTTGACTAAAGTTAAGTTACTCTGAAAAATGCTTGACTAAAGTTCTAAATGAGACTGCATTGTTGGCATTTTTTGTAAAAATGTTCCTTCATCCAAGCTCAACATGTTTAATGTAATATCATGGGAGAAAAGTTGTTCTTAAAACTACACGGGTTTTTCAAGTGTTTAAGTTTAATACTCATCTTCATTTCAGGCTAACCTACAGTGATCTCTGCCTTCAAATACCGGAATCCAAGTTCAGGCAGTGCTTATTACAAACACTGGATATTTTATTTAAATTGATGTGTTCATATTATGCAATCATGAGCTTCCAACCCAAAAGAAATGTAAGAAGAGTTGTTCTTTGTTTCCATCAAATTGGTTTCTCATTTTAATATTTCCCATTATGTGTCAGGCAATCTTTTAGATAATCGTGTTTGTTGTATTTTCGTCTATCATATTGTTGATTGCGAGCTTTTTTTCTGGTGTGTTCCTTATTTCCATAGAGTCGGTTGCTCACTTTATTATTTCCCATTACGTGTTACGTAAGTGTGTTATATTGTAATTTCTTCTATGCACATTGTTGATTGCAAGCTTTTTCTGATGTGGACCAAGCAAACCAAAACCATGTCGAGCATGTGACAGGCATAGCAGAAGAGTACATGGTGGTGACTAGTAAGGGCCAAGGGGAGAAAATATTACCCCTGGTTGGTGTGGTTCCATGGTGGGACCATTGGTCCATAAGTGGTGGTACTATACCCCACCTATAGGATTAGTCAACGTTTGCTTTGAGTTAATTGTGTAAAACCAAGATTAAATTTCTCGCCTTGTTTCAAGTACAATTTATTTATACTCTTGGGCTGCTTTTCCGTTCGTGACGTATATAAGCAATAAGAAACAGCCAGCTGGCTGTTATTGGCTGTATTTTCACTTCAAAGTTCTCTTATGCACTCTTTTTGGGCATGCTTTGCCATGTTGGGTATGGGCTTCTAGATTAGATTCTTTCTATCTTTTTTGTTGTTGTCATTAGTCATGATGGGATAGTCCTAATTCCCTATTCTATTTCTGTTGACTGATGTTTGATGGAGATCTGGTTGACTAGTGGATGCATTTTGGTACGATACAATCCTCTTCCTTCTTTACCTCATATTCATTGGCTGACGGCTGCATCAAAGCGATATCAAAGCCAGCTGCTACTTTTGCCTAGATGTATCCTTGTATGCTTCCCTACACGTTCAGAATGTCATGTGGTCAAGCTGGAGACCATTGTATCTGTTGAGAAGAGGAGGGGTTTGCCAATCCCAATGAGGAATTTTTCGGTGTTAGAAAGGCAGATGCAAACATGATGGTACAACAAACTGAATTGGCAAGAAATGGACTTGACCACTGATGTCAGTGCCCACGCCCGCCCACCCACATCCGAACTAAGCTGTGAATCACATGTTATTTAGGAGTACAATCCTTTTCATATTTTGGCGTAGTCAGCACTGTTGGGTGCAACATAGCTCAAAGACGGATCCCAAATCACACCCCAAGTCTGAGTTTCAAAGCCCTAGGTAGCATTGCATCAAGTGAGAGTGATGTTAACTTGTTCCACTGGAGAGCTCTGCTTGACCAGCCATGGCGAATGTGCTGTCATGAAAACAGGGATGATTGCAGTAGAGATCCACAAAGTCAAATCTCAAATTATCATGGGACTATGTGAAGGCATCATTTCCTTGGCTGATTGTTTATGGTGGGGAGGTTTTTTTTTTATACATACATACATACATGCATGCATACATATTTTATATATATAGGAGAGCGCTAGACAGCGTCTGGGAGTTTTTTAGGAGAAAAACTCCCCTCCTAGTTGGGCCCACTGAGATGCATGATGATCATGGAAGTCCATTGGATGGAAAGATCTATATGAGACCTACCTATATGCAAAATTTTGACTCCATAAGATCATCCAAACCTTTTGATCCATGGCCCTAAAATTTAATGGTTCAGAGGCATCATTTTATTATGATTTCAATCCAGTGGTGAGGAAAAGTTGGATGAATGACAAATTTGGACTTCAATCTGTTCAATCTGTCCCTGTACATTACATGGAGAAAAAAAGAAGAAAAAACTCATGAATTCTGAAGCCACTGAATTAAAGGGGCATGAGTTGAGAGGTGTATGCTTATCCTATCCTCTTCTATTCATAAGGTTACATATTGACCCCTTACATTTTTTTTTCTCTTATTATATATATATATTTGTTTATATTTAATCACAACGGATCGGATCGAATCCGCGGATTAAGGGTGAAATCTGCCACCAATCCGTTGCTAACGGATTACACAATTTACAATCCGTTGGCCTTCGGATCGGATCAAAATCTGCGGATGGAATCGGATCGGATTGATGGATCGACAGATTTTTTGTATACCCCTATATGTATGTATGTATGTGTATGTAACTTACAAGGATGCCCCTAATGATAGGAAGGTGAAGTTAATAGCAATGCAATTGAAAGCATCGGCTTTAACTGGGTACGAGCAGACTCAGGTGATGCAGGAGAGGTGTGGGCAGTCTACAGTGAGAAAATGGGAGAACATATCTCTCATGATAGGGGCTTTTATCTCCATTGATTGTATGCAGTCTTAATTATTAATCTCTAGCAGCTTCAACAGCAAGGGAATTGAACCATGGATGAGTATGTCAATGAGTTTAATCAGATTGTTGTGCAGCACACTTTTTTTTTAATACCGAGTACCAGCTAGTTGTGCAGTTTCTATGCATCTTGTGGTATGGTATTGGAAATATGCTGGGTATTGTCATATTGAGGCAATGTTTATGGTCACAGAAGCATCTAAGCTAGTGGCGGTTGAAAAGCAACGCAGTTGGGTTTTATTTGCGTTGATAAATCAACCAATTGATCAACGGGTGAGGGCAGATGATGGTAGGTCCAAAGAGGACTAGGTTCAGACTAGGAATGCCACCCTGGCATTGGGATCTCGATTAATCAGGCAACTGGTAGAAGTATTGATGTGGAATTAATTTTTTATTGCAAAATTGTGTTGGCTAAAGCCTATATGGAGCGAATTGAGCATCACAAGAAGGCCCGTGAGGGTTCAATCATGTTTTGATCGAGATTCGGGGCCCAAACAGTCTCAAATATTTAAAGATGTATGTTTTCATTGGCTGTTTTGGAGAAATACAAAAAAGTCGGGCTTTTCATGAAATTTCAGAAATCTTGAAACTCAGACGGCAGTTTTTTGGGCTGAAGTTTGGTGGGCCAAATAGGGTCCAACCCATGAAAGAAGAATTGTATTGGGAGACTTCCTAAGCTTTTGTAGGGTTTTATGAGGGTCACTGCTTTATATAAGGACGTATGGGTGTCAACAGTGGGTTATGCATGTAACTGTCCACAATATAAATAAAATGCAGTGGTTGGTTTGCTCTTTCTCCCTCTCACTTGGTCATGTGTGGCTGAAATGAGATTGAGAAGGTTCTAAGCTATGATGCACGGATACTTCAAAATGGGCAACGTATCGTGTCGTATCGTATCTGATACTTCACTTTCTATGTGTAAAATCCGTGTCCCTGCCGTTACTATGGCGTGTCCTTACCGTATCCATGCCGTATCTGTGCATCATAGGTTCTAAGGTCAGGTTTGGGTTAATTTCTAATTGTTCCATACCTAATCTGAACTGTAAAATTTTCTGCTATTTTCTGGATACAATACTATTTCCTGCAATTTTCTGGTTTCATCCATTGGGCCCTTTTAATGTTCCGACTGTGTCATGTTGTGACTACGTCGAGTATGCAAAGACATATCTGATCTTTTCAAGCTTAATACAATCATCACTTTTTTTTGCTATGCTGTTGTTTTCCTTCCGAGACTATTTTCTACTTTGACTAGTTCTTTAACTTTGCTTTAATAGCTTTTGTGATTATTGTTTGTCATCTATCCTTTATTTAAAACTTACAACGGTTATTTATTTTCGGTTACCGTTACATTTTTTCTTGGAGTTTTCATATCTTTGTTTCAGGATGCAGAATCTCAGATTTTAAGCATAAAGTGGGAAGGAAGTGATACCTCTAGTTCAGAAGTTGTTCTACAGGCGGATTCAACACCAACGTTTTCAAGTAGTTCTGGGGCAGATAATGCTTTAGTATCTGAATCTATGCGCACAACATCATGTTTGTCCCTAGTGAATTATTCTTTCATTTTTCTTAATTTATCTCTGGCTTTCCCTGAAATATTCAAATAACTTCCTTGCATGCTAATAGAGTAGTTTATGGACAGGTGGTGGTACTAATGCTACTTCAAGTAGTGGTTCCCCATTTGATCAGTTGAGAAATGATGCAATAGCATTTGTTGCACAAACATTACAGAGAGGGCGAAGGAATCTTTGGCAACTTACAACAAGTCGTGTATCAGCTTTGCTAGAATCTTCTGCAGTTTGCTCAACAAGCACACACCAATTTCTAAAGAATTATGAAGATCTGAACATATTCATCTTAGCTGGGGAAGCCTTTTGTGGAGTAGAAGCTGTTGGGTTCAGGCAGAAATTGAAGACTGTCTGTGAAAATTATATATGGGCTTTTCATCGGCAAAATATTTTGGTATGCCAAATTGATGTTTTACATCCTGATGGCATTATATTATTATCAAATATTTCTTTATTTGTGCAATAAGTTATCTATGAAAACAGTTATGGAACTAAGAGGTTACATAGTCTACGAAGGCGATTTCTCACTGTTTTTTTTAGTCCTTTACTTTATTTAAAGCCCCTTGGTCTATCATTCCTCATTTTAAGCGACTAAGAAAAGAAAAACATCTTGACTGAAAAAATAAAAGGTTAGCAAGTAGAGGTACTGAATGAACCCACAAGCAACCATAGTAGTGTTAAAACCAGCAAGAGAAGAAGAGATAAAAGCAGGGAAGAAGAGACAAGAGCCTTTGTGAATTCGATGATCCTTTAGAGGGTCTCGATCTTTCATTATATAGATTAAAGTTGCTATATGTGTTACAAGAATTGAGGCAATTAGCTAAATTACAGTAATTGTATGCTAGTCAGATCTCCTAATAAGGCAGGAAATAAATTACATAGCTGTACAAACGAGGCTTGTTTTGACCCACAAGTTGGGCTTTTTTCTGCCATGGGTTGTGACCCACTGACCCATTGGACCATGACCCACTGACCCATTTGACAAGTAGTACCCACCCACCCACCACACTGAGGTAATTGCTTGCCATATCTCTGTGATTGGCCAGCCCAATTATCCCGTTGGCTAATCTTCCTGCGCTGCGTCAATTGGTTATTTGTCTAGGGATAGGCCATCTAGGTCTTGCACCAAAGACAAATAACCGATGGAAAAATTAAAGGGATAACTTTTATTAATCAATGAACTTGTCCCTAAGGAGGGATTACAATCCTTTATATAGGCTCATACCTTAATTTGTTTTTGGAAACAATTCTAATTAAAATATTCTCTAAATCAAATAAGATAAACTTTCTAATTAATCTCATAACTACCACTTAAATTTAGCTACTACTAAAAATATGGAAAGTATTGCACGATGTGAAGATCTTCTCTTTATGGGCTATTAGTGGACTTGGCCCAATGGGCTGAACGATGATAGATCTGGCCTGCATTAGGGAGTACTTGAAAGCATTTGAAGAATTTCTACAAAAAGAGACATTTCTCCATTTTACCACTTTAGACACTCACATCCTGCTTATGCTTGGTAGTAGTGCTTGATAAAATCCCAACTTGTTTCTAAACCTTAAAGATTTCTTTATCCAGGACTTCCAATGTATATCTATCAACATGTGGAGCAACAAAAGGAGAGTGGGATCATGGCTCAATGTTGCATAGAATGAGTAAGCATTTACTAGAAGAGGGAAAAGGAGGAAGATTTGTATTGTGGTTGAAATACCTGTAGGATTATGGATGGGAGTATCTCTAGACATTCTCTCTCTTCCAATAAAGGTAGATTTACGTTCCAAATTAGAGATTTGGAGAACTGTTACATCAGGGAAAATGTATGCTGGAAAATGGTTGCTAGCAATAGGTGTGAAGAGACATTGGGCATAGGCCCAGTCCAAGGGACTCATGGCCATGGGCCTACCTCCAATCGCCCGAAGGCTCTATGTGTGTAACAATCCCTGTTCTCCAGTTCTCTTCTTCATCTATCTGACAACAGGAAAAAATTGCTTGCACTAGAAAATTAGAACTATTTATATTCAGGAATTGAAAACTTTTTGGTTTCTCGATTGTTAACACAGGTCTGTACTAGTTTTGAAAGAGGGCTGGCAATTTGGTCATCTACATGTGTTTGTATTGCGAAACAAGTACTGTTTGTAAATATCTTTGCCTGGTAAAAGGACCAGTTGTTTGCTTCTCTTATTGTGTGTATCAAGAAAGAAGATTACTAATACTGAAAAGGAACAAATAGCAATTTTTCATACCCTGGAAAAAAACCAGTTGTGTGAGTCTTTTTTTTTTCCTTTTTAATTCATTGTTTTTGTATTGGGAAATGCAATACCATCCTGTAAAAGGTTTGCATTGCTGTCCATACCTTCATGGACCATATTCTAAGATATGTTAATTTCTATAGTTTATCTTCTTTCTTTACTATCAATTAAATTATCTCTCAAAGAAAGCTGTGCTGCTCATATTGATTGTCGGCCAAAAATTTCTCAACCGTGAACTTGTTTTGGACATTGTAGCCCACCTGACAGAATGTCAGACTTGACTTTTGGTCTAGAGCGTCTTCTCAATCAGACCCATCTTAAGGGTGGCCCCTATCTTGCATATGCCTGCCACTTTGGCATATTCAGCAGCATTGGAAGTAACACAGTTTCCATGCACACGTAGAACTGGCTAAAGTTCTTAGCTGAGTTGGAGCATTCATTATTTCTTGTGTGCCAATGATTTTATTTCTCTATTTTTTACCTTTTGGTTTCTGGCAAATGTTATTATGTATCCCAGCACTCCTTTTTCAATTTAATGTTAGTCCCTTGGATTTATATTTTTACTACATAATGGATATAAGACTACTATAGCTGCCAAATCTATTGTCTTAAGATATCATTATTATGATCCAATTGTATGTAATCTCATCCAGTTCTATAGTTTTTATTTTGAGATAATTGACAACAACCCTATGTCTTGGATTCAACAGAAAATAATACTATAGAAAATAAAATAACAGTTGTATATTTTATGCAGGCACTTAAGATGGTTTTGGAGAAGGAAACTTGGCAGAAAATGCCATCAGACACTATTCAAGTAATTAGTTTGGCAGGTCTTCTTGGTGATGGAGCACCCTTGCTCACTCCATCAGGTGTCGATCGCATCAAGGTGTCCGCACTTCATTCTAGGAAATCATCTGACCCTGTTGAAACTGGCAACCGGGAGCCTGGGTTTGCATTTTGGCTTAAGATCGGTAATCCATTTTCATCTAAGTTATGTGGAACTAGAGAATTTTCAAGTCCTGGCGTGCTAAATGGTCCTAAAGTCTCTAGCGAAACTGATGGGAAAATCATTGATTTTTGGCATATTTTATCCCCAAGAATCAATGATAGAGGACATGCAAATGGAAATAAATCTGGTTTGGAAGATGAAAATGAAGATCTTCTTGCTGACTTTATTGATGAGGACAGTCAACTTCCAAGTCGTATCTCTAAGCCCATCCTTGCAAGAAATCATTCTTCTAATTGGAATAATGAGGATGTTACAGCACATACCGGATCTGCACTTTGTCTTTTGAGGTGAGGATGCTATACTTGCAGCATATTGGATCCTTGAACATTTTTATACGTCTGGGAGTTCATTCATGCTATGTACATCAATATTCTAGGTTGATGGACAAATATGCGAGGCTTATGCAAAAATTAGAAATAGTCAACTTTGAGTTCTTCAAGGTGTGTTAAATTACAATTGTTTGACTTCTAACTTTTTGATTGTGTTTTTTTCTTTAATTTTTTTCTTCTATTGATGCCTCTTTGAGTTGCAGTTTTAGCCTCTGTTTATTTTTCACTCCAGGGTATCTGTCAGCTGTTTGAGGTTTTCTTTTATTTTATATTTGAAACATTTGGTCAGCGAGACGCGTACATTAGTGGAAGAAGTGTAACAGATTGTCTCACTCGTAAGCCTATTTTTGTTTGTTATATTTTTTCATGGAGAGGAATGTTCATGTGCATCCATCCCTCACAGCCTCACCATACGGTGAGGGACAAACTTGATGGGTCCCACCTAGGGCCCCACTGATCATGGGACTTGGAGGGATGGAAGGAGACATAGTGGATGGGCCCATATATCATTGTTTGGGGTCAATCCCATGCTTCTAACCCCTTCATCTGTGACCCTCAATCCAACAGTCTAATCCATTCAGATAAGTGAAAACTCAATATATCCAGTGTAATTCGTGGGGTCCCATGTGTATGGACATAAAGTTGGCGCCACTATGTTACCTTCACATAGGGACATTCATGTGCATCCATCCCTCACCATATGGTGAGGGAGACATAGTGGGGCCGACTTTATGATCCATTTGAACCATCCACGCACACGAGATTCCTTGAATTACACTGGATTCATCGGGCTTTCAACGACCCGTATGGACTGGACTGTTGGATCGATAGTCAATTTTTTCTTTAATATTAAGTCGTTGAACTTGTGCGCTACGGATGAAGGGTTTAAAGGCATGTGATTGAACCCAAACTTGATATCTAGGCTCATCCAAAATGTCTCTTTCCATCCCCCTAGTCTCGTGATCAATGGGGCCCCCCTCACCATAATACGGTGAGGGATTGTCACAATCCAAATTTCGGGGCCCTGTCGGATTTCCAGATTGTGATAACTTGGCAATATTTACCATACATTCATCAAATAATTCTCACAAGGAGATGGATGCGCATGAACATTTCTCTCTCACGCACACACATCTTCGGTATGCATATCTCTTATGTTTGGAGATGATTGCTACATCTCAACTTTTTTCTGTGGTGGCAGATCGACTGAAGACAGCCTTATCAAGAATAGCACAAGATTGTGATCAATGGATAAAACCTCAAGTGGCATCAAGCTCGTCTTCTTCACCTACATCCTTGAACTCTTCATATGCACAAATGGATGTGTCCCCTACCAGTCCTGTTAGCACAAATTTTGGGCAGGGTCCCACTACCTCATTTGGATTGAAGGTATTCATCTTCACATTGACCAAGGTGTGTTATGCATAGTGGTTTTCATTTTGACCAGATCATCATCCATACTCTCAGACATGGTATAAAAAATCATTGGAGTCTAAGTTGACTCGGACTCAGCCTACCCAATTCAAATCGCCTCTCGATTTGACTTGGCTGTTGTTGCTTGGAAGAAGAGGAAAAGGGAGAATGGATACTTATTTCAAAAGCATTTGGAATTTCCAAATGAGTGAAAAAAACAACTTTTTTTTACAGGTAAATTTTATTGACAAAAAGAAAGAAAGAGAAGCATACAAAACACTTCTCAGGGAATCTGAGGGTATAACAGACTTGTACCCAAAAACACAATTACATCAAAAACATCTCCTAAACCCTTGCTTGGTTAAAACATATGCCAATCCATTAGCTGACCTGACCACATGACTAAAAAGCACATACAGATGAGATGCCATGGCCTTGATCTCATTGAAACAAAACTGCAACATCCATTGCCTGGTATCATCATGCGTCACCCATGATATTGTATTGAAAAAGTCACTCTCCACAATCGATTTAACCATGAAGAGTGAAAATTTTCTTAACACCTCGAAAATCTTCAACTTCTCGGCTTCATTAGAATTTAGAATTCTTGACCCTACTCCTTTAGAGAACATACAAAGGATATCTTTCTTATCATTACAACACCCCTCCAATAATTGCTAGGCCCCTGGGAAAAAAGAAGAAAGAAAACACAACTGTTGCTACCAGCCTGCTTAACAGATTTATGCAGTTGCTACTAGTTCTACTGGAGTGGAGTGGGAAGTACTTGATAGCTGTAAGAAAATGAATAAAAAATAAAATGAAAAAAGTTGCTACTAGAACTTGTACTAGTGCATAGAAAGTACTTCACAATTTAAGAGAATGAATAAAAAATAAAATAGGAAAAAAAATTTGCTTCTGGCATCTGTACTAGGGCATAGGATGTATTTGACAACTATATGCATAAATGAATGGGAAAGGAGGAGCTCTTAGGTATTGTTAATGATTTTTTAAGGACCAGATCTTTGAGTCCACCTGACTCAGCCGAGTCACATGCGACTACTCGAACTGACCGTGGCCAAATCTGGTTTTGTAAACCTTGCTCTCAGATGCTCTAACTTTGCCCTCCACATTTTAAGCTCTCATCCATCAAATTCTTAAACTATTTAACTTAATACCCTTTCTTTTCTTTTCTTTTTTAAAAATTGTTGAATACTGCACTGTTGGTCTAACTGATTTGCATATCTCCATCTACAAACAACAAGTACCAAGGAACTATTAAATATGATAGTCATGCCGCATGCGGACTACCATGCAAAGCGGGGGATATAATCTTATGTACTGTAAGTGTATTATTAGGATTTTGAACTGATTTTTATCTAATCAACTGTAATCGGAATATTTAACTGATTGCAAATAGGGAGAGATTGATTGTATTATCTTGTAAACAAGTAAGATAGTGATTATAAAAGGATAGTGAAACAACAATGTGAGATCACTCAATTCTATCCCAATTGCTCTCTGATCATTTAGTTTCAATTTTCTTTGTCAGAATCTTCACCCTAAATTTTGACCACCATACTGTCTGTAACATAGACAATTGGATAGGAGGTCAAAAGTGAACCCTTGTTGATTGAACATGGAGTCTATTCTTGCAAAGCTTTTTCACCGTGGAGGGGCATCTATACCATTTTCCAAATGAATTTTGACCAGAAGGCATATAACAATTAGGAGAAGTTGGTGATGGTGACTAAAAGATAATTCTCAATATTCCTCCTGGGACTTATGGATTATTAGGCTAAAAGGCTGGGACTATAGAATAAATTTCCATTTAAATGTTATTTTGTTAGTCATTAATTAACACTTAGATTCATTTGAAGATTTTTTTTTCTATTAATGTCAGAAAAGGATACGGAGGTTTGGTTAACTAGGCTCTTCAATAAGATATTAATGACAAAGAAAATGCCAGTTGAATTGAGAAGTGTTGTAGTACACTAGTACCTATATATATAAGAACAAGGGAGAGAGTAATGGAAAAATCAAGTAAAGTTGCCATTAAAGAAAAAAAAAAATGTTGTTCCACAAGATAAAGGAATAATACGAGTAATAGATGGATGTTTCTAAGAACAAAGTTTGGTAATAGTTTACAATAGTGTATCACATTTACTGCTAGTTTTCCTTGTAAAATGTTTTTGCTAGGAGGCTGATCTTATTCTTCTGTGCTATCTTGGTTGTTTAACTGGTTCAAAGGTTACTATGTACGCACTTGCCTCTAATATTGTTTCTTGCCACAGGAAAGGTGTGTGGGTGCTGAGGCAATCTCTCTTGTTGCTCATGTAATGCATAGATCTAAAGCTCACCTTCAGTCAATGCTTTTGCAAAACAATGCAGCTATGGTTGAAGACTTCTATCTTAATTTGGTGTGTTCCCATATCAGTTTCTAATCTTCTATGTTCTTTAGGTTACTATTGTTGCTTTTATCTTTTTAAAGAGAGAATGATCTTCCTTTTTCCATCATCTGTAATGGGTTTTTTTTAAAGATGCAGTTTATTTGGTTGGTATTTCTATGTTCAGTAAAAAAACCACTGATAAATTACTTGGTTTCTCTCAGGTGGATTCTGTTCCTGATCTTGCAGACCACATTCATAGGACTACGGCAAGATCGCTTCTACATATCAATGGGTAACGTCAAGATAAACCAATTAAAACTTGGGACTGTAAATTTCTATCCTGCAATGTAACTAGTGCTTATATAGTAATTAAGAAAAAAAGTTGTGGAACTGGTTGTAGTTTGTCACACTCTCTTTTGTGTTTGAGTGTCAGGCTATCCTTTTAGTTCTTGTAGTAGATCATTATGTTGTGCATTTGGTTCATCAGGTGATCTTTTTGTTTTGTCATAGTTCAGTATGTTGACATGATTTAATTGGGTCTTTTAACTTTTTGTATCTAATCTATTAAACTGTACTTGTATCTGGAATGCCCATATCTATTATAAAAAAAAAAAAAAAAAATCACTTGGAAATTGGAATGCACCATGCATACAGTGAGAGCAAAAGGTATACTATCTATCAGAGATTCTCCAGATTTGATACCCCTCATTTTTTCTTTTAGCCTTCATTTCCTTGCTAGTCCTTTTTTTTTTAATCCTCTTTTCTTTTAAGTTCCATCCTAGGAGGGATTTGAGGCGTTGCAGGGAAAGAGTTAGAAATGAGCATGTACGAAGTATGTGTAGCTCCAATAAAGGAGGAAATTGAGGAAATCAAAGAATGTCATTTGAAACGGTAATAGATGGACATAGAAGACCTGAAACAGCACAATATTTTTATCTTTTGATGTGCTGCGACAAGTAAAAACTTTGCTGGATTTTACTGCCAATCCCAAGTCCTGAAAAAGGATGGTTGCGTTAGGTAGGTTGACGGCCAGTGTAGAACTTAAACCCAAACATCCCAACATAGTTGGGACAAGGCTTTGATAATGTGTTGCAGCAACGGCGACTTGGTGGGTTATAAGAGCATCAGGTGAACCTGTCACAGACTCAATACCTGTTACTCCATGAAGACCATTGTGCCATGCTCTGTTTTGGCAACCTAGCTACCTATGATTGTTTCATTGCAACCATTGAAGTTATCATCCTCTCATATGCTTGTGATTTTGTTGTAACCTTAAGATCTGCATTATACATATGCTCTTCTTCTATATTGTACCATGCTTACAATGATTCTGGTTCCCGACACAAAGGATTGTTGTATTACTTTAAGAGCATCCTCTTGTAAAAGGTTGGATTTTCTGCACTGTAACAGTCCTGTCATAATAGTAAAGTATCAGATGTGATCATTATTTGTGTCATAATTTTTTGGAAATGTATGGTCATATCTCTGCTTCCCATTGCCAGATCTCTATGTGCAGTTCTAGGTTGTGGCAATATTGTACATAATTAGAAGGTTCTCTGATCTTTATGTACTGGACTTTGTCTTTTTCCTGAAATATGTATTTGAATGATTAGTAGGACTGATAAATTGAATTGTTCCAGATATGTTGAGCGGATTTCGAATGCTAAATGGGAAGTAAAAGAGCTTGGACTAGAGCACAATGGGTATGCTTTCTGACCCTCACTTTCGTTTGGAGCTCATGACCAACACTGTTAGAATGTCCGTCTATCTTAATATTAAATCTTGGAAAACTGTTGTAATCATGTTATTTGTTTTGTAATTGAATTAGGAAAACTGCTCGATAACTTTGCAAGTTATAATGCTAAGTGTAATTTGGCCCATCATTAGTTCAGGGCATGTTAATGGGAACCATTGGCCCCACGTGGTACAAGAGATGTTTGTGAGTTTAGCCTTCTTCCAAAAACTAATGTTATCTGGCATTTTTAACCGTCCGGTTTGTGGTAATGATTGTTAGTTGCCAACTGCTTTTCATTTTCATGATCAATTTCAAAATCTTGGATCTAATGGTTAAGAATGTCAGCAAATGCTCATTTAGTAGATGATTAATCGACAACCTCTTTTTAGGGATGTCAACTGGCCAAGCTGGCTCACAAGGTAGCTTGGCTCATTGTCTCACATGTCAAGCTCAAGCTAGGGTCGCCTCAGCTTGTTAAGAGGCTTGAATAAGCTCAATTCAATCTCAGCTTGTTAAGGGCTCGATCCAGTTTGGTGTATGTGTAATTGAAATATATATAGTACAATATCTAAAGCTTATGAATGTTATATTCTATTTTTAATTTATTTTTTAAAAATCAATCTAATCAAAGTTTAAAATGTATATAATATTAAAAGGAACTTAACATTATTTGCAACTCTTTGAAAAGTCACTCAATGGGGTGTAAATGTGTAATACGATGACAAAATGACATCCTTACAATGAATTTATATTTTGACCTTCTTGAGCACCCAAAATATATTCAAATGACTATTTTTATGTCTCTTTCACTGTGCATATTAAATGCCTTAAAATCTACACCTCTGTTTACCCAATTAAGTTGCTTTTAGGCTATTTCTCATCTATGCATAATGGTACTCCAATGGTTCTCATATAAGTGGTGCTGAGGATATTTGGTAATGTTTTGGTCACACTTGACTTGAGCTCAAACTAGGTATGACATTTTCAAGCCTAGCTCAAACGTTGCTTAGTTGGGTTTAATTTATGATCAAGTCTAAGCTTGAGCTTGATCTAGTACTATCAATCTTAGCTCAACTTAACTCAACCCACGTGCAAGTTGGGGTAAGCCCTCGAGGTGGCCTCTTAATGTTCTAGCCAAGCTCAAGCTAGGCTAAACTTGATCTCAGCTCATCTACAACCCTACCCTTTGTCTTTCATGGGTCCCACAAACTGCCATATATTTCTTTATGTGACAAGTTGCATTTAGCATCATAACTCCGATTAGACTTTCCGTGCCTCTTTGAATTAGCCATTTATTTCTCAAGTTGCTAATTTCATTGAGTAGAAGGCGACATTGTGAAGCATTGAACTAGTACTCTTATTTTTCAACTGGCACTGTGTCAACCTTGAAACAAATTTCAAAGGCACTAGTGAGAACTCTAACTTAATAAATCCTCAATCAATATTTAGCGTCCAATTTTTATCAAAGAATCACTGCATGCATGTTTTCTTAAAGTTGGATGCTTGTCAATTTAATATCACACGTGCTTGTAGAGTAGACAGAAGCAGGTGGTTACAACATGGAGGTTATGATTTTACTTAATGAAAGAATGAGACGGGGGAAGCTATTCTCAGTCTTGTTGTTGTGGCTTTGAACTTTCAATTTCTAATATGTACTTTGAGATTAAGGAAGAACACCTTGCAACATTTTAAGAGAGAGGGTCTAATAGGTCCAAATGCTGAATAACAATGATGGCACTCATAAAGGTACACTTCTTGAGGTTGATTTAGAACTTATCCCTTTAAGGTGTCCTCATAACACGCGTAAGTGGTAAATTTGCTGCTTCTGCCATTAACTGTAGACGAAGTACTGACAACCTAGATTACTACAAACGTTCCAAGAACCACCATAAGATCTCAGTCATCACCTGCATCTAGTGCTTGACTACAAACTTATTTGAGATCCATTGCTTTGAAGGTAGTCTTCTATTCGTCACATAACCAAATATGTATCTGGTGGTATTCACTGTGGAGTCTCTCCATCATGTCCAATGTATCATCAAGCCAAGTATTAGAAACCTTTACTTAATCTGATACAATTGACCAGATTACTATTTAGGCACATCCACCAGCTTATGCCCTTCATTGGTGCAAAGAGGGCTGGAACCGACATGGGCTCATACCTTTTTAGATGCGCCCCTTCTATTGTAGAATTTCATCCACCTAATTGCAGCTTGGCATATTCTGTAGGGTTCATCCAGTAGGTCAGTAGATTAGAGAGGATAGATCCTAGTATGAAGTCAATGCCATGTGGGATGTCTCTCGATGCCGGAAGTTCCCGGAATCTTCTCATAATAAGGATACGAGAGGATATTTTTTGTCCACGTGTTTAGATTCTATTAGTGTAAGTTTAAGTGGGTCAAGAACAACTCTCCTTTATACTTGAACTCGTAGGTGTCAGCTGCTCCATCACTGTACACTTCGCGATTGCAGTGCCAAGGCTGCCCAAGTAGAATGTCAATGAAATTCAGAAGGACATCACACCAATAGCTTCTTCATAAACCGCCTATCTTGAATGCCATCAACTAGGTCACCGGTATGACTCACCATTACCATGGAACATTGTGTGTAGGGGATGCTTTCCCACTGGGGGCAAGTTATGAATTACTGACTTTGCAACTATGTTTCCAGTGATCATATTGAACAATTTCCCCCTCAACACTATCCAATCTTCAACTTCCTCATTATGATAGGGTTCAAGACACGGATATAAATACAGCTGTCCTATCCATAACACTGATATTTTATATTTAATTTTAAGATTCCTATAGAAAGTACTTTGTTTCTTTTTAAAACTTTTTAAAATTAATAAGCCTACAATTGTTTACATTCTTGTAATAAGGGGCGGACCCAGGCACAACCACGCGGGTGCAGTCCCACCTAGGGATGACATTTTTAACCCGCCCCGCCCCGACTCTTAGACGGGGCGGGAACGGGGCAAAAAAACATACCCCGAATCCAGGGCGGGGATGGGTCTGTTACTTACCGTGCCCCGCCCCGTAACCCGCCCCGAAATTAATAATCCTCTAAAATATATATATATATATATATATTAGATTTCTTTTATAATAAATAAACATATTTATATGTAAATGTATATATTGATTTTACGTTGTTATTAAGGGTTAAGTAGATTGATTTAGGACTTTTTTTAAAGTTAAACATATAATTGAATGAACCCTAGACATTATAAAAGCATATAATCTGATCCCATTCCCTCTAATTCAAATTTAATGAAATTAAAGTTGTTAAAAAATCTATCTAAGCTTATTTGACTTTAATCATATATAATGTTAAATTGCGACATGATAAATCATATTAAATAAAATGAATATAATAAAATGATAGATCATGCTTTAAGCTTATAATAACATATATGATTAGAGATAGTAAGGCATGGAGACAATATAGATGAATCATTCATGTGCTTTTTACCATATAAAATAAATGAATTTACATTTTTCTTTATAATCAATTCAAAATTTAATTTATTATGTTTGTGGTTGCACCACATTAGGGCGGGGCCCCGCCGGGCATGTTGGGGCGGGGTATATAACATACCCCGAATTGCGGGGCAGGGCGGGGACGGGGCAACCCAATTCCGCCCCCGACCCGCCCCGTTGCCATCCCTAGGACTCCCACCCGTTAAACCACGGTGCTCTATAAAAAATCCAATAAAAATTGTGAGTTCGCCCTCAAAATCCACATGAAAATCCTCGTTTTGCCCCCAAAACCAAACTTCCTATTAAGGGTTGAACCTCTCAAATGAAAATCTTGGGTATGCCACTGCTTGTAATGTTAAAGTTGGAAAAGGTGGGTTTTTTTTTTTTTTTTTTGTGTGACGAGGGTTTCTCCGTGGTATATAACCCGACAGGACTATTCTCCCGGGCACACGCACGAAACCTACGCACACATGCATGGGGTAAGTCTAGGGTGAGATTCAAGCACACGAAGTGGGGAGCCAACTGACGCCCTAAGCCACTCGCCCAACTCCTGGGTGGGTAATAGTAGGAAAAGTAATAGAACTATATAAAATAATGAAAAATGGACTTAGTATAGCTGGACACATGAAGGTTGTACCCTTCGTTTACAATGTTGTATCTAGTACTAGTGCCAGTGCATGTCTTTTAATCTTCGGATGCAAGTATGCCAAGCATATGCAAGTATTGACTGTATCGCAGTATCATATTTTATAGCTACAAGCAACATCGGCATTCATAGGCATAGTTGCCAATTCTGTTCCGGTTTTACCCTATAGTGGAACATTTCGGTAGTCTCTGATCAATTCCGGTTTTCCATTCCGGAAAGACACTATTGAAAAATGGAAAAAAATAAAAGAATACCTAAAATTGAAAAAAAAAAATAGTTGAATGCTAAAATAATACTAAAAACTCATACTTACATCACTTAAATTAAACTACACTCTACAATTTACCATTTTCTAGTTTTCACTACATATAAACGGAAGTATGAAACATGGGCCGGAATGGGGCGGAATTGGTCCAAAATTGGAATCAGAATTGGGACCGGAGCAACCGGAACGGGCCGAAATTGGGACCGAAAACTTTTGGGGGGTGCATTCTGTTCAGCCCAAGGCCAATACCAGAACGTTCTGGCTAGAATGGAACGGAATTGACAACTATGTTCATAAATCCAAATGCCCAATAGAATGTCATTTATAACTGAACATTAGAACAGGGAGTTATTTTTCTCTTGCTGTTGCATAACATGCTATTTACCGTTTAAGCAATCCAAAGAGACATACATCATTTTACATAGGATAGTCCCCGTGTAGTTATGTACAGCTTCTCACATAGGGCTGATTTGTAAACCCCTGAGTGTAAAATTTTCACATTTTGATAGGTATGTTGATCTATTATTGGGAGAGTTTAAGCACTATAAATCGAGGCTTTCTCATTGTGGAGCTCATAAAGAGGTAATGTCTGAAATTCCAACATTCTCACTGCAACTAGTTATTTTCTGGTCCCATAGAAGTTATGATTCGAGGTTATTTTCTGTGAGAAAATATTTGTTCATTTTACAGTAGTCATCTGTTATATTTTATTAAATCAATCTCCTACAATCTTGCTGGTGAACATGTGGAGTTCATCATCCTAGTATCTGTTTTATCTTTGTTCGTTCTTTTCTTTTATCCTATTGAAAGTTATGTTGTCTATTCTAGTTGTTTTCTTTTAACAATACTATCTTTCTATATAGTATGTTTTCAAAGTTGGGTATTTGAAGGTTTTATCTTGAACAATTGGAAAGTTAACGAGAGTTTTTTGAGTTATAATTGTGTGATGTTTACTATGGATGAGAGATAGAGAGAGAGATGAGCATGTCCTGACCAAACTTATCCATAAATTTGATGGCAAAGCAAGTGAAGAAATTGTTGGTTTTAACAAATAGTGATTCAGCTAATGGAAGGTGAGATTAACTCATGCACAGTGTTCATGGAGAGATCCCAGTGAACTATGGTAAACGTGATGGGTATTAGAGTTATGGAGACATGAATAATACTGCTGCTTATTACCAACATTGGACATTATAAAATAGAATTTTCTTAGACCTTTTATCAAAGTTACTCATGTAGAAGGGAAAAAAATATATATATATGATCTACCATTTTCTAATCTGATATTATCTACCATTTTGACTCTGCATTGATTATTTTTGTAGTTAAGACACTTGAAGATAATTTTGATCTTGCGGAAAGGTTAGATTCTTTCATTTGCCAGGACAGGATGTAATGAGTCATCAGGCTCTCTGGCCATCTGAGTTTTCAACTCTGCATTGATTAGTTTTAAAGCACTTGAGGATAATTTCGATCTTGTGGAAAGATTAGATTCTTTCACTTGCCAGGACAGGCTGTAATGAGCCATCAGGCTCTCTGGTCATCTAAGTTCCTCTGATAGAAGATAAATTAGTTGAGGAAGTAGAAAAGAACCCAGTGTATGACTGAACTCTGCTGTGAAGGAATGAATGTCTACTATGTAGATTATAGAAATCTTTCCAAAGAGATGCTGGTACAACTTTTTACCATGTGAGCTGCACGGCCTACCAATTTCTTCATGAACTCTATCCATGACAATCAGGCCACATTTCATGCACATTTACAAGAAAGGGAACATATTTTCCAATTATTATTTGAAAAATATGAACTCCTGTCTGAAGGATCAAATGGCTATTACATTTATTTAAGCACATCCACTTTCTCCAAAGCGATTCTGAGAATTTTTTGTTATGTTGAGTGCCGTTTGTGGCATTGCTCTTCATGATATCTATTCTTGACAATCAGAGGCATATCTCTGGTATATTTGCAGTATTATTGATATAAAAAATAAGTAACTCTTATGCTCTGCTGGTAGGGTCATTACATCCCTTGATACTTCAAGTTCTTTGAATCTAGGGAATGGGTACAAAATGTCGATTTTGTAGATTAATGAAGTCTCCCTTTTCGTCATTTGTCTAGTACAGTAAGAGGCTTTATAATTTAATATCCTTCATTTCTCTACCCGTTTTCAAATTCCTTATCATTTTCTTTTACTACAGCCGCGCGACGCAGTGTAAATAGAGTGCTGCCTCTAAAAAGCAGTGGACCCATTTTGATTTGGCAAGTTTGTGTAGCCAGATGGCTACCTGACACAAACCATCAACCTATCACTGGGCAGAGGGAACTAGCAAAGTGGGACATTTGAATCAGACAACTGAACAAGTTATGCGAGGAACCAACATAGAGGTCTCACACATTGCTTGCTTGGAGAATAGAACCCTCAAATTAAGAGCCATTGAAGGAGATGCTATATCTAAGGTAGTCAGGTGAATGGACCATCCAATAAGGAGCTTTTGAACAAGGGACCATCTTTAATCAATTTATGCGCTTCTCAAGTTAGATTACAAGTCGATTTAGATCAGTTTCTAGAAAAGCAAATCCACACACTCAGACTGTTGTTTCAGTAGGTTGACAGCATATCCCAAACCAAGCAAAATTAGTTTCCGAACACAGCCAAATTAGAGGGAAAACAAAGATTACTAGCAATCTTCATTTCATCTGAAAATTGCATTATCCAATGAAGAATTATATCAACAGAGTGCTAGAACTGTCACTCAGTTCAGACTTCAGAGAGATCCAGAATTACTTGCGGAATGCAGTTTACAACCCATTTAAAATGCTTAAATCCTGACTACGATCACATTAGGATTATGGGATGTTAGTGAAGTTATGGGTAGTCACATGCATGAGAGATGGAGGGACATGGGTTATGGCCTTATGGGTGGTTATTGCAGGGACTGACCGAGCATTGTCAGCATGTTGGGCTTTTGGCCTGGCCCTTTAAGCTCTCAACCAACTAGCTGTCAGAGCTTGCTGCTGATATATTAATATGAGCCTTCAGATCCTCATCTGCATCACAATTAAGATGGGATGGTAAACATCTTCTCATGTAAGGATAAAAAAAAGAACTTTCTTTCCATGATCCACATGCCCCATCGTCTCAGTTCATTAGGATCTATCCTTTGCAGTTTACCTCAGTTTTGCAGTCTGATGCCACATAGTTCCTTCTCTTATGTGCCAATCCTGTGATTTTGTGCTGCATAGGCCAGTTCATTCTACTATGTCCCTGGCTCACATGTTTCATTCCAAGCACTTTTTGCCTCCTGGAAGCTGACCTCCAACTCCTCTAGATTCTTGGACCCTTGCAATTACCATGCAGTCAACTGTTGCCACTTCCCTCATCTTCATATCATTTATCTTTTTGTGCTGCCTTGTCTCTGTGTACTTGATATGATGGTTCGTAGGTTGTTGGCATTAGGGCTGTCAAAGGACCAGGCCATGCTGGGGCCCTGGGTTGTCCTTACCCTGCCCTCAATATATGCGGGCCGAGCCAAGGCAGGCCAAAGCCCTTGGAGAGCCTTCACTACCTAGGCCCTTACCCTACCCTCATGTGGGCCATGGGCCTGAAAATAAGAAAATCAAATTTTAATTTTTTCTACTCTGCCAACGAGTTGACATAAACACAAACTTTCTATTAAATGAAATTTCCCTTCAAAAAAGTTAACAATCCATGATCTCTTTACAAAGATACATAGTTATCATGAGGCTTTATCCTGTAAAAAAGGGATAAAAACATCCAACTTTCTTAAATGACCAACAACTCCGTTATAAAATGCTTCATAGCCTTTTAATGTAACCAAACAATAGCTTATTCCGAAAATGGTTTCCAAGTAAGATTTCCTCACTGCACAGATTAATCTATGGATCTAGCCTCCCAGGACGAGGAATCATCAGTTTAAATGGCTACCAACTAATTTGTAATGTTGTGGCCGTGCTAGAATTCTGAGTTCCACTTGGAAGTTTCATGGAGCTCTGGGCCTGTCAATGTATTTACGTGAAATACATTCTTACCCTGGTAACTTGAATGAATTCCCCGAAACCTTCACGATTTGGTAACATTTAAACTCTTTGAAACCATTTAGTCAAAAAGACTTCATCACCCAACCATATATCCTCTCTAAAACATATTATGCTTCCATCCCCCACTAAAAAGTTATAATTATCAACTAAAAGCATTAAAAGGCATATATAATATATCTATAACATGCTGTGCAAGGTTTGGTAGAAAAAAAGAACCAAAAAGTTGCAAATATGATGGCATTATTTTCTTTTATCAATATTTAGCTTTTTACTGAAGCATCTTAGACAATTATTGAGGGAAATAACATGGTGTTGTTTAGATTGCCTTGAAGTTTTTACATATTTTAAGTTTACAAGCACATAAGGCTGTTGTTCAGGAATGTGATGGACATTGTATTAATTATTATTTTTATTAATTATTATTATTATTATTATATAAAAGAAATGTATGAGGGCCAGGCTGGGCCTGGTATTGCCCAAACCCGGCCCCTCGGGCTTTTTAAGAAATGTTAAAGTCCTCCATTTGTGTGGCCTGGTATTGTCTTGATTAGGATGGTTCAGCCAGTTTTGGGGGTACATGATCAAGATTGTTAATGGAGACTTGCTCTTGGTTGGTTAAGAGCAATTGTTTGGGTGATTTAGAAGAGCTGAATCTGTGACAATAAACGAGTGATTGAAACTGTTCAAAGACCCATCTTCGTTCTTTACTATTTGAAGATGAAGAGTGACTTTTCCAAACCCTATCCCAAGAGAATGGAATGAGAAGGCAGATACTTAGGCAAAGGCAGGGTGCTGATATCAGAGCTTGGGATTGGAATGGAAGATCTTTGTAATTTAATTAGCTTTCGTCTCTTTTTGTAGGCGGCTTTCTATTACTGATCAAACAAAACAAGGAGAGAGAGAGAGAGAGAGAGAGAGAGAGAGAGAGAGAGGCGGCTGTCTATTGCCTTAATAGACTGCTCTTCTATGTAAAAATTTGTCATACTGGTATAATCTTTTACGGCTGCTGCTTAAAAAAGGGAAAAACATTATAAGGCTCACCGTTTCAGATGGGAAGTTTCCAAGAAAATTAAATGAAATTCATCATATTTAATTTTTTTGCTGTGTATTATATGGCGTTTCTGATTTCTTGAGAATCATTCATGAGTTCTACAATATTTATATCCATCTGTGACCTTTCAAAATTCCATCTGTTGGACTATCGAAGGACTCTTTCCCAATTTTTACTTGATTTTTTTTTATCAATAAGATAGCACTGGTCCTTAAACTTATTGAATAATAATGTCTTGCATAAATATTTAATGTGGAAACAGTCACAATAAGAGCTCTATCAGCATTCAGCAGAAAATGGCAAGAGAATGTCTTGCATGTGTGCATGTTTATCAGTACTTATGTATAGTAATCAAATAAACCATAAACATTTCTGCTATACCAGATTCAAGACCTCCTCTTAGAATATGGAGTTGAAAATGTTGCTGAAACACTCATTGAAGGTCTATCAAGAGTGAAGAAGTGCACTGATGAAGGACGGGCCCTAATGTCATTAGACCTTCAGGTTTCCATACCAAGACATCTAAAATGTTCATTTGTTTTTGTGACTGCAAGGTTGAAATGAGTAATTCCTATTTTTCTTACAGGTCTTAATCAATGGTCTACAACACTTTGTCTCCATAAATGTCAAACCAAAGTTCCAAGTTGTCGAAGCTTTTATCAAGGTAACAATTAACACTACACTTCAAATAGCTTGGAGGCGTGAATTGTGATGCAAGATGGGATTTGAGATTCTGTCTTTTCATATTTTTATCATTTAATTTTGATCTTAATATGAGATAAAGATTTTTAGTGTGTATGAAAATGTGTTTGGGGGGGGGGGGGGGGGGGGGGGGGGGGGGCGCCTTGGGCCCACCTTTCATCAATGCAGCCCCTTCCCGTGATCTGGCATCACGCCCAATTTTATCACTGTTGCTAGCTAGTAATCCCAAAACCAATTGGTGATAGAAAACTACACAAACTACTACTTAACACCCCCCATCCCCCTCGGGTGGAACACCGCCCAGACCCGAAGCACATGCCCGCACAAGACTACAACGCGGCATGGGGCCTTCTTGTCCTGTGCACTTGTGTCCACACAAACACACAATATGGCATGAGGCATTTTTGCCTTGCGTGGTTTCGAACCCGGGACATGTTCTCTGAAACCATCTCAAAGTTGCCAGTCAATAAAATTCCAAAACCAATTGGTGATAGGAAACTACACAAACAACTACTTAACATTTTACACTCACTGACCTTTCACTCACTTTTGGATTGAATCTCAAGAAAATCTATGGTTAAGATGCCATTAAAATTTAAAGTTGTTAAATCAAGGGCTAGGCTAATCTGGTGGGGCTAAGTTTTTGGATCGCTCTTGTCCATGAGGACACCTTTCTATCTACCCTTCTCCCCTCAATAAACTTGCATCTAAGCGGGCCCCATGAGCTGGACTGCATATACCTTATATGCAGTGCTCACAGGAGAACATTTCCCCAGTGCTAACTGTGCTCCACCAGGGAATGATAAATGAGATGAGAAACCTATGCAGGTACAGTGCAAAAGTTAAGTTGGAAAATGATATGTTAGGTGGAAAATTCAGTAAGCTACTAAATTCTTCAATTTAATCATAAATTCTTAAAGCAAGTACTGATGGGACTTTGAGTTCCCACCCTACCTCTAATACGCTACTAAAACTCATTAAGAATAGAATGAACAGTAATTTAGCTGCAAATGGAGTGTTCAATGTTCATCTCACTTGAAAGATAAGGAAGACATACCCTGTAATGTATATGATAACAAAAGCTAGAAATCTGAAGGTGTTTCCCAAGCAACAATCGTCCATTTGTTGAACAAAGAGGTGGTATTTTACATGGTTATTGTTGTCAATATATAATTTTCATGAGATGTTTTTGGATAGAATATTAGTATTGTCGCTGGTTCATGCCCTCCCTTAAGCAACTTTATGTTTTTCTTCCACAAAGTCAACATCGTGGCAACTCATCCAGCTTGCTTGTAATGGCTGTACACAATCAAAACATATGCACCAGGTCCTTGATAGCTCCCACAATGAAATTTTTTTAGGGGACATTTCTTAAAAAAAAAAAAAAAAATCACGCACTGATATTTTCCCCCTTGCATGAATTTGTGTCCCACCTTATTTCCTTTATGCATATATTACACACGTTTCTTTTCATTTAACATGCAATAAGCATCTATGCTTCATGATTGGAGCATCTGCTTATTAATTCTATGATGCATGCATTCATGTCACCTAGGGGGGGCGGCATTTGGTAGCAAGTATTCGTTGAAAGTCATGAATGTTGAGATTTGTAGGTTTCACGGTTGGGGGCCACCATACAAGTCTCAGGTGGGGCCTATCCACTCTCATGTTACTTAGTGTGGTCCCTACCATCCATATCTTCATTGGGGGTGATGCTCCCTGCAAATGTCACCGCTGATGGGCCCCTACGACCCCTCATGCATTACCAGTGGTGGGTCCTAGCTAGTATGTATGGGTGGAGATGCACCCATCAGCATGGCGGGCTTCATCACACATGTTCGTGGGGGCCCTGATGTGGGTCTTCAAGAGGCATACATCTTCATAGGCATGCCCACCATGGAGAGTCCTCACTAGTTGTCATCAGCATCAAAGGCTTATGCCATTAATTTGGGTTTGGCTAAAATATAACTATATATGAGAAGAACTAATAAAGAATGGGGCAATTATTTATAACCGACAGTCTGATGCAACCTATCTTTAGCTTGGCGAGTTCTCACAGGTAGTGGTTTGATTCGAACATTTGATTTTACATATTCGAGAATTTCTATGCTACCAAGGTAGAATTTCTATTCTTCTTCTTCTTTGGATGATGTGTGAGAATATCCCACCAAAGGTAAATACCGTGATAGAATTTTTGCTATCAAACTAGGGTAGGTTGGACTACATATATTAGGGGTTTGGGAATTCAGTGCATGTGGAGAGCCTTTGACGTTGCCTCCAATCAGATCTCATTCACTTGCCTTATTTTTATGAGGGCGGAAGGGCATTTAATTTAGAACCTGTTAGGAACTCACTCTTTTAAGGATTTTGTACTCGGCCATTAGAACCATTTGGGGATCCTTGAAGATCTTCTTCAAGCTCTCTCCTTTTAGCTATCATATCCTGAATTTGTCCATCTGCTCTTCAAAACAAATGAGATTCATGCTCTATTTTATTTAAATATGCTTGTCCCCTTTCAGTGACTTTCTTTCACTTGCTACATTACAATCTAGTTTCTACCTGACATCCTCTTTTCATGCCAAAACAGGCATACTATCTTCCGGAAACTGAGTATGTACACTGGGCACGTTCTCATCCGGTATGTGAGATGCTTAACAATAATTGTTCTTACATCATTGCAATATCACCATTAATTTATAGCCTAAGATTCCCTTTCCCATTGCAGGAATACAGTCGAAGTCAAATCACAGGGCTGATCAATCTTGTTGCTACCATGAAAGGTTGGAAACGGAAGACAAGATTGGAGGTTCTGGAAAAGATTGAAGCAGTCACCGTATGAGCATTGTATATCATCTTCATATCTCAAGGCCCCTCAATTCTTTTGTGTATTATAAATTAGATATCCTCTTGTTTAGAGATAATATGATTAAAGGTGTATATTTTTTTTTTCAATGGGCGACATTTGTATCATAATTTTCCATGAGGGAACATCAAATGTAAATGAGAATCACATCATAGATCCATCAATGAATATGATTTATAGATCGTTTTGGAGGGGAGGCCTCTGTATCACATGCTATATTTATTTAGATGACTGTCTTACTCTTGCTCAGCACTCCCACCCAAGAAACATCTTGTAGCATCTCAGTACCAACTTATGGGTTGATAGAAATTTTGTCGGTCCCACCTGAATGCATGAATGACACTTGTGGTAGGCAGGGGTTGATGTGGACTAGGCGTAGGCCAAACCCTTTAGGGCCTCAAAGAGGATTTTCTCCTTGGGGAATTTGGTGCCTCCCTTTAGGGGTGAGTCCTGCTTTGTGGCCAGTAGGGACTGAAAATCTACACCGCCCTTGTATAGGACTCCTGATAGTCTGACTTCATTAACAATAGAAACACCACACGGCCACTTTAGTATTATGCATTCGTTGAAATAACAAGCCAAGTAAAAATTGTAACACACGCAGGCCTTATTAGTTAGGCCTGACATTGGGACATAGGCTTCAAATTATAAGCCCACTTAGACAAGTTGAGCCTGGGGCCTGGGATAAGGTTGACACAGCCTTTACACCCTGCTGATGTGCTGCTGACTTGATATATCATGGTTGCCAGTTAGTTTCAAAATCTCCTCCCTTTCTTGATTTCCCTTTCCCATGACAAAGCTTCTGCATAAATGCATGAAAAATAAATTGCACAACAAGACCATTCAGAGTGCTGGTTTCACCAATGTGAACTGTAGTTTATGTATCAAGATAAAAACAGCAAATAACCTGTACAATAGTTACTATTAACTATGATTTCACTGATACATATGCCTAAAAAAAAATACCCAAATTTCAAAAACATGGAGATATATAGAATTCCAAATAAGATTTATGACACTGACTTAGAAGGGCAGGACAAAATACTGCAAAAGGGATGAATCTCAGTAGATTGCCGGGGCAGCTAGTTTTAGGAGAGCTTGTCTGTGATAAGTCGTCCGAAGCCTCATATACCTCTGCACAAAAACTGCCAGATCAATCTCCTTGTCCAGAAGCTGCCTATCAAGCATTTGAGACTCCTCTTCAATCTTGTCCATTGCATCTGCAAAAAAAAAAATAATAATAATAATAAATAAAAATAAAAATAAAAATAAACTGTGTAAGACCTCTGCATTCTCATTTTAAATATCCCACTAAACTGCTAATCATAATCATCTTAGCCTTATTCACAAAAATAATAATCGAAAGAAAAATATGACCATATATCCTAGTAAAACTACCTCCGTGTCACAACACTAAGAGGCTCTGTGAATAAACCTATGAAGAATTTCAATCATTTCCCATGTTTGTTCATGGATCCTAAATTCTCAGTGCGCTTCTTAAGCATATGCAACTATCTAGATATTTGCAATTTAGTGCCTTAAGTTCTAAGTCATGATATGATTCTATTCTACTCAACCACAGGCATATTGGAGTGTTAATGCACTGTCACCACAAGTGTCCACAACTACATTTGGAATTCAAGCATACACTTACCCTGCATCCTTTGTTGCAACATTGCAGGAGCATAAGAATTTAGAATTTGATCCTTTTCCTTCTCTAGTTTCTCTAGCTTTTCCCGGGCAGCAAGCAGCTCAGTAGTTTCGATAATTCTACACTTTAAGCTCAAAAAAGAAAAGAGCAGAGAGTCAGGAATCAACTTTCAGCCCTACTATATGCATGCATTTGTCTACATGCTACACATATTTTGAGAGAGAGAGAGAGAGAGAGAGAGAGAGAGAGAGAGAAAGAGAGAGATTACTTGGTTCCTAAGCTCCAAGATTTGAGGTTCTTTCTCCAAATTCCCCCCTATTTGACAGATGCATCATTTACAATTAGCGTTTGTAATCAACTGGACAAGCCAATAACTTTGTATCCATGCACAGGCAACGTATATACTCACGAGCAAGTTGTGCTGCCTCCTTGCAGAGCTCGTGTTGCAGCTGAAGAAAGACAATACAAGTAAGTACATAACAATTACTGACCGGAATTTAATGATAAATGGAATATGTAAAAATCATGATTAGAACTTTACACAAAATAATATAAACTACAGCAATACTGCAGGATGCCGTCACAGTGAGAACTGAGAAGGCTTAAATAATGGAACAGGGACCTTCATAGTAGAGGATGGTAAAAATACTGAGAGAAGTGCTAGCTTTGTGGAGGATTGACATTATAGAAGGCAGAACTTGGGGATGTAAAGGATTTCTGGAATAGGGCCCACTGATTCACAGATTACTAGTTTAGATATTTTCAAATAGGGAGGTCAAAGGATCATCTTATAAAGTATCTCGTGAGAGATTTTCAAATAGGGAGGGCAAGGGATTGTCTAATAGGATGTATTGTGAAGGGACCAGGTTTAGGGGAGACACTAGGTACCAAGTTAAGCTTCGTGAGGATACTTGGTAGTGGAGGAGTCTGCTGCACCATAGTTTCCTGTTGGTAAGGGTGGGATGGCTCCAAGGATTGATGATGGTTAATGAATGTCTAAACCAATATTTGGTTTGGAATGATTAAGCACGTGAAAATCTAACATGAAACAAATAAGATAGAAAATGTAATCTTTGTAACTTTCGTGATATTTCATCTTTTGAGATTCAATCAAACATTCTAGTGTCATTAGCCAATCAAAATACTAAAAAAAAAGTTGTAATATATCACATTACCAAACTCCAAAGCACAATGCGCTTGAAAATCAAGTGTAAGAAGAAAAAAATGTGTAGAGGATGAGTGATCTTTGCAACTTACACTATTTTGATCTTTTATTTCATCAAGTGAATACAAGAACTTTTTGTAAGCACCCTTGTCAGTTAAAAGCTTCTGTAACTCATCTACACTGCAGAACATCCAAATGTCAGCACAATATTCAACAAACAAAATAAAAACAAACTAAAATCATTAAGATACATACACATATCATCTGTCTGAATGAAAATTCTAAATGTAGAACAAACATAATATGTAATCCAAGCTATTTTAGGAACAAGTATTGGCGTCTTCACTGGCATAGCTAACCACTAAAAATCATTTCTTTTGGATTTCTTGCCCTCCTGAGCCCCTTCAACTGTACTTTTTGAGCAGTAAATCCAAGCAATGATTCCAAAGTTACCACTATAGATAAAGACAACAGGTCAATTGAAGATGGTTTTAACTCCAATAATTCAAGTCCACCACGGAACCCTGTTGAGTTAATGGTGTTTGCCTCTCAAGCTATCAGTAAATTTATTTCAGTGGATGTGGCATGCATTCTGCATGCAAAATATCTTATCCAGCAGCCCTTACTATAATGTCCATAGTAAAATAGTACTTAACCAAAATATTGTCAGCAACCTGACCATCCATGCACGTTCTTCATGTTCTCATCACTACCGTTATCGAAAATTACATTGACACTTCCACATGGGACGGCCGCCTTGTGTGGTAGACGTCGATTTTACCTCTTAATGGAGCACATGGCATCAACATGAAAGACCAGCAACTGTCTCCTTGATTGACAATCAAACCATCCTTCAAATTCTTGACATTGTCACCATCATATATACAGTTGATAGTGCTATATTTCATTTGCAATGTCAAAGCCATCACCTCCATCCCCATAAGATGGACTTGGCATTGTGTAGCAATCAGCTAAATGCCATAAAATGCCAAGTCTAAAAGAAATTCTCACTCCTCACCAGTACACCCAGTCACCCACCCACCCGTTAGTTCTGTTCGGATTTTCTTCAATATTTCTCCTATCCTACATCAGATCCTCAGACATCCCTCAATACCATACCCATATTCGAAGACCTTAGGTCATTTTTGAAATATGATACCAGCATCGACTAGTGGGTAGTTTCTATCACTAAGAATATGAATGTCCTCGCTCGACACTCACAAGGACCCCTGTTTGAGCAAAAGGCATGCATATGCTGATGCCCAACAACCCTCCAATGGTCCTTTCAGGATTTTTCTTTTCACCTATGGCTTGAAAACATAAAAATTGAAAATAAATGAACTGATAGGACTAATTAATTAGATACATTTGTCCCAAAAAGGTCTTCAGTAAACTCACCACTTAACTTCCAACAATGTTAAAACTGAAAAGAAATGCTCTCATTACTCAAATAATAACTAGTAAAGCTAGTTTCAAATAACCAATTAAGGAAAACACACATGTTATACTCCCTATCAACAAGTTGAAAATGGATGGACATCAAAGGCAAAAGCATTGAAAACATAGACAAAACTATAGCAGTCATAACAAAATTTGAAAGTTCAATGCCAACAGCCATACTCCTTATTCTTTAAAAGATCAATTATGCCAGCAGTCTCGGTGGGGGGAATTCGACCATGCGATGGTGATGGAGAAGGTGGTGGGTCTGAAGCTCTTTGTTGTCCAGCAAGCGGAGATTGGGCAGAAATCTGCTGCGCCTCTTGAGAACGACCCCTATTCATATATACACAAAAGGTTAGAACTTAGAACTAAATCACACACACACAGAGAGCACAAAAAAGGCCACAGATAACTTTCCATATCAGCCAAACAGAGTTAAACTCAACAACATAAAAATCACCATCACCATCACCATCCCCAATCCATTCCATGATTCCAGTAATTCTGGAGAAGGAAAGTCCTAATTCCAGATTTACATGTAGATCGATAGATGATTTGAAATTCGAAGATCAAACAACACCGATCCGATCCGATCCGATCCGATCCAATCCGATCGATCGATCGATCTCAAATGCATCCAATGATAATAAGAAGATTCTCTTTTCCTATGTAGAAATCAAGTTCCGAGCAAATAGGAGCTTTACCTCCGCGAAAAAAAAATCGAAAAGAAAGAGAACGAAAAGAAGAAGATGAAGAAATACCAAAAGGACTTGAACATGGTGCTGACAGGGTCTCGTCGTTGCTTTGGAAAGCAAAAACCCTAGTGATTGGAAATGAATGGATACGGGTTCTTCGTTCTCTGATCTCTCTCTGTGGTTCTTGCGAAATTTAAAAAGGAAGACTTCGTTGGTTTCTATGTGCAACGAAATGACCGATCGTTTTCATCGTAGTTGTCAAAGACGTGACTGATTATTACAACTACAAGGTAAGAATGGGGTTCGTGTTTGCTGGGAATTTTTCAAATGCCACGTGGCATTGAATTTCCATATCCCAACATTTCATTTATATCTCAATTCCATTCATTTAATATCAATATTCTTTTTTATCATTTATGTCATTCAACGGATGAAGAGAGTATTATTTACATGGAATATGTCATTTCTACTAGAGATATATGTAACTTTATATAAGATATAAGGGTGAGGAACTCATAATTAAGTGGTTGGCATTAAATATAATTGCGAGGGCCCCAACTCAATCTCTCATATAAGACGAGAGATATCCATCTCCCACTCTTATCTCTCATATAAGATGAGAGATATCTCTCATATAAGCATCTCTCATATATACATATATATATATATATATGGAAAATATTCAAGGGAGAGATTCCCTCATCATGTACTTGAAATCTTCCAAAAAGGGGAGTCCCTCACCACACATGGTGAGGAAATTCCTCACTTGAATACCCCCTATATATATATATATATGAAAATTTTGACAAATCATCATATAATAATCGAACATTTACAATGATAAAAAGAATAGCAATTTAGCTATGTTTGAGATTACATAGTTTTTAAAAGATTTTATCCGAAAAAACACTTAGTGTGGCCATTGGATTGAATCAGACAAATTATTTAAACATGCATAAAATATAACATGCATAAAATATAGGGCAATTCACCCCAAAACCCACTTTTTTTACTACTTTTTTCGATGGTCGATATCGACCCTCATTTTAAGTATTGGGGGTCGATATTGACCCTGGGCAAACAAAAATAAACAATTTTCCTCTTATCATTCCTTCTCCATCTCTTCCTCAAACCCAATCTAATAATGGAGAAAACAGTTTTTGGGGCCTATTTGGATTTGTGCTATTTTGAAATGAAGAATAAGAGAAACGACGGTCATCAACATTCAACGCTACCAATAGTGATTCATTGATGCTCTATTGTAAATTCTCGGCCAACATAGCACGAAAAAGTCACATATTTCATGTCCAAATAATTCAATCACATATCTCCGAAGGCCCCAAAAACTGTTTTGCGGCAAATGGGTTATTGTCTTTAAAGTCCATTTGAGGAGGTCGTTCCCTCTTCATCCACCGAATTGCCCTATCCGGATTCATTGATGTTAGATTTGGTCAAATGGGCACATTAAGTGTTTTTTTTGGAGTAAAACCTTCCAGGTTTTATAACTAAATCATAGTAAAATAAATAAATAATTTGTCTTTTAAGAGCAATGCATTTGATTTCCAACTAATAAAGCAAGTGGGATGAGAGATTTCTATATAATAACAACTTACATACCTTAATTGATGAGTCCACAATCACCAACGGTGTAAAATCTTATCTTTAGCTTCTTTATTTTTATTTCAAGAAAGCAATTAAGATGGTGCATTAGCTGGTATAAAACTTTACAATTGATGATTGTGGATCCGGGCTCCTAACGAATAATGTTCTCCATGTAAGTGGACATGTGCATTCCAGCTCTATGGGTCCACATAGACCAGCCTTCCAAAATTTTAACAACTTACATACCTTATTGAACAATGTCTTCCTATGAGTCGACATGTGCATCCACTTAGGCCCAATTTTACACTCATTGAACTTTTACTCACCGTTGGATTGAATTTAAAAAAATAACAATTAAGACACCATTCAACTTTTGTCAAATCAAGAGTTAGAAATTTGATGGGGCTTATTTTTCGGCTCCCCCTTATATAAGGAGACTTTTCAATCTACCATTTCCAATTAATAGACATGTATCTAATTGGCCCCATAAACTACAGACATTTTATAAATATATAGAGTCTACCAGCGGGTGGCTGGTGGATTGATACATTTTGAACACCTTAATGTCATTTGGATAGATTTCTTTATTTTTAAATCTAACGGCTAATACCAGTCCGATGAATGTCAAAATGGAGTGAATGCATGTGTTGATGTTTGCGGTTATCATAGGCGGGCCATAAAAAAAATACCTTCTTCCAATAAATAAACAAATAAGGCGCCCATTTTTCTTGAAAACTTTACTTGATTCACATGATCATCCTAGTTGTGTAAATTACTTTTACTCTAAAATTTTCTTGACCGACTGAGAGGTCAAACAAACAAAAGTGGGCCCACCACAAATGTAGTAGTAGTTAATTGCAAATCCCACATAGGATCATTCTCGTAAAATAGTAAAATTTTTATTTAAACTCTAAAAAGGGCCAAGTAATTTTTTTTATTAAAGCATCAACGTAGTGCTTCAAACATGATGTTAGAAAGAAAAAAAAAATGACATTATATGCCTCTGCCAATCATCATCATCATCAAAGCCTTATCCCATCTATATAGGGTCGACTGCATGAATTTTATTTTTTTTCATTTCAATGTATCATGAGCCAAATCCATATATAAGTTGCACTTTCTCATTTATATTTTAACCATCTCCATTGACGTCCTCTTCACCCTATCCCTTTTCCTTAATGGGCTAGCAACTTGCATAGTCAAACTGGTGTCGTGCCGGCCTATGTTGGACATCCTCAAAACCATCTCTAATGGATTTTCTCTAATTTCATTACTTATTGATGCTACCCTACATGCTATTGAAAGCGCCAATGTCTAATTTCATCTTTCTTATTTTTACAACACATTCACATGGCATTTTCATCCCTGCCATGTCTATTTTGTACATATGTTGTTTCTTGATTGACCAGCATTGTGCACCATATATCTAAATGGTCTAACCGATCTCCTATAAAATATTTTCATCAATCTTATTTGGCACGTTGACATTCATGAATCACAAAAAGTACTCTGGAAGCAAATCTCCACTTCAATTATACCACTATCAATAATTTCTAAATTTTTTTATCTTCCCCATATTTTAATAGAATAGATATATATTTTTTTCGTAAAAAATCTCTAAGTAAAATATATTTGAAAAATTAGCACCATCAAAAATTAGGATAAAAATGGATCATTAGTAATGAGGAAGAATAGGCCCCACCATAATAATATCATAGATTGATGAGCAAAGAAGATGTGGGCTGATTTAGGAAACAAGGAAGATGGGCCCACATGGGTCCCACATGTATGTAAGAAATGAACCTGTCCTCCCCTTCGCAGAGGGGATTTTCTTTCCTCTTGGGTAGAAATGAAAGGCCCAAAGCAGGAAACGCCTTGTTTTCCGTTACATTTCCACGTAAACATATGAAATTACCTTATTACCCTCCTTTTCCATGGAAAGCCAATAACTAACTAACTACCCTGAACACCAGATATCTGTCTGCATTTCCCCCTCATTTTCTCTTTTCTATCCATCCCCTCTCTTTGATTCCCCCCATCATGATGCCCACCATCTGTTTGTGAGATTGCTTCTGTGAGGAGGGACGGAGGGAGAGAGAGAGAGAGATGGCTTCTCATCGTCTGCGGGAGCTTCAATCCCTTCCGGGGAATCGCACATGTGTGGACTGCACCCAGAAGAACCCGCAGTGGGCATCGGTATCATATGGTGTGTTCATGTGCCTAGACTGCTCCGGCAAGCACCGGGGGCTGGGCGTCCACCTCAGCTTCGTGCGCTCCGTGACTATGGACTTGTGGACTGAAGTGCACCTCCGGAAGATGGAAGCCAACTGCGCAGGCAACCAAGCCCTCAACACCTTCCTCTCTGCCCGTGGCATCCCCAAGGAGACAGACATTACCATCAAATATAACACCAAAGCCGCTGCCCACTTCCGCAACATGGTCCAGGCCCTCGCCGAAAACCGCCCATGGCAGGAGCCCGCTGTTGTCCGAGAATCCCTCCCTGCCTCCAGACCCCCTCCTCACCGGTCTCCAAGTTCGAAGCCAAATTCAAATTCAAATGCTAATTCTGATTGGGGCGGGAATTGGGATGAATGGGATCAGAATGGAGGGGGTGCTGGCACTGGTATCCGGAGAAATCATTCTGTTGGGAGCATGAGAGCTGGATCAGGGGCAGGGACGTGCCCGAGCCGCTCCTATTCTTCCACAGATATTTATGGGAGGATGGCTGCCTCGGCCGCTGACAAAGAGAACTACTTTGCAAGGAAGATGGCAGAGAATGAGGGGAGACAGGAGGGGATCCCACCTTCTCAAGGTGGGAAGTATGTTGGGTTCGGATCCACTGGGACGAGTCCGATCTCACACAATAATTCCCAGGGCGATTTGATTATGGATGCAGTTTCTGCCCTTTCTCAGGTGTTGATCATACAAATTCAGCTCCCTTTTTTTCATATTCTCTGCAAAATTTAATTATCTTTGTTTCCTTTGGATGCAATTTTGCCCCGCATTATTAATTTATCTACTATCGAGTCACATTGATTCAGGCCATAAGTAGATAGGATTAGGCTTAGGCCCGATGATAATGATAAGTAGTCGCATTGAAACGTTAACAACACATATTTCCTGATAACACTGTTCCACGACATATCTGTAAATGATTGCTCAGTTAATGCCTCAATGAAACTGCAATTAAGTGTTGGCTTAACAAATTATATATATATATATGTCTTTTCTGTGTGTGTGTTTAGCATTTGAAATTAATTAATATTGGTAGTGTGGCAATGGGAACATTTAGTTTGGAATTGATTTTTCTTTCTTTCTATTAATGGGACAGTGTATGTTGGTTGAAGGAGCATGTTCTATGCCAATGTCAGTTAAATGCTAATCTCATATTGACTCGTAACTTGTAAGTCAACATGGCAAACAAGCACAATTTATTACTAACTCATAACCCATCTTATCTGACGGTAGGAATCAAGTGTATTTTTGTACTGTTGATTTTGTTTGTTTTCTTCTTCTCTTCTTTCTTTCCCTTTTTATCAGTTTTTTACTTTGCTCTTTGAAATGTAAAAAATCTGTCTTACAAAGAAAAAAAAAAGGACAAAAAATAAGAGAAGATCTGTCCACTGTCTATCGGGGCAGTCAATAAGAAAAGCCCACACAGAAGATAAATAGATTACTTTTTCCATATAAAGGTTATCTACAAACTTATTTTCCTCACAGGTCATATTATCAAGGCTTTTACAGATGTGGCTAAGTCGTCTTCATCAATGATGAACTGTCAAGGTTCAATTTGTTTTCTGGATGCACATGTGAATGTGATTGCATCCTTAACTTCACGTTCCACAATCACTTGCCCCTTAACATTCTCTTTAAAAAGTTTCAAACCTATAAGCAAATGAAGATTTCTGCTTCAACTACAGTCACCTGAACCGCGTGGCCAGAAACTACTTAGGTCAGTTCATCTTTAACATATCCAAAGACCCACCCAAACCGGATCCCTGTGGATTACCTGCAAAGGTATCATTCACATTTATATCCTGAAATTCCACTAGCGGAGTCCTTTACTTAAAGTAATTCTATTTCTACACACTTTTGTATTAGAATCATTGAATCCCAACCGATCCCTCTCAAAGGCTTGCATCTTTACACCTTCACTTTATTGGATATGAACTCCATTTTACGGGTAATTTTTTTTTTTTTCTAGAGACTTTTCCACTTGAAAACTTTATCATAATAATAAAACTTGTAGATTGTTCTCCATTCTAGTGGACCATATAAATTGCATGGGAAGAAGTTACTAGCAAACAGCTACAAAGTCTAAAGGGAATTTGAGACTACTTTCCTGTGAGATCAGCCAATTTACGTAAGTTTCTACCCACATGATCAATTAAAGAACTTTCTACTCACATAATTTCATTTGAATCAGCATTACCATCAAATATATCTCAAGGCTGCCAATCTTTGCATAATACTACTCATACGATTTGGAGTGAAACCCTCATGTACCGACAGTAATGCATTGAGGAAAACTTCACATGAGAAGAAACCCATTTTAGCAATGGTGATATGTAGGTATATCATTTTGTGGTAAGAGAGTAGTTTTGAACTGGGTATCATATCCTAGGATGAGAGAGAGAGAGAGAGAGAGAGAGAGAGAGAGAGAGAGAGAGAGAGAGAGAGAGAGAGAGAGAGAGAGCTAGCTCACCTTCCACAGTACACACTACACCCATCAAAACCCCATATCCTAAATCCCTTTCTTCAAAAGCAAGAGGCACATCAAAGATCTCTCTTCAAACCTCACCCGTCTTGAGGGATGGGGATCCCATAAGACCACAAATTACAAACCAAAGGTGGCCCACATGTTTAGATCAATCACACACATTTCCCCGGCTTTATCCCTTAAAAAACCGCACTCTCCTTTTCACTTTGGTTCTCTTTATTTCATAGAGGAAGGAAATGGAGACCCCCTCTAACCTCTCTCTTATCTCTAAACCCCATTTATTCTTCTTCTCCTCCTACTTCATCAATTCAGCACCCTGATCATGTATTTAAAGATTTTGAGAGGTAAGAAATCCTCCTTGTTTTTACTAGTAGAGGCATCCCTCAATCCAAACAGTCTTGAGTCCTTATCAAAGCCCAACATCTCTCCTTCAAAACCCACCCACCTCCTGATCAACAAAGTACTTGCCCCAATTTCACCTCTACCCCCAAACCCATGTCTTCAATTACCCCTCCTCCAATCTCAAACCTCTTCCTAGTGGACGGGGTTGTGCACGGGGTTATTGCATATAGCCTTTTTCTAGATGATGATATTATAGCATTGTTGTGGTTTAGATTTTAGATAGGCAAGTCACAAGGGCCCACAAATTTTGCATGAAATGAAAACCTCGCATATTCGTACTGACAAAGCAGAGGAAGTGGAACAGACAAGGTAAATGCAGAAGTTTTACTTATTTTCACACTCCTAAAATGCTCTCTGCTTGTTTTCAAGTTTCTTATGCTGGGAGTGCATTGGGTGATACACACTACATGGATGTTTTTTACCGTAAGAGGAATGGGGGACATTATCTTGCCAAAAATGCCTGGTCACCATGTAGGGACTTGACTCAACTTGACCTGACCCCAGCCATTTTTTTTTTAGAGAGAGAGTACTTTTAGTTTGCACTAGTTTGAGGTGAGTTTAGTGGTTTTTTCTTTCTTTCTTTTTTTTTTCTTCTAAGTTTGAGAGGAAGTATAGATTGTACAACTTAGCCCTGTTTTGAATATGATGATGAAGAGATTGTCATATTTACATGTGTTGAAGGTTGTTGTCAATTACCTATCCATTGATCTTGTCCTCTCATTATGGTCTTGTATGGGTTTGTAAGAATTCACCAACATAGAGATATTTAGTAATTCACCACTGGCCGTAGATGAACTTGTCCTCTCATTATGGTCTTTTATGGGTGGACAATCTTCTGTTTACCAAACCAACAACTTTAGCTGATAGTTGGAAGGCCCAAATAGGTATATGAAACATTCCCCCTCATGTGCAGGCCCAACGGATTTTATGGACGGGCCTGCCACATGGGCTACACAAGAACGATAGTAGCCCATATAAGAAACCATATACCAACCCAAAAGCTTAAGCTGATAGGTGGAAGGCCCAAACAGGTATATGAAGACATGTCCAACTCAGGACATAGGCGATGTGGGACTTCACAACAGGTGGAATCCATTGACAACCAATCTAGTCATTTCAGATTCTTGGTTTTCTCCTTTTCTAGATCAGTAATATTTATAAAAACAAGAATGTTTTTTATTCTTTATACAGTTCTTTCTCTATAACAAGCTACTGCTCTGAGTTGTTTATGGAGCAGAGAACAATACGATCTTAATTCTGATTGTATTTTCTGTTGTTTTCATTGTGTCATCAGGGCCTAGGTCGATTTTCTTTTGTTGCAACATCTGCTGTTCAGTCTGCAGCTAATGCTGTCCAAGCTGGTACCAAAGAGCTAACTTCCAAGGTAATTGCACAAGCGCCATCTATCTAGACAGCTACGTACATTACGTTGGCCATATAGCTTATGTTTCTATTTTATCCAGACTTAAACCTTTTAATTGGGTCTCAAAATATTTAATCCCTGCATTGCAGGTCCAACAACAGAAATTGTACCCATAGATTAGTGAGAGGCTGCATTGTCATTTTTTCTACTTTGTTTGATTACTCTTTAACTACAATGGGATTGAATCACTTTACAATATTTGACTGTCGGATATGGTATATAAACTTGTCTCTGGTTCTACATAAGAGTGGCTACAAGTCCTTTGGAAAATGAATGATGATTATTTTACCCGAGCCAATATGTCCAGTTATGATCATAGACGTGTAAAATCTGCATTGCAGGGTCCATTTCTTGTCCAATTAGACCTTGGAACAAACTGACCCTCTCTCTAATTTCTCTATCGACCAGAGTTCGACTCAGATCAGAGTAATATTCACCACTACATTGAAATGATCTTTCTCACCCACAAAATGAAAAGTGGGATCATTATATGAAGAAGTGACTTCGATCAAACAGAAGATTACTCTGATTTGCAGGATTCATGGCTGTAACAATTTGAAGGTGGCAGTATTGATGTAAGGTCTAATGTGATGGGATGCAGGCATACAGTAGAGTTTTTGTTAACTGAATCACACTTACTATTCCGGGACAGTGAAACTATATAATAATTTCTCTCTAATAATATATCACAAATCACCTTTCAAAAATAAAATATATAGCACAAATCACGTGGAACATGTTATGAATATTTGGCAGGTAATGGAAGCTGGATATGATGATAAGGTGAATGACACTGTTAATGTGGTAACTTCAAGGACTTCAGAGCTTGGACATATGACTTGGGGAATCATGAGAGGTGTGATGGCAATGGCATCTGAGAAGATGGAGGAATATGCAAGAGATGGAACCGATTATAGCACAGAACCATACATTCATCATCGATTAGAAACCGCGGTTCCTTGTGGTAATGGCGGACCATGTCAGGAGAATAAAGGCAGCAACTCATCCTTCAAAGGATGGGATGACTGGGATTCGGGTAGTCCTGTAGCTTCTTCTGCCAAGGGAAGAGAAGGGGAAGGGCATGATGTACCTAAGAATTCCCATAGTAAGAGTGAGTGGGCTGGATGGGATTGATTACACTGGGGAGATGATAGAGTTGATGATTTACATGGTGATGTTTGGAGATGGTACAGTTTTTAGGGGGCTCAAAACTGAGCTTTCTTGCAGGTGATGGCTGCTGGGTGATGGTTACCATTCAAATGGCAACTCTCTCTGTTGAGGTTAGCAGGCTCCCTTGAAGAGACTTGAGATTCTTATAATAAAAGTAACAAAAAGAAGGGATAAAAATGAGGTGGTTAAATTTATTGAAGCTTTATGTGCTTATTATACTTTGAACAAGTTACATGTATTCAGATTTTCCATTGTTTCATTCTATCGTTCATACAATTTTGTATACTGTAAGGAAGAACTATTTTTTATTACTAAAAGTTCTTTGATTCTTCAATGTAGTTCTTTGTATCACTAGTGCAACCTCTTTTTTTCGCAATGGTGATGCTGTTCTACTTGTACCGCTGCAAAGGTAGAGAGAATTAATCTTCTTCAGACATGATTTGTTTTGTTGGTGAATGGTGTATAATGAGCCTTTCTGTAGTAAACATTCTTAAAACAAGCAATCTTTTAGAAACATCATCTGAAGCCAACATTGTTAATTTGGTTACCATCAAAATAAAAACCGGCATTCAACTCTGCTCATCTTTTGGTACCCCCATTGCTCCCTGAATGGAAACAATTGTTCACTAGGTGGAGAAATGAAAGAGAGAAATTTCGAGGTGAGGAATCCTCTTTGGGGAAATGTACCATCTCTTCCCAGTAGAAGAGAAATTTCAAGGTGAAAAATCCCCTTGGGGAAATTCACCATATTTTCCTAGCAGTGATTCTCCACTGTGCTTGGAGTAAAATGGTGAAAGACATGTAAGGAGAAATTACTTATTAAATGGTTAAATGCCACCTAATTGCGATTAGATAAAATCTTTCTCATTATAGAAAAAGGTGTTTTGACCACCACTTGAGGTGAGAACCATTTATCCTACCTTTTGCCAAAAAAAAAAAAAAAGTAGCTATTAGTAGAAAAAACACATGATAGAAAAGTAGCAATTAGTAGGAAAAACAAATGAGAAAAATAATATAATATAGATTCTAAAAGTACTAATATATAACATATGTTATTCTTTAGGCTTCTGATTAAAGCAAGAGAAGATAATGATCAATAAACATTCAAAGTGGAAAAGAAAATCAATACAATCATATTGGAAGGAAATTAAGAAAAAATGATCATTTCAAAGGAAATTATCAACACATAAATTTTGATACAAGTGGTTTGAATTTCACAGAACATATAATCAGTCACTTTATTTGGTAAATAATTTAATGAGTCACTTGAGGTTAATTCAGGTTCTACAAAATCATTACCTCCATTTACGTGTAAATAATTTCCAAGCAACCCAAACGGTCCCGAAGTACACTTGGTCCAGAAACATAATCACATACACCCATGCACTACTCACATTAAATACAACAATACCCTTGAACCACAACCTTACAAAGTAAACCCAATTTCAGGAACCTTCTTTCAACTAACAGCAAAATAGAAGGCCACAATTCCCATATCCAAAAAAACCTAGAGACAGAGAGAGTGAGATTCATCACAAACTAGAAATTGCATAAATCTCTACAGAAGGCCACTATGGGGATGTTGCCCGGTCATTGGTCATGTAATTTGATGATGCCAAAAAGTGGTTTCGGGCACCACCGGTCAAGTGATATGTAATAAATGTGAAAGTTAATGAAGAGAGAGAGAGTTTATAGTGGTTCGGTTTGGATGACCTACGTCCACTTCAAGTGATTGCTTTATTGCTCTGGGGAGGAGATTACAAAGTAGTCAGATACAATAATGAGGTGTAGAATTCGAGAGATCTCCTTTCCTTTGCTAGGACTCCTCCTTTTATACTCTTTCTCCAACGGATGGGGAGATTCTCCAGGGATCTCCAATGATGTACGCTTCAGTCTAGTGGAGTCTTCCGAACTCTCCTCAACAGATGAGCATATAAGATTTCCTCCGCGGGAATTGGTAAAAGCAGGTAGGTGAAACGACATGATGACTTCTTCCTTCAGTGGATCCGAACCCGGCCCTTAACGAGTAGATGACGACCCGGGCTCACAATGGACTAAGGTCAGTTTGACCTGACCAGTTATCGTGGACCGGGCCACTTGGGCCTAATCTGCCACTACGGACCGAGTCATTTGGGCCTGACCCATCATAATTGGTGACAGCCTTAGTCCCCTCTGCAATTGCATGCTTCCCAAGCTCACCAGGCAACACCAGCCTCACTGCTCCTTGTATCTCCCTCGACGTCATAGTCGCCCTCTTCGTGTACAGACACAGATTGCTGGCTTCCGCTGCCAGCTTTTCAAACATGTCGTTCATGAGCCCATTAAACACTGTCATGGCATTGGACGAGATCCCCATGCCCGGGTGCACCTGCTTCAACACCATAAACACATACCTCTTGTACCCCACCTCAACCCCTTCCTTCCTCCTCTTCTTCCTCCTCTTCTTCTCCTTCTTCTTCTCCTTATTCACCTTCTCTTCTATTGTTGTTGTTGTTGGGGGTGGAGGATTCTCTACTTGTGGTGGGATACTTTCTGTTGTGTCATTTTCTTCTTCTTGAGGATGTGGGGTACTTTCTGTTGTGTCATATTCTTCTTCTTGAGAATGTGGGGTACTTTCTTTTGTGTCATTTTCTTCTTCTTGAGGAGTAGTCACACTTGTTTGGGTTGGTCCTTCAACTACTATTACTTTTTTGGTTGTGGGGGTGGGAAGACTATCATTTAGCTCTTCTACTTCCTCTTCTGTGTTGTTGGGGTCGAACACAGCGGCTGTGACATTGATGGTCTCTTGGACAACTTTCTCTGTTGTGGTCTTTCTCACGAAGCTGCTGCCTACTACTCTAACAGAGCGCTTTGGAGCCATTGTTTTTTTTCACCGTTCAAACTTCGAATCTTTCGGTTTCTTTAACTTCTGTGAATGTAGAGGTAAAAGGCTTAAAGGTATAGTTTGTAAAACCAAGTGTTTGTTGCTTTATTGTTTCTTCTTGGGAGGGTGGTTGTTGATGATCTAGTGCCTAGTGTTGGGTGTGTGGATACATGTGTCATGCAAGGGTCTGTGGACGTGCAACGTGTAGTAAATGGTAAGTGAAGACTGTAGTGGTGAACGTTCTTGATACAAGGGAGAGTGACTTGGTGGGTGAAGAACTGGAAGGATCGTGTAGTGGGACCCACTTTCGAGGTGAATGCCACAAGGCCATCAGTCGAACTTGACAGAATCTTCACGAAAGGGGGATATTTTGGATGGGGTGGGTGTGGGTTGGGTTAGACTGGGCGAAGGATTGTCTAAAGCCAGTTTATCATTCAATCAAACCATGTATTTTTTATTAATTAGTATTTAATTTGATAATAATTTTATTTTATTCTTTAATTTACTTGCAATTTAACTTGTGCATTACACGGGCTTTAACTTAGCTTTATTTTAAAAAGTGGTTAAAACTGAATATAAAAAAAAAATTAATATAAAAAAATGACTAAAATAAACTCCGTTTTCATGAAAAGTAAAATTAGTGAAATAGAAATACAGATAATTACCCTAGTAATTCAATTACTCTTTATTTTATGTAAATAAATAGTTCTTTTGAATGCCAACACACACTCATCGCTGAATGGTGTGGGCACCTTGTTTCACAAGCAAATATTCAAAATATCACTCTATGGCTAGTAGCCTATATATTAGTAAAATTATAAATAAATAAATAAAGTTCATTTGAGCATAAGGGAGAGCAAGACAGATCCACTCGCACCAGCCAGGTGTGTTCATGGGTCGGTTGGCTTGGACTAAGGCATATACAGGCTTCGCCCGACTCTAAGCGCATGGACCAAGCCTGACCCACATCAAACATGATACGCCTGAGCTCACCCAGTTAATCAATTGGCCATGCCAGCCATCCTTTTTCTCTCACTTATTTTAGCAAAATTAATCACTAAATCAATTCGAATGGGTAGTTCAGTTGGCTCAGGACTACGGTTTGCAAACGAAGGCCGGAGGTTGTATGTTTGAAACTGCATTACCACACTAGGACTACAAAAGGAGTTTACACAACTTCCCTTTGGGCCCGACTAGTCTAACCCTAAAGGATTGGGAACCTTCGATAGCCAAAAAAAAAAAAAAAAAAAACCAAATTACAACACAATTTATTCTAGCCGGGCGGGGCTTGGCCTAGATCTTTCTATCACTTAGTCCAATCTTGGCCCAAACATTAATGAGCCAAAATCTTAGGTCCAATGCCACACCGAATTTAAAACCCAAAATCCGAAACCAGCCCATGAACACCCTAAATCACGTGGATCGCGCGTCATTTACTCAAACACCTTCCCCGCCATTCGGCCGGCCCAAAAATCCATCCATCCCTCCCTCTACTCTCCATATCCAACGGCCCAGCAAGCAGAAGAAAAAAATCACATCTTTCATTCTTCTTGTTCTGATCCTTTGCCCAAGCAGCAGCATCCTCTCCTTGTTTGAGCTTTCGATCGATCGAACGAGAGAGAGAGAGAGAGAGAGAGAGAGAGAGAGAGAGAGAGAGAGAGAGAGAGAGAGAGATGAGCGGTGGAAGGCTTTGTGGGGTTTTGGGTGAATTGGGTTACCAAGGGCATGAATCGCTGGATCCAGACAGCTTCGAATGGCCGTTTCAGTACGAGGAAGCTCGCCCTCTCCTCGATTGGATCTGCTCCAGTCTCCGCCCCGCCAATGTTCTCTCCCCCACCGAGCTCTCCCAGTCAGTACTACTCATCTCTTCCACCCACATTGCCTCCTTCTTCTTCTTTCTTCATCTTCTTCTTCTTTCTTCGTTGATGCAGATCTTCTTATACTTTCTCTATAAACATCTTAATTGATTGTTTTTGTTCAACTGATGATTCTGATTCCCCCCCCAAATGAATCTAATCTACTCCTTACAAAAGCATTTGTAAAACTAAAGAAAACATTGAATTAAGCCATAAACCTAAGTTGGTTGGCAGGAGTAAATGGGCTGGCACATTTGTCATATGCAATATCTGTATGAGATTGAGATGTCCCATTTGGCAGATCTCAAGATTCTTGGACTTGATGTAACTTTTTTTTTTAAAGCCTGATAATACTTTTTATCTACTTTAAAACCAAGGTTTTAATTAGTCATAGGAGAATTCACAAAGAATGAAGAATGCTACATGGTGTTGTGTCTGATATGTAAATTAGTGAATCACATCCAACATTTCTAGATGACCCACAAGGAATATTCAAGCTTCTCGTTCTCAATTCCCATTGCAGCTCGCTGGCACCAATTTTAGGAAATACAAATGAGAAGAACATGAAAAATATATCCAGTAGTAGTATAATTGAAGCATTTGAAGTACAAATCCCCACTTAAACAGTGGCCTTTTGACCTATACTGTATAAAAGGGTAGGCAAAAATAGCTAGTCTCCTTTAATTCCAAGCTCAAATAAAGTATTATGGGAGTAAATCCACGAAAACCAGTTTTTGGCCTAAACCCGACCAAGTGTACAATGAAGAAAGAAATTATCTAGTGAACGGTTGTCTTGAATAATCCAAATGATAAGACTGCTGAGATGTAGTTGATGATAGGAACAAACAGTATCTTTCTTGGAGCAACGGTTCATTCATCTAAAGATGGTTTGGGCAGGCATACATAAGACTAGAGAGGTATTGAGTTACTAGTTCAGGGAACTAGGGGAAGGGGCCGTTTAACAATATAGACTTGGAATAAACTACTTTGGTGATAATGATGATGCCAACGGTGACAATGATATGCTTTGTATGAGATATTCTCTACTATACCCATAAAATGTATCTGACTTTCTGACTCCCTACACATGTATTTCTCCACGTACCAATGCCCCAGAATGAAATGCTGGGAATATGAAAAAGTTACAAAGAATTCCTTCCCACAATAAACGAATCTACTTATCCTATGGCCTTGAATCAAAGCTGATACTTTAGGTAGCATTGATGTCAGAGATTTTACAAATTTTTTCCTCAAGGTATGGTTTTGGGCTAATGTTTTCTCCTTGTTTATTTGCCACCATCAATACTTTGGTTATTTTTATTAAGTTTCTTGTAATTTTCTTGAATTTGTTTGGCAGGTACGAGCAATTTCTGCAGGAAGGGAAGCTTTTGGAGGTATCATTAGTTCCTTCTCCTTGTACATCTCTGTGCGAGTTGGCCTTTTATATTTTGTACAGTACTTAGTGCCAGATGTTTTAATTTATTATGCTCCAAATTTCTGTCACATTTACTTATAGATACCTTCCTATGAACTTCAATGTGATCTCTGACATTATGCACGCTCTTTTTATTGGTTGCATCAAATTAAGGAACTTCTAGCTATTGTTTAGGTATTGCCATTACTTCACCTACAATACAGTACTGTAGAACTCATAAAGAGTTACAGGCAGCAACTCATGCACTGTGCATTTGGTGTATGTCCAGAATATTGGTGTAGAGCCTAGAAGTCATGCTGGTTGGACGATCCTAATCTTCCAATTTTTTCTCATTTATATCACTGATAGACTTCTTTTCAATTGTCTGTTTTATGGCCACAAATTAGTGGTACTATCATCTAGATTAATGTGTCAGACAACACTGAACATAATTATTGTCATCCTACAATACTTAAGAAGTAATGATATCTAGATTATGGCTGTAATTTTTGGTTATCGTTAAGGAAATGGGATTAAGTTTTTTCCCCCTAGACAATTACTTACCATGCAACTTGAAGTTGCAGTGGCCTTCCTTGTATTTCTGCTTAAAATGGAAGAGCCGAAAATAATCATCTGCATGACATCCAGTTTGACTCTGGTTACAAGTGCCTGAGGATTATTTGGTCAAGTTCAAAAGATCCAAGAAAGATAGAAAGATGTGAGGGGTTGGCTAAAGTGAATACCCACAGTTTGCACACAAAGGGATATTATCCATTGGTAGGTTGCATGAGAGGTGCATGTGTACGATTCCCAGGCGTGTGCATGTCTCTAACTCTGGGCATCCCTAGCCAATGGGTCTGATGGCTCAGTCCTATTTTGATTTGATCAATTATGGATTTATGCTTGGTTTTAGTTTTCACCTATGCATCAGGGGTGGTATGGATATTTTCCCTTTATTATGTTTTTGATTGTTGAAATTTAAACACCTCGCCTGCTTTTCATGGTTTGATGCTGTCTAGGGCTTTGGCCTTTCTTGGAAACAGTATAAAAGAACACAATAGGGCTTGACATCCTGTTATTATTATTATTATTATTTTCTCAAAATTTGTCTTTAAAAATATGGCAACTAGGGTTCAATGCATCTCCCTTATTTCATTGTGTATGGATGTGTAATTCAACTAAGTTTTGGGATTTTGCATGCAAGTTCTGGCATACCCAAGGCCAGTTTGCGTCATATCTTAGAGTAACTTGTGCTAATTTTCTTGGAATAATCTTTTTACAACAAAAGCTGTCTCAGTATTTTTAGGTAGTAGCAATTCTTGATACAGTCTGATAATAAAAGAAAAAAATAAATATATTTTGATAAAGTATTATTTCTGAACAAACTTCAACAATTTCTAACATTAAAAAAAAAATAAAAAAATTCAACAATTTCTAGGTGAAAAGACCTAGCAGCCTCATCTTCAGAATAAATGCAGTTACCTTTTGTAGCATAAAGGCGGAGAGGCTGAGCTTATAAGGAACACCCAAATGTAAATGAAAAAGTGTTGACATTTGGGATGAAGTGCTAGAATATCACTAAAACAAATTCCATTTATATGTTCTCTCATGTAGCAATGATTGGGTCTCCTCTCTACTGTCCTTTCGATCCTGTTGCTGCTGGTGATAACAATTTAGTAATTAAAATATTAGTTTTTATTGCAAAATGCTGCATCATTTTCCATTCACAGATTTAATTATGTGCGTAATATAAATCTGATGTCAGGGTGAGGATTTGGACTTTGCTTATGACAGCATTTCAACGTTCTCAAGTAGGAGAGACAGTCAAGGGGCGGGTTTTGGGACTGAAGAAGGATTAAATGATATCAGGTTATAAAATTACATTCTGCTTTCATTTTTTGTTTCTCAACTCCTAATATTTGCTTGGTTACAGTTTTTTTTTTTTTTCTTTATATGGTGCTTTATCATACAATTTTAGGTTATGAATGAAGCATTGTGGCAACTACCTGAAACCAAAATAGAAAAAGGGAAAAAGGAAAGCGGAAGTTCTCTATCCTTTAAAACTGAATAAAACTGCTACTCCTGTTATTGCCCCAAATGACAGGAAACAGTCTAATGAAAAAATGGAAGATTTTCTGGGTATGCACTGTGCATGACTAAGTGTGCATGTCTAAGTGGCTCTTGGAAGCCAACTACGTCATATAAAAAGGAGGCTTCAGAATTACAGAAACAGTTTAAACATCTATAGTCCCAGCTTGAGAGACAGTGTGCCACAGTGTGATAGTTCTTACTATGCAGTGATGCATGTCTTACCTTTGGGAAGGCAACTGTGGCATACAAAAAGGAAGCTTCAGAATTACAGAAACAGCTTAAACATTTACAGTCCCAGTGAGAGGGGGTGCTTCTTATCATGATGAGGGAGCGAGGGCACAGTTCTTAATCAATGATGTTTATGTTGTAGTTGTTATTTAGTGATGCACGTCTTATTGACTTTAGGAAGGCAACAATGTTATGCAAGAAGGAAGCTTCAGAATTACAGAAACAGCTTAAACATCTACAGTCCCAGTTTGATTTGCTTGTGGGCCAAGCTTCATCTTTAATCCAAGGAAGAAAGGCACGTGCCGCTGTGACATCTACAATCAACGATCAACTCAGTTTACTGGAGGAGAAACTTTCTGAAAGAAATTTGGAGGTATACTAATGTACTGTTTGTGGCATCAAAGGATTCACTAATTTATAGCTACCGCATTAAGGCATTTGTTAATGAGCCTCCTTGATGTTTACTTACTATTATTTTACTGAAAATGGTTGCGGGATTCTATTACGGGCTAAATGAAAACATCAACTGATCTGTGCCTCCAAAACAACAGCATATCTGGATACACCTTCATTATCTATAGGCATCCACCTCCAAAATACATTCATCCTTATTGATCATTGTCATCATCAAAACCTTATCCCATCTTGTTAAATTGCTTATCTATAACTTGTGCACATATTTCTGTTAGCAAGATTGGTAATACATGCTATCAAACATAATGTGACTTTAATTATCAAAGCTTCTAGTAAAAAACTCCAAGCCATGTTACCTAATACAGGTTATAGTTCAAGTTTGTTTTAAGAATGGAAGTGTTTGTGTTAATTTGTGCATGGATTTTTTGGATGTTATTGTATTATTACTACTTTTCTCCTTAAAGAATTTCGCTTTCCTTCTTTTTATGGAGGATGAAGTAATCCTCCTCTTTTTTGGACATTATGGAAGTTGTGGTGATTCGTTTCTCTACAATACAGATGAATGCTGTTCTTGGAAAAATTGCTTCCACTGCGCAGGAGCTGGCTCATTACCATTCTGGGGATGGTAATTCTTCCTTTTCATGTTACTTGAAGCCTGATGTCATAATACAGCTGCATCACTAAAAGTTCAATTCTTTTGTCTGGATGGATATTTTAACAAGTATCATATTTCTTTTTTTATAAATTCTATTTTAAAGGAAAAAATAAAAGTTATTATTTAAATTTTACACATGGGAACTATTGCTTAGGTTTGACATGAATTTCTGATTACTCTTCTTTTTTGTTTATTCATTTCTTTTATAAATCTGGTTTTCTTGAGCTATTTGATGACTTTCACAATAATCTGGTTTTGTAGAGGATGGCATCTACTTAGCTTACTCTGACTTCCATTCATACTTACTTGGAGATTCAGCTTGTACAAAGGAGATAAACCAGTGGTTTGAAAAGCAGTTTGACACGGTATTTTATTATAGAAGTGCACCTGCGGGATATCTGTTTGCTTTCAAAATCTTGTCATATTTATGAGAGGAGAGAACTGAGACCTACAGTATGAGTTATACTTCAAACGCCTCTTGTGATTGGGAGGTTTTAACATAGTATTGATTATTGAAATTGGTTGTTCTCACAGTAGTTGTGAGTTGTGACACAATTTTTTGCAGATCTAAGTTGTTTGAGTATATATAGTAATCTGTCCGACTTTGTTCCGTTGGGGAACAAGTCCTAGTTTTTGCTAGTCACCATCAATTATATCTAGTTTTCAGAAAAGAAATAAAATAAATTATATATATATTGTTTTCAATCTTGGTTGATGATGAATTTTCAGTCTTGGTTAGCAGATTGTGATATTGGAAAGTGGAAACAGAGCAGATGTCATAAAAAATTTGAGTCTGAAAATGTGTTTTGACCATAACCACAAAATGGACATGAACTTTTAGATGCATGGTATGCACCAAGCAACCTAGAAATAAGCTACTAGCATGCACACAATTAAAACTCGCAAGCGCACAAGATCACTATGTAGTGTAGTGAATTGTAAGTACGAGGTCGATCCCACAAAGACTTGTGATAAAAAAATGTCAAAAGCAACTAAAAATCAGAATATTAAAAGAAACAATTGAATGATGAGAGGTTGAATTAAACTACTAAAAACAGTAAATTAAACTATCAAAAGCTAAATGAAAATTAATCTAAAACACACAACTAATATTAGAATTAAAAACAATGAAAATGAATGAACTAGGGTTTCATCTACTCCCCTAACCAATCCTATGCATGTCCCTTATTATCTTTTAATAAAAAAAATCAAATTTTATTAGTGACATCTATCAACTTAGACCATGGCATTTGCGTCTAGATTACTATTCCCCTAAACCCAATTCATGAGTGGCATACTGCATGAATTATTCATTATGATGCAAAAACTAAGCATGGCATATGTATTAGTCAAAACACACATAATGTTTAAAAACAATGGGAAAGATAAATGCATGAGTCTAAGCATGGCATATACTTAGATTATTCATGGTTCTAAACTCTAGATGCTTAACATCAAGATCAATCAAAATTAAGTTAGCTACTATTAAAATTAATTGAACATGGCATGGTTGGCAGGGCATATACACAACTCATCAATTAATAACATGGTTTAGAATCTCAACTAATAAAACTGAAATCTGACTTAAAAGATGCCAATAGAGACTACATAGATTAGGCTAGGGTTTCAACTACACCCTAGCCCTAAAAAAATTAGCTACTCATGTCTGGAATTGAAAACAAAATAGATAATAGAGCCATAAGAAGAACTCTGAATATTGAAGAAGAAGAAGAATTTTGCTAGCAGCTTTTTTCCCTTTTCCTTGCTCCAAAAGCTCTCCAAAAGATGATCCAAAGGTGCTCCCAATAGTGCTATATGGCTGCTAGGGTTTGTGGATGATTGTAGCTGATTTGTGGATAGTTTGTGTGATGTTTTATGGCTGGTATTATTGATGGACGTGGCTAGTTTTTTTTTTTTCTATTTATAAGTCTTGCAACAACCCTCTTTTGTGAAGAATCTCCTCCTTTTTAGGCTTCTCTCGTTGTATGATTAGATCTCCATCTTTCTTTTTAAGTATGCTTCCTAATTAGATTAGAATAGGAGTCTTCTTTTCTTAATTAGCAACACTTTCTAATTTTGATCTTACTTGTATCTTCTTGACAATTCCTCATATGTGGCCCACCAATCTGAATTTTAATTGCAAGGAATTAAATCGGAAACTTGAGAATAAAAGTGGGCCCATATTTGGTGCGTGCACAATGAATGTGAGACCCCTCTTTTTGGACTTCTATCTTAACTTGAAATCTTCCTTTGACTTTCCTTCTTTTTCTCCATTCTTGAACTCCTCTTTTAACTTGAATAGGACTTCCTGAATTCTGAAATTCTACCTTTAGCAATGGATGTGGACCCCCCTTGGGCGTGTAACACACTTTGGAGTTGTCTTCTTTTTCTTCATTGATGATTTAATTCTTCTCTTTTTTTCTCCTCTTTACCTTTGAATAAAAAATTAACAAAGACTATGTAAAATAAAATAAAACGACTCTAACTAGCATAATATCAATCAAATATTAGGGCTTAGATTGTAAACAATTATGCACTTATCAATGCATTTGTGGCTTTATCTAGTCAAATGTAGAGAGGTAGTTCTATTTCCATGATTTGAGTTATACTTTCTTTGCACTGGATGCTCTTCGAACACATAGGTTAGATCTATATGCGAACTGCAATAGGATATGCTTCACACCTTTTCTATTCATCCAGATGTCCTCCAATGGAAAATGAGCTGCGTTATGAATTTTCCATTTACCTGTCTTGCTTACTTCATTATATTCATTTTTTTATGGGGGCATTTTGTACTTTTAATCAGGGTCCTTTCCGTCTTGTTGCTGAGGAAGGTAAATCTAAATGTTCATGGGTTAGTCTTGACGACATCACAAATTGCTTTACAAGAGGTGTTCTCTCTCTCTCTCTCTCTCTCCCTCAGCAATGCAGAAACACACAGACACACACACACACAAAAAAAAAAAAAAAGTTTAGCTGAGTCGCAAGTCGAATCGGACTCGGATTTGGCACAGAGTTAGTTCAAGTCCGAGTCCGACTTTTTAATCCCTGGTCTTGGTGGTATGGGTTATGAGATGCATGATGTTCTATTTTGTGGTGGCTCACTCCTATGGCCGTTTTATGGTTTTTGTGCCTTGAGTGCAACAATTGTATATTCACCAATAGATTGGACTCAACTATTGGGGTGGCAAATAATGCTCAGACTAAGGTTATATATTGAGCCCTTGCCATGGAGCAGTTTTGGGGGTTGATAGCTTCTGATCTTTGGCAGTGTTGGAAAGTGTGGTGTGGTGATATTGTTTTAAAGCACTTGAGACTAGGTTTTGTAATATTAATCCTTTGATGTTTCATTCTCCTGTTATCTGTTTTTGTGTCTTTGCTTAGTAGCATGACCAGTTACCATTTCAATCATTTGTCTGTCTTCAATAGATTAATGGAGTCCAAATGCATATATTTTCAATGCTTCCTTTAAATTGTATTAGAATTTTGATAAACTGAATCATATATGCTAATATTAATGAGGATTGAGAGGTTTTGTCCTTTTCTTCCCTTCTGACTTTTTTTTTTTGTTGCAATTACAGGTGATTCGGAAAAGTCCCAACATCATCGTATAACCGAGCTGCAACGGCTTCGATCAATGTAAATTTTTTAGCCATGGACATTCTTATTTTCTCTTTCCTTTTTTTACCAATTTTTCTATCATGTACATGGGACTTCTACTTCAAGGTAATGATCTTATTATAGATGCTTTTTTCATATATTCACAAATTAATACCTTTGAGCTTTTGTTCTGGAAAGGAGAACACGAAATGAAATATAATTGATGTATCTGAAAATTTATAAGAAATGAAGAAGAAAACCTGGTAAAGTAATAGTATGATTTACATTGTTTATGTCAGCTACTATACAGGAGACCTTGGTAATTTCGAAAATGGTGCACTAGTCACTAGGCATATACAAGTATCTGGGTACCAGTACCAGTACCATCTCCTTAGGATTTGGGTACACTGGGCATGTACAAGTGTCTGGTTATCAGAGCTCCATCTATTTCTCTTTTCTTTCTCCTTGCATTCTCTCTCCTCACTGTTCTGCAGTTCTTCCTCTGCGTATGTGTTTATTTTTTTGGGTTTTTTGTTTTTGTTGAGAGAGAGAGAGAGAGAGAGAGAGAGAGAGAGAGAGAGAGAGAGAGATGGTTATTGTTACGTTAACCAGTAAGGGCATGTAACGGGTGAGGAATCCGCAGATCTGAGGATTCCTCAATGCCCCTGGAACATGGATTCCTCGCTGAGGACTTCACATTGATATCCGTGCATATCGCTGCATATAGCTTAGAAAAATTGGTTTCGGTGTGAATGTGAATCCACAGGATTTCCATTTGTCCAAATCTTTGAGGATTTGCAATCGCCAAACATGGGTTTTCCATGTCTTTGTGGAAAGCAGAAATCTTTTCCCCGGATTTGGTTGCCAAATGTGACCTAAGGCAGGATGGAAACCACTAGGATAAACAGATGATCGTGTTGGGTGGTTGGGTGGGTTACATTAACAGCTAGGATCCAAGTACATATCATATAATTTAACATGTTAAGTCCTTAATTTACAAGGATCTTATCTATGTAATAAGATTAAAAGACATGGTTGCCATTCAAAATAAATAGATTAAAAGACATGGTTGGATGGCCCACTGTGATGTAATCATCTGGGTGGTGGGCCCACCATTATTTTTGGGGTGGCGGCGGCGGCGCTTAGGACAAAGAGCAGATGTGGGCCATGTGGCTGGAAAAATAGGGTGAAGCGCCATTGCCCTCTGCATGTGAATTCAGGCTCAATTTGTCAATTTTCCGTCAGTCGATTATTTTGGTATTGTTTTCTAGAAAAGCAAGATTGCAGAGTGATGCCAGGGTGTGATCTAAAAGAAAACTCTGTTATAGTTCCTTTTAGGTAATGTTATTCTGTTTATGATCATAAAAAAAAAATTCTGTTTAGGATCATTTAACAAAAGGAAAGAAAAAAAAGACAATTCTCTTTATGGTACACAATCTCACCGAGTTATTCTATGATAACATTTGGTTATATTGTTTTGTTTTACCTTTTTTCTTTTGCTACATACACTCGAACTCCTGCACTCTCATACTCCTCGCCCTAACCGGCTGAGCTATAGCTGCGGATGTTGTTTTGTTTTACTTACTGTTTAGTACTACAACAGATTTGGAACAAGTGAGAGACAATGGGTAGAAGCACAAGTTGAGAATGCTAAGCAGCAAGCTATTCTCTTGGCACTTAAATCTCAAGTTTCATCTGATGAAGCTCATATTCATCTTGATCTTCATTCTCTTCGGTAGTATTCTTCCTTTGTTAATCTATATTTCTTTCCACTATTTTTGTACCTTGACTTCTGTTACTTACCCATGCTATCATAATCTGGACCGTGAATAATAGATAAATATTGGCCAATATGATACTTACTGGCTGAGATTTTTAACAATGTTTCGGACGATGCATCTCTTTGACAATCTAATTTGTTTCTTTAGACTTTAATGGTAAATTACAATCTTAAATGATGATTGTCTACACTTCGTATATTTGCTTCTAAGTCACTTCTTTTATTTTGGTACTCTGATGATGTACCCTTTTGTTTAAACCATCCTTTTCACAAATACTTGAATCTAGTTTGGTTATACTTTTTATGAATCACACTGAACCGATTGTCATCAAGCAGGAGGAAGCAATCTGAATATTCTGTGGAACATTCAAATCTATACCGGAAAGAGCAGAAGTTGTTATCTGAGGTTTGCACTGATAACTAATGCTTTCTGTGATTGCCTGGCAAACTTCTGGTTCCCAACACTACCTATTTGGTTTGTTGAGCTGCAAATCAAGATTCCACTGCACATGAGATTAACAAAGAAAAGAATCTTGCAGAATTTTTTTATATGGATTTTACTTTGAACAGTTTCAGTTTATTGATTATGTTTATCCACGCATCCCCTGCCGCCATTATTGTATAAGTTGAGTTACTGTTTGCACAAATTAGTTTTCATCTATCTGGTAATTTTCTGCATCCTTATTTTCACATTGATAAAGCTAGTGTTTTGGGGATCCCTATTGCAACCAGTCTTGTTTGAATCTCTCTTAGTTTTCCATCTGTTTATCCTTGAAAGTGTACCCTAATAAGCAAGTGTTTGGGGATCCCTATTGCAAGTGCAACCATTCTTATTTGAATCTCCATTATTTTACTATCTGTCTATCCCTGGAAAATGTACCCTAGTAAGGTGTGGTTGCCTATTACCTTTGTAATGCTTTTCTTTCCATGCCCATTGGACTTTCAAACTTCAGTTGCTAAGAAACCATGGGCCTAGAGACCACATATACTTAAAATCTTATTTAGTCCAAAACAATTCTTATTGTCGTATTTGGAGATAAGTCTAAAGATTGGAGGGTTATATCTGGGAACACTCCATTTTGTTTGTGCCCTTAAAATTTCTAGGGAGAGGATTCCCGCCGTATGTTGCATGGATACTTCAAACTAGGCAAAGTTCCGCATTGTATCATATCCAATACTTCACTTATGAGTAAAATCCGTGTCCCTGCTGTATCTATGGTGTGTCCCAGCTGTATGCATGCCATATCTAGAAATCATAGCTCCCGGCCATTGTTCCTAATAGTTTAATTCAATAACCAACAAAATAATTTTTTCTTTTGTCCATAATTAACTTAGATTCTTCTATTGGATCTAGCAAATTTGATCACAACCATTTTTACTTTTCCCATATATGCTTTATGTAACAAGGTTTGCCAGATGTTGCTAATTAAGTGTTGGAGAATTGGGCTTCTTTTGTTGATTGGGTCTTTAAGGCAGTTTATTTTTTGTTCAGTTGGAGTTTCTTTTCATTTTCATCCTCCTTTTTTGTTTGTCTTTTCTCCTTGAGGAGACTGCTGCTCATCTTTCATCAGTCTTGTGGGTGGATCTCACTCTCATTTTTGTACTCTCTTCTTTGAGTAAATTGACATTGTGTTTCTATAAAATGCTTTCATTGCTAAACAATGTAATTATATGCTTTTATTATTATGCGAAATCCTGTACCTCCTGCTGTTGGCCATTGCTTAAATGACATCTTTCTATAGCAATGTTTCTTTGCACAATTTGATATAAAATCTTGAACCTTCTAGATTCAGCCTTCTGGGAAACAACTTTTTTTCAGATCTGGTAAAATATTTTTGTTCCTTTATTTGTAATTTGATGAAGTTGGCATGAATGTCAATTCTGATTCAACAGATGTCTCATTTTACCTGCTGGAGTTTAATGTTTAGGGCACATTTGTGTAATATATTTTAGCACTTCTTTTTCTTTCACTCGATGTGGGCAGTTTTCTGTGAGGAGAAGTGTAGTTTTGGCCTTGATTTTGTAGGAAAGGCAGAGCGTTCCGCGGAAAAACACGGACTTCCCTTTCCGCATATGCTATGCAGACATGCCCTTGAGTGTGTTCTATTATTGGAAATACATGGATTTTTTTTTCAAGGAAGAAATAGTAGAATGCTAAATTAGCATAGGAATTTGAAAAATAAATAAATAGAAAGCTAAATCAGCGTAGGAAAAAAAATTCTACACTACAATTCTACTGTGCTACATGTCAAATGGTTGGCATTCATGTGCAGAAATTATTTTAAACTTCCACTTCCTTTTTACAAATATATTAAAAAAATGGAAAATCAACCAAATCAACTTTTAATTCTTGCCTTTCTCCCATTGTACAAAACAGTTGAAATGACATTGTTTTTAGCCAAAGAGGATCTTGAGGCTGCCACAACTGTGAAGATTTGTCAGAAATAATGTTTCTTAACCTGGTTATGACATATGGGTTGAGGAAAACAAAAAATCAAAACCCTGATCTGTACACGATTTAAGTTGTCCAGGTGCCAAAAATAGGCTTGTTGCAGCTAGTATTTTCGGCTTGAGAAGGCCAAAACCCTGAATGAAAACTTCATATGCTTATTTCTTTTTTAATCCATCAATTAGAACAGAAATTCTCTGCTATTCAGATGCAACACAGCATAACTGACAACTATGAAAGTTGACGAAATCTAAAATTTTACAACTTTGTGTCTCTCATCTCTCACTGCTGCAAAGATTTCTCCATTATGTTCTTTTAAAGCTTTCTTGTGGTCTTTAATGATGATGATAAATGAAACTATCTTTTCCTTTCCAAAATCATTCATGTTCCAGACTATTCCATCTTTGTGTTGGGAGCTTGCTCAACTCCAAGACACCTATATATTGCAAGGTATAGAAACAATGTCAGTAATTATTCTGAACTAAGACAAAGCACATGTTCATCTTGATACTAAAATAAAAGTGCTTTCCAACATTTGGATCCACAGGTGATTATGATTTAAAGGTGATGCGTCAGGAATACTATATTGCTCAACAAAAGACGGTATATTTCATTTATTGGTCATATTTTGTAAGATCTAACACATGCCTTATATTGCAATGCTTATTATAGCTATGTGTTGTCACAGTTGTTTGTTTCCTACCATGTCGGCTTATTTAAATGTTAACCTAAGACAATTGCATACCATATAAAAGTAACAAATGCTGCCTCTAGGAGAATACTTCAGATATCCATGGCATGTTAAACTGCATTAGGCGACATCTTAGAAGCATGCATTAACGAGCTAACTACTAACAGCAAAGAAGATATCTAAGCAAGTGATTGCCAAATAGATAAATTTTCCAACAACTTTTGATATAATCTCAAGTCTATTAAAAAATCCATGATCAAGGTGCAGTCATGCAGACTACAGTTGATGATTCCTCTCTGTCAAGGATGGAGGGAGGGAAGGTCGAGTGAGGGCACTTGCCCCCACTCAATTTTCCTTTCATCTTTGATAAAAAAGAGAAAATATAGAAGTGTATCTAGGCATTTTGATTTTATGCCCTTTTGCCCCTCCTCAACTTTCTCTACTCTTTGAGAACTTTAGAGAGTAACAAGGGTATTCTTGTCTTAGTAAGGTTATTATTGACCTTTTCTTTTCCTAAAAGATAGAAACTTATGGTTATCTCTCTCTTTGCAATGTCATCATTCTCATCCCATCCATTGCCCGCATCCAACCATGTTTAGAGAGTATTTAATGAAGCTGTTGAGTGGAGCCCACTTAATAAAATTAAACAGGTTCAGAATGTGGATCATTTTAGGCCGATGCTCTTGAGTGGGGCATACTTTGGAAAAACATAAACCCGATAAAATAAATGCTCTAACTCTATGAAAAATATAACTCAATATGATATGAGCCCAAGTCATATTGATCTATATGAAAAAAATTAACTTTGTTTATTAGAATTTTATGGAATATATATATTTTTTAAATTAACAATCTTATTGGGTCATTTGAGTGACATCTGATAAGGTCTATACACTATATGAGGAGGTTGTCTTTCAACAATTTAGATGTTTTATAAGTGGGCCTATTGTCCTGGAACTCTTCTATCATGTTGTTTTTTTCTTTTCTCTTTTTACCATCTCTACTGTGTAGATGGCATCCAAGGACATTAAAATTATCCTTGCTGTTGATTTAACAACCTTAAAGTCTACTACTATTTCAATAATAATTTATCTCTTTTTTTATGAGATCCAATCTAATAGTGGGTACAGGATGGATGAGCATTAAAACTTGGCATGGTGCTAAATCAAGGTGGGGATATAAGTATGGAAGGAGCTAAATTGATCAAAGGTTGGCTCAAGTAGGGCCCATAGAGTTGGACTTTACATGTGATCTACTTGTAACATAAATTTTTTCGTTAAGTGAATTTTATGTAAATAATAAAGGAAGGGGTCATTTCTTAACTGGTTTAGTTTTTTCATAAGTGGGCCAACTAATATTATTGGTCAATCAACTTTGCCCCCACTAGAAGAAAATTCTAGCTCCTTTCCTGCTCTCTGTTGTTATTAACAAGGCCAGTCTCTAGTTTGCCCAAGTCCCAAAGAAGATTAGGAACCTACTTTCACTGAGATTTCGCTACCCGTCATTGATTGGTATGTATATTTTAATGTACCATATATAGTGTCAAATAGGCTAAGTGGTTTTGTAGTGCCCAAAATACATGACAATGTCAAATTGCATGTCATGTACTTAATGCTTATTGGAAAAAAAATGTGGAATTGGGGTTTTTCATCATTGATGGTGATTAGGGTGAAATCACAAGTCTAGTGAATAAGAAAACACTGCCTGATATAACTGGTTGAAGTTCATCGGCTTTTGGGTGTTGGATAACTCTCAATGCATGGAGCTTAATATTGAAGAAAAAAGGATACTTAAACGTCAGTTTCTTTTCTTTAGTGAAAGTGCTGGAATTTAAACAGGAATGTAGCTGTAAGTTACTATTTTATGGCATCAATATTTTTAGATTTTTTAATCTTTTGTCCAGTGAGAGAACCTTTGTTTTTACTATTTGATATGTACTCTCCCCTGCAGTGCCCCACGGCAGGGGTTTGGCGGTTAGGTGTTGGTGTGTTACACCCTTGTTTATTCAAAAAATGTTTTACATACATGCATACATACATATATATATATATATATTTATATATATATGTACGTATTGAACAGAATCCTTTCTTTCCTATGTCTTGTATCCATGATTGATACTTATGGCCCCTTCAAGCCTCTACCCTAAGAGTGAAGCCCTCTCTCTTGCCTTAAGAGCTTACAATCGATGCATAAATATAATTCTCTTTCCAAAATGTTTTCGTTCTGTTTCTTATGCCAATATCATATGGATAAGTTAATCATATCATTGAATTGAGTAAATTATGGCGGAACTCATTTATAATAATTGATTTTTTTTATATAAAAAACCAGTTGCTAGAGCTTAATCGAGACTAATCTTTCTATTTTGCAGTTCATAAACCATCTAATCAATCAGCTCTCAAGGCATCAATTTTTGAAAATAGCTTGCCAACTAGAGCGCAAGACTATGCTTGGAGCATATTCCCTACTTAAAGTTATTGAATCAGAGTTGCAAGGTTATTTATCAGCCACCAGTGGCCGTGTGGTATGCAGCTCTACCTGGTTACCTTTCTTGATCATATGTTTTATTGGATTGGTAATTCTAGCTTAAGGTTCATTCACGCATGATAACTGTTTGTCATTTTCATCACATGTAGGAAATTTAGGATACCAGCGCAATACATTTAAAATGTCTCTTTTCCCTTTCATCTGGTTATGATCATTTATATGACTTTCATTTATTCGTGTTATTCATTTTATACCATGTTTAACTTGATTGAAATTAGAACATCAATTTTCACTAAAGTCGTTCCTTTTGCCCGACTGAACTATGTATCCATATGGTAGCCAAATTGTGACTGTTCTTAAATGATATGTTTGATTTAGTTATTGACATTTGAACCTTGTCTATCTGATTTTAGTGTCGTTTTTTGCTATCATTGTAGGGTCGCTGCCTCTCATTGATGCAAGCTGCATCTGAAGTACATGAACAAGGAGCAGTTGACGATCGAGACACTTTTCTACATGGTGTTAGAGATCTTTTAAGTATTCATTCAAGTAAACATACATATCCCCTTGTTATAAAAAAAAACATGCATATCCCCTTGTTGCATTAGTCGACACTTCCATATGTTTCAATTGTGGTTCATGTTATTTATGTTTTCCATCCAGACAGTCAAGGTGGATTACCAACATATGTCTCAGCACCTGGTATTGTTCAGCAAATATCAGGCCTGCATTCAGACTTGCTGTCTCTCCAATCTGACCTTGAAAATTCACTTCCAGAGGACAGAAACAGATGTATAAATGAACTGTAAGTGATTCTTTGTTAAATACGTTAAAAAAATGAGCCCATGGAAAAGTGGATGGTGCTCACTATTGCATCTTTGAGGTTGTGTGGGTTCAACTCATGTTGCCAGTAAAAAAAGAGAAAGGAAAAATATTTGGTGTTTTGAAAAAAATTCCTTCTTTTATTAGATGGTTGATCCCTGCCACAATCAACATTTTCTCAATATGCTAGGGCTATATCTTGTAAATATTGAGCAAAGAAAGTCAATTGAGTTTTTGCATTTTTCGTAATCATTGTATCTGAATTCCCTGGAGGGTTGAGCACATCATGTTTGATCCCCTCTAGTTAATTCATTGTTATCTCACATTGAGGATACAAGAGCATCTGACTGCTGGGTATGATGCTGACTTTTAGGTTATAAGAACTTGATGGTGGGTGAAGAAGCAACAACTATTGATGAAAGGGCAGGAGCTTAGGTTATTAGGGATAGTCGAATTGCCATGGAAAATTATTTTTTCATGATTTTTCTTTGCATAAAACCAACCAACCCATAATTGCTGGAATTTTTTCACAATAATTGTCGATATAACTTCCTTTTTTTATAGTTTCAGTGTTGATATTGAGATAAAACCATTAAATGCTTGCACATCTAACATTGAAATTAAAATAATAAGAAGTGAAAGGATCTTAATGTTCACTTTATAACTGATCTCCTCCTTACATTTAAAAATTATTAATGAGAGTCAAAATTAACACCTGATTGTTAAACTGTGTGATCTTGAGAACCATTCTATGTTCTGGTCTGGCTCATTTAATGAGCTATGTCAACTTAAATGATGATGACTGTGCAGCGTTTCTTAACCGCATCAACTTTTTAGTCCCTTCTTTCTCTATTTTACCAATGCAATACTTTGTTTTTGCGATATTGGCAAATTTCAAATTCAACACAACTATTTGATGTTCTTATTTTTTGTTCTGATCAGGTGCGCCCTTATTCAGAGTTTGCAGCAGCTGCTATTTGCATCATCAACAACTGCACAGCCGATATTGACGCCTTGGGTACACACTTCTCCAGTCTCTTATTTTATACGGCCCTTTTCTGCTTGTTTTGCTATCTATCATTCGGTATTACTCAAAATATATTATGAGCATCCCCTGAGGAGGGGGCAATATATGTTTCTTGAAACCATAGCATCAAATAGTGTTGATTGCTAGTTTAACATGAAGCTTTTTTTCTTTTCCCTCTTTATCATACTATTGGTTTGATACATATTCTGATGTATCTGAGATGAAAATTTAAATGCAACAAAATAAGCATGTGCCTGACAATAAGACGGGTAATAACCCAGAGTCATTTTCCATGTACATCACTTGTATTTTAGCAGTAACTGGAAGCAGCATGTTTTGACTTTTCTAGTGTGGTTATTTGTTAAACCTTGTTCACTCCACATCTTTAGGGTGGTACAGTGTGCATCAAGTGTTCAAAGGGCTATACACGGAGAAGGGTTTTCAGGATACTGTCCACAATTATCATGATTTATTTATTTATTTATTTGGGGAATGATTATACGCTTGTCTTAGTTGTCTACAGACAGTTGTGACCTGTGACACATCCCAGAAAAACACTGAGCCTACTTTTGATGTAGGGTTGAATTAAATAATTATATGATACTTGACGGATAATTTTGGGGGGGTGGGGGGGGTGGGGGGGTGTTGGGGCTGTTGTGATTTCACTTCATCACTTCAAAAAAGATGGTTATTGTATGGATTCCACTGGGTTGTATAAAAAATTATGATACGGCATGCTGTATATTATGATTTCTCTCTATTAATATAGTTCTCAGTTTTCATCTGTTTACACAGTAAAATATGAAGTATTTCTTCTTGGAAGGTCATAGTTTTCGAGGAGATTTAAATTTGATTCTCTTTATTCTCCCGTTCAAGTCTTGAAACCAATCTCCGTACTAATTTTCCAACCTGTGCTTGGGATGAAGGTAACCTGTACCCTCCATCATGGAGAGGTATGAGGTTGAAGCTCATTATGGTGGCCCCTGATACACTTTAACCACCCACTGGCCAGTATGGCAGCAAATAGAAAAAAAGAAAAGAAAAGGAAGAAAGCAAACTCTTATAATTTTTGGTGCTTTGATTCAACAAAGTTTATAAAGTTGCAAATATGATAAGACAACCACCTTGTAGCTTCCTTATTTTAAAATATGCTACAGACGGCCTCTTGATCAGCACAACTTAGTTTAGATATTTCTTTTTATAATTCATTATTTTAACTTTCTCAGCACCTTATGATGCCATAATAGTGTCTTTATTGTATGTTTCTTTTCTCTTTTGTGCTTTTCTCCGGTGGATTTTCTAAAATGAAATGTATTTGACCCTTCAACTGTTGATATCTACCAGCCACTAATGAAAGAGCTTGCCGAAATGGAAAAGATCAATGCGCAACTCTCTGCTGCAGTTGAAGAGGTGACACGTGCACATCGTGAAAAGGCTGAGGTATCTCTTGCTTTCTGTTACTCTGTTTGTCTTCTTTTGCAAGCTTCTTTTCTGTTGTCGGAACTTTGTGCAGAAATTTCAGTTTTCTGGAAGTATTGCCATGTCAAATACACGTACCCAAAAAATCCAGAAGATATGACTGTTATCATTTATATCTTCTCACTAGCAGTCAGAAAGGAAATACTTATGTAGGTCCCAGAGTGACGCATTACTTTTATGTCTTCCATTGTGTGCCCGCTTTAGTGCAGTATGTAGTGATATGTGGATAGTGTGGTTGTAATTTGTAAATGCCGCTTTTCATCTGCCAAGGCAAGTAACTTCTTTGGCAGCTAGGTGGCCAAATGAGGCAGAAGGATGATCATGTTATATGATGGAAGAGACATGTCTTAGCTTCTGTATTCTATTATGAAATCAATTGATCAAATCCTAGTTGGTACTGAGACAGCCAGACAGAGTCATAGGGGTGCTGGTACTTATTGAGTCAAGTGTCTCTGTCGAGTTGTACCAGTTTTTACCATTAAAAAAGAAAAGAAAGGAGTTGTACCAGTTTCAGTGGCTATCAAGTCAAACACCGAAAATCAGGGTTTAATTCGATGCTTCTATCACTTCTCTCCTTGATGGATGGTTGATTCTAGTATCATCCCAATCTTTATTTTTCCTCACTCTATTATATAGGTGATTTGTATTTGATGCTGTCTTTGGGCACATTTATGTAGTTTCCGCGTTCTTGAGAAACACTCGAACTTTCCTATACCCCCCATCAGAGAGGCTTTTCCATGGATCCGCAGGAAATCATGCCAAGAAAGACACTTTTCACCACGGAAAACTATCTGTACCAAATGAGGAAAAATCAAGTCTGTAGATAACCTGACCGCTTGTTCTTTCCTCGTCCACTGACAACACATTACACAAACGTGCCATTCATTCTTAAAAAAGGAAAGAAATAAAAAATACAAATGGTGCCACTTTAGTTTCTCTCCAGTTGTCAGGTAGGATTTACATTGTCATGCTTGTGATATTTGTTAGTGCTTAGTTTACATAAATCCGTCCATTCATAAATTTTTTTACATAAAATCTGATGCAGATTGTGAAGCACCATCCACATGAGGTTGGGAGAGAAAGGCAGGTCTTTGTTGATTTCTTCTGCAATCCTGACCGCCTAAGGAACCAAGTTAAAGAACTTACTGCTCGAGTCAATGCCTTGCAAGTTTAGAATTTTCTGTTATTCCCGAGGCTTCTATAGGGCTCTTTCTGTTGGCAGGTCGTTGGGTTTTGAGTATGTGAAGTGCAAATTCTTGGATGGTGATGCAAATCATTCATTTTTATGCTTGTAAAATGGTGAATTCCACTGTCATATCTGTATAGATTTGACCGAACATGTGACTAGAATTACATGACCTTAATACTGTGAGTGTCTGTTGTGTATTATATAACCATTTCATCTGTAGCTTTAACGATTCTCTGCTGTTTTCTGTTAGCGTTGGGGCTCCATCCTGTGAAGATGGATGTTCAACAGTGTAGAATAGCAGTTCTATGTGGCTAATATTCCTTACTCGGAGAGAGAGTGAATCTTTCCAAACTAGTGTCTAGTTATTCCTTTCCTTCCAAGTTGTATTGTGCATTTGACAGTTGTAGTGTGTTGGATCTGCTACCTTCAGTGCAGGTAACTCGTTGTAAGCTACAGGTTCTGCATTTTGATAATCTTATTTGCTTGTTCTTGGGGGGGCCTTTGTTTTTTGAAAAGATCAATTAGAGGTAACCAGAGGACACAAATAGCCAGCTTAGAAGTATGACATTATGGTTGGTGTATTGGTTCTATAAGATGCTCTATGATCTAAGGCAATCAAATGGGTAATGAGAAAAGACTTTCTTTGTCCATTTGGAATGTTAGTTTCATTACCTTTGTTTCATGGCTTCATTGGGGTTATTATTATTAATTTTTTTCACCCTTGATCACAAATTACCTATGCCTTTGGAGTGTTTTTTTTTTTTTTTTTTTTTTTTAAATCGAAAATAGTGATCCGCTGGATTCCAAGTCATTCGAGAGGGTTTTCTTTCCGCTATATTAGCTCGGCTGGTAGTGCAGTTGTAAGGATTGTGGGAGAGGGTTTGTAAATTTCCCCCCTTAATAAGGGGATCCAAATTCACACGCTTATTCACACTACATATGTTCCTGACTGACTAAGCAGCATCTTAGGATGAGTATTTGTATTTGCTTGAATGTCTTTATATAATTGGTCTCACTAGCAGTATAGAGTATGGAAAATGGGCATAAATTTTTTACAAGGTAAGATTTACAGATGTCCACATGCATAATCCTAATCTATACGTTTGATTTACATACGAAAATCCAAATTTTTTATTCAATTTGATTTCAGCCAGAAGACCCCAGAAAGAAAATCGAGGCTTTCAAGAAAAAAAAAGGTTATCAAGAATAGTAGATCTCTCAATGAGTCAGAGGCCCAGTGCCACTCTTTGGGTTGGATATTGGCAAATCTTTACCACCTGTGGGCTGACCATGTGCCCTGAGTTTTTAGCACAATTACTATTGGGGTGAGCTGGGACCATGCATATGATGCAAACTCAAGGGAAGGATTGGCTCTACCTCATTTGGCAATTTATTAGGTTAATAAAAGTAATGAAAAGCCTCTATTTTTCATACAAGGGATCACATCAAAAGAACATATTTTCAAAATTCACTTCTTTTTGTTTTTTTTTTATAAATAAAGTAAGAAAAACAACCTCCTTTCTCCACTAATTGAAAAACACGAACATTTTACACAAATAGTCGAAGAGATTCCGTACCAATATGGTAAAGATAAAATACCATCATATTTTTCTTATGTTTTATTCACTCTTTATTTAATGCTTTACATCACTTTTACTTTCATGGTAATTTGCCAAACAGACCCTAATAATAAAGGATGAGCATACCGAAAGTGAAACTCATGTAAAATAAAGTCTCACAATGATAAGTAAAATCCAAGACAAATAACATTTTATTAATTTTCAACTCTAAATCTCTCTCCCATGTAACATCCAAATACATAAAAAAACAGGGATGATATTCACCTGAGCACCACATTAGATGCATCCAATAAGCACGAGGTACTAGGAGGCGGTCATGGCTCTCCCATAATTTCTGAAAATCCCCTTTTTAGAAGATTTTATGATTTTTACATATAGCCCTTCCAAATTTTCTAAAAATCCCTTTTCTCTTTAGAATTTTTTTTATGAATTTTACATATGACACCTTCTTGATTTCTAAAAATCCTTTTTCTCTTTAGAAAATATGTTTTACATATAGACCCCAAAATATGGGCCACAAGTGTAGTTGCATTGGCCCACCGGCTTTGCATCAGCATGACAAAAGGCCCACTACCACTGGATAGACTCCAATCCAGCCGTCCTACAAATTCAAAGACAGATATAAGTCTGTCGGTGGTCCCAACTGCAAATGCGCTAGGGTTCTACCAGCTTTAGCGGGACTCTCAGCAATGGCCGTTCATTCGACTTGAAATGGCATTTGGCTTATAAAGTTATACTTCATTTCATTCTAATCTCTCTCTCTCTCACACACACACAGAAATCAGAAAGAAGCGGATAGGAGATTTCTGTTGGTGTTTATATGAGTATGCAATGCATTGGTGTTTTAAATCTGGGTAATGAGTTACAAGGGTGTGGTGATAGTGATACCCTCCAAAAGGTGCGTTTATTTTATGGGTTCGTATTTTTGTGTGACTTCATCATTATATATTGTTGTCTGTTTGGCTCGAGTGTATCTTATCTTCTAGGGTTGTAGGGATTCTTTTTTTTTTTGGAAACAAGCGGTCGAGAAAAGAAACCATTGTAAGGTGGTGTTTGAATGGAATTCGATTCCTAGGAATTCTAAGAAATGCATTTGTGAAAGTAACTAAAACTGAAGAAACGAAAGTGAAGATCTGTAGATGGCCATCGAATAATCTCTTTTTAATGGGAAATTAATTCAGCGGAGATGGTAAATGAATACGAAGCTATGACTCGAGTAAATCAAAACCTAGGAAAGTTTGAGTCTTGGCTACTTCTCCACCTTACGTCCTTTGCTTTTCACCACTTTGATAATCCTTTTTGTATAATCCTTTTTGTCGGAACCGTTTTTACCACGGATACCAAGGAATTCAATTCCATGCAAACGAACAGGCCTCTGAGATAGATATTTTTACATGTGTTAAAAAAAAAGATTTCAGACTTTGGGTGTGAGTGATAGAGAAAAGTTTAATTCAAGAATCTAATCAGAACGAAATTTGGCTTGATAGAAACAATTTCCTTTTGAAACTAGAATGAACAAGGATGGGAATCAGCATTCTCTTCGATCCATCAAAGAGGTGTCACTCTTGCCACCACATTGTGCATCAAAGATGTCTTCACGTTTTGTGCCATTTCGTGGGTGTGGACAATTGAGCTGTGCGGCCCCTTTGGATTCCTTTCGGAATCTTTGCACTTCCCACTCTCACAATTCTGTGTCATAGTGGATGTTTGGAAACTGGTGAAGAGTCGGTGCAAGTTAACACTTGCGGTGGCTTGAATCTTGGCAACTTAGAGGTCACTGTGATGAATCATGAGACCCCTAGTACCAAGCGGTTACAATTATTCATTCAAAAAAACTTTTTTTTTTTTTTTTTTTTTGATTTCATTCAAAAAACAAGTGTTTTTTGAATGGTAAAAGGAAAAAAGTAATTTTCCCCATATAATGTCCAGAGAAGTTATTTTCGCAATAAGATGTGTAAAACCTTACCTTCTTGAGTTTTATTAACCTATAAAATCTCTCTCTCTCTCTCTCTCTCTCTCTCTCTCTCTCATACACACAAAATCAGCCAGTCACTCTGAAAACTCTGTTTTCTTTGTTTGCTCAACTTGTCAATAAAATCATCAGGTTCAAACATTCTAAAGGGGTTAGAGTCTCTCTGTTCATAAGTACCAGTCGACATGTTCTTTTTTTATTCGAAATTATGTACAGAGCGTTTGAGTTCGGGTATGGACATGGTTAATTGGAAATACTGGATTAATGATGCCTCGCACAAGAGTATGAAGTTGCACTGCAGTGCACCTCTGATCCTTTTTATTGTCAAATAAAAAGGACTTCATAATTTGTGAACGGAAAAAATAATTTTTTTCCTCTATGTTGTTTGGGGATTTCCTCTGCTCTTCGATGTAGAAGCTCAATTAGATTGTTGCAAGTTTTTTGGACATTTATTTGAAATGGTTTTGGACACTTTCAACTGTTAGTTTCTGCGTATGAAATGTTTAGTTATTGGAGAGAAATCTTTTCTAATTTGTTTTGTTGTCTTCCATTATCAACCAGATATTTTTCTTGTAGGAGGTTCCGTTCTCTCTTTCTTAGAGAGATGTTTGTATTGAACTCTTTTGTGGTATAACATTATTGGATGGATCACAATGGACAAAAATCCTCGCCTGCCCTTTAAGGTTGGTCAACTAGCTGAGTCCAGATCCTTCATTCCTGGTTTTCGTGCTGCATGGTTCCGATGCAAGGTAGCTCTAGAACTTACAGTTCAATTTAGAATCTCAAATCTGTCATAGAAGATTGACCTGCTGTTAACAAACTGTGTATTCATTTTGGCTGTGAATGATTTCTATACCTTGTGTTTTAGTTGCCCTTATGCAAATTTTATTTTTTATTTTTTACCAGATAAAGGAGATAAAGTTAAAAAACGGACAGTTTATGCATACCTTGGAGTATTTTGACTTTCCAGATGAGAGTAAGCCTGCATTTATTTTGCTATATTTGATGCTAGGGAATCTTATTTATAGATTTTGATTTATCTTTCAAGTGATTTATGCCATAGTTTTTTCCCAGATAATGTAGATTTTGAATATAACATGAAATCTTTTACAGTGTTCTTACATCTCCCAATAAGTCTGTCTAACTGGTAATTAATGTCATCTTTTGCATGATACATGAAACTGCACTTTCAAGGTTGTTACACCTAATGAGCTCAGAAAGCATAATACAATAATAAAAGGGAGTAAAGTAGGCTGCATCAATAAAGATTGGATCACCACTGTGGCCATATTGGTCATTGATCATCTTGATTGAGGCAATGGGTTCATATTTAGACAATTTGGTGATTTTATGTAATTCAAATGGTCAAGATCAACTGCCTCCTGCTCCTCCTCTTCTTCCTCCTCCTCCTCTTCTTCAGAATTTGGAGGGTGACTGCTGTTGGACCCTTCATCCACGGGACTCTGGTGTTGGAAGATTGCTTGATGACCATGGGTCATGTGGACAGAATGTACAACTCTATTTGAGCTTATGGAGAGTGCTGATTTACATTAGGATTTGGGATCTCTAATTGGATCTAAATAGAGTAAAAGGCCCACAAAGCAAGTGTGGGCCCATGGTGGATCATGCACCGATTAAAAGTGGCACAATTGACCCACTTATGTCCACATGTCCAATCTCATGGATAGGCATGTATTTTCCTAAATTCTTAGAGTGCTTTTCTTATTAATTTGATTTAACTAAAAGTTCTCATAATTCAATTGGAAGTTAAAAGAGCATTTTAGACTTTTACATGCTAATAAGACTGTTCTGTAAATAAAATGGAATTGGGTTTAGTATTTTTCTGTTAAAACCTATTTATAGGAATTATAACTCATCCGTAAGGATATGACGGGAGAATTCCACAATGGAGAGGAGAGGAAAATCAGAATAGTTTGTTGTTTGGTGCGACGCATTTTCCTCACGGAGAAGGGCTAATTTTCCTTGATAGAGGATTTCAATTTCCTATGGCAGGGGAAGGACTGCAGGATTCCTCTTTCCCATGGAAAGAGAAATCCACGGAGGATGGAATCCTCTTGCTGCACAAACAAGCCCAAAGTGTTGGTTGTATGATGAGTTTTGAGAGGATTTTGGGACTTCTGTTCTAAGACAATTCCTTCATTACATTGGATGACTTGTCTCATTGGAGTTTCCGCTTTGGTTTAAAGTACCCATGAATAGAAGGGATGTGCAGAAGCGGGAAGGTTTGTTTTAGTTGTTTCCAAATTCTTGCTGTGATGAGGATGGAACCATTGCTGGAATGCATGGATGGCTAGTATTAGATGGGCTCTGTTTTCAGTTTCTGCGTCTTGAGGCTTTATACAAATCCATGGAATAAGATTCATGTGGAGGCTTGTGGCATTATTTTGGATAGGTATTTTCAAGTGGGAAATATTTTCCAAACTCTCGGACCTCTTTTTTTTTTTTTTTTGCACCTGTGCAAAAGCCAAGTTTCCACTTTAGCAGGTGTGGTGAAGAGATCATATGGATTGAGAAACTTTTACATGTGAGCTTTGCTTGGATTTCCTTTCTTATGCCAAAATTTTGTTATCTATCTGGTGAGGATTGTTTTGGATTGAAAAATGGGGCCCAAAGGTAAAAAAGAAGGCCAAGCAGCACTCTGAGTGTTTTTACTTTTTATTTTTTTTATAGCATAAGATCTTGTTTCATCTGGTTGAGATTTTCTTCTCTTTCTGATTATTTGATGTCCTATGTCTTGGCATTTTTTGCAGAACTAAGATGCACAAAATTATATCAGAAGAATAAATATGATAGGCTTTCTGCCCCACATGAGAAGAAATCGCACTTGATGTTGCGCCCTTGCTTTCCTCCTCATTACAGTGAGAGCCAAATGGTCAATCTTCATAATATATCTGGAGTAATAGCAATAGTTGTTGATGAATGGAAGGTGGGTGATTTAGTTGATTGGTGGTACGAGGGTTGCTATTGGTCTGGAAGAATCACACGTTTTCTGGGAAGTGATAAGGTGCAGGTAAAATGTTGGATTTTGTTATTTAATTTAAATTTCGAATTGCAAACATGAACTCTTCATAATCTGATGTTGCTTTATTCTTTGGCATCAGTTAATTCTTTGCAATGTGACATCCTGAGTAATAAATGTTTATTATTATTATTTTTTTGCGAAAAATTTATAAACTGGTTTTATAATTTTTGATTTATAATTTTGTGATTAAAATTTCTTAATTATTTATCCCCTACTGTTGTAATAAGTTGATGATATCCTGTATCTCAGTTTTATTAAGCTCTCAGCAGCAACTATTCTACATGCCATCATATGCCATCAATTTTCATAAAAAAGCAAGGGTACATCTGTTACATTCTTTTAGGCAACCTGCGCAGTAGGATGCTAATACTAGCATTTGCTCCTAGAACATAGGAATCACATTTTTTTTTATTTTGGGGGGGGGGGGCGGGGGGGGGCGCTTTGGAATCATCATTCATCAACTCGACCAAAAGCATATATACCAGAACTCTTTTGAGTCAAGTTCAACCTCAACGTGGTATCGAAACCTTAGTTAATATTATTGTTTTTGGTTTGTTATTTTAATATTACTGTCAGGTGTTAAGGTTATTTTTTTTCTTCATTGCTTCAAAAAAGAATTTTCCATTTCTCTTTGATTGTGGTTGCTTTTTTTTTTTGTGTGTGTGTGTGTGTGTGTGATCCTTTGAGGATTCGGCGGCCAGCCCTATTCAGGAGCTTGGCCTATCTCTCTCTTGGAATTCTTTTGGCCTGCCCCTATTTAGGAGTCTTGCCTTTTATAATTTTCGATTTACAATTTTGTGATTAAATTTTCTTAATTATTTATCCCCTACTGTTGTACTAAGTTGATGATATTCCGTATCTCAATTTTATAGAAGCTCTCAGCAACAACTATTCTACATGCCATCATATGCCAATAATTTTCATAGAAAGCAAGGGTACATCTGTTAGATTCTTTTAGGCAACCTACGCAATAGGATGCCAATGCTTGTATTTGCCTGTAGAACCAAGGAATCACATGGGGGGCCTTTGGAAATCATCATTCATCAACTTGACCAAAAGCATATATGCAAGAACTCTTGGAGTTTGAACTTTAAAGTGGAAGTTTTAGTGTGGTATCCAAATTGAAATCATTATACTGAACAATGTGTGGGGCCCACAACAGTATTTGTGTGGTGGTGAATATTGTGAGATTGATGATCAATGTTGCCATGGGAGTTATCGGTATGATGTTGGAGTAGGAGTTGTGATAACTGTAGGCATTCTATCCATTGGGTTTCCCTAATTATCCAATAAGCATTAGAACTTTTTAGTCAAGTTCAACCTCAACATGGTATCGTTATTTTAATATTACTGTCGGGTGTTAAGTTTTTTTTTTTTTCCCTTCATTACTTCAAAAAAGAATTTTCTTTGTGTGTGTGTGTGAATCCTTTGAGGATTTGGCCAGCCCTATTCAGGAGCTTGGTCTATCTCTCTTGGAATTCTTTTGGTCTGCCCTATTTAGTAGTTTTGCCTATTTCGTACTGGGATTGGTGCTGCAGTAGTTTGGTATCAGAGCAAACGATCCATCCCTGCTCAGGTACTCTGGAGTCAGGACTCACTTCTTAGTGGTATTACATTCGTTGTTTTATTTTTCGATTCATCATCTACTGCCTATTTCTTCATTTTAACCCTCACCTTCAAATCCCCCATCAACCCTAAACCACCATCCCTAACCTCTTCAATCCTGCTACCTAATCCCACTGGCTTATACTGTTATACATTTGTAACCCTATCGACACCCTACTTCCAAACTCTTAAACCTTTAACCTAAAACCTGCATCCAACCCTTTCAATCCCCAACCAACCAAATCCCACCTCTCCAATGCCTCATTATCACTACCCTTTAAAAACCCAAATCCACTGTCCCCAAATTCTTGAACCTTCAAACCTATGATGCCCGGATACGGACACGGGTACGGATACGGGACACGGGAACGAGCGTCCGATATGTCAACTTCAAAATTTTAGGATACGGATACGGGTACGACATTCCTAGAAATATATAAATATAAATATTTGGTTAGGGATTTATTTTAGGTGGAATGCTTATTTTATCTCTATTTAGAGCTCAAATATTACAAGGTCCACAGTTTGTTTCAAATTTTCAATGAGGTGGGCCTCACAATACAATATCTCAGCATAGAAAACAGAGAAAAAAAGAAAAGTGGGCCGAGTGGCTGATTGGATCAGTAGCCCAACATTAAAAAGAGAAGAAAAGAAAAATAGGCTGAGTGGTTGACGGGCTCAATAGCCTAACATTAAAAAAAGAAAGAAACAAAACATGCCCAACGGGCCCATACTCGTTTATAAGGGCGATGGATTCTTTCTCCCCTTTTGTTGGCATCTCTAGGGCACGAACGAATGAGAAAAAAAACGAAGAAAGAAGAAGAAAGAAATAAAGAAAGAAAAAAGAACGGAGGAAGAAGAGGAGGAGGAATACTTGACACCTAGAGGTCGAAGCAGCAACAGTCGAAGTATGAATGGAAAGTAGTCGAAGCTGGAGCCCCAGTCAAAGCAGGTGGGTCTCCTCCTCCTCTCCTCCTCCTCGTCCCCTTCTTCTTTGTTTTCCTTTTGATCAAACTAAGAGTGAGACAGAAATTGGCTGAAATGGAAAATCTGCCGAAATATTGGTCGAAAAATAACGCAAGCCGTATCCTGAAATTGGCCCCTCGTATCCAAGCCGTATCTTGCGGTATCTCGTACCGGTATCCATATCGGACCGTATCGGTACGGGTACCGCAAGTAATTTGCCGTATCTGGGTATCATAGCTTCAAACATTCTTAGCCAAACCCTAACCCTACATTCGAGAACCCATCTCCTCACACAAACCCCTCTCATTTCCATCACCCCTTTTCAATCTTCAACATCCAACTTATCATGTCCCAAAATCTGAACGCCTCGAATTTTGCAATGCAGACTCAATAGTAAGCATGAGTTTGATCACGCAGTGGAAATCACATATTGTATGATAGCGGACTAAGAAGCACGGACACGAACACGGACACGGGACACGGACACGATACGACACAGACACACTGACACGACATTTCTCAAAAAAGTAGGACACGGACACGTCGGGGACATGTTAATATTTAATAATAATAAATCTAATCATATACTAAAAGATAATATCATTTTGACTTTGTAATCAATTTAGCAATCAAATAAATAAAAATGCAAGTACCAGTGTACCACTGTAATATTTCCCCCTCCTTTATTAAGTTTCTCAAAATTGGTTACATATTTCCACAGAGGCTTATTTATATCTTCATTGGAAAGGTGTGAGCTAAAGCCAGAAATGGAACTCATATTCCTAAATTTCAAAGGTGAAGAAGTAGCTGATAAATAAAAAAAGAATTATTTGATATAAACAACAGCAGCAAAAAGTAAAGAACATTAGCAGCAAGGACATTTGATGAGCCAAAAAAAAAAAAAAAAAAACAGCATGAGCAAAAACTAAGAAAGAAAAACAAAAAAATGTTTTTCGCAGCAAAAATTGAAAAAGAAAAAAGAAGCAGCAGCAGAGAAAGAAAAAAAGAGCAGTAGCAAAAACAAAACTAGCGTACCTGATGAGCAGAAGCAGTACCACGAGCGAAAAAAGGAAGCAGAAGCAGTACCATAGCAGATCTTCTTCTTCTTCCTTCTTTCTTTTCTTTCTTCTTCTTGTTCTTTCGTTAGGGTTGGACGAACGAATGGGGTTTTTTTTCTCTCTTTCGTTTAGGGCTGGCACTGGATGGAAGAATTAAAATAGCCCCCTTTTCCTCTTAAGTTATAATTTTTTACAAACAACGCCCCCTTTTTTTTTTGACTTCAATTTTAATTTTTTTTTCCAATTAAAAGAGGCCAGCGTGTTCCCTAGCGTGTCCCAAGCATGTCCGGACTATAAAATATAAAAAAATAAATAGGATACTCTTTTTTGGCGTGTCCGACATGTGTCCAAGCGTGTCCAGAGCGTGTCTGTGCTTCCCAGATAGCGGAGCATAGCTAAATCTGTGTAACTTTTTTTAATTTTCATACAAAAATTCTAAATAATCTGAAATCAAATAAAGCTTAACTTTTATTAAAAAACCAAATCCAACTGAAAGCAAACTGAGTCCTGACGTGGAACGAAACTAAACAAAACTACTGAACATTTTTTTTTTACTTTCTGCTCATCATTTCTGTCCCATACTCAACATTATATTTTGAAAAAAAAAACCAATAATAATACAATGAGCTAAACATCTCGGTAAAAACAAGCTATTCCTAGATGGTGGCCCATGGTTTATTGGGGGAGATTTCAACATTATTTGATTTCCAGATGAAAAAATTGGGCTGATGTCGGATATCACCAGAGATGACTGCTTTTTTAGATTGGATATACAATCAGAGTTTGCTAGATTTGCTGCAAAACGAGGCTTCTTTCATGTGTTCTAACCACCAGGTGCCGCCTATTTTGTCTTGGTTGGATGGGTTTATGATTTCAGGGGAGTGGGCTGACATATATCCTCATACTAGGTGGTGCTTCCTAAACCTACTTTTGACCGCTGTCCTATTCTCTTAGATTCGAGGCTGGATTATTGGGGTCCTAGGCCTTTTTGTTTTGAGCGGATATGACTTGAAGAAAAGGGGCTTAGTGATCTTATTTGCTCGTGGTGGTCTGATTTTCAATTTCAAGGTTGGGCAAGGTTCTCAGGTTAACGTCCAAGCTTCGGAAGCTTAAAGGCAATATCAAGGGATAGGTAAAAGCCAATGTCATGTTGGCGGAGGCTACTATGGCTGATTTATTGCCGGGTATCAAGGAGATTGACTCTAAGGAAGAAAGTGGACCTCTATTAGAGAGTGATTTCAAGCTTCGCCAGAAGCTTAAAGATAAATTCCCATGTAAAGCAAGGGAAGAAGAAATTAAATGGAGGCAAAGATCCAGAGCTCTATGGCTAAAGAAGGGGAACATGAATACAAAATTCCATAGCTCTATGGCTAAAGGAGGGGAACATGAATACAAAATTCTTTCACAGTTTTGCTTCCCATAGGAACCGGATTAACATAATCTCTATACTTATGGATGGTGATAGAAGATTAGAGAGGAAAGAGGAAAGCTTAGACCACATATTAGCCTTTTATAAAGACCTCTTCACTAAAGAGGACTGGGATCGCCCTACTCTTGATAATTTGGAGTTCATATTGATTGATGAAGCTCACGCAGACCAGCTTGAAAAGCCTTTTGAGGAAGAGGAGGTGAGGGCAGCTGGAGGGCATTAAGGTGGATGTTATGGACTTTATGACGGAATTTCATGTGAGAGGTAAACTTTCTAAACAGATTGGAGCTTCTTTCATAGTTTTAATAGCTAAGAAGGTAGTTGCTGAAAGCATTAAATACTTTAGACCTATCGGTCTCATTGGTTCAAGCTACGAAGTGTTGGCTAAGGTATCAGCCAGTAGGTTGTAAAAAATTCTTCCAAAATTAATTTCGGTGGCTCAAGGGGCATTTGTACATAGCAGAAAAATACTTGATGGGGTCCTAATTGCAAATGAATGCATCCACTCCAGGAAGAAGGAGAAATGGTCCGGCCTCATTTGTAAACTAGATATAGAGAAGGCGTATGACATAGTGGAGTGGGGTTTTCTATAATACATAATGAGACGGATGGGTTTTGTAGTAAAATGGAGGGCATGGATCACGGAATGCTTGAGATCAGCTACCTTTTCAATCCTCATTAATGGATCTCCAACAGGCTTTTTTTTCTGCTTCTAGAGGTCTTCGCCAGGGGGATCCCCTCTTCCCCTTTTTTATTTGTCATTATTGGAGAAGCACTGAGTCGTATGTTGCATGTAGGAGTTAATGCGAAGCTTTTTGACCAGCCAGTGAAAATTTGATTATTTCCCACCTCTAGTACGCTTATCTTCTGCAATGCTGATGAGGATCAACTTCGTAGTGTCAAGGCTATTCTTCTGTGTTTGGAAGCTGTTTCAAGTCTCCGAGTGAATTTCTTCAAGAGTTAGCTGATTGGTATAAAGGTGAATGAAGACCAACTAAATAGGATGCCCAATATCTTTGGATGCAAGGCTAGTCGGCTTCCTTCCACTTATTTGGGCCTCCCTCTTTGTGGTGGGACAACCACCAATTCCCTATGGTCTCCGGTGTTAGAGAGGATGGAGAAAAAACTCTCCTTATGGAAGGCTAAATACTTGTTGCTTGGTGGGAGAATTACTTAAATTAAAACTGCTTTGACCAATCTTCCAATTTATTTCATGTCTCTATTCAATTGTCTAGTGGAAGTTATAAATCGAATTGAGAAGCTGCAACGCGATTTTCTATGGCACAACAAGGAGAAGAAAAAATCCCACTTGATTAAGTGGTCCCAAGTGTGTAAAACAAAAAAGGCAGGAGGCTTGGGGATCAGAGCTCTAAAGAAGATAAACTTAGCTCTTCTTGGTAAATGGTTATGGAGGTTAAGAGATGAGACTGAGGGGCTGCGGAAGGAGGTCATTACCTCTAAATACGACATCTCTAGGGATTGGTGGCTTATAAAAGATCCATCTGCCTGCTATTCTGGGATGTGGAAGGGCATTCTTGCTGCAAAGGATGCATTTACGAACATTTCAAGTTTCGTGTGGGGAAGGGGGACAAGATCTATTTTTGGGCTGATCTTTGGGTTGGAGAAAACACACTGGCATCAACTTTCCTAGCGTTTTTTCGTTGTGCTACTAACCAGGAAGCCAAATTTATCAAATACATGGAGAGGATAGGTGATCACATCAGTTAGGGGCCTGCTTTTAGGAGGAATTTAAAAGATGTGGAGGAGTCCCAAATCCGCTCTTTGTTGATAGTCCTCGGGGTGTCTTCATCCCTAGGGAGGGCAGACATAGAAGAATCTGGATGGCGTCATCTGATGGCCTCTTTTCGGTGGCTTCTTTCTTTTCTTCATTGTCTGCAAAGGTGGAGTCATTCTTTTTGGGACAGCTTGTGGAGCATGAAAACACCACCTCATGTAACAACATTTGGATGTTTTGTCTGGTGGGATACTGACCATGGACAATTTACGTCGACGGAAAGTGAATATTGTTAATGCTTGTCCAATGTGCCTCACAAATGAGGAATCAATTGATCACTTGCTTCTTAATTGCTCCATTGCCCAACGCATATGGAGATTGATTTTTACTTGGTTCCACTTATGTGGTCCTCTACCAAACTCTATCCCTTCTCTGTTTGACTTTTTGGAGATTGGGGGTAGGCTAAAAAAGAGGACGAATGATGTGGAAACTTTTATTCTTAGAGGCCATTTGTCCTTATGGAAAGAAAGAAACTCCAGGTGCTTTGAAGGAAAATCCTTAGATGCGAACAAGATTGCAGATAACATGAAACATCTCATGGCCCTTTGGTCTCTCATTTGCAAATATTTAAAGGTATTTCGGCAAATACCATTCTTCTCAATTGGGATGTAGTGGCTCTTTCTTGCCCTATTTCGAGGCGCATCTATCCAAGATGGCACCCACCTCCACATGGAGCTTTGAAGCTTAATTTTGATGGGAGCGCTACTGGTAATCCAGGCATGGAAAGTGTTGGTGGTCTTATCCGTGATGAAGATGGGAACATAATTCTGTCTTACTCTGGCCCAGCAGGTGTTCATTCAATCAACAAAGCGGAACTCCTAGCATTGAACATAGGTCTGCGGGAAGCGTCCTGTCTACTACCTCAGCGTCTCCCTGTAGAAGGAGATCCTTCTTGTGTTATCCAATGGGCAACTCAGTCTTCTTCCCCCACCTTGGAATCTTGCAGAATTATAGAAGAGGTGCTTTAGTTGTCGGGAGATTTGAATGTGTCCTTCCATCACATTATGAGATCTGCCAATGCGGAGGCGGACCTACTTGCCAAAGAGGGAGTTATTAAGCTTTCTTTGATAATTTCTATCCCTCCTTAAGCTGTTATGTCCTTTTCATTTTTTTACCACTTGAGGCTCCGGCTCTTTTTTGATTTAGATGCTTTCCCCTATGTTTTTTGTTGGGGGCTATTTGTGACCAGTATAGCTCTCTTATACTGTATATCTTTTTTGAGTAATATATAGTCACCATTTGAAAACAAAACAAGCTACTACTCTTCATGCAGATAACACAAGTACAATTCAAACTACCGCCAATCATGTCTTACATGAACGTCCCAAACACATTGACGTTACTTGTTTCTGACACTACATCTGTGCGACCTTTGATAACAAGCTAATTACTCTTCCCCATGTGACCATTGACCTCTTAGTTGTAGGCATCCTCAATAAAGCCGTTCTGCAAGCTAAACATCAGTTTTTTGTTAGCAAATTGATGTTGGTTGATTTACCCACTTCAATTTGAGTAGTAGTAGTAGGAGTAGGAGGAGGAGGACGAGGAGAGGAGGGAGAGAGGGTGAGCGGGATTAAATATGTATAACGTGAGACTGGGTCAAGTCCAGGTGGCCTGGGTTTAGACTGAGTCAAGGTTGACTTGGTCATCCATTTAAGTCTCTGTATAAGTAGATAAGATCTCTAGATGATTAGATAACCCTAAATCAAGGGATTGGATGGCTGTAATGTTTTGTATTGAAGGAAATCACATTGCGATATAAAGAAGGGGTTCACCACAATGGAAGAATGCCACGATATTATGCAAAATATCTCTCTTCTTTCTTTATTTTGTTAAGGGTTCGTTTGGATGATATGAGGGGTGGTTATCATACCCTACTATAATTCTGATTGTGAAAATGACACCCTGGAATCATAATGAGGTTTTGGTTAATGCTTTTAGCTTGTGGCTTCAAGATGTGGAGATGTGCCAGTTCTTTTAATTCATTGTCCATTTACAAGAAAAGGCCGGGACTTCTTTTAGCTTTTTGAAATCCAGTGGGATTTGCTGGTTCAATGTTGCATCTATCTTAGCAATGGCATTTGGAGGTTCTTGTAGAAGATAACCCATGAACTAAATAGGCCCATGTACACTAATCTTGGCCCATCTAGGCCCATGTAGAATATCCCACGTGTGGGACTGGGTTAAGCATTATATAGCTTGTATTATGGATATACTTCTATGTATAGAGATTAGGATTCTTTTATTCTTTAATTTCTGATTGTAATTAGATTGTAATTGCTGCTGATTAATAGCATGTGATTAGGGTAAATACGATTATAAAATGGTTGGTCGATCCTCTGTTAAGGCATCAACTTTTCCTTCGAACTCTTCTCTTCTCTCTCTCTGTGCATGATCATTCATATCCTATCATGATATCAGAGCTAAGGTTATGAGGATATTTCCTTCATTAAGTCTGAGAGGTTCTCCAAAAACATCATCGAGTGCTTCTCCCTGGTGTATCATCTCTTCCTTCTCTCTGCTGACTCTGCCTGGAGTTCTCTGATCAAGGTGGCCCACCTCTGATCAATCACTTGTCGCCAGCAACACCCATTGTTCTGATCGACTAGTCTTCAGGGATGTTTTGAAGATTTTTCTGGATTTTTTACTCATCGATTAAGGTACTGTTCAACCCCTTCTTCATCTGACGGTTTTGGGTCCTTTTTCTCAAAAAGATTTCATCACCACAGTCCAAATTTGTGGATCTTTATCCAAATTTCCTCAAACTTGGACTGGAGGACATACTTTTGATCCTTTCCAGGATTATATACTCTGATCTGAGATTGGACACCATTGTGGGCCCCACGCACCACTTCTGCCTTGAAGATCCAGTTCGTCTGGCTCTTGTTTTTGGTATTTTTTGTGGTGTTTTCTCCTGCATTCACATATCATCAAATCTGATCGCATCTTTCATGCTTGGTTAGTGAAAATCATAGCATATTACTTCGTTCTTTACATTGTGCTTTGCTGTTCACTGGGATCTGCTCCTATACTGCTGCTGTTCTTCTCTGTTACTGTTCACTGCTACTGCTTTCTGTGTGGTCTCTGCTGCATTCAGTAACAATGGAAAAATATGACGTTATTCCAGTTAAATTTAATGGGAATAATTATACGGCCTGGTCTTTTCATCTCAAGAATTTTGTGGAAGGCCAAGGACTGTTTGGTTATCTTGATGGATCGATAACTAAACCTACTACTGTAAGTGCTACTGACACAAAAGCATTATCCACTTGGTCCAAAGAAAATGCTAGGGTGATCACTTGGATTCTTAACTCCATTAATCCTTCTCTTTCCATTGCTCTTCAAGCATATACTGCTGCCGCTGATATGTGGTCACATCTCAAGAAAATTTATCATCAAACGAATAAAGCACGCAAATTTCACTTGGATAGTGAAATTGCTAAATTCAATCAAGGAGATAAATCTGTGCAAGAATACTTTAATGGGTTTCTCATCTTATGGACTGAGCGGGATGCCATGATCATTCAATTTGTTTCTTCTGGATTTTTGTTTGAGGCTCTCAAATTACAAGAGGAAACTCACATCAGCCAGTTCCTTATGAACCTCAGACTCGAATTTGAATCGGTTCGGTCTGCTCTCATGAATAGAGAAGTATCTGCGAACCTCGATACCTGCTTCCAAGAGGTCATTCGAGAAGAACTTCGCTTGAACTCACAGCGTGCCATTGTTGAAGACCCAAAGGCTTTTCTAGCTCTTCTTCTGGCTGATTCTGCTCTCTTGGCAACCCCCAATCAGAAGCTTGCTCAATACTATGAATGCAAAGTCTTCGGTCATATTGCCAAGAATTGTCGTAAGAAATCGGTGTGCATATATTGCAAACGCTCTGGTCATCTTATTGATGACTGTCGGAGCTTACAGCGAAAGAATGGGCCCCAGCAGAAGCAGAATCCTTCCAACTTTCCCAGACAAAATGCTCCAGCTGCATTCCAAGTTCAAGCATCTTTCCCTGATATAGGAAGCACCTCTTCTGGGTCCGTCTCCATGACTCCTGCCCAGATTCAAGATCTAATTCAGAATACGGTTACCTCGGCATACGCATCTATGGGCTTTACTGGTGGTCGGTATTAAACTCATTCTCCTATCGCATTTCCTGCATTTCATTCTTCACTCTCTGAGTCTTCATCTATCACCACATCCACATGGTTTCTAGATTCAGGAGCATCGAACCACATGACTTCTGTCAATGGTAGCTTTACAAACTCTCAACCTTACCTTGGAAAAGACAAAATCACCACTGCTAATGGCGACCAATTACCCATTTCTGGTATTGGTACCATTACTTTATCCAGTATTTCTGGCCAGTCTATCAGCATTCCCAATGTCTACTTTGTTCCCAAATTATCACGCAATTTACTTTCTGTAGGACAACTTATTGATGATAGGTACAGTGTTAACTTTTCTTCCACTAGTTCTGTCATACAGGGGCGGCAATGTTTGTGGAATTGCACCCACATTGAGTAGGACTGAGTTTAAGTATTATGTGACATTTATTGATGATCATTCTCGTTTCAATTGGATTTATTTCATGCGCTTCAAATCTGAAGTTTTTTCTCTTTTCCAAAAGTTTTACAAAATGGTTCAAACACAATTTCAGAAAGAAATAAAAATTCTTAGGTCTGACTCTGGTGGAAAATACATGTCCCATGATTTTTCTACCTTCCTTTCTGATAAAGGAATTCTTTACCAAAAATCCTGCCCGGATACTCCACAACAAAATGGTGTTGCGGAGAGGAAGAACAAACATATTCTTGAAACTGTTCGTTCTCTCCTCCTTGCATCCTTAGTTCCTCCCACCTTTTGGTGTGATGCTGCACAGACTGCTGTTTATCTCCTTAATTGTCATCCTAGCTCCGTTCTAGGAAAGACTACTCCTTATGAAACTCTCTTTGGTCATGCCCCTTCATATTCTCACTTACGAGTTTTTGGCTGCCTGTGCTTTGTTCATCTTTCACCTACAGAGCGCACTAAGTTGTCTCCTTAGGCTGCCAAATGTATCTTTCTTAGTTACAGTACTGAACACAAGGGATTTCTGTGTTATGATCAATTCGAAAAACGCATGCGAATATCTCGTAATGTGATCTTCTTGGAAAACATTCCTTTCTTTTCTTTGCGTTTGGATAATCACCCTGTTGCTGTGTCTTATATGCCGCACTTCCCCGCAACTTCTCCACCTCCTATTACCAATGTCTATGTCTGGCGTAACATGGTTCCTCCTGTGGGGACTCCTTCTCCTGATCCTCTTCCAGTGCCACCTACTGTACCCTCAGGTATTAATGCTTCTTCTAATAGTATCATACCCCTGCGACGCTCTAGTCATCCTTCAGTTACCCCTGACCGTTATGGCTTTCCTGTTCTTTTCACTTATTTGGATAGTGCTCCTATACCCACCTCATATTCACAGGCCTCGAAGATTGCTTACTGGCAGGATGCTATGACTGAGGAGTTGCTTGCTCTGGAAGCAAACAAAACATGGGAATTGGTACCGGCCCCTAACGGTGCATCTGTAATCGTCAGTAAATGGATCTATTCCATAAAAGTTCACTCTGATGGGAGTCTTGACCACTACAAAGGCAGATTGGTTGCATAGGGTTATAAGCAGGAATATGTGATTGACTATGAGGAGACCTTTGCACCAGTGGCTAAAATGACAACTGTTCGCACTTTCCTTTGTGTAGTTGCAACCCGCAACTGGCCCCTATGGCAAATGGATGTCAAAAATGCTTTTTTTCATGGCGACATGTGTGAGACTGTGTATTTAAAACCACCTTCGGGATATGCTTGTCCTCCACAACATGTTTGTAAATTGAAGAAAGCTCTTTATGGACTTAAGCAGGCTCCCAGGGCTTGGTTTGATAAATTTCGGATAGCAATCCTTCAAGCTGGCTTTCGCCAGAGTCACTCTGATCGTTCCCTCTTCCTCAGATGGACACCGAAAGGCTACACATTTCTCTTAGTCTATGTTGATGATATGATTCTTAGTGGCAATGATGTTGCCGGCATTACGGATCTCAAACTTCATCTTACTCGCCACTTTAGAAAGAAGGATCTTGGTCCTCTCACCTACTTTCTGAGGCTTGAGTTTGTGCATAACAAATCTGTCATTCGGGTCCATCAGCGCAAATATGTTACAGATTTGATTAACTCGGCAAGGCTTGATGATGCTCACACTGTTGATACGCCTATGAAATTGAACAACAAACTCAGTTCGAATGATGGCCCTCCCCTGGATGATCTCTCTATTTTCCGGCGGATAGTTGGTAGTTTGCTCTACTTAACTATGACTCGGTCGGATATTTCTCATGCCGTTCATACGGTTAGCCAGTTTGTTAGCAATCCCTTCAAACCTCACCTTGTTGCTGCTTTACGCATACTCCGCTATATTAAAGGCACTCTTCACTATGGTCTCTTCTACCATTCTGGTACTTCTTTGTGCTTATTTGCTTATGCTGATGCCGACTGGGCTGGTTGTCCAGATTCTCGGCGCTCTACTACTGGCTGGTGTATGTTTCTTGGGGATTCTCTGATTTCGTGGAAGTGCAAGAAGCAAACCATCGTTTCGAAGTCTTCTGCTGAGGCAGAATATCGGGCAATGTCATCCGCTAGTGCCGAAATCATCTGGCTACACCATCTTCTGTGTGAATTCGGTGTTCTTCTTGGTCGTTCTACCCCTCTTCATGGTGACAACACCAGTGCTATCAGAATTGCCAACAATCCGGTCTTTCGTGAAAGGACGAAGCACATTGAGATTGATTGTCACTTCATCCGTCAGCATGTCGTTACTGAGAAGAAATCCCTTCCTCATGTCTCTACTCTTAACCAGTTGGCGGATATATTCACCAAGGCTCTTCCCAAAACACATCATCATGATCTTACATGCAAATTGATGTTTTCTGCCTTACCACATCAATTTGAGGGGGAGTGTAGAAGATAACCCATGAACTAAATAGGCCCATGTACACTAATCTTGGCCCATCTAGGCCCATGTAGAATATCCCACGTGTGGGACTAGGTTAAGCCTTATACAGCTTGTATTATGGATATACTTCTATGTATAGAGATTAGGATTCTTTTATTCTTTAATTTCTGATTGTAATTAGATTGTAATTGCTGCTGATTAATAGCATGTGATTAGGGTAAATACGATTATAAAATGGTTGGTTGATCCTCTATTGAGGCATCAACTTTTCCTCCAAACTCTTCTCTTCTCTCTCTCTCTGCATGATCATTCATATTCTATCATTTTTGAGCAGAAGAATGTTATTCTTTGGATTTGTGCTCTAGCAGCTGTCATCTGGTCGGTTTGGCCAAAAAATAGGAGATCCTTCATAACAGGCCATCATTCCAAAATCGGAGGTGGTAAAGGCTCTAAGTCACACAATATCTTGGGTCCTTATCGTGAAGGAGTTCTTTTTTCCCCCTTCAGATTTTTGGCATTGTTGCCTTGCTGATCTGCATGCTGTGGCATACTGGCATTAGTATCTAATGCCCCTAGCTTCTCTCATCCTCTTTCGGTCTATAATTATCGTTCCTGTTTAGAGAGTATGGACCCTAATGAACTCATAACCTGATTAATAATTGGGTCTAGACCCATGGATTGAATTCAATTATTGCAGGCTTGAAAGCAAGGTCCATAATTGGATTTTTCAGTCAGGTTCCTTTGGATAATCAGGCAAACCAAGACACCCCAATGTTGGGATTATACGAGGCCATTTTAGGCCTTGTGGGGTCCAGGATTCGAATGAAGTGGAGATGCTTTCCATTAGAGAAACACTATGGATTATCTCTAAATTATGCATTGGCCGACTTGTAATTGGAGGGCTCAGGGAATGTGTTTGGATGGGTTAAGAATAGGAGTTTCCAGCCATGCAAATCTTGCCTTCATGTCTACTGAGACCATTCATCTATTTGGCTTATTCGCAGTTTAGTTTATTCTTACAGAGTAATACTGAACAGAGTAGCGGCTGGTTTACTAAGTCGGATGTGCATGACATTGAGATTCATAGAGTTCCATTTTTACCACCATGGCTTTCATGGGGTGTTTCTTGGGTAGTTTTCTTCTGTAATATTGGTTATATACCCTGTGGATTATTCCTCTCGTACCATACAGTTTTCTTATGCTTCATGAATGAAATTGTTTTTAATTGTTACAAATATAATTTTTTTTAATGAGGACTGTAGTCGTAGTTTCTTCCAGTTAAGAAAATATTTCATATGAAAATGATAGTGGTGGTTTAATTTCTTTTACAGATAGAGTTGCCAGAACCTCCACAAGGTGAAGGAAAATCTTATGAAGCTTTCTGCAAGGACTTGCGTCCCTCCTTAGATTGGTCTCCTGAACATGGCTGGACAGTTCCCGTATCTACGGTGGTTTCCTCTATCCTCTTTAACTAGTTACTACTATTTTCTTGTGAGTTGATGGTTTCCACCGACTTTTATCTTGTGGAAAACATCCTGTGATGGTATCTTGGAATCTACCTTTAAGTTCATTTAATTTAGAAATGACAATATAAGCTTCTTGCAGTATTACCATTATTAATTCTAATGATCTTATTAAGTTCTTGCAGCAATTGCAGCAAGAATACTATTCATTTTAACTAGAAACTTATTTATGGTTGGAGATGGACACATCTTGTTCTTTTCATTATCCTTGTCAAATTAGTGATAACCAAGTATTGCAGATATGAGATATAAGGTGTTCATTGTCTTGCTTGACAACTTATTTATTGCTTTCTAAAAGCCTTATAAATATGTGGTGATATTCGAATTAATTTCAATTATGGAGTTCTAATTTTTGTTTTTTAGTGATAACATTGAAATGTTGATATCTCAGAATGCATGTTTGGTGAAGGCTTTAATGATGATGATGAAGAATGTTAACATTGAAAATCTGTCGAGATTCTAAATATAACATTCAAAATCTGTCGAGTGGACTATATATTTAGACTCTGTTGTGTGTGTGTGGGTGGTGAGCTTCAAGGGGCTGGATTGATGATAGGTGGGTCCTACATGGTGCTAAAATTATGTCTTCTCATGCAAGCCGTGCAAGGTACCTTTCAGCAGAAGGAAACTATCCTGGGTCCATTCTAGTGGACTCTTAATAGGTGAAAAGGATATAATAACGGTGATGAAGATGGATTCTAGTCATATCATTGGAGACACCAAGATCTAGGTATTGTAAGATTGATAAGAATCACCCAATAATAGATTGGAACCTAAAGGGGAAGAAGATAAGGACATGAGAGAAATGAAAGAAAAGTAATGTAAGCGTTCAAGAGAATTGAATGGATTACGCCATTGTGGATGGTGCTTCTTTTATAATACAATCCATAGCATAACTAGAAGATTTACCATTTAAACATGATTACAATTACAATGTGCCTCTTTCGAAGTGCTTGCACAGAGATGTTCTAGACCAAGGCATTATACTTGGCTCTGGAGGGGTTGTCTTGACCTTCTCACCTTAGTGCGCTAGTGTGATTGAGGCTGGTTCCTCCTGCAGTTGAGGCTTTCTGCTAGTTGACGATTGCAGGGAAGGTGTCTATGATTGATAACTTGAGGAGGAATGGCATGGTGTCAGACAACATTTTGGAAATATGTGTAACGTGCAGGAGGGAGGTGGAGCTGATAGATCATTTTTCTCATTCATTATTAGGTGGCTTTGCTCATTTGGTGCAAGGTTTTAAAAAATGAACTCGGACTCAACTCGGGTCGGCTTGAGTCTGAGTCGACTTGGCTTGAGTCCCCTGAAAAAGGCAAAAAAAAAAAAAAAGTCTAAAAAATAGTGAAAGTGGATTATTCTTCTACATTAACGATAGATTTTGCCATTTTTTTTGGAATAATTCAATTAGGCAAGCCATTTAATAATTTAATTGCAATTAAAACTTAAAAGTGGAAAAGACAATATCCATTTTCCAATTTCCAAATCAATTATCAACTAGTAAGATGTAACTAAGTTTCAATTATAGCATACTAAAATGTAAAACCACACCTTAGCTCATTCTTTTTAAAATTTAAATTCTAATTCCATGTTGAATGCCTTGCGGGTTCTACATCTTTATCATCGTTGTTATCTTGACTTTGACGATAGTATTGAGCAATGTCAAAATATCTGATCAGTGCAGGCCCTTTCATACTTTCATCCTCCCATGATCTAGCAGCAGGCCCAATTTCACTATCATCAAACCTTTCTCTACTGTTGGATCGAAATATCTGTGGTTAAAAGACGACAAAAGTTTATGACTCTAAGTCAAGGACTAGGGTGATCTGAGAGGGCTATTTTTTTCTTGACCCTTATCCATTATGAGACCTTTCCATGTACCCCGCCTCACTAATGAATAGGCATCTTAAGTGGGCCCCACGAACTGGACTGCTTATGAGAAGTATAAAGTCTGCTTGTAGTAGAACAACAATCCCGTATATCTTAATCTTATAGATATCTTAAGTGGGCCTGTCTGGGGGCTTTACTTGTAAAGTTGAGTGGAGTAAAGGTTATTTTGAAGAAATAATATAGTATAAGTGAGTTATGATGGTATTTTGTTTTTAGTTGTTTGTGATGAAATCTTTTTGACTTTTTTTTTTATTGAAAAGTGGAGTTTTTTTGTCTTTTAGTGGAGAAATGAGGTTACTTTTTGACTTTTTTGGGAAAAATATGGTGGGAAATTTGAATTAAAGTGCTTTTGGTGGGATTTTTTTTTTTTTGGAGAAATGGGGCTTTACCTTACTTGACTCTACTAGTAGAATTGCCAAACAAGCCCGATTCTTCATATATTCATGTTACTTTGATGCTCCACACATGTGAAATGTTCACATGTCTGCTTCTACACTTCCCCTTAATTGTATTGACAGATATGATATGTATTTGCCAATATTGTGAGCCTTAGCTGAAACTATCCATTGCTTTACTGCCTTTTAAATTTGGTATACAAGTTACCTTCAAAATCTTTTAGACAGTTTCCATCACAAAATCGCTACGTTGTTCATAAGTTTGTTGGAACTGAGTTTATGTCAGAACTGCATGATTTTGGCCTCTGGGAAAGACAATAAGTTATATGGTGGTACTGATCTCATCACATTTGATGCCAATTTTTATAAAAGTTCAGTGTACATAAAGTGAGGAAGAAAAGAAAATAGTTGGCTTATTTGTAACATTGAACATGCAACTAAATATAAAAAATTATGCTTGATAGTTATGAACAATGATTGCTGAACCTTGGAAGGTTTCAGAGTGCCGTTTCTGTAAATGTGTGGCAGTGAATTGATAAGACATGGTTTGTGCTCATGCACTATGACGTTTGAAAACTATGTTTATTAAGATTTATAACGAGTTGATCTTAATTATATTGTTGCCAAAACTTTGTTTTCATTTGTCTACTGAGAAGTACTGATCCAGTATTCTGGCTATGGTGATTATAGGATAGCAAAACCAGGCGTTATTGTGCTCGCCTAATTCAACCCTTAGATCAAGGTAAGGTGGTGCCTAAATTATATTTGTTATTTATATGCATTAAAAAAATATGTTTTTTCTTTACCTTCCCTATCGTGTTCATTGATTATGCAATGTTGTAGTAGGTAGGGAACTCTGTGGCATGGAGAAAATTGGTTGATCAATTTATCTTTGGCTTCGGGAAGGACTTTAAAGGTGTGGATGTGGTGTACTTTCTAACACACTATAGAGGGAAATACTTGGTGAGATTAGAATGTTAGGGTCTTGAAAGGTGATCCCTATATAGTATTAGGGTTTTAAACAAGGAGAAAGTTAGAAAAGGAGCACTTTAAGTCTCCTTAAGTTTTGAAAGTCAATCCATATATAGTATTAGGGTTTTAATCAAGGTGAGAAGGTAGAAAAGGAGCATTTCAAGAGTCCTTAAGTTTTGGCCTCATTACATAAGAGGTTCAATGAATTGATAATATCAGAAAGATCTCTTTAAGTATTTAAGGTGCCTTTCAAACAAGTCCTTGCCATGTGATGCAATTGTTGGTACGATCGCAAGTGCCGGGGCACAATCAGGGTTCCCACAGGAACAATCACATGATGAAGAGAGCTCTCCAACGCTAAACCCACAAAAAGGGAATTTTCTATTAACTCAATCTCTGATATTACCAATCTCTACAATGTCATATTTATAATAAAATAAACTTAGGGGGTTAAGAAATTGATCCTAATCAAACTAGGAAACTAATAATCCTATCCAAATTAGAAACAAACTAATCCTAAATACAACTCCTTAAATAAAAATTAGAAATTACTAACAAGTAATAAAGACTTCCTAAACTTCCTTGGTTCCCACATGTGGACCATAAGTCTTGCCCCAACGGATGGATAATGCTGCTGTATCATTCTCCCCAGGTTGGAAAAGAATTCGACCTCGAACTCGGCTCTTCTTCGTGAAGCACTTCCTTGTTGAGATGAAAACTTGACCCATGCTTTGGTGGTGCCGGCTTCATAGGACGGAGTGTGACTTGGCTTTCACCATGCATGAATGTGTGTTGTTGCGCATGCCATTAGTGCCATTCTTAGCATACATCCATGGCCGACCCAACAAGATATCACAACTATCCATGTGTACCACATTACACCAAACTGTATCTGTATAAGCTTCACCAATGGAAAAGGTAACTGGACAGGCATACCGTACTTGCACTTCATCACCTGACATTAACCATCTAGCAAAATATGGATGATGATGCTTCCGAACTTTCAGCTGCAATCAATCCACAAGAGCTTGAGATATAATATTCTGATAACTGCCTCCATCAATGACGATTGTGCATTCTTTACCATTGACTGTTCCTTTGGAGCGGAAAATATTTTCTCGCAACCGTTTTTTTTTTTGTGGTCGCGATAGTGGATGTAGCCGCTTGGATGACCAGGAGAGACTCAAGACCCTCCTCAGGCATAATGTCCTCCACCTCCTCTTTATCATTCTCTTTAGGATCATCGGGAGTATCTTTCACATCACTTTCAATCTCAATGAGGTGGATGCATTTTGGACATTCTGCTGCACGATGCCCTTGTTGTTTACGATTAAAGCAAGTGATCCTATTTTGACCTTCGGGTTTGGTGAAAACTTTCTTCGATGAAGCACTCGGTTTAGAACCTGCACTTGAGGAATTCTTTTGCATAACCCATTTAGATACATTAAGTTTTTGGGCTTGATGATTTTCCATCTCCTTAGCTTTGATAACATGCTGAACAATCTCATCAACATTATCAAAATGTTGGAATGCGAGGATATTTTGAATGTCAAGTGTAAGCCCATTAAAGTATCTGTCAACTAAGACATCTTCATCTTTATTCAAACCACAATGAGCTTGCACGGTCATAAACTCTTCAGAATACTCAACGACTGTCTTAGTGCCTAGTTGCAAATATTGAAAACTTGTACGTAGATCTCTGGAGTAATTGACTGGCAGGAATTTTTGCTTCAATAGATTTTTCATCTCGGTCTATGTGTCAACGAGGTCAATTTGTTGGTTTTTTCTCTTCCTTTGCAACTCGGCCCACCATATCGTAGTATAATTACGAAATCGAGTTGCCACTAGTGTAATCTTATGACCATCCGTCATTGGTTTATGTGCAAAAATATTTTCAACATACACTAACTAATCCATGAATTCATCTGACTTCAATTTCCCATCATATTCGGGAATCACAAGTTTAATACCTAAATCACAATCAACATTGACGGCATGTGGATCTCGTTGATTCTGATTATGCCCTCCATCATCTCGATGATTATCTTCACGCCAATTATTTTTCAAATTGGTTAATCGGGTTTCAATCCTTTCAAGATTCACTTGCATTTGAGCTTGCATTTGAATTATCGTTGCGGATAGTTGATTAACAGTTACCAATAATTCCCCATCTGTTCCCCTCAAATCATCATCGTTATTGGAGGAAGACTCCACTTCTACATGCTTCTTGGGAGGCATAATTGTGGAATGCAAATTTAAAGTTGTTGACTGACCTGATGTGTAGATCTGCTCTCCACGATCACGCAAGTGTGAACTAATCTCAAATCGGACTTAAGATGACACCACAATCGGCGAAACAAGTTTCCTCCTTTGATGTCAAGGGGCTGGATGGATACTAATGTGACCGTGGGAGGCAGAGGCTGCCTATGTTTTGGCTGGGCTTCCACTTGAAACGGGTCAAATTTGAACCAAATACTACAAATTCTGGTCCAACTTGCAAGACATAATATGGCACGTGTCAAGGTGGCATGTGATGTCATCTCCTCGGTCCTTGTGTCAAAGGAATGTAAAGGGCTTGAAATCCCCCTTGTTCTTTCTCTGCTACCACAAACAAGAGAGACGGAGGCACTGCTGTGGGGCGATGGTGAGGAAAAAGACTATGGGGATGCTGCCGGTACTATACGACAGTGGCGAGGGCTTCGGGCGTTGACGGGCAGGGCTGTGGCGACGACAATGGAGCATGATGCACCCCTTTCTCTTTGGAGGCGAAGGTTGTGGGCGACTTCCGCGGGCGTGGCATCAACGGTGATAGGAGGCAAGCGGCTGAGATGCTTGCTACTGGACGTCCGGTGCAGGTATGCTCCTCGGAACTCAGTGCTCCTCCTCCATTTTCTTTCTTTCTTCTCACTGCTCTTTTTTTTTTTTTGGGAAGAGGGTTGGGACTTTGCTGGCAGGGAGCAGGGCCTTTGGGTTCTTTTCTCTGGGGTTTCGGTGGGTAGTGGCTGGGAACGGTGATGGGTTATGCTAAAAAAACAGTGAAAGGTTGAGATAAAGGTAGGGGATCGATGGTCGTTTGGAGTGGTTATAGGCTCGTCTGGTGTGGGTGGGTAGCTAGATTGGGGGTTGGGTGAGTTGGGGAAGTTTGTCACAGGGACTGACGAAGGGGCTAGGATGACGAACGGAAGGAGGGATATGGGTAGTCAAGCCGACGATCGGAGATCGTACGGCTCTGATACCAATTGATGTAATCGTTGGTACAGTCACAAGTGCCGGGGCACAATCAGCATTCCCACAGGAACAATCACACGATGAAGAGAGCTCTCCAACGCTAAACCCACAAAAAGGGAATTTTCTATTAACTCAATCTCTGATATTACCAATCTCTACAATGTCATATTTATAATAAAATAAACTTGGGGGCTAAGAAATCAATCCTAATCAAATTAGAAACAAACTAATCCTAAATACAACTCCTTAAATAAAAATTAGAAACTATTAACAATTAATAAAGACTTCCTAAACTTCCTTGGGTCCCACATGTGGACCATAAGTCTTGCCCCAACGGATGGATAGTGCTGCTGCATCATAATGTCATGACAAAAACACACAAATTGTATATGCAATTACCCATTTTCCCCAACAATATCGATCTCCGTGCATTGGCAATTAACCTTTTTTCCAACAATATCTATCTCCCCAATTATCACCCATTTTCTTCTTAGGCTTCCATCAACTGAACTCCTCTGCGTTTCTAGTTCTTCCAATGCATGCTCAAGCTTCATTTTCATTTTCGTCTTCCTAGAGATAATGGCATGCAAAGGCAGGCTTAGGGCAGTTCTTAAATCATTGCATCCCCTCTCTCTCTCTCTCTTGATAATTCTAATATACCCATGGTTCTGATGCTCACAGTTTTTTCCTTTCCTGCTGTAACTTGCAGGCTGACTGATTATTATGTTGGATTATTTTACCTTCCTGATAAAGGCTGCCTTCGATTTCCTTTTTTGTAGAAAGAGGTGACGGATTTCCGCTGAGGGAGAATAGTACTAGTGCAGCGCAAGGAGTTTCTGGATATTCCCACAAGCAGGATGAGTTCAGTACTTCATGTAGTTCAGTTGACTCATTTCTCCCTCCAACTAAGCTCTCATATCTGCCAACAGTGGATGCACTGAAGCAAACTGCACATGGAGAGAACAGCAATGAGATGTGCGCAGCACATACAAGTAGGAGCTTGGACAGGGGGTCTAGGAGCGGTAAGCCAAATGTCAGTTGCTCTGATAGAATTTCACTCCCCCATGATAAGGGAGTTGCAGATACTTTAAACGCCTCAAATGTGTCGACGAGCAGAGACTGCTGTGAATCCAAAACTCCAAAGAGGATGAGATTAGTTGAAGATGAAAGTGTTGCTCCATTGTTCTGTTGCGATACAATTGAGTCTTCTATTATGGGGTTGGAGGAACTTGCCATCAAGATTAAATGGGTCAAGGGACTTTTACAGATTGGCTCATGGGCAGATTCAAAGAAACCTTCATGGAAGTTCTTAGAAAACCATGCATTCGCAGGGAGATGACTGCTGCAAAGATGTGTAGGACTTGCATAAATCTGAAGGTTCACATTGGATGGCGGTTGTAAGCAGCTTGTCATGTTTTGAATTTTGATGGCTAAAAAAATTAATTAATTTTTTGCTTCTGATAAAACAATGATTAATTTTTTGCTCCCTTTCCCATCTATATAAACACTTCATTTGGAATGCCCAGTATTTTTTGATGCCTTCTCAATTTTAGTACAAATCAAATTGAGTTGTTGATATCAAAACAGGTGAAACAATTATATGGTTGCCGTTAGAATGGAGTTTAATGTCAGTCAAGCAGCTAGCTGAAATATGCTTATGTGGAAAGCATGTACAAGATATCTTCATCCCTGGGTCCCACATTGAACTGGTCCTGCCCAAAAACTAAGGGGCCCCATTTCTCTGGAAGGCCACATATGTATATATATATAAAATAAAAAAGGATGATTAAAGAGTGAGAACCGTCAGATTAGATTGCAATTGAACTTCCCCCTCCTGAAGATGAAAACGCCATGATATTTCAGGTAGTCCACATCCATCGTACGGCCCATCTGATTAAGGGAAGTGATTTCTTGTATGCTGGCAGCTATGGGCCTGCCGGACTGCGATTTAAGCAAATAGTGGCCCAGCCTCTGGTGGCCCAGTTGTATTCATGCTAATCGTAAGAAGGGGGATAGAAATGTCTCTCTGTGGAGTATAAAAAATGAGCCATCGATTGTCCTAAGCTTTGGAACGGCTCACCATGATTTTATTATTTAGAAGATCCAATTTCTCTTGCAGTGCATGTGCATTCAATCAATTGGTGTGATCCCACCGTGTTTTGGGCGGGTCCACGTGATTTTCACAAGGTGGAGCCCAGCTCATTCATATTGCACAGAGCATAGGTATCTGACCAATTTCGACTCCATAAAGACCATTTGAGTTATACATTTGATTGATGCCCATAAACTCTAGGTTTTTTATATTTCTATGTTTTGGCCAAGGTAGAGTTAGTTGGGCCCACTGAACTATCAAATGGAAGAGGGTTATGCTCAGTTGAAGGAGTGGAACTCCAAAGTGGTGTCTATCTATTGAAAATTCGACCCGCTTATAATAAACTCCCTCATAGCTTTTTATTAAATCTTCAAACTTCAGGAGTTGATCCCACCAAAAGATTAACCATTAGTTAGAAAAATGTGATTAACGTATATGTATAAAAAAATTAATCATGATTTTTATTAAATGCGCCCCATTGAGGAGTTACACTTGTCAACTGAGGGTTCTCACTCAAAAGACATGGAGCATCCGGATTAAAACGAAAGGGAACGTGAGGAAGAGCTACTTGGTCCATTGGCCTGTCACATATGGAAACGGATCCCCTGTTTGGGGGTGCCACGTGGGATTGAGATGTCACATCTCATCTCTTTAAAAAAAAAATCACACCTCTTTAAAAAAATCTTATCTCCCATGTGGCACCCCAAGAGTGGTCCAAACAGGCGATATGAATCCATCACATATATAGAAGGGGAGCTTTTGATTAGTACGGTCAAAATTGGATCCCTCTCTTTTGGTTCGTTTTACTCCAGCTGATGGGCTTATCCGTCCCATCTTCTCCTGTCAGTCCTAGTGAAGAGGTATGAGATTTGATTTCTAAATTCCTCTGTTTGTATTTGTTTTTCATCAGAATACTATGTTTTTGAATGCTATGCTGCTGGAATTTCTTAAAATGGGATACCTCGAATGAGGTTTCTGTTTTTCTTTATGCTTGATTCGAGGGGGAGTTGTAGAAATCCCACCACTTTGAGGAGGGAAATTTTGGGTTTCTAGAAATACCCAGATGGAAATCCTAACCTAGATTTATTGTTCTTGCGATCTTTGAGATTCCTGAAATTTAGTAATCCACAGACAAAAATAATAATATAAAATTCTAAGCTCTTATGTTCTTCAACTTAGTCAGTTGATTAAGCCAACACCAGATTAATGGGATAAAGTTAAGATGAGAGTGTTGATCATTGACTGAAAACTAGCATTTCTAAGCCCTTGTATCATCCCTCCACACGACAAGAATCCATAACATTGTTGGAAGGTGCTCAAAAAACCCCAAGAAAGCATTAATGATCCTCTTTAAGTTCAAGGTGAAGTTGTCGATTTTCATTTGGAATGGGCCATAATAGGTTGCCTCAAGAAAATGGATGGTTATTTTCTTAAGAAAAAGTAATTTTGTTCTTTATTCAAGCAGGTTTGTAGTATACTCTTATCTTCCTGTTTGCGATGCTGCTGCATTGTTGAAATCTTTTTGGTACAAGGTGAAAAAGTTGTCAACACTCTTAAGCACAAGGCTAAACTACTGATGAACTCAAACACAAGCTCTTTGTTATGTCCGGATACGGTCCACTTAATAGGTTGGATTTAAAAGATTTCTTGTCTTGGATTATAGAGGATGCACAGCAATTCATTTCAGCACAATAATCAGTAAGCGTCGCACTGTACATTTTTTGAATTTGGACAATTCGACAACTGGATGCTGCATGAAGTGTCCTGTTTCAGTTAATATTCAAAAAAAGAAAAAATGAAGTGTCCTGTTTCAAGGTGGACAACTGGATCAAATAGATGTACAAAAACTGACTATTTTATCCTGTGGGAGTTGAATTGCATTCAGCTTTTCTCATTGTTCTACTGCAAAACGGGCTTAAGATGGGAAGCCCTGAATTGTATGTTTGCTCCCTGTTCTTAATTACATTAAGGGCCTATTTGTTTCATGTAATCAAGTTACTGTTAACCCAAGATGTCGTATTTTCATAAGTGGTTAAAAATGAAGAATCAAAGGTGAAATTGAAAAATGACCATCAAATAACCTCTACTTTAATGTAAATTGAATCAAGGGAAGATGGGGGGGAAATATATACCCAGCCACGACCCTAGTTATTCTAATCTAACGAATGTCAAGGTTCCATCTTCGTCACTATCTTATATCCTTGACTTATTGCCTCTTTAATAATCCTTTAGTGGAGCTCATTTGACTATGAGTTCCTATATATTATGCAAACAAACAGGCCCTAAGTGATATTTTATTTTTTCTCCTGCACTTCTCCATAGTGTCTTTAGTAAGTTCGGCCCCTCACATGGTAATCAGATTGTTTTTTTTTTTTTTTTTTTATCGATTGGAAATGATCTGGTGCTGGCGTCCTGCATGCCATATATATCATCAAAGCTCCAGTTTTGATGAATCTTTTATAGCAACCCGATCATTAGAGATTGGATGTGCAATGGGAAGAATCCCTACATTCTTCGACAACATAGGGGGTCATAGAATCAAACGAAGCCCATCAGCATATCTTGATCACACATGATACCGTTTACCAATAGCTAAGCTTTTGCATTGGTGTTGGATGTTTTCCCTCCAAATAATAAACAGAGCAGCCTTCTCCTTGAAATTGCATCCTAATTATTTCTAGTAGTAAATAGCATTCTATAATGGATTGTTGTATTACACTTCACTAGCAAATTCCCAGGAACGACTTGCTGTTGCTGTTGTTAGCATGGAATAGCCAGGTCTATGGGAACCACTTGGACCACCCCATCCCCTCGTATGATCAATCCAAAACCCTCACAATGATCATCCCTCCATGAATTAACATTCAGCCAAATTTGAGAACTTAGTTTCATAGACTCCTGGATTGATCATACAAGTTTTGGACTCAACCAACTTCATATCTAATAGCTAGGATTCTGACAACTTTGAGGCCCTTGAAACAATACCTGCCGCGGTCAAACGTTTCACTAATTTTTGGGCAGAGGTAGGTCATAGGGAGACCTTAAACACCCTCCTCTCTCTGACTGTCATTCTTCCAGGTGGGCCTACATGCTACTTTGTTTCATTCTTATGAATGGTGCAGTGGTCCCCGATCAAGCCTCTTGATATACATTTCAATATGAAAACCCAAAATTATCAAAAGAAACAAACACCCAAATAACCTTACTGAGATAACAGTTACTCCATTACTATTAACATTACCCTCAATCTGCAAGTTACGAATTACATCTCCCACCTCTTAAAGATCTCACAAAAAATTAAAATAAATAAAATAAAAGAGAAGAAAATCATACATTATGCACATGCTTCAGACTACAGATAATCCTACAATGCATTAAAAACAATAGAGAAAATATGAACATTACCCACTACCACTAGTATTAGGTGTGGTATTTCGGCTGATCCAGGGAGTTGTCACGGAATCAGGTGAGGGTGGTGTCATCTTCTTCAACAGTACAACATCATCAGCCGGAACATCAATATCCTCGCCCTTGTCTGCCTTGTACTTATCGCTCTCAACCCCTCTTAACACCATCAAGACCTCCTCCATGGATGGCCTCATCTCCTTCTCATCATGCAGACATCGATACGCCAACTCAGCCACCAAAGTGATCCTCCTCCTCACCTCACTGTTTGATTCGAACTCGAAACTGGGGTCCACCAACTCATGTAATGCATTGTTGTGGATCTTGTTAATTGCCATATTAGATAAATTGATATCATGTCGATGCCTGGTGATGTCCACTGCTGGCTTTGATGATATAAGCTCGAACAAGACGACTCCGAAGCTGTATACATCACTCTTGTCGTTAAGTTGGTAGCATCGGTGATAGTCTGGATCCACATAGCCTGGCGTACCTTGTGGAGCAGTCGACACATGTGTTCTGTCCATCGGGAACAGGCGTGATAACCCAAAATCTGCAACTTTCACTCGAAAATTGTTGTCAAGGAGAATGTTGTTAGTTTTGACATCCCGGTGTATGATATCAACCGCATGGAGGTAAGCAAGTGCATCAGCAGTCTCTATGGCAATGCTCATCCGAATGGGCCAATTAAGGGCTCCATCTTTTGCACGTTCTCCATGTAAATGATCTGCAACGGTGCCATTTGGGACAAATTCGTACACGAGGAGCAGCTCACGACTGTGGCGTGAAGTGCAGCCATAGAGGGAGACAAGATTCTGGTGACGCAGACGGGAAATGATCTCTATTTCATTCTTGAATTGTTCGACACGCCTGAAGTTGTGCTCGTACAAACGCTTGACTGCAACTGAACGTCCATCGAGAAGGTTCCCTGTGCGTAGCATCATTGAGATCAATAACGACAAAAGAAATATGCTTTGCATGTCCACATGAGCTCCTTTGGAACTATATTCCCAAGTCCAGAAAAATGAGAAAATTAGAAATGACAGGACTGATTCAATGGAACCCAGTGCGATGGTATGTCAGCCAAAGTACCAGTATATGATACTTATAGGGGCAACCCATGGATAAAGCAGGGACACGGATTTTACACATAAAACATATTGGATATGATACGACACAATGCATTGCGTGTATTGAAGTGTCTAGATATCATAGCTCATATGTGTGAAAGCCATACCAATGTCCTATATGGTATTGGATCATATCTGGATAATTATAAAACTGAACTAGTAACAGATGAGATCGGCATACCATGGTAAACTGTGCCAAAGCCACCCTCCCCAAGTTCTCTGGATGGGTCAAAGTTGTTAGTGGCTTCTTCGAGCTCCTTGTAGCTGAAAACATGGGTTGGTAAGATGGAGTGGCAATGTCCAAGCTCTGACCTGGAAGATGGATCTGAAGATATGGTTCGGGAGATGAGTTTTGAGGAAGAGGAAGGGAGGTGCTTCTTACGGTACCATAGATATGCTATTGCAGCTGTTATAAGGCAGCCCCCAGTTGCTGCACATATGCCTGAAAGACGACAGAAATGATTTAGATTGCAAGAATGGATAGTGCTTGTGTGGTGTGTCACTGTGTCATGACTCATGAGGATTGATGCATGCTGTTGGTAGGGCTCCAACATGGATTCTGGCAATCTGATCTTATCACAAAATAAATAATTTCTTGACCATTAGCTGGATTGCCATCATTTGTAGTTTCCTTAACAGTTGGTTCATCTGGTCTTAGTGGCTCTTTTTGGCTATGCACCATCCAACCTGGAGCTCACCTATCCATTAATTATCGATGGTAGAGAAAAAAACAAAAGCGAAAGAAAGAGTTTAGGTCTGGTACCTATAATAACCTTAATGACTTTTCTGTTGTCCTTACCTACAAAATCATACCACAGAAAAGGTTAGTGAGAGCATAAAAAATGGTATTAGTTATAAGTTAGCATGATGCATTGTGCAGTTGTGCAGCTCTACCAGATCTACTTGAGTGAAATAAAAGAAAACAAAACCAATGACATTGATCAGAAGATGCCGCTCATCATTATCATCGAAGCCTTGGTCCCAACTATCTTGGGGTTAGCTACATGAATTCCTTTTTTTCATTCCGATCTATCCTGAGCCAAATCATCAGAAGACATTGCTGTCTGATCCTATTTATCTTACTAATGATTTTTGGTTGTACGCTTATAAAAACAGCCTTTTCAATTGAAATTCTTAAAAACACCTTTTGATCGAACTTCTACGTTAAGACAGAGTATTTAAGAATTACTTTAACCAAGCAGATATTACTCTCTCTCTCTCTCTCACACACACACACACACACACACACACAAAACACGTGAAGATTTAAAGACTGAAAGTGCATTAGTTGACAAGATTCATTGGAGATTCAAAATATGAAAGTGTATTTCTTAAAAAAAGAAAAAAGGTTCGACAAGGAGAAGATGTTGAACAAATTCCATGGCATAGGTGATAGCTTCAAGATTACCAGGTAGATAAAGAAGAAGAAAATGAGATTTCGTTCAAGCTATGGGTATAGACAGATCAAGCCTTACATAATAGTGTTTTGAACGAATGCAACAACTCAGTATTTCTTTCAATATAGTTTATTTTCATCTTAATTTATATTTCAATGGTTTAGCGTGACTTACATGCTCTTGACCTCGATCTGTTGAGCTATCTTCCCAACTGATTAAAAGTATGATCTCATTTATGCTGTAACCATTGAAATCTTCTGCTCATACAAATCTATATTGATTTGTGCATGAACTGCACATTTTTGACACTTGGTTTTATCTTTGTCAAGTAAAATAAGATCTTAGACGCTTAGGTTATGTTCGAATGTGAACATGTAACAATTTACATAAAACAGAAATCCCTACAATATAGAATATTTTGTCCTCTTTTTTTTTTTTTTTGCTTGTCTTATGAAAGGAAGTTTCAAGCTATAAACAAAAGGTTCCCTCGAAAAATATTCAGTTGTATCTTAAAATTTTCCTGCTGTTTGGAGAGAAACTTGTACAGCAAGTAACCTAAAGGTGACGTGACCAGTGAAGTTTGAATTGAACGAGTTAGAAAGAGAAAATATCGGTGGACCCATATTGGGGGCAAAAATAAAAACCAGGACAGAAGAAAGTAACCATATTTTATGCCCTTAATTGGTTATTAAAACTCACCAGATCTGTGCTAGTGAGCTACATGTTCAGTAACAAGGGTATCTAAATATTTGATAAGTGTATTACACTAAAAACCATTAACATTTATTAAAAAAGAACAATTAGGACTAATTAGGCCTGAAACACACATCTACACTTGTGGTGGATAAAACTTATTGATTACTAACAGATCAAGATCTGGCAGTGCTAATTTTTTTTAATAAGCATTTAAAAAAATGAGGAAATGATATTCGGATAAAAAGCAATATGAGTGAAAGAGACGTTGCTTAATACTAATAGAAAAATGATGTACAACAACGTAAGAAAGCCTTTGAATTTTGGAGTACTTACTATGATGGCAGGATACTGGATGGGTTCGATCAGGACATAAACACACTATATCAGACGTAGTCTCATTAAATCCACATCAACCTCCACTTTCTATGCACCTACTACAATTGTTGGCACTCCATTCCAAGAGAAATCCATCCTTTGGTAACTCTACTAATATAGTCAAGTCAAGTAAAGTTGATTTTGAAGAAAGAATAAAATATAAGTGAGTTATGATGGTATTTTATTATTAGTTGTTTGTTATAGAATCTTTTTGACTTTTTGTATGGAAAAGTGGAGTTTTTTTGTATTTTAGTGGATAAAGGAAGTTGCTTCTTGACTTTTTATATGAAAAAGATGGAGGGAGTTTTGAATATAGTGCATTTGATGTTGATTGTATTAGTAAAGTGCCAAACGGGCCCTAAAAGGAATGCTCTGCAGTCGCAAAGCGTTAAATTTGCATGGAAACCTTCTATGTCAACCACCGCAACTGGTGCAATGACCAAAGACTCACAAGTTTCTGAAATATCGGTCGAATTTAACACTTCATAATCAGCAAATGCGGCAAAAGAGTGATGAGTTTTGTTGCTAACACAAGAGATGGGGAATTAATATTGTTCTTCATGAAGCGAAGCGGCGCAATTGAAGAAGAAGAGACGGTGGTTGGCATGGCTAATGTTGAAGGGAGTGCGCTTGAAGGTGAGACTGTGAATGGAACTAGGACATGTTTCATCAAATGATATCGGGTTCGCAACTGAAAGAGATTGGTTCTCATAGAAGATGTCATGGACATAGAAGTTGTCAAGAGGCATGTTAAGGACTGGTTTGCTGTCCTTGCAGGTAAGTTTGAAGCCCGGGAAAACGCAGTGGGACCGCTGTCCATGGATCTGAAATGGGTACCTTATTTTTATGACATTTTCACAAGTCTTTTGGCTCACAGGCTTTGAAGTGTGGGTCTACTGATGGAGTTTTTTCTGCTGAAGACATGACGATGATAAAGATGAAGATCAAGAACATTGGGAAGAATCCTTTGCAGTTTAACATGCTTTGATTCAGTTGGGAGGTGAGAAAATCTGAAAGAGGAGAAGATATTACATAGAGACTGAGATGCGGTCCTGATAGTTTAGCACGGTCAGTTTGGCTGAATTCTTTTTTCACGTTCCTTTGCTTGAAGTTGAAAGAAAGCAGTGGATGTGCCAATGAGGAAAGGAGATAGAAAGTGCACTTTTAGACTTTGGGATAGGATAGTAGACTTACTGTATGAGATATCACCTATGAAGTGCTCTACAACTTTCCACAGTTGGAATCAATTTCATAAGAGCCACACAAAAGGTGTTAGTGGATGTGGGGCCCACTGATGGGAGATCCATGCTGGTTTATATGGGTTTGACTGGTTTACAAAGGGTTCTTCTCATTGGGACTGGACTGTCCCATCCTAGGCTTTGGTTTTGGTTGAGCCCGGTCCGACAAAACTATCTGGGCTGGGTTTTAAAAGCTGCTATATCAATCCCTTGCTTGCTGTCTTAGATCCCAAATGCAGAAAAACATGTTAAAAGATTTTTCAGTTACTGAAAGGAATTGAAGGGAAGTATCCATTGTCATCAAATGGCAATATAAGAGCTTAAACTGTGGTAGTTGAATTGAATAGTAGAAAGAGTGGCCCTTCTTCCACTTTTCCATGTGGCTTAGGTAAGAAAGTAGTGGTTTTCTGATAAGGATGATAACTAGTCAAGGAAAAGGAGTACCATAGTTGACAGCTTGCATAAAACCAACTACCCAACTGGTGTAGGAAGATAGAAAGTCCGTTGTTTTACGTGGCTGATATGACTGATGATGATGGCATGATCTGGTTCGACTAACCCTGACTCGGCAAAGTAAACTCGACTCAGCGGACACGGAGTAAAACGAGTGACTGAGTCTCCCAAATCCAAAAACATGATCAAACTTTGAGTTATTTAATTAAATCCTTCTTCTTCTTCTTGTTCTTTTGCTGAGGGCCTTGTTGGCACAGAAGTGGACCACCAACCCCAAGAGTGGGGCAGTGATTCCAGTTCGCCTCCTTATTGTGGTATGCATGCCACTAAACTGTCAGTGCATTGGTGATCTGGTCCAAATGGATTCAACTGTGTCATCTTAAAACAAAGAAATATTGGAATAAGTTAAAAATGGTTAAAATCAATGGTTCCAACTATTTGACTGGAATTTTTGTTGTTTAAATGGTCAACTGATTTTTAACAAGAATAGAGGTTTGGTTTTGACCCAGCTGCCCAAAGCATCAGATTATGTTGACTCTGTCCCCCATTGAGTAATCTGATCTGATTTTAAAAAAACAGCTATGTTTTTTTATTAGTCCTAAAAATCAACTCCTACCAAAACCTTACCAAATCATCTCAACTTAATATGAAGACTAGGTATAGAAACATGTAAACGTAAAATCTAAAATTGCCTTACAATATTCCAAAATCTTATCGAGTTCTGATTTGACCCAGTCTAATCCAAATCAACCAAGTCCTGCGTGTGACCTTCATGTTTCTTAACTCAATGTCTAGAATTGTCTGTGTGGTTGATGAATTTCTGAGAAAAAAGCTGATTCAAATTAACTAAAGATTCCATGGCGGCTTGGACCAGGAAAATTCATTTTTCCTAAACTCAATGTTTGGCAGAAGTGGGATCTCAAATTCTGCAATATTACAAAGAGATTTAATGACCCATCATTTCTTTCTGATTTTTTTTTTTTTTGCTTTCAATTGGAATCTGGAAATAAAGATGAGTATCTTTAGTGCCAAACAGTCCAAGCAATCCCCTCGTATATAAATATCAAGTGCAAGATATCTGTTTGAAGACCAGTAGAGAGTTCCCTTACACTACACATTAGCCGACGTGGTACTCTGTATCAGATTTGAACCACCAATCAAATGTGTTTCCTCAGAAGATATTGTGGCACAAAAAATTGGAGATTGGATCCACTGGTCGGGGACCGAAACAGCAACATCGCCAATCGCTCCTTTAATCACTATGATTAGGGAATACATTTATGAAGTTGAATCATGTGATGAAACACTAACCTCTTAAATTGGTACTGATTAAGATTTCATTAAAACTGAAGTGACATGCACAGTCGGATTGATCGCACGATAAAGGAAAAGGTAATGAACAAAAGAAGTGAGATGAAGAAAGAGAGAGATGCTTACTTGGGAGAGGACATGTTCCCTGATAGACCTCACCGCTGCAATCACAAACAGGTTGGTCTGGTTGGTTTGGATTATGACTGCAATTCCCACCGGAGATAACACAATTCCGACACTTGCCGTAGTCCACCACCCATGACACATTGAAACCTTTCTCCATAGCATCTCCAAAATTAGTCAGATTCTTGCCAAGATTGGCCACCGACGAATTAAGAATAGTAAAGACACTCACCGAACATTCATCCATATATGGGTCATGCATGATGGGAGAAGGGCTTTGATCAACCTTATAGTAGGAGTAATTGCTTCCATTAGACAGACAAGGAAGTACATGTAGGTATGGATCTAGAACTGGGAATGGGCAGTTGTATATGGTGAGGTTAGAGTCATTGGGTGTATAAGCAAATAGAGAGAAGTCGAGAGTCGAAATACTCGCCAGGGGAGGACAATTCTTGCCGATGACATCGATGTCGACGATGGTTACCACCTGGTTACCATAATCGATTGCCCTTACCTGGTATGTCTTTGACCCTATCTCAATCTCCGGTGAATTATCATTGCAGGTGAGATTAAAGCCCGGATAGCTGCAATTGAGAGGGCGATCTTTGACCCAAAATGGGTAAGTAATGTTTCTGAAGATTCCGCAATCGAATTTGGATGGCGCACATATCTGGTTTCCTTCGTTGCTGTCGCCTTGGGATAGAGAAATTGTGAGGAAGATGATTAGGAAGAGGGAGGTGAAGAGAAGGTGTGAATGCATTTGGAGAGATTGGAAGATGGTGGAAGTTGGATTCTCTTGAATGCCTTAGAAGGAGATGTTGTTATTGGAAAAAGAGGAGGATAGATTTGGTAGGAGATTGGAGGGCGGAGAGATGGAGAAAAAGGGTTTGAAATAAAAAAATTCCAATGTATAAGAGTGAAATGTTGAATTGGGGAAGGTTGACGGAAGACTTGGAAGGGACGAAAATGACTTCCTAACATTTACAACTCTTGTATTAAAACTATCAGTAGTCTGCATGACCACGATTACATTTCCTGGTAACCCGTATGCCCCTTGTGTACTGGACTATTGGTTTTATTTCTGACGTAACTTAAATTATTTATTTATTTAACTTCTAATCCATCTAATATGAAAATAAAAGTGATTTAATTATTTATCTTCATGATCATTATTATGCTTATCAAAGCCTTATAGCATTGATTTAAGTATAAAAAAAAAGTAGTCAACCAGTGTGGGTCCCGCCAAAGCCGGGTCTAAATTAGAGATAGATCTAATATTTGGAAATTTTGTACAGGTTTCAAACCTACTAAGCATTGATCAAGTATAGAGTCGGCTAAAAAAGTCTTATACTTTAAACTATTTGAAAGTAGATGCGACTTGGCCACAGCCATCAGCAACTTGGTCCGGACCGGAGTTGGCTTGATAAAGTAACATCATATTTTCTTGTGTTTTAACGTTTAGCTAAAGTTTACAACATGAATTATTATACTTGATGGGCAGCAGCCAGGAAGCTCTAATACATCTTATTGACTGTTGGTTTTCATTCAGTGTCCCGCAGCACTGAAGCGGTTCTTACGTTGGCTGTATTGGCTGTATGCTCACGTGGACCGGGCAAAACCCAGACTAAGACAAACGCGAATCTTATCTATGTCGTATGGTTCACATGGTCGTCGTTAGGTGGGATGTGAACATTACCTAGGCCTTTTTTCTAATTATTTTTAATGACTGGCTATCGCGGGTCTTTGACCCAATAGAGCTATTTTCGCAGGACACCTTCTAAACCCATGTAAATGCAATCCAGATAAATTTAAAGTGGATTTCGGCCACAAAATATGGGGAGAAAATTTGCGTTTTATGCCACTCCACTAACTCTTAAGTGGGTGTAAGTGTTACCTATGCAACTCAGCTTAGTGTGAGTGACGACCCCAAAGCTTATCGCCGAGTCATCTAACTCAGGTGAGTCAAGCCGAGTCCAGTACATAGCATAATAGCATAATATGTTTGAATATGATTTGAAGGGAAAGGAGCGAGAAAAGAGTGTGAGGCTGCTGAAACTCAGATGGGCCCACATCAACCATTTGTGAGGTGTATGTATATCATATCATATATGGTAAAATCATGTTCCATGCACGATTGTCTATTTTATTATAAAATTAGAGATTTTTTCCTTGAATTTTAATTTAAAGAAACTTGATGCAAGCTTAATAATTAAAATAACAAGAAGTGGGCACTTTCACATACCACATCACTTAGGTGGAAGGTGCATATATATATATATATATATATGAAGAAAAATTGGAATGCCTAGTGGTTGATGACCACTGTTAGGTTTGGGCTGTCCAAAGTCCAACTTGGAAAGGGGGGAAAAGGCTCCTTTCATTCCAAATCACACATCCATGCTATCCAAATTCCTCTTTTCCTCCCTGCCCTTGGAAAAGCAAACAAATAGAAAAGAAGATGGAAAGGTGTAAGGTTGGATTAAAACCCAACACCCTCTGGACACCATTGTTGCTAAGAAAATGAAGGTGAAGAAATTAGAAGCTGTAGAGAAGGGGGTTTGATAGTGATGGAAGCCCAAACATAAAAGTTGGAAATAAAAAAGGAAAGTTAAGAAAATTGATATAGCAAGCTGAGCCTTTATAATGTTCGGTGGGTAATGTCTTTGCTTTGAACATTATTATAGGATGAATCTCTGAACATGAACCCTAGTCAAATGGACAGTTGGAGCTGTGTTTGAGAATCATGATCTTGGTTTAAAGATTCACATATTCTATACAAAAGGCACACTATTTGTCATTTGATAATTAGCAATCCTAGTGTTTATAATGATCTGATGATTGATATTGAATATGTGAGTATCTTGTTCTGTATTAAATTCAACTTGGCGTTTATCCAAATAATTCGACCAACTCCATCCGATCCACAGCTACCAGTTCGCTCTGAAGAGCTTTGAACTATGTATAGTTCATTTTGATTCTTCGAACAATTTGCAGTTTGGTCAGCAAATTATTAATGAACTAATCTCTAATGTTTCTTTAAGTTGAGTCCTATAAATCGTCTAATGGTGACTATCAAGAAGTCCAGGCCACTCAAAAGCACTACAGTCGTGTTTTAGCACTGATTCATATCTAACCCCAATTAGAGATTGCCCCACCTTAAGATTGATCAGTAATATTACACAGAATCTTACTTTGATTTTTATTTTAACCGTGTGTTTTAGACGGATATGAATCTGATTGTAGGATCAACTCTATTTGAAAACAAGAACTCAACTAGAGCGTGTGAATTGCCCCAAAATCTGAAAAAGCTTAGGCTCAGAGTTTAGACCTCAACTCAACAAATTTGACCAATTCTCTTGGATTCCCCCAAAATCTGATCCAACTCTCCTGAGTTTAAGTTGTTTGTGCACCAAAATACCCCTAGACGACCCCATTGAAGGCAGAAACAGAGAGTAATTTAGGTAAATGACCAGGGGAATTCATAATCCACAGTGCAGCAGAATTAGTCATGATCATCATCCATAAAGCCTTTCATATACAGTCTTGGTCCGATTCAGCTTAAAGATTGTACTAGTTATATCTACAGGGTGGAAAAAAGGCCGTGTCATATCATAACAAATGCCCTCTTTAAATTTCAAAGATAGGCCTCTCCCTATAAGTTCATATGTATTCATGACTATCAATAGATAAGTAACTGAAATCAGAGTATAGAGAAAAGGAAGGGCTTACTCGGACACTTAGCGATCTGCTTCCCATCGCGGCAAAAACAGGTAGCCTCAAGCGGATTCGACTCATCATACCCGCATCGCCCACCCGAACTCACACATTCTGCACACCACTTTGTCCCTACCAACCATTGCACATCGAATCCTCTCTCCAAAACAGCTCCAAAATTCGGCTCACTATCTCCCAAAAGCATATCGGCTGCGCTTTTAAGCAGTGGAATAATCACAGGACCACTGCACATCGGCAACCCTTCAGACACTGTAAGCGGCTGAAGCGTAAAGTAGGCGTAATAGCCACCCCTTGTGAGGCATGAAAGCCCATGAAGATCATAACTTGAGATTACCAACTCAGTTAGAGGACCAGTGCAGCTGACGTATAAGGTGACGTTCAACACTTCATTGGTGTAATTGAATGGAAATAGATTGATGGTGGAATTAAGGACATGCGCCTGTTTTAGAACCCGATTTATGTAACTGAAGGTAAATGAACCGATGGTCGAATTCCTCGACGGCAAGGGACAGTCGCCGCTGGTGAAGTTGGCGTCGACAACGTGTAAGACGTCGGTCGAGTAATTGATGTTCTTGATGGTTAAGTTATTGGACAGAGCATCGGCAAAGAGGTTGCCGTCGGTGCAGGTGAGATTGTAACCTGGGTAGCTGCAGTAACTGGGTCGGTCGGGGACGTCGACGCCAAAGGGGTATCTAATTTCGTAGTGATTGTTTCCACAAGGGAGCTGGAGAGGTGCGCATTTGGTGAATTCTTCATCCTCTGCGGAGAGACAAGTTGGAATGGAGGAGAAGATGAAGAGGAGGAAGAGGAAGAGGGAGAGAGAGGAAGGTGATAGCAAAAGAGAGAGCATTTCGTTATGTTGTGTGTTCGTTTGTTTGTGGATAGATTGAAATGGAGGAAGGGAGAGAGAGAGGGAGAGAGAGACAACAGAGGCATAGGGAGATAGAGATGAATGGTTTAGTTTGAAAATAACCATAGCTAGAGTCCCAAGAGCGCGTTGGAAAGTTGAATGGAAGAGGCCGCCGTTGACTTTTCAAACGACAAAAAAACGCTTCATGTTGCAGTCGCATAAGAAAATTTTCGGCCGCATGATCGCTCGGCGGCATTTCCAGTGAAAATCCGATTGCTTTTCCACATCAGAAAATTTTTGCATTTGCATTTGGTGCAGTTGTTAAAAAAAAAAAAAACATAAAAATGAAATTTTATACGATCATATAGAGGGAGAATGGGGTCAATTTTTTTTTTTTTTTTCTCGGTTAGGGTTTCAGACCAACCATAATGAAAGAAGATTGAATTATATATTTTTTTTCCTTGGGACATATATATATATAAAAATATGAAAAAAGGTTTAAAGGCTGAATTTAGCATGTTTTAAATATAAATAGAACAGAAAATTTGAAAATAGAAGTGGGTATAACTCAATGGGTTTTGGGGTGGGACGGGTTGAGAATTAGCTCAACTCAATCGGTCAATCCCCATCACGGTTGTAAATCCAAACTCAAAATTGTCCCAAATTACATATTCCAAGCTGAAGCATGACCTGAATCACAACCCAAACATAGCCCAGATTTCGCTATTAGAAGTGTAACCCCACCTGTCGTGAGATTATAGGTGTAACATTCCAAGTTTTGGAAAGAAACTATGAAAAAGATGTGCTCAAAGGAATTACGTCAAAAAGTGGAGTCAACAACGCAATTTGGAAAGTCAAAACAGCTTTTTTGTATAAATGATGAAAGAATGGGGAATTATTTATTATAATAGTCTAAAATGATGGATGGATACAGTTGAAAAGCATAATTTAAGGAATTTCATTGTCGGTTGTATTTTCACGGAAATGGCCCATCGACCGTTTCACTCATCAAAATGAATGGAATGGTACTAGTGCCCCATAAAAAAACGTTGTAAGGAGGTGTGATAAACTAAGGGAATTTAACTCCTTTATAAATATAGAGCGGATAATAGTTAAATTGTGGGAGTGCTAATTCACACAACAGATAGAGAATGATTCCAAATCCTTTGAGGATTTTTCCCATAGTGGCCGTGAATGGAACAATTACGGCCCACCATATCACTGTAGTAAGCGGCTACTCACTGTGATCGTGAGTGGAACAATAAGGGACTGGACCATTATTGTTCCACTCACGGTCACCATGTGAGAGATCCTTAGATGATCCCGATTTCATAGGAAATATATGCATGCAGAACCCTTATCTAATTTAAGATTGGATCACAAGAAAGCTGTATAGTAAAACTAAACATCTAGACCATAAAACCAAGTGTTAAGGATTTAGCCCAAAAAAATAATCCTAATAAAAACTAGTTAAGGGTTATTAAGGTCATCTGGGTGAGTCAAATCACTGAATTGGCAAGTTATGGTCATGGGAAATGATTAGAGAGGGTTAGATTGACTCATCAATTCTTCTTCTTCCTCTTCCTCTCCTTTTTTTTTTCTTTAGATTATTCTTCTCTCTTGCAATTGCGGCATTGTTCACGTTTAGCTTCTTATTTTAGCAAAGAAGAATAAATTAAGCAGAGAAAGACTTTGACAACTGTTGCAATTGTTATATAAAATTGTTTTCTAGTTCCTCTTTAATTAGGATAATTTCTTATTCTTTTGTTAAAACGAAATGGGAAGTCGATATTGTTATGTTGGTTTCTGTATTTAGGTATTGGGTGCATTATCATGTATTTGTTTTGAAAATAAAATAATTCTCTCTTCTTTTTTAATTTAAGAAACTTAGATAAAAAAGAATCCATTATTTTTTCTAACCCTAGTCTTTATTTCTGAATTCTCAATGGCTAATAGTATTGTTTTGCTGTCATTGAGATATCCTTTACAGGATGGTCTTATGTTTAATTTGATAGGTCTCATGTCAAATTCACACATTTAAAAAAAAAATCGTTCTTAAATGAAAAAAATTAAAAAAGTAGCCTCCTTTCTCTACTAAAAGAGGAAAAAAAAAAAAAACCACCCACTTTTTATACAAAAAGTAAAAAAAATATCCTACCAAACAACTAAATATAAAATATCACCAAAATTTATTTATATTTTATTTTTCTTATTTTGAGGCTTTACTTCACTTTATCCTACATGTAAAGTTCCCAAACCCAAACGTTAAATCAAAATGGGAATCGTTGAAATCAAAATCCTATCCAAATTTTTTCCCACAATACATATAGACACGCAATGAGGACTTCGTAAGCTGCGTGGGTCATGTATATTTGTTCTGGGAAAAAGGCATTTCAAAGTCCAAGCCCAGGAGGCGGTCAATCAAGTGGGCATAATAAATTGAGGCTCTTCCAGTACAGTCAACATCAGCGTTGATCAAAGTAAAGTAGACTTTCCTCGAAAGTTCTCCATACTAACTCCGTCTTCCCAATATTACTTAAAGAGCAAGGCTCTCCTAAGCTCAAGCTTAGAAAAAAAATTTCGTAAGCTCATGCTTGTGGGGCCCACCTTTGGTCCAAATGGACCAAATACATGACTTTCCTAAATTACACATGTCCACCAACTTTCGGTCCGATCCGAATTTATTGGACCGTTTGATTGACTACATTGGATTGACTATGTGTCAATCTAAATGGACCGTTGACCATTAAACTTTTGGGCTAATATGGAGATGATAGAAATCGTATTTTGGGCTGATTTTTTGTATAGAGGAAGATCCAAGGGAGTCCTTGAAATCCCCCCCACCCCCATCTCCATTTGGGTCCTCAGGTGGGCCCCACCACCAGTGGCGGACCCAGGATTTTGACTTGGGGGGGGGGGGGGGGGGGCTTAAGATAGTCACTTGAAAAGGCCAATTGCTATTTCTTAACTTTAACTTTCGCAAAAGAGAAAATGTCTTGCATTTACAAACCTTTACATGTTAGCCAAAGTCAGAACCTTCATATATCAGCAAAGAGAATATTCGGGCCGGGGTCTCTCCAAAACAGATGTTTTAATTTTAAAAAAGAATCTCAACCGCAAAAACCACTTTGAAAGCAAAATTCAACAGCCACTTTTTTCTTGATAGGAATTAGGAACAAACTCACATAAAAAATCAAGCCCATTGCCATTGGGCCCATTCCACATCATCATCTTCATCAAAACATAACGTCATAATCACCATTTAAAGCCTACGTGAGGTTTTATTAACATATGGAATAATGGGAACAAAAATAAAAGTATAAAAACTTGAAGTGGGAAAAGGTGACACTCTTTTGTCCTAGTATGTGCTGACCACCACAGGTCGCATCACTCCACTAGTTTGGAGAGTTCCAATGGCATGCCTGTTTGGATCAAGGAATTACAAACCAACATGCTCCAAGGAAAAACAAACATTATTTTTCAAGAGAACAAACATATTTTCATTGTCTTCTTTTACCTAATGAGAGAGAGAGAGTAAGATAGATATGAGTACCTGCCCTGCTGCGTACCGGAGTGAGGGATGGCTTCATGCCGATGTCGGTAGCCACTAGCCAAGGGTTTACTGTTTAGGTTAAAGTGGAAAGGGAAGGGAATGTGGGGGGACTGGGGACTTGGGGTATTTTTAAGTGGGGGCTGGGCTTAAGGGCCCTTATGGGCTTTTTCCCAACTTGGAGGGGACTTCAGCCCCCAGCCCATTGTATGTACGTCCGCCAATGCCCACCACACACTTGAGCTTACCTTATCATAAGCTTGAGCTTAGGAGAGCTGGCCCCTTGCTTAAAACTTATGCAATATCGTATAAAACTGTATTGTTAAAATCTTAACAGGCCATGTGCCTTTTTGAGTTTTTAAGAAGACAGTATTATGTGATATTGCAAAACTCACTTTTTTCTCTATGTTTCAATGCACGTTTTCAGTAATTCAATAAAGTTTTCCGATATTACAGAAAATAAAATTATATGGAGAATTGTATGGAAAATTATCCCATCTTTAGTAACCAAATGCAGAAATCGAAACACCAATGGTGACCATACAAAGAAAAAACCCTAATTAATCATGATGCATTGGCAATGGCACGAGGGAATTATTGGTACTAAATTTTACTCTCTATAGGAATTTTTTTTTCTTTGCTTTAAGGTAAATTGTATTAAAAGCGAAAGGAAACATGGACTGAGAAAATAAACCCCCAAAATGACAAAACACCTGAGTATTCAACAAGGAGAAGACTAATACACGGGATTCAACCAAAAGAAAAGGAAAAAACAAAAATGCTTTAGCTAAAGGAGGGTTGAATACGTAAAGATATAAATAAAATAGCAACAAAAACCCAATTGGCCTTCACCTTCTACTAATACTTGCCTAGAGAGAAGAAATCCATAACCTTGAAAATAGACATCATCATTTCCAAATGGATAGCAATTTTAGACCTTTGTTCATGATTTCCAAATAAAGTAGCTTCTTTTATCCCAGCAATGGGGAGCCAACGAGCATTTGCCTTCACGGCAATGATTTCATTTTGATAAGGTGGTATGAGAGACAATTTATAGATTTCTAAATTTACAAGCACAGATAGATTTTAGAGCTTTTTGTATATACCCTTCTAAGGTTTGTAGGATTTGTAAATAGACTTTTGAGGTTTTAGTATTTGTAAATGGAATATTTTTTTTCTTTTTAATACCTTTCATGTCGTTAAAATCAATATTCTTAACAAGAATAGGCAGCCACCATGAGATTTGTAATGGACTTTTAAATAAATGACAACCTCCCACCCATATTTAAGAGAAGTCTTACATTCCCGCCTCCCCCTGAAAATTCTAAAAACTAATATGTTTTTCTACATTTACCCCTTTCCCCCAATATTTCTTTTACATAGAGCCAACCACCACCCCCTTCACAAATTCTAAAAATTAATATATATATATATATATATATATATTACATTTGTCCATTCCCCCAATGTTCTTTTATACCCCCTACACATGAAGCATAATTATATGTTTTAAAACTTTCATCAATCCAACAGTGGGTCATGTATAGATTGGATAAATCATAACTGGTTAAAGTACAGGTGTTGATTGTTTTCGTGATCAATCTGGATTTAATGAAATGAGCCATGTATTGATAAAATAAATAAATTTATGTAGGGTTATTCTCTCCCACTAAGTGGAAATGTTAATGTCACATGCTTTATAAAAAAATAAAAAAAAAATTGAATTCAAGCTTTTGAAATTATGCATAAAAGGATAAAAAGAGATAGACAAAAGTGTCACTTCGCTCTAAAAACCTATGGTGGTCGGAAGACTATTGATTTTGGAGACGTAAAATGTATTAAAATAAAAATATAAGGGTATATTTACAAATACTAAAACATCAGGGCATTTTTATAAATCTTACAAACCTTAGAGGGTATATAAAAAAAACTCTAGATTTTAACCCAAGATTTCAATCTCTTGACATATATTAGTTTATGAAAATTCGAGTTAGATCAAATCCTACAAATCTTAGTGGGTATATTAAAAAAAAACTCTAGATTTTAATCCAAGATTTCAATCTCTTGACAGATATTAGATTATGAAATTTCGAGTTAGATCTTGTGTTGACCAACATTTTAATTAAACCCAGTAATGAATTGATTTCTAAACTAAAATGATGCAGATATCAAGGCATCTATGATTGTGATTTGTAATTTAACCGATTTCGACGGAATGACAATCCTCAAGATCAACACTTTAATAATACTGGGACCCGCATGTCTTATATCAGCTGGAAAACGATCACGATATTCAACGGCCAATATTCAACACATCAGGCCCACGTACACTCTTTACCAAAAAAAAAAAAAAGGCCCACACACTAGCCTCCAAAAATCCAAAAATCGTCTTAGTGAAGTAATTTTGTTTCTTGAATAGTGTAAGACGTGGCCCATCACATCTAATGAACAATCAACAATCAGCCGCGGGCCCCTCATCATGTCCCTCTTATGAACTTATGCTATGATAATAAATAGCAATCTTTCCATCGGACGGTCAATGAAGAGTCCAATCCGATCAAATGCATGATCACCAAACAGTTGGCCCAACATCCTGCCATTCTCATTTGAAAAGTGGGCCCCACATTAACCATTCGGAGATATCAGATTAGAGACATACCGTTGTCGTGGCAGTCCCTGGCATGTCGTCCATCCTCGCAATAGCAAACAAATGACCTGTTACTGTAGCTGTATCCACAATACCCATGAGAGGCCTCGCAGACCCCACACGCCCGAGCCGCGAACCAATCCACCTGGAACCCCCGAGCCACGGACCCACCAAGGGTCAGACCCTTGGACTCTGTCTCCACCACAGGCACCTTCACACACTCCTCACAGTTCCCATGCCAATCAAACCTCGGTATCTCTCCAAGTCCCCCACCGAACACAAATGACCGATTTCGACCAGAGTTCAAGCACTCAATAGACCCCAGATACGAAGGAAAAGAAGAGCAATTGAAGAAGAAGGTGAGAATGAGATTCAAGTCCATGGACTTGTAGTTCATCAAGGGAAAGAGTTCGGTGTTGCCGTGGAAGAAGGAAAAGCTAACGTCGTGTTTTGCTCTTGGGCAGGACTGGTCTACAAAGTGCATGTCGATGAGGGTGAGGGAGTTTTGAGTGTAGTTGATTTGGGTCACGTAGTAGGAGTCGGTTGGGACATGGAAGATAGGACGTTGGTTGGTGCATGAGAGGCCAAAACCTGGATAGCCACAGTAGGTGTTTGGGTTTGAATTGGATTGCCAGAATGGGTAGTGTATGCTGAGGTTGCCACAGGTGGAAGAAAGGCATTCTGGGATGTAAGAATTTGTGGAATTGCCATTGACAGTGGTGAGGAAGAAGGCGAAGATGAAGAAGAGACTAGAGTACTGAAACATGGGGAGAGAGATCGAGAGGAAATGATTATGGCGGATTGAGGGAAATCTCGTCCGTAGAAATAGTAGAAATAAATCACTGTTGTTGACCGGGTTCCTTTGACTAAAGAGTTTTTTAAAGTGTGAATGGTATCTGATTGAAGGTAACCCCGGTGGAAAAGGACATATATTTTTTTTTTCTGCTGCAATAGATTGGGAAAAAGTCCTTTTTCATGAGAGAGAGAGAGAGCTTAACCAAGTCCCTTCTTTATTTGTTCATGTAACTTCTCACTTGCTTAGTAGAAAATGCCCTTCTCTGGTTGCCTATGAAGTTTTCTTTTTAGTTTATTAAAATTAGATAGGAGGTAGAATGTCCAAATAGGTATACGAAGCTATGGAAAACTTATTACTTTGGTGATGTGAGACTTTTTCAATACTCTCTTACATGAAGTAATGATCTTAGGGTTTAGTAGTTCAATAAACAAAATGAATTGTTTGAATTACAAATATGTGGCCCATAAAAACGGAAGTAGTTTACAGACCCATAAAAATACAATCATTGTGTAAGGGATTAAACCATTGCCTTTTCGGCCTATTTAGGTGTAAAATCTTGGTGTAAATGACTTTATTTATAAAAAGAAAGAAGATGATTCGTAATCATTATGCATGAAAATTATTTACATGTGATGTGTGTGGGACCATTTGTCCCATTTATGGGAATCTAATGTCACAAAGAAAAATAGTGCTCCCATTTGTCCCATTTATGGGAATCTAATGTCACAAAGAAAAATAGTGCTCGACTCACTTTTTTAATTTATTTATTTGTTGCTAACTAGTGCTTGACTCACTTTATTTTTTTTTGGCTTTTAAACAATCAGAAAAGATAGATACATGAAGTGGAGTCATGGTAAGCAAGGAAAGCACGTATGTGTCAATCACGTTCCAATTCCTTATAACAAGAATGGGTAAATTAGCCAACAGTCCCTGAGCACGGTCTTCTAAGGCATCCAGTCCAACAACTTTTTCTCTAATGTCTATAGTCCAGACAGCTGGAGATATTTTGGTGAGAGATCCCTAATATGTCACGTCATATATTTTCATGATTAATTTGCTCCTTTCAACTCTCATTCTTGGACCAAGTTCTTTGTTATTCTTTGTTGTCCCAGAGAATTCCATAATTCTTCTTCTCTCTCATTTTTCATTTTCCGTTCCTTTCCATGGTTGTGGAGTATCGTTGCAGAGTACCTTCCGTCGCCACCATGATTTCCGATTCTCTCTTTCATTTCTTAAAAGTTAGAAACTGTTTTACTTTCTCTTATTCTTTCATCTGAAGTCTCTTCCAAATCTCTCTCTCTACAACTGATTTGAAAGAGAACAGTTTGCTCTTTTTCTTGTTTTCTCTCTTTCTCTTTTCTCGATTGGATAATGGTCATCAAGTGTTCTTGTTTTGGATTTTGATTTTTATTAGAATCTAATTTTTCGTATTTTGACTTTTGATGTCGCCGATCTCATATAAATTTCCTAGACACTCTGATAAACTGGACAAAAGCTCAGGTAAATTTATCTGAGTTTTGAACAACTTTTTGAGTTTCGAATAAATTTATCTGAGTTTGGACCAAAACAAATTTATCTGAGTTTGAAAAAAATAAACTCATTTAAAGTCTTTTTTATTTGATATCAGACTAAGATAACTTAGTTAGGTGAAGATGGACACAGGAGCTCGTTTTGAGGTTGTGGTTACAGAATACATGGGTTCGATCATTGAGCCTCCATGGATAAACTATGTTAGGAAATGTGGTCCTACAATAAACTACATCGAGAAGTCAAATATGGTGGAGAAATTGGTTACTGATAAACTCAAGTCTTCTTTGAAAAATCTGGTTAAGGTTTTCCCAAAAGAGATTTATGAGGAGGAAGGGCCTACAGGACTCAAGATGAAGAGAATATGGAATGGAGATGAGATTTGATGAAGAGAAATTTATTAGAATGGTGATGAGATTTGAGCGTGTGGTCAGGAAGAAATGTTTGGTATTTACTGTTTTATAATAGAATTTGATTTGGCATATATTGTTTTATATTTGAATTATTGCTGAGTTTTGACAAATTTATCTAAGTTTTATCTGAGTTTTGCCAAAACTTAGATAAATTTATTTGAGTTCTGCTTTTGCTGACGTGTACAAGGACTTTTTTGTTATTTTAATGCGTTATTTTTAGAAGAGGACTGCCGCCAATACAATAAAATATTATGGACCGTTTGCAATAAAAACCACAATTGAGGGACCTCCGCCCAAATGCCCTAAAACAAATCTCCAACCATGAGAACCTTGATGTGGGGCCCACTGCTCAAACCCATTAGATCAATCTAAGCGGTTCATCTACAGAAAATCAAATTAATGTACTGACCACTTCTAACTACCCTGATCAGATCACCAAAATAGGACAAAGTCAATCCGATATCGTTTTCTCAAAACCTACCTTTGGTAGTGCCGTAACTGTAACACAACCATTTTACGTTTTCAAACCACAAACCATGACCATATGGATGGATCGATATAGTTTACAAGAAAATCATTTAACAAGGCATCTATGATTGTGATTTGAGATTTGACAGATTGCGATAGGATGATAATACTGAATAATATTAAGGACTTGTATAGTATATTTACTCTTATTCAGAGCCTTTCAAAAAAGACCTAAAAAAAAAAAAAAAAAAGCTACAAAAAAGAGAGGCTGAAGTCTTTATTTTCACAAACTTAGGAATGGGGCTTTTCTTTTCAAGAGGTTTTGACTTCACTCCAGTAAAGTGGGAGGAGGGTTGAATCGTGTGTCAGAATGCCATTATTTTCTAAATATATGTCTGCATTATAGATTTAGGCAAATAGAAATTAAAAATAAAGATGCTAAATATGACCCAACACGTCAAGATATTATTCGACGAGGATCAAAATATTCAACTGGAGATATATGAGGTAGTTGGTTCAATGGATGGTAAATAAGATGGTGGGGTTCATCAGATCCAATGAACAATCACAGATCACTGTTAAGAACTTGGACCTAGATAAAGAATGGCAAAAAACAGGAATCCTTCCATCAGAGGATCAAATAAAATCAAATGAATGATCACCAAACAATTGGACCCACATCCTACCAACCTCACCTGAATAATGACCATGATATTCATGACTGGGCTCAACAAGTGGGCCCCACATAATCATTAGAGGTGTCAGATTAGAGACGTACCGTAGTTGCAGTGCTCGGGATATCCTCCATCCTTGCAGTAGCAAACAAACGACCTGTAAATCCTGCTGTACCCACAATACCCTTGAGACGCCTCGCAGACCCCACAATTCCTAGCCAGGAACCAATCCACCTGGAACCCATGACCCAGGGCCCCACCAAAACCACCAAGGGTCAGACCCTCGTCCTCTGTCTTCAGCAAAGGCACCACCACACTCTCCTCACACCTACCATGCCAATCAAACCTTGGGATCTCTCCCAATACCCCTCCAAACACAAATGACCGGTTCCCACCAGAGTTCATGCACGGAATAGGCTCCACATGGGAAGGGAAAAGAGAGCAGTTGAAGAAGAAAGTGAGGTTCAAGTCTATGGGGTTGTAGTTCAGAGAGGGTGGGGGGTTTGCCGTATTGGTGTTGAAGGAAAAGCTAACGTTGTGTTTTGCTCTTGGGCAGGACTGGTATGCAAGATCGATGTCGACGAGGGTGAGGGTATTTTGGGTGTAGTTGATTTGGGTCACATAGTAGGAGTCGCTGGGAAGATGGAGGATGGGTCGTTGGTTGGTGCATGAGAGGCCAAAACCAGGATAGCCACAGTAGCTGTCACTGTTTGGATCAGATAGCCAAAAAGGGTAGCTTATGTTGAGGGTTCCACAGGTGGAAGAAAGGCATTGTGGGATGGAAGAAGCTCTGGTGTCTCCATTAACGGTGGTGAAGAAGAAGAACAAGAAGAAGAAGACACTACAGTATTGAGACATATGGAGAGAGAGAGAGAGAGAGAGAGAGAGAGAGAGAGAGAGAGTATGGGTGAGTGATGGGTATATGAATTATGATTTATGATGGTTATATGAATTAAATGGGGCTGAATCTATGGGCGGATTTGTATAAAATTGATTTGAGGGAAGGCCAGTAGATTAGAATGGTAGCTTAAAAGGTGGGCTACATTTATTTTTAATCGAAGTCTATGTGATGTGGCACTCATGTAATAATGTCTGAAGCTTTGAGAAGAGAGGGGCCAGTGGCATTAGATCCACACTTGGTAGTGGGGCACAAAAAGAGCATGATCTGGACCAAGGGTGGGCCAAATATCATCACCCTAATCTAATCTGATTATCCTAACCATTGATTTAGGGTGTCTACGTTCACTGATCTATGAGTGCCATTTCACCATGATTAAACCAGAAGACTAGCCACAGATGAGATACTTTATATCAAGTGGTTTTTAATTTAGTAGTTAGAATAATCTAATCTGGTTGAAATTTAGGTCAAATGGAATTAACATTGTATAATACAAAACAAAGCACTTCACCAATCCTGTGGGGACTGCAGTGGGGTCCACAAGGTGGGTTGGAGACTGCTTTTGTGGTCCAACAGGTTGCACTTGATAAGATTGTTTTTATTTTTAGCTGATGCTTATCTTGACATGGTATGTAAGGTCATAAAGTGTTCATAGAAAAGAAGAAAAAAGCGTTTTTAAAAGATCCCAATATTTTTCAGGGGAGAACATTGAACTGCCATATTTACGATCAGCGACAACAATGAGGACATCACACTAGAGGCTGAATGGGCCTGATTAGGTTTTGGATTTACTTGTGGATCCTTGCCGGAGTTCATTTATAATTGAAGATTTTTGAGTTGAGTCTAGGTCTAATATTAACCTAGAGTCCAAGAACATTTTACAATTATCAACTGCCAGTCACAGGATATGTATACGTTAAAAATAGTAATGGGCTTTATAAGAGTCCAACGGGCTAACACTAAATTGTATCCAAGTCAGTCATGTTGGACCCAAATGAATGTTCAGTCCACCTAGACGGACTTGGATTTGAGCTTGAATAGTAGGGCTGCACATGGGGCGATTCGGATCGATTTAACATTAAAACCAACAATCAAACCGAACCTGTCGGTTTTTTAATTAACAGATTCGATCCGACTGATGAAGAGTGCTTAAACCAAACCGAACCAAATTGGATTTGGTTGGTTAAACGGTTGTTTTTTATTTTATTTTTTTGAAAATCATATATTGAAAATTTCAAAATGATGATACCCTGTCTTTTGTATTTATTCCAATATTTAGTGCAAACATAAAAATCCAACATTCCATACTGGACTAAACGCATATAAAAAATAATTTTACTCCGAAAAGAGATTTTGGACTAAACGCAAGCGCACAAAAAAAAAAAAAAAAAAACAATAACCAAACATTTATTCCACATGATACCATTTGAAATTACAATAGAGTAATAGTTCATGTCAAGAAAAGTCACACACAAACGGAATATGTATCAAAACCCACTGTATTTTTCAGAAATGACTGTTTCTTAACACATTGGTTAGCTGAGACCAAAACCAACCATCAAAAGACTAGGCTCTACTGCTTTTCTAACATTCTTAAGAGTGCAACATTCTAATAAAAACTTCATTGAAACGAGATAGGAATTATATATGATAGAAGGAAAATACCCTATACAATAATCCATCCATCTGCAGTGTGCTACAGAAATTCAATTCCAATTGAATTGTCAGCAGCACCAGGGCAGCACCAAGAAAAAGTCCAAAACATTAAAAAGATATAAGTACAAAAAGTAATACTTAAGTTACTGCACACGGTCGGTTCGGTTTAAGTGGTTAACCGTGAGCTTAAACCAATAACCGACCGATGTAAGCGGTTTTTATGATTTTCAAACCGTTAACCAAACCAATCTTACTATAAACTGATTTGAACAGCCCGGTTTGGTCCGATTTTACGGTGATACCGGATTTTTTGTACATCCCTATTAAATAACTTTGAGTCTACCTCTTAAGAATTTTAACTACGCAAGACTTATGCCCTCATGTCGAATGGGCTCTTAGAAATTATTACTCTGATAGAAGATAGGCCAAGTGTCAGATTAGTCATGTATAAAATACATCAGGTTTTTTTGTAATCTTTCATTCACATGCATTATACATATGATCAATTCTTTGTTTGCCCTACACCAGGTAAAGTGTGATGTTGCGATATTCCACAAATGGGAGGCATTTCATGTGGGTGGTACAGATTTCAGTAGTGGGGTTCCAATGTACTCAAGCACATTATAATTTTTTTAATATTGTATTTAAGTTCCCTCTCTCTCTCTCTATATATATATATAGTATTTTTCTTATTTTGTATTTACCAAAGAAAAAAAAGAGAAACAATATAAAAATAAAAAGGAAATTAAACTCAATATAGAATGATTAATTTTAAGAACATTCATATTGCAAAACTATCAGCTTCCAAAACTCACTAATTTCATGTAGCAGAGAAAAATACATCTTATAAAAAAAATACAAAAAGGGGGAAAATGGTTTTAGAATCTTTTCCTCTCATACTATGCAGTAGAAAACCTTGGCATGATCATTAAGGAGAAGAAAGGTATGGCTTTGGAGGCATTTCCAAGCTTTGAACACTTCCTTCAAGCATCTCCAACACTCTACTCATTGAAGGCCTGATTTTGGGATCTGTTTGTATGCACCAAAGACCTACCAAGACCATTTTCCTAGCAATTTCTTTCTCTTCTTCGTCCACAATTCCAATCAATTCTACACTATTTTCCAAGGCCATGTGATTGTAAACCCAGTGTGGAAAATATATTTCACTGATGTTCTCTACTCTTGCATCAATGTTCTTTCTTCCACCAACTATTTCTAGCATTATCATGCCATAACTATAAACATTTGACTTGTAAGAAACTCCTCCGATATTTCTACAATACACTTCAGGGGCAATATACCCTAAAGTCCCTCTCGCATCTTGCATTGAAATGATGCTTTCTTGTTTAGGACATAGCTTAGTCAAACCGAAATCTGAAATCTTGGGACAGAACTCATCATCTAGAAGAATGTTATGAGGCTTGATATTAAAATGTAGAATACGCGTACTACAACCACGGTGTAGGTACTCTAGTCCTCGCGCAATGCCAATTGCAATTTGGAATAACTTTTCGCAATCTAAAATGCGTTGTGTTCCTCCCGATTTGTTAGAATAGATGAATTTTTCGAGAGAACCATTGGACATGAACTCATAGATGAGTGCTCTTTTAATTTGGAACGCTCATAACAGTAGCCCATCAGAGTAACAATGTTAACATGGTAAGTCCTACCAATGCTAGCAACCTCATTTATGAATTCTTCTCCATTGCCTTTGGAGTTGTTCAATACTTTCACTGCAACAAGGCGACCATCTTTGAGCTTTCCTTTGAACACACTACCATAGCTGCCTTCGCCTAATTTTTCTATGAAAGAGTTGGTTATCTTCTTTAGCTCTGAATAACGAAACCTCTTAAGGGCAAGAGAGCTATAATCCTGTAAAAATGCCTCCACTTTGCTGCAAGTGCCAAGTGTTCTCTTGCATTTTCTTATAAAAACAACAAGATAGAATCCTACGAGGAGGCTACTAACAACTCCTGAGACTGCACCTGCAAGATATTTTTCAACCAAATATAAAAGATGTTTTCTAACCAAATAGACTTTTTTTTTAAATATTTATAAAAGATTTATAAAAGATTTAATGGTCATGTAAGGACGTTCCTAATAGCTTAAAATTATAATAAGACCTTCCTTATAGCTTAAAATTATAATAAGTACTCTCTCAGATTTCATCAAACCCCCAGCACTTGAAATGACAATTTAGCCATCGGCTTTTTATTGGATCCAATGGTTCCTATGAATCTTTATTGAGGACAGTCCTTATAAGACCATTAGAAAATGTGACTATTAAGTATGTCCATATTTTGATTCAGATATTTCATAATTATTAGCAAGTTCCAATTGGTAGGTTTGGTAACTTAGATGGATGAGAAGCCTTGAAAAGAATATAAATAAGGGGGGGTTGGTTATTTTATCCTTCCCGGCCCAAAAGGGAAGCTAAATATCTATAAAAATGCGACTTTTAGTGGCAGATTTTCCACTGATAAAACTGCCACTAATGCTTAGAAACTGACCACGTAAGTGTTAGCGGCGGTTTCCATCACTAAAATCGGCTTTTCGCAGCAGAAACCCGCTAAAAGTCACTTCAATTTTAGTGTATATATCATTGGGCCATTTATCTTGAAAAATGAAAACTTTAGCTAAAGAATATAGGCATGTGCCAAAACCTTGTGTAATTTGTCTTTAAGTGATTATAAACTCTAAAATCTAGCTGTGTATAAAACTTGGACAGAGGATTCGTGGCAACTTGATAGGAGAAATGGATAAGAGAAGTCTAAAAGAGTATGGGGTTTGATACCTATGATAAACTTCACCTTGAACTTTGGTCCACTTCTACCTGCAAGATCATACCGAATGGCAGGTTAGCAAGAGCATAAATCATGATATAAGTTCACATAACGCAATCTACAGCTCTATCAGTGATAATACCTGTTTCTTGGGGAAATAAGAGCAATACAAACCAATGAACACGATTGAAGGATGTTGGTTTTCATCCTAGTTATATATGCTCATAATAATAATAATAATAATAGAAACTTTCTCAATTCTAAGTGTTGGGTTAATTAAGATTGTTTTTAATTTACTTAGAGATATGCTTCTACAAATGAGGAAATCTATATAATGCCCTTCCAAAAAGGAGCATTTTCGCCCCTATTCAAAGATCAATAAAAAGCAACCTTATTTGTTATTATTTTATTAGATTTAATATAATAATAAATAATGGACTCTTGATGTTTGTTTTTCAAAAGGGACATTAAATGAGAAAATGTCCACTACGAGAAACTAGTGGCTCTCCTTTGATGAGCCCACTTTAAAGGACACCTCTTCAAATCGATTAAAATAAAGGCTCTAAATCCAAGTTGATTAGAGCCACAAGAATGGGGAAGAGGATCCCCTGTTTGGTCCAAACAGGGGATCCCTATTTGGACCAAACAGGGCCCTCCACGTGGGGGGGGCGGAGGAAAGAAAAAGTCAACTTCTCTTTCCTCCGCCCCCGCATGTGGAAGGCCCTGTTTGGTCCAAACAGGGATCCCCTGTTTGGACCAAACAGGGGATCCGGATCCCAAGAATGGGGATCCTCCAAGGCTTTTACTCATTGTCACCATGGGAAAGTCAATGAGGCTCTGCACTGTGGAGAGCCTGCATAGGGGAGCCTGATTTGCTTTCTCATAGTTATAGTGGGGAAAGCCCCAAACGATTTGCACTGAGTCACTATGAGCTTATAAAAATATTAAGAGATTTTGTTAAATAGGCTCTCATGGTTTTAGTATTTATAAATAGACCCATACCTTTTCAATTCAATACCTTTTATGTCCCCCAAAATTAGTGTTCTTAATGAGTATTGTAAGCACCATGAGATTTGTGTTGAATTTTTATAAAAATAACAGCTTTGCCTTTATATTCAGTAAATAAAAATAAATATATTATTAGTTACAAAAATGCCATTATTTTATTCCAACTCTCAACAGTCTCTCTCAATAACTTCTTAATGCACATGAAACCTAATCATGTATTTTAAAACTTTCGTCAATCTAACAGTGGGTCGTGCATGGATTGGATCAAGTATAACCAATTACAAGCATATGCATTTATTGTCATTATGACCAATTTGGGTTTAATGAAATAAGCCATGTATTGATAAAAATATATTTACGTACGGTTATTCTCTCCCATTAAATGTAGATATTAATGTTACAAGCTTTAGAGAAAAATAAGTGCAAGTTTTTTAATTTAAGCAAAAAAGGGTTAAAGAGATGGGCAAAAGAGTTATTTCACTCTAAAAAGTTTTGGTGGTTGGAGGGCTATTGATTTTGGGGGCACGAAAGGTATTAGAATGAAAAGGCATACATGGGCTATTTACAAATACCAAAATCATAGGAGATTATTTACAAATCCTAAAAACCTAAGCGGGGCATATGCAAAATGCTCAAATATTAATTGTGTTCTAACACTTCATTAGGAGTTGGGCTCACCGTGAGATTAAAAAAATATTATGTTCTTTCTTCTTATAATCATCAATCTAGTGTTAGAAAGCAGTGTCCTTTTTTTAATAAGCCCAAAAACTAAAGGCAAAGCAGACACAATTCCATTTAGAACTTGAGAGAGAGAGAGAGAGAGGTATTCCTACTTTGGAGAGGACATATTCCTGCATAGGCCTTGTGGCCGCAATGACAAACAGGTAGGTCTGGTGGACCAGAATCATAACCGCAGTTTCCACCGGAGGCAATGCAATCCCGGCACTTTCCGGCGCCCGCAACCCACGACACATTGAAACCATCCTCCAAAGCATCTCCAAAATTCGTCGGTTTGGTTTCGAGTTGGCTTGCCGACGAGTCAAGAATGGTAAAGACACTCGCCAAACAATCTTCATATGGGTCAGGGCCCTGGCCGACCATATAGTAGGAGCTGATGCTTCCATTGTACATACATGGAACTAGATTCAGGCTTGAGTTTCTACTTGGGTTTGAGCAGTTGTAGTAGAAGGTGAGGTTTACATCATTAGGTGTATAAGCAAATCGTGAGAAGTCGAGAGTCGAGCTACTTGCCCGGAGAGAAGACTCCTTGCCGATGACATCGGTGTCCACGATGGTTAGCATCTGGCTATCATAATCAATGGCCTTTACAAAATATGTCTTCGATCCTATCTCCAGCTCCGGGGAATTATTGTTGCAGGTGAGATTGAAACCAGGATAGCTGCAATTCTCAGGGCGACCTTCTATAGAAAATGGGTAAGTGATGGAGCTGATGCTTCCATAATTGAATTTCGATGGAGCGCAAATTGGGTTTTGTCCATTGCTGTCTCCTTGGGATATAGAAGTTGTTTTGATGAAGATGGTCATGAGGAAAAAGAAGAGGAAGAGAAGGTGTGAATTCATTTGGAGATGTTTGAAGAAGTGGAATACTGATATTTTTGTAAGTTCCTCGTAAGATGATGGTGTTATGAAAGAAGAAGAGGAGGGTTGAACTGATAGGACGTACGAGGAAAGAAGGGGTGGAGTAGAAGTGATTGCATTATGTAATCCCAAATCACTTTGAATGAAGAATTGAAAGGTTGAATGTGTTAACCAAGTCACTCAATCACTCAGTCCAACTGAAGACAAATGCAATTCAGTTACTTCAAGACACAACTTGATCCTTCCTAACTGAAATGAATATTCTCTTTAGATTCTATGTTCTGTCTATATAAGTCATGTAATGTATCTGTAATAGTTATCTTCAGCAATAAGAAATCTCAGAGCATTCTTCTTCTTCTTCTTCTTCTCTAAGCTTTCTTGGTATCAGAGCTTTCCAAGGGCAAACGCCTTCAAGATCCAATCGCTTCTGTTGTTGATCGAGTTGATCCTCTTCGAGTTGCAATCAAGAGCGATCTTCAAGATCAGATCTGCGTGTCTCTTCACTTCTGGTGCAGATCAGTGCTCTTGCTCTATTCAAGATTTGAAGATCTGGTTTCTTCTTCATCTTCTGAAGGATCAAGCAAGATTTGTTTGCTTCAATTCGGTTCTCTACAGGTGATCTCTGTTTCTGGATCTGGATCTCTAGTTTGTGATCATTTGTGATTTCTCATCTGTGATAACTGTGCAACAGTCTGTCTTCTTCTTCTTCATGATGGCTTTTTCATCATCTGCCCTCACAAATCAGACTCCCGCCTTCCTAATCTCTAACATAGGAAGCCTGATTTCTGTGAAACTGTCCAATACTAATTACCTGTTATGGAGATCTCAGTTTCTGCCTGTTCTTCGGGCCAATGGATTAATGGGATTCATTGATGGCAGTTATCCTTGTCCATCTGCATTTCTTGATGATCCTGGTGGAATTCCCACCCAAGAACTCAATCCCAAAGTTGCTGAATGGATTCAACAAGACCAAAATGTCTTGTGTTGGATCAATGCTACATTAACAGAACCAGTTCTTGCTCATGTGGTTGGATTATCATCTGCACAAGCAGTATGGACTGCATTGGAGAAGCGATTTGCTTCAATCTCTCGCTCACACATTATACAGTTGAAGACTCAACTTCAAGCTGTCAAAAAGGGCACCCAGTCCATTACTGATTACATACAAAAGATCAAACGTTTAACTGATAGTCTGGCTTCAGCCTCTTCTCCTGTTGATGATGATGACTTAATCATCTATACTCTCAATGGTTTACCATCTGAGTATGGTCCCTTCAAGACCTCCATCAGAACTCGTTTTAGTCCTATTTCACTGGAAGAACTTCATGTCTTGCTGTTGTGTGAAGAGATGCATATCGACACTGCACTACAACCAATTACAGATTTCTCTTCGACTGCGTTTCTCACATCCAAGAGTGAGTCTCTTAAGCCACACAACACTTTCAACAACAACAACAGGGGTAAGTCCAATTATCGTGGCAGGGGCAGAGGTCGATCTAATACTAAAGGCAGAGGTCAAGGATTTCAAACCAATCAAGGTAGCTCACCACACCCTGCTACACAGAAACAATGTTGCCAGATCTGCAATCGGACTGGACACTCTGCCTTGGACTGCTATCATCGTATGGATTTCTCTTATCAGGGGCGACATCCTCCTTCTCAACTTGCAGCAATGGCAGCATCCTATAACCCTGAGCATACATGGTTTGCTGATACTGGTGCTACCAATCATATCACACATGATATGAATAATCTTTCTCTTCACTCAGAGTACCAAGGCACAGATAAAGTTGCTATAGGCAATGGTCAAGGTTTAAATATCTTACACTCTGGTTCTTCTGTTGTCAAAACTCCCTCTAATGTATTCCGTCTCAATAACATTCTTCATGTTCCAGATATTGTCACTAACCTTTTGTCTGTCAATCAATTTTCTAAAGACAACAACTGTGTCTTTCTTTTTGATGCTTCTGGGTTCCGAATACAGGATCGCAGGTCGGGGAAGACTCTTTTCCAAGGGTCGAGTAAAGATGGCCTATATCCATTCCCTACTGTCATTTCTCCCTCAACTAAAGCTACCGCTCTTGTTGGTGAACTCAGCTCTGCTGCAATCTGGCATAAGAGATTGGGCCATCCATCTGATTCCATCCTCCATCAGATTGTTTCCAATAATTGTCTTCTCAAAGGCTCTTCTAAAGTTCCATTTTGTGAATCTTGTAGACTTGGCAAAACTTGTAAATTGCCATTTTCAATTTCTACTACTGTTACTACTGCTCCATTGCAGCTGATACACAGCGATGTATGGGGTCCTGCACCCATTGTGACTGAATGTGGATTCAAATACTATGTACTCTTCATTGATGATTTTACAAAATATACTTGGTTGTTTCCCATTATCAATAAATCTGATGTCTTTGATACTTTTCGATTGTTTAAATTGCAAATTGAGAACCTTCTCTCCTCAAAAATTAAATGCTTTCGTTCTGATGGGGGTGGTGAATATATGAGTAAGAGATTTCAATCTCTTCTTGCTGAAAGTGGTATTATCCATCAAGTTTCATGTCCTTTCACCCCTGAACAGAATGGGTGTGCCGAAAGGAAACACAGGCATGTCATTGAGACTGGTCTCACCTTGTCATTCAATGCTTATATGCCCACCAGATTTTGGGCTGATGCCTTTCTTACAGCCACCTATTTGATCAATAGAATGCCCTCTAAAAGCCTTCACTTTGTCTCTCCATGGCAGCTTCTTTTCTCATGTACACCTACCTACTCCACCTTACGGGTCTTTGGATGTGCTTGCTATCCTTGGCTTCGCCCCTATTCACATCACAAGCTTGAACCACGCACAAAACAGTGTGTTTTTGTTGGCTACAGTCTCAACTACAAAGGTTACAGGTGCCTTGATATTTCCACAGGCAGACTCTTTGTATCCAGGCATGTTGTATTTGATGAAACACACTTTCCGTTTCATTCTTCCCCTACACAACCTACTTCTCCATCTGTGTCTTCTCCATTTCCCTTTTCAGCTTGGTTTAGACCCTCTCCTTCAATTTTGGGCTCTTTCCATCCACCTGCTCCTCCCTCTTCACTAACTCCACCACTTCACATCACTAAAGTATCCATGCCATTTACACATTCCTCTTTCCCAGGTCCTACACCAACTCCTACACATTCTCCCATCACTTCCCCTGTACCTAATATCAACAATGGTCACCCACTGTCAGGTCCACTGCTGCCACAATCACCTATGCCTTTGACCCCTGTTGCCCATGCACCTAGTCTTCCCTCCACATCTGTCCCAAACCCATCCAACCAGCATCACATGGTCACCAGATTAAAGGATGGTATCAGCAAGAAGAAGGTCTTCTCCACTAAACATCTCCATGTGCTTCCCTCCACTGCCTATTATGAAATTACAGAACCTTCTAGTTATACAGAGGCTTCCAAATCAGTTGTTTGGCGTCAAGCTATGGCAGAGGAATTTTCAGCATTACAAAGACAGGGAACCTGGTCATTAGTTCCCTCTTCTCCTGACAAACACATTGTAGGCTGTCGCTGGGTGTACAAAATCAAACATAATTCAGATGGCTCTGTTGCTCGCTATAAGGCTAGGTTGGTTGCCAAAGGGTTCCATCAGCAACATGGTGTTGATTATAATGAAACTTTTAGTCCCGTTATTAAGCAAGCTACAATCCGTGTTATATTGTCTCTTGCTGTGTTCTACAACTGGCCCATTCAACAGCTGGATGTTACCAACGCCTTTTTACATGGCTTTCTCCATGAAACCATCTATATGGTTCAACCTCAAGGGTTTCTGGATCATTGTTTTCCCCATCACATTTGCAAACTTCATAAATCCCTCTATGGATTGAAGCAAGCACCAAGAGCTTGGTATGAGAGGTTTTCAAATTATCTCCTTAGTTTGGGTTTTCTCAACACTTATGCTGATCCCTCCTTGTTTATCAAACATCACAAGTCTACTATCACATTGGTCTTGGTTTATGTGCATGATATACTTATCACTGGGAACAGTTCCACTTACATATCTACCTTAATTCGTCAGCTGAGTATGGTGTTTGAGATGAAAAATCTGGGAGATATCCATCACTTTCTTGGAGTTGAGATTACTAGAACTTCTCAAGGTCTTTTTCTCTCTCAAAGTAAGTATGCTTATGACCTTCTATAGAAGACTTCTATGTTAGGCTGCAAGCCTTATGGCTCTCCTTGCAACTACAAGACTGTCACTGCTACTACTGGTTCATCTCTTCTTTCAGATCCCATGCTCTATCGCAGCATTACAGGTGCCCTGCAGTACCTCAGTTTAACACGTCCTGATATCTCGTTTGCTGTGAACCAGGCCTGCCAGAAAATGCATCACCCTACTACTGATGATTTTCTTGCACTCAAGAGGATTCTGCGCTATGTTAAAGGTACCCTTTCTTATGGCATTCAATTCATGAAAGGTCCTCTTCAGCTGACAGCCTTCTCTGACGCTGACTGGGCTGGTGACCCAATCGATCGACGTTCTACCACAGGTCTTTGTGTCTTCTTAGGAAGTTGTCCGGTGTCTTGGAGTGCCAAGAAACAGAGTACTGTTGCACGCTCGTCGACTGAGGCTGAGTATCGATCTCTTGCTCACACTGCTGCTGAACTATCTTGGTTGTGTATGCTTCTACGTGATCTTCGCGTATTCTTACCTACTCGGCCTGTTCTTTGGTGTGATAACATCTCTGCAATCTCTCTAGCTGCAAATCCCATTTTCCACGCCCGCACTAAGCATGTTGAAATCGATTACCACTTTGTTAGAGAGAAAGTGTTGCAGAAAACAATGGAAGTACGTTATGTCAATACTCAAGATCAACTAGCTGACATCTTTACCAAGGGACTCCATCCCAGACGTTTTCAGTTGCTTCGTTCCAAGCTTCATGTCACAGACAGTCCCATGAGCTTGAAGGGGGCTGTTAACCAAGTCACTCAATCACTCAGTCCAACTGAAGACAAATGCAATTCAGTTACTTCAAGACACAACTTGATCCTTCCTAACTGAAATGAATATTCTCTTTAGATTCTATGTTCTGTCTATATAAGTCATGTAATGTATTTGTAATAGTTATCTTCAGCAACAAGAAATCTCAGAGCATTCTTCTTCTTCTTCTTCTTTTCTAAGCTTTCTGAATGGAGGGACGGAGTCCTATATTTTAAACAGATGAAAATGACATCCAAACTACTGCAAGTCCCTATGGTGCTTTGCATTGGCCGGCAAAATTATTTTTGGGGCCTGTTGCTTTACAAGAATTCAGAGAATTGGTGTCATGCGAATTTATGAATTCTCCGAATTTTTGTCCCCTATATGAAATTCTAAAATCCTCCATGCTAAAATCATACTTGAAAATGCTAAAGAGGCTGTGATTCAGAAACTTCCAAAGATTATTTGAGGGATTTTCATGTTGTGAGTATCTGACTTGTGCTAGAAAAATGAGGCATTTCTACATGCAAGGGGGAAAGTCTTGTCTTTTATCAGAGATTCCGGACAGGCCAAATTCTTATCAAGAATTCTCGGAAAGAAACAGGGCCTTAACGTTTTTTTCAATGTTTAGATCTGTATCGAGCCTCTGTTGTGTCTATTACATTAAATCTTGAAGTTTTTAACAATGCCATTGATTTTTTTTCCCATCATTATCATCATAGTTATCATATGGCCTTATTGCAGCAATGTGTATAGTTACCTAAAAGAACCTGCTCTATCAATATTTCTAAACATTTTTAAGTTGGACCTGGTCAATGTGAGATGACTTCAAACCTGAGATTTGGACATGACCCGGTCCTAGCAGAGTTGGCTTTGGTTTGTTTTTGTTTTGTTTTGTTTTGGGTGGGTATAAATTTATAGATTTGAGCTGAATTTTGGTGAGGACGGTTTCAGTTATTGCTTCCCCGCTTGCTGCCTATGATAGTTTTTTTAATGGATTATAATGCACATATCATATAGTATCAAATCTAATGCGATTCATATTATATATATTATAGATACTAAACCTGTTATGATTCTAGCTATCTATATGTAGGAGCAGGAGTGAGTCGAAGGGAGTTCAAATTTGGCCGGATCCATCTATTAGAAGACATGTTTTTAATAACTAAACATTATACTTTACAAAGCCAACTCAATATAAGATTGAGATGATGATGATGATATCATCATGGCTAAATTGTAGTTAATGGTCTCAAATGTGAGTTTAAGATACGGCTTTCAAGCCTATACCATTCAGGTTTAAACCATTATGAATTGACCATTTTCGACTATGATAAGTATGAATACAATGATGGGATAAAAACTTTAGGAGTCAGTTTACCCCCATTCACGCATCACATAAACAAAACCTCGATGCATGAGTAGAGACAGCATAAATGCTTTTCAATACAAACATGCCTCAATTATTTACCGGAACTATGGAATTAGGACAAGTCCATTTTTGAAATATATAGTTGATTCATGATTGATGTTAGGGGGACTGACCAACCCCAATTTGGGACCTGTTTGGGCCTTTGGTTTTGCCTTAATTACTATGTTACAAGCTTTCTTCCCGCATGTGCGAGTTCTCTTTCCACTTATGTGAGTTTTATTCACGTGTGTTTACGGGCTTTTTCTTGGATCCCAGCCGCCTTGGCTGGTATAAAAATAAAATAAAAATACTGCAACCAAGTTGGGTCAATCATCAATCATCATAGTGATTGGGTTTGTTGGGTCATGGGCTTCTTGATGGAAGTGGTACCATCAAGTTCAAATGTGAACCTGAAATTGATATGTCGGAACAAATTGAATCAAAGGTCCTATAGGATCCAACTTAGGAAGTTCACTGGAGTCACAAAGCCAAAGAACCAATGACTCAATGCCAGTCTGGCCAATGACTCACTCACGTGACAAAGGACATGCCCAGCTATAGTTCACATGAGAAGGGTAAGAAGAGCAGTAGAAGAAAAGGCTAGACTGTAGAGTATCTTATTTCAGAAACACAAGCCCAACCTGGTAAGAGGACAATTACAATTGCAATCCAGTCCTTTTGGGGCCAACCTTGGGTACACACGACTGCTCAATGGTGAGATATAAAACAATTGCAATAAATAATAATAATGATAATTCAGACCACTTTTAGCGACGACTTTTGGCGGTCGCTAAAAGTCAATTTTCTAATAGTGTATAATGATAATAAACCACTTTTAGAGATTTAACATAATCCTTACTGTATCAAACATTTCTCCAAGCAGCTGGTTAGAATTTTTTGCAATAGTTTGATGTTTTGTATTGGGCCTATCAAATGAGCAGGTCCAGGTTGAGCACATTTATGAAATATTCAGTCCATCGATGTTGAAGTTATCGGGGATAGGATGGGTCAAATTTTTGGGCCCTAGGAGAGGCTGGGATTGAGGTCATTTAGCTACTGGGCTTCAAAAGCAGGCCCAAGCTCAGGCACCACTTAAAATTCAGTTCCAATGTAGACTAGATGGTCTTGGGCTCAGGAATGGCTGGCCCAGCCTATGTGCAGCATCGTAACTGTGGGGCTCAAGTTCTCTGTTCAGAAGAAATCACTTAGAAATAAAGAAAAGGAAAAAGCATTTAGAAACACAATCCAATCTCGAATGACAAAGTTTTATAACAATTATTTTGCGAAAATAATTACATCCAAACACCAACAAAAACTGATCATCATTTTTTGGTGGCAGAATCCATTCCTCTAATACTATGCAGTAGAATAACCTTGACAAGATCATTGATGAGAAGAAAGGAATGGCTTGGGAGGCATTTCCAGGCTTTTAACACTTCCTTCAAGCATCTCCACCACTTTAGTCATTGAAGGCCTGTGTGTGGGATCTGTTTGTATGCACCAAAGACCTACCAAGACCATTTTCCTAACAATTTCTTTCTTTTCTTCTTCCACAACTTCCATCAATTCTAAACTATTTTCCAAGGCTATGTGATTGTAAATCCAGTGTGGAAAATATATTTCACTAGTATTATCCACTCCTGCATCAATGTTTTTTCTTCCACCGACCATCTCTAGCACCATCATTCCATAGCTATAAACATCTGACTTGTGAGAAACTCCTCCAAAGTTTCTACAATACACTTCAGGGGCAATATATCCAGCAGTCCCTCTCGTGTCTTGCATTGATATGATGCTTTCTTGTTTGGGACATAACTTAGCCAACCCGAAATCTGAAATCTTGGGACAAAATGCATTATCTAGAAGAATGTTATGAGGCTTGATGTCGAAATGTAGAATACGCGTGCTACAACCTCGGTGCAGGTACTCTAGCCCTCGTGCGATGCCAACAGCAATTTCAAATAGCTTTTCCCAATCTAAAATGCGCTTTGTTCCTTCTGACTTGTTAGAATAGATGAATTTTTCTAGAGAACCATTGGACATGAACTCGTAGATGAGTGCTCTTTTGGAACCCTCATAACAGAAGCCTAGTAGAGTAACAATGTTAACATGGGAAGTCCTACCAATGCTTGCGACTTCGTTTATGAACTCTTCTCCATTGCCTTTGGAGTTGTTCAATACTTTCACTGCAACAAGGCGACCATCTTTGAGCCTTCCTTTGAAAACACCACCATAGCCACCTTCACCTAATTTATCTTTGAAAGAGTTGGTCATTTTCTTCAACTTCGAATAACGAAACCGCTTAGAGGCAAGTGAGCCATAACCTTTGAAAAATGCCTCCACCTCGTTGTTACTAACATATGTTCTCTTCACAAATCTTCTTAAAAAGATAACAATGCATACGAAAAGGATGGCACCTACTGCTGAGGAAATACCTACAAGAGAGATGTTTTTCAACCAAATGTATTTTCTTTAAAATATTTATAAAACTTAAATCCTTTCTTAGTTCATATTATAGATATTTTCTAATTTGTTATTTCGTATTGAGTTTAATGTGAAATGTATGGAGAATTTCATGGATAAGGAACCTTAAGAAAACAAAATAAACAACATCCTTCTCAACTTAAAAAGAAACCATAACACTCGTGCCAGTATCTTTTAAATTTTAGTTAAGAATGCAGGATATGACAAAAACCTTTGCACGATTTCCTATTTTGTAATAATTTTATAAAATTGGTCAGGGATTTGATAACAACTTAACAGACAACAAGTAAAAAAATGATTTTCAGGGACCGAACAACTTAATAGACAATAAGCGAAAGAAAGAGTTTAGGTCTGATACCTATAATATCCTTAATGACTTTTCTGCTGTCATTATTACCTACAAAATAATACCACAAAAAAGGTTATTGAGAGCATAAATAATGGTATTAGTCATACGTTAGCATGATGCATTGTGTAGTTGTGCAGCTCTACCATATCTACTTGAGTGAAATAAAAGAAAACAAAACCAATGAACATGATCAGAAGACATGCACTGCTCATCATTATCATCGAAACCTTGGTCTCAACTATATTGGGGTTAGCTACATAAATTCCTTTTTTTTTTTTATTCTGATTTATCATGAGTCAAATCATCAGAAGACACTGCTATCTGATTCTATTTAACTTACTAATAAATTTTGGGTGTACGCTTATAAAAACAACCTTTCAATTGAATTCTTAAAAACACCTTTTGATCGAACTACTTCGTTAAGACAAAATATTTAAGAATTACTTTAACCAAGAAGATATTACTTCCTCTCTCTCTCTCTCTCTCTCACACACACACACGCACGCACGCACGCACAATACATGTGAAGATTTAATGAGTGAAAGTGCATTAGTTGAAAAGATTCATTGGAGATTCAAAATATAAAAGTGTATTTCATAAAAAAAACAAAAAAAAAAAGGTTCGACAAGAAGAAGATGTTGAACGGATTCCATGGCATAGGTGATAGCTTCAAGATTACAAGGTAGATAAAGAAGAAGAAAATGAGATTTCGTTCAAGCTATCGGTATAGACAGATCAAGCCTTACATAAAATGTTTTGAACGAATGCAACAACTCGAGATTTCTTTCGAAATATTTTATTTTCTTCTAAATTTATATTTCTATGGTCTAGCGTGACTTTCATGCTTTTTACCTCGATCTGTTGAGCTAACTTCCCAATTGATTAAAAGTATGATCTCATTTATCCTGTAACCATTGAAATCTTCTGCTCATACAAATCTATATTGATTTGTGCATGAACTACACATTTTTTTACACTTGGTTTTATCTTTGTCAAGTAAAATAAGATCGTAGACGCTTGATGAGTGTTAAATATTGCATATTTTACCCTTCATTAGTCCGAATTTTATCGGCATCTCATATGCATATCATTTGCCTTACACAGAGATTTTATCATTCTATCACATTAACGGATTATCGGATTATCATGTATAAATCCAATTATTTGTAACACATTTTTTTGTAATTTGTCTTGTGTAGGTGGACCCCGCGACTATCCCAACATTCCGACTAGTGTTCCAAGCCATCAAGAAGAGATTTTAATAAAGAAATTACATGAAGAATTCTTAGGAAGTGTTGAAGAATTTCAAAATAAGAGGAGAAGACTTTATGAATAAAACATGTATTTTTCTAACAGAAAGGATTGGTTGGTGTATTGGTTGGAGTTTGGGTTGGTATGGAATAAGTTATGGGTTCAAATCCTAACAATTGTCATGGTACAAATCCATGTGAAAGGATATGAGCCAATCAAAAGCCTCCAAGTTGAAGGACCACATAAAGCAAAAGGCACATATGCTTTTGGAAGGAAAGTTTGTTGTAACTAATCAAATTGAAGCTATCCATGTGAAAACAAAAGAGCCAATGAAAAACCTCCAAATCAAATTCAAGCAATCCATGTAAAAGCAAATAAGCCAATCAAAAGCCTTCTATACATAAAGATATGGGAAACCAAAGAAAATCAAGCACAAAAAAGAGATAGAGTGGAATAAAGAACACAAAACAAAATGAAGAAGTGAAGACAGTTTAAGAACATCCTATGAAGACTTTGGAAACTTTCTCAATTCCAAGTGTTGGGTTAATTAAGATTGTTTTTAATTTACTTAGAGATATGCTTCTACAAATGAGGAAATCTATATAATGCCCTTCCAAAAAGGAGTATTTTCGCCCCTATTCAAACATCAATAAAAGGCAACCTTATTTTTTATTATTTTGTAGATTTAATATAATAATAAATAATCGACTCTTGATGTTTGTTTTTCAAAAGGGGCATTAAATGAGAAAATGTCCACTACGAGAAAGTACTAGTGTCTCTCCTTTGAGGAGCCCACTTTAAAGGACACCTCTTCAATTCGATTAAAATAAAGGCTCCAAATCCAAGTTGATTAGAGTCACAAGAATGGGGATCCTCCAAGGCTTTTACCCATTGTCACCATGGGAAAGCCAATGAGGCTCTGCAATGTCACCGTGGAGAACCTACATAGGGGAGCCTGATTTGCTTTCTCATGGTTACAGTGGGAAAAATCCCCAGACGATTTGCACTGAGTCACCATGAGCTTATAAAAATATTATTTTGTTCAATAGGCTCACGTGGTTTTAGTATTTGTAAATAGGCCCCTACCTTTTCAATTCAATACCTTTTATGTCCTGCAAAATTAGTGTTCCTAATGAGTATGGTAAGCACCATGAGATTTGTGTTGAATTTTTATAAAAATGACAGCTTTGCCTTTATATTCATTAAATAAAAATGAATATATTATTAGTTACAAAAATACCATTATTTTATTCCAACTCTCAATAGTCTCTCTCAATAACTTCTTAATGCACATGAAGCCTAATCATGTATTTTAAAACTTTGGTCAATCTAATAGTGGGTCGTGCATGGATTTGATCAAGTATAACCAATTACAAGCATATGCATTTATTGTCATTATGACCAATTTGGGTTTAATGAAATAAGCCATGTATTGGTAAAAATATATTTACGTACGGTTATTCTCTCCCATTAAATGTAGATATTAATGCTACAAGCTTTAGAGAAAAATAAGTGCAAGTTTTTTAATTTAAGCAAAAAGGGTTAAAGAGATGGGTAAAAGAGTTATTTCACTCTAAAAACTTTTGGTGGTTGGAGGGCTATTGATTTTGGGGACACGAAAGATATTAAAATGAAAAGGCATACATGGGCTATTTACAAATACCAAAATCATAGAAGATTATTTACAAATCCTAGAAACCTAAGCAGGACATATGCAAAATGCTCAAATATTAATTGTGTTCTAATACTTTATTAGGAGTTGGGCTCACCGTGAGATTAAAAAAATATTATGTACTTTCTTCTTATAATCATCAATCTAATGTTAGAAAGCAGTATCCTTTTTTTTAATAAGCCCAAAAACTAAAGGCAAAGCAGACACAATTCCATTTAGAACTTGAGAGAGAGAGAGAGAGAGAGAGAGAGAGAGAGAGAGAGAGGTATTCCTACTTTGGAGAGGACATATTCCTGCATAGGCCTTGTGGCCGCAATGACAAACAGGTAGGTCTGGTTGACCAGAATTATAACCGCAGTTCCCACCGGAGACAATGCAATCCCGGCACTTTCCGGTGCGCGCCACCCACGACACATTGAAACCATCCTCCATGGCATCTGTAAAATTCGTCAATTTGTTTTCGAGTCGGCTTGCCGACGAATCAAGAATGGTAAAGACACTCGCCAAACAATCTTCATATGGGTCAGGGCCCTGGCCGACTATATAGTAGGAGCTGATGCTTCCATTGTACATACATGGAACTAAATTCAGGCCTGAGTTTCTACTTGGATTTGAGCAGTTGTAGTAGAAGGTGAGGTTTACATCATTGGGTGTATAAGCAAATCGTGAGAAGTCGAGAGTCGAGCTACTTGCCCGGAGAGAACACTCCTTGCCGATGACATCGGTGTCGACGATGGTTAGCATCTGGCTATCATAATCAATGGCCTTTACAAAATATGTCTTTGATCCTATCTCCATCTCCGGAGAATTATTGTTGCAGGTGAGATTGAAACCAGGATAGCTGCAATTCTCAGGGCGACCTTCTATAGAAAATGGGTAAGTGATGGAGCTGATTCTTCCACAATTGAATTTCGATGGAGCGCAAATTGGGTTTTGTTCACTGCTGTTGCCATGGGATATAGAAGTTGTTCTGATGAAGATGGTCATGAGGAAAAAGAAGAGGAAGAGAAGGTGTGAATTCATTTGGAGAAGTGGAATACTGATATTTTTGTAAGTTCTTTGGAAGATGATGGTGTTATGAAAGAAGAAGAGGAGGGATGAAGTGATAGGACGGACGAGGAAAGAAGAGGTGGAGAAGAAGTGATTGCATTACTTAATCTCAAATCACTTTGAATTAAGAATTGAAAGGTTGAATGGAGGGACGGAGTCCTATTTATTAAACAGATGAAAATGACATCCGAACTACTGCAAGTCCCGATGGTGCTCTGCACTGACCGGCAAAATTATTTTTGGGGCCTGCTGCTTTCCAAGAATTCAGAGAATTATTGGTGTCATGAGAATTTATGAATTAGCCGAAATTTTGACCCCCCCAAAGGGAATTCCAAAATCCTCCCGGCTAAAATCGTATTTGAAAATACTAGAGAGGCTGTGATTCTGAAATTTCCAGAGGTATTTGAGGATTTTCATGTGGTGAACATATGAATTCTGCTTAGAAAAATAAGGCATTTCTAAATGCAAGGGGCAAGGTGTAGTCTTTTATGAGAGATTCCGGACAGGCCAAAATCTCATCAAGAATTCCCTGAGGGCCTTAACGTTTTTTTCAATGTTTAAATCTGTGTCAAACCTTGATTGTGTCTATGTTACATTAAATCTTGAAGTTTTTAACGATGCCATTGATTTTGTTTCCCCATCATTATCATCATAGTTATCACGGTCTTATTGCAGGCCTTACTGCAGCAATGTGTAGTTACCTAAAAGAACCCTACTCTATCAATATTTCTAAACATTAAGTTGGACGTGGTCAATGTGAGATGACTTCAAAAATGAGATTTGGACATGACCCAGTCCTATCAGAGTTGGGTTTGGTTCATTTGTTTTGTTTTATTTTGTTTTGGGTGGGTATAAATTTATAGATTTGAGCTGAATTTTGGTCAGGACAGTTTCAGTTATTGCTTCCCCGCTCGCTAGTTGCTACCTATAAACAAAACCTCGAGAATTAATAGAAGTAGCATAAATACTTTTGAATACAAGCATGTCTCAATTTTTTATCGGACCTATTGAATTAGGATAAGTCCATTTTTGAAATATACAGTTGATTCATGATTGATGTAGGGGGACTGACCAAGCCCGATTTGGGACCTGTTGGGGCCTTTGGTTTAGACTTCAGATCAGGATTGGAAATTAAAATTTTCCATTTGTTAATATTGTTGGGACTTGGATTAAGTGATAAAAAGCTCGAAACTTCTCCCAGCCAACCAAATGTCTTTCTTCTTTTTCCTGTAATTGTGAAGTTATATTTTTAATAGAAGATGTCTCTGTCATTAGTTTGTTAGTTTTAGCATTAATCAGGCTTCAAACATGCATGGGCCCGATGGACAAAATGGCAGTCTCGGCCCAACATGTATTAGGTGGGTTGGGCTTGGTCCAACTACTTATGTCCCATGATGAACTTGGGCCAACTATGACCTATGTTTAAGCCACGTCGAGTCTGATGGGGGAAGCAAAGAAGAGACTCAGCTTTATTTATTTATCATCGTGCAACTGTAAAAATCACACATATTAGATTGTTCTCTTCCTCTTGATTTCCCCATCTCCCTCTCACCAATGAGGTCGTTGCAGATTGCATCCATTCGCGTTTCATTCAAGTAATCTTTTTAGCAACTCTGCCGCAATCTAGGGTTTTATGATGCATTAGAGTGGGTTTTTACCAATATGAATCAGGGCTTTTGATTTGCCTCTACTAAATTGTTTTGGTTTATTCTCTGCTCTGCTAATTGGGTAGTATAGGTGAGAAATCTACATATATAGCTGTACCAAACATGAATACTAACATTTCTGAAGATAAAGTAATTTTGCACCAAGCATAGATTTATGACACCTATGAAAATCTTTTCCATTGATTTCAATTATCACAGATTTTACTAATGTGACAATTTTTTACATTATGCATAAAGCACCTGTACACAAATATGCCATACAAAATTTTAAATTGGTAAACCTCTTTATTTCTCGTATGCATTTAAAATATTTTCTTAAACTTTTAGTTGGGCAAGTCGGCCGCGCACGTATTACAGCGGTCTCTCATTGCATTAAAACGTGGGACTTTAATTTTTTTTATATGAGAATTGAAGTTTTTTCTTTCCTAATATGTGCGGGCTCCCCTCCTCTTGTGTGGGCTTTCTTTCCACGTGCGGGTTCTCGTCCCACTTATGTGGGATTTATTCTCATGTGTTTGCAGGGCTCTCTCTTGAGTCCCAGCCTTTTGATTAAGATAATAAATAAATAAATAAATAAATAAATAACACCTACTGCGACCAAGTTGGGTCGATCATCATAGTGATTGGGTTTTTGTTGGGACATGGGCTTCTTGATGGAAGTGGTACCATCAAATTCAAATGTGAACCTGAAATTGATATGTCGGAACAAATTGAATCATAGGTCCTAGAGGATCCAACTTAGGAAGTTCACTAGAGTCGCAAAGCCAAAGAACCAATGACTCAATGCCAGTCTGGTCAATGACTCATTCACGTGACTAAGGACCTTCCCAGCTGTAGTTCACATGAGAAGGGTAGGAAGAGCAGTTGAAGAAAAGGCTAGACTCTAGGGTATCTTATATAAGAAACACAAGCCCAACCTGGTAAGAGAACAATTTCAATCCAGCCCTCTTTGGGCCAACTTTGGGTGCACACATGACTGCTCAATGGGGAGATATAAAACAATTGCAATAAATAATAATAATGATAATGATAATAAACCACTTTTAGAGATTTAACATAATCCTTACTGTTTCAAACATTTCTCCAAGCAGCTGGTTAGAATTTTTTGACACAGCTAGTTTGATGTTTTGTATTGGGCCTATCAAATGTCCAGGTCCAGGTTGAGCACATTTTTGAAATATTCAGTCCATCGATGTTTAAGTCATCGGGGAAAGGATGGGTCATATTTTTGGGTCCTAGGAGTTGCTGGGATTGAGGTCATTTAGCTATTGGGCTATAACAGCAGGCCCAAGCTCAGGCACGACTTAAAATTCAGTGCCAATGTAGACTAGATGGTCTTGGGCTCAGGAATGGCTGGCCCAGCCTATTGTGCTACCATAGTAATTCTGGGGCTCAAGTTCTCTGTTTAAAAGAAATAAAAAAAGGGATAAGGAATTTAGAAACACAATCCAATCTCGAATGATAAAGTTTTATAATAATTATTTTGTGAAAATAATTACATCCAAACAGCACTCGTTTCATGTAGTCGAAAAAAATTAATCATTATTTTTTGTGGCTGAATCCTTTCCTCTAATACTATGCAGTAGAATAACATTGACAAGATCATTGATGAGAAGAAAGGAATGGCTTGGGTGGCATTTCCAGGCTTTGAACACTTCCTTCAAGCATCTCCACCACTCTAGACATTGAAGGCCTGTGTGTAGGATCTGTTTGTATGCACCAAAGACCTACCAAGACCATTTTCCTAACTATTTCTTTCTTTTCTTCTTCCACAATTCCCATCAATTCTGAACTATTTTCCAAGGGTATGTGATTGTAAATCCAGTGTGGAAAATATATTTCACTGGTATTCTCCACTCCTGCATCAATGTTCTTTCTTCCACCGACCATTTCTAGCACCATCATTCCATAGCTGTAAACATCTGACTTGTGAGAAACTCCTCCAAAGTTTCTACAATACACTTCAGGGGCAATATATCCTATAGTCCCTCTCGCGTCATGCATTGAAATGATGCTTTCTTGTTTAGGACATAACTTAGCCAACCCAAAATCTGAGATCTTGGGACAAAATGCATCATCTAGAAGAATGTTATGAGGCTTGATGTCGAAATGTAGAATACGCGTGCTACAGCCTCGGTGCAAGTACTCTAGCCCTCGCGCGATGCCAACAGCAATTTCGAATAGCTTTTCCCAATCTAAAATGCGCTTTGTTCCTTCTGACTTGTTAGAATAGATGAATTTTTCTAGAGAACCATTGGACATGAACTCGTAGATGAGTGCTCTTTTGGAACCCTCGTAACAGAAACCTAGTAGAGTAACAATGTTAACATGGGAAGTCCTACCAATGCTAGCGACTTCGTTTATGAACTCTTCTCCATTGCCTTTGGAGTTGTTCAATACTTTCACCGCAACAAGGCGACCATCTTTGAGCCTTCCTTTGAAAACACCACCATAGCCACCTTCGCCTAATTTATCTTTGAAAGAGTTGGTCATTTTCTTCAGCTTCGAATAACTAAACCGCTTAGAGACAAGTGAGCCATAACCTTTTAAAAATGCCTCCACCTTATTGTTATTGACATATGTTCTCTTCACAAATTTGCTTAAAAAGATAACAATGCATACCAAAAGGATGCCAATTACTGCTGACACTGCACCTGCAAGAGAAAAGTTTTTCAACCAAATGTATTTGCTTTAAAACATTTATAAAACTTAAATCATTACTTCGTTCATATTATAGATATTTTCTAATTTTTTATTACGTATTGAGTTTAATGTGAAATGTTTGGAGAATTTCATGGATAAGGAAACCTTGAGAAAACTAAACAAATAACATCCTTCTCAACTTAAAAAAGATGCCATTATACTAGTGCCACAATCTTTGGAATTCCACAATCTTTGGAATTGTAGCTAAGGATGTAGGATATGACAAAAACCGTTGTCTGATTTCCTATTTTGTAATTATTCTATAAAATTGGACAGGAGATTGATAACAACTTAACAGACAACAAGTAAAAGAAAGAGTTTCAGGGACCAAAACAGCAACTTCATAGAAAACAAGCGAAAGAAAGAGTTTAGGTCTGATACCTATAACAACCTTGATGACTTTTCTGTTGTCCTTACCTACAATATCATACCACAGAAAAGGTTAGTGAGAGTATAAATAATGGTATTAGTTATATGTTCGCATGATACATTGTGCAATATTTGTGCAGCCCTACCAGATCTACTTGAGTGAAATAAAAGAAAACAAAACCAATGAACATGATAAGAAGACATGCACTGCTCACCATTATCATTGAAACCTTGATTCCAACTATATTGGGGTCAACTACATATATCAATTCCTTTTTTTTTTTTTTTTTTTCATTCTGATTTATCCCGAGCCAAATCATCAAAAGACACTGCTGTCTGATTCTATTTAACTTACTAATGATTTTTTGTTGTACGCTCATAAAAACAATCGTTCAATTGAACTTCTTAAAAACACCTTTTGATCGAACTACTATGTTAAGACAGAGTATTTAAGAATTTCTTTAACCAAGCAGATATTACTTCCTCTCTCTCTCTCTCTCTCTCTCTCACACACACACACACACACAACACGTGAAGATTTAAAGAGCGAAAGTGCATTAGTTGACAAGATTCATTCGAGATGCAAAATATGAAAGTGTATTTATTTATAACAAAAAAAGTTTCGACAAGCAGAAGATATTGAACAGATTCCATGGCCTAGGTGATAGCATCAAGATTACCAGGTAGATAAAGAAGAAGAAAATGAGATTTCGTTCAAGCAGTCGGTATAGACAGATCAAGCCTAATATAATAGTGTTTTAAACGAATGCAACAACTCAGTATTTCTTTCCATATAGTTTATTTTCATCTTAATTTATATTTCTATGGTTTAGCGTGACTTACATGCTCTTTACCTCGATCTGTTGAGCTATCTTCCCAACTAATTAAAAGTATGATCTCGTTTATGCCGTAACCATTGAAATCTTCTGCTCATACAAATCTATATTGATTTGTATAGATTTGTGCATGAACTACACATTTTGACACTTGGTTTTATCTTTGTCAAGTGAAATAAGATCGTAGACGCTTAGGTTATGTTCGAATGTGAACACATAGCAATTCACATAAAAAAAAAACAGAAATCCATACAATATAGAATATTTTGTCCTTTTTTTTGTATCTTCGTTGCTTGTCTTATGAAAGGAAGTTTCTAGCTATAAACAAAAGGATCCCTTGAAAAATATTCAGTTGTATCTCAAAATTTTCCTGCTGTTTGGAGAGAAACTTGTATAGCTAATAATCTAAAGGTGACATGACCACTGAAGATTGAATTGAACAAGTTGGAAAGAGAAAATATCGGTGGACCCAAATTGGGTGCAAAAATTAAAGAAGATTTAACCAGAAAAATTCCCTTAGACTTGTCAAAGGCCAAAAAGACCATCAATATGTTATATAGACCATAGTAGTCCCAAAGGCTCTATTTAGTCTTTTTTTTTTTTCTCCGAGCAGGGATATCCCTGCTCCTTTTGCCTTAATTGGTCCCAAACCCAAAACCCTTTTATCCATTTTCGTTCTTTTGCCCATTTTATCAGAGCAGAGACTCATCTTCTCTGACTAGGGATTCATTGAAGAAGAAAGAAAGCAGCCGGACTTTAGAGTCCCCTGATTGAAAAGGGCAAACCGATGAGAAAAAAAGTGCTTCACCGACGCTTGTATTAGAGAGATGGTGATTATATTAGAGAGAGAGAGAAGTGGATAATAGAAGGGAGAAGGAATAAGTTGTAAATGCGACGGTCGCATTCTCATTTTGATCTGATCTTCTGGTGTTCTTTTTCTTTGAAAGATCTCAGCTTCAATGTAGTGGAAGGGAGAAGAAGATGGGAGAAGAACGAAAAGGGGAAAAAGGGCTTTGCGACCCCGATCTTCGTGTTCCCGCCTTCCTGAGTGTTGTCCAATGCCTATTTGTATCACTCTTTTAAGTATGAAGGTTTGAGCTCCATTAAAGAGGTTGATAGTCTAGATTTGCTATTTTTTACATTTGATTAAACCTACAAGCATAATCTCCACATGTGTTTATTAAAGAAGTGGGTAGTCCACATTAACTTTCTTATGATAAAAAAATCTTATTTCAGTAGTACAAATGAGCATTGGCTTTGGCTGTAATAAAAGATGATAGAATTGGGCATCATCTTTTGTTTACGTAGAAATGGTTGGATATTGGGATGGGCATAGGCATTGACTAACGTAGAAATGGTTAAATTTTGAAAATAGTTTTGGGATTCTATCAGTTACATACATATGGGCATTAGCTCATTAAGGAAAGGATATTTGGTCATAATTCCTCAAATGAGAGATACAGTTCTGAGAGACACCCACAATGCCAGAAAAATTGTGGGTGTCTCTCGTCATTGTATCTCTCATTTGAGGAATTATGATAGAATTGGGCATCAACATTTGTTTATATAAAAATGGTTAGATATGGGGATGGGTATGGGCATTGACTAACATAGAAATGATTAAACTTTGAAAATAGCTTTGGAATTCTATCAGTTACATACACATGGGCATTAGCTCAATAAAGAATGGAAATTTGGTCATAATTCCTCAACCCACAATACTCTGGTGGGTAGGGATATCCCCGCTCACAGTACTAACACAAGCAGGGATATCCTTGTTCACAACACTAATTTGGGCGGTGATATCCCCGGCTCAACTAATACCACTATGAGAGACAACACTCAGGGAGGCGGGGAAGATCGGGGTCGCAAAACCGTTTTTCCCCTTTTCGTTCTTCTCCCATCTTCTTCTCCCTTCCACTACATTGAAGCTGAGATCTTTCAAAGAAAAAGAACACTAGAAGATCAGATCAAAATGAGAATGCGACGGTTGCAGTTACAACTTATTCCTTCTCCCTTCCATTATCCACTTCTCTCTCTCTAATATAATCACCATCTCTCTAATACAAGCGTCGGTGAAACACTTTTCTTCTCATCGGTTTGCCCTTTTCAATCAAGGGACTCCAAAGTCCGGCTACTTTCTTTCTTCTTCAATGAATCCCTGGTCAGAGAAGATGAGTCTCTGCTCAGATAAAATGGGCAAAAGAACGAAAATGAAGAAAAATGTTTTGGATTTGGGACCATTTAAGGCAAAAAGAGCAGGGATATCCCTGCTCGGAGGAAAAAAAAAAAAAAGACTAAACGGGGCCTTTGGGACTACCTTGGTCTATATAACACATTGATGGTTTTTTTGGCCTTTGACAAGTCTAAGGGGATTTTTCTGATTAAATCCTCAAAATTAAAAAAAAAAAAAAAAAAAAAGGGCAGAAGAAAGTAACCATATTTTATGTCCTTAATTGGTTATTAAAACTCCCCAGATCTTTGCTAGTGAGCTACATGTTCAGTAACGAGGGTATCTAAATATTTGATAAGTGTATTACCAAACAGTCCAAGCAATCCCCGTAGTATATAAATATCATGTGCAAGATATCTGTTTGGAAGACCAGTACAGAGTTCGCTTACACTACACATTAGCCAACGTGGTACTCTGTATCAGATTTGGACCACCTATCAAATGGGTTTCCTCGGAAGATATTTTGGCACAAAAAATTGGAGATTGGATCCACTGGTGGGGGACCGAATCAGCAACATTGCCAATTGCTCCTTTAATCATGATGAATAGGAAATACGTTTATGAAGTCGAATCCTGTGATGAAACACAAATTGTGTTATATAGACGGATATCAATCTGATTGTAGGATCAACTCTATTTCGAATAAAATTTCAACGGGAGTAAACGTGAAGAACAGTTCACTTGGAGTGCCCCAAAATCCGATCCAACTTAAGCTCAAAATTTAGACCTCAACTCAACAAAATTGACCAATTCGCTTGGATTACCCCAAAATCATATTCAACTCTCTTGAGTTAAGCTGTGTGTGTTAGTCCGAGTACATGCAGTAGTATTTCAGGATTTAGGAAACAGTTCCTCACAAACAACAGTAAAACAGAACTACAGAATGTAAATTTACGAATGAAAATCACTTACTGTTTGTAGGCAGAAAAACAGTACTCTATTGCTGGAGTTACGAATCTCAGAAATTTACAGAAGAAGAATGATCAAGGCTAGTGTTTGACACTATGTCCTTAAGACAAAATTCGCCCCCCACAATGGTGCTCACGAGCGTCAACAACGTTCGTCTCCCAGGATACAATGATCAGTATCACAGCAGTTGCAGCACTGCAAACTGTGTGACAGGCGAACCATCTGTTCAGAACAGTGACTCTTCAGTGAACAAATGCTACATACACCTCTCTTGGGTTTTGGACACACCCTTTTAAAGGCGAATGGACACACCACTAAAGACACATCCCATTTGCAATAAAAAAAAGGAAAAAAAATTATTAAATAAAATTTCTCCAAAAATTAAATGGGTAGTGGGCCGAGCCAGGCCCAACTCGCGCGTGAAGCCTAAGCCCAAGCCCGGCCCGGTGAGAGGTGGGGTGCGCGTGTGTGGTGGTGATCCTACCTTGATCTAGGTCTTCCCTCCCCCACAACAGTGGGGTGCCCCTTGGGGCTCATCTTATACTACCAAGGTAAGTATATTTATACCCAAGGAATGTTTTGCTCCCAAGCAATATGGGAAGCAAGTTCACCACTTCCTTTTATTTCCATGTTTAACATGTTCAAGTAGTGGTGTTTAAGAGGCAATTTCTCATTCACTCCTAAATAGATTAAATCAACTCAATACATGTCCATAATCTACTCATGGAGTAGATTACATTTCCATGTATTCCCATCAAAAATGATAAGTGGATAATACTTAGTTGACAAAAAACTAGTATAGTTCTTAGTCATTTTTCCAACAGTGTGCGCACCCAAATACCCAAATACCCGTAGACGACCCCATTGAAGGCAGAAACAGAGTAATTTAAGAAAATGACCGGTGTAATTCACAATCCACAGTGCAGCAGAAGTAGCCATGATCATCATTCATCCACATGGCCTTCTATATACCATCTCGGTTCGATTCAGCGTAAAGATTGTACTAATTATATCTACAGGGTGGAAAGAAGGTCATGTCATATCATAACAATTGCCCTCTCCAAATTTCAAAGGTTTTTCAAAGAGAGGCCTCTCCATCTAAGTTCAAATGTATCGATAGATATGTAATTGAAATCAGAGCAGAGAGAAAAGGACGGACTTATTCGAACACGTAGCTATCTGCTTCCCATCCTGGCAAAAACAGGTAGCCTCAATCGGATTCGACTCATTATAACCACAGCTAGCTTCCACCCGATTTCTCACATCCTGCCCACCACCTTGTCCCTACGTACCATCCATTGCACATCGAATCCACTCTCCAAAACAGCTCCAAAATTCTCCGCGCCATCTCCCAAAAGCCTATTCGCTGCACTTCTAAGAAGTGGAATAATCAAAGGACCACTGCACATCGCCAACCCTCCATACACTACAGGCGGTTGAAGCATAAAGTAGGCGTAATTGGCAGAGCTTTTGAGGCATGGAAGCTCATGAAGCTAGTAACTTGAAATTTCCAACTCAGTTAGAGGAACTGTGCAGTTGACGTATAAGGTGACGTTCAACACTTCAGTGGTGTAATTGAATGGAAATAGATCAAAGGTGGAACTAGGGACATCCGTCTCTCTGAGAACCTGATTTATGTAACTGAAGGTAAATGAACCGATGATCGAATTCCTCAACGGCAAGGGACAGCCGCCGCTGGTGAAGCCGGCGTCGACGACGTGTAAGACGTTGGTCGAGTAAGTGATGTTCTTGATGGTGAAATTATTGGACAGCGCATCGGCAAAGAGGCTGCCGTCGTCGGTGCAGGTGAGATTGTAACCTGGACAGCTGCAGTATTTGGGTCGGTCGGGGACGTCGACGTCATAGGGGTATCTGATTTCGTAGCGGTTGTTTCCACAAGGGAACTGGAGAGGTGCGCATTTGGTGGATGCTTCATCGTCTTCGGAGAGACAAGTTGGGATGGAGGAGAAGATGAAGAAGAAGGAAAGGAAGAGGGAGAGAGAGGAAGGTGGTAGCAAAAGAGAGAGCATTTGAAGCATTTGGTTATGTTGTGTTCGTTTGTGTAAAATGATGAAAGTATGGTTGGCAACGTTAAATCAAAACCGGAATCGTTGAAACTGAAACCCTTTCTACTAATTGTCCAAAAATCTTCCCATACGAATTTATGGGATTGCCATCGTCAGTGGTGAGGAAGAAGGCGAAGATAAAGAAGAAACTAGGGTACCGAAACATGGAGAGAGAGAGAGAGAGGAATGATTCTCGCGGATAGAGGGAAATCGCTCCCTGCAGAGGTTTTTTTTTTTTTTGTTGGGGGGGGGGGTGTCTTTCTCAGTTTGGTCCAAACAGGGGTTCTCTGTTTGGACCAAACAGGGAATCCGGTTCCGTTTTCTAAATATGAATAGTATTTGATTGAAGTTAACTCCGAAAGATGATCCCCTGTTTAGTCTATTTGGATCACTCAAGGGTGCCACATGTGGGGGAGATGTTATATCAATGACAGCTTATCTCCTCCACTTTAAAAATTTTTTTACTTCTTATGTGGCACTCCTATCCTGTCTGGACCAAACAAGGAATCCTCTTCCAATTAACCCCAGTCGAAAAGGACTTTTTAAATTGGCTACATTGAATCGGAGGTACAGTACAACTGATGTTATTGTCCCTGAAGTTGAATGCCTCTACCGCATAGTTGTTTAGCGGTTCGACCCATGGATGTAGTTTTTAGTGGGGAACAGAGCCCCCTAGTTCTTTCCCATGTGAGACTTGTTTTTAATCTTTGTTTCCTTGTATTTGCTCGTCTAGTTTTTAGCCTAGTCAAGTTTAAGTTAGATCAAGTTGTGAAAGTCCTATAAAGTGAAATCACATTTTAGAACAATGGCCATGATTGAACAATTTGGCTCTTACACATGTGATAAAAAATGAGATTTAAATATACAAATTATGTAAATGTTGAACAAGTGAAACACATTATCATGTTTGTGAAATTAAAATCAACATTTTTCACAAGAGAATGGATATATTCAAGGATTTTCTTTATTATGTCTTTGGATTTTGGGGCCTTTTTAAAAATCTTTCAAAATCCATGAAAAATCAAGATATGAAATTTAACGTTCTAATAATTACAAAATATTAAATTGTCTAGATCACGAATTGAAAGCAAAGAGAAGTGTACGTAGAACATTAAATCAACAAGTTGAGATGTGTTCATTAATTGCTTAAAATATATAAAGATTTAAGATAATCTACTTCAACATTGTAGGATTTAGAAGTTCAATAAATAAAATAAATAATTTCGGTTACAAATATGAGTCTCATAAGAATGAAAAAAAAAATAAAAATAGAAGTGATAGACAGACCCACAAAATTGCAATCGTTGCTCAAAACATATGAGCCAACGCCTTTTCAGAATATTTAGGTGTAAATATTTTTGTATAAATGACTTTATTTGCACATAAGCAAATAAGATGATCGTGGCTAAGTAGTGCTTTGACTCACTTAACTTTTTCCTCTTTATTTTAAAAGGATAAGAAAAGAAAGCTACATGACGTGGCGTCATGTAAGTGCCAATCAGGTATCAATTCCTTTAATATGGGGAACTCCCAACCTTGAGAGCCTCGATGCGGAGCCCACTGCTCAAACTCATCAGATCAATCTAAGTGGTTTGTCTACAGAAAATCAAATTCATGTGCTGATCACTTCTAATTACCCTGATCAAATCAACTCCTACCAAAACCTTACCAAGTCATCTCAACTTAATATGAAAACTTGGTATAGAAACATGTAGACGTAAAATCTAAAATTGCCTTGCAATATTCCACAATCTTATCGAGTTTATCGAGTTCTGATTTGACCCAGTCTAATCCAAATCAACCAAGTTCTGCATGCGACCTTCATGTTTCTTAACTCAATGCCTAGAATGGTCTGTGTGGTTGATGAATTTGTGAGAAAAAAGCTGATTCAACTTAACTAAAGATTCCTTGGATGCTTGGACCAGGAAAATTCTTTTATACGAAACTCAATGTTTGGCAGCGGTGGGATCTCAAATTACAAAGAGATTTAATGACCTATCATTTCTTATTGATTTTTTTTTTTTTTTTTTTTTTTTGGAATCTGGAAATAAAGATAAGTATCTTTAGTACCAAACAGTCCAAGCAATCCCCAGACCAGTAGAGAGTTCCCTTACACGATACTTTAGCCAACGTGGTACTCTGTATCAGATTTGGACCACCTATCAAATGAGTTTCCTCAGAAGATGTTTTGGCACAAAAAATTGGTGATTAGATCTACTGGTCGGGGACCGAAACAGCAACATCGCCAATCGCCAATCGCTCTTTAATCACGATGATTAAGGAATACATTTATGAAGTTGAATCATGTGATGAAACACTAACCTCTTAAATTGGTACTGATTAAGATTTCATTAAAACTGAAGTGACATTCATAGTCGGATTGATCGCACGATAAAGGAAAAGGTAATGAACAAAATAAGTGAGATGAAGAAAGAAAGAGATGCTTACTTGGGAGAGGACATGTTCCCTGATAGGCCTCACCACTGCAATCACAAAGAGGTTGGTCTGGTTGGTTTGGATTAGGACTGCAATTCCCACCGGAGATAACACAATCCCGACACTTGCCGGAGTCCACCACCCATGACACATTGAAACCTTTCTCCATAGCATCTCCAAAATTAGTCAGATTCTCGCCAAGATTGGCCACCGACGAATTAAGAATAGTAAAGACACTCACCGAACATTCATCCATATATGGGTCATGCATGATGGGAGAAGGGCTTTGATCAACCTTATAGTAGGAGTAGCTGCTTCCATTAGACAGACAAGGAAGTACATGTAGGTAAGGATCTGGAACTTGGAATGGGCAGTTGTATATGGTGAGGTTAGAGTCATTGGGTGTATAAGCAAATAGAGAGAAGTCGAGAGTCGAAATACTCGCCAGGGGAGGACAATTCTTGCCGATGACATCGATGTCGACGATGGTTACCACCTGGTTACCATAATCGATTGCCCTTACCTGGTATGTCTTTGACCCTATCTCAATCTCCGGTGAATTATCATTGCAGGTGAGATTATAGCCCGGATAGCTGCAATTGGGAGGGCTATCTTTGACCCAAAATGGGTAAGTAATGTTTCTGAAGATTCCGCAATCGAATTTGGATGGCGCACATATCTGGTTTCCTTCGTTGCTGTCGCCTTGGGATAGAGAAATTGTGAGGAAGATGATTAGGAAGAGGGAGGTGAAGAGAAGGTGTGAATGCATTTGGAGAGATTGGAAGATAGTGGAATGTATGGATTTTCTGGACTTTTTTCTAAGTTCCTTGTAAGATGATGGGGTAATTGAAGAAGAGGAGGAGGAGTACTGGAGAAGGGTAGAACTGATAAGAGCGTTCGAGTCAAGAAGAGACTGCAAGACTTTGAATGAAGAATTGATAGAGTCAATGCAGGGAGACAGATGAAACTGATTTCCGAGCAAACACGCGTCTACTTTATTTAATTATTTAAAAATATCAGTATCAAGTGGTACGAGTGACCACAACTACATCCTATACTACACATGGCTCTAGGGGATAGGCCAAAACAGTGATCTCGGGACTCACGTCTGGTGCTCTGCAGTGGACTTTTGTCTGACCTTACTAAATATCTTTGGTCTCGTTTCTAAAGTTAAATATTAACCCTCTATTGTGTTTAGTGTTGAAAAAATATCTACAAAGTTTTTAAGTGTTCTTTCCCATCATCATCGTCACCATCGCTATCATAGCATTATTACAGCAGTAAGGTAACTAAAAGAACACTCAATCAATATTTTTAAATCTATTATCTTACGTTGCTATGAGGGTTAAAAGAAGGGGTTCTCGTATTTAAGTTATTTGCATTGGATATCGATTTGAGGGACTTCATATCATTTTATAGTAAGGTGAGAGATGTTTATATATGAGAGATATTTTTATGAGAGCATCTCTCATCTTATATGAGAAATAAAGGTGAGGGCCCTCACATTTAAGCTGTTGGCATTGGATATGGATGTGAGGGCCCCCCACCTTATCTCTCATAATAAGGTGATAGACTTTTATAGGAGCACATCTATATATATATATATATATATATATATATATATATATTTGTATAGAAGGATCTCCGGCCTCTTCAAGAACGACTATTCTCAAATGCACGTAAAGTCCCAGTGTCTTCAATGCACCGGGTAAATCAAGTTTTTGTCTGGGCAAGTGCCTTCAGGGAGAGAATGCAAGTTTTAATCACAACATCTAATTAATCCTAATCCATGACCCTAATCAACCAGGCCACCACTCAAGGTTAAATATTTTTAATTTATACATGGCCAATGACCGATGGTTTCAAATCTTAGAGATTTCAACATGACCTGTTCCCATTAGGGGTGGGTTTGGAATGAATTCTGGTGCATATGAATTTATAAATTTGACCTGAGTTATGTTTAGGGCGGCTTTATTTATGGCGATCCACCTTGTCCTAATTGTAACTACTTTATGTAAAAATATATATATATAATAGGTCATATTACACATATCTTATTATTTTTTTACTCAACTTCCCTCTTTGCTTGGTAGGGATTAGTACAGCCCCAAAAAATACACATCTTATGTATTGCTATGATAGAGGTCGCATCAAAGATGGAAGGATGTAAAGAGTTATCAGTTCAAATTCTCTTACATATAAGAAAAAAAAATATTTTTTCACTTTTTCCAACAATGTAAGGAAATTCATAGTGTCAAATCGAATCAAATTCATATAAATGACGTCACAAATCATAAATATGTCATCTATATGTATGCCTAGAAGACAAACAATTTTTGATAACCAAACAAAAGGATTTACGAAGACAACTCTATATAATCATGGCTAAATTTTAATTGATTTCAAATGTGAATTCAAAATGCGATTTTCAAGCCTACATCATTCAGGTTTGAAACCATTATGCATTAGCCATGTCCAAATAAATATTTATATGTATTTAAACAAATTAGTAGAGTAGGACTCTTTAGGTAAGCATGGATAACAACTTTAGGGGTCATTTATTTGCACACGTTTATATATATATATATAACTGTTGGAAAATATTATAACAATTATGTAAGGTCATAACTATTTACGTCCGTTCATTCATCACATCTGTAAATAAGGTCTAAAATGCTGTATAAGTAATGTCATTTTCATATGAAAATTTTTACACGAAAAAAGATATAAAATGATCGCACACCCGTTGGTTAAGAAGGCACCGATATATAGGACGATGGGGACAAATTGTGTCATCAAATTTGTTATATATATATTTATATAGTGGTGCCGACTTTACAATACATTTGAACCATCTACACACGTAGGACCCCTTAAGTATATTAGATTCGTTGAGTTTCCACATATTTGAATGGATTCGACCATTGGATCAAGGGTCAAACTTTTTTATATATAGAGGGTCTTCTTTCTTTAACATAAAGTCATTAAATTTGTGGGCTATGAATAAAGGGGTTAAAGGAATGGAATTGACCACAAACTTGATATATGGTCCCATCCAATATGTCTCTTTCCATTCCATTCAAGTCTTATGTTCAATGGGTCCCTATGTGGGCCCCATTAAGTTTGTCCCTCATTATATGGTCAGAGAGGATGCACATGAATATCCCCCATATGTGTATATATATATAGTGTGTGTGTGTGTGTACGTATATTATTGAGAAGTGGGCTCCACCGGAGGGAGAGTATTGAAAAGTAATTATAGATATAATGTGTGTATATGTATATTATTGAGACAAAGGCTCCATCCGGGGGAGAGTATTGAAAAGTATTTATATTTCTTATACTATATATATATATAATTTATGCCTAAGTTATGCAGATTTTTGCCTAAGTTATGAACCCGAACCATTCAAATTTATAATTGACTTAATAAAGCCTGAAATGTTTATTTTCATGTCTAAAACATTTATAGATTTTGAGATAGATGAAGATTTTACATAGGCTAATCGTTTAATGTATACTCATGTGAAAATGGTACCTCCAAAGAAATATGATATAATATTCCATATGTGTAAATCTTCCATATATAAAATTGTACATCATGTATTAGAGGAAAATATGTTGGAAAAAAAAGAAGCCAGTTTGGTAGATTTTTTTTGTCCTCAAATATTATGTAGTAGAAGAACCTTTTGCATGATCATAAAGAAAGGTAGGTATATGGGCCCTGGCTTCGGACGCATTTCAAAATTCAAAGCCTCCAATGCTTTGTCTTTCATCTCCACTTAATCATCGAAGGCCAGTTTGTTGAACGTGTTGTATTCACCAATCAACCACGAGCGGTCCAACACCCATTTTCCTTGCATTTTCCTTCTCTTCTTCTTCCACAATTCCAAATAATTCTAAACTATTTTCCAAGGCCACATGATGTATACCCAGTGTGGAAAATTATTTCACCGGCATTCTCCACTCCTACATTCAGGGGCGGAACCAAAAGATTTAACTTGGGGGGCCACTATGTAAGGTTTTTTTTTTTTTTTTTTTTTTTTTTTTTTTCCTTTTTGGAGGGGCCACTGTTGAAAAAATACTTAAAATTCCTATAATATTTTTTCAAATTTTTTGGAGGGCTATTATAAATAAATGAAATTTTCAATACCCCAGGGTGGTTTTCAAATATGGGTTGGGGTGGGGAGGGGATTTTCAATACCCCAGGGTGGTTTTCAAATATGGGGGCGGGGGGGGGCGCTTTCTGAAATGGTTGGAACCCTCATGTCACTCAATTGCGTTCGACCATTTTCCTAATGTCATTCAATGCATTTTCCTAACAACATTAGGAATGTGTGTGTGTACATGTGTGTGCGTGTGAATGAATGACATGCATCAAAGACCTATCAAGACTATTTTCCTAGCTATTTGTTTCTCTTCTTCTTCCATGATTCCAATCAATTCTAAACTATTTTTTAAAGCTATGTGCTTGTAAACCCAGTGCGGAAACTTATATTTCGCTGATATTGATCACCCCAACATCAATGTTCTTTCTTCCATCAACATACATTATCTATAAGCATCTGAGTTGTGAGAAACTCCTCCAATTTCCTACAATATACTTCTGGGGCAATGTATCATGTGGCCCTCTCATATCTTGCATTCATATGTGGCATAGCTTAGCCAATTTGAAATCTGAAACTTGGGACAAAACTCATCATCTATTTTTTATTAATAGAAAGAAAAAAAAAAGAAGAAGAAAAGCGCGGGTTAAAAACAACCCTTGAAAAAAAAAAAAAGCATTCGTGGTAAAAAGTTACTTCTCCTTTCAACATTTGTAATCACCAATATACAATTTTAGGTGCGGATCAAGCTTCTCCTCATCGACAATCTTATTATTAGACTTTCTCGGCTCGTAGCAAACACTTTCCGCAATGAAGTCCTCGAAATCACCCCTCCTCCAGTTCCACATCGAGCCAACTCTGTCGGAACCCCATCCCCATTTGGCCCTCCACATCGAGCCAACTCCTTTGGAACCCTCCTACAGTTCCTATAGTTGTTTGTTATTTCAGTCCTTTTCTTTTCTCTCTTTTCTATAAAGTGCCGTTGTGGATTGTTTGTGTGAGTGAGCTCTTTGAAGCTTTAACATTTTTCTTGTAAAATAAAGTAGATAGCAACAGAATTATAGAAGGAGCCGAGAATAGATAGGAACTATTAGGAGATAGAATTTAACTACTTATTTCTTCTTCTTCTAAAACTTAACTCTTTCTTCTTTTTTGGAATTTCTTCTTAGACCGTAATATGATGTCTATCTCAAATAAAATCAATTGTAGAAAGAAGGAGCAACAAACTCATTTTCAAAAAACAGCCTTGTGGATTGTTTGCATGGGTGAGCTCTTTGGAGATTAGAGCTTTAGTATATATTTTTTGTAAATAAAAGTAAGTAGTAACAAAATTATAGAAATCAGGCTTTAACTATGTATTTCGCTTCTTTCCTTTTCTTCTCTTTTGCTATTGTTTAAAAAAAAAAAATGTTTAGCCCCACAAAAAAGAAAAAAAAAATCTTGGGTCCCCCACTTTCCTGAGTTGTTCGATTTCAGGAAAACGGAGAGGAGATTTGGCCGGATTTATGCTGGTCAGATCTTGCGGAAAGGGGATCCGGAATTGCCGTCGCTGAAGCAGACATGAAAAGTCGGTATGTGTCGATGATAGATTTGGATTTATTGCGGGCTCCATTGCATCTCGCCATCGTCAGAGAAAGGAGAGGGTTGGCTAGATCGTCGTTGTGTAGTCCGCACTCTTCCCATACCGATCCTTTGCAGGTTATTCTTTATTGCAAAAGAAAGAGACGGTAAGCACAGGAAATGGCGGATCTGGGAGCTACATATGACTGTTGCATCCAATATCTCTACATGAACATCAATAATCCACCAAATGATTCGACTTTGAAGGGAAGAAATGGCAGATTGGGGAGATCCGGATCTGCAATTGGCATTATACATCGGCTGTATCTGTAACTTCAGCGACCTCTCCGGCCACGGCTCCGTCTAAGCCATGGGAGGGCGCGGCAATGAGGTCGTTGTGTTATATCATCATTAACATGAACCCTAAGATCGTGAACAACATGATAATCACAGGTAAGGTTTAATCTTAAATAAGTTGAAGAGTACCTCCAGACATCCTGATGCAGAGAGCTTTCCGATCCTACTGTCTGGCGCTGTTGTTGAGATCCGTCGGAGAAGAGGCTGGGTGAATGGTTTCGGTTTCTCTCTCCTTGCCTATAAACCTTAATATGTTGAGGTTTTGTGTGTAACCTTTGTGATGGACCAAAGGCTTTATTTATAGGTGGAGAGAGGACCAAATTTCCAATTAGGTTTACTTTAGATTTAATCTCAACCGTCCATCAAGGTAGAGAATATTAAGGAAACTATCTCATTAGGAAACCTTTTGAGAAATTATAGCATATGTATCCTATGAAAACGGAATTCCTATTATGACCATACTTCTAGAAAGGAAAGGACTTGTGGTCCAAGTAATGAGCCTAAATTAATTTCCTTACAGTCTCCCACTTGGTCAATAGGAAGATCCATTAATGTTTTCATTTTTTAGGAATCATAAGGCGCGCATTAAATGCTAAACACTCCTTTAGTCGGTTAGCATAAGTGTCTTGGCTAATTCGGTTGTTAATGGGAGTCATGGCGTGCACATATTATTTTGCAACATGTTTACTTCCATGTACTACATCATTTACAACCGTCATAACTAGACCATAAGATGAGATTTACATAATGGTCTCATAATGTCTTTGTTTAAAGACTGTTTCTGTTTATCATTTATCCAAACATAATTATGTACACAATGGAAAAACAGAAATAGTAGATGTAGAATTGCATTAAGAGCTCAATAAATGTCAAATACAAGTACAGAAATATAATGGCAGAAAATGATAATTAAGAACTATCTTGAAGACCCATGCTTTCAGTATGTCCCTGAAAGGTCTTTGGAGGTAGTCCTTTCGTGAATATGTCTGCGACCATGAAATCTGTACGTATAGACTCAATGACAAATTTCTGTAATCTAACATCTTGCTTCAGTGATAGATATTTAAGGTCCATGTGTTTGGATCCCTTAGATATCCTGTCATGCTTGGAGAAAAAGGTTGCAGCGTCATTGTCACAGTAAATAGTTAATGGCTTAGAGATGAAACTCAAGGCTCCAAACTGAGTGATAAAATTACGCAACCATGTTCCTTGAATTGCAGCCTCATAACATGCCACATATTCAGCCATCATGGTGGATGTGTAAAGCAACTCGGATTTCTGGCTTTTCCATGATATTGCTCCTCCACATAAGAGATACACATAGCCAAGAGTGCAAAATCTGGTGTCAGGACATCCAGCAAAATCTGAATCCGAATAACCAGTCACCTGTAGGTGACTTGATTTTCTGTATGTGAGCATATAATTCCTTGTTCCCTTGAGGTATCTCAGTACTTTCTTTGCAGCTTTCCAATGAGTGATTCCTGGGTTACTTTGAAATCTACCCAGCATGCCAACAGCATGACTAATGTCAGGTCTTGTACAGACCTGTGCATACATCAAACTTCCTACAAGAGAAGCATAAGGATATTTTTCCATTTCTTTACGTTCCAATTCGTTCTGTGGACACTGCGTAAGATCAAGCTTGTCTCCTTTATGCAGTGGAACAGGACTAGAGGAACATGTCATCATGCCAAATCTCTCTAGAACTTTGTCAATATATGCTTGTTGAGACAATCCCAAAATACCAAGTGACCTATCACGGAATATTTCTATTCCTATCACATAGGAAGCCTCACCCATATCTTTCATTTCAAAGTTCTTAAAGAGATAATCCTTTGTTTCATGTAACAAACCAAGGTCGCTACTAGCCAGTAATATGTCATCAACATACAGAACCAAAAATATGAACTTGCTCCCACTGATCTTGAGGTATATGCAAGGGTCAACTATGTTTTCTTTGAAATCGAAGGCAGTAATGATTTCATGAAACTTTAGGTACCATTGCCTCGAAGCTTGCTTTAGTCCATATATTGATTTCTTAAGTTTGCCGACCATGTCTTCCTGACCTTCAATTATGAAGCCTTCAGGTTGACGCATGTAGACTTCTTCTTCCAAGTCTCCATTAAGAAAGGCAGTTTTCACATCCATTTGATGTAACTCGAGGTCATAATGAGCTACTAATGCCATGATAATTCTAAGAGAATCCTTCCTGGACACAGGGGAGAAAGTCTCAGTATAATCAATGCCTTCTTTCTGATTAAAACCTTTGGCAACAAGTCTGGCTTTATGTCGTTCAATATTGCCTTTGCAGTCGCGTTTGGTCTTGAAGACCCATTTACAGCCAACTGGTTTGTGTCCTGGAGGCAATTGAACAACTTCCCATACTTGATTTTCATCCATAGATTTCAATTCTTCCTTCATGGCATCAATCCATTTACTAGAATTAACATCCTTAATGGCTTGTGAATAAGAAACCGGATCTTTAATTGTCCCTTCTTCAGATTCTACTTGGTAAAGCATGTAATCATCGGAAATAGCTGATCTCTTTTGTCTTTGAGACCTTCTTAATGCTGGTTCCTCTGGTGCTTCATCCATATGTTCATTGGTGACAATCTCATTATGGAGTTGTTGATCATTTATTGGATTTTCCTCATTGTTAAATGGTTCAACAACGGGAGGATTTCCAACATCTTTCGGAATAGAGGGTAAAGGGATAGGTACCCTGATTTCCTGTATGATCACATCTTTAGGTTTATTACTCCCACTGATTTCACCATTTTCAAAGAATCTAGCATTACCGGTTTCAACAATTCTCGTACTATGGTTAGGACAGTAGAACCTAAATCCTTTGGACTTTTCTGGGTAACCTATAAAGTAACCACTGATCGTTTTAAGGTCCAATTTCTTTTCATGTGGATTGTAGACTCTAGCCTCAGCTGGGCAACCCCAAATTTGGAGATGTCTTAAACTAGGTTTCCATCCTTTCCACAGTTCAAAAGGTGTCTTTGGAACTGCCTTACTGGGAACCCTATTCAAGATATAAACAGCTGTGCGTAGAGCATCCATCCACAAGGATATAGGTAAGTTGGCATGACTCATCATGGATCTAACCATTTCCATGTATGTACGATTTCGCCTTTCAGCTACACCATTCTGCCATGGAGAACCAGGCGTTGTGTATTGGGCAACAATTCCAAGCTTTTGGAGGAGTTTTGCAAAAGGTCCAGGATGCTGTCCTGTTTCATCATACCTACCATAAAACTCACCACCTCTATCTGACCTTATGATTTTCACTTTTCTATCCAGTTGCCTTTCGACTTCAGTAATGAATACTTGTACAGCATCCACAGACTGAGATTTGTCATGCAACAAGTATAGGTAACAGTAACGTGAATAATCATCAATAAAGGTAATGAAGTATTTCTCTCCCCCAAAGGTTGGAACATCAAAAGGTCCGCAAATGTCTGTATGAATTATTTCAAGAAGCTGAGTACTTCTTGTGGCTCCTTTCTTTGTGTGTTTTGTTGTTTTGCCTTTAATACAATCCACACATACTGTAATATTAGTAAAATCTATATCCGGAAGGGCACCATCTTTTACTAATCGTTTGATTCTTTCACTGGATATGTGACCCAGTCTTTTATGCCACAAGATATAAGAGTCGTTTTTAGATGACTTTCTTTTTGTTTCCTTAGAATGCAGGGTAAGATGGGTTTCAGTATATGGACTATTAAGATGTAACTTGTATAGCCCGTCAATCAATATTCCAGAACCAATGCGACTAGAATTTTTAAATAGACTGAAATTACCATTTCCTACTTCAAACGAATAACCAACTTTATCAAGTGTGCTTACAGAAACCAAATTACGAGAAATAGACGGAACATAAAGAGTTTGACATAAGTCTAACTGATAACCGCTATCTAAAACAAGACGAAAAGTGCCAATAGCTTCAACTGGAGCTTTGTCTTTGTTCCCCATAAAAAGATAGTTCTCACTTGGGTTTATAGTTTGGATCGTAAGGAATCCCTGCATTGAATTGGAAACATGAACATTAGCACCAGTGTCAATCCACCAAGTACCAGAAGAAACATAAGTAAGATTTGATTCGAAATAACTTACGAAACCCATAGGGTTACCTTTCTTTTCGAACCATTCTTTACGTTTAATGCAGTCTGCCTGAAAATGTCTAGGTTTCTTGCAAAATCTGCATACGTTTTCTTTCTTTTTCTTCTTGGGGTTTTGACTAGCCTCATTAGGTCTGGGTGGTGCCCTTTTCTGGCCTGATTTATTCTTTTTCCCAGCTTTATGTCCAGCTCCTTGAACGAGATGAGCTACTTTAATACCTTGTTGATTCAGCCTGGCCTCCTCTTGAACCAGTTTATTAGCCAATTCATTCACTGTCCACTTGTCCGTAATAGTGTTGTAGTGAATTTGGAAAGGCCCATACTGAGGAGGTAAACTATTTAGGATAAATTGGACAAGAAAGGCCTCATCCACTGATAATCCCAAATTCTTAAGTTTAGCAGCAAGGTTGGTCATCTCAATGACATGCTCATGCATTGAGCGAGTGCCATCAAACTTCATGGTTGTAAGATCTGCCATTAGTTTCCCAGCAAGGGATTTGTCTGCAGTCTTAAACCTATCTTCAATGGCCTTCATATAGTCCTTAGCATTCTCAGGTTTAGGAAGTGATGTTTTGATGTTGGTGGCAATAGTCATTCGCATAAATATGGTGCTTAGTCTGTCAGACCTCTCCCAAGCATTAAAGAGGGCCTTTTCGTCAGGGGTACTTTTTTCAGTGAGTGAAGCTGGCTTATCTGTAAGAAGAGCCATATCCAGTTCGAGTACCCCCAATGTGAACTCAACTTGCTCTTTCCATTCTGAAAAGTTGGTTCCATTGAGCTTAGTGACAGAGGTAGCATGCGAATTCAGATTAGTGGGTGCAACAACTGTAATAGAGAAACAACAATAAGGCTTCAATTTAAAAAAAGAAGACAACACATGCATAAGATCTGAATATATACGACATAAAATTTAGGTGCTCCTGTGGGTAGTCACCATAATTTCTACACATTATACCATCTAAGGTTGTCATATTCAAGGTGGTGCTAATGAGTGATGTTACTCTTAATTATGAGCAAACAATCCTTAATTATTGTTCAAACGTATGAATATAATCCACCTGTGGGCGACTAAAAGTTTCATGCGCTTGAACAATATGTAATGTAAACATCATGATGGTACTATTAGGGCCAAATATCAGTGTTTAATTATTAGGGTCACTGTGGTGAGACCTAACCATAAGCATACAACTTTGGTGATCAAAATTAGCTTAATATGAACATAAACATGATATGTTACATGCATTCATGATAGATCATTCGATATATGAAAAGTACTGATAAGGAGGCCGAGCCCCGGAGGGCAGTCCGACGTTGGGCCTGAAAGCCCCATCCCGTCGGACTGCCCGACTTTCCTCTCCTGTCACCCGAGTCTTGACCCTTTCCAAGGTCTGCTTCAGTGGTCGATTAATTGGTCAATAAATAGTAGCCACTTTAAGGTGTCTGTACTTTCATTACATTGGCACATTCACACAAGGAGAGTTGAAGAAAATGCACTAAATATCACAACAGCACAGAGGCATAGGTCATAACGTGTGTGGGCCGCATTAAATATGAATTAATTTTGAAGTGGCCACTGGCCAGCCTTGTGGATTTCTTTCACAGAAGTTGGGCTGGTTGATTAGTCGGGTGGGCCACATGTACTCTTTGAATCAGAACCGTTGACTCTCTCAGGTACAGTTAGATTGTGGATCCGACCCATCCTAGCCCTTAATTGTTCCAACTGGAAAACCAAACCCCCACACCCGTTTTTTTTTTTTTTTTTTTTTTTGACGCAGGAATTTTATGCATCATAATAATAAAAAAAAATCAAAACTTTAAATAAATCACGATCAAACAGTCGTAGTCAAATTGAAATTGCGGAATAACATAAATTTAAACCATTCATGCAGGTTATAATAATTTGATCAATAATTTTTGCAAAAAGGAGTCATAAACGGATCTGTATTTGCCGATTATGGCGATGCAAAAATTACCCTAATTAATGGACGATCATGTGTTCTAAAACCATGCTCTGATACCATATGTTATATCATCATTAACATGAACCCTAAGATCGTGAACAACATGATAATCACAGGTAAGGTTTAATCTTAAATAAGTTGAAGAGTACCTCCAGACATCCTGATGCAGAGAGCTTTCCGATCCTGCTGTATGGCGCTGTTGTTGAGATCCGTCGGAGAAGAGGCTGGGTGAATGGTTTCGGTTTCTCTCTCCTTGCCTATAAACCTTAATATGTTGAGGTTTTGTGTGTAACCTTTGTGATGGACCAAAGGCTTTATTTATAGGTGGAGAGAGGACCAAATTTCCAATTAGGTTTACTTTAGATTTAATCTCAACCGTCCATCAAGGTAGAGAATATTAAGGAAACTATCTCATTAGGAAACCTTTTGAGAAATTATAGCATATGTATCCTATGAAAACGGAATTCCTATTATGACCATACTTCTAGAAAGGAAAGGACTTGTGGTCCAAGTAATGAGCCTAAATTAATTTCCTTACACGTTGCTCACGTAGATCGCGACCGGCATTATCCTCTGATTCGCCCTGAAGCCGGCCAGAGGAGGTGCAAGAGCTGGGGAGAGGATGTGAAACAATTTTTTGTATTTGTATAGAAGACCCTTTTTTTCTTTTTCTTTTTTCATTCCAAGGAAACTTGGAATGAGATCATGCCACCTGGACAACCAAGTTCAGTACATAATGCAATTATTCTTTTAGGTCCAGTTCAGCACAATGTATTATGTAATTCCAAGTTTACCCTTGTCGCCTCGCCTCTCTCATCTACCAACTGTTTTACCAGATGCGCCTCACCGTCTGTCACCTTGAAGGGGTCCGATGCCGGACTCGAATATACCGGCGCCGGAGAAGGGTGGAAGGGGGACTTTGAGCTGAAGACGTTGTTCTGTGCTAAGTATTGGAATAAGGGTCCGGGGGCAAGGACCAACAAGAGGGTGAATTGGCCAGGGTTCAAGGTCATCACCAGCAGGAGGGAGGAGGGAGGTTTTTCAATTCACAGCTGGGGTGTTCATTAATGGGGCCTCATGGATAAAAAACACGGGCACCCTAAATCCTTGGTTTGATGCACTGAAACTGAGATGGCAACAGCAATATGTAATAGGAGGAGAATGAGAAGACACAACCCTGGTGAGAAAGGATATGTCGTGGAGGGACTTTCTTCACCTGTCTTCTCAATTACATAGAGGTGCTCTGTCAATTTAAGATGTTAAATTATTCATTAATGACCGAGTTGAGATCCAAAGTATCTTTTCTAATGAGATTTGGCAATATTGCCAAGCCACTGGAAGCTCAGTATCTCCCTTCCATTGAAACAATTGTAGACCAATATGCAGGCTGTTGCCCGATGGTGAGGGGCTTGGGGGAGCCTGTGTTTGAGTGTGTGAGCACTAGGACAGAGTAAATTTTAGAATTAAAAGAGGGGAGAAATGGTTCACAACACAAATATGGACGGAGGACAATTGTCTCCACCCAGTCTCCGAATTCATAAAGGGCCCCAAAGGATAGTAATAAAGCGTTGACAGAATCAAAGCATTGGCCAAATTAAACATTTCACGATGGGAGGCTGGTTTCTGTGGATGCCTAGATGGGAGAACATTCCGGCATCGGCATCTCCTCGTGGACATTCGCTCAAGATCTCCCTCTCTCCTGGTCCGAAGTTGGAGCGGCCGGATCGTACGGACCACAGCCTGCGAAGGTTTCCGGCGAGAAGAGGCACTACAGGGGCGTCCGCCACCGAGCTTGGCGTGCGTTGATTTGGCAGGGAGCTTTAACTCTCTTGTCGCCGTGGTCTGCATCTCCCCAGCGGCCCTCCCTCCCTCCCTCCCTCCTTTGGTCTCACCGACATCGGACCCCTTCAAGAGGCCTCACCGTCTCTCATCTGGAAAAACAGTTGATATTATATTAAATTTCTGCCTAAGTTACGCAGATTTTTGCCTAGGTTTTGAACCCGAACGATTCAAATTTATAATTGACTCAATAAAAGCCCAACATATTCATTTTATAGATTTTGAGATAGATGAAGATTTTACCAATGTAAAATCTAATCGTTTAATGTATACTCATGTGAAAATGGTACCTCCAAAGAAATATGATATAATATTCCATATGTGTAAATCTTCCATATATAAAATTAATTGTATATCATGTATTAGAGGAAAATATGTTAGAAAAAAAAAAAAAAAAAAAAAAAAAACCAGTTTGGTAGAATCTTTTCCTCTAATATTATGCAGTAGAAGAACCCTGGGATGATCATAAAGAAAGGTAGGTAAATGGCTTCGGACGCATTTCAAAATTCAAAGCCTGTAATACTTTGTTTTTCATCTCCACCACTATATTCATTGAAGGCCAGTTTGTGGAACATGTCTGTATTCACCCAACAACCACCAGTGGTCTAACACCCATTTTCCTTGCATTTTCCTTCTCTTCTTCCTCCACAATTCCAAACAATTCTAAACTATTTTCCAATGCTACATTAATGTTCTTTCACACAGTATATTCCGTGTTTTAAAAAGAACCCAACAATTTTCAGGAGGAAAGTAAACTGCATAGTTCCAACGGGCTTGTGACCCTAAACTTTGCTGATCAGGATTTCGAGCTCTAAACATGTATCCAAGTGAGGCATGTTGGACCCAAATGAATGTTCAGGCCCACCAAGACAGACTTGGATTTGAGATTGACTAGATTCAGTATCTGTTGTTTAAAATTGCAAACATTTAAAAATAGATGCCCCCATCTTGAATAGGCCCTTGCTGGATCTATTTTCTAAGCTTTTCTTTGGACCTACTCTCCTATTAAATATTTTTTGGAAGACGACCCTCCAATGTAATTATTTACTTTTTGGCTTTACTCGTTTTCCCCTGTTTTTTTTTTTTTTGGGGGAGTTGGTTCTCAACTTTTCTTCCCCACTTTTCTAATACAATTTGCACTTTAGCTTAATCATGTATATAAAAAACACATCAAGCTTTTTGTAATATTTTATTTAGGTACGCTATATATGATCAATCTTATTGTGGGCCCTAAACATGTTAAAGTATAATTTTGCCATATTCCAGTGGCATTTTCTGTGTGTGTTTCATTCTTTCAGATGTTAATAGAGGGGCTCCAATGTAGATTAAAAAAAAACATGAATATTTTTAACATTTCATTTAAGTGTATTATACTTGAAATATTTAATGTCGGGCCCAAAATCACACTAAGAGTGAAATTGATGCCATGTCCTGTGCAACAGCCAATCTAATGTTAGGGTCAGACCAACAACACATTTATAACATTTGGTTGGAACCCCTCATGTCAGTTGTTCGAGTGACATTAGATTATATATGAATGCATTTATATTTTTGGATGGTCTCGGTAGGTATTTCTGACATGGTATATATGATTGACATTAGGAAAATGTTATGTATATAAATATGAATGACATTAGGAAAATGGTCTTGGTAGGGTATGTCTAATGACATGCATCAAAGACCTACCGTGACCATTTTCTGACATGTGTGATTGTATTGAACACCCATGTCATGAATGCATGAGATTATATGAATGATATGGGGTAACTCTGTTGGTCTAAGACTACGGTTTACACCCGGAGGTTGTGGATTCGAAACTACACTACCACACTAGAGCCACAAGGAGTTTTACCCGGCTTTCTCTTCTGGGCCCATAGAGATTATTCTGGCCGAAAGGGCTGGGAACCTTGCATTATCAAAAAAAAAAAAAAAAAAGACATTAGGAAAATGGTCTTGTTTATTGTATTTTCCTAGTAACATTAGGAAAATGTCATATATATATATATATATATAAATGGCATGCATCAAAGACCTACCAAGACCATTTTCGTAGCTATTTGTTTCTCTTCTTCTTCCACGATTTCTGTCAATTCTAAACTATTTTTCAAAGTTATGTTCTTGTAAACCCAGTGCGGAAACTTATATTTCGCTGATATTATCAGTCATGCATCAATGTTCTTTCTTCCACCAACATACAATAGCTATAAGCATCTGAGTTGTGAGAAACTCCTTCAATTTCCTACAATATACTTCCGGGGCAATGTATCGTGCGGCCCTCTCATATCTTGCATTCATATGGGGCATATCTTAGCCAACCCGAAATTTGAAATCTTGGGACAAAACTCATCATCTGGAAGAATGTTGTTAGGCTTGATGTAGGTCCTCTCGCAATTCCAACCGCAATTTTGAGTAGCGCTTTTCAAAATCTAATATGCGTTGTATTACTCCCAGTTTGTTTAGAATAGATGAAATTTTCAAGAGAACCATTGAATATGAATTCATAAATAAGTGCCCTTTTGGAACCCTCGTAATAGAAGCCTGAGTAACAATGTTAACATGGTAAGTCCCACGTACCAATGCTACGGACTTCATCATTGCTTTTGGAGTTGTTCAATGCTTTCACTGCAACAAGGTGACCAAAGAGCCTGAGTACGTAACAATGTTACCATGTTAACATCGTAAGTCTCACCGATGCTACCGACTTCGTCATTGCTTTTGGAGTTAATGCTTTCACTACAACAAGGTGACCAAAGAGCTTTCCTTTGAAAACACCACCATAGCCACTCTCGCATAATCTATCGTTAAGATGGAATAGGTCGCCTTTTTTCAGTCTTGAGAACCGAAACACGAAATCACTTATGGGCCAAGAGAGGCATAATTATGTAAAAATGGTTCTAATATGGCACCACCAGTTCTAATATGGCACCACCAATTCCGAAGAGGGAATGCCTTCACATTATTGTTATCTTCATACGCCTGCTTCACACATTTGCTTATAAAGATAACATTGCATGCCAGAAGGAGAGCATAATGGCGGAGCCAATAATTTCTTTTAGGGTTGCAAGGATGACGATCACTAACCGAATAGACCCACTTATAAAAAATTTAAACCATTTAGAAAAATATCCCTTTCCTTATAGCCTTCATAAGATGTCACTAAAATGGTCAATTAAAATGCTAACTTTAACATGAATACCTAGATAAAATATTATAAAAGTAAACATATTTTTGCAAAGATTGATTTGGCAGTAGGCCTACTTTGTGTTGGATAGAAATTCCTCGTAGAAATAGCGTGAAATTCTTTTGTAGCCCACTAATGATTTCACGGTCCTCAATTTTAGCTACACAATAGAGATAAAGAGAAAAAAAAAGGGTAACAATGAATTACTAGTGAAATGCGGTGAAAAGTCATTTCAAGAGACACTAAAAGTAAAGGGGCAAAATAAAAAAAAGCACCATATTTACAAAAACTATACTTTTTATAAAAAAACAAGTGAAAAAGTTACTTTTTTATGCCACAAAATGGAAAAAACAAATCTTTAAAAAAAAAATCAAAAAAGCTACATTCTCATTTCTCTAAATGATAAAAGCCATTACCTTTTGATTTGACCCCTCTCATTTTACGATCTCTTAATTTAATCATTCACCTCACTTCACTTTACTAGTAAAGTTACCAAACAAGTCGTTATTAGATGTTATAAATTAAGAAAAAAAAAAGAATAAACCACTTTTAGTCCTTACTTTTTCAAAGATTCCTCTAAGCAAATGGTTAGAATTGTTTCATATAGTGTGAATTTTGGGCACATACCAGGGCCAAATTCAAATCAAGACTAATTGATGGATTCCAAATGGGTGAAGATAGTCCAAACATAGCCCATTTAGCTTTTAAGACCTATCAAATGTCGGGTCCAGGCCGATCGTATTCATGATATATTCGGTGCATCCATTGTGAACCTGTTGGGCAAAAGATACGAGCCGTCTATTATTGCCTCAGGACTGGCCAAGACCAAGTCCATTTAGCTATCGGGCTACAATAGCGGGCCCAAGCTCAGACACCGGGCTACTTGGCCTTGGGACCAGGGATGGATGGTCCAGCCCCATGTGCTAGTAATTGTGGGACTCAAATTCTCTGTTAAAAAAATCATTTAGATTTCCAAATTCATATTTGCCTTAAACCATATATATTTGAAATCCTTCCTCCTGGCTAGTGAGCCAAAAAGCAAAAAAAAAAATAAAAAAAAAAAAAAAATATTTGCCTTAAAACACAATCCAATCTAGAATATGATAAGTTTTATAACAGTCATTTTGCAAGAATAATCAGCATCCGAATACCACTAGTTTCATGTAGTGGACTAAAATAATGACTAAAATAATGCAGGAAAAGAACCTTGACAACATCATTAAGGAGAGTAAAGGTATGGCTTGGGAGGCATTTCCAAGTTTTGAACACTTCCTTCAAACATCTCCACCACTTTACTCATTGAAGGCCTGTTGGTGGGATCTGTCTGTATGCACCAAAGACCTACCAAGACCATTTTTCTTGCTATCTCTTTTTTCTCATCTTCTACAATTCCAATCAATTCTAAACTATCTTCCAAGACTATATGATTGTAAATCCAGTGCGGAAAATATGTGTCACTAGTATTCTCCACTCCTGTATAAACGTTCTTTTTTCCACCAGCCATTTCTAGCACCATCATGCCATAACTATAAACATCTGACTTGTGGGAAACTCTTCCAAAGTTTCTACTAAACACTTCAGGGGCAATATATCCTATCGTTCCTCTCATGTCTTGTGTTGATATAATGCTTTCTTGTTTATGACATGTCTTAGCCAACCCGAAATCTGAGATTTTGGGACAAAGTACATCATCTAGAAGAATGTTGTGAGGCTTGATGTCAAAATGTAGAATGCGTGTGCTACAACCTCGATGGAGGTAGTCTAGTCCTCGCGCAATGACAACATCAATTTCAAATAGCTTTTCCCAATTTAAAACAGGTTTTGTTCCCCCTCCTGATGATATGTTAGAATGGATGAATTTCTCGAGAGAACCCTTGGAAATAAACTCATAGATGAGTACTCTTTTGGAACCCTCATAACAAAAGCTTAAAAGAGTAACAATGTTAACATGGTAAGTCCTATCGACGCTAGTGACTTCGTTCATGAATTCTTCTCCATTGCCTTCGGAGTTGTTCAATACTTTCACTGCAATAAGGCGACCATCTTTGAGCTTTCCTTTGAAAACACCACCATAGCCGCCTTCTCCTAATTTATCTTTGAAAGAGTTGGTCATCTTCTTTAGCTTTGAATAACGAAAGCGCTTAGGGGCAAGTGAATCATAACCTTTTAAAAATGACTCCACATTGTTGTTACTGTCATATGTTCTCTTCACATATTTGCTTATAAAGACAACAATGCATACTGGAAGGAGGGCTCCTACAGCTGAGCATGCACCTGCAAGATAGATGATTTTCAATTAAGTTTATTTACTTTAATTAATTTTTAAAAAATAAATTCTAAATTAGACCATATTTAGTTATTTACTGATTTGTAATTCTTTTAATATTATATTTAAGTGTATTATACTTGATAAATCTAATATTGGGCGGGCCTAACATATGTGAGTGAAGTTCTTGTTGTCTTATACAAGAGCCAGTCAATCTTAATTGGTATTTACCAGAGAAAAATAGAGAGACAAATATAAAAAGAAAGAGAACTTAAACTCAGTATGGAAAGATTATTTTTAGAACATTCATATTGCAAACAAATCAGCTTCCAAAAATCACTAATTTCATGTAGCAAAGAAAAATACATCATAGCAAAAAAAATATTAAAAAAAAAAAGAAAAAAAAAAGGTTTTAGAATCTTTTCCTCTCATACTATGCAGTAGAAAAACCTTGGCATGATAATTAAGGAGAAGAAAGGTATGGCATTGGAGGCATGTCTAAGCTTTGAACACTTCCTTTAAGCATCTCCACCACTCTATTTATTGAAGGCCTATTTTTGGGATCTGTCTGAATGCACCAAAGACCTACCAAGACCATTTTCCTAGCAGTTCCTTTCTCTTCTTCATCCACAATTCCAATCAATTCTACACTATTTTCCAAGGCTATGTGATTGTAAACTCAGTCTGAAAAATATATTTACTGGTGTTCTCCACTATTGCATTAATGTTCTTTCTTCCACCAACCATTTCTAACACCATCATGCCATAACTATAAACATCTGACTTGTAAGAAACTCCTCCAATGTTTCTACAATACACTTTAGGGGCAATATATCCTAGTGGCAAATGTAGGATTTTTATTTGTGTGGTGCTAGATTCTTGCACGATGGTGCTAGACTTTTTTCACATTAACAATACCAAAAGAGTGACTTAAAAGAAATGATATAAAAAAAATTAATACTAAAAGAGAGTGTATTTCATTTAAATATACACAAAAAAATTTCCATGGTCGGATGTCCTGCCCAATTGAAGGGTTTTCCCACTATCTCTCCCAAGTGATCATCAATTCATCATCATCAAAATACCCTAAGATAACATTTTCTTTAATTTTTGTTGTTTGGATGCCCTGAAATAATGATTTAGGCAAGCACCCAATTACCCAATTTGGGCTTCCAAAGGGTTTCTACTTGGATCTAAAGAATTTGGTTACCTGTACTTACCTTAGCTGTAAAAATAACTCACTATAGTTGGTTGTGGGTTCATGGTAAAAAAGCAAAATTTTTAGTTAAATTTAACTCAAGTTATCCAAATATATGAATCCTAAGGCCTGATTTATATATATTACTTGAAGATTAAAGTGTGTCCAATGGTGATTTGGTCATCTTCAGTTGTGTAGTCAGTAGAAAGAAAATGTCGAGAGAGAACGGCACAAAAAGGGTCTTGGCGAAAAGATGTAGAAAGAGAAAGTGTTTTCAATATGGTTTTGTGACGTAGGGCGATAACAACATTTAGACATAGGGCAACTGTTTATTAGAAATATGTGGGACAGATACAAGCCAATTCAAATCTTTAGCATTTTCAAAATTCACCTGGAGCGTAATATGTAGGTCCGTTCATGATATATCCTACAGTCCATCCAGCATCTTGCATTGAAAAGATGCTTTCTTGTTTAGGACTTAGCTTAGCCAACCCAAGATTTGAAATCTTGGGACAGAACTCATCATCTAGAAGAATGTTATGAGGCTTGATGTCAAAATGTAGAATACGCGTGCTACAACCACGGTTTAGATACTCTATTCCTTGCGCAATGCCAACTGCAATTTGTAATAGCTTTTCACAATCTAAATTGCATTGTGTTCCTCCCGATTCGTTAGAATAGATGAATTTTTCAAGAGAATGATCATTGGACATGGACTCATAGATGAGTGCTCTTTTAGAAACGCTCATAACAATGGCCTAGAAGAGTAACAATGTTAACATGGTAAGTCCTACCAAATATGTTTCACAACCAAATATAAAATATGTTTTCCAACCAAATATGTTTTTTAAAAAATATTTATAAAAATTATTGCTTAAAATTATAATAAGACGTTCCTTATATAGCTTAAAATTATAATAAGTACTCTCTCAGATCTCACCAAAACCCCCCAGCACTTGAAATGACAATTAAGCCCTCGACCATTTACTGGATCCAATGGCTGATAGGAATCTATTCTGAGGACCGTCCTTATAAGACCATTATAAAATCTGACCATTAAGTATGTCCATATTTAGATTTAGATATTTCTTAATCATTAGCAAATTCCAATTGAGCGGTTTGGTAACTTATAAGATGGAGGCCTTGAAAAGAAAATAAATAAGGTTGGTTGGTTATTTTATCCTTCCAGGCTCCAAAGGGAAGCTAAATATCTATAAAAACGCGACTTTTAGTGGCAGATTCTCCACTGCTAAAACTGCCAATAATGCTTATATACTGGCCATCTAAGTGTTAGCGGCAGTTTCCGTCAGTAAAATCGCTTTTAGCAGTGGAAACCTGCTAAAAGTCACTTTTTTTTTAGTCTATCATTGGCCCTTTTTGGGCCAACTTTGGGTGCACACATGACTGCTCAATGGTAACATAGAAAACGATTACAATAAAAAATAATAATAATGATAATGACAATAAACCACTTTCTAGGTTTAACATTTCTCCAAGCAGCTGGTTAGAATTGTTTAACATAGCTAGTTTGATGTTTTGTATTGGGCCTATCAAATGTCCAGGTCCAGGTTGAGCACATTTTTGAAATATTCAGTCCATCGATGTTGAAGTCATCGGGGAAAGGATGGGTCATATTTCTGGGCCCTAGGAGAGGCTGGGATCGAGGTCATTTAGCTATTGGGCTACAACAGCAGGCTCAAGATCAGGCACCACTTAAAATTCAGTGCCAATGTAGACTAGATGGTCTTGGGCTCTGGAATGGCTGGCCCAGCCTATGTGCTACCATAGCAATTGTGGGGCTCAAGTTCTCTGTTCAAAAGAAATCACTTAGAAATAAAGAAAAGGAAAAAGAATTTAGAAACACAATCCAAACTCGAATGATAAAGTTTTATAAAAATTATTTTGCTAAAATAATTACATCCAAACACCACTCGTTTCATGTAGTCGAAAAAAAATTCATCACTATTTTTTGTGGCAGAATCCTTTCCTCTAATACTATGCAGTAGCATAACCTTGACAAGATCATTGATGAGAAGAAAGGAATGGCTTGGGAGGCATTTCCAGGCTTTTTAACACTTCCTTCAAGCATCTCCACCACTTTAGACATTGAAGGCCTGTGTGTAGGATCTGTTTGTATGCACCAAAGACCTACCATGACCATTTTCCTGGCAATTTCTTTCTTTTCATCTTCCACAATTCCAGTCAATTCTAAACTATTTTCCAAGACTATATAATTGTAAATCCAGTGTGGAAAATATGTTTCACTGGTATTCTCCACTCCTGCATCAATGTTCTTTTTTCCACCGGCCATTTCTAGCACCATCATGCCATAGCTATAAACATCTGACTTGTGTGAAACTCTTCCAAAGTTTCTACTAAACACTTCAGGGGCGATATATCCTATAGTCCCTCTTGTGTCTTGCATTGAAATGATGCTTTCTTGTTTGGGACATAACTTAGCTAACCCGAAATCTGAAATCTTGGGACAAAATGCATCATCTAGAAGAATGTTATGAGGCTTGATGTCGAAATGTACAATACGCGTGCTACAGCCTCGGTGTAGGTACTCTAGCCCTCGCGCAATGCCAACAACAATTTCGAATAGCTTTTCCCAATCTAAAATGCGCTTTGTTCCTTCCGATTTGTTAGAATAGATGAATTTCTCTAGAGAACCATTGGACATGAACTCGTAGATGAGTGCTCTTTTGGAACCCTCATAACAAAAGCCTAGTAGAGTAACAATATTAACATGGGAAGTCCTACCAATGCTAGCGACTTCGTTTATGAACTCTTCTCCATTGCCTTTGGAGTTGTTCAATACTTTCACTGCAACAAGGCGGCCATCTTTGAGCTTTCCTTTGAAAACACCACCATAGCCACCTTCTCCTAATTTATCCTTGAAAGAGTTGGTCATGTTCTTCAGCTGTGAATAACGAAACCGCTTAGAGGCAAGTGAGCCATAACCTTTTAAAAATGCCTCCACCTTGTTGTTACTGACATATGTTCTCTTCATAAATTTGCTTAAAAAGATAACAATGCATACCAGAAGGATGCCAGCTACTGCTGACAATGCACCTGCAAGAGCGATGTTTTTCAACCAAATGTATTTGCTTTAAAATATTTCTAAAACTTAAATCCTTAGTTAGTTCATATTATAGATATTTTCTAATTTGTTATTTCGTATTGAGTTTAATGTAAATGTATGGAGAATTTCATGGATAAGGAATCTTAAGAAAACAAAATAAACAACATCCTTCTCAACTTAAAAAAGAAAACATAACGCTTGTGCTTTTAAATTTTAGCTAAGAATGTAGGATATGACAAAAACACTTGTGCGATTTTCTATTTTGTAATAATTCTATAAAATTGGATAGGGGATTGATAACAACTTAACAGACAACAAGTAAAAGAATGATTTTTAAGGACCGAACAAGTTAACAGACAACAAGTGAAAGAAAGAGTTTCGGTCTGATACCTATAATACACTTGTGCGATTTTCTATTTTGTAATAATTCTATAAAATTGGATAGGGGATTGATAACAACTTAACAGACAACAAGTAAAAGAATGATTTTCAAGGACCGAAAAAGTTAACAGACAACAAGTGAAAGAAAGAGTTTCGGTCTGATACCTATAATTGCCTTAATGACTTTTCTGCTGTTATTCTTACCTACAAAATCATACCATAGAAAAGGTTAGTGAGAGCATAAATAATGATATTAGTTATAAGTTAGCATGATGCGTTGTGCAGTTGTGCAGCTCTACCGGATCTACTTGAGTGAAATAAAAGAAAACAAAACCAATGAATATGATCATAAGACATTTCTTATCATTATTATCGAAGCTTAGGCTCCAACTATGTTGGGGTCAACTACATGAATTTGGTTTTTGTAATTTTATTTTATTTATTTCGATCTATCCTAAGCCAAATCATCAGAAGACACTGTTGACTGATCATGTTCATCTTACTGATGATTTTTGGTTGTACGCTCATAAAAACAACATTTCAATTAAACTTCTTAAAAACACCTTTTGATCGAACTGCTATGTTAAGATTGAGTATTTAAGAATTACTTTAACCAAGCAGATATTGCTCTCTCTCTCTCTCTCTCTCTCTCTCTCTCACACACACACACCCCAACACATGATGATTTAGAGAATGAAAAGTGCATTAGTTGACAAGATTAATTGGAGAGTCAAAATATGAATGTATATTTCTTGAAAAAAAAAAGGGGGGGTTCAACAAGCAAAAGATGTTGAACAGATTCAATGGCATAGGTGACAGCTTCAAGATTACCAGGTAGATAAAGAAGAAGAAAATGAGATTTCGTTCAAGCTATCAGTATAAACAGATCAAGCCTTACATAATAGTGTTTTGATCGAATGCAACAACTCAGTATTTCTTTCAATATGGTTTTTTTTTCCATCTTAATCTATATTTCTATGTGTTGAGGTCAACGTTCAGCCTTGCTCCTGAGCTGTCATAATTGTGGTCAAGGCCTCGCCCTCACCATAAAACTATTGTTATGTCATTTCCTATCACCAATTGGTCTTGGGATAAGTGGCAGTTCAATGGGGTGTAAGATCTTACAAGTGGTATCCGAGCCTAGTAGGCCTCGCTCCTGAGCGGTCATAATTGTGGTCAAGCCTTTGCCCTCACTATCAAACTATTGTTGTGTCGTTTCCTATCACCAATTGATTTTGGGATAAGTGGCAATTCAGTGGCATTCACTGGCAGTACATGCTCTTTACCTCGATCTATTAAGCTATCTTTCCAAGTGATTAAAAGTATGATCTCATTTATGCTGTAACCAATGAAATCTTCTGCTCATACAAATCTATATTGATTTGTGCATGAACTACACATTTTTGACACTTGGTTTAATCTTTGTCAAGTAAAATAAGATCGTAGACGCTTAGGTTATGCTCGAATGTGAACACATTACAATTCACATAAAAAAATAGAAATCCATACAATATAGAATATTTTGTCCTTTTTTTGTATCTTTGTAGCTTGTCTTATGGAAGGAAGTTTCAAGCTATAAACAAAAGGTTCCCTTGAAAAATATTCAGTTGTATCTCAAAATTTTCTTGCTGTTTGGAGGGAAACTTGTACAGCTGGTAACTTAAGGGCCAGTTTGGCCGCTTTACTAATATAGTCAAGTCAAGTAAAGTTGATTTTGAAGAAAGAATAAAATATAAGTGGGTTATGATGGTAATTTATTTTTAGTTGTTTGTTGTGGGATCTTTTTGACTTTCTATATGGAAAAGTGAAGTTTTTTTTTTAATTTTAGTAGATAAAGGTAATTGCTTTTTTACTTTTTGTATAAAAAAGATGAGGAGAGTTTTGAATAATGTGTATTTGATGTGACATTTTGTCTAAAAAATAAAGGCTTTACTTGACTTTGATTGTATTAATAAAGTGCCAAACGCGCCCTAAAGGTGACATGACCAATGAAGATTGAATTGAACGAGTTAGAAAGAGAAAATATCGGTGGACCCATATTGAGTGCAAAATAAAAAAAACAGGACAGAAGAAATTAACCATATTTTAAGCCCTTAATTGGCTATTAAAAATCCCCAGATCTGTGCTAGTGAGCTACATTTTCAGTAACAAGGGTATCTAAATATTTGACAAGTGTATTACACTAAAAAGCTTTAAAATTTATTAAAAAAGAATAATTAGGACTGAAACACACATCTACACTTGTGGTGGATAAAACTCATTGATTACTAACAGATCAAGATCTGGCAGAGCTAATTTTTTTTAATAAGCATTTAAAAAAAAAGGAAATGATATTAGGATAAAAGGCAATATGGTTGAAAGAGACGTTGCTTAATACTAAGGGCTTATTTCTTTACCGGAATTTATGACTAGAATTTAGAAGGTTGGCTTTTTTTGGGCATAATGTGTGGATAAAACTTATTGATTACTAACAGATCAAGATCTAGCTGAGCTAATTCTTTTTAATAAGCATTTAAAAAAAATGAAGAAATGATATTAGGATAAAAGGCAATATGGTTGAAAGAGACGTTGTTAATACTAAGGGCCAGTTTTTTTACACGAATTTATGACTAGAATTTGGAAGGTTGTTTTTTTTTTTTTTTTTTTTTGGCATGATGTGACAGCTTGTCCCCTGGTATTTGAAATGCTGTATTTTTCTTTCATTAGAGTTTCAAATTCCAACCATCTAAAAGATCTTTTGGAATTTTTGGAATTACACTCTCTATATCATTTGTTGGAATTTCAAATCCTCCATAAAAAAGAGGGATTTAGAATTCCATCTAAGGGGTAGAGAATTTGAAATTCTCCAAGACATTAATTCTTGGAATACTAATAAAAAAATGGCCCAGAGAAAAACGATGTAGGACAACATGAGAAAGCTTTTGAATTTTGGAGTACTTACTATGATGGCAGGATTCTGGATGGTTTCGATCAGAACATAAACACACTATATCAGACGTACTCTCATTACATCCACATCGACCTCCACTTTCTATTCACTTACTACAATTGTTGGCACTCCATTCCAGGAGAAATCCATCCGAATGCTTTGCAGTCGCAAAGAGTTAAATTTGCATGGAAACCTTATGTCAACCACCGCAACTGGTGCAATGACCAAAGACTCACAAGTTTCTGAAATATCGGTGGAATTTAACACTTCATAATCAGCAAATGCGGCAAAAGAGTGATGAGTTTTGTCGCTAACACAAGAGATGGGGAATTCATATTTTTCTTCATGAAGCGAAGCTGTACAATTGAAAAAGAAGAGACGGTGGTTGGCATGGCTAATGTTGGAGGGAGTGCGCTCGAAGGTGAGATTGTGAATGAAACTAGGACATGTTTCATCAAATGATATCGAGTTCACAACTGAAAGAGGATTGGTTCTCATAGTAGATGTCATGGACATAGAAATTGCCAAGAGGCACGTTAAGGACTGGTTTGCTGTCCTTGCAGGTAACTTTGAAGCCCGGGTAAACGCAGTGGGACTGTTGTCCATGGATCCGAAATGGGCACCTTATTTTTATGCCATTTCCAACAGTCTTTTGGCTCACAGGCTTTGAAGTGTGGGTCTACTGATAAGAGTTTTTTTTTCTGCTGAAGACATGAAGATGATAAAGATGAAGCTCAAGAACATTAGGAAGTATCCTTTGCAGTTTAACATGCTTTGAGTCAGTTGGGAGGTAAGAAAAGGCTGAAAGAGGAGAAGATATTACATAGAGACTGACCTGAGGTCAGGATAGTTTAGCATGGTCGGTTTGGCTGAATTCTTTTTTCATGTTCCTTTGCTTGAACTAAAGATTCCGTGGCGGCTTGGACCAGGAAAATTCTTTTATCCTAAACTCAATGTTTTGCAGCAGTGGGATCTCAAATTCTGCAATATTACAGAGAGATTTAATGACCCATCATTTCTTTTTGATTTTTTTTGCATTCAATTGGAATCTGGAAATAAGGTGACGTTCAACACTTCATTGGTGTAATCGAATGGAAATAGATCGCTGGTGGAATTAGAGACATCCGTCTGTCTGCGAACCCGATTTATGTAACTGAAGGTAAATGAACCGATGGTCCAATTACTCGACGGCAAGGGACAGCCGCCGCTGGTGAAGTTGGCGTCGACGACGTGTAAGACGTTGGTCGAGTAATTGATGTTCTGGATGGTGAAGTTATAGGACAGCGCATCGGCAAAGAGGTTGCCGTCGTCGGTGCAGGTGAGATTAATTGTAACCTGGATAGCTGCAGTATTTGGGTCGGTCGGAGACGTCGACGCCAAGGGGGGGTATCTGATTTCGTTGCGGTTGTTTCCACAAGGGAACTGGAGAGGTGCGCATTTGGTGTATGCTTCATCGTCTTGGGAGAGACAAGTTGGGATGGAGGAGAAGATGAAGAAGAAGGAAAGGAAGAGGGAGAGAGAGGAAGGTGGTAGCAAAAGAGAGCGCATTAGAAGCATTTGGTTATGTTGTGTACGTTTGTGTAAAATGATGAAAGTATGGTTGGCAACGTTAAATCAAAACCGGAATCGTTGAAACTGAAACCCTCTCTACCTAATGTCCAAAAATCTTCCCATACGAATTTATGGGATTGCCATCGACAGTGGTGAGGAAGAAGGCGAAGATAAAGAAGAAACTAGAATACCGAAACATGGAGAGAGAGAGAGAGAGAGAGAGAGAGAGAGAGAGAGAGAGAGAGAGAGAGAGAGAGAGAGAGAGAGAGAGGAAATGATTCTTGCGGATAGAGGGAAATCGCTTCCATCGAAATAGTTGAAAAAAATTACTGTTGTTGACTGGGTTCCTTTGACTACAGAGTTTTCTAAGTATGAATGGTATCTGATTGAAGTTAACCCCGGTCGAAAAGGACTTTTTAAATTGCCTACATTGAATCAGAGGTACAGTACAGCCGATGTTATTGTCCCAGAAGTTGAATGCCTCTACAGCATAGTTGTTTAGTGGTTCGACCCATGGATGTAGTTTTTAGTGGTGAACAGAACCCCCTAGCTCTTTCCCATGTGAGACTTGTTTTTAATCTTTGTTTCCTTGTATTTGCTCGTCTAGTATTTAGCCTAGTCAAGTTAAGTTAGATCAAAGTTGTGAAAGTCCTATCAAGTGAAATCACATTTTAGAACAATGGCCATGATTTAACAATTTAGCTCCTACACATGTGATACAAAATGAGATTTAAAGATACAAATGATGTAAATGTTGAACAAGTGAAACACATTATTATGTTTGTCAAATTAAAATCAACATTTTTCAAGAGAATGGGTATATTCAAGGATTTTTTTTATGTCTTTAGATTTTTGGACGTTTTTAAAAATCTTTCAAAATCAATGAAAAATCAAGATATGAAATTTAACGTTCTAATATTTACAAAATATTAAATTGTCTAGATCACGAATTGAAAGCAAAGAGAAGTGTAGAACATTAAATCAACAAGTTGATATGTGTTCATTAATTGCTTAAAATATATAAAGATTTAAGATAATCAACTTCAAAATTATAGGATTTAGAAATTTAATAAATAAAATAAATAGTTTTGATTACATATATGGGGCTCATAGGAATGAAAAAAAAGAAAAGAAAAGTGATAGACAGACCCACGAAAATGCAATCATTGCTCAAAACATATGAGCCAACGCATTTTCAAAATATTTAGGTGTAAATATTTTTGCATAAATGACTTTATTTGCACAAAAACAAATAAGATGATCGTGGCTAAGTAGTGCTTTGACTCACTTAACTTTTTCCTCTTTATTTTAAAAGGATAAGAAAAGAAAGCTACATGACGTGGCGTCATGTAAGTGCCAATCAGGTATCAATTCCTTTAATATGAGGAACTTCCAACCATGAGAGCCTCGATGCGGAGCCCACTGCTCAAACTCATCAGATCAATCTAAGTGGTTTATCTACAGAAAATCAAATTCATGTGCTGATCACTTCTAATTACCCTGATCAAATCAACTCCTACCAAAACCTTACCAAGTCATCTCAACTTTTTTTCATTTTTGCTAAAAGGCAATTTGAATTTAACAGAGAGAGAGAAAGGAGACAGGCCAAAGAGCCCACAGGGGAGAAAGCTCAAGGAGCTACAGCACAGAGAGAGAAAACCAAAAAATAAACAGAAGCCAAGAAAATATAAACCAGGCTTAAGTAATAGGGAACAAAAAATTACAAAAGAGCTTAAGAGGTCTACCAGAGAAAGTCATCTCAACTTAATTAATATGAAAACTTGGTATAGAAACATGACGTAAAATCTAAAATTGCCTTACAATATTCCACAATCTTATCGAGTTCTGATTTGACCCAGTCTAATCCAAATCAACCAAGTTCTGCGTGCGACAAGTTCTGCGTGCGACCTTCATGTATCTTAACTCAATGTCTAGAATGGTCTGTGTGGTTGATGAATTTGTGAGGAAAAAGGCTGATTCAACTTAACTAAAGATTCCATGGCGGCTTGGACCAGGAAAATTCTTTTATACGAAACTCAATGTTTGGCAGCGGTGGGATCTCAAATTACAAAGAGATTTAGTGACCTATCATTTCTAATTGATTTTTTTTTTTTTTTGGAATCTGGAAGTAAAGATAAGTATCTTTAGTACCAAACAGTCCAAGCAATCTCCGTTGTATATAAATATCAAGTGCAAGATATCTGTTTGAAGACCGACAGTGAGTTCCCTTACACTACAAAATAGCGAACGTGATACTCTGTATCAGATTTGGACCACCAATCAAATGGGTTTCCTTTACATCTCACATCGCTCACGTGAGTGTCCAAACCTGGGACTTAAATATGCGATGCCTTTCTAACCAGGTGTGACGCGTTTTAAAGCCTTGAGGTAAAGATTGGATGAGATTGGACCAGGTCCTCTGATCGAGTAGCCCATGAGCCAAAGAGAACAATATTATACCGGGCCTGGATTGGCCGTTACAAATGGTTTCAGAGCCGTGGACAGCTCTCCTCTGAGGGTGGGGGATGCACAGTTGGATTGATCTCACAATAAAGGAAAAGGTGATGAAGAAAAGAAGTGAGATGAAGAAAGAGAGAGATGCTTACTTGGGAGAGGACATGTTCCCTGATAGTTGACCTCACTTCTGCAATAACAAACAGGTTGGTCTGGTTGGATTGGATTATGAACGCAATTCCCACCGGAGGTGACACAATCCCGACACGTGCCGGACTCCACCATCCATGACACATTGAAACCTTTCTCTATAGCATCTCCAAAATTAGTCAGATTCTCGCTAAGATTGGCCACCGACGAATTAAGAATAGTAAAGACACTCACCGAACATTCATACATATATGGGTCATGCATGATGGAAGAAGGGCTTTGATCAACCTTATAGTAGGAGTAACTGCTTCCATTAGACAGACAAGGAAGTACATGTAGGTATGGATCTGGAACTTGGAATGGGCACTTGTATATGGTGAGGTTAGAGTCATTGGGTGTATAAGCAAATAGAGAGAAGTCGAGAGTCGAACTACTCGAGAGGGGAGGACAATTCTTGCCGATGACATCGATGTCGACAAGGGTTACCACCTGGTTGCCATAATCGATCGCCTTTACCTGGTATGTCTTTGACCCTACCTTAATCTCCGGTGAGTTATCATTGCAGGTGAGATTAAAGCCCGGATAGCTACAATTGGGAGGGCTATCTTTGACCCAAAATGGGTAAGTAATGTTTCTGAAGATTCCGCAATCGAATTTGGATGGCGCACATATCTGGTTTCCTTCGTTGCTGTCTCCTTGGGATAGAGAAATTGTGAGGAAGATGATCAGGAAAATGAAGGGAAAGAAAAGGTGGGAATTCATTTGGAGAGATTGGAAGATGGTGGAATGTATGGATTTTTTCTGGACTTTTCTAAGCTCCTTGTAAGATGATGGTGTTATGGAAGAAGAGGAGTACGATTAGGAGAATGGTTGACTTGATAGAACGTTCGAGGAAAGAAGAGACAGCACGACTTTGAATGACAAATTGATAGAGTCAATGCAGGGAGGCAGATGAAAATGATATCCGAGCTGTCACACGTCTACTTTATTTATATTTAATTATTTAAAAATATCAGTATTAAGTGGTACGACTGACCACAACTACGCTCCTGGTGAGTCACGAAAACAGGGGAATACTGTATTAACGGATGAGATCTTGCCACCTGGACTACCAAGTCCACTACATAATATAATGATTCTCGAGCTTTTTGCATATTAGGCCCTAAGGTTTGTAGGATTTGTAAATAGGTTCCTATGGTAGTATTTGTAGATAGGCTTCTGCCTTTTCAATTTAATACCTTTTGTATCCTCAAAATTAGTAGCCTTCCAACCACCAAAGATTTTTAGAGTGAAATGACATTTTTACCCATCTCTTTATCCCGATATGCATAAATTTAGAAGCTTGGACTTATTTTTTTTTAAAGCTTGTAACAATAATAATTATATTTAGTGGGAGAGAATAACCGCATATAAATCTATATTTATCGGTATAGATCCTATTTAATTAGATTTAAATCAATCATAATGATAATGAAAACACGTACTTATAATAATTGATTCAATCCATGCATGACCGACCGTTAAATTGATATAAGTTTTAAAATACATGATTAGGCTCCATTTACATTAAAGAGTTATTAAGAGAGACAATTCGAAATCTAAAATCTTGGGACAAAACTCATCATCTAGAAGAATGTTGTGAGGCTTAGCCAATCCGAAATTTGAAATCTTGGGACGAAACTCATCTTTCAGAAGAATGTTATGAGGCTTGATGTAGGTCCTCGAGCAACCTGAACTGCAATTTTGAGTAGCTTTTCAGAATCTAATATGCGTTGTATCCTTCCAATTGTTAGAATAGATGAGTTGTTCAAGAGAACCATTGGACATGAACTCATAATTAAGTGCTCTTTTTAGAACCCTCATAACATAAGCCTGAGTCACAATGTTAACATAGTCAGTCCTTTCGATGCTCTACCAACTTCATCATTGCCTTTGGGGTTGTTCAATGCCTTCACTGCAACAAGGGGACCAATGAGCTTTCCTTTGAAAAAACCACCATAGCCACTTTCGCTTAGTTTATCTTTGAGAAGGAATAGGTCATCCTTTTGAGTCTTGCGATCCGAATGACGAAATCACTTAAGGGCAAGAGAGGCATAATTATGTAAAAATGGTTCTAATATGGTGCCACTGATTTCAAAGAGGGAATGCCTATACTTTCTTGTTATTTTCATATGTTTGCTTCACAAATTTGCTTATAAAGATAACATTGCATGCCAGAAGGAGAGCACAGTGGTGGAGCCAAGATTTTTTTTTAGTAGGACTGCAAGGATGACAACCACTAATGTGAATAGACCCACTAACAAAAAAATTTAAACCATTTAGAAAAATATCCCTTTCCTTATAGCCTTCATAAGATGTCACTAAAATGGTCTACAATTAGAATGCTAACTTTAACATGAATACCTAGATAAAATATTATAACAGTACGTATAAATATTTTGCAAAGATTGATTTGGCAGTACGCAGGCTACATTGTGTTGCAATGAAATTCCTCATAGAAATAGCGGGTATTTCTTTTGTTGCCCACTAATGATTTCACGACCCCCAATTTTAGCTACACAATAGAGATAAGAGAAAATAATGAATTACTAGTGAAGTGGAGTGAACAGTGGTTGCAAGAGACATTAAAAGTAAAGGAGTAAAAAAAATGTCACTCGATTGCATTAGACCGTTTTCCTATTCTAATTCAATGCATTTTCCTATACTATCCGCTCACGCCCGTGTGGGTTGTGGAAAAATTTCATTGCCCGCCCAAATTTCATTTCATCAATGGGGCACTTTTATCTCAAAGACTTCAAAGTCTCTCCTTCTCTCTTGTCTCTTCTCTCTTCCTTTTATCTCAAAGACTTCAAAGCCTCTCCTTCTCTCTTCTCTCTTCTCTCTTCTCTCTTCTCTCTTCTCTCTTCTCTCTACCCACAAGAGAGCTCTCTCCTCTGTCAATACGATCCATCTCCTCTATCAAACCATCTCCCTCTCTCTTCTCTCTCCTCTTTGAAGCCCATCTCCCAAATATATCTCTCGTCTCTCCGTCGCACCTCCTCCCTCTCACTCGTCTCGTCTCATTTCGGTGCCGTCTCATCTCTCATCTCTCTGAACATCATCGCTCGCTTTGAACAGGGGCTCCTGCTTGAAGAACTGAAGCAGGTATGAGGAAGAAGAGGCGGGTAACTATTCTCCCTCTCTCTGTGGTTTTTAGTTGCAAAAAACCCTCTCTATTGTGTGAAGTGGGGGTTTTTGTTGTCGGATCCGGATACAATACGGTTTTTTCAAGTTGATGTCGGATAGATCAACTAATAAATTTGTAGAATTGAAGCATACAATTTGAAACACCACTTCACACTTGATGTCTACGGATTGAAGCATTCTTTCTAACTGCTTGGAAGCATTCTCTCTCTCCTTTCTCAGTCACTAATATATTTGTCTCTTTACGATTTTTTATTGCATCTCTATGTATTGTATGCCGATGGTATCTCTATGGTGTGAAGTGGAGTTTTTGATCTGATTGGATATTGGGGGATCTTAGCTTGTATAGTTGTTTGTTTTGGGTATCTGGTGATCTGGTCAAAGTGGGTGTTTTTTGTTTTCTACAAATGGGTTTTCTTGGTTTGCTATCGAGTTTTGGTTTTTGGAGTTTCCGAATAAAATTTCAGAAATTAACTTTTGGAGTGATCAAAGTGGCTTCTGTGTTTGGTCTGGCTCAATTTTGATGTAATTTCAATTGGGTTTGATCCAAATTTATATTTTTTTTCTTTTACTTCTCAAATGCACTGTTTTTTTTTTTTTTTTTTTTTTTTGTTTGTTATAGAGATTTATTCACTATCTATTTTCATGCTAGTGTTCATGTAATTGCTACTGGCCCGTCTTTTTTTTTTTCCCCCGTAATCTCTTTGGACCCTTTCTTTAATTTTGATAGAATTTCTTATCTAGGTCTTTAGTTCTGCAAAATATAGAGTTTTTCTTTTCTGCTCATTTTTCCTTCACTATTAGAGTATTTGTTTTTCACTAATTCATTGAATTAGTGCAGGGGTTTGAATATGGATGTGTCATCTTCCTCATCACTATCTTTGCATTATCCGGATGTAGATGTGAATTTGAAAACGAATTTAAGAATTCATTTTGAGGATTTTGAAGATGGTGAGGTTTTGAAGATCCATATGATATTGGAGTATGAGGTTGTCTGTCACAACGTTGCTGAAATAGGGATTACTGTTGGAATTTTCTTTTACAGTAAAAGGATGCTTATGTCTTGAACGTGTTTGATTTAAGCAGATTGCTTGCCTTCTAACTTCATAGTAAGCATTCTTTCTAAATGCCTGCATTCTTTGGTGGGACATCCATCTGCCTGAAAGAAAGAATCAATAGTATCTTGGCTAATATCCGTTTTTCAATTGAACATTTATACCTGAGGTTCCTTAAATGTGACCAATGTTTATGAATCAGTCAAGGTCTAGTGCAGGAAAATAAAGGATCTGGTCTAAATGTAGAGATTCAAAAGGTGGGTGGTGGCCTATGTACAAACAGAAAAGAATATATTGAAAGAGGTTCTTGATATAAACTGTATGAATTAGTTTAGACTGCACTAAATTAGATCTATTTGTTATATATCTAATCTGACTAGCCAAGCAAGATCCCAGATGAACAGAGTACCACGGTTCTATATATGATGGATTCAAGTAAAGAACAAAATATCCAAGATGCTTGCCAATATAAAATGGAATTGGATCTTACACTAAGCATGAGATAATTGCCCTCTTTTTAACATCTGGTGTCTTCACACGAACAGAGTACCACGGTAGTGGTTTTTGGATATCCCTATTTTCCAATACTAGCCACATAGACTGGATATTGTTTCATCTAAAAGGCATATACAACCTATGGTTATCACCTACTTATAACACACTTGGATCTCCACAGGGCTGCAAGTGGAATTAGCCTGAAACAAACTCTAACCAAAATAAATTGTAGGCCTTCCCGATAAAACCGGTTTCTTCATTTACACATGCAACCTGACACTTCAAACATTGTGACAAAGTGTAGTGGACCACTGAATCAATCACCCACTTGCCAAAGCATAATCAGAAGTCTGAGAGCGATAGCTAGAAGCGATATGTCAACTGAATGACCTCTTCATCTATCAAACATGCATTCTGATGCTTTTTCATTCAAAAGAAACTTGCTTCCTGTTAATGTTTTCATAGCCTTTGTATTTGAGTCACCTGTTTTTCCATTAATAATTAAGTTTGCAGCATCAGATACTTCACAAAATGATAACGTAGTGTCTGCAATAGATTGTCATGTCCATTTTTCACAATAACTACATCAACTCTAATAGACTGTCATGGTCACTTTTCCATTAAGCACAATAACTAAATCAACTCTAATAGACTGTCATGTCCATTTTTTCACACAACAAATATACGTAGAAAAAAAGAGAACAATGACAAACATACAAGCAAATCCATTTTTGTGTCTACTTCCCACATTTTGGCGCTCTATACTTTCTCGTAAGACGTTGTATTTCCAGCCTCATTTCTTCAATGGAGCTTTTCATTTCTTTCGTTTTCGCTTCAATTTGGCCACGTCCTGAATTTGAGTTGGGAATCCATTCCAATGCAACTTCATCCATTCAAATTAGAAGATCACAACCTCTTTAAATGCATTCCACCATAAGAAAAGAAAACCATATAAACCAAAAACCCAAAAGAGAAAACATTGATCAAACTTTCCTCAAATTTAGGAAAACAGGCCTGTATCCATAACAATGCCGCTGAGAAGCATGAGATATTACAATACAAAGCAATCCAAACCCATATGCAATTACAAGGAAATGAACAAAACCCAAAAATAGCTACAGCAATAATCACTTACACCGAATGATTCTATACTGTTACCAAAATAGAAGACCTGCCACCCAACATCAAGGGGGCAAAAAATGAGAACACGGGCACTAAAAAAAAACCTCTATATTTTGCAGAACTAAAGACCTAGATAAGAAATTCTATCAAAATTAAAAAAGGGTCTAAAGAGATTACAAAAAAAAAAAAAAAAACGGCCAGTAACAATTACATGAACACTAGCATGAAAATAGATAGTGAATAAATCTCTGTAACAAAAAAAAAAGTGTTTTATAGAAGTAAAAGAAAAACTATATAAATTTGGACCAAACCCAATTGAAATTACATCAAAATTGAGCCAGACCAAACACAGAAGCCACTTTGATCACTCCAAAAGTTAATTTCTGAATTTTTCTTCGGAAACTCATATAGCAGAAAAAAAATCCTCTATATTTTGCAGAACTAAAGACCAAGATAAGAAATTCTATCAAAATTAAAAAAAGGGTCCAAAGAGATTACAGGAAGAAAAAAGACCGGCCAGTAACAATTACATGAACACTAGCATGAAAATAGATAGTAACTAAATCTCTGTAACAAAAAAAAAAAAAAAAAAAACAATGCATTTGAGAAGTATAAGAAAAAATATATAAATTTGGACCAAACCCAATTGAAATTACATCAAAATTGAGCCAGACCAAACACGAAAGCCACTTTGATCACTCCAAAAGTTAATTTCTGAAATTTTCTTCGGAAACTCCAAAAACCAAAACTCGATAGCAAACCAAGAAAACCCATTTGTAGAAAACAAAAAAACACCCACTCTGACCAGATCACCAGATACCCAAAACAAACAACTATACAAGCTAAGATCCCCCAATATCCAATCAGATAAAAAACCCCACTTCACACCATAGAGATACCATCGGCATACAATACATAGAGATGCAATAAAAAAATCATAAAGAGGCAAATATATTAGTGACTGAGAAAGGAGAGAGAGAATGCTTGTAGGCATTTAGAAAGAATGCTTCAATCCGTAGACATGAAGTGTGAAGTGGTGTTTCAAATTGTATGCTTTAGTTCTACAAATTTATTAGTTGATCTATCTGACATCAACTTGAAAAAACCGTATTGTATCTGGATCCGACAACAAAAACCCCCACTTCACACAATAGAGAGGGTTTTTTGCAACTAAAAACCACAGTGAGAGGGAGACTAGTTACCCGCCTCTTCTTCCTCAGACCTGCTTCAGTTCTTCAAGCAGGAGCCCCTGTTCAAAGAGAGCGACGATGTTCAGAGAGATGAGAGATGAGACGAGACGAGTGAGAGGGAGGAGGTGCGACGGAGAGACGAGAGATATATTTGGGAGATGGGCTTCAAAGAGAACAGAGAAGAGAGAGGGAGATGGTTTGATAGAGGAGACAGATCGTATTGACAGAGGAGAGAGCTCTGTTGTGGGTAGAGAGGAGAGAGAATGACAGATGCTTCCATCATAGATATGCTTCTCACCTTACTATGAGAGATAATATATATATGAATGACATGCATCAAAGACCTAGCAAGACCATTTTCCTAGCTATTTGTTTCTCTTCTTCTTCCACGATTCTAGCCAATTCTAAACTATCTTTTTAAAGCTATGTGCTTATAAACCCAGCGCGGAAACTTATATTTCGCTGATATTGTTCACTCCTGTATCAATGTTCTTTCTTCCACTGACATACAATATCTATAAGCATCTGAGTTGTGAGAAACTCCTCCAATTTCCTACAATTTACTTCTGGGGGCAAAGTATCTTGTGGCCCTCTCATATCTTGCATTCATATGTGGCATAGCTTAGCCAATCCGAAATCTGAAATCTTGGGACAAAACTCATCATCTAAAAGAATGTTGTGAGGCTTGATGTAGGTCCTCGCGCAATCCCAACAGCAATTTTGAGTAGCCTTTTAGAATCTAATATGTTTTGAATTCCTTCCAATTTGTTAGAATAGATGAGTTTTTCGGGAGAACCATTGGACATGAATTCATAAATAAGTGCTCCTTTTGGAACCCTCATCACATAAGCATATAAAAATGTTAACATGGTAAGTCCCACCGATGCTACCGACTTTGTCATTGCCTTTGGATTTGTTCAATGCTTTCAATGCAACAAGATGACCAATGAGCTTTCCTTTGAAAACACCATCATAGCCACTTTTGCTTAATTTATCTTTGAGAAGGAATAGGTCATCTTTTTGAGTCTTGAGATCCGAATGACGAAATTGCTTATGGGCAAGAGAGGCATAATTATGTGAAAATGATTGATGATTGATGTTACGGGGTTACCAACCCCAATTTGGGACCTGTTTGGGCCTTTGGTTTTGCCTTAATTACTATGTCACACAAGCTTTCTTCCCGCGTGTGAGAGTTCTCTTTCCACTTATGTGGGCTTTATTCATGTGTGTTTGCGGGTTTTCTCTTGGGTCCCAACCCCCTTGACTGGTGTAAAAATAAAATAAAATAAAATAAAAATACTGCAACCAAGTTGGGTCAATCATCATAGTGATTGGGTTTGTTGGGTCATGGGCTTCTTGATGGAAGTGGTACCATCAAGTTCAAATGTGAACCTGAAATTGATATGTCGGAACAAATTGAATCAAAGGTGCTATAGGATCCAACTTAGGAAGTTCACTAGAGTCACAAAGCCAAAGAACCAATGACTCAATGCCAGTCTGGCCAATGACTCACTCACGTGACAAAGGATTTGCCCAGCTATAGTTCACATGAGAAGGGTAAGACGAGCAGTTGAAGAAAAGGCTAGACTCTAGAGTATCTTATTTCAGAAACACAAGCCCAACCTGGTAAGAGGACAATTGCAATCCAGCCCTTTTTGGGCCAACTTTGGGTGCACACATGACTGCTCAATGGTGGGATATAAAACAATTGCAATAAATAATAATAATGATAATGATAATAAACCACTTTTAGAGATTTAACATAATCCTTACAGTATCAAACATTTCTCCAAGCAGCTGGTTAGAATTTTTTGACACAGCTAGTTTGATGTTTTGTATTGGGCCTATCAAATGTCCAGGTCCAGGTTGAGCACATTTTTGAAATTTTCTGTCCATCGATGTTGAAGTTGATCGGGGAAAGGATGGGTCATATTTTTGGGCCCTAGGAGAGGCTGGGATCGAGGTCATTTAGATATTGGGCTACAACAGCAGGCCCAAGCTCAGGCACCGCTTAAAATTCAGTGCCAATGTAGACTAGATGGTCTTGGGCTCAGGAATGGCTGGCCCAGCCTATTGTGTTACCATAGTAATTCTGGGGCTCAAGTTCTCTGTTCAAAAGAAATAAAAAAAAAAGGATAAGGAATTTAGAAACACAATCCAATCTCGAATGATAAAGTTTTATAACAATTATTTTGTGAAAACAGTTACATCCAAACAGCACTCGTTTCATGTAGTCGAAAAAAATTAATCATTATTTTTTGTGGCTGGATCCTTTCCTCTAATACTATGCAGTAGAATAACCTTGACAAGATCATTGATGAGAAGAAAGGAATGGCTTGGGTGGCATTTCCAGGCTTTGAACACTTCCTTCAAGCATCTCCACCACTCTAGACATTGAAGGCCTGTGTGTAGGATCTATTTGTATGCACCAAAGACCTACCAAGACCATTTTCCTAACTATTTCTTTCTTTTCTTCTTCCACAATTCCCATCAATTCTGAACTATTTTCCAAGGGTATGTGATTGTAAATCCAGTGTGGAAAATATATTTCACTGGTATTCTCCACTCCTGCATCAATGTTCTTTCTTCCACCGACCATTTCTAGCACCATCATTCCATAGCTGTAAACATCTGACTTGTGAGAAACTCCTCCAAAATTTCGACAATACACTTCAGGGGCAATATATCCTAAAGTTCCTCTCGCGTCATGCATTGAAATGATGCTTTCTTGTTTAGGACATAACTTAGCCAACCCAAAATCTGAGATCTTGGGACAAAATGCATCATCTAGAAGAATGTTATGAGGCTTGATGTCGAAATGTAGAATACGAGTACTACAGCCTCGGTGCAAGTACTCTAGCCCTCGTGCAATGCCAACAGCAATTTCGAATAGCTTTTCCCAATCTAAAATGCGCTTTGTTCCTTCTGACTTGTTAGAGTAGATGAATTTTTCTAGAGAACCATTGGACATGAACTCGTAGATGAGTGCTCTTTTGGAACCCTCGTAACAGAAGCCTAGTAGAGTAACAATGTTAACATGGGAAGTCCTACCAATGCTAGTGACTTCGTTTATGAACTCTTCTCCATTGCCTTTGGAGTTGTTCAATACTTTCACCGCAACAAGGCGACCATCTTTGAGCCTTCCTTTGAAAACACCACCATAGCCACCTTCGCCTAATTTATCTTTGAAAGAGTTGGTCATTTTCTTCAGTTTCGAATAACTAAACCGCTTAGAGGCAAGTGAGCCATAACCTTTTAAAAATGCCTCCACCTTATTGTTATTGACATATGTTCTCTTCACAAATTTGCTTAAAAAGATAACAATGCATACCAGAAGGATGCCAAATACTGCTGACATTGCACCTGCAAGAGAAAAGTTTTTCAACCAAATGTATTTGCTTTAAAACATTTATAAAACTTAAATCCTTACTTCGTTCATATTATAGATATTTTCTAATTTTTGATTTCATATTGAGTTTAATGTGAAATGTTTGGAGAATTTCATGGATAAGGAAACCTTGAGAAAACTAAATAAACAACATCCTTCTCAACTTAAGGATGTAGGATATGACAAAAACTGTTGTGCGATTTCCTATTTTGTAATTATTCTATAAAATTGGACAGGAGATTGATAACAAGTTAACAGACAACAAGTAAAAGAAAGAGTTTTACGGACCAAAAAAACAACTTCACAGAAAACAAGCGAAAGAAAGAGTTTAGGTCTAATACCTATAAAAACCTTCCTAATGACTTTTCTGCTGTTATTCTTACCTACAATATCATACCAAAGAAAAGGTTAGTGAGAGCATAAATAATGGTATTAGTTATAAGTTAGCATGATGTGTTGTGCAGTTGTGTAGCTCTACCAAATCTACTTGAGTGAAATAAAAGAAAACAAAACCAATGAAGATAATCAGAAGACATTAGAAGACATTACTCATCATTATCATCGAAGTCTTGGTCCCAACTATGTTTGGGTCAACTACATGAATTCCTTTTTTTTCATTCCGATTTGTCCTAAGCCAAATCATCAAAAGACACTATTGTCTGATCCTATATATCTTACTAATGATTTTTGGTTGTACGCTCATAAAACAAACCTTTCAATTGAACTTCTTAAAAACACATTTTGATTGAACTACTACGTTAATATAGAGTATTTAAGAATTACTTTAACCAAGTATATATTACTCTCTCTCTCTCTCTCTCTCTCTCTCTCTCACACACACACACACACAACACGTGGAAGATTTAAAGAGCAAAAGTGCATTAGTTGACAAGATTCATTGGAGATGCAAAATATGAAAGTGTATTTATTTAAAAATAAAAAAAAGGTTTGACAAGTAGAAGATATTGAACAGATTCCATGGCCTAGGTGAGAGCTTCAAGATTACCAGGTAGATAAAGAAGAAGAAAATGAGATTTCGTTCAAGCTATCGGTATAGACAGATCAAGCCTAACATAATAGTGTTTTGAACGAATGCAACAACTCAGTATTTCTTTCGATATAGTTTATTTTCTTCTTAATTTATATTTCTATGGTTTAGCATGACTTACATGCTCTTTACCTCGATCTGTTGAGCTATCTTCCCAACTGATTAAAAGTATGATCTCGTTTATGCTGTAACCATTGAAATATTCTGCTCATACAAATCTATATTGATTTGTGCATGAACAACACATTTTTGACACTTGGTTTTATCTTTGTCAAGTAAAATAAGATCATAGACACTTAGGTTAATTATGTTCAAATGTGAACACATAACAATTCACATAAAAAAACAGATATCCATACAATATAGAATATTTTTTCCTTTTTTTTTTGTATCTTCGTAGCTTGTCTTATGAAAGGAAGTTTCTAGCTATAAACAAAGGATCCCTTGAAAAATATCCAGTTGTATCTCAAAATTTTCTTGCTGTTTGGAGAAAAACTTTGTTAATTTGTATTGCTCAATAGAAGTTAATTAATTTGGGTTAACCAGGCCCCTGGATTGCCCAACTTGTACTGTGATTAGAAGTAGACTTGTTATAGGTCTACTGTGATTAAGAAGTAGTGTTTGGGTGTAACTAGGTTTTGGAGCAGATATTATAAATAGAGACTAAGAGTCTCTAGGATGTACAACCTCTTTTGGTTGCATACTGAATTTTCCCGTCTTCCCCGTGGACGTAGGCCAAAAGCCGAACCGCGTAAATCTCTGTGTTTTCTTTGTACGTGATTGATCTCTTCTCGTATCCCTAGATCACAACAAACTTATACAGCTAATAATCTAAACGCGACATGAGCGGTGAAGATTGAATTGAACGAGTTAGAAAGAGAAAATACCGGTGGACCCAAATTGGGTGCAAAAAAAAGAACAGGACAGAAGAAAGTAACTTTATTTTATGCCCTTAATTGGTTATTAAAACTCCCCAGATCTTTGCTAGTGAGCTACATGTTCAGTAACAAGGGTATCTAAATATTTGATAAGTGTATTACCAAACAGTCCAAGCAAATCCCCGTCATATATAAATATCAAGCGCAAGATATCTGTGTGGAAGACCAGTAGAGAGTTCCCTTACACTACACATTAGCCCACGTGGTACTCTGTATCAGATTTGGACCACCCATCAAAAATGTGTTTCCTCAGAAGATATTGTGGCACAAAAAATTGGGGATTGGATCCACTGGTGGGGTACCGAATCAGCAACATCGCCAATCGTTCCTTTAATCATGATGATTAAGAAATACGTTTATGAAGTCGAATCATGTGATGAAACACTAACCGTGTGTTTTAGACGGATATCAATCTGATTGTAGGATCTAACTCTGTTTCAAATAAAACTTCTACTAGAGTAAATGTAAAGGACAGTTCACTTGGATTGCCCCAAAATCTGATCCAACTTAAGCTCAAAATTTAGACCTCAACTGAACAAAATTGATCAAATCGCTTGGATTACCCCAAAATCTGATCCAACTCTCCTGAGTTTTAAGTTGTTTGTGCACCCAAATACCCCCATTACGACCCTATTGGAGGCAGAAACAGAGAGTAATTTAACTAAATGACCAGTGGAATTCATAATCCACAGTGCAGCAGAAGTAGCCATGATCTTCAACCACATGGCCTTTCATTTACCATCTCGGTTCGATTCAGCTTAAAGATTGTACTAATTATATCTACTGGGTAGGGATGGCAATTTTCCTCGAAACCGATGGATACCCGACCCGAACCGACCTTTTGGGGATGGTTTTTATCCCTTTTTTTCACCCGTGGGGCGGGTTTGGTATTAATTTTAAAATCCCCGGCCGGATTCGGTTCGGATTTGGTATATATTACTCCCCGCCCCGAACCCCGACCCGAACCCATACTCGAACCCGAACCCGAAATATATATATAAAACTATTTATATTTATACATATATACACGTTGTGCGGGTGCGGGTGCGGGTTCGGGTAAAACATATGTTTATACATATTTTTACATATATATTTATACATATTTATACATATAAAACTTATTCACACACACACAAAAAAAAAAAAAAATTGCAAAAACTAAATTGAGGTTGGGCGGGTCGGTGCGGGTTCGGTTAAAACTCGAATTATTGTGCGGTTCGGATCGGGGAAAAACCGAAACCCATAGGGTTCGGTTTTGGTACGATCAAAATAACCCCCGACGGGTTTCGGGGCGGGTTCGGGGAAATAAATAATTTCGGGGATCGGGTATGGTATGCTTAAAATCCGGGCCGATTCACCCGCTTGCCATCCCTACTACTGGGTGGAAAAAAGGTCATGTCATATCATAACAATTGCCAATTGCCCTCTCCAAATTTCAAAGGTTTATCAAAGAGAGGCCTCTCCATCTAAGTTCATATGTATTCATGACTATCAATAGATAAGTAACTGAAATCAGAGTATAAAGAAAAGGGCGGGCTTACTCGGACAATTAGCGAACTGCTTCCCATCGCGGCAAAAACAGGTAGCCTCAAGCGGATTCGACTCATCATACCCGCATCGCCCACCCGAACTCACACATTCTGCACACCACTTTGTCCCTACCAACCATTGCACATCGAATCCTCTCTCCAAAACAGCTCCAAAATTCGCCCCACCATCTCCCAAAAGCATATCCACTGCGCTTTTAAGTAGTGGAATAATCACAGGACCACTGCACATCGCCGACGCTTCAGACACTGTAAGCGGCTGAAGCGTAAAGTAGGCGTAATTGCCACCCCTTGTGAGGCATGAAAGCCCATGAAGATCATAACTTGAGATTACTAAGTCATTTAGAGGACCAGTGCAGCTGACGTATAAGGTGACGTTCAACACTTCATTGGTGTAATTGAATGGAAATAGATCGATGGTGGAATTAAAGGCATGCGCCTGTTTTAGAACCCGATTTATGTAACTGAAGGTAAATGAACCGATGGTCGAATTCCTCGACGGCAAGGGACAGCCACCGCTGGTGAAGTCGGCGTCGACGACGTGTAAGACGTTGGTCGAGTAATTGATGTTCTTGATGGTGAAGTTATTGGACAGCGCATCGGCAAAGAGGTTGCCGTCGGTGCAGGTGAGATTGTAACCTGGATAGCTGCAGTAACTGGGTCGGTCGGAGACGTCCACGCCAAAGGGAAATCTGATTTCGTAGTGGTTGTTTCCACAAGGGAACTGGAGAGGTGCGCATTTGGTGAATTCTTCATCGTATTGGGAGAGACAAGTTGGGATGGAGGAGAATATGAAGAAGACAAAGAAGAGCAAGGAAGGAAGAGGGAGCATTTGGAATATGAGATTGGATTGATAATCTGTAGGAGGAGATGAAGTTGGTTTTGGAGTAAGGCAGAGAGAGAATAATAAGTGGGTATATTTGAACAAAGAAGAGAGAGGTTGGAACCTTCAAATGAATGGGAGAAATTAGAATGCGTGTGTTTCTTTGTGCACTCTGTAACGCAGGCTAGAGAGTCATCGGTCAAACGCAAGTTTTGCTTTTCTAAAACGCGGTTTTGGACTTTTGGTCGATTGTGATGTTCAACCATTTCAGAAACGTGGTCAAACGCTTTCTGCCGTTTAGAAAGAAAGCAAAATTGAAAACTATAGATTTTCACCGTTAATTGCTTTTGTGGGGGGATCAATATGCAAATAAAATAAAAACTGAATCGAGAAGTAATGAGAATGGAGTTTCATTATGTCTCAATACACTAGCAAAATGTGGCCATGCTAATAATTAAGAATTAAGAATTATAAAAGTCTATATTATTTTAACATTATAATAAATTTATTGATCAAATATTATAATTTATATATTTAAAAACATAAATATAAGAACAACTAAACCTAACATCAAAACTAAATGATGTTAAAAATAGTGGAATGGGTCAAAGATTACTTGAAATCTACAAAAAAACTAAAAAATATGAATACGTCAAAGAAGAGAAAATCTTACAATGTAAGAAGAAAATATGAATCACAGAACAATATCATTCAAGTTTCATGAAAAACATCATAAAAAAAATAGAAGAAAAGCATAAGATTTGCTAATATTTACCTACATTCCAAGAGAATGGAAAAAGAAGATGATCAAGGTTTTTGGTTACTAATATTTTAATTGAGTAATTTTCCTTTATATAGAAATCTATTGCGTCGGTGGACTACAATGACGTTTTTCCTTAATAAATTGAGGAATTAACGAAAAAATCCTAAAGGACCCAAAATATATTTATCCACCCTATTGGTCCTAGGGGTCCCTTTTCAATTATATTTTTTAAAGAATTCCTGAGTATAGATATCCTCACCTATGTGTTCTTTAAAACTCACCCAAAATTATTTTCCCTCTTTTCTTCTTCTTCCCCATCGCTTCTCCTCCACAAACTTCCATCATTTCTTCTTCTTCCTCCTACTTTAGGAGTCACAAGCTTCCTTCTTTTCTTCTTCTTTCTCCTCTCCTCTCCTCTTCCCCACGAGCTTTCTTTTTCATCCCCCTCTCTTCTCCTTCACGAGCTTTCTTTTTCTTCCTTCTCTCTTCTCCTCCATGAGCTTTCCCCTCTTCCTTTTTTTTTTCCTCCTCCGCAAGCTTCTCCTCATCACCAACTCTGCTCTCACCCTCTCCACAAATATTTAACTCTACCTTCCATAGTTCCCTTCATTTCCCAATAAGAAACATGATGGAGATGTCTATCTTCACTTTTAATTATTAGAATGAATTTTGCATTTTTTGAAAAAAAGATACCTTGCAAGAAAATGTGTTCTTCTATGTCTATTATATATTTTGCGAAGATTAAGTTTCTTAAGACATAGGATTCTTCAAGGGATGCTATTTGTTGGAGTTTGTATATTTGTTGTCACTTTAAATTTTATTATTGGGTCTTGATGATTCTAGAGAGTACCTAATTCAAAATCCTTAATCTCTAAATCCTTGTTCCAAACCCTAAATCCCGAAGTCCTAATCAAGATCTTAAGAAACACAATCAAACCAACTTTAATTAATTGAATTAACAACATTACTCAAACGACCTTTCGGTTAGACCCTCTAGTCATATTTATAATTGTCTGCGTAATATGCCACTTCTGTCACCCCTAGAAATTCTCACATTCGATTGTAAAAAGTTTGGGTAGAAATTTAATTCATTTGGGCACAATTTTGTGATTGAGAGTGAAAGTGAAATGTAAAAGTAAAATATGAAATGTTAAACGTAACTTAAAATATGGAATGTGAAAGTGAAATGTGGATGTGAATGTGAATTGCGTGTGCAAAAATATATGAAATCTAAAATGTATAACATAAAATCTTAATTATAATTTTTTTCATCTTCTTTTTCTAAACATGTGATGAGCGAGGACATCCCCACCCAGCACAGTCAACAAACTAAGTTAGGTAAGATATCCCTGCCTAACTAGTTGTTTTAATTGTGCCGAGCGGGGATATCCACTCCCACTCGTGTATGACTGAGAGGGGGACGATTCTTCTTTGACTTGGAGGTTTGGGATTAGGAAGGATAGAGTTAATAAGCAGGTCACTGTATTCTTGTCACGAAAGTTATTTTGTGCCTGGGCATGAAAACTGGGCCGTACTCGATATTTGGTCGATTCAGAGCACCCGACTCAAAGAAAAGGTCCTCTTCTGCTGTTTACATGACTTCTCAGTAGTTAGTCAATAAAAAAGAACCACATCATTTCCAGGAAAAGAGAAACGCTGTTGAGATTTTATCGCTGCTTTTTCCTCATCTGCTACGAGGAAGTTTCAATCCCCAAAAGTCCCAGCCACCATCAAAAGGATTCATGCAGGGACGAAAATTCCCAGCCCCCTATCTAGAATAAGAAAAAGTGAGTCCAAAGAACGTGCTCCTTGTTTCTGTTTCCCACATACCTTTTACTCAATTACCAATAAAAGGGGAAAAAAATCTATTCCATCTCCTCTCTGCTGAGGATTTGGGCAAGGAGAGCGGATTTTACCCTTTTTTCATCGCTGCACCAAATGTTGTCTAGGAAGGCACCAGCTCTCCTGTTACACGCTGTACAAACACGCCCTTAATTTAACATAGATCTCCCCGCCCCCTGTTCGCCCCACCAAGCAAATGGTTGGTTTGACACAGTAAAGTTTTGGGCACAGATGAGTGAGCCAAAAGGGCGTCCAAGAGTCCAAGCATGGCTTATTTATTTATCATAAGTATTGAATGTCAGCTCCAGGCCAAGCTCATTTAAGAAATATTCAGCTGATTGATGTTAGGGGGACTAGCAGAGCCCAATTTGGTCCTTCCTTGTGCCTTAGATTTTAGTGCAAGGATCAGACCTGAATCTAAAACTTGGACTCATTTAATACTTTTACGAGTAGGAGTTGGATTAATTGATGGAAAGCCCAAAGCTTGGCCCAGCAAACCAGAATATGTTTTTTTCTTTCTTTTGTCATTATTTGTGAGCTTATATATAAATTGACTATCTTTCTGTCATGTATTATTTTTTAGTATTAATCAGACTTTAGTTTTAATTTTGCCCGATGGATTAAATGGGCAGGCTCGGCCCTGACATATCCTGAAATCAGTGCATAATTAGATCCAAGTAAGTGAGATGATCCAGTGCTGGGCAATGGTTGGCCCACCCATGTGCTACCCTACTAATAGTTCATTATTAAAAAACTCAGTCAGTTTTTTTTTTTTTTTAAATCTTAGTTACCAAAATAACAAATAGAAAAATAAAAAAGAACTTATAATAACCAATCTAATCTTGAATAATCAACTCCAACAATCATTGTGTTAAAAAAAAAAGAAAGAAAGAAAAAAAACAGCATCCTAACACCATTAATTTCGTCTATTAGAGAAAAATGCATTAAGAAATTATATGGCATAGTCTTTTCCTCTAATACTATGCATTAGCTGCAGAACCTCAGCATGATGATTAAAGAGAAGAAAGGTATGCCTCTGGTTGCATTTCCATGCTTTCAACACTTCCTTCCAACATCTCCACTACTTTTTGTTAGCCTAAGTGGATTGGGGGCCATTGCCATGTCAGCAAATATGGCCCTATGCCACTAAAATAACATAGACGTTGGGCAATGCCCCTCACTTGAATATTTTTTTTTTATTCCCTCTCTTTTAGGGCTTATTTGGATAGGCAAAAAATAGAGTAGAGTGAAATTAAATGGGCCTTAACAGTCTAAAATTTCAACTCTATCCCGTTTGGATGAGTCTTGCTCAATAGATGAAGTAATGTTGTGAGTCACATGTACTTCACTTTACTTCAACTCTAAATACTTCCATTTCTTTGAGTAAAAGTGGATTCTACTCCAAACATTAACTTCAAAATAAGCATCAAAATGGAGTGAAGTGAAGTACTCTACTTTAACATCAATTTATTTCTCTTCACTCCACTCTACATGTGAAATCCACTTCATTTGATTCCACTCCTCATTTATCCAAACAAGCCCTTAATGAGGAAATAGAAAAAAGCCATTAGAGACCTCTTAATCTACACCCTCACACGGCTATTTTATTTTATCTTTGGCTATATAGAGAAAAGGAGAGGAAGAAGGGAGAGACAGATCCAGAATCCCTATCTTCTTCTTCCTTTTGATATCACAAAAGATTAGTTCCATCCACCGTTAGCTCATTCATCAGGCATCCATCATTTAGCCTGTCGACAATATGGAGTGATTTGAGTGAGAGAGATTTTTAGTAAATCTCCTTTGATCTCTTAACAATACACTACCTCATTCTTCGCGTGGATCGTTCTTTTATGTTATAGCAGACTCTTGGCAATCGATTTGAAGATTCCGCAATGATCTCCAATCGATAGCAGTATCGGAGCCTGATTCCAATTCGCTCACGCAAGGAAGGAACCCATTAATGTAGATCGCAATGGAGGTATTCCTCCTTTTCCCTTTTTGTAATGAAAGGAATTTTTTCCCTTCCGGATATCATCTAAAATCTCATCTAAGACATGATCCGAACCGTTAATCATGTTCGGACCATAGAGCTTACCTCTAAAATAGAATTTCAGGCCATAGATCCTCATGGATTGGGAGAAATCTGATAAAAATGCAGAAATAGTGTAATTCATTTTTTATTTTTCTACATTTTTTTTGGGGTCCATATGAGCAATCTGAACCCTTAATCATTCTCAATACCCATGATTTCCATTTAAGAAATGATTTTGGGTCCGGATCCCCATTAGATTCGATGGATTGTTGAGAAAACCGATATACCTTTTGAGTTTCCTCATTCAAGAATGGGCCTTGAGTTCTCTCTCGTTCAACCACTTGCTGCCAAGCTTACAGCAACTGTAATAAGCAAAAGTAACTTGAGGAAGAAGACTTCCAGTGGGCTTGGTTGCACCTTTTTAGGCTTAGTTTTTGCTCATTTTCTTATTAAGTACCCGTTTATCAAATAATTAAGCTTATAGTGTAATTAATCAATTTTATGAAGAATGATAACAAAACCACCATTTAGTTGTTCGTACCTTTTTTTTACGAAATTACCATAGTGTCGGCAATTCGTCAACTGCGTGTATTTAAATCCATGAATTTTCTTCTTCTTCTTGAAACCCTCTTCTCTATTTTACTCATTCCTCCATTTCATGGATTAACCTGTTATAGATTTTTCTAGTTGTATCATTGAATAAAATGTGAACTGAAAATTGGGTTGCATGGTGAGTTATTTGTGGGTTTCAGGAAGAAGACCCAAAGAGAGAAGAGTGTTTTATGAAGAAGAAGAAAATTCGTGGGTTTAAACAAAAGCAGTTGAAAATATCACCAACTTTTATTATCATATGCCACTATCTAAGGAGCAACAATTAATTGTTATTCTGCTATCTCTAACAGACTCTTGGAAAAATGCCAAGCAAATGTCGTTGGCTTTGAATAAAAGTATAAAAACTGTAAAAGAGTTGAGTCAATGCTTGAAGTTGAATATGAAAGGTTGAAGGTAAAGACCATAGGACAAGCATTGTTTGCACGGCCAAGGCATGTATCTAATCGGGGTAACGGTCGGAAACGTAAAAAAAAAAGTTAAAAAATAACTTTTTCAGGCCACTAAATAGAAAAAAAAATATTAAAAAAAAAAGTAAAAAAGCTACATTCTCATTTCACTAAATGATAAAAGCCATCACCTTTTTATTTGACAGCTCTGCTTTTTCGGTCTCTCAATTTGATCATTCGCCCCCACTTCACTTTGCTATTGAAGTTTCCAAACAAAACGTTAGATGTTATAAATTAAGAGAAAAATAGAATAAACCACTTTTAGTGCTTATTTTTTCAAATTTCCTTTAAACAAAAGGTTAGAATTGTTTCAAGTAGTGTGAATTTTGGGCTCACACCAGAGCCAAATTCAAATTCAAGACAACTTGATGGATTCCAAATGGGTGAAGATGGTCCAACCACAGCCCATTTTGCTTTTTCGGCCTATCAAATGTCGGATCACATTCATAATATATCCAGTGCATCGATTGTGAACCTGTCGGACAAAGGATAAAGACGGCCTTAGGACAGGCCCAAGACCAAGTCTATTTAGCTATTGGGCTACAATAGCGGGCGTCTTTTAAGGCCTTGCGACAGTCCAAGTCCAAGTCCATTTAGCTATCGGGCTACAATAGCGGGCCCAAGCTCAGACACCAGGCTACATGGCCTTGGGATCAGGAATGGATTGATGGTCCAGCCCTATGTGCTAGTAATTGTGGGACTCAAGTCCGCTGTTAAAAAATCACTTGGATTTCCAAATTCATATTACCATAAAAATTAAGAAACAAAAGGAAAGAACTTATAAAACACAATCCAATCCAGCTAGAATGATAAAGTTTTATAACAATCACATTGCAAGAATAATCAGCATCCGAACACCACTAGTTTCCTGTAGTAGACTAAAATAATGCAGCAAAAGAACATTGACAAGATCATTAAGGAGAGTAAAGGTATGGCTTGGGAGGCATTTTCAAGCTTTGAACACTTCCTTCGAGCATCTCAACTACTTTACTCATTGAAGGCCTGTTTGTGGGATCTGTCTGTATGCACCAGAGACCTACCAAGACCATTTTCCTAGCAATTTCTTTTTTTTCATCTTCCACAATTCCAGTCAATTCTAATCTATTTTCCAACACTATATGATTGTAAATCCAGTGTGGAAAATATGTTTCACTGGTATTCTCCACTCCTGCATCAATTTTCTTATTTCCACCGGCCATTTCTAGCACCATCATGCCATAGCTATAAACATCTGACTTGTGTGAAACTCTTCCAAATTTTCTACTAAACACTTCAGGGGCGATATATCCTATAGTCCCTCTCGTGTCTTGTGTTGATATGATGCTTTCTTGTTTAGGACATGTCTTAGCCAACCCAAAATCTGAGATTTTGGGGCAAAGCTCATCATCTAGAAGAATGTTATGAGGCTTGATGTCAAAATGTAGAATGCGCGTGCTACAACCTCGGTGCAGGTAGTCTAGTCCTCGCGCAATGCCAACAGCAATTTCAAATAGCTTTTCCCAATTTAAAACACGTTTTGTTCCTCCTGATGTGTTAGAATGGATGAGTTTCTCGAGAGAACCATTGGACATGAACTCGTAGATGAGTGCTCTTTTGGAACCCTCATAACAGAAGCCTAAAAGAGTAACAATGTTAACATGGTAAGTCATACCGACGCTAGTGACTTCGTTCATGAATTCTTCTCCATTGCCTTTGGAGTTGTTCAATACTTTCACTGCAATAAGGCGACCATCTTTAAGCTTTCCTTTGAAAACACCACCATAGCCGCCTTCTCCTAATTTATCTTTGAAAGAGTTGGTCATCTTCTTTAGCTCTGAATAACGAAAGCGCTTAGGGGCAAGTGAGTCATAACCTTTTAAAAATGCCTCCACATTGTTGTTACTGTCATATGTTCTCTTCACATATTTGCTTGTAAAGATAACAATGCATACTAGAAGGAGGGCTCCTACAGCTGAGGATGCACCTGCAAGAGAGATGATTTTCAATCAAATATATTTACTTTAAAAACATTTCTAAAACTTTAATTCTGATTTAGGCCATATTTAGATATTTTCTGATTTGTAATTTTGTGTATCAAATTTAATGTGACAAGTTCGGCAACTTTCCTGGATAAGGCACCTTGTGCCATTAAAAATAAATAAATAATACCCTTCTCAACTAAAAAAAGGAAGCCATCATCCTTGTGCCAATAATTATCTTGAAAATTTTAGCTAGGAATACTGATATATGCCTAAAACTGTTGTGTGATTTCCTATTTTTTTTATTTATCAACTCCAATATTCATCTATCTATTCAACTTGGATAGAGGATTGATGACAACGCAAAAAAAAAAAAAAAAAAAAATTAAGGAAAGGAAAGTGTTACAGGTTTCATACCTAATATAATCTTCAAGGCCCATCCCCGTGATCCATCAGTTGTACCTGCAAAATCATAGCCAAGGGCAGGTTTAACATGGATTAGGATCTAAATTAAGTTCACATAATGCAGTATGTGGCTCTAATATAGTATCTTGTTCTTGGATGTAATAAGAGAAAGCAAAACCAATGAAAAGATGATGTTGATCTTTTCCAACTTTTATATGCTAATAAATTCATCCAAGGGAAAAAAAACACACAAGGAGCATGATCAAAAAATGTGTTTTGATTCTAGTTAATTATTTACTCATAAAAACACCCTTTCAACATGCAAATCTTAAGTCAGCAAAGGAATCTACTGCCTCTAATAAGATTTCATGATGTCACAACATTTGTTTTATGGTGAAGGTAAGGTCCGACCACAATTATGATAACTCGGGAGCGATGGTCGAGATTAACCTCGTCCCACTATTTTTTCAAGGACATGACTGCAATGCGCATTTCAAAGCCTTTATAGGGTTAAAATATATAAAATACAATCCATACTCGAGAAGGACAATATAAGGAAAACAGATTTTATTACAAAAGTACAATTACTATAAAAGATAGGATGACAAAGCATACCAAATTACATACGGATTGTATTAAGGTTACTACCTTTCTCTACAACGAACTCTCTCTAGCAACGAAGTTCTTCTGTATTCAATTGAACTTGAGCATACATGACTATGGATCGATAAGCAATTGAAATGAGAGTAGAGAGAAAAAGAAGAACTTACCTGAACATGTAGAGCTCTGCTTCCCATCGCGGCATAAACAGGTAGACTCGATCGGATTCGACTCATTATACCCGCATCGCCCACCCGAACTCACACATTCTGCACACCACCTTGTCCCTACCATCCATTCCACATCGAACCCGCTCTCCAAAACAGTTCCAAAATTCTCCCCACCATCTTCCAAAAGCCTATTCGCTGCACTTTTAAGCAGTGGAATTATTACAGGATCACTGCAATTCGCCAACCTGTCAGACGCTATAGGCGGCTGAAGCCCAAAGTAGGCATAATTGCCAGTGCTTGTGAGGCATGGAAGCTGATGAAGAACACTTGAATTTCCCAAGTCAATTATAGGAGCAGTGCAGTTGACGTATAAGGTGACGTTCAACACTTCATTGGTGTAATTGAATGGAAATAGATCGATGGTGGAATTAGAGACATCCGTCTGTCTTAGAACCCGATTTATGTTACTGAAGGTAAATGAACCGATGGTCGAATTCCTCGACGGCAAGGGACAGCCGCCGCTGGTGAAGTCGGCGTCGACGACGTGTAAGACGTTGGTCGAGTAATTGATGTTTTTGATGGTGAAATTATTGGACAGCGCATCGGCAAAGAGGCTGCCGTCGTCGGTGCAGGTGAGATTGTAACCTGGGTTGCTGCAGTAACTGGGTCGGTCGGGGACGTCGACGCCAAAGGGGTATCTGATTTCGTAGCTGTTGTTTCCACAAGGGAACTGGAGAGGTGCGCAATTGGTGTATGCTTCATCGTCTTCGGAGAGACAAGTTGGGGTAAAGGAGAAGATGATGATGAAGAAGAAGAAGAGGAGAAAGGAAGGCAGAGACATATGGAGTCAGAGATTGGATAGTCTGCTGGAGGAGATGGAATTGGTTTTGGAATTTGGAGTAAGGCTGAAGCAGAGAGAAGAAATAAATGTGGGGTAATTTGAACAAACAAGAGAGAGGTTTGGAACGTTGAAAGGAACGGGAGAAACAGAGCCGACTCTGAGAGGACCAACTTGGAGAAATGAGAAGAATATTTTGTATGTTTCTGCATGCAGTCAGTAAAGGCTGGAAGTCAAGTTTTTATAAAAACACGTTTCATAATTTTGGGCGATATATACGTTTAGGCTTTCTTCTGGCTTTTTCAGATAAGAAAGCAAATTTGAGAATTGTAAATTTTTACCGTCAATTGCTTTTGTGGAAATCAAGATGCAAATAAAATAAAAACTGAATGGAGAAGCCTACTAACAAGAATGGAGTTTCAATATATCTCAAGTTTCATGAGGAAGATGCAAATAAAACCTTTTACATATAGGAATTGTTAGTGCAATTAGTAATTTCACACGACACGAACACACTTATAGTAGAGTTTTGTTGGCACCTTAGTTTCATACACATGCCTAAAGATTGATAACTTGTGATCTGTAGGTCTGCAACTTCAACGTATTATTCTTGACCACTAGTCCGATCAAGAGAATTAATAATAATAAAGTAGAATGAGATGAAGAAAGAGATAAATGATTACTTGGAGATAGGAGAGGACATGCTAGAGTGTCTTGCTCTTCCTGTGAGTGGGATGGTCCAATTCCACCATGGGACTCATCTATGGAGAATCCAAACCATTATTTAAAATGATAAGTCATATGCTTCAGCAATATATCCTCGAGTTTTATTTCAATGGGAATTGGTCCATTGTGCATATGGCTAATAATGTGATTAATATAATCTATGCATTATTGTTCATATTTATCAATCATATTATAAATTTTATGGTGAGACCAACTCCTACTGAAATGAAATTAAAGATGTACAATATATCCATTCACGGGAAGCTGTATAAAATAGCCTGGGGTTTTCACAGGCACGATGAGTTCAAGCTCGGGGTTCTCATCTAGTGGGATCGACCCTTATATTCTAAGTTACTGCATGCTATATCATTCCACACAGTGGCGGAGCCACATTGAGGCCCCCCCCCCCCCCCCCCCCCCCCCAGCCTTTAGAAAATTCTTTTAAAATGGTAAAATGCCCCCCCCCCCCCCCCCCCCCCAGGTTTTTGTAAGGGCATGATCAATGGCTGAGTCTTCTTTTTGTAAGGGCATGCATGATCATGGCTGAGTTTTCTTTTTATCTTAATCTAGCCCTGATCATGTTTGTGGCATGAGGTTTTTGTAAGGGCATGACATATCTACAAACTTACAAAAGAATCACTCTTTGCTTGAGTTTTTACCTCATGAGTTTTTACCCCTAAGTCCATTTTGGGTGCAAAGTAATTGGTGAAATAAAATTTTATTCAAGTTTTGCCCCCCCCCCCCCCCCCCCCCCCAAGATGAAATCCTGGCTCCGCCCCTGATTCCACATACTCCCCATCTAGTGGTTCTCACCGAGTGGGACCCTGCCAAGCCTGCTTAGGTGCCAAGTTTGAACGAGTGTTAGGCCCTGGTCCTACGGAAGACTTAGAAGGGTCCAAGTAAAAGCGAGGTTCAAAGTGTATAAAGGTCCACACCAGATTGTTAAATTGGTTCATAAAAAGACCCAGACTCTAACCCAACCCAACAACGTCCATGAGCACTCCATGATTATTCATGTTATTAGTAATGTGTTCAATCTTATAAGTGCTAGTGTGACTGATTTCTAATGTAGTAAATTTGAGGGTAAGCTAAAGGAGGGCATGAAACTCATTTTTATATTGTATATAAAATTAATTCACTTGCTCGTTGCAGAAAGTGCACGATATATATATATATATATATATATATATAAACACTAATAAGTTTCATGAGATATGGTGAAAAAAAAAATTTAAAAGATGTTGCCCAAAGTAAAACGGCTCCGGATTTAAGGAGGACTAATATGTCAAAAGCCCAAATAACAATGTTAACATAGAAAGTCCAACCAATGCTAGTGACCTCAAATATGAATTATCCTTCATTGCCTTTGAAATGGCTCATTAATTTCACCGCAACAAGGCGACCATCTTGGAGCTTTCCTTTAAAAAAACCACCATACCCACGTAATTTATCTTGGAGCTTTCCTTCGAAAGATACAACCATGAACACATCTCATCAAATGGATATCTCTGATATCAATTAGACAACAACCAGAATATTCAACGGCCCACATTCGACATAGAAGGCTAGAGATAAAACTTGTCCTAGTGGAGCTCGTTTTGTTCAATGGATAGAGTAAGATGGGACCATCATAATCTAAATTTCATTAGAGTTAAAAGGACGTGGGACCCACTGATTGGTGATTGTTCATTGGATCTGATGGTCCCATCTTACTCTATCCATTTTTTTTTTTTTTTTTTTTTTTTTTTTTTTTACCCTTAAGCAAAAAAAAAAAATGGATAGAGTAAGATGGGACCATCAGATCCAATGAACAATCACCAATCAGTGGGTCCCACGTCCTTTTAACTCTAATGAAATTTAGATTATGATAATGAATGGCAATAAATAGAAATCGGAATAAACCCTTACATCGGATGGTCCAAAATGATGATGCCAATAGGGTCTTATGATTGATCACCAAACAGTTGGCTCAACATGCATCCTACCACCCCCATGTGATCAATACGGACCATGATATGCACCTATCCAAGACAGGATCAATCAAGGTCCTCCAATAGTCATGTGAAGGTCTGCACTGATTATAGTTCTGGATCCGTTCATTAGAAGTGGCCCAACAGTTGGCATTGTGGATAGGCAGACGAGTGAGACTGAAGGTAGTCCAAGAATGGCTCATTTATTTATTGGACCTATTAAAATCCCAGTTCCAGGTTGAGGGCACTAATAAAATAATCAGTTGATTGATGTTGGGGGGCTTGCCGAGCTCAATTTGGGCCATTGTTTTTAGCACTTGGGTCAGGCCTGGGTAAGAAAATTTTGGGCTCGTTGAATTCGGAACTTGGATTAAGTGATAGAAAGCCTGAAGCATGGCCCAGCCAAACCGAATATATTTTTCTTTGTTTTAGTGTTATTTGTAAAGTAATTTTTTAATCAAGGATCTCTCGGTCATTTATTACTTTTATATTATTATTATTTAGGCTTTAATCTGTCTTGGTTCGACATGTATGAGGTGGGTTGGGTCAGACGAGGCACTTATGTCCCATACTGAACTTAAGCCGAATATGTGCCTGTGTTTCTGAAGTCAGGTCAAGCCTGAATTTGCACTAGCCTCACCTGACCGAACACATGAACACACCTAATTAATGTTGAAGTTTGTGGGGGACAAGCTTGGGCCGTCATTTTGGCCCTTAAGACAGGACCAGGACTAGGCCATTTCAGCTATCAGGAAACAATAGCAAGCCCAAGCTCAGGCAAGACTTAACAAATCAGTGCATAAACAGACCAAAGCAAGTGAGATGACGATGGGCTGGGCAAGTCCAGCCCATGTTCTACGTCTACTAATTGTGAGGCTCAAGTTCATTGTTCAAAGCAATTAGTTAGTTTTTTCTTTCTAAAAGAGATGACAAAAAAAAAAAAAAAAAAAAAGAACTTAAAACCACCAAGCTAATCTAGAACAATCAAATCTTGGAACAATCATTTTGTCAAAAAAGTAGCATATGTCCTAACACCACTAATTTCAAGCAGTAGAGGAAAATTCACCAAAAAAAGAAAGAAAGAAAGAAAGAAATTATTTGGAAGAATCCTTTCCTCTAAGACTATGCAGTTGAAGAACCATGGGATGATCTGTAAGGAGTAGAAAGGTATGGCTTTGGTGGCATTTCCAGGCCTTGAACACTTCCTTCTAGCATCTCCACCACTTTACTCATTGAAGGCCTGTCTGTAGGATTTGTCTGTATGCACCAAAGACCCACCAATACCATTTTCCTTACAATTTCTCTCTCTTCTTCTTCCAAAATTCCAATCAATTCGAAGCTATCTTCCAAGGCTATATGATTGTAAACCCAATGTGGAAAGTATATTTCACTAGTATTCTCCGCTTGCGCATCAATATTCTTTCTTCCACCAACCATTTCTAGCACCATCATACCATAGCTATAAACATCTGACTTGTGAGAAACTCCTCCAATGTTTCTACAATACACTTCAGGAGCAATGTATCCCGTGGTCCCTCTCGCGTCTTGCATGGATATGATGCTTTCATGTTTAGGACATAGCTTAGCCAGCCCGAAATCTGAAATCTTGGGACAGAACTCATCATCTAAAAGAATGTTATGAGGCTTAATGTCAAAATGTAGAATACGCGTGCTACAACCTCGGTGTAGGTACTCTAGTCCTCGTGCTATGCCAACAGTAATTTGGAATAGCCTTTCACAAGTGAAAGCGCGTTGTGCTCCTTCCGATTTGTTAGAATAGATGAATTTTTCAAGAGATCCATTGGACATGAATTCATAGATGAGGGCTCTTTTGGAACCCTCGTAGTCATAGCAAAAGCCTAGAAGAGTAACAATGTTGACATGGTAAGTCCTACCAATGCTAGCAACCTCATTTATAAATTCTTCTCCATTGCCTTTGGAGTTGTTCAATACCTTCACTGCTACAAGGCGGCCGTCTTTGAGCTTTCCTTTGAAAACACCACCATAGCCACCTTCGCCTAATTTATCTTTGAAGGAATTGGTTATCTTCTTCAGCTCTGAATATCGGTACCGTTTTGGAGCAAGAGAGCCACAATTCTGTAAGAATGCTTCCACATTTTTAACAGGGCGTTGCCGAAGCGAAAATGCTGTCGCATTGTTATTAATGTCGTTTGTTCTCTTCACAGATTTTCTTATAAAGAAAACAAAAACAACGCATGCTAAAATAAGGACAATTGCCCCTGAGACTGTACCTGCAAGAGAGATTTCTATGTCAGATTTTTTGTAAATATCTTCATCTTCTACAGTGTTAAAAACATCCTACATACGACCTCCTGATTGTGACAATGAGTAACTTACAGCTGTGCTGCAGGCTCTTGTGTAACAATAATGTTTCTATGGCTCCACATAGAATTAGTTTGAAGTATCAAATCAACAAACAAATGGACAAGAGAGAGTAAAAGATTACTGCTGCTACTACTTACTACGGTTTGACTGCAGTTTTAGTTGCCATCAAAACCTACCACATGTGACCCACTAAAGAGTAATTTGGTCATGTACAATCCAGGGTGGCTAGTTGGATTCAGATACTCTACAGCTTCTATACCAGAAAGCTCTGCTCTTCTACCAAAAATAATAATAATAATAATATCAGAAAGCTCTGCTTGGCCTCTGAGTTAGCATGTGTAGCAGGGTTTGTGGGGCCTATTATTTTAGAATGGATGAAGTTTGGATGGTGGGTTCAGTGAATTTTGGCAAGTTGATAATATCACCCAAGAAAATGCACTTTAGACCAAATGGGAATCCATAATAACCATTTGTAGGTTCTTGAACAAATGGTTTAAGACTTAAGTTCATCTGCTATCAAACCATGAGGGTGCATTCTGGCTGGTGAACCATCCAAGCTAAAGCTCATCTATCCATTAATTTATTGATAGATAACATAACTGGCACTAACCAGTGTGGTCCGATCGGCTTTTCAACAGCCAAATATATTTGCTTTAGAATATTTATAAAACTTCAATTCTTAGTTAGTGTACATGTAGATATTTCTAATTGGAATCAAATTTCAGACTTGTTAACTTTGATGGATTATGAACCTCAGAAAACTAAATAAGGCCAGCTTATTGGTGCATTTATTCTTATCAAAGTCAGAAAAGAAGTCATCGACTCATCTTCCCGGTGCCATTGTTATGAAAATTTAGCTATGAACACAGGTTTTTGCCTAAAAAATAATTTTATATTTTGTGATTATACTGCAAGATCCAACTATGTATGAATATTGGATACAGGATTCATCACAAACTAATAGGGAGGGAAAGTCAAATAAAGAGTTCGAGGTTTCATACCTATTATAATGATCTTGACTTGGGGTCCATTGCTTCTACCTACAAGAGCATATGCAAGAGAAGGTTAGCAAAATCACTAGTCCAGATGTCAGTTTACATGATAAACTACCAAATTCTTGGATGAAATATGAGAGAAGCAACCATTGAACATGACAAGAAGATGTGGTTCTGGTCCTACTTTTATATGCTCACAGATTCATCTGTTTCTTGGATGAAACAACATGATGTTGGTCTACTGAATTAGAAACTGGCTTTGGCTTGGTCTTACTCAATTTTTGTATGTACATATATTGAGCCACCCTCTCCCAGCCACAGATTCATCAAAGAAATCAAAACAAGTTTCTAATTCAGTAGGCAACCCTACTAGAGAGAGAGAGCCGTTACCGACCAAAAATATAGAGACAGAGAAAGAGAGAGAGCAGTTGAAATTGATGCAAACTCATATTCCTAACCAAATGAGAGATACAGGTATTTCAAAATAATTTAAATTTATTTATGAGTAATTATGCATGGGGTTGGGAGTTAGAAGTTTAAAGATAACGACTGAAATGTGATTTGAACCTTATATTTGATATTTGGACTAATAAATTATATAATATGTATTATTTTTTTATATTTTCCTTATTATATTACTTTTTCTTGCATATATAAATTTATTGATTTGAATTGATTATTATGAATCATGTAAATAAATATATTTTTTGGATTTTACAAGTAATGGATTCATTTTTAGATGTTTTTAAAGTTATTTGTAAAAAAGCATGACTCTCTCGAGTCTTCACGTTGACTCTATCCAAATTATTACTTTTTTCTTTTGCATTTAATGAGTCGAGTCCGAATCACAAGTCTTCCAACCTTGAAATCAAGCTAAGATAGAGAAATAGTGGCCGAGATTGAGCCAAAAATACTTCATATTTCATTGATAGGGGAGGACCTTCAACGCTGGAAAGATGAATATTAGGCAAGCTGCTCACTCAAAGCAATCTATAGACGCAATTAGGGTTGTAAACGGGTTGGTTCCGGTTCGGATCCATGGTAGACCTGGAACCGGAACCGTTAAGAAGAAGGTGGAACCGGATCCGGACCCGGAACCATTTCGAAACCGGTTTTTTTGCTCCAGAACCGGAACCAAAACCATATATGGGACGGGTCTGGATCCAGGTCCGGATTTTGATAGAGAATGATATTAAAAAAACATGATTTTGAGGAGAGATTTTAGAAAACTGAGATAATATATCGGGTCTCGGGTCCACAGGTCTAAACCAAGGTGGAACCGGACCCGGACCCATTTACTTATCGGGGCCTAAATAACGATCCAGGCCCGGTTTTTAATAGGTCGAAATTTCCGGGTAATCAGAGAATCGGGTACTCATTTACATCTCTAGACGCAATATTCATGCCCACACATTTGGCCCACTCGCATATAGACAAAGGCCCAAAGGATTAAAAACAACTGGGCAAAACCACCATATAGCAACTATGTTAACAACATGGTTGGGACCCACCTTTCGAAAATCCAAACCCTTATATGGCCTCAAGACCCATTGTATCTAAATATTCAAAGTCGATTTCATTGGGCCAACCCATGGATTGATCCCCAGATTTCACACATTGGAAATGCATTCCATTTCTGCCCATTAAAAAGAGGAAACAAAGAAAGTCAATCACAGATTGTAAATTTAGTTGATCCAACAGTGGCCATCTCACTAATTTAAATAATAATTTATTATTTGATAACTACAATCAATGATGGATAGAGGCAATAAGAGGTTTAGATTTTCCAAAAGTGGGCCCCACACATATATTTAACACTAGCCCAAAAAACTGATCTGGTTGTTTGTTGAACCGACTGTACATTAGGCCTGTTAATAGGACATGCCGGGCCTGGACTTGGGTTGTCCAATCCCATCCCGAACATGGGACGGGCCCTCCGGGTGTTGTTCAATCCCGGCCCTAAATTGAACGGTCCTACATCAAATCCCGTCCCGTACAGGCCCAAGCTGAGAAAGGGTCCGGCCTATGCTTAGCTCGATCCTGGACATAACCAAAACATTATCTAATTATTCTTAATATCACCAGACACCCGGTGTGAACTAGACTTTAAACCCTCATTTTTTCCAGGCTTGGAATCGGCAATGCAATGCAACAAGCAAAATGACGGTGTTAAAAACTTTTTTATTTTTTATTTTTTGCAAGTGACAGTAGAAAACAATAGAAATGAATGAATATCCTATAGGCTATATCGGTTAAGTAATGTAGGGACGGTTAAAAAAAATTTTTTTTTTTTGCCGATGAAAGTAGAAAATCAGAAAATCAATAGAAATGAGAATGAGTATTATATATGAACCAAGTTAAAGTAATGTAGGAACGGTTAAAACCTAATTAGTCCTTTTTGTTTGTAAGTGAGGGGCAATTTCAATAATATATAAATAATTATTATTAAAAGACTTTGCAGCGGGCCGGGCCTGAATGGGCTGGATTGTTTCTGTCCAATTTCAGTCTCATTTTGACCGGTTTTTAAAATGTATTGTCCAAATTGAGCTCAATTTTTATTTTAAATTCCTGTATTTTTCGGCTTGGAACGTGCCGAGCGGGCTTTCTACCGGTTTGAACCCATCGCATTGACCGCCCTACTATACATGCACATCCTTTCCATTTAATGCAAACCTACTATAGAGGGAGAGAAGAAACCGACTAGAGAGAGAGAGAGAAGTTGAGATTGAGATTGGAGAAAGACTGACCTCCACCGACTGCCCCCGTGGTATTGACGCTGCCCCCATTTTCCGTAGAATTGACCCCATTGGTCGAGTTGTTCCTCACCACTGGCTTACACGCGTCGCTAATAGTTCCATTCGCGCAATAGCACGTCATCCTCTCGGTCCCATTACTCGTCGCATACCCACAATACCCTCCCCACCCTTCACAATCCCCACAATCTCCACTCACAGACCAACCCACCTGGAACCCCCTCTGCACCACCCCAACAAACCCACCACCACTCAACCTCTCCCCCCGTCTCTCCTCCTCCACAGGCACCACCACACTCTCATCACACCTCATATTCCAATCGTACCTCGCAATCTCCTCATCTCCCCCACGATACACGAAAGCCCAACTCCCCTCAGAGCTCAAGCATTGAATAAGCCCCACAGACGAAGGAGTTGAATGGCAACTGAAGAAGAAGGTCAGGTTCGAGTCTGGGTAGCTCTGATTTAGTAATGGTTTGAAGTGGGTCGAGTCTATGTTCAAGTCAAGGCTAACGTTGTGTCGAGGCCTTGGGCAGGAGTTGTCTGCAAGGTTGAAGTCTAGGAGGGTGAGGGTGTGTTGGGTGTAGTTGATTTGGGTCACGTAGTAGAAGTCGGTGGAGAGTTGGAGTCTGGGACGTTGGTTGGTGCATGAGAGGCCAAAACCTGGGTAGCCGCAGAAGCTGTCTGGGCTTGTGTCGGCTCGCCAGAAGGGGTAGTCTACGGTGTAGTTGCCACAGGTGAATGGAGTACTGCATGTTGGGGTTGAAGAATTTAGGAGATTGGAGTGGAAAGTGATGATGATGGAGAGGATTAGGAGGTGGTCTGGTCGTTGGGAGTAATGAAACATTGGAGAGAGATGTGGGGATGGATTGAATATTGTTTTTGTGAGGAGAGGGGGAGATTAGCAGAGGTGGGATGTGGGGGAATGATTATAGGAAAAAGTTGGGGTCACTTCATCTGTTTTCTAACGCGAAAATGCTTGATAGAAAGTCCACACAAATAGTGGATAACGTCGGGGCCAGACGAACTTTTTTTTTTTTGAAAAAGTGAGTTATATTAAATTAGGAACAATACCAAAGGTAGTGGAAAATGTTGGGGCCAGACGAACTTTTTTTTTTTTTTTTTATGAAAAAGTGAGCTATATTAAATTAGGAACAATACAAAAGGAAGCAGAGCAGAGAAACCAATAGAACCAAAATAGCCAAAAATCCACAAGATACAACATCAGCTTCATTTTTCGTGATGATCCAAAAGTTAATCCTTTCACTTTGGGTTCCAACTTAACAATTTGGGTTTTGGGCTTTGGTTTGGCCAGTGGTGGATTCAAGATTTTTGTTTGAGTGAGACTAAATTTTTACTTAATTTTACTAATGTTTTTACATTAATCATACCGAACAAAAACAAATCACATTAACAATACTACAAGTAAACACGGAACTTCTTTCCTATTCAAATCTCTTGCCTAATTAAAGGGTCTTCCCACTACCCCTTCCAAATTCAAGTGAACATTAATTCATCATCATCAAAACATCTAAGATAACATTTTCTTTAATCCTAAGTGTTTGGATGCCCTGAAACAGTGATTTGGTGCCCAATTACCCAATTTAGGTTCCCAAAGAGATTTTATTTCAATTTAAAAAACTTGGTTGCATGCACTTACCTAGTTGTAAAAGTAATTTCCTATATTTGATCATGGGCTCATGACAATAAAGAAAAATTATCAATTAATTGTAACTTAAGTTGGCCAAACATATGAACCCTAAGGCGTGATTTATGTATGAATTGAAGATTAAACTGCTGGTGATTTGGTCATCTTCAAACATGTAGATATGCACAAATTAGGTGATCCAGGGCTTAGGGTTTTGGGTTAGGATTTGGAAATTAAGGGTTAGAAACTAGGATTTGGAGATTAAGGGCTCAGATGTAAGAGGGAGGGAGATTGCTTTATGTATGGTTACTTGGTGTGAAAGAGAGACTAACCAAGAAGCTCGATCGGCGCAAAGAGGATCTCAAACTCTCAGTAGGAAAAAGATGTCGAAAGAGATTGGCAAAAAGAGGATTTGGTATTCTCAGTCACCAAGGTTTTGTGACATGGGGCGATCACAAGGTTAAAACGAGGGACGATTGTTTATTAAATATATTTGGGACAAGTCATGTAACGCCTCAATTTTGGATACCAAGAAAACCGTCAAAGTACCTGAAATTGACGTGCTACTTTCTGAAAAATTTGAGAACTTCTAAGATCGTAGGTTCGCAGTGAGATCCAATTTAAAAAAAAATGTACAATAATGTATCAATGGTTAAATTGCAGAAGCATATGAAATATAACGGAAACAGAAGTAACAATAGCGGAAGCAAGTGTAAGGTATCGCATATCTATGTCAAATGTAGCAGGGCTGAAATCCAGCTTAAAGTATTAAGTTTGAAAAATCACATGTTTATTACATATTCAACTACTACCCTACTCACTACAGAAATCACTCAAAACCCAAACAAAGTAAATGACCTCTTAAACCCCTGGTGTCGGCTCTCCATCCTCCAGCTCAACCTCCTGGTCGGATGTTCCCCATCCGTAGTCACCAACTACAGGCGCCTCAACGAGCACGAGCGCACCGTCCTCGTAGTCGGGGTCGAAACCTAAGCACCAAGAATGTGTCAGATCTAAAGATCTGACAAGTCACAATTTACAAGTAACATAGGATATATGTATCAAAAAAATAGAAACGATCATATAGTTAAAGAGAGTAACAAGATATAGAATCTAGGTAGTTGAGCAAAATAAGCATTTAGAATCAGGATAAATATAATATCTAATCTAAAACAATATGGCACATTCATACAAGCTGGATACCACGGGACATTATGCCGCGGCCCTCCCATACTGAACTCAATCGCGGTGGGAAAATCTTACCAGTGCTGGGGAATGACGAGCCCCACAAATCACACTCATCTACCTCACCACACTCATTACTCATCACTTGGGAGACCGGACCCGGTATCACACGTTAGTCTAAAACATAGCTAATCATGATAGCTCACTCATCACTCAACACTCAAAATAGATCCTACCAGTGATGATTAGTCCAAAGGCTGAGTTTAAAACAAATGAGTGAATGTCTATGCCAACTCAAGGAAACAATGTAGGTATGTGTCTGTCTAAGCTTTGCCTTGCATGAACAAGGTCCTAACAAAGTCCCTAAGAGATCCGAGTACCAATTCAATCCATGAATCACAATCCAGGTCTAAGTATAATCATTGGATCCATACCAAGGCCCACCGAACACATGGCCTGGTCCAAAACAATCCAAATAAAGTAACAAGTCTATTTTCAATGTTAAACGGTTCATTCTTATCCATAATGAGTTATAAGTTCATAATAAACAACATCGCAAACATAGGATATCACACATCCTTACTTAGGCCATGAAAGGGCTCACCTAGCCACAGACACGGTCAATGTTCACCTAATCACATCATCAGGTCATCTCTAAGTAGTCTTAGGTTTAGATCATCCATTTTCCCTTTAATTAATGTTATAAGCAATAGTAAGAACATAAGAGTGACAATAATGCAATAAGTGAAATAAATCTCCAAATAGAGGATCAATGGGAAATATCAATAATGCAACCCAAGTATTGGTCGACATTTAAGTCTAGGTTCATCTCAGGTAATTTGATCTCTAAATGAAGTCTCAGATGCCATGGACGCTATGTTCGGTGCTCCGAAAGTTATGAGCATCATCGACAACGTTTAAGGATCGAATCATTGTCAAATCCACGACTTACACCCTACTTGGTGGTCCCCACAAGTCAAGGTTGAGCCACACCATTGACTCAGGCTTGACACATCAATAGAAGTCTATTTTGGTGGTCAATGGGCCCCACAAACGATCACAATATCAATATTCACAATATCAATATAGGCTGAACTTAGAAACCTCAGTCTGCAGTGATAGTCAGGTCGACCTGCTATACTGCAGATCAAGGACTGAAACCTGGCCTGCATTTTGGAAATCTTCAGTGTGTTCGGTCGACCTGGTGGCCATCTAATCGACTTGGCACACATGGCTACTTGGACCAAACGGCATTCAGTCTAAATCTCAGTTCCTGTGTTTTTCAATGTCCCCGATCAACCTGGCACAAAGGTCGGTCGACCACGCACAAGAGTTATTTCTGAGTCTGATGGAAAGTTCAGCCTCTTAGTTATTTCCTGAAAATCATGTGTGCCCGATCGACCCGGAACAGGGGTCGGTCGACCTCGCACACAGGACTGTAAACCTACAGGAGATTAACTGAGACTTGCATTTTTCCAGTTTTCAGTGTATTCAATTAACGACCGCACTACAAGTCGGTTGACCGAGTACACTAGCCTGCTACAGAAATCCAGAATTATGGAATTCTCCTCCTTCAGTCCAATTTCCAATCAAAACTCATCCAATCTCGACCATTCATCATAGGAACATCATCAACAACATAAACACTTCAATATACATCCAATGATCCACACATGGGCCATTGATCTTCCAAATGAGATGAAACTCATCCATCAATGGGCAAAAACCATAAAAACAGGCTCAAAAAATAGATCTAAGCATTTATACATCAATTGAATTGAAATTACAAAATCAAGAGAAGGGAAACATCCATTTTATGCTAAATAAATATGTTACACCTGCCTCAATCCAAAAGCAATGAAATATAGAGGGAAGAGAGATCCAAACTCTAAGTAGAAATCCCAACTCCTATGGTCTTCCAATCACATAAACCAGCCAAAAAAGCAGATCTAAAGAGATCTAAAGGTCCAAATCTGACATGACCCGAGCCCGAGATTAGGACTAATCAAAGATAATCTCGACTCGTGTCGCATACTTACTCCCGTGAATCTCAATGCATTAAAATTCACAAAGGGTATCAATTATATATATTATGCGGAATAACCAAAGTATACATTGCTCATGTATAAAACAAAACTCATTTACACTATTTACAATCCAATCACTTGCATATTTAAATACAATGCAAGGATCAAAAGTGTGAAACGTTTGAAACCCCTCTCAACTCAAAGTTTAATTTGCTTTAATTCCATTCTACTAGTCCTCCTGGAGGAACCGTACCGGATTTCTCCGGTGGCGCTGTAGTCTCTGAAGGACCGGCATGGGCAGTTGTGCCTGTAATGCCATCAATAACACTATGAATTTCACAATTCAGCAATGTATAAACAATTATATAATTAAACATGCTACAGATACATTCCATTCATCTCATTTATTGGTAGACCGGTTTAATTCCAATTCCAACTCATAATCAATAAGAGTCTTTTTATTTGGCAAACTACAGTAGTATTTCAATTTCAATTCAATTCCATTTCCATCTCTCTTCCATACGGAAGGCTTCATTTATTGTGGGATTTATCAGAGCCCGGGCCAGGGACTACTGATATCACCACGGAGCTTCGGAACGCCCCCAAATAATCTGCTACAGCAGAATCAGCTCAAAGAACTTATAGAAATCACTATGTAGTGCCAGACTCACTGATCAATTTAATTGTCAATTAATTTCACCGTCTTAACGATGAATGAATCATTGTCCTCTTTGGCATAGGGCGGAAGGGCGCATCATTCATGACCCCAAGCCTCAAGAAAGATTCATTTCATTTAACCGATACAAGTCAATAAATAATTAAATAAGTAACTAATACCAATCATTCAAGTGTATCCCAGGTGTTCAATGTACGCGTTATTCTCGATGAACATTACAATATATGTGGATATTGTACATTAAACTCCCCTGAATCAAAAAGAACATAAACAGCCTTGAACCACTCAATAGGCTTTATCCTGTAAAACTCAGAATTTAAATCTGAAATCCTACTACTTTCGTACACTTCATCAATGCCTTACGAATTAGTTTTGGATGTTATCATGGAATTACAATGAACTTTAGTTTCCTTTTTGGTTCACATATAATTGACTTTGGATAACCATCCAAAGACAACATTTTATGGAAAGTCTAATAAACTTTTACCCATTGATTGCAGTCTAATTAGCCTCAAAACGACAATTGAGAATTTATTCAAAATCTCAAACTAGTCAAATTTTCTCAGAAGACCTGGTCGACCGAGGCCTTGGTCGGTCAACCCCGTCAACTGGGATCTCGGTCGACCTGCGAAGGCCAGGTCAACCCACTCTCTGTCTACTCGGTCGATCGAGACCTCAGTTGGTCGACCGACAGTTGTAAATGAAATTCATGAACAGTGTTTTTATCAGGTTTCCAGAGAGCGAATTTACGTTTGGCCGGTCGACCGAGCTGCACCCAGATCTGATGCAGAATTCATTTCAAAATTCTATGTCTTTCACTCCATCACTTACAACAAAACTTGGAACCTCCTGTTCCCTACTCAATCTCATTCATTCATCAAGAAAACACTTCAATTCCATCATATAAGTCCTTCTCATCAATTCATAAATCAAATCAAATCCTTCCAAGTCTATACATGACTATGTGAATTCATCTCTATAACTACTCATTCAATCACACAACTAACATGAACTCACACACAATACATATAATCATAAGCGCTTATACTTGCCTTTGAACTAAATCTAACACAAACCCCTTTGTTCCAAGCTCTACTTGGTTCCAAATCACTAATCTCTAAGAAACAAACAACCCACTTGATGAAGAAAGTGATGAAGATGAAATCAATTTTCCTTATCAAACAAACTTGAAACTCCTTGATTCAACACTTGATGGCCAAGAACGAAGAAGACTGAGCTAGTTTCCCTCTTTCTCAAGAGTTTGCTAAGATGCAGACACTTCATAACATGCAACATAAGACTTTGACACTTAATGCATGGATTTTGCATAAGAACCTCACATGTCATGCCTATTTCGAATTCAAGTCAATTCAAGACTCAATTGATTCATGTTAAGCCAAATGATAATGTGTATATTATGAAAGTTGTTGTACTCATCGAGATACACACGATGGTATCAAGTTTTACCGTATTCGATAAAATACACTAAATGTCATATTTACGGAAAAATCCTTAATATCACCAAATTTGAGTCTAAATGCAACTCGATGCAATCAAGGTCTTCCAAACTTGTTTCTTATGCTTAATGCATCTCTTCAAGACTAAGTCGAGCCATCTTAGTCACTAATCACTATTAAGTTGATTAATCGCATTTAATCCACAGTAATCGCAATTAATTAGAGTTAATCTTGATTAACTCGGGTTGGAGTGTAACAAAATCCCAAAAACACAAGAGAATTGCAATAAGGAAGGAAATCTAGAAAGAGAAAGAGAGAAATCTAAGAAAATAGAATTAGAAGATGAAAAGTACCTTGATTATGAGATATATAAAATAAGAGAGATCTTTAGGAGAGATTGTAGCTGAGGTTGTTGTAGATGATCACCTTTTTCTTCTTGCTAGAGTTCTAGATCTAGGATTTTAGAGAGAGGAAGAGAGGGAGGTGGGAGAATTGGAGGAAAAATGAGGAACGAAGAGAAAAAAGAGAGGGAAATGAGAGTGAGAGAGTAATATACGTATGAGATGGGGAAGAGGATCCCCTGTTTCGTCCAAACAGGGGATCCATGTTTGGATGAATTAGGGGCCTCCACGTGCGGGGGTAGAAGGGGGGCGGAGAAAGAGAAATTGACTTGTCTTTCCTCCGCCCCCGCGTGTGGAGGCCCCTGATTCATCCAAACAGGGATCCCCTGTTTGGACGAAACAGAAATAGGGGATCCAGATCTTGTGACCAAAGGGCCCTTTTTGTTTGAATAGGAATGAGGATAAGGCTATGGGTAGTTTAGCCTTTATGTAGGGTTCCTAGAAGCTTCTCAAGTAGAAAAAAACCCTCATATCAACCCTAATTACTATATAGGGCCTCTAGCTAACTAACTAACTGCAAAATTATACAAGACACCCTATGGACTCTATAAAATACACAAAGGGTTAATTAGGCTAAAACTTAGGAAAAATACTTATCAACCCTTACTAATCCCTACTAATTAGTATAATTAGATACTAAAGGCTCAAATATAGTATTCAAATTCAAATTGAGAGTCCATAAGGGGTGGGGCCTCACAAGTCAGGCATTTGTTGATTTGAGAATGTGGTTTGAATGAAGTCAAGAGGAGTTTTCGATATTGAAATGGGGCTACCCAGGTCATCGGGTGGTGTAGGATTGGGCCCCAACTGGTGCGTAGCTCATGTGGCCAAGTCCCTTTAATGAAACTCGGAAATTTACCTGGGGCGGCCACACCCACTACCTATAGTGTGCGTGCATCTGCCCTTGGGTCTGGAAATGTGAGGATGTTTTAGAATAGGGATCCTCCGAGTGGGTCTACATACGGTGACTGTGAGTGGACCACTTAGGTATGCTACGTCTCCGCCAGCAACCCATGTCCATATGCATGGCAGGCTGTCCGGCAAACTTTGAATGGTCTACTCGCACAAGATTGGACTGGATGTTTTAATGCCACGTGGGGTGCAGTGTGGAAAAATGAGGATGGCAGTGGAAAACAAAGGACAAGACAAAACCGCGGTAAAATGGAGTTGGTGGAATTTGTATTCTGGTTTCAAAATTTACTTGGAATAACAATTTTGAGTTTGGACCCCCTCTTGTCGTGTCTATAACACTGTTCACGTGTAGCAGCTGATGTTCAAACTCCACTGTGGTCTATCTCACAGCAGCAAGGTCACCGTTTACGTAGTTCAAGATTGCACCTTGCCTCATGACCCATGAGGTTAGTTCTTTCCTTTTTGGTACCTGGTTATCTAGATACCAACTGATAAACTATTGATTTCAAAGAGAATTAGTAGTGATTGAACACAAGAAATGGTTCTGAAACATGTTAAAACCCCACGGCATTACTTCTTCAGTTTATACTTTCTACTCCAAAGCTATCTTTCCGACTTCTTCTCCCTTCTACGAGTTTTCAATGATATGAAAACTAATATTGAGAATAAAATTATGTGCTTACATCTTTTCTTTACTCTTTTTACCTAAGTGAAAGCTTTCAACTTGTGTGGAGAGAAGCAGAGAAGAGAAGGGTTTTTTGAAGAAGGTTCCTCACCCATGTAAAAGGGGCGAGGACAGAGGGAAGTTATTCCATGAATATTTCATCTGCAACGGTCTTTAATTATATTTTCAACGGTAGGATCACTCAATCCTTATCTCTCTCACAGATGGAGAACTGTAAGCTGTGGTCTCACACGATAATGTCACTCTCATAAGCTCTTCAAAAGTGAAACGATCAAGTCCAACCTCTCAAATTACTGATTAATATACTGGAAACCACCTTGTGGGGGGCACTACAACTTGCCTCTCATGGAATTTTGCACGGAGCTAGGTACATTTTTTTACCACCACACGTGGCACCTGATCAGGACAAACTCAACCACCTTACACTCACTCGCCCCAGTGAATTAGGTATCACCTTAATTTAATATTAGTTTGAATAATAATTAACATAAGATCAAATTTCATAAAAATAATATAATTTAACAAACTATTTGAATTTAATTTCACCTTGGCAGAACATAACCCATGTTTCATGTCTCATTCTAGTACTGCTCCGAGCGAGTGGGCTTAACTCCTGAGTTCTTAATTATGGTATCTGGGATTACAATACTTTAAAACGCGTCATGTTGGGTTAATACGAAGTTTGACTTATAATCCTAGAGTTAGGACTTAGATATTTCTGATGCGGGACGCTGCTCTCGTGCGAACATGCATAACTCCGAAGTTCGGGGATCCATGACCATATGGCTTTAAAACTCATTATGTTGAGTTAATACGGGGTTTGACTTATAAGTCCAGTGTCAAGATTTGGATATTTTTGATGTGAGACTAGAGGAGACTCATCGTTGTAAGCCTGTGGTTAACACACTACACCTAATGGTTAAGGGTACTGTCCGAACCAAGTCCTTACACTCCTATGAGAGTTATTCTCATGATACTATGAGAATAATGGGTGAGAACCCTCACATCCCTCTCTTACTTTTAGTGCTGTAAGAGTAACTCTCATGGGAGCATCTCTCACTATATATATACATACACACACACATTATAAATAGGAGGGTAAGGCTATATTTGGTATCTTTTTTATAATGTTTCTGTGCGTGCCTAAACTATTACGGACTTGTTTAGATGGATGTAAAGCTTCTTGGGAAATATTAAATGCCTGAAACCTAAAAGGGAAGGAGAAAACAGAGGTCAAAGACCCTAGCCGAGCTCAGCATAAGACACTCCGATACCTAAGTTAGTGCGGTCACTAGACCAAGGGTGAGTGAGCAGAGAGAAAGGCAGAATTTGGAGTATCTATATGTGCATACCTTTTTCCGGATTAGCTCTTTGAATATATAGGCCGATGGTCCTATGACTTTCGTCCTGGTCTCTCAGAAGTAAATTCTTACTCGGGCAATGCCCTGATCTTTCAGGGATTGTGGATGTAACCACCGAATAAGGATAACTCATTATCTCTATCTGGTGCTTTTCCTTTCCTCTTGATACGTTCTGTAATGTGGTCAAGCTTTTATAGGAGTACAGTTGTAACTGACTGAGTGTCAGTACTCATCTCGGTTAACCAAACCGAACTGAAGATGATGCCGATGTTAGGTATGACCTTAACATGGACGCATTCTTGTACTATTGTGGAGATGCATAAAACCGAGACTAAGACATGCCTAGCTGGTACTTTTACCGAAACTATGACAATCTCGGTATTATGAAAATGCCCGCACACGGTTTCGTTCTAAAGAATTAATGAAGAAAAACTTATTTGATTGGTTGTTCTCTTATTTTTTATGAATACATCAATTGTCAGTAACATATACACCAATCTTGGTTGATAAACTAATAGAATGTCCGGACAGAGCAACAAAGAAGTTAGCCATGTCGGTGTGTGGTTTTTTGGACTTTCAATGATTCTAAGTTATCTATTTCATTCCCATTAGATGTTTGTGTTAGTGATTAATGCAATCTAATAATCCAAAGCTATCCCTTTCCAATGACTATTATAGTTAATGTACACCTTATCTTCTTAAAACTTTTTGGGTGCATCAACCCGACCCGCCCTGTATATTATTGAGTGCATTTCATTTCATCAGAGTTTAGCAGTGCCACTGCCGTGGCGGTGGGGATGGAGAATTCCCGCTTTCAATACTCGCCTAAAACATGTATTTCTTCATACTTTTTCAAATATATTAAATATATTCACCGGGCGAGGCGGGTATGGTGCAATAGAAATACCAATTGGGTCGGTTTTGGGTCTACCTAAACCCCAACCCGTTGCCATCCCTAACTGTTTTGATTGAGAAAACCGGGCCCCACAACGGAGATTATTCAAACGGACACTGCACTACTACAGTCTTGTTATGAGTCCACGTAAGCTTGATCATTGCCCCCACTTCTTCTGTCCGTATGGCACGGGCATTATCCTGCGTCCAAACCAATCTCAGCCATAAACGTGTGCGATCCAAATCCCTCTCCACGTGTCATCATCTGCAACCAATATCTCTCCATACTATCGAGCCTTTCAATCCGAAGAGTCGCAAAACCACCAACCCCTGAAAGCCACGTGTCTCATACCAACTTAAATTTAATAATCCCCTACCCTACCTTAATTAAAACTCCCCTTCTTCTTCCCATCCTCCCCTGCATTTATATGACTCTCTGCTCAACGCTCTCTTCTTTCGCTTTCTTCAACGTCCAGTCCAGCAATCTCAGCCGTTCGATTCACCGCCATTTCCAGATCCGGAGTTCTTCTTAAATCCCTGTCTTTCTCCTCAATTCATCAAAATCTCAGCTTCGATTTCTTCCTTCTCAGGTTTTGACCGGATTCCTTTCTTTTTTGCCTGAAGCTGAAGATTTGGGTTTCGGTTTTCCTCAGTCGGACGGATTCCATCGGTTTCTTTTCTTCCAATACTTCAGTTTTGATTGCTTCAGCTGCTGAGGAGAAAGGGGTTTTCCTGGATTTGTGATTTCTGGGAAAGTCGGGGGCTCTGTCTCTGCAATTAGGGTTTTTTTTTCTTCTCTTCCTGCTGCAGAAATGTTGGGAGCGGGGCTTCATTTCGGTCGCGGCGAAGATCGGTTCTACAATCCGATGAAAGCGCGGCGGAATCACCAAAATCAGCTGCAGCATAGGCCCCGGAACAGCGGCGGAGTCTCCGCTGCGGCGGCGGCGAAGGGTATAGCTGTGAATTCGGAGAATCGGGAGCTGGAGAGCCGGTCGGCGGCTTCCGATGAGGTGGCCGAGGTGTCTGGATCGTCGCCTGTGAAGGCGACTCGCAGCAATCTCGATCGGTTCTTGGAGTCGACGACGCCTTCAGTGCCTGCTCAGTATCTTCCCAAGGTGATCTTCCAATGTCTGATGGTTTCGGTTTTTAAAATTTTGATTTTTAGGGTTTTGTCTGATGTTTTTCCTGATGTTGATTTGACAGACAAGGATGCGCGAGCGGAGGACTTGCGATGTCGAATCCCAGCCTTATTTTGTGTTGGGAGATCTTTGGGAGTCGTTTCAGGAGTGGAGTGTGTATGGGGCGGGGGTGCCTTTGGTGTTGAATGACAGTGATAGTGTAGTTCAGTACTATGTGCCATATCTATCTGGTATTCAGATATATGGTGAATCTGCAACATCGGCGGTGAAGTTAAGGTATTCATATACATGCTTCATTTTAGTGTGGGCTTCTGAATTGTGTGTTCCGACTGTGATTTTATGAACATTTTGTCATATGTTGACTTATTGCGTTATATTTGTATTTACCTTCTTGAAGTTGATACTGTTGCTGGTAATTGTGTTTTTTGTTTCTTGTTACAACTTATTAAATAGTAGGATGCCTATATAATTACTGATAACTTGTACTTCATCAATAAGGTGCTCAAGGTTGCAGGTTCTAGTCAGATTACCTTTTCCAATAAAGGGAAAAAAAGCTAGTCGTTGTACATACAAACACAATTTTCTTACATTAATGTTTTTATCTTGGTCTACGATGAATGAATTGATGTGTTTTTAGTCTATAGAACAATTTTAGAGTGAACTCCCCAAGAATGTAAGAAATTTCCAACTGGTATGTTTTCTGACACGGGTCATACCCAGTAGGGTTGTCAGATGGAAACACACCTATATGCACTACATGTCCCTAATCAACTGAGAAACGGATGGATCTACTAAGGTTTAACCTATTAATTTCAAACGCATCTCTCTAAAGTTTCAATTTATCATTAACCTTCATTCTTATTTGACTGATAGGTACCATATACTGAGAACAATATATTCCATGGAACATCTTGGATGTTTTCCATTTAGATTTCCATAACTACGGTGAATGTGTTGGAAGATGGCTTCGATAGCTTAGACAATGAAAGATACACACTAGATACAGCTTAATTACAAAATACAAATTACACTAAAAACAAGAACCCACTTTATAAATCTTACACAAATACACTATTACAAAGGAACACTCACTTTAAGCCTACCACACTTACAAGCAAAAGACTCACTCACTACACTTTACTCAATACACTCACTCACTACAAAGAGGGCACCTCACTCCACCTCAAGGGACACTCACTCAACACTTCTCACTACACCCTACTGTGCACTTCAGTGCTTCACTGGACTTCTGTCTCTCAATTGACTTGAGTTATACTCACTTACCCAATTCACCTCTATTTATAGGCACTCAACTAAAGTCGGTGATATACCATGTGGTGGAGGCATGATCCACGTGGCCTACTTCTTCACCATGCTTTATGTCGGTTTGAGTTCTCTGGAGTGGGTTAAGTCACTAGACTTTTCTAGACTACATGAAGTCGGTTGTGTGAGGAGGTGGGAGACTTCTAGATGCATCAAGTGGGTTGATGGTGTGGAGTTCTCTATAAAATTTGAGAATGAGGGAGAGAGTTTAAGAGGACAAGAGTACAGCTAAGTCAGTGTTTGACTGACAGAATGATGTAATGAGTATGGGCTTAAAGTGTGGCCCTTGTTGCAAACCAACTCTAGCAGAGAACTTGGATGTCGCCCCATAGACTGTTCTCATGCTTATAAGTTATATTTATCCCCTCATGCATGCCTTATATGATTTTGATATACCCTTTAGGGATGCCTTTTATTTTTGACGTATTCCAACTTAACAGTCCTGGCAGTTGGCACCCTATTGTGTGCCTTCTTAAGGTCAATAAAACCATGTATAAATTCTCTTTCTCCTGGACTTTTTTCATGAGTTGTAGTAGAAGGAAAATGGCCTCTATGGTGGGCCTACCGCCTACCTAGCATAACCCCGAATGTATATTTGACTAGCCTAATACATGAAATCCTATCTTTAGGATTTGCCAAAATGGATGCCCACATAGTTTCAAAATCGGAATCATATCTCAAATCGTTCATACCCATGATAGTTTTCAAAATTGGAATCATAGGGCAAATTGTTCATACCCATGAATCGAATCATATCACGAATTGTAGAATTTTTTCTTTTTCTAATAAAAATGAAAAATAATTAAAAATTAAAAGAAAAGGAAAAAAAGAATTATTCAGAACCATCCATTTTCCCATTTATAGTAGTATAAATATAATAACAAGTAATTCTATTATACAATCATATCAAGAACATCATGACATATATTAATATATATATGAAATAAATAATGTGTAAATAGTTAAATAAGTTTAAAGTATCGAGATATATTTTTTATTATCTTTAAATCAAAATAGAAAAATAAAATAAAATTCAAACCATCAATCTTACACAGTAGAATATCTCTTAAAGTTAAGAAAGTATTCATGAAGAAAAAAAACCAAAATAGATTAAAAAAAGAAGATGTAGACAAGCACCGTACGTCCAGTCGAATGCTTTGGTTACATGCATATTCTTTATTCATCTTTAAAACCTTATCAAAGCCGCAAAAATATTCTTATGGGGTTTCGTTAACTACTAAATAACTTTTTAAAAATACAAGCAATAAAAGAAAGAGAATAAAGAGAAAAAAAGTAAAAGACTATTAATATCAACTTATTGTTGTAGCCATTCTCGCTTAGCCTAATTGCTTGATTCGTAAGATTTGATGAAACGAGTATTGAATCGTAGGATTCACACATGAATTCTAAGATTCATTTGTAAATGAAGTTCACTACATAGATACGAATCGTTTTCCTTAAGATCCGGGATATGAATCGTATGATTCTAATAACTATAAATGCCCTTATCGATATTGGATCTAGATGGACTATCCATACTCATGTAGCGTAGCCTACAAGCAATGGTGCAGGGTCTATCACTAGTATCAATATTGTATCTAATGGAGATGGATACTTGAAAGCCCCTGGGTATTGTTGATGCCGATCTTGTCACCGCCCAGCTCCTCGAGTAGGAAGTAGATTGTTCTAGAAGCACCTCCTGCACACCATTCGAGGTTTCGGTCACACAAGGTGCTCTTTGCTTTGAGATTCTGCTAATTCAAAATATTATTTCATTGAAAGAAAACCTGTCAATTCATGAGGATTGGTCTGAACTCAATTTGAAGCCATCTCCGGCACTAGAGACAACTGCAGATTAAACAGAATTCTCCCTTCCTCTTCTAGCATCTCCCCTCTACAGATTTCTACAGTTAAAATGCCTAGCGGATCACCCAGATGCAGGATGGTGGACTGAGGACCAACATCTATTGTAGTTTCTTATGATGAGATTAGAAATAGTAGCAATTCTCTTATATAAATCTTCTTGCTAGGCAATAGACTTATGTGAAGGATCAGCTTCATCTGATTTGACTCATTATGATACTTTGTATGCCCTTGAGAAAATGCAGTCTTAAAACATGTTATTGCTGATGCCTTTGGAACTGCAGAGATGGATATATCTTGGTTTGTATTTCGTAGATATGAAATTCAAGCTGTTGTTTATTTCTTTTTCACTTTTGAAACCTTATATTTTTCTTTGCTAGCAATTGTCAGTTTTATGTGTTACTCCTTGTATGCTTCATCTGATTTTGAATGCAATGGTTTGGCATCAAGTTCTGAACATGATTAAATTCAGAACAACACTGTATTATTTTGATATCTTTCTAATTTATTAGGCAACCTAGAGAGGATAGTGATGGTGAGTATTATAGAGATTCAAGTAGCGATGGAAGCAGTGACTGTGAACTTGAAAGGGGCTTGAAACATAAATGGGAGCAGTGGAATCTTGTTCCAGCAAGTGAGGCAGCGCTTAGAATGGACAGACTGTCATTGAGAGAGACAAATGTTGCTTCCCAAGAAGGTTTTTCTAGTGATGAAGGTGAAGTTGAAAACTCTCAAGGTTGCCTGCTCTTTGAGTTTCTTGAACAGGATTTGCCTTACAGCCGTGAACCTTTGGCCGACAAGGCAAGTTTTCTCTAATAATACTCTTTTAACAAAGGGCTTTTGTTAGCTGATTGGTTCCCTTTTAATTTGTTTGATTGTATTGATATTGCAGATAGCAGATCTTTCGCGGCGCTTTCCTGAATTGAAGACACTGAGAAGTTGTGACTTGTTGCCAAAAAGTTGGATCTCTGTGGCATGGTAAGGTCTACTTGAGCTTGCTGGTGATGCTTTGTTTTTTTTTTTTTAAACTGCTATCCAGTATTCATAGGTCTAATAAAATTGTTGCAGGTACCCAATATACAGAATACCTACAGGGCAAACTCTAAGAGATTTGGATGCATGCTTTCTGACCTTTCATAATCTTTCCACATTAATGAGTGGTAACTAACAACTTCTTTTCTTTTGTCATTCTTACATTGTAATGCATCTGTTCAAAATACTCTTTGAAATACATGTGGGCACAAGCCCTGCATGATTTGGACTGGTTTCTTCCTCTAATGAATAGCAGTTGAGGGAGGGAAAGGTGGAAAAGTGAAGTCGGTCCATGCATGTTCCTTGTGAAATTTATTGGCTGTTCTCTTCTCTAGGATTCTGTTAATATCCTATTTACACTGAAAGGGTAGGTGCCTAGGTGCTCCACCAAGCACACACTGGTGGAAAGTGATGCCACTGATGAGACATTCTGATGTGTTGCTTTGCTCCCCAGTTTTTTAACCAATGGGAATCAGGAGGTCTAAGTCTGTGATGTCTTCATCGTTGTCATCATATTTTATTAAACCTCTGTTGTTGTTAAGGCTTGATAGTTTGCTGAAAACTATGTGCAGGTACTGGCAGTGTTCAGGGTCCCATAGTCACATATCCAAAGATTTCTCTCCCTGTTTTTGGGCTGGCCTCATATAAGTTCAAAAGTTCCATGTGGACATTAAATGGAGGATTGGAGCGTCAGCTGGCAAACTCGCTGTTGCAGGTGGCAGACAACTGGCTTAGAGACCGTGATGTTGATCACCCGGATTTCCGGTTCTTTGCTTCGCGTGGAACCTGCCATAGGTGAAAATTGTGTCAGATATCTCTCACCCCTTTAGGTCATACTTTCCTTTTCTTCCCGTTTTCATGGAGATCCCTGTCCTATGGATGGGCTCTGCTGATGTGCATTTGCCAACAGAAGCATTAGGCGGGTCATTTACACCTAAGGGGCCCTTCTGGGTATGTTTTGTCTCCAGTGTTTGCTTTGACCCATGGAGTAAAAAAATAAAAAATAAAAAAAGGAGCAAATAAAGAGCCAAAAGAAAGTAGAATCAAGAGACCACACACCTTTGGATAAAAAAAATATGGGAAAAAAATGCTGCACAGCAGCTCGGCATGTGAACAAGATGATGAAGTGAGTCTGCAGCACATAATATTTCTACTTCTTTTTTGGAATGATAATACGTTTATCACCCAAAAAAATCAGTTTTTCTTTTTACCTGTGTTGATGATATCTATTCTGATGTTGTTCTACTTAATCTAACGGTAAAGAGGGTTTTGGTATATGTATGTGGGCTAAATTTATAATTGTCCCTTGTGATTTCTGGGTCATTTAAAAATTGTTTGTTTCTTGTCGATAGAACTGATGGAATTTTTTTATGGACTTGTAAATTAAGAAGGAAGTTAGTTTAGGTAGAATCCTGGTGTTCTCCAATGGTCTGATTCACATGCTTTTGCTATTTTAGTCCATTGTGACTTGCTTTCTTGCTTGTATTGGTGCCAATGTGACTGCATATTGGTGTGTATTCATAAAATGAAGGTATCATAGGATATAAACCAGGTTAGCAGTTACTAAACTGAAATGTCTCCCTGTCCTCATTTTATTGTGTTTTGACTGATATACTGCTGCATATCAAGTGGTAATTGAGGCTGATATTTTTAGTACTTTTCCAAAGGAAAATAATGGAAAAACTATTTATGTGACTCAAGATCAAAGGCTTAGCAAGTTCTCTTGAAGTTGTTTTCCTGTCAATGTATACTGGCTGGAAAAGGGATGCTGCCATAGGTAATTGGGGGCTGCAATTAATGTGATTTATTGTTGCTTATCTGAGTTTATTCTATTTCAAGGCACTAATTGAGAAATCATCCAATGAGGATGCTTGGTTTTTTAGCGGAATCTCTTTTAAGATTAGACCTGTCCATCTTACTATGTATAGTGATTTGTGGTGATCCCAGATGGACCCCCATAAAGAGGTCTGTAGATTAGACCTATAATGTCTAATGGTTTGGATAAAGATGATTCTATGGGTATTTGGGACGGAGCTTTGGATATGGAAGGACAACCATTACCTTGTCTTTACTGCTGCTCGTCTTTTCCGTTATCTTGTCCTTTTTTTAAAATTTTAGGTAGCCCCATTGGAACTGAATTCTTACCATTTCCGTGAATATCCTGTCATTGATAAATGAGTGATGCTAAACTGTAGGGGAGGCATTTTATGATGCCAACACCCACCATTTGCTAAGATTAAACCATTTGGATTTGGCGCCCTCCAATTATTATATAGTGGCTGGCTCACTTACAATTAGATGGTAAATTGATGGTGTGACATGAAAAGGTAAAATATCAAATGTTGAGTTAATCTCTTTTCTGAGCTGCACCTTTGCTTGGTCAAAATCCCATTTATATCACACACAACACGTTAACATAACATGTTTCAAATCTAGATATAATATACCATTATGGACCGTCCATTCCCGCTCTTGAAGAGCTGATGGTTTGAGTTCACTTGTGCTAATACTTGGGGGTCATGATGGTTTGAGTTCACTTGTGCTAATACTTGGGGGTCATAGGGATTTTACATATCTTTTTTTTTAGCCTAGATGCAAAGGGTTGGAACCCTCCGTTGCAAGAAAAAAGAAAAAGATAAAAAAAAAGGATGTGGGCCGTCCATTAATCAAGGAGTTAAAAAACATTGGCATTGACAATCATGAAGGAGCTTATAATTTAGAAGAATGAATTTTGGGAGGATGGGCCCCACATGTCTTTTCATCTCATGAGTACATTAGAGGATGTTTTTTCTTTAATTATCTTTTTTCCTTTAGATAAGAACGTACCTTTCATTAAACATTCGGTTTGTTCTTTTTATTCCTGTGGATAGAGCTTGACTGAAGGGGCTGGAACACGTGATTTTGTACGAAATTGCCAATTCCACTGCTGTTCTCTGTGAAATCATCCTCTCCACATTCAATGGTGCCCGCTCTTTGCACAGTCTGGATTCACTTAGTAACTAATGGGAGACCTTAATTTGCATCAAAGGAGAAAAACAAACATATAAAACTCCTGCGTCACCAAATACGAAGGCAAACATTGGTCCTACCTGCTCTGATGAAATGGACGGTGCTGATAACAAAAAAAAAAAAAAAAATTGATGGGCGTGCATGAAAGTTATTGTTTGGCTAGCAACCTAGATGGACTGGATGTCATGTAAGACAATTGATTCGAGAACGCAGGTCTCTTTTATCTAGTGGGACCAGAGTTCACAACTCTGCCTCAATGTGTGTGCGTGCCATTTTTACGGTTCAATTGGTTACTAGCAGGAGGGGTCTCGATTGCCTACCAAACCACCAAGGCAACCCAATTTTATTTAGAGTAATGCTACATGGACAAACTTTTTGGCCAGAATTTTGGCCAACCCCCATGGTTTGCATTGAATATCACTATGATATTCAATGCAAACCATGGGGGTTGGCCAAAATTCTGGCCAAAAAGTTTGTCCAAGTAGACTTTTTGTTTTATTTTATTTTGTGGGTAGACCCAAGAGAGAGTTTTTATGGTAAATAAGTTCGCACAACTAAAAAAGAAGATTGTACAAGTAAAAAAAAAAGCCCATAGAAATAGAAAAAGGTGGCGTAGCCAATGAGAATACCACTCATAAGTGAGATAAGTAGTCGTTACCGCTCATAAGTGAGATAAGTAGTCGTTATCAACTCAACCCAATTCTATGTGATCTCAATTCAATTTTTATTATTTGACCCACCAACATGAATACTAAATGTGTAGTATAAAACGGCACAAGCCACACTTTCCCTAGCTTGGTAGAATCAAGATTCCATTTGGCAGGGCAGTGCTAGCTTGGTAGAATCGAGATTCCATTTGGCAATTTGATATTAAAGCAAAAGTGATGTAAATAAGATAATAAAATATAAGGGTGTTATGATGGTATTTTATCTAAAGTAGATTGCTAAGGGAATCTTTTTAACTTTTTTGTGTAAAAAATGAGTATTTTTTTTGTCATTTAGTGAAGAAAGGGGATTTTTTTAAGAAAGAGGGAATTTTGAAGATGTGTACTTTGGATGTAACCCCTCGTCTGAAAAATCGAGGCCCTACATTACTATTTATTAACCTAGTAAACTGCCAAACAGGCCTAAGAGAGAGCACTAATTAAAAAAGAAAAAAAATCAATTGAAGTCTATCTTCTTAATTTTAAACCATTAGTATTTGGGTGAAGTCCCAGACCAATCCAAACAAGGTCAAGTATTACACTATCATGTGTTTCAAAAAATAAATAAACAAATAATCACATATTTCAAACTTCTGTATTTTTTGTTGGCACCTGTTTCAGGTAGGGGAGGGGGTAGAAGAAAAGTTACCCATTCTTGGACAATGAGAGTGCCTTATAGCTGTCTCAATCTAAGAAAAGAGTGTTCTTTTATGAAATTGTTAAATTTAAACACTGATTAAACAGTTTTAAGAAGAAAAATAATAAAAACCATGAGGCATTGGCCTCACTTGGGGCCACCTTTGATCAGTGCTGTCCCTTTTATTGTGAGCTAACTCAGAAGCCAATGGAAAGAGGAATAGTTTCATCAACGGTTTAGATTTAAGAGATGGCCCCCACTGGCCAAATAATGGAGGTTGGACTCAAAGGATCCGGTTTCTCATTTCAAACTTCTGCCCGCTAATTGGCGATAATTTACTTTCCCGATAAAGCCGAGGCACGATAAATTGAGGCGAGAAAACCGAAGCCGGAAAAAAATAAAAGAGAAACTAGCCGTTAGAATCGAATTCAAACGACTCTTAAAACCCTAGAATAAATCGAGGCTCTTTTCTCTCTCTCTCTCCTCCTTTGAAACGCTCCTCTCAATCGCTCTTTATTATCTCCATCATTTGATTCTCAAAACCCCACTGAAAAAAGATCTCTCCGTTTTAGAATCCCCTTTCAACTGCTCAAATTTCAGGGACTTTCCGACCTCGTATGGTCGGATTTCAGCACCATTTGGGCAGATTCTCTTGTTGATTTGTTGTTCATCAGGTTTATGGTAACTTCTTGTGCATCGATTCGTGGTTAGATCAGTGGATTCTGCTATTTGTGTGAAGATCTTCGTCTTTCTTTGATTTCAGGTGATTTCTTGTTGATTCAGAAAAATGAGAAAGGAAATCAGGGGAAAGATTGTTGTTCCCCTGAAATTTCTTTCCTGATTTCACGAGACGAGCGATTTCTTAGTTCTGAGGATCTAAAAGTGGAAATCTTTTTTCTTGTTTCTTTACTTGATTTTGGATTTTGAAGTGGAAACAATTTAGCTCTCTATCGTTCTTTCTCATTTCCTTTCTTGATTTTGATTTTGAAGTGGAGACAAAGATGAGCGATTTCTTACTTCTGAGGATCTAGTAGTGGAAATCTTTTTCCTCATTTCCTTTCTTGATTTTGAATTTGAAGTGGAAACAATTTGCTCTCTCTCTCTCTCTCTCTCTCTCTCTCTATATATATATATATATATATATATATATATATATATAAAAGCATTTGGTTTCATAGAACTAGTTTTCCTTTGTATAATTTCCATTGAAGTTTGTGGAGTGTATTAAGAAAGAAAGCCCAATACTGCATTTTTGTTCAGATTTGTCATGGAAACAAGGGCTTGGGTTTCTCATTTGGAACATTTCTTATCAGATGGGAAGAAAGGAAAGAACCAAAACCAGATAAGAAAATAGTGATGAGGTTTCCATGGACTCTGGGGCCTTACAAAACAGTGACTTTTTAGTGATTTGTTCAGATCTTTGCCTAAAGAAAATCAAGATTTTGGTTTTAATTTATATTTTTCTTTTAAATTTCCTCATTGTGTTATAATGATTTTTTAAGGGATATCCAGAACAATGGACAGTGGGGTTTTGGGATTTCTTTTTTTGTTTTCAAATCTTATTTATTTGGATTTCCGACTGCTTCTTTGATTTTCTGATATTTGGGCTTTGTCTGATTGTACACCTACATCTATAAGATTGCTTTGCTTCAATGGATCTATTGCGTCCATGATTTGAATTGAGAAACTTCAGTGTTGCACACATCCATTTCCATTAATGCAGAAAAAGATTAATGTTATTCTGTGTTTGTGTTTTCACATATTCCAACAGTATTTTATTATTCAATGTGTGAATTTAGTCTTATTTGTTTGGGTTTCTTCATAAATGCATAATTCTCAAGGCCCATGATTTTTAAGCTAACATTTTTTTTTTCATATTACAGTTCACATGCTCATTTTACATAGATTGTTTATTTGTACATTTCAATCTTCCAATCTTTGACACAAAGTAACTCTAGTATGATTCAATTGGTGGTCTTTTTACAGGTTTTGCTTCAGTTATATTTGGCAAGGCCTAGATTGATTTCCTTTGCTGGTTTAGTTGTCCGAGTACACTTATCAACAAAAAAGCTTGTTGTATATAAATAAGAATGGCTTTTGGAGCTCCTAGCACTCCCGCCATGAAGACCGAGAGTAGGACTCCTGCATCTACTCCAGGTGGTGGGCCCAAATTCAAGGAAGAGAAGATTTTTGTGACAGTGCGTGTTAGACCGTTGAGTAAGAAGGAACAGTTGCTTAAAGACCAAGTAGCATGGGAATGTGCTGATGATCATACCATTGTCTACAAATCATCTCATGAGCGTTCAAATTTTCCAACCTCTTACACTTTCGGTATTGTGAAAAAATTCATCCTTATTTCACTTTTTCACTGGTGGAATTACTATTTCTTCAAAATGAAAACAATTTTGTGTATGGTTTTCTTTTGCCAGATAGAGTCTTTGGACCTCTTTCTTTAACTGAGGTTGTCTACGAGGAAGGAGCAAAAGACGTTGCATTGTCAGCATTGAAAGGAATTAATGGTAATATATTTAACTTTTTTTTCCTTGCTTTTCATGGAATGCTTAAATTTTCAGCATTGTGTGGATGGCTTATTCATTCAACTGCTCTTCCTCCACTCAAGATTGAAATTTGTTTCTGACTGAGTGCTGGGCAGAAAGGGAAGAAGGAAATATCTCACATGATGTGGTTTTCTATTTTACGTGCTTCCTAAATTGGTACAACATTGACTAAAGAGTTAGAGATGGTTTGGGGCAGAAAGTCTTGAGAATGGCTCTGGTTATAAATCGGGTTTTAGTTAGATAGTTAAAAAAAATTGAGGGTGACTAACTGTCTGATTATTGTTTGAGGCAGAAAAGTAAAAGGCATTATTCTACACAATGTGGTTTTTCTTTCTCATGGTGCCTAATGTGAAACAAGGAATGATCCGCTTTTCAATTTCAAAGTTGAGTTGTACTAATAACAGTTGCAAATTTTCTAGAGTAACAATTGAGCTATAAATATGGAAGTTTAATGGTTTCCTCATCTATTCTCTGGAAGCAAGTATATTTGCTTAAGAAAGTGGATTGGAGAACGGCTCTGATTATGATAGATAAATAGTGATAAAAACATGTTAGGCGACGACCCACTATCTTCAGGGAATCAATTTTCAAGATTAGATCCAATTATTATTTGAGGCAGAAAAGTGAAAAGAAATATTCTATCCAATGTGGTTTTTCTTTCTCATGCTGCCTAATGTGCAATGAGGAATTAACTATCTGTTTTTCGATTTTAGAGTTATTAATATACCTATAATTGTTACAGGTTTTCTAATGTAATAATTGAGCGATAAATGTATGTATGTAAGTTTCATGATTTCCCCTTTTCTTCTCTGGCAGCAACTATATTTGCTTATGGGCAAACTAGTAGTGGAAAGACATATACTATGAGAGGAATCACTGAATGTGCTGTGAATGACATCTATCAGCATATTTGCAATGTAAGTTTGATTGTAATTTCTTTTTCTTTATTCTTTATTTTTCAATGGAAATTTCTTTTGGCACTGCTTGTTATAATAATAATAATGACTTTGAAAACAAGTCACAATAGGTCCCTAACTAGCTCAGCAACAGCCAGGGACTATAATTTACCAATAAAAATGTCATCATTTTCTTGCATTACTGAGTTTTATGAAAATTAATATGCATAAGGATTTTGTACCTCTAATTGCAAGTAGTTTTACAAGAGCCTGTGGCATAGATGGAAGGTGCTCATTGTTGCAACCAATGAGGTTGCGAGTCATATTACATTAAAAAAAAATATGAGTGGTTTAAATGCCATGGAAAGAAACATTTACAAGCTTAGATGGGTTTTTTTTTCTTTCTTTTCATTTTTTTTTTTTTTTTGCTATGGAAATTTCTTTTGGCGCTGCTTGTTATAATGACGACTTTGAAAACAAGTCACAATTTGATACATAGAGATAGAAAGACAAGTAGATAGGAAAAAAATTCAATGAGATTGTGCTACATATGTGATCTTTTTATGTGGTCCTCTTTTTGGTTGATAGGAAAATGATTCAATGAGATTGTGCTACATATGCGATCTTTTTATGTTGGCCCTCTTTTTGGTTGATCCAACCCTCTGATATGCATATCAATACCATTACCATCATCACCAAAGCCCTATCTCATCTATGTAAGGTCAACTTTATGAATTTTTTTTTTCAATCCGCCCCTCTCATGCACCTATTGAAGCCTTATCCCATCTATCTAGTGTCATCTGTATGAATTCTACTTTTCCATTCAGGTCTTTGCAGGTCTCCCCTCTTCCAGTTCATTTAACATGTAACACTTTCACTACTTCCTTGGAGGCTGCTTTTCTTCCATGTACATGCCAAACCTCTCAATCTGGATTGCTCTTTGATTTCCCTTTTAACTTAACTACATTATGTTATAAATTAAATGCATGCTAAATTATATAGCATGTGGAGGTATGAAAAACACAGTATCCCACTTGGCATGTCAAGACAGATAAAAATCGTAACTAATATTTCTTTGCAGGTCTCCCCTCTTCCAGTTCATTTAACATGTAACACTTTCACTACTTCCTTGGAGGCTGCTTTTCTTCCATGTACATGCCAAACCTCTCAATCTGGATTGCTCTTAGATTTCCCTTTTAACTTAACTACATTATGTTATAAATTAAATGCATGCTAAATTATATAGCATGTGGAGGTATGAAAAACACAGTATCCCACTTGGCATGTCAAGACAGATAAAAATCGTAACTAATATTTCACTTAGCATGATTTAGTTCTCAACAGTCCACATCACTTCAAAGCCATTCTCAATCTGCCTTTCATTCTACATACGAACTGAACTAATCACAATTTGCCATACATGTAAATGCATACTTTCTTTTTAGTAATGCTTTGTATTTTCCAATTAAGGAAGAAATGCAGAGTAAAACAGATAACATTGCCATGCTTAACTTTTATGCTGTTTTGCATCTCATACAGACTCCACAGAGGGATTTTATTATAAAGATTTCTGCACTCGAAATTTACAATGAGGTGGTCAGGGATTTGTTAAATCCAGACTCTGGCCCTCTTCGCCTGTTGGATGATCCAGAGGTATGCGGACCTTTTCATGTGTGAGATTCAAGGATTTCTTTTGTCTCCAACATGCTTTTAATTTCTTTGTATGCAATACAGAAAGGAACTGTGGTCGAGAAGTTGGTGGAAGAAACGGCAAATAATAGTCAGCATTTGAGAGAGTTGATCAGTATCTGTGAAGGTACACTCGAAAAATGCATTTTAATGCCAATTGGAAATGCAACTATGTGCTTGTTGGTGTATTAGAAACTAAAGTTACACTGGATAATCACCCACAGTCCAGTCTTCTGCATCTTCATCTTGGCGTTTTGAAATCCAAGATTCCATTAGGTGGAACTTTTCATTCCCAAACTGACATCAGCATCTGACACCAAATGTATGGGGAAGACACAAAACTTGTTCTTGGTTCGTCCAAATGCAATTTGAGTCTTTATAAGATATATATTTTATGACTAATTGCATTTAATATGTTGTTAAGCATGTGTTATTGTAAAAACAGTTGTGTTAACCGGATATGGTACATCTTGCAGCTCAGAGGCAGGTAGGAGAGACTGCTTTAAATGATACAAGCTCTAGATCACATCAAATAATAAGGCTGGTGAGATATAAAGAGTAGAAGTTTTTTTTGTCTTACATTCGTTAACAAAAGATGTGTCAAATTCTGTTGTCTAGATATATAAAATTTCATGAGAATTGAAAATATAATCGGCTGTTTCTCCAGACTATAGAGAGTACTCTCCGTGAAAATTCAGGCTGCGTCAAATCTTTTGTTGCTAGCCTGGTAAGTTCATTATCTGTTCCAAATTTTCTGGTGTTTCTTCTTGGTGCGTTCAAGTTTATTCCCGAATCGCTAGTAGTTCAAGTTTTAGCAGAATGAGTTTTTCCCATTCGGCTGTGATTATGAATTCTGTATAAATTGGAAACAAGTTACACTCAAATGCATTAGATTTGGCTAGTGGTATCTTAATTTTTTGTACCTCCCATACCCAGTGGTATAGTTTTGTATATATTGGCTAAATTATTAACAAAAGGTTGGTAATTACTACTATTGACAACAATTATGATTGGACCATATACATCTCAGCATGCCCTTGATCAGAAATTCTGACTGCAAAAATTGGCATCCTGCAGAATTTTGTGGACCTTGCGGGAAGTGAAAGGGCCTCTCAGACACATGCAGAGGGTGCAAGGCTCAAAGAAGGATGCCATATAAATCGTAGCTTGTTGACTCTCACCACTGTAATTAGAAAGCTCAGGTCTGCAATTTTAAATGTACTCCTTTTCGCTTGTATATAATTCATTAAAAGTCGACTAAGATTGGCTTATTTTTGTGATGGAGGGTTGGTCTTTTTTATAAAATAAATTTCTGTCTATTGTCTTGATTAAGCTGCAGTTCCTCAGTTCTTAAAATTTGATGAGCTTTTTGTGCATAAGCACATTATTTGATTCCAATTGTTGCAAATAATGAAATGGGTTAGAACGAGGACCGTTGAGAGAGGTCTCCACTCTTCAGAGACAAATTTCTTGGTAAAAAAACTTATCATGTATCTTTCGCTCATGTAAAGCATGTCTCATGATCCTTGATAATTAGATTGGGCCGGTAGTACTTATGATAGGTCAGTGACTGAAGGAATGCAAGCTGACTGTAGAAATGATTGTACCATAGGACTTACATTTACCATACAAAAAGTTACAGTAATACAATTATTACCCAATGTTCAATTACGCATTTGCAAAAAAGTATCTGACCTGCATGCAAATTATAAACATACATCTAGTTGAGATGGGTGCTTATGGAAGTACAATATGGAAAAAGCTGTAATTTCAGTTTATGGGCCTGTTTGACTCCACTTAAATGGAATGGAAGGGACTATCTGATTTACAGGTGAAATGGACTGGCGTACCTGGTGAAATAAGCCCATTTAAGAGCTATGGAGCCCCAAATGACATGGGCAACTGATGGTGGGTGTTACTGGAAAATGTATTGGCTGGTAAAATGCCCTGACATTTTTATATTTTGGAATTTACTGAAACGAAATACATTTCATTCCATTTCTGTCTCATATGATTGGGAAGTCTTAACAAAAGGGTTGTTTTTATGGGGCACAGGAAATTTGTTATAATAAGAAAAAAAAAAAAAAAAAAAAACGAGTTTGAATATGCAAGAGTTATGGATCCATTTGAAGATAAAGTCAGATAAATAAGGCATATAAGAGAGTAAGTTAAATGAAAGCTGATAGACAAAAAATGGTTCAGAGAATGGATTTCATATTAAATTTGCTCCAATATCTTGGAAGCATTCTAGTGAGACAGAATTCTAGAAAAGTTTCATAGTGAGAAAGAAACTTGTTTTACTACTTTATTTTGCATTTGAAGGTTCAGTTGTAGAATGTTGGTAGAAGGCTAAATGTTGTAGAATTTGTTGTCACAAACGTTTTATACTACATCAAGAACACATGTTCATTCACTTCTATTGAGATTACGCAACTGTTACAATCATCTGCATAAGGTGACAACAATGAATGGAATGTAATTTTGGTGTTTATATTACAATATCGAAGGAAAAATAATCCATCACTTTTTCTGAGTTCATTTTAAAATCATCTACAGATTTGGTAATTTCTTTGTTCTCTGCATGCAGCATTGGAAAAAGAAGTGGTCATATACCATACCGTGATTCAAAGCTCACAAGGATTTTGCAACTTTCACTTGGTGGCAATGCACGGACTGCAATTATCTGTATGTTGAGTCCAGCAATGACTCATGTTGAACAATCACGGAATACCCTCTCCTTTGCAACCCGTGCAAAGGAAGTCACCAACAGTGCGCAAGTAAACATGGTATTATTTCTTATTCTGGAAATTCCACCATTCCCCATAATTTGTAGCTTATACAACTGTTCATTTTCATCACTCACTATCTTCTATTCTATTGTTGAATCAGGTTGTTTCACAGAAGCAAATGGTAAAACATTTGCAGCAAGAAGTAGCCAGACTAGAAGCAGTTCTGCGCACCCCAGAACCAAAATCATGTTCAGAAGCTCTGCTGATGGAAAAGGACTTGAAAATTCAGGAGGTACATCTTAGGATAGAAGTTATTCTTGTGACACTTGAGTTATATGTAGTTATCAGAAACTGTTGATTTGATGGACAATGATATCAATTGGTCTGTGATTGTTGGCTATTGTAAACATCCTATCAGCAAAGCACAAATGGACAGTTGGCACAAAGTCAATCCAAAACAAATGTCTGGTGTCTGTTCAAAAAACTAAATTATGGATTGTTAGGATTTTTTGAATCATGATAATTCTTGAGCTTATTGGCTGATACAGATGGTTCCCCTTACATCAGACTCCTGATCATGTTTACATATTTGCCATCACAAAGTAGGGGGAGGGCTGTGTGATTGAGATTCATGAGGCCTCCCTTGAATCATGATCAATTATACAATTAGAGTTACCATTTACAAATAAATTAAAGTTACCTTATATGCTAATTGTGACATGCAGTTAAAGAAGGAAATGGAAGAACTTAAGCGACAAAGAGATCTCGCTCAAATAGAGTTGGATGAAATGCGGAAGAAAGCGCATGATGAGCAGCCGGTATGAGTCTCTTATCATCTTCTTTTTTGTTGCATTGTGTTTGTTGACCCAGCTCTGCTTATTTTCTGATGATTTTCTCTACAGGGAATGAATCCTTTTGATTCACCTCGCCCCGTTGCAAAATGTCTAACATTTTCTGGCCTCTCATCGCCAACCCATGATGTCAAGGGTGTTTCTCGGGGAGACAAGACTAGAAAGACAACTGGTAGGCAGACCTTGAGGCAATCAGCTACAGCTCCCTTCACACTCATGCATGAAATTCGCAAGCTTGAACAGTTACAAGAGCAGCTTGGGGAAGAAGCAAACCGAGCTCTTGAAGTCCTTCAGAAAGAGGTTGCTTGCCATAGACTAGGCAACCAAGATGCGGCTGTGACCATAGCTAGGCTTCAAGCGGAAATTAGGGAAATGCAATCTGTTCGGTCCATAAATATGGACATGGACGTTAATGAAATGGATGTAGACCGAAGTGTTAGTGCTAACCTCAAGGAAGAGATAACTAGACTCCATTCCCAAGGAAATACAATTGCCAATCTTGAGGTGCAGCTTGAGAATGTTCAGAAGTCCATAGACAAACTTGTCATGTCTCTTCCCGATCTTAGTCAGCCTAATGAAGCAACACCAAAAACCAAGCATCAATCAAAGAAGAAGAAGATACTTCCATTGGCATTGAGTAATAGTGCCAATCGGCAAAATCTTATAAGATCTCCATGTTCGCCTCTTTCCTCATCTCGGAAGGTTGTGGAGTCAGAACCTGAGAACAGGCCTCCAGTGACTGATGATGTTGTACCTGGGGACGCCATGCAAGATTCTGAGAAGGCCACTCCAGCTAAGAGTGAAGATGGTGGAGATATCTCATCAAGGGAAAGCACACCATGCTATCAGCGTTCCAGCTCAGTCAACATGCGGAAAATGCAGAAGATGTTTCAAAATGCAGCTGAGGAGAATGTAAGGAGCATAAGGGCATATGTTACTGAACTTAAAGAGCGTGTTGCAAAGCTGCAATACCAAAAGCAGCTCCTTGTTTGTCAGGTCAGTTTTTGTGCTAAGCATTTTAGTTTTAATCAATTTCCATATAGTTTCTGTGCTCTGCTTTCTTAGTTCTAATCCATATCCGTATTTATAAATGTACCCATTCTGTAACTGTCTGTATCTTGATGCTGTTAAGGATATTTAGCTAATTTTTATATAGTACGTCACATTCTATTTCTACAGTTCTAATGATATATCTTTTTTTCTTGTGACAGCAACATCACATTCTATTTCTACAGTTCTAATGATTTTTTGTTCAGAATTTATATGAACTACATATGAATTATAGAAACTATTTGTACAGTATCATTAATACACACGGGCATGTCAGGTTTGCAAAAGTGTCGCCTGCATCCAACATGCTGCACATGGCCATATAATAATCTATTTCCACGTTAGTAAAGAGGGGGGTGGGGAGTAGTTGATCCACATGGCCAGAAACAATGATAATAACAACATCTCTGACATGCAATCAAAAGTGAAACTAAAATAAATAGAAAGAATGCCAAAAGAGTATGTATGTATACATACAAAGTTTCGTCCGATTTCATGAAAATATTGACAGATTATCAGAATTTGGAAACATTTAAGAATATAAAGAAAGCAATCAAAAGCACATTTATATACAAATGTGCTCTGGGGCACCAACTGATATTAGACGCATACGATTGTAACTGTATGAATATTATATAGTGCTGCTGTCATACAAGGATAAAAGAAATATTGCTTTTGTTGTTTAGTACAAGCTATGTTGATTGCTTGTCAGTATTGTTTTTAAAACTTTCTCACAGATTATCAGAATTTAGAAACATTTAAGAATATAAAGAAAGCAATCAAAATGTGCTCTGGGGGCACCAACTGATATTTAGACGCATTTGACACAAAAGAATATTCTAGATTAGAAGAGTGTCCTTGTTTATATGGGTTTAATGATTTTATGGTGATAGGTCCTGGAATTGGAAGCAAACGAGGCTGCGGGATGCGATACGATGGAGAATGATGACACACCTGAGTTATTCAATTCCCCAGCATCATGGCAGGCAATGTTTCAGGAACAAAGACAGCAGATCATTGAGCTATGGGATGTATGCTGTGTATCTATTGTACATAGGACACAGTTCTACATGTTATTTAGAGGCGAACCAGCAGATCAGATTTACCTGGAGGTGGAGCTTCGTAGGTTGACTTGGTTGCAGCAGCATCTGGCAGAGCTTGGGAATGCCAGTCCAGCTCCCACAGGCGATGAGCCTGCAGTCTCATTATCCTCAAAGTATATCAATTTTTTTTTTTTTATCCCTGGTGTTTGGTAATTATTTAAGGCTGTGTTTTGCATGCATCTTAAATCGGTTATCTTAAACTGTAGGAATGGATATCAAAACTTTACTCTAGGATGGGATACTATGTTCCAACATTCCTGCCCAATGATCTGGAAGTGGAAGGAGAAAGATTATCCCACCTAATGGGGTCTGAATTAGTGCACAACCCAAATGCACAGAAGAATCTCTTCTGCCAAAATATGTAAACCATTTGCTATTTGAGGAGCATTCAAATCTGCCCAAGTCATTTGTAATTATTTTGAATGTTCCAACATTCCTGCCCAATGATCTGGAAGTGGAAGGAGAAAGATTATCCCACCTAATGGGGTCTGAATTAGTGCACAACCCAAATGCACAGAAGATGAGATTAAATCTCTTCTGCCAAAATATGTAAACCATTTGCTATTTGAGGAGCATTCAAATCTGCCCAAGTCATTTGTAATTATTTTGAATGTTCCAACATTCCTGCCCAATGATCTGGAAGTGGAAGGAGAAAGATTATCCCACCTAATGGGGTCTGAATTAGTGCACAACCCAAATGCACAGAAGATGAGATTAAATCTCTTCTGCCAAAATATGTAAACCATTTGCTATTTGAGGAGCATTCAAATCTGCCCAAGTCATTTGTAATTATTTTGCATTTTAACTAATTTGTATATCCATATTCTATGCAGTATCCGAGCATTGAAGCAAGAAAGGGAATTCCTTGCTAAGAGGATGAATTCGCGGTTGACTGCAGAGGAGAGACAGCTTTTATACATCAAATGGGACGTACCACTTGATGGGAAGCAGCGGAAGCTGCAGCTCGTAAGCAAGCTGTGGATGGACCCTCATGATGCTAAGCATATCCATGAAAGTGCAGAGATTGTGGCAAATCTTGTGGGATTCTGTGAGGGCGGTAATGTCAGCAAGGAAATGTTCGAGCTAAACTTCGTGATTCCGGAAAATAAGAAACCATGGCTGCTAGGGTGGAATCCAATATCTAATCTCTTACACTTGTAACTGTAAGAAAGCATTCTGTGACTGTAGCTCGGTGTTTAGAAAAATTCATCTGAACACACAATTATATTGCGCATTTTTGTACATCTGTGAATTTTGAGGCTTCCTTTGGATGTCTCCTGGTTCTGATTTAGACAATGGCACATTTCGTTGTAGAGGAGATTCCTTCTCCTATGTTATAATTGTTTGTAATTCTCATTCTTTAATAATTCATTTTTAAAGTCTAGATTTTCCCCATCTTGTGCTGGCTTTTCATTCTTCAATGTATGTTTATTGATAATGGATTTACAAGCATGATTCTTTCTGAGTGTTATTTTCTTCCTGCTTGAAGTTATGATAAAGATCTGTCAATGTTTTTGTGTATTTTAGATGTGCAATTTCTTTTTTCATTGTTGATAGTGGACATCCCAATTTGTAATTCTCATTGTTCATTGTCAATGTCTTTTTTCCTGAATGTGTAATTCTCATTGTTCATTGATACGAGATGCAGTAGGATATTGAATAATGTAAGCATGAATTATATACAAAATGAGAATTTTTGTTTACCAATCTTCTTGCATAGAATTCAAAGGAGCTACCTTATACCTGCTTCAGTTGTAGAAAAATGTGCTAGTTTTGGAAACACTCAATGTATGGTTAGTAATTTCAGCTGTCACTGTGGTAGGAAGTGGAAATACCAGCTGTAAGAACGACATTTTTGTGAAGGTTCGGCAGTTCTTCTAGGACATGGGACCATATCTTGAAATAAACATAATGATGTACATATTACTGAACCTAGTGTCAGGGACATAAATTTAGAAAATTCAATCAGTATAATTACAGTATAAGAAGCTTTGTGTACAAAATGAGAATTTTGTTTCCTCAAAACTAATAGGAATGGCTAAAGTGAAGTTTTCGGAATGATGGGTTACCTTTATCACATAGTAAAGGAATGATCAAGTTTTCGGAAAATGGGTTACCTTTATCACATAGTATTCAGATACATTTTGTACCAAAGTGAAGTTTTCTCCATTTTCAGCTCCCTGCGATCTAGTTTTTGGAACCTTTCGTAAGAATGAAAGGACCAACAGGATGCAGCATTTCAACACAAGTCTCCCTATTAGTCGACCGTCATTCTGTTTTCATTCTTTCCTTTTCTTCTTTTTTCTTTTTCTTTTTTCTTTTTAAATGATCATTGACTTCTTGATACTATGTGATGGGTATAATATCATTCCCATCCCCGCCCACATCCTTGAATGAATTTAGTGAAATGAGAACCATCACGGTGTTGAGAGAACATGAAAACACTTTATACTGAAGTGAAATAATCACCCTGCTTTGGCCATGATGAAATGTTATAGTTTTTATTGGGAGAACGTGAAAACACATTATACTAAAGTGAAATAATCACCCTGCTTTGGCCATGACATGAGACCCATGTCATCCTTTGATGAATTTATTAAAGAAATAAGAACCATGGGATGAAAAAACATGAAAACCTCTCTCTCTCTCTCTCTCTCTCTGCACGCGCGCGCTGAAGTGAATTGCAACTGACTTGTTGATGTAACCTTATTAATGAAATAAGAACCATGGGATGAGAAAACATGAAAACCTGAAAACTAAATTGCAACTGACTTGTTGATGTAACCATTCTGAATAGGAATGCTTACGTCTTACTGAATTCTTCTCTCTCTTTTCGGTTTCTTCTATTGTTTCTCTTTCATCTGACTTCAATTCATTGGTCAACATTAAAGATCAAACTAAACTCTTATTTCTATTTGGAGGCAAGGAAAATTGATGTGATAATAACAACAGAATGAAACCAAGACATTCCTTTTTTATTTTTTTCTCCTTGGTTTCTAATTCTAAATATTTATGAACTTGTCTGAATTATGTTTGGACCAGTTAAGAAGTCGTAATATGGTGTTATCCAACAGTTTCCTTGGACATGAAGGGCTTTTCAAAATAAAGAATCTAATCGCTGGCATTAACCATTTGGCTTTTACAACCATGTATGATTTATAAGAAAAACTTGTTAACAATGACCAGTAGGTCCTCTCTTGGCTGAGCCTGCATTGTTATCGTGAATTTTCCAATTTAGCCTTACATGCACAAATGGAGTCAAGAGAGGTTCCCAAAATATAATTGAATTATAACAGTGAAAGAACCCCTGCATTTACAATTTTTGATTCCATTCTGAATAGCAGTCAGCTAATCAGAAACAAATACAACCCATTCAACTTACTTGTGATTACACCTCAAGATAAACTCTCTCCCAACAGAAATCTGACTTCATTTTACAATGCCAGGAGCTTTTTTTCCAACACATCAGAGCAGATTTGCCCCATCATGCGGTAGAAAGAAAGGAGATCAGATAACTGTTCTATTGACATCTTCCCCATCACATTCTTTGCAAGCATCTCTCTTTCCTCATTCATCTTCAATCTCTGCAGATAAGAAGATGCATTCCTCACTGTTGCACCCATCTGCTTCAACCTTTTCTCCTGCTGCAAACTCAACGCTGTATTCGACTGCAAATCAGAGAATAACAAAGGGAAAAAAATCAATTCAAATTAAAACAAGTAGTAGAAAGAATTTACCATAACCATGGATCCATGGGAAATTCTGCTACGAATCACTCATTTGCAGCACATTAGACAAAATGTTGATCATAAAAGAAGAAAGGCACTTCTCATGCCCATCCAAGCTATAACAGATTGCAAGTAACGTGCTACATTTTAGTAGTAATACCTCCAAGAATTCAGCTCCCGCTTCAAGATCAGATTCCTTAGGAGGGGCCATTCCATTCCCTGCAGTGTACATGTCCCGCGCAAGTGAGAAACTCCGAAGAATGATCTTCCTCTTCTTCTCCATCTCTTGATTTAGCTTTAGTTCTTTCTCTTCTGAAGTTGAGCTATTGACCTTCTTCTGGTAAGCTATCACTGCCTTGACAAATTCCTACACCATGAAAAATTCAAGTCAAACTCATAAACAAGAAAAATTCAAGTCTTCTGACATTGCTTAAAGTCTGGTGGAAAGCTCTCTTCTACTTCTCTCAGTTTGGTAATAGATATTGTCAGATTACCTGATATGCAGATGGGCATCCAGGATAATCAAAATCCTCGGAATCAGATTGCATACGCTCAGGATGAAATTGCAAGCCCATGATAAACTTGCCCTCTTCAGGATTATATGCATCCGGATCATAAAATCCTTCAATAAGACCATCGGGCGCAAAAGCCATTGGCACAAACCTTTCTGCCAATCTCTTAACCCCTTGATGATGATAACTGTTGACCCTGATCTCCATCTTTCCTTCCTCCAAAGAATCCTTGAACCATAAATGCAATGGTGTGTTCTCTACCACCTTGACTGGATGCCTGTGGCCATCATAATTATCATAATCAATGTGAATTACACTCTCTCCACTGCATTTCTTTGACAGCTCTTTCTCAACATCTTGATAAAGGGTGCCACCACAAGCGACATTGAGAACTTGGGATCCCCTGCAAATGCCCATGAAGGGAATGTTCCTCTCTAGGCAGAGTTTTGCAAGCCTCAGTTCAATTGAATCTTTCTCCCGATCAATAGCAGTGTCGCTCACGTGCAACCGTCTGATCTCTTCTAACTCCTCTGGTGAAAGGCCAGAGATATCCGTCTCATAAAGAGACGGGTCGATGTCTTCACCTTCACAGAGGAGAACACCATGGATGGGCTCGAAGCTGTCTAATAGCATGTGCACACCAGAGACTCTGGGGACTATCACCGGCACCGCTCCATAATTTACTATGAGATCAAGATGATATTCACCTGAAGAAGAAACCAAATACAACAGTTATCTTTACTTTCCTACTCTGCTCTTGTAAGAACTTATACTTCAAAATATGATAAGATCTATATGAAATTGCAAACTCATCAGTTAAGTTGGTAAGATGGATATATCCTGAATTTATCACCAAATAAGCAATCACATTCTCAGAAACCCTTAAACAATGAAGATTCTCTAGTTGGAAGGTAACATTCCGCACCATCCAACATGTGAGTTATTTTGTGGATAAATAGGTCAATTATAAAATATCAAGGTCCAAATTCACAGTAGAATGCACAAGCAAAATAGAAAGGAGACCCAGTGAAGGGCACAGAACTGCTTTAACAGCAATTATTTTTAATGTACTAAGCTTTAACCTGTATCGATTTACAGTGAAGAGGAATCATTTCAAAGTTGACCTCATAAGCCTAGATCAATGGTGTGATTCCATTTTGTTTATTTGATGATCCCTACTATGAGCAGACCATTACCCATATTGTGATGCAGGATGAATGTGGAAGGGACATGACAGGGACACAGATTTTACAAATAAAAAAAATAAAAAAATGAAGTATTTGGGTATGATACAGCATGATACTTTTGCCTATTTTGAAGTACTGAAGTATCATAGTTACCCACCCTTAAATCCCCCTGGTTGATCAACAAAAACAAATGCAGCCAAATTTCCATATCCAATGTCATGGAAAGCCAAATGATAGATGGCAAAGATCATGAATTATGGCCTGTGTTCAAACAAGATCCGCCCACAGTAACATTATGTCCTTCGAATTTAAGACCAACAAAACCATACTAAAGGATTATTATGAATACTAAAGGCTTCTTTGTTTGCATTATAATACATAGAAATTGAATACATAGATTTCACCAAGTGACTAAAAATGAAGATAAAATGTGAATTTTTAAAAATGAGTATCAAATAACCTTTCCTATTAGAGAAATACAATTAAAAGAAGATGAGAAATGAATTAACCGGCCTTCGGCATAGTAGTTCGTCTCGTATCTTCTTTTGATTTTATTTCCCTAAAAGAAAATATTATTTGATGCCCATTTTTGAAACTTAACCTTTAATCTTCATTTTTAACTACTAATGGTACAACTCTTATGAATTCAATTCATATGCATTTTAATGCAAACAAACATGCTCTAAGCATATTCTCCGGTAGAGAGTCATATCTACATTGATGAAGAAAATTTTGCTATGAGTAAAAGGCATTTTCCTCCTACTGGTACAAACCTCGTGTTACCCGTAGTGGAGTGGTGGAGTGATACTCGAATGTCTTCCTAACACAACCAACAGGGGGTTCGACTTTCGAGTCTCCTCGCAATTGGTACCAGTGAAGGAGGATTATTAGGACCTGGCCGTTTCTCGTGATTGATTTTGAGATGGGACTGAGATCCTACAAAACCTTTGGTTTCATTTCCTTCCCCATGATTGACATGCCATGCATACAAAATGGGGTCTGTTTAGTACGTAGAGGAAGGAAACGTAACGTTGCGTTGAAAAGACTACCATTTAACGTAGAGAATGAATGAGATATAACAGATCTTCTTGGTAGGGCCTACTGAAGTGATGACATTAACACGAAGATGATAGATACATACGTAACTGTTTGTTAATGGGAAAAAAACGACAAAAACCAAAACCAAAACCAAAACCAAAAGAAAGAAAAGAAGAGAAAGAAATACAATACCTACGAAATCCACGAACTTGTTCTTGCGTACACATCTTCGTGACACGATTAAGACTCTTGGGAGGATCTCAGACAGATCTGTAGAAACCATGTCTTCTGTTTTTCTTCTTCTTCTTCTCTTTCTCTATGCAAAGATTTATTTTTGTGTTTTCTGTTTCTCTCTCTATCTGTATCCACAGAAATGTAGAGATAGCTATTTTTATAGAGGCACATAACATATGGATAGAAGGTGGTGTGTGCATTAGGGTTAGAGTTTGACCATGGATTAGATGGCTTTTTGTTGTTTTGAAGAGCCACTTAGGATATGTATGTATGCTCTGGAAAAGGCACGTGGCTGGTTGCTATGTTGAGAACTCGAGATCTATCTCGCAGCTCTCGCCAGCTTGGATCTGGTCAGCACTGGAGAGTCCTGCGCTCTCTCTCTCCGTGGACACTGACGTGGAACACACTGTAAAGTAAGCTTCAATTCAAAGATGGTACGTTTTTGGATTTTCTCCTTTAGGAAAACAAAAATTATATTTTATAAAATATTATTCTTTTTGTGCATCCAGATAGGCCCTAAAATTAGGAAGCTTTCTGCAGTGGGTCGGCCCATAAATAAAAATGCTTCAGATGGCATGTGAAAAATCAGCTCTAGTTTTTAGCATGCTGATCAGGATGTCCGTGTGCATATGTTTGATGAGGAGAAGATTTTATTAAAATTCAAGTAGCTCAACATGACCAATCAAATTGACTTGCATTTGCGTTAAACTCAAATCGGTTAATTGTTTTTTTCTTTTCTATCTCTAGGGCTTGTTTGGTTGAGAGCATTTCTTACAGGCTTATTAAGAGTTTCTGATGGAATGCAAGGTTGGGGATTCTAAATTCCTTGTTTGATACAATTTTAATAGTGAGAATTGCTAAGTTAGCATGTAAAACATCACTTTTGCCCATGGGAAATCCTCAAGATGTTGGAGTTCAGAATGCTACTGGCCCCTTTAAGTGTTTGGAATTCTACTACTGGGGACAACATTGGATTCTCCAAATCCTCCAGAGATATGATATCTCCAAATGCTTGAAACCAAATAAGCCTGGCCCACTATTGAATTTATAATGTTGGGATCAAAAGATCTCATCTTGCTTCAAAGATATAAAGAATCGGCAACTCTCACATTTTCTTAAGGCCCACTTGGGCCCACCTTTGATCAATGTAGACCCTTTCACACTCTCGTCTACCCATGATATGGCACAGGCCAATTTTACTCTCGTCAATTGTTTATCCGCTGTTAGATTGAATTTCAAAGAAATATATGGACAACTAAACTTTGAGGTTATTAAATCAAAGGCTAGAGTGCTTTCCGTCTGCCCAAACCTTACTGATAAGCCAGCATATAAGTTGGACTATGAACTGGACCCCTTTGGAGCAGTATCCAGCCTACTCTCATCTACCCATGATCTGGCATGAGGCCAATTTTACTCTCGTCGAATGTTTATCTACCTTTGGATTGAATTTCAAAAAATTCTATAGTGGAAAGTCAACTAAACTTTGAGGTTCTATACGGAAGGACCAGACTGCTTTCCATAAAAAAAAAGTCTATCTGGACAAACTTTTTGGCCAGAATTTTGGACAACCCCTATGATATCCCTTGAATATCACTATGATATTCAAGGGATATCATAAGAGTTGTCCAAAATTTTGGTCAAAAAATTTATCCAGATAGTACTAGTGTTCCATCAATCCTAACTTTACTGATAAGCCAGCATAAAAGTGGGCCCTATGAACCGTACCCCTTTGGAACAGTATTCATCCTTCTCAATGTTTGCTTTATTGAGATAGATAATAGATAATAAATTAAAGGGATCTAAAACGTAAGCACCGACGTGACCGTCAACTGCATGCATGGAGAAGGTGCTACGTGGTGAAGGTGACAAACTCGGAAAAATGGTAGGAGTTGTTGAGGTTATCGTTGCATTGATGACATTCTCGGGCCTCTCCTGATTTGATAGGACTCCATGTTTACATCCGAGGAAGGTTTCACTTCACCTGATTCTAGCCCAAATTTCAGTATCAGTGCAATGTAGAGGTGCCACTTGAGACTCCAAAATAGAAAATACTTTTATCTTTCTTTTTGTTCTTTTTGTTCTTATTTATAATCTTTTAATCCATCTCCAACTATGGGTTGCCATGGACTCATTGTCATAAGAGAGCGGCAAATGCTACCCAAACCCCACTAGAGATATCAATCGTGCACGGCACAACAAACTTTCGGCCCGGTCGTGCCACATACCGTGCCAGCACGGATGGCTAGGGAGCTCGGCCCGGCACGGCAGGAATTGAGCCGTAATGGATCGTGCCGTGCCTTCAGTGCCACTGTCTTCATGTCGTTCTTATCTTTTAGGCTTAAAAAACAAGTCTCATACTAAAAAAAAAAAAATTAAAAGATATACACAAATAAGACTATGTCACACGGGTTTAAGTGGTTCGGTCAAGTCCGACCTACTCCACTAAGAAGAGAACTATTTAGATCTTTTTTATTTGAAGGTTTTTTAATAATATTACCTTTTAAACATTTACAATTTCTTGGAATAATAAAAAATAAAAAGATAAAAGGCTATATTTTTTTTATTTACACTAATAATATCAAATATCTAGTGTCGCGTCGTGCCTCTGGTAGGCCGTGCCGTAGTCATACCAACAGACTTGAGACCTCGGCCCACCTTAAATGAGAGATTGGGCGGGGACTCTCACATCCATATCCAATGACAATAACTTAAATATAAGGGTCACATCCCTATCTCTCATATAAAATAATATATTTATATATAGAGAGAAAGACTCTCCTAAGCTCAAGCTTAGGATAAAATCTCGTAAGCTCATGCTTGTGGGGCCCACCATTGGTCCATCAAAATGGATCAAACACATGATCTCATTAAGTTGCACATGTCCACCAACTTTCGGTCAAATCTAAATTTATTGGACCGTTGGATCGACTATATATCGATTCGAATGGACTATTGACCATTAAACTTTTGGTCCCATATAGAGATGATAGAAATCACGGTTGGGGCTAATTTTTTGGAGAGAGAAAGATCCTAAGGAGTTCTTGAAATCCCTCCAACCTCCATCCCCATGTGGATCCCCAGGTGAGCCCCACCACACACTTGAGCTTACCTTATCCTAAGTTTGAGCTTAGGAGAGCTTTGCTCATATATATATATATATATATATATATATATATATACACACACACACACACACACACACACACACACATAGAAAGACCAGCATTTAACCATGGAATTATAATCACATCAAGTTTAGATGGTAAGATAAGCGGGTTGCACTGCCGACACCTTTCAGAATTCAGATTCACAAGGATCCTGGTAAATACACCCACCCTATTTAGTAAGTACACCCACCCTATATCTCAATGAATGCTAGGATTTGACACCCGGCTTTTCCTTCCTCTCTTTTTTGTGGCATGGACTTGTGGGAATCATTTGATGATGAGAGGGGACAGAGTACGACTACTACTTAAACGGCATGTTGTAGGACTTTTTTTTTTTTTTGAGGAAGGACATGGCGTCTTTGGAGATGAACGGCTGTGATTTAGAGATGGGCCACAGAGAGTTGCCAGTGTGTTTTTTCCCGCTGGGTTCCGACAAGAACCAAGAGGCTTTAATCTGTGGGGCCCACTGCAGCGAAGATCAGGTTTTGTGGCTGAGATGAACTGGCAGATGCAGATGAAGGTTGGAGTCGGAGGAAAGAAGGACATGAGATCATCTTAGTCGTTGATTTAAGGGGCCTTGAAGTTTGTTTGGTGGTCTTTAAACCACACATTTCTTTGAGATTTCATTCAATGGTGGGTGAAATTGGGCCAGATCATGGAGGAGACGAGCGAGTGAAAGTACCTATTTTGATCAAAGGTTGTGGCCTGAGTGGGGCCTTTGTTACTCGCATGAAAATGATATCCCTTGAAAATATATGGATGTTGATTAACACATCAGTCATTTTTTTATGTCATCTTAATTTGGAAGTAAGGCATAAATTGGTTAGAGAGTAGGTTCACACTAATAACACAAAAATTTTCCTAATATCAAAAGTCTTGGGTATTTAAAACAAGTTTATTCAAACATATTAAAACATATTACATTCTTAATCTTCCAACACAATGGTTTCAGAAGGAAACCTAGAACGCATATATTGCATAAACGCATTAATTCGCTCCGTATACGGGGTAGCTAGCCCATGCAACTGCACAATCATGCCTGAAGTGAACCCATTGAGGCATAATGGGAGGCATCGGGTAATCATCTGTCAATGCAACCTGGACGTAGTAATTATTATTTACATACACGATAGCAATAGCAACATATTGATATATTCGACGGTGGTGGAGTAGATTGAAGTGGCAAATACGTAAAGCTCTGTGTATCACTTAAAACGTGTAATATCACATTGAACCTCGAAGCAATTAAGAGACTCATATCTGGCATGGTCATCCAATGCTCAATCGGTGCTCCTCTATCTAATGCAAAAAAGTTCAGTGAGTTGTAAACACGAGTCCACTGGTCATCACTATCAAATATTGCAACATATTGTATCCTAATATGTGTGCAATTCTTCTATTAAGTTATACCGGATAGTTGGCCATGCATCTTCGTGAAGACCAAGACAGACAGCTATCGCCCGAAATCCGCAATTTCCATCAGGTTTTACCTCTTGTACATGCATAATGTAAGGATGCAATATATGTGGAAACTGACGAACATATGCATGTACATAGTAGTTGTAAATAGAGGAGCAATTGTGTCTCGTTGGTTCCTGAAACTGAAAAATATTTGTTGCAACTTTTTTTTTAGGAGGGGCGTCCACAAGTGTTCGTCTTAACAGCAGGTTCACGAATTGAATGTTGGTGTGATTATCTCCATCAACTTCCTTAAAAGACTGAATTTACCATGCCTTATTTGCTGCTTAAACTGTTCCGTGAACACTTGTAGCTCGACATCACAATCGATGTCATCGTCTTGAAGAGACACACATGGTGATAAGTCAAATTTTCTCCAAAATTTATCTATGGAATCAATTGGTATGGGACGACCATTGTTTAAATATATTGCTTCCTCGTGCGCACATGGCAGTCCGTAGCTTGTACAAAGTCGACATCCGCATTTGTAGGAAACTTCTCCGACATCCTTAGACCGCTCAAATTCATTCAAAATAAAATGCAATGCGTGACTTGAAACGAAACCACATAATTCATGTAAGTGCAGTATATTGAATCGATGTTGGACGATAGTTTTGCTTTGCTCAATACTTGTTTTGATAGCTATGTCATGTGATTGGATGACTTGGTGAATAAACAACAGCGATGTCTCCAAATCTGACTGTGATGACTCCAAGTATCGTTTCAATTTCGCATGCTGGCTCTCGACTCTATTAGTTGTCTGGTTTTCAAAATCCAGATATCTGTCAGTCCAGGCGGATACAAACATCTCCTTATACGGTGTCAACCATACATCCTTAAGATAATTAATCATACCTGAAAAGTTTTGCAACACTACCTCAAGGTTCGCCAATTTGCACACATAGGCACTCTCAATTTCAAATTCTAGCATCATATTCCACATTTTGTAGAATGCATTCCATGATTTCTTGTCTGTTATTGATGGCATGCACTTGCTCAAAATACTCCTATAAATGTGCCACCTACAGAGTAATTTCTTAGCATCGGAAAATACCTGGGCAGACGCATTCATCAAAGCCAACTCTCTGTCCATGACAATAACTCGTGGACCGGTACATCCATTCATTGTTGACTGCAGACACCTTAAAGCCCAAGTATAATTGAACACTTTTTCTGAGTGCATGAACACGAATGATATGCAAAATGTCAAATTAGTTGCGGTCTCGCCGACAATCTCAAGGAGAGGCATCATGTACCTTTTTTTTATCAGTATCAAGAATATTCATTAAAAGGAGACAAGTAAAATGAACATGAAAGCTGGGAAAGAGAAAGGAGAAAAAAAAAACAAAGAAAAACAGTACATGCTTGTTTTATATGTTGCGTCCATCAATAACACGTGCGGGAATGCACGTCATTGCTCCAATGATCCTGGATGTGCGAAGAATAAATCTTCAAGCTCATTGGTTACAACATTTGTTCGACTCTAAAAAATGTATCCTTCACATTGTAGGAATCACATGACAACTTGCATCTGGGTTTTACCGGCTTTCTCTGGAATCTAAAATTTCTTGCGTGCATTGTATATGGTCTCAATGGTAGGCATGTTATCCGGATTCTGCTACTTCAACGATGTCAAGATATCTCGTGGCTTCACATTTTTCGTAGAGAGATATATCGTTAACTGGATTTCAGATTCAGAGAGTCGACCGGGGCATGGATGTCCCTCCATATATGATGCAGGGGCATGGTTATGTGTTCCACATACCACCCTTGTCATACAGTCATCACCTGTTCGCATTTTCACCCTTTTCACTCTGAAAGGACAATCATTTCTATTTGTGCCTGTAACCTTTGTGGAAGTTTTCTTGCCTCTGTATGTGCCACCGCGATCACATTGGAACAACAGTCTATGACTCTTCCCGATTATACTAGTCTCTAACCTTTTAATGACAATGATATATCCTAAATTGCGTCCAGTATTTTGAATCCAATCAATTAGAGATTTGCACGAATTAAATACCTGAAAATGTATTCATTCTGTTAGAAATTAACAACATTTTATTAAAAATTGACAAGATAAAACATAATTGGAATTGAGTTGATATCATACCATGTCGGTGGAAAATTCGTTGGTAACATTTTCATCCACATTTTTGTCTTCATGTTTTATTTCGTTTCTGATAATATCATCCTGACAACAATATACATTCACTTGAACATCTACAATTAATAAAAAAATATTTCCTAAAATAATTAAAGAATTGTCACATCCCGGTCCCGAATCACCCTAGCCTAGGGTAATCCCCGAGGTGTATTCCCTGCAGAGAATATATTCTCTATTTTCAGATAATATATTCCCTCTAGCCACTAGTTAGATGATGTTTACTTAAGTACACTTGACATGGTCAGACTTGCTGCTGTTATTGCATCGGACGATATGTACTTGAAAAAAATCCAAATTTTAATCATTATCTAATTATAATTAAAGAGGCTAATCACATTAAAAAGGAAAAAATAGAAGTTGATAATCCAATCAAAGAAAAAAAACCACATGCATTAATCATTAAAGCTTATATTTGCCTCAAATTAGGATTTCCAAGCTTTATCTCTAACCTTTGCTCAAAAGATCCAAAAGCCCCAAATAACACCAAATAACAAACACTAACCACAAATCCAAATGAAAAATGCAATGAATGCTATGAAAGACTACTCAAGAGTCCCTTGACTCCATTTCAACTCAAAAATACCACCAAGAATGAGTTTGATTCTCACCTTGACAAGGAATCCGAAATTTGGAGTTGGAGAAGAAATGGGTTCTTGGAAACAAGAGATGAAGATGATGAATAAGATGAAGAAGAAGACCTCCACACTTGCCTTCACTTGTACAAATACTAAAGTACTTGGAGAAAGGAAGAGAAATTGAAAGGAAAAAGGGAGGAAGGAAGTTCTCTCACTTTCTTCACAGTCAACATACACCAACCGAATGGAGTGAAATGGGGTTGAGTTGTTTTAAAGTGATAAGGATGTGAATTTTGCACAAAAGTCCACTACATTTGTGTATTTCCATTTTAAGTCAAATGATTGCTCACTTCTTCAACGAGTGATAAAATGAAGTAAAGCTGAATACGAAAATCGACGCGTTCAATGAGGTACAAGTGATGACGCCAAGATGACGTGAAAATGATGCAAAATGCGAAAATATATAATTACGAAAAAGTCCTTGACTCTGCCCAAGTGAGTCAACTCTGCATCACTCACCTGTCCAAATTTCAAGACTCACTTGACTCAGTCCAAAAAAAGACTAATGGGTACTAATTTCGATGATTAACAACTAAGCACAATTAATTAAGCTAAATCCTCATTAATTAGCAAAAATTAAGTTTAATTCTGGGTTGGGGTGTAACAAGAATTGTATATATTTACCTGATCGCTTGAACCACTTGACAATCGCAGATCATTTGCCCAAATTCTCAGTTGATCCGAATTCATATATTCTGCTGGTATGTATATTGCCAAAAAGAACCATATCTATGTATATATAGACTAAAACACAGATCTGATTGACCTAAACAGACACACTTTAATAGAGAATATATTCCCTACAGAGAATATATTCTCTGTTTTCAGATAATATATTCCCTCTAGCTACTAGTGAGATGAGGTCCACTAAAGTACACTTGACATGGTCAGACTTACTGCTGTTATTGCATCAAACGATATGTACCTGAAAAAAACCAAAATTATAATCATCATCTAATTATAATCATTATCTAATTATAATTAAAGAGGCTAATCACATTAAACATGAAAAAATAGAAGTTGATAATCCAATCAAGGAATAAAACCACACACATTAATCATTAAAGCTTATACTTGCCTAAAATTAGGATTTCCAAGCTTTATCACTAACCTTTGCTCAAAAGATCTCAAAGCCCTAAATAACACCAAATAACAAACCCTAACAACAAATCCAAATGAAAAATGCAATGAATGCTATGAAAGACTACTCAAGAGTCCCTTGACTCCATTTCAACTCAAAAATACCACTAAGAATGAGTTTGATTCTCACCTTAACAAGGAATCCGAAATTTGGAGTTGGAGAAGAAATGGGTTCTTGGAAACAAAAGATGAAGATGATGAATAAGATGAAGAAGAAGACCTCAACACTTGCCTTCACTTATACAAATACTAAAGTGCTTGGAGAAAGGAAGAGAAATTGAAAGGAAAAAGGGAGGAAGGAGGTTCTCTCACTTTCTTCACAGTCAACATACACCAACCGAATTGAGTGAAATGGGGTTGAGTTGTTTTAAAGTGATAAGGATGTGAATTTTGCACAAAAGTCCACTACATTTGTGTATTTCAATTTTAAGTCAAACGATGGCTCACTTTTTCAACGAGTGATCAAATGAAATAAAGCTGAATACGAAAATCGACGCGCTCAATGAGATACACGTGATGACGCCAAGATGACGTGAAAATGATGCAAAATGCGAAAATATATAATTACGTAAAAGTCCTTGACTCTGCCTAAGTGAGTCAACTCTGCGTCACTCACCTGTCCAAATTTCAAGACTCACTTGACTCAGTCTAAAAAAAGACTAATGGGTACTAATTTCGATGATTAACAACTAAGCACAATTAATTAAGCTAAATCCTCATTAATTAGCAAAAATTAAGTTTAATTCTGGGTTGGGGTGTAACAAGAATTGTATATTCACCTGATCGCTTGAACCACTTGACAATCGCAGATCATTGGCCCAAATTCTCAGTTGATCCAAATTCATATATTCTGCCGGTATGTATATTGCCAAAAAGAACCATATCTATGTATATAAAGACTAAAACACAGATCTGATTGAACTAAAGAGACACACTTTAATAGAGAATATATTCCCTGCGGAGAATATAATCTCTGTTTTCAGAGAATATATTCCCTCTAACTACTAGTGATATGAGGTCAACTTAAGTACACTTGACATGGTCAGACTTGCTGCTGTTCTTGCATCAGACGATATATACCTGAAAAAACCCAAATTATAAACATTATCTAATTATAATCATTATCTTATTACAATTAAAGAGACCAATCACATTAAAAAGGAAAAAATAGAAGTTGATAGTCTAATCAAGGAATAAAACCACACGCATTAATCATTAAAGCTTATACTTGCCTCAAATTAGGATTTCCAAACTTTATCTCTAACCTGTGCTCAAAATATCCAAAAGCCCCAAATAACACCAAATAACAAACCCTCACTACAAATCCAAATGAAAAATGCAATGAATGCTATGAAAGACTACTCAAGAGTCCCTTGACTCCATTTCAACTCAAAAATACCACCAAGAATGAGTTTGATTCTCACCTTGACAAGGAATCCGAAATTTGGAGTTGGAGAAGAAATGGGTTCTTGGAAACAAGAGATGAAGATGATGAATAAGATGAAGAAGAAGACCTCCAAACTTGCCTTCACTTGTCAAAATACTAAAGTACTTGGAGAAAGGAAGAGAAATTGAAAGGAAAAAGGGAGGAAGGAGGCTCTCTCACTTTCTTCACAGTCAACATATACCAACCGAATGAAGTGAAATGGGGCTGAGTTGTTTTAAAGTTATAAGGATATGAATTTTGCACAAAAGTCCACTACATTAGTGCATTTCCATTTTAAGTCAAACGATAACTCACTTCTTCAACGAGTGATCAAATGAAGTAAAGCTGAATACGAAAATCGACGCGCTCAATGAGATACACGTGATGACGCCAAGATGACGTGAAAATGATGCAAAATGCGAAAATATATAATTACGAAAAAGTCCTTCACTCTGGCCAAGTGAGTCCACTCTGCGTCACTCACCTGTCCAAATTTCAAGACTCACTTGACTCAGTCTAAAAAAAGACTAATGCGTACTAATTTTGATGATTAACAACTAAGCACGATTAATTAAGCTAAATCCTCATTAATTAGCAAAAATTAAGTTTAATTCTGGGTTGGGGTGTAACAAGAATTGTATATTTACCTGATCGCTTTAACCACTTGACAATCGCAGATCATTGGCCCAAATTCTCAGTTGATCCAAATTCATATATTCTGTTGGTATGTATATTGCCAAAAAGAACCATATCTATATATATATAGACTAAAACACAGATCTGATTGAACTAAAGAGACACACTTTAATAGAGAATATATTCCCTGCAAAAAATATATTTTCTGTTTTCAGAGAATATATTCCCTCTGGCTACTAGTGAGATGAGGTCCACTTAAATACACTTGACATGGTAAGACTTGCTGCTGTTATTGCATCGGACGATATGTACTTGAAAAAAATCCAAATTTTAATCATTATCTAATTATAATCATTATCAAATTATAATTAAGGAGGCAAATCACATTAAACAGGAAAAAATAGAAGTTGATAATCCAATCAAGGAATAAAACCACACGCATTAATCATTAAAGCTTATACTTGCCTAAAATTAGGATTTCCAAGCTTTATCTCTAACCTTTGGTCAAAAGATCTAAAAACCCTAAATAACACCAAATAACAAACCCTAACAACAAATCTAAATGAAAAATGCAATGAATGCTATTAAAGACTACTCAGGAGTCCCTTGACTCCATTTCAACTCAAAAATACCACCAATAATGAGTTTGATTCTCACCTTGACAAGGAATCCGAAATTTGGAGTTGGAGAAGAAATGGGTTCTTGGAAAAAGAGATGAAGATGATGAATAAGATGAAGAAGAAGACCTCAACAGTTGCCTTCACTTGTACAAATACTAAAGTGCTTGGAGAAAGGAAGAGAAATTGAAAGGAAAAAGGGAGGAAGGAGGTTCTCTCACTTTCTTCACAGTCAACAAACACCAACCGAAAGGAGTGGAATGGGGTTGAGTTGTTTTAAAGTGATAAGGATGTGAATTTTGCACAAAAGTCCACTACATTTGTGTATATTTCCATTTTAAGTCAAACGATGGCTCACTTCTTCAACGAGTGATCAAACGAAATAAAGCTGAATACGAAAATCGACGCGCTCAATGAGATACACGTGATGACGCCAAGATGACGTGAAAATGATGCAAAATGCGAAAATATATAATTACGAAAAAGTCCTTGACTCTGCCCAAGTGAGTCAACTCTGCGTCACTCACCTGTCCAAATTTCAAGACTCACTTGACTCAGTCTAAAAAAAGACTAATGGGTACTAATTTCGATGATTAACAACTAAGCGCAATTAATTAAGCTAAATCCTCATTAATTAGCAAAAATTAAGTTTAATTCTAGGTTGGGGTGTAACAAGAATTGTATATTTACCTAATCGCCTAAACCACTTGACAATCGCAGATCATTGGCCCAAATTCTCAGTTGATCCAAATTTATATATTCTGCCGGTATGTATATTGCCAAAAAGAACCATATCTATGTATATATATAGAATAAAACACAGATCTAATTGAACTAAAGGGACACACTTTAATAGAGAATATATTCCCTGCATAGAATATATTTTCTGTTTTCAGAGAATATATTCCCTCTAGCTACTAGTGAGATGAGGTCCACTTAAGTACACTTGACATGGTCAGACTTGCTGCTGTTCTTGCATCAGACGATATGTACCTGAAAAAACACAAATTATAATCATTATCTAATTATAATAATTATCTAATAGTGATTAAAGAGGCTAATCACATTAAAAAGGAAAAAATAAAAGTTGATACTCAAATCAAGGAATAAAACCACACGCTTTAATCATTAAAATTAGGATTTCCAAGCTTTATCTCTAACCTCTGCTCAAAAGATCCAAAAGCCCCAAATAACACCAAATAACAAACCCTAACAACAAATCCAAATGAAAAATGCAATGAATGCTATGAAACACTACTCAAGAGTCCCTTGACTCCATTTCAACTCAAAAATACCACCAAGAATGAGTTTGATTCTCACTTTGACAAGGAATCCGAAATTTAGAGTTGGAGAAGAAATGGGTTCTTGGAAACAAGAGATGAAGATGATGAATAAGATGAAGAAGAAGACCTCCACACTTGCCTTCACTTGTACAAATACTAAAGTGCTTGGAGAAAGGAAGAGAAATTGAAAGGAAAAAGGGAGGAAGGAGATTCTCTCACTTTCTTCACAGTCAATATACACCAACCGAATGGAGTGAAATGGGGTTGAGTTGTTTTAAAGTGATAAGGATGTGAATTTTGCACAAAAGTCCACTACATTTGTCTATTTCAATTTTAAGTCAAACGATTGCTCACTTCTTCAAAGAGTGATCAAATGAAGTAAAGCTTAATACGAAAATCGACGCGCTCAATGAGGTACACGTGATGACGCCAAGATGACGTGAAAATGATGCAAAATGCGAAAAGCGAAAATATATAATTACGAAAAAGTCCTTGACTATGGCCAAGTAAGTCAACTCTGCATCACTCACCTGTCCAAATTTCAAACCTCACTTGACTCAGTCTAAAAAAAGACTAATGGGTACTAATTTCGATGATTAACAACTAAGCACAATTAATTAAGCTAAATCCTCATTAATTAGCAAAAATTAAGTTTAATTCTGTGTTGGGGTGTAACAAGAATTGTATATTTACCTGATCGCTTGAACCACTTGACAATCGCAGATCATTGGCCCAAATTCTCAGTTGATCCAAATTCATATATTCTGCTGGTATGTATATTGCCAAAAAAAACCATATCTATGTATATATAGACTAACACACAGATCTAATTGAACTAAAGAGGCACAATTTAATAGAGAATATATTCCCTGCAGAGAATATATTCTCTGTTTTCAGAGAATATATTCCCTCTAGCTACTAGTGAGATGAGGTCCACTTAAGTACACTTAACATGGTCAGACTTACTGCTGTTATTATATCAGACGATATCTACCTGATAAAACCCAAATTATAATCATTATCTAATTATAATTAAAGAAGCTAATCACATTAAAAAGGAAAAAATAGAAGTTGATAGTCCAATTAAGGAATAAAACCACACGCATTAATCATTAAAGCTTATACTTGCCTCAAATTAGGATTTCCAAGCTTTATCTCTAACTTTTGCTCAAAAGATCCGAAAGCCCCAAATAACACCAAATAACAAACCCTAACCACAAATCCAAATGAAAAATGCAATGAATGCTATGAAACACTACTCAAGAGTCCCTTGACTCCATTTCAACTCAAAAATACCACCAAGAATGAGTTTGATTCTCACCTTGACAAGGAATCCGAAATTTGGAGTTGGAGAAGAAATGGGTTCTTGGAAAAAGAGATGAAGATGATGAATAAGATGAAGAAGAAGACCTCCACACTTGCCTTCACTTGTACAAATACTAAAGTGCTTGGAGAAAGGAAGAGAAATTGAAAGGAAAAAGGGAGGAAGGAGGTTCTCTCACTTTCTTCACAGTCAACATACACCAACCGAATGGAGTGAAATGGGGTTGAGTTGTTTTAACGTGATAAGGTTGTGAATTTTGCACAAAAGTCCACTACATTTGTGTATTTCCATTTTAAGTCAAACGATGGCTCACTTTTTCAACGAGTGATCAAATGAAGTAAAGCTGAATACGAAAATCGACGCGCTCAATGAGATACACGTGACGACGAAAAGATGACGTGAAAATGATGCAAAATGCGAAAATATATAATTACGAAAAAGTCCTTGACTCTGCCCAAGTGAGTCGACTTTGCCTCACTCACCTGTCCAAATTTCAAGACTGACTTGACTCAGTCTAAAAAAGGACAAATGGGTACTAATTTCGATGATTAACAACTAAGTACAATTAATTATGCTAAATCCTCATTAATTAGCAAAAATTAATTTTTATTCTGGGTTGGGGTGTAACAAGAATTGTATATTTACCTAATCGCTTGAACCACTTGACAATCGCAGATCATTGGCCCAAATTCTCAGTTGATCCAAATTCATATATTCTGCTGGTATATCTATTGCTAAAAAGAAACATATCTATGTATATAGACTAAAACACTGATCTGATTGAACTAAAGAGACACATTTTAATAGAGAATATATTCCCTACAGAGAATATATTCTCTGTTTTCAGAGAATATATTCCCTCTGGCTACTAGTGTGATGAGGTCAACTTAAGTACACTTGACATGGTTAGAATTGCTGCTGTTATTGAATCAGACGATATGTACCTGAAAAAACCCAAATTATAATCATTATCTAATTATAATCATTATCTAATTATAATTAGAGAGGCTAATCACATTAAAAAGGAGAAAATAAAAGTTGATACTCTAATCAAGGAATAAAACCACATGCATTAATCATTAAAGCTTATACTTGCCTCAAATTAGGATTTCCAAGCTATATCTCTAACATTTGCTCAAAAGATTTAAAAGCCCCAAATAACACCAAATAACAAACTCTAACAACAAATCCAATTGAAAAATGCAATGAATGCTATGAAACACTACTCAAGAGTCCCTTGACTCCATTTAAACTCAAAAATACCACCAAGAATGAGTTTGATTCTCACCTTGACAAGGAATCCGAAATTTGGAGTTGGAGAAGAAATGGGTTCTTGGAAAAAGAGATGAAGATGATGAATAAGATGAAGAAGAAGACCTCCACACTTGCCTTCACTTGTACAAATACTAAAGTGCTTGGAGAATGGAAGAGAAATTGAACGGAAAAAATGGAGGAAGGAGATTCTCTCACTTTCTTCACAGTCAACATACACCAACCGAATGGAGTGAAATGGGGTTGAGTTGTTTTAAAGTGATAAGGATGTGAATTTTGCACAAAAGTCCACTACATTTGTGTATTTCCATTTTAAGTCAAACGATAGCTCACTTCTTCAACGAGTGATCAAATGAAGTAAAGCTGAATACGAAAATCGACGCGCTCAATGAGGTACACGTGATGACGCCAAGATGACGTGAAAATGATGCAAAATGCGAAAATATATAATTACGTAAAAGCCCTTAACTCTGCCCAAGTGAGTCAACTCTGCATCACTCACCTGTCCAAATTTCAATACTCACTTGACTCAGTCTAAAAAAAGACTAATGGGTACTAATTTCGATGATTAACAACTAAGCACAATTAATTAAGTTAAATCCTCATTAATTAGCAAAAATTAAGTTTAATTCTGGGTTAGGGTGTAACAAGAATTGTATATTTACCTGATCGCTTGAACCACTTGACAATCGCAGTTCATTGGCCCAAATTCTCAGTTGATCCAAATTCATATATTCTGTTGGTATGTATATTGCCAAAAAGAACCATATCTATGTATATATAGACTAAAACACAGATCTGATGGAACTAAAGAGACACAATTTAATAGAGAATATATTCCCTGCAGAAAATATATTCTCTGTTTTCAAAGAATATATTCCCTCTAGCTACTAGTGAGATGAGGTCTACTTAAGTACACTTGACATGGTCAGACTTACTGCTGTTATTTAATGAGACGATATGTACCTGAAAAAACCCAAATTATAATCACTATCTAATTTATATATATGAAAGAGACTGTTTCAACTGAGAAATCAGCCTCTTTCAATCCAATTTATTTTGACTAGCCAATTTGTTTTGACCCTCTAAGATGGATTTTTATCTCCACTTTCCAACTTTATCTCCTGTACTTAACTCCACGGAATGTTTTGTTGCACTAATTCCTATTTTGAGATGTTTAATAAGATCTTTAACAAAAAGATTCTCTTCTCTCCACGTTCTCTCTCCCCATTAACTCCTCCCTCCAATAACTCCTCTAAACGTTTCTATTAAATGAGAAATGCCCATTTATTTTGATTTCCAGATCTTCCTCTCCCCTCCCATCAAAACTACTCCTTTCCCCTCATGATCTCTATTGCGGCCATCTCGAAAAGCCTACGGTCAAGTTGAAGTCCACATCACCCATGACTCAAGCAAAGACAAGGAAGAAGACAGCAACATAGGGCTTTGCAGTCGTCAAGTTGCCGTTGGATCCATGGAAGGATTTTAGGGATTCAATGGTAGAGTTGATTGTGGATAACAACATCCAAGAGTCAAGATACTTGGAGGAGTTGTTTGCTTGCTATTTCTCTTAAATTCAGGTGAGTATCTTGACATGATTGTGAAGGTGTTTAAGCAGATATGGTTTGATCTCACTACAACTTGATTTTGGTAGTAGATAGAAAAAAAGGCTATAAAGGATGGGATTTTTTATGCTGATGTAAGTGGATAAATTCTATTGGTATGTTTGGTGCATTCTTCTATTCTACTATATCTTTCATTGGTTTCGATTATAGATTATTTCTATCATTTGCTAAATGCTCAATCTGCATGTCCCTTTTATTTGGTGTTTATGTTCCTACTTGGTGCTTGGGGTATGAACATTCTCCAATAATTTCTCGTGTGCAATAAATGAGATCAACATGTCACTATGTATTCTGATCTCAATTGAGAAATCAGCCCTCAGCCTCTCTTGATTTTATTTTAACTCTCTTCTCAATCTTATTTTAGCCAGTCTTTCCTATTTCTTAGTGATTTTAGATTATTCAGAATTTTAAGAAGATTTGGACTCTTTTGCATCTCATTCAAGTTATCAGTGATTAAAAAAAAACAAAAAAACAAAAAAAAAAAAGGTTACCAATGAGAATTTCAACTAACAAGATAGTAATCTGGTATGATCCATAGTTTCATACTAAAAGTTCCGTTCCAATCTCTCTGTCCAAGATAGGAATGTAATAGTCCCTATCCTTAAAGTCTTTTTAAACATGTCTCTTAGTGAAAATTTCCCATGTCTTTTAAGCCTATGTTTGGCATCTTTATTTTATGCATCTATTTCTCTAAATGCCTAAATCGGACAGAGGTTTGAACAATTAGAGCGTTTGGCACAAGATTTTAGACACTGTCCGCTTTAGACATTTAGAGGCAAATCTTCTAAAATCCAAATGCTCCAAAAGTGGCAGATGAGAAATAGAGCTTTTAAGTCTTAAAATATAAAGGCAAGGTATTTAAAAAAGATTCATGCGTTACAAAATGCGTTTATTTATTTATCCTAGCCTCTTTTTTTTATGACTCTTTTTTTAATGGCTCTATTTTAGATGGATCTATAAATAAAAGAGTAGAGATGTCAAACAAGCCCTATATCCAATAAAATTCTTTCCTAATTAATCGCTATTACATTATACGGTTTCCAAATTTTTAATGACACCATCTAACCAAGTCCATTTGTGGGGATAAGAGGCTTTGATGATCCGGATTCTAATCTAGACTAGACACTTTTTATCCTTTAACTTTGTACCTTTCTTCTAATCTAGAAAGGGATCAAATATAAAACTATACTACTTCTCTATGTGCTAAAGTATTTAATAAATGTTCATGACCCCTTCTTCCATCTCTGCTAACTATCTTCCCTGTTTTATTAGTCCTAATTTAGTATCATATTTTTCTTCATATCTAAGAATGGAATATATAAGAGATATTTATTTTATATAAAGTATGGCTTTTCTGTATCTGTAACCTATAACTATTAAATATATTTTACAGTGATTTATATTTACTAAGAATCCTTTTAATTTATAAGTCTGAATACATTCTATAATTACTTAATATTTACTAAACAAACTTCTTTTTACCATGTAAAAAAAATTATTTTCAAACTGACTTATTTTTAAATCTTATATTTTTTTAATGAAAATTCTTTAATCACGATGAAAGTTTGCAATGGATTTTAAAAGATTCTCATTCCCATTGCAAACCAAGCAAAGAGGCACTCATTTTGTAATTATACACTTTTCTAATTAGAGCCTGGGCTTAAGAAAGTTACAGTTCTATAAGTCATGTAATATTTGATGTTTAATGGATATGAGTTATTTGTTTCTATAAGTGTTGGTAAAGTAGACCATGAGGACTTTCTACTATTTGACCATAGGGGTTGATAGCATTACCATTTAGAATTCTCTTGGGCATGTTTGGTTGGATTATGAACCAACATAATATGATCCATCCATCATTGAGCCATATGGTGATTGATTGGTTATGGCTAAAACTGACTCCATATGATAATCCCAACAATTAAAGTTGATGGATTGGATGACGATGATGAGGGGGCATTTTGCTCCAAAACATGGCAACAGATTTATATTAAAAACTGATTTTCCCATATCCAATCAACCTATTTTATGGTTGCGTAGGCGTATGATATTAACCACTTATACGTTTCTTAATTGAGTCCGGCCGTCCGTGCTTAGTTAGTTTATATTTATCATGCTATTGACTTTGATTGCAAACCATCTCAAAATAACTCATACAGAATAGTCTCATTAGTTTATCTTTTTTTAATATTTTTTATAAATATTAAATAATATAAATTATATTGGCCATGCGAAAAACGAGCATAGAAATGTTTTAAGATGTGATACTTTGATTTTCTCAATCTCTATTATTTTCTTTTATAAAGTGCTTTTATTTTTTAAATTAACCAAATATAAGTCTTTTTATTATTATAATAACAGATTTTGATGGCAGTTTTTTTAAAAATGTTGATGGTATCTCCATGGTACTTTTACCACTCACTATAATTCAGACCAAAAGGTATTATTTTAAAATATTTATAAAATTTTAATATTATGAGCTAATTGTCCGTGCTAAGCACGGGCATGGTTTGCTAGTTATAATTAAATATGCTAATCACATTAAAAATGAAAAAATAGAAGTTGATAATCCAATCAAGGAATAAAACTACATGCACTAATCATTAAAGCTTATACTTGCCTCAAATTAGGATTTCCAAGCTTTATCTCTAACCTTTGCTCAAAAGTTCCAAAAGCCCCAAATAACACCAAATAACAAACCCTAACAATAAATCCAAATGAAAAATGCAATGAATGCTATGAAAGACTACTCAAGAGTCCCTTGACTCCATTTCAACTCAAAAATACCACCAAGAATGAGTTTGATTCTCACCTTGACAAGGAATCCGAAATTTGGAGTTGGAGAAGAAATGGGTTCTTGGAAACAAGAGATGAAGATGATGAATAAGATGAAAAAGAAAACCTCCACACTTGCCTTCACTTGTACAAATACTAAAGTTCTTGGAAAAGGAAGAGAAATTGAAAGGAAAAAGCGAGGAAGGAGGTTCTCTCACTTTCTTCACAGTCAACATACACCAACCGAATGGAGTGAAATGGGGTTGAGTTGTTTTAAAGTGATAAGGATGTGAATTTTGCACAAAAGTCCACTACATTAGTGCATTTCCATTTTAAGTCAAACGATAACTCACTTCTTCAATGAGTGATCAAATGAAGTAAAGCTGAATACGAAAATCGAAGCGCTCAATGAGATACACGTGACGACGACAAGATGACGTGAAAATGATGCAAAATGCGAAAATATATAATTAAGAAAAAGTCCTTGACTCTGCCCAAGTGAGTCGACTCTGCCTCACTCACCTGTCCAAATTTCAAGACTCACTTGACTCAGTCTAAAAAAAGACTAATGGGTACTAATTTCGATTATTAACAACTAAGCACAACTAATTACGCTAAATCCTCATTAATTAGCAAATATTAAGTTTAATTCTGGGTTGGGGTGTAACAAGAATTGTACATTTACCTGATCGGTTGAACCACTTGACAATCGCAGATCATTGGCCCAAATTCTCAGTTGATCCAAATTCATATATTCTGTTGGTATGTATATTGCCAAAAAGAACCATATTTATATATATTTATAGACTAAAACAAAGATCTGATGGAACTAAAGAGACACACTTTAATAGAGAATATATTCCCTGCAGAGAATATATTCTCTGTTTTCAGAGAATATATTCCCTCTAGCTACTAGTGAGATGAGGTCTACTTAAGTACACTTGACATGGTAAGACTTGCTGCTGTTATTGCATCAGACGATATGTACCTGAAAAAACCCAAATTATAATCATTATCTAATTATAATCATTATCAAATTATAATTAAAGAGGCTAATCACATTAAAAAGGAAAAAATAGAAGTTGATAATCCAATCAAGGAATAAAACCACATTCATTAATCATTAAAGCTTATACTTGCCTCAAATTAGGATTTCAAAGCTTTATCTCTAACATTTGCTCAAAAGATCCAAAAGCCCCAAATAACAAACTCTAACAACAAATCCAATTGAAAAATGCAATGAATGCTATGAAACACTACTCAAGAGTCCCTTGACTCCATTTCAACTCAAAAATACCACCAAGAATGAGTTTGATTCTCACCTTGACAAGGAATCCGAAATTTGGAGTTGGACAAGAAATGGGTTCTTGGAAACAAGAGATGAAGATGATGAATAAGATGAAGAAGAAGACCTTTACACTTGCCTTCACTTGTACAAATACTAAAGTGCTTGGAGAAAGGAAGAGAAATTGAAAGGAAAAAGGGAGGAAGGAGGTTCTCTCACTTTCTTCACAGTCAACATACACCAACCGAATGGAGTGAAATGGGGTTGAGTTGTTTTAAAGTGATAAAGATGTGAATTTTGCACAAAAGTCCACTACATTTGTATATTTTCATTTTAAGTCAAACGATAGCTCACTTATTCAATGAGTGATCAAATGAAGTAAAGCTGAATACGAAAATCGAAGCGCTCAATGAGATACACGTGACGACGACAAGATGACGTGAAAATGATGCAAAATGCGAAAATATATAATTAAGAAAACGTCCTTGACTCTGCCCAAGTGAGTCAACTCTGCGTCACTCACCTGTCCAAATTTCAAGACTCACTTGACTCAGTCTAAAAAAAGACTAATGGGTACTAATTTCGATGATTAACAACTAAGCACAATTAATTAAGTTAAATCCTCATTAATTAGCAAAAATTAAGTTTAATTCTGGGTTGGGGTGTAACAAGAATTGTATATTTACCTGATCGCTTTAACCACTTGACAATCGCAGATCATTGGCCCAAATTCTCAGTTGATCCAAATTCATATATTCTGTTGGTATGTATATTGCCAAAAAGAACATTATCTATATATATATAGACTAAAACACAGATCTGATTGAACTAAAGAGACACACTTTAATAGAGAATATATTCCCTGCAGAGAATATATTTTCTGTTTTCAGAGAATATATTCCCTCTGGCACTAGTGAGATGAGGTCCACTTAAATACACTTGACATGGTAAGACTTGCTGCTGTTATTGCATCGGACGATATGTACTTGAAAAAAATCCAAATTTTAATCATTATCTAATTATAATCATTATCGAATTATAATTAAAGAGGCTAATCATATTAAAAAGGAAAAAATAGAAGTTGATAATCCAATCAAGGAATAAAACCAAACGCATTAATCATTAAAGCTTATACTTGCCTCAAATTAGGATTTCCAAGCTTTATCTCTAACCTTTGCTCAAAAGATCCAAAAGCCCCAAATAACAAACCCTAACCACAAATCCAAATGAAAAATACAATGAATGCTATGAAAGACTACTCAAGAGTCCCTTGACTCCATTTCAACTCAAAAATGCCACCAAGAATGAGTTTGATTCTCACCTTGATAAGGAATTCGAAATTTGGAGTTGGAGAAGAAATGGGTTCTTGGAAACAAGAGATGAAGATGATGAATAAGATGAAGAAGAAGACCTCTACACTTGCCTTCACTTGTACAAATACTAAAGTGCTTGGAGAAAGGAAGAGAAATTGAAAGGAAAAAGGGAGGAAAGGAGGTTCTCTCACTTTCTTCACAGTCAACATACACCAACCGAATGGAGTGAAATGGGGTTGAGTTGTTTTAAAGTGATAAGGATGTGAATTTTGCACAAAAGTCCACTACATTTGTGTATTTCCATTTTAAGTCAAACGATGGCTCACTTCTTCAACGAGTGATCAAATGAAGTAAAGTTGAATACGAAAATCGACGCGCTCAATGAGATACACGTGATGACGCCAAGATGACGTGAAAATGATGCAAAATGCGAAAATATATAATTAAGAAAAAGTCCTTGACTCTGCCCAAGTGAGTCGACTCTGCCTCACTCACCTGTCCAAATTTCAAGACTCACTTGACTCAGTCTAAAAAACGACTAATGGGTACTAATTTCGATGATTAACAACTAAGCACAATTAATTAAGCTAAATCCTCATTAATTAGCAAAAATTAAGTTTAATTCTGGGTTGGTGTGTAACAAGAATTGTATATTTACCTGATCGCTTGAACCACTTGACAATCGCAGATCATTGGCCCAAATTCTCAGTTGATCCAAATTCATATATTCTGTTGGTATGTATATTGCCAAAAAGAACCATATTTATGTATATATAGACTAAAACACAGATCTGATGAAACTAAAGAGACATACTTTAATAGAGAATATATTCCCTCTCGCTACTAGTGAGATGAGGTCCACTTAAGTACACTTGACATGGTCAGACTTGTTGTTGTTATTGCATCAGACGATATGTACCTGAAAAAACAAATATCATTCCCCATTATGACATTCTCTTATTTTTGGAAAACCTTGAATAGTGCAGCTCTCTTGATACATTGGTCACTGCAAGATCCAGCATTGTGCTAAATTTTACAATCTACCTTCATTAATGGATGGATTGATTAATAAAAAAAATATGTTCAACAACATACCCCGTCTGTCTTCCAATGCCAACCGTTCCAATGGTGGGCCATAGTATAAACGGACGGCTTCCATTCATGGGTCATATTGCAATCAATAGCTTTTAGTATCGCCAATTTCCCTTAAGGGAGATTTGGGACAGCAGTTTGCATCTTTTAAATTTGGATCATGTCGTTCGAATCATACGGATGTGATGAGAGAGGATTAGAACCGTTCATCAATCGAATTGGAAAAGACGTGCATCAATCAAGTGCTTGTCTACTGTTATTCGTACGTTTTTTATGGGATTTTACATATAGATGGGTGTATTAGAGTGGGTGTAATCCAAGTTTTGAGAAAGTATACTGACCAAGTCTAATCATGGAATGATTATCTCACATCCAATCAGTCAAAATTCAAATCCTATAGGCATAGTGTGGGTGTAAATACCAACACCCGATTCACAATGGTAGAGCATCATTGAGAGTACTACTGACAATAATAATATGTCTCGGGAAGGGAACTCAACCAACGACAAACACGTGATTGGAGTTTGGAATGAAATATGAGAGAGAGATCTTTTTAATGATTATTCTGTAGAGGTGTTCCTTCATGCTTCCGTTTCTTTATACATAACATCTAATATACTAATGTAAAGGTCCGAACTCCCAACTTATGTTATGAAGCAGATGAACAATTGAGAAGTACCGTAGGCTGATATAGCAATTGGGCCCCACAACGTGGCAAGATCTCAACTGAGGGAGGTTTTATTCGCACGCAATTTTTCTCCCTTCCAACACACATTTTTTTTAAATCCCGTGAAATTACCTTTTTGTCCGCCCTCTCCCTTTCTCTCTCCCCACCTCCCCTTCGCCTCCGGCTCCGATCGGTCCCTCTCCTCTCCCTCCCCACTGTTCTCTCTCTCTTCCTCCCTTTCTCTCTCTCTCCCCCCCCCCCACCCTCTTCCTCTCCATCTCTCTCCCTCTCCCTTAATTTCCCTAGCCGGCAGCAAATCGGACAGCTGGGCGATCGTAATGATCGCCAGGTTGTTCGATCTGCTGCCGGTCAAGGAAAGGAAGGGAGAGGGAGAGAGATGAGGGGGTGAGATAGGGAGAAGGGGGAGAGAAAACAGTGGGGGAGGGAGAAAGTGGGAGAAGTGAGAGAAAACAGCGGGGGGGAAGAGGAGGAGAGGGATTGGCCGGCGCTCGCAGGTCCAGGCGGAGCCAGAGGTGAAGGGGAAGGTGGGGGGAGAGAAAGGGAGGAGGAAAGAGAGAAAATAGTGAGGAGGGAGGGAGAAGGGGAGGAGAGGGATCGGCGCCGCCGCCGGAGCCAAAGGTAAAAGGGGGAGTGGGGAGAGAGAAAAAAAATGGTGGGCAAAAAGGTCATTTCATAGGAGGAATTTTTTTTAAAAAAAATGTATGTTTGGGAAGAGAAAAATATTGTGTGCCATAGCCTGTCCCATATATATAGGGAAATTCTCTAGAATGCCCCATTTGGAAAGTGGCGTTTTTGCCCTCTTTCACTAATCTAATTGACTAATGCCACATCAGCTGCTGACATTTAATACAATGGAAATTCTAAAAAACGCCTCCTCTAAAAAGGGGCATTTTCACCCCGATCCAATATCCAATGAACTTAATACTTTTGTGTTGAAACCAATGCTTTTGTGTTGAAACTGTTCCACTCTATTTAAGACTATTAACCTTTTTAGGAGTTTGTGTAGGAGAAAAAAATTAGGATCTCATTTAATACTATTAACTCACCTTTTTAGGATATTGTGTAGGAGAAAAACTAGGATCTCAATCTATGAAATAGGAGATTGAATTTTAGAGAGAGAGATTAATTTATTGGACGAGCATATCCAATTTACATAACAGGGCCCCACTAATCAATTTAAATTGACAATAGCACTTTCAAGCGGGCCCAAGCGTTAAACTTTTTGTTTATATAGTCATCACTTTGGTGGTGGGACCAACTCATTAAGATTTCTCATTTGTTGGGGATGTCCATCAAATAGTGCATACAATTTTGTTTCCCCATTTTAAGGGAAGAATTTGAAATGAGTGAGTCTTCCTAGGAGGTAGAGTTTTGTGGGTCTTAAAGAAGTTAGTCTCTTCTAAAAAAAAAAAAAAATAAGACAAGAGTCAATGTATCAACATCTATCATAAATCAGCTCCATATCTTATTGGTCCAAAAAAAGAGGTGTTCATGCTTTTCAAAACGCCTGGGCATTCTAGTGTTCCCCATATATATATATATATATATATATATATATATAGGGTAATATTCAGGTGGGAACTGTTTTCACATATTATGTGAGAACTTTTTTGTGGGGCCCAATTGTGGACCCCATTTGGGGATGGGACCAGGGGGTGGAAAAATCTATGTGTGACCACCCCAAGTATTAAGTTTGACCTCAAACTCATGCCCCTAACACCTTCATCCGTGACCCACAAGCTTAATGGCTTCATATTAAAAAAAATATTCAACCCTCAATCCAACGGTTCAGTCCATTCAGATGTGTGTCAGTCCCTGGGATTAGTGACTATCAGGGGGTTCCCTATTAGTTGCTAGGTTTGGATGTGTTGCTAGTTGGGCCCCGCAAAAAAGTTCTCATATAATAGGGGTTGCCAATACTAGTTCTCACTTGAATATTTCTCATATATATACATACATGTATATATGGGGCCAGCTCTCCTAAGCTGAAGCTTAGGATAACGTAAGTTGAAGTAAGCTCAATTGTGTGTTGGGGCCCACCTAGGGACCCACATGGGGATGGGGGTGGGGGGGATTTCAAGGACTCCCTGGTATCCTCCTTCCTGTAAAAAATCAACCCTAACCATGGTTTCTCTCATCTCCATCTGGGCACCAAAAGTTTAATGGTCAACGGTCCATTCGGATCGGTACACAGTCAATCCAACGGTCTAATAAATTTGGATCTGACCAAAAGTTGGTGGGCATGTGCAATTTAAGGGGGGTCGTGTGTTTGGTCTATTTGGATGGACCAAAGATGGGCCCAAAAAACGTTATCTTACGAATCTTATCCTAAGCTTAAGCTTAGGAGAGTTTTGCCCTATATATATGAGAGATGCTCCTATGAGAAGTAAGGGTGGGGGCCCTCACATTTAAGTTGTTGGCATTGGATATGGATGTGAGGCCCCCCACCCAATTTCTCATATAAGGTGAGAGTTATCTCTCATAGGAGCATCTCCCTATATATATGTGTGTGTGCGCGCGCGCGACTCAAACAACACTCCAGAGTAGGGAATAATTTTCTTTTTCCCTTCTATTCTCTTTTGATGTAATGGGCTATTGATCAGTGGTGATACTTTCTACTTGAAGACTCACGAATCAGGATCCATTCCTAGATTATGTGTGTGACACCAAGTGTCAACACCACTCAATCGTAGGCGTGTTGGCAGAGTATAGCCTTTTTTTTTTCCTAATATTTAAACCATCTCGAGCCAAGGATTATGTCAATGGATTCATTGTGAAGGGGTTCTTCATTTGGACCCATTTACGTAAATGGTAGCAAATACGTGATGGTTATGCATCATCGTATTTGTTTGCGTTTGTACCAATGTTATGCACTAATAAAAGTTTGTTAATATAATGTATAAATGAGGGCATTTTCACACCAAAATAGGTTCACATCTCCCACCAGCAAAAAGGTGCCAATATAAGGCTTCACATGGTAATTATTACATTTGGTCATGGGATGGAATCACATCAAACACTTTGTTTTTTTTTTTTTTTCATTTTTCATTCATGTGGGTTACATATTTGTAATCCTAATCATTCAATTTGCTTATTAAACTAATAAATCTTAAGATCTTTAAATTTACTATCTTAAATCTTCATGGAGTTTGAGAGTTTTGTGAAAAATGACCAAAATATTTAAACACATTTAATATCATTGGATGTACTTATTAACTCATGTGAAAAAGGTGGTTTTGACAAACAGCATAATGCGTTTCATCACATCCGTAACATTCGTATACATAGCATTTACATATGAAAATACACTTTCATATCACATTCGTAGAAGGCACCCCTGAGCCTATAATTTTGGATTTGAACGATTAGACGGATTGGGACTGAACCTTTCTTTAATATTCTAATCTGTGATCAGGTTCAGGCCTTTTCAAGCCAGACAACTCTAATTATACAAGAGTTGTGACATAATAGAAGGTAATATTGAGACTGTGGATGTGAGTCATATTAACAATCAATACATGATATGTTTATATGTATACAAATATATGAAGTACTACTGTAGCTAACATCTTTTAACCTGGGTCGCCATGACCCAATATTAGAACTTCAATCCTTATTGAACTGAGACTCATACGGTCATACCTAAATTTAGGGTATTTTGTTTCAGGTAATTGAATATCTAGGATTGTATTTCTATAAGTGGTTAAAAATGAAAAACCCAAAGGTGAATATTCTAAAGGCACCATCAAATAATCTTTCATTTAATGAAAATTGAATCAAGGGAGTATGGTAAAATGAATATCCATCCATCACCCTATTAATTCAATACCTAGGATCGATCTACATATCCCCATTATATCCTTCACCCCTCACCACCTCTTCAATAAGCGATAGCCGGAGCTCATTTCACCGCAAATTTACATGCATTCAATTCCTAAGTATGTTACACAAACAAAACATGCACTAAGTAGTCTTAGTATGTCATCCAAGGAGAATAAAGGCACGGCCAGAAAGATCCAAAGATGAAATCACTTTCAGATGAAATCACTTTCGGTGTCCATAGAAATGGTTTAAGAGCCCGTATGTTTGCGGGAATTCTGATAACAAAGTTTTCAGATATGTTGTCCCTCAGTAAATTCTCCCAAATCAAAAGTGCCATTTTTCGAAGGCTGGATTTCTGAAATTCCACTTCCAGATGAAACTGCAGAATTGATTTTGATAGATGGCACATCCACAACCTCTCCAGCGGGCGCACCTAACATGCCCTAATGTGCATGACAAATCCATTTCCAAGTTAAAGACCAGATGGGTCCTTAAAAATGGTAACAACTTAAAGTATCAACAAAAAAAAAAGTATACATGTTTTAAAACAGCATTAATCTAACCCCAACAATAGTGATAACAATATTTTAAGGGTGATTGTGACCCTAAAGACAGGATTGGCATCTGACCTGCCCAGTGATGTAAGAGACTTCCCCAAGGAAGAAAAAGAGAATCGGAGTAGAAAATGGAAGTAGACAGTTTGTGAGGCATTTTCATTAAGATTAATAGATTGTCATCCCAAAGTGATAACGTTTCCAGCAATGTTGTTTTCTAAGGAATGATACAAGACTCTTCTCTCATGCTTCTCCTCTGTCATTATTATACAATTTAATTGACTTTTAGTATCATATTGAATGTTCCTATTTTCATAGTCACATCTAAAATGCACCACAGCTGTGCTTTTTATATTGGGGAAGAGTGTTAATTAGATTCGTCTTCAGCCATTATACACTTTAAGTAAAAAGTTGACCTACCCACCAAGGGTGCATGGAGCCAGGAATTTCTCCTTGATTCGTTTACTGGGGAGCCCACCTTATCAAATGGTTCAAAGAGGTTTTAGGAATCAGACTCAGGGGTCGACTCAGTCTCGCTCGAGTCAAGTCAACTCAGCCAAATAACATGGGACACAACAGTAAGACTTGTTGTGTTTCATTTATTAATAAATTTAAGTTGGGATGGATTCGTACATTTAAATTTCATTGAGTCAGATGAATAGAACTATTGACATTCAAATGCTTGGATCTTAACCTCAAGGGGTAGCTCAGTTGACCTAGGACTACGGTTTGCACCCGGAGGTTGTGGGTTCGAAACTGCTCTACCACACTGGGGCCACAGGGGAATTTTACCCGGCTTTCTCTCCTGGGCCCGTAGGGATTATTCTGGCCCAAAGGGTTAGGAACCCTACGTTATCAAAAAAAAAATGCTTGGATCTTAAAAAAATAAAAACAAATTTTGATCTTTTAGAACAAGTACAAAAGGCCCCTAAAAAAATTAGGAAATAAGAGTGTTTAGGGCCCAAAGTGATCAGAATCAGGAGTGACTTGACTCGACACTTGCTGAGTTCGAGTCGATTCAAACACGGCTGATTTTTAAAACCATACTAAGAAGACAAGTGGGTTTTCAAAATTGAGGGGCGGGACACCCAAATTATCTAATACTAGACCTGGGATGCATATCTGAGTTTTCAAATTGCATTTTGCTACCTGATCAATTTTTAATCCCCCTTTTTAAGTCTTATGCTCCTTTTATATTGTTCAAAGCCACCAGCCTCCTGTTTGGTGTACATGGTTATCTCTTCAAAGGTTTGAGATTTGTGTCCATCACAAAAATGTTCATACAAATTTCATATTTTATTGAGATGCCAATTAAGGATGGTGCCAAACACAGAGCTAGGGCCTTCTAGGAATGTTTCATTCTAATAATAACGAAGAAAAACTTATTTAGTGTGCATTTTGTGAAAGAGAAAATCTAGAGAGACACAAGGGAGTGGGAGAGATCTTACAAATGTGTAGAACGAGAAGAATGCCAATTAAACAAGTTTTTCTTCATTCATTCTCAGAACGAAATATTTCTGAGATTTATTAAAGGACCATCTCAATTTAGTAAAAAGATTTTCTAGGAAATTATTTTCCACACTTTCCAATAAACAAATCCAACATAGAAGGAGATGTTGAAAGATTGGAGAACCATCATCCGAGAACAAGACAAAGAAATCTTGTTTCTCGTGTCCTGTTTTCATGCATTTGATGTTTGATTAAAAAGGGGGAAATCAAAAGAAATTCTCCCATCAAAGAAGAAAATTAACTTTTCAGACACTGTAGACGAACTGCATTTTCCAGCTAAGAAAATGATGGAAGTCATAACGTTTACCTCAAGAGAGATAACTTTTCTCCTAGAAAATTCCAAATAGAGTAGTAACTTCTATTCTTCACAATTTTCTGTAGCTGATTCACATGAGAATGATGGCACCAAATTCACAAGTCTGCAACTGCAAGGCATTGATCCCCTATCCCCTACATGATTTAGAATGCAGAGGGCAGCCAGACGGCTCAAAGTAATGATAGAGATTTGCTCATAATGCAAATAGCTGCAGTTTGCCTACACCTACACATTTCTTTTGAAAAATGATTCGCTCCAAAGGAAACTTTTCGCACCAATTCACCATTTGCTTGAGAGGGTTATTCTTTGTGAAAAAACCTGTTTGAATGCACCAACACTAAAGTCTCGGGCCAACACAGTAAGCCAATTCTGAGAAAAGATCCTAACCTGTGTTAGCAAGTCAAAATTCACTACCCTATTGACGAGAGCATGGTGCCTTTGCTTGACCCAACCCCATTTTATCACAAATCTCCCCCATCACATGTATAAGAAAGAGCTTAGCCTGGATTCCAATCCAACTAGAGTAACATGCACTGTTGGAAGAACATGTATAATACATGAGTATCTAATGGTAGACATCACTAAAATCAGAGTGGAATCTGGCCAGTGCCGGAACATAGGGAGGCATGTACTACAAATGGGTTAGATCAAGAAATGGTGGCCCCACATAGATTAAATGAAGTTAGCTATAGCAGCATAGGATCATCTCTCCTATATTTTAACGGCATTAATGTGTGTCCCACAGAAACCCATAGCAGAAAAAAAGCACAAGAAGAAATAACTGACTGAATAATCCACATAGAGAACTGCTAAATATTACCAATCACATTCCAGATACACCCTCCCTACTTCATTGACTGATCACTACATTTCCAGATATATCCTCCTCAATTCAAAGAGATGAGATCATGAGATGACAAAAGGCTCTTGCACCAAAAGCAAAAAAATAAAATTTAAAGGAAATGCAGTCGAGTTCCCAAACAATAGATACAAAACAATTACAAGTTACTGAAGATATAAGCCCCCAAAACATAGATGAGAACACAGAAAACAGCCTTCCACTTACAGCTTCCCCATGTCTTCAGTTGTGTGCGGATAAGGGTTCATGTTGAGCCCCTCGTTTTCATGCTTTTGCCATCCGCTGGTGTTGGCCTTTGAATGGCACCAGTAAAACAGGAGTGACCATACCAGCGATAGCAGCACCATCGCTGCAGCAGCAGCAAATACCCCCTTTCGGAGCGCAGCACAGGACAGGTCATTCTTGCCGAAATAGCCCCTGTACTTAGTGTGGTATGCATTTTTAGCCGATCCTGCCAACAGACATGCCTCTGCCACAACAAAACTCAACCTGCAATGATAAATAACATGCGTAATAAGAATCATGCTAAAAAAAACCCGAATGAATTTGTTGTCCAATCTGACTCTGGTTAAAGGGACAACCAGGTTTGCATCTGCCAAATTAAAGGTTAGCTGACATATGAAGATCAGCCACATTGAGAATTAGGATTGGGTTAGAAATTAGCTTGGTTAAATGATTTATTATGCAAATTGATTTCTGACATATGAAGATCAGCCACATTGAGAATTAGGATTGGGCCAGAAATTAGCTTGGTTAAATGATTTATTATGCAAATTGATTTCATGGCCCAAAAGATTAAAAGAAGAGACAAAATCAGTGTGATTTGATCTAATGGAGAGTATCACTCCAAATAGGGGGGGCAATTAAGGGATGAACTCTAACTCGATGTTTAGCATTTATCCGAGGTAAGCCCTGACACCCAATCATCTCAAATGAGGCATTTATGTAGGACTCACCTCGGACAGCCATCATTCAGGGGGAAAGGGAATGAGATTGTCCCAAAAAGGATGATCATGTTCACTTTAAATGTCTAGGAATTTTTAATGATTTTAATTTGGAATGATTTAGTTCAATGGTGAATATTACTTCAATTCAAAATCAAATTTGGGCACAGACACACATGAAACCATACACTCTGTTGCATGTATGACAATAACAAAAGTTTTAACTGCATACATATAAATTTTGTAATTATATAACCAAAGCATCTGAAAGCCACCAACTTAAAATTAGCGCAGAGAACTTCAGATCAGGGACAATTTAGCCCCACAAGGAAGAAAAGTTAAAATAAATTATTCAGTTAAGTTTCAAGCCAACACCTCGAGATTATTGCGCAGAACCTCGGATCTAGGTCATTTAACCCCCCCAACCAAAGAAAAGTTAAAAATTATTCAACCCTTTATCCCTCAACTAAATTTTTTTTCAAAAAACAATAAAATTAAAAATGACTGGTTCACTAAGGTTACAAACTCTAATATGTCAAACAAACTCACCATCTCTCCATCTGCCTCCCTCTCCCCTGCTAGCTATATGATTTGATCCTCTTACTATCTCAGAACACACTCATGTTTTGTAAAAGCCATCTACTTTTGGATTAACTTTGTGAGTTTTGCTCTTCCACTTGAATCTATTTAACTCCATGTCTCAGTTATTACACATGAAGCTTCACCCAATGTCACTGTTGGCAGATAAAGTTGAAGGAGCCACTAAGAAAATCCAAAAGCAGGTTGGCAGGCCATCAGCAAAGGCTTGTGATACCAAAGATTAGTCACAAAATCAAGGCCTCGACAACCATAGCCACAAGGCATACCAAGGGTTGGGTGCCTATACGATAGTCAAGTCGCACAACCAAGGCATCAGCAACCAAATGCAAGTCACCAGACCAAGGTTCGAGCAACCATAGTCAAATCGCCTGTGCAAGGTATAGTGACCAGAAGGTAAATTGCTTGGCCAACTTACCATGAATATCGCAGATCATCGGGCCAAAACCTTCAATAATGCCAACAGCATAGCCCACATATCACCATGACAGACCGACATTCTCAAGCCAAGACACATGTTTTTGGAGCATGCCACCCACAAACAGAAGCCAGACGCTCAAGTCACCAAAAGAAAGAAAGCACAGATTCCTCTGATTCATGTTCCCAACTCCCACTTCATGAATCAAATTTACATGTCTCACTTCTAGTCATGCAGGTCATCCAAGTGGTTGCTAGAAGCAAGCTCAAGTCGCTACCACCAAAGGCCAGGTCACCAGGAAAAGGTCATGCTCCAAACTCCAAAGGACCACTCCTCCCACAATCTACAACAATTACAAGGCATAGGTACAAGTACAATAAATACCCATCATAAGGGACAAGAAAGTTGGGGAAAGAAGAAGAAGAAGAATAAGAATCCACTCCTTAAGCACATGCTCTGCTGCATCACTTTCAAGGCCAAGACTTCTGTTCAAGCAATTTCCTACTTAGGTGAGGGTCCACTTGTACCTTTACCTTCACCAGAGTTTTAAGGAAAAAAAAAATTGAAAGAGAGCCAAGGATATTTAAGGATGTAATCCTCCTTTGCAATTGCTAACCCATGGCAAGGCACTGAAATCTCATTGTATCTTTTCTCTTTATTTCTTCTGTTGAGAAAGTGTCTCATTTCTACAAGTGATGATCATGATATAACTTCTCTTTCAAGGAATAACCAACTTCTCATTTATTTCTTTCCTCTCTCTACATCTTTTGCTTCACCCACATAGACATCCAGTCTTAGATGGACTCCCTTTCTTCAACACCTTGATTTGTCTCACATTGCCCATATTTGGCTTTCTAGAAACATGCTCAAAACCATCTCAATAACATTCTTTTTTTTCTTATATACAATATTAACCATCCATAGTATATACTCTTCTAATGTACTATCTAACAAATCATCACATCCTTCTAAGCATATGCTTATCTCAATCACATAAACTTTAGCTTCCTCCATTTCTTCATAGGCATAAATTCAACTCCATACAACACTATTACTCTTAATTACCCCCTTACAAAAAATGACCCTTTAATCTATACAACACTAAAGTTCAGTTTGGCATCTCTACTTTTCCCCTTTTATTGTCTTAAAATTGATTGAATCCGGTTTCAGCATGTTTGGTATGAGCTTTTACTGTATCCATTTCATATGGCATTAAGACAAAAAGTGTCTGTTTCATGAAGTCCCAAAAATTAGCAGAATCCAATCTGACATAGTGGTCTGAAGCGGGTAGACAGACATTTTTTTTTTAATTTATGGGACCCACAATCATGATCCAAGCCGTTAGAAATATTCAGAAGGTCAAACACAGCCACTTGTCAAAATTTCAGCCATTGATCTATCTCGAATCTCGAGATATTTGCAAAAAAATGTGAGCCCTTTGATATAATATTCTGGACATTATGCGCCCCATAATCATGATCTGATCTGTTGATTCTCTTTGGATGGCCAAAACAGCCATAGGTCCAAAAATGAGCATCTAAATCCAAGTGGATCTTGAGATATTTATAAAAATGTTTTTGACCATTGATGTACCATGATTTTTGACTGAGTTTTGAAATTGTACACAGGTAGTGTGGTTTTTCTTTTTCTTTTTCTTTTTTTTGTAAATTCAGCCACCAAAAGTCATGATCCAAACCATTGGATATATTCAGAAGATCATGCACGACTATGGGTCCAAAGTTTAGCCGTTGGATCATCATAGATTTACAAAAAACCACAAACATTTATATCTACCTTTTCTAAAACCATGGCCCCCAAATGCAAGATCCAAACCATTTATTCTCTTTGTAAGGCTAAACACAACTACCACGTCAAATTTCAACACTTGAATCCTCATGGATCTTGAGATATTTATGAAAAAATTTCAACCATTGTTTTAAAAATGTCCATTTCAATCATTTTTTTTTATGTAACCAAACAAACTATTTCCACACTATTTATTTCAAACAGGGCCATTTGAAACAGATCTGTTTTATACATATCCGTCTCATATAGATAAGTGACGCCAAACAGGGCCTAACACTACTACCACTACCACTACCACTAGACAAATCTAATTCAAACCTTCTGTTTTGTTCTCTATATACTCACAAGTAACTAGATCCACCACAATACAATACCATGTTATTTTCAAATTTTGACCATTCAAATCTCCAATCTGCTACACTCACCCATCATTTCTTTTTTTTAATTTCTATATTAGATTACAGAAAAAAAAAATTAAAAAGAAAAAAAAAAGAAAGAAAATTAGCAGACAAAAAATCTTCAAAAAAGATCCAATAAAAAAATAAAAAAAAAATTCCAGAAAAGATTTCTAAAAAAAATCAAAAAAAAAAAAAAAAACATTTTTTTTTACCATGAAAGGACGAAGAAGAAAACGGCGCAAGTTCTGGAGGCGCCGGGAGTGAGTCCCCTTCCGCAACAGAGGCATTTGGCGACGCCGGTAACCACCGCCTGGCTCAGAAGCAACAGAATAAACGCCGATAGTCCGTAGACCGTAGATGCGTCCGTATCGTATACGCAGTAGGTACGTTCATCGTACTCGTCTGGCACCACCTTCCCCTGGATACAAGAAAGCCAATAAGATGAAAAAAAACCCTAAAAGAGATTGAAAATAAAAAAGAAAAGAAAGGTTAGGGATTTTATGTGGTGGTAGAATCAGATCGTACGGTGCTTCTTCTCATCTCGGCGCCAATAGCGAAGACGAAGGCGAAGATATGGAGAAAGGAGACGATGGCAACGACCAATATTGAGATCGCCATTTCCTCAACAACACTCACTCACTCTTTCTCTCTCTACTCACTCTTTCTCTCTCTGTGGCTTAGAAGATGGTAAAAGAAGACTGAGAGAGATTTGTCTTTTCTCTGCTTTTGCTACTTCCCTTTTTTATCTTTGTTGCTTTTCCTTTTTCAACATTTTCAAACGAGGAAAGTCTATTGATATTGATTGCTGTTTGGCAAGGAAAGACATTTCAGGCGTTTTTCTGATTTTATGCCTAACAAGGACGCAGATTTTCCCTTGCGGCCTACTTTTAGGTTCCCCTTCTCTATCATTGCAGTATTGGAGACACTGACAGTCCTTTCTGTTTTTTAAATGCTCAAATTTATTCATCAGATGTAAGTATCTCTCAAGATTCAAATATGAAATTACGTGACATTTCTCAAATACGGCACCTTGTACCTAAGGGCATGTTTGTGTAGCCCATTTCCGCGGAAAAGGTTGTAGTTTTCCACGGAAAACTTCTTTTTCATGTGTTTGGTGCGGCAGTTTTCCGCGGAAATGCTTTTTCGCCACGTCAGCTTTTTCCTTCCTAGCTATGGAAATAGACTTCCTATGGGGGGTATAGGAAGTCCATTTCCACGGAAAACCGACCTCCCAATTTCCTCTCTCTCACCCTCACTCCACCCAACCACCCTTTTTTCTTCATCTTCCCCTCCCAACCCCTTCCACCCCATACACATACCAACTCACCCATCCAATAGTTTTCACTAAAAAATGATTTTCACTAAAGAAGTCCATAGCTGCACCAAACAACATTAGCACTAATTCATCGAGGAAAACCTTTTTGCACCAAACATAAAATTTTGACTTCCGCGGAAAAACTTTTCCAAAGAATTTGAAACCCATGGATTTTGCTGATGTGGCAATTTCCAATTTCCACGGAAATTACATGTAAACAAACGTGCCCTAACATTTGAAATGGTTTTTTTTTTTTTTTCACGAGAGTTTCAAATTTTAACCACTCAAAATATTTTTGAAATTATTAGAATTTTATTCTTTATATTATTTGTTAAAATTTTAAATTATTTATTAAAAGGAGGAATTTGAAATTCCACCTAAAAAGATAATTTTTGAATAATTTGAAATTCTCTCAGACATGAATTCTTGAAATTCTGAGAAAGAAACGGACCCTTGATGGTTCATCACAAACTACGTTTACATCAAACTACTGACTAACATTGTATTATGAAACTATGCCAATTTGGCAACATCATAGAAGTACATTATTGTATTATATAGAGACTATAACTTATTTAGCAATATTGTTTAAGTATAGTAAATTACTTTACTATGAATGAATTATATGGAACTTGTTTGATAACAATATAAAGTTTTATTCTAAGGAATAAAAGCAAGAAAATTATAACATTCACAACGTGAGATTTACCATTTTAATGTTTGTAGAATGCTATTATTGTCGTACATGCGACCCACCTTTATAAATTAAAATATAAGTCCACATGATTGACAATATGGGCTTACTTTTGTAATTGTGACCACGTGACTTGGCTTCATGTATGATAAAGTGAATCCACTGTTTTTGTGTTTGTTAACACAAAACACACATTTATAAATTATAATGGGACATCCTCCTTTAAAAACTAAAACATGAGGCTTGTCATCGTAGAATTTTCCATATTAGCACGTATTTATAATATTTATAATGTGGGTTCACCTTTTGTGATCGTGATCCTATAATCTAACTATAAAATGTGGAGGTATATTTTTTTATGACGGTGGGCACATGACCTATATTTATAAAATACAATGTGGTGTCCATCTTTAGAAAATAAAACACGGCCCTGGCCCACTTTCAAGAGATTTACATGAGAAAACAAAGAGGGGAATCAACTCAAATTGATGCCCAACAATTCCGGAAACAAGAAACTCTTGTGATATTTATGGTGTAACAAATATCTCCATGCGTCTCTTATATTAACTAGTGGAGCCCTGCACGTGCAGGAACACAATCTTTCAGTGTGATAATCTGGAAAAATAAAGTCATTGAAAAACTCAATATTAACAATCCCAATGGAGAATGACCAGTTTACATATAGCTCATTTTTTTGGCAAATTAAGCAATTTACAATCACTAATTGTTCTTATGAAATTCAGTAGAAGTTTCAATAGAAAAAAGTAAGAAAAAGATGGAATAACAAGATATATGGAAGGAAACTAACTGAAAAAAAATTGAAAACCAACCTTTTCTGACCATACATGATTAGGCAAAACATTCACCAATTTCAATATAGATCGATAGTCCGGTCTATTTCCCATTAAAATTTGTCTAAAACCTAGCGCCAAATACCTACAAAATTCATGTTGAGAAGCACCGAATGGCAGTAATACCAATACAAATAAATTTGAATATCATTGAAAGAATCAAGATTGATATGTCAAGATGAGGGTCAGTGTAACAACTTAAAAAGCTTTCTTGAATTAAGATGACACCACTACCAAATTTTGAATAATGTACATTTGTGGCACTTCTGTTAGCTTTTTATGTATCATAAATCAGTTCTGTTACATTCTAATTTTGTAGTAAGTGAATCTTTGAAACAAATATCATAATTTGAAGCAAGAGAACCAACTACAAAGAGATCTTTAGGTATGCACTCTCAGGATGGGCACAACTACTTCCTTCAAACTTCCTAAGAAAATTTAATGGAAAATTCATTATCCTAGCATTATAGTAATGTGGTTGCAATGTTGGATAGGAATCAAGTCCAAGAGTAATACTGGTTCGACCTAAGATGATGCATTGGATGAAGCATGCAAAATCATAAAGAAAGACAATTAGCACCCTTGAACACAGTTTAGCACGTAGAATGATAATGAAGGAATGCATATTGCCAGAATTGCCTAAAAAAAAAAAAAAACAAGGGCCCTAAAACACTCTCTTCAAATCAATATAAGAGGGTGGATCTAAAAACATGAGTCAGCATATCAAAATGATGGGTTCCATTGCATCATACTCATAAAAACTTGAAAGGAAAAATAAAATACCCTTATCATAATTCAAGAAATAATAAGACAAGTCATTAGTCACTTGCATTGGATGTTGGTTTGATATATAGTAATAAAATTTAAAAGAAAACCAACTTACATGGAATGAAGAAATCAAGAAAAGGCTTAGATGACAAAAATCTGAAAACGCTTGCATATTCAAAAAAAAAAAAAAACTTTCATGACACCTCGATTATCTGGCTACTAAGAAAATGAAGCATCTAAATAGATCTTAAGCCTCTCCACAACATCTCCGTATCTTTGGCTAGTGCACCCACACGTCAATGAAATATCTTCCTCATTTCAACCCACTAATGTCACCCAAGTCCTCATCACTAAGCATGAAAACACCATACTTTCTTAGTAAATGGGATATATATATGTCCAGTATTTCTTTTTCTGATCTGACACAAGCATACTATCAAACCACATAAAATATTTTTTTGTATTTTTTAGAGTGACTATTTGGTTAGATCTACTCTTGCATAGTTTTTTGTATCGATTGCGGATTTCTACTGCACCCTAACATATTTGCTAGCATATACAGGATTTCATAGTGAAATAAGCTTTGCTGAAAGATTATTAAAAAAGTGAGGGGTGAGAAACACGAGGTTATGGATGCAAAAGGGAACTTGACCATCGTGGGATTTGAGTTCCAGGGTGATGGATGAGCATTCATCTCTCATTTTTCCTCAAATCAATTTCCATTAAAAGAGAGGTTATTTGATTGTCATTTTTTAATATTCATGTATGATTTTACATTTTAACCACTAATAAAAATCTGAAGCCCTATAACTCTTAGGGCACTACAGGAACGATTTTATGTCATTCCTTCTAAAGTTTGATGCACTAAAATGTGTAACATGTTACAATTATTTTTTCCAGAAAGAGGGGAACACATTAAAAGATTAAAAAACAATCATAAATGGGCAAAACCTTTTGCCAAAACCACTAATGTCAAAGATGACATACAAGATAACCAATCCACTAAGCTGGCTAATACAACACAAAAAGAAAAAAAAAAGAGAAAAAAAAGCCCAACTGGTCACTACCTCCCCTGAATGTTAAAATTCTATTTCATTTCTAACATTGCTGGTCATTTTTGAATATTCAACTTTTCTTCATTTTTAACGGCTTATAAAAAATTAAAATAAATTTCACTATTTCAGTAACATAAAAAAAAGGCCCAACATTAAAAAGAGATTTTCTATTGTCACAAAGTTCACTTTGTCGAATGTTGTTGGAGCACTAAATGTTTAAAATGTCACAATTCTATTTCACATATTTCATTTATAGCATTGAAAATTCAATGAGACAAAATACCAACCAACCAGAATAGTACCCAACTCATAGCTTTAAACGGATCAACAACAAATCACAAGGATTCCAAGCAATCTTTGGCATTCTCATATCTTTCTCTGACAAGCAAATCGTGTCTTTACAGGCATTGAGATCGAAGTTGAAATTTTCTACACATGAAAATCTCAATTGAAAATTTTCATTTGAGCTCTTGCAGTGAATGTACAAATTCTTCAAACACAACCCTTTACATAAACATTTGTGCTAAGCATTTCATCGAAATATAATAATACTAAGTGGGACCCACAGATGTGTTGTTCTCTTTGATTATATATATAATATAATATAATAATACTGAGTGGGGCCCACATATTTGTAGAAAAAAAGCATGAAAAGTTCTTCTACTAAGTGGGGCCCACAAATGTGAAGTTCTCTTTTATTATATATATATAATATAATAATACTAAGTGGGGCCCACATATGTGTAGATGTATAGAAAAAGCATGACAAGTTCTTCTACTAAGTGGGGCCCATAGATGTGTAGTTCTCTTTTATTTTATATATATATATATAATAATAATAATACTAAGTGGGGCCTACAGATGTTATAATAATACTAAGTGGGGCCCACAGATGTGTAGATATAAAGAAAAAGCTAGACAAGTTCTTCTACTAAGTGGGGCCCACAGATGTGTAATACTATTTTATTTGATCCATATATATAATATAATAATACTAAGTGGAGCCCACAAATGTTATAATAATACTTAGTGGGGCCCATAGATGTGTACTTCTCTTGTATTATATATATAATATAATAATACTAAGTAGGGCCCACAGATGTGTAGATGTAAAGAAAAAAACATGACAAGTTCTTCTACTAAGTGGGGCCCACAGATATGCAGTTCTCTTTTATTTTATATATATATATATAATATCATAATACTAAGTGAGGCCAACTGATGTGTAGAGAAAAAGCATGACAAGTTCTTCTCTTTCATTGGGGCCCACATATGTGTAGTTCTATTTGATTATATATATATAATATAATAATACTAAGTGGGGCCCACAGATGTGTAAAGAAAAAGCATAACACTTTCTTCTCTTTTATAATAAGGGTATAGATATTATATTATATATAATATTTAGGGGGGCCCACAAAGGTGTAGTGAAAAAGTATGCAACCTCTCTTCTCTTTTATAATAAGGGTATAGATATTATATTATATTATAACATTTGGGGGTGGGCCCCACAATGGTGTAGTGAAAAAGTTTGCAATATCTCCTCTTTTATAATAGTAGATAAAATATTTGGGGTGGGCCCCACAATGGTGTAGTGAAAAAGTTTGCAATTTCTTATAATAATATATTATTATATTATATTATAATATTTGGGGGTGGCCCTACAATGGTGTAGTGAAAAAGTTTGCATTATAATATTTGGGGGTGGGCCCCACAATGGTGTATTGAAAAAGTTTGCAATATCTCCTCTTTTATAATAGTAGATAGATAGGAATATAGCATATAGTAGATAATAATAATAATAATAATAATATATTATAATATTTTTATTATAATATTTTGGTGTGAGCCCCACAATGGTGTAGTGAAAAAACTATGCAACATTCCCTCTTTTATAATCTAGTGTATAGATAGTGTATAGATGTATATAATATATATATATATATATATATATATTACATTATATGAGTGGGGTCCACACAAGTTATGTCATTTGTTCTTAAGTTATATATATATCTATTATATTTTATGAGTGGGGCCCACACAAGTTATGTCATTTGTTCTTAAGTGGGCCAGGTGTGTAGTGAAAGCAAAGTGCATTTTCTTCTCATTTATAAGAGTAGATAGAAGATAATATTTAGGGGTGGGCCCCACAATGGTGTAGTGAAAAAGTTTGCAATATCTCCTCTTTTATAATAAAATATAATAGATAGAAGTATAGCATATAGTAGATAATAATAATAATATATTATGATATTTTATTATAATATTTTGGTGTGAGCCCCACAATGGTGTAGTGAAAAAACTATGCAACATTCCCTATTTTATAATCTAGTATATAGATAGTGTATATATGTATAGAATAGATAGATAGATATATATATTATATTATATGAGTGGGGCCCACACAAATTATGTCATTTGTTCTTAAGTTATATATATCTATTATATTATATGAGTGGGGCCCATACAAGTTATGTCATTTATTTTTAAGTGGGTCAGGTGTGTACTAAAAACAAAGTGCATTTTCTTCTCTTTTATAAGAGTAGATGTAGATAGAAGATTTGTGGTCTAGGCTTTTTTGGTAAAGGAATTTTGTTGGCCAGCTGGAGATGGTATTATATATATTTTAATATATAGGAAGTTGGGGCGTCTGCGATCGAGTTGTCGTGGTCACTTAGTTTAATTACACCACGCCACTATGGTAAATTACAGTGGACATATCAGGCTAGGGAAATTCTATATGCACCCCTTATATGTGCTGAGCACACCCACATCCATTGTGAACAGTGACGCACAAGGGGAGGTGTCACTGTTCACAATGGATGTAGGTGTGCTCAGCACAAGGGGAGGGTGCATATAGAATTTCCCATCAGGCTATTCGCTAGCGTCGCTATCTTTTTGAATCCGGATCCCCCGAGTGGGACCAAAGGTCTGCTTGATAGTAAGGGCCGTTCTCACATGAGCGTAAGTGCGTAACTCTAAAATGAATATACATTCATTCTCAAATCTACTGATCCAGAATTTTTGTTTGAGGAGGGTGATCGTCAATTGAAAATTTTAATTATCATTTATATATATTTTTTATATTAATAATTTGGAATGAGAGACTTTTCTCGACTCGAGAATAGTTGAGAAGATTATGCAATACATTAATGTCCTGCTCAACTCTGATATTTCTATAAATACACCCTCCAATATACAATGAAATATACAATAAAGGAGAACAAGAGAAGATTGGTGAGCCCAAAATATGAAAGTTGAAGTTAGGCTTGTCTAAAATGAGAAATTTCCAATGAATTGAAATAATCAACCTTGGAATGGAAATTTTTATATGATGCATTTTTTTTCACCTAATTTTTAAATAAATGAATAGAGACTTTACACACTTTGTTTAACACGGATGCTATTTCATATAATGTAACAAATCCATGAAATGACAAAAAAGATTTAAAAAAAAAAGGATTCCACCTATGATTTAGTTAACAGTTTTGAAAAAATTACAAACCAAACTTAGGGCTCCACACCACGAGAGGGAGGGAGGGAGGGCCAAATAGACATGCTAGCAGAATACGTAGACTGTAATGTGTCCCATGCAGATACCGATGCCAATGCAAGAGTCGGATTTTGATTAGAGGATTTTGGACTTGGGGACTTTGAGAGAGAGAGACCAAGAGAAAGAAAGGGACTGATTATTGTCAGGGATATTTTGAAGTTGAAGAATGAAGAGGGTGGGGGCTTCAAGAGTAATGCTACTTGGACAAACTTTTTGGCCAGAATTTTGGCCAACCCATATGGTTTCCATTGAATATCACTATGATATTCAATGGAAACCATATGGGTTGGCCAAAATTCTGGCCAAAAAGTTTGTCCAAGTAGACTTTTTGGGGCTTCAATGGGTTATTGAATGGGGACTGGGCCAAATGGGCTATATAGCCCTTATGGACTTTTCTCAGGTATGGTGGGGGCTTCAATGCATGTAGGTCCGTCGTTGCTACCTTGGACAAAAAGTTGCTTCCATATAGTAAGATTGAATACGAGAGTCATCAATCTTATGCGGAATCAACTTCTATTGAAATAAAATTTATATATTTTTGCATTAAAGGGATGATATAGGTTTATACATATATATATATATATATATATGTATATAATGGAGGGTGTCCAAGTCTTTTGGCCAGAATAATTCATATGGGCCCAGGGAGGGCCGAGTAAATCCCATGTGGCCCTAGTGTAGTATTGCAGTTTTGAACCATCAACATCTAAGTTCATGCACACGTTTCGAATAATCATGATTATCAAATGGTAAGCCCCACATGAGAGATTTATATATCCTGCTCATGGAAAGCATGTGGGATGTCTTCAAGGGATCCAATCCGAACTCCGACTTTTTAATTGCAGCCCAGGCGAGTCTTGAAAACTTTAGAAGGGCAAAGGTAAACATCTCCTTTAGCTTTAGCTAACATACACAATGCAGGTTGATTCTCAAATAAACTGAGTCATGAATTAATAATGCATTTAAATTAAATAGTAATAATAATAAATACATGAACTGATTGGATGATGATAAGCCTATTTGTGCAATCATCAAAATATAAACTCATATTATAGTATAACTAATTAAAGAAATTTATTTAAAACACTTTAAAATATGTGAGTAAATATGTATAGATTAATTTTCTCTCGGCTTAAATTACTTGTAAATTTAGTTGAATATTTATGTAAGTCCAAACTTTTACAAGCATATTTAGTCAATGTTCACTTGCAAATAACCTCAAGGGGTTGGCCGAGTGGTTAGGACAACGGTTCCTCCCTCTTCCGGAGTTAGAGGTCATGGTATTGAATCACGGTTTCCCCTTTTTTAGGAATCGAAGATTGAGTCCACTAATGATGTCACCTTGGGGCCACATGGGTGTTTACCTGGTTTCCATCTAGGCCCGGAGGGATTAGTCCAACCCAAATGGTTGGGAACCCTTCGATAACAAAAAAAAAAAAGCTATGTCATTTGATTGATAATCAAATCAATTCTTAAGGTGGCCGACCTAAATAACATAATCATTATAAGATTGTATAAATAGTGCAATGATCGTAGAGCCATATAATGATACCCTTTTGACCTAGTTAATCAATCCACCTATAAAATATATTGGTGAAATATGTGGGTAGGATGTGTCTGGTGCCATGTACATGAAGACAAAATATGGGTTGGGTAAGTGGGATGTTTATCATAAATCCTATTTAGGGAAAAACAAGATATAAACTATATTTATTTAGTGGTCTAGATTTTGATTTTGATTTTATTTTTTTGTCGGAGGTCTTAGAAATTTAAGTTGAGACTGTGAATGACAACTCTTTAGGGTGATGCCACTTAAGGAAAAGAGATAGTTGGCATGTTTCATAAGATTTCGAATAATGATTCTTTATAAGTATCTACAATATTTAACTCACTTATTTTATACATGAATAATATTTTAGTAAACCCAATACGTATTGAAGCGAAATTTAACTAGATCACATATATGACGAGGGGCATTTATTCTGAGCAATTTAAACTTTTAATAAACATACTATACCATAAAGCCTCACAACTTTCTTTCGAGTTTGGGTAGGATTTGAAATAAAATGCAATCGAGTTGACTCGATGGGTGTTTAGAAACTATAAAAATAAGCTCTTATTTTTATGATTTAAAGCTCATTCACCTATTAGAGTGTTAAAACCCTAATCTAATTAACAAGCGCTACTTAGATTAGGGTAAAGAATAAAAGCTCAGAATTTTAAATTTCAATTTACAATTAGTTTGTTTGGTAAAATTATAAAAAATCTCTTATTTCACGAGGTAATTGAGGCCCGCCTTTAGAAATTGTGATAATTGGGGCACATCTAAAAATCACAATGGAGAACCCACCATTTGAGTGATTTTGAATTTTTTATAAAATCATTTTCATCAAAAACACTTATAAATTTTGCATCATATACCTCTATCTACTTCGGCTAAAAAAGCTTTCTCTAACAGGGAGCTCTTATCCCACATGTCTTTCATATAAACATGATCAACTGACATGCATATATTGGTTTAATCACATTTTGAATCAAACGAGAAATCTCACGGTGAGAACAATGAAATTTTAAATGTATTATATATTAAAAATTTATTTATTTTGAACGGTTTAGATTTTCACAAGTGTACTTCAATTTAGAATTCGTTTCCTTCCACTGGTTCCTCTTAAAGTCAAAAGTCTCACTGGGACGTTTCCAACGCTCCAATGCTTAGAAAATGAAAAGGAGAATAAAGTGCTCCTCCCTTCACATAACTCCAGGAAACTTGATAGCAGAAAAAACCCTGTTAGAAGAGAGAGAAAGAGTCGATGATGGACGGCTGGATTCGGGCCCTGGTAGAGGCCATTCATTCGAGCCCCACCCAAGCCGTTATCTACCTCTCCGGAGGAGCTTCTCAGGTATACTAATTACATTACAATCACAAATTACAACATACATACATATACATACATGCCCATTCCCTTGTATTTCATTTCTTTCTCAATCCCACAGGGCCCAATCTCATCAATCTCAAATAGAAATCTCATATGGAAAGATTTGATTGGTGTTGCAAAACAGGCCCTTGGATGGCTCATGTCAGTTCCTGGAGCTTCTAATTCAATCCTTGAAGCAGTTGTTCCATACTCCAGAATCTCCATGTCCCAATTACTGGGCAAGGTACCCACCAACTTTTATTACTTCTCTTCCCCTTATTTCTTATTGTTTCTATGTTCTTTCCCTTCTCAGTATGAGTCATGGGTGCATTTGTAATTTTGTAATATGGTTGTCTGAGATGCAGATTCCTACACAATTTACTAGTCAGCAAACAGTTGAGGAGATGGCTTTGTCAGCATATAATCGGGCTTTGAAGCTTTCCAGTCCAGGTCTTGTTGCATATACATTACTGTAATTTTTGCAAGTGTAGTTTTATATTGTGAATGTATCTTGGTAAATTTATTTATTTATTTATGGGGGCCTGTTTGTTTGGTTGGTATTGGATTCCTAGTAATTTTAGGCGATGGGTTACTGTTGAAAAGGGCTGAAATTGAAGAAGGAAAGATCAACAAATGCCTGTCAAATAGTCTTCCCTTTGCTAGAATTACCTGGTTATCACCCTGTTTATTCAAATTTGTGCAAGGGAGGATTCCATCTACATCTCCACCTCGTTTCCTTTTACTCCTCACCTCTTTAATGTTCTTTGTCAATACCCCACTTCACCGTGAATTCCTATGAATTTAATACAAAGCAGGGCACTTGCAAACAACAATTTCATGCGCTTCAGGGGCTAAAATAAATCTTCGTTGTATTGCATTGATTGATTCCCCTACGCGATTGAGGGAAACTCATCGAGCTTTTCGGTGGCTCCCACTTGTCAAAACTCTAGACCTCACAATGCAGAAGTCTCCCTTTCGTACGGGCCCTTGCCAAATTTCATTCTGGCAGGCTTTGGGCCTAACATTAGATTGATCGCATATAGAATATGTTAATTTTATGGATGTGTTTTATTTATGACCGATGTGACAGTTGGCTCAACTCCTATTGGATTGAAATTTGTCTAGGTCCATTGCATGGGCGGACATTTGCTTTGTGTGTTTCACATTTTTGATTGATGAGTCCACCAAGGAGCCTTATGAATTTCTCATAAGTCCGAATCTCATAGGATCCAAACTTGCATGATCTGGAGCACTATGGCAACTGGCAAGGCTGTTGGATCAAGTTTACTCTGAATGACCCGTAAGAATATGATTCAAACTTTTGTCTTAATCAATGCCTTCTAAGTAAAAGCACATTTTTTTTGTTTTTCTTCTTCAGGCTCTCATGTTAACAGTGGAGTCTTAGAATCCTTATCATGTCACCTGTGTGTTTATTCAGGTCCCTGTGATTTATTCTGTTTATTAAGTTTAAATTTGGTTCAAAGTGTTGCACTCCTGGCCCAACAGACAGGCATGATTGTCCTCATGAAGTAATTCTAACATACATATAATGAAATTATTGACTCTGCTGCTGATTATTCATAAGCATTTGTGGTTTCTTTTGCTTGTTTGCTTGGACATGACTTGTTTGCTGTTCTTTTAAAATAGGTTTGCCAGTTGTAGGTGTTGGGTTTACAGGAACTCTGGCTAGTTTACATCCGAAACGTGGAGATCACAGGTGTGGTTCTTTCTTTTTTTCCTTTTCTTTTTCCCCTGTCTGTAGTCCTTAATTCTTTGGTTTCTTCTGTTTTAATGAAAAAAAGGAGTCATAAATGATTCTTCATCCAATTATGCTCTGCTATATCTCTAGAAGCTATTAAAGACTCCAGAAAAATAATCTGAAGATTGAATAACTTGTAGATTTTTGGTGCCTAATCTGCAACTGTGTTAGAGAGAGATTATGATCTGAATCTTATTATTAATTGATTAGGGTTGCTTCAATTAGATGACTTGTTCTTGTGGTTTATGTATGCATCTTTATTTATTTATCATTTCCTTTTCTTTTAAGTTTGTAGTCTATAAATTTGCACATGGCTGTCTCTGTATGACAATTTACTGATTGTCACTCTGGTTAAATATAGGTTTTATGTGTCAACAAGAACATCAGATCGGCTTTGGATATCTAATGTTACCCTGTCAAAGGTATTTACTATGTCAGTTTAGCTAACTAATTTTCATTTGGTTATGTTGAAATACTTAAATATGCTGAAAGTGGATTGTAGGGTTTACGAACTCGTGAACAAGAAGATACTGTTTCGAGCCATCATTTACTCAAGGTACATGGCACACACCGAGACTAGAAACATCCATATTGGCTTCATTGATGTGAACTTTTGATGAGAGAGGGTTTTATTTGTCACTTGATATTGTGCTCAACATGTCTGTATTTTACCTTGCGAATGTTTGCTAAAGAGGCTATACTGTCTATTGCACTTTATTCATTTGATGTGAGTGATGTTGTGTCAGTGGTCTTTCTGTCTCTTTTAATATGCATGTTAGCATTGTACTTTGCTAATCCTAGAATAATAAATTATGTATGTCAGCCTAATGGGTGACTAAAGCACTACTTTCACATCTTTCATCTCTTTCTAGTTTCTACTCCCTTTCCTACTTTTTCCTTCTTACTGTTTCATCTTTTCACTTGATCAAGATTAAAATCTCAGCTTGCATTAGAGCTTGCGGATTCATCCAAGGTATTTTGGAAGTTCACTTTCTTTTATCTGGTTGCTGATTTGGTGTGGACCTTGTGGCTGATGTCAGCATCTGTGGGGTTAGACATGAGAGATTACAGAGGTGCTTACACCTTTTGAAAATATGATTTAAGGAACCATTTAAGATTATTTTGGACAAATATGAGGTGCTTTTCTTCAGAATCAAATGGAGATACTGGAAATTCAGGTTTTTCTTTTGATGCAAGGTTGCCCCTCTTAGTCATAGCAGTGGGATTCCTCTGCTTTATATAGACCTAGAGTAAGCATCGAGGTCCTTGGAGTCATCACCAAGAGGTTTGCATGGAGTCATTGCCTCATGGAGTGGGGGGGGGGAAGGAAAAGCTTCTCAGAAAAAAATATAGTTCCAATAATTTTGGAAGGCACATTAATCGCATAATATAATGGGCCCATTTGGGTCTTGTCACAACTAGAATAATAATCTTAGTTGTTTAAAAGAGTTGGGCCATTCACTTTCTAAAATACAGACCCCTACAAAACACTTTAGCAGCAACCTTTCCTAATACATCTGAGAGACTTAAATGCACCAAAGATGAAATAAAACTGTTTGTTTCATATTCTGCATGACTAAACAAATGATAGTTTATTTCGATTGCCACAATGGACATTTTGATCTATTTGCCTGCTATAGATTCAAGCCTTTAAGCTTATTTGGAATGCATCAGTTTTGAGTGGTGATCCATGAAAATTTGAGTGTGCTGGGTTGTTTTTACTAGCTCTGCTTTGCTGCCCTTTTTTTTTTACTCATCTTCTGAAGTTTTCAGTGCTGTGGTTCTCTGAGATGTTTGTCATGCCCTATAGGATTGTTTTGGTTTTAGTAATGATTTGTATGGGTACTACTGGACATGATTGTTTAGCATAAGGAATTGTAGGGATCCTTGAGTTCTGCTTTTCTTTTTTCCTGTTTTCCTTAACCTGGGATCTCTGTTGTGATGCTTTTTGGGCGACTCTAAGGGCCTTTTTGTTTGCAAGAATGCTGAGAATTATTGTCTGTGAGAATTTGCAATTCTCCAAATGTTGCCCCCCAAGTGGAATTCTAAATACTCAAGTGTTGTCTAGCATTCAGAAAGCTGGAATTCTAAGAATTTTGTAGGTCAAAAGTGACATTTCATGGGGTCAGCCTTTTGAGTTCTCGCGTTTTTAACAGGGAATTCAGATTTCTGAGGGGACGGAACTGCTTTGCTGTCAAGAATTCCTAACAAACGGAATTCCCATCAGAAATACCCCTAAACAAAACCGACTCCTAGGCTCTTCGACATTTATCTGGCTCAAGTAGTTTGACTCAGGATGCTCTAAATTTGACCCTTAAGCCATGAAAGGATTTTTGGGAAGGAATCATCAATCTGGAATCTGGATAGAGATTTGCTATGTATTTATTTAATGTGCAAGGGTGACTGAATGAAAGACATGCTTAGAAGTTAGAATACAGGGTTTGTCTTCATCAGATACCTTGTAACAGTCAAGTGATCCAAGCGCAATGGTATTTTCTTTGGTACTACCATTTATTTAGTATACTTATAAAAAGAAGGTCATTACCCAGTGTGGGTCCCACCAAAGCAGGCCCCTGGAAAAATTATGTTGTCAACTGTCTACCACTGAATGATAACTGTCTGCCACTGAATTGTCTATTGCAGAGATATTTTGAAGGAAAATTTATGAACTTGAATTACTTGGAAGAGTATAGCATAATAAAACTTATGTTTGCTTTTCAATTTCCACCTTTATGTTACCAACATTGTAGCTTTAGGCATGTTTTAGTATTTAACTTATAATTTGAGATATGGCATAAATATTGCACACTTCCTATTAACAAAATTTCCAAGTTACTGTTTGATCAGAAGAAATAAACTATATTTCAGGATTATTATTGAAACAATGTCTCTGTGCAATTGGATTATTGCTCTGTAGTGGTTAGTATACAATCCATCAATAATCTCCACAGTTACTAGTGCTTTGATAGAAATAAATAACAAACACACACAGAATGAGACTTTGTTGTTTTTCTTAATCTCATTTACCTTATCTCATTCTTATCAGTTTTTATTACATTTTACTGATGACTTGTCATTTGGCTTTTGGTAAAGGCAGTTGCAGATGCCTGTAATATTTCAGGTAATTTTGTTTCACAACTGACAGAATCTGAAGTACCTGAGGATTCTGAAGTGTTGTTCAATGAGGATCAAGAGTTACAGCAACTCATTGATGGGAAGATATGCATGAAAGTTTATCCTTTTTCACGAGGTATAACATAGCTATGATTCGTTCTTAATCCAAAATCATAGTTGTCATTTCCTCTCTTACTATTATTAGGTATCTGAATTGCAGAAACACATTCTTCAAATTCCGAAAGAAAGATTATATTGTCTGGTTCATTTAATCCATTGCATGATGGTCACCTCAAGCTTTTGGAAGTTGCATCAAGGTAAAAGGTCTTGATCTATTGTTTCTATAATCTGGTTTATGAATGCCAGTTTTATCTTCTGATGATCAGTTCTGTCCACGTTAGGCATATAACAGTTCTGAGGAACCATGGGATTTCATGATGTTTTAAACAAGAGTTGTGTCTGATGACATTGCCTCATTGGCTCCAACTGCTAAACATGTAGGTCATGTAGTAAATGGTATGGCTGACATGTGCATGTGGGAATTAGTATAGATGTGCTTCTCATCTTTTTTTTTTTAATACCCTTTTATAGTTGGAAGTCATAGCTTTATGTCCTTCATGCACTATGTTAATTAAAAAAAGATTCCTAGCTACAGGTCATCATCATTGAAATCTTACCCTATCTATATGGAGGAAGCTTTGTGCTTTTCAACTTAACCCCATTTAAAGCCTTGTTCTCTATAACTCTACAATCTATTATGTCCTGTCACATCCTCATTCAAGGTCTTTAACAGTCTTCCCCTTCTTCTAGTTCCTTGAACTTGTGACCCTTCAACACATCATATAGGGACTACTGATCTTCTATGAACTAGTCGAACCATCTCATAATAGTCTTTGATTTTCTTTTCCATTGGAGGTATCCATAAGTTTCCTCTTATGCACTCATTCCTAATTTTATCATTTCTTGCAACTCAATGCATCCATCACTACATGCACATCTAGTCACATGCATCCTAGTTGCTTCTATTTATTTATTCATTAACATTTTATTATCAATAGTTGCTTCTTCTTTGTTGCAAAACATTTATGTTTCCATGCTATAGATCAAGATTTTTGAAACATAGAAAGGTAAAGCTTAGTGATATTTACAAGTTTTTTTTTTTTTGGTATAAATGTGATATTTACAACTTAAAAATTGAAATCATCTTCAGAAATAGATGTTTTAGTTTCAAACTTAAAGATGAGAACAAACAAGCTTTTAGTTCATTAATTTATTAGAGGAAGGAAAAAGATTAAGGGTAATAGAGAAAAAAAACGTAAAACATCAGGACATTAAATCTGTTCCATAAATGGAGAAAGAAGATGGTGACATGATAAAAACGCTAAGGTCAAATGAACTAAATAAGTTCATTAATATGTTGTTGTTGCCCCTGTAGAATTTAAAAGGAAATAGCAAATATTCATTTGATGCAACAAAGAGAAGTCTTCAATACTCTAATCGACTCCAACTGATGTATTTAGATGCTTGCCTAGGTTCTAGATAATTTGGTTGTTATTCGACCAATGGATGATATGCTTTTCTAGATATTAGATGACACTTGAGGAGTGAAATTTTAAGAAAAAATGTCTTTTACTCTCTCTCGGCCTTAATTACTTCAGTGTGAATTTCATATCTAATCCATTCCTGCCAATTCTTCTTCCCATGTAGCATTTGTGGTGATGGGTATCCATGCTTTGAGATTTCAGCAATCAATGCAGACAAACCTCCATTAACAATATCTCAAATCAAAGATCGGGTCAGGCAATTTGAAAATGTTGGTAAGGTTAATTATTCATGTGACCTTAATGCATTTTGTACCCTCGGGTCTAATACCATGCTAATTCGTAGTATAAATAATATGATGAAAATAGATAAGTGCCTCATTTGGATTACAATGAGTTTTGAGCCAATATTTACATCATAAATAGTTGTTGTGGATAAAAAAACTGACATTTCCTATGCTATATTCACTTCAGAAAGAGGGAAGTTTCTTGCCTAGTGTCTGATCATTTCAAAACCGAGTTGTATTGAAGAGCATGCATTTGAAATCTAAACATTCAACATTAAAATTTTCTGAGAAATTACATGGGTCCTGCAATGTAGCAACTATACACTTTACTTTGCCTGATTTGGTGATCTAACAGCTATTCTAGTGGGTCTTAGTGTGGATGACATTCTGAAAGTTTCTTAGATAGAAGATCCTGACCATCTATCTTCTGATCTTTTTCCTGGACTTCTGTGTATTATTGGAAGGCCACTGAAGTAGTTGCGATCGTATCTAGGCTTTCTTTGGGACATCTTCAATCAGTAGTGGAGCGTCATCTTACCATCAATCAGGATCACCAAACCATGATATCCACCTGTATGGACCTGGGAGGAAAACAAAAAATCATTCATTAGCCACTGTACAGGACCTTTTAGTCTTAAATTTGATTCTCAACTCTAGCTGAGTTCTGGTTGATTCCACCAATGTTTTTGAAGGATGAACTGTCGCCCTGTCAACCTTATGCACATCCACTATTCATACAGAATGAATATTTTTAGATGTAGTTTTCACATCTTCTCCTCTCTTTTTATTTATTTATTTATTTATATAATTACAGGGAAGACAGTGATCATTTCCAATCAGCCATATTTTTATAAGAAAGCTGAACTTTTTCCTGGCAGTGCATTTGTAATTGGAGCAGACACTGCAGCGAGGCTAATCAATGTAAGGATTTTTTTCTTTAATAGACTTTGGAATGCGGATATTATGTGGTATATTTATTTGAAAATAAGTTTGCATAGTATTGACAATCATTATTGGGAATGGCCAGGCCGTTCTTAAGCTTGGAACAACCTTGTGGGGCTCACTATAAGCATACAAATTACTGGGGCACAGGAAGCAGGGGTTTGAAAGTCTCCTGTATGTAGAAATGGGAACCATCTCATAATTGGAGGTGCCATTTTAAGGGACTAAAAGTTGACCAAAATTCTGGCCTTTACATACAGTCGGATGGGGTGTCAAGACTCCACAAAGTTTGGATGTGTCATCTTTGGGCTTGTGGTAATTTGCAGAGGTTGGGTGGGCTGTGGTGTCCGTGTGTGTTGGGGAATACGCACAGGGTGGTGGTAAGGAGGGGTGCCTTAAGATCATAAGGGGATTAGGTGGATGCCACATGCATAATTTCTCGTATCACATATTCTTGATAAAAAAGAGAACAAAAGGCAGCCAGTTTTTGCCTGCTTTTCTCTCCTTAGATTATCATTCATCAATTACAATCCCTTCTCCCATTTCATATTCCTTGTGTCTTCTTTTTTACTTCCTCATTCATTGATGGATTTTATTCATTTATCTTCAGGGAATAGTTACTATGCAGGTCCCTTCCCCTGCCTACCATATGTTATAAGAGTTCTCAAATGTTTGTCAGGACTTAATAGAAATTGTAATGTTATGTTATGGTGTTTGAATTCTTGTGATCCAAAATATAATGTCTTACTTTACATAAAAATAACTTGCGAATATACTTGCCCGTCATTTTATTAGTGATATGATTTCACCTTGTAGTGTCAAAAAATTCTTGATCAAAGATTCATCACCTCTGCTCCCCCAACCCAAAAATAAAATAAAATAAAATAATATATCACTTTTGTTTCATCATTCTACTGTCTTTTCTGTCCTCATGCATGCTTCTTTCTTTCCAACCTCTTCCCTACCTTGTAGTGTCAAATAGTTGTTCTTCAGCAAAGAAAGAAAGGATTTATTCCTAGGATTGTTGCTTGGTCTGTCATGTTATATTAGAAAAAATTAACAGGATGGAAACATGGTATGTTAATCCATCTATAACAAGTTTCTTTTTTTTTTTCTAATCTTACAGCCAAAATACTACTGGGGAGATTATGGTAAAATGCTGGAGATATTACTTGGATGCAAAAGATCAGGTTGTACTTTTCTTGTTGCTGGTCGAAATGTCGATGGGGTTTTCAAGGTGTGCCACTGTTCTAAGACTGCACTTGTTATCAAATATCCCAACTTACATTCATGTTTAACATCCAATCATGCTTATCAACATTTGCCAGGTTCTTGAAGATTTTGACATCCCAGAAGAGATAAAGGACATGTTTGTCTCTATACCGGAAGAAAACTTCCGTGTCGATATATCATCAACAGAAATAAGGAGAAGTCGAGGAATGTAAGTTGAAAATGTCCTACAGAAAGATGATTCTACTTTGTTCATCATGATTACAGAAACCGCTTCTTAGCATTGTCTTAGCATTCAAATTATGGATTGTCTGTAAACAGGAAGGCACTAAGAAATACTGCAATGTATAAAAAAGTGTGAAACATGGATTGCTTGCTAGGATCCTACCATCTGGGTAATTTGGAGCATGGCATGTTTAGGTGGTGCCCATGAGATCACATTCATTGTGTGAGTGAACAAAAAATCCTGTGAAGGATTCTGGGATCTCTCAATATGGGTAGTTATGGAGCATGACGTGTAATGCAGTCCCAGCAGTCTTTGTGGTAATGCGCTTTTGGGGCTTTAGATCTTATCCATGAGAAGTGTGTTATGATTGAGCCATTGAATTAGAGGGCCTGTGAAATAGATTAGCTAGTTCTCATAATAATGTCGGTGGGAGATGATATTAATTAGGTTAATTTCAAATCTTGAGTTTCATAGAGTATTGTTGAAAGTAAAGTAAATCTAAAGAACTTCACTCAATTTTAGTAAAGTCATTGCAAATTTATCATCTTGTCAAGATAATGTCATTTCCACATAGTACTCTTTTTTTTTTTTAAAGAAATATCTGGTTGATGCGACTGAATGTCAAATTAAGGCCTTGTTTAGTATCTCTACTCACGGGTGGCGCGACCATTAGGCAAGAAAAGCCATTGCTTTAGGCCCTTAAAAAATAAGTCCCGCAGTATCAAATCTTATTAGAGCCATCTTTTCACATTTTAAAATAGCATGAAAGCAAATGCCGTCTTTTTTTTTCTCCCCAAAAAATAAGGCCCCATAATAGTAACTAGTGTCGCATTCCACTGAAGTCATCTTTTCACATTCCAAAAAAAGCATTAAACCAACTGTCATCCTTCTTTTTTTTTTTCTGCATTATATCTTTTCAAATCCCAACAAATCTCAACAAATCTCTACTCTGTTTTGGATAGACCATGCCATCAAAATAGAGCCATTAAAAAAAGAGTTATAAAAAAAAAGGGGCTAGAATCAAAAGAAGTATTTGGTAACGCAATGATCTTTATTAAATGGACTTTTTTATATTAATGGTTGAAACTTTTTTACAAATTTCTCGAGATCCATAAGTTATCATCAAGCCTTGAAAATTGACCCAATAGCCGTGTTTAGCCTTCCAAAGATATCTAACAATTTGAATCTTGTGTTTGGGGCCACATAATCTAAAAAGTTGCATCCAATGACTACTCTTTTTTGCACATATTTTGAGATTGGTGATGATCTAACGACTGAAATTTGGTCTCATGGTTAAGTCTGATCTTTTGAACATTTCCAACGATTTAGATCTTGATTTACACTCTCAAAAATAAAATAAAAAATAGAGAAACATTATTGCTCAAGGACAAATTCAATATTGAGTATAATACATCAATAATTGATATTGTTTTGCAAATATCTCAAGATTCACAAGGCGCTAGGCCTTGAAATTTGACCACATCTGTTTTGGAGTTCACATGTTCCATAAAGTTGCATCCAATGGCTCATTTTTTTGCACATATCTTTAGATTGGTGACGATCCAACGACTGAAATCTGGTTTCACGACCGTATTTAATCTTGTGAGCATTTTCAACAATTTGATCTTGATTTACCCTCTTAGTTGTTGAAGAAGGAAAAAACGGTCCAAGGGCGTGAATGGGTCAGAAATACTGATCACTTGCCTTTATTTTTTCCCTATACTTTCCACCACCATTGGTGGGCTCTGTAAAATAGAGGCATCGTCTCTACTTCTCTACATCATTTTAAGGTTGTTATAGACTGCCGAAAGCCTTTATTCTCATAATCTCTAGATTTTGAGAGACAAAGGAAAAAAAAAAAATAGTGATGCCAAACCGGGGGTAAGTCTTAAAATAGACCTTAATCTATACTCTAGTGCTGTATTTGGAACGAGCTAATCAGTGGTCCATTGATTTAAAGTAAAAATATGTTGGGTCCACCAACTAGTCTTCATGTCGGTCCTGTTGGACCCTTTGTTGTCCACTTTATTCTAATTGAGTTCAAACCCAACGTACATTTGGAAATGAAAGATAAAAGAGATGCTGATACGACTCTACTTTTCCATGAGGTGAGTGGTGAGGTGGAGATCACATCCCATCTCAAGTGCCTACATTCCATCCCTATCTCCACAAATGTTTCTTTTCAATGGGAATCACCGACTTCCAGTTCCATGATCCAAACGCAACCTAAACCTTCTTTTGGAAATTATATTCTTTTAATGTGAACTATCATTTTTTGTTAGGGGATCTAATGATTAAAAGTTTTCCACTCCATTATGATATTCTTTTTCTTTAAAGCTGTATGGCGGTTGGAAAAAAAAAAAAATCAATTTTGACTTTAGGAGAAGCCACATCAGTTTCTTGGGGCCAATTTGTGAATGTATCTTTCCAAAAACACATATGTGCCTTTTCAATAAAATGTGCCCCTTCTTAGGGCCCATTTGTGAATGTATCTTTTTAAAAATATATGTGTGCATTTTCAATAAAATGTTTTTCTTGGGCCCATTTGTGTGGATGTGACCCAATTCAAAGGGATGCCTTCCAACTCTATAAATTAAGGTTATTTGCAAAGTTTTTATATAGTATTCAAAATGAGCAGAAATGCATGCGAATCATATATTTTTAAGATGAAACATATTTGCCGATGTGGATTGAAGGAAGAAAGGTTTGATTTTCATAATTTTTTGGTTGATTTAATTTTTTTAATTATTTTTTTATATATGGATTTATATGAAAGGAATAATCATTTTAATATATTATTGAGGTCGCACGAGACTCAACCTCTACATTGCATAGGGGCTTCATGCTAGTGTTTTTTTTTTTATTTTTTTTAGAAAAATCCTTCATCAGTTTGATTGAGGCTTTCCACCACTCCCTCCCACTAAGGTTTTCATGGGCTGGGCCGAAAAGACTGTTGAAGCATTTTAGCTCTGATATTCCCCAGATCCAGCCCATATGCTTGAACTTCGGCCAATGTGCAGCCCATTTGGACAATGCATATACATGTTTGTGCTAAAAGTGTTGGGTTGGGCTGGTTTTTAAGCTTTGAAAGGTTCAGGCTGGCCAATTTAACTATCAGGGCAGAGAATAGGCATATAAATTATAAACACATCTGAAGTACAGCTGATTAAGGGCCGGGCTTGGGTTAATCCCAGGTTGGCCTGGCCCATGAGCAGCACTTCTGCCCACCTATTAGTAGATCACAAATATGTAAACCACTTGCCCTAAGCTCTCAATTAAGCCCACACTTTCCCTATGAGATTTTACTCTGAGCTCCCCATAATGCTATAAAATTATGGGCCTGTTTGGCTTGATGGAAATGGAAGGAAATTACTCCCAAATATATGCTCACTTTCTAATAAAATGTAAAGAAATTACTCAGAAAGGAAGAAAGGCACATCTCCTAATATTAAAAATTACAGGTAAAAAAGTCAAAAGAAGAAATGAAATTGGAGGCAACTTTTCTTAATAAGGGAGATTTTCACATGTACCTTCATATACCTTTTCCATGGAAAAAGTAGGGCTACATATGGTCAACAATGTCGGACCCAGTGCAAAGTTTTTTTTTAAGCTCTGCCTTTTATTTACCTCACCAAATATAAAGTCCTGGATGCCGTAAAAAGGCCTTGAAATCTAGGCACAGCCCACCCAAATTGAAAATGTTTCTTTCTCTGTTAAATATGTTAGGCATGACAGGGTTATATAGAGTCATGTCTCTTGTGCGTTCATACTACATGGACCCATTCCCAGACTGTTTATGCAAAATCAACTTAGCCAGAAAATAGTCTGAGGTGTAGCCATCAGCCTAAAAACAAAGGCCCATGGAAATATGACCAGCCTAAAGTCTGCTTGTATGGAAGTTTCTTATTAATCATCAATTTTGACCAACTATGGACATTAAATGAAAATCGTTTACAGGCCACCCCGAGTCAAGACAAAAATGGAAAATGAATTTTGCAATGGTAGGATGAACTTTACTTTTCCCTTCTTTGACTAACAATGAGACCAAGTAATGGTTCTTAATTGCCCTAATGTTGAATCCTATCAAAGGAAAGCTGAATTGAGTACAATGAATACTATTATTATTAGAAAGAGATCACCTTGTAGTAGTACTCTCTTTCTAGGGGAGACTAATGTAATAAATCTAGAGAGAGAGAATGTTTTGGAAAAGCTTATATTTGGAGTTGCACAACATTACTTGTTTGTATGTTCAAGATTAATCCATTTAAATATAACATCATGAGAAAGATACATGAAGTGAAGACCATACAAACAATTTTATTTTTTTTTGGAAGGTATAGACATGAAAACCATCTCACAAGGTGCTCATGCTCTGGTTTTAGAACTTAGTACACAAGGGTTCAGCTTGCATGAATGAACCAAGAACCCATTAATGATGCAACCTAGTGCCTTCTCACTGACCACTTCTTCTTCGGATAATTTTCATGCACCACAAGCAGCGCCGCAATCGGCGCCACATCCACCGCCGTAGGCAGCATCAGATGCGGAGGTTCTGTCTTTGGAGGCACCTCCTGCACAAGAGAATAGTACAGCAAGTATGAGGGAGATTGTGACGACGACACCCCACAGGAGAAAACCACCACCACTTCCATGTCCTGGCACCACTTCCTTCCATTCCCTAACCATCTCTCTCTCTCTCTCTGTGTCTCTGTGTCTCTCTCTCTCTCTGTGTGCTTCGATTTCAATGGGAAAGCACAAATGGTCAAGTCAAGCACTATCAAGGTGGTCGGGTGCGTAGATCCACTTTTGTTGAAAAGCTACTTTTATCTTTGCCGAAAGCCGGCCCTTACATGCTAATTGAGTTCACAACTTAATGCAAGCAGTTTTTGGTCCTCGTGGGTCCCCAAGGGCCAGTTTTATTAACAGTAGGTTGCTACTAGGGTGCAAACATGAGCCAGGTAATTGCCAAAAGGTCAGCATACGAGATGATCAGTATATGATCTGAACCATAGTTACATAGTTTGCATGTCCACTAATTTGCGTTGGAGTTCGCAATTTGTAATTCGAACCTTAGCTTCGAAAACTCAGTTGATTAATTTGCTTCTCAATTTGTTTGATTAAGGGTTCGAGTTCGCAAAATCAATGAAATATTCCAATGTGCTCATGCTATAAATCCATCACTAGAGCTCACATCTAAAATCTGAATCACTCAAACTAACTATTCTTTACACTTAATTTAGGAGAAATTCTACTTCAATTAGAGTTGGGCCTTTACTAAGATCAATTACGTGCAAAAGAATATGGTTGAATAAAAACCAATGTAAAAGTTCATCTTTTACTAGTGATCAATCTTATCTTAAGCTAGGGCCAACTCTTATTTGAGTTAGATATGGTTTAGCACTAATACTAGGGGTGCAGTGATTTTGAGTGGCTTAGATTTTTAGGCAGGCACCGCTAACACATGTGATCAGATTGCTAATAGTTTGCAAATCAAAGTGAGGATTATTTGATATTGAACTATTCGCAGATAGAAAGGCTTTCAGAGCAAACTAGGTAACTATGATCTGGACCATCCTGTGGGCCTCAGAGATCATGGTTCTGAAACACAAACTTTCAGAGTCCAGCTTTGACCGTTATAATCAGTGTTATTTTTTGTTTTAAGTGCTGAAAGTGTCCGTATTACATAACAGCTCAAAGCCAATGGATATCCATTCGTGAATGTTAAGGCTGGCTTAATATTTTCAGCTGTTTCATCGAAAGCCTTGGAATGTGAGTTTTTTTTTTACTTGAGATTCAGCAACGCTTATGTATGGACCGCATTTTGAAACCACGTCTAAGATGTCCCAGAGAGATTTTCTAGATAAGGAAGATATCTAAGAGCCCCCCATTGAAAATATATTTGCACAAAGTTTCTTTGAGAGTGTTAATAATTAACAAACTCACAAAGTGCTTTGTTAGAACTCAATCCACAAGTTACTGTGGCGGATGAGTCAATGTGTTTTTGTTGAAACTTCTCCCTCATGCAAGGTTGCTTTGTTTGTTGCTGATGAGTGAGTCAACAAATTTGAACAGAGTAATTGCAAATCATCCTGAATTTTACCAGAAAGATGTCCATCCACGATATCTGATAATTTGCTGATGTAAATTCAAATAAATAAGCCTACAGTGATTAACAAAAAATAAATTTGCACAGCTAGGTCATCTTATTTACACTGGTTCTGGAAGAACAAATCTGACCTAGCAATTCTATTGATCAACGTGTTTAGTCTACGAGCTCCTGGGCCTGGCTTGAGGTTGGTATTGTCGCCAACATCTGAACATAGTGGCTTGCCAGAGCACCACCCACCAGGGGTGAAGCTCCCATTCTTTCGCTTGAGGAGGCTAGCATCAATCTTGTCCAAGACAGGGTCATTGCGTTTGAATTTGCGGCCGAAAGGAGCATTGCTGCCTACCATCTTGCTGAAGTCGCTGATGTTGAGGTTGTGGGGGTGCTGCTTTGGTGGGAAATCCCATGAAATATAGTGCAAGTCGTGGTTTGCAGCAGTGCTTGCGAACTCAGGAACATTGCAGATGACAGTTTGGAAGTAGCCTTCAGGAGATGATACGAAGTTGCTGTAGTACATGAGGAGTGTTCTTGGGAGGTTGTCCCAACCCCACACACAGTACTCAATGAATTCACGTGATAGAACCATCCATGCAGAACCTGCACGTGATAAAAACTCCATGTTATGACAGAACAATGGCAAAAAAAAAAAAAAAGGAATACATATAGGATCCTAATTGTAAATGAGAGACAAAAAAATGCTCTCCCACATGCATGACACAGTTCTTAAACTCAAATCTGACAAGAAACCTTATGAGTTATGAGGCACTGAAGAAGATTGCAAATTTTTACCCTGGTCACATGGGTTCCTCTCCTGATTAGGATTTAAGCGTGGACATGTTTAGATTTAGGCTTTTCTGGAATCAAGACTTACCTCATTCAAGGGAAAGGCCTAGGATTTCAGTGACTCCTGATTATGTACTTTCTGTTTGGGTATTCCTTAGAAATCAGTCTGGGAGGCAAAGGTTTCCTGGAATTGAAGACATCTTTCATTTGGATATTTGACAGAATCTTAGGGGAAAGATGTGTCACATACACATAGCCATGACCATGGTTAAACACATAATTTACATAAATCTTGTGGGCCTCTCCATTCTCATGGATCTTCATCCTCAATTAGTAGCATCATCATATTATTGGAAATCTCTCATCCCCTTAACAACGAATCAGAGAGATATTTATGTTTATTGATCAGAGAAATCCCAAATTGACAACACTAGTGATTCCAGGATTTTTAAAGAAATCCAGATGCCATGCAAATGAAGGATATCTCTTGGAATCAGAGAAATCACCATTCAAACAAATAGAATATCCTGGAATCAGAGAAGTCCTGAATTTCTATTATCGAGGAGAAAAATCCATATATCCAAACCCTTACAACAATATTTGGATTCACACACAGCTGTATTCATTTTCACTTGTATATACCATTATCCAATATAAAACATTACTGGGTTATCACACACCACAACTACAGAGAAATTTGAGCAATCAGATTGGGTCCCACATCTCATCTTAATCTACACTGCTGCCTTCTTTTTGTTCAGCAAGATTATTGATTTTTTGTTCAACTTGTTCACAGATCACAATTTGCAATGTGCTCATGGATGTAGTGCGTGCACACATGTTGTCAGGCAGTAGTAGAGAGAGGAAAGGTGGAAGGAAAGAGGGGTGTTCAAAATTCAGTAACTAAGCTGAACTCTCAACCTCATCAAAAAGAGCATGGTCGACTTAGGCGCCTTCCTGCATTTCCGACATGATTTCCACAGAAAGGGGAGGGCTGAGGCATCTTTGATGAGAGATAAAAAAAAGAGTCATGGTTAGTTATCCTCCAATTTCTCCATGACTATGCCTCTTGGATCCTATTGCCCTAAAGTGGTCTCCTATGTTGGCCACTTAAGGTCAAATTTGACACTAGTGCATTGGTTAGTTCAAGCTCAGTGGTGGCAGGTGGCTTGATTGACTATTCAAATTGGGTAGTAGTGTGAAGTCTCTTGGGTCTGGTTGATCACCAGGTCATCAATGTAAGTGGGGCTCTTCGCAATAGGGTTCAGAGGCTATTAGAGCGATTTTGAATTTTGAAGCAACTTAAAATCCAAGGCGATTACCATGGTTGGTTGGTTGGGCAGCAAGCAGGCCAGGAGTGATGCCCCTGGTGGGTTGGCAAGTATTATTTATGAGTAAGGAAGTTGTCAAGGCTTTGCAACCATCTTTCGCACATCTCCTTAGAAAATTAAATGGTCATCTTTTCTATCCTTCTTTTTTTTAGTTTTTTTTTTCTTGAAAGTTTTTTTTTTTTCTAAACGTTGATTGGCCAGCTTTGACTGTTGGGAATTTAGTCCATATGCCTGTTTAGCTGGTTTGTTGCCACCTGGGCTCACTTGATTTGTCATTGTGGTGTGTCAAAGTGGTGCTTTTCTTGCATTACATTGTTGGTTTTTATACTAAAGTTCAGTTGTCTTATATTGTCTTTCAAAAAAAAAAAAAAAAAATGTATCTTATCTCCCCCATGAAATTCATCATTGACCTTTGTTGACTGAGAGGCTCTAAGTTCAGAAAAAGATTCTAAAGTTTCACATGAGAAACACCAATGTGTCATGTGTGTGTTATCTGGTAATCAAGGGAATCAAAATGAAGTTCGCAGAAAATTCTTTTTGAAAGTCAGTAGAATATGTAGAATAATAAACTCATTAACCTCAGAAATGTCAAAATTCCTAGACATGAAAATTGCTAGGTCAACAAGGAAATATGGTGGTACAACTGTACAAGCATTTTCTCCATAGATCATTAGCCTTTTGAACTTAACTGATGGGAAAAAAAAAAAAAAAAAGAAAGAAAGAAAGATAAAAAAAACTGGTTAAGAAAAGAATTTTTTTTTACTTAATGCCTTAAATAATCTAAGTCAACAAATACAAACAATAGATGTCTTGAGGTTAAAACCCTATAGACTTCCAGGCTTCAATCAAGTTGTCAGGGTCGAGTGTTGATGGAGAGGGAGAGAATGGCGGAAAGTTAAACGAAAACAGGGGAATTAGGACGAGGTATGGTTACATTTGCACCTAAATTTGGTTTCTGATTTGATGACTCTGATATAAGTCTGAATGATAGGGTAAATGCAAAGACTGAGTCTGCCCATTTAAGAGAGGATGAGTTTTTAATCAAATTCAGACAAGTCTGGATCCAGACGAGTCTGGAATTGGATGAGTCTGTGTTTGTCTTCAAAATGGGAAGCCTTCTTGAATATGGACATTGAATCCATATTATCTTGCATTGTGATATATATATATATATATATATCCTATGAGAGATATCTCTCACCTTAAATGAGAGATTGGGTGTGGGCCCTCACATTCATATTCAATGCCAACAACTTAAATATGAGGGCCCCCACCCCTATATCTCATTTAATGTGAGAGATATCTCTCATATATATATATATATATAAATATATATATATAAAAGAAACTCTGCCAGTTTTTTTACTGCCGGTCCCAAGCCCGAGTAAAGCAAGAGGGTTGCGTTAGGTAGGTTGATAGCCAGCATAAAATCTTTTTACAACCCAAACATGAATTCTTGTGTAGCCGACCCCAACATATTTGGGACAAGGATTTGATGATGATGATGCTGATGATGATATTGTTGAAAATGAAAAGGCTTAAAATAAGAAAGGCACATAGGAGTCTGACGGGACATAGTCCATGGATCCCTGATGCAGCCATTTTAGCAGTCAGACCATTTTAGCCAGTCCATTGGCCAGTAACCAAGCCCAGATCCATCTCATGGCTAGAGAACCCAGATTAATCCAGGTCATATTCAGGTCTTTTGACAGCCTCAAGAAAGGGAGAGGAACAAAAATGTATCTTTTTTTAGCAAGTTATTAACATATCTATTTTGGATTCATTGATTTGCAAAAGCCTATTTCTGCTATTCCAGTCTTATACACTGCACTCTTCCATAATACTTTCCATATCTATCTTTAAACATATCATTGCAATTATCAACCTTCTTTAATTCCAACGGACTTACCAGTAAATAATTTAAAAGCAGTTGGTAACTCTCTCTTTTCTGTTGCCCAGAAAACTTCCTTTTTTCTCGACAAATAAAGTCCTGGATCTATCATCAATGGTTTTGCCCTTTGTCCCCTGCATATGCCAAGTCAGCATCTTAAAATGATTAGCCGGATGTATTAAAATGATTCTGGATCATTAAGATCAAAACAAATGAGACTCACTCCTTCCACCCTAAACGACTGGTATGCTCTATAAAATTCAGATTTCTTGGTAGGTCTGTGAACGTGTAGAGAATATCTGCAGAAAAATTGAGACAACACATACAAGATCATAAGAAAAAATAGATAACCAATTGGTGGAAGAAGTGAACTAACCCATAAATATCTATATATGATTCATGTTGGTTACAGATCTGGACTATGCAAAAAGGGACATCATTTAGTGATCCAAACTGCTCTGATGGGCCTCGCCACGGCAGGGGATGCCCAAAAGTCTCACAGATTGACCATATAGCATTGATCATTGGTCTCTTTCAACTAAATATGAACCCGTGTCGCTTCATTTGCAAACCAACACCAACAATGAACGAATATAGATTTCCCAATCTGGGAGACTTGGCCTATTAAAAAAAGCAGTCTAGGTCACTGAAACATAGACCCCACACACATCCATGGAATTCTGTACAATAGAAAGCTATAGTATACATAGGCTTAAACTCAGGACCCAATAGTTCCTCAAATATGTTTCTTGATATACTAAAAACTCACCATCCTGAGTTACAAGAGGATAATCTGAAGCACTGAGATTTATAAACCAGTCCCACTCCTTGTTTTTCTTGAGTAGAATAGCACAGGCATGAAGGGTGTTTGCAACCATGGTCGGCCCTCTATAAGTAACCATATTAGCTTTGACAATCATGTCTACATTTCCAACCTTCGAAAACAATGGATCCTTCTCTATGCGAGCTGCAAGCTCCATTCTTTCAGCAGCCGGTGATTCTAAGTCTAAATGAACAATATAGTGGTTTCTAGGGTGATATAGCGCGTGTAAAGTCCTCCACAGGCGATCTAAATCACCTTTAGAACCAGAGACAAGATATGCAAACCGAGGAGTCGTAGGACCAGCAGGGGGCGGTGGAATTGATGAAACCTTTGATTCTACAAAAACAAGGTCTGTCTGATTTCCAGTCGACCGTGTTGGGATTATTGAGAATATCGAATTGATCGTGTGCAATGAAGAAATTAGACCCATGTTGAAGGACGTGACAAGTAGGAAAGCACATACAAGGGTACTTATAACGAGAGGAAAAGCCCATCTCTTTTCCATGTTATGGGCTCCTGTAATGTAACCTTTCATGATTTCATTCCATTTAACACTCACATTTTTATCTCTTTAACTTGCAAATCATATAATTCCTGTACCCGCCAGCGATATAACAAAAACATTCCGACAGTAAAAGGAAAGGACGGCTCATATGAAAAACCTCCAATACTCCAGCAAATCTCAACCAGAAGTTGCTGCAAGATGATTTTGTACAAGGTGAAGTTTGGGTTTTTTACAGACCTGCCAACCAAAACAGAAATTTTGAATTTAAGTCTTATAAAGGACAGAACAACCTTCCTTCATAAAGAATAAGAATTCAATTATCTAGAAACTGATCGATGGAGGCATAACGCATTAAAAACATTCAAAAGATAAATTTGCCAATTTAAAACTCCCGAAAGACGGAAAAAATACATATGTGAAGAGATTAAAACATCTTTTCAAGGAGAAAGGAGAAAAAAAAGGTAACTTTTCCAGCTGAAAGACAGAGTAAAAGTTATCATTTTGTCCAATAGTAACCAAATTCCACAAATATGATTTATGAACTAATAGAAGTTAAAACCGAACTATACCAAAAATAATTGAGATTCATCCAAGTCATAAATCCAACTCAAAGCAAAAATAAAACTGAGAAAACCAAATATATTCAATTGATGAGAGAAATCAGAGCATAATTCAAAGAGAAAACTTCAAAATCAAAGATACAAAATTTTCAAAATCAAAGATACAAAATTTTCAAATAATTCAAGGCAGAAATAAAGATTCAAACATATTATTCCAATAAAAACAGCAAAACTCACAAACACTTCTCCACAAAGCAGCATCAACACGCTCAACACAGAATTCCGAGCAAAACATACGAAAATCCCAAATTCAAACACCACATCTCATCATTCCAAAAAACGCGAGCGTCAAAGGCTAGAGCGATGAACAAGTACAAACAATCAGTCCACACAGACACCATCCTAAAGCAACAAACTTTGATCAGAAATTTCAAAGAAGAAAAAAAATTCTTATTAACAACTAGCAAACATCAAATCAAAGCGGAAAATCCACGTGAAACACAAGAATTCCAGCACAAATCTCACAACTTCCAAACAATCACACAAACTCCACGGAAAAAGAGCACAAATTTCTGAGAAGAAGGCAAGAAAATCAAACGTGGATTTCAAAGATCACTAGATCAGATCAACAATCAAATCAACAACAAAAAAGAAGAAGAAGAAGATGATCCGATCATAAACAGAATCCTCCTCAATCTATTAGCACCAAATCGCCGATGATCTTGCATAGCATCACCACAACAACAACAACAACATCATCATCATCATCAATTCATATCACGAGAGAAAGAGGAGAAAAAACGAAACCCTAGTGAAGAAAGCGAGGAGGAGTATAATAAGACCTGAGAATTGAAGAGAAGAGAAGAGAAGCTTGTTTGTTTGGTTACACGTCGAGTGGAGAAGAGAAGGCAAAGTAAAGATAGATGAGAAAATGGAGGAATGGTAATAACAGCCCATTTATATAGGGCGTGCAGGAATTCCGGAAATGCGGTTTCATGGTCTTTTCTGCGATCGAGTCGATGTCAGTTTTCATCTCCGCGCCCAAGACGGCAACAGCATCACTCATCTTTCCCTCTCTCTAATTTCCATGATCTTGAAATCCACGCTTTTCATCTGATTTTCCAATCCCTTTTCCACATACGTGTATTCTTCTTTTCTTACAATATGATACAATACGCTTCTTCTTTTTTTTTTTTTTTTAATATTTCTCCCTTGTTGTCTTTTGATATTATTTTAGATTACCTACCAATACCATTGTGTGGATGTGTTCTTTATTTTGATGATGGAACATGGAATGGGGGGATATGGATCTTGCATTGAATATTAGTTTTTAGAAGGGAACTCTCCTCACTTTGATAGTTCGATAGTGACTTTCAACCATGTGTTATCTGAGAGACATAATTTATAGTTTTCAAGTTATTGTAATTTAAAGAGATGGAAGGTCTTATTTTGACGACATTCTTGGTGTTTGTATTTGGGGCCACTTCGGTTTAAACCAGTGAAAATTGCATTGACAGGCAAAGATTAAAATAAAATAAAAATTTTCTTTTGGGGATATGAATAAGGCAATTAAAAATTTAAGTACAGGAGATATGAGAATGTTGGGCTAGATATTACGGTAAAAATGAAAAAAATAAGATTAGAAATGAGTGCATTCGGTAGAATTTGGAGCTACATCAATGGGTGATGAAATAAGAAATACTCATTTGAGGTGGTTTGTACGTATCCAATATGAACCAACAATGACATCAACAAATAAGGATTTCTCTATGACTTAGTATATGATTGAAATAAAAATTTGGAGCTACATCCATGGGTGATGAAATAAGAAATACTCATTTGAGGTGGTTTGTACATGTCCAATACGAACCAACAATGTCATTGACAAATAGGATTTCTCTATGACTTAGTATATGATTGAAATAAAATTTTGATGACAACGATGATATAAGGCAAAATTTTGCTCTATATAATGTATAAATTCCACTTCATCAGCTTTTTCGTGTGCAAATATATATGATTTTATGCTTTTAGTTACTCTAATGTTTGGATTAAAAATTGAAAACTCACCTAGGGGCCAGGGACCAAGGACCAAGGAGGGTCTAATGTGGCATATTGTAAGGTATGTCACCATGCACGGCCAAGCTAGGTTGACCATCTGTTTTTTTTTTAGGCTGACCATTTGAAAACCAATTGGGACGCACATTGGAATATGTGGGGGGACCACCTACCTGATAGTCAACTCCAATAACAAGTGGACTCACATGAAACCTTGCAATCCAATAAAGTGATAGATTCATGATGTCCCATTATCACAAATGGAATTCCTTCTTAATTGAAAAATCTTTAGTTTTCTGGAAATGTCTTGCTTAAATAAAATAAAATAAAACTGGGAAAAAGTCATTATGTCAACAATCCAAAATATATTTAGAAGTAAACTAGTACAAGTCTTAGATAAATGTGGAAGAAGTATGACAATAACTTTAAGAGCTTTTTGTAGGTATCCCCTAAGGTTTGTAGGATTTGTAAATAGGCTCCTGAGGTTTTAGTATTTACAAATAGGCCCCTGCATTTTCATTTTAATACCTTCTTTGTCCCCAAAATCAAGAGTCTTCCAACCACCATAGGATTTGAGAGTGAAATGATACTTTTATCCATCTCTTTTATCTTTATATATATAATTTCAAAAGCTTGGACTCAAATTTTTTTATAAAGCATGTAATATTAACAATTGCATTTAGTAGAATAGAATAACCCTACATAAATTCATTTTTTCTTATCAATACAAGGCTCATTTCATTAAATATAAATTGATCATGACGACAATCAACACCAGTACTTATAACCAGTTTTGATTTATCTAATCCACATATGACCCACTGTTGGATTGATGAAGGTTTCAAAATTCATGATTATATATGCTTCATGTGTAGAGGGTATAAAAGAAATATTGAGGGAACGAGCGAATTTAAAAAATAAACATTAACTTTTAGAATTTGCGCATGGGGTGGATTTAAACTTTTCTCATATATGGGTGGGGGCTCCAGTCCTAGGTCCACACCTAGTCATGTATATGAGAAAATTATTGAGAGAAACCATTGAGACTTGAGATAAAATAATAGCATTTTTGTAAATAATAATATACTCATTTTTGTTTAATGGATGTAAGGGCAAAATTGTCATTTATATAAAAACCAAACACAAATATCATGGTGGTTATCCATTCTTGTTAGGATTATTGGTTTTGGGAACATGAAAGGTATTAAAAAGAAAATGCAGGGGGCTATTTACAAATACCTAAATCTTAGGGGGCTTATATACAAATCCTACAAACCTTAGGGGGCATATATAAAAAGCTCTAACTTTAAACTTGATGATATTTTGAATATATTGTGATAATGTCATGATCATATAATGTTCTTGCATGAACATGGAATAGAACTCGTCAATATTAGTGGCTCTAGTATGCATTAAGTCAGTCCTTGTATCACATCAAACACAGGTTTTCAAAACACAATTACATCACACGATTCTTTTTTTCACCGATGAGGGCTCTATATATTTTCTACTTTCATGTCATCTTGAGAGATTTTGCATAATTCTATTGCACCTTATTATATTGTTACAAGGAAAGGTCAGCTTTTATAAAATCTTATAAGCAGTTTTTAAGAATTTCAGGAAAAAAACATAAACCAAAAAAGTGGATGGAGACTATTAGTTTGGACACATTACAAAACGGCTTTGACACTAATTATTACAAGCCTTGAATGGTACTTTAAAAAGCATTCAAGTAATGTAGTTTGTTCACCTACTGGTCTCCCAAATGGGGGTGTTAATGACATAACTGTTTATCTTCATAAATAGTAAATGCACAAAGTAAAAACTCCCCTGCATGTCTTGGATTTCAAAATTCTCATAACAAATGTTCTTTATGCTAGCTAAAAAACAGATGAAACATCTTAGCCCTCAGTTCTTTTTGAACCCTTTTTTGAAGAGGTAGTGTCTCTCTATCTATAAAAACAGGAGTTGGGATCCCCTGTTGCACCCCTTGCGGGCTTTCCCTGTCACACATGTCTACAACTCTATTGTGGGGCCACATTATGATAATCATCTTGAATCCCATCTTTTTGGTGATATATTCTCAAGTCCCACTTTAATAGGAAATTGTCCAACCATTAGATTGTGCACGTGACTGATAATGAAATTAGAAGTTTGATTAATAAAACATGAGATTATGTTAATCACGTTATCATTCATATGTTTAATTTAACAGCGGGATAAACTCCAATCGAAGTGAAATTTAAAGATATGACAATGTAGATATGAGATTCGATATGAACGGTCAAATTATCATCGCATATGCGCTTCTGTCACAGGAAAAGCCCATGAAAGGGAAGAGGGGATCCAGACTCATGAAATAATCATCAAAATCATACATGTAAGAGGGGCCCACCACATCATAGGTGGACCATTTATTGAAGGACCCAGATTGACTTGTGACAATTAACATTTGTGGTGTGCTTGGGCCTGTGTATTATTTTCATGGGAATGGAATTTCTGAGCAATGAGAGACGTTGAAAGTGGAACGGGCAAAGGTTGGAACTTTGGAAGACTTCCACTTTGATACAAGGTTCTTAACACTAATCATTACTGCTCTTTTGACGCCGTCCTGGGATCCAACGGCCCTCTGGGGTCTGGGCCCGAATTCGGTCCCAGGTTGGGCGGGGTGGACTTGTTCTTTGACGCTACATACAATACAAATATTCTGTATATTAACCGTAGGGACCAATTACTATGTATTTTAGTTCCTCGCACGTCCTTGTACGCAGCTTTCAACGTGAATCTTGGGGAATGCTATGCTATGCTAGTCTTCCACACGGCAAACTAATACAGGTGGCGAGAAATCAATGCATGCCAAGCCAAACCATGCTCTCTAACTAGAATTCCGGATTTTAATGCGGATGGGCTGAAGTGAAGGGGTACTCACCAGTCACCAACTGGTCACTATTAAATGAACGGTCAAAAGTTGTATATTCAAAACTTTAGAATCTTTAGATTGAACAGCTACAATCCGATGGTTAGCATTGGTTTCATCAAAACTATGGAGGGATCACTTCTGTTTAGGTGTCCCCATTAATGAGAAATGGCATAACTTTAAGTGAGTGCTCATGTGACCAAACGCTATGGGCCCAACTTGGACGACCAAGCAGGGACTTTCCCATATTGTTTGGATACATCTGTTTGAGAGACTTTTTTGTAATGAGAAGTCTGAAAGCATTTTATTAAAAGATAGAAGTTAATTCCACAGTAAGTTGATCCATAATGAAGTCGGGAGGATCTTTAATCCAATATAGTGGACTATCTCTTTGAGCCGCACTTGTAGCAACTAAATGAGTGTTTGGGTTCTCTTCCATCTTTATATGTGAGATCTTTGCGCTGTCCTTTACATCTTCAATCAGATACCAAATTGGAGAGAGATCTTGCGATATCATCCGCAATGCTTAAATCACCCTCAAGCAATCACCTTCCAAAATCATATATTGTATTTTTAGAGGTGTTTACGGATCTGATTAGTACGGATTGGGTAAAATCCGTCAACAATCCGTACCTACAAATTGATGAATTTAGAATCCGTCGTCAATCCATAGCTGTTAAAATCCGATCCGATCCGTGGAGGACTGGATTGGATCGGATTAATCCGTTCAATTTAATGTTAAAAAAAAAAATCAAACATGTTGTAAAAAAATTACATTTTGACCCCTTAATTTTTTTTATTTTAAATTTAGACATCTTAATTTATATTTAGACCCCTTATATTTTTTTTATATTTAATATCAACGGATCGGATCGGATTGAATCCGTGGATTGAGGGTGAAATCCACTACCAATCCGTTGCTAACAAATTACAAAATTTTCAATTCATCATCGATCCGTTTACCTTCTGATCGGATAAAAATCTACAGATCGAATAGAATTTACAGATTGATGGATTTTTTGTGCACTCCTATGTTGTAGCCCTAATTCTTTAGCAAAACAAGTAACAGTGACAGTCGAAAGTTATTCAACATCTATATTTTATTATTGCTATAAAAAAATTTCAATCATCTCTAACAACCACTCATGTGCATGGTGTGTTTTAGTTTTCAAAAAGTGCCCCATCAAAGTTAATTTTGTAAAAGTTCTGCTTTGGGCCTTCCACTTAGTTTGTTGTCTTTGATATTAAGAAAAGTGTTAGTTTATGATGAATTTTAGCTTAACACCATCTTAAAATCTTCGTGATGAGAAAGAGGGGTTTTTTTTTTCTTTATATATATATATATATATATATATATAAACTAGAAGCAGTTTAGAAAAGTCTTTTATTTAAATTAAGAGGTTGCGGCTCCTCTCTTCGCCCATAGGATAGTTGAGAAGCTGAAGATCAAAGAGTTCCACACAACCTAGGGAAATTCTTCATGGAGTTATGTATGCATTTTTACTTTTTAACTTATGCTTATATTATTCAAGTCTATTATAATCATTGCATCCCAACTCATGTATGTAGATCCATTATATTAATAAGCAATTCATGGACCCACCCTTTATACTCAATCCGTAGAAGCTGCGTATTGTTTTTCCCGTGTGGAGTACCAACTTGTGAAACCCGAGAAGGGCAGTGGATCAGGACCATTCATTCACCTTATAAATGGATGATTAACGGTCCAATTCAGTATAATTGTGATATCGTAATGACCATAAGTATGTTGGCATTTGTGATGGGGCTCACTCAAATTTAATGTGGGTGGACCCCACTAACAAAGATACACCCCTCATAAGGAATCTCATTGTGATATGGATAAAAATAACCTGACTTTTATTCCCAATTCGAATTTGAACATATATCTTATCACCCATTAGCCAAAGGGCTATAGACATGAGAATAAAAGTTGACACCGCTTTCAACAATAAATCTTCATTCCACTAGATCTACAATTATTTAGCATCATCTTTTACATTTAGGGTGTCCATCCTTATTCTTGGATCTTGAAGAGTGAATCATATGTGACCGATCTCTTGTAGACAGTCACAGATCTCCACACTAGTGCCTAATTCAATCCGATGTTATTTTTATCACGCTTGCAGTAGCCAACTCCTATATATCCGTGCTTCTGCAAAAGCTACAACCTCCAAAGTAAGCTTTAAGAAGTTGGAGAAAATCATAGGTCCAATTGAATCTCTGACCTTACTAATGGTTTTGAAGCAATTCTGATGGTTTTTATTGGATTTTAAGTTTTCACATAGTCTGAACTCGGCCTACATTCTTTTTAACAGTCCATTGTTTCGATTGACTAAACCGCATTCAGTTCATAGGTATGGATGATATATTCACATTACCATGATATCATCATAAGATTTTCTCAATGACGACGACATCAGTCTACATGGGACTCAAGGGATAAAAAGAATTCAAACATGAAATAATATCTTTCTTGATTTGATCACATGCCTCTATAAATGAATTGGTCTATTTGCCTCCTCTTGATGGTCCATTGTAAGTGGGGGCCTATATCATCTAAATCGTACAGCCCTGCAAGTTTACTGTAGATATTACTTCGTTTCTTGAGGAATTTTTCTAGCAACCAACATAAGTCCACTGGTTATACCAAAAAAAACATTAGTACAATGGGCCCACTTAAATGCATGTCAATTATATACGGGAGAAAGGAGTGAAAATACCAATGTATGACTTAGGGTGTGCAAAACATGGGACCATTCAGTGTCTTAACCCTTTGACTTAAACCCTAAAAATGCAACAATTTTTAACTATTAGAGCGTGTTTGCTTGCATTAGAAATAGAATGATCCAATTAGCTAGAGATGAAGTGTGAACGATATGAAGTGATGAGTATAGGATATAAGGTAAGAATATAGATGGAAGCTTGACTTTTCTAAGATTTGAATCATTAGGGTGATGCTGATTATTTATTTCCCATATTTTTTTATTCACTTTTTTTTGTTAGAGGGGAGGTTATTTCTTGGTCATTTTTGTAGTTTCACCTTAGATCTTCACTTTTAACCACTTATGACTTGAATTCATATCTATTCAATTTCTATATATTCTATACAAACAAAGAGGCCCTAGTGCAATTTTTTTGTGCTTTCCACATGATCAATCAATAGAGATATATATAAACCAAATAAGGGTATATGTGTCAATTCATGGGGTAGTGAGTGTAAATGGATCATATAATCACAAGTAAACTCAGTATAGTAGGGACTTGGTTACTTCTTTTCAATTCTTTTACTCTAATATGTTGAGGCTGACTACATGATGCACCTTTTTTTGCTGAAATAAAAAAGAGCACCCTTCTAAGGGGGCCTATCTTGATGTTTGATAACCAAGAGAGTAGGTTGAAGGAGATCAATTTGGATGTGAATAAAAGTTGGCCCAACATCTATCCAACTAAATGATCCGAACCTTATTTTAAGGGAGAATGTTCTATGAGCAGATTGCATATTGCATTTATGCAGTCTAACTCATGAGGCCCACTTAGACGAATGTCTATCTATAGGAGAATGGCAGATGGAAAGGTCTTTTTATGGATAAGGGGAAGTGAGAAAGATCAACCCGACTGGATTATCCCAACCCTTGACTTAATAGTGTTAAGATTTAATGTCATCTTAACTGTAAATAACTTTTAGATTCAATCCAATAATGAGTGAATGTTCAACCAAGTGTAAAATTAAGTCTAATGCCGGATCATGAAATGATAAAAGTATGAAATGGGCTGGATTGATGAAAGTTAGGCCCAAGTGAGCCCTATAGAGCAGGACTGCAGATGCAATTGTGGCTCGTAGGAGAACATTTTACTAATTTAAGAGCCTCAACTTTGTCAGCTTAATATATTGTTGTTTTTTGTAATTAAATCCAACACTGAAGAGTGATAAAGCTAATGTCTAATTGAGATAGATGCTAATTTACCTACATAGATATATTAAGGGACTGCATTTATCATAGTCAAACTCTCTCCTTTATAAAAGAAAAGGGATGTTAAATAAGGTGGGAATAAATCATATTGGACAACTTGTCCATAAATTATCATAATGCATGGTCTCCAAATTAGTCTTCATGTGAGTCCTTGTTTTCTTCAATTCGAGTCTTTCTCATTCAAAGCTCGAGTCTGTTTGACGCCGAGTATCCCAATTCCCAAGTCGATTCTGTCATTGGCTGAAACTTGGCTGCATGTCATGACTTGTTTTAATTTTCACTTCTTATTTAAAAATGTTGGAAACACTTTCCACAACTTGGGAAGATTCCACTTCAATTTTGCAAACTTCTTCTTTAGAAATTTAAAACCCCAACACTTGGTTGATTGAATTTGTCCCTACATACATCACCTTATTGTGACAAAAAGAATTCCTCTGTGCAGTGGTCTCTACGTTTGAGTTAAGACTGGAGATCAGAAAACTATGTTGCTCCTGACGTAATAAAATAAAATCTTAAATACATGCCATATGCATTTTCTGTAATATGTAGTTTACACAACTCTTCCATTATGCTCAAAGTTCTCAAGCTCCTTAGTTTGATGAGCTGTGATCTTGCAGAAGAAGACTGTGAGCGACAACTTATAGGGACCTACATTGCCAATCTTGGAGAAATGTGAGATGGAAAGATATCAACAAAAACTAGCTAGTGGTGCGCAAAATATCAACTCCAATAAATCATTCTGTGAGAGAGTTGGATTAATCATGAATGGTCCACTGAGGTGGGATCCGCAAATCTGTCTGTCTGTCTGTTTCAAAATTGTGGCCAATGTTGACAATCCAGCGCATTGTCCAGGAAAAAAAAAAAAAAAAACCTTGGACCTGCATTGGATCAAGACTCAAATGAGAGTAAATTTGGTGAGTCGGCTTGAAATGGTAAAATCTGAAAAAGTATAACCACCAAAAAAGGGACTCACTTTCAAATAAAGAATATTTTTTTCAAGGATAAAAATATAAAAAAAATTAAGGCTTCTAAAAGAAATTATTAAACTAATGAACATAATAAAAAAAATTCTTACCTTAAAAACAAAAGACTAAAATACAAAAAGGTCAAACAATTAAATGAAAAGCTGGTTACAATATCACAAGGATGGTCATCATTAAACAAAAAACTAAAATAGAACCGCAAGGAGTTGGCCGAGTGGTCAGGACCATGGTTCCTCCCTCTTCTGGAGCTACAGGTCTTAGTATCAACCTCCGGTTCCTCTTTCTTCAATAATCGAAAGTTGAATCAACTAGTACCTTGGGGCCCCTCTGAGCCCGCAGGAATTAGTTCAATCCAAAGAGTTGGAAACCCCGATAGTAAAAAATAAAATGAATGAGAAAGAGATCAGTTATTTGATATTAAATAAAGAAGCCAACTTATTTAATTAGGATGATTTCGAGTTGTTCAACAATCCTAGAATCAGCCATATGGTTTGAATGATATCAGATTGATTTTTATGTGGACGTGTCTGTCTGTCTGTCTGTCTCTCTTCTCGGAAAGTACATTATCCCGGGAAAGTGACAGAAACCTAAACTTTCAGTTGAGGTCCCGAAGGAAGACCAAAGGCAATTAAATACAACTAGAGACCCACTTGATTTGTACCCTCTGTCTATCTATTTCCACTGTGGGGGCGACGAATTTGGACAATGCATTGGACCGTAGCACTACAATCACGGAAAAACGTCTTCCTATGTACAAGCAGATTTTGTTGTGCCTATAGTCAACCTCTTATGGGCTATTGAGCTTACCTCTGATAAGTATACCCTTTCACACTAATTATTCCCCAATTATCTGAAATAAGGTCCAAGTTCACAAATTTTAAAAGAATTAATAGTTAAAAGACCATTAAACTTCAACCCTATGTTTGGGAAGGGGGGAGTGGAGGGGAGGGAAAATTTGAGGGGGAATGAAAATGAAGGGGAGGGGAGAGAAAATTAATTTTACCTCCTCTTGTTTGGATGTCAAAAAGTAGGGAAAGGAAAAATGAAAAAGTAGGGTTTTATTTATTTATTAGGTATAGAGAAAATTACCAATTTATTATTACTTTGTGAAAAAGTGAAAGTAGCAGTTTAGTAAAAGTTTAAACATTCCCCTATTTTCCTCTCCACTTTTCCCCCCCATTTTTGAAGGGAAAGTTTTAAGGTGGGGCCCACACAAATTTCACCCCCACTTTCCCTCCCTCCGTTTCCTCCCCCCCCCCCTTCCCAAACACCCTCAAATTTTCACTTTCCCTCCATTTTTCCCTCTTTTTTTTCCTTCCCCTCATTTTACCCCCTTCTCAAACAGAGGATAAAACTGTTAAATCAATGGCTATGATATTTTAATCGATCATTTTTTTTTCTTGAAGGAGACACTCTATCACAAATGGCAGGTATGCATCTAGATAGGTAGGCTCTATTGTTAAAAATTTGTATGGCCCGACTGCCATGAGGCTTACGCCAGATCAAGCCCTACGATGTGCCGCAAATAAACTCTCAACAAGTCTTTATCTGCTAGAGTTAAATAAGGGTCAAACTCTTGGTGGTAGAATTTGAATCAGGTTTAGACTCTCGGTTTGGCAGAATTCCAAAGTTGGTCAAAAGATGTGGGATTCAAGGAGGGGTAGTGTCCATAGTAATCGTGGCTCCTAAAAATTGCTCTATATAAGGGAGATGGAAATATTAGTTGATCATCCAATAGATCTGAGAGGATTCGTTGTAAGTTCATAGGATGTATCTCACATCGAAACACACAAAGGCTATCGGCGAGTTTGGTTCCAACAACCCATCTAAGACTAGCATTTCTTTCATCTATGAGTTGGACCACATACATACAGTATCTTGGGAGAGAATTTCTACTATTGTGGACGGTATGTGGCAAAAACACACGTCGAGGTGAAAGGCCACAATCAAGGGTTCGTTTTAGGATTAAACATGGCTAGGATTTTACTAGCAAATTCTACACAAACTCAAACCAATAACACATCTCTCTCTCTCTCTCTTTCTCTCTCTCTCTCATAAAGGTGTTCAAGACATGGCCGTGGTTTAGCCGGGCCTCAGGCATATCCAGATCCAGCTTGAACTTTAGAAACATAGGCCCAAATTCTGCTCAAGCATGACAAGGGCAGTAAGTGTCTGGCCCAAGTCCCGCCCACATAAAACGATACAAGCTCGAGCCCGCCCATTTAGCCAAAAGTTTCGCGTCAGTTTTTCTATCACTGTTGGGCTTATATATCACTTAATCAGGCGAATCGGCCACTAAACTGCAAGCATTACATGTTCCAGCCGAGCTTCAGGCTTTCTATCACTTAACCCAAGTCCAGCCCAAATTATAAACAAGCCCAAATCTTAAATATAGGCCTTTCCATAATACTAAAATCGAAGGTCCAAATCTGCCCAAAGAGAACTGGGCCTACATGAAAGTGAGGTGCCCAATTAAGATCACAAGTTAAAGATTGGCCAGCGTGAATAAGAAGGGCATTGATCGTGTAGAATAGACCACCCCAAACTGACCACGTTATCTTATAGATTGGGGAAGACTTGGTTGACTCGGCGCGCCCCTACCTGAGTTAGACTTGGCTGACTCAGGAAGAATCTGGATAAATTTCTAATTTTGATCTCCATCTCACTTAATAAATGCTTTTCTCTGCCGGAGTAAAATCTATATTTGATGTAGCCGCTTTTCTACATAGAAAAATGTAAAAATAAATTAAAATTTTCACGATTTTATGGAAAAGCTTTTCCTATGGTGGATTTGGGAAAAGAAAATCTGCAGAAGAGGAAAAAATAGACAAGCATTCAACGGACTGAACAATCACCTGGTTTCTTCATATTCCTCTTAAGAACAAAGTGTTATTGGGAAAATACTTTCTCCACAAACAACCAATCAAACGTTCAACCGACTTGAGTTGGAAGACTTGCAAGTAAACGCATTGAACGTTCTTAACATGAGTCCAAATCGTCCACCTATCATGGACCATATAGATAGGGGTGAGCGTCTGTCTAACGAACCGAAGTTTCGAACCGAACCGAACCGAAATTTTTTATTTGGTTCGGTTATACGGTTAAATTGGTTAGATTCGGTTAAGATTTACAACAAATTTGGATAATATAGTTCGGTTCGGTTTTGGATTTTTTTTCACCAAATTAACTGAATTAACCGAATTTATTAATATACATATAAAAGTTTATATTTTAGATATATAAAATATATAAACTCTTAAGGCTGATAAACTGTTGAATACTTGGTTTTAATATCTTTTTTATTTTGGATATTTAGAATTTGCTAGTTTTCTATACTTTGGGTTTTTTTATTATAGAAATATTCCCAACAAATTTGGGCCCCATAAACAAAGCCCAACATATAGCCTTTCGACCGAATTGACGGAAATTTAACCGAAATATTTTCGGTTCGGTCGAATTCGGTTACAATTCATAATTCGGTCGGCAAAATTTCGACCAAACTGACCAATCCGACCGAATACTCACCCCTACGTATAGAGCCCAAGTTTTATCTCTCTCTCTCTCTCTCATGCTCTGTATCATCAAATTTGGATGACATCTTGAACTAAATACAATCCATGTGGACAATTTCTGATCTGATCATCAATATATGGTGGGACTGAAATGGCCCCACTATTGGACTGCATATGGGTCGGGTCTAGAACGGAACCATGTTGTATCCATTCCACCTTTGGATTGGAATACAGTTTGATAATTGAAGCTTAAAACAAATTTTTCAGTAATAGGTCTGGACCCAATCCTCGGGTCAAAATTTGTATGGATCTAAAACTAGACCCAATTTCTTACCTGATCCTATAATATGTTCCTAATTCGGATCCGAGCTTTTATAGGAACCAAAATTAGGTAGGTTCCTAGCCTGTTTTTTACAATTCAAAACGTTAAGCAAACAGGTAATCAGATATCCATTTGGAACCCTACCCCTCAACTTTGACATCTTAAAACTATCATATTTACATTAACTGAAGTTTAAGAAAAAACCTCCAAAACTAGACCCCAAAGGTCATTAAGTTGAGTAACTCGATAATGGCTCCTTGGGTAAGGAGCGGTAATTCTCACCCTGTCCAAGATTCGAACCATCTTCTTGCGTGTATAGGCTTTCTTCTCATTTATATGGGCTTTCTTTCCACGTGTGCATGCTCTTTCATGGGTCCAAACTAGGGTTGTAAATAGGTCGGTTCCGATCTGGGTCCATGGTGGACCCGGAACCGGAACCGGAACCGTTAAGGAGAAGGTGGAACCGGATTTGGATCCGAAACCATTTCGGAACCGGTTTCTTAGCTCTGGAACTGGAACCAGAACCATATATGGGACAAGTCTGGATCCGGGTCCAGGTTTAGGTAGATAATGATATTAAAAAAAACATGATTTTTAAGAGAGATTTTCGAAAATTGAGATAATATGTCGGATCTCGGGTCTACGGGTCCGAACCAAGGTGTAAAAATCGGACCCGCACCCATTAACTTATTGGGGCCTAAATAAAGACCTAGACCCGGTTTTTAGCGGGTCGGAACCTCCGGATAATCGAAAAATTGGATACCCATTTACATCTCTAGTTCAAATCCTTTTGGGTGGAGTAAAAAAAAAAAAGTTGAGTAACTCAGAAGAGGCTGACTAAATAATTAGTCAGTCAGACTCTATCAACTCACGGACTCATTCACCCATCGCGTCCACTCACCCTGACTAGGGCAGGTCAAAGTATGTTATAAAAGAGTCCTATAAGAAGGTATTGGGTAATTGCTATACAATGTTTCCTTAGTATGTAAGCTAATCATTTCTTTGTAAAGTCCTAGAATTTTTAGGGAAGTTGCAAAAGCATTTGGAAAGTGTTTTTTTTTACTAAACTAATCTGAGTTTTAAGCACTCATCGTGTACAAAACGGAAGATGTTTCCTATGCTTGGAAGGAATATTTTAGGACTTAAATCAAAACCCATTATTCTTTCCTTTCCATTTTACCCACACTTAAATCAAAACTCACACTTAAAATGTTCGTGTGGTTAGGAAGTCCAGTTTTAACCTGGAGGTCCTGCCTTCGAATTCTTAAGGCCTTACCCGATACATAGGGCTTGTGGGTGGTTCTATGTATCCGTGAGTTTACCAATGATCTCCCAAAGGAGGGTCGGCGGATTCCCATGTTATAAAAAATAATAAAAATAAAAAATAAAAAATAAAAAATAAAAAAATTTAGGACTTGAAAGAGAATCATATCCAATCCAAGCAATCGAGTTATGGAGCTTATACTTTGACTCATATATGTCAAGGATTACTGGATTGGAAAATAAGACTAGTTACATATGAAAGAAAGATTTGTGTGATTAGTCTTCAGAATACAAAACATTGTGGTGACTCATTCACATTATATGTGGGATGAGTATTACCCAAAAGTGTCAGATTTTTTACTCTTTATTTTACACAAAATTTGACTGCCTTTCTGGTAGCTCCAATAAAACAGAAAAATCAAATGTTATTTGAGATGGTTTAGGCATGCATATATAGAACTACTAATATAGAGCTTAAATGAAGTGGCAAGGATAGAAAAGATGGGATTGTGGAGTTGATGGAAATATGGTCGTAAATAGGGTTGAGTGGGAAAGTAGAACTCATGAAGCCCAACCCCAGTTGGGATAAAGTTTGATGAGGACAGTATGAATTATTTTGGGTGAAAAAATGAACTTACATCATTTGAAAATCCAAGTTTTATGATGTACTAGATGTATACAGTGCCTAAATTTGTACAAGTACTTGTACAAGTGCTCCTATGGCCATATGCCCTGTTCTTACAAGATGGGAAATGAATTTATCATCCCAACAAACATAAGAAAATAAGAAATGCATGGACAAGACTCATTTAGTTCATCCCCACAATAACTAGGTTTGTTTGCATTGTGAACTAGATTGTTAGAATGTTTAAATAGAGGTTGATAAAAGTTTTCTCAACAACCCTTAATCTGTGACTTTTCACCATAGCTTCTCATTTATTTACCATCACTGTAATTCTAGAAAATTAATGCTTAACCTTAGAATCTTTAATTGCAAGGTCTCAAGTTCTACTCAATGATGAAAGCCCTCAGCGATCCTTGGAAAATTTGTCTCACATGAGTCTGCTTGATGAATAGATCCTTGCATCCTTTTCACTTATTCTCTATTATTTTTGCTTCTGTAGAAATAGATTGAGCAGAAGAACTGACTGGCACAATATAGCCATCTTCAACGCCCAATACATCATGGAATTGAACGCCTCCTCATCTTGATGCTCTAGTATTCATAATTCTCCCTTCTCTGAAGAAAAGAATTGTCAGTTTAGTAGACAGATGCTTGTTATGGTTTATTTTAGTCAGCAGGATATTAGATCACCTCTAATGGTCCAGACCACCCTACTGCCTGATTAATATTGCGCTTAGACGGATATCGAACACAGTTAGTTTCCTCATCACTTGATAGGTGCAGCAGAAGTATAGTAAAATACTGAGCCTCTCACTTGGAGAGTATCTCAGTTTTAAAAGGCCACAGGAGAAGAGATATGGGGCTAAAGAATTATAATGGTAATGTAAAGCACAAAAGAAAACATCGAAGAAATATGTAAAGCACATTGGAGCAGGATGTTTGGTGTGGAGACCACATAGGGCCCTGTCAAGTACATTATTAGTCAACAACCTTAACCTTCCATTAAAAAAAAAAAAAGTTTTAAATTCATCAGGTAAGCGAAAAGGGCAAATCTTAACTTTCTTGCTCATGGTTTTGCCTTTCTTAGCTGTCATTATGCTGCCTACATTTCTTGTGTTTATTGTATTGCTTGGTTGTACAATGCAGTAGAATTATATTGTTTAGATTATCTTAAGCACTAATTTAGTGATTGTTGAGACAAGCTGGTTGAAATTTCAATCTACACAGATACGAGTTAGTGGGAGTGTTACATGATTGCTCAGCTCCATTTTTGTTAAAGGTATATTTCCATAAGAAGGAAAATGGGGATATTTACAAGCTTGTTGCTTGCCAATGGAATGTGAAACTCTATTGCCTTCACAGAGACCCTATATAGATGGGATAAGGCTTCAATGACAACAATAATGATGATGACGACAAAATTATATATAGTTTCTGAATTTGAATTTTTTACCTTCTGGTAAAATGATTAGTGAAATTGAACAATTATTACAACCATTTCTCATTTTATAACGTTTAACCGACACCTGGAAAGGGACATTAATGTCCTCTAGGGTGAGGCAGGGTAGCTAGATTCAAGCCTCAGTTGGAACAGGGAGGTATCATCTAGTTGGTGCCAATGAAAAGACAGGCTGATACAGTATCACTGGAGGAAAGGTTAGGTTACCCAAAAAAACACTTAACCTCATGCTTAGTAAACACGGATAAATACCTTTTTTACCACATAATAATCCATAAATTGACACTTTCCTCAAATAGTAATGGAAAAGAGTATCTGTTTGTTTAGTGATTCATGTGGGTTCTAGTAGCCCATTTATGAAATTGAAAGATTTAGGACACTTTCATCAATGACAATTATCACTGAAATGCACATGCATGCATAATATAAGAAAGAAAAATAGTTCTATACATCCATTAAAAGAGAGAAAATTTTGTAATTATGATGGAAGTTTTCACAGTAATCCATATTTTCTAAATAGAGCAAGTTGTTATCTAAAGTAAGATCTACTTTTTAAAAGTTTTAACTTTTCGCCTTTTTCATAGAAACAGTTATGAGAAGACAATCAGCTAATGTTTCATTCAAGAGAGAACATCTAGCACCCATTTCCAATAAACCTGATAGTTCAATATTTAGATGGAAACTAATAAAGCAAGAATTGTCAATAGGACCAATTTGTAGATCCATTTACTCTGGACAACATTTATTGTTTCACTCTTCAATTACAGCCATTCAGCTCTACAAGGGGAAAAAACGAAAATAAAGAACAAGAAACATAACCAAAAGACACGTAGCTGAAAAGTGGAGTTCATCTTCAAATTATTGCCAGATCATCAGCCATCTGAAACACCAAGAAAAGAAAACAAAAAAAGAAGAAATCTTAAAATTATAAGTTGAATAATTCTTGTTTCTGGTACTTTCTCTCCAAAAAATATAGGGTCTAATGAAAGCCAACAAAAATATAACTAAAATACATGAACCTATTAATCATAATGCTTTCTTGGAAGCCTAAGCTTGAAAATAAGAATTGTTATATATAATAATGACCGACATTCTTGAGGCAAAAGACCAAAATGGTTTGCATAATCTGATCGATGACCTTTTCTCCAATAAAGTTTTTCCAGTAGCAACAAGCTTTATAAATAGAACAAAGCTTCATCTGCTATGGAACTCATAGGGATTCAAATAGATGAACAATCTGAATCCAGATCCTTCATGGCCTACATTAAAGATCTTAATTAAATGAGCTTTATCTGCCATGTGAGAGTGAGACACACCGTTATATGTAATACCTGCACCTATGATATAAAGACTATTTGACTTGCTACAAATATACACTATCTAATGATTAGTCGATGAATAAGAACAATGTAGTACATCCTTCACACCCTATTTCAGGGCAAGCTTGCATAAAATTAGATGATTTTGTAGAATGACGCCATTGAACATTGTGAACTGATAGACAATAATGATTGCATCATTGGATGTTTGCATTTGAACAGAGAGCAATGTGTTTTTTTTTTTTAGAAGAGAACGACATTAATTGATGCCAATTCACGAGGTCTAATGCCTGGTGCATTTCTATATGGCCCACCAATATCAAAATGTAACAGTTTAGGTCATTTTGATGGAGGTTTTCTCAACTTTAATCAAGGGTTATTAGAAATTGAGTTAAAGTGAAAGGTGGCAAAGTGTGATAATTGAAAAAAGGAATTGTCTTTCTTGAATTATCCTAGTCTTTACCAAAAACGCATAACAGGCTAAAGCAAGCCTATTAGAAACAGGTTTCTTTAAGCTATTAAATATCAGTGGAATACTTTGGAACATGACAATTAAAGCTGAGGGCCAGGAGATACAGGCATTGAACCCAAGCAGGGGAATGGGGCACATGCATATAAATGAGTATGGTAGAAACAACACAAAATAGAGCAGAGATTTAAAGGGATGACAACTGACCTTTATCAAGTTCTAATAGTCTTGACACACTTCAAAAGCAATCCAACCACATCAGGAGACACACTATTACTTGCAGTTTTCAAGTTGTTTATCTTCTTTTCGGTTTCCTCCTCGAGCCGTTTTAAGTTCGAACCGGAAAAACCACTACTCTGCAATGACAACATTAAACTCAAAGCCCAAATTAATATATGAAATCCTATATGTCTACATAAAATTACAAAAAAGAAGACATAAAATGAATAAGGTCTTTTGTTGGTGAGGATACAAAATGGCAAAAGAACAATTGAATAAACCCACATCTGAAACTTTTCTTTGATATTCTGTCTCCAAAGACGAACGATAATTGGCAGCTTCCTTCTCGGCTTCATCTTTTGCCTGCTTCAGTCTCTTCATTTTCACTACAGAAAAGAAACCAAAAGTGACCTGAAGGTACTCACAGAAGAAAAGATTGTACCCATCTACAGAAATAGATGGAAGATATCATATAGTCAATAAGAACTTGGGCGCTAATATGCTACAATAGCATATGAAATTGAAGATAGTTAATAACCACGTTACATTCAAACTTCAAACTACTCAATCCACAAGTTTAATTATCTTGCAATAAAACAAGAAAATGATTAATGCCGGTGTTATTTTCTTAGATTGATTATGCATAGAATCACAATACTACATAAAAAGGATTTGGGCCTTAGAGAAGAGTAAATAGATTTTACTGTTCCTTGCACTTGATACTATCTGCTGGGCCTCTTGTTCTGCTGTCAGCAGCATCTGAATTCCTCCTTGCCCCTTACTTGAGTCCATGGCAATAACAGAAGCTGAACAATGGAATAACCAAATTAGCTTCCTCAAGCCATTGCTAAATACTCACAATAAGGATCTACAAGAATCATCACTAAAAAGTTCAAAGGAGAAAAAAAATCAAGCCATCATAGAGAACTTTGAAGTTATAAGTAGAAACATGATTTTGCATGTTCATCATCATGTTGTGTTGTCATTCAGATGACAATCGATTATGACAGACAAGTTCAATTGCCGCATGTTATAGTTTCTCCTTTATTTCAAATGAAAAATCAGTCTCAAGTTGTGATATTTTTAATTTTTAAGTTGGATTTAAAACATAAGCCATAACTGGTTACAAAAACATTAGGAAACTCAAAGCATTTATTACAGAACAAAATACAGTAACTTCCTCTTGGTTGCAACATGAGTATTGCAATTAGAGTTTATCTTAAAGACATCATTTTATTTCGAAGCAGCAAGGCTTGCATTCAATTGAAGATAACCGCATCTTTACGTAAAAAAATTAGCTAAAAAATTGAAGATAACCCTATACAAATAAATTAGAAAATAGAATAACATTGACGCTTCCTTTTTGCAACTCAAACCATGGCTTAAAATAACCATTAATGAATATATGGAGGAACATCATTGAGTAGCTTCTGAAATAGTCTTAGAAATTATTAAAAAACCAAACAAATAAGTAAATAAAAGTTTTCCCCAAGTCACAAGTGGCTTAAAATAATTCAAGTGTTATGGTTGTAAAAACATAAGGAAACAACAAACATTTATGATAGAGAAAAATATAGTAACTTCCTCTTGGTTGCAAAATAAGTATTGCAATTTGAGACAATCTCAAGACGTCCTTTTATTTCGAAGCAGCAAGGCTTGCGTTCAAGTCAAGATAACCCCATAAAATTTAAATAAGAAAATAGAATACCATTGATGGTTTCTTTTTGAAACTCAAACAGTCGGTTATATAGATGAATGAATCTATGGAGGGTCATCATTGACTAGCTTATGAAATAGTCTTAGAAATTATAAAAACAAAAAAATAAACGTAAAAGTTTTTCCCAACTCACAAGTGACTTAAAATAATTTAAGTAACTGTATATTTTTTAAAAGTATACAAGATTTAGAGGAGTAATATGATGCTTGCCGATGGATCATCTGATATAGCAGTCTCACAGATTTCTATTGAACAGCTCAGAATTTGAATCTAGTAAACACTGTAAAGCAAATGGTTCAGTAAGTGATATAGAATTATAGATCATTCTTATGATAGTTCCCACCAGGGGTAGGGAATGCTTATAATATTCTCATTTTGGGAGATAACCCTTCAACTGGTAGCCTACAAATAGAGGCTGCCAATTGCAACAATACTGCAATCCCCATTTCCACAGGAAAAGGAAAAAAAAATGAAGACTTGGGATCTTCTAGTTTGGGATTTTTTGAGCATTTTCCCTCCATGGTAGAGCCTGTCAGATCAATAGTCTGGATTAACCAATGATGGGCCTCAGATTTATTTATGAAATGGTCAAAATATTCACTTGATTAGATTACCATAACCATCTAACAGCTATGAGTTTGTGTCTACAAGAGTTTTGAACATGGAGCATTGCATTTTCTTTTCTTTTTTCAGTTTTTTTCTCAATTCTTCCTTCATCCTCTCACATGAGAAAGATAATTTGATTGGACGAGATTCTCCTATGAGTTTTTTTTGCGAGCACCTTTAGTTTTGGGGATCCCGCTTTTGTGGACGGACATGATTGAAAATCCCACACCACGCACTTGCAGGATGTTGTGAGTATTTTCCTGATTTAATCACATTGAATCCAAATAAAGTTCACCCACATGAAGACCGACTAAATTTATAGTCAAATCAACATTCTCAAATGCCATCTTTTTGGTGCATTCTCCAAAGAGCCATGAATTACATGTGGATCCCACCAGATACAAGAGGAGCATCTGGCTTGGCAGAATTAACCGAACCTATAATGGTCGTCATTTGATTTCTTTTTTCCTTGTATTTGAAGGGGTATGCCCGAAGCTTCCGAAGCTTCTAATAGACTTCCATTTTGTATTTTTATTTGAGAAATTGAATAACTTACTCTTAAAAAATAATTAACAGAACCCTTCAAGCTGATCCCAGATTAATGGGAAAAGGCATTGATGATGATGTTGATACTAATCAAAGAGATCAAAATCAATGAAAAGGACAGGTAAACAAAGGTACAGCCAAAGAATAAACTAGATAAAGGATGGCAATCATCACCTTTGATCAGGCAACTAATGAAATCTAATGAGGCTGAATTTTTATTTTTTTAAGATGACAAATCCATAAACCCCCTCAATTGTTTAGTGGGACCAATGAATCACATCAAAATGTGGGGTTGATCATGTGCAAGAAAGCCATTCATTTCCCTTAATCATATCCACAATTTCCAGTTCCCTACATGCATATTTCACTTCATCAAGATTCTATTATTATTAGGAGGGCTTGATTATTTTCAACAAAAAAATAATAATAATAATGAGAACAATAAAAAAATTCCCAATAATAAAGAAATATATGTTTATAAAACCAAGATCCAAAGACAAATCCTCCTTCATTTCTCTCTATCTAGATACATCTGATTTCTTTTGTGAAGAAATCCCTGAATAATAAACAACAAATTAAAGAGATTTGAATCATCATCACTTAATGGCAAGAAATCTTGAGATTTAGTAGAGATATCAAAAGCAGACAGATATATCAAAAGCAGATATGATTTAAGAAGAAAGAAGGGACCTTTTTCTACCTCCTGCAAATTGCAAACGATGTGACTGTGGGAGATGAGATTCTGTTGAGAGATAAGAGGTGGAAGAGAGGAAAAGGTTGGGGATCATTATATAGGTTTTATATGACGTCACTGCCCTTCATGGATGAAATGCATGTGTTACATGTAGGCCCACCTGATCTATGGCTTGGATCTGGTAAACATGTCCCACGTTCAAAATACAAGGGTCCCATTGTGGGTTGGGCCCACTTAATTGTATCTAATGGACGGTTGTGGACACTTGATTTCATTGTTTTGTTTGATTGGAGCCACCGTAATTACATCTTTCTTTTCAGTATCCCAATTCCAATACTCCACCATTTCATGGGTGATTAGATCACATCTGAAGGTGGGGCCCACTGTGATTACTTTATTGTCATGATATCATGGGGTTTAGACACAGCTTTAGGATATCACACATGCATGTGATATCCAATGAACAATTCTATGGGAAATACTTACTTAAACTTTAACTGTTATGTTAGGGGGAATATCCCTAATATCAGTATTACATGCATTGCGCCTTCAATGGTTACATCAATTTTTTTTTTCCGGTGACCCACCCATCTAATGATGCAATCAATAGAAATAACTTGGCTGTTGATTCTGAATCAAAACATGTTGATTATTTTTTTTGTTACAGATAATTTATCTGAGAATCAACTGAACTTAATTCCTGTTCCGCTGAAAATGTTGAGTTCTAAGAGGTTAGTAAGAATAAACACATCCTAATAGTGATGCGATCCCAATGGAAAGGGTTCAAAACTTCAAATAATCTCGGCTCCAGCTCTGTTTGGCCAGGAGCCGCTGAGCACCTCAATCTAGACTTGGGTCGGCAAGTCATAATGCAATTAGCTGAGTCAGTGAGTAATGTGTTATAGCTAGCAAGAATGGACTTAGCATGAATCAGCCCATTTCTTCAGGTAGGATTTAAGCCAAACCCAACCTCTTTTTTTTTTTTTTAAAGAAAAAGATGTCAACCAGAACCCTGAATTACCAGGTCAGGTTCAAGTTGGGTTGACAAGCAGGGCAGGTCAGGATTTGCCACCCCTATTTTTGAATGCACAATGTTCTGCCTAAAGGGTGTGCAGGTCCTTGAAGCACCGAATCCTGATAAATCTATCAGCTCATTAATTTCACCTGTAGACTTGCTACCTGTGATAAAATACCAAATTCTCTGCTAGCTTGTTCAGTTGCAGAGGCAAAACTAAATTAGAGCCATTTCTTGTTTCTGATTCCCACATGTCACGAATATATTTTTCCTGCATATTGTTTGAGGGTGTGGGCAAGCTTAAATTCATGTTTGAGTTGACCAATGCCAAGCCAAGCTCATTTCAATTTTTTTTACCTGCTACTCTGATGAGCTATTATTTAATCATATTCAGGGGCAAGCATGAGAAGATAGTGATCAGGGGCAATCTCTTAGCATCTCTATGCAACTAGAAGGTCACCATCATTGGAGAAAATCAACAACCCAGGACAGATCATATGACCCTACAAGTTTGAACCTTCAGTTGTACATGTGGAGCTCTCAGGACAAGTAAAGATGATTGACCTGAGGCCCTACACAGTGGATGGTCAAAAGCCAAAAAATATCCTGTCCCTTTGATTGGCCAGGTGTGTGGCTGATGAATGCCCATTGTCCTGTTGGCTCACTTTTCATCAAGATAAAATCTTGCCTCCCTGTGATTAATAAAGGCCTAATGGGAGTATCAGCTCTACATTGAATCATGTGATGTGAGTTAATGTCATCTACATTGATTCAATCTGACAGTGATCATTGCATTGATCAGATTGATACTCAGACCCATCAGTGATAGGGAAAAGGGTTTGTCCATGATTTACATTGATGAGAAGTGGACCCAAAGGTGCATATGCACTTCAATTTAAGTATTGAATCCTTTTCTAAATAAAAACTACTGCAAGATCAACTGATGTTTACACTTAAACATTGCAGTATCTGAAATACTCATATCTGGCAAGAGTATTCTGCCCTTTGCCCAAACATAGCCTACATCATCTTCTGTTGTGATTTGTGAATCATGACGTCCTTTTGTCCACACCTAACAGTTCCAATAGTAATGACAAAACAATCCTACTAAGAGCTCAAAAAAGACCACCTTTATTGAAGACAGGACTACCCCACAAGAATGCCTACAAATAGCAAACGAGTCACCATCATTTTAGTTGTATTCCATCTATATCTGAGATGGGGTTGAAATGTTTCTACCATGTAACAAAACAAAAACTATATTTACCAAGCAATAAATATAACAGCAAGCAATTTTAACAAATGTTGTATATTTCCTGAAGTTCACCAAGAAATCAAGCAGAATGGATGAGATCATTTCAAAATGACTGCAAGGGACATTATATTCCCCACAACTTTATAGGTTGAATTAAAAATATTGTCTACATAGCTACAGCAACCAAAAGCAATAATACATTTATTACAATATACAACTTGCATTGGGGAAGAAAATATGCTCCATGAAAACCAAACAACTACATTGCAATTGAATCAAATAGCACTACGGAAATACAACAATATTTAGTTTGTGAATGCAACAAGTAGATGAGTATGCCATCAATACAATGGTATCCCACCAGGCCTTGTGCAGAACGAAAATGCAGATATATTGGATGCTCTTTCACATTGGCAGGCTGGCATTAGGAACCCTTTTTTTCTCACATCAGCATTAGAAACTCGTGTGTGTCAAACTGTCATTCTAGTTGAAATGAGATGCAAGTTCGCCACCAATTTCAAGATCAGAAGATTTAGCTAATTCTCTTCAGGTAGTGGTGGCTAACCTGTCCAAAGCTTCCAACACATGCCGCATGGGAGGTCTTCTTTCTGCATTGGTCTGAACACATGCTAAAGCAATTTTCAGCACAGCTATCATCTCTTCTTTCCTCTCAGGCTCTTCAGCTAAAAATGGGTCAAAAACATCTGAGAGTGGCTTCTTCTCCTCGATACTAAGCCGGACCCATCTAACCAAATCCATTTCTGATACACCCACTAGAACAATTGGAGACTTACCTGTTATCATTTCTAGTAAAATTACCCCGTATGAGTAAACATCCCATTTTTGTGATGGTTTTCGAAATTTTGGGGCTTCTGGAGCCTGATAAATAGATCCAGGATTTCCATTAAGAGTAGCTGAGACATCTGATGGTTGATCCGGTTGAATTTCGGCAGCCATCTGACTGGATTGAGAACTTGGTAAAACTCCAGTTACGTTTGTGAGGCGCCCAAGTCCAAAATCAGATATATACGGTTCCATGTCTAGTCCCAATAGTATATTATTGGGTTTTAAATTTCCATGGACATACTTTTTTGGGCTAAATTCATGTATGTAAACCAAGCCTCTTGCCATACCCTTCATGATCTTCAGGCGGACAGGCCATGGCATGGGTGAAAATGATGTTGAAGTTCCAACATTCCCTGAAATCAGGTCGATCCATAACCAAATGGGAAGAAATTAGAATGTAAAAACAAAAATCAGTTGGAACAAGATCAGTGCATAATTAGAACAAAAACCAATAAGGCAAAAGTTAAAAGCTTTACTAAATTGATTTGCAATGTTTATGGGAAATAATGAGGAAATGACAAGTGAAACAACATTGTTTAGTATTCATATCATAATCATATAAAAGGATCAGTTTGAGAAGAATCTATATACGTATCCTACAGAGCATCAGAATTTAGTGTTGCATGCTCAATTCTAAACAGCAGAAAGGTGCGACTGGCTGTACTTCTGACTACAACTGTTTTTAATCAAATTAGCAGAAAGGTTGGTTATTGGTTATCCATCTTAACACATTTGTTGTAGAATGGAAATAAGAAGCCATTTTAGGTGAGATAAAAAAAATTCCACTTTTCTGCTACATTTATGAGTAACACGAATGGCTTCAATATTATTGCTTAGAAAATGTTCAGAAAATAGTATCCCACTTGCGACTTCCATTTCATATGCTTCCAAAAGGAAAGCAGAACAGAACTCCTTTTTTTTTTTCCTGATACGTAACAGATACAGGATTGTTCTGCTAAAATATCCAAGCTAATAAAATGAGGGGTACATCCACATTCCACAGATGGCACCATTATCATGATTTACTAAACTACAAAACCTGGGATACCATAAACCTCGAACAAAGAATCAACCAGATCTCGAGAAAACTAGCTTCAAAAGATTTCACAATGTATTGGCTGAAATGAGTAATTGTTGACAACCACTTACTCTAAAAGATTAAACTGATAGAGAATGGTGTAACAATATATACAGAACCCCCCCTGCCTCCCGCCCCCGGGCACGCACATTACATCATGGTATTAGAGCACGAGGTCAAGTTTGTTGTATTCTCACACGGAGGGTGCAATTCCCATGCGGAGCCCTTGCATTTTCCCACGAAGGGTGTTGTTAGCCCGCACGTGGGGTGGGGTGGGGTGGGGTGGGGTGGGGGGGGGGGGGGGCGGGCTGACCACGGTCAACTAAAAAGTCAATCATTATCTTATTGTACTTTCTTCACATTACATATGTGAAAAGAGAAAACAAGTAAATTATGTATTTCTGCTCATTCCCGTAATACGAGAGTAATCCTAAGGGAATCTAGAGTCTAATCAAAAGTAAGACGAACTTAGAGGTTGGAGACTCATAGATGATGAAACCCCATTTGTTAATTGACTCCTCTTTAGTATCTAGCCTGAATAAAATGATATTCAATACTTTTTTCTTTCTAAGTCAAATTGTATGTATAGCAATTCTATTGCAAGAGGTGCCAATGTACAATATACCTCTATTTTTGTAATTTTTTTAAAGAAAGTCTGTAAGTCTAGAAAAATTGGAGATTGGGCGCTTCGAAAAGTTTTTTAGTACTCTGAAAAGTTTGTTAAAAACAAATCCATGCAGTTTGTTGAAAAGAATAGCTAACAAAGCATTTCATGGATTTGACCCGTTGTTGTTTGGGCACTGAAGCAACCAAAACATCGTCTATATAGACCATACAGTAATCAAGATGGTCTCTAAAGATGTCATCCATTCTTCTTTGGAAGACTTGAGGGGCTATGCTAAGCCCAAAAGGCATGACAAGCCATTCATACTTGCCTCTAGGGACGCTGAAAGCAGTCCATGGTATTGAGTCTTGATGCATTCGAATCTGCCAGAATCCTGATTTGCAGTCGAATTTGCTGAAATAGACTCTTTTGTCTATAAGCTGGATAAGATTGTTTTTATCCAGGATCTTATAGGCATCTTCAACAAGGTTATTGTTTAAAGCTCTGTAATCAATAACCTTTCTAGCTTTCCATCTTTTTTGTTCAGAATGTTTGTAAACAAAAAAGGCTGGGCTGTTATGAGGGTTGTTTGAGGGCCGAATGAGCTTCTGATTGAGTAGCTCTTCTCTGAATAGAGAATTCTTTGATCTCTTCTGCACTGGCAGGGAAGGCCTTGCCCTTGATGGTCCTTTCGGGATCTTTGAGATTAAGTATGCATTCGTACTTATCTTTATTCCATCTGGCAATAGGGTCTTTGCCAAGGACTGATAATGTAAATTTTTGTAGGGTTTTTTCAACGCTACTTTTGACCTGAAGAGAAGAAGAGCACCCTAACAGTTACCCTTTTATCATACTTGGTACCAGCATTCCGCTCTCCTTCTACTCTTCTTGTTCTTACCTGTTTCTTTTTTGCTAATTGTTCTGCGAATTGTTAGTAAATTATCAGTGGACAGTTAGTATATTATCAGTAAACAGTCAGCGTGGTATCAGAGCCAGCCGACCTTGGTTGACTTGAATTAAGAATGAGTGATGTTCTGGGGACATCTGGACATGCACAGTCGGGCAGCTCATCCAAAGAGCTACCAATTTTTAAGGAGCTTCCATACTACGAAGTCTCCCTTCAGAACACAATCTATGGGTTATATGTTGAAGGACGCTCAGTCCTTTATTTAGAATCCTTAGATCAAGGTATTAAGGACATTCAGAACCTGATCTATTACAATATGAGGCTAACCTATAGCCTTCCACACCTGGAAGTTGCCCTCCAGATAGTCCGAGATAGAAGAAGGATGATCCTTTTAGAAGACATCCTTTATATAAGAGGAGTGAATCCAGCACAAGATGCTTCTTTCCTCAGGCACAGGCGGTATGTAACCACATTCCTGCATTCAGTAATAAGAGTAAAGAGAGGATACACTCATCTTCCTAGACGAGCTGGACCTCATTCATCTCTTGTTTATGAAATCTCTGTGGACTACTGTAAGGCGTACAATAATTTTGTACATACCTTAGACTCACATAGAGAATTATGGCAAACTGCAGTAACCCATGCAGATCAAAAGGATTTGATTCCTGAACTAATCTGGCCCCATCTAAGGTTAGACCAGGAATACGAATTCCCAGACCACAGAGTGATCAATCTGATAAATTATACCGAAGCAGAACGGATAAAAACTATCAGCACTCTGAGGGATACTGTCACAAGGGGAAGATTGACCCTTATCATGGAACCCTACATTAGGGATCAATTAGATTGGATACGAGCCTACTTGTATGAGTTTCCAGTACACTACTGGACTGTTGAATATATCCTGTCATTTACCCAAGACATAAAGACAGGACTGGAGTATTTCACAATGGAGGAATTCTTCAAGACAATGAATCCTACATTGTATGAAATTTAAACTGAGCAAAGAAGGTTACTCAGACAAGTCTACAGAAACATGCTAGACATCCAGAGTTTCCATAGAAATTTCCTATGGATTCAATTCAGAGACATGTATGGAATGTCTCATCAAGAGTTCTTCTTGCAAGCCTATAATCGGCTGAAGAACTACAAGGCAAACTATGAGGCCGCTATTCAGCAGGGAATCATTGAATTTGCCTTATGCCACAGAATGGACAGGTTATCCTTGTCCAATGAAGAATCTTCCTCTGGTCTTAATGAGTAATCGAAGACCAACGATCATCTCCAGTATAATTACTTGGTCATACGGAATCAACAATTTTAGAGAAAACAATTACATTCCATTAAGAAGGGAGTGTAGGCCCAGATCTGAATGTTGGCATGAGAATGAAGAATTTGCTCCTCATGCATCTCACATATCTAGCAGAGAACCTACCACTAGGGACCTAGCTGCACTAGGAAATACCCTGAGTGATAGAATCAACTGGCTATTTGAAGTTTTAGGCAAAATCAGCCTAACACAATCAGAGATAGCCAATGAAGTAAGTCTAAAGCTAGACTTAGCCAATAATTTCTTAGATGAAATTAGCACAGAGCTTCCACTTAACTTTGGCACTGCATTTACACAAATGTATAATGCCTCAGTAAGTAATGAGAAAGCAATTGAGAAAATGCTCTTACTAATAGAGCAATCAGCCCAAGAGATACAGGACATCTCCAAAAGGCTAAAGGCAGTCAAAAAGGCTACCGGTTCAGATTTAGGAAGTTCTTCATCATGAATATTGAACCATATGAGAACCCCTTAAAAGCACAGGAAGTAGCAGCTACTTCATTAGATGAATTCCTGCAATGAATTCAAAATATAGTGACAACAGGAGGACATCATTTCCTCATTCAAAAGTCACAGCTTGAGAGTATGACAAGCCTTCCGCTGAACCATGCTATTGCAAATTCCCAGAATTTTGTAGTATCTGGTCTCATACAGCTAAGGGAAGAAATACATTCCCATATTGGTCACAATCAAGAAAATTTAAGAAAAGGACTCCAAAGGTTCTTTGAAATTTTCTCTGAGTACCAACATACTGTTAGCCAAGATATGAAAGCTTTGGCGGCACAGTTGGCTCTAAATCAGAGCAGTCAAGAAGCAGCTAACTTAAGAGATTGTCTAAACAACATCTCTGACAAAACTGCTTATGGATTATCCCAAATAGAACAAAAAATTCTAGGGATAAGAAGCGAACTAGCTTCAGCACAGCACGCCTATCCTTATAAAACATGTCAAGGCTATTCTCAATGAATTCATCAAACATGGGATAGTCATTTCAGAGACCAAGTATGAACTCTGCAAAAAGGAAATTGATTTCCTAGGAGTACATATCAAGCAAAGAAATATTACTTTACAAGACCATATTGTAAAGAAAATCCTTGAATTCCCAGATACCATGTCAAATAGGAAGCAGCTCTCAAGCTACCTAGGTATCTTGAATTGTGCTAGTGATTTCATAAAAAATCTAGCAAAATATAGAGGAAGTTTGTCTTGCAAGTTGAAAAAGACAGAAGAAACCAACCCTTTCACTTGGACAGAAAGGGACAAAGAAATTGTTAGAGAATTAAGAGAGAGAGTTAAAACTATTCCTCCTTTAGCTCTACCAAGCACAAAGGACTCATTCGTCCTAAAAACAGATGCTTCTGAGTATCAATGGGGAGCCATTTATATGGCAATAAAACCCGAAGATAAAGAAAGGAAGAGAAGGATATGTTGCTACAAATCAGGAACCTTCACTTCAGCACAGATAAACTACCATGCTCATGAAAAAGAGCTACTGGCAGTTGTCTTAGGAATAGAAAAATATGCCATCTTCCTAAGACCAAAAAAATTCCTAATTGAGACTGATTCAAAATTTGTACAATTCTTTAGGATGCACAGCTTACTAAGTTCTCCCAAAGGAGGCTTATTAATTGGCATCATTTTCTGAATGAGTTTGATTATGAAGTCAAACATGTATCCAGCAAGAGTAATGAACTTCTGATATTTTGTCCAGGGAAAAGATATTCTCTAATCAAGATAATTCTTATCCTGACATGACCCAATGCTTTGTGTTCCAGATGATAAGAGGCAGAGGAAGAACTCCCGAAAGGGGAAGAGGCAGGACTATTCCAGCTATGATAGATCCAGAACAATTCCAACAATTTCTGGAATTTAAGCAACTCAACCAGCTAGCTATCAAGGAGGACAGTGAGGGTACATCCAGTGATACCCCTCCTCATAAAATCATCAAGACAGAAGATGAAAGCACAGAAGTATTTTGGACCCAAGTGAAAGGGAAAACCCAGAAAGAATAGAGGACCGGCCAAAATATTGGAGCATATAGACCAAATCCTCTATCCCCCTGGGTTTGTTAAAGAAGCCTATTCCCAGAAAAATATGGTGGGAAAAGTGTTTCTCAGGAATTGCAGTTTTACAGAGCAATTCCCTATTGGCTGTTTAAGGAGAGAGTTTGTTAAAGAAGAACTCCTCATTGCTAATAACATATGGAAATCTCATATAGCAAAAAATCAGCATATAGAAATCAAGCAGGCTATTATTGCTGCAATCAGAGTCATGAGGGATTCCAGAAACCTCATTGCACAGGAAAGGGACCATGTTAATCTATATGTTAAAGAATTGATTAACAGCACAGGCATCATCTCCTACGCTGAAGCAGTAGGAGAAGCAAAGAAATTAACCTATAAGAAGCACAGTTTTTCTTTCTCCCTTTCTGTCCCAACAGATGGAGAAGAAGAACTAGAAAGCCTCTCAAATTGGTATACACCTCAGCTCGCCATAATGACTCAGTTAATCCATGGCGACCATAAAGAAGGAATGGAGCTCATCCCAGGAAGCTCTGAATCAAGTCCTCTGGTTTGGCTCACAAGGCCTGTACACCAGGAATTTTGGGAAGAGCAGAAAGAAACGCTCTTCAGTATAGGGTTTGTCAGATTTATTGACATCCATAATGAAGAAAATCTGCAAATTCTCCCTGTAGAAATCAAGAAAGATCTCTCAAGAACAATTCAGGAGTACCCTTACTCAATTGAGACATATATCCTTTTCCCAGAGGAATTTTCGTTAATTAGGATTTACCCTGAAATTCAGGATCTAATCATCATAACACCTGATGATATTTAGCATATAGCATTAAAATTATTGCTATATTGTTCTATATACTTAAGATTGCATATCTTAAGTTGGGCAAGCTTAAATTTTGCTTGTTCTAATTTCTGGTTATGAGTTAACGAGTCAGTTTGCCCGATGAACTCTTTGGTCAAGAGGTAGATGTATCCATCTTCGTTTCTTTGATTCATGTATTCTTCTTTAAAAGTTCGGAGAAGAGCAACATGTTCTGGAATGAGTCCCTTTCTTAGGGTCTCTATATGATCCTTCACCATTCCGTCGAAGGATAGCTCTGCATAGATGTGGCAACTTGCCGCATCCCATTCTGGTTTCATGGTAAAGCAAATTTCCATTTGCTTTTTCCAATCTTCCAAAGCTTTCTTCTTATCTCTAACTGTATCGAGATTAAGCTTTATGCCTGTGGATTCCATAGGCTGAACAGGCATGAATGTCTTTCCTTCAAAGAAGTTTCCTTTCTTTGTGACATACTTATCCTGTTGGTGGTAAATGGGAACCTTGAAAGCTATGTTGGGCTTTTCAATATTTTCCCTATCTTGATCGCCATCTATGCTAATGGTATTTACCATTATAGGTGGCTGATCAGGCACAGTTGAGAAGGTAAAGAAGGGGCATGCTCCATTAAAAATATCCCTTCCTTGTTCTCTACCTGAGGTTACAGCCTTAGGTATATCCGAGCCTCGGGTCTTCGAAATAACCCAGAGGATTGCCCCAAGAATTGCGCTGGACCATCAAGCCGGCTCGACTACTGACAAGTCCAGCATCGCCTCAGAAGCATGCAGCACAGTCTCCAAAGCAATAAAGAAAAGCTGAAGACAGCATCTCTCTCTTTCGGCTAAGGCAAATAATGGCCTTCTTGAGATTCGAAAAAGGAACGCAGTATCCAAGGCTGTTCCCCGCAGAGTTGTAAAATATTTTATCTTTTATTCCATTTTAGCTTTGAATCATTTGAAGTCCGGCAACCTGTTGCCTATATAAGGACTCTTGTTGATTAAGTAAGCAAGGGAGATTGGTGGTAGAGAAACTTGTAGTAGAAGCTTGTCTCCTATTAAGGTATGATTGGTTAAGGCCCTTTCCAGATAGCTGGAGGGGCGTCTCTCTAGGATGTAATAGGGTTTAGATTCCTACTATAGGAATGATAAATGATTTGGGGATATGGAATTTGCCAGAACTACTGCTAAAAACAGAGAAGAAAAAATACAGTGCTCTTGACTTTGTGCGCCAAGAAGGAAACTCAGTTTCCATAAAGTTCGCTAAACCTACAACGGTTAAGCAATTGAGTAATGAAGAGCTTGAGGAAAACTTTAAGACTCCTACCCAGCTCTCATTCTCCATACCAAAGGCAGCTGAAGAAAGCCACCATCGAAGATCTTTGGATAAAGCCTCAAGCACAAAGAGACCAATAATCAAATTACTCAGGTCTAATTCATCTGCCAGCTTGCAATCCGAAGGTGGTATTTTCTCCAACATGATAACTGTTGAAGAAGCACAGGACTTCAATCAACCGCTTCAATTGGGATCACATATCCTGGAATGACATTGAAATAGGCGATATTTTGGAATAAATCCAATTGTCCTATTCCTACAATACTGGTCCTGAAGTCTTTGGCTCTTTCATCGGCCAAGATGACACATATCCTAACATTAGGATCTGGACTGTGTAGACCTTGGATTCTACACTGAAAGAGGGCTAGAGATACATAAGAGAATTTTTTCTTTTTAGCCATCTGTATCCATGCTAGATGGAAGACTTGGAACTTTTGTTGTTCCTTGTCTACCTTGTTTAGATCACCCCATTTGGTGATTTCGTGATTTCTTCCTACGGGCCTTTTGGCAAAGAGGAAGAGGTCTTCATTACGAACTGGAGGGAGCTTTTGTTCTTCCATAGCCTTTTCTATGATTTGCCATTCATTCTCCCCAAACTTGTTCCAGTTCATTTTGGGTTTTTGTTTAGAGCATTTCTTCTTGAGAGCTCTCCCAAAATTCTGTATGTGGATCATGTTTGAATCCACTCTTCCCAAAGGATTTTGTACAGGTCTTAATTGGACACGTTTAGTAGTCCTGGGCTGTACTGGAGATGTGATCAAATCATTGATCTTTTCTCCCTGTGCTTTGGTAGTTTTTTCTACCACTTCAAGCTGTGTGTGAACAGCATCAATCTTACTGTGCATCTCCTTTATCAGTGTACATTGGATGTTATGATAGTGGAGAATATTTCTTAATATTTTGTTAGGGAGTTCTTTAACTGGTTGAACTTCTAACAAAATTGTTGCACAGGCATCTTCTATCAAAGTTTTGGAGGGTGTCATCTCTAAGATTTTCTGCCATACTTCTGATATTTCTTTCTGATAAAATATTTTACAACTCTGCAGGGAACAGCCTTGGATACTGCATTCATTTTCCGAATCTCAAGAAGGCCATTAATTGCCTTAGCCGAAAGAGAGAGATGTTGTCTTCAGCTTTTCTTTATTGCTTCGGAGACTGTGCTGCATGCTTCTGAGGCGATGCTGGACTTGTCGGTAGACGAGCCGGCTTGATGGTCCAGTGCTATTCCTGGGGCAATCCTCTGGGCTATTTCGAAGACCCGAAGCTCGGATATACCTCAGGTAGAGAACAAGGAAAGGATATTTTTAATGGAGCATGCCCCTTCTTTACCTTCTCAACTGTGCCTAATCCAATTACTTCTGAAGGTTGGATCACCAAACTTTATGAATAGTACAGAGTGTACCATTCTGTTCCCTTCTTTCCCAATTGATAGCTAATTTCTTCAATTGTAAGGGCTCTCTGCCTGGAGATTTCATTTTTTTGTATAAGTCTCCATTGTCTTAATATCATCAGGTGTTATGATGATTAGATCCTGAATTTCAGGGTAAATCCTGATTAACGAAAATTCCTCTGGAAAGAGGATATATGTTTCAATTGAGTAAGGACACTCCTGAGGGCACTTTAGTTGAAAACAAACTTTGAACCAAAATATCCTTTGATCTTCATTCATTTGTTTGTTCAAATCAAAACCAAAACAACTTCCTAAAACTCAATCTAAAACTTCTTCCTAAAACACTAACACAAATTACAAGTACAAACAACTAAATATTGCAACAAATTAAATAAAATTAGCTAACAATTAATAACATACATCAATATCTAAAAAACAATAATGACGGATTAGAAGCATCTATCCTCCCCATCTTTAATCTGAATATCTTCTTAATTTTTTATTGTTGAAATCAAATCCAACTCCATTAAGAGAACCCATTTCAATAATGAGGATTTAAAGAAAATCCCCCATTTCTTAAAAATCTTTCATGAATCAAGAGAACCCATTTAAAAAATGGGGGTTTTAAGAAGATGGAGGGTTTTCAGAAATTCCCCATTTTTAACATCATCGTTTCTAAAAAATATTTTTGAGAGAAAGCATCTCTACTAAAACAACACCCTGCAACACCTAAAAATTAGTTAGTACCAATACGGAGAGGAGAGAGACTGCGGTGAGCAACGAAACCAGAGGGGGTTATCTGTCACTGATTTTGGGATTTCTGGAGAGAGAGAGAGAGAGAGAGAGAGAGAGAGAGAGTAGGTTTTGTTCCATGGGGGCTGATGACCTTTGTTCCATGGGGGCTGGGCCAACCAGCCCATATAGGCCTAATAGGCATTTTTTTAGGTTTGTGTTGGCCGAAGGCGGTATTGTAACCTTGATATACATTGTTACATCGTTCTCTATCAGCTCAAGCTTTTAGAGTAAGTTGTTGCTAACAGTAATGACAATCATTCTGATCATCAATTTCTATGGAAAAATTATGGTTTAGGGAGCATTTACCATGGATTGCAGCAAAAAGATCACCATTGGGAATGTAGTCATAGATCAGCAGCTTCTCAGCGAGAGACCAGTAATAAGCTCTTAGAGTAACAATATTCGGGTGCTTGAGCTTCCCAATTGCCTCTATCTCTGTCCGGAACTCTTTGAACCTCTGTAAATCTCCATCACCTAATCTTCTCACAGCCAGGGTGACCCCGTCTTCAAGCACGACTTTGTACACAATCCCTATCCCACTCTTGCCCAAAACATAAGCAGATGACTTCAAAAGCTTGTCAATGTTGAAATCAACCTGCAAATCTAATGGCACAAATCCAAACCCTTCTCCAATTTCTGATGGAGCTTCAGACCCATCTTTCCTAAAACACAGGCATTCATCTCCTTTCAATGCTCTCTCCAGACTACCTCCTTCAGCTTCACTCTTACAAGAAACCACCTTGGAATAGTAGTAAAAAAGCACCAAACCTATAAGACTAATTCCAACAATGTCACCTACCACAATTGCAATCACTGTCGCTCTATTCAAGCTCTTTCTCTTGTTACTCCTACCCATGTTTTTAACATCCAATGTTGGAGGCGAGTAGACTGCAGTTACAGGTAAATAAGGTAATGTGGCTGGAATGCTTGAATTAGAACATGCATTCCTCAATGGAGGACCACAGAGCCCGGGATTCCCTATAAACGCAGTCGGTCCTCTATTCACCAAAGCATCACTCAGCGGTATTGGCCCGCTGAGATTGTTGTAGGTAAGATCAATATATACCTTCTCTGGAAGGTTCCCAAGGCTTGGTGGGATTGGACCAGAGAAGTCATTATGCGAAAAATCCGCAGTTTCTTGAAGTCCGGAGAGATTGCCAACATCACTAGGAATAGCACCACTGAACTGATTATAAGAAAGGTTGAGCTTCTCTAACATTATCAAGCTACTCCCAAACCCAACAGGCAGAGAACCTGTGAAGTTGTTGTGGCCTAAATCAAGGGTTTTTAGTCTGTTGCATTGCAGAATTGAAATAGGTATTGACCCATTGAACAAATTCTCCGATAGATCTAAAGTCTGGAGATCCTTAAGCTTTCCAACCGCAGATGGAAGAGACCCAGACAAGGAATTCCCAAAAAGAACCAAGCTTTGGAGGCTTGAAGCATCAAAGAGCTCAACAGGCAAGGTTCCATGGAGCCTGTTATCTCTAAGATCAATGTCTTTAAGGGAAGAAAGGGACCCAAGAACTGAAGGAACAATACCCACAAGTCCACTTTCAGGAATGCTAACAGAAATTACTTTTGCAGACGAGCATGTAATCCCACTCCATGAGCATGGGTTTTCATCAGAGTAGTCCCAATTGCTTAGAGATCCACCTGGGTCTTGTTGGATGGACTGTTTGAATGATAGAAGTGCAATTCCTTCATCATTCAAAGAACCCACAAAGGAGTAGCAGTTGCAGAGAAGAAAAAGCACCCAACAGAGATGTGCAACCATTGCCTAGGTTTTGAAAGGAAATCATCAGTAGAGAAAAAAAAAGAGGAAAAAAGCAAATACAGCAAAAAAAAAAAAAAAGATGTTTACATGGGATTTCAACTTAGCTCTCCAGGTGAAGTTCTTGTGCTGTAAGAGTTGCAGAAGACTGTTGGAAATGCACAACGAAAAACAGAGTGGGTGAGAGGATGAGAACTTGAGATCCAAGAGAAAGGGAAAGTCTTGGTTGAAGGAGGTAGCAGCATTATTGCCACTGACACAGTTCCGCTTCTTTAGTATACAGTGGCTTTAGTAGCACCACATGACTCCGGATCCTCCGCGGCTTTGACACAGAGCAACCTTGACATGAAGGAGTGGCACTCTACAGTGGGGACCTAATAATTCGAGCAGCTTAAAATAAAATTCAATTTGGGTATCCTAAATTTTACTTCAATTAAAGATAATTATATCATAAAATTGACCATTTTGTTAAAAGAATGATTAAAATTTATGCATTGCTCCTTACCACATTTCAATTTCTTTTTTTTTTCCTTTTTTCTTTTTTTTTGGCTATTAGAGGGTTCCAACCCTTTGGGCTGGACTAATCCCTACGGGCCCAGAGGGAAGCCGGGTAAACTCCCATATAGCCCCAGTGTGGTAGTGCAATTTTGAATCCACAACCTTCGAGTGTAAACCGTGGCCCTAGGCCAACTGAGCTACTCCTTGGGATTACCGCATTTCTTATTAAATAACTAATCTCATAGTGGAACCAACTCCTATAAAAAATTAAAATTTGGAGACATTCTATGTAGTGAAAGAAATTTTAGTTTTAGTGAATATGATTTTTAATAGGTGAATTCCACTGTAAAATTCCATTCCTTGATGATACAATTTCTCCAGCCCCAGAGGATCTGTGTGATGGAAAATTTGGGGCCACTGCTGCACAAAATACGTGGAGTAGTTTTGGATGTATGTACCCATGAGAAGAAAATCCCACCTTTCATTGTTTGTTTCATTGGCAAGGGTCCAAAAATAGAAATCTTTATTTACTGGATGGACAGAAATGCAGCATAACTGATTTTTTGGCTGGTGATCAAAACTGAATGAAGCTCTCGCATCAGATATAAATGGAGGCCCACCAAATTGACTGCACCACTTTCCAATGTGGGTCAAGGGCGCAGGTCAGCCCAAGCTCCTATCTAATCATATTTATAGCTGAGCCCCAAACCTACCTGGATGAAGTCAATTTAGAGATTTAGTTGAAATTCACCGAGTTAAGAAGTTCAAAACTCGTCTGCATGTAGTGAAAGATTCTAATACCTTACCTTGAATTTTGACTGAGGGCCAAGTCAATTTGACTTCAAAAGAACAATAGATTTTTGCAGGAAAAACGAAGATCGATCACTATAAGATTGATCGTTTGCCAAAAGAAAAAAATGATTAATGAATACACATAAGATTATATTAATTACGTGTTTTATAAAATGAGAAATTTCATGATGGACCAACTCTTGTTGGAATAAAATTTTGGTAATGTCTCAAATCTTAAAGGAAATCTATTTTGAACGACTTGAATTTTGCATGGGTGGGTTTCATAAGTCCCACTTGGAACGCTGAGGGGACAAGAAACATTGCTTTTTTTTTCTTAAACGGTAACCAGACTTTATTAAAAAGAGGAGACGGATACAAAGTAGAAAGTAAAAGAGATAAAAGCTATAGAGAATGTACAAGAGTATTATACCAGCTCCAATCCAATAACATAATCACACCTAACCATTGATACAACCTCTCAAACCTTTGCTTGGCTAGTGCACCCGCGATCGAGTTGGATGATCTAACCTCATGATAAACATAGACATTTAGAGTGGCCGATAGCTCCCTAATTTCATTAAAATGGAATTGAAATTTTTGAGGGAAATCTTTCTGATTAGATACCCAAGTGATCGCATATGAAGAGTTACTTTCGACCACAAGAGCACCAATATATCTCCTTGCAAACATCTTAAGACCTTCCAAAATAGCTAACTGATCCGCTTCGTTTGAGTCACAAATGCCGACATTCTTAGTGAATATAAGGAGCACCTCACCCTTACAATTACGCAACACACCTCCAATTCACATTAAACTTTAAAACCTCAAAAGGAGAGGGAGACCAAAGCACATATCTTCACTCTTTAAAAGGGAGACACTTTATACAAGCTTCCCAATTATAAATAATATCATTTAAGTTTATATTTGCAAATTCATTCCGAATTAAAGCCCATTTCGCAATCTTAAAAGCAACCTTAGAAATCAAATCAATTATCAAAGATGATGAACCTCTAAATATCCTCTCATTTCTTCCCTTTCAAATAGACCATAAAATAGCAAAATGAATCATTCTCCGTAAGAAACGCTCACAACCAATGAAGCACCCACCACCCCAAGCATTTGTCGCTTCCGTTATATTCTGCGGACAACACCAGGCAATACCATGTAATAGAAACACCGTCTAAAATACCATTAATCAAATGGGCTTTACCATGTAATAGAATAAACAAAAAGTGAAATGAAATTAAACTATTACTTTTTTTTTTTACTCAAAAATGTATTGATGGAGATCTCAAACAATAGGTGAGGATAGATTACGGTAAGCACCCTGCGACACTACAAACAAACCTTATGAGGCCATTGTAGTGAATGGTGATGATCAATTCATAAGCAATCCTTCTCATCCATCAATCATTTTCATAGATGACTTCATTGGCCCTCACAAAATTATCATAGATGAATCAGGATCTTCTGAGTGAGTCACCGCACGATGACTATGAGTCACTGTAGGCAATCCCTGTCTAAATGTATGACAGGCTGCCAACGGTGACATGGCAGACTATGAATAGTCCACTCAGACACTGCGTAGGGCTCAACCTCACCAAATTTGGACTTGTCATAGATGACCTTACTGGGCCCCACAAAGAATGATCAACCTGGCAGTAAGTAAAAATTTATGCCACCTGTCATGGCGCACGTTACCAACTGTACACAATGAAGCGCACGTTAGATCGGATCTCTTCAATACTAAAATTTTGGACTGAAATTCCTTGACTGCCCTCCCTCTCTCTCCTTTTTTTCTTCTCTCTTTCAGATCTGGCTGGTCTCCCAGATCTGCAACAGAAGAATCCAAGCGAACTGAACTAGGGTTTTGAAGAATCTTTCATGCTTCCTTCCAATTTTCTTCTTTCTTAGATCGATCATAGAGAGAGAGAGAGAGAGAGTGAGAGAAAAGGAGGCGATCGGGAATGGTGGATCGATCGATGGATGTGGAGAAATCGTCTCTCTGCAACTGCGTCGTGAATTTCCTTCTCCAGGAGAACTACTTGCTCACGGCCTTCGAACTCCTCCACGAGCTCCTCGAAGATGGACGCGACGTCCACGCCATTCGCCTCAAGGAGTTCTTCTCCGATCCCGCCCAATTCCCGCCCGATCAGATCGCCCGCTTCAACAACCTTCGATGTAAATCAAATCACTCAATTCTCATCTGTTTGTGCGATTTCTGATTTGATTGTGCGTAGTTTCTGATTTTTTTTATTATCTTAGCTCTGTTAAGTATTGAATTTGCAGAGTTGTATATGTATTGGATCGCGTGATCTATAGAAATTGCATAACTAGTGTCGGGAAATTTAGAATGTAAGAAGAACGGATTCCTATTGGATTCCATTGTTGGGAACTATCTGTGTCGGCGGCCGCCGACAGATCGCACTCCATCGCGGTGTCCGTGTGGTGCATTTGTAAGCTGATAACATCGAGGTTCATAGTTCCTGCAACTTCTTGGTCGCTGCCTCCATTTTGAAGTTTCATTGTATCTGTTCCATATTGGTTTGATGCAAAAACAAAGTCTTTGACATGGTTTAGAAAGTGAATCAATGAGACTGGTAATTTCAGGAACAGTGGCCTTCTAATCTTTGAAAGAGAGAAGTAATTGGAACTGGTTGAAGTTCCCTTTGCATTTCTTTAAATCGATTGCATTTTAATAGCCATGACACCTTTTCTAATCATATCCAACACTCTTAGTAGATGGACTTCCTGCTGATACTGCTTAACTAAGTAATGCAAATCGGATATAAACGATGAAAATTTCTGTGAAAATGCAGAATGTAGTCCAATCACCACTGGGTGCTGCCATAGAAGAGATATTGTATGTTTATGATCTTCAATGCTATCAATTGGCCAAAACTCTTTGCAATAGTGTGATAAATGGATTTGATGCGACCGTGTGTTGGTATATTTGGAACTTGGTTGAGCACTCCACCAAGTAAACAAGGACTTTCACAGTTTTATTTGGTGTAATCACGGAAAATTTGAATAAAATGTGGTTTATCTCATGTTCTGTTCTTTACTTTTCTTTCTTGTGAAGAGATAAATTATAGCTACCTTGACACTTCTATGCCTTTAGATTTTTTTTTTTTGTTTCCAGAATATGCTGGCATATACTTGAAATATTTCCATTTTTGTGACTTATATAATTTTGTGTATCAGTGGCTGATCCTCAGAGTTTAGTAGAAGAGAAAGAAACAGTGGAAGAAAAGTTGGCAATCAGCCAATATGAGCTCCGCTTAGCCCAAGAGGACACGTTGAGGCTGAAGGCAGAGCTACAAAAACGAGTTGAATGCCCTCCTGAAGAATCAAGTGGTAGGTACTTGCCTTTTTTTTATTATCAGAAATCACATACAAACATGTATCTTATTTTTAGTTTTATCTAATCATATGAAATAATTTCCTGTAGTTATGAAAGTCTTTCATGTTATACATGGTAATTGCCATTAAAAAAAGAAAAGAAGACGGTCATGGTAATTAGTGAACTCTATTGAAGAAAAGGAGAGGATAGAATTGGCAACTTCATTACATGCGTAGACTATACTTTAATAGCATATGTTTCATCTGTTCATGCTCTGCCTTTATATGGATGCATATGAAATTATGGTCTAATCTATATCAGTATGTTTCTCTAATATTGGAATGTCTAGTTGTTGCTTGCCCACATAAATCAAGATGCTTACTTTGTCTACCATGTTAAATTCTGTATGTTTGAAGACTCTATGCTCTTATGTACACTTTGCAGGGTTACAGTCCTAATCAAATTCTTTTTTTTTTTTTTTTTTTGAATGGTGACATCACTCAAGCCCACAGACCACAACCCTGTTGCGACACTGATCTCTGTCCAATATGCCAAGGCTTATGTCAACAGTCCTAAACTAATTACAAAAATGATCTTGGTTGGTGGCCATATCTACACTGATTTTTTGTGTCCTCTACAACAGGGACCGCATGTCTATTTAATGCACACTTTCGGGTCATAGTCCTAATTAGATTTAAAGTTTAATCTGATCTTAATTTGGACAATTGCAATCGTAACAGTGTTTTTAAGAGATTTGCAAGTCACACAGATAAGATATAACCTGCTATTCTGAGGTGTAGAATTTGATAATGCCTTCTAAACCTATTATGGTACTCTGAAGGAAGGACCGGTTTCAAATACCTTCCTTTTCACAATTTGATGTAGCAGATTAAGGAGTATCAATTTTCCCTTCTCTTTATCCATTTCTTGTTATTGTAACCATTGTTTTGAATTTTAAAATTTTGCAGCAACTTTTAATATCAATGATTATGCCCCTTGGTCGATCAATGGGGGCTTCTGGTTAACCTAGACACCGACGAGTCATGGCCTACATCTAAAGGATTCAAGCTAGATATTCATATTAAGGTGTTCATATTGTTTTGTTTCAGATACTTTGATACCGTGTCCAAGTTACAGTCAAAACCATATTATTTATTTTTATGGAGGTATTGTAGCAAGTTTAACCATTGAAAAAGGAAAATTAGCCGAACAATGTACTTCCATAATGCTTTGATGTTTCCAGGACAATGTTTACTTCCAGAAGGGCTTCAGAACTATTGTTTTTTAAATTGATTCTCTCTCTCTCTCTCTCTCTCTCTCTCTCTCTCTCGACAGGCTCTCAAGAAGCTGTTTCCATTAGTGAAGGTCCCAACCGTCAACAAAGAAAGAGGGAAGGTTTATTTTCTGATTTGGGCCCTTTAAAAGATTCAGAGCGTAGGGATCTAAACTGTGCTATAAAGGAATATTTGCTTTTTGCGGGATATCGGCTTACTGCTATGACATTTTATGAGGAGGTAAGTGGAATCTGTGAGTGTTCAGTTATGCATACCAGTGACCCCCAAAAATGAGAAAAAAGTGTTCCATTATTCATGCCTGCACTAGATGCTGGATTTGGTTATATCACGTGGGACGTGGCCATGAAGAGTATGACACAAGCCTTAAAGAGCTAAAAAATGACTAAGTATTGTCAGTATATCACCCTTAAGAGCAAAGAAACAGTGAGTAATATAACCTATATCACCAAGGTAACCGTTGCATTTTTATAAAGGCAAATTCTACTAGAAAAGTACTGCGCATCAGACTATGCAAATTCCTTTCGTTTGTTTGCAGTCATTTACACATGTAAGTGATTCCTATGTGTAATGGATGCGCATCATTGCGTTGCACTCATTTACACGTGATGCATAAATGAGTTGTGAAAATTGTGCGTAAATGAGGCCATTTACACACCAAAATTTACTTACCTGGAAAAGCGATTCACACCTCTTTGCAAAAATGCGCTAGTACAGTCTCCACACAGTATTTTTTTCACTTACCTTTCTTTTTTTTTTTCAATCAATGAGTCCATTTACACACCAAAATTTACTTACCTGGATAAGTGGTAAAGCGATTCACACCTCTCTTCGCAAAAGGTGCTAGTACAGTCTCCACATGGTAGTTTTACTTGTGGGGCCATCAAAGACCTTTACTTTTTCATTCCTGTGGACCGCATATTTGTGAATCCCCAGGATCTTGAATCTGATTATCTTTAAATCTTCATAGATTTTGAGTAATTTGTGAAAATGTCCCAACTTGTAGATCTAATTTTCTGGACATATGTGGGCCTCAATTCATTATTTGAAATGTCTAATATTCTTCTATTAATGGAACACATCAAGATGGAAAGTTTCATATCTTAAATCTAAATGAATTTTGATAAATTTGTGAAAAAGTTCCAAATAAATCTAAAACCACCGTATATGCTCATTTACTTGTGAAAATGATGATTTTGACAAACATGGTAATGTGTTTCACATGTGTAGCACTATGTAACATTTGCATATGTAAAACCCATTTTCCTATCACTTGCGTAAAAGGCAAATGACCTCTAATTGTTTTCTATTCGCATGGGCATGAAGTTACCTATCTGGACTATCCAACAAATCCAGCCACCTTTCATAAGTCATTGTGAAAATCTGACCAACTAGATTACCCTAATCACAGAACTATTGGCCTTTTCATCATACGTGAGATCCAAGAATACTCTCTTTTGTAATGTCTTCTTCACATAAGAGTTAGCACAATCCTTTGCTCCAGGCATTGAAATAATTGTGTTGAATTAGCTTCAATTGTGAAGGGACTGGCGAATGGCTTTGCCGACTTGCTGGCTAAGCTATGGGTGGATGGATCCTCCCCATTTTTTGTTCTTTCTTTGTAGTTTGGCTGTCTTTTCTGTGTTGTAGTTTTTCTCTTTGTTGATATATATATTTATATATGTAGAGAGAGAGAGAGAGAGAGAGAGAGAGAGAGAGAGAGAGAGAGAGAGAGAGAAATTCTACAAAATGCCGCATCCATCTGGTTTGTAATAAATGCAAGAAAGAAAGAGCCATTCAACATGTACACTAATATTTTAGGGATTCTTTTAAAGTGGAAGGGAGATAAGATGGGAGAAGAGAAATTGTGCCCCTCTCCCACTTTCCATGGTGCATTTAGTAGAAAATAATTACTTAGGGTCTGTTTGGGAAGGGGGGGAAAATGGGGGGGAGGAAAAAAAGGGGGGAAAGTGGAGGGAAAGTGCTTTTGGGGGGTGTTTGGGAAGGGGGGAGGGAAAATGGGGGGGAGGAAAATGGAAGGAAAAAAACACCTTTTTGCCTCAAAAATTTTCCCCCCAAAACAAGAGGGAAAATGAGGGGAAAGTGAGGAGAGAGGGAAGAAATGACTAAAATGCCCTTTTACTTTATTTGAATTTTTTTAAGAGCAAGGGTAAAATAGTTTTTTTTCTGTACCTCACTAAAAACAAAATTATACTTTTTCACTTTCCTTCCCCTTACTTTTTTACTTCCCAAACAAGAGGAGGGAAAATTAATTTTTCCTCCCCTCCCCTTCATTTTACTTCCCCCTCAAATTTTCCCTCCCCTCCTCCCTTCCCAAACGGACCCTTAAAGACAAATTTGCACAAAAGTTAGATATGTGTCCCATCAATACTGTTCAATCTGATGGTGGGCCCAATTCATATTTGATTAAAATCAATTGATGACTAAAAAAAATGAGGGGGCCATTTATTTTGATCAGTATGGATTTTTCATAAGCAGACCCCACCAATGATCTCTGGCGAATAGTCTATATGAATGTAAGCCTAAAAATAATCACAAATAAGAGACTCCCAAATTCAATCACAAATAAGAGGCTTGATTGACAAGGAGGAAAATAGGGAAGTGAATCTTTAATGATTTGTTAAAAAAGAGAGAAAAACTAGGAAAGGATTAGTTGCTTTTTCAAGAGAAAGTTGGGATTTTGAATGCAGAGTTGTAGCTAGTTTCAAGGAAGAGGTAATGGAAGTTATGAATGGGCATTTAAGCTTCGTAAGTGATATGATTACGTGGACTCCTCTTATTCGTTACAAATAGTGCCGTTTTAACTTTTGAAAACACCCGGGCGTCATGTAGACCTCTCTCTCTCTCTCTCCAGCTTTATTTACGTCTTCCTGTCTAGTCTTAAAAGGTCTAAAAGACACTAAGGACGTAGACCTTATCTTTTCTTAGCATGCTTAATTCTCTTGCCTCTGCATGGCCAAAGGCTAGTAGCTTACCACTTTACCTAAAGGCCTCAAGTGTAACTTGCAGCGATATGTAATTACATCATGTCGCCACATTCACACACACAGAAACCTGAGTTATGCTTTACCTTACCATAAGGTTGAGTCAAATTCGTAAGTATGGCCCCGACCCATGAAGTTCCAAGCCATTCAAAAGTTGCCCCCCCATCCATATTTACCCACATGGGTCCAGTTTTCAGTGTAATCATCACTGACAGATTAAACAGATCGTTAAAGATGTGATTTAGTCCCATATGCATAACAATCTTTTGATAAATTGAATTTTATATTCAATTGAACTACCTGATATCCAAACCATTCATTCAAATTGCTGTCCACAAGTTAGAAGCCCAAAATATTCTTTATTAAAAGAAATAATGATTGTTGAATACGCCTATTTAAAAATTGTTGTCAAATCATTTTTGAGCAATCCTTGGTGATATTTTCTCTTATTGAAGTGAAACTTGAGTTCAATAGTCAACTTCGGTTCGTTTCAGCCAAACAGCCAAAACTATTCAGTTCAGGTGATTGAACCAACCAATGTTATACAAAATTTTGGTCAGGATTTCTGACTATTTCGGCCTTGTTGAAGAGGTCAAAATGGCCAGGTTCCAGCTGAACAAGGAAAATAGTGAAAAAAGGCTTTTAATTTTGATTGAGGTACTAATACGCCCCACTGTGATGTAACAATTAAGTGAATTTGTTCTAATTTATGTTAGTTTAGTCTAATATTGATTATTAGAGACGAGTTGAGAATGGATGTCATAATTCCACAGTCACAGTCATGTCTGACAATCATTTATTTGACATGTAGGAGCAACATATTATATTGCTGATTTAGTAGAATGAATTAAAAATATATAACATATATGTTAATTTCACTTCTTTTTTATTTACTGTAACGACCCTGGGCCTAGTATCTTCATGATATTGACCCCTTTGGCTCATGGAATTTCAACCCAATCTTGCCGTATAGTTTTAAAAGGCCTCATGTGGAGTTAAGGTCAGGTCACACACATATACCCAAGATCAGGACTAGCATGTTTCTGATGTGGGATGTATATACCACTACATACCCAGCCCTTTCCAAAATGAAATACCATAATGCTGAGTCGTCTGAAACATTTCAGTCTAGAAATAAACCGAAACAAGGTCTGAAATAAAATTGACAATTATGAACTTTAATCATCAATGGAGGAGCATATTGTGCATCACACCAACAGTCCAGATCAATGGAAGGAGGCATCATTTTTGGAGAATATTGTGATTTGTTAATCAATTTGTTTATTATGGTTTGATCACATTTCATTTTCAATCCGATGGTGTTGCTAACATGAAAGCGGATTTGACCCCCCAAGGTTCAAAATGCACAAGCGCGTCAGGTGAACATTTTGATTTTTTAAAATTTGGGCCTTGCATGTGCAAATCTGACTCTACCATATGAAACCCTATAGCAAGGTCAACCTCTGGAACCACCTTTACACACATAACATGCATATCATATCGCACACACTATACGTGTTATTAAGTGTAAATCATGATCAAGTACAAGGACACTATGAACTCCTTTGAACCACATAATGAAGCAATTTTGGTTATTGGAATGTTAAAATATATTTTCATTGTGACTATTGAATGTATTTTGTACCTACATTTATCAATTTATTGATAGTGATTTAATATTAAGGAAGCTTCCTGTCATGCAGGTTACAGACCAAGACCTTGATGTTTGGCAGAACACACCTGCTTGTGTACCAGATGCTTTGCGTCACTATTATTATGAGTACCTTTCATCCACGGCTGAGGCTGCTGAGGTAGTCCTTGAACCTTTCCTGGAGTTGGTTTCTTGCAATGATGTAGATTTCTTAAGAGGGGAAAACTGAAAAGTACATTGTAGGAAGCTCCTTTAGAAATCAAAGTTTCTTCCATTGATGACTAGTGCTAATTTTATTCATGGATAAAATTAAAAAAAAGGGGTTTGCTTTTAAACCCTGTTTCTACTTCTTACAACGGGACTCGCCTATGATCAATCGAAGTCCCCACACAAACACACGTCTATCTCTGTTGAATTGCCACTTGCCTCAATTCGATGTCGATCCAACCATCATCCACCTTTGAATTGAATCTCGATGAAAATGCATTATAAGTCTCTTAAATTCTGAGGCCCTAAAGTAAGGTGGGTCAGGATGATCTAATCAAAGTGATATTTGGCCAACCCTCTCATCCTCCTATCCTTATGATTGACATGCATCCAGGTGGTTCCCACACAAACTTAAGCATACTTTAAAAAGCAAAGCTGGGTTTTCTAGCACCCCTCTTAATGCATGAGTGTGATTCATCTTTTAGGAGCTAATTTCCATAATGCAGGTTTGAAGTTTTAATATGTTACTCTAGACTGAATTGAATTTGTTTTGCATGATGCATCTTTTTTTTCCCATGATTTCCGTAATGAAGGTTTTAGCTAACTTCAAATGATGCATCCTTTTATCATGGTTGTCATACTCCAGGAGAAGATTGCCCTTCTTCGAGAAAGAGAGTCATTACTGAAAGCAAATGAAATGCTTAATCATGAAAAAGAGTCATTGCTTAAAAGCACGGAGTTGGCTGATGGTCAAATAATTGCATTAATGAAGTCCTTAGAAGCTGTCCAGAAGGACCTCAAAGACAGGGAGATTCTGGTACTTCTTGTTTATTGAATTGTTACATTTAACAAGTCATATTCTGATGATATTTGTGAAGCAGAATGCATTATATCTTGTAGGTGCAAGATTTAAAGCAATCACTGGAACTTCAGAGAAAAGACCTTAATGACTGTAGGGCAGAAATCACTTCACTGAAAATGCATATTGAAGGATCTCAAGCAAGTCGAGCATGGGCTGGTGCAGATACTGAAAAGTTGCAAGCATCATACATTGACAGCTACAAGGAAGAAATAAAATCTTTGCAAATGGAAATAGAACGTCTAAAACTTAATACATCCACCATCACGAGTAGTGTAGAGCCTATCAGTCGTGAGAATGAGGTTACACAGATCGAAGAAGTTGTTGAGATACATGAAGATAAAGGCGTGGCATCTCACTCCAAAGACTTTGTATCTGGAACCCCAGATAATGAAGATGCTAATTGTCAGACCTTGGAGAATGACACAATTGTGCCCAAAGACAGTGCACCTCGGCCTGTTGTAAGTTCTCTCAATGGCAATGCTGCTATTGAAAACAATGGAAGTGTGACAAGTGTCAACAAACATGACTCTGTACATACATTGGAACATAAGGAGCAGGTTGACAGTCTGAAGGGAGTTTCTGTAAAGATGGTATGATTTAGTTCTTGTACTAAAAAACAAGCTAAATTTCCTTACTATATCAATTAAAGAAAAGATTTATGTTTCAGGGTTTGGAAACTATTCAGATCCTTTCTGATGCTTTGCCAAAGATTGTTCCATATGTTCTGATCAACCATCGTGAGGTTCACTTCTTATACCTCTCTCTGGTTTTATGAAATGAAGATTAATCTTTCATTGACATGATGCTAAATGCTCGCAGGAGCTTATTCCTCTAATAATGTGTGCCATCGAGCGTCATCCAGATAGCAACATACGGGATTCTTTAACACACACATTATTTAACTTAATCAAACGGCCAGATGAGAAGCAGAGACGGGTTATAATGGATGTAAGTTACCATCTACAGCACCCAAACACAGACATCATCCTCTCTTTTATCTGAGCCATGATATTCACTTCAGATATATTTATGGAAGAAATCTGTTGCTGAACTCTATCCGTTCTCATTTCAGGCGTGTGTTAGTCTTGCTAAGAATATTGGGGAGATGAGAACTGAATCAGAATTGCTTCCGCAGTGTTGGGAACAGGTGATATGCTATTGTCATTCTTGAGGAAGATGCTTTGTTTATCCCAAAAAATGTTTACCTGGACAAGAATAGTTGCATAATAACAATTTATTGAACTGTAGATAAATCACCAAATTGAGGAGCGAAGGCTGCTTGTAGCTCAATCTTGTGGAGAGCTTGCAGAATTTGTTCGACTTGAGATCCGTGATTCTCTCATTTTATCCATTGTGCAACAACTGATAGAGGATTCGGCAACAGTTGTGCGAGAGGCTGCTGCTCATAACCTGGCGTTGCTGCTTCCTCTCTTCCCAAATATGGACAAATATTTCAAGGTCAGCCTCAGCCTCACTATATATGCTCAGAGGCACTCATGGAGCAGAAAACTGAATTGACAGAATTGGCTGCAATGTAAGCTCTAGAACAGGCAGAAGTGCATGGTTTTGGGAATAGCCAGGAGGCTTTTTCCCCTAATCATAAAATTATGTCATTAGAAAAAGAAAAGAAAAGAGATTTTCCAAATACACCTTTCTCTTTGTTGAATAGGTCGAGGAGTTGATGTTCCAATTGGTGTGCGACCCCTCAGGAGCGGTTGTTGAAACTTCACTCAAAAAACTAGTCCCTGCTGTCTTAAGTTGGGGGAACAAATTGGACCACATCCTAAGAGTTGTACTTTCCCATATTTTGGGCTCTGCTCAGGTATATGTGCTTCTAATGGGATGTTTTCTACTGTTGGATTCATTTGGAACTTACTCCTTGTTGCTGATGCTGTCATAATTTGTCAGCGCTGTCCCCCTCTTTCAGGAGTTGAAGATTCTGTAGATTCTCATCTTCGTGTTCTAGGTGAACGAGAGCGCTGGAACATTGAGGTTCTGCTGCGGATGCTGACAGAATTGTTTCCTTTTGTACACCGGAAAGCAATTGAAACCTGTCCATTTACTTCTGTTGCAACCTCAGAATCAGGGAAATTCATATTGTCTCTTTCTATGCTTGAAATGTATGCAGGGTATGCTCGATTTTCTGAAACACTTCTATTCTTTGTTGGGGTGGGGATCTTCATAGTCACGGGAAGATTGCTTGCAAAATCTTACAGCATTTTTATCTGTTGCTTGTACTTTTCTTCCCTCCTTTTGGTGCTTTGAATAGGGGACATGTCGAGTGGCCTGCATTTGAATGGATGCACATGGACTGTTTTCCTGATTTGATTCAACTTGCTTGTCTGTTGCCTCAAAAAGAAGATAATCTAAGAACTCAAACTACAAAGGTATGTGAGTCATTTAAGTTTTAATTTTGGAATTCTTTGTAATATTCTTGCTGGTGTATTGAGAAGAGTGCAATTCTTTCTGACAAGCAATTTGTAATTTGAATGTTGTTAATGCAGTTTCTGCTGTCTGTTTCTGAACTATTTGGGGATGAGTACCGTACACACATAATGCTGCCTGTTTTCTTGGTGGCAGTAGGGGATGATGGTGATTTGTCACTTTTCCCTGCTGCCATGCAGTCAAGAATCAAAGGTAAAACGTTTCAAACCTATAATATGTTTTTAATGCTACTCTATATCACTTAATACTACTGTATATCACTATTTCCTCTCTTGTTTAAGTACAGGCTTGCGCCCTAAAACTGTTTTGGCTGAGAAACTTGCTATTATGTGTGTCCTTCCTCTTCTATTGGCTGGCATTTTGGGTGTTCCAAGTAGGCATGAGAAGCTAGCAGATTACTTGAGAAAACTGTTGCTTCAAAATACATTGAGGGATGGTTCTTGGTCAACATATCGTACTGCAGAGATCATTGATGCAGTTCGCTTCCTTAGGTTGGTATCTTGTGCTGTGTAAAAACCTGGCATATTTCTTCGGTTCAAGAGCAATTTTCGGTAGTTAGGTGCTTGCAATATTCCTCAAAATTAAATTTGTTTGCTTGCAAGAAAGTAACAGCTTAAGTCTCGCTTACTGCAGCACATTTGAGGAGCATCATGGGATCATTTTTAATATTTTGTGGGAAATGGTTGTCAGCTCCAATCTTAATATGAAGATCAGTGCTGCCAATATGTTGAAAGTCCTAGTACGCATTTCTACTTTCAAAAAATGTCATTGTGAGCAATAACATTGATGTGTATATTGTAGCTTACTCTTGTACTTCCTGTTGTTAGGTTCCATACGTTGATGTGAAAGTTGCTTCGTCGCATGTGTTACCTGCCCTTGTCACTCTTGGTTCTGATCAAAACTTGAATGTAAAGTACGCAAGCATAGATGCATTTGGAGCTGTTGCCCAGCATTTCAAAAATGATACGGTGACCAATGTTGACATTAAGTTTACGTGGAATTTTTTTAGTATTGTCTTTTTTTCATAGGCATGGCTGATAGAAATTTACTTATTTCAGATTGTTGAGAAGATACGTGTTCAAATGGATGCTTTCTTGGAAGATGGATCCCATGAGGCCACCATTGCTGTTATTCGTGCATTAGTGGTGGCTGTTCCTCATACAACAGAGAGATTGCGAGATTATATCCTCAACCTTATTAAAAGGCTTAAGAAGAATAGCTTGCATTTTTTTAAAATAGTTCTTAATAAATGACTGTCTTAACTCATTTTGGTCTCTTCTAGTAATGCTCTTCTGTTTCTTTGACTTCATGCACATCTTTTGTCGAAGATTTTCCAACTTACGAACATGCCTCCACATGGAAATGATGTGATGCGACGCCGTGATAGGGCTAATGCATTCTGTGAATCTATTCGTGCTTTGGATGCTACAGGTTTGGTTCTTATTTGGATCATCTTTGTGATTAATTATTCTTAATATTTTGTCACACTATTATTTTTCTATCTTTTTTTGTTAAAATTATGAAATCTTACTTGAAGAAGCAAGTTGGATGTGGTGACAGAGAGATAGGGAAAATCCCCATCAAAATACCATGCGGGGAAACATGGAGACATAGGAGAGGAAAGTAAAACTCACCTGGTTGGGCAGATTCTCATCTGTTTTTTACATTTTACCGGATGATACTTAAAAAGGGGAAAATATCACTACCTCTCTTGATGAGTGGATAATTTTTTCTTATAAAAATCACAGCTGGGTCATTTCTAGGGAGGATACCCTGCAAATGGAGCCCATGTTCCTCTGTATGGTGTAAAGTGCTACATTGATGCGTGGAACTTGATTGCCTCCTGAAAATCTGTTTTGTCATGGAGTTTTCGCGTCAATCAATAGTACAATAGTCCATGAGGGGTTTTAGAGGTGTTCATAATAACACCCCTATTAGGTGGAAAAACCTACATTCTATGCATGTGTGTGTATGCACACAAATTTACTTTTTTTTTTTATCTAAGGCACCCTCTGTCTCTTGGCTGCTGCAGATATTCCAGCAACTAGTGTGCGAGATTTCCTCTTGCCAGCAATCCAGAATTTACTAAAAGACTATGATTCCCTTGATCCAGCGCATAAAGAAGCTCTTGAGGTCATATTGAAAGAACGGTCCGGTGGAACATTCGAGACTATTAGTAAGGTGATGGGCGTTGGCATTGCATCATCAGTGAGCAGTTTCTTTGGTGAGAGTGGACTGCTGGGTAAGAAGGAAAGTACAGATTTCACAGAACCACCGGTTGTTACGTCGCAGCCCCCCACTCCTCAAGCTCCTTCAGAGGACACTCGGTTCAGGCGAATCATGAGGGGCAACTTTGGGGACGTGCTGCTGCGAGGTAAAGTCAAGGCACAAGATGAAAGCCCCCCTCCCAAATAGTTTTAGGAAAAGGACATCTAATTTCCATGTTTTCTGTTTTATATCTTTAATTATTATTATTTTTTAGGAAGGGCATAGAGGAAGATGGTTTTTGGCTCAGGTACCCCCCCATAGATTAGGACAGAAAATGTTTGCTATTATTGTTTTTATTTTTCTCACATTCATTTGTCTTTTTAAAAGTATAGGCCATTCCCTTTGGAACCCAGGCTAATAATAATAATAATGAGTTTTCAGGGATATATGTATCAGAGAGGTCGGTCACGGGCTCACGGCTCTCTCTCTCTCTTTCTTGAATGCAATATCAAATATTTGGATTAATATCCAACGGGCAGGAGTAGTCGGATCGAAAGGGTCTGATCATGAGATTATCCTTTTGTTCGATGAAATGATGGCTAGCCAACGTTTAAAATGAAAACGAAAAAAACATGGTGTGAGACATTGCGATAGAGGTGATAAGTTCTACATGGACTGGGCTGGGCTGGGCTTGAGCCGTTGATATTTCTACTTGGGCTGGGCTCAGATGTCTTGTTTATGCCTATTTAATAGATGGTCTGGGCCTGTATTCAGTTGTAGAGAGCTCAAGCCCTCCCTGCATCTCCCACGTGTGACTGCTGTCACCACTTGAGCTACAACTTGGATCTATGCAAATAAGAGTAAGACCTCTTTTTATTTTTATAAAACAAACTCTTGGACTAACTCATTTTCGGATGGTTCGGGCTTGGACCAGCCACTTAAGGCCCGATTCGGTCACTTGGGTTGGGACTGGACCTTTATTTTAGAATTCAAACCAAACATAGTCCCAGCCCATGAGCACCCCTAGCGTAGAATGATGAATGACAATTGGCCCAAAAACTGATCTTTGGTGGATTTGGGTGGGGGGTGGTTGCCTTGTTTTGAGTAATGCTACATGGACGATATTCAATGCAAACCATGGGGGTTGGCCAAAATTCTGGCCAAAAAGTTTGTCCAAGTAGACTTTTTGTTTTGAATATCGGGCTGGCCTGACTGGGCTTTTCATCGTTTATATGGACCAATCAGCCACAATATCAGCAGTGTTGGCTCGGTGCCCATGGGCCGTAACAATCCGGTCCCAGACGAATTTGGGTTCGGCTCGGAGATTTAATTCAGCCACATTTAGTATTTGGGCCTGACTTTGATTTAGTGTTTGAAAGCCCAAAGTCTGGCCCAGCTGAATAAATAGTGCTGTATAATTAGTGATAGTTTGTCTCAACAGTTGTTACCCATACAACTAAAAAAAAAAAAAAAAAGGCCCATCCGGCCCAAGCCTGGTTGACTAAAGGGCGGGCTTGAGTCTAACATCATGGCTCATGTTAGATGTAGGCTAAAGAGTGTTCAAAAATTGGGCCTGGCATGGATAAGCCGCAGGTCGGCCCATTAATGCTCCTAAATACAGGTGCCAATCGTTCAGGCTGCATTGTACTGGGTTTTTGGCCCTTTTGCCACATAATCAAAGCCCAGAATCCAGATATCTAACAGAACCAATCTATGGATCCAGCCTGGACTGAGTACTAAAACCAAGGCATAAGATAGATGGTAAGGGCCCACCAGGGACAAAGCTTGACCAAAAAAAAGCCCAACTTTTTTTTTTCAGACCCAATAGGCGGCCAGATCTGGTGCAGGTTTCAAATATGGGGTGGGGGCAGGGCGCAAACCCATGCCTCATTGCCACTCCTCCAACTCCCAAGTGGGTAAATGAAGTAATCACTTCAATTAGAATCAAATTTAGACCGGAAAAAAGATCATATGCAGCCAGCTGTTACGGTATCATTTTCCTAAATTTGAAATGACAATTTTCATGAAAAATACATCACATGATCTATAGTCAACATCATGCCAAACTTTTTCTTCATTGCCAATCACCTAAAAAAACATAACACTGGTGAAAATACACAGACAACAGCGTTAGATCTTTGAAAGAGATGAAATTCTCTCTTATTTTTTTTTTTAATTGATTCTCACAGCAACCAAGCAGGGGATCAACTAATACAATGTCTTACCATTAGGGAGATGGTGTAACTGTAGACTCCAATTGATAATCCTCTAAACTGGGATCCTGGCAATGTTTCAGTTACTGCAGACTGCAACTTGTAGTCCTCCAACATCCAACCCTTTCCCTCAAAAGAGACTTCCTACCATTAGGACCATGTGCAGGCAGATAAATTTCGATTGTATTAACCCAGTAATACACTGTTAGACTTGAACCTCTACCAACCATTTGTGTGCGCCCAAAAAAAAAAAAAAAAAAACCTTCTCTGAAGTGGATCCTTTTTTTGTTGACAGTTGTACAATACTACTTTAATAACCTACCCACCCAGGGATCGATTCTTGGGCAGACATGTGAGATGAGACACAGTGAGACACCTGTGTTTCTCCTTGTGCAAAAGATTTCATTGGTCATGCTGGCTGAGGAACTCAATTATAGGCGGATACACTTCTTCAATTGCCTAGACATACAAAAAGGGTAAGGTTACAATGCATTCCATTCACAAATCATATAATAAAATGCAGAATAAATTCAATGTCTATAATTAGAATGGATTAAAAGGAAAAACATACCAAACGCCCACCGACTAAATCATAGTGACCATAATGTGGTCCGTTTGGTTGTCCCAAGAGTTTATATGTGACTAAATGTCGAGGGATGATTTTGACAGTTTCTGCCATCAACAAATTAAGATAAGTCAGTTGAGTATGGAGTTTTGTTCCGTAAACTCTATATGTGAATGTATAAGGATATTCAGTGACAACCATAAAGTTGAGTGTTCAAATGCAGATGCTAACAGGAACATACATATAGAACTCATTTGAATCTTATTTCACAGAACTTAGAGAGAAATAACTAAAATATATCCAAACCAGAAAAAAACATGTAATTGGATGATGAAGTGCCCATCTGGATCCTTTGAATCTCCCTTTGGGACAACTCCAATGGACATTCATTTCCCGGATCAAGAAATCAGCAGTCATTTTTGTTAACTGCCCATTCTCAAGAGCAAGAAGAAAAGGGGATTAAGGGCTCATCTGGGAATTTGAGGGCTCTCCAAAGATAATTCTCCAGACAAGCCAAACAGCAGAATATACAACTATCCAGGTTCAAAGTTCCCCAGAGAGTTCAAAGGATCCCAATGTCTTCAAACTGTATGAAACTTCCTCTTTCCTAATATCTAAGTAGGCAGATCCCAACACCGAGAGAGTGATTTGGATGCTACGATGCTTCAGTGAAAGAAACCGCAATTTTGTATGGCTCCACAATAGTAGAGGTGGGCAAAACTTCTGCCATGTGAAGCATTGAATTTAAGGGCCCAAGTATGGAAGATAACTCTTCTAAATATCCATCATATCCATGATGCTAGTGATCTGATGAAAATGGACCACTATGAAAGTGCACCTAGACAGGAGAGAGTCTGCGCATCTCCCATCCTCCATGAGGCCCACAAGGTGAATGTTTAGGTGATCAACATGCCTGGACAATCTCAACAAAAAATATTTCCACTTTTAAGAAATGCACTGTCCTCACTATCTGGCATACCAAAAACAGCTTCAGGTGGGCAGATCAAATCTTGGTCCCCAGCAACTGCCAAGATAGGAACATTACTTTTGTGCAAATGATCCTTGTAACAAAAAGTCCCACTCCTGTCACGTAGTCCATTTCGAAAAACTGTTGTAAGCTGCAAGAGAAGTTTAAAGGGTACAGTGCCTGCAAATTTTGAATGTACCAACCATGTTAAAATAGATAATGTCACCATAATATCCTATACAAACACTCATGAGCATAAACAAACGAAGCTACACAAAAGCAAATGTGTCCAAGAGAACCATATAGTAATATGCACAATGCAGTAACTGAGTCCCAAGAGGACTATAAATCATATTAATTTTCTATTAGCCTGTTCTGGGAATGGGACAGATTCTGACCGCCTCTCTCCTAGGCGGTGCATATTCATTGATTACTATTCGTGTCTCCTTCCACATGTAATAAAAAGGCTCTCCTTAACTCTTTCTCACCAGAAGGCCCATAAGTTCCTTATAATCACTCAAAAGTTTAGAGAACAACACTCTCCTTCCAGGCACCTCACATTCCTTTCCTTCCAGACACCCCACCCATTGCCAATAATTTCAATAACATGTGACCCCTTGTTGGAAAAGGAGCTGCAAACCACCTTTCAATGAGAGCATGAAAGGAACATGGAAAAAAAGGAATGACCAAACAAAGGAAATAGCACCAGATAACATGAGCAGAACAACAATGAACAAAAAGATTATCTGAAACCATAAACATAAAGCAAAAATTAGGAAGGGCAAATTGGTAGTGCTCGAGATTATCTAAAGGTTAAGTGTTTGTTGGAACAAGCAGTCCAACAAAAAACTTTACCATAGAAAAGGCCAAAGAATTCCAACAACTCTTGGAGGAAAATGCATAGAAGAAACCAAGGGACTCGTCAAGTCTTACTATGAACCCCACCCAATGAAGAAGATCATCTGAATTTCAAAATCCAGCACATTTCTTAAAAAACAAGCATTCTGCACTTGCTGCTCTCCCAACTTCCCCTATATAATCTTTAGTTAACTTCCCTATGCATTTGATGACAATTTTTTGAAATTTGAGAGCATCACATCATCCACACCACACATGCATCTTTTAGAAAACATTCTGCTACCATCCCTGCCAAAGAGTATAGAATTCTGACAACGCAGTTGGGAGATGCTGATTGTCATGGCCCTGAGGTTGCAAGTATAAGCAATGTCCCAAGTTTAAAAAAAAAAAAAAGAAGAGAAGATTCTTTGCCTATAGTCTCCCAACGTTACAAATTACAAGTTACCAGCACCACTCCTCCACTTCCATTATATTCTGCAACCCCACCCAAACCTAGTTGCCCCATCCCACCCACGTCCCCACCCATCCTTTTTATCATATTTCAACACAATTACCTTTGACCAAAATGATTCCTTTTTCTTCCCAAATCTTCACACCCATTTTGTTTCCACAATACTCTGAAACCCAATCCACAATCAACTTTCATTTTCACTGTTACCAACTAATAAGAGGGATTTTTTCTAAGAACAAAAAAAAGAGGGATTTTTTCCTACCAGCAACTTCTAACAGAAAATGGATTTATGATACAGAATTAATTAATTCTGGGTAACATAACCAACACTTGGTAGATAGTAGCTAAGAGTATCGCCCCATATCTAAAATATGTTCGTATAGCGGTCATGTGGGAGGACTTTGGAATCCCACTGCAGAGTGAGGTATGTGTTTTGCCTGAACAAAAGATTCCTCCTGTCACTATTAGGTCTTATATGTGTTCCTTCACACACATAGGGAGACCATTCTCTCAGGTCCTAGAGTTACATAAATGGTTTTTTCAGCTTAAATAGAATTCATTTGCAGAGCTCTTGTAGCCGACCCCAAATTGATAAGGCTCAGCTAATGATGACCTCCGACAGAAAATCTTTTGAAATTTTTTTCTAGTTTAGTAGTCCCACATTTTGGAATCCGAAATAAGAGACAAACCATACACAAAACGTTTGTAAAATTAAACTTGAAAAGAGTGATCCTCCTCCAAAAGAAAACATTTTCGCAAGATGCTAATGCCTAAATCTTTTCTTCAACATTTAAATAATTTCCAAAGAGAAGATGACGTAGTGTTAGCCCCAAGAAAGAGACCAATGGGAAACATTCAATATACAATTAGAAATCAATGGGTAATGGAAATTAGCTCTTACAGAAATTGTTCAAAACAAGTTTTTCAAACATCTCAGGATGCATCATGCCCTCAGCTGAAATCTGAGAATTAAGCCAAGCCAAAATATATGGAGGACGAGATGAAAGAGGATAAACAGCTGCCAGTAATGCCCCTAGTGGTACAACAGGAACATTAAGTGCCTGTGCTGGATCAGCCTACATACCAATTAATTATGATTAGCTTCTCAAAAACAAGATTGGCAAACAAGAGTTCGTATGGTTTTTTTTTTTTCCACTTACAATGGGTAACAGAAGTTTAAGCGAAGAGTTTGAAGATGTGTAGTCAAGAGATGATGCTAAAGTAACTACTCCCACCAATCCAGGTGTTTTCCCTTCAAAGCCTTTAAGAAACGAGTAAATAAAAAAAAAGTGTCAGGAAACACAATTCTTAATTAAATTCATCACATGACTGAGAGAAGCCATACAATTGGCTTGGATCTAGCCTCATTCATAAACTTTAAAAGGATGTTGAGACTAGACAATGAAAAGTCATAAAAGTGGCTTAGATTAGTTGATTCACCGTCTGTGACCGTTTCAAAAACTGGTCATGATACATTGACAGTTTTTGCATGATGATATGATCAATTATGCAATGTTGGATCAGGTTTGTTCAAAGGTTCATTCAAGTGATGAGTTCAGGTTGGGCAGACCATAATTGCAATCAAGGCCTCACGTTGAACCCTTGCCCATATCACTAAAGGGTTCGTGAGTAGAAGCTAATCTTTGGAGATTATTATCCAATTTTGTGGCAGTATCTAATTTCTTCTACTCAGGTGCCACTCTTTTTTGGGCCCAATTTGTAATGTTTGTACCGTACCTTTTATTAATTTAAAACCATCATTTGAAAAAGAGAAGGAAAAAGTATGTGCATGGACGAATATGAAAACACAGCATCTTACCATATCTTGACAGCATAGCATACAGCAAAATCCCACCCATGGAGTGACCAATTGCTAACAACTTGCCGTCCTTTGGCTTGCACTGAGTCCTTATATATTCCATCTACGTTATCACACTGAAGTTGTTATAACATGCAGATTTAATAATTGCACTAACAGAGGCAGTTGTAATATAACAGAGTAACTAGAACAAAAAGTACTCTTTGTTTTTTCCTATTGAATGGTCATCGTGTCTTATTATTGAAAAAACAACAAAACTAAAATACATAAAAAAGAGAATGGGATGTCTCTTCAAAGACATCCAATAAAAATTAAACAAAATATAGTCAAACAGGGCAAAGCAACTAAACTGGAATTTGGAAGCAAACAGTGCTCCAGTGCATCCGTGCATTATGACTTGCATAATAACAAAATATTCACAGAGGAAAGAAACTTTATGAGCTACTACTGTCCCTCCTTTTTTTTTTTCTTTATATTGTAAAAGGAACAGTTCTCTTTGTAATCCTAATTAGGAATTGCATCCCACCTATTTTTTGGTTTGTAAGAGAGAGAGAGAGAGAGAGAGAGAGAGAGAGTACAGTTCCTATGTTCACATTTATGATTTTGTTAGAGGATTTTCTCATCCTCCCATTGGCCTCATATGCTACAAAACTCTTGACAAGAATACAGTATCATTTTAGAGTATTAGTCACTAAAGGGCCTAAAGTAGTTATATTTGGACACATGCAGAATCTGTGTCATTGGTGTGGGCCCTGCATTTGGTCCAACTCAAATTCAGAGGAAACCTTTAAATAAACATAATCTGAAACATCAACATTGATCATATGGGTGGGATCTTCTCAAAGAATGGTCTTAGCCAAATGGACAACCAGATAGATGATATGGGCCAGTATTAAGTTAGGAAAATTTTCTCCTGTGTGCAGCACTCTGTGGGAGATTCGTGTTCATCTACCGATCCGAATGGAGTGCACAGTGCAGGAGCACAGGAGAAAATCATCTCATAAAATAAAGCAAAGCACATTACAAGTTATGGCGAACCAAATGAGAACTCAATTAAAGCAAGTCTAGCGAATGAACAGAATTTTTTTTTTTTTTTTTTTTTTTTTGTATGAGGAAGTGTCACCTCACCGCAGCAGGCACATCCTCTTCCAGGTAGTTATCAAAGTCCCAGTCGTACTTCACAATCAGATCAAGTTGCTTCTGAAAATCCTCAATGGTTTTGTAAAGACGCTCTTGCACGTCGAAGAATTGAGGTGAAACAGATAGCTGACCTTCCCCAACAATATTTACAAGCCTTTGACTCAGATCTCTAATTTGATTGGCAATGGCAGAGTTTTGCCTTGCTTCTAACAAACCTGAAAGTTTCCTTCTGATCTCATTAAAGCGCTCAGATAACTGGGTATCTTCAAAAAGTTTTGACATCTGATCAAAAAATCTAGCTGACATAATCTTTGATTGACCTTCACTGAGAAATCCCGAGACTCTCTCCGCCAAACGCAACAGCGTTTCTGTCAGCTTTGTTGCTAATTGTGATTCGTCCGTCGCCATTGCCTCTGTCCTGTTTCCTTCAGGTGAAGCAATAGCTTTCGTGGGTGACTTTCCTGTGGGAAAAACGCCATTTGTGACACCCTTCTCAACTGATTTCATCAGCTCAGCTGCGACGACGCGATCATCAGCAGACTGATCCATCGCTTCAGACTCCCCCTCTCGCGTGCTCAATCCAGCACCCCGTACTTCAAGAATCCAGGTATCAAATCCTTGGCTAGACATGTAACGTGCAAACGAAGACTGAAAATGGACCAAATATGTTACCAACAATGAATAAACACTACGATTCATCGAAGAAAAAGAAGACAATCTATAAGAATCCTGATTTTCTAATCCTGATCTTGAGGAAGTTACCTCGGGAGAGAGATCGTAGCCAATAGCGTTGGTTCCAACCCCGGAGAGAAGCAGCAGAGGATGATTCCTCACTGGTGCCTGCAAATATTTACCAAAACACAAAACACAAAGCCCTAATCAGATTTTTCAAAGAATCAACCAAAGAAACATCTAGAGAGAGAGAGAGAGAGAGAGAGAGGGATGAAAGCAAGGGAGAAAGAAAGAAACGGACGTTTGGATGAGGGAGATAGCGCCAGAGAGCGAGCCTCCAGTCGGTGCCGGGGACGGGAACGTAGTGGAATTCGTCCGCCGTGCAGATCGACGGATTCTTCTTCTTTGATGATGCCTTCTTCTCCACCGCCTCCTCGTCCTCCTCCACACGTGTGGACGGAACAGGCCTCAAGGAGGAAGCGGCACGTGTGAAGAAAGGGGACATGGATATGGAGATGGAGTTCTTCTTCGTCCTCATCCTTTTCCAGATTGCAGTTGAAGAAGAAGAAGCTCCTCCTCCTAGTGGTGGTGGTGGTGGTGGAAGGCCCGGATTCAGATAGCAGACGGCCGCTGCAAAATGCAGGGCCGAACGAACATCTGCTTGGAGCATTTCTTTATTTCTCTACTTCCGTTCTTCTTTCGTAATTGCAAGAGAAGCGAAATGGAGGATTGGATTGGATTAGATGAGATGAGATGTATTGGGAGAAATCCAATCGATTTCTGCACTTTGTTTCTTTCTTGCCTTTCCTTTTCTTGAGGTCCAAGGCGGAGTTATTATTTTAATAATTGCCAGAAGATAGAGGTAGGTCCCATTCAGGCGAGCTTGGGGCCCACCAATGGACTTTTTCCCCAAAAAAGGGGAAGGGTACGTGTTACAATTTTCTTGTTTGTCTGAGCAAATGAGCCGCTTTTGATAGCGGAATAGGATCCTGTAATGTAGGTTCACAAGTAGGGGAAGGTCCGATTGGGGCGGTGTAGAGTCTGGATTCATCCAGAGAGAGAGAGAGAGATATGTTTGGAGAATCTTGAAGATGAAAGCCTTTCCATCCTCAAATTTCAGCTCAATACGAATTCATCCCATTAATTCCACTATCAATCGTGTGTGCAATTTTATAACAGGGCCGACTCCTGTTGAAGTGAAATATGAAAATGTCATTAGAAGTAGTGATATTCATCTTAACCCTCCTTTTGGGAAGGGAGGAGGGGAGGGGAGGGAAAATTTGAGGGAAAGGAAAATGAAGAAGAGCTTTCCCTCCTCTTGTTTGGGGGAAGAAAAGTGTTTATTTATTTGTGAGGTACAGAGATAAAGACCATTTTATCTTTATTTTTGAAAAAAATTAATTAAAATAAAAGGACAGTTTAGTCATTTCCAAAACTTTCCCCTCATTTTCCCCCCTGTTTTGGGAATTTTTTTTTGAGGGAAAGCGCATCATTTTTTCCTTCATTTCCCCCTCCCCTTCCCAAACACCCTCCAAAATCATTTTCCCTCCACTTTCCCCCCATATTTTGCCTCCCCCCATTTCCCCCCCTTCCCAAACAGAGGGTAAATGATTCACATTATAATTATATGGACACGAAATTGGAGTTCCAAATATCCCACTCATGGAAAGAGTGTAAGAGAGGCTTGAGCAGAGTAATGTGGACTAGGGTGGCTTGACATTACCTTCGGTTAGATGGCCTAAACAAACTCTTACCTTGGGTTAAGAATTCGTGTTTGCTTATGAGGGTCTGGATTCATCAGTTTGCAATAATATATATAGATAGACATTGATTCTCTTTCAAGGTAGTAAGAAGCCCCTTTTCAATATTTTCTTTCAAGTGTCCCTTTCAACGTTTCTTAATTGCACCATGCAAGAGCTTCAAAAAAGGATAACCTGTTCTTTGGATGAGCCCTAGATGACCCTCCCAACCACCCCTAGCCCTTTTCATTCGGTTCAGTAATATTTTCACACTCCCCAAGTCAATCCGGATCCCTTCCTCCGCCCCCTTCCGCCCCTGCATGTGGCGGCCCCTGATTCGTCCAAACAGGGATCCTCTTCCCCCAACCTTTGAATTTTTTTATTAGTCAACTTTTGTTCATCTGCCTTTTGTTGCTCGTCACAGGCACGAGTTAAAAGAGAGGTGAAAAATGAGCACTCTTACGGATCAACTGATCAAGTGAGAAGTGGAGGATTGTGTGACTCCTCAGTCCTCCCAAAGGCCAAAGGGCCAGCACCGAAGCAATCATATTAAAAGAATGGATGATTGATCGAAGCAGCGTCATTCACTTATAAACGTAAGATTTTTTCCTGAGAATGTCCACATGGATGTCAATCGCAAAAATAAATTCCAGCTTTTAACCTGCCTTTTAGATTGAGTGGTGGGATAGAGTCCCCATCCTGCATGATTATTGCACGAGTCCATAGAAAATTTGAACTAAAGATGCACGCCATTGATCACGAGACTATGGACCTAAATCCAGGCAATAATGAAATAATATTGTGTTTGATGAGTGACACCTAACATTTTATATTTTTGTGAAGAAAGCAAGTTCTACTGAATAAAAGTTTGCTATGAACCAACTATAATTATCAAATGAAAGCACCATGAACTGCAGCTCACTCAAAACACATCAATCAATAGTGGTCCTCCATGATTGGGCATGCAGGTGGGTGCCATAAAAATAATTCTCCCATACATATGATATCATGATACTTGAATTATGAATATAATACACAAGGTCCTCACCTCACCTCACCCTACCAATATGAGAAGAGTCCGCCCATACATATGATATCATGATACTTGAATCATGATATCAAATCATGCCAACGGTATAAAATCTTTTATTTTCATTTTTTATTCCAAGGAGGGTGGATTAGTTGGCATGAGATTTTATATAGTTGGCATGATTTGCTAGGTCGAAACAGTATCTCCCCGTTTTAGCAAAGCAGGGGATCTGGACTCACATAAGAAACACGTAGGGGCCCACCTGTATATGCATGAATTATGCATGTGTGCCCCAAAAATCAACATAATCAAATCATTTAAAGATAAAGATTTCAATGATCCAATGACCGATGGTGAAAACATATGTAAAAGAAAAATGAGCATTTCGATCCAAAAATGTGTAAGGCTTTGATCAGTGTTAAACAGGGATGAGCTTCCATATGAGTGAGATAGATTGATCATAGGTTGGTCCATATGACCCCCACAAACTAGTTCTCATAAAATTTATGTGACAAACTTCTCAAATAAAATTTTCCATATCAAAATTGCCCATTTGGAGTATACAACATTATATGGTTCATACTTCAAACCATAGTGCAGACAGGAAAATCAAATCACATTAAATAGTACCTGATGATGCCAAAAAGTGGCTTTCGGGCACCACCGGTCAAGTGATATGTAATAAATGTGAAAATTAATGAAGAGAGAGAGAGTTTATAGTGGTTCGGTCTGGATGACCTACGTCCACTTCAAGTGATCGCTTTATTACTCTGGGGAGGAGATTACAAAGTAGTCAGATACAATAATGATGTGTAGAATTCAAGAGATCCCCCTTTCCTTTGCTAGGACTCCTCCTTTTATACTCTTTCTCCAACGGATGGGGAGATCCTCCAGGGATCTCTAATGATGTACGCTCCAGTCTGGTGGAGTCTTCCGAACTCTCCTCAACAGATGAGCATATAAGATTTCCTCCGCGGGAATTGGTAAAAGCAAGTAGGTGAAACGACATGATGACTTCTTCCTTCAGTGGATCCGAACCCGGCCCTTAACGAGTAGATGACGACCCGGGCTCACCATGGACTAAGGTCAGTTTGCCCTGACCAGTTATCGTGGACCGGGCCACTTGGGCCTAACCTGCCACTATGGACCGAGTCATTTGGGCCTGACCCATCATTTGCCCCTCAATGTCTCGCGCCAAAGAAGGGTTTGAAAGGGAGACATTAGTACAATCAAAGCTTCTTCATGTCAAGCAATTTGTAACTTTTCTGAACACTGAACCCTCTTTTTAATATATGCCCTCCGCAGAGGGGGTCCGGGGGTGTCCCCCGGCGGTGGTCGAGCTGACCGGTCAGCTCGCGGGGGTCCAGGGGGCAGCGCCCTCGGACCAAAAAATCTAGGAGTGTTCTTGTGGCTCAGGGCTCTTCTCCTTTGTTCTCTTGACCTAGGGTTTCTTCTCCTTGACAACCCTAGAGTAGGAGTCTATAAATTGAAAGGCTTTTACCCCTTTTGTTTTTCACTTGGTTTTTTTTTTTTTTTTTTTTTTTTTTTTTTTTTTTTTTTTTTTGTTGTTCCAACAAAGAGGGCAGACATCTGCTATTTTTCTTTGAGAAAAGAATCTGCAACTATTGGGGCAGCCATCTGCTACTTTTCTTCAAGAAGAGAGAAAAACCAGCTTCTTCTCTACCACCATGGACAATCAGGGAAAGGAGAAAATGTTGACTAGTAGCAAGGAAAAACGGGTTGCTGCAATTGTCGGGGAGGCTGCTGGCGAGACGACTGCTGCCGGACTGGGCACCCCAGGTGGGGGCGCCCCTGCTGCGGGCGGCGAGGCAGCCCTTGCTGCGTCGGCTGTGATGGAGACTCGGGGCGCCCGCGATGCTGGCGAGACAGCTGCGCCCAGTCGGGGCGCCCCAGGCAGGGGCGCCCGTGCTGCACGCGAGGCGACGAAGGTTGGTTGGGGCGCCCCTACAGCGGGCGAGGTGACGAAGGTGGGCGAGAGGCCACTGGGCGCCGTGGGCGTGGTGGCATCAGGCGAGCGCCAGGCAGGCGAGTCTCCCGCAGGCGTGGGTGGCCAGACGCCCCAAGCGGCGGGCGCCCCAGGCGGGGACGCCCCAAACGGCGGCCAGGCGCTGCTGCGCGTTGCGGACGATCAGGCGAGCGCCCCCCTGAGCGCAGGCGTGCGGGCGACCAGCCCCCTTGGCGCGGGCGTGCAGGCGATGGGGCTACAGGCCACGGGCGCCCCAGGTGGGGGCGCCCTTGCTGCGGGTGGCGAGGTCACTCCTGATGCTTCGTTGACTGCCACGGAGAGTTGGGGCATCCAGGTGGGCCCCCTTGCTGCTGCACCTGCTGACTTGCTGCTACAGTCGCTGCGGTGGAGACATGGGGCGCCCAGCTGCTGGGCGCTGCTGCGGGTGTAGGTGCTGGGCGCTGGCGATGATGGATTCGTTCACCCATATGTTCTTTTCAAGGAGGTGGCCCACAACGATGCAGATGCAGAGGATTGCTACAAAGTAGGATATGGAGACGACTTGGTGCTGATGAGAGATGATTGGGAGAATAACATTAAAGTAGCTCGACCCATATCCACATTCCCCTGTAAATCAATAGAAAAGCCTCTAAACAAAACAACGAGTGGGGACCACATGTGCAGGGGCGCCCATGTGGTGGTGCTTTTTCTTTTCTTTTTTTTTTTATTGGTGGGCGACGAAGAAGTGGGCGCTGGTGCTGCTGGGCGCCCACTACTGGGCGCCTGGTGCTGGGCGCCCGCTGCTGGATGCTGGGCGCTGGTGTTGGGCGCCCGCTGCTGCTGGCGCAGGTGAGGCTGCTAGCCGGGGCGCCCCCTTGGGCGCGGGCGAGGCTGCAACAAGCGATGGAAGGAGCACTTCCTGCGATGAGCCACGGATGGGTGGTACCCGTGGTCTACGCAGAGGAGGAACTGGGCGCCAAGGTGGTGTGTGCCAATGTGGGCGAGCACGCGGGTGAGCAGGCTACTCTAGTCCATTAGGCACCAAGGGATGCTGATCCAGGCGAGCAAAAGGAAAACTATTTTGGGCGAGCAGACCGTGTCAGGTGCCCTTATAGGCGCAGTTCCAACTGGTTTGGCTCATTTGGGCGGCCAGACAGTTGGGTACGCTAATTTAATGTAGTCCCCGGGTTGCAGATGACCTGTTTGAGAACAGAGCAGAGGTAGGCTAAGATTTTTTGAGCGACCCGTGAGAGAGCCGCTAAGCTGGAGATAGGCTGCCTGTTTGAGAACAGTGCAGAGGTAGGCCAAGCTTTTTTGGCGACCCGCGAGAGAGCCGCTAAGCTGGGGATAGGCTGCCTGTTTGAGAACAGTGCAGAGGTAGGCCAAGCTTTTTTGGCGACCCGCGAGAGAGCCGCTAAGCTGGAGATAGGCTGCCTGTTTGAGAACAGTGCAGAGGTAGGCCAAGCTTTTTGGCGACCCACAAGAGAGCCGCTAAGCTGGAGATAGGCTGCCTGTTTGAGAACAGTGCAGAGGCAGGTCAAGCTTTTTTGGGCGACCCACGAGATGATTCACCTCGCCTAGACCTGTTGATTTCCTCAGCGTTCATATATTTTTGAGCTTTTGCCAATAGTTCTGTCATGCTCTTTGGTGGTCGCTTCATTACTGAAAAGAGGAATCTGGATGAACGGAGGCCTCCCAGAAAGGCAGTCATGGCGACTTTGTCACTGGGCTCCTCTACTTGGAGGACCTCCTCATTAAAACGAGTGAGGTAACTCCTCAGACTCTCATCTCGGTCCTGTTTTATGCTGAGCAGGTGGGTGGCAGGCTTCTGGGGGCGGCGTCCTCCAATGAAGTGCGACACGAAGGACTTGCTTAGCTCTGCAAAGGTGGAGATTGAGGCTGGGGCCAGACTGGAGAACCATTGCCGTGCGGAGCCCTTCAGGGTGGTTGGAAATGCTCTACACATGATCTCGTCAGAGATGTTGTGTAGTTGCAATAGGGTTTTGTATGTTTCCAAGTGATCCAACGGGTCCTTGGTCCCATCAAAGGTCTCCATGGTTGGCATTTTGAATTTTCATGGATTCTGGTACCTGTGCCCTCATGGCATTGAAGACGTTGCCGATCTGATTTTGCATCTCTTTGATCTTCTCGTCCCAAAGGTTGGGAGCTTCTCTGGATTGACCTTGGAACTGGCTCTCGTCTTCCAGGTTGTAATTTCCACTTCCCTCCTCCTGGAAATCAGGATCCTCATGATTGGAAGCAGAGGGAGGAGGTGGAAGTCCACCATGGTTCGACCCGCCTGCGACTCCTCCAGGGGGAGGAGGTACGTCGAGGTGAGCGCGGCCTTCAGGATCGACCAAGAGTCTTCCGTGCGGGACGACCAGCGGAGCTCCAGCAGACGTCCCCTGGGCGTGGGCGCCATGATGACGGGCGCCCAGGGCGCCATGAGGATGGGTGCCCAGGGGTTGGGCGCCCAGGGCTTGGGCGCCCAGCTGTGGTCCTCCACCCTGGGCGCCCAGGGGTTGGGCGCCCATGGGAAGGCGGCCTCGGTTGGCGCCTCGGCCCCGGGCACCGTGTTGACGGGCGCCCGGGTGAGGTGCCCCTCTGCGTGGAGCGACCAGTTGCTCCGAGTGTGGTGCTTCCTGCGGCCCTGCACCTAGTGCTCCTCCCTGACTCGCCAGCATGAGCTGCAGTATTTGTTGGTTTTGGGTTACCAACTGCTGCATGGTCTCCAGCATCTGCTGAGGAGAGGGAGCGGGAGCATTCGGTGCGGGGTTGGTCGGTGGAGGATTACCCTCGCCCTCGCGCAAGGGGTTACCATCTTGTCGCCTTGTTGATCTGGTGATCGGCATGACTTTTTGAAAAAAGGAAATTCTTTTCGTTTCCCACAGACGGCGCCAAACTGATGATGCCAAAAAGTGGCTTTCGGGCACCACCGGTCAAGTGATATATAATAAATGTGAAAATTAATGAAGAGAGAGAGAGTTTATAGTGGTTCGGTCTGGATGACCTACGTCCACTTCAAGTGATCGCTTTATTACTCTGGGGAGGAGATTACAAAGTAGTCAGATACAATAATGATGTGTAGAATTCAAGAGATCCCCCTTTCCTTTGCTAGGACTCCTCCTTTTATACTCTTTCTCCAACGGATGGGGAGATCCTCCAGGGATCTCCAATGATGTACGCTCCAGTCTGGTGGAGTCTTCCGAACTCTCCTCAACAGATGAGCATATAAGATTTCCTCCGCGGGAATTGGTAAAAGCAAGTAGGTGAAACGACATGATGACTTCTTCCTTCAGTGGATCCGAACCCGGCCCTTAACGAGTAGATGACGACCCGGGCTCACCATGGACTAAGGTCAGTTTGCCCTGACCAATTATCGTGGACCGGGCCACTTGGGCCTAACCTGCCACTATGGACCGAGTCATTTGGGCCTGACCCATCAGTACCCACTAAAATTCACAGTGCAGGCAAGCTAACCGAATCACATCCAACAGTACTCATTCAAATTCTTGAACTCTTTGCAAGCAGATTTTGGGATTTACACTGACAAACATCAACTGTATGACTGAAATTCGCTATGAAAGTCAGACCCCTTTCACCATCATAGAGACAAACCCCACCAAGATACAAAACTGAATAGACTAACACCAAATGATCTTACAGAAATCACTTAAAAGTAGCACTACAACAATGGAGTTGTTCCCAGAAGTACACACCCTTCTCGGTTAGATGTGTACTGCTGAGTAATTTAGCTGGTGCAAGTAAATGCCAAAGTTGGTGCCCACTCAACTTCACTGATGAAAAAGCACAAATCACAATCACAGGATGATTCTTGCTTTGTTATGGATTCTAGTTCAAGAGGAATCTCTTCAGAACCAAGAGAATTTTGTGCTGATTCATCGCAAATTGTTCGAAAAAATAGTTAAAACAAGGTACTGCATGATTTTAATGACTCCAGAGATCTGCAGCTTAAATCAAAACCGCCCCACCATATATGACAAAAGTCACACTTGATCACATTACCTTTCAGCTTTTTTCACTTTGTTGTTTGTGCCGGTAACTTGGTTAGGGAAAGAATGTGCTGGGCAATTTGTGCAGATGCATCAGGCCGTGCAGCCTTCATTGCCTTCTCAGAAATCAATGCCATCTCACTCTCATCCCCTGAAAAGAAATGAGGAAGGTCACCAAAAAAATTTAATATTGCACTGGCTGCTTAGCCACATGACACCATATTTCATGAATCAGAAATAAAAACCACAAAACTAGCTTCTGTCAACAAGAACATTTTCTGATTGGTAAAAAAGTAAACTTCCAAAAAGAATATGCATCTGCATTGAAGCAAGGGAGGAACAAAAATGGAGTTGCACATGCACATATTTGGAAAGTTCAACTGCATGAGAATAGAAATGTTTACGATTTACTTAATCATTATTACGTAAGCAGTAAGTGAATTAAAAAAAAATCTTCGAGAAACAAAGTTAAGAATTATACTCTTAAAATTTGTATACCTCGTGAGAAAGTAGAATATGTAAAAGCATATTTAGAGCTTGTTTGTTTGCATCTGAATACATAGGAACTGAATACATGGGAATTCAAGCCATACTTGGTTAAAAATGAAGATCCAAGGCGAAAAACCTCCCCTTTAATAAAAAGCAAATCAAGGGAAGATGGGAAATGAACATCCAGTCATCACCCCAGTAATTCAAATCCCAAGAACGTCAAGGTCCCATCTACATTGCTACCTCATATCCTTCACCCCTCACCTCATATCAATCACACTTCACTCATCTCTTTAATAATCCTTTGGTGAAGCTCATTTGACCATGAATCCTTATGTATTCTAATACAAACAAACAGACCTAAAGAATCTCATGTTCCTTAAAATTATTTTGGACTTGCAAACTTTGACAAAGAGAATTCATAGTCATGAGCCATGACTCAGTTCCTCTTGTGGGGCCCACCTGGATGCATCACAATTCACAACCATGGAGGGTAGGGGATGGACAGATTTGGATGCGAATTAGTAATGTGCCAAATATCAAGCCAATCAGATGATTATATCTATCAATAAAGGGCCTTAAAGTTTAATAAATTCATATATAGAGAGTTTTTTTTATTCAATCCAACTTTGGAAATGAGGACAATGAGTATTAATCAGTCATAAATCTGGGAAGGAAGGTCGAGGGTGTAATTGGGTCAATCATTAGGGTGGGGGTAGGAAATAAAGAGGGACCCACAATGACACATGCAAATTCATGGGGGTAGGGGGATGTGTAGAGAGACTCATGGATTAGAGATGATTATTCTGGTCATGTGATTAGGAGCGCCTTGGAAACAGATTGGTCCAAGCATTCATTTTGAAAGTCCTTGAAACTTGAATACATAGCTACAATCATCCAATTGGGAGCTAAAGTTCCTTGGAGCAGTTGATATCATCATTGAAGGTGATTTGTTCTGAATAGTACAGTGGACCTGAGGGCATTTATCCTTGGAGGCTCTTTGACTGGGCAGAGGACATTTATGACTGGATTACGGCCTTCTACTGTAAGTGATTCCACGCATTAAGAATTGCCAGTTCCACAGCTAATTAACTAGCAAGTGATGGAGTTCATAGACACTACTCTTTGGGCCTTGAGATGTTGCATTTTATCTCCCCTAGTCTTGTTTCTTTTAGTGTCTTCCTCTTTTTGGTCTGTTGAGGGACAAAAAAATATGAAGCAATCATATCAAAGAAAACCAAAATAAAGATGTTAAAGTTCTCAAGCAAATGTGAGTTTTTATTATCATTCAAGGAGAGAATCCAACGCAGTTGCAGATTCTTCAGTAAAATCTGGAGTAATTTAGACAATCAATGTCCATACTCCATAGGAGAGTCTTTGTCAGATTAACACTTCCATCCTTCTTTTTTCCAAACATGGGGACAAACTTTTCTACTTCTGTTTCTTACATAAAATAAATCCTACACTATATAGCTTATGCATTGTAATTTTTCCAATTCACAAGATTTTTGTCACCATCTCAAAAAATAAATAAATAATGGTCCCACCTGAATGCACGTGTAACTAACATCAAGAATCAAGTGATAATGGGACCAACTTGCTAAAATTTCAGCCAGATTTCTTGAGCATTGAGTACTAAATTATCTTTGGTGTACACTTAACTCCTTATTTTTACATATACAAATGTGTCTCTGATGCAAGTTCATAGGTAATAAAAAGTTACATGCAAAAAACCAAGATGGTTCTGCATTTCGTATATGCGCCCCATCATGTTTTTCAGATTTCTCAAGGGAAGAACTCATCGTACAGCACATACATTTTGGAGTCTAATCAGATAAATAATGCTCGAGTCAAATGAGAACAGTTTAATGATGACCATTCAAAAAAAAAAAAAAGAGAACAGTTTAATGATGGCGTTAGTCATGTTAGTCCTCATTTTAAGGAGTAATTCATATTTCATGGTACTAGTGATGGTTTTTAGAGATGTTAGTCATTGTTATAAGCTCAATCCTTGTCATAGACATAATTCCAAGTCTTAGAAGTAAAAGCAGAAGAGCTGTTTCACTTAAGAAGGTATTTTACAAGGAGTTCATCAAATTTTTCTTTTGATGTGGACAGCCAGGCTGGGCTTTATATCGATACCAAGAGACAGTCCCAGCTGCAATGAAAAGTTTTGAACAAATCTCTCTTTCGTGTTGTTGACTCCACGCCTGAAGGTGATAAGTACTACTGTCTGCAGTGATGAGTGAGTCCCAGTCAACTCCATATGATGACTCTTAGGTTTATTCTACTTCAATTTCTACAATTAGGCATTTTTCCCATTACACAAACAGTTCAGGCAAGACCAAAACCAGCACAATCCTCTGGGACCCGATCACAGAACCAGCTGTCCTGATGGGAGATGTCTTATTTCTAAGCAGAAGAATACAAGAGCTATTAGAGCCTGTTACTTGGTACCCCCTATTTACACATTGATTTGTAATATAATTCGCATTTGCAGGGCGAGTATGTTTGTTGCATCTGCAAAATGCAGACATTGGCACCATTAAAATATGGCATGGTACGTACAGCCCCAATATGTAATTGTATGAAAAGAATTTGCTGCATTATTTGATGGCTGCTAGATCATCTCAAGTCTCAACCGGTCTTGATTCTCAACTTGATGATCCAAAAAATAGAAGTATAAGAATGTTGACCTAAAAAATTTCAAAAATGCTCTAGTTGTTGTAAAAGCGAGAAATTTAATACCTAAGATCCCATCAATCACACTTCCAAGAGTAGTTGAGTCAAGTTCTTCTTCTAATATGATCCTTGATCCTGCTATGTTTTCCATGATATATGCATTCCTTATCTGATGACCCTCTGCAACATTTGGTGATGGTATCTACAATCAGTAAAAGCAGTTCATTAAATTAAGAAAAATCAAGCTATAGAAATAAAAGACACGTCAACAGTATTAGTGCTGTAAGAATCTTTTCATCAGTAGCAAATAATTAGAACAGGAAATTCATCATACAATCATGAACGAATTCCAATACAAAGAAAAGATTTCGTACAAGGAGACTTCTCTTTTCAATATGACTTCATTAAAACAACAGGAAAATTACATTATACAACCAGAAACAAAAGTTCCAATATGAACGCAAGATCTACAAATGCTCACATCACACAACCAGAATTAAATTTCCAATGCCAAGACAAGATCGACAAATGCTCATCTTTTTTTGCAACTACATAAGCAACCTCATTCACCTATTTGCATACAAACAAACATAAAAAGGGACAGGTACTAAAACATCAAATAGATGCTTAATTGCATTCCTTGAGTCCAGTGGCGGACCTAAGAATTTCATTTGAGGGTTGCGGACCCTAATAGGTAGTTTGTTTTTGGGGGCAAATCAAGGATTTTCATGTGCACCCATAATTTTTATTGGATTTTTGGAAGTGGACCTAGAGTTTTCATGTAGGTTTTCAAAGGCCACTGCAGTTTGACGAGTGGAACCGCACCCACATGCCTGTAATTGGGCTCGCCCTGCCTGAGTCCCCTCTGACAAAATCCATAGTAGACTGACACAACCAAATTATCTCCAAGGTTTTGGTTATGCTTCTTGGGGGAATGTTCTAGGAGCAGACTGTATACTTCTAATATGCAGTCCGCCTCGTGGGGGCCACTAAGATGCCTACTTATTACTTATTAGTGTGGGTGTGATGCATGGAAAGGTCTCCTTATGGATAAGGGTAAAAAAAAAAAAATTCAGCACTACCAGATCCCTAGCCCTTGGTTTAATAGCCATAAAGTTTAGTGGTCTTTTAACCATAGATTTCTTTGAGATTCAATCCAACAGTGGATAAAGGTTTGATAGGAGTGAAATTGGGCCTGGTGCCAGATCATGAGGGTATGAGAGTGTGACTGATCCATATTGGGTCGGTCATTAAGCCAAGCCCGTAGATGATAGATCCAATGGGCCTAACCCATGGACACTCAACCCAATAGCCCAACTAAGCTTCGTTTCTTAGTACGTAGCTTTCCAATAAAGTTTCCTAAATCTAAGATTCTTAATGTAGAAAATACTATCTTAAATCTAACAAGATCTTGATTGACATGTAATCAATAAAAGATAATCGACATGTCGTCAATGAAAAAACGGAAAGAAGATCCTATTAAGAAAAAGAGATTAACATGTTATCAATTTCATGGAAGGGAAAGAAAATCCTAAGTTCCTAAGAAGTAGTATATTGATCTCCTCCTGTATGAATACCTTGTAATCTCTCATTTGCAATTCGATGAAAGTTCTCTTTTCCTCTCACTATTGTGAAGCAAGTGTTCTCCCCTGTGTGAAGACCCCTTGGGTTCCCAATGGTGATGACTCTAACCGACATGCATCCATGGTGAGGTGTGAAGACTCCATCCATCATTAGGTCCAATCAATTATACTATATTAAGCTAGGAGGTTTTTGGATTCAATTTTGACAGGCGGTTATAATTTTGACCACAAGTTATTCGGTTTTCAAAACTTCTCTCCCCACTCATACAACTACCCGCTTTATCTCATTATAATCAAAAGTCAAAATCACTTATAACCACTCCCCACTTTTATTTTATTGCAAAAGCTCCATTTTAATCCAAGTTCTGCATTTCTCTTTCTACTCAAATTCTCCTCTTCATGCCACTAGCTCTTGAATTGCATAATAAGGTACTCTCATAACCTTCCTATTCTTTAGCTTTTTTTCTCTAAAATCTATGAACTTTTTAATGCATGAGTATTTAAATTGCAATGTTGGCCATATCCGTGCTCAGCACGGGTTATTGTGCTAGTTATAATATATTAAAGAGAAGGGTTTTGGATTCGATTTTGAGCGACAATTTTAATTTTGAATGGAAGTTGCATTACTTTTTTTCAAAATATTGCATGTTCTCTTCCCACTCCTATCTCATGCAACTACCTACTTTATTGCTTTATCAAAATCAGTTATTTACTCTCTATTTTTCTTCTTATTTTGTTTTCTTCTTTTGCAAAGGCTCTGTTTTCATCCAAATTATACCATCTCCTTTCTACTCCAATTCTCATTCCCTTTCTACTCTAATTCTCCTATTTCGTTTCTACGCCACTAACATTTTGATTACATATACAAGTACTCATAACCTCTCTTTTTTTTTTCTTTTGTTTTCTTTCTAAAAATTATCAGTTTTTTTATAATGCATGAATATTTAGATTGCAATGCTGGTTATATCTATGCTAAGCATGGGTTGGTATGCTAGTGTGGTTAATAAGGAAGACTCTTCTAACACAATAAATTGTCTTAAAGAAAGGATTATCTTCGTGGAGATCAGAGATTACTGTGAAAGAGATTAGGAACCCAAGTGATTCTATTATTAGTATCTTTTGGGGAACTTCTTAGAAGAATTATTGTACCTGCAGACAATAAAAATTAGTTCATTCCTTTTGCCATTCTTTGGTCTAATTGGAAGGAACACGAGGATCTTTCATGGATCCATTTCCTCCTTAAACAACATTTTGGATTTCGTAGTTCTAAAATTGCAAAATGTGATGACTTGTAAAATCAAGAATAAACCAAACCAAACCAAACCAAACATTTTCCCACTAGGTGGGGTCGGCTATATGGATTTGACGACGCCAATCAAATCTGTTTAGGGCTATGTCCTCCGTTAGATCCATGTAGGCAAGTTATGTTTAATAGTTTCTTTCCAACTTCTCTTGAGCCTCCCTCTCCCTCTCCTACTCCTAGCAATCTCCATGCTTTCACACCTTTTAACAGGTGCTTCCGTTGGGCGCCTTCTAACATGGCCGAACCATCTCAGTCGATTTTCTCTCATTTTATCTTTAATCGGTGCTATTCCTACTTTGCCCCTAATCTCCTCATTCATAATCTTATCTCTCCTTATGATCCCGCACATCCATCTTAGCATTCTCATCTCCACCACTTCCATCTTCTTAACGTGATTATGCTTTACTGCCCAACACTCTGATCCATATAACAACGTTGGACGTACCGCCACCTTATAATATTTTCATTTAACCTTGAGGGGGACTTTTCGATCACACAAGATCCCCGAAGCACTCCTCCATTTGGTTCACCCCGGCCTGAATCCTGTGACTTACATCAGTATCAATCTCTCCATCTTATTTCACCATAGATCCAAGGTAACTAAAGTTTTCTTTCTCTACAATTTTTTGTGTGCCCAAACTTACTTCTAAGTTACCAGGTGTCCTACTTTGACTAAACTTGCATTCCATATATTCCGTCTTACATCGACTTAGCCTAAACCATTTTGTTTCTAACGTTTTCTGCCACAATTCTAGCTTAGCATGTAGTAAGAAAAAAGAGCTTCTCAATACAATTCCAAAAAAAAGAATGAAAAAAATACAACTTCTTGACTTATAAAGCATTTTGCTGGAAACTAGTTCAAAGTAAGTCACATTAGAGTTACAAATGAAACGAGAACAATAAATAAATAAATAAATCACATATGAAGAAGTTGGCTCTTGTTCCATGAGCCTTCTAAAAAGATATGGGTAGCAATTATATACTAAGGGTGAATTGAACTCCCAAATGGGGGTCCCAGTTATTAAAAGATAGACAATCTTTCAATACATTATTATGGGCAGGATTCAAATCTGAGTATCATGTAACGTTGCTCTTGCAGTGAATGTATTAAGTGATCAAGGACGTTTAATTTTAAGGCAAGTGGCATGGGAGCTTAATGATGAATAGGATGAACTTGGCAAAGTGGGAGTGACAAAAGATTCTGCGTAGCCTTTCCGTATTGGCCCTATTGGGTCAATAATCTCTATGAACTTTGAAATTACTGACCTCATTTTTGTTTTGTTCTATGCCTTCTGTTACTTCATATTTTTATTTATTTCTCAAAAAAAAATGAAACTTTTTAAATATCTTGTTTATGCTAGTATCTTCTCAATATATATTAAAAAAAAAAAAGCTTCTCTACTATTTACCTATGTTTGTAATTATAATGGTCATTGGGTATTACATTGAAATAATATCCAAGTTCAGAGATCAAAAGGAGTAGTCATTTCTCAAATGAACACATCTGATCCACAAAATATCCACTAAAGAATTAATTTGCAACTTGAATTTCATTACCTTGAAAGTCTCCAGCAACATTATGAGTAAGTTACCGAAAAGAAAATTATAATCATTATCATTAAAACAGAGAAAGGGAATAAATTCCAGTGAAGGGAATGATTTAACTACCAGAATAGAAGGCTTTCCAATGGCCAAGATCTCCGAGCAAGTCATTGCACCAGCTCTAGAAACAACAAGATCCGCACCCGCATATGCCAAATCCATTGTATGCAAGAACCTTAACAATTTCCCATAAAAAAAATTAAAAAGAAGGATTACGAAATTCTTCTAAACGAAAGGAATAGAAACTATCAAAAGATTTAAGTTTTGGTCATATACAAGTTTAGAGTTTTAAGAGTAGAACTCTCTAAGTTGACCCAGATTCATGAGATAACTTGACGCTGATAGTCTCTAAGTTACTAGTGAGACCATACTTCATTGATCCAATTCATTGGCAATTGCTCAATGACCAAGAGTGTTCATCCCCCGGAGTGGGGCCCACCACATTGGCAGTCTGGATTCTGTTCTTTGAAACTTCTAGGGCAGCATACACATTACACAAATTAGCATTGGGAATGTGAAAAAAAGAGAGGGGGGGGGGGGGGGGGGGGGGGGGGGGGGGGCGCCTTACGGTGTCAAAAGCAATCGAGGATGATTGCGAACCAGACTCTCCATCTCATCAAACCCAGCCACCCCAGTCTGCCATATGATAAACCTGTTCGTATGTTCCATCAGCATCTGATAATACATATTCAGCACTGCTATATTAATCGAATTCGCACCCAAAGAACCCCCCAAAACCAGCAACACCTGCGCCCCAGACACAGCCGCTCTCGGAAAGAAATACATCTTCGCGACAGCCTTAGACGTGTACCGCCTCAACGAAGCCCTCACCGGGTTCCCACTCACCACACACTTCTCTGTGGGGAAATACGTCGAACAGCTCTCGAACGACACGAAAACCTTATCCGCAAACAACCCCAGAAGCCGGTTCGCCAACCCAGGCACTGAATTCTGCTCCTGGATCACAACCTTCACACCACTTAGAGCAGCAGCAAGACATACCGGCGCCGCCACGTACCCGCCGGTCCCGACGACGACCCGAGGGCGGATATCGCGCAATTTCCTGTAGCTGGTGAGGACGCATTTGAGGAGGCGGAAGGGGAAGACGAGATTGAGAGGAGAGAGGAGAGGGCGGGCGAGAGCGACAGCCGGGACGGCGGCGAAGTCGAAGCCGGCGGAGGGGGCGGAGATAGATTCCATGCCGGAACCGGTGCCGAGGAATAGGATCTTGGCATCGGGGCGGAGGAGCTTGAGGTCGTCGGCAATGGCGATGGCCGGGTAGATGTGGCCGCCGGTGCCTCCGGCGGCAAATACAATGCGGAGATCGTCATCGTCAGGATGAAGAGAAGGAGTGGAGAGATTCTCGTCCGTCGGATCTACGGCCAAGCAAGATGAGATCCTGAGGCGCCTGCATAGAAGATGAGAGAATTAAGAGAAGATAGGAAATAATGGAGTGAAGGAGAGGTGTTTGATGAAATGCAAAAGAGAAAGAGAGGAGAGGGAAATGCAGTGAAGGAGAAGTGTTTGATGAAATGAAAAGGAGAGAAAAAATAGAATACCTGCCTTGTGGGAGGAGAGATGATGGGGTATTTAAGTGATTTGGGGGAGCAGTGTGGAGAAGAAGGGAGGGAGAAAGGAGAGAAGATGGTGGTGGTAGTAGTAGAAAAAGAAGAAGCCATGGAGAGTAGTAGTAGTAGTAGTAGTAATAGTAGAGTTGGGAAATGGCATTTGTTTGTTAGTGGGACTTGGGAAGAAGACGCGGGCGGAGAAGAAGGAAGGGAGTGCTTGGAATACGAATACTGGTGCCGGGTGACAGAGCGAGAGAGTATTCTACATTTTTATTTATGAATCAAAAGTCTACTTGGACAAATTTTTTGGCCAGAATTTTGGACAACCCATATGGTTCCCATTGAATATCTCGTACTGAGGGGCTTATTATAAGAAAAAGTCTCCTTAGCCCGAATATGGGACCGAATGATGGCCCGGTCCCCATGAGGGCCACAGGATCCCAAGGAGTCCCCCCGCGGGATCCTATGGGGACCGGGCCATGGTTCGGTCCCCATATTCAGGCCACATAGCACCCCTGTTATTATAATGTGAATCAGTGTGATCACGTGTGATTTATTATGGTAGATCGGCAGTTTAAAAGCCCACAGATGAAGAACCTCACTTGTGGGAGTTATTGCCCACAGTTTTGGTCTAAATTATGTTGGGACTGCTATATGAATTTTATTTTTTCTCGTCTCACTTTATTGCATGCACGTGTTCATCGAGACATTCAGCACATCCACTCTTTTATAAGAACTCACTAGCACAATCACATGTGCTCATCACCGTCGCATTCTAAATTAAAAGTTCTTACCTTAAAAAGGTTATGTGGAGTAGCTCTTTTCATCTATTAAGTAAGTTGCATAGATAAAAATTAAAAAATTGGACAGAAAGATAGTAGAATAGGTGGGGTGGAGTAAGAGACTTAAAAAATAAAGAAGTGGAATTAAGGTGGAGAGCACTGGATAGTTTGATTAGATAAGGATATGAGTAGGTAGTTATATGAAGTTAATGGAAAACATTTCAATAAAATGGGTTAAGTGGCCGCCAAACATTTCACTGGTGAGACTTATTAGAGTTGGATAGATGGATTCGTTAGGCTGATAGGTATCACTTGAATTTGCCATCATTTAATAATGACCCACTATCATTACACTATTTACATGATCTCAGAATAAGTATGTTATTGAGGTGGATCCACCTTAAGATAAGATATTCATCTATACGGAAATTTTATCCTATGCATTGCGCTTGTTAAGTTGAACTTTATGAAATTTAGGGGGGTCCTGCCATTGGTGACGGCCTGAATGCACTCCCGCATAAGTGTGTGCGTGCACATGATTACTATACTAATATTATTTTTTAGTAACGCTACAAAACTCCCCGCGCATTTTTCATTAAAAAAAAAGCCCATCTTTTAGTCAATGAAAGTGGGACACGTGTCTTCAATTTTACACTTATCCATTCTCTCTACTGAATATTCTTCTAAACCTGTGGATATTTTATTGATTCTATTAAATCATTAGCTAATAAATAGAGGCAGAAACTCTCCTTTTTGAGATAGGGGAGTTTTTGGGAATTTTTATGATATCATATTTATATTATTACGGAACATTAATAATGTCAGCGTGGTATCTCTATTTTTTTTTTTCCTTTGTGTAAACTAGAATAATACCATGTTGACCAAGCATGGAGCTCCTTTTTAAAAAAATAAATAAAATCGAGCTTTTGAACTCCTTCAAAGTGTCCTCATTGTAAGATCTTTTTTTTTTTTTTTGAAGAATTATACCAAAATACCCTAACCAAATTAGTCGTTATTTACAGAAAATCAGATATCTTTGTGAATTTGAGATTTTAGATATCAATCTATGTTCTTAGACAAGTATCTTTTATACTTGATTTTTGTGATAAAATTTTATTGACTCCTTATTATCAGCTGATGATTCCATATTTAATTTCATTCTTACCTCTCTAAGTTTTATTTGTTAAGAGAAAATAAAAAATTTCTTCTTTTAATGTGAAAAAGAAAATAGCGCTGCATCAAATTAACTTCTTAGAAATGTTAAGCGCAGACACTCATAGGTATTTTCTTACTAGCAAAGAATCCTCAATGCTATACAAACATGCTACACAAAAGTATGAAAAATATTTTCTCCCCAAAAGGGGCCAAGAAAAGACTCTTTTCTCCATTGAAATTAAATTTATATTAATAAAAATTGATATTTTACTATTTAATTATTTACATAATATTTTAAATACATTTTTTTTCTGAACGATTATCTTTATGTACATCCAAATATAATGGAGAATCACCAGGTAAGAAAAATGGTGGCTCTCCAATAGTAGATTCCTCCCTGCATTTCTCCTCATTTCCCTACCAAAGTGGGAATTCGACCTTTATTATTTTCCCTACATCAAATATATAGTCCTCAGCACCAACTCACCCTTCTTGCCATTTTTGTTGAGGGGGTGTGACTCACTTTCATTCCTACACTACCGTGAAAAATATAGAGTATGAATGATCATTTTATACACTATTTTCACACCTCACTTACTAGAATTGTAAGCGGGTCGGTTCCAGTCTAGGTCCATGGTGGATCCAAAATCGGAACCGTTAAAGAGAAGGTGGAACTGGACTTAAATCCGGAACCTTCGAAACCAGTTTCTTGGCTCCGGAACTAGAACCAGAACCAGATATGGAGTGGTCTGGATCTCCAAGTCTAGGTAGAGAATGATATTAGAAAAAAATCGATTTTTATGAGAGATTTTCAAAAATTGAGGTAATATGTCGAGTCTCGGGTCTACGGTCCTAACCAAGGTAGAACCAAACCCAGACCCATTTACTTATCGGGGCCTAAATAAGGATTTAGATCCGATTTTTAACGGGTCGAAACCTCCAGATAATTGGAGAATCGGGACCCATTTACATCCCTATCATTTAAACATTATACATGTAAATTAGCACAAACAAACATGACATTATAATATATTAAGCTAGGAGGTTTTGGATCCAATTTTGACCATCGGTTATGATTTTGACTGGAAATTACATCAACTATCTTCTGTATCTCTTTATCATAATTACTCTCCACTTTTCTTTTCTTTTCTTTTCTTTTATTTCTCAAATACTTTGTTTCAATCCAAACTCTATCATTCTCATTTTACTCTAATTTTCATTTTCTTCATTCTATGATATCAATTCTTCGATATCCGTGCTAAGCACGGGTAATTTTGCTAGTTCATAATTATACATATAGAATCACTTACATAAATGTACATGGAGTCCGGATCCCCTGTTTAGACCAAACAATGGTTTACTGTTCCGACCAATGGGAGAGTGCCATGTGTAAGGAGACCCCAACTGCTTCTTTATGAAAAACAAAAAAACAAGAAAAGAGAGGGGTTGACTAGGGCGGCTCATGGTCCAAATAGGGGTTTACTGTTCCGACCAATGGAAGAGTGCTATGTGTAAGAAATGCTAGGTCACAAAAGAACCCCTCAACTGCTTCCTTTAAAAAAAAAACCAAGAAAAGAGAGGGGCTTTATTTGCAAATAAAAAATTTGGGCCGTAAATTTCCATTCCTCTCCTTTTACAGAACTCTCTGCGTCAAACTCGGATGGTGAGGGACAGAAGCCGAGGGCAACGAGAGGAAGCCGGTGGGTAAGGGTAAATGAGGGAGGGAGATGGGAGAATTGAAGGGAAATGAGGGAAGAAGAGAGAAAAGAGAGGGAAATGAGAGGTGCCACTTGCTCCAACAATAAAACTAAGTGGCTATTACATTAAAAGCGAAAACATTATATGCTTAAAGAAACCCTTGCTTGGGTACATCACCTATTCCCGCTTTTGGGAGCCTCTTTCTCACCTGAGTGGCCTACCTTCTTGTGTATCTAGGTTCTCTCTTGAGTCCCATCTCCCTTGACAAGGGTACCAAAAAATAATAGTTGCAGTACGAAATTAAACTTAGTCTATAATCTCTAATCATTGAATTAAAATACCTCCAACCTCAATCAATAAACCCCCTGTGGCTACAAGATAAAAGAATCCATAGAAATGTAACACAATTACAGAATTCGTCCTAACACCTTCACCTACCATCTGACCAAAAGATCACTAGAACCTCTCCAACGCAACCATGCTGGACAGAGCCATTTATCAAAGATAAGTGCCAACTTCTCACGCTTGAGCCCTATGGCGCAGAAGTTGGCCCAGATCCAGCGTAAAGTGGACTCGGCTTAGGTCACATTGGACCAAACCCATTTACTTCATGCCTTTTTTCAAGGCCGGCCGGCCATATTCCAATATTTAATCTATGCTCCTTCAGTATCATTGTATTGTAAAATAGTCCACTTGCTCCAACAATAAAACTAAAAGGTGCCGTTTGGCATCTCTCCTTTCAAGGTTTATATGTCTTAAAGTTGTTTGATACAGATGTTTTAGAAATTTAGATCGGTTGGATGGTGCACATCAAATATCTGTTTCAACCAGACAACAGACATTTTTCATCTATTTCATATGGGCTGAAAAATGGTGCTCTTTGACATAGATGATGGTGTTTGAAGCGGACAGACCATGCTGCTACTAAGGCTGTCAAAATGCCACCCGTTAACACGACATGAACCCAAACGATATTAACGAGTATGGGTGAACTCTTAATGGGTTCGGGTCGTTAACGGGTCAAACCCGTTAACAAGTTAAGTTAACGGGTCGTGTACAAGTTAAACCAGTAACCCGTTAACAACCTGCTTAATCCGTTAAATATTTTTTAGTTCCTAAGTATGCTAGAATTAATTTATATTCATAGAGAAGAAATATAGATTTATTATTTTATAGTGGGATTTTAGGTGGAATCCACTCGAGATCCTCACAGTTTCGTAGGGCTTATATAATTTTCTCCTTATATATTTTTGTATGGATTTTCTTTTAATTTTTGAAATGACTTAATTACTTAACGGGTTGGGTCGGATAACCCGTTAAATTAACGGGTCGTGTTTGGATTAGATTTTTTGACCCATTAAGTTAACGGGTCGTGTACGGGTTGAGGTTATTTTAACACGAATTCGTTAACCCATAACTCGAATTCGTTAACACGACACAATTGACAGTCCTAACTGCTACAGTGTATTTTCTGGTGGTCCATTTTTCTCTTTATTTTTTTAACATCCGTGGCCCTAAATGACGATCAAAACCGTTTTAGCATCTTCATTACCCTAAGAACAGCCAGCCAACCAAATTTGAACTGTTGATCATTTACATATCTTCATATACTTGTGAAAAAAATGTGGACCCTTAGATTTTGATTTTTGGATTTTATGGGCCTCTAAATCAAGATCTGAACCGTTGATCTGCTTAAGAAGCCCAAGATTGATAATAATATCAAATATCAACTCTTAACTCCTTATGAATCTCAAGATATTCATGAGAAACCGTGGAACATTAATCCTCTTGTGTCTCAATTGCTAGGTTTGTACGTAATGACAAAGTTGTCCTATTTTTTCTCATTTTTCTCAATGATCGGTCTCAACCAATAATCCATATCATTCAATCTCTTCAGAGTATTTAACACAACCATAGAGTTAAATATCAGCCATTGATGATGCATCATTATTGAGATATTTGTGATAAAATGAAAATCATTAAATATAAATTCTTGGTTTGTGGGTCCCTTTAGCAAGATATAAACCGTTGAACCTCTTTCGAACGCTTAAGAAGCCTAAAAGATCAAATTCTAGCCCTTGATTCCTCATATTTCTTGAGTAATTTGTGGAGAATATTAACATTCAAATTAATAAAGTGTCTATTTCAAGCTGTTTATTTGTTTTACCAAACGGTCTATTTATAAAATATTTATTCTACATAAATCTATTATACACATATCTATTTGACACATATAAGATTTGCCAAACAAGCCCATTAATAAGTAACTATTACATTAAAAGCGAAAACATTTATTTGCAAAAAAAAACCCTCTCTTTTTTTTTAAAAAGCAACAGTTGGGGACTTCTTACACATGCCACTCTCCCATTCGCCGAAACAGTAAACCACGGTTTGGTCCAAACAGGAAATCCAGACTCATGTACATGAGCCCGCCCCGGTCAATTCAAAACGCATACCTCCCACCACCATCACCACATCAAAGTGTCCTATATAATTAAATAATTCTCACTCCAAACAACTTCAGAATATATATATATATATTTGGAATAAGGGCCATAAGTCCACTGGGTCCTCTCCGGACAGTCTTTCTAACCTTACAGTCTGTCTGGATCTACCTGACAGTCTTTCATAATCCCAACTTTGACGGTAATTTTTTATTCAAGATATGGAGAACCTGCTGTAAATGTAATGCCTAGTTAATTTTCCAAAAAAAAAGGGGGGGGGGGGGGGGGGGGGGAAACCATGCTATTGAAAAAAAAAAGGAGGGAAAAAACACCATGCCATTGAAAAAACAAAAAGAAGTGCAACATTTGATATAAACAAAATTAATTATTTATATCAACAAGTTAATATAGGCCCGTTTACAAACATACCCCAACTAAACACGTAAAAATAATATTGTTGTGCGCGTGCGTGCGAAAGCGCAGAATTTATGATTGATCAACATGCCACACGAGAGTTGACTAGGGGATATATTGTTTGGCAAAACCGCCTATGTCCATGGTAAGAGATCAACCGATTCGCATTTTAACTCTATTAAGAGTCTAGGGTTACAGATTACATTATATATATAATTACCGCTTTCTTAGCCCTTAAGAAAACCCCGGTACAATAACCAAAATACATTTGACCCTGAACCCAGTCCAATGGACCACTCTGGTAAATCCGGAACACAAGACATAAACCCAACAAATACATTAGACGATTTTACGGGAAAAGTCTCGAAATATAGCCATATATCTCGAAAGTTCCTCGCAAATTGTGTAGCACCAATGAGGTCCCTCAGGCCTTATTTTATTTTATTTTTTTCAACTTTGATAGGAGCGACGCTAGTGTCGCTCGTGTCTGGTGAGGGCGACGCTAGCGTCGCTCGTCAATATCTAGCATCGCTCGTCAGCGCATGTCCTAATGCACAATTTGCTAGTGGGGGAGTTGGAGAAATATACACAATTTGCTATATCGTCACTCGTCAAAACATGATGAGCCATGACTGTTTATATTCTTGGTTTTACCCTTTTGCCATAGTTAAATTTGAGGTATTTAGTGTAATTGTCAATTATGTGGATAGAGTGTTTTACTGGGGAAGATATTAAGTAGTCCATTACATGTTAGAAAACATTGAATGAATAAATTATATAATGAAAGTGGGATGAAGTGTTGCGTCTTGTACTGTTGCTTGTCTATGCCATCTATTAATAACTAACACATAATAGAAGATAAATTATCTGCATCCCATTGCATTCTTATATTTTACATATTAAAAATAGGCTGCATGAGATTATTTATGCGTCACTGTGCTGCAAGTTGCTGTATGCATCGAGGCTTTATCTGGATTCAACGGCTCACTGTTTTGTCCTTACCTACTCCCTCTAGTGTCTCATCTACTTCTTATTTGCTTCATACTTTGTCGTTGTTCTTCTCCTCAATGTTTCTTAGTATCTCTTATCAATTAGGTATCATTGGACGATCCAATTGAGAAGTATATGACACCATTTAAATAAGCTAGTCCCTTGCAAGCTAGCCTGGACTTGAAGAAAGCGGTGATGCGTTTCTATAGGGATGCTGCAGTTCCTGTTGTGGATGACTGGGGCAGTTGTGTTGGAATTGTGCATCGGGAGGACTGCAATTAGGTGATTATTTCTTAAATTAGCTTAAAGTACAACCTCACATGTAGTAGAACTACTAAGAACCCGAAGGAATTTTCTTGCTGCCTCCCTAAAATTGAAAGCCAAGTGAGCTTGACGATATAGAAAATTGTGTATATTTCTCCATCTCCCCCACTAGCAAATGGTGCATTAGGAGATGCACTGATGAATTACGCTAGACATTGACGAGTGACGCTAGCGTCGCCCTCATCAAACACGAGTGATGCTAGCGTCGCTCCTATCAAAGTTGAAAAAAAAAAAAAAGGAAATAAGGCCAGAGGGACCTCATTGGTATTACACAATTTGCGAGGACCTTTCGGAATATATGACTATATTTCGAAACTTTTCCCGTAAAATCCTTAATACATTAAGTAAACGGCCGAAAGTTAAAAAGAATGCTACGAGAAGTAACAATAAAAGATTTTATCTTCTTTTTTTCTGAAAAATAGATGCAACGGTAAAAGATCAAAGAAAAACTATACTCTCCCAACATTGACATATCTTTGACAGTTCTCTTCAAGGCACTGCATCTCCATAAGGAAGAAAAACACTAATATAATGATATGGAAGAACAACCTCTTACCCCAGTCTTAAAAGGCATTAGTTCTCATCTAGCTGCCTCTCACCTCACCCTAGGGCTCCATCCATCTCCTCACTCGAGGTCTACTACCGTCACATGAGGGCAGGGCAGGGCCCCAGCCCCCTACAGCTGGGTACCAAAATAAATTAAAGCAGAAGATCTAAAAAATATTTCAAGAACAAGAGAAGAACCTGCTATAAAGCAATAGGATATCCAATGTTGTATAAATCATTTTGACTAATAAAATTTTGAGAAAACTTTCAGAGTCTTCCACTTAAGCAATTATATACATCAGTCAAAATCATATAAAGGAAAATTGCAGCCACCTGGGGCTTTATACAAGATCAAACTATGGAACTCTTGAAGCAGTTGATATTTCTAGCGGTTCGCCAGGTATAGGCATCAATACCTTTGCATCTGGTAACTCTCGAGACAAAAGTTCCTGTTCATCAGTTTTGCAGTTGTCACTAACATACCATTTAAAACATCATAATTGTCAAACACCAATAGGTAAGTTCATATCAATAGAGAAGCAGAAACTGAGGATGTGTAAGTACTACAAATCACAAGAAGCTTGGATATTTTGTTGGGCTGCCAAGGATTCAGGCCTGGACATGGGAAAATCTAAAATTTGAAAATACAGGACTCAGAAAGCTGGCCTGATCAGTTCAAATCCAGGACTGACAGCCCTAATATGTTGGCAGGATGGACAATCATCAGTTCTTCCCTACATTTTAGGGCAGCAAAGAAATCAGAAATGGCTTTTCATGAGAGTGCTTTCTTTCTTATCCACCTTTAGATCATTACAAGTGCAGAACACCTACACTGATGAAGGTGCAACAGTGAGGCAAAAACATTATCCATCTAATTTGATTTACAACTATTCTAGACAATGGAAAAGTATTCAAATCAATAGCTTTTGCGAGGTACATCCAACGCACCCTAAATCAACAACATTGAACTGAATTTCACATAAACATTGAGATAAGTAGAAGTACTATATATAGAAGCATACTTTTGATTGGTCGCGTAGAAGGGAAAAAATTGAGATTAAGAATTAAATCATTGACGGGATCCTAACAAAAGGTATGTCTAGGATAAGTCAGGTATATGGAGGTATGTTGAGATTGATTGTCACTTCATTTTCCAACATCCCACAACGGGTTCCGAATCTCTTCCACATGACGCCTCCCAATTTCAGTTGGCTGAACGCGATGACAAAAGTACACCATGATTTTCTCAGCAGCACATTGTTGCTTCATAAAAGGAAACAACAAGCTATTCCTATACTAACTAAAGGATTACAATTGAAAAGAATTGCAACAAATAACCCTGCTCATCTAAAGGACACAGTAAAGCAAAAGCAATTTGGGCCTCAGGCCTTGGGGCTTAGGATGAGCTGTCAATATCTCTATATTGACTACCACAGACTCCCACATCTGTTCTCCCCTCTTTTTTCATTTTCTCTACCATCATTTTACTTGTCCTTGATCAAATCAAAAAATTTAGTTAACTAAATAGATTTTTGATGTTCAGAATGTATTTATTCACATCTTTTATCATTTTGCATTTAAATGAACCTGTACCGGATAACCTATTGTTCATTTTTCCAATATTAACATAGAAAAAATAATCTGACCTTGAATGATTCTATTGTTCCCTCAGAATAAAGTATACTTGAAAGAAACCCTTTGCTGTCAAGATCTCCATTGTTCATTGGCACAACATACCTGTATAATAACAAAAGAGAAACAAGGAGATACATCAATGAAGTGTATTTCTGAAGAGACAATAACAATAAAGGTTAAAGAAGTATACTTGGCTTGTAGCAGAGATGCAAGTTTAATTGCATCTTCTTGTCCAGAAACCAAAGTAAAAGAAGGCAGTAATTGCTTTATAACTGGTGTGATGACTATGTCTGCCTGCTCCTTTTGTAGAAAAGCTTGGTTGTATACACAATGTGGTTCAAAGTAAATAGTTAGTTGGCTCTCTGGTGATATGATGAGGTACCTGAAAACATTTAACAAAGACGAATGTGATACTAAAAAGAAAGCAACACATTAATATTAAAGAAGAGGAATTTCATAAAAGTCCCTGGTTTGGTTGTCCTCTGTTCAGTAATCCAAACCATTGATCTCAATAAGCATTTTAAAAGGGAAGGCCTATGCGCAGATCATAAATTCTCTCTATCATAATTCCTTTGTTGGAAATCATATAGGAAATGGTTGTTTCCTATAATAGGACTTGAAGAACCTTTGCATGGAATCATTAAGACAGAGTACCTATGTTGTTTGAAACACAACTGGTAGCAGCATTAATAATCTAAACCCTCTGAAGGAGTGTTTAGAGACATGACATGGCATGAGATAAAGCAGTGTTTTTCTACATTAGAATAAATATAAAGAATAAAAACTTCTGTGGGAGATAGAGAACCATCAATGAATAATTTCCATTGGCCCCAAACGGACATGTACATTTGATGAGGCTTATGATCATATACAAATATATTTAATAAACAATGAGCACATAAACCCTGAAATGTATGATTAAAGAATAGAGAAGCATAAGCCCAGAGAAGTTAAACTCTTTACCCATTCTCTGGACGCTGCCAAGGAGGGCCAAGAACAGGACCTGCAGTAGCACGTACACCCACCTTTGAACCATTTTTCCCTTCAATTTTGGAGCTTTGACCAGGTTCCAAATATGTGACCTGAGAATTGTTAACTTTGTTTAGAATATTTATTAGTGAAGTAACCAATTTATCTATTAGATGGATAGAAACCATTCCAGTTTATTTTAACGGCCTATCCCAAGCCAGGACAGAGGAGGTTGTGTTAGGTAGGTTTTACAGCCACTATAAAACTATTCTCACAACTGCAATATGAAATTTAAGACACTGACATTCTATGATCATGCTGGAGCCTTCCCGACTATAATCTATGCACTGCAGCGATGCCCAGTTGCAGTGGAAAGTAAGGATTTGGCCCATAATAGAGTAGAATGGCGAAACATAAATCATGTAATTGACCCTAACATAGTTGGGATAAGGCTTTGATGAATTAGAAGGATAGTCATAGAAATGTAAAATGAGAGAGAGAGAGAGAGAGAGAGAGAGAGAGAGCACACCCAAAAGAATGCAGTTTCATTTTTTTTATCCCCAGTACGCGCTACCCAAAAGAAAATGTTAAAGATCCTCACTGACAAGATACGTGACAAGAAATAAGTCAACCTTCCAAATAATTTGAATCACTCACCAAATCTAGACAAATTCGATAAAGGAGTATACATGTAGAGATGCAGCCCCACTTAATCAGACAATCAGACATCCCAGTAAAGAACTCTTGGACATCTATTTAGAGAATTGAAATGCAATAGTATTCCTGTACCAATTAAAATAAGTTAACCTTATGTCTTATCATCTCTTGAATTATCCTCCAACCATGTGAATTACTCCAGACACTCTTAACTGCATCTTTGGCTACTTGTTTAATGCAACCTGCCATTTGAACCTATGGTATTGGCATATGTGTTTCATGACAAATAAAAAGGCACACTTCTTTTGTATTTGGTTGTCTCTCTTAAAGCAAAGAGTGGTTTTAACAGGAGTCCCGCATTGGAAAGGAGATAAAATTAGAAGGAGTTTGTACAGATTCTTTGCTCTTATGCAATTTGAAATATGCTAGGACTATCGTGCTCATGCTACATGTGCGTGAGTCAGGTTAAGAGGTTGCATGTTTGCAATGCTCATCATTCCTGATTATTGTGCAAAAGAGGGCGAAAAGGGTTATCCATTTTTGCTTCCTTCAGGGCTAAAAACTGGAGATTCTTTTCTTGATCAGTGCTAGAAATTGGAAATTACATCACATTAGGACAACGCTTTCTGATATTTTAGGCCTAAGCCAATATAAAGGAATCAAAACAGATAATGGTTTGGTGCAGGAAATGAAGAAAACTCAATCCCATATGATGTGGTTTTAGACCCTTTTGTTTCCTGAAACAAATGTAAGGACAGCTATACATACAGAAACAGTTAATTTAACTTACACTGCCAAAAAGTGGATTTAAAATTGACTCTGCATTGGGAGTTGATATCACCCGCAAATCCGGGAACATCTCAGATAGTGGCTTCAGGGTCTTCTGATGACAGTGATCATCAAGGCTTTGTGTAATTAGTAAACAATCGAGCTCAGGAAGATCTTTAAGCTGCACAACCAATGGCGCAAATAAAAAGATCAATTATGATGATGATGACCACCTGAAACTGATAACAGAACCACAAATAGAATCCAGCAGATTGAGAATACCTGAAAACTCTTCAAGATCTTTTTGGCAGCATCATAAAGCCATGGAACTCCAAAATCTAGATTACCAACCAAGATTGGATCCACCAAAATCCTCACTCCACCCACTTCCCACAACCAGCTATTCCCCTAAGACAATAACAACTACATAATAAATAATTAAACATTGAACAATGATCATAATTGAGAAATAAGAGCATACTTGAGCAAGATCATCAAGCCATAGCAAAAAGTTTTCAAGTAATTGGATGATCATAACTGTCCCCTTGATTAATATTTTTTTTTCTTTTTTGCTGATGTGGGTCTTTGTAACCGTCCATTTCCAGTCGATTGATCAGACTCTTAGGATTATTGCGCTTGGGAAATAGTCTATCCATAGTAGGGCAGGCAATTTGGAAGGTTTAAATCGACATGGATGTGTCTTTGCCTGACAATGCTATCTATACCAGTTGTAAAACAGATATGTTTTTGCAGGAATCCAGAAAGCCATAACCCAACACCCCAACCCAAAAAAGCAAGAAGGAGAAAAACCCACCTCAAGATAAGTGAGTTTGATCGAGTGGTTCCCAGAAAAACTCGACCCAACAGCGTTCTTTTCAGAAACAACAGCCGAAATATGGCGGGCTAACCTGTGAATTGATGATGCAAAAGTGTAATAAACATAAAGAAATTAAAGATAGAAAGATAAATAGAGAGAGTGAAAGATACCTGATATTTTGCTGCTTGGTTCTGTTAGGAAAAGAGATTGGAAGGTCAGAGGAAGAAGATGGGTGCAGAGATGGAGATTGGGTGTAGAAGAGTTTAGTTCTGTTTAAGTAGGAACAGGAAGAGAGGAAGAAAGAATTGCAGTGCATAGCCATTGCACAAAATAAGCTAAGATTACAAAGACTGGTTTTTTATTCTCTTCTCTGCTGACTGAGTGTGTTGGAGAAGAGAGACTCTGCTCTTGTCACGTTGGATTGCTGAGCTACCAAACATGTGTGTCACGTTGGATTGCTGAGCTACCAAACATGTGTGTGGCTCTGAGCCTTTGCTTCTTAGATGTCACCAAAAAAGGACATTCAGGCCTGGATTTGAAAGTGGTCCAGCCCATTACAGTCTGAAAGACCAAAAAAGCTGTCAGATTGGGCTTGTGTGGGCTTGGATTTTGAAGTAAGTGATGGCCTTTAGAACTGCCATGTCCAACCCATAGTTTAAAAAAAATCTCCTTGTCCCCATTTGGAAGGTCATTTAGCCAAATTGAACAGGGTAGTGTGGCTCTTTCGACTTGCCCGACTCGGTGACTTTTCTAAGCCTAGTTGATTTAAGTGTGTCAGAAATGGTGTTCTAAGCTGTTAGGCCATGGTACAACCCTTGTGTGCATCTGTGCTAAAATTATTGTTATATCATTTCTCATCACTAATTAATTTTGAGATAAGTGGTTGTTTAATGGGATGTGAGATCCTACATAAGCCAGGGTCCGATCCTTTGTCCGTTGACGGCATGCTCAGCATGCTCAAGACTCAAGAGTCTCAACTGTGATACAAGGGACTATGGTTCGGTTGAAACCATTGCTTAATGGCTGTTATAATTAGGCATGTCAACTGTCAAGCCAAGTGGTGCTGAGCTTGGCCCAACGTGAGTTGGTAAGGGCTGAACCTAAAGTCCTACACCCAACTAATTTATTGATCAGATTTAAAATGTGAGCCCATGCTTAGAATTATATATGTTGGGTTTGAGTCAGGATGGCATGTTGAGTAGCAAGTATGAACTAAACTACTCAAGTATGAACTAAACCCAAAACCCGATCATCGCGTCCAAAATGTCAAACTAGACTTAGATTTATGGAGTTGGGTTCAGGTCAGGTTGGCAGTTCAAGCCAGGAATTGGCTAATTGCACCATCTAACCATCAGAACTGAACCAAAGTTGCATGCCCGAAGAGGAGTGGCAATTCACAACAAGCATGACTCTCCCGAATAGAGAGCTAGGATTGTTTGATAGGACGACATTAGATTGCATCTTATGATCAACAATTGATGGGTCCAGCTATACGTAAATTTAGATCATCTTCATTTCATTTTGGTGGTCCAATCATAGGGATCAATCTAGAGCGTTCAACACATGAACATCAACTTAAGTTGCCAGAAGATCTTTTATGTCTCCTTCCAGCTTCTTCGTTGAAACCCATTACTTGGAAATCCTAAGAATTCAATCTGTGAAACATATGGCCCCCAAATGCATGTTTGGTAAAGAAACATGCAACTGCTAAAAACCTATGACTTCCAGATGACTCAAAAGAGGGGCAAATTGGGAACTACAATTGCAAGTCTGTGGGACCTATTCATAGTTCCTATGGGAAGCCCTACATCCCATGTTGTCTAAGTAACGGTTTTCACCGGACTTCATATATGCTTAAGATTTTGGATTGATATATGGTATCTTAGGTGACGTGTGGTCCACTTAACCGCACGCCCATATGTAAATCCCACCTCAGGAAGTCCAAAGCAAAATCCCATGAAGAGTCTTTTAATTGCATTGGACTTCCAGAGGTGGGACTTGGTAACCTTTTGTAATGGTCTATTTCCCGTGCCCTAGGCATTAATTTGACAGAAAGAACTTGAGGAACTCTTGTATAAAGAACTATAAATACCCTCATAGTCATATTGTTGTGAAAAATTATATCACCACATTTTCTCGAGTCCTAATCTCTAAAGAGCATTTCAAAGACTAATTCAGTCGTTATAGTGTATGTGAGTTTTAGAATCTCTCAATTAGATTGAGAATGTGAAAATTTCATCTCTGCATCATCATATTGTCTAAAACGTGTAACATGAATATATAAAAAAAAAAAAAAAAAAAAAACAGAGTGCTGTGCATCAGTGCATCACATGCACTTTTCTTTGTTGAGAAACTTAAACTTCTAAGCTTACTTAAATAGAAGGTCAAAGTTTCCGCGATGTATTTCAGCTGGTTAGGGGGACATAAGTGTAAGTTGAAAGTGTATGAGCTTGAGCCAATGTAGAGAAAGAAATAAACAAAAAAGGGCTGAAGATATAGCTAGACTTAAAAAAAAATACCATCTTATAAACACTTACTTAAATCAAGCATTCTAGAGTGCACAATAATCTAAGCCTGCCTCGGGAAATAGAGACTTTCAAACAATCGTAGAGAGTATGGCGAATGTTATCTATATATGAGGGATTGTTTGGTTGGAAGCATTTATTGGTAAGCATTTCTACCAAGAATTCACCTTGTCGAGAGAATGAAGTGATTGTTCTAAAGATAACTGAATTTTTATGTGATTGAGGTTTTAAGGTGAGAATATGCTGAACTGGCCAAGTGAAAAATTACTTTTGGCCAGCTGAATTATCTGAATTTTGAAATTTAGAATGCCCCTTGCTCATTAGCATTTTGAAATTCTACTTCATGCAGGGGAGCAATTTGGAAATCTCCAAACTCCCCAAATGCTTTCAACCAAACACAGGGAGGTTTTCTCGCTTATCAGTTCTGTACATCCAATAGGACATCAAGTGTCCATGGTCCCTCCTCATGTACATGAGGACAATATATAGGAGAGTGCACCTGTTTGGCGTGCATGCAGCACAAGCAAACAACTGGTATGGAAATGGAGAAGGACCTAACATACAAAGTCCACCCAAGTAAAAAGGCACCATGACTTTATCTACTAAAGACAAGAAACTAGAAACAACGGTCACAATCACACGCTTGGAGGCATCCCATGACATATTGACATGCCATCAACACATCAGGTGGACCACTTGATGGGTGTGTCCTCTTCCACACTCCCATGCCACAAAAGTGAAAAAGAAAAGGAAGCCATGGAGAGAGAGAGAAGGGGGGCAAGAAAGTTGGGGAGCAGCGTTGATCTTCATCAATCAGTACTGAAATTTCAGTGTAGGCATTTCATGGAGGATTGGCGTGTGACCGACAAGCTTTTAAAGGTTATGGTAGAAATGAAGGCATACCCCTTGAAACCATAGAAGCAAACAAGAACAAGAGACAAAAGTTAAATGAATGTCAAGCAAATAAAGAGAAGGCTACGTAGAGAGAGCTAGTTGGCTTTGGCAAGAGGAGGGACTGAATACGGGCGGGGAAAAAAAGGAAGAGGAGAGACCTCGACTTCCATGTGCGTCTTTCACAACTGAAGTCTCTGCTGAAAAATTAATATACGCTGTTCCAGCTGCTTGTTTGCACTTGCGGATCCAGAACTTTTTTTTTTTTTTGGGGGGGGGTTTGCATTGAAAATGTCAAATATTAACCTACAAAACTTATAAACCTAAAGCATGATTAGCACTTCAAATCCTTAATTTCTATCATGTTTAAACACATTTGAACGTGAGAAGCACTATATGGTTCTTGAATTAATTTTCTATTAGTATGAATAAACACCCATCTAATTCAATAGAGAACCTGAATCAATATTAAAAGCATATGTTGAGCCAAATAGAAACAAAACTGCTACAATGAACATGCTTTTATTAACCCCATTGAGGTTAAAAATGACATTTAATGCATTTAATAAGCAAATGTCATAAAATTGACAATTAGTTATTTGCATGACACGGGAGGAAAAAAGGGTCTCTAATCACAACTTCAATAGAATTGGAAATTTGGCAGTGGTTGATTGTGCAAGTACTGTAATCATTCATTGCATGCAATTCCACACGCTTGGACATTGCAACCAACCCATATGAGCAATCTATCCACTTTTTTTTATCTTATTTCTCATTTTACATGGGTTTCGATTGTGAGCTTCTTTTCTCTAATGAGGTTCGCCAAAAGACATCCAATGAGGGAGCAAAGGGTAACATAAAAGAAGCTCCTTATTGCCCTTATGGGCTTTCTTTAGAGAAATTGTGCATACATGCTGATGTTGGTGACGGAGATCGATTTGAGGACGTTTTGAAAGAAAGAGAGAGAGAGACCAAGAAAAATTGATCGATTTGGGGAAGGGGAGGGGACTTGATGGGCTTCTTAAGGGGGGGTTGGTCCAGACGCCCCTTATTGCCCTTATGGGCTTTCTTTAAATTGGGGAGGGGTCTTGACCCACTCTTTAAGTAGGGGGGCTGAGCTAGAACCACTTTATTGCCGAAATGACTTTTTTAAAGTTGGGAGGGGGCTTCAGCCCCCAAATCCCTAAACATGAGTTCGCCCCTGCTTGTTTGGGTAGCGTCAAGAGTGTGTATTTGGAAGCAGTGGTTTTTATTTTTTTTTTTATTTTTTTATTTATTTTTACAGTGTGCATGTAGCTGCAATGACTTTTTAAACATCCTCTTTTTTTTTTAATAACATTTTAAACACCCTCTTTGACTATTTAAATTTAGATGGAGTTGACTAAATGACCTGGTTTAAAGTAAACCCATGGATCAATGCTTCCGGGGGTCAATATTCCACTCTTGGACTAAACATATTGATTCTAGACTTGGTTGGATGCAGATAAATTGATAGGAGAGATCTGTTTACTTGTCCAAGATATTAGCCTATATATTGTCTTTCGGCAAAATTCTATATTATATATCATAAGGAAAATATTCACCAACGCACGCAGCACATGGTCTCTAAAAAGAAAACAGACATGTATGTTTTTTTTTCTTTCTTGTGGCAGATTCCACCTATTCAATGATCCATATTCAAAGTTTGCCTGCACATGCAAGGAGGAGCACAGGTGATGAACATTATCCTCACAATGAAAGAGTTTACACTCCATATGTTTCAATGGAGGAGAGAAATCATGTATTCTTATCTACCTCTCCCAAGAAAATCTAAATCCTCTAAAATGGGAAATAAACTTATTTATTTCCTTTTTCTACTAAGAAATTGTGCGTAATGGCCTGCACTAAAAAACAAACATCCCACAAAGGCATCCCAGCAGGGACCGAAATCCCCAACATCAGTCACAGACTCACAGGAACTTCCACATCCACAACTGAAAATCACCCTTCACATTGACCCCTCCAAAACAAAAGTTGGCCCCAAACGAGTACAAGAGTACATTTTTTTCCAATTGATTTAAATCTCTAGTGGACCTCCTTCATAGGTTAATAGGTTCTGACCATACGGCCTCTCTTCTTCCCTCGTGAGAGCCAGAGGTCCCGGACTCTTGATTTGGACATCAGTGCAGACCTCCTAATCAATTACTAACGCGGTAAATAAATACACATTCAGTTTTTGACTTTCCACGGTATCCAAGGACTGGTGAAAGAGCCAATTGTCTACTCTATATACTCTCATTACAAGTTACAACACCAAAGCTAAATCCAAATAAGAATGTACTTTGAGTGGATGGTGGAGGTGAGTCATCCCATACCTTTGTGTAGCAGACAAGCACAGCATCCGATGACAAGAAGGAGAAGCCAGAAGAACCTCGGAAGTCGTGCCTGGAGAAGCTGCGTGCTTACTCTGGTGCGCCATCCCATGCACTCCCTTCTCCTCTTTTCCCGGCCTCTTGTCCCCCCATATCCACTGCACGTGCATCCATCCCCCTCTCTCTCCCTCCCTCTTATATATCCCACATTCTCACTTCTCACTTCTCACTTCTCACTTCTCCACACCTCTCTCTCTCTCTCTCTCTCTCTCTCTCTCTAACAGAAACACATGACATGCATTCAACTCCTATTCCCAGCACTGCTGTTAAGGAGGACGAAGGTGACGAGTCCTCCATATTCCTCACTCTCTCCCCACCAGGCCAACAAGCATCAACTGCACATCAGCATCGTCATGGTCCCACTTCTACATTTACCGATACTAACGTAACGGTGGCTCTTCACATCGGACCACCAGGAAATTATAACACAAGCAGCAATGCAATATCTAGAGAGACCGATCATCATCATCATCAGTATTGGATCCCCTCTCCTGCGCAAATCATGCTGGGACCAGCTCGGTTCTCCTGTGCTGTCTGCCACAAAACCTTCAACCGATACAACAACATGCAAGTAAGTGGTTAATTACTTCCATTCAAGGATAATGAAAATGAGATTCACCTGTTATCAAGGACCATTTTCACACCAGTAAAGGGTATGGTATTGAGTTGTTTTAGGAATTCTCACAAATCTATCAAAATGTACAAGGATTTAAAACATGGAACCGCATGCATCGAGACTTGACATATGTTTATGTAAGAATATCCAACAGTTTGGATCATGTATTCAATGCCCACAAAAATGCACATCTATAGATTGAGATTTATTAGTTAATTTATTAAGAAATGAACAGTTCATATTGTAATTTTATGGCCCACATGACTGAAAAACAGAAGGTGATTAATAAGTAGGTCTTGATCTTGTGACTAATTACATGTGGTAACTGCATGAGCACCGCTAAAATGTGCGATGTGTGCAGTGGCGAATCTAGAAAAAATTTCTTTGGAGGGCACACTTCGTAAAAAAGATATACTTGGGAGGGAACAATGAACAATGTAAAAGGCATAAATTACCTATAATAGTTGGGGTCTCTGAATCTTTGAAGGTCCCTAATTAGCCTTCACTCGCCCACTAGTAATGCCCTGAAGGTGCGTGACAATTTTAGTTTCTTTTTTTTTTTGTCTGCTAAATTGGGCCACTGTTCCATAGTGATTAGAACACACGAATGGATATCTAGGCATGTGTGTTGTGATTTCGCTATTTCGCACCTGGAGAGGTGAAATAAGTTTTGATATGAAAAATGACACTACTTGTGCACCAAAATTTACTTATGTGATGCGTAAATAAGTGCACACAAACATGTTCATGTGTAGTAATCGTTGCACACATACACAACATTTTCATTTCCAAAAGAGGGCAATCTCTCTCTATCTCTCTTTGTTACATCTCTCAATTAAGTTACTAAATTTGATGGGTGTTACAGATGCATATGTGGGGTCATGGGTCGGAGTACAGGAAGGGCCCAGATTCTCTAAAGGGCTCGAATCCTCCATCGAGTATGCTGAGAATCCCATGCTACTGCTGTGCTCAAGGGTGCAAGAACAACATCGACCACCCACGGTCCAAGCCGCTCAAGGACTTCCACACGCTGCAGACCCACTACAAGCGCAAGCACGGGGCCAAGCCATTTGAGTGTCGCAGGTGCGCCAAGGCGTTTGCGGTGCGTGGAGACTGGCGCACCCATGAGAAGAACTGTGGCAAGCTTTGGTTCTGCACCTGCGGGTCTGATTTCAGGCACAAGCGTTCGCTCAAGGATCATGTACGGGCGTTTGGGGCTGGGCATGAGCCTCATGGGGTTGAGTTGTGTGAGGAGGAGGAGGAGAATGTAGGTAGGAGTTGAGACTTGAGAGGAGGTTGTGGTGGCTCTTTGTAATGTTATCTAGAATCTGAATTAGTAATGGTGTTTCATGACATGGGAGATGCTCATTTGATTTTTTTTTTGCAACAAGTTAGTGAAATGCAGTATATAAAACATGGCTTAGATGAGGAGTGTTGTTACTTCTTAGTGAGTACATAGGAGGCCCATGAATTAGTATGTGTTTTTTTAATTTTTAGCTGTTTATATTTGAAAGGAGGGGCCACATTTGCTTTAAATGAGTGTCATGTGTGAGTCTCGATCCACTGAGTCTCTTGCTCATGCTTCCCAAGGGTGGAAGTCACCCATTGAAAATTACAACGAATGAAAAGTTGGTATTACTGTAAGATTAAGTATTTGATTAAGGAATATTGTTAGTTTAACTTCCTTCGAACCTGACATTCGCTCTGTAAAATATAAATAATTTTTGTAAAGTTTGTTCATACAATAATGGGACGCTATTATACGATGATAGGATACCACATAATATGATACGTGCAAATCACATAAATATTCTAAGGGTATTCGATGACATTGGAAGATCATTTTGAACTGCACATATTTTTAATAGATGGGCACATATGTGGAGTTCCACTCCTTCCCTTGTGGGAATGGGTTCCCTTGAACTGGTAATATATTGGAATCATCAAGACTTCTTTCTTCTGTGAGTACGGATTTCTTTGTGGCGCAGAGTGCCAAATTCAATCTCTCCTGACACGAGCTAGGCAAAATTTTCTCAAGTAGAAGTGAAGTAAAGGCTAAAGCAGAAGTCTTCATAATATCTACATGTTTGGGAATTTTAGAACTGAAGTGCAGCTAAAATCAAGAAAGAATAAATATAATTCTTGGGTTATCCATCACCATTAATGTTAGCTTTAAGCATAATATGCTTTACCTAAACAAGGTGTTAAGAGAGTTTTATTATACAGTTGTGGCGTGAGATGATACATTACTCTTGTTGTCATCTTTTGTCTGAAAAATGCATGATTTAATTACTCCATTCCACTCTACTAGGGAGGTTCCCAAACAGGCCGGGCTGGCGGGCTCTAAACCACTGAAACTGAATATAGTTATATATGACCTCAATCTAACATCCCATACAATGAGATCAGAAGGGACATTCCATCTACAAAAACTTGGCACCCACAAACCAAGGATGAAGAGCAAGGATCTTTCCACAAATCATATTGTTTTTTGTTTTTACTGTATCTGCCTACCCCCAACTGAGTCTAGATCTTCAGTGTGTCACTCCGGCTTCCTCACAGTGGATGGAGTGAAACTCCAAAGTGAGCCCCATCTAAAGAAAATCTGAGCTGCTCAAAATGACTCCCTCCTTCTATATATAAAAGTTATTTTTACTTCAATAAGAGTTATTCATATTAACCAAATATTCTATCTCACATTATTAACCAACTCCAGAGTTCATTTTGGTGGGCCTTCATTGTGGAATCTCACTCCTTTCACTCATGGCAAGTCCACTCAAGAGGATTCAGACTCACTCACCCCATAGTCCCATACCGATACCCAAGTTCAAAATCTGCAATCTTACACAATAGTGCCTCCCAAGTCTCAAGTCCCAAATATCACTTGTCAAGTTTTAAAGCCTGCATAACCCCAAGAGGTTGGTCGAGTGGTCAGGACTACGGTTACTCCTTTTTTCGGAGCTAGAGGTCTTGATATCGACCCCCGGTTCCCCCTCTTCAGGAACCGAATGTTGAGTTTACTTGTGCTACCACCTACCGGTTCTCCCTTTTCAGGAACCGAATGTTAAGTTTACTTGTGCTACCACTTAGGGGATACAGGGGTTTTATCCGACTTCTCTATGGGCCTGGAGGGAACAGTCCGACCTAAATAATTGGAAACCTCCGTCGGCAAAAAAAAAAAAAAAAATGGGTTTTAAAGCCTGGAGCTGGTCAAGCTGACATATACAGAGAGATATCAATAGCAGAAGCTGTGAGAGATCGTCTGTCCCATCATCTGCCATTTCTGGATTCCGTACGCCACTCCCTCCTGGCTCCTGGCCTTCCCCCTTTCATCGCTGTAGTCTGGTACTCAAGGCATGCATTGATGTATACCATCTGTATGTATGTGTGTGTGAGACCGTGGACTGTGTTGTGCATACACTACCACTGAGACTCTCTCCGACAATGTCAGTTGGATACATAGGACCACTGGTACCCGCTGCATTTAGAGTCACAGGAATGGATACCCCTCCCCTTCCCTCTATCTCTGCTCCCTGCAGCATCCAAACAAGAAAACAGACAGAAACCACTGTAAGAAAACAAAATTACTGTTGGCCTGAGGCCTCCAAGGGCAAACCCAAAGCTCAAGCTCAAGAGACATTCCAATGAACACTGGACATGATGGGCATTCTTCTTGTATATTCTTTTCACTGGTCAGTGGTCAATATTCAACTCAGGCATGCACACACTACAGCAGTACCAGTTACCACTGAACCATCAGTGGGTTGGCATTTATCTTGTACTATTGCTACATACATTTTTTTTTTTGATTGGTACACTTATGTATAATAACATGAAATTTACAGTAAACTTTCTTTCTCTACTGTATACTTGCATAACTCTCTCATCACAACAAATGATCCAGCACCTTTTGGCTTTCTTTACAATGAAGCCCAATTTAAATAGTGGCTAACAATTGGTGCCTGGACGACAGTGCACCATGGGATACTTCATTACGAGTGCATCTTACCATCTATATTCCCATGGGAGAGGCCCACGTGAGATCCAGCTATAAAGGAACTATACTATTGAGAAGTGCCTCATCTTTGTAGTCGCCAAGGATCAATCCCTGTAAGAGGTCTCAATGTAGTCATCCCACTAGTAGTCTATAATAGCAAACTGGGGGGAAAAAAATGCAATCATGCATTGGCAGCTGTCTCATAATTGATGCGACCCTACGGTGGATATATAGATCACATGCAAGACGCATATTTAACAAATTTTAAATGTTTCATAGCCACAATAAAAATCAATCAATAGTTTACTGTGCATTCCCAGTTCTTTTGAACATACCAACATGTACTAAACTTGGATCATCATATACATCTGCCATCTGAGCAAACTACCAGCTAATCCCACTCCATTAACTATCTACCTTCTCTAAGACAAATACTAAGCAAAGGGTGAACAGGAACTTTTCAGATCAAGGTTGGGTTTAACAAATAAATGTACGTAACTGTTTCATCGAGCATTGACACTGAACTAAATCATCCAAGCATTGGATCAATGTCTCCTCCCAGCTTCCAGTGCCTCCAGAATTGGGCTGGTCTCTCTGGTATTGATTCCTACTGTTCCCCCACCATGTTCAGATGGCATATAGATGTTCTCGATCTCTGTTTGCTGCATGCTAAGATGATTTGTAGTGGTGGATGACTGGACAGCATCATGCGACTCTGCCAACATCTGGAAATATGCATGAGGACCCCAACCTGCAGACCAGGAGAATCAAAAGATAAGCAGATTTTGAACCACACAGAACCAACAGAATGATGAATGCAGAGTGAAAAAACCATGATAACTGAGTCCATTCATTGAGAATACATCTGATGTCCTCAGAAAGGGGGATCAGTCAGGATGCATTGCCATGCAAGCCATGCAAATAGATGTTCTTTACTTTTGGTAGGTCTTGATTTGGAGTTGGTGACAGTAGTATCATACGGGATGCAGTTCTATTCTCAATGCAGTCCAAACATATGCAGGGATGCTCATCTGCTCTACTTAAATATCCAATTTGAAGGCAACACCGGATACATCTAAATACACCCTGAAACATTTGAAAAATTACAAAGAGCCCATACATGACCTAGTTGATCTAATTCTATGGATGCCCACAGCTGGGGCTCCTCAATAGAATCCATCAATCAATTCATTGACTCATGAACCAGAACTATAAAGTTATTCCAGGATCAGTTCTGATGGAAAATTCTGCCTAAGCAGTTGATGAAAAATGAAAGTGGGAATTTCTTCTCTAACTTAACAAAGTGATATGAAGAATGCTTTGTTAATTACAAAATTGCAATTTAAAATTGAAATATCTAAGCTGTGACATCAAACTGCAGGTATCCTTCTTTAGGTACAATGCCAAGAAAGAAGAGTCGGTGAGGGAACCAACAAACGCTGCTACATTCAAACATAGTAATATTATAACTGAAATACAAAACCAACCATGGTGACTTGTTGGATGCAGAACAAACGTTATATGCCTAGATTCAACCAAGGACTTTAAAGTAAAAAGGTTTCTGTTGAGAAAAGAATATGTTAGAGAATAATGTTCGACTCTTGAGGAATTTAGCTGGAATGCACTTCATATAAATTCCTGTATGAAGTTGATTGTTGTTTCATTAGTTAATTGGGAAGGGGTAGATTGCATGACTATGCTTAATGATTATTTATTTATTTATTTTTTTTTTTTTGAATGGCGACCATGCTTAATGATTAGTGCATCCTATCAGTAACTAAAAGAACTCTAAAGCGAAAAACAGTTATTATATGCAAGGCTTAGTTGGAATACATCAATCTATCATCGAAGCTTTATCTAACAATTTGGGGTCAGCTTTGTGAATCCTACATTTTTCATTCAATCCCTTCTGCAGCATGTTTTCGGTCTTCCCATGCGCAAGGCTTAATTAAAAAACATCTAAACGAACAAAAAAAGGAGAAACTTCAAACCACATCATAAGCTGATGTAAAAAGATCTAAATGATTGGTTGATAGTATAAAATAATGAATATGATGTTATTTACTCAATCTAAGTACACATACCTGCAGAAAATTAGGAAAATTAATGACCGCAACGGTGGGGAATCTGGGGATAGTCTACACGGCTGCTTCTTTTTCTTCTTTTTTTTTTTCTTTTTTTTTTTTTGGGGGGGTGGGGGGGGGGGGGGGGGGGGGATTGTTTGGGGTTGGGGTTGGGCCCCAAAGAGGTGTAACTTTCCTGGGCGACATTGCCCAAGGGATCACCCACGTGATTTTACTACAGAATTTTCATATGTCAGCCCACTTTCAGCCCTTCAATCCCTTTTATTTTGTACAATGGGACCTACCTTTGAGAAATCAACGCCTTTCAACTCACCTGACCCTCCATGAATTGGCATTATTCCAAATTTCATACTGATCAGACCATTAACTACCTTTTGATTCAATTGCAAAAATAAATGCACTTGAAAAATCATTAAATTTTGAGGCTTTAAAAAAGAGAAAAAAGATTATCCACCCTATATACTCAATGCCCACTACACATACAACCTACATCCACAAATTGGATGAATCCCAAGTGGGTCCAAACAAGAGGGGAGCACTTTTTAAAAGTGTATATGGGTTGAAAGAGTACCCCTACATACATATGCACACCACATGGACATGAACGCCTCACCTGCTTGCCTGCCGAGACATGCACACATGTACACACATACACAAAATTAATTAATTAATAAATAATAATAAATGTCATACCTATTATAGATTGGCAATTCTTTACAAATGGGAATTTTCCCTTAAAACTACTTGCATTCAGTAGGGCCCACCCAGATGCATGACGAGCAAAGGTGGAACAGCAAGGGAAAGGTTTGGATGTGGATTAAGGGAACACAAGATATTAGGCTGATCAAATGATCCTGGCCTTTTGGTTTAGGTCCTGAAGTTTAAAACTATACATCATGCCAAGTTATTATTGATAAAATACAGGTGATTAACATCTGAAACAATGTGAAATTTGGATTAGTGTCGATTCAAGAGGGCTCTATGTGTGAAGGGAATGGTTTGATCAAAGGTGGGCATCCTACATAAAAACCCAAAAGGGGGGCGCAAAAGAATAGGTCATTTGGAGAATTTCTCTAGAGAGAGCAATTCTCAAATGGCCCATTATATATATATATATATATATATATATGTCACTTGTTTAATGATCAACAATAGAATTGCACCAATATAGGGACATAAGACTTGGAGTTTCATTTGAATAGTGAGAAAATGCAAGTGACTGGTAGAGTTATATAGTACTACCACAGTACCACAAAGGATTAAAGCAGATTCAGGTAAAAATTGAAAGACAAACAAACTTGGAAAGTACCGTCTGAGTCGTAGGGAGGAGGAAAGAATTGCAAATAACAAAATGAAGATACCACTAATCCTGCAAAAGACATTTTATCAGCATTAGTAAGCTTACTCCATGAATATCAGAAAATATACTAATCATATCCAATATGATTACTACCAATCATATCCAATATGATCATATGAGTGCTAAAAGAACAAACCTAAAAAACCCCCAGCAAATACATCTTGCCAGTGGTGCCAGTAGTCATCTACTCGAGAAATTCCCACCAAAGCTGCACAAAGTAAAGGAAGAAAAACGATGCAAAGCTTTGCGACGTGGCCCTTACGGTCAAAAATTCTGATTTTCCCTGACAAGTACCATGCAAGAAAACCTAAACCTGCGAAGGCCCCTGTGTATTGATATAAATGAGTACATATTACCAATTTAAAAAAAATTTAATACAAATTAATCCTCAGCAACAATAGAAGAGAAGATCGTGGCAATCACATTACTGCACACCCCTTTGAATAAAATATAGTGTTTGAAAAGTACAATATTCAAATTCCAAAACTCAAAATCCAGCCTATGGTTGGTTATGAGGTTAAAAAAGTGTGTTCGTGCTGCGTTTACTACGAACCGTAAGCGCAAAGGAAAACTACATTCATTGGCAACTTTGCTCAAGAGTGTACAAATGTTTAAGCATAAAGAAGGAACTTGTCCATTTTAAAAACAAGTAAATCTCTCCAAGCAAAAGTTTGACCCATAGCCAACAATAACAAAGGTGCATCAGTTAGGCGCCATCTCCTCCATAGCTCTGCATGCTAGAGTCAAGAAGTGGCAGTTATAAAACTGCAATAAGTGTATGCAGGGGAGAAGACAAGAGCAAGATGAGATTCGAATACTAGAATCAGGAAGTGGCAGTTATCAAACAACGAAAAAAGTGTATTCAATGGTGAAGTGAAACACGAGCAAGTCAAAGTGTTATGTCAAGCTATTATGCCCAAATATGGGATGGTTACAGTGGGACGCACCATGGATACAGCAGGGGGACAGATTTTACACATAAAAATGAAGGATCAATTATTGGATACAATATGACACGATAGCCCATCTTTTAAGTATCTAGTATCATAGATCTCAGGTAGATCTTTGCAACTAAGAATCAACCCCAGCAAGTCGGGATGAGTTTCATTTAAATTTGGCCAAGTTGAACGAGCTTCCACTGAGTAAGGCAAGTCAAATTGGCTCTTCAATGAATGAGCTGGCAAGTGATCAGCAATCAGTTTTGACAAACCATTCAAGAACAAGTTGACAAACAAACACTTTTCATTTAATCTAAGGAAATACATAAAAAATTATTTTAACCAACAATTAGCAAAAAATTTGAATTAAGGGGAATGGATGTCTCTAGCAATCCTGTTGCACTTTGTACCAGTCCCATATACAGTATTCACATTGTATCAGGGATAAAGTCATCTGCTGTAATGCTAAAGCACCACAGACAAATATGGGTATGGATACATGAGATACCTTCCAATATCTGGTTTATCACGACCAAGTACAAATGCCATTATTCTTGACCATTATAGCAGCTACATAATCAAAATATAAAGTGAAAAACTGTTGGATGGTCAATGCGATGCTTACATGAAGTATGCCCACTGGGAAAACTCTTGTGCCCTTCTTTAATCACCTTTTTATCTCCATGACAAATAACATTCCCCGTAACTGAATCATACTTCTATAGATATTAGGCAAAAAAAAAAAAAGATGAACTCAGTATAGAGTGCTGAAGATGAAACATTTTTTCTATAGATGATATTATTCAAAAAGATAAGTTATGAAAAATGAGGACAAACCGGATTTCCATCAGGGAAACAACGCCAGTAGAAGTCTGGCCGAGGTCGACCCACCGCATCCTTGATTGCATCCGTTATCACCCCAGTGATAAGCACAGAAAAGAGAAGGCCTGGACTTGCACATTTCATCAATCTGTTAACTAGGATCCTTTGAGATATTAAGTAAAAATAAACCCGTTCTACTTGAAAAATTAGAAGGAAAAAAAAAAGGTACCTAATATAGCATGGTGCAAATCATATACATCCCTTCTGTATAAGTAGTAGACAAGAAAGAAAGCCAAAGGCAACAAAATTGCGATAATCTGCTATCAAGATCCAGGATCAAAATAATTTAACATTAGTTATAAAACTTTTGTCTAAATGATTATATAAAGTATAAACGCAGCTTATAGAAACTAAACCATACCGGAACAGCCCAAACTGGGACTGTATTGCTTTTCAGAGGGTACTTAAGATCTGTCATCATGCCCTCTCCTACAAAGCGGTAGAACGGGTCTATAACATTCAACACAACCTCTATTACAACCAGAAATATTAGTATTAGCCAGTCGTGCATATGCAGCCTTGCCACTTTTACTCCATGAGATTTTACAGTGTGAGCTCCCAAATGGATCTCTGGCATTTTGTCCTACTAGAAGAGAAATAAACAGGAAATTTAATGATGGAGCTATGTCATTGACTTTAAAAATTGAAATGTATCATTGATCATTCAATCCATAATGAGGATTTAAAACTCCATTAGAACAGTGCAGATCACCAGATCCACAAAGAAGATGAAACCCTTCAATCAGTTTAGCACATCATTGATTGTTAATTAATAAAAATAAATAAAGACTGACCAGCCATTCTTCATTATAAACATTAAGCACAATTTACTTTATAAGAACAACCAGCCTTGCAGGAAGAAAAGGACACAGTCAATGCATGCTTCAAAGAGTTGATACAAGTTGATATGAGATTGCAATCTTTTCAGGGACTTTTTAAGCCATGCATGATAAAAAATTTAGAGGATTGCCCATACTCGAGCAACTTCTCAATTTTTAAGCTATAAAAAAATGCTGTCCTTCAAATGAACATGCAACTACAATGTTTTCAATAATGAGGAACCACGGGAAGAGTTGAAAACAAATGATTAATAGGGTGAACAGGAGCACTGTAAAGAGGATAATTTTAGGCCATATTGGTGAGAAAGAAGAAAACCACATTGATCTTTGAAATAAATACATTGATTATTTACCATTCATCAAAAGCTGGTCCTATATATACAGACACCCGCCCAAATTTCTTACATTTGGGAAAACTGTTTGTTTGGGGCATTAATGGCTAATCTAGTAAGAATTGAGGGTTAATCTAGTTGGATCCCTTTCCACAAATTTACTAAGTGATGAGCTCTTCTTCAATTAGCTGGAAGTGAGAGCATAAGTAATATTTTCTTTTTATGCTAACTACATAACCTTCATAGTTAAACAAATATAGAGAGCAGCTAATATTTTGCCTAATTGAAAAGGAAAAAAAAAAAGGCAACACTATATTTATAGCTTCTTGACAACTTCAAGTATAGTTTATAGAAAGAATTTTATTTTATTTTATCCTTCAATAAACAGAAGCTATTTCTTGGGAGAAAAAGGGGGAACCAAGTAATACATGAAGAAAGTAAACAAAACTTGAGATTATTACTGCATCTCTCTAACTTTTAGTATACTACTGCATACACCACACAAACATCAGCTTCATTAGAATAGAACAAACGAAACAATGCATCAGGAAAACTTCAGAGTTCATGCCAAAATAATCATGGTTGCCACACCTTTGAAAGAAAGGCAATATCAACTTCAGGCATCAAAAGGTATTTGATCGTACATGAGTGGTGTCATTTGACAAGTCTACTTTTAATATCTATTTGACTTAAAATTGATTCAAATAGATTTTTCTTTTCTTAGAGTTTTAGACCGTTTGGAAACTATGATATGTGTATGTCTGAGTTAATCAGCTTTAAGACCTTTTGTTGTCTCTTTTGAAAAAAAGTAACCAAAAGGTCATTTTTTTTCAAATAGACATGAGTGTCTAAAGTAATCACACTTTTCTTTTTCTTTTTCTTTTTTACTTTTTTCTTAACAAGTTTGCCAAAATAACTTTTATAATATGACAAGTTTGTCTGTATTACTTTTACTTTATGATAGATCTCCCCGTACACACCAAATTGTCTATTTGTAAAAAAGTCTAATTGTCTTCAAGTATCTCTATCACTGTGAAATTTAAGGCTTTATTTACATATACAATACCTTTAAAAACTATTAAGAATGACCATTCTCAATTTGTAAAAAAAAAATCTAAACATTTGAGCATAGTTTTCTAGGAGGAAAATGGATGAAATGTACAACAACATACTGCCAACACATGTCTCCATTTGGACCTTTCTGATTGGGGTTGCAAATGGTTCTCCTAGATATAAAAATAGGTTCCACACCTACTTTATTTGGAACCGGAGACTTCATATAATTGGATACCCATTTGCAACCCCATTTCTGATAAACATTACAGAGTGTGAAACCATGTTATACAACCCATGTATGTATTTATTGATTTATTCACATACTTGTGTACTTATAATCCGTGGGTGACACTACTGTTCAACAGAGGCAAGCTCAAGCTAATCTGTCAGCAACTACTAACACCAACTAGTATAGTGAGAAAGACCATGTACTTGAATCATTTCAATACTAAATTCACAAAATTGATCCCAAATCATTGCACGCAAAATAGAATGTGCGCGAAAAATCTGACAGCTAGCCTCAATGGCAGGTTTAATCGATGAATCGTTCATTAAACATATTCAGATGCTTCTTTGATGTTGTATAAAAGGTTCTCATCATCATCGTGGTCATCCACAATCAGCCTAATAAATCTTCCACATCAAGTATTCCCAGTGCTATGCACAAATTTCTGTAATGAGATCAACATCCTAAACACAACACCCAGAGACTAGAGAGAGAAAAAGACAAAGAAACATATAACTCGACCTAAATGTTAACACCCCACAAATTCTCCAAAAGACCCAATCTTTCCCTGACTAAACCCTAATCTGTTTCTACCCCAATAATATCAATCCTAGAAAAAAAAGCATCCACTCCAACTATAACTACCAAACAACTCATTTATCCACAAAAACACCTTCATTTCTCGCATTTCTCTCATGCTATCTCGCATCTGATCTCTTAGTCTGCAAACTGTGATCGAAAAGTAACCCTAGCAATAGCAAAATCAAATGTGAAGGACAAAAGAAACTGACCTTGTTTCGAACAATGCCTCCAACGGTTTGACCTCAAAGACTCCTGTAAAATGAGAGAGAGAGAGAGAGAGATATTGATTGATTGATTGGGTTTGATCTTAGAAGAAAGCAAAGATCAAAGGTTTGAGAAATGAGAAGAGTTTCAGTTCAAATGCACGAAACGAAATGCAGAAGAAATGAAACGGAGAAGAGAATGATTTGACCCTGACGTGAAAAAGGAATCTGCGGACGTTCCGGAGATTTAACCAATAAACTAACAGAAAGCGTGCCCGTTTGGCACTCTACTAAAAATACAGTAAAATCTTTTTTTTTTTTTAATCATCAAAAGTACATTTTAAAAAAATCCATCCTTTATTTAAAAGTATAAAATAACAAACAACATCTCTTCTCCACTAAAAGATTAAAAAAAAAAACTCCACTTTTTTATATAAGGAGTCAAAACGATTTCATACCCAATAACTGAAAACAAAATATTATCGTAACCCGTTTATATATTATTCTCTATTGATTTGATGTTTTACATTATTTTTATTTTACGATTAAATTGTCAAACGTGCCGCGAATTCTTTTAGCTTTAGTCTTTGCATAATAGAGAATGTTGTCCTGGTGCACACTTCTCATTTGAAGTAAGCTCGCAGGGGTCACTCACTTTGACCCTACACTTTCATACAAGGAAATCAGCATATGCAATAAAAGCTTTAGTTGTCTAACTAAGCTCCTAATGGCTGAAATTGGTGTATGGGTTTGCCTCAAGAGAATGGCTAAATCCCACATGACATTTGAAAGTTGTGTTGGGCATACGATAAAGTGAGATGCCTTTTCTTTATTTTAAATAAAATAATGGTGATGAGGGTAAATGCATTTGAAGTTGGTATAAGTAGATGCTAAATTTGAAATGAAAATAATAAAATAATAATTTGACATTTCTCTTGGAGTTGCCCAAGTGAGATGTCAAATTTACACATGCCTTTTTTTTACCACATAAACCATTATTTTGAAAATAACATATCCAAATTTGAAGTGTCTATTGGAGATGCTCTTATTAATTAGATTAGAGTCAACAAAAGAAAAATCATCATTTAAATCATCATAGCCCTTGATTTAATATCCATAAAGTTTAGTGGAGAATAAAAAGGGAAAATATTCACCTAAAAACGGTTCTCATGATCACTACGCATCTAGTAGTGGGTGGACCCAACTTTGAATGTCATGTAGGATGTGTCTAGAAACTAAGTGCATGAGAGAATTATGCACAAGAAAAATTATTCTAAATAAAGAGAAAGGGTCAAATCAATAGAGAATAAAAAAATAATATCAAATAAAAAATAATTAGTTGACTTTTTATCATTTATGAGCATGATAATATATCTTTTTTTACTTATTTTATAAAAAAAAGAAGGAAAAAAACACTTTTTGATAAAAAAAAAAGGAGATGATTTTCGAAACTTGGCACTTTATATAACCATTTGACTGCATTAACATCATCCTACCGGAAGTAACGGGAATGAGAGTGACAAATGATTTGCACTAATTAAAAGTAGGCCCATATGAGCCCTATGGAGGTGGACTAGGTAAGGTTTAAGATAATGGCTCATTTCTTTATCAGAATTCTAATAATTCATGTATGGGAGAATTTCAAATTTTTCAAAAGTTGTTCCTTTAGATGAAATTCCAAATTCCTCGTTTTGATGGAGGATATGAAATTCTGACAAATTATATAGAGAATGGAATTCCAATAATTCCAAAAGATCTTTTGAGTGGTTGAAATTTAAAACTCTAATGAAAAAAATATTGTATCTTAAATACCAACTAACCTAATTCTAGTCATAAATTCCTGTAAATGATAAAAGGGAATGTGTTTTTGTGTGATCACCAGCGCCGCGTACTAAACCTAATCCTATCATAGAAACGGCAACACTAAATAGTACTCCGCGTGGTACGATACGAAGGTAGTCTCCCTCCCTTCTTACTGCTTTCTGCTCACTGGTTCCACTGATTTGGATGTGTCCCACTCCATCCGGACAAATGATCCACTTCTACAGTTCTAGTCATTCATTGTGCCAATACTTGTTCTAACCTCTATGGCCATCTTGGTTTAGATTTGATTAGATTTAGATTATACCACATGGATGACATTTGGGCAATTAATGTAAAGAATGTGTTTAATCCCAAGTGGCCACCACCAGTTTTTATTTTTTTCGGAGGTAGAGGTTTTGGTATCGATTATTGGTTCTTTTTTCAGTGACCAAAAGTTGAGTCCACTAGTGCTACCACTTTGGACCACAAAGGTTTTATCTGGCTTCTCTCTGAACAAAGATGGATTAGTTTAGCAAAAAGGTTGGAAACCCCTCGTTAGCCAAAAAAAAAACATAACATTTTATCATGTTTGTCCATTTTTAAAATAAATAAATAACTGATTGATCATGGCCATCTCAATTTTAACTCATTTTTTCCCCTAAAATTAGATGTCGGTGCTTATGTGTACCAGCTTTGCATAATTGCATATATGAGTTGTCAGCCACCAGCGGCCACTAAGTGCTGTAAATGGGTTGGATTTGGATCAGGTCCCAGCCAAACCAATTACATTTATTTGGGCTTGAGTCGGATTGGTTTTCATTGTAGTTGAATTAACTTCCTAGATCTAAGACCCCAATATGATATTTTCTTGGGCGATTCCTAGCAGGGGTGGTTCTAGGAATGGTCCGGGTGGACCTAGGTGTTACGACTCGGGTGCGGCTGTACCCACGAGACTCTAGAAATTACTAAAATAATTCTTTTAAATTTTCTTTTTTATTATTTAACTTCATAATTGATCTTTGCCCACGCCACCCAAATGAAAGTCCTGGGGTCCACCATTGATCCCCAGTGTGACCCAGGAGCCAGGTCTTGATTGACTAGTGATCTTTACCTATTATGAACCATTGACATACAGGGTACCCACATCTTAGGCCAATTTCTACATCTCAAAAAACCTTTAGACATTTTGAGATGCGTTTGTAGGATGACAGGCTTTCTTGATAAAGAGGAAAATCTTGTCTTCATTTTTTTGTGCAACCCTCTATTTATAAAAATATAATCTTTCTTTTTATAAAAATAAAAATAGTAACTATATTTTCCTAAATAAAGAGAATTCTAATTTTCTATCGAAATATTCAGGAATGTAGGATCTATCTATAGTTAGGATAGAAAATTGTGAAACGTGAAGTTATCTCTTTACATAAATAAGTCCTTCAAAATTTAAAGTATCACCCTTTCTTTTTGTTGTGTTGGCTCGGTGGCCAATGAAGTAAAAGTAGACATTTCCATCAAAGGATCGATCCTTAGGTGGAGCTATGAGAGCAAGCGTCCAATCAATAGGGACGTCTCTAGCAATTTATTAATAAAATAAAAATGGTATAAACCATCAAATCAAGAAATAATAAAATATAAGGAGGTTGTGATTGTATTTTGTCTTTAGTGAATTGGTAAGGAATCCTTTCTCTTTTTTTTGTGTAAAAGAGCGTTTTTTTTTTTTTTTTTTTGTCATTTGGTGGAAAAATGATGTTTCATTTTGCCTTTTTTTTTAGTGGAAACGAGCACAGATCTAACCTTGCTGCCCAGGGTTCAAACCTCAGTATATCACTTCTTCTTGCATGTGCGGTCTCTTTTCCCACTTGTGTGATCTTTCTTTTTACTTGTGCGGCCTTCTTACCAATTTGAGTGGACTGTTTTTCCATGTCTACGTGAGCTCGCTCTTGGGTCCCGGACCCCTTGACTGGGTCACCAAAAAATTAAAAAGTAAGATTGGGTCCCAAAAACTCGGTTGAACTCACCCAACTTACTCGACCCACTAACCTTATGTTGGGCGAGTCCAGTTCTAGAACTGTCCTACTGACTATGATTTTATTGTAGTACGCGGGCTACCAAATATCTAAAACATTGAAGCGCCAATTTTGCATTCAAAGCTACGTAGAAACCTGGATTTGAACAATGTTGTCCGTTACTCTGACTCAAGCAGCTTTTACTTTACTTTACTTCAAGAATAGCTTTTACCTGAACAGATGGTGGGACCACTAATTTGTCCTGACTCTAAGCATGCCATCTCACAGAGTTCTCAGTGTGGCGTGTTTCACTCTGTTGGCCCCATGAGTCCTTATAAGTTTATATGAGTGGTCAATATAAGCTGTTCACTGTTTTGATTTGATTTATCGCTGTTTCTGCTTTCTTCTTCTCCGTGGTTTTCTCTGGCATGTGTCATTATCAAGATAAAAGAGGGGCATTGATTTTTATTTTTTATTTTTCCTTTCCCTGACCAGAGGGTCCAAACCCCATGGGCAATAGTAATTCCTCCTACGGGAGAAAAGTTGGATAAAATTGAAGTGATCTCCAAAGAGTAGTACTAGTGGACTCAATCTTTGATTCAGTTCCTAAAAATGAGGGAGCCAGAAATTCATACCGAGACCTCTAACTCCGAAAAGGAGAAGAATTGTGGTTTCAACTACTCGGCCAACCACTTGAGGTTAAAGGACAATGATCACAAAACTAGCATAAAAATATGGAATACAAATTTTTACAAAAAAAAATTGGAATGGAATTAATTAAACTAAATAAATAGAAAAGACTTGTGAAAGAATTATTGACGCGTATCTTATGCGATAGAAAAGATGTGTGAAAGGATTCTCCATGCCACTGACAAGTATCTTATGGCATAGAAAAGACGTGGGAAAGAATACTCCATGCCACTCCATTTTTACAATAGGAAGAATTTTATTGAATTATGCGAGATTGCATAAAATTATCCTCTTCTTTTTTTGTATTTCACTGCCCATTTTTAATAATTATATAAAATTTTGTAATATCATAAAAAATGAAGTAGTACAAAAAAAATATAAAAAAATATCTCGACTTTAGTCATCAAGAGCGGAGATCGACGGCAAATAGTGACCATGAGAGAAAATCCAAAAAAAAAAGAAAGAGTGGAAATAAAATTAAATAGATAGAAATAAGGTGACAATGAATTTTTAAAATACTGAAGCAATTTAAAAAAAGAAACTCTTTCGACCTCTATAACACTCTCTTTAATAAATAAATTAAGGAACATAGTTTGGTCCCTAATTGGGAACATGCATATTATTTTTCACGCCAAGTTATTACTTCTGAAATTCAAATTTATAATTGGTTGGCTCTGATGTTTCCTTAGCTAATAATTTCTATTAAAATCTCAAGCCTAAGTAGGGACAACATAATTACTTTTCAATTAAGATGAGCCCAGTCATCAACACACAGGAATCCAAGCTTGCATTGACATGACATAAACAAAATATCATTCAACATGATTGAGTTATGTGATCTAGCAATTTTTTGTATAAGCATGAGTTTCCCGTGCCAGTTTAGAGAAGTAAAGCCCAATCCAAATCAGACCCAGAAATTAAATATGAAACCCTGGATTGTGAAACAGGTGGGAGTGTCGTGTAAGCAATATGCCAAATTTCCTCGTCTTTCCTAATACGATGGTCCATCTAGCTTTACATCCTTCTGATTTTCTTGGGTGAGGTCGCTAAAAGGACCCTGCAAGTTCATTCAATAATTTAGAGTAACTGTCACATACCATGATGATGAACTCTGTAATCAAATGGAAAAGATCTGAATTAATGTCTCTGTAGTATCTTTTACGTCTTTGCCTTCACAAGGAAGATGAAGAGATCGGTAGGCAAGGGGTCTTTTGCTTTTTCATGTAAATGTTACGTATGTGAAACACAATACCATGTTTGTTAAAATTATTATTTTTATATGAGTAAATAAGTACATCTATTAGTGGTTTTAATGTGTTTAGATGTTATTGCGTTTTTCGCATGGATCTCAAATTCTATACTTTGGAAAGCCTTCAACTGAGAAGATAAGATCAATTCATCATCACCGTCCTATCTGGTGTCGGCAAACTAACTTTTGATATATGCTAAAACAATGCATAAATGCAAGGTGGCATTGATGAAATGCGTGATTTGTGATTTTGAAAGTACTGATACAAGGCTAAGAAAAGGAACCATTGAGAAGAGTTATAGTATGAAAAAGAAGTTTCCTTAAAAAGGGGATACTTACAATAGCAGAAAGAAAGAATTACAGAATTGTAGAAATTAGGTCTCTTTCCTGAGACATGAAGTTACTTTCTGGGAGAGAACCATAAGAAATTTGGGAATCTGAAGAAACATGGGATTCTCACGCTAAAATGACTCCTGCATATAGCTATCATCAACTTAGCCTTATCACATTCATCTGGGTTTCTATTAATCAACCATGCGCAAACTTTATCTAGGAAGTTAATTACAACAATTTCAATTGTTGTAATTGTTTCATTTGTTTGTGTGAGATAGTTGTAATCACCATTGACATTTTTTGTCATCTTTCTTTTTCTTTTTTATTTTTTTGGCATCATTCTGTGAGAACATTTCCTAATGAAATTGATTGGATTGCATTTGGGATTGTTCTCAGAGAATTGTTTCTTTTCGTAGTAGACATTGTTCCATTCCCTTGAAAATGGAAACTGAGAAATGATTGATTTGGAAAGCTCGTTCGTAATAGATGGGAATTGAGAAATTGTTTTGCAGACTCGGACCTGGATTTCCGGTCGAAGCACTGACTAATTGAGGAGGAGGAAAAGTAGAAGAAGAGGGCGGCAATGGGATGGGAAAGCACCAGAGGAGGGGTTGAGGGCAATGGTGGTGTTAGAGAAGAGGTAAAGTAGGTTTGGGTTTGGACTTTGGACTTTGGACTTTGGACTTTGAAGGGTTATATACAATACAAGAAAGTGGAGATTTAAATATTTGGAGCTCTCTCTCTCTCTCTCTCTCTCTCTCTCTCTCTCTCTCTGCTGTCTGTGCCTTGATGTTACTTATGACCCTTTGATCAAGTTGGGTCTTTTGTGGTTTTGTGCTTTACTATTGCCTTTTCATTTCAGTGACTCATCAAATCAGAGGAAAGGAGGATTAGATGATTCTCTTTTCACAACTCTCTTTCAATGCTACACACTTCTAAAATCCAAATGTCTCAAAATCACTATTGATCGTAGTGTAAAAAGCTTACTCCAATTTTGATGTTAGCTTTATCTTCAGGTCGTTCATGTGACTGGGTCATATCACACATGGTTTATTATCTATGATAAATCTGATGGTGGGCCCAACGGTCGGTTGATGCGAAACTTGGCACTAAGGAGAGGCAACATTTCAGTTCTATTTGAATGAGATTAGAGCCCTATTGTCTTCTATTCAAGTGAGCTTTATTCACGTTGAGAGGACAGCAAATGGCTTTGCGGACTCTTTAGTTAAGCAAGGGGTTGATAAGTACTCTAACTTTTTAGCTTTCACTAAGTAACTTGTTTTGTGGTATAATGCTTTTATACCATAGTGCCCTTTGGTCGGGCCTCTTTGTAACACCCTTTCCTTTCTTAATATATTTTCTTTGTTGCCTATCAAAGAAAAAAAAAAGATTTTAAGGTGAAGATTCGGCCAAGGCTTCGTCCTCTTCAAAGATTAGCTGCATCCATCGTTGTTAACTATGTGATCTAAAGCAATAAAATCAAGAGCAAAAACAAAACCTTTGCGGACCATTTATTTCATGGCATTGGATCAGAAAGTTTTTAAGGACCTGATCATGATCTTATGAAATGTTTGATCCTCAAAGTAGGCTACTGGTCTCCACATTTGAGTCTGCCTGCTCATCGAGAACAATTATGATATAATATTGTCAAACAAGTTTAGCTAATCACATGAATGATACCGAATGGCCTTGAGTTTGGTTTATCTGACTGAATTGCAAACAAGCTGTTGCTAGCATGACCTTCCTTAAGATTTTTGTTATCATTTTCCTTTATCTCCTTCATTCTTCTCCCTTTAAAAACCAGCTTTAAATGCCACCCACTTTTCTAAGATCATGATCATAATCTAATCCAGAATACTGTATTTGGCCCGGTATGAGCTAATCAAAGAAATTGGAAGACCATAATCTTGTTGATGGAAGAGAGAGTATTTGGCCAGGTATATCCAGCCACTTCACATCCCATCTATTTTTCCAGTTAAATGGTGGGGCAGGTGACCACAGATTGGCTTATCCATAATTCAGATCTATAGTGTTGAGGAGTGGACTCCACCCGATTTGGTAGGAATGGCTCGCAGAAAAAAATTTAAGACATAGGTGACTGATTTTCTAATCGATGTCTCTGGACTCCCAAATGCATCAACTACTGTCATATCATATGCCGATCCGGAGCGTTCGAGAGATGGAATCTTCTTGTTCTGGTGGCCGTTGCCGAAGAGAACCACACAATTTTCATAGGAAAATCACTCAACAGAAAATGACAAAACGCACTCCTAGACTGCTAGTTCTGAAAATCTTGCCTTGAATATATAAAGAAGAAAAAAAGGACTCCTAGTGCTGACATTAGGACCATACAGATAATCAATATTTACCCTGAAAAAGAATTTGGAAGTCCAAGATCTGGAATACTGAAATTACAAGTTTAATCAATGCTAACCAGGAAAAAAGAGATTAAAATGGAAAAAAAAAAAGTATATTTCAACTTCCAAAAAATTCACATGTTTTGACATTTATCTAGAACAAACATCCAAAGGAGACCACAAGTCATCTCCACATGTGTGGCCTTTATAGGACAAGATCATCCACTTAGATGCAGATTGGTGCTTATAAGATCCCACCAACTCTTTTCAATGTCCCCACACCCCTTCCACATAAACTTTACCTTGTATCTTACATTCATTTACCAGCATCCTCTAGATGCTTCAAGAAGGAAAAAGAGAGAGACTGCGAATAAAAGAGCTACATCCAACTTCTCTATTTAAACTCCTTCAGCATTCCCTCAACACCCACTTACTAATTGAAACCAAAGAATTAGACAAAACCTACCATTTCAGAACTCCGCAGCCTGACTTAAGCCCTTCATATACCAAAAGAAGGTCACAAAATCTGCACAAATGTCAACAACCTTCTCTGTTCCCCACCTCCCCGTCTGCAAATATCAGGAGCACGCAAAGGAAAGCCTTCCTAGATGTATTTCTAGAGAGAATCCAAATCAGAAAACACTATATGTCAACACCAGCAGAAGGAAACTCCTGAAATCTACTGGTCTGGGTCTAATAGGAGGAGGCTTGTCCATGGTTCAGCCAACAAGAGCTGAACCAGAGAGCCCACAAGATGCCGCATCCAGTAGAATGTCATACTCGAGATTCCTACAATATGTAGATGAAGGAGCTGTCAAAAAAGTAGACCTGTTCGAGAACGGTACAATTGCAGTAGCTGAGATCTTCAATCCTGCTCTAAACAAAATTCAGAGAGTCAAAATACAGTTACCAGGATTGCCACCAGAATTGCTGAGGAAATTGAAAGAGAAAGACATTGATTTCGCTGCCCATCCTAAGGACGTTAACATGGGACTAGCAATTCTTGATTTGTTTGGGAATTTGGCATTCCCCTTGATTCTTCTTGGATCTCTATTCCTCAGAAGTTCGTCAATGAATACTCCAGGAGGCCCCAACTTGCCATTTGGTCTTGGAAGGTAATGTATGCATGCAAGTATAAGCACCAAAGTATAATCAATATTAAATCAATCACACTGACCTGTAAAGGATTCAGCCTTCTGTTTAGCATGATATCCAACAACCAGAAATGAAGCAACACCGAACTATAAATAGAAACAAAACCACAATCAAAACCCAAGGTTCTATCCACATTGATGCGGATTCAAAATTTGTTTGGCACAGCCCTTTTTTTCCTTTCCATTTTATAATATGGTTCATTCAGATAGAATAAAACATTTCTCTCAACAAAATTTGCATTTGGCATGTTGTATATTTATTAATGTTTCTTCAAACTTGCTTATGGTTATAAGTAATATTTATTGGGAAGCTTAATAATACTATCAAAATGGCAACAGGAGCAAAGCAAAGTTTCAGATGGAACCCAACACTGGAGTGACATTCCACGATGTCGCAGGAGTAGAAGAAGCAAAGCAAGATTTCCAAGAGATAGTTGAGTTCTTGAAATCTCCAGAAAAGTTTACTGCAGTAGGAGCAAGAATTCCAAAAGGAGTGCTGCTAGTTGGGCCACCTGGGACTGGGAAAACATTGTTAGCCAAAGCTATAGCTGGAGAAGCAGGGGTCCCTTGCTTTTCTCTGTCAGGTTCAGAGTTCATTGAGATGTTTGTTGGTGTAGGAGCTTCAAGGGTGAGAGATTTGTTCAACAAGGCAAAGGCAAATTCTCCATGCCTGGTTTTTATTGATGAGATAGATGCAGTAGGAAGACAAAGAGGAACAGGAATTGGAGGAGGTAATGATGAGAGGGAGCAAACGCTGAACCAGTTGCTCACAGAAATGGATGGGTTTAGTGGTAATAGTGGAGTGATTGTCATCGCTGCCACTAATCGGCCCGAAATCCTTGATGCAGCTTTACTTAGGCCGGGAAGGTTTGATAGGCAGGTAAGAAATTGCACTAATCCAATTGTTTACAACTCAGATGTGGAGATGAGTCCTGTTGTCACTAGCAGATACTCCTGAGTAAATAAAGATATACCTGCATGTAAGTACAGTTAATCATCTTTCCAAACAAATAGAAGTATAAAAAGTATATAAAGGAACACGAATAATTAAAAGTGTAGAACAATATTAGATGAGTAGCATCTATATAATAAGTGTTTCTAAACATAATAAATCCCTATGATTTAGCACAAGAAGAACTGATAAGTTTCCTTGTCCTATTAATGAAAATCAAACACGAGTTTGTATGATTCAATAAAAAAAAAGTTGCAATGACATTAGTTTTTGACAATTTTTAATGGTGTCACCATTGATTTACTTATATAAGTTGTCAAAACATATAAATAATCTGACATCTCTGTTTCCTAATTTTGACTTTTAGAGAACAAAAATGCATTAATATTTGTCCCAGCTTTAATATCACAACTTATGGAAGCATACATGGTAAACAGAAACAATTATTATTTGTATCATTAAAAAAACAACTATGATTTATGAATATTTTTAATAGTACCATTTTCAAACAAATCCTATAATTTAATTAAGATCATGAGAAGAATGGCTGATGACTCCACTTGAATCCTATTAACGAAAAATCGTACAAGAGCTTATACGATATAATGAAAAAAAAAATTGTTATGCCATAAACGTTTGGCAATTTTGATAGTATTACATTGATTTAACTGTTATAAGATGAAGGGTCGCTATAACTGCACTTTGCATGCTGACTTTGTATTTTCCTGTGCTTTTACAAATATCAATACATATGTAGTCTTTTTTTACCGTGATTTTGATTTTCACTGGACCGAGCTGATATTCGTCCCAGATTTAATCTGTACAATGGCAGAAATACATGGTTAAGACAGCCACATTTACAAAGGTTTTCCTACATAATTTTTGTGATTCATGCCTTGATTTTTCTTTGTAGAACCAGAAGTAGACTATTAAAGCCCATCATTTTATGCTTGTTTAGATTAGTGGAAATACTCTTGAGGTTTTGCCCTTCTTCCAAAAGAAAGTAAAGCATGTTTTTACCTTTCAAAAAAAAAAAGAAGAAGAAGTAAAGCATGTTTTTGGCTTTTTGCTTGTTTCTTAAACAGGTCGCAGTTGGGTTGCCTGATATAAGAGGGAGAGAAGAAATATTGAAGGTTCACAGCAAAAACAAGAAGCTTGATAAGGATGTTTCACTCAGTTGTATTGCTATGAGGACACCTGGGTTCAGTGGTGCAGACCTGGCCAACCTCATGAATGAAGCTGCCATCTTTGCTGGCAGAAGAGGCAAGGAGAATATAACACTGAAAGAAATTGATGATTCTATTGATCGGATCGTGGCAGGAATGGAGGGAACCAAGATGACAGATGGAAAGAGCAAGACCCTGGTGGCTTATCATCAGATTGGGCACGCGGTTTGTGCGTAAGTATTATAGAAAAATTCAATTTATATATCAATAATTCTTTTGATTCGAGGTTTTAAAGACAATGTGTAGGAAGATATGAGAATTGTATCGGTAGTAAATACTGAACTCCACTACAACAAGCATAAGTATGTAGTACAAAAGCAAACACATGGACTAGGACTGATGAATCTGTTGATTACAGGACATTAACTCCTGGGCATGACCCAGTACAGAAGGTTACCATCATTCCTCGAGGACAAGCTCGTGGTCTTACCTGGTTCATGCCAGGGGAAGACCCGGCTCTTGTTTCTAAGCAGCAAGTTTTTGCAAGAATAGTTGGAGGTCTTGGGGGCAGAGCAGCAGAGGAAATAATATTTGGAGAACCAGAGATTACAACTGGTGCAGCTGGCGACCTACAGCAGATCACTCAGATAGCAAAACAGGTAAGTTTCTAGATTACATTATCAGCTCCATTTTCTATCTGAGTCATTTTCTCCTTTGGTTTTCGAATGGAAGAGAAGCTCCCTCTACAAAAGCGATTTAAATTTCATTACTTTCTACAACAATCAGGTAGTGAAAATAATTGGCACATTTACAACTAGAAATCATGATTTAGACCACAAAATCATAGGAATGAGAAAACGTCAAAAATTCTAACTTACTAAAAAGCTTATTTTTTAATGAGCTAAGAATGCACAGACAGTGTTAGTTGTGCAACTTACATACTCAAAAACAAAAGTTGGCAATATCCTCTCTTGTGGAAGATCTCTGCATTTTTATCAATACATGAAAGCAAATGGATGACTTTGTACCTCTCTTTCTGAACAGATGGTCACCATGTTTGGGATGTCGGAGATTGGACCATGGGCATTGACAGATCCACCAGTGCAAAGCAGTGATGTCTTTTTGAGAATGCTAGCAAGGAATTCCATGTCAGAAAAACTTGCAGAAGATATTGACAAGTCAGTGAAGAAAATCATAGACAGTGCATATGAAATTGCAAAGACCCATATAAGGAATAACCGAGCAGCCATTGACAAGCTAGTAGATGTGCTGTTGGATAAGGAAATGCTCACGGGTGATGAATTCAGAGCAATCCTTTCTGAGTTCGCCAACATTTCAATGGACAGAAATAAAGTAAACACAGTTCCTGAGCTGATCACGGCTTGAAAAGTCATATTGTTGTACAGTATATGTAACAAACTAACAATCACCCCCCACAAAAGTTCGCATAATCAAACATAATCTTCACATGAAGAATGCCAGTGACAAAATTGCATTATAAGTGTTTACCTATGGCATCTGTCCTGCTGCTTTACTGGCCTTAAATTTATTCCAGTGCTTCATTCATTCTTGCAAACATTTCAGAATAAACCATTCCGTGGCCAATGTAAAAGCATATGAGCATATTAGAAAGCTCTTCTCTGAATAAAGATCAAAATAGACATTCAAAGATCACAATAGATACATTTTTCTATGAAGATGATTACAGTAGTAACGTTGCGCTTCACGAGTCAAACTCGTCAAGGATCTGGGCTTATGATTAGGGTTTATGGACAAATTCAAACTCCAGAGCTTAGGAAAGTGGCTTGAGAATGATGGGTCAAAAGTTAGGTTCAAAATTTACCACTACTTCAGTATCATAATGAAGAATTTACAGCAAGTATAAGTGAACAGTATTCTACTATTCCGAATTTAGAGCTTATGCAGAAAAAGGAGATGGCAATATAAAGTCTACATTTTTCTCCATATGTTTCCTTCTTCACTATTGACTAATTCTTCCCAAGAACTATCCATCAATGACAAAAGAATTGACTGATTTCATTAAAAAATGATGATGATGCCATGTCCTTTGTAGAGCAAGAAAGACCTCATGTAGCAGCATTAAGGGACCAATATTCATCTCCTGGTACTGGTAGTGATTAGCCGAATGAATAACTTGTCACTCCAACCAACTACAGCCCAAGCTTCTTAAAGGACGAAGGCTAACCAATCCTTATGTTGGAGATTTCAAATTAATCAATTCAGCAACTATACTAAAAATACATCCAGTTAGACTTCGATTCACAATTCAATTTGCCAGCATTTCACCACTGACAAAAACAGATGGGTTTGTCAAGCTGGTGGCAAACGCATTTCTCTACATTTTTTTCTGGTCATGTTTGCTTTAGCACTGTAGATGTTTTAGAGATGATCAAACTCTGCTCATCACCAATGGACATGTATACGCAATTTCAAGAACATGAAGCCTACCAGTAGTCATTACAGGAACAAAATCCTTCACAGAAATGGTGGAATCGGCTGCGATCTCTAATAACTACATCCCGATTATAAACACTGGACAGAATCTTTGCAAAAGTGTGGCAGTCAACACAGATACGAAGGTTCTTGGCAACTCTTATTGTTGTACCAGGAGGAGTCGCAACCATCCCAAAAGCAATAGCCAACTTTTCGCTGTGATAAGAAAGCGCATTCTCCTTCCCTTCTATATCTAAATCATGCAACTCTGCTGTCATGTCTGCAATGTAACCAGCAATCTTCAGCTGTCTACCAATTTCATCCAGCTTCGCATAGATGTCCTCTTTCATTGGATGTGAATCATCATCCACAACAAATTCGTGGACTACTCCTTTCAATTCAATTGTACTGCAACCAGGTGTGGTTTGAATTCGTTTATCCTTCATCAACTTCCTCACAACAGCCACCTTCTCCCAATCTCCAACAGAAGCATATAAATTTAACAACAAAATGTAATCCCCAGCTTGCTGAGCTTTCAACTCAATCAAATGCCCGACAACGCGTTCTCCAAGGGCAACATGACCATGAATTCTGCAAGCCCCTAGCAGAGTCCGCCAAATTGTTGCATCCGGCTCAACCACCATCGAATTTATAAGATGGTAGGCCTGATCAAGCAAACCAGCCCGACCCAGAAGATCAATCATACACCCATAGTGATGGATATTTGGCACTAGAGCAAATTCTGCTGTCATCATGCCAAAAAGCCTCAAACCTTCATCAACCAACCCACCATGACTACAAGCGGAAAGAACACCTGTAAACGTCTGATCATCGGGCAGGACACCCATTCTCCGCATCTCTCCAAACGCATCAAGAGCCTCCCTTCCATGCCCGTTCATGGCAAACCCAGAAATCATCGCACTCCAAGTAACAACATTTTTCTCAGGTACCCCATCAAACACGCGGAAAGCCTCATCCAGACACCCACATCTGGAATACATGGCCACAAGCGAGTTGCAGAGATTCAAAGCCCTGACATAACCTCTCTCTTCAATATAATGATGAATCCGCTTGCCAAAATCAAGCGCACCCAACTGGGCGCAAGCCTGGAGGAGTAGGAGGCAGGTGACATCGTCAGGTTCGGACCCATGCGGCGGGGCCTGCATCTCATCAAACAGCCGCAAAGCATCCCTCGTCCGACGGTTGCGAGCGTAGCAAGAAATCAGGACGTTCCAAGCGACCGTATCCCGGTGGGACATTTCATCGAACACCTGGCACCCGTCGTCCCCCTCCCCACATACAGAGTAAAGCTCCACGAGAGAAGTCAGCAGAAGGCAATCCGATTGGTGCCCGCCGCGTAAGATGCAAGCGTGCATCTGCCTTCCACCGACTAAAGAGGCTACCCGTGTACATGACTTGACGAGGAAGGAAGAAGTGAAGGGGTTGGGGCGAACGCCTTGCAAGCGCATGAGAGCGTAAAAGGACAAGGCTTTTTCTGGGGTGCTGCTGTTCTAGTAGCCCTTGAGGACGGTGTTGCAGAGAGGGAGGATGGTGGGGTCGTCGAGGAGGGAAGTGCGGAGGAGGAGGGCATGGCTTTGGAGGAGATGGGTCTTCTTGGAGCATGATTCTCTGATGAGGGAAAGCCATGTCGCCTTCTTCTTCTTCTTCTTCTTATTCTTATTCTTATTCTTCCTCGGAGGTGGAGGTGGAGGTGGAGGAGCTGATGGAGAGACACTGTTTGGGGCCGCCGCTGCCGAGTTGGAGTTGCAGTTGAAGAAGAAGAAGAAGAAGAAAAGAAGAAGAAGTGGAAGCAGGGGTGCTGATTAAATTGAAATGAAAATGAAGAAGAGGAGGAGGAGATGGAAGTAGCAGCAGGAGGCGATGGGAATGGGAATGGAGGATCAGTTGCATCGGACAGGAGGGAGGCGTTAAACTAGTACAGTAGTGTTAGTGTTGTCGATACATGAATCTGCTGCAGTCTGCTATGCATCGCATCGATCGATCACCATCGTCAACAAAGAGAGAGTTCCGAGAGAGAGAGAGAGAAAGAGGGAGGAGAGCTCACACAAGCTGCAGCCCAAAGCTGGAGCCTCATAAGCACTGTTGGGCCTCACCTGGGCCTCACACGCTCCAGCTTGTATGAGCTCTCCATATATATATATATATATATATATATATATATATATATATATATATATATATATGGGGAATGTTCATATACATCTATCCCTCACCATAGGGTGAGGGATGCTTACATAAATGAGGGATTTCAAGTACAAAATGGGGACTTCAAGTACATAATGTGTACTTAAAATTCCCCATTTATGGAAGCATCCCTCACCCTATGGTGAGGGATGGATGCATATGAACATTCTCATATATATATATATATGCATTGCTGCAACACACACTTTGCTCAGCAGCACTGCTTCAAAATAGCGGCCGCATTGCCCGGGTGTTGAGGGGGTACCACTTAGGGGTGAAAGTGGGCCGGGCCGTCCTAGGGCCGCCCGCGGACGGCCCGTCATAGGCTCGGCCCGAGCTCGACTCAAAAGACAAAAGAGCCGAGCTAGGGCCTAGTAGGAGGCCCGTTTGCTTAAAAGGGCCGAGCTCGGGCTTAATGAAGCCCGGCTCGTAAGCCCTAGGGCCTACATATATTATATATATATACACTATACAATATATAATACATATATGATATAACATAATCCATAAATCCTAAACCTTAGTTTTAATCAATATAAATAATCTCTAAACCCTAAACACTAAATAATCCATAAATCATAAACCTAAGCAGTAAGCCATATGGCCTACATATATTAATCCATATATTATATGTATGTGTACACTATACAGTATATAATACATATATGAATCTATGATACTAAATAATCCATAAATCCTAAACCTTAGTTTTAATCCAATATAAATAATCCCTAAACCCTAAGCACTAAATAATCCATAAATCCTAAACCTAAGCACTAAACCTTAAACCCTAATTTTAATCCAATATAAATAATCCGTAAACAACCTTGAGGATGCATGTATATTAATGGTCTAGAAGTCATTTTTTAAAGTCTTGTAACTCTGGAACAACCTTTCCTTTGTTGTTATTATTATTTATTAACAATGCTCTATTGTTGTTGTTATAGGTGATGCTGGTGATGCTAGAGACTTTATTTTATGATGCTAGCCGAATACTTTATTTTATTCTATGATGTTATTGAAGTTTAATTTGATTTGTATTATTGTTGGAGTTTGATAATGCTCATCTACATTAACATTGAACTATTATGGAGTGTTGGAACTTGGCTCCCTTTGCTTTTATGGAGTATTTCTTATTTTAGTTAATTTTATTGCTGCAATCCAAATTATGGGAATATGAATATGGGATGAATGCATGCATTTTACCATTTTTTGTTCTGGTTTGCATATGTAGATTTCTTTGAATTCCTACAGGAATTTTTTTTTCCGAAAAATATTTTCTTTTAGCTAGTGTTATATCATTAGCCGGGCTCAAAGGGCCAGCCCTAGGGCCTCATAACTTAATAAGGGCCGAGCCCGAGCCATGGTTTTTGAGGCCCTTTAGGACTAGGGCCGAGCTAGGGCCTACTGAAAAATACTAGGGCCGAGCCTAGGGCCTGTCAAAGCCCGGCTCGGCCCGGCCCACTTTCATCCCTACTACCACTGGCAGGCTATTTTGAAATTGAAAATAGCAGCGTTTTTATTTTATTTTATTTTTTTTAATTATGTCTTCTCTTTAATAGTATTTTTTTTTATAATTAGCTCTACTCTTATATGATTTAAAATTACTTTAAAATACAAAATCGACCACTGTACAAGACTTGAATTATTTTGAATACTTAAAAAATTCATATCCCTATGCCACTATGTATCACCATTCACCACAACACAACTGCTTCATAACGCCCGTTATTTTGCGCGTTTTGGCCACTAACAGATGCACCTATTGGCCACTAACAACTGCACCTACCACAACTGCTGTTTTTTACCCATATTTAGCAGAGATGCAAATGGATTGAATCCAAACAAAAGCATAGTATATCCGGATCCTGTTTGATGTAAATGCCCCCGTATCCCACATGCATGAATAATGGAAATTTACAAACAACCGTATGCCTTTGAAACCACTTTGACTGACCATTGTGCTTATTTTTATGCAGAGACCTGCTATGTGGACAACGGTGTCTGGGGGGCCGGGCCACCATTCGGTCCCCCCAGTATGTCCAAGTGGACTTATGTTTTTATGCAAGAAACATGCTACAGGGCCCGACTTGGGGACCGAACGGTGGCCCGGTCCCCAGGGGGGCCGTTGGATCCCAGGGTCGGGCCGTGTAGACTTAAGGTTTATGCAATGCTGATGGATTTACACAATCATTTTTCTTGAAAAAGAGTACCTTTAGCTAGTTTACAGACTTTTATTTACAGTAAACTTTAGCTGCTGCAATATACTTTTGTTATAATTTAGACTATCATGATTTATTTTTGACAGTCAAAGGTAAAACTGTGAAGATTCATTACAGTTAAAGGGCATTTTATCTTTTTTTGATTGGTTTTTTTAACCCGTTAAAACTGCTCAAAGGGCATTCTTCCATTCCACCTCAAACAGCCAGTCAAGGTGCCGTATGGTATGGGTAGTTAGTTGTATGTAAAATGAAAAGAAGATATAAAAAAAATGCTACTTTCAAATGTTAGCTAAAAGGAAAGTATTTTCTAGGTATCTCTTTAGATGAATATCTAGAAAGAACCTCCCACACAAATCTCAAAGTAAAAAACGCACAGTAAAATTGATCTTAAGCTCCTCCATAAGCATTGTACTTCCCTGCACAAGTTCAGTTTTATATCTTTGTGATGCGGAGTTAATCCTCCACTAGCTTCCAAACTTCCTCTGTTCAAAGGCAAATCCAAAGAAAACTTGTGGAAAAGCAGTTGATTTATTGCTTTCTATTTTTCTCTCGTCACTTGGTGCAGCAGAAAACTTGGATTTTGGGACAATTTTTCCTTGTGAGGGAGGATAAAGCGCGCGCGCACACCCCTTCCATTTCCAAGGAAGAAGAAACCGGGCGGCACAGCTGTTGGGGCTGCTCCTAGGTTTTCTTCGTGTTGATAGATGAATCGGTGCATCAGAGAGATTGTGTTAAAACATTTTACCCCACACAACTAAAAAAATACAGCAAGCATAAGAAGGCCCAAAATCATCACATCTAATCTCTACTCAGTTTGCAAATCAGAAATCTCCACTGAACATCACTAGTTATGCCATCAGTAATCCAAAGTGATGAATGGTTGGCAAAGTGATGAATGCCAGCCACCCATTCAGCGTTTCCACTAACATCAAATGGCTATTAATGGCCAATGGTCCAGCTCAGTTCTTTTGCATATGTACAGACCACCCTCCCCAACTTACTACATCAATGGCTACTAAGATTACCTGTAATTCCTCAACATCCATAACAGGTCAAGGACAAGAACAAAACAATGGTCATTCAAGTAATCCAACGACATGAACCAACAATTACACAGTTACCTACACTTGGTTTATGAAGATCCAAAGAGGCCTGCATAGTGGCCTGTAAGTTGATGCAATAAATAGATCCTACTAAATAACTTGACTTATATAAATCCATGTTGAAATAAAGATTAAAAAAAAAACCGCTCAATCAATTCCAATCAGGAGTACGATTGAAGGTTATTGACAGGGATAATGTTGATGATATAAGTTCAACTATTGAACTACAAAGCTCACTCTTTCTCGTTTCCAAATAGCAACTGTCAAAAGATGGTATAGATAAAATTGCACTCTGAAAATAAAAACAGGTCGGAATACTTCTCTCTTGACAATTTCACTTCTCAAAATGCTTCATCTTCTAAATCCACCTCTTCTGCCATGGCCACCACGCCCACCTTTTTTATGGCCCCCAGTTTTCTTACCATCATCCTTGTTAGCAGGTGCTTTCATGTTATCTGGCAAAGGGAGTATCTTATCAACACACTTCCGGAAGCTGAAATCATCAGCAGATCCGTCCTCTCTAACAAGAAAGAAGCAGCGACTTTTCCAGACAGGATGGTAGCGGACCTGGAATGCATAGACACCTCCGCCAATCTTCTTGTCAGACTCTAAGTGACCCTTCTTCAGCAAGTCCAATAACACCATGTACTCATACTGTAATATAGAAAAGATGTAGTTAGTTCATCTCCTTCAGCAACTTAATGACATATATGCCACACCTATTTTAACTGAATAAGTATCCAATAAATTAAGGAATCCATACAGCAGGACAGGGTACTGTAGATGAAGGATAGATGAATAGAGTAGGGAAGAGTTATGGCAGTGACCATCAATTTAGAGTCATCAGTTTCGATAGCATCCATTTTACATGCGACCACTGAATGGTATTGATAACTTGACAGAACCAAAAATAAAAGAAATTATATGATGGATTCATTCAACAAAAGCAACACCAGTATAGAAACACAAGATACTCTAGTGGTAAGGGCATCTCACTCTCACCTAAGCGCCAAGGTCAAACCTTGGCGCAAGCAGAGCACAAATGCAGAACTATACTGTGGCGGAACAGAGCTGCAGGAGAACTAGCAGGAGCATGGAGCACCCCAGGGATGGTCCCTGGGAAGATAGATTAGGATAATTTACTTACCATTCCTCTTCCCATGCATAGAGAGGGGGAAAAGGCGAGACACTAGTAGGTGATAATATTAGAACTTTAAAAAATATATTAGTACAGGTTTCAAATAATCTTTTAAACCATTGACAAAAAAGAGTGGATGAAAAATAGGACAGCAAAGCAAACAAAGCATATGATCAAGAATTTACAACCTAAACACCTAACTGCAAGCGTTAAGGATTATAACAGTACTATAAAAGGAACAATAATAGTACTTAGGAATGTAGACATCCAAATAGCCAAAGAGCTACATGCATCGTATAATTAAGGATATGAAAAACTAATTTGAAATAATTCATAAAACCAAAATATCACGAAACAAATAGATTGTAATAGTAGTATAAGATCAAATCACAAATCCAGCACACATGAGTGCTACTAAGCAGTAGTGAACTACAAAAATCATCTAAATAGTCAGGCATAAGAGATAAATCAGATGTAATATGTTCCTCAATTTACATATCAGCATATAACCCTATAATTCCTGAGGCAATAAGCTGTAAGTAATTTACAAGAGTCCATGGCACAGTGGACGGTGATAGTGCAAACTATTACAACCTTAAGGTGTGGGTTCAAGTCATGTTACCAATCCAAGTAAAAAAAAATAAAAAAAAAAACCTTTTAAGTAATAGCAAACTCAGACATTATGTGTTTACACTTATTTGAGCAGGGGCACGCCATGGATATGTACTTGCCACGGTTTTGACATAAATAAATAAATAAATAAGTGAAGCATCAAACATGATATGACACGATACATTGTCTAGTTTGTAGTATCCGGGTATAATAGGGTATAATTTGTGAATGATATTTTCCAAGTAAGAGTCAATTAAAACAGTGAGCTGTGGTCCACTAGAATCAAATAAATCACAGAGTTAATGATCAAACGATGCAACATGTTACTGGTTCTTTCAACAACAGAATAAATTAGTCACGCTATATCTTTGGAAAATTTATTTTTATTTGTAAATCTTTGTTTAACATGATTTTGCCCCAAAAAATAATTAAAAAAAATATATCAAGGCCAAACTTCATACTCCTTTCTTGAGGTAATTTTATTTTCCAAGCAAGACCACAACCAGGGGTTTCTGTAAGCAGAGCAATGGGGGTTTGAGTGTTTGACTCATAGTATTATGAGATATCGCAAAAAGGAAATCTTCTTCTACAAGGGTTTCAGGGTCTTCCATGCTTTCGGTAGTGAGGCTAAGGTTTTGGAGCTGAAAGAGAAGACACGTAAGCTATGATGCCCAGATACGGCATGGATACGGCATAAACACAGCAGGGACATGGATTTTACATGTAAAAAGGGAAGTATCGGATACGATACGTTGCCCACTTTGAAGTATCCGTGCATCATAGCACGTAAGTATATTGTGTATAATTAATTGGGTTAAGTAAGATGTTTACTTATGAAGAACATGGGAGTCTGAAACGACATCTTGTCCTATCGTGAGATATGAGCAATTTCATTAGATTAATATAAAAAATAAAAGACAAAGATTAATCAGACCAAGCACTCTGCAATGTCTTCTTTTTCCTTTTTCCTTTTTTTTTTAATTCTTGCACTCTAAGGTCGTTTGGAGATTGCGTATTTCTGTGTAAAAAAATAAAAAATAAAAAAACAACCCTTCTTTTAATGAAACTTCCCTTTTCATAGAAGGGATTAAATAAAAAAATAAATGGAAAGCAAATAGAAGAGTACAGAGACCTCAATGCCAAATTGGATACTAAATTAGGTTTATGGGATCTGAGCAAGAAAGGATGGAAATCTCTAGAGGCTTGTGGTTAAAGGAAGGGCAATATTATATTTCCTTAAAGAGTCATGTGGTTAAAGGAGTGTGACACAAAGTCTCTGCTACAATCAATTACAGGAAATTAGAGATCAAAAGAGACCTTAATAATTCTACAACATAATGCAGTTTTCCAAATTCTGCTTCAACCCCATTAAACAGAAGTGAATTGGAAATCTATATCTATATCTATATACACTAACCAAACATCAAAGCGCACTGACATGTATTCCTCAAACAGAGTCTTATAAAAAATCAAAGCATGACCAGAAAGTCTGAAAGTCGAAAAATTAAAACAGAGCCAAAAGGAACCACCTCATTAGTGTCGATGTTTGGTTGCCAGTGATGAAGCAACTTGAAGAAGTAATCAAACATATCCACCGACGATTTGAAAGTCTTGGGTCCGAGATTAACAGCGTCGAGAGATTCCTTTCCTTGTTCAGTTGCTTCCTTGGTTTCTTCTTCTTTCTGTTCGAGCTCCTCGAGCCGTTTCTCCTCGACGGACTTGCCAGGCTTCAATTTCTTGGAGACGGCGGCATCATCTTCCTCGGTCCCATTCGCTTCTTCTCCTTCTTCTCTCGCCCGTTTGAGAGAGGGATTCTGAACGTCCGTGAGATTTGCTTTGGCGTCTCCGTCGTCTAGGGATTGGGCCTCGAGATCCATGTCCTGTTGCAAGGATTCGATTGCAGCAACTTCTTCTGGATTGTTGTTTCCTTCTAGGGTTTGAGGAGGAGAGATTTCTTCTGCAACACCGTCCGCGTCCGCCATTAAGATTTTTGAGATTTGGATTAAGGAAGTATTAGCCGCTGCGGTCGGGAAGGGCTTCCACTTGAGAAGGCTAGGGTTTTTGGTCGCTTCGATGATAGGGTTTAGGTACCTGTATCTGCTACTCCAAGGTCATATTCTTCTTCTTCTTCCTCTTGCCTTATCTTTCTTCCTCTTGCCTTATCTTTTTATTTCCCCATTCTCTCTGTTTCTATCTCAACGAAAGTCGAAAGGCCTCTCTGTTCCCTCACATGCAGTCAGAAGTGTCCGATAAAATTTAGGGCTGAATACAACCGGATCGGACCGTATTTGTGGTCTTTACTGCACAAATTCGGTTATATCCGAACCAGACTGGATTAATAATAAATATATATTTTTAATTTCTTTAATATAAAACTTTAAGTATATAAAATTTTTAAGTCAAATATCCTAGTGAAATCGAAGAACTGACTTCTTACATATGGAAAAAGAGGCAGGGAATGGGCTGAAAATGAAAAAATAAAATAAAAGCTTAAGAAAAAAAAAAAAACAAATGAAACCATTCCGGACTGGACTGTTTTGGACCGGTCCGGTCCTCTTATTTAAGTCAAACCGGAAATCTAGTTGTGCAGCCCTAATATGTACGGCTAAGTAAAAGCCAAGAGGCATGTAACTCTAGTGCGGTCTGCGGGACACCTATTAAAATCTAAGCTGCTCAAAACAATAATTGAAATAATTTAGTTCAATACATGGATTCATGAAAATTTTATAGGGTCCACCGTCCACCTATTAAAATAATTCAATCGAACAAATACTTGGGCCACTAATTGAAATAATTCAGTCCAACTAATACATGTGCCATATCCAAATTCCCCTTTAATAGAAAATGGGTACTAGTCAAATTTCACTTTAATAGAAAATGGGTCAAGCCAAATTTTATTCTAATAGGAATAGGACCCTAGCCAATGTTCACTTCTAATATAAAATAAGGTTATACAGCCTTACCCAAATTTCGCCCTAGCCAAATTTCACTAAAATAGGAAATGGACCCACTATTAGATTAATCACATTTAAATTTTTTATAAGAAAATTGTAAAAAAACACTGAAATTTAGTAATCTTTGAAAATATAATTTTTTGGGTGTGTGTATACATATATATTATTTTTTTCAAAAAATTCACCAAAATTTTGAATCGGCCAAAACATTTCGATTTGGTGGCTAAACCGAAACAGGCTCCGAAACAAACTTCTCAACTACGCCTGTAACATTATTTAAAACCAAACTAGCACGATGAGTGTTTGTCTATGACCGCATAGATCTAGCTGTCCATTTAAAGCAATGGCAAATGATTGTGAGCCGTTCTTTGTTTTTTTTTTTTTTTTCTTTTCATTTTTTCAGTGTCTTGGATTATTTGAAAAACAATGTGTTTGTTTTGTGTCCCACCATAATCCCTGTCTGCTTTCGAAAGACTTCTCTAGTTGTCTATGACAAGCTCTCATCATCCAAGTAGAATTAGATTACATCTACAAGACTACAACTACTTTCTGAAATATAATGCCACATTCCATTCAATAAAAAACTCTGCACCTCATTTGTGGAGACTTGTGACCAAGTGCATTTATATTATATTTATTGTTTTATAATGTAGCTTAAAACTACAAATTATGTAGTTATTGGTTTCTAATTTTCTGCTAACTTTCTTATTATATTTTAATTTGAAGGATGGGACTATCTTTTCCTGCGTAAAAGTGTCATACTTTTGACTTGTAATATATGAGAGGGACACGCAACATACCAAAAACGAATAGATGACATGGAAGGTTTGGGTTAACCTTTTGATTGAGAGAGAGAGAGAGAGAGAGAGAGAGAACAATTTGCTAAAGTAGAGGGGAAAGAGGAAGAGAGAGAGAAAGTACCATTTAAATTTCATGATTTTTTTTTCCAGATTGGTCAATAGTGGAAAGTGAATCTATTAAAATGCTTTAAGTTGGGTTCTAAAGGGGATGAGGTGAATTAGGACAATAAATTCCATTATAAATGGAATTAAAAGAAATGTGCAAGCTAATGGAGGTGCTTCTTCAGCTTGTCCAGAAGAGGAAGCCAATTCATTAGCTAAAGGAGTAGTTGATAGAACTAGTTGTATATGGCATGCATGTTCTATTTTTTTTTTTTTCCTTTCCTTACATATCCTTCTATTGATATATACCTTCGGTATAGACAGTAATTCTTACTCTTTCTTTCATTGTTTTTTCAAACGAGTTTTATCATTATCATGCACAATCCCCCAAACAAAGGTAGAAAAAATAACAGTTGCTGAGTGACATTTTGCTGTCAACTTGACTCCACTGAGTTATTTTTCACACACTTGACAAGTCAACTGACCTGACCTGTACATTTTAAGATGAGCCTATAACTTTTCTAAGCAAGTCTAGTTGATTCAATTGATCCCAATCTTTGCACAAGTTAAGTTTTTGAATGTTGGGTTGATTTTACATGTCGCTTGCGGCAAACCAAAACCTATACAATCTACAATTGTGAGATTCAGACCTGGAACTTCTACTTCCATAAAGGAGACAACTTATCACTGGTTGAATCATGGATGGCTGGCTAATTCTATCCATACAATTTCAAACAGTCCTAAAACTCGTTGACATCCTAATTACCTAGTATATCCTCAACATGAATGGCTTGTAAAATGCATGATTTTAGGGTACAACTTCTGGATTTTGAGACTACTTCTATGTCTAATTTTCTGGCAATGTTAAATAGATATAAGTTGGTGAATTCAAAGGTACATCTCAAAGGTACATGTGAAGAAAGATTGATCCTTGCCTCCTGTTTTACCACTGCTCATGCAAATGGAGAAGTATACGGAGTATGGACCAATTCCAAAAAAGGGGAAATGCATGCTAATTTTGAGAAAATAACAGTATATAATACTACTATTGGACTTACAGGTTTAATTTTGGTTGATACTTGATACTGATACACAACAACCGTATCAGCTCCCATGGTTACACATTTCAAGCATATCTGAAGTTGTGAAATCTCATGTCTCCATGTATTGATAATCCCCCATATGGCACTTGCATTTGCATTTTTTACTAGATGCATGGCTCGAAGCTAGAAGACCATTTTAGTAGTCTGTGGATTGTGTAGCATTTAGTGAAGTTTACACATGGGTCATTTTCACAGTAACCTCACCCCTAAAACTTCACACTAATTCAAGAAAAGATCATAATTCCCTGAAATTTGTATTCTATCTATATTGGCTTCTATATCACTTCATCATCATGCTTCCAAACTACTTGTATTGATGGGCATTCATCGACTTGTGTCCACAGTCCACACTTTCAATTGAAGAAAATATTGGAACTGTTGAAAATGTACTATTTGTTTGTTTTGGCTTCTAAGTTCATGTGATTATCATGCATTTTGATATCCTTGTTCTTCTACGCCTCATAAGTTGTATTCACCAGAAGTTTGGGTACTATGCAAGGTTCTGTTGTCTTATGCCATATGATAGAATTCTGTCATACTTATTTTTTTTATTTAGTAAATATTCAACTACTTTTAAACTAAGGGAGTTGATGATAGCTCCGACAGACCTTGCACTCTTGTGAATGGAGTGAGACATCAGGGTTTATGTATTTGTTTGTTTATGCATTTTCTTGGTGATATATATATATATATATATATTCCTTTCTAATAAGTAGATTTCTTACGTGGAGCTTACTTATTATCTTAATATGAGTTCAGTGCCAAGTATTTCAGTTCAACTGACTTATGACGTGCATGATATACAGTCTTACAAGCCTGGTTTGTAGAGAACACTCAGAAGAAACTATAACACACAAGCTTGAATGAAAGGTCCTTCATTCATTGATAACAAACTGCAGGCTTATATAGCCTTTTACAAAGAGATAAAATCAAAAATAACAACCCACGTTTGCATCACCCTAAAACGTGGTAACAGACTAAGAGGAATTCGTCAAAGCACAAACAATTAGTCCCTAAGGAATATGACTTATTAACAGACTGATTAACTAAAAGATCGGAATAATAAACTGTTAACCTCTAACAGTCTATCATTCCCTCCCTTAAACTATATGCAGAATGCATTTAGTTTATATTAGGAACTTCACACACGCCCAGCAAACTATGAAGCTTCAAAAACACCTCCAACCTAAGCGGCTTCGTCATAATGTCAGCTACCTGGTCTTGAGTATTACAATGACTCAAATCAATCACACCATCTTTTACCAATTCACGAAGAAAATGAAACCTGATGTCAATGTGCTTGCTTCTGCCGTGAAGAACAGGATTCTTGGAGAGTTTTATAGTTGAACTGTTATCACACAGAATTGTAGTGCATTTCTCCTGCACATAACCAAGCTGCTCTAAAACTCTTCTTAACCAAACACACTGACAAGCACATGAGGCAGCAGCGATGTACTCGGCTTCAGTGGTGGATAAGCTAACTATAGGCTGCTTTTTGGATGACCATGACACCGCTCCAGAACTAAACATGAATACAAACCCCGAAGTACTCTTGCGATCATCTACATCTCCAGCAAAATCACTATCTGAATAGGCTGCGAGTTGCTTACAGCCTCTTTTCTTGTAGAAAATCCCTAGATCAGTTGTTCCCTTCAAATATCTAAGTAATCTTTTTGCTGCCAACCAGTGTTGCTCCGTAGGACACGACATGAACCTGCTGATAAGACTCACACCATACATCAAATCAAGTCTGGTTGCAGTTAAATACATAAGACTGCCAACTACCTGCTTAAACATACTTGCATCAACCTTAGCTCCTTTCTCATCCTTTGACAATTTGCAACCTGGAACTATGGGGTTCTTTACCAAGTTGCTTCTGGCCATGCCAAATCTTTCTAAAACTTCATGAGCATACTTTCTTTGACACACATAAATCCCATCAGAATTTTGTAGTACTTCAACCCCCAGAAAATATCTCATATTTCCCAAGTCAGACATATCAAATTCTAACATCATCGACTTTTTAAACTCTTCACACATGCTCTTGTCATTCCCAGTAAAAATTAAATCATCAACATAAAGACTGACAATTAAGAGCTTACCTCCTTCCTTTGACTTTGTGAATAGGGTGTGTTCACAATGACACTTTTCAAAGCCTTCTTTAGCAAAATAGGCCTCAATTTTGCTGTACCAAGCTCGTGGAGCTTGTTTGAGGCCATACAGCGCCTTATTCAGCTTATAAACCTTGTGTTCCTCGCCCTTCTTCTCATATCCCTGAGGCTGTTGGACAAACACTTCCTCACTAAGCTCACTATGCAAAAATGCTCTCTTCACATCAAGCTGAAAAATACTCCAACCTTCTTGAGCTGCTAGGGTAATTACCAAACGTATGGTATCTAGTCTTGCAACTGGAGCAGAAACTTCTGTGTAATCAATCCCATATTATTGTGCATATCCCTTTGCCACAAGTCTAGCCTTGCACTTGTCTATCTCACCACTTTCATTGAGTTTTGTTTTAAAAACTCATTTAACCCCAATGGTCTTCACTCCGTCAGGTAGGATAGTCAGATCCCATGTTTTATTGCGTTCAATAGCCTCAATCTCTGCATTCATGGCATCTCTCCATTTCTTGCTCTTCACAGCTTCCTCGAAAGTAATGGGATCAGCTTCTGTGAGAATCATCATGGCACTCAAGTCTTTTTCTTCTGACAAACCCTCTCCGGTTTCATAATCTTGCATCCAAAGTGGAACTCGTCTTGCCCTCCCTTCAACTGGACCCGAGAAATTCTCATCATGTGACTCACTGGAAGGTGAGCTAGTGCCACTTGAACCAGCTCCATTTATGCCATTTGAGTCATCTTCTTCATTCTCGTTCACTTCTGCTCCAAGTTCCCCTTCATTCTCAGCCGGGTCAGACTATTAACTAAGGTTCACTGTCGCGGATCCAACGGAGAGGTTGTATCTTATATTCTCATCTTCTGCCTTTGAGTATAGTGGAATCGGTGTGACCCGTGGACATACCTCAAGATAGAGGGAACCACGTAAATCTGTGTCTTCTTTGTGTGGTTTGATTGCGTCTACTGTTCTTCATTTCCTAACATAACTCAAGCAGCGATTTTAGGACTAGCTCTGATTCGGGTTCTTGTAATTCAGCTGCAGATGGGTTCTTGATTATGTTGAAGGAGAAGGTGGTTGAGACCAAGATCTTGAGAATTCGAAGCTCATGGAGTGTTAAGTAGACGTTTTCGATGGCGGGTAGGAGGAGGTGGGAGGTGTTTTGAGAGGAGGTGATTGCGTCATTTCCAACGGAGATGATGGCGATGCAGGTGCGAGAAAGAAGAACAAGAGGTTTTTTTGAAGGACATATTTCTTTCTTCTTCTTCCTGGGACTGGTTTTTTTTTGTGTCTGTTATTGTTTCTGTTAGTTTTGGTGTGAGAGAGTTCATGTATTTAAATCTCTCTTTTTGGCGGGAAGGATGACAAGAGAGAGGAGAACAGGGCCATGTTCCATTCAATTGGCCCACCAGCGATCATTCCAGAACTCTCACGTACCTAGAAATCAGCCTTCCTTTTTCTCAATCTTGACTTGATCATACCAAAATCTACTGCTGGATTATTAAATCGTGATTAAGATCAAGGGTTAGGATGATCAAATTAGACTTAGACTTATGCATCTAGGTGGGCCCCATATGAACAGGGTGTGATTTTAAGATTAAGCACCCCCTAGATGTTTTATGGGATCCTTGGCTGGGCTCAGGGCTGGTGATATGGCTAAATGGTTAAAGCCTAGTTACATGTCTGGCTAAGACACAAGTTGGTGGCCCAACCAAGCTGAAAACCAAACAAAATGTTCAATACTTTGTTGGTGGATGGGGCTCAGCCTCAGGCCTCACTTGTAGGATTATGGGGTGAATCTAGGCTAAATGGTATATACCAAACAAGTAAATGGGCTGAGATGGGTCAGGCTTCTTGTGCCCAGCCCATGACTGACCCTCAATAGGAGGGTTGACTCATAAGGACGTCAACAGGGTCAGGCAGGACGTTGGGTCTTTGGGGCTGCCCAATCTCAAGTCTTCCCTGGTCAAAGTTGGATTTTTAAGAGTTGGACTGGGGTCTTTTTCTCCCCAAGAAGAATGCTTTAAATCAAATATATGTGAGGGTTTGTGAGGCTGATTTATCCAGCTATAAATTTGCCAAAATTGATATTAGTTGACAATTAAAATACATAGAAACTGAATTCATAAGGTGGTTAAAAATAAAAATCAAAGTTGAGTTTTACAAAAAAGAACATGATACAGCATTAGAAATAATGATCAAAGAAAACGTTATTTGTTTTCATTTTTCTTTTTGGAAATTCACCTTTAATATTCATTTTTGAACATCCCATGTATTCAATTTCTATACATTCTAATGCAAACAAACAAGCACTTACAAGTCTAGGCCTCTTTTGTTTATGGAACTGAATTTCTATGAAATGTATTTCTCATAAATTTGATGGAAGGAATTTATGAATCTATCTACACTCTACCACATTGCCTTCACTCCTCACCTCTTTAATAATCATTTATCGTAATCATTTCCTCTCTTCTGTTGTACTTAGGTAGTATGGCTTGAACCCACAATCTCAATGTTGCAAGAAGAATGAGCTGAGTGAACGCCTTAGTACTCTTACTCTAGTGGAAAGATGAATTCCATCCTAGATGAATTCTCAGGAATTTAATTTCATGAAAACAAAATGATCCTTTTAAGAATCTTAGGCTTCACAATTTTTTAGAGAAAATCCATGAGGGGCAGTGAAGAATCCTCAAATCTGAGGTTCCTCACCTGATACCGAACGCCATCATGGACTGCCAATAAGTCAGCAGATTAAAAGCAGATTTTGCTACACTCTCCAACAATTGATATGCCTTGGCATTTTCTTGACAACAATTATCAAGAGACCAACAAAAAGGTATATGGCACAATCAAATGTCCTAATATAATCATTTTCAGCACAATCCACTCTCAATATGAGGATGAATGATACCAAACAGCCTCTTCACTTAACTTTTTCATACCCTTTCTTAACAAAAAGGAATTGAATTCAGTTCTCATTTCTCATACCTTTCTTCTCACAAGTGATATGCACATTTTATTGAGAAGTGGGCTCCACCCAGGAAGAATATTGAAAAGTATTTCCGCTGCCTATACTAACGCCTTAAGGTTTTGGTAGTAATGACTAGCTAATGAAATTCAATATGGTATCAAAGTCAACCGGTCCTGAATTCAAATCCTAGGAGGAACGACTCGGCGCAAAAAAAAAAAAAAAATGTGTCGCCAAAAGTGCGCCGGCCGGGTTCCACCTGAGGGGGAGTAGTGGGCTCCACCCAAGGGGGAATAATGAAAAGTATTTTTGTTGCCTCTACTAACGCCTTGAGGTTTTGGTAGGAATGGCTAGCTAAAGAAATTTAATATGGTATCAGAGCCAACCGGTCGTGAGTTTGAATCCCAGGAGGAACGACTCGGCGCAAAAAAAAAAAGTGCGTGTCGCCAAAAGTGCGCCAGCCGGGTTTCACTTTAGAGGGAGTATTGAGAAGTGGGCTCCACCCAAGGGAGAATATTGAAAAGTTGGCTAGGTAAAGAAACTTAATACATTTACAACACTATTTACACAAGCACAGAGAACAAATGATACCTCATTCATTTACAGTGAATCAGAAAAACAGAGAAACAGTAGAAAATTCTGGTGTCAAGTAATACAATACTATCAACTAAGAATCCTCCCCTGCCCAAATCAGATTCTAACAGAACTCTGCCACACCTCAACAGACTGCTGATCCTTCCTGGCCAAGACCATCTTATTCCCACCAAAGGCCATCTGGGTTACCCTAGAACCCCCAATATCCTTCATCCTCCCCATCAGATTCCTTCTAAAAACCCTCTCTCCCAACCCATCTTCACCATTTCTATAGGAACCCATTTCCACCTCAGACCACAGCTCTAAATCCCCACCTTTGCTGCAAAAAACCTGCCTCCCATGGCTCTGAATCTTGCAATTAGAACCCTCCTTCTTCCCATTGCTACCCTTTCTACCATCCCCTAAACAAACCCATGGGTTCTCTCTATCAAGCTTCCTCAAATCAGCCATGAATACCTCACCTGAATTCACCCCAACCTTGAACATTGCAGAGAGGCTATTGGATACAGTAACATCAGAGAAGCAATCCACCTTCTCCTTCAATTCCCAAGTAGCATTTGATGACCTTATATCCCACAATCTGATGTTACCCAACAGGCCAGATGGCCCTCCATGTGAACCAGATGCCATTAACAGATTGAATTCAGGAATCCACTCCAATTTCGTTGCAGGTATCCCCGAATCGAGCTCGGCGCCATATATCTCGCTCCGGCCGATCTCTGCGACCGGCCTGAATCCAATCTCCCCCATATCAAACACCATGATCGCATTCGAGTTCCTGCGGTCGGATTCAAAGCTTGCAAAGAGCAACCCAGGCGCCGATCCAATCGCCTGCACGGTCGAACTTGATCTCGTCGAATTCTCCCAATCCAGCTTCTCCTTGATGAAACCCTTTTCAAGATCGAGTATCTGGAGGCCGGAGAAGTCGGTGGCACCGGCAGCGGCGACCGAGGGCGACAGGGCGAGGAGCGAATCCACCGCCGAGAATTGGGTGAGGATTGTCGACTTCCGGCGGAGGGACCAGTCGAAAGACGTGATCTTGCTGCCATGGGCTACATGGACAGACCCGAAAGCGGTGGTGGCGATCGCCGAAGGAGAGTCCCGGCCGTTTAACGGCAAAATCAGGGATTTTTCAAGGTTGAAGGCGTCGAATTGAGAAGGGTTTGAGAGGGAAGAGATCAAGAGGGGGTGGATGTTGTAGAATTCAGCTTCGGATACGATGTCTTCGAGATCGAATTGCTTGGCTTTGGAAGGTAAATTTCCTGTTCTGAGAAGGGAGAGGAGGATGGAGAAGAGCTCAGGGTCTCTATCAATGAATGGGATGATGATGTTTTCACGTGAGTGGGTGAAAGGGGTTGTGTTTGAAAGGGTAGAGAGGAGGGATTTGGGACCTGCAACTTCTAAGGTTTGTGGGGTTGTTTGGAAAAGCTGTCCTCCAACATTGATCGTGATGATTTTGGCATCTGATTTCTTTGGGGAAAATACAGATGAGGGAGGAGTAAGGCCTGCATAAGGAGGCATCTTTGATTTTTGAGGGTACCCCAGAAGAGAAAACCCTTTGATTCTTCCTTCAAGAACCCTAGAATTCAAAAAATGGCAATCCAAAAAAACAGACCCAAATACCTGACCCTGACAACTTCCCTCAAAAACCTAGTTTCCTTTTCAATCTTCTGCAGTGGAGAACTTGTAGAATTGTCACTAAAGGAAGCAGAGAGAGAGAGATTAGAAACCCTAAAAATTTCTTCTTGCAGAGGAGAAGATGGAAGAGGATGAAAGGTTAGATGTCCTTTTGAAGGGAAGAAGAAAGAGATAGGAAGGCCAGAAAGCGGTTGTTCGGTGTTTATATAATACAAAGTCGAAAACGTGATGGTATTTCATCTTCTAGATGGTCACTAGTTTCTACTGCACAAGTATTGATGGCATCAGCAATTACGAACTTTCTCCCGTCATTAACTGAAGACTATTTTGTAGGATCCATGGACCATGGAGACACGTTGACCCTGTTTTGTTGCAACTTGCATGTAGGGGGTGCACCTGCCTGGGGCAGCCTGACTGCCTGAGCACAAAACAGCCTATTTTGGGTTGGGCTTGGATTAAGTGATGAAAATCGGGCTAAACCTGTCCCTTTCGTAACGTAGTGGAAAATTTGTTTGAATAAAAGACCAACAACAGGACTAAGCCCGATTAGGCCTAGCTCGCCCGGCACAATTGACTAAATGGGCGGCCCCAAGCTGACAACTATAGCCCATGTCGGGCTTCGGTCACATACGGTCTTGGTCTTGGTCTTTCTATAGTAGGGGCAAGCCCAAATATGCCTCAACCTGGTCCGACTCCATCTGGCCCATGAACCCCCTCGTTGCATGCATTTAGAGGCCCCCCACGTCACCCGTGGGCCCCCTCTCCAGAGGGATAGGAACCCCAGCCCCACTAGACTGGGATACCAAAAAAAAAAAAAAAAAAGAGAGATTTTTATTATTAATAATAAATAACCTATGAACCAACTTTATTTAGGCCGGTGCCGGAAAATTATGTCCTTTGACCCAAAAAGACTAAACCAACACAACACACATCAAGCAAATGTAGGGAGTTTCAAACACAAAAATGTAGGAAACAAACCCACCCCTTCACACTCACCATCCCATGATGTAAAAACATTACAGTTAATTGGCACTCATCCTGCTTTTACTCAACATGGATTAAATCTAAAATTCTAATTTATTATTAAAATATTATTAAACTTCAAAACTATTAAATCAAGAGTTAAAATTATTTGAAAGATTGATTTTCTGTGACTCTTTCCATCTCTCCCCACCCCACTATGCATCATGTAATAAATAAGACCAACCATCTATACAGCACATGAACAGTATGAAAACTGCTGTTCATGCTGGTGGATTAGCATAAAAGAAATCACAATTAAAGACCCAAATTTTGATGCAAATATCTAATGGAACTGAAAACTAGGTTCTTGCTTCCAAATTTGAGTTCATATGATAAACAGGCTCGGCCAAGAGTCACCTTCATTTTGAAAAACCATAGACAAGGACAACAGAGAGAGACAGAGAGAGGAAACAATTGAATGGTCAAGGAGAAGGAGAGAGAGAGGGATGTGTCATGTGTGGTTTGAACGGCAAAGGCAAGCTGATCAGACTTTCTGTTGTGGAATGTTCTGGCAGTTGGTGGGAAACACGTGGGCAAGTTCTGAGGCTGCATTATTTGGACCGGAAGCCCCTTTTTGACCGCTCTTCTTCTCCTTTGGCGTACGCACACCAGCCACGCCCACCTATTGTGAAAAATAATTAAATGAGTATCCCTTGGCTAATGCTAATGATTAGGGGTTTAAAATAAATATCCCCTGGCTAGTGCTAATGATTAGGGGTTTAAAATATATAACCCCCTAGCTAATTCTAATGATTAGGGGTCAGGCTGTGTTTCAGGTCGACCCAATCTAAGTATGAGGAGGATTTACTCCTATGAGAAAAGCCTGCATGTATGCTTGACTTAGATGCTTTTTTATCATTGAGGCTAGGATGGATGGAAAGGTGTTTTTACGGATAAAGGTCATGAAAATTTAGTCCAATTAGATTATCCTGTAACAACCCTAACTAAAATGGTCTTTTAACCCTAGTTTGTTGTCGGTTTATATATATATATAAAACCATACTATCAAAGATCGAGTGTCCTTGGATAGAGAATGCAGCTGAAGTGTATTTGGGCAGCATGGAAGACACTTGAAAGTAGAAATGGAATACTTAGGCGCAGATCAAGGCATGGGCGGAGCTGTTAGTGTAGGGAAGACTTTAGGGATGTCCTCGGGTTGATAGATTATGCTAGTTTAGAATTAGGATTGTTTACAATGCACGTCGATGCAAGGGGGAAAGAATTTAGTAAAATAAAACTACTCATGCTACCTTATGTAGGAAAGATAAAAGTGTGAAAATAGCTGCACTGACCAAAAACGGGCCCAGAAAACTGGACTGCACTTGTAGTCTGCTTGTAAGAGAAAACTGCTCTAACTATAGTTTAGTAACTCAAAACACTCATCATTAGCTTGAAAGGGGTCGGCAAGGAAAAAAAAAGAGAAGAAAAGTTCTGGTGAGAATGGCATATTACTCAGTAAGACTCAGCCAGACTCATTCGACTCACCTGACCCAATGATGTACTCTAGCTTGCTCTCGACTCCAGGGTAACTTTCATGTTCGATCGTCACAGGCAGAGCTAGCACTTCTTGACCAAAAGGGATCAACCCAACTTACAAGGGTCAACCTGAACCGGATTTCACATGGACTTTTTTACACACATATGACCCCTTGTTCTTCCTCCCTTTGATGGAGTTCTTCTAGAAACGGCCCTAGTTTTCTTAGTTCTTCTAGAAACGGCCCTACTTTTCATACATATGCCTTGCCAAACTTCAAATCTAACAAGCTGCATGTAGACCCACATATGAAGCCCAATAGGGAAAAGAGCAAGCTTCAACAGGCTTTGGCACAGGGCCCAAACTCTCCAAACAGCCGGTGCCTACTAGGGTTGCAAACGGATATCCGATTCTCCGATTACCTGAAAAAACATGGGTCTAAAACCTATTTTAAGTTCAGATTTATAATCGGGTCCGGAACGTAATTTAAGTTCCGATTGATAAACGGATCAGGTTCCGACCCATGGACACAAGGTAAGTCTTTGATATTGCAAATTGTACCTCAAAATAAACTTTTTTTTTATACATTTTTTTATGTATAATGCTGGAGATAGTAGACTTGATATACTATTATAAGTTGAATGATATACTTATTTTAAGAAAAAATAAAAAATTTAAATAGAAATCAAAACCAATTTTTGAACTAGATCAAGTTCTCTAGGTAGATCCAATTTCGAAACCAGATACGGGTATTTATATTGAAACCAGGCTTGGAACCAATTAAACAGCTTCCGAGTCAAAATCGAATCCGAAACTGGAACCATTATTTAGAAATGGATCCAGGTCCAGTATAGTTCCAACAGGAACCGTTCCATTTGCAACCTTACCCTTCCAAAATGGTTTCGGTTATAAACATGGTTAGATGGGATTGGTAGAACCAACCAAGCCAATAAAAATGGATCAGATACGGCTTGATTAAAAAAAAAAAAGAAGTTAGATGGGATGGAACATGTGATCTTATATGTACACCCTCACATCGTTTTCAGAGTAACTACCTCCATCTTTTGGTGAATTAAATATGGTTACATGATTTCCAACATTTATGGATTGTTCTCACTTGTTGACAATTGCTGCATTAGTCCATTTCAACACACCAAAGAAACCCGTAACAAAACATGTGCGTAATGCATGAAACTTCTATTGATTCTATTTATGGGTTTGTGGAAATTCTGAAGATATTATGGGCATAGTTTTAATTTGAATGGTCCTAAGAATGCAATGAGAAGCCTACATACAGTCAAGGGAAAAGAATGCAAGTCCTATGAGAGATGAATAAGTGATCAGGGTATCTCCCGCACCGCCCCGCCCCGCATAGGAGCCTTTAGCCCTGAGCCCGATTCTGGACAGCCGAGAACTAATCTTTTTAACAATCAGCCGTGAACAATTTAATAAAAGGATTATTACATTATCCCAATGATTCCATCATTTCTAACATGAACAAGTAGGCATAATGATTTCATCATTTCTAACATTAACAGAATCAGATTTCTTCAACTTTCAGTTGATGGGTAACATACACCAAAAATTAGGTTGAATGATCTACAACAGCCAATCTGTGTCGACAGTATGCTGTAAAAACAAACTGTTGATGACCAGCAAACCTCTTGAACTACCTTTATGGATCAAAATCTGGATATTTACAGCTCCCTATCATCTGTACATTGGTCTTAATAATAATAATAATAATAAGTCCTGATCCTACAAGCCTTTCCCTGTCTCCCAGTTTAGCTCTCTGCTTTATCCTAACAGACCAAAACCTTCTTCTCTGTTCAAACATTTCACTGTAAAGAGCTTCTGAATAAACCATCATTTTTTGTATCAGCTCCTGCAAAACCAACAATTTAAACACACAGATCAGCTAATATATTAGATTTTTTAATCAAAGAATATTTAATGGGAAATGCACAAATCTCAAATAATTAAAAATAACAGTAAAACTTTAACCAGTTTCACATCGGTAAAATCAGGCACGTGATGAAGAGAGAGCTAGGACAACACTAAAACTTTGTGAGAGGATGACAATCCAACAACAAACATGTAACCCCACTCCTTAAATACGAAGGCACAAAGTCGACCACCATGGCTTCCAATCAGATCAACAGCCTGGACGAAAGAACTAGGAACACAACACATACAAACTACTGCAGATCCAGTGATACTGGGCAGATCTTAAGGCATTTGTATAATTCTTCCTTAAACAGTCAAAAGAAAATACTTATAAGAGCCTTACCATAGATGGGACAAGAATGCCTGAGAACCAAAGATGTTGATATGCTTTCTTGGACACCTTCAGCTTCTATTCCTACTGTGCGGACTCTCATTTCAGGCGCTTACTGTACATAAGTGTTTTCTCCTCGTATTAGCTATCAATAGATGAGCTCAAACACCTGCTCCAAGTGCTCTTGTCAATTTCTGACACCATGGGCATCCCAGCACCAGAGAGCCAGGATTAAGTTTGAATGGTGGGGCTTGTCAAATTCACTTGATCCCTCATCCCTCAATAGCTGTCATAGCATAGTATTAGACAATAGGAGTAGCCCATCACAGAGTTCCTGAGGATCTTAGTGAGCTGGCCTTCTGAGTGGCTTTGCAAGGATGTCATTTTCAGATGCCATAAGTTCATTAGAGGCATGTGAATCAGGCTGCGCTTCCCGGAAGAGGTCAGGCCTGGGGTCATGACAAGCAGAGCCATTGGCATAAAAGCTATTTTGGGACCTCGGCATGTACCCAAAACCATCATGCTGGTAACAATGATGAAATGGGATGGTTCCATTGGCACCACCAAGAGGTGTAGATGAGCCAGAAGTAGTTCTCGGACTGGATATAGGAGAAGGAGACATCCTTCCATTTATATGCTGTGGAGATCTTGAATGGAGGAGAGGGCTTCCAATGGGAGAGACTGGACATGATATGTACCTCGGGATATGGCAATCACTGGAAACCAAAACACTGTAAAGATTGTCAACTAAAGATCTTGTAGGAAAAGTACAACATATTACAACTACTCAGAATATTTAGCAAAGGACAGCTATGTCTACAACTGTGCACTGAAGTAAATGTAAGAGGGAAAAATCCATCCATAGGATGCTAGCCCTTCATTGGAATAGGGCCGGCCGAATATCTATTCATTCAAATGATCCTGGCACTTAAATTTAGAGGTATAGTTTATCATGATCCCATCCAGTAGTGGATATTGGGATCAGTGTCAAAATTTGGAGTGAGTGTCGTGAATCTGAATTCAGGGGGTTGTTTAAGAGTGTGCTTGTAAAAGTTTGGATCAATCAAAGGTGGGCTCATTTGAAAAAGGTGGGCTCATTTGAAAAAGACACTGTGCATGAGAGAGAGAGAGAGAGAGAGAGCGAGAGCGAGAGAGAGAGAGAGAGAGACCTTGTTGCCAGATGAACTTTTGGTCCTCTAAGATGATGGATTGCAAGCCCTTCCTTGTAATTAGAGGAAATAGGCCTCACATGCTGAAGACCCTGAAGAAAGACATAAAAACAGTTGAATGGTTGATAATATTACAATGATTTTTTTGGACCATAGAAGATGAGGCCTGTTTTGTACAAGTATTCAACTATTCACATTACTACTATCTCAGATTAGATATAATCAATTAGCAGCCACAAATGGAACAAGACAAAATGCTGCACTCCATGCGAAAGATTTCAGTTGATGATTAATGAGAAACAGAGGTAATCTATTTACTAAACAGATCATGTACGAAACCACCAAGAAGTTAGTCAGTGGATCAATAATGAGACATGTCCCATATGGGAATGCCACAAACCAATGTGGACTAACCAGCAACAATTGTAGAAAAGAAGCATCAAGGAGACAAGCATGCAAGGAGCACAAAAGAATGGCTTACCATTGATCTCATTCCATTTGTAACTCCAGTTGGTGGTTCTAGAGGCCCAAAGTCAAGAGTAGATTTTTCTAGCAATGCCACATTTTTCACAAAACGGTGCTCCAAAAGCTGGGCAGCTGTAGGCCGATGAAGTGGATTTCGTTGCAAACACTGCTTCACAAAATCTTTGCCATCATCTGAGAGGTGATCAGGCATGGCAGGAAGTTCCTTACTGTTCCCAATTTTAAACATAGCAGCAACCTTAAGAGAAAAACATGACAAACCAAGAACATGTAAGTGAATCTCCAACATGCAAGAACTCTCCCTTAGAGTATGTGCATGAACTTCAGCTACTGGAGAAACAACTCAATTTCAAGTCCTAAGAAAAAAGGCAAGTGCATGTGGATGTTGCTTAAATCGCAAGTGTTTCTCAATTCTACTTGCATTATTTGGCAGCATTTTAGGACGTAGCAGTAATCAGAAACCACTATAGGTGATATTTTTTTTTCCCTGCAGATGCACATTTCAAATCCATGTGCAATCATGCCAATTTCATTTTGGAGCAGAAAGTAGAGAAACAATATCCCTACTTCGTGGTTTCAGATTCACAAAAATCCCATAGCGAGTGGAACTGAATCAATTGATAATTATCCCTTTTGCCAAAACATTTAAAGCACTTGCTAGATCAGGTACATCACGGCTCACACAAAAAGATTCAAGGCCTTCCAAATCCAATACAACTGACCCCTTCATATTGGCTCCAAGGTGGTTTCGCTGTGGCCATCTCCAGAACAGTACAACCAAGACTCCAAATATCCACAGCAAGATTGCATCCATTTGAGTTTTTAATGACCTGAACAAAAACTATGAACGTGAGAAATGCAGCTGATGCCATAAGAGAGAGAGTTATGGTGAAAAGCAAGCCAACCTCAGGTGCCATCCAATAAGGACTTCCCTTGAATGATAAAGGGCATGATTGACCAGTAATCTGAGGAGAAAAATGAAGCAGCATAAACAAGATATCCATGCATAAGTTTACAAATCACCAGAGACTACATATGTACAGTCACTCATTTCACTACATCACTGTTTCAGCTTGGCTCAAATTTCAAAACAAGCTCATATTTTCAAAAAAGAAAAAAAAGGCGGAAGCACCAAGTGCAAGATTTTTTCCTGTATCATTATTCATTTAATTTCATTGTACTTGTGTTTAATCATGCAATTGATTTTTTTTTCTTTTTTTTCATTTTGTGGACACAATTCTAGACTAGTTTAGGATCTTTATAAGTTAGACCCAAAATCATTCAACCTTTTTTTTTTTTTGTAGTGTTAGTCATTTCAAGCTCAATTCATTTTTTAAAAATAAACGGCAGCATATCTTAGAAAATGGGTGTTCCTTAAGTGATAAAACCTATGCACCATGGAAGTTACCAGTATAATATGTGTGTGTGTGTGTGAGAGAGAGAGAGAGAGAGAGAGATGATGATGCTATGCTATATAGGACCAGCAGTAGCACATATACCAACCCACCTCTTACAAGACTACACCACAAGCTAGAGAGTGAATATTTCTTGTCAATAGTTTTCTGCATGTATCATTCACTTTTTTTTTGTTGTTGATGTGGGTATGCTTAAGGCCTTTGACCCAATAAGACTAATCCCATGGGCGACGCCAGCAAAACCCACACAAACACACACTGGGCAAATCTAAGGCAGGTTTTGAACAGCAAACCCATGCCTTATGCCACTCCAACTCCCAGGAGGGTATGTATCATTCACTATTACATATCCCACTCCTTTTGTAGAAGTAAATAAATAAATAAATATATAAGCAATTTGTTTATCATTTCTAGAGAAGACCATCACTATGTCTCCATTGTTAAATCCTTCTAAAAAACGAGTCAACCTTTCCAAGGATGCAAAATCTAGCCCATGGATCTTTAACCTATGTCAAACAAGCCCCCAAAGAACCCTATCCTAAAATCAGCAATTTGCAATAGGATATTGAAGAGCTCTAAAAGATAAATGGATATCATTGAAAAAATAAATCAAATATGCAAACCTTACATGTTTTGCCATGCCAAAATCAGCAAGTTTAACACGCCGGTTGGTGTCTACAAGAATATTCGCACCTTTAATATCCCTGTGTACGAAATTCCGAATGACCTTAAATATGGAGAACATCAAGATAGAAGAAGGACCATAAAGTATGAGGGGAGGTTTCTAATTATATAATTTTCACATAACAGAGGAAATTTTGGCTCTGAACATGCTACAAGTTTCAAACTTGTGAACCAGCCCAGGTGGCATACCTTGATGCCTGTCAATTACAGGGTTAGAAACTTAGTTTCGGATTTGAGACTTGAGAGTCTTAAAATGGACTGAAGGCGTAGTTTCAGATTTGAAAGTCCTGAAATGGACTCGAGATGGGCCAGATATCAATACAACCAGGTAATTGTAACCAAACATTTATAGGCACCAAAGTTCAACAGTTTTATGAGTGCCTATATAAGTTTGGGGCCCTCATATTGATAGTCACAATCATCCAATTGTGCCAGTTCTGTATGTAGCCCTAATCCACTTAAAGATCTACAACTCTGTAGATCCCACCCTACTCCTGATCAGCATATGCATCAAGGTGAACCCCACTCACACAATGGTCCACAAATTCAAAACTTCCAACAAGTTCATAGCTGGAATCTGCTATTGCTTTGAAATTAGAAACAGAGTTTAGAATGTACATCCACCTATGGACAGTATTCATGGCATGTAAATATGCAAGGCCAGAAAGGATTTGCTGGGTAAAGTTACGAATGGCCAGTTCACCAAATTGTCCATAGTCTTGAAGAAGCTTATGAATGGAACCACCAGACACATACTCCAAGTAGATATACAATTTATCATCTACCTGTTCAAACAATGAAGATCAAATGTAATGTAGAGAAGTAAATGAAAAATCAGATTTAAGCACAAAGTTCTATTTCATATTCTTTATATGGATAAAAATGTCACGATGCAATTTCAACAATAAAACTTATCAAAATTATCATAAATTCTGAATTGAGATGAAAGAACGTTTGGCAGTAAAGACGCATTCTGGGTGTAAAGCCTCTATCCTTGTAGTGCAACCTAGCCATTGTCTAGCATTGCCTGCATTTTTTACTCACGAACTTTTACTCTGTGCTTGTTGGCTTTTTGAAGTGCATAACTAACTGAAGGATGAGTCTGACATGAGGATTGCTTATAGTAGTATTTGGAAGACTTTTGCAGGTAAGTGCTGAATTCCTGGTTCAGTTTATTTCTTGGTATGAAATCCTATTGTGAGGAACATGGAGATAAATTAGGATCCAGACCATAATGGCCTAATCGGTCCTAGGTGTGAAAACATACACCTATTCAAATCAGTTTACCCAAAATTTAAGGGCGGTGTCACAATTTTTTTGTGGGCTGGAATCCATGTGTGATCCTGCTGAATTACTGCTGTTTCTACTTGTCCAATGGTTTTGTATACTAGTTTACTGGTTATCATACAGCATATCAGTTGAAACATGTATTAGCTGAAACGTGGAAGTGCAGTAGGAAACTGATTTGCACCTTAAAAGGGGCTATTATGTAAGGGGCAAGGCTCAAGCATATTGCTGGATTTTTCTAAGTTGCTGACATTTACTTGTTGGCATTGGAAAGTTTAGTGCAGTGTATTAAAGCAAGCTCTCCTAGTGTTTGTCTCGCTACACAGCTCATATCTGTGAGGCAATTACTCAAGAAAAAGGAACACTAAAATCATGATTAGAAACATGCAAGCTTGCTCAACCAAATTATTCAATGGAAAAAGAAGTCAATAACGGCCGGAACCAGTATCCAGTAGTAAGGTGCTCTCAACCATGAGGTTGCAGGTTCAGGTTCCATTACCTATTTAAAAAACAAGAATTCAAGAATAAACACATGGAAAATATATAATGATGCACTTCATTCTATATGCTAACATTTGCTCGGGTTTTATATGCTGCTGTTTTGTTCATTATGTCTATTATTTTAATCGGAAGCTAGTAAGTCTGTGTTTATTTTCTTTTCACGAAATTTAATTATCTTGATAAAAATATTTACACCCAAATCTCTAGTGAGGTTTCTGTCTGGAGAAAAAATAATGCAATGTTGTCATTTCAGCATTTTGAAGATGTTTCTCAAACTACCCCTAACCATCTAGGGGGATAGATGCTGCTTCTGTAAAATTCAGAACCCCCCACACAATTGTTTATTCATGTGAGTTGTGATTTATGAAATGCAGCATGGCAAGAGAATAAAGAATAAAGAATAAAAAATAAAAAAATTAGTGATTGGCACTACCAAGTACCAATGCAAAGAGCATACCATCTCTGATCCATAATACTGTACTATATTTTGATGCCGTAAACAACTCAAGAGGGTTATTTCCTGAGAAAAAGTAACAGCACAGTCACCAGCATGATATGAGAAGAAATGCAAACTGCAGACTCATACGAATCTTCTCAGAAATTCTATTAGAAAAGTAACTTACCTGCATCAATTGCTTTGCACTCTCTCTGGACTTAGCATCATCAGGAAATAAAGTAACCTCCTTCATTGCACACATTTCTCCACTTTCACTATGAGCAGAATCACAGAATAAGAACAGATATGCAAGGATGCAATCAGAAACCCACGACTTTGGGAGCATAAATGATATGAAAGGCTGAGACGGATCAAACTCATTGAATGATCAGAAAATTTGAGACACCAACCTGTTAAAGCCAACATAAACATGCCCAAATGTGCCTCTGCCGATTAGCTTCCCCTTTTTCCAGCATGAACCAGGGCTTGTAGGGATCTCAGCCCTTCCAGGACTGCGTGGAGCTGGGGATGAAATCATTGCTGCTGAATTTGATGGAGAATATGGAGAAGAATTATAAATAGTAATTGGAGGGAGTGGCAAACGGTGGCTTGTCAGTTTCCCATCATCAGGGCAATTGGTGGGTGAGTCCAGTGCTGCTCCCCCACCAGCCCGTGGATGCAGTGGAGTGACCGTACCACTTTGTATTCTAGAACTAGGTCCAGGACTTTTTATTTTAGGGCTAGGTATTGGAGAACACTCCGTACTACCCTTTCTTCGCTGCCACAATAGTTTTCCTGACATCTCTCCTCTAATTGAACTATGACCTAAACCTGTACTGGAGCATGGGCCGGATCCAAGTGAGGAAACATCCAGGTCAGAGCTCATACTTTGCTCAGGACAAACCCCTCTCATAGGACTTCTACAAGGACTTGACAATGAACTATCAGGAGCACTTCTAATTCCAAAAGCACCATTGAAAGAAATTTGCAGATTGAAAGGAAAAGTGTTTGTGAATCCTCGTTTGGGTGGTGAAGAGAAGTGTTGGTTAGTGAACAATGGCTTAGCTGGCTTCACTATCTCCCTTGAGTAATTTCCGGTGCTTATAGGAGATTGATCTTTCTGCATAGTGCTTCAACATAGAGTAAAAATCGTTAGCAAACAAGAACAAGTTCAGGAGGGGAAATATACATCATTTACTCATACCATTTATTTGGCCAATGGCTAGCCCTACAAGCTGTAAACAAGCAGCGCAGATTTGGTGATCCAACACCTCACATTGTGGACTCCCATCTGGAAGGACGAGGCCCCAACAGATTTCCCACTAGACGATCCAAACTGACTAATTTCACCCTTGAAACACAGAGCATTGGCTATTACAATCAATTTGCAAGCCATGAAATGGATTGTCTGGTTATCCATTAGTGGGGATTTTAGGGCATGCCCTATCCTAAACACAGAGCATTGGCTATTACAATCAAATTTGCAAGTCATCAAATGGATTGTCTAGTTATCCATTAGTTGGGATTTTAGGGCATGCCCTATCCTATGGTGCCCTCAAGATAAGCAGCTTAGATTATCAAAAGTCTACCCCACAAGCACTACTATATATATATATATATATATATATATAGAGAGAGAGAGAGAGAGAGGTTTCTCTCAATTAAGAATGAGCAACCAAACCAGAGGCGCACTGATTGTGTACCGATACTACCATGTAGAGGTCTGCTCTGTGCTACATACTGGTCAAAATTTTAAAAACATCATAGAACTCAAAGGGGAACCTTTAGAAGATATGATGCCCAAATACTTCAATGTAAGCAAGGTACCATGTCATATCGTATCCGATACTTCATTTTTTTATGTCTAGAATCCATGTCCCTGTGATATCTATGGCATGTCACCGCCATATCCATCCCATATCCGGGCACCATAGATTATAAGTGTTAACAATATATCTGGTTTGCATTATAATTTAAATTAACCAGTCAAATCATACAAAAATTCACCTGAAAGGGTTGTTTGAAACAGCTTTCGCAAATTCATAATCATTCCCCTGAGAACTAACAAGGCAAGAATCAACAGGATCGGCACTAGCAATGGAGCAATCACTAGAAACAGAGGCAGTAGCTAATTCTCCATCAACATCTGCGGCAATCGACCTGCTTAAAATACAATCTGATTTTGGAGAAGGCAGAATTAACATTGGTCTGCCACTAGTTTCTGCCGCTGGTCTCAATCTACTAATTTTAGGGACAGTGTGCCCATTGCTTGATTGCTCCCCAGGAAGCGGAAGTGGCTGTGCATGTGGCCTCTCCGCAAAGCTTTGACAGCGTGATACTTCCTTAGATGGTGATGTCAACCTTGACTCTGCTAGTGATAGAGACCCCTTTCCTGAAGCTATCTCGCTGCTATGCCGCCGAGTTCCTCCAGGTCTAACATATCCCTTTTCTTCAAATGGAATTTTAGATTTGCGGTGCAATAATGCATAGATAAAATTCTCCTTGCTTGTCTTTTTTTTTACTTCCTTGGATGAAGATTTTCCCCACCATGAAGGCATGCTTCAATTGCCACAAACAGAAATGTTGGTCGAGTTCTTCTGACTCTAATGCACGACCAGTTCATAAGCCTCACAACCTCATATGACCTCTTAAACAAAAGGGGAACTTCTCAGAGCAGAGTGTTGACCGACATGGAATGCCATCATGCATATGCATATGCATATGATTCAGAATAGATATTTGCCACAATAACCTGATAAAAATAGTTGTGTTATGCTGCTTAACTGTTATAAAAAAAAAAAGACAGGTTAGCACGGATTCTCAATTGAAAATAAATAAATAAATTTGTAAGCAAAATAAACTATTATTCAAATATAAAAAAAAAAACTCCCACAAACTATGCAATGTTTTGAGAAGTTTTAATTCACTGATCTGATCCAATATAGAAATGTCAATTCTAGCCAATATTAAACCACTTCATCACACATATAGAGGACATGAACCAAAAACTGCATGTAGTCTGTAATATAAGTTGCTGGCATTGCATTTATATTGTAGAATAAATCGAAGGCGATGTAAAATACATATACCAGGGATCAGCTTTGTAATTACATGCACCATAAAGAAGCATGTTTTTTGTATAATACAGTAAGTTGACATTTGCAAAAGCCTGAGCAAGAAATGAATTTTTTTTAATGTAAATCACATCGTAATCACAATTGAGGGTGCATATTCCTGGGCATAAATGCATAAAAACTAAGTTCTACAAAGCAGGTGTCTCTGAGCATTTTCCTTTCGCAAACAACAGAAGTTCCTAGCAAGAACATAGTGCATGGGGCAAATGCAATTATCTCTAAATTACCATGTAGGCGAATCCATTTATGGTTAATTAAAAAGCCATTTGCATGGACCCCACAACACTCAATTTGTTTATAAGCATAAAGAAAGTGGGAAACACATACCTAATCCTCTGGCCCTAATGCCATCATTAGTATTGAATGTTCAAACTTCAAATAAAAACATAAAAAATGAAAGGAACAACCATCCCATAAAATATTGTACACACTCTATCCAATGCTGCTACTTTCACAAAAGCCCCATCTTCCATTTTCCAGCAGTTGCCTCTACAAAGCCCATCAATGCCAGTGCTACTAAACTTCCACATCCCCCACCATCATATATCCAACAAATAAACACATTTTGTTCATAACTCCAACGCCAATTTCATATCATCAATTTCAAACCAAGTAAAGATCCAATCTTTAAAACTCAAACGCCCATTTCATATCATCAGTTTCAAACCAAGTAAAGATCCAATCTTTAAAAAAAAAAATTCCGATTCCATGAAATGAAGTCTACCAAGTCGATTAAACAAAATCTAAAGAGAACCCAAACCAGATATTCCAGAACCTGATTTGATTACCCCCTTCAAAACAGAATCCAATCTTTCACAGATTCAGAACTACCCACGACACATCAGGAATTCAAGAAAAAACATTTCTCAATAAATCGATCAAATACACTTGCCTTAATGAAGCTCGAACTTCCTCTGTGGATAGATCTAACGGTGGCAAAATCGCAATTCTCTACAAACCCAAACTCCTGGCGAGATAAACTGAACTCTCAAATACAGAAACAGTGTATGAACACGGTATGTCCGTACGATTTTGCAGATCTAGACGGAGGGGAGGGGCGAAAAAACCTAGGAGGGCTTGAGAGAGAGAAAAGGGAGGGAAATGGGATGAGAGAGAGAGAGAGGTGAGACTTCAGCTGCTGCTTCTGCTTCTGCTGCTCTTTGGAGTTTCTGCGGCTTGGAAGAGAAGGTGACGATTTTAATCAATAGACCCGCAAGACGTAACGCACGGGCGTTGATTTTGGTCTGACAAATGAATAAATGGTTGAGTCGAGTCGATTGTGAATACGTGTGGATTGACTTTCCTAGGTTTCTTCTAGAACGGATGAAAATAAATTTTGAGACCAACCAAGTGATTAAATTTTAATGAAGTTTTTATACGAATATTTGGGATTTTTATATAAGGAAAATATTCAAATGAGAATTAGTTCTCACCTTATTATACTAGAACTTTTTTTTCGGGGCTCAACTAGCAATCCATCCAAACCTAGCAATTAATGAGGAACCCCTGATAGTCACTAATTCCAAAGATTTGTAGACATCCAAATAAACTGAACCGTTGGATCGAGGGTTGAATATTTTTTCGAATATGAAACCATTAAACTTGTGGGCGACAGTTAAAGGGGTTAGGGGCATAGGTTTGGAGTCAAACTTGATACTTGGGATGGTCTCACATAGATCTTTCCATCCCCCGATATCATCTCATCCCCAAATGAGGCACACAATTGGATCCCAAGAAAAAGTTCTTATATAATATGTCAGAACTAGTTCTCACCTAAATATTACCGTTTATATAAAAAAAAAGATTTTCTTTTGTAAATAGTTAAAGTTGAGAAATGCGGCAGGGACGAAACACATCATAATGACACTAGAGGGATTTCTGCGCTTTTATTTTTTCTTTCTTTTTTTGATAAATTTGCCCCCATTCTATTGCATTATGAAATGATGGAATGTCGGATTAATTCATGATAACATGGAATGCCGTTTTTTCTATAAAGTTTGTATGTCGTGTCATTTTGTGCTATCAATAAATATATGGCTATTAAGTGATGTGTGAAATGGTAGTGTTATTGTGTGATATGTGAAATGGAGGTTATCTATAATTATTATAAAGTGTTTGGACCCTTAGTCGTTGTTTTTTTTTTTTAATTTAAAAGTTTCTTTCAGCAAAAAATTTTAAAAACTTCTAAAAACTTTATATTTATATGTATGTATTCTTTTTGTGCAGAGCCCAACACTTTATAGAGTGGAGTTTGGCAAAGAGCAACATGAGATTGAGCATTTAAAGGAAAAATTCCCTCCTACAAGCAAACTACATTTACAATTCAGCTCTACTAGGCCACCATTGATCAGTGCTTAACACCATTTGTTTGTGTTAATAATTTTTCCCACATAACAAGAGTTGAGAAGGATATAATTAGATTTTTCATGCCTAATTAGTGCGGCATTTAACCCCTTTCAAAGTAACAAATGTTGTTGAATTAAAGGCTAAGATAATTTGATGTGGCAATTTCTTTACATAAGAAGACCTTTCCATCCATCCTACCCTCAATAATAGCAATGCATTCAAGTGGGCCCCACCAACTAGACAGCCATACAAAGTATGTAAGTATGCATGGAAGAGGATATTTCCTTAATTTTAAGAGGTTTAAAATTTGAGGCATCATGGATTTTATCTTGAGCCTGAGCCTTAGAAGACGTAGGGGTGTATCTATTTTCGGCAAACTCTCCACAATTCCTCTTTCTTGTTTTGGATGTAGAGTCTAGATCACCAATTGCAGTTATTACATCTTCACCATGACTGGACCAATCACAGTCCACCACGACATCAAAGGGTTTACATGATTTTCAAGTTTGAAGTAGTTTGAATCGGGTGGGAGAGCTGCAAATGAATTTTTGGATAATGTGGCGGACCGTGATTGCTCTACTCAAGTTAAAAATGCAACAACTACTATGGGTGACCTGGACTCTTTGATGTAGGAGGCTCGCTTATGAATCTTTCCCAAACTACTCTCTCTTAATTGATCATGAGCTTAGTTTGACAATGGTCTAACAATAATTATGTTGAATTCAACATAATAAATTAGATAATATCTAAGCTCTAAAGACCTTAAATAAAAAAAACTCATTATCATTTGATCAGACCATATAGCAATAATCTTTGTTCACATACTTATCCGTCCCTAAATCTTCCTTGAACGTCATCCATCTAGGTGGGCTTACTAAAAGAATAACCAAGTCTGGTGTGGTTTGGCGCATCCAAAAAATAGTGTATCAAAAGTTTAATTAGACATTCTGATCATGCTTAGAATACTATTTTTTAACATAATCTTGAAAATTTTGCGAAAAGCAAATTAATTTTAAAATGATATGAATACCAAAAGAAAAAGAAATAAATACATGTTAATTATCTCAGTGTTTTATTGTGATTTTATTAAAACCACACTTTTCTTACAAGAATTTTCAATTTTCAGCATGTGTTCAAAAATACTACTACATTATTGAGAATTTACTGTGTAACAATGATTAGGGTGGTTTGAGCCTCTCTGTGCATTGTTAAAGTATACTTAGATTTGATGAAGTTTTGGATACCCATATCTGACCCACTTACAAAAACATGCATAAATGTGGGCCCAAATCTGGAACCCATTATCTAATGAGTCCAAAAAGTTTTGGATACCCATATCTTAATTACCTAATTTGTTTTGTCTGAAACGTATTGCTTGGGCTTAATTACATATAAAAAGCATACATCCATGTGAGGTGGGTATAAATGGATAGCTATGTATGGGCCCTACCAGTCTCCCTTTGTATATTTGAAGTTTATTTTGTATGGTCAAGTGGGAATTAGGTATTTTCCTGTGTGAGGAAAAGATAAGTTGAAGCAGGAAGTCCTGTTGTTTGAGTGAACCAATTAAATTGCAGTTCACTGGCAAACCAACTTAGGGTCTCTTTGCTTGCATTATAAATTGAGTTTTTAGAATTAAACAAATGTATTCCTAAGAGTTGTTAAAATTGGATAAACAAAGGCGAAGAACCATAAATGACCATCAAATAAATCTCTCCTTCAATGAAAAATACCTAGCCATCATCTAGGAAAGTCAATGTCTCTTCTATATCTCTATCTTGTATCATTCATCTCCCACTCCTTTAATTATGAATTCAAGTCCATGCAAACAAAGGAGCCCTTAGATTTTTGGAGTAGGCAATCTAGGAGGTTGTAGTTTCATATTTGCTAAGTACATCATCATCAAAGGTATTGTCAAATCTAATTCAGTATAAATATTACACTTTTTTATTAGGGTAAAAGAAGATAAAGATTACAAAGAACAACACTGTTAGATCGTCCAAACTTAATTGCCCTTACCTCTAATTCTTCTTATCTATAATTGGTCATGGTGAAGAACAAAGCATCTCACTTGCAGGTGACTCATGTTTAGATTACTCAGGGCATGTTTGTGTAGCTTATTTCCATGGAAAAGGAGACAGTTTTCTGCAGAAAAGCTACTTTTCATGTGTTTGGTGCAGTTTTTTTCCATGGAATTACTTTATTGCCAACTCAGCTTTTTTTCTTCCTCACTATGGAAATAGACTTTCCATTAGGGTGTGTTTGTGCGCATCCACGGAAGAGGAAACGACGCTTTCCTCTTCCGCAGAAAACAAATCCGACGAGTGCAGGTCGGAAACGCAATCCACGGCTTGCGCAGAAAATCAGCACAAAAAAGTCGGAAACGCGTCCTTTCACTTGCTGCACCAAACGTGAGAAGGAGTCGCCAAAAATCCCGGCGCTTGGTCAGCAAGTGGTTTCCGCTGAAACCTGCTCTGCACAAACAGAGCCTTAGAGGGCATAGGAAACTTGCCCCCCCCCCCCTTATAAACTACATTTCCTACCCATTTCAGATGCAAAATCCTAGCAACCCCATTCTCAATTCTCCTTCATCGACGAGAGCAAGCAGCATGGACGGCACCAGCGACTCCCCTCTCCTAACGCCACCAGCGGCTCCCTTGCAACCAGCCACCAAGCCCAGCCACCCCACCACGCCTGGCCACCTCTTTCTTCCCCCTCTTCTCTCTTCTCCACCCTGTCCTAGTAGCCACGTCCACCTTGTCCCAGCAGCCACACCCCACCCCGTCTCCCTTCTCAGGGCCGGTTTTAAATTTTTCAGGGCTCAGGGCAAGAGTAAAAGTTAGGCTTCTTCAGCCATCATATATGATAATATCATTGGTGGGCCCCACTGATGTGAAAAATTGGCAATGGGTTGATGGTGCCCAAGTATAACTATTTGAAAAAAAAAAAAAAAAGAAGAAAGAGAACTCATACCAGAATTTAAGCATCATATATGGGGAATAAAAAATCATTGGTGGGCCCTACTAACAGAAGAACAGGTGAAGGGCTGAAGGCTTGATGATCTATTTGTAAAAAAAAAAAAAACTCAAACCATCCCAACGCTAGACCAGATTCTCCCAGAATTTCAGCCATCAAATATAAAATATCATTGGTGGGCCCCACTAATGGATGCTCAAATAAGTGATGCAATAAGCACTCTCTCAGATGATTTGATGATAGGTTTATTGATATTCAGGACGATGGAATCCATTGGATGAGCCCTGCCCCCACCAAATGATTGAAAAGAAAATAAAATGTAGAAGGGATTTTGGGCCCCCCTGAAAAATGGGCCCGGGGCAAGGGCACTTACAGCCCTTGCTCAGGGCCGGCCTCGTCCCTTCTCCACCCTCTCCCAACAGCCACGCCCAGCCACCTAATAGTAGTTTACATGATTCTATGGAAGCCCCTCTCTAAAAATGCATTCTAGGTGTTTTCTGATTTTCACATTCTTGTTATATATGGGAAGAATCCTTCCAATGCCACAGAAACCTGCACATCACGATCTGTGCCCAATATTCAACTGCAAGCCCGAAATTTCTTCATGATAAGATTACTAGGCAAAGCCAGACGTAAGTAAGCATTAGGCACATTTTTAGGCCATTTGGGTATTCATTGACCCTGTTGTATGCTTCCTGTATGGTTCAAGATGTTTTAAGGCTACCAAACGGACATCCTGACCTATCCAATTGGGTCAATTAAGACAACTTCGAATCCCACAATCTTAAGCTAATTGGGTGGGTAGCTGGATAACCCACCTATATTTGATAGAAACAGGATTGCAAAGGGGTTTATACATAGTAGTGTGAACAAAAGATTAAATAGAAAGTAAGTTACAAATGACAATACCACTTTATAGTTTTGTTATTTTTCCGTAGAAAATTGCTACACCAAACAATAAACACTAGTTTACCATAAGGAATCTACAGCCGCACCAAACAACATTAGCACTAGTTCATCGAGGAAAAACTTTTTGCACCAAATATGAATCTTTAACTTCCGCGAAAAACCTTTTCCGAAGTTTTTAAAAACCATAGAATTTGCTGATGTGGCAGTTTCTTCTTTCCATGGAGGTTACATCTACACAAACGTGCCCTCAAGTAATCCGCACACATGAAGTGAACTAACTACACTCCCACATATAAACAGCCTTTTAAGTACAACAATGTTTTTGTTTAGAGCCCATCAAGTGAAGCAACCTTCAACCCCTTGGAGTTGGGGGCACAAATAATTAAAGTATCAAACCTATTTGATGTTGTTTGTTGGGCCTGTTTGAATAAATGATGAGTGAAGTAAAATGAAGTGGATTTCACATGTAGAGTGGAGTGGAAGAAGAGAAGTAAGTTGAAGTTGAAGTTGAAGTAGAGTACTTCACTCCATTCTATTTGGATGCTTATTTTGAAATTAAGGTTTGGAGTAAAATCCACTTTTACTCAAGAAAACGAAAATATTTAGAGTTGAAGTGAAATGGAGTACATGTAGCTTACAACATTACTTCATCATCGGGCCAGACTCATCCAAATAATGTGAAGTTGGAATTTTAGAATGTTATGGCCCATTTAACTTCACTCTACTCTATTTTTTGCCTATCCAATATCTATCCAAATATGGTTTTTTTTTTCCAGTCCCACGCACGACCCGCAGCACCTAATAAGTATCAAACCAATTTGATGTTATCTGTTAGTTAAAAGGTTGAGAGTTCCAACCCTATTTACATGTTACTCTCAATGCAAAGGAGAAATGGAAGGCCATAAATTATTTGTACTAATATGAAAACCGAAAGTCATCATCCTTTGAATGTTTAGGGTGATTTTGACCATCCTCTATCAATGTAGAGAACTGCTTGTTTGTATTTTCTCATTTTACATATTCAGAGAATCAGACTGACCCTTGAGAGTCTCAAAAGCAAAAAACAGAAAGCATAACTTAATTTGCAAGCATTTACCACTCAAGAAAACTCAACTTACACATAACGACAGTCCTCAACATATAGAAGGAAGAAGAAACAAAAGGTACAGATTTACAATAATTGAAAAGAGAAGTTGGAAAAAAAGAGAAGGAAAACAAATCCAATCCAGCATCATGATGGTAGTTAATTAATTTAGGCCCTGCTCTTGAATGGAATTGCTCTGATGACTATCTGGTGGTATACAGCTGCAAGGGCAGCACCAATGAAGGGACCTACCCAGAAAATCCACTGCAAGGGGGAAAAAAAAAACATGAGTATGGTTTTCCTTCTGATAGATATATCTCTACATGAAAAAAGCTTGATCTTTATATTCAGTGATATGGAAGAAAATATACATGGTCATCCCATGCATGGTCTTTGTTGTAGATGATGGCAGCTCCAAGGCTTCTTGCAGGATTGATGCCTGTTCCAGTGATGGGGATGGTGGCCAAGTGAACAAGGAAAACAGCAAACCCAATTGGGAGAGGAGCCAGGATCTGCCAATAGAACATAGAAATAGAGAAAGAAATTAATTACAGCTTCCAAGGAATTTGAGTTGAGATTACATATAAATGAAGAAAGAACGCCAATGAAAAAAAAAAAAAAAAAAAAAACCAACCCATACTGTACATCCCCAAGAACTAAAAATATTAATGGTCTAGTTCTAAATCTAAACAACAAAAGATTAGGGTTGAACATGGGTTGGAAAAATGTCAGTGAGCAGTTCACTGAACAGGTCCCATCTCCATGCTTCAAAAACTTGGGACTTCAGTGCTCCTGCATTGTATTGTACATTTCTTTTTCAATGTTTGGTGGTAATGACAGAAGTAGGTGGCATTGTCCTTGGCCTTTTAGCTCCAAAGTGGTGAACCATCCACTCACACGCAAAACAAGGCCCCATTAGAGGCCACATTGTGCATCAATCAAATTTGAAGGACCAAAGCCACATGCACCAGAAGAAATTAAACCACAACCCAGAAAACCACTTTGAGGAAAACTTCAAAAGGCCATGATAAAAGCAGATTCCATGCGCTTCCTTTACACATAGACATAGAAGAAAACGACAAAAGAAACCTGCACCTTGACAGCCTTTAGTGAGAGACCCACACAACATTATCTTTGAGTATAAAGTAAAACCTCAAAAAAAAAAAAAAAGTTAAATAAGCACACAGCAATTCCAGTAGCAATAGAACACACAATAATATTGAATGGTAAGGATTGTTTGTTGGCTGTGAATCATAGCCTTTAATAAAGAGTCAATACTACTTTCCAAGAAAGAAATATAACAAGGAAATGAACAGCTGGAAACTGATGCATGCAGATCTCTACAAGTCAAATAATACTTACAGGCACATGAGAATCTCTGGCATTTCTCTTGGCATCTGTTGCAGAGAAGACAGTGTAGACAAGAACAAAGGTACCCACAATCTCAGCACCCAAGCCATCTCCCTTGGTGTAGCCATGGTTCACAACATTGGCTCCTCCACCCAACATCTGATAGGGGCCCTTTTGGAAGCCCTTTACAACACCAGCACCACAGATGGCACCCAAGCATTGCATCACCATGTAAAAAACGGCCCTTGTAAGAGACAGTTTCCTGGCCAGCAGCAGCCCAAAGGTGACAGCAGGGTTGATGTGGCCACCTAATCCCAAAAAACACCCAAATACAATTCAAGACAAGAATCAAAACCCACCTCTAGGTAATCATCACAGAAACAAAGAAATTGTTAAAATACACAAATGAAGCCTATAATTCTTTGCAAAAAAATTTAATATATATATTAAACCAATACACATCTTATATACAAGAATATATCACAAAAACTAAGGAAATATATGCTTGCATTAAGAAGATATGACAAAAATAATAATAACAATAATGATAAATACTATCATCACATAAAAGCCAACATCCCACAGAAAAGAACCACTACATATGTATGAAAATTACTAAATTTTTTATTAGTAAAAACCCAACTCAATCACACAAACCATTAAAAAAAAAAAAAAAAAACCGGAATACACATATAAACCTTCCATGAAGTATATTCAACATAAAGATACCCCAGGGGAGAGAGAGAGAGAGAGAGAGAGAGAGAGAGAGAGAGAGAGGTGAGTCTTCACCTGAAATACCAGCAGTGCAATAGACAAGGGCAAAGATCATGCCTCCAAAAGCCCATGCAATCCCCTGAATACCCACACTAGCACACATGTTTGGGGACCTCTTGACACCCATGACAGTTAGAATAGTAATATAGAGGAAGAGGAAGGTGGCCATGAACTCTGCAATCCCAGCCCTCCAAAAAGACCATGACCTGAGCTCTCCTGGCTCAAAGAGAGGTGCAGGTGGGGGCTCCTTGTAGTCCTTGTCCTGGCTCTGTGCAGCTGTCCCTATGGGCTGCCTCTCAGAGAACCTGTTGGCTCCAACCTTCACATCCTCCTCTTTTCCTTCCATTTCTTCTTCTTCTTCCAAACAACCGCAAGAACCTCTCTTTTTTCACAAAGGAAGCAAAGTAACCCACAACAAAAAAGGGCAAGCTGTGAAGTACTGAGGAGATGGAGGAATTGATGTCCCTTTAATAGAAGTGTAGACTAGAGAGTGGATAGAAAACAGATTCCTCTTTTCCTACATTCCATTATTTTAGTCCTACACCTGCGGACTACAATTACTTCGATGGTCCCGCATCAGCACAGTGTACCGTTGCATTTAAGTGGCCCACCACTAGCCGTTAACAGTGAAGATGCACATGCAAAGATCTAACCGTTACAAGCAATGTGTTACACGGGTTCCTTTACGTTGGATCCGAAATGATCCGAAACAGTGCCATAAATATACTACCGGCAGTAGAAAATATCAGGATATTCAATGTTTTGTTCTTTATAGTAAATTCTCTTTCATAAATAAAAAAATGAGGAAAAATCAAGCAAAAGTAAGAAGAAAAATACTAAAATGGCAACTTGGAAATTTGGGTTTCATCTCAACTATTTTTTCAAATGACAAACTATTGAGAATTTATAAGATTTACATAATAGGTCTGAATAATGTTTTTGATAAAAGGCTTAATTTTAAGTCCATAAGATAATGATGATAAAGGTATTAATTCATCTTCCAATTAATGAAAATAGGTTGTTTTCATTGTTTTAATATATCTTAAGTAATATCAAAAATATATATCTTAAGTAAACTATAGCATTAATCGTATCCCCATTGAGTGGTGAGGGTTGTTTCCTTTTTCTAGTACGTAATATCACAAATATTCACAATAAAAGCAAATAGAATGATAAATCGAATTTATTGTGATAAGGCCGTCTTAATATGATAAATTTTAAAATATTGGTGATATTTGCAGCATTACTTTAAATTGGAGATGATGATCTAAGTTTTGGCAAATTTATATCATCATGATCATTATCATCAAAGCCTTTTATATGTAACTTCAATTTCTCCATTCCCATTATATCTAAGATTGAAATAAAATTTAGATATAAAGTATCATGTAAGAAATAACATTCTAGGGTGGGATGAATTGGGTTGGGATCTAGTTGGTAACAGGTGGGCCTACTTGTTTCGTGTAATTCAATACAAAATTGTTTTCTTTTAAGTGGTGATGAAAAACAAAACATCAAATTATAAGGTGAATTTTCAAAAATGATCATCAAATAACCTCTTTTTTAATGGAATTCGATTCAAGGAAACATGAGAGCATCAGGTTAGGCATGAGCTAGGTTAGCTTGACTTAGCTCAAATGCAAAATCAACATGAACCAGACCTGAAATTAAAATATATATAAAATATAAAAAAACCAAGATTGTGGATTACTGAATTAGGAATCATCACACTAACTGGTGTTGCTTCTTCTGCTAAAAAAATCTATTAAAAATATACAAACTACATTATTTTCATAATGACAACAGCCTTAAATACATTGGATTAACAAAAACAAATTGAGTTCATCTCAGTGAAAAATATCGAACACAAAAAAAAAACGTTTATTTCAAGTCTTGCGTGTTTGGAAAAAAGCTCAGACTTCCATCTTAACACTCATCTCCATTTATGATGGCTGTCATTTTCTACATAGAACTATTTTGTTTCTTCCCTCGTGCTTTCTTCACTGTGCTGGCCGCCTGATATTTCAAAAGTAGTACTAGTGGAAGGGCAAACCATAATGGATAGATAGACCAAGTTATAGAATTCTTGGGACGGTGGGTGGGGACTGGGGCGGTGGATTGTGTTTATCAATGCTGTTCTACCGACCAAAAATGACATTTTACAAGTCTCATTTTATGAGTTCTCATTGAAAATTAAGGATTCTTGAGAAATATATACCTCTTGAGAATTCTTGATAAAATCCAGAATTCTCACAGAAAAGTATTTGTCATAGCTAGGAATTCTCATGAGAAATAATTGGATGGAAGTGGTTCATAATTTTTGAGATGAGAAACGCCTAATGACACAATCGCTCGCTAGTTAGTGTATTGGCATTGTTGGTTCAGATTTCATCCCGATTAGATTAATGAAGAGTATTGTTACTCTTCATTTTCATCATCAATCACATTATTTTAGTAGAATTTAGACTGGGATAATAATATAATAGAAACATAAGTACACGCTCAGTTTCTCTCCAAGCAAACCATCCAATTTCCATCAGTTTGGTTTTCAACATGGAAAATCCAAGCACTCAAGTAGTGTAGAAGCAGTGGCCAGCAAGAAAGCTGTTGTTCTAATCATCAAAGACCATTTTAAATGTTTGAAACCTAGCTTTGATGATAAGAGGTGGGAATTCTTTGCCTTGCCTTTTGATTTGAGGTGGGGCTTGGTTTTCATGCCCCAATGCAAGTCAGTGTTTATAATAATAAGAAGCAAATGTGCAATCATTCAAAGACAACTCACACTCCTTGCCCTCTCTCTTTTGGTCTTAATCTCAGCCACATGAAAATAAATCCTTGGGCCCATACCAACCATGCTGTGAAAGGGATAGCAACAAAAACCCTAATTTCTAAATTGGAGTGACACCTCAACTCAACCGCCCAACCCACCTACCTCTGCCAACCTGTCCACCAAATGAGGGAGGCCATTGAGCTCCTGGTCTGTCCAATCATGCACTGCCACGTGGAATTTTATGCACTGCTTAAGCAATTATTTTTCTAATCATAAAACAGTCTGGTAAATATATGTAGAATTTCTAAAGTCCAGATCAGCTGATTTATGGGAGACTAATGAGTTGTCACTGCTATTAAATTCAAATCATTAAAGGCCCATTTGTATTCTTGTAATTGAATGAATTTATTGTAAAAAGTTTTAAAGAAAAGATAATTAAAAAGATTACCTTGACTTTCCTAAGATTTACATTATTAGGATGATAGATGGGTGCTCATTTCCCATCTCCTTTTAATTCATTTTCTTTTAAAGGGGAGATTGTTTCATAGCTATATATAGATCATCAGCTTTGTTTCTTAAAACAAAAGGCTTTATTTTCCAAAATTAGTCAACTTCGAAAATACATTTCTTAACATTATTGTGATTCAATTCCACCAAACAACCCACCCTATACAAGATTCTCCTTGCGTACAATCAGACCCGCTCATATTTTATTTTGATTAGAGTCGTATTTACCATTCAATTCATCAAGAAGAAAGAAACATTGATCTTTGAGAAGCAAGGACAGAACTTTGTATCAACAGTTTAAGGGCCTATTTCTTTGGCAGAACTCAGGGAATTCATGTCTTGAGAGTTTATTTATTCTCCAAAAGTTGCCCCTTGATTGGGATTTCTAAATCCTCCTCTTAGGTAACGGGTTTGCAAATGTCAAAGATATTGAAATTCTAATAATTCCAAAGGCCATTTGAGACTTCTCACGTGGCTAGAATTTTGGGAACATCCCATACAACTCTGGAATTCATTTTGAGCAGCTCACATTTTCAACAGGTAACCAACTGTGGAGTTCCACTCCTTCAACTCAGGAATTCTCCAAACACTATCAGTTATGCACCAGCTTGCCTTAAGAAACAGAATGAACTGTAGGACAAATATCTAATGGTTTAAAACACCCATCAGATCAACAGTGCCTATTACAAAACCGAATGTCTCACATAGCGCCTGAAACAGTTTGCTCATGATCTCTGGTCAAGGACCAAATAAACCTTCTATTGTGTTTGGGCCCCACAACCAGGAATTGGATAATGACTATACCATTATGATAAGATATGAAGGGATAAAGGGAATCTTCTAAGAAGACGTCATTGTATGGAAAAAAAAAAAAAAAAAACATCATTGGTATCAACAAAGAAGCATATCAGGATTTGCCTTGGTTTTCAAAATGGCCATTTGGTCCTTCAGTGCAGAAAAATTGCATTTTATTACACTGAGCAGTAGCACCCTCATTAAACTCATTACTGAGGTGGCCACCTTTCAAAAATCCAAAATGCTTGCCCACATTGACAGCCCCTATAACAACAACATAAGAAATTCTGCTTAAATCAGCAAAAGTGACCACTCTTAGATCAAATATTATTGTCCGCGTGATTAACTTCATATTTCTCTTTTTTTCTTAAATGTAAGAAAGAAAAGGGTAAAAAAATGAAGAATAGAGTTGATTACATGTAAAATCAATTAATAAGCTATGCTATAACACATATTACAGATCACACAGTGTGAGACTAAAACAGTTGTTATTAAATTCTATTATAAATTAAACTGAGAGCCCAAACCATTGGAGCAATAATTTAAAATGGTTGGCAAGGAACAATACCCAAGCTGGACAAATGGCTCGGAGTTCTGCAAATCTGCATGGGACCTTCGATTTATAAGCTTTTGCCTATCTTGCCTTTGACCACAAAAAGAAGGCTCTCGCTTACCTTCCTTGCATCCAAAGCAGCCAAGAAGCTCAGACAAAATCGGTTTGAACTGTCAGGTCTTGTATGCCTAAGTCATGGTATAAATCATGCACATGTTGGAGTATTGGATGATCATCAGCCCCCTTCTTCACCTGTTCCAAGAAAAAGAAAAGTGAGAATCTAAGAACGCATAGTGGTGGTAGCCACGCATCAGTCACAGTATGTACCAACGCCATATCACAGCTTGATACAACATTATAGCCACAAGGCATGTAAAAACCTTTTTAACAGTTAACAGAAATTATCCAGTGGTAAACACTTGTTTAAGGCACTGGTATGTGGGATCCAGATCATCCATTACATGGTCCACCTTACAAGGATTGGACAATTCTAACAGCCAGATACAGAACCGTTTCTTCTGGTCCAGTTACCAGAATCTCCAACATTTGGATTTTCACTGACCCATACACAGTTAAGTTAACCAGATAAAGGTACAGCTCTCATTTGCCCACATTAAGCAATATTTCTCAGAAGAAAAGATGCCTGCTATCAGAAGTGCCAAGAATTAAGTTCCATTGAATAATAGTAGTACAGAAAATCCGAAACCAGTATATGATGTGCAACACTACTTAACTTCAATATCATCATCATCATTACCTTCAATATCATCATTATCGTTACCAAAGCCCCATCCCAACAATATGGGGTCGGCTAAAAGAATTCTACTGACACACTAAATATGAAGCTAAGAGCCTAAGACCACAAAACCTACCTAACTATTGTTGGGAAAGTCTCACACCCCACATCGCCCAAGTAATGGGTTTGAGAGGGCTTCATATACCTGTTTTGGCCTTTCACCTATCAGCTTAAGCTTTTGGGTTGGTACATGGTATCAGAGCGGTTTCCGATCCCGTCGTTCTTGTGTAGCTCACGTGGCAGGCTCATCTACGAAATCCGTTGGGCATGCACGTGAGGGGGAGTGTTGGGAAGTCCCACATCACCCAAGTCCTGAGTTGGATAGGGTTTCATATACATGTTTGGGCATTCCACCTATCAGCTTAAGCTTTTCGGTTGGTACATAGTATCATATACCTACCTACCTACACACACAAAAAGAATCTCCTAGCACTGACAACTGTACCTACTTTGCGAAACCCATGCAGTTACGGTCGCCTTTTTTTCAAATAGTCTTCCTCTCGAAGACTATTCAACTTCAAACTAAGTGTTACCATAAATAATGACATGTTTTTCATCACTACTTCACCTAAGGTCTTGACTGGCCTATCTCTTCTCCTCATGCCTTTTACTAGTAAACCTTCGATTCCTCTCACAAAGGCATTTTCTGCCTTCTTGTAAATGTGCCCAAACCTTTTTTTTTCTACTATTCTGCCCAAACCATCTTTAACAATATTATTTGACATTTTTCTTCAATTCCAGTTCTCTGTCAATTCCTTTTATTAATATACTCATAATTCCATCATTTCTACCAACTCCATACATCCTTCAAATTCAAATCATCTCCATACATCACACTAGCCCTAACTGCTGAATCCACTTAGTCCATGCTATGTTTTTTTACTCGCAATATCTAACTCAAACCCTCCATTTTGTTCTATGATAGCGGCTTCTAAGTAAATAAATTTATCGCACTGTGGCACTAGGAGTAGGTTTTATTGAATTTTGACCATCTAAACTAGTTCATTCTTTCATCCACTAAACTTGCCCTCGATATGCTTTACCTAAATCTACACATTTTTAACCCATTTTAGCTGAACGCCTTTTTTGGCAGTTCTGATTTATAATTCACCTGCTTTTTTTTTCATTTGACAAATTCATGCGATATCATCCAATCAACAACATACACCCCAGAAACAATTTAAATAAATGCTTCCCTTTAAATATAGAGTATTGTAACTATAGTAGAAAAAAAATTACAAATGTTACCTTGACAGGCAAGGAATAATATTCCTAAATTCTGCTTTAAATTTAAAATAAAAAAGAAGATAATACGATATTTTTCAACTCAGAAAACCTTTTAAAGAACAATAAAAGAACCCAATTGTGAGATCTCACAAAGTAGACCCAAATAGATGGGATAAAAGCTTTGATGATAATGGTGATGATGAGACCCTTTATACTTAATTTCTGTATGACAGGCTCATGGCATCCCGCCAAGTGTTACGTGAAAACAAAATTACTATAAAATATATATATATATATATATATATATATTAGAGTCTGATGCAACAAAGCAAATAGCATGAGGAACACATCAACAACCAATGCTCAAAAGTAAAAAACTCAAACCAAACAATGCATCACCATGATATTCATAGTTTGCAATGTGTATACCGTACCTGTATCAATAATGATCCAACGACATGACCAGGAACCAATTCCCAAAACCGCGCATTTGAAACTTCAGAAACATCCTCAAGAGCAGTAATCTAGCCAAAGCATGTTCATGTTATATAGTATAGTATGTCAACAGTGTCACAAAGTAGTGATAATTACATTAAAAACCAATATTGAAAAAGAAGATATACCTGTCTCCAGCACTTACTGAGTGCCGAGGAGGGTATGCTTGGGGGTGCCATCTGGAGCAAGACACCACCAGCTGCTTTGAAAAGTGGCATGGCCACCATAAACACCACAATGGAAACAAGCCCCATGCACAACACCTCGGCATTTTGAACCCTGGAATAAAATTGCAAATATCAACCAAAAACTCTACAAGAAGATCCATGCGATTGAAAAATTAAAAATAAAAATATAAAACAGGAAACATGAGCCTTTACCCAAGAGTAAGAAAACAAGATGCAAGAATCAATCCTGCACTGAAACGCAATTGACAAAGTTCAATTTAGAATGGACCATTTAATATAAAAGATGGGAAACAAAGTTACACAGAAAATATGCCAAAAGAAGTGAAATGAATAAAAAAACATTGTTCATTTTGCTGAGTAGAGAAATAACCAACCTTCGAAAAGAATCTGCAAGAACATGTAAACAGACAGAGTGGTAGTTCATATCTTCTGCTTTCCTGTAAACTATAATCAAGCAAATACAAAATCAATAGAAATAGAAATAGAATACACGTAATTCATGAGCTTTAGTTTAAAGTTTGATCATAAAGTAAAAAGGTTTTTATATTAAAGTTTCAGATAAAGGCTCATCGGCGGTAATCAGGAATGTTAGGAGTTCAACTCAGGTGCACTAATACTAATGAGTATTTTATTGGAAAGATGTTTCAAAGGTGCCCATGAAGGTGATCGTACAGGCCTCCCAAACCACATTTGTTTCTGGAGGTAATCAGGGAGGAAAACAGCAGAAATTTCTACTTTTCTGTGTAGTGGAAGTTGATCTTGAAAAGGATTGTAAATTTGAATTTAAGTATATATCTCTTATACTGCTACAAAATCCACAATAAAGTTATCATTCCAAGAAAAGAAAAAAAATTACAAATACAAGGAACTAGGAGAAGGGAGTTCGGATAAAGACCATGAATGGAGTAGCAAGGAAAGAAATGATGAATTGAGGAGTTACAGAGAATGCAACTTTAAATAGGGTTTGAGTGGAGAAGTATAACTCGCACACACATATAGAGAGAGACTCCAATGGTGATGACAATTTCAACCTCGAAACAATATCCTCAACTTTTGAATTATGGATGAAGCTAAAGCAACCAGAACCATAGTTATCAGAATCCTACGATTCGTATTCCGAATCCAAATCCATATCCCGAATCTTTTAAGGAAAACGATCCGTATCTATGTAATGAATCTCATTTACAAATGAATCTTAGGATTCAGGTGTGAAACCTACGATTCAATATTCATTTCATCGAATTTTATGATTCAAGCAATTCGGCTAGGCGAGAATAGCTATAGCCAATAAGTTAATATTAAAAATCTTTTACCTTTTTTCTTTTTTTATTCTCTCTTTCTTATATCGCTTGTATTTTTAAAAGGTTATTTAGTAGTTAACAAAACCTCGTAAGAATTTTCTGCGACTTTAATAAGGTTTTAAATATGAATAAAGAAAATGCATTTAACTAAAGCATTCGACTATACGTATGGTGCTAGTCTATATCTTATTTTTTTAATCTATTTTAGTTTTCTTTTTTTCCTTCATGAACACTTTCTTAACTTTAAGGGCATGTTTGTGTAGCCCATTTCCGCGGAAAAGGTTGTAGTTTTCTACGGAAAACTTCTTTTTCATGTGTTTGGTGCGGCAGTTTTCCGCGGAAATGCTTTTTCGCCACGTCAGCTTTTTCCTTCCTAGCCATGGAAATAGACTTCCTATGGGGGGGTATGGGAAGTCCATTTCCACGGAAAACCGCCCCCCCAATTTCCTCTCTCTCACCCTCACTCCACCCAACCATCCTCTTTCTTCCTCTTCCCCTCCCAACCCCACCCACCCCACACACATATCAACCCACCCACCCAATAGTTTTCACTAAAAAATGGTTTTCACTAAAGAAATCCATAGCTGCACCAAACAACATTAGCACTAATTCATCGAGGAAAACCTTTTTGCACCAAACATAAAATTTTGACTTCCGCGGAAAAACTTTTCCAAAGAATTTGAAACCCATGAATTTTGCTGATGTGGCAATTTCCAATTTCCACGGAAATTAGATGTACACAAACGTGCCCTAAGAGATATCCTACTGTGTAAGATTGATGGTTTAGATTTTATTTTATTTTTATTTTTTGATTTAAAAATAATAAATATATATTGATACTTTAAACTTATTTAACTATTTACACATCATTTATTTCATAAATATATATATTAATATATTTCATGATGTTCTTGATATGATTGTATGAACTTGTTATTATATTTATACTTCTATAAATGGGAAAATGGATGGTTATGAATAATTACTTATTCTTTTTCTTTTAATTATTTTTATTAGAAAAATAAAAAAATTCTACGATTCGCGATTCAATTCGATTCATATGTATGAACGATTTGCGATGCAATTCCAATTTTGAAAACTATGACCAGAACCATAAAAGACGGAAGCCCCATGCCTATTCATCTCTATCTCTCTCTCCAAGCACTCAACCCAGAAATTTTCAATTTAATGGTTTTCAAACAATTGTCCTATTTAAAAAAAAAATCAAAGCATGTGTGAAATTGTGTAGTGGCAAAAGCAAAAACAACTAAATTACAGACTTAATTCATTGATAGGTCATCACAAGCTTACCAAGATTAATGCGTGCATAGCTTCTAAAGAACCACACACCAAGCAAATTCACCAATAGATTTGTCACTGCTGAAACAATCAAGTAATGCCTAGAAGTAATAGACCATTAGCTAGTAAATCCATATGTAAGTCAAACAACAAAGGTACAGGATAGTAGGGAAAAAAAAAAAAGGCACAAGAAATATGATTTGTGAGAAAGTGGAACTGAATGAAATGAATTTACATTTAACCACAAAAGCACATATTTTGTCAGAAAGAAGTGAGGGAAATGAGTTAGTCGTCCACGATCTACCATAGAATTTTTTGCTGCCATTTTTCATTGATCATGTAATGTTTGCTTTCCAGAAGTCAAAAGAGATGCAATAAATTGGGGAAAACAATGCAGTAAATGCGTCTTAAATCTCAGAAGCAACACAATTCATTCAACAAATTAAATGGATGTTGTATGTCACAATACAAATGATTATTTAACACTAATCTTCTATTTTCACCATCTATAGCATTCGTCTGTGGCCCACCAGACATATGCTTTACTATCGTCATATTTTGCTCAACAGCCACACCCCGTAAACAAATCCTTTTTTCTAATTGGTAATGTGACTTGAGAATCCACAACCTCAAGGTTATGGCCCACCAAACACACCACTTCAATTTTTTATTTTTTATTTTTTTTGGGGGGTTTTGGTGAGTGTGTGTGTGGGTGGGGGCCGTCGTCTCCTCAATGGCATCCATGTCAACCTCCAAAACCCACACCCCATTTTGCCTCCTATGATCAAAATCTTGTTATCTGCACCTACTGAGTTTCCATTTAGCTTTTGAATTCTCCTGTCTCTCCATCCTATCTCCTAAACTACCTTGACAATGCTATGCTCCTCCATCTTTACTTTCTGCCCGAGTTTCCATTTACCTTTTGAATTCTCTTGTCTCTCCATCCTTCCTCCTAAACTACCTTGACAAAGCTATACTCCTCCATCTTTTCTTTCTGCCCTTTAATCTTCCCCAATCGTACACCTAATTTCTCCTGGTTTCTGCCATTCACCCACTGGTTTACTCTTCTCCATGAGCCTTAGGTTCTCACTGGAACATTTAATTCTCTATTGCCTTTTCTCTTGGTCCAACCAAGTGCCACCTTTTCAACAGCTGGCTCCTAGCCTCCAAAGAACTTCCAATTCACTCCTTACATACATGCCCTGTATCCCTCCCTAGGTTCCTATAAGTAAAACCAACAGAGGCAAATGAAGATCCTCTTCTTTCATTTTCCATTCCCAGAATGAATACTTCTGTAAAATGTAAATGTTCTATATTTCCAGAAAATGCGATAGACCCCTAAGAAAGGATCCTGTTGTGCTATTGTCAAAGAACAACGTACAAAATTCCTCCAATGGCTCAGATCTCTACCATTTCCTTCTACCCCAAACCACCTTCCAATTTGCTGAACATCTCCTGGTCTTCATTGGTTCTACATCTTCTTTGCTCCCAATCAAAATGGGGCCAAAACACCTCTACAATACTAAATCCTAATCTCAAAATATTGGGTACTAAAAATAACATTACAATTCAGTGCCTCGCTAATAACAGGGAATAAATAGAAAGAATACGCCACATTTTACTTCAAATAAGAGGCATAAATCATTCATGAGATGTGCTGAACACTAAATGACAAATTAGTCAGGCATACAAGGTGATATAAGAGACATTTCATAAGAGATGCCATATCATAAAAGCATAATAAATAGCACGCTCAACACCCCCAAACAAACAAACGCATGCACACACATATGCAGAGACACAGAAAAGCTTACTTTGAGATACAAAAATACCATGAAAGGGATTCAAACCCTCGTTTCTCCAGATATGAAAACCTTACTTTGAGATGCAAAAATACTATTAAAGAAATTCAAACCCTTGTTTCTCCAGGTATGAAAACCGGACTTTGAGATGCAATAATACTATTAAAGGGATTCAAACCCTCGTTTCTCCAGATATGTAGATGACTTCTAACTAACTAGCCAAGTCACCACCATTTTTGTAAACTAATGCAGATTAATAAAAAGCAACTTACTTGTGTTCGGATTCATCTTGTATGAATGCATGAAGCGCCTCCACAGCCAAGGAGAATGACATAAACAAAAGAAACAGCTGTCTAGACACATGCATAAAGAAAAAAAAAATATTCATGTATTAGCATGATGCTAGACATCATTGTTGATTTTTTTTTTTTAAAGGTAGCGACTTGAAACCCACAACCTCATGGTTGCAACAACGACAACCTTCCAGGCTGCTTTGGGCTTTTTCATTTTATAATTCTCTTGTTATTAAAAATAGAACCATGTTAAATTGTCATTGATGTTTTTGATGATCCATATGCAGCAGCCTACATGAATGTATCTCCTAAAAAAACCTATGTGGAGCCCACTTCCTATCAAAACAGATCACTAGATAAAAAAAAAAATACCCTCTGTACAGATACTTGCCAAACATCACTCAAAGCAAAGTGGTATTTACCTTGTATCAAAGTGACCTCATTGTCACAAATAAAAATCCAAAATCATATATGACATACCACTTTTGGTTCAGAGGTGAATATCACTCATATCTAAGTAAATTTTCGGCTTTGATCCAATGATCTACCTTGATGAGAAATAGACCCCTACAGTGAAGATTTTTCAGGGTATACTGTAAAAGACTCTCCTAGCTACATGATCAACATCATTGTTCAACAGGGGATGGCATCTGCAAGAACTGGAAGAAGACTTACAGCATTAGTGAAGGCAGCTAGAACTTCTACCCTTTTGTACCTGAAAGAACAGGGGGGGAAAATATATGATCACAGTCATCTGACAAAATGATTCTTTAGAATGGCATAAACCTGTTGACAATGTCCTAAAAAGAGACAAGAGAGAACCTAATGCCATGCACAGATTGAGTACCCAAAAAACTAAAGTTGGTCAGAATGTGGGCTTAATAGTAAATAAAACAGATCCTAGAGGCAACCAAGGAAAAGAAAATTTAATTATCCGGACCCAATAACTAAGATTTATAGCCCACAAGGCCTATTACCTGTAATATTGTATGATAAACAAATGGGCAAATAACGACAACAAAGGGATTAGAAGGAAATCTGAAATAAACCTGTTTGGTTCAAGGCATTCCTGACAAGGAATTAAGCTTGCTGGAGATTTATGACATGATGTGATATCTTGTCCCATTAGACATTCCAAATGCTCTATTTGTTGCTAGAATCAAAATTCTAAACCACATGAAAAGGCGCTTTTAGCCTTATGAATTCCAGCATTCCAAATGCTAGAGGGGGGTTGAGCATTTGGAATCCTACTTTAAAGGACAGCATTTGTAATTCTCATAATTCGCCCAGACAAAAATTCTCACAATTCTTCTAAACAAACAGGCCCTTAAGTTTAGAACTGAATATTTAATCTACTAAAATCCAAAGGAAAGGGAAAAAAAAAACCATCCTATTATTCTTCCAACATAATTCCAAGGCCTCCATCCACCATTATATTATGCTTTGTACAACCAACAATGAATTATTTTGAAGTTTGGGATATAGACTTGCATATCATAAACCAGAATATATAAATTTACAATTAACTATATATTTACTATTTGGATGTAGGCTTGCATATCATGAGCCAGAATATATAAATTTAAAATTAACTATATATTTACTATTCTTTAATCGCCAGACGTTTGCAAGGAACCAAATATGTACCAGCTGTTACAGACCTCGACATCATATCAAATTAATATCTGGGAGATCATCTCCATTCTCCATCACAAAATTTAGTTTACATAATTTTTATAAGTATTAAAACCTTTAGGGGTACACCAAAACTTCATGTTCAGCCAAAATGTCCACATCCCAAAGAAGGCACCTGAATATCCCCTTTGTTCTTGTGGGAAGAGATCACAACGCTCATTCATGTACTGGCCATTTTACTTGTACTCAAAATTTTGTTGAACAATTTGGTTAACCAATCAACTCCAATTTCTCTAATCATAGACCATATTTCTATGAGTTTCCATGCTTTTGCTATATTTCATGGTTAGGTGTTGCAATTTCCTTTTTTTTTCTCTGTTTCGATGGATTTTCATACTTTCAAGAAAACTAAGGAAACTGCAGTATAAATAGCCTTCTTCCTCAAGAATTTGCAAAATTAACAACCAATTTCCTCAAAAATTGAAATCATCACGAAAATCCATGTCCACAGAAATGGGCTCTAAACAAACACGACATATTGACGTGAATAGCAAATGTTATAATCTATAAATGACCACAATCGCATCAATCTGAGAGAGAGATTAACAACCTGCCAACACTAAGCCGATACACTAAATGAATTCAACTGCAAAGTGAAAACCAGAAAAGTGCTTTAGTTCTCTATGAGTTAGCATTCTACCTCATCCAAGTCCCAGGTTATGCTTTCACGTGATTTAAAAAACCACAAGAGAGTTCAGGAAAAAAATATACATACATGCATCTCATGTGACAGTGAACTAGAGAACTTACAATAAAGAATACAAGGATGAAAAAAAAAAAGGAGTAATTAGTCTCACCCATAGGTGTAGACTGCAGCAGGCTTCTTTCGGGAAAGAGCCATTGCAAACAATGAAAATGTTAAGAGGCCACAGCCAAATGTCAAGTGAAAAGCATCTGACACCAAACCTGAAAAAGATCACAGAATTTAAAAGATACCAGAAGCAGTGAACGTATAGAGCAGGTAAGCATCGCAGAGATACATGGATGCTCAAGTAATAAAATGTATTCTCCCTAGAACATATGTTATTCTATCGGGAATATAATGTTTTATAGTGGGATCATCTCTAACAACAGCTAGATGTAAAAGGAACCAGCACCAATCAGTCACCCACACAGAAAAATGTCAATCACGTGATGAATAGAGATGTCAATGAACCTCTGATTACCGAAGGACCTGACCCAAAAAAACCACATATGAACCCTCCCGTGTCTGGTGTACCCAAGTAACATGTATAAAGTATATCATGTAGTAATGTAGCATACAAAAATGGCAAACAATACTAGTATGCATAGAAATAAAACTCAAGGGGGATTATAGCTCATCTGATAGCCACGTCATTTCTTAAATTAAAGGTTTCCGCTCTGAATAATGATATTTCATAAAATCATTTAGTAGTTGAGTCAGGCATGGAGTTGGGCCCTGCCCAGTCAACTCCATCGGAGTCAGGTCTGGGCCCAATTATATTAAATAAATGGGGTCCGGATTCACCACGGACTGATACCTAACCAACCTGTTTACATCCCTAATGATGAGTCGTTGTTTAACATACGCATTTCTACAGAAAACAATAGAAAAAAAAAATCCGTTAACAACTAGCATCCTTCAAAATTAGTGCAAAAGTCAACAATTGGTGTTTGAAGTTAAATATTGGAATCGCAAAAAATGCATTTAGCAATATCCACCACAGACAGCCAAGACGCTTTTGGAACATGTGTAGCTTTGACCCCAATCAACTTCTAGTGAGAGATCACTGGAAATCTCTTCTACATAAACCATGCAACCAAAAAAAAATACTGAATGTTTCCAACAAGTAGAAATCCTTTTTTACTCAAAAAAGAAAAAATAAAAAAGATGGAATTATAGATGTCTAGCATGTAAGTGAACAAATAGAGAGATCAACCATACAATTGTTGGTCAATAGACATTTCATATTTGATATGGTAAAAAATGATATATATTTACAATGTCCAATTGGTTATACGCGGCATGGCTGCTTGTTTTTCTTTATGCTCTCATTTGATGTTATGTCCCCCAAAAAATGTCAGTTTTGAGTTTTTCCGTTACAACCATGCCCTATGGATCAGGATTGTTATCCCTGTCAAGGTTGCACAATCTACCACATGTAAAACATCTTGTTGTGCAACCAGTCGTTCAATTCAAACATTTTGTGGGACACAGTTCACTATATTCACGGTCATTTGGTAGTTCATCACTTCATCCTATATTCCTATCTTCATCGAGCTTGTCATTCTTCAATGGAATTAAAGGCAGCCATTAATTCTACATATCACATCTCTGAACAAATATTCCCAATGACTGTCCATTGCAGATAAGACATGTTAAAGCTCTAAGCTTCAAAATATCACTTCCTGAAATTAGGATTCTAATGGACTGGTCAGGGGCTAATGTTGAGGACTGAAGGTGATAACAGAAGGTTAGGATAGAAAGAAGATTATTTACAACTGGTTTGGACACTGTATAAAGAGTATATAATGTGGGACTTTTGGGCAGCAGATTATGGATATTGTTTATACCATTTAGATAAGTTTTCAGAATTGGGACAGTTATAGGACTGGTTTTGAAGGACAGGTTTGTAATAGATTGTAACAGGGCGATGTTTAGGTAAAGTGGGGACTCACTGCACAGTAGACTACACACTAACATCAAATGCTGCAACTCAAAAAATTCAAACAACGACATGGTAAAATGTGGGGAATAAAATCAATAATAAGAACTGAGAATTCAAAATTCATACCAACACGCCCTGTAAAAATTCCTAAAATCAATTCCACAGTCGAATACGCAGCATTGAGTGCGATCATCGCCGTCAGCCGTTTCATAGGCTTACTCCCCATTCTAAGGATTTGAATCACAGACAACATCTGCGAAAGAAGAGAGCTTTTTCCAGGAGAACTACTTTCCTCTCTAAACGAATATTTCTGATACTCTTTTCGAAGATTCTCATCCCCAAACTGTGGATAAACCCCTAGTGGAATTCTAATGCTGGAGTCGCTCCGAGACAGCATTGGCCGGGGGGAATCATTCGAAATGATAGAGATTGGCGTGTGGGCGCCCGGTTGGCGGAAAGAAGATTGGCGAGAGAAAGCGAAACGCCGATCCATGCCACCATCAAATCCAATATCCCCATTCCGCGGCTGCTGAGAATCGCCTTCTTGAGTTCGATTGCTGAGAGAAAGCCCTAGACCGCTTCCCGAACTAGAAGATCCTCGCAAAAGCATCCGATTATCCATGTTTTCAGAGATTCAAGTTTCCGATTCCGAAGCCTGATTCGTGCATACAAGCTGTAGCTCTACTGTAACACCGAATCAAAACAGTACAATTTCCTTCACGGAATCAAGAAAAACAAAAACCCTAGTTTTCTCCAAAGGAACGGATTTTTCTGCGTTTCATCATCGAAAAGCCCAATCAAAGAGAGAGAAAGTTGAGAAATCGATCAAAAAGGAAGGGCTTTTAGGTTTTCCTTCTTGTGAAACTTCCTTGTTCGAGGATAATGATCAAAACCCTCGATGGAACAAGAAACTGAGAATGAGGAAAGTGAGCAAACGAGGAAAGTTGTTAAGAAGAAAATGGTGAAAAGATTGCAGCTTTTTGCTTCTCTTCTTGGAAGGAAGACGAGTCTCGCAGACTCTGTAATGTACGCGTTCGACGACTCTGTCCAAGTCACTGGAAGGGACTAGTCGGGCCCCACCAGATTAAAAGGGCCTCAGCCGTCGGATGGTTTCTTTTCAGTTGTTGTATACTTACTAGAGCCGATGGGAATACTGGGGCTTGTTTGGTAGATGGATTCCTCGAGTCCACGAATTCTTCGGAATGACTAGGGTTTTGGATTCAATTTTGACCTTTTTTATCGAGCATTTAGATTCAATAAATATATTTTTTTTTATAAAAGGATATTTAAAAACTAATTAGATAGAGAGCGGACTCTAGTCGCATGAGTCGTGCTCGTACTTTGCACGGATTATTGTACTAGTATCAGAGAAAAATGCAGTCCGCTCATATCAAATATTCTTAAGTTTTAATTTAAAAAGAGTGGATCCCACCGTTAAATTGAACGCCGTGATAGAGTGTTCAATCTTGTGAGATAAAACTTAGAATATATGATTTGCGGGGATGAGATTCATCTTAAATTATTCATATTATTTCTATAATGGCCCCACTGTGGAGTTTAAGAATAAAAGAGAAAATCCATGGTATATGTAATACTTGGGCGGAGGATTCCAACTCCAACAAGAGGGGGTACAACAAAAGTCAATTGATGATAATATATATATATGATATGATGCAAATATCTTTGTTTGATCAAGGCTACTTCTATTTTGAAGGAAAAGTTGGAGAGAGATATGATGCACAGCTCATTGTTTGGTCCATGCCACTTCTATTTTGAAGGAAAATTTTAAAGGGATACGCTCCTGTGTGAGAGATGCTCTCATTTTATTATGAAATATAAGGTGTGGGCCCTCACATCCATATTCAATACCAACAATTGGGCCCATATTCCTATCTCTCATATAAGGTGGGAGATTTATCTCATAACAACATTTCCCAACTTTGAAACAGTCACTTAAAAATAGGGATTTTCAATGGAGTGAAAGTAAAATGATTGTATTCATTTTATGCATAGAAAGGAGTCACAGGACCCTACTACAAAAATTTTACTACTTCAACTCAAGAATCTTATGAACCTATTTGCCCCAACAATATTTGCAAGTGTTGAGAATTTTGAGGTTGGTGTCAAGCCATGCTAGGCATTCAGGCTAGGCAGACCAATATTAGATTTTGGGCAATAGAAGAAAATGCCTTTGGATAATGAACAGGGACAAATATATTTTTCACATGCACTTCTTAACTTGCACACTCATGACCAAGTAGGAGTATAGATGGGCCGGGCTGAAAATATATAGGACTGGCCCAAATTTTAAGCTATATGTCCAAGCCCGGCCCAACCCAAACTGTCGATGGTTTCAAAACATCTAAATAATAGAATAAATTCTATAGTGATGCTAAAAGTTTGAATTACATTAATTTAATATAAACTTCACTGTACAAACGGTTATCTTCGTGTTCAAAATTTGTAACTTAATTTTCTTCTCAAAATAATATAATTTGAACATTCTCAAAGCATGATAGATCCATGGTAACACACTATTTTCCAATATTTCCCAACAATTAACACTTATGGGGCATTTGATAAAAATCTGTAGTTTATGGCACATCTGATAAAATTTTGCAGCTCCCAATTTCCACGCTTTTGTAGAATCAAATTTCATCTATTGATTCATTGCCCTTTTTTGAGAAACTTATGAAAAACTCTATATTGTTATATATGCTTTTATGGACTTTTGTGGGCCATAATTCATGATCCAAATTGTTCACCTCCTTTAGAAGGCTGAAAAGAACTAGAGGCAAACTTTACATCTCTATCCATTATGGATCTTGAGAAAATTACAAAAAACTCCGTACCACTACTCTGCTCTAGTTGTTTTCGCGGGTTTTACAGCTATCCCTTTTTCAAAAAAAAAAAAATCATTCTTATGAGCCTTAAATCACGATCCAAACTATTTATCGGCTTCCAAAGTTGACATTGATTCATCATGGATTTTAAGTAAATTGTGAAAACTCCAAACCAATAAATCTATTTCTTTAGACTTCTCCGATCTTTAAATCCCATCACAGACCGTTCATCTTCTTTATAGGCCACAGGCCTAAAAACAACTAAAGGGTTTAAGTTTCATGTCTTGAATCTTCATGGATTTTCAGAAATGTGTGAAAAACGATGCACCATTTTATATAGTGAAACGTAAATAGTGTGATTCCACCATGCTACCCAAACGTGGAATGTAATAATTTCTCTCCCTCATAGATCTTCGTTGAGGAAAGCCTAATTCCGAGGGAACCTATAAATTTTTGGATTTGGAAACTTCTCTCCTATTACCAAATGCGCCAAGTGAATCAAGTAAAAATAATAATAATTGGGTACCCAGCATATTAAATCAAAATAACCAAAAAATAATTCAAGTAATTTACATATTTATCACCAACATACTCATGGCTGAGTGGTGCTAACACCTTATTGTCACACACTACCCAAAGATCGATCATGGGCCTTTATGTTTAAAGTAACCAGCGTTGCAAACGTGTATCTAGTTCTCCAATTATCCAAAGATTCTAACTCATCAAAAATTGGTTTTTGAATCTATTTTAGGTTTTGATTCCTAAATGGTTATGGGTCCGAAACCTAATTTAGGTTTCGATTGATAAACGAGTTCAGTTTTTTGTCCAAACAGGTTCTGACACTTAGACTCGAAACCAGACATACGAGTCTTTAATCCTGCGAACTATCTTGTTTGGCATTTTTATGTTTAATCATGGAATTAATAGACTCGATGCACTATTATTAGTGGAATGATATCATTGTTTTAAGGGAACAAAATATATATGAAAGAGCTATGACCAGTTTTGAAACTAGATTTCGGTCCTCTAGATATACCTAGTTCCGAAACTGTATCCGGGTCTGAAACCAACAAAATATTTTCCGAGTTAGAATTGGACCGAAAATTGGAATCGTTATTGAGAAATGGGTTTTGGTATGGTTCCAACCTGTAACCGTTCTGCTTGCAATCTTAAAAGTAACCCTTGTAACTAGCAGTTCAATGTTAGAAAAGAAAAGAAAAAAAATTCACCTTATATTATTTGGCCCTTATATATTTTTTTAACAATCTCATGTTAGAGAATCTTTCTTTGAACCCCAAAATTCAAATTCAATGGAAACACATGGGCAATCCCTCGACCGAACAATCCTCCAACTAGCATTCTTGAAAAAATCTCAAATTAGCAAATTCCCCACAGATTCCTCACCCATTAACTGTTGGTTGGAGATCGTGTGCCACGACCGCTACAACGCAAGAGATAGACCCACAAGAAGGATGAGGTAGTGTATTTGTCAAAAGACCATATAGGAGATTTACTGAAAATCTCTCCCACTCAATCACTCCCAATTTTCCATATACTGAAAGGATGGATGCCTGACGAATAAGCTAATTGGTGGATGGAACTAATATTTTGTGATACCAAAAGGAATAAGAAGATAAGGATGTTGGATCTATGTGTCTCTTCTTCCTCGCCATCTCTTTATATAGCCAAACATAAAATAGTTATTTGAGGGTGGAGATTAAGAGGTCTCTAATGGCCTTTTTCTGTGTCCTCATTGAAGGAGAGAAGACGGAAGAAGCATAAGTGAGGGGCGTTTTCCTATTTGTAATTGGGGCTAAAATTAGCCTGACATGGCAGTGGGCCCCAATCCATTAAGGCTGACATCTCCCACTCGCACCAAACGGGCTACTCTTAAAAATAAAATAAAAAATGTATCCACCATCTTATAAGCTCATCCCATAAAATAGAACCTAGGGAGTGAGATCAATTGGCTACACATCTCAGGATAGAATATACACTAAGTCAACACCCAACTAGTACAATCCAACTCTTTATTGCATCATATGTCTACCCTAAACCCGCATGGACACACTCGATCGAATGCATCTCGTACCCTTGAGCCACATCCAACCTTATCATGTACGCTTATCCCGGTTATCGAGTAAAACAGGTCTTCAACCGAACATTTAAAAAAAAAGGTCTCTTAAAATATACTATTTACATAGTATAATTTTCTTAAAAGTTTGTATAAAAAAGATCACTTGGTATTGCCGCGGAGGATAAGAGGAGCAAGCGTACAAAAATAAATAAAAATGAGTGTGATATCGAGAGATCTTCCTCACGCTCATACGAAGTTCAACATCACATCAATTGCTTTCCTAGCACGGCAACTCGTAGGTCCCCATATAATCGAGTCCATGGCCAATCCACAACTAAAGCAGCAAACACTGAGACTTATCCTCCCAACGCAGAGGTGAGTAGTTGAGGGTACATGATATATGGAATCTTCAAATGACACACCAATTCACAAGCCACCTACAAGGCCGATAATCGCACAGCGTCAGGGACTTGGGGTATATCATTATGCTCGTAGTTTTGGTCCATAAGAAAACATGTGCCGCAGTGGATATGAGAAATTGCGAATGAATCGCAGATGTGTCGTCAACACTGCGCAAGTTATTCGCCACACAGGTTATTCAACTGGTTAGATTATAAGCAATTTGACTATCCCAAGAGTGTTGCTTGTTAAGGATCCTTACGAGGATCTAGTTATTCAACTACAAGTCCAACGCCACCCTAGTGTCCATGTGATCTAAAGCGCAATCATAGAGAACCACACACCATCATTATCACCCAGTGACTGTGAATAAATGTTTATATCCCTAACGTATCTCATCCCAACCATCACAAAGATGATCGAGGTGGTCAATCCGTGCGATTAAGATGATCTTGCCTATTGACATCACATATGCAACAAATGCTCACGCATAATTTATTAGCCAAAAAGAAATGGTATTATATGTAATGAACATGAAGCACGGACATGACGAACAAGAGAGAACGTGAATCAGAGAGTGATATTTTATTAGTATCAATATGAAAAATAAAAAGTACACTCCCACATATGTTATATTACATTGATCTCAATCCCATGTTTCTTACATGCAATGAAAAAACATCTATGGGCAATGGCTTAGTCACTGGGTCGTCTATCATTTCTAGCGAAGGAATGTAGGAGATGATGATTTCCTTATCCTTGATTGCTTCGTGGACAAAATGATATTCCATGTAGATATATTTGATTTATTGTGAAATCCTTTATTATTTGTAAGGAATATAGCCGGCGTATTGTCCACATCTAATGTAATGCTTTTTTTTTTTTTTGCATTTTGAATAATGCTAAAGTCTAATAACAGTCGTCGAATGCAAATAGCTTCTGATGCAGCAAGTGGTAACAAGACAGAATTCGACGGATTCCTTACGTGAGTGAACTGGAATCAGACTCTGATACCACTATTGGTTGAAGATCGATGCGTAGGCTTCGGATCAATTGCCACGACCACTACAGCGTAAGAGATAGTGTAACGCCCTAATTCCGGATACCGACATAATCGTTCGAATACCCGAAGTTGGCGCGCTACTTCCCGGAAAATCCGAGAACTTCCAAGATCGTATGCCGCAGTGAGGTCCAATTTAAAACTTTTTGACCAATATAATACTCAATGGTTAAATTTGCGGAAGCATAACAATTAAATAAAGCGGAAGCAATTTGGTATCATATATATTAAATGTGAGCAGAACAGTAGTCTAGTTAAAAAGTATCAGTTGTTAATCAAAGTTAATACATGTTTGATTTCTATCCAACTCACTACAAAATTTCCTCTCAAACCCAAATTAAAGAAGACTCTTAAAACCCATGTAGATCGTCTCCGCCCTCCGGCTCGACATCCGTGTCGGCCGGGCCCCATGCGAACTCTCCAGCTATCGGCGCCTCTACAAGCTAGTGCGTCCTCAGGGATCTCTGGGTCAAGGCCTAAGCACCAAAGAAGGGTCATATCTAAAAGATCTGGCAAGTCACAGCATACTACTAACATAGAACATATATATCAAATGAATAAAGACAGGTAAATAAGTTAAATGAATAGCAAGGTAAACGAACTAGGCAGTTGTGCATGATAATCATAGAGAATCAGGATAAATATAAACATCTAATCTACTACCAAATGACACATTCACATGAGCTGGAATACCGCGGGATATTATGCCGCGGCCCTCCCATACTGAACACAGTTGCGGCGGGGAAATCTCACCAGTGCTGGGAATTACTAATCCCGCAAATCACTCATCATCTCATCATACTCATCACTCAAGACCGGAAACGGTATCACACCGTCCGTCTTAACCACACAGCTCATCATGATAGCTTCTCAATACTCAACTAGCTCCTACCGGGGATGATCAGTCCACAGGCTGAGCTTAAATCAACCGAGTGAATGTTCATGCCGACTCGAGAATACTCTAAGGGTCTGTGTCTATCTAGGCTTTGCCTTGCGTGAACAAGGTCCTAACCAAGTCTCTATGAGGTCTACATATACCAATTCAGTCTATGGATTTCATTCACGGTCCAAGCCCACTCGTTGGATCCATACCAAGGCCCATCAGCACATGGCCTGGTCTAAATCTGTCCAAACGAGGCAACAATCCATTTACTACTGATAAACAGTTCATTATAATCCAACATGTCTTAACAGCCCAATAAAAACTACCTCTTCCAACTAAAAGTACACATATCACACTTAGGCCCAATAAGGCCCGCCTAAACATAGACACAAGTCAATGTTCTCCCAAATCACACTATCGGGTCACCTCTAAGATATCCTAGGTTCAGGTCATCCATTTATATTAATTAACAATTAACAGCTACTCTAAAGATCTAAGAATGACAGTAAATAATAATAGTGAAGTATGAACTTCAATGATGGAATCAACAGGGAAAAGCAACGGTCCAATCCTAGGTAATGAGCGATGTTAGGTTCGGGTCTATCTTCGGTAATTTGATCTCTAAACGAAGCCATTAATGCCATATAATACTGTATTTGGTGCTTAGGTGGTCACGGGCATCATAGACAACTCTTAGAGGTCAAATCATCTTAGATTATGGTCTCCGCGAGTCAAGGTTGAGCCACACCATTGACTCAGGCTTAGAACATCGATAAACGCTCATTTGGATGGTCAATGAGCCCCACAACTGATCACAACTCCTAAATGTTGAAAACTGGAAAATCAGGGTTTCCCAGGTGAACCTGATGTGTAGTGTGCTCGGTTGACCTCCTGGCCTGGTGGATCAACCGAGTGCACTGAACAATCTGAATCAGGCCTCCTGGAAGACTTAATTCGTTTCTAAAGGTTTCCAGCGTGTCCGGTCAAACTCCTGGCCTGGGTGATTGACCGCATACTCCAAGAAAAACCTTAGAAAGAGTGATGTCCCAGTTTTAAACACTTTCTAATGTAAATCATAAGTATCAGGTTGATTTGAACATGGAGGGACTGAGTTTCAGGTGAAAAACCAACTTTTAGTCAATTCCTGCAAAAAACAGTGTATTCCAGGTCAACCTGACTACCTGAAATGAATTTCTGCAAAAGAATGGCCGAGGGCCAGTTTTTTCATAAAATACAGTGTTGCCGGTCGACCTAGGCAGGGCCCAGTCGACTTGTAACACTAAGAAACTCAGTCTGCAGAAGTTCTCAACTGAGAGCAGAATTTCCCAGTTTGCAGTGTTCTCGGTCGACCTGGGCATGGCCCGGTCGACCAGGAACACTGTCGGTCGAACCTGCAGAAAAAAAAATAACTGAGAGCTCTGTTTTATCCCTTTTCAGTGTTCTCGGTCGACCTGGGCATGGCCCGGTCGACCAGGAACACTAAAAACTCAGTGTGTAGAAAAATTAACTGACAGCTATTGCTACAGTGTTTTTAGTTTGCCAGGTCGACCTAGCCTGCAAAAATCCTGCAGAACCCAATTTTCGGGATTTTTCCATTTTCAACTCAATTTTCCACCAAAACACCTCCAATTACTCCCAAACTTCACCAAGTCATTGAAAAACACAAAACCACTATAATGCATCACAAATCAACCCATTTTGGCCCATTGATCTTCCAAATGGGGGTGAAACCCCCCATCCATCAATGCCCAATCCATCCAAAACAAACAACTGAGCTCAAGTAAATTTCTAAGACTTAAACAACACATTCATGAACTGAAACTACTGAAATCAAGAAATAAAACACATGTGCCAAGCTAGGAGTAAGTGCACTTGCCTTTTGCTTGGGAGAGGTGGTTTTGTAGAGAGAGAGAATTAGAAGAGAGAACCCTGAATCCCAGTTGAACAGAGAAGAAGAAGTAGATGATACAGCAGCTGCAGAGCTCCTAAGGAAAATCCCAGCACTACAGTAATGGTCCCAGCTCAATGGAGAAGAAGGAGAAGAATGAGAGAGGAAGAAGGAAGATGAAGTAGCAGTTGTAGCTACTGAGAAGAAGTCCCAGCAGTAACAGTCCCGTCCCAACACAATGACAGTGGCTTGGAATAGAGAAATGAGAGAGGAAGAAGAGAGGAAATGAGAGGAATAGTAGCTTAGGGTTTTTCTTGGGATTAGTGTAGGATTTATAGCTTAGGGAGGGGTGGTTAATGGCTGGAATGCCCTTTAGGTTAACATACAATTAGGGTTAGGGTTAGGGTTATTCTAGTCTTTGGGCTGGAATGTTATAGAGAAATACCTTTTATCAAAAACCCCCCTCTAATTAATTAAAACTCATACTAAGGACCTCCTAGCACTAATTAGCCTAGAATTAACCAAAACACTCCACTAACTAAAATACTAACTCAACTAAGCTAGTCTAACTATAACTTAGGAAAATATAACTAATCACCCTGATTAACCCCTAATTAGCACAATTAGATAGTAATTAGCAATAATTAGTATAAATTAGCATATAAAATAACAATTAGAGAGCCCACAAAGGGTGGGGCCTCACAGATAGACCCATGCGAAGGATGAGGGAGTGTATTTGTCAAAAGCCAAAGGCGATTTACTAGATAGCTCTCCCACTCAATCACTCCCTACTGTTCACAAACTAAAAGATGAATGCATGGTGAATAAGTTAATGGGTGGATGAAACTAATCTTTTGTGATACCAAAAGGAAGAAGAAGATAAGGATGTTGGATCTATGTTCCTTCTTCCTCGCCATCTCTTTATATAGCCAAACATAAAATAACCGTTTAAGGATGGGGATTAAGAGGCCTCTAATGGCCTTTTTTCCGTTTCCTTATTGAAGGAGAGAAAACGAAAGAAGCATACGCGATGGGCGTTTTCCTATTTGTGGTTAGGGCAAAAATTACCCCAACATGGCAGTGGGCCCCAATCCACCAAGGTTAACATTAGCAACTAGACTTTAAGGTCACTTCTCACCCGTGGAGGACCCAGGATTTTTGTTTGGGCGGGGCAAAATCTTTGCGCAACTTTTTTCACGTTACCAATACCGAAAGAGAAAATATATTTTATTTAACTAGGTACAAACTTTTTCCCATGCTGAGATCTTCTGCCCCCAATTCATCATCATCATCAAAACAACCAAAGATAACATTTTATTTAATCATAGGTGTTTGAATGCCCTGAAACGGTGATTTGAGTGAGCACCCTTACCCAATTTGGGTTTCCAAATGGGTTCTATTTAGATCTAAAAAATTTGGTTGCCTGCACTTTCCTTAACTGTAAAAATAATTCCCCATAGTTGGTTGTAGGTTCATGGCAAAGTAGAAAAATCACCAGTTAAATGTCAAGTCATCCAAACAAATGAGCCCTAATGCCCGATTTATGGACGAGTCGAGGATTAAAGTGTGCCCAATGGTGATTCGGTTATCCTCGGACCGGTAGATATCCTCCAATTTAGTGATTTAGGGCCTAAAGTTTGAATTAGGATCTGGCGATTGAAATTATAATTTGGAGATTAAGGATTCAAATTTAGGTATAAAGTTATTAGAATTATACTAGATCTAAGGAGGGGGGAGGGGGGGGGGGGGGCAGATTGCTTTATTTATTGTTATTTGGTGAGAGAAATAGACTAACCATGAGATGATCGGCGACGAGAAGTTCAATCAGTGTGAAGAGGATCTCGATAGAAAAAAGACGTTGAAAGATAACGGCGTGAAAATGATCTAATACTCTTTGCGGAAAGATGCAGGTCCGCCATGCATCTTATAGCAAAATCCTCTTTGCTTTCCGCAAAGTCATGGAAAACTCATTCCGACAATTATAATTTCCGATGATTTGAATAATGAAAATCCACATTTTAAAGGATTTTCAAGTCTGACTTACATAAAAAAGCTATTTTTTCTCAGCTACATGCATTTGTGAAATCATCAACAAAAGAATCTCATTCCATGGCAAGTGATAATAAATCATCAAATCTATGAATGGATTTGTCACCTCTATTACCAAAAATTTACCCAAAATAACAACTACATGAGCTGTAATAAGCCTGTAAAGGCCCCACCTTGTGCCAATATTAGTAGCTCCTCCACATAAACATCCAGGGTTCCATCTCCCTCGTCCATAGCGCTGATGGCCAGGCCCAAGGGAATGCAGGAAATCAAGAGCACAAATTGGAGTGACCCGCGAGTCACCTAACAGTCATTTAAACAGAAACCCTAGAAACCCCGTTTTCTCTCTCTTTCTTCCTCGCTCGCTCTCTCGCTTCGTTATCCGTTTCCTTCCTTGCTCGTATGTTTTTTCTATCTCTTCTCCTGTCGACAACAATACAAGCGCCAAAAGCCGCGGAATTTTAAAGCTCGTTCGTTCCTATTTCCAATCTCGACACCCGAATCTTTCAATTCGTTCATCAGGTACGTGTTATTGCCGTTCTATCCATCTCATCTTATCTCGAATACTCTTCCAAAAATCGATGGAAAGGTTGCCAAATGTGGAAGATTTTGATTTTTTTGACATTGGTTTTCATCCAAATCGCTCATGGGGATTTCTGTTTCTTTGTTATTGAGCCGATGCATTCGTTTGTACCTCTGTTTTTGTGAGGAATTTGTGGCATTTGTTGGAAACAAGAGTGAAAGATTGAAACTTGACATGTTTCATTGATAGTAGTTTTAAATCCAAATGGTTTAAAGATTTTTGAGGTTATGGACTGTCTATTTCGCTGTTTATATGTTCATTCTGTGGCATTTGAATGACAAACTGGGCGGAACCTGAAAGATTTTTTCGTTTGATTTGGGGTTTTATCCAAATGGCACATAAATGTATATGTTCTTGGGCTGAGTCTTACATTTTTTCGTCTGTATGTTGATTTTTTTTTTATATTTTGTTCATGGAAGAATTCGTGTTATTTAACATGGGTTTGATCCAAACGGCTGCTGGGATTCTCTACTTAAAAGCTGAGCTGTTATTTTTGCAGGAAAAAAATTGAAAATTGTTGAATCGCATGCTTCAATGCATTCGAGTGTTACTAGTTTTCTATTTTATAGTTGGTTTCTTGTGGAGTCCCATTTTTATTTTTCAAGATGGGATGTGTTTTTCAAGTTTTGTATCAGCCGCCTTATATTTGTTTTATGGGTTAGCAGAATTTTGGGATCCAAAATTGAAGTATAATTCTAAAATCTGGGTGAAATTGAATTGTCATTGATATTAAGACCAAGGAAAAAATAATATCACTTTCAGAGTGGGCTTGACACTCGATTGAATGGATTAGTGAGAGCCCAACAAGTTTCTCTACCCAACCAACCCCCCACGCGCCCCCCCCCCCCCCCCCCAAACACCCCCCCCCCCCAAAAAAAAAAAAAAAAATGCTCTAAAAAGATTGTATTCCATGAGCTAAACAATTTAATATAACTAGCTCTGCAAAAGATGGTATTTTTTCATCAGTAGCAAGAATACTTCCGTAAGCGATAACTACACGTGCAAAAGATTACTGTGTAATCTCGTGGCATGTACAATTTATGTGCCACTCTTTATGAAAAAGGCCCTTGAGATATTCTCAAATTCCCATGTGTCTATTCTCTGCATAAGTCCTTTATTATTATTTTTTTTTTTTATGAATCCTTTAGTTGATTGGATTTTTTTTCCTTTTCATATGTATAAAGATGAATTCATTGAGTTGCACAACTCCTTGGTGTCCATCAAAATAAAGTTAAATTACAAATGGCCATATTTACCATTTTTTGCCCACATAATCGCATTTGATGCAATCCATTTCAATAATAAATGGTTTCACGGATTGTTTAGCTAAACAAGGGGTTCACCATTCATGTAATTTGAGTGCTTTTGTAATGTAGGTGTGGCGGGTGTCCGGTATATAACTCTTATACCGGAACACTATGTTTGGTCTTGTTTCTTTTCTACTACGTACTCTTTTATATCTAATGCATTTCCAAATTTACCGATAAAAAAAAAAGAAAATCAAGCTGATCGTAATTTTCTTAGGTTAGAAAAATGACTCGGTCAAAATCCTTGAGATTCTTGATTAGAAATTACCAATATCTAATTTAGAGTTGAAGATTATTGGCACTCTAATTAGACGGGGTAATCTCTCATTGAGAACCATTGCCTATCACTCTATATAAAGGTTGTAATGCTCTTCAAAGAAAATCAGACTGGACATCCTTCTTTATTCCTATATTGGTTTGGTGAAAAACCCTCTCTTAGCCTTGTGTGAAGACTCCTGGGCATCTCCAATGTGAGAAGACTCCATTGGCATGGCTCCAAGATGTGTGTGAAGGCTCCACATTGATCCACCATCCATTAGAGAGCTAATACCACAGTAATTGAATTAAGTTATTATGGTAGGAAATGATAGTTCAGATATAGGTCTGAGTAGATTATGATAAGATTGGGTAAATTGTTGGGCTCATTTTCTTGATTATGTATTCTTTATAAGGCTTCATTGTTAATTGATTTCAAGTTTCACAAATTCTCTTGGTACTTACATTGTTCTCATGCAGTAGTTGGATGATGTGTTATTTTTATTGTGGCCATTTGGATGAGTATAAACTCATTGATAAATGGTTCGATGTGAAGCTGAGGGCGTGGGTAGGTGAAGCTTCACCCCATCCATGAAGTTCGGCCATTTGTCTCAGCTGTTGGAATTTTACAACTTTGCACCGTGGCAAGATTTTGATGGTTCATTATTACCAATGTACAATGTTTGAATGGGAGCAAAAGTTCATACACCACCTATCTGAACACTGATTATAGATCCATCTGATGATTCAAGCCATCTCCTTACCTTGTGGGGGCTCCGGGGCCCCTCTATAACGTAATCTCACCACTGTTTTCGGGGCCCCTCTAAAACGTAATCTCACTACTGTTTCATTGCATAGGATCTATATTACATATGTTTGCATGTATCTTTAATTGCCTTCTACTTATTTATTTATTCAATCTATGCCTATTATTTTTGAAACATCTAATGTTTTCTGTTATGGCAGGAGCCTACAGCACAGTTGGAAGGTGCTAAAAAATATAACTATGTGTTTGTGAGGTCCGGCCGATCGGGTTACGTTACATTACCTATAATATTTAAAAAAAGAGGAAGTTACGTTACCTAAAAAAAAGGAGAAAAACTGATGAGTGGGCTTGTGGGACTTGGACAAGCTCAGCAAAGGAGAAGAATTGGTGATAATCATGTTCATGGAATTGAGGAATCTGTTATTGTGGGTAATGGTGGTGAAGAATTGCTCTCTGCTTTGTAATCATGATATTTCCACTAAGGTTGATCTTTCCATGTCTTCCGCACTTCCGAGGCTTTGAATTTTGAGGCATAAACTTGAATTTTTTTGGGCGCCTATAATTACGAATTCATACATTTGGTGGCTATTGTTAAATGTCTGAGAACAATATGGAGATCATAAAACCAGAGGTAAGTTGTCTGCATTTTCTTTAGTAACTTTGATTTTCTATTATTTTTCAAGTTATTTATTCCCGAGACATGAATATATGATGCATTATTCTATTCATATATTTCTTTGTCTAATGAGCTTATCATTCCCAATGACACATCCAATTCATTTTCATTACTCTCTGTGTGGCTTTGGTGAGTTCTGAGACAGCTAACTGCTGAGAGTTTAACTTTTGCTTCAAACATCAAACTAGAGTCACATTGCATAAACCTTTATCAGATTTCCAACAATTTTCTGCTCATTAAGTTTTTGTGTACCATGCAATTAATTTTTGTTAAAGAAGCTACTTGTTTGGTTTATAAGTTTCATTTTTTGCATTCTGCATATAACACGTTCATTTGTATTTCCCTCTGCAGGTTATGAAGTCTTTTATCTGGCTCCAAACATCTGATGGGTCAATCCAGCAAGTTGAAGAAGAGGTTGCGATGTTTTGTCCCATGATATGTCGAGAAATACTTCAATCTGGCACGGGGTCTTCTAAAAACTATGCAATTTCTCTTCCACAACAAGTCAATCCTGCTGTTTTAAGCTTAATACTTGATTATTGCCGGTTTCATCAAGTACCCGGCCGCTCAAATAAGGTCTGTTGTGTTCAAACATTTCCTTAATTCACATTAATTGCTATTTTCGTAACATCTTCACATGCTCTGTGCATTTAAATGGGATGAACAAATGACTCAATGTGAGACCAGTTGGTTTCAGTTCATTGGAATAAGTGCAACGGTTTCATTTACCAGGAAGTGGCACTCTGAAATCGAGTTTCACAATTGGTATCTGGCTATAGAACCTTGAAGCTAAATAGGCTATAGAACCTTATGAAACTAAATAAGCTATCTATGGATTACTCATTTGTTAACTATTTGCTTAGAATTTTGTTGTTGTAGTTATGATGAGGGTATCAGTCATTGTTAACCTGTTTAATTCTCGAACAAAATTAAGTTGCATTTCCAAATGAACACTATATTACTCGAAAAAAGGAAATAAAATCAACACTGTATTGGATATTTTTGTTCTGGTATCCTGCCACTTTTCCTTGCCTATTTCATGTGAGCGCACTTGTCAGGGGTGGACCCACGTCATATGATGTGCGTGCAGCCGCCCCAGGTAAAATTTTAAACTTTCATAAATCCATGGGCCACATGGGTTGCACACCCATTCAAATCCATGTCTGCACCACTCCATGACATGTGTAGCCCCAACCTAATATCGAGGACTCCATCGATTTCATTCAAACCCCCATTCCAAATCGGCAAAAAATATCCAAACCAAAAACCTACTTCTTTCTCCCCTCTTGCTCCAGATTCTTGTTGGCACTCAGGCTTACTCTCTGGAAATGGCACCTGCAGTGTCTCAACTCCCCATTTCTGTTCGGCCATCTCTCCCTCTCTCTCTGTGCAATAGAAATCTCCAAATTTACATTCTACAACGCAGAAAACCCCCAAATCTCAACAGCATCGTCATCAGCTCCTCTCTCCGTCCAGCCATCTCTCTCTCTTTCTCTGGTAAAAGAGGCAGCTTTGCTCATCCAGTTCTGTTTTTTTTTTTTTGTTAAATCTTTTTATAGCAATTAAATGTTAAGTTTTTTTATTAGATGGGAGATTGGTTGGTTTTTTCATTTATTGGGTTTGGGCTTGATTGAGATTTGAATTTTTTAATATCATCTTGCCCATTTGGGTTGATTCCTTTGTCCTGATTGTAATATATGGAAGGAGAGGAATGCTAGATGCTTTGAAGGGACAATAACGAAAGAAGAGGTTTTACGTGACAAGATAAAATTCTCTATTGCTCAGTGGGTGAAGATCAATCCTATATTCAATGACTCCCCTTGCGACCGAATCATGTATAATTGGAAGGATATTACTTTCACTTAAGCTAGGGGTCGCGGTGTAACCAAGTGTTTTTGCTCTTCTTTCTGTTCTTTTGACTTTTGGGTTTCTTGTTATTTTGTCTGGCTGTTTTTTTTTTTTTTTCTTTTCTGTTTGTTTTGAGGTCAGTATATGTCTCTTGTACTGATTTCTTTAGTCAATGAAAGTTATCATTAAAAAAAAAAAAACTGTGATGGGTTGATTCCTTTGTCCTGATTATAATGTGATGGTTATTTCATTTTCGTGAGCAAGTTAATTTGATTTTACTAAATTGAGGTGTCTTTAATGGGTTTTCCTTGTTCTTGCAAAGTGGGTTTATTTCATTGTTTGTTTCTTCAAACCTTTATTGAAGATAGTTTTGCTTTTTTGCTTTTGGACTTTGTTTTGCACTACATATAATCTTCTTGTTCAAAACATGAAGAACAGTCGAGGGAAATATTAAAAATTTTGTTTTAGAGTTGAGATAACTTTTAATGAGAGAAATGTATGTGAGTTGATGCATTTAAATATTTCGCATGTATTTAAATGCAATACATTTTCTCCTTTGCAATTGCTAATTTGAAAAATGTCTTGCAAATTCTAGCAAAAATTTCGCACCACCCAAATAAAAATCCTGGGTCCTCCACTGGCACTTGTGAATGTCATGCTTCAGGTAGACCAACTGTGGATCACCTGGTCAAAAGCTTGCCAATCCACTCATCTGGAAAGCATGCCATGCATGTTAGATTAGGACCAGTTTGCCAAGTCTATTATATAGTCCATTTACTTAAAAACACCAATGCCCTCCTGATGAGTATGTTTCTTATTTTGGCTGTTTCAATGACACAATTGAGGCCACCTTCTTGTATGGCTTGGACTTTCTGCACATTGCCACCTTGGCATGTTCTCTTGTATGCAAACCTATTAGATTTCTAGTTTCCTCACCAGTGTAAGATCAACAAAACCTCCTAGTTTAATTACTCCTGATTTCATGATCTTTGACCTTTTTCACTCAGGAACGGAAGTCTTTTGATGAGAAGTTCATCCGGATAGATACAAAACGGTTATGTGAGTTAACATCTGCAGCTGACAGCCTCCAATTAAAACCCTTGGTTGATCTCACAAGCCGTGCACTTGCTCGAATGATAGAAGGAAAAACTCCAGAGGAGATACGTGAGACATTCCATTTGCCCGATGATCTCACTGAGGTGTTTTGCTTGAAAGTGGTTTTGTTTTGCTTTCTGTAATGAATACTCCTTTATATGTATCACATATTTATTTGATTTCAGGAGGAAAAGTTGGAGCCTCTGAAAAACACAACTGATGATCCAAGGATTCGTCTGTTGAATAGATTGTATGCGAGAAAGAGGAAAGAACTGAAGGAGAAAAAGAAACTGAAGGTGTGTCTCTATTTATATATTCCATTTCTTCAAGACGAGTTATAGGGTCATGGTGCATGACATATAGTGTCCTGTTGTGCCATCTATACAAGTATGGTCAGGTGATTTAGGTCGTTCCTCGTTGATGGACTGCATGAGGATGGGACATGCCCTAAAAGTTAATGTGAAGTCCTTGCTGTCAATTAAGGCAAAGGATGGATGACCAGGATGTTTTAATGAGGAACATTTTTTGAGATATCTGTCGTCCACTATTGGGGCCATAAGAAGTTAACATTCTTGAAGAACAGTCATTTAATGGCTATAATTAATCATTGTATTATACAAGTTCTGATGCATTACATTAGAGGTCCATGCAATTTCTCTTATTTAAATACCAATTATTGCTCATTTGGACATCATATTTTCATCTCAATGCCCTACAATTTTTGTAGTCCTTTTAATCACACATTTGAAACTGTATATTGACCACAGTTCTAACTAATCAAATTTGTGCGATGATCTGCTTCAGAATGTTGAAGTTGAAGAGGAACGAGTGGACGATCGATCTGTTGATGACCTTTTATCGTTTATAAATGGAGATGGAGGTATGTTTGAGTCACTGATTGCTTTCTATCCTTCATTTAGGATGGTTGATATTGGATTTGAAATTTGAATGTCTACTGTGTGGGGTCTAGAAAATAGTAATGTGTGGATAACATTTAAGCCTAACTATGGACTTATGTGTCTTGTTGAATCAGAGTCTGACATGTTATAATATTGCTTGTAGAAAATATGGTATCTGTTTAACATTCTTAATGCAACTATAAGAATTCTCTTCCGATTTCTGACTTTCCTGTTGATTTACATTTCACTGGGTGCTTATAGTTTAACGTTGTATTTGGATGTACACTTAGATCATGATTTGGGAGGATATGATGATCAAACCACTCCATTAGCACATTTATGCATAACTGAAATCCACAGACCATTTTTCACTCGTGATTTTCAAATATGAGAATATAATATTCTGGTGTAATTTTTCCTTAGTTTGCATTTTGCCATATTGGGCACAGCACTGTAATTTTCTTGATGAACTTACATTTGCATGTTTGGTGCATGAAATTGAGAAAAGAATTTGCTAATTAAAACTGAGATACAACTATTGGTTTCATATCCGTTAGTGCTTGGAATGAGATTGCTTCTAGGTATATGATGTGGCAAAGTTTGTGGGCCCTTTTGCTTTACCAGACACGAGAGGGCTATGGAATCTTTCAATCTGTAAAATATTACATTCATTAGATGTTTCTAGTTGTCCGATCTAAGGTCATGAAATGGATGGTCAATAGGTAAAGGTTGAAGTTTCTTTTTTGACCATTCATTTCATGGTGTTAGATTGGACAGTTGAAAACATCTAATGGACCTTTTTTTTGTAGATAGTTAATTCTAAATGCTCTCTTATATCTGGTGGCACTAGTGGCCCCTCAAAAAACTTTAAACACTCGTCTTATTTTAATGAGTAATGAAGAGTGTGGTATAATGGAAGCAATAGAGGATTCATACATCTCTTGTTATAATGTTTATCCAGATCCTATATTGTATCATGCTTTCGTTGATCTGTCCTTAAGGGCCCTGTTTGGCAGTTTACTATATTAGTAAAAGTCAAGTAAAGTCTCCATTTTTCAGACAGGGGGCCGCATCAATAGCACTTTAATTCAAAATTCCCTTCCATCTTTTTCAAAAAAAGTAAAAAAGCAACCTCCTTTCTCCACTAAAAGACAAAAAGCTTCACTTTTCTATACAAAACATAAAAAAGATTCCATACCAAAAACTAAAAACAAAATACCTTAAGAACCCCGTTATATTTTATTCTCTCTTGATTTGATGCTTTACTACACTTTATTTTACATGTAAAATTGCCAAACGGGCCCTAAAAGTAGATCACATAAGGAGTTTATGGGGCCATTGACTCTACTAGATTCAAGAGAGTTTTGGGATCTATCACTCACACTAAATGAGGTCCATTAGACATTTCAAGCTGTTTTATCTAAGCACATGGAATAGATGGTTGGAAGTTACAATAAACACTTACCCTTCATTTACTAACTATTCATTTCTTGGTCTTAGATTTGACAGCATGAAGTGGTGTTTAACATGCCTGATCTTTTGTAGACAATTAGATCTCAAAGTCCTCTTGCATCTGGTAGTGACAATGGTTCCCACAAACTTTGCCCTATGACCTATTTTAAAAAAGTAGAGTGTCATGTTGGGGAAGCAATAATGGATCCAAATCGTACATCTATTATTTTGGGTTCTTCTCCAGATCCTCTGCAATTTCTATGTGAAGAAACTCTATGCGTAAGTAAAGCATGTGGAGGATTTTATGGGGGTTCACTAGCCCTAACCCCTAACAGACAAAATAAGCTTTTGGGATTTTCAATCTATGAACATTAGGTTTATTGGATGCTTCTAGTTGTTTTGAGCTATGACATTAGGTTAAAAGTGTTTCTAATCCATAGTTATCTAATTTGTTCTTTGTGCCCCGAATCTCGTACTGTTCTAATAGAACAATCCACTATTTGATTCAGTTGATTCAGAGTTTTTAAAATGCCTTAGTTCGTAGCAAGGATGGGGAGATTGATAAAGATGTCGAACACAGGATAAAAGCGGGATAGTTGAAGTAGAGAGTTGCTTCTGGAGTGATTTGTGATCGACGAATGCTAACAAGATTGAAGGAAAAAATTTATAGGACGGTGATGACCTATGGAGTAGAATGTTGGCATATCATAAAGCAACATATGCACAAAATGAGGTAGTAGAGATGAAAAAGTTGAGGTAGATGTGTGGTAAAACTAGGAAAGATAAAATTAGAAATGAGTGATTTTGAGAGCATTTAGAGGTAGCATCAATAGAAAATAAAATTAGAGAAACCCGTTTGGGATGGTTTGAACATGTCCAATGTAGGCTGGCAACGGTGCTTGTAAGAAAAAGTTTGGGTATGTAAGTTTATGGCCTACCAAGGGGAAAGGGTAGGCCGAAGAGGACGTTGATGGAGGTAGTAAAAGTAGATTTGAAGAAGTGCAACTTATTTGAAGATTTGGCTTATGATAGACTGGAATGGAGAAACAAAATTCACGTAGTCGACTCTAACATAGTTGGGACAAGGTTTTGATGGTGGTGGTGGTGATGATGATGGTGATGGTGATGATGAGTTCGCAGCAGTTTGTTCATGCATGGAAAAGAAAGTCCATTGGTGGAGAATACAAAGAAAAGTAACCAATGAAAACAGAGAAGATGATGGAGAAGAAGATGAAATGGTTGAGAGAATATTGCCCATTGGTCTCTTATTTTATTTCCATTGGTTATTTCCTTTCTTCCCATGGGTTAATGGGATGGTAATTAAATGCACTGTACAATCTTTCCTTTCTCTTCCTCTCTTGACTTTACTAGAGTGGACAATTGGATGGTAATTTAATGCACCGTATCATCTTTCCTTTTCCCTACCTCTTTCTTAACTTGACTAAAGTAGAGGTGCTCTACAATTCCTTTTCCCTACCTCTTTCTTAACTTGACTAAAGTAGAGGTGCTCTACAATTCGGGTTGACAGAGCTTGAGAGGCTCATGTTGCCTATCAATCAAAAATCTAAACCCATTAAAATGAGTGTCTTCTTCTTTTATGAGATAGATCCACTAAAAGCTTAATCACTCAAAAAATATATGTAAATATTATAATGCATAAATGTTTATGTGAATCCCTAAAATCTCATGGAAGACAAATATTATATTTTGTGCTACTTCATTGGATTATAAAATAGAAATGGCTATCTTTGTTAATCCAGTATTAGGGCCCATTTATAAAATCCAAAAAATAAGTCTTTCACAAGTGAATCAATGGTGGGTCAAATTTCAAATAAATTTGACTTTGTGCCACCATTAAATTAATTAAAATGCTAAACATATAATTTCACCCATTTATTCTTGCATAATTTAGTCATATGAACAATAATGATCAATCCAACGGTGGATTTTACTCCGATTAAACTAAAATTTTAAGCCACAACTTATGTAAAGGAGATGATGAATGGTCAAGATTTCTTAAATGAGCCCCAATTTGATGAAAACAAAGAGGGATCTCTTGTAAAATTGTCTTAAATTCTATTGACTCAGCACATCGAGCTCGAATTGTGAATCAAATGAATTGAAAAATAAATTAAGTGAACCTACCACATTGAATTTGTGAGTCGAGAACTATGAACTCAAATGCAAATCATATAAATTGAAAATCAGGTAGCTATGTTCTAATCATCCATTTCATGAACTAAGATCAGATGTCTGCAACATTCAAATAGGTTTTTTTTTAATTTTTTTTCTTTTCTTTCCTTTATTTTAGGGTGGCTAGTCGTTGAAGGCCTATTTGGTATGGGTTGTGGACCCACAAAGTCTGCAATATGTCCTATTTCAGAAAGCAAGTCAGAGCTTCCACAGGAGAATACGTGGAAATCCATTTGGGGAACAACTCCTTTACCATATGAAAATGGAGTTGTGTTTGATATTTTCACATGGGTTCATGCCTTTTGATATCATCTATTCAATGACAAAACAAAAGTTCATCTGGCATCTTTTCGAAAATCTTTGATGATTTTTCATCTACTGGATGTCCGGCATTGAACATTAAGGGTGATTCTCTTTTTCATGGCTCTATCAAACAATGCTGCTTCAGTTAGGCACCGCTAAGGGTGATTCTCTTTAATTGGCTAGAGCTTTGACGAAGCATCTCACTATGGATAACTGCCTCCTGCGTAAAGTCATTGTTGTCAATGCTTGCCTTTTATGCCTATCAGTTGAGGATACAGTTGACCACTTCTTGCTTAATTGTAAGGTGGCTCATGAAATATGGAAATCGGTTCTAAGCTGGTTTGAGTGCAGTTGGGTTTTTCTTTAGTCTCTTTGTGATCTCTTTGATGCTTGGAAGTTGGTAGGGGATTATCGAGGGGAAAGATCATGTGGCAATCTGCTTTTCTAACGGTCATATGGGCGAGAGGAATCAAAGATGCTTTGAAAGAGATCTGCTTTTCTGACGGTTATATGGGCGAGAGGAATCAAAGATGCTTTGAAAGCAAATATTCTTCAATCGCTTATGTCATTGATAGGTCGAAATTCATGACTTGTTTGTGCAATGGCGGATGGTCTTGCCATGGAAGGACTTTTTTGCACTAATATTTCTCTTGACATATAAGTTCTTCTAGGTGTTTTCCTTTTTTCGTTGTAGTTTTCATTGTTTCTGTTTGTTTGTTTGGTGAAAGAAATCTTTTATGTGAGAGAGAGAGAGAGAGAGAGAGAGAGAGAGAGAGAGAGAGAGAGAGAGAGAGAGAGAGAGAGAGAGAGAGAGAGAGAGTTGGGGCCTGACTATAATCTTATTTTGTTTAATTGGAGGGACAAGCCGTATGTTGCCTTGGTAGCCTGGCTTTCTGCATATGTTATCAGCTTGGGTGGTGGTGGTGGTATTGGGTTTTGTGAGCTTGCTTGTCAGTATATTCTTCTTGTCCTACTAAGCTTTCTGTTAATTTAAGTTATCATTCTGAAAAAGGATTCCAGCCCCACATATAAATACTCACAAAATTAAGGAAATAGAAAAATCGAAGGTTTGTAATCCATAGATTTTTGCTGCACCAACCATGAGAATTTTGATAGTTGTAAAAGATCAGAATGCATATAGGGATTGTGTACCACACAACCATGCGCCATGTAAATTTGTCTTTGTATGGTAAACTAAGAGCTCATTTCAATTAAAACTATTTTTTAAATTGGTATTTCAATTAAAACATAAATCACTTTTATTCTCAATTTAAGTTGGAAAATGGTTGCTGTTTGCATGTCCTTGTTGATATGCAGTCCAAGTGATTACTTCTAATTATATATATCATACATATAAATAGTTTTGATCTAGTGCACGTGACAAGGAAGGTGCCGTCCTTTGTTTTTGAGCCGCTGGCCCACCTATGACCCCCCTCGCACCGCCACCACCAATACCTAATCTGGAACAATAAGCTCTTGATCTACACTTCCACACACCTATATTAGATACTTATATTTGAGTTAAAAATGTAGAATATAGGACTTACAAATCCTCTTTGAGCATATCATATGGTCATACCTGCGACACTTGAGAGTGTGTATGACCATTTGTCACATGTTCAAGATACATACAATAATGCACAGTTGCACACTACAGCTTCTGAATAGAATACATTTTATATTTGTACTTATTTATGTTATCCTGTGCCTTGACTCCAACAGATGCCTCTGAATTTGGAATGTTTATAAAAAAGAAAATCATGTTTCTTTACTATGCTTGTTATGGTTTGTAGGTCCAAAGGGGGTTAGGGCTAAGCAAAAGAAGAAGAATCGGAGAAGAAAAGAGCAATCGAAGGATCCTTTGTCGACTGTAAACCAGATCAATAAGGTTTGTGGCATCTTGATTTTGTCATCCTTCTTTTTTTTTTTTTTTTTGAATGATAAATGACACATCTTGATTTAGTTATCTTGGAATCACTTAATTAGCAAGCTAGCACAAGAGTCCGTGAAAATTAAGAAAAGAGAAGAATAAGAAATTATTAGTGAGGGAAAATAGTCGGTTAATAAAAGAATAAACTAACAGAAAAAGGTAAAGTATATAGAATATGAAAACCAATAAAGATGAATACACAGAGCAAAACACAAAACCAAGACTAAGAAAATTTAGAAAGTTTGAAAATGATAGTTGCTAGTACCTTTTTTTTTTATTCTTGAAAGGGATAAAAACTCAATAAACATAAAAATATTTCAAAGAGGAATAAAATTTCTATTATTTATGTCAAAAGAAAATCATCATCATCATCATCAAAGCGATTCTAGTCTATCCGAGGCCAAATCCTCGGATAGGTTGCACTTCTTCAACTGCATCTTTACTGCTTCCATCCATGACCTCTTCAGCTTTTCAGACCATTAAACATGTGAATCTATGACCAATCCAACGGATAGATGTTTTTCACACATTTCTCAAAATCTGTCACGTTTTAAGACCTGAAATTTAACCCGTACACATATTTGGCCTTCAAAAGAGGGTGAACTGTTTAGATTTTAAAAATGGGGGCCACAAGGTCCAACACTGAAGATCCAATGGTCTGGACTTCACAAATTGCTCAAAATCTATAATGACTTTAGCCCTGAAATTTACCCACCTAGTCATTTTTTGCATTTTCAAGATGATGAGTGGTTTAGATCATGCTTTAGGGGCCCACAAGAAAAAAAAAAAACGGACTGCCGGTTTAAGAATGCCAAAACAGTGATTTACAGTGATGCAATCCAATGTTCAGATAGTTTTTCCAAGATTGCTCAAAATCCATGAGAAGTTAAGATGTAAAATTTGATCCCTGAGCCGTATTTGACATTTTGAAGAGAATGAACGGTTCAGATCAAGAGAATGGGGCCCACAGATGCCCAGTAATCTAAATCAATGGTCTATAGTTTTTTGCACTTTTCTTGCTATCTGTGATGATCCAACAATTGAAATTTGGTCCTCTAGCCATTTTCTCATCTAGTTTTACCACACATCTAACTCAACATTCTCATTATGTAAAAAGAAAATAGAAGATATATAACATAAAAACCAATGAGAAAATGAAGAGAGTTTAAAGAATAAACATAATTGAAGCTAAATATCTACATTTCAACAAAATATTGAGCAAAATTTTATTTTTATTTTTATTTTTTCAGAATGAAAATAAAAATATAATTTAATGAAACGTAATATAGGAAATTACAAAACCCACGTTGGTAGGAGCAAAAACCATGTTTCGAATGGCGGTTTTGAGTGGTTTTGGGTTGATATTACGGACATTATGGCTTTCATGACTGAATCTGATTTTGGGGGAAAACTATCTAAAAACATTCGTGCTACATTCATAGCTCTCATTCTTAAGAGACAAGGAGCCAAAATCATCAACGATATAAAACCAATTAGCCTCATTGGAAGATCTTACAAAATCTTAGCAAAGGTGGCGTTGTAAAAACTCCAAATTTTTTTGCCCTATATCATTTCTCAAGCCCAAGGGGCCTTTGTCCAAGGGAGATGGATCTCAGATGGCGTCCTCATTGCAAATCTAAGAGGGGGCAGACTCCATTTTTTTTTTTTTTATATTTTTTTTCTCAAGCCCAAGGAGCCTTTATGCAAGGGAGACAGATCTTGCATAGGGTCCTCATTGCATATGAATGTATTCACTCAAGATATGGAGACAGATTACCAGGTGGTTGTGTGTTAGACCTTGAAAAGGCTTACGGCAGAGTGGATTGGGGGTTTCCTTCTATACATGTTACAAAGAATGGGGTTTAGAGTTAAATGGTGCAGATGGATGCCATAGTGTCTCCTCAGTGCTTCACCATCCTCTAAGACTAAAAGGTTTCTTCCTAGCTCAAAGAGGTTTGATGCAGGGAGATCCTCTATCTCCATTTCTTTTTGTTTTTGTGGGAGAAATGCTAAGCGAGATGGTGATGGCGTCAGTTGATGCAAACTTGATAAGAGGCTTCATTTCGGCTCCAGAAGCTCTCTTTATTAGTCACTTGCAGTTGGCGGATGATACTGTTATCTTTTATGCAGCTGAAGAGGATCAAATAAAAAATGTGAAAGCAACTTTGTTATGTTATGAAGCAGTTTCAGGTTTTAATATCAATTTCTTCAAAATTGAACTTCTAAGGGTGAAGGGTGGAAGACAACTTTCTTTCTCATTTTGCTGATATTTTGGATGCAGATCAGGTTATGTTCCAGCTTCGTACTTTTGGTTGCTTCTTTGCTCGGGAAGTGCCTCCAAGTCTTGGGAATTTGGTGGTTGAAAGAGTGGAAAGGAAATTGGCTCCGTGGAAAGTGAATACCTTTCTCCTAGGGGAAGAATTATTCTTTTTTTTGGTTGGCCCTCTCCAATGTATTCATGAAATTTAAAAAAAACCCCTCACAACAGGGAAAATTAAATTTTTTTTATATAGCCCTAACACCCCCCCCTAAAAGAAAATCATATATATATATAAAATTCTAGTTCTGACGCTGGTCATAACACAATTTCCTTTGGCAATGAAGGGACCTAAAGAAGAAATATCACTTGATGAATTGGATGTAAGTGTGTAAATCAAAGACAGGAGGTGGATTGGGGTTTAGACCCTCTATATTGGATGAATCAAACTTTTTTGGGTAAATGGTTGTGGAGATTAGGGATGGTGCAGAAAGCTTTTGGAAACAAGTTCTAGTGGCAAAATATGGCGTCTCTAGGTATGGATGGGATAGTCAGGGTTCGAGTTACCTCAATTTCGGGTCTGTGGAGGGGCATCCTTACTGTTAAAGAGGCATTTGCTAAAAGCATCAGATATCATGTTGGATCAGGTGAGAAGATATTCTTTTGGCTTGACACTTGGACTGGGGATAGGCCCTTGGTAGAGTAGGTTCTGGATCTTATTTGCCAAAGATTGTCAGGCAAAAGTTAACAATTATATGGCATATATGGTAGGACCTTGTTGGAGTCAAAGGAGAGACACGTCCTCACTCCTAGACCTTCTTGGTAATGTTTTCATTCCGGAATGGGGGATAATAAGATTTGAGAGCTCTCTGATGATGGCATCTTTTGAGTGACTTTTCTCTTTTCCATTTGATGAGCATATCCTAATCTTTGAGATCAGTTTCAACGTTTGAAAGATTTAGGCTACCCCTAGGGTGATTGCTTTTGGATGGCTCCCTGGTTGCGTTCTTACTTAGGACAATCTTCAGTGACGGAAGCAAATAATTGGTAATGCTTGCCCCATGTTCTTAGCAGATGAGGAGACGGTCGACCATCTATTTCTCAAGTGCAGGGTTGATTGGTAATGCTTGCCCCATGTGCTTAGCAGATGGAATTCGATCTTGAGCTGGTTCAGATGCAGTTGGGTGCTTCCTCACACTGTTCTCAATTTATTTGAAGCGTTTAAGGTGTAGTTGGGTCAAATGGAGAGAAGACTATGTGGAAGTCCACTTTTCTGGTGATTCTTTGGTTAATTTGTGAGGAAAGAAACTCTAGATGCTTCAAATGCAAATCTTCTAATGAGGAGGCCTTGTATTGGATAAATTGAAGTTCTTCATAGCTTCATGGGTCTCCATCTGGCACTTTTGATGCATTTCCATGGGTCTTATCTTCTTTCATTGGGGTAAGGTGGCTGGATAGAATATTGGGAGGTTGAAGTAGCTTGTGCTGGAATCCCCCTTGGGGCTTGTGACCTATATGGTTGTCCAAGTTCTTGGTGGTGTTTGTATTTGAATGCTTCTGGTCTTTTTTCTTTACTGTTTGGTTTTGTGTGCGGTGGTCTTGGGGGTTTCCTCTGCCCTTTTGTTTTGGGGTTGTTGCTTGTCAGCATATATCTCTTGTACCATTAAAAAAAAGTATTTATCTCTTTTACTGCTATCTACCATTAAAAAAAATTTGTTGGTTGGAGCAAAAATCAATTGAAGGTAAATTTCTTCCTTTTAATTGATTTGTGAGAAAAAAAAAAAGAGAGAAAAAGAGCAAAAGATCACATTAAAAAATAATCAGTTGTTTGTTGGGTTTCTAAAGGGAAAAGTAAAAAAATTCAATTAAAAAATATTTCAGAGAGATTCTATTATTTACATGAGAAAAGAACATAAAATACAGAACACAATAACAAATGAGAATGTAAGAAACAATTGGAAGAAGATTATAATTGAAACTAAATGTGTACATTTAAATGAATTTCTTAGAAAAATGTTATCAATAAGTAGTTCAAACTTCAAAGGGATATTGTAGACAACAATCAAATAAATTTTAGAAGGAATTCCCTCCGCTGAGCACCGGTGCTAACGAGAAGGTGAGCTCTGCGTGCCAAAACACCTAGTGGGGCCCAACCTATGATCCATTCTAGTAGACCATAAATATGGACTTTTTGTGATAGTCACTGATCACGGGTTGGGCACCCATCTGAATGGATGGACCATTGGATCGACTTGCGCTCATTTTGGACGGTGAAAACTTGTCGGCCATCGATCAAGTGGTTAGGATAATGATTTGAGCCTCTGTCACCATACACAACACAGGTAGGTAGGACCGAGGCTGCCCCGCACTCCCATATGTTGAGCACCCATGCTCAGCAGAGGGGTGCCCATTTTAGAAATGTATATATAGATAGGTAATTGCTAATGCAAGGAGAAATGATTTAACCAAGATAGTCTTAGACAAACAACTCCTATTTTGAAATATTTCTGAAGGCTCATTTTAGAGTACTCACACGCTTGTGTTTGTTACAGTTGACTTGGTGAAATGGACCCACCTTCTCAAATCAAGTCCACTTAAATACCATTAAATCCTCTTGATTAACAGTGAAAATCACTTTCACTCCAATATCAGCATGGTCCACTGTATGATGCAAATCCTAGGGTTAGGATTTGGATTGTAGGTGCCGCAGCACAAAAATGGTTTTTGCATAAACAATCTCGCGATGAAGAACACTCTCCAACGATGAATCTCACAAGGGAAAATTCTATTAACTCAAATATGAGCTTATTAATCTCTACAATGCCATATATATAGTAAAAGAAACTTAGGGCTAAGAGACAACCTAATTAAACTAGGAAACAAGATAAGAATCCTACCCAAATTAGACACCTAATCCTAATTACAACTGTTACATATAATTAGAAAAATAATGAAATAAGAAAAACCTCTAGATTTCCTTGGGTCCCACATATGGCCCACGAGTTTGTCTCCAATGATATATTGGTGCTGCTGCATCACTGTATTAGTGGCTTGTGTTCTATATTGATCAACTCCATTCAATCGGTTATGTTAGCACGTGTAAACATGTGAACTGTAATACACTACAATGCAGAGCCTTGATATATGGTCTAGAACACAATCAGGTGTTCATGACCAAGATACTCAACTGATTTGACGCATGTGAGCTCATCTCTACAATATCTATACGGCTATACCATTAATATCATGTCTTGCAATTTACCATGAATCAGCAAGATTTCACTCTAATCAGAATGCTATACTCCATTGGACTGATTGCTTGTAATTTTTTACATATGATCAATCCAAGTGTGTATATCACTATGATAAGAGAAATTTTTTGTGAATTAATATATATATGAATATGATGAACATTTGATTTGAACAAGATGGATCATGTAAATGAGAGCTCTATTATGAACTGTAAATTGAAATTACCAATCAACGTACTAATACTTCCCCTTATATAAACCCAACTTTTTAAAATCTACTTCGTCTCTTAGAAGGCCACCTGTCACCCATCAGTTCCTCGGTTCAATTTTTTTCGAAAGGGGGCTTGTACCATGCCACAACTTATGGAGAAATAAGCAAAATTAACCCTCATTCTTTGTGAAGTTAATTAGTAAAAACAGGGCATCTATGTCCAGAGATAAAAAAACAGGGAACATAGTTGTCAATTCCTTTCTGGTCATTGTTCCAGTTTGACCCTATAGTGGAATGATTCAACATTCCGGTCAATTTCGGTATTCCATTTTGAAAAAGACACGATTGAAAAATGAAATATATATATATATATATATAAAAGAATACCTAAAACTGACCAGAATGCTGAACGGTATGTACTTCCCAGAAAGAATGGAGGACATAAGGGTGTGGACTGCCTCAAAAGATGAGATCTTCTCAGTCTCCTCTTTCTTCTCGGGTATACCCAACAACCTGAGGGAGAGGAGTGCTGTGTGTAGCATATGGAATTTGAAGGCTCCCCCAAGGGTGGTTATCTTCAAGTGGATGGCTCTTAGAAAAAGAATTCTTACTATGGATAACCTAAGGAGATGTGGGATGACTATTGTTAATGGCTGCCCCATGTGCTTGAGTGACGAGGAATCTATGGACCACCTCATGTTGAGTTGCAAAACGGCTCAGTCAATTTGGAGGTCGGTGGTTGCTGTTGGGTCTTTCCCCAAATCCCTCCTTGAGCTCTTCCAGGCTTGGAAGGCTCCAATCGGGGTTCCTAGAGGTAAGGAATTTTGGAGATTGACATTTCTAGTGATGCTCTGGACAGTATGGAAGGAAAGGAACTCAAGATGCCTTGAAAGGAAAAAAATCCAGTGATAGCTGCTTGGTGGAGAAAACCAAGTTTTTAGTTGCTCTCTGGGTGTCCATTATCCCATCTTTTAGAGGATATGGGAGTTGGGACTGGAAACTGTTAGGGGGACATTTAGTTCTGCCCCAAGGCTACTTTCACAATGTTCCGGCCAATGCTAGCCAGAACGGAACATAATTGACAACTATGGCAAAGAATGCTCCACATCACCTAAGTTCTCATTGTGTGTGCGCGCGCGCGTACATATAATTCATGCAACTATTTACTGAAAATATTAGATTTGTTTCCTGTTAATGGTGTAATGCATTGATGATGGTGATGCACATGTTGATTAATTTTGTGGTCGATTTCATTTGCATTAGGAGTTGGGCTCCCTTGAAGCTGGCGGTGCTGTTGTGCCTAGTCCCAGTAGGACTTCAAAACTTCCAGATGCTTCTGATGACGCCTTCACAACAAAGGGTGACTTTGAAGAGGTTGATATCGATGATGGGCTAGACCCTGCTATGAAGGAAGAACTTGATAGGTGAGCTGGACTTGCATCGTAGAGTTTATACATTATTTTTACGTATTAATTTTCAACTTTATCATTCATGAATTTAATAATTGGTGTGGAACTTCTGTCATACTGTTCAATTCTTTCTAGTTTCGTTTCATGTATTCTGAGCATTTTCCACAATTATTGGAAATGTTTAATTTTATATGGAGGTTGGAAATCAGCGGGCCGTTTTTTTATTTTTTTGGGGGTGTGCGTGTGTCGTGGGGGGGGGGGGGGGGGGGGGCGGCGGCGGCTTGGTTTGGGTCCGCTGGTCTAGATTTAATAATACACTTTTTATATTGGTTTGTTCTCCTAACTAGTTTTATGAAAAGGTATTACGTGGGGCGTGATACTTTTGACTTTATCAAATGGGCTCTAGTTCATTTTTATCTCCCCATGTTATCTTAGGTTTTTGAATTGCTGAATGAGAGAGCTTCTTAAAACTTCTATTCAGCTAGGTCTTATTTCATTCATTATCTATTTGATTTCACCGTTATATTTAAATGCTCTACAGCCTTTTGGGTTATATCCACTCATTTCCATAATGCCCAGTAGTGTTGACATCAGTCCTTGCTGCTTGTTGTCAAGGTCTCTTTAATTCATACCAGTAGTATGATTGCTTCTTATCCCTGAGACTGACCTAGAGGAAGCTCACCATGGAGGCCTAGGCCCAAGCATCAGTCCCACTCTGTCTATGCTAACAAGTCTAACATTGTTTTACAAAAGAACTGTAGCCTGCACATGAACTTTGTATGTGGATATAGATTTGTGCCTGCTTTCGCATATATCTCTTAATTGATTCTGTAGCCTGCCTTTTTAAGTCGTCAGTCCTAATAGCTCTGATTGAATAGCTATTAATCTGTTGGATCATTTAGAATGGCACAGCTTAATTTTCTTTGCTTGTGTTCGATATGTCACTATCCGTAAATTCATTAGTGTGCAACATTACATGCACATCTATTGCTGCAGCCATTATCCATACTGAATTACTGAGTGGGTGGATAGGGGATATTTCATTGTTACTAAACTCATTGTTTGTTCTGCTTTAAAATTGCATTACTATGGGGCAATTCATGCAAATCTATGATTGCAGCCGTCATTAATCCAAGTGTATATTTCTTGTGCCATTGTTGAATGCAGGGAAGTGGAGGACTTTGCCCGAAGACTGAATTCAGATTGGCCTGAACGAATGCAAATTTTATCTTTAGGTCAAGAAAGAAAGCTTGTTCCTACATCGAATGGCAATGGGTCTTTGCATAGATATTCCAGTATGTTTCTCTATCCTTCAACTAGGTTAACCTTGTCCTCCTACATATATCGAATGCATTTTCATTTCATTCTGCTTTGATCTGTCTTTTATCTTATTTTATTTTTAAATCTTATGTACTTGTATTTATATTCATGTGCTATAGGAAACTGACTGTGTTACTTATTTATGCACCTTTTTTCTGTACTAAATTTTTATATGAACTATTTATTTTACTCCATTTTGTGATTTTTGCTTTCTTCCATCTGGAATTTTTCCTTCTCTTTTGTGGGCTTTGGGCCAAGGGATATTGTTAAGGTTTTAAATGATCTAGCTGTGAGCTTTTGCCCATGGATGGTACAGATCAATCCTATCCTCTATGTCCTTCTGGAAGTCCCACACATATTTATATATTCTTTGATTTCATTATTTGTATGCAAGGGGAAGTTCTCTTCTAGCAAAGACTTTCATAATCTGGGAGTTGACTCCTTGATGCATTTTTATGACTTTCATAATTTGGTTGTTGACTCCTTGATGCATATTTTTTCACTACTTAGGTCCATTTGGCACTGAATTCTCATATCTATGTTAGATTTTGTTGTAAACAAAGCAGCAGTTTTATCAAATAACTAATTGAGATGGCTTAGGAGAAGACCTACATTCAATAGAATATAACTTCATCAATAACCACGGAGACAATCCCACAAGCAATGAGGCACAACACCCAGAATCTATGATGCCCGGATACGGCATGGATACGATAGGGACACGGCATGGATACGGAAGGGACACGGATTTTACACATAAAAAGTGAAGTATCAGATACGATGCCTTGCCCATTTTGAAGTATCTGTGCATCATAGCCCATAATCCTTCCCTTTTTAGTTGTCTCTTACTAGAACTTTTTTTTTTTTTTTTGTAACCTCTTAATAGAACTTTGTTAATTAATGGCAAAAGGAAAATTAAGAGGGGAACTGTTTCTGATAGGGACTACCCATGTCACGCCATAATATTTGGTTTGAGGAATGGGAAGGTTGTTGACCCCGCTAAATCCTAATCTAATTTTTCTTTTCTATCAAGTGATTCTCACCATCCCTTTCTAGTGTTCCTACTTTTCTTCCTATTTTTCCTATTTTTTTTTTTTTTTTGGGAATGGAATTTTACCTATTTTCTTACAGCCCCTTTTATTCTTACCTTCGACCAAATTCTGCTCTCATGTTTTTTCCCCTCTTTTGGAAGAGAGTGTTCTGCTATCATGCTATTGCTTTTTATAACGGCCAGGCACTCATTTTGCTGTTTCTCCTCCCTGCGTGCCATTGTGCAAACAGGATTTTTCTTATAATGGTCGGTTCATGACTTTGGCCAGGGTTATATGCATTAGTTTGAGTGGGTGGCGTTGTGGCGTTGTACACCCAGAATTCACTAAGATATGTAAGTTTCAGTGAATTTTTTTCCCTTGAAAACCACAGTACACTGGATGGATTAGCATTGTATTGCTACAGAATCAAGTCAAGGAAAGGACACACAGTAGTCATTTTCTGAGTTTTTCATTTTTAATGAGAAAATTTGGGTGGATTCAATTTCAATTTTAACCTATTCCTTTTTATATTTGAGTTGGAAGAAAAGGTGAACTGAAGTGAAAATCACTGGATTTGAGGAAAGATCTTATGAGATCTCAGTTCCATTTTTACAAAATATGAGAGAGACAAATCGTGCAAGTTTCAGATTTGATTTGTAAGAGATCCTTTCATTTGGTATATCCAATCTCAACCCTTGAATTTTAATACCAGAAAATTCTAAAATCTAAATAAAAATCACTTAGTTTCTTAAAAACAATACTAACTATAAGTGTCGAATTCGAGAACAAAACTTGCCATGTGGGATCAAAAGCAACTGATATTTTGCACTTTAAGGCCCTCAAAGTATGTTGCTCCAAAATAGTCTTTCTTAGTTTCCATCATATTTGTTTTTTAACTTCTCAAGTTTTACGGGATGTCAGAGTCTAGAAGGATCACTGGGTTGCATGTAGTGTAGGAAAGCATATTACCTTCTACGTAAGCATCAAATTACCGAGTGAAGGCATTATGCCCTTTGCTGCAAGACTGCATGGATTTATTGGTTTGGCCTGGGCCTTCTCATGTAGTTGCAGAGTGATGTTCATAAACACATGGGGCTGTTATGTGACCTGGCTGCATGGTTTTAGGCAAGCAATTTGTCAGTTGCTTCAGTGAGTTCTGTGCTTGAGTACTGTTCGCGCCACAGCCAAGTTTTCCATTTAATAAAGCTGGCCATTGTACCCTCTATACAAAATTTATTCCAAAGTTAGATAAAAGGGGGATTGACAGTTGAGGATTTTTTTATGATTATTGGCCCAAGAATAATATTATCTTCAGGAATATTGATGCCTGAAGCAGAAGGAACCACATTTGCGATCCAAACCATGAGGAAATTATATGATCCTCAGCCCTTGAGTGTATACAATCAGGGCCTGTGGTCTGGTTAATGGTTATGCAAACCATTGATGATGGGGCCTGTATGTTGAGTCAGCAATCCCACATATCGCATTGTCTCTAGCCATCTAGTCCTCGATCATATTCAATTGAGTATGGGTCGGGTCAGCACCAATTTGATTTTCATCATACAAATGTAGGCCACTGATTTAATTCTGGAATGTCCAGCTTGGATGCTCTGGCACAGAGTAATGGCCTATGGGCCCACTCGACATGCTTGGGGCTGTATATGTTCCAAGAAACATTTAAATCCTCTTATTGCTAGATAGCGTGGCAGAACTTCCTTCCAATCAATCTCTTGGAACACATTCTAGGCAGGTGGCACATAAACATTGCTTCATGGGTTTTATATTTTCAAAAAAATTTGGATAATTGCTTTAAAAGATACAAATATTGATTTCAATAAATTAATGCCAAGGACCATGATATACAATTGATATTTATGAAGTTGGTTTTTTTGACAGGGCTGGAACGAAGGTAGATCCACCTACAGATGGCAAGAGAGAGCGAGCGAACTAGTCCCATCCACATGAACCCAGATGTAAGTTGTGCTTGCTAAAATTCAAAAGAAAAAAAAAAAAAAGCAATTTTGATTGAGGGTGACATTGTAACTTTAGAGAGAGAGAGAGAGAGAAGGAGAGGGAGGGAGGGAGGGAGGGAGAGAGAGCTCAATGCAAGTTGTTTGTGCCAAATGTGCCTGTTAACCATATTGAGTTTTTCCCTAATGTATTTTTCTTGTGAAATAAGTTACTTGTATCTTTGCAGCTCGCCAATTCGTGTTGCATGATAATTAACAAGTACTGAGATGATGGTATTCACTTCAGTGATGAAAAATGCACTTGACTGTTTTGTTTCTACCTTTCCTCTTCTCAATTTAGTTGCAACTGACGAAGAAAACAGAGTGAAGAAAATGGCATTAACCAATTATTACATGGCTCAATAAACTAGTATTTATATAAGAATGATCGATTGATGTGTTTTAGCCATTTGGACCCATGGGTTTCTTGTTTGGCAATTGATGGTTCAGAGTCCATTCAGATTGGATTTTTCCACAGGTAAGCTATAGCTTAAATCTTAGAAAAATTGAATTGAGATTCATAGTACGATTTAAGCGTTTTCACCTTTGTGGTTGGGAGTGTTTTGACAGCCTGCAACATAGTTGGAAGGTGCCTTTTGTCACACCCACGAGGTTGCAGCTTCAATAGATGCGCTGGCATCTTTCTGTGTTTTGCTTCGACGTCCAAAGGCAAATTATCGACGTCTTAGAAGTGTTGCATCTCTTCATATGAGTTCTCAATTGAAGCCCAAATGGACGGGAGTCTTGTCTTTATTTTTTCTCACTAAGGGCCATTTGTTTCATGTAATTGAATTCCTATGAATTTAAAGACTTTTGTATTTCTGTAAGTGGTGGTTAGTTAGAATGAAACATCAAAAGGTGAATCTCAAAAAAAATAAAAAAAAATAAAAAAACCAGAGATCGTGCTAAATAACTTAATAATTGAAATTGAATAAAGGGAAGATGCGAAATGAATATCTAGCCTGTTTTTTACCTTATATCTTTAATTCATCACCTCTTTAATAATTCTAAGTGGAGCTTATTTGACCACAAATTCCCATGTAATCATTTCAATAAACAAACAGACCCCATGACGACTTTAAATGTGCATAATCTGCATATTGAATCTTATTGTTGGGAGGTGTTGATGGGTATCAGGATAATTAAACCGTGAAGGCCTATAACTGCCCTAAAACCTTAAGGACCATTTCACCTTTTGATGGTTGTCCAAAACTTACGAACTGAATCGAAATTTTCCCATGCTCACAACGTTGTTCCCCCAACTTGGGCTTCTTTTGGGTTTCATTCAATCAACGTTCGGCGATTGCCCCAACAAGACTTGACCCTACCTTCCTATGCTTCACCCTTTAAAAAATGCAATTAAGTTACAATTAGTATGGGTTGGCATGTTGGTTCAGAACAGCGGTTTGGGTTCTCAATGCAAACCCAATATTCTTATTTTGGCTCGAAATGTCTTACCCTGGAATCCCTTCCAATTTTAGCTGGATTCATAACATCAATCCAAACACTAAGTTCTCAGGTTGGGTAGCGTGTATGGATCCAACCCAAAACTCTCTCCATGGATCCAACCCACACACGGTCAATTAATTAATCAGGATCAGGTTGGGAATGTGAAGCTGAACTAAACCATCACATTACTGGATCAGATTGGGCATAACCCACACCCCGAAAAAAAGAAAAAAAAAAAAAAAAAAACAAGTAGGCATCTTTGCATATAGATTGGGATGAGGAAAGGCTCTGCCTGTCAGAACAGATGATAATAACAGAAGATAAATGATTCATACAGAGAAAAGGCAGCAGCGTTGTTACAAACTAAGCATGAATGTCCTCAATTGAAATTGCGCTCACAAAATGAACATAACTTGAAACTCATCTAACGCAACCTGTTACTATCTTAGATACAATCAGGATTAGTTAAGATTCTTGATGTGGGCACGCGCCATTAGCTGTGTCCCAGCTTGATAAATTTATAATTACCATAAGCTATGACTACACTTGCATTCTTTTTATGAATGTTTGGTGACATGATACAGCCCAATATTCTCCGCTTCATATACGTTACATAGCATCTTCGAGTTCCAACTCACTTGGCTAGTTGGCTTACATGAAATTACTGGCTGTGCTGGAGATGTGGGCACACCCTCTCCGGTTCCCCACTGGTCCACAGATCAGCAAGCTCACCTCTCCTCTTTCCCAATGTCAATATGGTGCCTGCATAAACATTACAATTAAAGAAACAGAAATGAAGGATAACCAAAAGAGGGATATTATATCCTGCTAAATGGCGTTATCTTCTTTTCCACCAGCAATTGTATATGTGGCCCCCTCATCTTTCAGTAATCTAAGCTATTCATTGGCAATCCCATGCAACCTTCCCTATTGAATGATACTTGTCCAACCCACGCTAAATGGATAGTTACCTAGACTATCCATTTTTCTAGAACTTCATCCATAAGCATAAAGATTGAATGGCTAGGATTTTGTGAAGATTTTGGAGTCATCCCCACCTATAAGTAACCATCGAATCATATACTTGGATGAATAAACCACACCGGCCCACACATAATTGCATCGGATTACAATATCATTTGCATATAGATGTGTTGGAACAGTGCAGTTCAAAGATAGGTCAAAAAAATGTTCTTGGCAGACGGGACACCCTCCATAATAAATAAATAAATAAATAAAAGTTCCTGGCAGATGAGAAAAATGGTGTGGATTTTGGAAGAATTCCTTATTTCCCATACATAGGCACATAGAATATGAAATTACATACCGAGTGTGAAAGGAACAATGTAAAGAAGAGCAGGTTGGCCATGCCCATCCATCAAATTCAGAGCAACATACGTAATTAGAAGGCCTGCCGACAAAAGTAAGTAAAGGGCTCCAAATTACAAAATGCAACAGTAAAATGTAAATTAATGAATGATTATAAAAACTACATGAATATAAATAAGATGTAAATTATGTAAATTAATGATTGAAACGTTATAAAAGCTACACGAATATGAATAAGAAGCTGTGACCTGGTACCCATATATCACATACCAAAATACTTCAAACTACATTAGCCAGACCAACGCCTCATTTTTTTCTTTTTCCTTTTTTCCTGTTAAATTTAATGCATAATAGAACCGTGTAACATCCAGAAGTCAGGCTGCATGCTCATGTGATACAGGATCAGGAATTAAATGAAGAATCTTTACATGAGAATATGGAGAATCTTGCATTCTCAGAATTAAGTAGGACCTTGCACTGTTGGCAATCCAGTGCCCATATTTGAAAGGCACCGACACTTTGTAGTTTGAACCATAGCCAAAAACTACCTAGAAAGGATAACCCTAACCATTTATCTTGCTCAGATAGTGTGGCAGCACTCCACATTCAATGGAGAAAGGCCAGAAGACTGTATTGCTGTAAACCTCCACTGCAAACAAGATCTCTTTGGCATTATTTACCATAGGGCGGCGGGGTCCATGAAATTAAGAGCCTGATCACTACCATAGGCACACCTGTATGAACCTAATAATACCAAGCTAAGAAACTGAAGAGGCTAGGACAGCTTCAGGTTTAGCCCCTTAAGTCCCATCATGTATAAACCAAAATGGGTCACAGTCTGGGGCCAATGTTGAACATGGATTGAACAAACCCAACAATATATTAAAATATACTCTAAATCTCAAAATTTATAACCATCATCAGAGCATTATCGAATCTACCTAAGCAAACATAATTGCTACTAACAATGATAACTACATTTAGAAAAACTCCAAAACACTTAGCAATGTTTCCATAGCTTAGGAGTTATTTGGATCTGATAGCCCCCCATCCTTACCCAACAGCCAGACAAATATCTGACTAATTAACCTACTCTGAGAAATATACTTCTGATATCTCAATAGCATAAGCAGAATTGTGAGATGAGTATTTGAGGGCTAGATTGACGGTTGGAGAAGAGCCGAAGCGGAAGAAAGAGACTATGAGGAGCCTATGGTTTTAGTCTTGTGATCGGTTAAATCCTCTTTTAGCATAGTAGGAATTTCATACACATACGTTGTCCTGCAGTAAGGAAAACCCATTTCCTTGTATTATACAACTACATAGAGAGACTACATGCTGATGTATGACAGAAAGGGTGGATCGTCATCAACAATAGAAGTGACAGGAAGATCTTATGGATTGGTTAGCCTCGGGGACTGATGATGTCATCATTACACTAGTGTATGACAATAGACAAGGTGGGCCGCACATATGCCGGATCACTCCCAAAAGCTGCTTATCTGATTCTGAACTATCATGAATTTGATTTTCTTCTTATAGTTTTCAAATGCTACATGGGTGGATTACAAGAAACATGTGTATCGGGCATTTTGGTCATTTTATGTTTTAAAGGAAAAGGGAATGCCCCCAGATGGCGAATGTAAAAGGAATGCCACAAGATCAGTGATCTAGATGACAAACCATGGACCTCCACATCTTGCTTCTATGCAGGCGATGTATATCTTAGAGGGATCATCTCTATGGGTTTTATGGGTTTTGACCAACATTACATTAGCAAAAACAATTTCCATTAAAAAATGGATATTAGGATTGTATCTCGTACAACAGTATTATTATGGCAGTGAGGGATTGGAATTCTAGTAGTGCAAAATTTAGTATATTCTGCATGTTTTCTTCATTACTGTTTTTGGGAAGTTGTGAGACACATCTTGCTATAACTATTTTAGGCTAAAGTTCATTGAAATGGTTCGGTGTAGAGAGATTCTACAAATTTATTTGTGGAGGCACCAGAAGATGACATCATTCAAGATGACATGGATGATTTACTCATGGTTAGATGGGCAAGCTCCACGTTCATATCTGTTAAAAAAATTGTGCATCTGATTTTCTTTAGCTTGTTTAGCCTGGGCTTCCGTCTCCGAGCCTTGTAACTATCCAGAATCTCTCTCTTACACTGTATAGCTCACCTTGTAATAGAAGCTATCATTCAAAAAAAAAAAAAAAAAGGAAAAGAAAAGAAACAGAACTGTTACCCCTTTTGCTGAAGTAGTATAAGGTACTGGTGTTAAAAAACTATCAAAGAACCAATACTAGTGCTGTAAGAATGTATAACGTTATCATTTTTTTTTATTATGAGAATTTTTCTTGGAATTCTTTTAAAATTTGGATTTTTTTCGGTCATTTCTCTTGGAAGCTTGTAGAAGATTGTTTCTTTATGTGATCTGATCCACATTCTCTTCCTGTTTGTATCAGAGAGGTATAAAAACTTGGACCAACTCTCCCCTAGGCCCCATAGGTCCATACACCTTGCAAAGAAGCCCTTAATAATGAGACTCAGGTGACTTGTATCAGTTGACTCGCAATGGGACTTGGTCCACTTGTACTTGTACTCGGCCAAGTCCCAATAAGACTCAGTTAAGTTTAATGGGACAACCGACTCGTTTTTTTAAAATGGGGCTGACCCCGAATTAACTCGGTCGAGACCAAGTCCAAGTTGAGTCAGCCAAGTCAACTCAGACTCGGCCGAGTTTTAAAACCACAGGTAAATGCAATGTAAATGTTGTTGGATCTATGAAGTTTCTTACCTAAACCATAAGCCACCATTGACCACAAGAAGTAACCAGCTCGTAGATTCTTTTTTGCCGCCCAATCATACCTGCATATATCATTAGACCAAATTTTAATTATAAGAACAGTACAGCCAGGTCCAATGCAACGATTGCATGCATCCAGGTGGTTATCACAGACTGACTGCATCAAGAATTCCTTTCACACAAAATAATAGGAGCCAATACAAAATAAAAATACAACAACTCTAACCCGCAACCTCATGGTCACACAATGAGCCACAATCCAATTATGCTACAGGCTCGTCTCAAAAGAAAAAAACCATATTGGATGGGATAATGTTTTACAGTCTGTTTTATGGAAATTTGAAACCACAGGGGAAATGATGATTTTCCAACTTCCAACCTGAACGTAATAACAGCATTCATGTGGAAAATACGGAAAAGAAGTATCCAATATATAGTGTCCCCATTCCCAAATGCTTATCATACACTTTCGACCCAAGCACAGCCCAAAACCAATTTTCACGAGTCAATTGCAATGGGAATCACTTGACTCAATCACTTGACTAAAGCATGACTTCGTGATATGAGAATTGAGAACCCATCAATGGAATATTTTCTCCTTGGGTGATATCATTTAGAATTTCACAGAACAAATCCTAAGATGACATTGAAACATGAAGGAATAGCAAACTAATCTAAATCGGAACAAAATTAGGAAATTGGGTGTAAATGAGACACTGATATAGCATTCAAACCTTAAAGAAAATGCTATAAGCAATCCTGGCAAGAGGATGTCTCCGAACCCAATGATACTGTAACCACCCCAGGGATCAAACATTCGCGGAATCTTTAGTAGCATCGGTATACCATCCTCTCCACTTTTATCACCACGAGCTACCTACAAAAAATGCATGACCTAGAAATTATCTCGTATTATTCTAATACATAGGGATGAAAGTGACAAACAATAATAAGAACCATGATTTCAAAAATATAGTGGTCTAAAATAAGTACTTACCACAATCATAACACTTTCATGGAACAATTTCTTTGAGACAAACACCCAAAAGATGTCATACAAGAAGGCACAACTAAGAAGCACAGTGCCCACCTGATTCATGAGGCATCAAAGATCACATTGAGATTAGTGAAAGAAGCTCATTGGATACCAGGCATCTCCATCATTACAAACAAGAAGAAACAAGAGTTCTTAAACCCTACTGCTAATTTAATATCTGTGTTCAATAAATTTAATAGAGTAACATTTATGATATGTTTCAATATCATTATAAACAATGTAATTCCTTATAACTAATGACAGATAGCTACTATGATAACCAGGTGAAAGCATTTGCAACCCGAAGAGGACTACTGAAACACTTTTTGCCTTTTACTAAAAGAAGTCAAGGTTCAAGATACAGACCATGACATAACAGTGTTGAATGGGTCAATTTTACATGTCAAAAGTAACAAAATTGTTTTGCAAGAAGCAAATATATTAGAAAGACACCCCCTAAACTACTACTACACACATTCAATAAAATAATTGTCTGAATCATAAAGAATTTTACAATACACAAAGAATTTTAAGACAAAAGTCCATTTTCCACAGATAATCATATGATGATTTGGATATTATCCAAATATGATTGCTAATTACCATACAAAGGATGTTACTTAGATAAATCAAAGCCATGCAATGGATACATTGTCACCCACTTTCATTAGTTATAAAAGCTAAGTAATCTCTCACCTTGAGATTAGGTAGACGGACAATCTGAAGAACTGTAATTATCAATGCAATGCCCTGATAAAGAAGTAGAATATCAGAACCTTCTCATCCATCTATTTTGTCCACAATGAATTTGCAATGAAGCTAAATTCGATGGTGGAAAAGAAAGACAAAAAAAGAAGTGAAGTTTATAACTAAACATAAATCAAAATGCTACAGAATTCACAGAACATCCCTCCGAAAAGCTGAAATTTCAGATTTCACATCCAATGGCAAGTGGAGTTCCTGGTGTCCTCATACTCGTAAGACACAGTTACTAACAAATATTTAGGGTTAAGAGAATGGGATAAGCTTTACATATTTTCATAGTAACTGTAAGAAAATTTGTTATCCAATACTTGAGATACACAAGATAATTGCTGACAAAACTCCACCATGAGTGCACGTATATCTAACATGCACAGCACAACACAATCTCCAATTTTCTCCTCTTCCTAAGAGATTTTGAGAAGAACATCAGTCAGCCAATCTTTAGATTTATGGTAGTATGTTTTACATAGCCTATGAGCAATAATTTCAAAAAGAATGTCTAGGCTTGATCTATGACGTATCAGCCACAAGTTGTCCCACTATAATAACAATTTGCTTCCAAGAGTATTATAAGCAATCCAAAACATGGGAATGTTTGGATGTTACAGTACTTCTAGATCAGCCATTTTCATTACCCAGTAAGAAAAGGGAGAACTAAGAGGGCGCAAATCCCTTTTTTAATTATTGTAGTTCATTAGAAGGTCAAGCCAATTCCAGATTATTGATGGGATTAGGCTGAATTGATCAAAGCCTTGTCCCAACTATGTTGGGATCGGCTACATGAATTTTGTTTGGATTGTGACAAAAGTTTTACACTGGTTGTCAACCTACCCAACGCAACCCCCCTCCTTTATCTGTGGGCTTGGAACGGGTAGTAAAAACTGTCAAAGTTTTTATATCGTAGAAGCATTATAACTATGATGACGACAATTGACTACGACTAATGCATTAGAAAATAGATATTCAGTACAAGGTCAAGAAACATGGTTTACATCAAGCTGAGGACCCAACTACTGAAACCAAAGCCACTAGTCAACCATCAAAACACAAATCACTTTTAACAATTTCTTCATTATTAGCATGTTGATAACATGAACATATAAAATTTAGGGAAATTTTCGGAAAGGTATAAAACTTTTGGTTCATTTTCAAAGAAGTACATTAAGATTTGGATATTTCAAAAAAGTATAAAAGTTTTCCACAATTTTTTCAATCAAGTCCTCAACATAATTTTCTATTTTTTTTTTTAGAAATGTCAAAATTGGCTTATTTTCAAATTAGTACATGAAGATTCGAATATTTCAAAAGAGTATAAAAGTTTTCCACAATTTTTTCAATCATAATTTTTTTGAGAAATGTCAAAAATACCCTTATATCATTTTTTTCAAAACTTCCCTTTAATAAATCATTTAAGAGAAATAATCAAGTCCAACCCAAATGACCCAGTGGGGCCCAATTCCAACTACCTTATGCATGAATGGTTAAAAAAGGGGATCCCAAATGACTAAAAAGCTAGTCTCATTAAATGGTTATGATCATCAAAATGAAAATGGCCATTTTTAGGGAGGAGACGGCTTAAGAAAAGACAAAAACCTAAGGCAAAGGTATTTTTTCCATTTCTCAAGAAATTTTTATGGAGAGGACTTGATTGAAAGAATTGTGGGTTTTTAGGGTTCCATTTTTTCATTCAAAACCAAGCTCTAGCTCATCTCTAGGTGAAGCTGAAACAAATTCACTTAAGGTTCAAAATGGAGAGCAAGCCTGCCTGTGCAGTGTGCACACACTGCTAGTACAAAATGCAAATTAAAATCATTAAAAGGAAGGAGGGGGGAGGGGGGAGGGGGGAAGCAATGGAATAAGAATTTCAAAGTTAGAGGATCTTGGATATGGATATTGCAATGATTTAAAAAAAAAACAAAGAACAAACATGTATGTACTTACAAGGATATCCTGGCCTATCCATGCGAAGGAGATGCGCCGTTTAACTGCCCATACAACTGCAAATGAAATGCAGAATGGCAAAACAGCTAATGTAAGGTAAGAAACAGCTCCAAAGAATGGTACTTTAACATATGACTCCGCAGCTTGTTTAAACCACCTGAAAATTTTAATCTTTGATCAACTTATAGGCTTCAAAAAGAAAAATTAAATTGAAGTTTCAGAACATGCATCAATTTCATGGAATTTTAGTTAAAACTGAAGATTATAGACAAACAGGTCAGTCCAACATCTAAGAAACGGAGAGAAAAACTGGTGTAATCAATCCCTTGTTTTATTAAAGATCACAGGCATACAGGTGGCTCCAGTAACTAACAGAGGTGGACAAGCAGACACAATAGCAGAGAAAAACAGACGTGCAATCAATCACCCACTTTAGCAAGCCCATGCAAATGTACTGGGATGTATAATATACATCATTTCTGGTAGTCAATGTGGAGCATTGGACTCTTCTATCATTAGCTTAGTAAGAAGTGAGTTAGTTGAAATAAATAACTGCATAGATATGGAGACGTGATGATTGTTTCTATTAAAAATCTACCATTTATTTTTCAGAGATCAAGGTTTCATTTATTTATTTATTATCAATCGCAGGATTCTTTCCAGGACCATGTGTTTACGGGAGGGTATTAGAGATAATTGTAAGTTAGGATTGTTAGCAGGTTCTTAGAGATAATATTGGATTGGATTACTAGTGGTTTGTTAGAGATTTTAGGTAAGTTTAAATTTTGAATAATCTTGTTATTACATGTAAAAATTAAGAGGATTTCATCTCATGTCAATAATGGTGATTTTATATCAATGATTCATTTCCTAAAAGTTATCAAAATATGCTACAGATTATCTTTGGAGTGACTGGGGTTCCGAGTCTGTGTATTCAAAGCCTGTATCATTTATACTTGATGAGCCTCTTTCAGGCCTTGTATTTTATTTTATTTTTCAAATAATGAATTAATACATTACCACCTTAATAAAGAAAAAAATCTGAGCAAAATTACACTGGCCCACTAATCAGGCTGGCTGATACACATCGAATCTGGGCCATTGGCCAAGTTTCTTCAACTCATCCATTTGTGACTGAGGCCCACCTGACCTTAAACCATTTCAGAGAACAGGACATGCACGCATTGAGAACATAGGTACTATAAGATGCTCGATTGTGAGTGATGCCTTTAGTTCAACGCATCAAACCAACAAATGGGCTCACTTCTAGATCTCTAAATTCTGTTGACACTATTACGGCTGTGTCATGCCACACATAACTTCCAAGGAAAAACTCTCAACTACTTGATAGGTGCCTGAAACCCAACAAACAAGGCTAACTTCTAGACATCTAAATCATTTTGTTGACGCTATTAGGGATGTGTCATGCCGCACATAACTTCCAAGGAGCAATTCTCAACTGCTTGATTGGTGGCTGAAACCCAACAAACAGGGCTAACTTCTAGAGATCTAAATCATTCTGTTGATGCTATTGTAGAAGATAACAGGCCTCAAGAAGGCCGAGCCCATCAAGGCCCATGTATAAATCCCACATGTGGGATATGGTCTAGATTTGTATCTAATTTTGTATAGCTTATCTCTCTACTTGTTTTTGTATAGTCTAGGATATATTCTTTCTATTCTTCGATTATTCTAATTTGTACTCTTAACATATTTAGAGCCTTGATTAAGGTCTAATATGACTATAAATAGAACTGCCGATCATCTATGGATGGACGACCTTCTCTCCATTGTTCTTCTTCTTCTTCCATAGATTATAACATGGTATCAAAGCTCTGTGGGATCTCTTCATCTCAACTGCCTCTCAGTTGCAATCGTTTCTCAAGGTTCTAGAAAGAGAACCTTTCACTGTGTCGACATTCTGCAGAGAGGAGATCAAAGGTGGGCCACCATCCGATCATCCAGATATCACAAACAACCACCACCACAAGGTTCACCCATATTCTCTAGGAATTCTGGTTATTTTTTCAGAATTTTTGGCACATCTGAGGTAGGCCGTCTACTACTTCTTGTGATTTCCTAGTTTTTCAGGATAGTTTACATTAGATACGTCCCATCTTGCGGATTTTCATCAGATTGGTATGCAACCTGATCTAAAGATAGTCAGAAGTATCACACAGAGGACTGTGTTCGCTGATTAGAGTTTTGATCACACTGTGGGCCCCACGTGCCCACTCCAGCACCCAAAAAGGGGGTCGTCGGCCCTGTTTTGAGCCAGTTTTGGGTCTGTTTTTGGTTGGAAATTTTCCTACTGCTCCAGCAAAGAATCTGAACCAGATTTCAGATTCTTTTGGCTGCTTATTTCTGTCTGATTGCTGTTTCGGCGGGGTTAGTGATGAACACCACTACTGATTTGCTGAATTTCTGCTTTATCTTTCTCTGTGACACATTCTCCTGCTTTTGAGAACATGGAAAAATATGATGTTATCCCATTAAGTTTAATGGGCATAATTATATGTCCTGGTCCTTCCATTTGAGGAACTTTGTAGAAGGACAAGGGTTCTTTGGTTATCTTGATGGAACAGTAACTAAACCTCCTACTCCAAGTACCACGGACTCCAAAGCCTTAGCTAGGGCTGCACAACCGGATTTCCGGTCCGGTTTTTGGACCGGAATCCGGTCGGACTGGATTTCCGGTCCGGCTTAAATGGGAGGACCGGACCGGACTACTTATAAGTGGTCCGGTCCGGTCTAAAACAGTAAGTGGTCCAGACCGGTTTCATTTGTTTTTTTTTTTTTTTCCTAAGCTTTTATTTTATTTTTTCATTTTCAGCTCACATCTAAATTACACCTAAATATGCCTAGTTTTCTTCGTTAACATTACTTCCAATATGGTTATTGAATTGTAAAGTTAACATAAAAATGGAGTGATTTTGATTGTATATGGGACTTAAGATAACAAATTACTTGCAAATGTCTCAACAAATTAAGCACCATAAGTCAAAATACAAATGTCTCAAACACGCACAAACAAATACATTAACAAACTAAAAAGCTCACATATGTCACATTTCCTGCCTCTTTTTCCAGATGTAAGAAGCCAGATCTTTGATTTCACTAGGGTATTTGACTTAGGAATTTTATATACTTAAAGTTTTGTATTAAAAAAATTAAAAATATATATTTATTATTAATCCGGTCCGGTCCGGTCCAGACCGGTTTTAAAAGGTCTGGACCGGACTGGACCGGATATAACCAGTTTTTCAAATCCGGTCCGGTCCGGTTGTACTGTAAAGACCACAAATCCGGTCCGGTCCGGTCCGGTTTTGTGGTCCGGTCCGGTCCGGTTCTGTTCAGCCCTAGCCTTAGCCACCTAGTCCAAGGAAAATGCTAAAGAGATTACTTGGATACTTAACTCTATTGATTCCTCCCATACCGTGGTGGCTCTTCAAGCCTATACTATAGCAGCAGATATGTGGGCTCACCTCAAGAAGAACTACCATCAAACCAACAAAGCCCGAAAGTTTCACTTGGATAGTGAAATTGCTAAATTTACTCAAGGCTTCCTCACCTTATGGACCGAAAGGGATTCCATGTTGATCCAGACAGTCTCTCCTGGATTTTTTAAGGCTCTTAAATTATAAGAAGAAACCCACATTAGCTAGTTTCTTATGAATCCATGACCAGACTTTGAATCGGTACGGTCTGTTCATGATGAACAAAGAACTTTCTGCTAATCTTGAAATCTGCATTCAAGAAGTCCTTCGCGAAGAACTTTGTCTCACTTCACAACGTGCTATTCTTGAAGAACCAAAGGCCTTCCTCGCACCCCTTCCGACTAACTCTGCTCTTCTAGCAACCCCCAATCCGAAGCTCACTCAATGCTATGAATGCAAAGGCTCCGGTCATATTGCCAAAAATTGCCGCAAGAAGTTGGTCTGCTAATACTGCAAACGGTCTAATCATCTTATTGATGACTGTCGCAGCTTACAGCGAAGGAATGAGATACAACTAAAGAAGCCTCCCTCCAATCTGCCAAGACAGAATATTCCAACTACATTCCAGGGTCGAGCACCATTATCTGATACAAGCACTTCATCCAAGGCTATATGCATGACTCCTACCCATATTCAAGAATTGATTTAAAACACAGTCACCTCAGCATATGCATCTATGGGCTTTATTGGTGGTCTGTATCAAACTCATTCTTTAGCATTTCCTACCTTCCATTCTTCAGCCTCTACTTCTTCTTCTATCACCCCATCCACATGGTTTTTAGATTCAAAAGCCTCAAATCACATGACATCTGTAGAATATAGCTTTACAGATTCCCACCCTTATCTTGGAAAAGAAAAAATAACCACCACTAATGGAGACCAACTTTTCATCTCTGAAGTTGGTACCATTACTTTATCTAGTGTCTAGTGTCTAGTGTCTTTGGCCAATCCATCACCCTTCCCAATGTCTATTTTGTTTCAAAATTATTAGCCAATTTACTTTCTGTAGGACAACTTATTGATGATGGATGTCTTGTTCATTTTTCTTTCGCCGGTTGTGTTATGCAGGGGCGACAAACTGGGAAAGTGGGTCGCAACGGGGAGTAAACATGGGCGTCTGTTTTTGCTAGACATTGGACAACATTCCTTCTTTACTTGTTCTAATAATTTAAAAAAATTGTGGACTACTTGGCATAAATGTCTTGGTCATGTGAACAATGCTCATTTAATTTCCTTGTGGTTGTTTGGACTCTACATTTGATAATAAAATGACGTCTTCTTTCTCTCAATCAAAGTTTGAAACTTGTTGCTTAAGTCATATCTTGCCTTTTTCTATTCATACTTCTCGTGAATTGGAATCTTTTGACATTATTCACACTGATGTTTGGGACGGGACTCAAGTACTATGTGACCTTTATTGATGATCATTCCCGTTATACTTGGATTTATTTCATGCGCTTTAAATCTGAAGTGCTGTCTATTTTTCAAAGATTTTATAACATGATCCAAACCCAATTTCAGAGAGCTATAAAGATTCTTAGATCAGATTCAGGTGGAGAATACATATCTCATGATTTCTCTGCCTTCCTTTCTAATAAAGGCATTATTCACCAAAATTCATGTCCGCATACTCCTTAGCAAAATGGAATTGCGGAAAGAAAGAATAGACACATTTTTTAAACTGTTCATACTCTTTTAATTGCATCATTAGTTCCTCCCAAATTTTGGTGTGATGCTGCACAGACCACTATGTATCTTATCAATCGTCTTCCTAGTACTGTTCTATGAAAGACTACTCCTTACGGAGTTCTCTTTGGTCATACACCTTCATACTCTTACTTGCGTGTGTTTGGCTGCTTGTGCTTTGTTCACCTTCCACCTAATGAGCGCACTAAATTATCACCTAATGCTGCCAAATGCATTTTTTGGGTTACATTAATGAACACAAACGGTTTTTGTGTTATGGTCAATTGGAAAAACACATGCAAATATCTTGTAATGTGATTGTAGAAGATAACAGGCCTTAAGGCGGCCCAGCCCATCAAGGCCCATGTATAAATCCCACACATGGGATATGGTCTAGATTTGTATCTAATTTTGTATAGCTTATTTCTCTCTTCTTGTTTCCTTGTATAGTCTATGATATATTCTTTCTATTATTTGATTATTCTAATTTGTACTCTTAACATATTTAGAACCTTGATTAAGGTCTAATATGATTATAAATAGAACTGTTGATCATCTATGGATGGACGTCCTTCTCTCCATTGTTCTTCTTCTTCTTCCATAGATTATAACAGCTAATAGGGATGTGTCATGCCGCACATAACTTCCAAGGAACAATTTTTACTTGTTTGATTGGTGGCCTGAAAGTGCAGTTTAGCGATTTAGCCAACTTTTGACACAATGGGGAATAAAAGTTCGATGAACTGTGCTCAATGTCTCAGTTGCAAAAGTTTAAAACATGGTCCATCCATAGAATATGTGAAAAATGCCAATATCTGAGAGCAACTACAGAACAGAATGGAGGTCTGTGTTCGAGATCACCAACGAATAAATGCAGGGGAGGGGGGAGGGGCGGGCAAAGTGGAGAGTAGAAAGTATGGAATTCATCAGCCCATAAGGTTGTGTGTTCTAGTGTTGGTATTGGAGAAAGCGATGTGCAACTGTTGAGTGCGTGTCACTTCAGTTGAAGGGGTAATATTCGTAAGGCAGTCAAATTTTTTTTGGCATGGAACTGGATGTTTTCTTCTTCTTCTTCTTTTAATGGTAACATGATGTAACGTGAACCCACAACCTCCTGCAATAGTGGGCACCTTCCACTGTGTCACGGGTTCTTTGTATATAGCTAAACATTGGGCAAGGAAGAAACAAAAAGAATCTTCAGTAAAAGTGGCTGAAATATGTATGCTCAAATGGACGTGTGGATATACAAGAAATGATAAGATAAATCAATTAGAAATGCATATATGAGAAGAAACCAAGGATGGTTCACATAGAGAAAGTCAATAAATGCCATTTGAGATGGTTTGGATGCTTAGAAGATCAAGAAAACCACCAATGTTTTAGTATTACAATTACAAGAAACTTGGGGGAGGGGGAGAAAAAGAATGACCTAGAATGGAGTAGAAAGAAAAGGCATGTTAGATAGTCGAGTACCAAAGAACATGGCTTTAAGTACGGTTGGGTGGAGACGGGCGGACCCAGGCACAAGCATGCAGGTGCGGTTGCACCCATTAAACCATGGTGCACTTCAAAAAATCCAATAAAAATTGTGGGTCCACCTGCAAAATCCACATGAAAATCCACGATTTGCCCCCAAAACCAAACTACTTATTAAGGTCCGCAACCCTCAAACAAAAATCCCGGGTCCGCTGCCACTAGGTGGAGAAGTAGAACTAACAAAGACAACCATAGATAGATTGGTTAAGGCTTCAACAATGATGATAATCATACATTCATAATATGCCCCCTGTTAAATGAATGACATGATACATCAGCCAGTGAATTCCAAATGCAGTTTCTACAGCCGAATTAATGGCCACTTTTTGGCTCAGCCAAAACTGTGCAACAATTTCCTCAATGAAAACTAACAGATACCCAACAGATTTTTTTAAAAGAGAATAATAGTTTGGTCAGATTTTACAGAAAAATTGGGAATTTTTTTCTTTTTGAAAGGTCACTGTAATCAAAGCAAAAATAAAACCACGGGAAATTGGGAATCCAACAAAGCTACCACCCGTGTACGGGAGTCTTTTGCTCATTTGTGCAAGTGCTCTCTTCCCGCATGTGTGGGTGCTCTCATGTGCCCCAGCCCCCTTAGCTAGGGTAAAATAAAATAAATAAATTACCAAGCAAGTTTGTAACCATTTATTAACCAAAGCAAAAATAAAAACCACTGAAAAATTGGGAATCATAGGCATACCTAAGCAAAAAGAAAATTGTTGGAAAATGGAAATCCAACATAGCTACCAAGCAAATTTGTAGGTATTTACTAATCAAAGCAAAAAATAAAACCACTAGAAAATGGGGAATCAGAGGCATACCTTGACAACAAAGCTACCAAACAAGTTTGTAGACCCTATAAATATAAAAGCTTATAGTCAATCTTCACAGGTCAGTAGCCAAATATGATGATGATGAAAAAACCAAGAAGAATACAAGTATTCTAAACAGTCAGCATATTATTCTCCCAATCACTGCAACTCTTTCAGAATGTTTGATAGGAATATGCTTAATAATTTATAGTATACGGGTGGTTCATCCTTTAGGGCAGGTTTGTGCGGCACTAAATCTGTGGAAAAATAGGACATTAGAGCCCCATTTTTCTGTGCCTATTTTTTCTCTCCATTTGGTGTGGCTTTATTCCACACAGAAACGTTATTTTTTAGGGCATTAAAACCACGCAAGAGAAGATTTCAGGATCTGAAACCCCTTAAATGTCACAGAACATATGACATAGACATGCTTGAGCATTGCAACTATCCAATCCAAAATTACATTGATTTAGCAAGGCATGTTTGAATGAGTAGTAGAGAACAGAGAGAGTACTCAGAATAGTTGGACCAAGGTGCTATTTTTACCTTCACAAAAAGCTTTCTCTGTCCTCCATGCAATTTGCAGGGCCCACTTGGGAGCTTGAAGATTAATGGGGTGTGTGGGATTGGAAGGAGATGTGAATAGAGGGGTGGATGAACCCATGCTCTTTGCATGGTCCAAGTTAGAGGGCAAGGATGATCGGATGGGGTGAACTTCAACCACCTTCTATCCATGCAGCCCCTTTCACATCCCACCCATCCTCATGAGTCATGATATGTCAGGCGCCTAAACTGGCCACACAAATATTGTCCCCAGCTTCACTATACCACAACTCAATTATGTGGAATAAAGTAAAGAGACAATACTGCTGTCGATTATGTGGAATGTGTTAAACAGGCCCAAGGCCCATATTTAGGTCCAGTCCAGCATGTTGTCTTACGTGGTTTGATAGGGTCAAAGATTACACAGTACATATTATCTTAATTAGATTGGTTTCCTAACTTAGAACATAATTGATGTAATTAGATTGGTTTCCTAACTTAGAGCCTTGATTAAGGCATGTAATACTCTATATACTGAGGCTCGTTCTCCAAAGGAAGACAAGCAATGATAATACAATCTCATAGCTTTATGCTATTTCAAGTTCCATTCGTGAGTTGTCTTGAGCTTGTCATGGTATTAGAGCAAGGCTCAAGGCAGTCTTGATCTTAGACATCTTCTAAAGCATCAAGGATAAGGATAGAGAGAAATAAGTCTCTCTCGTGCAACAAACAGATCCAGGATCTGTTTTTCAAGAATATTCCATTCCAGCGACCTAAGCTTGCTGCGTCAGTATCCTCACAATGGTGGCCCACCGTCGATCAATCAGATCAACTTCCAAAATCATTCCTTCATGGTCGCCTGCTATTTCTAAGAATATTGGTGATTTTTTCCAGATTTTTTCAGAGACTTCAGGTTGGTGTTTCACTCACTCTCAAGATTTTTCAGAAATTTATATTGTTTTCATCAAGACCGTCCAGAATCTTCGATACCCAGCAGAATCAGATCAAAGTTGGTTCAATAGAAGCCAGAATAGAGGGCTTCCTCAGATCTGTCATCTGATCTGGGGCCGGACCCATAAGTGGGGCCCACGTGGTGAATCTACAGCACCTGCACAGTTCGTCTAGGGCTGTTTGTTTCACAAAAATTGTGCTGTTTTGGATTTTTTTTCCTCCCTGCTTGGTTGGATTGTGGTTTCTACACACTGGACAGACATCCTACGTAGTTTCTCTTGTTTTTGGATAGGTTTTATCACTGATTCAATCAATTTGTTTACAAGTTGGGTTTGAGATGGAAAAATCTGAAGTTACTTTGATCCGTTTCACAAGGAAGAATTACCCCGCTTGGTCTTTCCAGTTCCAAATTTACCTTGAAGCTAAGGAATTGTGGGATTATATTTATGGATCTAACCCTAAGCCCACTAAAGATGAGAAGAAGATATCCACTTGGCATACCAAAAATGCAAAAATCAAATCATGGATCCTTGGATCCGTCGAGCCACATCTAATAATGAACTTCAAACCTTACCCAACTTCTAAAGACATGTGGGGATATCTGAAGAAAGTATACCATCAAGATAACTCAGCACGTCAATTTCATCTTGAATGTGCGATTGCTGAATATGCACAAGGGACCTTGTCGATACAAGACTACTATTCGGGATTCCGAACCCTATGCTCGGAATACGATAGTATTAAATATGCAAATGTGGCTGCTGATGTTTTGACTGTCATTCACGATCTTCAAACCTCTAGTCAGAGGGATCAATTTTTAATGAAATTACGGAATGAATATGAAGTGTCCGATCTGCCCTGATGAATCGGATGCCCTTACCGTCATTGGATGTATGCTTGAATGAACTCTTACGCAAGGAACAACGCATTACGACCTCGGCTCACATTGCTCAACAAAAGATCGAGATCTATTCAGTCACGTTCTCGGCCAATAAGTCTTCTCAGCCTTCGCCTCAAGACTTGAGCAAAACACAACGCTACAATGGGCAAAAATCTAGGCATCTTGCATCTCAATGCAAACAAAAAGTTTGCAGTTACTGTAAAAAGTCGGGACACATCTCTAAATGTCGTCGCCGGCCACAACGTCCATCTCCACAGTATCAGGCACAACAGTATCAGACTCCACAATATCAAGCACCGCAGTATCAAACTCCACAGTCTCAGACTCCACATGCTTATGTTGCTTCTTTAGTTATGCCTACTCCTACATCTGCACCCTCACAGTCTGAGCCCTCATCATCTCTGACTCCTGAATTGCTTCAACAAATGATCGTCAATGCCCTTTCTGCTTTTGGTCTCTCAAGTACCTCACCTCCATCTTCTACTTGGTTTCTTGATTCCGGGGCGTCTAATCATGACATATTCCCATAACACACTCTCCAATGTGACAAGATACAATGGCAATCTTCAAATCCAAACTGCTAACGGAGGTAATGTTCCCATTACTGCTCTCGGAGATATCCCCAGTCGCATCCCATTGAAAAATGTTTACCTTTGTCCCAATTTAACTTCAAATCTATTATTAGTCGAGCAACTTGTTGAAAATAATTGAAACATATCTTTTTCTTCTTCTGATTGTGTAGTGCAGGACTAGATGTCCGGGAAGGAAATCGCGAGGGAGCCTAAGTGTGGATGCTTGTTTCCGCTGGATTTTTTCTGCTATTTCTAGGAATAGATTTAACACTAATGTGTTTTGTTTTTCTATTAGAGATAACTGCCAATTGTGGCATAATAAACTCGGACACCCTAATTCCAAGGCTTTGTCCCTTATGTTAAATTCTGCTTTATTAAATAAATCTATTGGTTTTTCTTCATGTATGCCTTTTGATTGTGCTACTTGTAAAATAGGAAAGAGCAAAACTCTTCATTTTCCTATTTCAACTTTACACAGCACTCGGTATTTTGATTTAGTTCATAGCGATGCATGGGGAATTGCTCCAGCTCTTTCTCATGCTCACTATAAATATTGTCACTTTTATTGATGATTTCAGTAGGTTCACATGGGTTTGCTTCCTACATTCCAAATCTGATGCTTTCAATGTTTTTAAAAAAAATTAACTTATGTCAAGAATCAATTTTCCACCTACATCAAAATCTTGTGATCTGATTCGGGTGGGGAATATATCTCCTCAAATTTTCAATAGTTTTTACAAAACAAAGGCATTATTTCTCAAAGAACTTGTCCTTATACTCCTTAATAGAATGGAGTCGCTGAAAGAAAAAACAGACATCTCCTGGATGTCACTCGTTCCCTTCTTATGGAATCATCGGTTCCTACCCGTTTTTGGGTTGAGGCACTAGCTATGGTAGCTTGTAGCTCATCAACCTCTATTGAAAATTAGAGCCCATATTACCGATTGTACAAGACATCTCCATCCTATGATGATCTTCATGTTTTTTGCTCAGTTTGCTTTGTGCACTTGCCTCCTTCTGAGAGAACCAAACTTAACGCACAATCAGCTCAGTGCATGTTTTTAGGTTATGCGCCATTCCAAAAAGGGTTCCTTTGCTATGATCCTCACATATGTCGCTTCCGTACCTCTAGGAATGTCCTCTCTTTTTTTAATAGTAGTATTTTTTTCAAAAACATCTTGATCCTCCTGACCCCTCCTCTTTGGTGTCTTTACCTGGTTTTTCTAACGACACGTCAATTGTTCGTTTTAATCATAACTTTGTATATCACAGACAAAACAGAGAAACGCCTACCAAGGATCCCCCTCCTGATCTTCTTCCAGCATCCGATCCACCTCCGGCACTTGGTCCATCTGGACATCCTTCATTGCGTCGCTCCACTCATATTTCGGTACCTCTAGACCGCTATGGGTTTTCCCATACTTACTTAGCGTCGCTCCACTCATATTTCGGTACCTCTAGACCGCTATGGGTTTTCCCATACTTACTTAATGGCCACTCTTTCTTCCTCTTCCGTTCCCCACTCCTATTCTTAGGCTGTGCAACACCAATGTTGGAACTAAGCTATGCAAGATGAATTGGATGCTTTAGAGCAAAATCATACTTGGGATATTGTCCCGTCTCCTGTGGTGTCAAACCTATTGGCTGTAAGTGGATTGTTCTCTCTAGTTAAAATCAGATGGCCCTTTAGATCGATATAAGGCGCGCCTTGTCGCTCTTGGAAATCGGCAGGAATATGGCATTGATTATGATGAAACTTTTGCTCCCGTCGCCAAGATGACCACCGTGCGCATAATTCTTGCTGTTACTGCATCTCCGTCCTCGCCTCTATATCAAATGGATGTAAAAAACGCGTTTCTTCATGGTGATCTCAAAGAAGACGTTTATATGCGTCTGCCTCAGGGGTACTCATCCGGGAAGGGTATGGTTGCCAAGCTCCGTCGCTCCCTCTATGGTATGAAGCAAGCTCCTTGCGCATGATTTGAGAAATTTCAAAATACTCTTCTCCGCTTGGATTTTCATTCGAGCCAATATGATCCTTCTATGTTCTTACATCATGCTCCGTCCGGGATTACTGTGCTACTGGTCTACGTTGATGACATTGTAATTACTGGTCCCAATGCACATATGATTCAGGAACTCCAAGCTTCTCTTAATAAGACCTTTCACATGAAGGATCTCAGCCCCTTAAACTATTTCCTTGGTCTTAAGTTCATCAATCGACTAAAGGTATAGTTCTTAATCAGCACAAATGCACGGTTGACCTCATTGACTTGGCTTGCCTTACTACTTCAGCTCCCGTAGATATGTCAGTCAAACTGAATGTCAAACTCAGTAAAGAGGAGGGTGACCTTCTTCCAGATCCTACAACCTATCGCCAGTTAGTGGGTAGCTTGATCTACCTCACAATCACTAATCCTGATATCTCCTATGCGGTCAACCTAATGAGTCAGTTCATGACTGCTCCCCGTCACCTTCATATGACTGCTATTCACCGCATCATTCGGTATCTTATTCGCACACGGACTCGTGGGTTGTTTTTTTCATCTAACAATCAACTATCTCTCAAAGCTTATTCAGACGCTGATTGGGCTGGCTATCCGGATACGCGTAGATCGACAACAGGCTGGTGCATGTTTTTTGGGTGATAGTCTGATTTCCTGGAAATGCAAGAAACATGAAAAAGTTTCCAAATCCTCTACCGAGGCTAAATTACCGAGCCATGTCTGTTGCATGCTCCAAAATTCTTTGGTTCCGAGGTTTGCTCTTTGATATTGGTTTTTCAGCAGAATGAGCTACCCCCCTCTATACAGATAATACAAGTGCAATTCGGATTACTGAAAATCCGATTTTTCATGAACGCGCTAAACACATCGAGGTTGATTGTCACTTCATACGTGATGAGCTTAAACGTGATGTCATCAACTTTCCGCATGTCTCCACTAAACTTCAAATTGCTGATATTCTCACCAAAGGCCTTCCACGACCACGCCATCAATTCTTGGTCGGCAAATTGATGCTTGTTGATTCTCCCGCATCAATTTGAGAGGGGGTGTTAAACAAGCCCAAGGCCCATATTTAGGTCCAATTCAGCATGTTGTCTTACGTGGTTTGATTGGGTCAAAGATTACGCAGTTCTACATATTATCTTAATTAGATTGGTTTCCTAACTTAGAACATAATTGATGTAATTAGATTGGTTTCCTAACTTAGAGCCTTGATTAAGGCATGTAATACTCTATATATTGAGGCTCATTCTCCAAAGGAAGACAAGCAATGATAATACAATCTCATAGCTTTATGCTATTTCAAGTTCCATTCGTGAGTTGTCTTGAGTTTGTCAGAATGAAGCACATAACCGTCCTAAAAAATGAATACAGGAAGCGCAGAAAGAACTTTCAACAAAATGAAAAGAAAAATATAAGTGAAAAAATAAAAAAAATGAAAGAAGGAAAACGCACCTCCACGCCTCCAATGCAAAATAGAACCACTAAAAGCTCCACAAACCAGAAGGACATAAGTTTATAAAGCACAATTAAGAAGCATGATGCAATCACAACAAATAAGATTGCAGATGTTGTGTTGATGTCCACCACGCCACTAGAACCTGTGTTCTCCATATTGAGAAAATCGTCTGGGGCATCCTACAATTATAAAATAAATCTGGTATATCAAACTGTGAAATTATACGTGCAAGATTCACAATCTGTAACACATATTACTTGCAATTGGCCAAGCTGGTTCCTCACATATCAGGCGGGCTCAAATCTCTAACTGCAGTGGGCATGGCTTGGAGCCTTGGACCTATTTTAGGTAGGGTGAGCCCAGTTTTGAAAACTGATTTTCTATTGAGACCTGGCCCAATACTGGATGCAGGGTCGATGTACAAAATGCAGATTAGACCAAGCCAGGTGTACCAGGATTTTTTGTCTAATTAATAAGTGGACCTACAGTGGCACATAGCGAACCCATTTGAATACCAACAACACTAACATGGCAACTGCAAAATAAGATTGGCTCAGTATTTAATGAAAAAGAAAAAGAATAAATCACAACCTTTAGTAACTTGTCATGTTCAATCATTGCTTCTTTGGCACTCCATGCAGACCAATAAGACGCACACAAGATGGTTCCAACTGCCATAAGCCACAAAAACACTTCTGCTGTGTCCACAAGCGGACGTTCTGGAGAGTATAGTTGCACTGCAACTGGAATTTTTTTAGAGCATTAGAATCTTGTAACTACAAAGCAAGAGCAAAAACTACTAATCATTTGAATGCTCCCAAATTGCAATTGAGAATAGGGAAAATAGCACATGAATATGAATAAGACGGAATTTGCAACCATGTTTGAAAATTTTGCAAAAGAAAAGTCTAAAGAAGGGCATTTGGTTGTCCTTACCACCCCAATGCAGAGGTTTAAGGGTAAATCCGTTCTATGAAAACATTAAAACCAGTTTAAATTCAGCATATCTAAACACCCCAATTCAAATTAATAGAAATACAAAGATAACATCAAGTAAAAGAACTCAAAAGAGAGCTCAATGTTTCCAACATTCAACAGCCAATCCAGAACTTGGGAGTACTACCAAGCACAGTACTTGGTAACAGTCTGGCATCTAAGCCCTGAAGGCCTTTGCAGCCCCCATCCAACAATTCCCAAACACATGATGGATACAAAAGGGAGATGCCATGAATACAGATGGACACAGTTTATACATTTGAAAGAATTGGATAACATGGAGTATGAAATGTTTGCCTATTTCAAAGATCTGGGATCATATCATTTATTTTATGGCCAGCAGAAGAAGGTTCACTATCATCTCATTAAGTAGATTTTTGGAGGATGTCCATCCACAATGGGGCCACTGGATCAATTGTATGGACTCTCAAACCTTACATCCCACTTGTACAGCATAGCTTAACCAATTAAATTGAGGAGTCAAATTTGGCTTCATAATCATTGTGATCTGATGGCGACAAAGGGCATGATGATCGGAGAGAATTCTGCGAAAGGGTGCCCCTTTTCAGTCTTGAGATTGGAGTATTTTGTCATACATGTACATCTTTTACACTACATAGCCTTTTCTGTAAATGTTTGTAGAATAGTCTTCTATAGAAACTAAGCCATAGTCACTCATTCTTTTTAAATGATTGAAGTTTTTATTTTAAGTCCCTTAATCATCTATTAGAAACAAAATTGTGAATATCTCAGGAATCATGGGTTTCTGGATTCATTCTAGTGCGTTTTGATCCATATGAGTGATAATATACATAAGGATGTAACTGCAAAAAAAGTATATCATGCTTGGTCAAAAGAAATGGCACTGCTGGTTTGCCCAAGCAGTACAGCTGGGGCTCAGCTATCAATAAGCCAATTGCCAGGCAGTATAGCTGGGCCCACCTATAAAATGCTAGATCAGACATCTGCATTTCTCAAACGGAAACGTCAAACTTAAGTCTTCACACATAAGCCGGCTAAGCAGTCCTGTATCTTCGGTTCCCTCAGCTTATGCTTAAAGAAGGTAACACTAGATTGAAGAAGGATCATGCCACAGAAACATCAACACCAAGAGACTATGAGTTATTGTAAACCAATCATGCAGTGAGAACTTCTTATGCAAAAGGAAGATTGATTAGGCCAAGACGTTATGTGGGCTAAGAAGAACTTGCCTAAATCACCATTATTTATGCTTTTTTCCAAGCTTTCCCCTGCATCCTTCGGAAGCATAACAGCAGGTATGTTTATATTTGGGTTTGTTTGATTAGCGCCGCAAACCATCTTGTACAGTTCTGCAGGATACAAACAGAAAAGTAGCTTTAGTGAATAGAGCAAAGCTAAATAATAATATGAAAATTTCATTTTCCACTAGGACACGAGCAGCACAAAACGACAGTTAGCATGTAAAACTGTAAAAGTAAATAAAAACTAAATAGCTAAAGAAACTACAAACAAATTACAATCAAATGTTTTTTACATCAAAGAACTGGAAACTATTAATCATGAGAACCAACAACTAAAGGATGCAATCTATGTAACAAGAACATGGAAGCCTCTTCTGTGAACATTCCTACTTAATATCAAATTTCTGTCATTCTCACTAAAAGTACTTCATTCGGAATCATTTATTTTGGGCCAAATATCTTTTTCACTTCCTTACGATGCTCTACATGAACTGGGACTATAAAGCGGAAGATTTTTTTTTTTCTTTTATTTTCTTTTCACTAAAGGTGCTTTTAATCATTTTAAGTTTAGTACTAGTTTAATATGGGAGTGAACCCTACTTATATTACAGCGAACATCTTTTGGTCTTCTTGTTACTTCCTCATTTGTTCTCCAATTCTTTTCATTTCTATTGCATGAAAATGATAAAGTTCAGAGACATAACGTGGATCAGTGGATGTTAAAAAGGAATATAAAGAAGGCATCCATACCTTTCTGATTATTTATAACGAGGACCGCTGCAGCACCAGCAGCTTGTGCAACACGGGCTTTTGTTGTAAATGTGCAGTTACCCCGATGTACCAGGACGACAAGTCCATCAAGCTAATGAAATGATATGAATACTCTCATTTAAAACTATGATATAAAAAAGAAAAGTTACAGCCCATTAAAGAGAGAAAGGATGATAATAAGAAACCTCATTCTTGGGTGTTTTGCAACAATCAGAAGGGTCTGATAGGGAAAGCCTAGTTCTGTTGGCGTGTTTCTCCTTTGATGCCATCAAGGTGCCGAACCGAGCACCAACACCAACAAATTCAGCACCTTCTGTGTCATTTATCCAGGTTTGGACTTTCACCTAGCAAACAATAGTAAGTACTCATCAGCAAATAAGAAAGGACAAAGTGTAATGAATGGAAAGCAAAAAAATAGTTTTCTATCAATATAATGCGAACAAAAAGGAAGAAAAAACATTATACCCTAATTTGTAAGTCATCCAAATAGAAATTGGAAATCTCTGAAATCATTCTTTTTTTAAATGATAGCTATAGTTATAGTAAAAAAATACAAGAATTGTTTATACCTACTATTTTTTGCTTGAAAGATTACTAGATATGCAGTTAGATACACATGATAAACAAGAGCCCATGGCACAGTGAAAGATGCTTGCTATTGCAACCTTGAGGTTATGGGTTCAAGTCATCTTACCAATACAAAAACAGTAATACTAATTAACATGTCAAGAAAAATATTCTCCTACAAGTGGCAGGATGCAGGAGCTCCCATTCCAACCGGCCACAAGGCGGGACCAGCCCCCCAACACACACAAAAACAAAAAAACAACCCAAACCCTGCTCACGCAAATTGCACCGATGGGCCCATGACAAAGGGCAATTATCCATTTGGCCGCATCATGCAGTAAGAACATCCTCCAACATGTCAAATATCAATGATCAACTCATCAAACAACAAAGAGTGGAGGAATAGCCATCCAGAACAATCTCTTAACACAAGACCCTCCCCCATCTAGAACAAGGCCTCCAACTCCAGCTCTATTCATCTCCTTATTTTCACTCCATCAAAATTGAGCTTTAATAGGCATCCCCTTGGATGAAGGCAACAGCACACAACAAGGACAAACAGCACAAAAGACAATTGAAAACAGAAAAGATACACAATCACATAATAGCAAAAGAGAGAGAAAGCAATCCCAAAACAAAGGGCCTCAGAAATTCATCAAAACTTCACCTTTACCCAATTACCTCCATCTTGCCTTTTTCCAAAATTAACCCGAATATTCTAAACAGCAAATCCAAATACCCAACTTCAAACTCACAAGAACAGGAACTGAACTCCATAAATTTTCAACAGAGAGATGCACATAGTTCCAAAAAAAAAAAAAAAAACCAACTTTTCCTAAATTTCTCCTCTATCCAAACCCTACCTCTTCCATTTTCTAAAACAGAACTTACTCTAAAACAAAACCCAAACCCCCAATTGAAATTTCACGAAAACAAAAAAACTGGGTCGTGACAAAATCCACTCAAAATTGAACCACAGATTAGAGAGATGGAATCAAATCCACAATATCATCAAAACCTCATACTCTCCACCTTTCCTCGAAATCCAATCAGAAAACGAGAAAAATCTCAAGACGTAGGAATACTACCAGAACGAAGTTATTTTCACATCCGGGCCGCTTGGGAGCATCCTCGTCATCATGAACGATGTCGCCTCCTTCGACAAGACCAGCACTCAAGATCACGACAGCAAGAAGCAACCAACAAGACCACTTGCACAAATCCATGAATTCCCAAAATCAAAGGCGAACGAGAACTAGAAGAAGAAAGGGAAATCGGTGAAAACGATAGAGATGATTTAAAAGTCGTCTTTCTCGTGCGGGGTTTTTTCTTCGGTTTGAGAACCCTCAGAAAGGGGAGAGTCTTGGCATGTGATTTGTGTGAGTTCGCGTTTGCTTGGCCAGCACAAGGGATGCTGCAGGAATCTGTCGCTATTGGTCCGCGTTACCGGCTATTGGCGGTAAAAGTCAGTGGCCGTACAAGAAAGTATAATCAGAACAATAACCAGATATAAATGTTAGGAGTTGTTATAAACTTTACGTGGCTTCATTGAATAGCATCTTTTTGATTTATTGTTATTTGGGACTTTTTAGCTATTTGAAATCTTGAAATTCTTGAAAATAAACAGTGGCAATTGCAAATTGCCATGGGACAAGTAATCACATTGTTTTAAAAAACAAATCCACAACATGTCAAATTTTTGTCGTAAATTTCACTTAAATTAAAATGTCCTACTTGGAAAATCCCATTATACAGTGAGTCGTGGTATTTTTGTTTGGTAAAAATACTTATAGGGTTAAATGAAGTGAAGTGAAGTGAATATTCAAGAGAGAAAATAATATTAGAGCATCTCCAAGAGATACTTTAAATTTGGATATGCCTTTTAAAAAATGAAAATTGGCGTAACATATGTAACTTGGCAACTCCAAGAGAGATGTCAAATGCAAATGCAAGCGGGCCCATGATCATTATTTTATTCGAAATAAATATTTGCACAAAAAAATTCAAATGCAAGTGGGCCCTCACCATTATTTTATTCAAAATAAAAAATAAAAGTATGCTTTATGGTATGCCAAAATTGGCATACCAATTACCATTACATACTTCAAATGCCATGTAGGATATGAAGTATTTGTTGAAGACAATCTTATGTGTCAAATAGAGTTGTTGGATGCTGACATGGCCATTTTGAAGTGTCTGTTGGAGTCGCTTTTAAAGGGTCTGATTATATATGATGAAATCTTATTTTCAGTGGCTTGATGACGAAACTTTTTAACTTTTTGGGTAAAAAGTAGACAGCATCTAGATGTTGTTTTTTCACTTTTTTTGAAAATTAAGGGAGGAATTTTAAATTTTTATACTTTTGATATGACCCCTAATATTTTCTTATCGGTGAAAGGAGGCTCTACCTCACTAGTAAAGTGGCCAAACAAATAGGATTTTGGGCAAAACAGTCAAGACAAAATGGTTGACTAAAGTCAACAATGTACCTCCATTTTGGTGTCTTTTGTTATTATTCAGTGAAGTTCAAGTGTAAGAGGATTTAAACCATATAAAATCCCTATATAAGATTTACATATACGATATAAATTATCATGTTTGTTAGAAAGCATTATTTTCAAATTAAGAAATTCTTAATAGTAATATGTATTTCAAGATATTCAAATTTATAAGACATGATGCTAAACAATTTAGTGTCCAATGGGATAATTAAAAATATATAACAATCTAGATTAAAAATTTATAGTCCAGGAGTTGCAAAAAATAAAAAAAATTAACAACAGATTTTGATATCACAACCTATCCATTTATATATACACATTTTCACACCACCTAATTTACTCATGCAGATCACAAACAACGTATATATCAATAACGTTCTTAGGCACGTAGTATTTACATGCATAAATAGCCGTAAACAAATGACTCCTTCTTTAGAAGTGATGCATCACATGGGACCCAATAGTGGCTGGACGTGACTGGGGCAATGGAATTCTCTGAAAGTGGTTATGAGTTTTATTATTCTTCTTCTTCTTTGAGTGCTTATTTTAGGAATTTCTACTGGCACACGGATTTTAACTTTTTCTATATAAATTCTCTCTACAGACATTCCTATAATATAAAAATAACATTAATTATTTTCACACAAAAAAAATTCCTAAACTACCCATCCCTCCATTTCCCTTACTCTTCCTGCACACATCTTCATCCCTTTCTCCACATCACCCGCGACTCGGTTCTTCCGGCGTTCTCAATCCTCTCCACCATCTCCTCTTCTAAAGGTAAATGGATCCCTCAAACATTACCATTTATTTTTCTTCCCTGTCTCTTCTTTACCATTTTTTTCATCTTAGATTGCCTTTTTTTCCATGAAAACTTATTATGGGGATAGATTCTCATTCAATGTAAGTTTCTACAAACAATGTAAGTATTTTTTTCATGCATTTGGGTTGCATTTTATCCATCATCGCAAAAGGTTTTTAACCAAAAAATCGCGACTCGGTTAGGTTTCTAAGTGACCGAACATACTATACGTGTTCGGACATGAGTATCCGAATAAAAAAATAGTGTTCGGACACTCAGATCAAATATCACTGTTCGGTTATAAAAGGTTCGAACAAATGACATATATTTGGAACTATAGGTCCGAACATATGCATTATGTTCGGAACTATAGGTCCGAACATATGCTATTTGTTCGGCCCTGAAATACCATACATTTCGGGAACCTAAAATTCGTTTTAGGCGACTGTTCGGCCCTGAAAAACCGTACATTTCGGGAACTTAAAACTCGTTTCAGGCGACTAAGAAACAGACATTTCCACTGCTACTTTTATTTAAAGGCACCATTTGATTATTGTTTTCTTAATTCATTGCACTAGAAAATTGAGGAATGTGAGTGAAGATGAGTTGCCCAAGGAAGATGGAGAAAGTGGAGAGTGAGAAGTGGAGAATGAGATGGGTGAGAGAAGAAGAAGATGAGCTTGTGTGTGAAAAGATAATGAGTTTTGAGTTTTTGTGGGAAAATGGATATTATGGTCATTTCATGAAAATGCAAGAATGTAAAAAAAAAAAGATATATTCTTTGTGTTTGAAAAGTAAAATTTTATGTGCCAATAGAAGCACTCTTATTTTATCCTGCTTAATCGTTAATCATCCGTGCAATCTTGTTTGTGTTTACCTGTTTTGCCTTGCCCATTAATTATCATTATATGTCAGTGATGAAGATGGTCGTGTAAATGGAAACTTACAAATGCTGCTCATTGAACGTAAATTCATAAAATGAACTGTATTTGTATTTATGTTACCATAGGCCTGGCTGGATTATTTTTCCCCAGAAAAGATATTCCAATTTGTAGACTACATCAAATGAGGAAAATTTTGATTAAACTCACGTGAGTCAGTTATCTGAATTGAAAAGTTCAATTCTAATTAGGGTTGCAAATAGGTATCTGATTTCCCGATTACCCGAAAGTTCCGACTCGAAAAAAGGGGACGTGAAACCTATTTTAGATTTCAATTCATAAACGGGTCCAGGTCTAGAACCTAATTTAGGTTCCAATTGATAAATGTGTCTAGTTAAAAGTCCATATAGGTTCCAACTTGTGGACTTGGGACCTGGTATATAAGTATTTAATATTACAAATTGTACCTTAAAATAAACTTTTATTTTTATTTTTATGTATAATGAAGAAAGTAGCATACTTGATGCACTGTTATAAGTTAAATGATATACTTATTTTAAGAAAAAATTGAATAGAAGTTAGAACAAACTTTTGAACTAGATCAAGCTCTCTAGGTGGATCTGATTATGGGTATTTCTATCGGTACCGGGTCTGGAGCCAACAAAACAGGTTCTCAGTCAAAACTGAAACCGTTATTTAGAAACAAATCCGGTACAATTTTGACCCGAAATAATACCGTTTGCAACCTTAATTCCAATGCATAAGGATTTATATGGCAACTAGAGGGATTTCTTTCCCTAGAAACAGTGCTTAATTGTGTCAATGATATGTATTTATCTCACTCACAAAGGCAATCTTGTTCTTCTTCTTTGCAGGATTAGCCCTTTGCCATTTTCTGGCTGATTCAAATTGGAAAAATAATCAATTCAAAATAGCCAAATAAAGCTGTATGTGGGCTTAACTTTAAAAATGCCTAGCTTTGAAACATGAAGTTTGAACCCAAGCCTAATGGCTCGATTGCTAAATGGGCTTGGCTTGGCCAATAATTAATCCTTGTACCACTGTAACCTCTTATCAAGTGGGCTCTTTGTTAGAAAAAAATATTACATAATCTTCCATCCTGGGTTTGGGGCTGTATCATTGGGTCCATAGGTGAAGCCCAATGACCATTAAAAAAAAAAACTGAAGCCCAATGTGGTGATAAAGAAAGAACAAGAAACACATCTTCCGCGCCACATAGTAGATGTTCATAGCATAAAAATCCCACTAATCTGGAAATTCTAGGATATGTAAATTCATATTTATTTTGCATGAAATATAAAAAAACTAAGTTTGTTTGATGATGAAGAGGGCGTGAATGACGATAACAGCAATACTGTTCGATTGTTGCAAGCTTATGAATTCTTTTCATTTTTTATTTACATAGACTTCCTTCGAATTCTCATCTTATGTCCAGGGATGTAAATGGTCCATCGTTCTTTGATTATCCGGAGGTTCTGATCCGTTAAAAACCGATTTTTTATCGTTAATTATTTAGGCTCCGATAAGTAAATGGATCCAAGTCCAAGTCTTTTTTTTTTTTTTTTTACCCCGGGCCTAAACGGGTCTGGATCCGGTTTCACCTTGGTTTAGAACCGGGCTCAACATATTACCTCAATTTTAAATAATATCTCCTAAAAACCAATATTTTTTCATCATCTCATTAACGATTTCAATTTTATCTTCTCATTAAACAGTTCCAGCTCTGAGTCTAGCATGGACCTGAACTAGAACCGACCCGTTTACATCCTTACTTGTGTAATTATCATAGTGTTCAAACAATAAATGAAACAAAGGTTAATTAAGAAGTAATAACGAGTGAAAAAGATTCTCTAATTAGGAAATCTATAACTCTTATTAAGAAACTTTGAAGATGCAAACTCTAATTTGCATATTGGCCTAGGACCACGATTTGCTCCCGGAGGTTGTGGGTAGCTTAGTTGGCCTAGGACCACGGTTTGCTCCCGGAGGTTGTGGGTTCGAAACTCCGCTACCACACTAGGGCTACAAGGGATTTACCCGGCTTCCCTCTGGGCCCGGAGGGATTAGTCCAGCCCAAAGGGTTGGAACCCTCTGACAGCAAAAAAAAAAAAAAAAAAATGAAACAAAGGTTAATTAAGAAGTAATAAAGAGTGAAAAAGATTCTCTAATTAGGAAATCTATAACTCTTATTAAGAAACTTTGAAGATGCAAACTCTAATTTGCATATTCCTCAAACTTTATTGTTAATCTCTTATACAAAATGATCAATCCGAGAAGATACAGACTCTTTGGTGTTCAAATTGTCTCATAAAACATGACTTTTCTTATATGCAGTTATAGATATGTTGGATCCCTTCTTTACATGATCTCCCCGATACTATAGGGTTCTTAGGAATACAACTTAAAAACAGAAAAGAAAAAAAAATCAAATAAAAATAAATACTTTATAATAGGACACAAGTAGCACAAAACAACTAGTGTGTAATTGTAAAAAAAAAAGTAGATAACTAAAGAAAGTTTAAACAAAGTTAGCATAAAATGTTTTTTTTTTTTTTTTTTTTTCCTAAGTTAGCCAAAACTGGTCACTTTCCAACTTAGTCACTCTAAAAGTTGCAGTTGCAAATACAGTTATATTGATCAAAATGAAAACTCAATTTCATCAAAGATGTGCTAGAAGAGCTAATCAAAACTTAAAATATTGAATCAATGACATGTTAGGTAAACAATTTACTGGTACTGTATGGAACACAATATCATATGTAAGGATAGATTTACGAAAAACATCATATTTTCAAAGAAACAGAATATGAAATTATAGTTTAATTGGTAACTTCATCTAAAAGAGGATTCTATCTTTTTGTTCTTAATCATCTTCTTCTGTTAGACTTGGAGTTCAGGCTACTACTGAATTTGTGAATATGGAGTTTCTAGTAATTAGAGTTGCATTGATATAATCTGGGTAACAACACAGTTCCAGATATTTGAGTTTATGGGATACCAAAAAGGGCACTTTGTCCTTAAAATCCAAGCCTTTTGGTATAAATTGTTATTTTTTCCCCTGCCCATTAAATTACAGTCTAAGGGCTCTTGTACAGTCAAAATCACATAAAAAAAACCTAGTTACCCATAAAAAAAAAATCCTAATTTGTTGGCATATGTGGGCAATCCATACAATATTGTAAAAGTAATCAACAAACATGCCAGTAAAATATGAAATCATACCAATCTACCAACAATAAAGACCAGCTTTCTTAATCATATAAGCATCACAAAAAACACAAAATCTCACAATACAACATCTACTTACAACTCCATCAGTGCCCATCAGGCCATTACATAGAAACATCAAAACATACAAACTTCAATAGTGTGCTTGGAGGCATTTTCATGGAGCTTCATTTACTCATCATGCTATCTTTCTCATTTTATATAATCAAATCTGTCCACTGTGTACCTAAATCCCCACCCTCACTATCAATCAGGTCCAGTAAAATGGACCTTGACACAGACCCACATATCTTTTTACCTAGTTATTATATGCAATAGGTAAATATATACAGAGGTGGATACTACTCACAAACAAGCATCCACCTCACAAACAAGCCCTTTTTAATCTATAGGACCAAGGGTATCTTTCTAAATATACTGCAGAGCAGAGTCCATATCCTCTACATAGAGAAATATTGAGTTGATGAAAGGAAACTCAATAGTGGAGACATCACCGTAACATCCTGTAGCCGTTCAAAATAAATACCTTCTAAAATAAGAGTTGATCGATATAAATATATACAGAGTGTTTGACACATTTTTAATCAAATGGTCAATGTTATAGAAACAACTCTCATGGGAGTATGATTTGAGAAAACTTATATTAGAGTAAAACTTAGGTATATTTAGAGACGTTCATTTTGAGCTGCTTGGATTTTTTGGAATGGGCCGCAATGCGGAATTCCACTCCCCCAACTAAGGATTTCTCAATCCTTAACCTTATAGCCACAGTATCTCTTAAAAACTATAGGGAGATAAACAGGCAACAAGAACCCAAACAGATTATAAGACCATAATACCAAATTAGCAACAGCAAGCCCCTTCCCCACCTGCAACCTCCATCCACCACCAGCCCCCAATTCCTCATCAGCCTTCCCAAACTCGGTCCGCAACCAATCCACAATGGTGAAGATCCTCCTCGTGTTGTAACTGATCGGCACAAACGCCCGCACCGGAAGCGAGAACCCACGCCAGAACGAAACGCCCTCCATGAACACCTGACTCGCAAGAAGGAAGAAGTGTGGCACGGCAGCTTCAATCCTTTCCTTTTCTCCTCTGAAGACCCCTTCCAAGATGTATGCAATTGGCAAGTAGAGACCCACCAAGGCCGCGAACTGGACGTAGTAGAACAGCAATCGGTTTTTGAATACTGGGGGTTCGACGAGAGATGGGGTTGGATTTGGGAAAGCGAATTTGAAGAGAAAGATGGTGTAGATGAAGGCGAAGACGACGAACGCGATGTCTTCGATGCGGACCATGCCAAAGGCGATGAAGATGAGCATGGCGGCGAGGGTATTGAGATGGCGGAGGGCAAGGGAAGCGGATGGGGTGTTTGGGTTTTGGATTTGTTGGGTGGGATTTGATGGGTGGAGATCTTCTTCTTCGCGAATTTCATCGAACACTTGGTGGGCTCTTTGTGACATTTTTTTCTTCGTCTCCTTCTTCCTCCTCTCGTTGCAGATCAAAAGAAGATTTCTGAATTTGAGATAGGGTTTGAGATAGGGTTTTACGGGAGAGTATGTGAAGAAAAGCAGGTAGCAGGTCATAATTGATCAGATACTAGAGTAAATCAAGGCCGTTGATCTTGCCCATTCACCAAATCAATGCTTCTAGTACCATAAACTCACCATCAATGAATTAGTGGCTGGCAATTTAGGTTGGTTTGATAAACGTTTCCATTCATTTAGATTTCGATCCGTGGACTTACGACACGGCATATGAGCTTTTAATATGGTAAATTATATTTTAAAATTAAAATTTTAAAATATTTTTATGTATAATATTAAAGACAGTAGACTTGATGCACCATTGTTATAAATTGAATAATATACTTACTTTAAGAAGAATGAAAAATAAAGAGAAATTATAATTAATTTTAGAATTAGATTTCAGTCATTTAGATAGATCCGGACCGGATTTGGGTTTTTTACAAAAATTAGTAAAATAAGTTTCGAGTCAAAATCATATCTGAAATCGAAATCGTTATTTAGAAATGAGTTCGGACCGGGTCTATTGTGGTTCTAATCCGAACCTGTCCCATTTACAACCTTGGTGTTGATCCGGAAACCTCAAGTTATGGATGGTTGGATTTGGGCCAGGTTGGTGGGTTCATGTAGAAAAGATCCATTGTGAAATCCACTGAGATAAACCAACCGAAATTAAAAATGAATGCAAGATATCTGACACGTAATGGACCCATATCTGTATGACTTAGCGTAAGTGGTTCCTTTGATGAAATCATATCAGTCCCATACCTTTTATGTTTTTTAGTTCCAGTCTCTTGCATGTCCCATGGGTTCGAACTTGACCTTGAGTTGGGTTGAGGAATTTCTGGTTGGAGCCTTGATCAGTCATTTTGATCAGGGTTGGGATGAGCCCAAGTCCCAAACAGACTGACCAAATTTGGATTGGGTCTGTCAGGTTTGGTAAGGGTCGAACCAAAGTTGTACCCTTACATTTTTACAGCTTATCTGGTCGTAAGCATTTTTTTTTTTTTTTACCAGAACTTCTCTGGTTGGAAATTTCTGACAACTGTTGCATGTCCTGTTTTAATAGAATTTCAAATTCTCTATTTGATTCAAGAGAACTAGCAAAATATACCTGTACTTAGTAAGAGTAATATAATTTATAGTTTAAAAAATTATAAAAATTTAAAATAATAATATTTTTGAATGAATTATATTGAGGATGAAAAATAAAATTGAAAGGTTTAAAACGCCAATTATATTAAATGTCATAATGGCATATTCAAACAACCAATCATAATTATTTTCATCCTATAAAGGGTAAACCAACTAAGAGTAAAACTCATTAAATAACTTGACATGTATTATTGCTATTATAATTCTTTTGTATGATAAGAAGTTTAAAAGAAGCATACAACTTTTCATCTCTTCACAAGAAGACTTGCAAAATGGCAGTTAGCCTCGTCAAAAAAGACAACTTTTCCTTCCTCATAGCACACAAAAAGTTGCAAAATAAGTAAATCACCAATGCATATGGTTGCTATCAATATATATGGTTGTTACCGGAACTTTTCCTAGATTCACCGAAAAGGCCACTCTTCATCCCTTTAAAATAGAGGAAAAGTTGTAAAATAAGAGCCTATCCTATAAAAAGACCAATTTTCCACTATTCAAAGCGGATGAAAAGTTGTCAAATTAAATTGAGAATCACGGTTGATTTCTTATATATAATTTGTAGAAGTAACATTCTAAATGACGCGTTTGCCATACTATATTCTTAAAAATCCAGTATTCCAAATGCTAACAGCCACTGAGCTTTTTGAAATTCCACACATCGGACATCATTGAAGAATTCCATAAAATGCTCCAACCTCTAAACAAGAAAAACTCCCAAGTACTTGCAACCAAACAGCCCCAAACAGTTCTTTGTATTTTAGCTAGACTAGAATGGTCGAATCTTCAAGATTTATGCTTTGGAGCGCATCAAAACTTGTATTTCACTGGATGATCGGTTTGGATCAACGCCACAGTGCAGTTGAAGTCTGTTGACTGGTAGCTACGTTTTTCTCCAAATCTACCATTTAAGGAGGCATTTGTACCCTAGCAGAGCAAATCGTGTTTCCTCTTTTGGTGGTTCATTTCCAGTAGGGTTGACAATTGGATCGTGTTCAGGTATTCGTGTTGCGGATTAATGAATTCGTGTTAAGATTATCTCAACATGTGCTCGATCCATTAAATAAACGGGTCTAAATTGGACCATGTGAGTTAGAGAATGATCTTTTATATGTAGGTTTTAGGGGCCTTTTTAGATTTACCAAAAGACCCTTCATGCATTTTATAATTTATTATTTGGCAGGTCGTTAATGAGTTACCGGCTTTAACGTGTTAATGGGTCTGACCCATTAACAACATAAACCCGTTAAGAGGCCACCCGAATCTATTAATATCGTGTGGTTAGTGTCGTGTTAACGGGTCGTGTGACATTTTAATAGCCCTATCCAACGTTCATAAATAGAATTTCCAGATCCCCTCTTGTGCCGCTAAAGTCAGATTTCAGTGCCCTTTTGTCGTTGCACCATACTCATAATGGGAAGGCCCATGAAAATTTAATGCTTTGTCTCCGACTGATTCTGCAGAAAACGGTGCTCCACAAATGCCTCCTATTCAAGACCTTTGTTTCCACAGATGAAAATCCATGAAAAAGCCCATTTTATAGCAAATTGGAGACTGAAATTAAAAAAAAAAATCCTGATAGGTGTATGACCGCTATTAAGAAAAAGAAGAAAAAAAAACCCTAATTGGTGTATGTGGACTATGTATCCAATCTCCCAACAATAAAGACCATCTTTATTATTTTATTCATATAAGCATCACAAATAACACAAGATTTCACAAAGAAAAAGTCTCCAGTGGTCCTCATGGGGGACCGGGCCAGAATTCGGTCCCCATTCGATCCACATAGCACCACTGTTTCACAAAAGGCACAAGATCTACTTACAAGTGCCCATTTCCTGTTACATAGAAACATCAAAACAAACAAAATCCACAAATGTGCTTGCCATGCCTTTCATGGAATTTCATTTTCACAGTTTGCTATATGTCCACTGTGTACCTAAACCCCCACCCTCACTATAAATCAGGTCCAGTTAAATGGACCTGAACAACCTAGAAGGCTAGACCCATATCTTTTTTCACTTAATTATTGATTACAGTCCATGTTATACATACACAGGTGGGTATTCAATAAACAAGCCTACTCACAAACAGTCCCTTTTAACAGACAACACCATTAAGGGTATGCTTTGGACTATGGATTCCCAATCCTCCACTAAGAGAAATGAATGATAAACTTAAAATTTACTCAAATGAGAGTTGGTCTCACTATATGATTAAAAATGCGACTAACACTGTTTTACCATATTTATTATTCACATTTGTGTGGGGATTATTTCATAATACCAAAGCCGTGCTCAGCTCCGGTAAGAGTATTAGCTAGGCATATCCTGGTCTCGGCTTCATGCATCTCGGCAACAGTGCCAGACTGCTTCACCTTGGCCGGGTACTCCTATCTCGGCCAAGTACTTCACCTCGGTTACGTTCTTCCACCTCGGCCAAGTGTTCCATCTTGGGCAGGTGCTCCATCTAGGCAGTAGTGCTAGATGACAAGACAACCACGCTGCAGTACGAACTGACAGATAGAATGAGCGCCGAACGATCACATCCACCAGAGATCGAGGTATGGGCAGATGGAACATTCCCTTTTTACCTACCTCCACTAAGAAAGCTCCTGATGGGACTTCCCCACCTCTATATTATGCAAGAGGTAAAACTCAAATGTATGCATTTATGCAAAAACACAAGGGAGGTTCAGACACACAAGGACCCCCTAACTCTAAGCTCTCTCTTCTTCTCCACCTCACTTCACCCTTTGTTCAGTGATAGCACTAATTCAGGCGTCGGAGGGCCTTGCGCTAACTGCAGCCAGGGTCTCTGATCGTTGCTTCTCCTCTCCTTTCAGGTTTTCAGGCAGCTAATCATTCCCAAAAATTCTACATTCATCTAAGTAAGTCCGCATATTTTTTGCACTTACAATTGGTGCCGTCTATGGGGAAAGATTCAAAAACGCCATGCCCCCGAAAGTTAAGAAGGGCAAAGAATCATCAAAAGCCTTACCACTGTTGCCGGTATTTCCAGCGCAGTCACTGTCGGTACTGCAGGAGGCAGTACCAGCGCAGTTGCCGCCGATATTGCAAGAGACAATTCTTTGGTTCATCTTGGAAGGTCTTCATCGACGGATCCTCGAGTTTCAAAAAACAGGTTGAGAGCAGCTCGATTTTGGTTGCCTCTAGAAGGCACAGATGAAACACCAGGTTAGAGAACTTGGTGGGTACCTCAACAGCTTCGGGGCCTCGGTGATAGCTCCAACCTCGGACTGCACAGCTTCAACCTTGGCGGCACGGTCCTCTACTGTCGGCCTCGGTGGTACGATCCTTTATTGTCATCCTCGGCGACCGCTATGTCCGCTGCGCCTCGGTTACAGAACCAGCTAAGCGATGAGCTCGATTACAGAATCAGCTATGTAAGTCCTTAAATTGTTAAGGCACACTTTGTTGCAGAGCTCGGTGTCCGCTGCGGCTCGGTTACAGAACCAGCTAAGCGATGAGCTCAGTTACAGAACCAGCTATGTAAGTCCTTAAACTGTTAAGGCACACCTTGTTGCAGAACTCGGTGTCCGTTACGGCTCTGTTGCAGAACCAGCTAAACGATGAGCTCGGTTACAGAACCAGCTAAGTAAGTTCTTAAATAGTTAAGGCACACCTCGCTAACACCAGCTTGGTTACAGCGTCAGCTCGGTGACAGCACTAGCTTGCTAACACCAGCTCTGTTACAGCTCCAGTTCGGTGACAGCACCAACTCGGATAGCACCAGCTCGGTCGTAGCACCGGCTTCGGTTTAAACAACTTCAGCTCGAAAGAGAGGTCGCACGTCGCCAACCGACACCAAGATATAGTGTGAGCTTCAATCTCAATGTTCCAAAAGATCTCTCATCTTAATAGCTCCCGACTTCAAAGAGTTAAAACTCTCAGAAGTCAGAAGCTGGGGGGCTATTGTGTGGGGATAATTTCATAATACCAAAACCGTGCTCAGCTCCGATAAGAGTACCAGTTAGGCATATCCTCGTTTCGACTTCATACATCTCGGCAACAGTGCTAGACTGCTTCACCTCGGCCGGGTACTCCTATCTCGGCCAAGTGCTTCACCTCGGCCAGGTTCTTCTACCTCGGCCAGGTTCCTTCACCTCGGCCAAGTGCTTCACCTCGGCCAAGTACTCTCACCTCGGCCATGTGCTTCACCTCGGCCAAGTGCTCCATCTTGGCCAGATGCTCCATTTAGGCAGTAGTGCTAGATGACAAGACAACCACGCTGCAGTATGAATTGACAGATAGGATGGGTGTCGAACGGTCACATCCACCAGAGATCGAGGTATGGGCAGATGGGACATTCCCTTTTTACTTACCTCCACTAAGGAAGCTTCTTATGGGACTTCCTCACCTCTATATTATGCAAGAGGTAAAACCCAAAGGTATGCTTTTATGCAAAAACACAAGGGAGGTTCATACACACAAGGACCCCTCTAACTCTAAGCTCTCTCTCTTCTTCTCCACCTCACTTCACCCTTTGTTTAGTGATAGCACTAACTCAGGTGTCGGAGGGCCTTGAGCTGACTGCAGCCAGGGTCTCTGACCGTTGCTTCTCCTCTCCTTACAGGTTTTCAGACAGCTAATCATTCCCAAAAGTTCTACATTCATCTAAGTCCGCGAGATTTTTTGCACTTACAACATTTTTATCAAATGGTTAATTTTATATTTCATTCGAGTAAGATTTAAAAAGACCAACTCTTATTGAAGTAAAATTCAAATATATACATACACCCGGGGAGGCATTTATTTTGTACCGCTATGGTTTTCTTAACGCGAACCACTGCTGAGTTCCATTCCTTCAACTCCTTATTTTCTAATCTAATGGCTTTAGCTCCCAATCCTTCAGCTTAAAACCATAGTATCCCTTAAAAACTATTGGGAGCCAAACAGGCAACAAGAACCCAAACAGATTATATGACCATAATACCAAGTTAGCAATAGCAAGCCCCTTCCCCACCTGCAGCCTCCATCCACCACCACCCAATTCCTGACCCACCTTCCCAAACTCGCTCCTCGACCAATCTACAATTGCAAACATCCTCCTTGTGTTGTAACAGATCGGTACAAATGCCCGAATTGGAAGTGAGAACCGGTTTGAGAACGTGACGCCCTCCATAAACAATTGACTCGCAAGAAGGAAGACGTGTGGCACAGCCGCTTCAATCCTTTCCTTTTCTCCTCTGAAAACTCCTTCCAAGATGTATGTGATTGGGAAGAAGAGACCCACGAAGGCCGTGAGCGGGACGTAGTAGAACATCATTCGGTTGATTCTGCTGCCGAATACAGGTGGTTTGAGAGATGGGGTTAGATCGGGGAATGCGAATTTGAAAAGGAAGATTGTGTAGAAGAAGGAGAAGAAGACGAATGCGATGTCTTCGATGCTGACCATGCCACTGGCGGATAAGACAACCATAACAGCGAGGGCGTTGAGATGACGGAAGGTAAAGGAAGGGAGTAGGCTGTTTGGGTGTCGGATTTTTTGGGTGGAATTTGATGGGTGGAGCTTTTCTTCTTCATGAACTTCATCCAACACTTGGTTGGCTTTGCTTGACATTGTTTTTTCTTCCTTCTTGTTGCAGATAAAGAGGAAAATAATATTTCTGAATTGGGGTGTTTTTGGTTTTGGTTCGAAGAGTAAGATTTTGCGTTTTTTGTTGCAAATAGAAGTGAAAAGGATGGAAACTTGAATGGGTTCTAATGGAGGGCTGAAAATGAGAGATCTTGTTGAAAAAAGCAGGAGGATAAAGAAGATAACGTTTGTGTGGAGGAAGTGAAAAAAGAGGAGAAACCAAGGAAAATGAGAGAATGGAAGAAAATAGACAGCCTCTCATCCAGATTCCAACGCCAATGCAAATGCACGTACGGAAGAGATGGATTATAGATCAGGGTAGGTTGGAATACTCGGGCTTTACTAATACAATAAAAGTACATTTTATTTTGGAAGATGTAACATTAAAAGTATTTTAATTTATAACTCATTTTATTTAAAAAAAAAGGAGTTAAAAAACAGTCACCTTTATCCACTAAAATATAAAAAGACTTCATTTTCTCATGTAAAAAAAAAAATCTCTAACAAACAACTAAAAATAAAATACAATCACAATTCATTTATATTTCATTCTTTTTTCAAAATCAACTTTACTTCATTTGACTCTATTAGTAGAGTTGCTAAAATGACCCAAATGACTTGTCAAGTCTGATTAAATCAAGTTGCAAGTGGAGACTCGGAAAAATCATATTTTTTAAATATAAGTTTAAAAGTTTTAAAAAGTAAAAATATATTTCGTTTATATGTATTCATGACAATCAGTTTAAATTAAAAGATTTATATTTATATAGGGAAAGTAAAATAATTAAAAAAAATAGAAAAAACGACATTGCATATTACATAATTTATTAGTCTAAATATCGAACATAAACGATCATATATAAGTTTCAAATTACATTTTTGTTGTCATTTTTAAATTACCGACTTCAAACCTAATGTATAATTACTTATAAATAAAATTTAATTATTTAAAATTAAACCTGCCTATTAAATTATTTGTAATGCAAACAATTTAATAAAATGAGATGACTTGATAAAGTCACCTACATTTTTTGACTCTATCTTTTGTAGAAATGAGATGACTCGAAAAGTTAAAAATAAGCGGTTGAGAGACTCGTGTATATCAAGAACATAAATCTTGTCCCAATGCGGGACACACACTAAATCGCGGTATTTAACTCCATAAATTCACAATCAAACCTTCAAATCTCGGATAGTTGAGTTTGGGTGAGGTTGGTGGGCAAAGTATAAAAAGGTCCATATGGTGAAATCCATATGGAGCTGAACCCAAGCAAAAAAAACATCCAACCAATATAGAACCATATCTTTTTATTTATTCATCCTAAGTGGTGGTGGTGTTGGATCTAGGTCCCATGCGCTCGAACTCGAATTTCAGGCCAGAGCCTTGATCAATCATAGATAATCAGTCTTGGAATGGGCCCAAGTCGAAACCCAACCTGAACAAAGTCTGAATGGATCAGTTGGGCTTGGTAAGGGTCCAACCCAAGTTGCACCTCCTAGGCTACATTTTAGAATCCCTTCGCATTGTAGGTAGATGGCCCAAATCAATCTTCATGATCTATGATCTATGATATCTTCTCTTACATTCACTAGATGATCAGCTATGATCAATCGCCTATAAATTCATGACGTGCAGTGGCGGATCCAGGGTTTTCGTTTCAGAGTTGCAAACTTTAATAGGTAGTTTGGTTTTGACGGCAAATGGAGGATTTTCATGTGGATTTTGAGGGTGGACCCACAATTTCCAATCAAATTTTTAAAACACACAATGGTTTAACGGAGCGGTTGCACCCGCGTGGTTGTGCCTAGTCCACTCCTGATGAAGTGTACCATCTTTTTCACACATTTAAGGTCCAACTCGACTTGGCCCAAGTCCAACTGACATAACCGTTGAATTCCCGCCCAAATCAAAACACACATATAAAAGCACGCATATGAAAGTTGACTGGTAGCTGGGGTTTCATTTCTCCCAAATCTAGGGTTTCTTTACCCTCAGTTTGCACAGATGAAAAGCCCCCAAATCCTCCTCTCTAATCTTCTATCTCCATCATGGAAGTTGGAATCGATTCATGTTCCTCTTCTGAGATCCCAGCTTTATCTCAAGATCTTCCCGAATCGCCTCTCCGAAACGTTGCAGACACTGCCGAATTCAAATCCCTTTCAATCCCTCACCCAGATTCCTCAGATGGAATCCCAAATCCCCCAGAATCGCCCCTCAAAAATGATGAGAATGATTCTTCTGAATTCAAGTCCCTTCCCTTCCACAATGATTTCTCCGCCGAAATCCCGAATTCCTCCGATAATCCCCCCACAGATCACCTCCAAACCCATCCTGATGTTTTGGAACTTGAATCCCTTCAAGTATCTGATCAAGATGCATCCACCATGATTGCAAACACCTCCGAGAATCTTCTCGAATCGCCCGTTTCTGCCAATCGCGGCCCCATGGAATTAGAAGAGGTTCCGATACCTTATCAGGACCTTGGAGAGAGATCTGTGGACATGGAGGGCAAAGTAGCTTCCCTCCAAGCTCAGAATCTTGATCTGTTAAGAGCCATCGAAGAGATCTCAGCTGAACGCGATGCTCTCCGTAATGATATCCTGAGAATTGAGGATTCAACGAGAGAACGGGAAGAAAAGCTGATGGAGGAGCTGGAGGAAACTAGAAAGCAAGTTGAAGCTTACTCTAAGAGTTGGGATTCGCTCCATTTTGTGAAAGAGTGCATGGTGAAGATTATTGACAGAATTGATGAAGAGAAGACAGATACTTGTGTAGAAGAAGATGAACAGATGGAACAACTGAGTTTTGAGAAGGAACCAGAGAGGTTACCAGAGGAAGTTAGCATTATTAACAAGCTTGGGGCGAGGCTTGAATCGCTGTTTGTGGAGCATGAAAAGAAGAGAAAGAAAGAGATTAAGGAGTTGGAGAACAGCATTGTGAGCTTGACAGAGGAGAACAGAGACATCAGTAATTTGCTGCGGATTGCCTTGGTGGAGAAGGAAGCAGTGGAAAAGGCTCTTAATAGATTGAAGGGGGGTGGGGAGCAGAAGAGGGTGGCAATTCTGCAGATTGCTGAGAGAGGGCTGCAGAAAGTTGGGTTTGGATTCATGATGGGTGCTTCTTCAACGGGTGATTCCACGGATGGTTCAGATGCTAATGCGGGGGCGAGATTGGATAGCAGTGAGGGTGAAGAGGAGGTGGTTAGTTTGGTACTATTCTACTCCTTCAGACTTGCATCTCTGTTTGTTTATTTATTTATGTTAGTGAGGACTGGTTTAATAGCCCAGAGACTCTCATTAGTAATCAGTCCTATCACTTTCTTCAATCCAAATAATGGGTCATGGCGACAGGGTATAACTAAAACATAACCTAAACAGGGGAGGCTAACAGTCTTATTATTGCCATCAAATAGTGGATTTAACTGGATACAGTCAACAATCCAAATTTTCAAGGAAAAAACAGGAAAACAAATTAAAGGTTACAATTGCAATCTATTTAGTTTGTAACCATACTCTATCAATTGTAGGATGCACTACTTTAATGATTAGTATGTTTGAACATGCACTTGACGTGGCATTCACTTTACTCATATAGTCGTATGTATGTATCATCATACTCTGCTCAGTTGGAATATCAAGAAGCTGCTTGCATGTTTTCAATGTGTTTGTTTTTCTGTTTCTAGTACTCAGCGTGAGGTGGAATATGACCTATGAATCAAAAGAATTGAAAATACTATCGTCTCTTGGGTATAGACTCTCATTAACGTTATATTGTTCATGGGAATAACTATGTACATCAATGTTGGAAAATTTTTTTTTTCTCCTTTTTTATGGATGGGTGGTGTGATTTGAACCCGCAGCCTCCTGTGGCCTCAGTGAGAGCCTACGAACTGTGGAATGGGCTCTTGTCATCATTGTTGGAAAACTTGGGAGTCAAACCCGACTTGTGCCTTTAAAAGTTTGATTGGGTGACTATACATGTTTCAGATTTATTGGCTGGGTCTAGTTGAGTTATAACTACAAAGGAAAAATAATTCATTCTTCTTAAAGAACAAAGATAACATTGCAAAATTATAATGTAGGCTTTGATTATATAAGATCTTCAGTGTTTTACCAAAACTAAAAACTACGACAAAGAAGCGAAAACTTTTAGGGTGTGCAGTTAGTATATTGTTCTGGTGGGTCCCTTGATTATAAATGTTACATATGTGTTGCTATATCTATGCATATTATTGTTGAAATTCTTCTAAATAACGTGACGTGAACCCACAGCCTCATGGTTGCGGCAGTAAGCACATTCCACATATGCTATGGGCTCTTGTAATCATTGTTGCATTTTTTTATTTTTTTTTAATGTAGCATGACTTTAGCCAGCAACCTTGTGGTTGTGAGCTGAGCACCTTCCAACTGAACTATGGTTCTTGTCATCATCGCTGGAAAACTTGGGTGTTGTACTTGAGTAATGCCTTTGAAGACTTTGAGCTGATGAGTGCAAGTGTTTTAAAATGTTTGATTAGGTCTAGTCAAATTATAACTAAAAAGAAAAAGGAAGTCGATTTTTTTTAAGAACAAAGAAACATATCATTTGCAATATTGTAATAAGGACTATCTTATAAAAGATAGTTAAGGGCCTGTTTGTTTCTTTTTTTTTTTTTTTTTTTGAATGGTAGGCCTGTTTGTTTCATGTAATTGAATACATAGGATTGTATACCTAGGATGACCATCAAATAACCTCCCCATATTACAGTTTTATGAAAATGAGTACCCAACCATGACCCTAGTAATTCAATACCCAGGAGGAAAGTCAAGGTCCCAACTACATCTCCACCTTATGTCCTTCGTCCCTTACCTCTTTAATTAGCCTTAGGTGGAGTTCATTTCACATGAATTCCTATGTATTTTATTCAAACAAACAGGCCCCTAGTTTTATACCAAAACTGAAAGAATATGAGAAAATGCACAGATTACAATTTTATTGTGTAGACTGAAATATTGTTATGATTACTATGGACAAACTGAGAGGACTAGAGCACAGATTATGTCTTTTTTTTTTGTTGGTAAAACCACACACACTAAGGCAATAAATGCTGCATTGCCTTTTGATTTAACCATCCACTGTCGTATTGCACTTATTGACTCACTATTAAGGATTATCTTGATTTCAATGCTTATGAATCAGTCTAGAAGCCATTTTCTGTTGAGAGGTTTGCATCTTCGTGTGATATATAGCTAGTGTGAGTGCTTGTGTGTGTGTGTGTGGTATTGAACTGTGGATAGACACTGCAAAACTGTAGTAGTGAAGAACAATAAAATTGAGAAAAGTCTATAGCTGAAACTGAGTACAAGAGAAGATATATAGATATATATATATATATATATATATAATCATATTTGGCTCCTTCTCCCAACATAAGTTTGTGTCTGAAGAGACTTTCCTACACTGATACCTGGATCATTAAGATATATTCAATCTTAATCTATTTGAATAAAGTAGCTTTAACTCTCAGTTTGGTAGGATAGGAAATGAAGATAAATTTAATGAATCAAGTAGGAAAGTATAGAGTAAAAAGCATGGCTGTAGTTAAGAAGGGTTGCAATGCTGGAGCAATGTTTTTGAGTTTCTTTAGGATGTAAATGTCATTAGATAACAATATAAATATCATGATCAGTATAAAGGAACTTAATTAATGTATAAATTGGTAAAACTTTTCTACACCCAGTAAATACAAGAATTGTCAAGTGTCTACAACTCAGTCTATCAGTTGGCTCATCAAAAAACTCGGCCAACTTCATGGAAAGTAGAGCATTGTTTCTTAACTGGTTAATCAGTTAGGTTTACTAGGACCAACAAACGAGTCCTAGTAAACCTAACTGATTAATCAGTCAAGCTGCCGAATTTTCCAATAATGACATGTTTGTATATTTAGTTAGTTATCTGATGTAGCCTGTTACACCATGTAGCCAACATGAATTAGGTATATGGGACTGCCTTTCAATCCCGTCTCTCACCCTATCAAAAACACACATCCCACACCCTACTCATTGTTAATGGCTCTGTATATTTGTTTTTCAAAGGCAAATGTTTGTAATCTGAAAACACAACTCAAAACTCCTTCCAAATTTCAAGTCTTGTTCTGCTCACGCCCATTTGGCTTGATTTATCCCCTTTTTTTTTTACCAGGCTTCAACTGTGGAGAAGATAATGAAGAATCTGCGATTAGAGATCACTCAATTAAAACGAGCACTGGAGGAATCTAGGTACCTTTTGAACTGCGGTACTTATAATTATTTTAAAAGAATTATATCCTTATCATGTCTGTCTCTTACAATTTTCAACTAATGTATCTTAATAAGCCTACTTAATGTGTTTGTATTAAGCCTTCAGTGCCCCTACTTAACATGTTTTTATTAAGCCTTTCAGTGCCTGGGTCTCAACAAGCATCTCTTATGGTATTTTGAAATTACTATTTTCTTGTTGATCTTTATTTACTTTTGGTTTTGGCCAGGTCAGATAATGAGCGTCTACATAATCTTTCAGAGAAACAAGCTCATGAAATTGCAGAGAACACATTATACATAAAAGATTTAGAAGAAAGGGAGAGCATGCTGACCCAAAATGTAATTACTTTCTTTTATTTGTGAAGCCCACATGCAAGGGGTGTTTATTAAATTACAATCCTACTATTTGTTCCCTGATTTATTTTCTTGTTCTTTTCCTGTAAGGTTGAAGAGCTCATGATTGACTTAACAGATGCAGAGGAAGAGGTTGCTAGATGGAGGGAAGCTTGTGAGTTGGAGGTAGAAGCTGGAAAAGCTGCCATGGAAGAACGTGACAAAGAGGTAATAATTCCAAGAAAACAAGAACTAGGTTTCCTAAAGATAATTTTCTTGCGTCTTCAACTAATTCCTTTATTGTGCTTTATAGTACCAACAAAGTGTGAAGAAAGCATTGGCAATGGGCTGGCTCGTGTTTGCCTCAGGCTGTGCCTTCAGTGATGTGTTCATTATTAGAGCCTGACATTGGGGCAGGGTCTTGTATGTTTTTGCAATATAGGTTCAGACCATAATGATAATACACATTAGCCTGAACTGGGTCTCTGGATGAGTTTTAAGACAAAACTTTTGTCAGACCATGAATCATACCATCTCCATTTGTTAATTAGGTACAAAATTTAACCCCAAGACTAACAAATCTATCAATCTAGTCTAAATAAGCCCCAAACCTGGCCAATGGAAGGCAGCTATGGGAAGCCCAGTGGGCTAGGCCGGCTTGCCCCAATCACTTGAGCATGCCATATAGTGGTCAGGCCACGATTGCTCCTACTTTTCCTGTCAAAATGATCAACATTCAAATAATAGGTGGTTTGAACCATCGAGCAAATAATGTTTTGCATTCAAGTTTGTGAGCAAATAATAGTTTAGATTAAAGTCTGCTTCTCGAATTGTTTTGATCATTTTTTTGTATATTTTGTTTTTTGAGAAGTGTTTGCGTCACTTTTATTGAGAAAAGGGGTTGACCATGTGCTACCCAGTGAAAAGCCTGCTTCCTGAAGACCTGAACAGCCCAGTCTCCATTATACATGAACCAGCATGTGAACTACTAAATCTGACCCTACAAATGTAATGATATGGTATTATTCCTTGCACCAAATCTCATTACATGTCATTGGTCCACTGACAACTTTAAATCAATGTTGGTTTGTAATGACAGTTCGTGCCAAAAGCTAATTTAGTTTTTTTTTTTCTTTTATTTTTTTATCAATAAAGTTGATGTAATTTCACCAAATGATTCATCTTAAAGATGATTTTAGACCATAACATTTTCTCTTCTAGGCTGCAATTCTCAGAGATGAGTTGGAGAAGACAAAGGTCTCTTTGGAGTTGGCAAACAACAAGTTGAAGCTGAAAGAAGAGCTGGCAGCTGCTGCCATGGCTGCTCAGGCAGCCGCTGTGAGTTCTCTTCGTCTGGCAGACAGCAGAGCTGCAGGATTCCGCGAGCGAATTGAGGAGCTTACAAGGCAATTGGAAGAAGTCGAAAGCAAGGGTGAGCGTAAAAGTCGTCGGAAAGTGAGGCATATCTGTTGGCCTTGGCCAGCCCTCAGGATAAACCCGGCTGCTCTGAGGCGTCGGGACATTAACCGGAGAAGTTTACCTGAGATGGAATCACTACTGCATTAAAGAATTTGATCTGGTTTAATTTCATTGATCTTTAATAGAGTGTTGTATTTTTTGGTTTAATCTACCATTCAGGATCTATTCACATATTTTGTACTGCAAAATAGTGGAATCATCATAAGAAAACACATTTCAAAGAGCCACCATAATTCTTGGTCTGCTTGGCTACTTTGAAATAGAGCGAAATGAAATGTGGCAAAATACTACTGAAATAGGGAACATTTTTAATAATAATAAAAAAAAATAAGTGGCGAACTTTGGCAAATTTGCTCTAATTCAAAGGCTGAAACAAAGGCCAACCATGCCTCTGGTGTGATGTTTTAGGCATTTTCCCAATACGGTATGGCTACTGAAGGTCCCAGGATCCAAACACATGAAGTTCAAACCAGAAAAGGTTGAAGCAAAGAAATAGTTTCAGGGAAATAAGCATCAAATGGAAGGTGTTTGGGTGCTCCAATGATCCAATTTGTGCATATGCCCAGTCATCCAGGATGTTTGCTCATATCCTAAAAGAAAATGTTGTTAATCAGTAGCCAGTTTTGGGCTATTGAGCTATGGTCCAAAAATCTTAAATCAGTAGCCAGTTTTATGCTATTGAGCTATGGTCCAAAAGGGGCCCACTGATCATACAGTGGGACTTTTGATCAGGATGGTCCTTGGCTGTAGGCTGTAGCCCTTCCAGGTGACTGTCCAATTGGGTGGTCCTGGTGGACAAGCAAACTAAACCAGAAATATGCATCAAGTTTCAATGTATGGTTTCTCTGAATTCTTATCCAAGGCCCATTTGGATCCTTATGAACCAAGTGTGGGTAACTGTTAGGCTCCGTCCCGAGTTAATCACGATTAACTCTAATTAATTGAACTTACGACTAATTAAGCCGGTTTAATGATTAAATGAAATTGACTTAGCCTAACTATGAGTTAGTTAGGCTTAATGAAATAGTATCTATGATTGTGAAATGAATTGAAAAGAATTAAATGGAAAATGAAGCTCAAATGAGCATATTGAGGACTTGTGTGTAAATACGGAATTATACGTATTTTGTCGAATACGGAAACTCTTGATACCAACATGTGTATCTCGACGAGTACGATAACTTTCATAAAAGGTTTGAATTGATTCGACGACTATTGGAGCAAATGGACCTTCAAGTGACTCGAAATGTAAATGAGCAAGTGAATGAGGGGCTTAATGTAAAAAAATGCCTTATATAAGAGAAATGAGCTCATTGAGTTCATCCACGTACAGTAACCTTAGGCAACTTTTCCTATTTTCATTTCTTCCTTCGTTTCTCTTCTTTCGTGATTTCTTCTTCATCAAGAGTGAAGGTGAGTGGGTGCAAGTGAAAGAGATTCATCTCCTTCCTCTTCTTGGCCGTCTTCTTGGGAGATCTTCTTGAGTTCTAAGCTTCAAAGAGTGGCTTTCATCTCAATCCAAGCTAAAAGAGGGGATTTGCTCTATCAAAGCTTCATTTGAGGCAAGTATATGCATTTCTATGATTTTAAGCTTTTGTAGAACTTGTCTGAACTCCTTGAGTTCAAATATGTGATTTTCGTTCAGAGCTTCAGAAGCTCGAAAATGCGTTTCTGGGCGCATTTCGGCTAGCCGCGAGGCTAACCGCGAGCTAACCGCCAGAAAATCCGATTTTGGCGAGCTTCTGGAAAGCTAACCGCCAAAATTCGGTTAGCCGAAATTAGCCGCGGGGTAACCGCCGAGCTGACCGAAATTGGTCAGAAATTCCTGTCAGAAAATCAGCTTCTGGAAAGCTGACCGCGTGCTGACCGAACTTGGTTCGGCTAGCCGCCAGCCGAATTTCGGCTAGCCGCCAGTGCATTTCGGCTAGCCGCCTGCACAGTCGCGGCTAACCGCCAGGTAGCCGAAATTGACCAGTTTATTCGTAGTGAGGGAAATTTTGGCCAATCACTCGGACCTAACGGTCCTCGCGATTGGCAGTGAGTTTTGGATTTTACAAAAATTGACATCGCTTATGAGTCAATTATGACTAGTAGTATTGTTATACCTCCATAAGTGTTAACTAGGGTTATCCTAATGCATAAACATATAAGTAATATCGTCAAAAGTAATACTTGCATTGATAACCAAAGTTGCACTCAATGGTTAGTTAAGGTTGGACTGAACACTAGACTGAAATGAATAGGAACTGTTATCAGATTTGGCATGGCACTACCTAGTGGTTTCCGAACTCAGTATGAAATTGAATTGAATGAATTGATTATTCCTGCTGCAGCAGATGAGAATGGGGTGTTCCGGAGCCCGTGGTGACACCAGTGATCTCTGATCAAGACACTGGGAGATCCCACCTTTTATTTGGACCGAAAGGTCATTGTCTGAAAAGTCATTCATGGAAAAGCCATTAATAAAGGTTGAACCATTGCTAGTGTAGTTGCCATCTTATGTTCATTGTTAATTGTGTTTATTATGAATTGTCTAGACCTATTGTACAATGAATTGCTAGAAATTGTAAAGCTGTCATAGATATGTGTATACCTGTTGAACCGTCGTGTTCATGGTATTACTGATGATATTGCAGGCTCGTCTACCCGTGCCGGTCCCTCAGAGACCATCTCGGCAGCGGAGGAGGCCCATACGCTACCTCCAGGAGGTTTAGCGGAGTGGACATGATTGAGAGATAAGAAGATAGAATCTTTTGGAAATTCTTTTGGAAACTGTTTTGTATATTTATTTTGGTATTGTAAGTAATAGAAGGATATCCCCTGCATTGTGTTACATATGCGGTGGTTGATCTTAGGTGTATGAAACAATGTAAATGGACTTTATGATTCATTTTGTTTAAATAGGTTGTCAATGTATATTATTCGTATATTCCGCACTGTACATTGGCAGGTTGTATGTAAGATCCCTTGTAGGCTTCGTTGTAACTTCGGTTACACGGGGTTTACGGGAGTAAGTATGTTCATCGCGACCCGGGGGTTAACCCTAACGACTCTGATCTCGGGGCCGGGTCGTGACATACTGGGTTTAAGTGTAAACCTAGGGTTCCTGTGTTTGGAGAAGCTGAACAATGCCCTTTTCTTCTAAAAAAACATGTTAAAAAATAGAAGAGATTTAATAGGACCACCACCAATGGTACCCTCATATCAGAAAGTTTGGATGACCGGTAAATGGTAATGGGTTCATCTTGTACAAATTGAAAACCCAAATAAGTGCACATATTTATAGTGCCAAGCCATGTCCATTTCTTTAAGAAATTAATATGGTGAATGGCTTTGGTTAGACAAATGACTTGTTTGATGTTTGGATTAAACTAAAGCTCCAGATGTCATTATTATTGATAGGCTTCAGACACAAGACAAGCCTGCAATTGTCATGCATGATTTCTAACTGCTTAATTAGTGCACCTTGTCTTGATTGAGACTACACGAGGGGCTTCACTATAGTTCACATTCTGTCCAATGCTCTTCAAGTTGTGCATGCGATCAAAGGCTACCTAGATTGGTCTATTGAACCCATTTTGCAACACATCCTTTGAGCGGCAACATCTTCAAGAACTCTTCCAAATTTCTCATATTCCCAGAACCATGAATGTGGTTGCGCATAATTTTACAAAGAACTTATTTGGTGGGTGGGGGATGGAATATAGGCTTTCTATTTTCTAGGTAGCTTCCTTTGTCCGTTTTCTTGTGTGGTTTTCTTTTCTTTTCCTGCCTTGTTGTTTCCTTTGTTATTTCTAATGAAAGTTTTGTTTACCAAAAAAAAAAAAAAAAAAACAGATTAGTGCACCGATTTTTGATCAAATGTTCGATATGGGTCCCAACCATCTCTATCCATGGATCAGATCTGCCCACATGTTTGGACTTATTGTTAGGGCCTTAGGGGTGGATGAATTCAATCGTAGAAATTCACTGATTCCTGTTAATGAAACTCATTGATCTACTGGATTGCAGCAATGACTCATGATTTCATTCCCACTTATCCCAACTCAATCATTAAAGCAAAATAGATGCAGACATGAAAATAATAAGTTCAACCCACTTTGTGGGATCCATTTCATCTACCTATGCGCGTGGTAGATGCTTTGAAAGGAAGCTTTAATTCTTGATTATATGTGGCCTAGAATCTATTTTGATTTAATGAACGCAAACATGCCCATTGATTGAATTTTTTTTTTTTTTTAAATGCAAGATGAAGAATTTTATTTTGAAGGCTCCTCATGAGATGATTGTGACCATCAAAATACAGTAAGAAACAAAATCCTTCTCCAAGTTCCACCATCCATACATGTGCCTGAGGTGGGCCCCACAATGTGAGAAATTCCAAGAACAGGCATGCCTTATCAGGGAGATGGCTTCTGAGGCCAGCAATCTCTTGCATCTCTAGTATTATTCCAATTGGTTCTTTTGATTTTTCCTCATCTTGCAATCTCTCTAACTGAGGTTTTATGCAGAGGGTTTCCTCTCCAATGGTCTTAGGCCACAAGTATGGCCAACCCCCATGGGCCACCTGCCGACACAAGGTGGGCTGGATTGAAATATTTACTGATTGGACTTGGCTACTTCTCCCAATCTATCTACCCTTTACCTTGTAATTTTGTAGGGATTGGGGGATTTCTTGTATCTTTGTTGTATTATTAAGGAGGTTCTCCACTAGGATGGAAAGCTTGAGAATTTGATAAAGACTGGTAAAGAATGAGGATCCAAAGTTAGGAAAAGGAGTAGTTTATTCATAGCACTTTAACTTTAAAGCTGTTGGCCTATGGCCCACAGATCATCACTAGAAGAGGCAGGTAGCATTAGGAGCACTTGCTATATGGAAGGAATGTTTTCCCTTTCTTACACAAAACGATCTAATTATATCAGTGGTTAGTATTATCTGTTGGGGCTATTTTTTGTGGAATCCTTATAACCCTTAATGAAACCTATCCAATATAACTCATGACATCAATGGAGCTGGGTCACACAAGTTCAGGGACAAATTTATAGTTTGTAAAGTTTTATTTGAGCTAAAAAGTTCTCTTGAGGGTCCAGTTGTTTGCTTAAAATATTTAGGCATTCATTGTGAATTGAGGTTCAATGAAGGATTATAAAAGAGATAAGGGGTGATGGATTCGATGTTGAAACATAGCTGGGACCTTGACTTTCCAAGGTGCTGAGCGTATTCGTTTCCCATCTCCCTTGATTCAATTTTCATTAAAGGAGAGGTTATTTGATGGTCAGTTTTTGGATATTCACCTTTTTTATTCTTCATTTTTAACCATTTATCGCAATATAATCCTACGTATTCAACTATAAATCAAACAAGCCCTTGGTGTTGAAAAGAAACAAATGTCATATTATGTGCTTGAGACTGACTAAGCTGGTTAAAAGTATGAACCAGTTAAACGAAGTAATTTCCCTTAAGTTTGAAAAGATGGAGCATTCCACCTGTTTTAGAATCATAATCAAATAAGATAATTTGACAATCAAACTGAAACTACAACTAGAACTTATGAGGCTCTTCTGAGTTTTCCATTTGATGATGATTATAGAAAGAAGGGAGAAAAAAAATAATTGAGTAGAAGTTTTAATGGAATTGTTCCTATATATCGATTTTCAATAAGATCCTATAGTTGTTCAAAAATCCTTTCATGTGTCATGTGATGTATTATGGAAAATCAATTCAGGCTTCAAGCAGAACTCCCTTTTGATGAAGAAACATAATATCCCTATCTAATAATTCATATCAGTTTTTGTTAGGCTCCGTCCCGAGCTAATCCTGATTAGCTCTAATTAATCAAAAATTGAGACTAATTAAGCCGATTTAGTTAAGCAAATGAGGAATTGTGTATAAATACGGATTTATACGTATTTTACCGAATACGGAAAGTCTTGATACCAGCATGTGTATCTCGACGAGTACGAGGAATTGTGTAAAAGACTTGAATTGATTCGATGAGAAATGAACCAAGTAGGCTTTGATTTGACTTGAAATGGAATTAAGAGAAAGAAAGGGGGGTTAAATGCAAAATTCCCTTATAAGATAAGATGAGAACTCCATTGAGTCATTCATCTCCAGCACCTTCCTCCAACAACCGTTCCTCCATTTTTTCTTCTTCTTTCTTCCTCCATTCCTTCATCATTTAGAGTGGTTCAAGTGAAGGGAAGTGAAGAGAAGTTGCTATCCTTTATCTTCTTTGTCTTCTTGAGCATCTTCTTGGAATTATTCTTGGAAATCAAGCTCAAAGAGAGGATTTCATCTCCAAACCAAACTAACAAGGACTTGGAACTTCATTTTGAGGCAAGTTTATATATATGCTTATGCTTATTAAGGAGTTTTTAGTGATTTTAATGGAAGGGAATGATGAATCAGCTATTAGGGTGATTTATGGGGTGATTTGTGGATTTTACAACTCTAATTAGGATTAATAGGAATTGTTAACAGGTCTGGCACTACCTAGTGGTTTCCGAACTCCGTATTGACTGGAAATGAGAAAGGATAAATGAAATGATTATTCCTGCTGCAGCAGATGAGAATGGGGTGTTCCGGAGCCCGTGGGACACCAGTGATCTCTGATCAAGACACTGGGAGATCTCACCACACTGGACCGAAAGGTCATTGACTGAAAAGTCATACACTGAAAAGCCATTAATAAATATGGAACCTTATGAATAAATGAATATGAAAGGTTCCCGTTTTGGGAAGAAATGATTGGAGTTGAAACCCTTGCTAGTGTAGTTGCCAGTATATGTATTGTTCATGGTATTTCTTATGAACTGTTTAGCACTGTTAAATGATGCATTGTTAGGAATTATGACATGTCATAAATATATGTATACCTTGTTGAACCGTCGTGTTCATGGTATTACTGATGATGTTACAGGCTCAGTTGCCCGTGCCAGTACCTCCGAGACCGTCCCGTCAGCGGAGGAGGCCCATTCGCTACCTCCAGGAGGTTTAGCCGAATGGACATGATTTGAGGGCGAACAAGTGGAAATCTTTTGAGAACTTTTTGAAATGATTTTGGTAGATTCATTTTGGTATTGTACGTATATAAAGGATGTCCCCTGCATTGTAATTTAAATATGCAGTGGTTGATAATAGGAAAACTGAATGATGTAAAGTAACTTTACTGTTCATAGTAAAGTATATGATTTGTTTTGTTAATGGTTGTCAATGTATATTATTTGTATATTCCGCACTATACATTGACAGGTACGTATGCAAGATCCCTTGTAGATTCGTTTGAACTTCGGTTATTTCGGATCTACGGGAGTAAGTATGAACATCGCGACCCCGGGGTTAACCCTAATGACTCTGATCTCGGGTCCGGGTCGTGACATACTTATTGTATGGTATCAGAGACATGTTACAAAGACGAGGTTAAGAAAACGTAAAAGACTTAGCAAAGCTAGGACCAAAGTGAGAAGTGTGTGTTTCGAACAAATCCAACTATGGATTTATGTTATTGCTTTCACATATTGTGTTATATATGTGATGTATATGTGAACTAGTTGAGATGGAAGTGTTTAGATGCATTCTTACCTTCCTTATTGTTACAGTATGGCGTCAGGATCAGGATCGGGATCGGGGTCAGGGTCACAAGATGATGTTACTATTGTTCCGCCTCCCCCTCCTAGTTCTGATGCGCGCTTTACTGCTATTTTGGAGCAGTTAGCCAGGAGCCATGAAGCTCAAATGGGCATGCAAACCCAAATAGCTACGATGTTGGAAGTACAGAGCCAGTTGCAGGCTCAGATACAATCTCCAGTAATGCCAGTTCAGCAGCCACATGTTGAGACACAAGTGGTATTACAGCACAAGGACAAGGATCCTCATGCTATCTTTGAGAGGTTCCGTAAGAGGGGAGCCACTGAGTTTCACGGAGATGAGGATGTGATGAAAGCAGATGAATGGCTTGAACACATTGAAGATGTGTTTGAAACAGTTGTCTGCACTCAGAAGCAGAGACTACTGCTTATCTCCACCATGTTTAGAGATACAGCGAAGACGTGGTGGAAGAGTGTTAAAGATGCCTTTAAGGCAATGCCATCAGAGGGTATTTGGGAGATTTTCCGACAGCAGTTTCAGCGGAAATTCATCCCAGAGCAGGTACAACAGAAAAAGGAGGTAGAATTCTTGGCCTTGAAGCAAGGTCATATGACAGTAGCTGTATATGTGCATACCTTCTTGAAGCTGTCCAAGTATGCATTGGAATTGATAGACACAGAGGCAAAGAAGCTGAAGAGATTCCTCATAGGCCTAAATCCGGAGTACAAAGCTGTCGTATTGGCTGGACAGAAGCCTACGACATTTGATGAGGCAGTTGATAGGGCCTACACAGCAGAGGAGATTCAGCGAGAGAAGGAAGCAGAGAAAGAAGCTGAGGCTTTAGCCGTGAATGCCAAGAGAAGTGGTGATTCATGGTTCAAGAAGGGAGGACCATCTAGGTCCAAGAGGCAGAAACACAGATTCATTCCTAGACCTGATAGGAATGAGAGGAGAGAGAACAGACCAGTCTGTGCTACATGTGGGAAATTCCATAGGACTGAGTTGTGTTGGAGGACTTCCGGAGCTTGCTTTATCTGTGGTTCATTGGAACACAGGATGGCATTTTGTCCACGAGCTCGGAGAGATGACAGACCTCCTTATCAGTACCAGGCTCCAGGACAGGCAGCACTTCCAGCTCCTCCACAGAGATTGGCACTGCCAGCTCCTCCTCCTAGACCACAGCAGCCACAGCCTCCACGTCAGGGACAGCAGCGTCCGTGGCAGAGACAACAACCCAGACAGCAACAGCAGGTAGAGAGACCGCAGATAGCTGGGATGGCTTGTGCTGTCAACAGGGAACAGGCTGATGTTGCAGCCAATGTAGTGGAAGGTACAATTTATGTTGATAGTAGACCTGCTATTGCTTTATTTGATCCGGGTTCTACACATTCCTTTGTTGCACCTGCATTTGTTTGTGATATGCAACACCGGATCATGCAGTTAGATTATGATTTCACAGTGTCTACACCTTTGGGGAAACAAGTGAGGTGTGAGTTATACATACCTCAGTGCACTGTCAGGATTGGAGAGGTAACCATGCCAGCAGATCTGGTTGTATTAGCCATGAATGATTTTGATGTGATCTTTGGCATGGATTGGCTTGCGAAGTACAGGGCTTGTTTAGACTGTTTCCGCAAGATCATCACCTTCAGGGTTGATGAAGCCAATGCCAGTGTACTATTTGAAGGAGTCAGGAAGAGATATGACACCAGGCTTGTTTCAGCACTCAAGGCTGAACGATTGATGCAGAGTGGGTGTGAAGGCTATATTGCCTTTATCTCAGAGAAGAAGCCTGTACAGGAGTTGAAACATATTCCTGTAGTCTGTGAGTTTCCCGATGTGTTTCCGGATGAGGTGCCAGGTCTACCTCCAGCCAGGGAAGTGGACTTTACTATTGAGCTTGTGCCTGGTACAGCACCGATATCCAGGGCACCATATCGTATGGCACCATCAGAGTTATATGAGTTGAAGAAACAGATACAGGATTTGCTCGACAAAGGTTTCATCAAACCTAGTGTCTCACCATGGGGAGCACCTGTTCTGTTTGTGAAAAAGAAAGATGGCACTCTTCGTATGTGCATCGATTATAGGCAGATCAATCAAGTAACAGTGAAGAACAAGTATCCACTGCCTAGGATCGATGAGTTGTTTGATCAACTCCAGGGTGCAGCGTACTTTTCAAAGATTGATCTTCGATCTGGATATCACCAGATTCGAGTGAGAGATCAAGATGTACAGAAGACTGCATTCAGGACTCCATCAAATAGTTTCCGTATAAACAATATGAAAGTAATCAGGGGGTGACACATTGTTTTAAAGACGAAGCTGGTTTTTAAAGACAACACCGTTTTTTAAACTCAACAAGTGCATGTGTCACCCCCTAATTGGTCCAAATAGGGGATCCGGTTCACACAATTTATCAACCCAGCGAAGTCTTTATCTCAAGTTTGAATAAAAAAGGAGGGTTAGGACCTATTCGTTTCTTGCAAATGAATATCTTCAATTACATTGCTTTAAGTAGTTCAAATATAAAGAACTAAAGGTGAATATAAAAGAATGACCATATAGGGAACATGACGGGAAATTAATGAATACCGGCCATCACCCTAGTAATCTGATCACTTTGAAAATTTAAGGTCTCATCTGCATCTCTACCTTATATCCTTATCCCTCAGCTTTTGATTAATGATCATTCAGTGAGCTCATTTGATCATGGATTCCTATGAATTTTATGTAAACAAACAAGCTCTTTATGTTAAATAAGCTATTAGCTAAAAACTTTCCACATTAGAATATGGGAATCCATATAAACCAAGTATAGTATCATCTTTCTTTCTTTAGAGTTATCTTTCAAGGTATGACTAAAACTTTAATGGTAAGGCGTCATGCTAAAGAATTCATTGTTAATTGATTGTTGCTAGTAGAATTGTAAGCCACAACCTCAAGCATTCTTCTGATTGGATTACTTGGCAAAAGGAAATTTTGTAGGATATAAAGCATTACTATAATAAGTAATTATTTTGAGCAGACTTGCCAAATTGTGAGATTAATCAACTCTGCAACAAACAAAAGCATAGTCGATGTGGACTTAAAAACTATGGCTATTAAATTATTTGTTAGGTATGAACTGATTATAGTAGATTAACAAGATAAACATCATCGTACATCTGCATCAATTAAAAAAATAAGGTTTCGAGGTACTTTCTTGGGCAGATTAATTAAGGTCAAAATACATAATCAACTATGCAAGTCTACCATCTTAAAACAAGCCACATGGCTCGACTTTGAAAAAACCCTAATAATAAAAATTGTAGCCAAGCATCTTACCTAAATTAATACAAAACTGAGCTTTTTCATTCAGCAAGATTGCTCACCAATCCCGAAACACTTGTTAGAAGGTTGACAAATGCAATGCCGGACTCTCTAGCGAAACAAGGGGTAGATAGGATTATTCCCTTGATTGCTTACACTGTATAATTGTCTATCTTTATTCTTTGGGTATAAGGCTCTTATACATGTTGTTGGTGGTGTGTTGTATTTCAATCCCTCCTTGCTTACAAATAGTATAATGCTTATTTTCTAACCAACCCTTTAAGTAACAAAAGATTTCCAAAACACTACAAATAAGATTTACTTTAATTGTGGTTAAGCAAAATGTCTTTGGAACTTCCAAAAGTTGAGTCGTTTCTTTTTTCTTCAGATGTAAGATTAGGAACCAAAGAGGGTGAAGTAGACAGCACATGAGACCCAAGTAGTTCCACTTCCCATCATGGCTGCAACCTTGGTGTGGAGGAGAAATGCAAATGGAAATGAGTGCTTCTGGTTGTCTACCATCCCCCCACTTTGAATGGCTTTCAGGACAAGAAAAACTTTACAAGAAAAGCTGACCAGGGAATGGGATGCAAAAGTAGCTGTGTGTAATGGGATAAGATGGCCCACTAGTGGATGGATTTGTGGAACAAGGCACATGATGGTAGCCCACACACTTAACTATTGGAACAGATAGTTTTTTGTGCTTTATCCCCAAGGACCAAGGTCATTGTTGGAGTGCCTTTCATGCCACCATCTGATAGTCTACCCAACAACCCCATTAAAAATGGCCGGCTTATTCTCCACCAAAATTATGGCCCACTTGTGCTATGATCAGATCCCAACTGGTCATTTGTGGTGTCTTAAATGTTTTTCTGAGCCAAGTATTGTATGGTTGAGATCTAAACCCATTTTGGGATATACTCCTTCTCACCTTGGCTTTGGGTGACATAGAAGGTATTCTAGTGTAGTAAAAAATCTCTTTCTAGGCAGTGCAAAAAAGAAATAAAGTTTTAAGAGAGTGATTTTTCATTCTGTTAAATATTTTTTTTTTCAGGTTTTCATTTTCTAATGGGAAAGTTTTTTTTTTTTATTCAATTTTTGCTGAAATAAAAGACCCAAGAAGTAGAAAACTATTTTATGGAGGTTTAAAAAGTAACTAAAATCACATTTTTCTCAAGAAAAATGCTTCACCCCATTAAAAATGGGAAACTTGAATTGTCTGCGAAAAACCGCCTTCAGTTTTCATTTTGCTTTTGTAGGAAATAACATCACTCAATTTAACGACATAAAGCTCACGAAAAAGATGAAATTGACACCAAACATGTAGCTATTTATGCAGACTAGTCGAATCAAATTTCGAGTTTACTGTTCATAAATGGAATCAATACTCTACTCACTTTCTAAGTAAAAAGTTGCAGTTGAGGTAAATCATATCGACAAATCAACTTAACTCTGGCAGGAACAAGTTTCCAAGTGCCCTAGCTACAAGCCTTGGATGCCCAATGAATGAGAAATCTCTTATGGTAATCGTTCTTTGTTTCCATCAAAATAGTGTTGAATTTCGTTCTCTGTAGATTTTTATTTCCTTGAGAGAGGAGTAGAGGACTACTACATTCCTATTTCTTTGATTCAAAATTGAAATCATCTCTATCGGAAAAAGAAAAAATTATTCATTTTTGTATTTTCCACAAGTTAAATATATTGCATCAAACAATAAAACAGTGTGTCGCACAAAAACTCACAACAAATTTCTCCATCATGGAATCTTCTAGTCTACATACGCACCCATAAGCTTACGCTGTTTTAAATTGACCGATACCCCCCTTCATGCAATCCAACTCATTCATATCACATGTTTTAAAATGTTGATTCAATCAACCAAATTTCAATTGACTATTGCAAAACTCTGATTATAATTAATGAAATATGATCCAATTCTTACAATGAGGTTGATGTGTGATAAAAGTAGCTTTGATTTAACAAAGATGAGCCCAACAAGGGTTAAATAGTTGACATATCAGCCTTATAACATCAGCACTCTTTAATTGCATCTTGCTTCATGCATTAATACATGTCTTTCTTCCATCACATCTGCAACAATATTAGAACCACACACAAACAACAAATGGAAGAACTTGGGTGCTGAAGAGTGGTTGGATTTTCCCTTTTAATTTTATATGGGATGTTGGGTGAATTAGTTGGAGAAAATGACAAGCCTTTCCAATGATGGCTCTGGGGAGGACCACCTTACCAGAAAGAACCAAAGACATCCAACAAAGCAGCAGGGACGATTAATACAAGCCTCTTTTCTCTGAATCATCCCTGTGAACAAGACAACAAGTGAGAGATCAACTGTCATTGTTTCTCTCTAATTATTTTAATGCTCAACCTAATCTCCACTCTACGGAGTTTAAAAATTGCTTTGTTTGGTTCAAGACACTGGCTTTTTGTTTGGGTGGAATCTCAAAAAGATAGATCACATCTTTCACCTATCTAAACCATTCAAATGGTGGACCCTTGCATAGGACTGTTAACCCAAAAATGAACTGTCAAAGTACAGTCCATGCATGCAAGGAGGAGTTTCATCAATTGGATGGATGGTTGAGATCTTCTGATGAAGAGAGGGTGGGGGGTATGAAATTCACACCACACTTTATGTAGTAGTTGGTCTCCTGAAGTTTCCTAACCACGCCACATGTTTAAACTCCGATCGAAGAGAACCCACACAAGTGGAAAGAGGAATCCCACACTGTGAGAAGGAGAGCAAACACATATAGAAAGAGAAGCCCGCACAAATAAAAAAAATTATATACCGAGTGATCAATCCTTGAACAGCCAGGTGAGATGTGAGGTTGTCATAAGGAACGATTTTACTCACCCAAATCGAACTTACCACTGTATTGAAATTATAATAAAAAGGGTGTCTTTTAAAACCATTAATTTAAAGGACCATGGATCAAAGAATTAGAATGATTGACCAAATTTAAAACTTTACATAGAGGTGGATCTCATCAAGATCTTTGGATGATTCTCCTCCACCTCTCTCATGATTGAAGATGCTCCAAGCTGTCCATAAGAAACTCCATGTGAGACATTCATACAAAGCAGCCCCTATTAAATAAAGATACCCTCGTGTCCTATGTGTTGTTTGCAAGGATGTCATGCTTCATTGTGAAATTGCAGCCACGCCACTCCCTATGGTTGTGAGTAAAGATATGTAGGAGCATGAGTACAACACTATAATAAATGCGTAACTGTTATAACACGTCTGATTCGAGACTCCCTATCGACTTTTTTTTTTTTTTTTTTTCCATCCAAGCGTTCCCAATATTTTCAGTTGAACAAATCTCTCCGGATCTAGAGAAAAAGCGGGTAAACATATCTGTAGCCCTAGTGTGGTAATGTAATTTTGAATCTACAACCCCCGGGTGCAAACCGTGGTCCTAAGTCAACTGAGCTACCCCTTAGGGTTAGACTCGGTCTCGACTTGACATGCAACTCGGTGACTTGGAGAGTTTACATGGCATTTTTGTCAATTTTCCACTTATTATATAAAATATTAAGGTAAAAAGATTACAATGTAATATGTCAATATAGAATTATTAGAGAGAGAGGGAGAGATATCACCCTCTTAAGAGTCTGGATCCCTTGTTTCAACAAATACTATTGCAATCTATCCCCAAGCGTCAAATGTATAAAATGTCATCTTTGTTTTTTCATTCCAGAGGAGCAATTGAGAGAGTGCAATTATCTGACATCATATTTTATATAGGTGGCACTTGGGGATGGGTCGAAACGATATTTTCTTGTTTCAACTAAATAGGGGATTTAGACTCTTATCACCAAAAATCTGAATCACATGTATGGGTCGGTAATCCCTCCTCTCACCCTAGTGTTAAGGGATTGATCCCTGTATATGCTACGCTTTTCGTATATGTGGACTTTCTTTCTCATGTGTGTGTGTGATCTATTGGGTTCCAATCCCCTTATTTGGGGTACAAAAAATAAGTTTTTCAAGTACACAATTTTCTTTTGACACCATCTATAAGCTCTCGCCAAAATTATAATGACTGAAAATGTAAAAGCAAGAGGTAAATTTGAAAATATAAAGTGCATAATATGTAAAAGGAATGTAAATGATGTGTATAAACATTACAATATCATTCAATAATGTGATATTTTTGGATTCATCTCATCTCACAAACTTCTCTCCAAAATGTAAGTGTTCTTTAAATAATCAAGGATGATCAATGACATTAACTGCCCCATGCGTAGGACATTCCACGTGGGATAAGACCAGGCCGTGAATATGAGCTCCATGTCCTCCCACGTTCCTAAATTTGAAAAACGATTCCATGCTCATTTATTACTACATGGACTTTCCTTCGATGAAGTCATCGGTAGGAATGAAGAGTATCCAGATCATTCATATCACATATCGTACAGACAAAAGCTCACTCAGAAAACAAGAAAAGTGATTCTCAACTTGAAATTGATCGATTTATATAAAGGCTGCTGCTCCCCTAAGTTGTAACCCCTCTTTAATATCAGCTGCAGGTATGTGAGGAGGGTCGCAGTTGCTCCCTTCACATGCTTGTAGCTAATATTAAGGAGGACTGCAGCTGAGGGGAGCAGCCCTCTTATATGAAAAAATAGTGAAACGAGTTATTATTTTCTTTTTCCATGTTTGATTAACTCAATGGTATATACCTATATTTGATGCATATCTAAGTGACTAAGTCTATTAATAATTTTTTTTTTTGCTATCGGAGGGTTTTCAGTCCTTTGGACTGGACTAATCCGTCTAGGCCCAGAGGGAAGCCGGGTACACTCTCTTGTAACCCTAGTGTGGTAGTGCAGTTTCGAATCTACAACCTCCGAGTGCAAACCGTGGTCCTAAGCCAATTGAGATATCTATTGGGATTTAGTCTATTAATGATTAGGATCAACAATCTTAAAAGAGTTGTTTACATCACTATAATACTATTTTGTTCAAGAAACTCAAGCAAATTCATATCAATACACAGCCACTTAACGAGTTAGTGAAATTCATCCACCAAAGGTGGAAATAATTAGTTCAACTTTGTTCTTGATATCATTCAATTTAAATAGATAATTCTCCCTCACTTACAGTGATATCACTTAAAAAGCCAAGTCTTAATCCTAGCCATCCACAAAATAATGAAGTCTTAAAAGGATGTTCATAAAATAAAGAAATTATAAGAATTGGAAGTTCCTCCAACTTTGATAATTACTTGGAGGCCTTTTTTTTTATTTTTTGCTATCGGAGGGTTTCCAACCCTTGAGGCTAGACTAATTTCTCCGAGCCCAGAGGGAAGTTAGGCAAACTCCCCTATAGTCTCAGTGTGGTAGTGCAGTTTTAAACTTACAACCTCTGGGTGCAAACTGTGGTCCTACGCCAACTGAGCTACCCCTTGTGGTTAAAATTACTTGGAGGCCTGAGGCTCAGGACTGTGGTATTATCTTTTGGGTCTCTAGTAGATGGGCCATTAGCATCATAAAGTCTTATTATTCCTCCATTAAACTATCTTTTAACGTCCTTTTTTTTTAATGTCTACAACACTCCAAAATCCATTAAAAGTGGAAAAAAAAAATTCTTTGAGGTTTTCTAATTTTTCTTAAGATATCTACTTTGAAAGAAAGGGCAACAAAGTGGACAGAAATAAGAGCGTGGGCACCGGCCTATATGGCTCCAAAAGCACATTTTTTAGGTGTTTTGATACCATAATTACAACAAAAATGGTGCTCAATCAAGAATGCATGGGCTAATTAAAGCACATCACTGAATTGTTACAATTGACTTTAATCATGGTTTCATTTATTTTGTTTGGTGAATTGGAGCGCCTTTGTTATAGTGCCACGGACTATTAATCATTCTCTTCCCCATTAAAACTAACCAATTAATTAGAAGTCGCCTCTATCTAAGTCCCATTTTAATAGCCACAATATTGTCAATCAGTATATATTATAAAAGAAGATTTTTAATTCAATTTTGACCTCCATATCTTTCAATCTTAACTCTTATTAGTTACATTCTATATCAACCTATTATTATATATTATAGTGAAATTAAGATCTTCCATCCAACTTTGACCTGGAACTTTACAGTTTTGATAAATATGAAACACCCAACTGAGTCAGTTATGATGGTCTTACTTAATGGTTCTTGTGATTCCAAAAGCAGATAAGAAAATTGAAAGTAGAAATCGCAATTGATTTAAATGACTTTTATTTCTTTTTAGAACCACATGAAGGAGCTCTTATTTTGAAATTAACAATTTAATTTCGACCAAATTGCTCATCGGACCACATATCTGTCTTATTCGTTTTATATATATATACACACACATACCCTAAGAGTGCGGGAAAGACAACTCACTCAAGTTGGAAAAGAGCCACAAAAGGGGAAGAGGTGACCTAAAGTGGTTCTATAATAATTATTTGTTATAGTTGAAGGTTTCTATTTCCATCACTACCTTCCAGCTTTGTTGATTTCATATCATATGTACTCTCAACTGCATTTGACTTGGCCAATATTGTCATCTAATTCTAATTTTGCATTTGATGGTCTTATTGACAACTAACAATATCCATATTCTTAATAAAAAAAGGGTCCATAATATTTATATTTTTTATGGATGTCTAACCAATACTCTACTATTATTTATTAGAAAAATATGAATTGATCATACATCCTATTCAACAAATTTTTTTTACCTAGCTTAGGAGGGTTAAGACTCCAACACTCTAGAGAGGAAAGTAGACATTGGGTGAGGTGGGAGCAGGACAGCCCACGGCCAAGGAAAGGTGAATGTCCAAGTTCGACTCTGGCCATATAGGTAAGAACTTGCGTCTCTTACAACTGCGGTAAGAGGCCGATCTTAAAAAGTTAAACGTAACACAATCTTGGGGTGCTCACCGATTTGTTCTTAAAAATAGTAATCCGATATCATGAATATGTAGCATTAAATTCATGCGAGTGATACAAGTAGTTAAGTTTTATTTTTTTTCTCTCTCTCTTGAAATTCACTCTTGTTAAAGCAAAATCTAAGCACACATCCTTAAATAAATATTATTGGCTTAGATGATGCAAAGATAGACGTTTTAACTGCATGGGTCATGGCTCTTGTTTCCATCCAAAGGAAAGAGGTAAAGTAAAGTAAAGAGGTAGCTGTCAAATTACGTTATCATCGCGGGAATCCAAATCCTGCATTGACTGCATGGACAGAGTTCTCTCATCCCGTCTCAAATTCCGTCAGTGGGACCCACTAATGAATTCCAAATAGTAGGAAGTCCCATCCATTAGTCCCACTTGTCCTGTTCCTTGTATTTTAATCAGAAGCCCGGATCCACTGAGTGTTTTAAGTCTACACTAGACCAGACCACCTATTGAAATCTTGATCATTTAAAGTAAATGTTCTCGGAGTATCTAAGGTATTTAAAATTTTACATCAATTCAAATTCATTTTCTCATTATATTTATTGCCTGAGAAAAAAAAAACATATAACAAGTATGCATGAGATTGTATCACTTACAATTTTTTTATTATCAAATAGTCAATGCAACTATAGATTAACATCTGATCGACGTATAACTTTAGATATTTAGTATTGAGGGCACGTTTATGTAGCTCATTTTGGCAGAACAGGAGGTGTATTTTTGAAAAAAGGAAAAAACTTTATTTCATGCGTTTGGTGTGATAGTTTTTTACGGAATTGTTTTTTGCTCACGTCAGTTTCTTTTTTTTCCTTTGGCCTGAAAACAGAATTATACGAGGGTTATGGAAAGTCTATTTCCACATATTTCCAAATAAAAGTGACCCTCCTTTATTTGCTCCATTTCCTTTTTAATATTAATTTTAAAAAAGAAATTTTTAGCTGCACTAAATAATATTAGCACCAATTTATCATAAAAAAAAGAAGGAAGAATTTGAACCAAACGTGAAATAAAATTGATTGATATGGCAGTTTCATCTTTCAATGAAAATTACTCGTACACAAATGTATCCTAAATGGTTAGGATTGAAATAAGTGGACCCCATGGTGGAGTTAACTCAAGACTTGTGTAGGTTAAAGCCTCGAAAGAATCCCATGCGTTCTATTCCTCTTGGATCAATTTAACAAAGGCAAAGAAGGGTATCCAATCTGAACAAACAGGGGCACATTGATTTCAACGGCTGAGACATATTTAAGTGGGCCCCACCAGCACATTTATACGTCGCTCACTCCCACGACATCTCGAGGAGATTTTGCAGCAAAAGCATACGACCAAACAAACCCCCTGTGGGCCCCACCTTGGATACTTCTCCTCCTACTCCCCACTGCAAACACCAAAAGAGCTCTCTCTCTCTGCCAGCCTTTTATTTCCCAGTGAAGAGAGAGAGAGACAAAAACCATAAGAAAGCAACCTCGTGCAGAAGAGAGAATTACGATTCTCTGATTCTTCCTTCCACTCTCTGAAATATGTGAACCCAAACGCTTCCAAATCAGACTCCAAAAGCCAAGAGCTTTGCAAAGTTTACACATGCGAAGCACAGAGCCTGAAGATATGATAGAATCGTGACAACGATTGAATTGCGGAAAAGAGCTTTCCTTTGTCTTTGAAGAAAGATTCTTGAAAGAGAAAAAAAGTGGGTGTGGCTGAAGAAGAAGAACCAACAACCGGGTCCTGATCATCTTCTTCCATCCTTTTTTTTTTTTACAGAGATTAATCTCTTGCTGTTTGTTTCATACTGATTTCGATTCAGCTTCCATTTCTCAGGTATGCCTTTTCTCCTATGATTCTTCCTTGCTGAGGTTAAAAAGGTACGATCTTTGGTCAATGGCATATGCTGGGTAACGGTTTCGGCCTTGCCGTACGGTAACCGAAATCGATACGCAGGCGAAGAAAGCATGACCTTTTGTCGACGGCACATATGCCGAGTAACAGCCTTGCCGTTACGTAGCGGTTTCGGCGTTGCCGTTACGGTATCCGAAGCCTGGGCTTTTTTGGGTATTCCTCTCAACCAACGACGAAATAGATACCGAGACGAAGAAGCGTGTGTGTACGCGTGTAGGTCGGTGGGTCCCACAATATTGAAGAGGTGGGGTTTTGTCACTGGTTGTATCAAGTGTCAACTAGAGTCTGTCCAAATGGACGTCTTGATTTGACCAATTTTGATCCGAGGGTCAAGAATGATTGATTGGGCTAATCTGGAAGAAACCCATTTTTCACAAACTACTTCTCTTTTTTACTTGTGTTTTCTCTGTGGGTTTGCTTGCTCATGTAGATGGTGGGAAGGTCCTAGGTTAGAGAACAGGACTACTATTTTTAGTTTTAAGATCTGGGATCTCAAGAATTTTGGTTGTTTTGAAACTGTGGAAATAGTTTTATGAGATAAGAGTGATCTCATGACCAGGTATTTCTAAAATGGAGGAGTGATTATATTTGAAGGGTCAGGATCCTCTTATGCTTTGATTAGAAATGTGATTAATACAATCTTGCACATATTTATTAATCAAGTTTGTTTGTTTTTTGTATCAAAAGTTGAATTTGCATTAAGAACAACTCTTATTTGGAGCAAAATTTGGGATACCCCATGCAATGCAATGGAAGGGGAATTTATTTTGAGAGGCTTGTGCCAATGTGCAACATTTGCTCACAGTAGGGAGACTTGTGTTTTTTTTTTTTTTTTTTTTTTTTTTTTTTTTCTACTTTAGTTTTTCTTGATTAATTAACCTTGCCCCAAAGTCTGTTTATCTTAATCATAATTTCCAAAATCTGTGTGGGTTGCAGCAGGGTGAACATTTTGAATGAGAAGACAGGTCTATAGCTGAATATCCACAAATCTGTGATGGCAAAGAGATCACACAAGCGCCCAGTGGCGCGATGTAAGAAAGAATATCCAGGTTGTATGGGTGGTTTGATTAGCATGTTCGATTTCCGCCAGGGCCGTTCCTCTCAAAGACTAATTTCAGATTCGAGGCGTGGCAGTGGCAGTGGCAGGCATGCTGTTGGTAAGAATATGTTCTCACATTGTAAACATTGTCTACTCCAACTCTACAAGGGCCTTTTTTTTTCTTTTCTGCATAGAATATGAGGAATTAAATATATAGGATTCATGGTGAAATGAGCTCTAATGTTGGATTATTAAAGAGATGAGGGGTGAATGATGATATGAGGTGAGATGTAGAAGGACATAAGTTAGTGATGTAGACGAGACCTTTGATTTTTCTAAGGTTTGAATTACAAGGGTGATAGCTGGTATTTGGTAATCATTTTCCGTTTTCCTTTGATACGATATTTGTTTACGCTAAGTTATTTAATGGTTATTTTTGGATATTCACCTTTGATTCATAATTTTTAGCCACTTATAGAAATACAAGGTCTTTGAATTCTAAGAATTCAATTACATGAAACAAGGAGGCCCTAGAAGTATTATTCCCAGTAAGTTCATCTTGATCTGAAAGTGTTTTGACTTCATGATCAAGATCTACTTTTCTTACAGCTTCATGTTTCTTTCTTTGGGCCTTAACCTGAGTACCAAATTGTTTGTCTGTCCTTGTGCAAAATGAACTTTCCGGGACCTCAGTATTTGTACCTAAACTGATGTATTCTATGTCCAAAAAAATGCTAAAGTACGGGTTTTTTTTTATCTTTTCTGGAATTTGTTTTGTTATTCAGGTGCTGGATATTCAAAGAGCAGGCTTGATTTGCCGATGAATGGTGACAAAGAATATATCAGCAAAGATGTAACCACCAACAGCAATCTAGATGTAAGTCCAAGAACATGAATGACAGCATAGTATTTTTTGTTTTTATTCCTTATTTTTTTGACCCTCCACCCTGTATTGTGGTGAGGCCTTGATTTTGGATGGGGGGCGTAGACAAGCCAAACCTGCCTAAATCTAAGGAATGTGGCTAGGAAAAGCTCTTTGCATCAGAGACATTCAGTGATTTGAAGGGGTTGGATGCATGTTAAGGAGCTGCTCATTGCTAGATCTAACCGAAGAAGCACTGTGTTTAAATCTATGTTAAGGCTCATGGTGCAATCTGGGTTTGATTTTTAGGACCATGTTGCTCATCAATTGGATCTGGGTTCGGGGCCTAAGACCTGGTGGGCCTGGATACTTAGTGATGGGCCTTAGTATAATATTTGATAATAAAAATAATATACAAGTCTCCATTTAAACATTATTAATAGTTCATTGGTTAATAGAATAATTATTGTAATATGTTTAAAATATATTAGAGTCCATGTAATAATATGTTAGTATAAAATTTGGTGACAATTCACATGGTGGAGCATCATTTGTGGGATTTGATAGATCAACTGTCCAAAAAATCCAGGTCCACTAATCAAGCAAGTTCCATAGGTAGGCCATGGGGCAGTTATTCCAAGTTCTTTTATCATATTTGTACATATAACCAATCATATATATATATATATGTGTGTGTATAAATATTTGTAGATATAATGTTCGCCTGATGAATGGAACAAACTACATTCTAAAAATAGGTTGTAAAGTGGGAATATGACATATTAGGAAGGCTGGAGATGCTTTGTAGCTAGTTTATGATAAGGATTTAGGATTCCTAACACCTCTTACCTTCCTAATGTCTAATATTCTCTCTCAGGCCCCACCTGATGCATGTGCCCTTGTGACAGTGGAAATGGGCATAGAAGATGGCATGCGATAGTAGCAAACCACTAAATACATATTGTTCATCTTGTTTTAACTTCAATGTTTCAGGAGAGAAATGAAATCGAAACAGCCAAGATTGAATCTGATCAGACAAGTGTAAAAGCACTCATAGATGATGAGATGTCCGAAGTGCGATCCTCAGTGAAGCAGATTACCAGAACTGCAGTTCAACAGACACCACCTTATTTGGAATGTAGATGTCATATCAGCAACAATCATAAACAAACATGCAAGAGTTGTAAGATAGCATCTAATCTACACTTGCATGGTTCAAGGGCTTCTGCCAGCTTGGATCCTAAATCATCTTTTGCTCCAAGTTTAATGGAAAGACCTTCACTGAATGAACAAGAAATGCATCCAAACCATACGAACGGTATTGATCCATTCCTTGCCTGCAGAAGTTCAACTTGTACTAATATGCAGCACCTTCAGAAGCATGTAGTCAAAGAAAAACTAAATGAGGCAACAGAGTCTTTTCTAAACCAGAAACTTAAGGATGCAAAAAGGTTAATCAGAGATGGGGCGACCCACCAGTCCAAAGAATTCATGGATGCATTAGAACTACTGAACTCAAACAAGGAACTGTTTCTAAAACTCCTACAGGATCCAAACTCACTGCTGGTGAAACATATTGAAGATCTCCGAAAGGCCCAGTCACAGAGAGTTTCTAAAGAGGAGATAGGAAATTCAATGCAATCGGAGAAGATCATCAGCCACAAAAAGTTCAGTAAACAAAACATTCACAACTTTTTCAGAAGAAAAGATAAGACAGAGGATAGAAGTAAAAGCCCAACAAAGGTAAGTGACAGTTCTTTCCCTTCAAACAGGATAGTAGTGTTGAAACCCAGCACAGAAAGCAGTCAAAATTCTACAACTACAAGAAGTCCAAGCTCCATCCAGCGATCTCATTACATCTTGAGGAAGGAAATTGAGAGCGAAAGAGCCACTACAAACTTTTCCATTAGAGAAATTACAAGGAAGTTGAGAAATGCCATTGGAGAAAGTAGAAAGGAGCAGCATTGGATACCAACAGAAGGAGTTTTTCATAGAATTCCATATGGGCACCAAGATTCAACAGAAATAAGTAAAAGGATCACAGTGAAGAATCAGTCAAGAGTGGAAACTGAAGTAGCTCGGAAAAATTCTGATTTCTGTACAAATCCAAACGCAACAGCTATTGGGCGTTCTCATAAAAAGGGATCTGCAGCTTACAAAGAAGGAGAATCTGCTGACACTTGTAATATTTGCGACATACATGAGAACTCGATAACCAGAAGGGGCCCAAGAACAATATCTCTGCCTGAATACAGCAAGTCCCCAAGGTTTAGCCCTGCAAGCGACAGTGGACCAACTTTTGTACATGGACAAGTGAGGTTGTCCTCTCCTTATGAAAACTTTCGAGCTGGCAATGGGAGCACATGGCAGCAGTACAAGAAAGAAATGTCAGCTGAAAGCTCAAGTCCATGTAGGCCAAAGTTAGAGACTTATTCCTTCATTGATTGTAATAACAATGTTAGGGAACCACTGCACGTACCCAATTCAGATTCAGGAATCTTGAAGGACCACATCACTGATGCCAAAATACACATGAACATCGGGTCAAGTCCAAAAGGTATTGATTTCTTTGTCTAGTTTACGTTTTAGAGTGAATCAATCTCCCGAGCACCACACCCTTTGTTTCGAGTTTGGACAATGAATGCCACATTCACTGTTTTTAGAATGAGCAATTATTCATTATGCTACCCTTTTGGGGCAGCATGAAACTGGAATTACATCCAGTGGACTACTATCTTGTTGCTGTAAATCATATCAGCATGGATGGCTATTAGTAATTTGGTGGAAAAAAAATCAGAAAAACTGGATCCATTTGCGAATTTTCAATTCCAGACAACAGCGGAAGAGAGAACCATTCATGCTGCCATTGTTCAAACCAACTATAATGTAGTATAATATCAAAATGCACCCCCTACATTCTGAGTGCACATCTAGCATGCTGTTCAAGGCGTTGTCCTAATAAGGACAGGCCTGTGGCTCATAATACAAGAGGACTATCGCGGTGGTTTCAGTCTTGCCTTAACCAATTATGTACTTAAAAAATGCATGAATTTCGAAGCTCACAAAATTTTTGCAGGGCCTATTGTAATTGAACGAGAAGCAGATGTGGAAGACAGTAAACCGTTGGTTGTACCTTCTAAATCAGATAGAGTTATAACTGCTGTAGACAACAGCAATGCTGCTGCTGCAACTGATAAAGTGGGGGCAGAGGGATCCTATGAACACTTTAGAATGGTAAACAAATTTTTTTTAATGAATTGTGACAGGCATTCAGTTCAATCAGCTATCTTCTATCAGCGATATTTCTTCTTTTAAAAGTAAAAAAAAGAAAAATTAATCATTGCATGTTCCAATTTTGATCATCTCTTACCAGGACTCACCTGAGAGGCCAATCCTGGCATCCACACTAGGTTCTTTTTCAGGAAGCCCCTTACTCATCCACAGAATCAATGTTCTGGGCATCAACGAAAAGCCAGAACGTCCAAGTCCAGTCTCTGTCCTGGAGCCATTTTACATTGAAGGCGTTATTAGTCCTGCGAGCCCTCAACAAGGTATGCAATCATGACACATACATCATTTCATTGAATTGCAAAAAAAGGCAGCCTATCTAAGGGTTCAATCTTTGAGCCCTCTAAAATCAAGGATAGGATATTTGATTTCAACCTTTTTTTGTCTTACCCAAATCCACATGTAGCCTGAGTAAACCAACCCAACCCCACTCTCCAAACCAAAAAAATAAAAATAAAAATAAAAAGAAATTGAATTGTGTGGGTGGACCAATATGACTAAGACAGATAGAAATGGCGAAAACAAACAGCAAGAATAAAATGTACATTATGGTACAATTACTCAGAACCAATTGCTGAGCCAATAAAAAGTGGAATTCATTTAGAACTAACTGACACCAGTGATCATTGACCAGCATCAACAGCTGAGTTGGCAGAGGAACCACTACCAATTCATCATGAACTACAAGAGAGCTCTCCTCCAATAACCACTTTGGATCCGAAAATCAGTCCTAGAACTTGTATGGAGGGGAAGGAAGAAGAATTCGAGTACGTAAGAAACGTGATGCAAGCCTCCGGTTTCAACTACAGTGAATTTGGGAGACGGCATTCTTCAGAGCAGCCACTTTCTCCATCCTTGTTTGACCAAGTAGAGGTTTCATCTGCCCATTTATCCAGCGACAGGAAACTACTTTTTGATTGTATAAATGAAGTTCTTGTGGAGATTTACGAGCGGTTTTTCAGTTGCTCACCTTGGATATCGTTTGTCAAAACCAACATCTGGCCAATCCCTGTGAGGAAACATGTCATCCAAGAGGTTTGGCAAGGAATTCATTGGCACTTACTCCCACAGTTTCCGCGCACATTAGACCAGATCATTGGAAAGGACATGGCTAAAGCAGGATCATGGATGGACCTCCGATTCGATGTTGAAGCTGTCAGCAGTGAGATGGGAGAGGGCATTCTAGAGAAAATACTGGAAGAGATGATTCTCGAACTGTGGGATTGAACTTTCATTGTAGCTGGCATGGCACTGAAAGGGAAGCAGTTTGAACAACCTAACAATCTCAAGACTTCTCAAGTGTGGAGCTCCTCTGCCAAACATGTAAGTGAGCATGTTTTCTTTCTTTGGGGAAATACACAAGGCTGAGCATAAGTGAATCAAAAGTTAACCCGGACCACCACTCACTATCTTTCATGCTTCTGGTGGATGAGCAGCACAACAAGATTTCCTCACCAGAGAATTGTAGGCCTCATTTGATTGTGAGGTTTGCTAACAGCAATTTTGCCTTGTCAGGAGACTCATGAATTCCAAACCTCTGGGCTGAGTCCCTGTTAAAGATTGTTGGGTGAATTCTGCTTTTGACAAGCCAGAACAGCAAAGAGTTGAATCACTCAAAGAGCCTTTCCAAATACACAATTCTAAAATTTGGAGTGCCAACAGTCATTTTGATCTTTATCAAACATCTTGAATACTCCCAAGTTCTAGTGACAGGAATTTTCAAATTCTCACCATCAGAAAGGGCCTTAGTCAACTGATGATTGTCTTGTTGACAGACCTTTTAAGGTCGACCAATAAGATGACTAGGATTGTTTCATAGGAGAATATTGCTCTTTCACCAAATGGGAATGCCTTCATTTATAATGCCACTTCTCTTTTGACTCTGTTGAAAATAAGTGAATTTTGGTCTGTGTCAGTTACAGGTGTAAAATACAAGGGTTACAACTTACAACGATGTTGGTCCTGCTATCCAGCACTATACTCTTTGGAAAGTTTTTGAGTCATCTGATTTAGTTCAATGCTTATAAGCCATAGTCCAGTAGTTTTTACTTATTTCATTCACTACTCAACTCTCAAGTGTTGCTTTCATCAAAGATGTTGTATTTATGTATGTCACTCATGTGAATAGAAGCTCATTTGTATATATACTGGTAACCTGCATGTGCCTTATATGTTCGCCTAACTTTGAATGCCTGAACAATATAAGTCTAATATGTTTTTGGTACCCCTGCCAAAGAGTGTTGGGACCCAAGAGAGAGCATGCACATGCACACATAGGAAGATCGCCCACTCACGCAGGGGCGGAACCAGGATTTCATCTCGGGGGGGGGGGGGGGGGGGGGGCGCAAAACTTGAATAAATTTTTATTTCACCAATTATTATAACTATCATATTTTTGAACATTTTTGGCCCACAAGTTCTATAGATGTGGAAGAAGATGATTTCGTTTGGGAAAACCAAACCTCTAAAATTTTAAAGAGAGCAGAAATTTTCATTAATATAATCCCACAATACGGAACTACTTCTAAATAACTAAATATGCCTGTTTGTTGTTAGTTTTGTTTCATGATTGTATTTCTATGGCAGATTAGAATGAGTTGCTTTGATCAGAGTGTTTTCCCTTGAAAAGAGAGGTAATGTCTCTTCCACATGGATAGCTTCTTTTCAAACAAAGTTATCACCATACCCAAAATGGCTTGAGAGTGAGGTTTAACCTCCAGAGGGAAAGGAAGGTAAAGAAATTGCTTGATCCCACCTTCACACTTAAGACACAATTAGGAATTATTAAATGATAGCTTGAATGTTGCTGGATGAGAAAGGTTTTCAAAGGGCTTGACTAATTAAATTCAAGAGATTTTTGTCAAACTGTTATTTTATTTAATTTATCGACAAAATGAGGCAGATCTTTCTAAAGCATTTTATCCAAGATACTGAGCATTTTGGCAGGAAACTTCAACACAGTTGGAAGATGCTCATTGTCACACCGACAAGGTGCAGGTTCATTTGTATCCCTTATCAAATAGATAAATATGCAAGGCATTCACCATTCTGTGGGTTGCACCTAGGTCAGGTTAGGTTGGGCAGAGGCTTGTCCAAAGCCAGAATACATAGGCTACCAGGACCCAATTCTAGCTCAATTCTAGCGCATTAGTTTTCAAGGTTTCGGGCACAATCAGTATGCAGTTCCTTGGATGGAGAATTGTTTCCCGCAGAACCAATGACCCATGACGTGGGCATTCCCTCAGGTGTTAAGCCCAAGCCCATAATAATTGTTAATTTGGGTATATTTTAGGCAAAGTCCTGATGAGATTGGCCTAAAGCCTCTGCCAGAATTCATTTTAAGCAAGTTTCTGTTTGAGCTGGGCCCAGCCATTGTATCCTTACCATTCTGTTTCATATGGTTCTTCCAACACAGACCCAGCATATGAAAGCTTCAGTTCTTTTACATTTTATGCAATTTGGTAGGAGACTTTTGCTTGATCACTTGGATTAAAGTAATAGAACAAGATATTTAAAATGGTAATGGGTCTTAAGTTACTTATGGTTATTGTTCATTTATGTTAGAGCTTTCCAGTGAAAGGAAGAGAAAGCAGCATTGAGATCTTCTATAGGTAATTCAGACCAGGCTGGGTCCTGGGAAATGGGGATAGGGAAATGGACTTTTAAGTTGTGTGTGGGGGCCAGGGGCATGATGGACAAAAACTTGGGGGGGGGGGGGGGGGGGGGGGGGCGGCTACTGTGGTTCCGCCCTTGCACTCACGTGGAAAAGGAACCCGCACAAGTGAGAAGGGATCCTGCATGCCTAATTGATAGCCAATGATAGCCAGGTTCTTTTTACACAAAAGTACCTTTATTTATTACCAAAGAGGACTACATGTTTAATTAAAGTTTCATAATTAATTATTTGACATCAAAATGAGTCTAACATTGGTATTTTCAGAATATATGAAAAATCCCTTGAAGTTTCTAAAATTTACAAATAGGTCCCCAATTACTCCCAAATCGTGCCCTAATCCTGTTTGTGCCCTTATTGTGTCACAATTGTCAAATGTTATTTGATTTTCCCTAATTGAATCTTGATTGTGTTCTAATTAAAAGTGGCCGAGTTCTACTTATTGATTATTTAATTTTCAAAATTATATAAAAATCATATATGGGGCGAGGCCTTATCGATTATCTTGTTTGTGAGTAAGAAAATGAAATATTTTATTTTCTTCAAAATGGGATCTTTTTTTGTACTATTGTACATAACTGCTGATGCCAAACAAATTACTCTTAACATTTGTAAATAGGCCCCTATGGTTTTAATATTTGTAAATAGGTCCCCGCTTTGGCATTTTAATACCTTCCATCTCCAAAAATATGTCAAGTTAAATACTTAAATGGTAACTAGAAAACACGCCCGTGCTAAGCCCCGGCCTTAAAATAAAAACATATCCAACTTGGGACAATTTCTTGAGATATTAATTGGTGAGAAGAAATGAAACTGAAACAAATAAATATATTATCAATCAGTTTTAGATTTTTATAAATAAAAGTTTACTTAAAGAGAATGTGTATTAATATTACATTATTTGAAACTCAATTGGAATTTATAAATTTCACATATTTTGGTTTTTTCATGTAAAAAATCAATGAAATGTTTTGAAATTCGGAACAAATTCTAACACAAATATAATAACATTTCTCATTCAAAAGAACTAAATTTGAAATTTGTGATTAATTTCTCTTATGGATATCACATCATTAAATAACTATGTAGCTCTATCCATGAGCCTCATATAGTGTGCCAACCTTTATCATTTGGGGTTCATGTAATTAGCTAGTAATGCCACAAAATGAATTATAAATGTATATAAAAAAATTACATAACAGATAAACCAAAAAAATAAAAGAGGAAAATTCTAAAAATATATCATTAATGTTAGCAATATCAAAAATAAAAAAGTTGTGGATTTCTTACAAAAGTGATGGTTTCTTTTAGGTGTGCATCCATGAATTGCTTCTAGAATTATCTCTTTTAATTAAAATAAAAAAATTAAGAAATAAAGATTGTATTAAATAATAATAATAAAAGGGAATCTCCACATGGACCGACTGGGGCTCCCTGGGATCCAACGGTCCTCATGGGGGACCGGATTCGGGCCCGGTCCCCCAGTAGGTCCATGTAGCAGGGCTCATAATAAAAAATAGAAACATGCATCTCGTATCAAACCACATCATATGTTTTTCCCCCCTCATATGTGAACAATGGATAAATGGATCAATGTGGGGGTAGTAGATGTTCTTTTGAATTTGTTTTTGCTTATATTGTGCTTTTTACCATGGCATATGGACGAATTGACTAATTAAGAAATGGTAGGGGATCCTAAAACATTTAAACATGCTTTGAAGTAAAACTTTATTAATAGGATCTTGAGAATTTTGGAAGATTGCATATAGGCAAAGGGCAAGTTTATTGGAGTCCGGATTGTATGAGAATTTTGACTTGGAGATAATTTAGGGAGACGTTGGGGGGTTAACATGAGTTTTAAAAGATTCCATATACAAATAAGCAAACAATTGCACAAGGCTAGTGGAGTTCGGATTTTATGAGGCTTTGACTTTGAGATAATTTAGGTAAAGAGATGGCCGTATCATTTATGGATAGCAATAGAACTAAAGCAAACCATGATGGGGAATTGCACAGCTGTTTTTGTTGTAAGGGCCATGGTTCAAAATAGCGGCCGCATTATTGGATGTCACGGTCTAAAATCTAATAGAGTGAAGTAATTTTAATTTTAAACACTACTTTTTCTATTTTTTTCTTGATCTTCAATGGTCTTTTTCTAAAGTTGTCTCAACCCTTAAATGGTTAAAAAAAAATAAAATTGGCCATTCAAAAAATTGATACCGCTGCACCACTAAGTAATACTACAACTGTTATGTATCGCTTGCTAAACAAAGCATGCTACTTTTAATGGCTGAAAGTTGCTACTTAATAGAATGGGTACTAGTCTAATAACCAATACATAGCAAAAGTAAATAACCAAATAAAATAGAACTAGCAAAACTATCTACCAATCACACAATATTAGAAGGCAAACACGATCTTTTACGTGAAAACCCTATCTAGGGAGAAAAACTACAATCTGAAATCAAGAATTATTAAACAGTTACAAAATATAATCATGGCTCCTTTATTTCGGTTAGTATGTCGATCTAAGGACTGTAATTGTTCTTACACAATTTATCCGCTGTGCATCGTTCCCCGCACTTGATTCAGCAACACTTTATCAACCAAGGTGAATAATATTCTATAAGAGAGTAAAAGCTACAAACTTTCTAGAGCAAATCTTCAGCACAATCTCTCAATGGCTCTAGAGAATCAAAGAATATTTCCTAGTGTTTTCTCACCTCAGAATAATGAGAGAATTACTTGATGCACTTTTAATCTTCAATTATGCATACCTAGGGTTGAGAGCAACACCCTTTATATAATTCCAAATTCGTGATTTAGTGTTAGAATGCAAATAAGACTCAAAGTAGGAAACACCATCCTCAAAAGGAAACAAATTTGAAGCCCATTCTGAAAATTTCCTGTCATCCGATCGATCGGACAGAGGATCCGATCAATCGGGTCAAGCCTCTATTTCCGAAATTGTTCTCTGTCAGCGTTGTTAACTAGGACCTGACAAACATCCAATCGATCCGACCTCTGTCCAATCGATCAGGCCTCGTTGGTTCACCTAGATTTCTTCTGTTTTTCTTCCTTTCTTCATTTCAACTCTTCCGGTGAAACAAGTACAATCCATCATAAAATAAATAAAAAATACAATTTAATGGACCCAAAGTTTTGTCCAACCCGTAAATTATCCAACACAAATAAAATTCTAGCAAATGCTCCACTTGAAAACTCAATGGATATATATATATATATATGGGAATGGATCTCACACACTGCAGCTAACATTGTTGCAAGCTGGAGGCGTGTGAACCATTAAGTGGGCCGTGGATCGTCGGATGAAATTTTAAATGGCCCGCGCTGATTTCACTTCCCCCCTTCTTGCACAGAAACCTAATCGATGATTCATTTGATTCCCATGTCCTTGTCTCTCGCCTCTCTCCCTCTCAGCGACGATTTTCCCCCTTCTCCTGTCTCTCGCCTCTCTCTCTCTCTCTCTCTCCCAGCGACGACGACGATCTCTCCTTCTCCCTCGCTCTCGCCTGTTCTCCCTCTCTCCCGACGACGATCTCTCCTTCTCCCTCGCTCTCGCATGTACCCATATTGGATTCTGTTATCTTGAATAGGAAGGAAGAAGGGACAGCGATACTCTCCACGGGTCCTTGTGCATCTGGTGTTGAGGGAGACTGCAAGTCCCATGCATCTAATCGTCCGATTTCTATTTCTGATTCTGGGAAGCATTCAGTTTGTAACAGTGCAGCAGAGCTTCAACCTGGGGTGAGTGTTGCCCAGTCTTCTACCCCTGTGGATAAGTCTGTCATCTTCGGAAGTCCCGCTCTCGCCTCTCGATCCAGCAACTCGTCCCTCAGTTGGACAGAAATTTCAAGCTTCCCCTGAGATTCTCCATCTAGTCTCTCTCCCGGGAATCGCTGCACTCTTTGCCGTCTCTCGTCTCTCCGATCCCTGCCATCATAGAAAAGGGGCGATTTCTTCACACAACAAAAAAGGTAAGAAAATCATCCCAATCATGTCGATTTCTCTCTCTCGTTTTGGAACTAGGGTTCGTGTCCTGTTTTTCCCCTTCCGTGTTTGTTGCATTTTATGTTCTAATTCATCTTCTTCGTTAGGTTACTGTCTGGTTGTCGCTGAAATCGCCATCGGTTAATGGGACCCACCTCTGTGCCTCCGCAAATCTGACTCTCGATCGCCTCTACGCCCCTTTTTTTTTTCTCTCGATTCTGATTGAGCATGCCACAACATTGTAAGAAACACTATCTCAGAGTGAACAGGCATTTGCAGATTGGAAGATCACAAACTGGTCGGCTAAAAATCTAAATAAAATCTTAGCTCAAATGGGTATTTTAGTCTCTACTCATTTTCAATGTACCGAGTTAGTAGCAGATTCAGGGATTCAAAGTGACAAGTTGGAGGGGCCTTGGAGGTTCTACATCCACATTGGGCCTTGAAAATCAGTCCAATGATTCCATGGTTTTTCGTTTAATCAAATTGTTAGGATTGTTCAGACATAGTGAATCATATAAGACTTGAGAACTCCAAGTTACAGCTTGATTGTTAGACTTCTTATATAAACCCTGATTAGTAAAAGGCAGGTTCATGCACCAAAACCCACCCACCAATCTTATCTCTTGTAAGATTACTTATAGATATTTGAGTTACTCACTTCCATTAATTTGTTACATTAACAGGTATATGTAAGCAAACAAAGAACATGGGAGATGTCATCAACAAAAAGTTTGAGCTTCAGTTTCTGCTGCAGTTAAAGGACATGGAGGGCCTTTGCAAGACTAATGGAAAATAAATTTGTAATTTTGAGCAAAAGAAATTTGAACAAGGGGCAAATGGTTGATTATTTGTATGTAAATAGTTTCAGATCAACCAGAGTTTGGCAAATATGGATTTTTGAGTAATTGTGTTTGCTTAATGTGGCTTATAAAGCGTAGTCATTGAATTGTTGACGGTTCTATGAACATTTTCAATATAAATGGCTGTTTCCAGAGATTTTGTCATACTCTGTTTCTTTTGTTGTGGTGTTCAGGATGATAAATTGTTGTAACTTCGAGCCATTTGAATAGCAAATGGCTGTTAGTTTAAGCAAAACTGATTATTGAAATTGAATAATTGGATTGCATGGAACACATTCTGCCATATTTACAAGAGTTTTGAAACTTTGAATAGCATAGGACCCCATTCTGTCACCAGCATGTCCTCAAATCGAAAAGGGGAGGATTCAAACATCTAACAATGTCATTACAATACCTTTAACATTTACATTGAAATGTTATCTTCCAACACCATACTTGTAATGGATGCTTAGTAGGAGTGCACTTAAGAAAAACACTTTTCAATACAAATCTCGTCAACATTCAAACCTGCAAATTGAATTCGGTTGCTGAATTGTATTAAGAACATCTCCTAATCCCAAATGGTGCTTTCATTGCGGTGCTCATGATTTAAAATTCATTTTACATTCCTTATCACAGATGTGTACAAAACAATAGTTTGTCCAATATGTTTCAGCAAATTTGGCCGACAGGATAGGAAAAGTGCGCGGGTTGAAAACGCGGCAAACGAGATTGATTTCTACCCAAAAATTTCAGATTTGAAGTTCATCATATGTACTTTGAAACCCCCAAATTTCGTCCAAAAAATCAGTCGGGAAGTGGGTTAACCAGTGCCCCAAACAGGGGTACTCATCAGCAAGGTTTTAGCAGATTTGGCCGATAGGATAGGAAAAGTGCGCGAGTCAAAAGCGCGGCAAACGCGATTAATCTCTACCCAAAAATTTCAGTTTTGAAGTTCAACATATGTACTTCAAAACCCCCAAATTTTGTCCAAAAAAACCCTCGGGAAGTGGATTAACCAGTGCCCCAAACAGGGTTACTCAGCAAGGTTCCCACAGATTTGGCCGACAAGATAGGAAAAGTGCGCGAGTTGAAAACGTGGCAAACGCGATTGATTTCTACCCAAAAATTTCAGTTTTGAAGTTCAACATATGTACTTTGAAACCACCAAATTTCGTCCAAAAAATCAATCGGGAAGTGGGTCAAATAGTGACCTAAACAGGGCTACTCAGATTGGTTTTTGGCAGATTTGGCTGACTGAGTTCGAAAAGTGCGTGACTGGAACGCTAGGCAAGCGCGATTTTTTTTAAACGAAAAATTGCAGATTTTAAGTTCATTATATGGACTTCGAGTTCCCCAATTTTCATGAAAAAAATCCCTCCGGAAGTGGGTCAAACAGTGACCTAAACAGGGCTACTCATATTGGTTTTTGGCAGAATTGACTGACCGGGTTGGAAAAGTGAGCGACTGGAACGCTAGGTAAACGAGATTTTTTTTAATGTAAAATTGCAGATTTTAATTTTATTATATGGACTTCGAGTTCCCCAATTTTCATGAAAAAAAACCCTCGGGAAGTGGGTCAAATAGTGACCTAAACAGGGCTACTCAGATTGGATTTTGACAGATTTGGCTAACTGGGTTCGAAAAGTGCGCGACTGGAACGCTAGGCAAGCGCAATTTTTTTTAAACGAAAAATTTCAGATTTTAAGTTCATTATATGAACTTCGAGTTCCCCAATTTTCATGAAAAAAACCCCTCCGGAAGTGGGTCAAACAATGACCTAAACAGGGCTACTCAGATTGGTTTTTGGCAGAATTGACTGACTGGATTGGAAAAGTGCACGACTGGAACGCTAGGCAAACAAGATTTTTTTGGAACGAAAAATTGCAGATTTCAAGTTTATTAACCGGACTTCGAGTTCCCCAATTTTCATGAAAAAAATCCATCCGGAAGTAGGTCAAACAGTGACCTAAATAGGGCTACTCAGATTGGTTTTTGGCAGATTTGACTCATTGGGTTGGAAAAGTGCGCGACTGGAACGCTAGGCAAACACGATTTTTTTTTTAACGAAAAATTGCAGATTTTAAGTTTATATTATGGACTTCAAGTTCCCTAATTTTTATGAAAAAAATCCCTCCGGAAGTGACTTTAATTCGCAGAATTCACTTCAGATGATGGTGAGAGACCTGTATTGTAAGTTCCCATTTATCACTGTTTCTAATGAGGCACATGGATAAACATGATCTCTCTCCACATTAATTAAATAGTTCCTAATGAAGCAGCAAGCCAAACTATTCAAAAGAACAAAACGAATAATAACTAAAGAGAGGAAAGCTGCATCCATGAGATATCTAAATAACAAGATTAACCTCTTTCACATATCATCAAAGTTCATACCCTGTACAAGGCTACACAACATTTCCACATAAGCAAACCAGTTTTCATAAGACAAAAAAAAAAAAAAAAGCCCACATAATTAAACGTTCAATCCCATCATTGTTACAAGAGAAGGAAAAAGAATCCATAGACATCTTCCCTTCTGCAAAGAAGAGCATAGTAGGTTTACAGATCTCTTCCTCGAGTCGATGCTTTATCCTCTTCCCATCATCATCATCAGAGTCATCTTTACTCGACCTCTTCCTCTTTGTAGATGCTTTATCCTTCCCAGCATTGTCATCTTCATCATCATCATCAAGATCTTCATCCTCTCCATTCTCTTCGCCTGCCTCAAAATCACTACCATCTTCCTCATCTGGAGCAAAGAAAAATCAGATAGAATGTAAGTGTAAAATTGAAATGTTTAGATGCAAAGAAATTCAGGAGTGGCATGCTTTCCCCCCAAAAAGGGATCCATTACATTACACATAGGACAGGAGACATACATGATAATGCGATTAATAGTGCCCCACCTCATGCAAGTTATGTTTCAGGGTAGCACCAATGGATAGACCATATCATCTGTTTAGCAAAAAAAAAAAAAAACATTATACTTGGGATATGGGATGACAACACAAAGGATCAAGAAAAGCAATTTAACATGTACATTGATGGTGGCGTTGATTTCCCTGTATCATGAAGTAGATCTAGAATATACTATTTTCGGGAGGTAACAGTTTCTCTTTGAGATCTAGCCACCTCAATACCCAATTACTTTTGTTTACCAAGATCTTTTATCCGAAATTCCTTATGAACTAATTCTCACTTTGATCTTATTAACATCATCACTTTTCACCAGGATATCATCCCTACATAAGCAATCATGATTGTAATGCCAACCCTCTCTTAAACAAGTGAATACAATTGCAAATTTGACACTAACTTAAAAGTATATCCATAATTTTGTAGGTCACTGTTGAATCTCTTAAACTGGACATAAGGATGTGGCTTAAGATTGCACAATGCTTCTGTAAGCTTAAAAACCATACCTTCATCAATTAAGAGAAGTTATTTCATGTTTGATGGAACAATATTCCTCTGCCATGATCCATGATGCATTGGTAACTGTATTTTATATACATGTCCAAACCAAACTCTCATTGTGTCATGTATGGACCACCACTACAAATTTTCAAACTGTGCTACCAGCCCACAAAAGCAAAAGAAACAAAATTTGCAGGTTTTGATAGATAAACTCTAAACAGAATCTAAAAAAAGAAATCCACCAATCATATTGCAGTCCAAAATTGAACTTTACATGCCAAAACTGCCAGCACTAACCTTAGGGGATCAATCCATCACAGAACCAAACACCAATTCCACTGACAGTTTTTAATATCTTGGTAAAGAGAGAGCCAATAACAACTCAAAGGTTCGAAAATCTACAGCCCGGAGACTTTGTAGCAGTTAATGGGCGAGTACACAAACAGCAGCTCCACAATATTCTAAGCCAGGTAGTTCATTGTTTGACTTCGTTTGCACACAGGAGCATAATGAAGCGGAATTTCTTGCCTTGACTATTGGGATGCTAAAGGCTTGCATTCAGGGCCTCCTTCCTTTGAGGTGGAAGGCAATTCCACCTGCGCCTTTAGGAAGGGTGAAGGGCAGTGGTCTTTGGAGTTTGGAACAGAAGACAATTGATAGAAAAGGTTAAGAATCTCATCATCTGCCTCCAAGTTTTTCTCTCAAATGCCAAGGACATCTAACTCTGTAGCAGACCTAGCTAAGAACAGTGTCTCACATCCAATTCTGATGCTCAAGAACAGCGTCTCATATCCAATTCTAGTGCTCTATTTTTAATCCGATCGACTTCTTATGTGAACCTCGTTTCTCTTATTCTACTTTCCAATTTAATTTTCAAGCCTTGGGAAACGTCCTGCAAACCCCTGATGAAGCACAACCCTATGCACATGGGAAGTCAGGATCAAGAACCTTATGCATTATCCCTGATTGAAGCATGTATCCTTGATTAAGCACAACACTATGTACATTCAATAAGTCACAACTACCAAAACACTGGACCATCATAACATATAAACTGACCTTTTCTAGTGATTAAACAGTAATGAAGCAAAACATTCCGACTGGGGGGTAGGGGGGGGGGGGGGGTGAGATGTGGCCTCGCTTCATTTTCTTATGAAGAAGGAAAATGTTGGGAAAAGTCAAATTTGAAGACCAGGGTATCTCATATAAGCCCATTTTTATAAATACCTGTAATGTGCAAGGTTGCCACTTCATCCTCTTTAGATGAAACTTCCAATACCTCACAGATACCCAATTCCTTCATTTCAGGAGCATGAGCGATAGGGACAAACTTATCCACAGGGGTAGAAGACTGGGCAACACTCACCCCAGGTTGAAGCTCTGCTGCACTGTTACAAACTGAATGCTTCCCAGAATCAGAAACAGAAATCGGACGATTAGATGCATGGGACTTGCAGTCTCCCTCAACACCAGATGCACAAGGATCCGTGGAGAGTATCGCTGTCCCTTCTTCCTTCCTATTCAAGATAACAGAATCCAATATGGGTACATGCGAGAGCGAGGGAGAAGGAGAGATCGTCGTCGTCGCTGGGAGAGAGAGAGAGAGAGAGGCGAGAGACAGGAGAAGGGGGAAAATCGTCGCTGAGAGGGAGAGAGGCGAGAGACAAGGACATGGGAATCAAATGAATCATCGATTAGGTTTCTGTGCAAGAAGGGGGGAAGTGAAATCAGCGCGGGCCATTTAAAATTTCATCCGACGATCCACGGCCCACTTAATGGTTCACACGCCTCCAGCTTGCAACAATGTTAGCTGCAGTGTGTGAGATCCATTCCCTATATATATATATATATATATATATATATATATATATATATATATAATGAGCAACTACACAACTACAGAATTCGTTGAATGGCCTTTAATAAATGAAAAGTGGATAACTAATAGTTGGATATATAAAGAAAGAATATTTAACGGATTTCAATATATATAGGCCCCATTGCATGGTCTCCTTATCCAACTCTACTCCGGATTTCTATTTGTAGATAAAGAAGAAGCCAAGACAGATCTGTCTACTTTCCTTCTAAGTAGGAAAGCTTCTGTTGCTTTTCACCTTCACCCAAGTATTTGTTTCATCCATTACTCTTTGGCCTTCGCTCCTTTCTCCTTCTTCTTTAGTCGTTAAACGTACATTGTTTCACGTAACCATAGTTTCTACTACAGAGGATATGGAAGCAGCTGTTAGTAATTGGTCTAATCTTCACCACCATCTCCTTGAACTGATGTTGAAGCCCCTACCCATACTTGATCGTCTTCGCTTCGGTTCTGTCTGCCGCTCATGGCGCAAAGCGCAAACAGATACTGTTTATCCTCCTGCTCCCTCCCTCCCTTTACTCGTCATTCGCAGATTCATCAACAACGGACAAAGAATTGAACTCTTACTGTTCAGTCTCATGGAGAAGAGAATATACAAGCCATCAGTGCGCCATCTCTTTATTAATCTTATCAACAACAATTTTTCATCTTCAGGTGGTTGGCTTCTCTTGATAGGCCATGATGATGATATCCACAACCAATTTCTTTTAAACCCATTCACCAACAAACGCATTGATCTTCCAAAGGGAGAAGAACCATGCTTCTATCACAATTGCCTTTTCTTCTCAACTCCAGCTGATCCTGATGGCCTTCTCCTCATCGCCGCAAAATCAAGCAAGGAATTCCTGTTATGCCGACTCGACGATCAATCATGCCCGAGGTTTCTTCCACTAAATTGGAGTGGAATTGGTGTTGTCTCTAACCTCATCTTCTGTCGTGGTAAGTTATATGCATTGCATAGAGATCGTAGTCTTGTAGTCATCGACCCTTTGTCCTCATTTTCACACCATGTTACTAAAGCCAAGATGGAACTGGAGGCGACAAACACTTACTCAAGACGACGACTGGAGTATGAGTATCGTTATCACACCCTCTTTTTGGTGGAATCTTGTGGAGAAATATTGATGGTGGAAAAGGAGAGCATGTATGGAGTAGGCATTAGCTTTGAAGTTTATAGAGCGGACTTGAGTAAGGCCGAGGTGAAGTGGATGGAGACCCAAGAACTGGGTGATTGCTCGATATTCTTGAGTCTGGGATGTTCAGTTTCTGTTTGTGCAAGCGAAACTGGTTACAAGGCAAATCGCATATACTATACTCCCAGTAAGGGGGATTGGATGCTTTCTATCCAATCAAAAGAGATGATGGGTGCATATGTAGAATTCGAATTGGGCAGGAATGGGTTAGTCATTCCCTCACTTCCAGTGTGTGATGGCATTCTTGGTTGTGAGTGGCTCATTTGACTTTAGATGAACTTGTATTTGCTTGTTTACAGATCTACTTTTTGTGTTTTTTTTACCCAACTACAAGGGAGGTACTTCTTAATTTGTGTAGAACTATACAGTTTTTGCTTATGAAGTATAGTTAATTTTGAATATTCATATGATAATTAATTTATAAGAGCATTGTCATTGTTTTATGATGGAACTATATGAATTAGGAGATAGTAAGAGAAATGGTTTAATGGTTTCTCTTTTCTAATGCATCTTATAAATTCTTCTTTCTAGAGAGGCAGGAACTCCCATCCTTCATTGTTTTGCATACATCCAAATTTGTCATCAGGTTAGAGCTTCTTCATTGTTTGAGAGGGTAGTTGCACGTAATTTTAATTCGAATCCGAATCCCTGTGGACCAAAGAGGGAAATCCTGTTTGGACCAATCAGGGGGTGACACATAAACTTCTACTTAAAAAACAGAGCTAGAACACCGATGTTTAAACTCGTTTAAACTCAACAAGTTTATGTGTCACCCCCTGATTGGTCCAAACAGGGAAATTGGTCCAGGACTCTTTTAATTTGCATCGGGTGAGCCTGCATTTACAATGCTACTTCTCTTTTGACTCTGTTTAAAATGAATGAATTTTGGTCTATGCCAATTAATTAAGGTGTAAAACTCAATGGTTACAATGATGTTTTTCATGCGATCCAGTACTGTCTTTGCAAAGCTTTTGAGTCATATGGTTTAAATCAATGGCTATAATTAAGCCATTGTCCAGTAGTTTTTACTTTTTCATTCACTTCTCTAACTCTCGAGTGTTGCTTTCATCAAAGCTGTTGTATTTATGTATCTGGCACTCATGTGAATAAAAGATCAAGATCCAGTGTTGTATATACTAACACTAGATTGAGAGTCAATTTTATTGTTTTATATAATGCTGTTAAATTTGTGGACAACATATGAATGGATTAGCGTTATTAGATTGACTTTAAATTTGATATCTCGGTTGGCCCCACTTGGGTCTTATTGGATGGGGTACCGTAAGATGGTAAGAAAAGCTTGTACATGAGCATTACTCAATAAAATATATCCTGGTGTTTTTTTTTCTTTGCTAATATTTTATTTTTTGAATTTTATTATAGTTTTAATCATTTTAAGATACATGCTTCAACATAAACATAATTGGTGCATTCCACATGTTGGAAACTACTAATGAAGCATTTCTCATCATTACTTTATCTGCACATTTTTTATCTGTGCATTTCAGTGACTTTAATTGAGCGATTTTTTATCTACTCATTTTCGTGACTTTATCTACACTTTTTTTTTGTGAATTTGTTTCAGCACTCATTTTCTATTTTTAGTTTATTTTGATTGACAAGTATTTGGAATTAAAAAAGAGAAATCTTAGAGAATAATCAATGCTGTCTTATAGTTAGAAAGAATATTAGTCGCTAAATAAAGGAAGCTTGCTGTGCAGGCAAATTCTATATATTTACACAAAATCGATCAGCAAGGCAAGGAATGAATAAATGAAATGAAACTGAGTTTTATTATCTATCTTGTGTGTTAGATGGGTTGATCATTTGGTAAGTTAAACCAGGGAAGTGGATGCTTGCGTGGGATTTTCTTTGGCACTACATCAATTCTCTTCCCGCTCAAGAAACCTATTAAGTAGACTTTATTATTTTTTATTTTTATGGAGAATGGTCTGATTGATAGCTAGGTTGTAGTCCATTTCCAACATGCAATAAAGGGGATATATATGCTTTCAATAATTATATTTTTTGGTTCTGCCACCATTAATACAAGGGTTTGCTTTTGAGCTCTTAAATGCCTGTCTTTGTGTGCACAAACTTGCTGAGACAACTAGAGAAACCCAATTCTCTGGTTTTATGAGTCTCTATTAACTTCTGCATTAAAAGGAACAACTGGTGGGTATTTATCTATAACAATTCTAAAACTGAACAAATAGATTTTAACAAGGAGGCCGGATAGTTCTCTTAAGGTGGGTTGGAGCATCTATTTTTCTAAAGAAAATGTTTTTTAATTTATTTTTGTAGAAATTCTCCTTTTGTCTTCCGTTTTAACCGTCCTATGTATTCTAATACAAATAAATAGACCCTACATGTGCCAACACACTCATGGTTAGTGGCCTTGTCACCTTAGCATCACACGGCGCCCAAGTTTGAATTATCACTCTTGTCCAACGGTCCGATGTAGCAAATAATAAGAATTTCTTATAAATCTTACCGGCTTTGGAAATCCTCTTCCAAAAGGTTAAGGACTCTGCGCTTCAGAAAGTGGAAAAGTCGTGTATTCGACACTTACTTTCGTTGGCCACCTTCCATAATTTTACCCGGTGTATGTAGATAGGAGGTCTTGCATGTGCCCCTAGAATTAGTTCTCTGCTATTCAAAATCAAATATCCCTTTTAGGCTCATGCCAGTAGTTACTAGGCTAGGCTGGGTGGGAGATACCATGGGTTATAAAAAAATGACACATTATGTTGAAATTTGAAAATTTAAAAATCGTAAAAGTGGATTTTATAAGGAGGATTTAGGGAGATGTTGCCAACCACGCCCTACAAATTTTGAGAAGCTACTGTTCTTTCAAAGCTCACAATTCCCAAATCCTCTTTGCAGTAATTACTTCAATTTGATTTCTGCTCCCATTCATCAAGATCACTAAGATGCTGCAGACCGCATGCCACAAATTGCAATCCACCAATCCTCATGACCTAGATATCTAGGATTAAGATGTTATTAAAATTTAAGTTGTTGAATAAAGGGCTAAGATAATCTGATAGGGCCAATTTCTTTTAATCTTCTTGCTCGTGAGTAGACCTTTTCACCTGCCCAACTCCTAATGATAAACTTGAATCTGAGTGTGCCCCAAGAGTTGACAGGAGTTTTAAAGTTTCACCATTTGATACGTATGTGAAAGATCATATATATTTGGGCTTGATGAATCTCACAGTAAATAGTAGCATGGGTATTGTTAACATCATCTGAAATATTAATAAATAATCCAAATTATGCATCAGAGTTTCATTGATCCTTGAACAAAAACATCAAACAAAATATTCAGAATAGAAGAAGAATCAAAGAGAGAGAAATGGTGAACCTAAAAAACTTGTGAAGAAAGGGTCTTGTCTTCAATACATCAAAAGCCTTATGGAATATAGTTTTTGAATTAGCTTCATTATTGAATGTAATAAAAAAGAAGATTTGATTGCAAGCACTTTTTGGAGACTCAAGCAAAAATTTAAATTTAACGTGGATAATGGCAAAATATGGGCAATCTTTTATCATAATGATTAGGAGAGTTTGAAGTGAAAAAAGGTATGGTATCAAATATTGCCGAAATTATGTTTTGAGGATTTTTACAAAAGAGAATTTATAAATGCTAACTAAATACATAAAAGTTGTAAAATGCTGAAGTTGAGGAGTTTATTGCGTGATTGGGTGTGATTCAAGGATAAAAAAAAATGGTGACACCCTCGAGAGCACACCTCCCTATTTCTTTAATAATCATAATTAGTGGGTTCCACCTGCTACTCGAGCTCAATTATGTTTCTGTTTCCGTCATGCGCCGAAGAATTAGCATCTTTAGAGTGTGTCGACGACGCACGGTGATCATGAGTGGATTACTCAGGGTCGGCGACATCACCACTAGCCGCCACTACTTAGATGCATGTAGGCTGCCCATAGTTATGTGAAAAATGATCCACTCACGGTCACCGTTAGATTTTTTCTTACCAGACAAACGAAATACAAATTGGAATTTGAGAATATACCACTTAAGGGGATCTAGGATTTAAAATCTCAATCCGTTGGATCCCGGAGTCGGACCCCAAATGGGAGCCCGACTCCCCTGGGTCCGTTGGAGTCGGGCTCCCATTCGGGGTCCGGGAGTCAAGGTCTGCAGACTTTTTGTTAAAATCTAACGGTTCGGATTATCATTATGTTGGGCCCACTGTCGAGTCTGGCCATGTGGGCCCCACTAAGAGTTTGTATATAATCTCGCTCCAAGAAGGTGTTCGTATTTGAATCAATCCCTTTAAAAGCCGCTCCTTTTAGAAGCTCCAGTGGACGGCAGAGATCGAACGTCAGGCCGTTTCGTTTTAAGCAGAAGAGAAGAAAACATTCGTCTTCGTCGTCTATCAGAGCGCTCTCTCTCTCTCACTGCTCTCCTTACGCTCTTCTTCTTCCACCATTTTCAAACCTCTCTTTCTCTCTCTCTCTCTCTCTACATCATCTCTCAGAAGGAGGAGAAGAAGCCGAAGATCTCTGCTCACTTCGCTCGTGCGAAGAAGACGACATTTAGGGTTCTCTCTCTCCCTCCTTCTGTTTTGAATTTTGAGAATGGGGACCAGATGAACGGTCCAGATCTGCCTTCTGATTGTCTGCTGGACCTTTCATTTCTTCATCTGTCATGGTCGGGGGTTTGACGTTCCTTTTGATCTGATAGGTTTCCTGGGTTTTAAAGTTTCTACATTTGGATTTGTATCTTTAGCTCGAAGATTTCATGCGTCGAATCATGGTTTTAGATATGAATCAAAATCAGTTTATGTCGGAACCCTAATTGATGATAATGTTCCCGTTTTACCATTTCCGATCTGTTTCATTGCTTTCAAATAAAATAAGAATTAGGGTTTTTGGATCGATTTTTTTTTTTTTTTTGGGTTCTCTCCTACTTTTTGCTACAATTTGGGTGTGTTTATTTGCTACTCAATTCGAGTTTCTGAGATTTCAAGGTTCTGTTTGTTCGAAAGTGAGACATTTCGATGGTTTCTTTTTGGGAGTATTCAGGGCATGTTTTTGAATGTAGGACGACTATTCAAAGTATTAAAGTTTTAGATCTTGTTGATAGAGGCGTTTTATGATTTTTATGTTTTGGGGGATTAGTGCAATTTGATTACTGTACTTGGGTGTAATGTATAAAATCTGGGGTGTTTGAGGATGAGAAGAAAAGGTGGAGAAAACTGTTCACACTTGATTTTTGCACTCTTTACAGTTTTCTCTACCTCGTTTCCTTCACAAGTATGTGGTCTCTTGGGTTTAGTTCAAAGACAAATCATTTATGTTTTATTGGTTGGTTGCATTTCAGGGCAGAAATTTGTGTTTATAAGGAAAAAGGATAGCTGGAATCAGATGAACTTTGCAGATCCATCAACGGCCCTTTTGGCTGCCTGTGGAGGCGACTCTGTGAAGGTTTTTGATGTTTCAGAGGACACGGGCAGTGATCCTTGTATGCTAAGCTACTCTCCTTCACCTGGATTCCAAGTGAATTCGGTGAAATGGAATCACACAAGTAAGTGGTGGTGGTTTCCATGATTTTGTGGTTTTGATCTAGTTTTGAATTTATGAATTCATTATTGTTTATTTATTTATATGACCCGATAAGACTGATGACACTCGAACATATACTTACTAAACATGAAATTTTGGGGCTGATGGAACCGCATTGGTTTCCCTTTGTTCTTGTGAATTGTTCTTCCCATGAGTTCTCTTGATTCCAATAATATAAAACGTACACATTGTTTGCTGATAGTGTGAAATATGAAGCTGAAATGTGGATGGTTTTTATATGGAATTTCATTTTAACTTGATTCAGAGTGGATGCCTTCCATTAATTGTCTCTAGGTTTGTGTGTATACTTTTTATTTATTTATTCTCTTTTAGAGGTAAGTACTCACACTCCCACTCACACACATTCACACAAGATCCTCACCAGCATCGCAACAGCCAGGATTGATTCCTGGTTGTTTATGTGAAAGGGAGGTGCCTCACCAATTGAGCTATTGGTGGATTTCCTTGTTTGGATACTTGGTTTGATTAATGTGTAGAACAAGTGTGTATGAATGGTATGCCGATTGCTGAGTATAAAATGAAAATCTGGGCCTCTTTTGCAACTTGAGTTTGACTGAACATTTGAACACCTGGACATTGGATGCCTTTATAGGTCCTAAGTTTGTTTGGAAACTTAGATTGAGTAATTACTAGAAACCGATGTGGAACATTGGATGCTATTATAAATAGGTCCTAATTTTGTTTGAAAACTTAGATTGAGTAATTACTAGAAACTAGTGTTGAATGCTATGGAAATGAAAATACGGTTTTCTTTGCAATTTGATTTTGGCTGAACTTGCTTTGGGATGGATGTAATGTACTCATAAAACAAGATTAGAATCATAATTTTCTTAAAAAAAAAAAAAAAACATTAGACCTATGCAAAAAGTATAAAAAAACAAACACATTAGAGCTATACAAAAAGCATACAAGCATTAATGTCACATGACCTATCAGTAAATGTCACATACTTTAAAAGAAAAAAAATTGGTCAACATCTTTCCATCGCAAGTGGTGAACTCAATTGTTGGACATGGTAGTTTTTCAGACAATGGAATGCTGTCATATAGAGTTTTGAACACTTGATCATGTACTCGGTAGTAACAGGTGTTTCAGTTTTGAGCCATATTTCAAATGAAGCTTTGAAGGCCTTTGCTATTTGATTTTTATTGAGCTTGGTTCAGACTGGATGTCTTTTGACATAAATTTACTAAATACATTTTTTACTAAAATCTGATAGTAACAAGTGTAGGAATGCCTGCTTAAGTACGAAATTCAAAGAATTTTGATGTTTGGATTCGAAAGGGTGATGTACATTAGGAGCACATTTGTATTTGTTTTCCTCTTCCCCTATTAGTGTATTAAGTGAGGGCACTTCATGTAATATGTATGGACTGTTGATAGTAACACTTCAAAAGCAAGTGTTTTTTTTTTTCTTCTTCCTTTTTTGCTCTAAAATTCTCTGTGTGATAGGAAAAGAACTAATGGAGAACAGGCATTGCACAACTTTGGGGTTCGGAACAGAACTTGGGATCATCCTAGCGTGTATAGGTGGAAAATGTCCATGGTTTGGGAACTAGTTGCGAAATGTGGTTTGGGGCAGTGTCAAGTGGGAATTTAAAGAATCCTATAATAGTAAAATTTTGGAAGGTAGTGGAGTCCTTTTAGTACAACCTTTTCTATGTACATCTGATGTCTGTGCTAGCAGATTTCTTTTATATACATCTGGCGTCTGTGCTAGCAGATTTCTTTTATATACATCTGGCGTCTGTGCTAGCAGATTTCTTTTATGTACATCTTAGTCCTCAACTCCAGCCTCCAACTCCTCCAGCTCCGACAATGGCTGCAGCAGGGGAAGGCCGTTAAAGGTTTCTCTTCAAAGAATCTGATCTTCGAAAGAGGAAAGGGGACTTTAACTTCAGTAAGGCCCTTCTATTTTTTTTTTAAACCTCACAAAATAAAAGGACAAAGAAAACATTTAGGCCGAATATTTTGTTTGTCCATTTTGGATGAAATTCTGGCATTTCAATTGAAATCTTTGATTTCGGACGAAATGAGCCGAAATCATGGAAGAAAAGTTTTGAGGGTCCTTTTGTTTTGGCTGAATGGCTGAAACGAAACGAAATTGATACCTATTCATTTAGAGTTTTTCTTCAAATTTTGATGTTTCTCTTTTCTTTGCCGTGAAGAAAGGTAATGGAATTGCATATGTTTTGGCGAGGGTGTAGTTTCATTCAAGTGGGTATTTGTATAGGGCCAGTTTCTTATCCCTTAACTCACAAACATCTTATGGGTGGTTGGTGGTTTTTGGGTTGTTTATGCAGTTAACCATACACTCTTACATCTGTTCTATTCTTTTTCATCAATGAAATTCGTTGCCTCCTATCAAAAGTGGAACCTCGTGGGTGTTCCATTTTCATTTTATTTGATGTCTGAAGTTTGCTTTCATTTTTTCTTTCTTAATTACAGAAATGAAACCCTGATGGTATGCTAACTTCAAACTGTCATTCCTGTAGATTTGGTTATTGCCAGTGCGGGAGATGACAAGAGAATTTCTCTTTGGCGTAAAAATGGGCAAAGCATGGGGACAGTGCCACCTTTGGGGACTAATGCTGGTGACAACATTGATGTAAGGTTTCTTCTAGAAAAAGCTGACGATGAGAATGACCATGTGTGACTGTATTGAATAGATATGTCAAGAGTCTAAAGTTACCCATTTAATTATTTTATTAATTTATGTTTGTTTTTGGTTGAAATTCAACAACACAGATTTACACATAAAATTGACGTTTCAGTTACCATATAATAGTTAAATAGAGCAGATTTTGAAGCATATGGGCTCGCCACTTATGGCTTCTTGTACACATTCAGGAATCTATATCAGCAATTAGCTTTAGCAACAAAGGTTCTAGGTACCTTTGTTCAGGAGGAAGTGGTCAGATCGTAAGAGTGTGGGATTTACAAAGGAAGCGATGCATCAAATGGTTGAGAGGTCACACTGATACAATTACAGGTGTCATGTGCAATTGCAAAGATGAGCATTTGGCATCCATAAGTCTAAAGGGTGATTTAATTCTTCATAACCTTGCTTCTGGAGCACGGGCCGCTGAACTTAAGGACCCAAATGAACAGGTTAGTTGGTTCCATGCGTTTCAATGCTAGTTTTAGGTTGCACCTGTTAATTGTACTTCAGTCACATTTTTTGAAAAAGTAAACGAAAAGCATATTTGGCAGGGTACGTTTTCTTTTCTTTTTTTCCCCTTTTCTGCTCTAAATAAATGCGACTAATCAGTGTTTATGCTTTGGATGGGAAAGATAGAAAATAAGTAAAGCTGTCAGTTTTGTTTAGCCTCTACAGTGGAACATTTTGGCTGCTTTGGCTGATTCAGTATTCTATTTCCGAAAGATGTAGAGTAAAGAAAAATCATAAAAAAAAGAAAATTTTTGGAAGTAATTATGATCATTGATTCATTTTAATTAAATATTAACTATTTTACCTCATAAAACAAAATAGTGAATATAGTTATAACCAAGTGCAAGCTTCTTCCCCAAGTCTGACTCCCAACTAAGCGAACAACCAAAGTTGCAGGAGAGAAATGGGGTTTTCTCCCCCAAAAAACTGTAATGGAGGCTTCTCATAATTGAAATTACAATACTCCTTTTTAAAGAGGGGCACTTTACTTAAAAATAAAACACAAAACATCTAAGAATGCGAAATGGATCTCCATTCACGATGTTTTGGGCAAAACATGCCCATTACTCAGCTGAAATACGAAAATGGGCTGTAAACATGGTTTTTAAATTCCGGGGCTGGTCTTCGTGTCGGTTGGGACTGGGATGAGTCCCTGCCAACCGTGCCGGTCCATGCTGCCCATGCCCCGCGGCCCTAAAAAGTGTCAATTTTTAAAAAAAATCTAAATAATAGAAAATTTGAAAAAAAAACTAGTAAAAATATGAAAATTGAGCTATGTGACAAGTATCAAATACAAATAGAGTGATGTTTAGTGTTGTTGAGCATTGAATCGCTGACAGTGTAATATATAACTACAAGTTTTTAAGAGGCAAAATTATCTTTTTTTTAATCTTTCAACTTAAGGGAGAAGTCATTTTCTTAAAGATAAATTAGTAACAAAAGGACTAAGGGAGTGTATAGCTAGTATAATTTTTATGGATGACACAAAGAACTTCCGTTTAACACTAACTCAAGTTACTTTCAATGAGGCCCCCACCTGGATGTATAAAGACTAAGGTAGCATATCAATTGAAAGGTTTGGATGTGGATTAGGAATATTCAAATGATTGTAACCTTTGATTTTTTGTGCTCAAAGTTTAAAGGGGCAAAATTATCTTTTTATCCCAAGGAATAAATCATTTGAGTTGAGGTTGAATTGGTCAAGGGATATTTTTAATAAAAACACAAAATATAGTGGGCCTTTTAGAGAATAAGTGAAAATAAAGGGCCCTATATATAAACGTTCCACAGAAAACAGAGTCACAATGTCTTATCCACCGAGCTACAGAAAATTTTATGTTCATTTTATGCGTTACATTATATAAAAAATGTTTTAGGTTCCGGCACGACACTTTGCTGATGCCGACATCGGACCCGTTTTGGACCTGGCCGGGACGAGTCGACCCGGTGCTGACTGGAATTTAAAACCATGGCTGTAAAACTAGTCAAAATATTAGAAATGTTTCATTTCAGTGATGATTGAAACAAATTGAGCAACTATAAAATTTAGTCCCCTACCTAATGTGAATTCCAACTTTTGAACTAACTCCAAACTTTAGAGTACATTATAACTACGTCTGCCAAAATACTTTTAGTATTTAAGCTTTAGGTACATCCAAAGCACCCTAGATGTCTGTTTATGGATTCAGAATTACAGACTCTTTGCTTGTATGATAACTTTGTTTCAATGTGTTCAAGATCAGGTATTGCGAGTGCTTGATTATTCTCGAATTAGCAGACATGTTTTGGTGACAGCTGGAGACAATGGATCTGTTCATCTGTGGGACACTACTGGGCGAAATCCAAAGGTCGGTATTGTATTCTTGTCATCCATTGGATGAAGTTACTGAAGCAAGATATGCTATCCATAGGAAAGTACTTGAAGTTCATGACATGCCTAGCTTACCAGTCTTGGTAGGATACGATTTTAAAACTGGTATGGGAAACATATAGCATGTTGTTTTACTAAATCTTATACTGAGATCGTTATTTCTTGAAGTTCTTTTGATTTGGAAAGTGCTTGTGGCACCGTGGAAGGTTCTCACTATTACAACCTTAAGGTTGTGGGTTCAATTCACATTACTAAAAAAAGGTTCTTTTGATTTTCTTACTTCTAAAAATTGTTTGGAAAACAAATCAAATGGTAATGCTTCACTAAAATTTGGAAAACTCTAGTGATCAAAATGAAACTCTTAAGGTGAAAAATCCTCAACTTAGTAGTACCCTGCGAACTTTTTCTAATAAATTTCATAAGATTAAATATGATAGCATGTTAAGTTAGGATACTCATAACTCATAAACATGAAAACAGAGTCCATGACATGACTAGCTTACCAGTCTTGGTAGCATACGATGTTAAAACTGGTACCTGAAACTTGTAGCATGTTGTGCTAGTACATCTTGTGCTAAGATTATTATTTCTTGAAGTTCTTTTGATTTGAGAAGAGCTCACAGAACTGTGGAAGGTTCTCGCTATTGCAATGTGCATCCTTAAGGTTGTGGGTTCAAGTCACGTTACCAACCAACAAAAAAATGAAATTATTTTGATTTTCTTATTTCTGAACATAAAATTGTCTGGAAAACAAATCAAATGGAAATGCTTCACTAAAATTTTTGGAATTCTCCAGAGAACAAATAAAAGTGCAAGGGGAAAACCTGAACTTAGCAGTACCCTGTGAGCTTTTTTTCTAATAAATTTCATAAGATTAAATATGATAGCATGTTAAAATAGGACACTAATAGTCATTAACAAATCTGATGCAAGCACAAGAGGCCTTACATGGGACCCACAAGAATGCACGTGATGGAATACTCCTGAAGGGGTTTACACAAAGCCTAGACTTGTGCGAGCCCCTTTATGTGGTAACTTCTTTTCCTAATAGCAGGGATGTGGAGGATTTAATTCTCCTGTTTAGCTTTCATAGGACTCTTCTCAATTGTTGTTTGTTTAATGGGTTGATATTTAATTTCGAATAGATGAATGATTAGGATTAAGTTTAATGCAATGTTTGTTTTTGGAAACAACCTTAAATTGTGAAAGTTGGAGCTCTTTCTTGGGAAGGAATCTTCTACTTCTATATGATGTTTTGGTTGCAAGGCCCATCCTCTCATTAACGTGAGGATCCTTCATTATCTCCAATCTCTCTTATCACAGTGCTACTATTTCTTTCTTACAGCTGATTGGTACTGTTAATGGTGGAATTGAGACTGCTCTCGATGAGTACTGAGAGTTTGCAATTATCCAACCATTGGATACACATTTACTGTGTTATCTGATCAGCTTTCATCAATATCCTAGACACTGAGATCATATTAATCAAGGGACTGCTATTCTGTTACCCAGTCCACACCCCATACTGCAGGAAACTTAATTTGATGAATAAATAGCAGTCATCAGCTGATTGTATGTGACTGTTGTGTGTACGCTAGAAAACCAATTACAGGCTATTTGTAATATCATCAAATTTTCTAACTATTTCCTGTAATAATATCTGTTTGGTTTAGAATGAGCTGCTTTCAGTCCGTGGGTTGAAATATATATTCAATTTGAATCAATGTTGCATTGAGTAAATTAAGTTGGTTAAATCTGATTACTCAGATCTGCATCAATATCCACATTGTGGATAGATTTCAGAAAATGAAGTCTCATATATCCGCTTCCAAAATGTGTCTGTTTCCCCATCTCTGTCTAGGGGTGTTGTTTCCTTCTATCTATAGCTTATTCTGATCAACTTAGGAAAGAATTAGAAGAAAATAGAAACAAACTGTTTCACTTGCCAATGTTTGCTAATATCACACCCTATGATGCACTGATACGTCATGGATACGGCGAGGACACGCCATAGACACGGCAGAGACATGAATTTTGCACATAAAAAGTGAAGTATCGGATACGATACAACACGATACGTTGCCCATTTTAAAGTATTTGTGCATCATAGATCACACCCCTTTCTGGCCGCATCCATTTAAATGTGGATTTGACAAACAACTCTTTCCATGCTGTTTCTACATGGCACACATGTGAACATGTGTTACACGAAGCCACACTTGTTGGCATACATCTAGACCACCTTGCTCGCAATGGATCATGTCACATGTGCACTCATATAGAAGGCGTCACATCAAATTTATACCTTACTCGCAATGGGTCATGCATGTCACATATGCACTATATAGAAGGCGCCACTTCGCCACTTCAAACTTACACCAATGACCATGGGTCTGAATCTGGCCGAAACTTACTAGATGGTTTTGGATCCGATTTTGACTCCACCTTCGGTTCTGGATCCGATTTCGACTCCACCTTCAGTTCCAGATCTGGTTCGGGTCCTCTCCGACAGTCTACCTCCTTTACAACAATAGCCCCTCAAAGCAAAACATAATCCCAAGAAAAAATAAATAGAAAACCAGTTGAGCACTTGAACAAAATCACACAAATTAATATGACTCGCAAAACCATAAATTTAGCAAAATATTTTTTTAGAGAAGAAAACAACAAAATTACTAGTATGATCAGTGTTAACAACTGGTAACACCAAAAGCTCAAGCTATTAGTGAAGGGCATAATAATGTATATCAACACCCCCTCCCCTGAACGGGAGGCCATTCGAATTTGAAACCCAACAGACAAACGGAATAGACAAACTATACAAACAAATGGAGGTAACATGCCTCCCAGGAGTTTCAAACATGTGACTCTAATACCATGTTAACAACCAGTAACACCAAATGCTTAAGCTGTTAGTGAACGGCATAGCAATGTATATCAACAATTAGCACTGCAGACCACTCCAATCTAGTTGTTGCATACCAAAGATTTGTCCTTCCTATTGAGACTCTGCCTGTGAGTTTTTTTTTCCGATGAAATCGAGTAGAGCATGATTATCTGTGATCAGATCTGTAACCGAAAAAGAGAAGAAGACTGATGCAAGCATGGAAATCAAAGAGAAAATGGCGGAGCTTCAATTTCCTCTCTTAGCTAGAGTTGACTCGATCTCCTCGAGCTTCAAAATCCCAAGCCCTTCATGCCATCACACTTCACCCTTCTCCACCTTGAGAACCGTAGGTTTGTAGAGTAGGATTTAAAATTCTAAACCCCAAGAGAGGAATTAGGGTATCACATGGAATAGAGAGATAGAGAGCGATGATGAGAGAGAGTGAGGAACTTCTAAAATGGGAAAGGGGTTTTCAGTGAGGATATTTATGCGAGTGCTAGATCGGGAGTGTTTTGATGTTTAAGGGGGTTGCAAATGGGTCTCTTTCTGGGTCCATGGGTCGGAATATATATGGATATGGACCTGGATCCAACTTACCAGATCCGGAATTAGGTTCCAGACCTGTTTCTGATTTCTTATTGGAACCAGAATTAGGTTCCAGGCCTGAATACTCAGATAATCGGATACCATTTGCAACCCTAGTTACTATCTTGACTTATTAAAGGGTTTTTACTTTATACACAATGCAAATCCTCCTTGATGAGCACCTTCCGACTTTGCTACCTTGTTGCATTGTCCAGCAGCATCAACACTATTTGTTCAAACATTCCGAAAATGACGGCAAGCAATTAACCATACTTAGTTTTCAAGTATCACTGCAACTTGTTCTCTGAATTTACTGGAAGCAAATTGGATTCTAGCACTAATTGTAAATATCATCTTATGACGATCTTTCAATCGACTTCCTGTTGATGATGTTGGCACTCAAAATGCTTCCATAAGAAGATTTTTAGCTGAGAGTGCATTTTTATTGTTGGCAGGTTTCTTGGCTAAAGCAGCATTCTGCCCCAACAACTGGTGTTTGCTTCTCACCATCAAATGACAAGGTATTATTTGTTTTATTGGCTACTCTGACAAAATAGAGAATACTAAATGATTGTGCATGGTGAAAATTGACAACGATTTACTAGTAGGAATGTTTTTGGAGTGGAAGTTTGCCAGCATGAGAAGGTACTTCCAGACTCATTTCCTTAAGACTCACGTGTGCCACCTTTATGCATCAGGTTGGGCCTGTTAATGTAGGTTACCTTATCCAATCTTCAGCTTTCTCTTCTCATCCAAAGGACTAGCATGTACATACTACCTAGAATGTTGACTTTTTTCCAACTTTATTACCTCTCTCCACAAGTTTCATATATTGTGGCCCACCTGATGGACTGGTATCTCTCGATATTTGAGGGAGGATTGGAATGGAAGTGCCCACCTTGATGATCAGTCTTATCTTAAAGGCTTGCACACATGTACCCTCTTTAGGACTTGATGCTGTATGGAAAATGTGTCATGTATCGTCAATATTTTCATAAAAAAAAATGTCATGTGTATTTACGTACATATGTGCGAGTGTTGTTTAAGTTCATCCTTTTCTCTTGCAACAGATGATTGCTAGTGTCGGTCTGGATAAAAAGTTATATACTTTTGATTCGGGGACTAGAAGACCAACTTCATGTGTTCCTTATGAGGCACCGTTCTCTTCACTAGCATTTAGAGATGATGGTTGGACACTGGCTGCTGGAACGAGTAGTGGTCGTGTGGTGTTCTATGATGTTCGTGGAAAACCACAGCCTTACACTGTTCTTCGTGCTTATAGTAGTTCAGAGGTGAAATCTTTGTCTCTTGGATATAACGTGTGCAATCATTTAAACATTCTTTAGTGATGTGGATTTTATTTTCTTGTTTGTACTTTTACGTATGTGCTTTAACACAAAATGCATATAGATTCATCTATGGTCCATGGACACTGCAAAATAGGGTAACCCATGCCATATCAATTAAAATTTAGAGAAATTCTCAGGGATGGCTAGAGGCCTGGCCTGTGGGCCCCACTTCCCCAACTCGAATCTTCACCGGCCCAAATTTGACACTTCTGATTTTTGTGGGCCAGTCAATAGATCATGCAAAATTTGACACTGGACTTTATCTGAAGACTAGAATTTGGTCAACTTTGAGTCTCCCAAAATATATATTTCGTGATCAGGTGGTCCACATTTTATGCGCACAGGTAGTTCTTACGAAGGCCTTTTGGTCCCCTGACTTCACCTTAATTTCATGCTTCTAGGTGGGTTTTATAGCCTAGGTTGTTCTGTGCTAAGGAATGGTGGACCTTTCTGTGTGATCTATTGATGAATGTGGACTCTCTCTCTCTCTCTCTCTCTCTCTCTCTCTCTCTCTCTCTCTCTCTCTCTCTCTTGTGGTTCAAAATAGTGGGCGCATTATCAGCCATGGCGGTTGAGGCCACTACACTATTTGGAAAATAGTGGCACTGCAGTCTACAACCTAGAAGAGCCAAGCAATTTTAATTTATAACCCGACTTTTCCTATTTTTTCTCCTCAATAACCTTTCCTATCGTTGTCTCTACCCTTAAATGGTTCCAAATTATTGTAAGAACATAAGATTGACTACGACACAAGATTTGAAATTTATTTTACCACTTACAAATTCCACATTGCTACGCTGCTATGTGTCGACGTAACTGCTACTTAGCGTTTTAGCCACTGGCCCCTACACCCACCGCAAACGCTATTTTTATCCTAGTCTCTCTCTCTCTCTCACACACAAATAAAAATAAAAAGTGGACTATCAGCTTAATCTTCCACTCACCAATTGGTCATTGAAGATGATACGTGGGGAAAATTTTCACCAGATGAATGATCTGATTGCATCCATAGATTTTATTTGCAGCTTTCATGTCTTCATATTTATTAATAGTTTACACTTTCTATTAGGCTATTACGAGCTTATGCTGGCAAAGATCAAAGCCCATCAATGTGAATGAGAGTACTTGTACTGCTGAGACTGCTCTCTTGGGTGGCAGCGAAGATTCAATCCTTATGCCTGACCCACTTCCTTCATTAACATCATCTAGCCTATCATCATCTACAGCAGTATCTACTTCTCGTAATTCTGGGCGTCCCATGTCTGCTATTGATGCTTCTCCGCTTACAACAACCAGCAGTGGGTCAGTATCTACAGCAGAGGTAACTCCTCAGAGGAATCATTTATCGACAGGTGGAGGTTTGTCGAGGTTACATCCTCCTCGTTCAAGTTTTAACTTAAGTGATGATATGGAAGTTTTCTCCCCGCTTGTGGATGTTCAGCCAATTACTCCGTCACTTAGCAATTGGTGGAATGATCAAGATGAAACCAAAAAAGATAATGCAACCAATGAAAAGAAGTCTGCATCCTTGGTATTTCCTTCATCTGGTAGGAAGTTCCCATACACAGAAGAAGGAAATATGGATTCTCATCAAATTTCAGATTGGAAATCCAATCCAGCCTTGAGACAGGTCTCTCTCTCTCTCTCTCTCTCTCTCTCTCTCTCTCTCTCTCTCTCTCTCTCTCTCTCTCTCTGTGCGCGCGCGCGCTTTGAATGTTACTATTTAAAAAAAAAAAACTTTTTTTCTGTTCACACTTCCTATGGTGTTTTATTATTTATACTCATAATTGCTATCCTACTTAGTCTGGACCTAGGGATCAGACTTGTAATTCTTTTTCTTTTTAGCAACTTGACTTGACCCAGTTGCAAGGATGAGCACCTTCCAACTGTGTTATAGGCTCTTTTCATCAGCCTTGTAGTCCATGGGTTCTTTGTTATCAAAAACAAGATTCTATTACAGGAAAATTACTGAACTTACTAAAATTTTAAATGATTGGCCAAAACCTACATAGTTTTCTTTGCTTTAACTTTCTAAATTTAAAAGAGCACCATCTTGTCAAATTTATCTGAAGAACGCCCTTTTAGAATGCGAAAGAAGCATACTTCCATTAACAAGATTGTCTACTAATCTCATAAAAAATGAAGCCATTTCCCGTGGTAATTTTCCATTTTCATCAAGCCAACTTTTGCCATTAATGGAACTGTTCTTCACAATCAGTACTTGAAAGAAGACTTTATACATATTTGGACAGCCTCCTTAACATCCTTAAGTTCAGCTTAATTGGACTCTCAAGTCTCTCCCATAGAGGGCCAGAAAAGATGACCTGGGTGACACCTTACTCATCACACAATATGTGAACAAAATCTGTGGGCAATCCATCCATGTTTATTTATAAACACCTGTCGGCCTTCCAGTTCCAGCATCCCGGCAATAGGCTTCCCAATTAGGCATATATTGTTGTTAATTTATAGTTCTCAAATTTGCTTTTTTTCACAACACATTCCCAACTCCTAAATCCTAATCAGTTCCTGAATGCCATCTATTTTCTTTTCATTCTTAAGTATCGATTCTTTCCTCTCACCCATTAAACTCCAATAATTGTCCTGTTGTGCCATCTCCTTAGAATTTTACCTCTGTTTTGGAATGACATTTTCTCAATTGAATTGGTGTCTGTTTCCAGTTTTAACTTTAGGTTAACGACCAATTTGTTCAAGTGTTCAACTCACTTTTCCCCATTTGAGAGATGGATTCTGTTGGTCTTTTGCAAAAAAAGGAAAAACAGTCACGGAAGTTATATGTGCATGCCAAGATTAGTATACAAATTGTTACCTATTATGTATGTCATAAATGGAAAATTATGCTGCCAGGGTAGAGGGAATCTTGCCAAGCAATTAGATGTATAGAATTGTTAAAGCCTTGCGGCTTATTTTTACCAATTAAAAAAAGGAATTGTGGTTTTTTCATTGTGCATTTATGCAAATGAATCAACAGTTCCGACTTATGGCAGTTCATGTGGGGCCATGTGTATTGCTATAGATGCAGGTGACTTTGTGAACACATGTAGCAATGCACACACAGCCTATGTGAACTAGATGACAACTCTCTATTCTACGGGCTTCACCTTTGATCAAACAGTTTGCCTTGGATAATCCTAAACATCTAATAATTCACTTCTCATCCAAATTTCTGTTTTTTCCCCTTCTCGTTGTTTCTTTTTTTGGACTGGCAATAGTTTTAATGTAATGAAGAGGTCCTTGAATTGTTATAGCAATTTGATTTCTCTTAAGCATTTTGATTTGTCATTCTCTTTATTCTTCTGGTAAACAGACCTTTTCTTCTAATCTAGAACAGTGCAGGTTTCATCTTTCAGTGACCTAGTGACGAGGCTGTCAACTTTGGTGGTTCCTGAGTTGACCATCTGGGTTTTGCACTATGGTTATACTTACAGTCAGTGAACATATTTTCATGTATTGCTGATTGACAGTGTGACCGTTCATTGTAGGATGATACCCAATCGACTGTGTCTCAGCCGAGTGCTACATCTTCAAAAAGTGAGCAATCTTTCTCTGCAACCCCGCCTGAAGCTTGGGGTGGTGAGGCATTATCCGATAAGCTCTCCCATCATCGATCGGCACTTTCCAAGCCATCACGCTTTATGACTACTAGTGGGTCATTGACATCTGGGGCCCTAATGTCTAGTTCCACATTTGCAGGCCTGCAAGAATCTTCAGCATCGACAAGCCTTCCCGCTGTTAGTTCTTTAACAAACATGAGCCTAATCACAAACCTGCATGGCAAAGATATCTCCAATCGTGAAGCCCTCTCTGGGTTATCTGAACCATCATCAACATTTCCTTTTAGTTCTATTGTTTCATCCTTAGGGACGAAGAACAGTTCAGGACAAGCAAATCTTGATGTTCCAGGTTTAATGTCGGTGGCCCTTCCTCGAAGATATTCTACCTATGCTGACAGAATAAGTACTATTTCTTCCTTCAGTGACGGAGCTAGTTATGGGATGGGTTCACCAAAGCTGAAGAAAACAGGGGCAGAAACCAGGGAAGAGCTTGTAAATAGCTTGTTCTCAAGGTCTGATACATTAGGTGCTGCCGGGATGGGTGCTCTTCCAATACCCAATGTATATTCAACATTCAATTTCTTTTCCTTACACTATTTCCTCATCATTGTATGACAGTTCCTGCATGATTGATATCATATTTACTGAAAAGTGTCCCACTCGTGCCATTGCTGGGTCATATGAAAAATGAAGACGGTTTTTTTTTTGGTCAAGCATCATAAATGTCTCATGGTTGTTTTTACATGGTCTCTCTCATCTGGATTTGTAATACCATAACAGGGGGTCACATCACAACCTCAGAAGGGCTTAGCTCAGCCAGATCAGCAGGGAGCTTCGTCATTTACACTTCAGCTGGTTCAGCGCACCCTGGAAGAGACTCTTACATCTGTGCAGAAATCCATTCATGAAGACATGAGGAATCTTCATATTGAGCTGCTAAGACAGTTCCATATACAGGAGGTAGATGACCTTCCAACACTTCAATACCTTTAATTTTTTTTTTTTTTTTGTCTGTTCTGACTTCTTTGTCATATAATCTACTAAATGTTGCAGACAGAAATGTCAAGCGTGTTGAATTCTGTTCTTGAAAAGCAAGCTGAGCTGATGAAGGAAGTGCAGGCTCTTAGGAAAGAACATCAACAGCTTCGCCAGCTACTTTGATTTCTTGTAAGCGTTTGTATTTTATTTTGATTCTTTTCTGACTGTCTTCCAGCATCAGGCTGATGTTGATGCAACAGTTAATGAATATCTGAAGGTTTGAGGCCACTCCAGTTTTCTGAGTGCAAGTTTGGTAAATTTAGTAAAGAAAAAAAAAAGAAAAGAAAAGAAAAGGCTGTTTGTTTACATGTACAGATCATTTGCTTGTGGGTTTTTTTAGTCTTGGTGCTCTTGGTTCTATAACAATATCAAGGAATGCCCAAGTAAAACTTGTACAGTGAGATAATTGGATGAACTTGGCACGCTATGCATGACAATGGAATCTCACTGCACAAAGTTTAAATATTCATCTGATGATGGTGATAGAAATGTTTACTTGTAGTTATGTCTCTTTTCTACAAGTTTTAGAACATTCAACTGAGAGATTTGTTTAGAGTTTGTAGGCTCGGCAGCAGAATGAGCTAATATATTTAGCAGGGAAAGTCATGCAGGAGCGGGAGGTTTCTTCTCAGATTTTATTCTATCAATTTTTTTTAGAGGAATGACATTTGAGGAATCAACGAATTTCCATCCTTCCCTGCCTTCTTACCAATGGCAAGCCTCTTCTATTTATTTATTTATTTATTCTGTTCTCCAAAGAAAAATGGGGCTCGTCCCTGTTTGGCATCATTTTGGGAATCTTTATTCTGGAGAAAAACTTATTTGAGATGCATTTTCTTTCGCTTTCTACACATTATTAAAATGTATCCATCAATCTCTCTTGATTTTCGCACTCACAAAATGCCTTCCAAACAAGTTTTTCTTCATTTATTCTCTGAATGAAACGTTCTTAATGATGCCAAACAGGCCCAGTTGTGCAGATGTGAACCTTTTCTTCTCTTCAATCTCTTTTTTTAAGTGATCAAACCATACCTTGCCATACATGATTGGTTATTTGAAACCTTTCTGCTACTCAAAAATTTGAAAAATAATCAGCAGGATCCACATTAATTGGATCGACAAAATGCATTGGCTCATCAACGTGGTGGTCTGTGGCGAGTTTTATGGCCTTAAATGTTGATCCATGTGTACAACTCGCTCGGTCACCTGTTAGATCCAACTTACCCACAGATGTATGAAATAGGGCCTGATTAGATGTGGAGATGGTTTAACTAATAAGGGACAGTATCATAAACCCATATCTCTCGATCATTTAGAGAGCTTCACCAAAATACCAAATTGAACCTGTGATTTTCCAAATTCAATGTATTCCTTGCCATGTTTGACGGCAAAAACAGACTCTGCTTGGATGGGAGATTCAGCCCCCCTTTTCATCTGGCAACCATGACTCCAACATTTCACCTCTCGGTTGAGGCTATATGCGTACCCTTGTCAGGTTTGTTCCAAATTAGCAAAACCAGATTTGTTCGAATATGATACCATAATGAGAAATAAAATTAAGGGTCCGTTTGGGAAGGGAGGAGGGGAAAGGAGGGGAGGGAAAATTTGAGGGGGAAGGAAAATGAAGGGGAGGGGAGGAAAAATTAATTTTCCCTCCTCTTGTTTGGGAAGTAAAAAAGTAAGGGGAAGGAAAGTGAAAAAGTATAATTTTGTTTTTAGTGAGGTACAGAGAAAAAGACTATTTTACCCTTGCTCTTAAAAAAAATCAAATAGACTCTAAAGGGCATTTTAGTCATTTGGTGACTCAATCCTCACTTTCCCCTCATTTTCCCCCTTGTTTTGGGGGGAAAATTTTTGAGAGAAAAAGTACAAATTTTCCTTCCATTTTCCCCTCCCCCATTTTCCCTCCCCCCTTCCCAAACACCCCCCAAAAGCACTTTCCCTCCACTTTCCCCCCTTTTTTTCCTCCCCCCCATTTTCCCCCCCTTCCCAAACATACCCTAAAAGCTGGTAAAACCGGTCAAAATTCCCACAGCATTGCATGTTCAAACCTGTCAAAACCTACTTGCTTGGTGATAATCTCAATGTTTAAAACAGCTTTACACCCCATTCTTTGTCCGGCAGAAGGGAGCTGTATTAAAAAGATACTAACAGAACAAAAATACAAATGGCAGACAGAAGGTCTATCTTCGTACCACTGTAATAGCCCCGCAGATGACATGTTAAAAGGGCATACTGTTTTGTTTAGCGCATTACACCTTTGATAATTACTAAGCATAAATTTTTTTTTTTTGAGGGAATTCTATTTCCAGAGTTTGAACATATGGGTATCTTAGCCTGTTTGTTTGCATAGAGCATTTAAGACTTAAATACATAGGGATTCGTGCTGAGAAATAACCATACAAAAATGACCATAAAAAAAACCACCCCTTCAATGAAAATTAAAACAAGGGAAGATGAGAAATCAATATCCACCATCACCCTAGTAATTTAATACACAGAAAAGCAAAGATCCCATCCACATTCCCACAATATATCCTTCACCCCTCATCTCATATCATTCACACCTCACATCTTTACTACTTCTTCGTTGGAGCTCATTTGACCATGAATTTCTATATAATCTCACACACACAAACAGGCCCTAAATAATAAGCAAGGCATGTACTTAGTTAACAGTTTCAGGAGGCTGTAATCATGGCTGCCTTAACCACATAATGTAATTGCCAATATAACAGTTGCTATCCAAACTAAAAATTTTGCATGCCAAAAATCCGTGAATCATGCAAGGGCTTTGAATCTTTTAGAAAATTTTAGTTATAATAGTTTATAGATTATCTACATTTTTATGTATAAATGTTTTGTTCTTAATTCTGTTTAAGGGTAACACTATACAACTTTAGAATACAAGGGTTCCATAACGGTCATAACAGCCGGCTTTTCAAGCAGACTTGAAAATCACATGATTTTTCCAATGGCCTCTTGATTGGACGAATCACTCGAGTTTAGTTTGAAGGTCAAACTCATTTTAAAATTGTTAAATGTTATCAACATTATCAATTTCTAGGCAGAGATTTGCTTGCTAGTGGTCAAGAACCACCCCTCCCTTCTTCCTTCCTTTTTTTTTTTTGTTCTACATCCAGGGACAAACAGTTCACACTGCTACAGGGAGAGAATAAAAACAACAACAAAAATATAAATAAAGTACTACTACATGGTATGAAGTAAAAAAAAAATTAATTAATTAATTCAAAGCGAATAAAAGAACTCAAACTATTTGGTTCAACAATATTTACAGCACTTCACTTGCCTTTCTTCTTCACCTGCAAAGTTGTGGCTGGAACCATAGGTCTCTTCTTGACAAAGGCATTGGCTCTGCTTTCTAAACCATCTTCATCGTCATCACTATGTTCACCATTCCTTTCAGACGCATTGAGCTCCTCTAAATCTCTGGCAGCCCGCTTTTTCCCAGCATCCAACTTAGCACGCAACTTCTTTTCAACAGGATCAGCAGAAGCTGCCACTTTTGACTGAGGTGTAAGTTTGGCGCCTAATCCCAACCTTCAGAAAGTACGCAAGAGTAAGACCAACAAATACTTGGAGATGCAGCAGTGCTAGAATGGAAAAGCAACATATAAAGACCTGGGAGGCCGACCCTCAAATTTTCTTTCAACCATTTCATCTGCAGCTGATGCACTCATATTATTCACCCATGCCTCGGCCTGCATTCAGTTCAAAGTTAAGTGTCGTTTGATCCAATGACGAAACAATTGTTGTGGTGAAAACTATGAAAAGAACAGTATCTGATGTCTGGAACAATTGTACGAAGTTTTGGGTTTGAAATTTGAATAAGACATGTAGACCTGAATAACTTCAAAATAATAAAGTAAAGAAAAGGCGGCTCTACCCACAAAAATGAAACAGGTGCAATGCAACTTGTAATCGCCTGACACCAAAACCAGGTGATTCCCCTCATCAGGAGACCCCATCTATGGAAACAGTTGATTTAAAGTTTTAAATAATTCAGTGACAACCAAAATGGGCCTTATGTGGAAAAGGCCAAATGAAAAATATTGAAACAGATTGTTTATAATAAATTCAAAAAGGAAATTTGCAAATGATAACTCCAAGAAGAGAAATTAAAAGATAAAAGGGGGAGCTGCTTTTCTTTTATGAGAGAAGCAGCCAAATAAAAAGTACTGAAACAGATGGTTTGTAATCAATTAAAAAAACGAGGATAAATTTTTAAAAGAAGGGTAGTAAGCGCACGAATGTCTGTGAACCATAAATCCCACATGTTTCAGTGATCAAAGTGGTTGCAACAATGGGCCAGTCAAACATGTGCTCTGCCAATAATAGTTATTAATTTCATACCGTTTCGAACGAAATGGCCGAAATTTTTTGTTTCGGTGACTCGAGACCTTTACTTCTTCAAACTAAGGAAACAAAAGATTAAGAATACAAAGCTTAAATTTTAGCCAAGAACAAGAACTGGATTTTGGTCACGTTATGAACAAGAATCATAACACAGCTGGAAGGTGCTCAGTGTCACAACCATGAGGTTGCGTGTTTGAATCATGTAACCATCCAAATAAATAATCAAAATATTCATTAAAAGAACTGGATTTTGGTCCCATCTTCAATTGTCGTTCTTCAACAAGTAAAATAACATCAGAGTGATAAAATTTGTTGTATTTGATTCTATCTTTTTTCATGAGAGAGAGAGAGATCTTACCAATTTCAGTGCCTTGTCCAATTTCACCACTTGAGGACGAGGTTTATCCTGTGGCTCCATGATCATTACTCTGAGTATTTTGAGGCTTCAACTAGAGTTGCCTTCACTTGCATGAAATTATATCTACAACATACCTGATTGAACAAATACAATATGGTTATTATTCTGTTTGTACAAATTTTAATCACTCACACAGAATAATCATGGCCGTCTATGAACCATGCTGTGTAAATAGAACAAACAGAATTAGACCCAGACCCATTTATATTTAGTTGTATCTAGGACCATCGGTATACAGCTAAATATGATTGGGCCCAAGCCTAGGTTCAATACAGGTCTAACTCTAAACTCTACATCAGTGTTTTGTAAAACCAGGCCAAACTGTTTGCTTGTGTCCGGTTCAACACCTGAACCAATACCATTGACAGTTCAATCCAAAACGTAAACCCTTTTCTAGTCCATACAAATTACCTAGTTCAACAGACCTAACTCATTGCAGCGCCTTCAATCCAAGTAAAGCCTTTAGTCGCATCAGTCAACTCAAGTCTAACTCTATCCTCCACATCAGTATTATATAAAACCAGACCAAACCGCCCGGTTGTATCAGGTTCAACCTGAACCGATGCCTTACAATGTTTAATCTATCTGAAAACCTTAGGTCATATTAGTCAACTCAGACCAAACTCTATGCTCTAAATCCATACTTAACAAAACTAGTCCAAACTGATTGGTTGCACCCGATTCAACCTGAACCAATACCTAAGCAGTATCTTCTTCTTCTTCGTTTTTTTTTTTAGGATATCACTTTTCTTATTCTGAAATTCGCATTGTTTTTGGTCTTATCATTCTATCTACTTTATAGTCTAAAAGTTATTGGAACTAAAAGCTAGACAGATGTAAATTATTATAATAGTCTCAAACATATCTAAACATGAAGTTAATAAGTAGGCATAAAGAGTTACCACTAATTTGGGTCAGGATAGATTGGAATGGAGAAAAAGAATTCATGTAGCCGACCCCAACATAGTTGTGGCTTTGATGATGATGATAGAGAGTTACTACTTAATTTGTTGAGGTCAACATCCACCCTCGCTCTTCAATGGTCATAATTGTGGCCGAGCCCTCACCTACACCATAAAACTATTGTCAATTGGTTTTGGGATAAGTGGTAGCTCAATAGGGTGTAATATCCTACATAATTGATGAACCCTAATTAGAAAGTTGAGGAATCAAAGTCCAAGACATGACACTTATGATAGATTAAGTGAAATCAATTTCAGTTTCAAGTAGGCATGCATCGGTCGAATCGGTTTCAGATCAATGTGTATCGACCATTATGTGAATCTTCAAATCAGCTGATACACCACACCACAGATTATCATATCAGAGAGAGACGATTCGCTATTTTAACATGTCTTCTTCTTTACTTATCTTGCAAGACTGCAATGCGGGACTACAACCATACTACAAATAATATGAACCAAAAAAAAAAAATCAACGAATCCCAAAAGATTCAACAAAAAAATCTCATCGATTCATAGATCAAAGAACACAAAACCCAAAATCAAGTAGAGAGAGAGAGACAAAAATAAAAAGCCCTAACCCTAATCACCAGACGGAAATCAAACGAAGATGAGAAAGACAAGTAGAGAGAGAGGGAGAGAAAGAGAGAGTTACTTGACCGTCGAACGACCGTCACGAGAAGCTTCAGAGATCGATGCCAAAGAGGATTTCGTGTAGAAGAAGGGGTGAGGTTCTTCACACAAGGTAGAAAGAAGAAAGCAGGAGAGTCGAGTGTGATTTGAAATTGGCAATACATTTACATAGGGGCCTGAGCCCAAATAAAGACATTACTACCTTCGGGGATTAAATAACCCTAATCTACCTCAGTTGCCCTACCACTACTGTGGTTGTGGCCTGTGGGTTTGAAACTGAACTTCTATTTGGATTCGGAGGGATTAATTCAGTTCAAAAGATTGGAACCTTTCGATTGTAAAGAAGAATAACAGACGCCTCTGGGATCAAATATAAAAAAGTCAAATCTGTAAGTGTGATTTTGAGTTAAAATTTGCAACATAGGGACTTGGATTCTAGATCACGGATTGGAACATGTATGACTCTGAATTGGGTCCGGTTTTACTAGTAGGACCTAAATTGGATTTCAGATCCAAACTCGTTTGTTAATCGGAACCTAAAATAAGTTCTTTATTTTTTCTTACAGGTTAAAACCTCCCAATAATTGAAGAATCGGTACACACTTGCATCCCTATATGTGATGGTTGTGCTAATGGCATATTCTTAGGCTCCACAGTGGGGGCCACATGTTAGAGAATATGCACATCCGAAAATTAAGAATTCGGATCTGCCGAGCGCCTTCTTCCTATGAGAGAGAGAGTGTGTGTTGCCAGGAGATGCTTAGAGTTCGGACCTATAAAAAATTGGATTTGAAACTTATTTTAGATTCCAATTTATAAATGTCCGAACTCCATTCGAATGATAAATGGATCTAGTTCTAAGTTCATACTAGTTTCATTCCATGAAATCAGGATGGGGATATACGAGTCTCTAGGGACTGTTTGTTTGGAAGAATTATGAGAATTCCAAATGCTCTCCCAGTAGAATTTCAAATAATTAACCCCACTCTAGCATTTGGAATGTTGAAATTATGAGAATTCATAAGGCTAAAAATACCTTTTTATGTGGTCTTAAATTCTGAACTCTTGTATTTTAAATTAACATAGGACAAGATGTTACATTATGTAAGAAATTCCCAACAAGGCTGAATCCTAATTCAAAAATCCCTTTAACCAAACATGTCTTAAATATTGGAAATTGTATCTCAAAATCTTAACGGCAGTCAAACTCGGTTCCAGAACTGTATTTGGGTCCTACTATCAACACCAGGTTTGGAGCCAACCAAATAGGTTCCAAATTAGACTACTCAAAAATGGGTCTGAGTCCGGATTTTAAATGGTTCCGATCCAAAATCATCCAATTTGCTACCTAGTTTACTTTTTATGGCCCCATATGCCCCTGTGAGGCTTCCTCTAATGGCACATTCAAGGGCCCACATTTTACCCAAAATTAAGAGTCCCCCCACGCCACACAAAGTGTCTCCTGTACCTAGACGTGGAACTCGCCCTATTGAAAATCACCGGATGTCCTCAAATTTGACCCCCACTAGATTGAACATGTATTAATAAGTTTTTATACATTAATCATGTTTTTAATTATATGCTCAATCTCATGATCGGACCAACTCTTACTGCCTGTTTCTTTACCGGAATTTATAACTAGAATTTGGGAGGTTATGATTTTTTTGACATGATGTGACATTTTGTCCCCTCGCATCCATTCCAAAAAATCTTCTGGGTGGTTGGAATTTGAAACTCTAATAAAAGAAACACAGCATTTCAAATGCCAAGGGACAAGATGTTACATCGTTGTCCAAACAACTCGAACCTCCCAAATTCTAGTAAAAAATTCCAATAGAGAAACTGGCCCTAAAAAAGGAGAGATTTGGAATTCTACCTTAGGGCTTAGGGGACAACTTTTAGAGATTTAAATTTTGAGAACAGTTCATCTTGAACGACTCAAATTTCTTGTTTGCATCAACATCTAACATCTGAAAGAGCTTGTAAGGACAAATCTTTATCTACCCCAGTTGAAGATTATCAGTTTGTTACGATTTTAGGGATATTAGTAGGTTGTTCCTTTGGATATGGTTAGTTAGTATTTTATTATAAATGTAATCTTTTCTCTCTATGAATCTTACGGTGAAATTATGGGAAGAAGGTGATTCTCAAAACTCTTTTTCTTTAACCCCACACACCCAACACACACAGCTAGAAAATAACTGTAATGTCAATAGACTACAAACCAATCACTAAATCAAGAAGAAATATAAAGTAAAATAGAACAATAATACAAATTATTACTAACTTGGATCTTCCATACAGTCAACAATTGGATATATTTTTCACTATCGGATCCTCTAAAGCTCAAACCCATGCAAAATCTATGTGACTCCTCAGTAAGGCCTACTTGTGTTGCTGAATTAAGGCCTCAAAGAGTACAGAAGAAATCACACACAACTACTGCAATTCTAATTTCTATCATCATACCAAAGTTGGACTATCATAAGCTACAAAGCTTGCCATGCAATTGTTACCTTCATTCAGTTAGTATATAACAGTCAAATACTGAAAATCTTGAGCTATTTCAAAGCATGTTGTCAATCTGACAACATTTAAAATAACATTTAAGTTGTACATATCTCATTTTCCAATTTGACTAAACTCTGCCTAGAGTTAGTTCAATTGCTTTTGCAATTTGCCAGTTAATGAAGAAAGAAGAGTCCAGAGATCGAAGGTGGTCAACTTCGAAGTGAAGTTGGGGGTGCTGTGATTTTCACTTGCCGCGGTGTTTAACAGATCCATCTACATAAAGCACATCATCTATCAATGCAGCAATGTTGAATGCTAAACTTTCCAACACTCTTGAGTAGCTCTCCAGGATTGACTGCCCCACATCCTGCAGGAAATGATAACTCTTTGAGTGCAAAATTGCATACTTAAGCACACCTTTTTTTTTTTTCATTCATCTATACATGTGCAGACACTCATTAAAGTAATATCTAAGATATTTATGTGTGTGTGTATTCCATAATTAATCAAAGCAGTTGTGGTTTTATGTAAATTTAGAGGGGTGAGTTTTTTTTTCTTCACTAAACATGTATACATGCATTTACTTAAAACATTGCGAAGGCTGTACTTTTCCTTTGTTGTTATGAATCTAGATGACATGTAGTTCAAACTCTAAATGCTCAATGCTTTGAGATCCTAATAAAAGTGTTCATAGAAAAACAATGATGATTAAGATGGTGACGATGAGAAAGAAATAATGAATGAAATGCAAGTTTCCATGGCTTCCACTTTCTTAGTGACAAACAGGATTGAAGTGTCAATCCACATTATTTCAATTATCCAGGCATGAATGCAACTGCAAAGCCAACAGATGGTAACTGTGGGATCAATTTACCTTATTATACTGGATCTTGGATGTATCCAGTGTCGTCTGTGACAATCCTGGGTACCTCTGCTTCAAGCATGACAGAAGACTATCAGCTCTATTGGCAAGTCTAACATTTTTATCTCCATCAGCCATCAGCTCTTTAACTGTATCCCATGATGATTGTGAATTATACAAGCATGCTTTACGCCTCCATACATACATTGAGGCCTCAATGCGATCTGCAACCTCAAGAGCTTCATGTTCGGTTGTTATGTTTAGGCAATCGAGAAGATAGTCAGGGGAGAACTTGTCTGCTGTAGACATGTATCGGTGAACTGAATCGCCAAGACTGGCTCTTCCACTCTGGAAACAAGAGACAAGAGTTTCAGAATGGTGCCCATAATTGTGGTGGCTTATGGGGTGGAGGGAATAAAGATGTTTGATTGACTATTTTCTTAGTTCAACATAAGTGAGGAAGTGGGAATTGCCTTCCAATGGCCTGTGGGGGATAAACCATAAACCTCCCCAGTGAATGATCATTGCTCCAATGAGCTGTGGTTGCAATCCTCCATTTCCATGGCTGGCTAGAATCAACTGGTGGGGCTATATTTGGGCATTGTGAACCAGGAAAAATACCTTGGCGGGGGCCATGTGAAAAAAAAATCTTGTGTGTGTCGGGGGGGGTGGGTTGGGGGGGTGTGGGGCGTGGTTTGGTTTATGTGCAAAATAAAAAAATGCTGAAATTCTCACTATTAATAAGGGTTTTTTTTTAATTTCAGGGGCGTCCAACAATCCATGGTGACTACATCAATGGCTTATATTTAAAAGAGTGCCCCTGCCTGAACCATCTCTGGGTCTATGAGATATGCTGTTAGTTTTCCATTTTTGGCCTGAATGATAGAAAAAGAACTGCCTAGCAGGGCCCTCTCTCATTACATAAGCCTTCTCTTCTGGATCATGAGAAACAAACTGTTCAGTCTTTTGAGAAACGAAGAACCGAGGGCATCTTAATACTAAATAGTCATCTGTTTCCTGGAATATATTGATAGTGCACTTGGAAGTAGCCCACATCACAATCAATTGAATGTTCTGGCACATTGGATGTTATCTTAAGCGCTGACAGTTTGGGGAAGCAACAATATTAGAAAAATACAAATGGGACTGTTTTTCTGGTTTTCTGTTCCAATTCAATACTGAATTTTCACTCTTATAGGGGTTTGAGGCCAAAAATGCAGCAAAACAACATCCAATCTGCCGTGGCTTTCAATACTATGAAGGCCAGCACACTCCATAAGGCCACCCTTTCTGACAATATTCAAAGTGCTTGAAATTTGGAATACTTTCAACTGCACCATTGAAATGATAGCAGGTTATGGAATCTGTTAGGAAAGGGAGCTACAGATTCTGAGAAATGAGAACTGGAACTATTCCTAAATAGCGATGTTAGTTATCGGCTAATATAAAAGAAGATTGATAGATCCCTTATTGGTTGTGATATCTAAATAGCTGACCTTTGGAAGAGTGGCCAAGTATGTTTCTGGAACTTCAATCTCATCAAGAATGCTACTATTGATGACCATTGCGGCTTTGAGGATTTGATTGGCACATTCACGCTTGTGCTGCAGCTGTTTCCTTGATTTCTCAGAAAGACCCAATGGAGGAACACATGGCACTGGCAACCACCATTTCTCCTCTTTCCGTTGTATAATCCGCCGGAAAGAACCTGAACTACTTTTATTCGATGAAAGATTTCCATCTTCAACGTACCAGATCTCTGTGTTGCTGAAACTCCCTAATATATCCTGTAGAAGATGCAAGATGACAAGAAAATTAAGGAAGTTTAAAAAAAGAGGAGAAAAGTGGATTTTCTGAAGTCATGACTACAAAGTCCAAACACAACCCATACAGAGAGAAATTTAAAGCAGATGATTTCCAGAAAAGAAAAATGAGAATCTTACTAGCAGCATAGCATCTAGCTTCTGTAGTGCAGGAAGGTTAATAGAAATATCTGATCTGCGCCTGCTTGTCATCACCTGAAAAGTGAAAAACATTTGTTAGAAGCTCAAAAGAAGTGATCTCGGATGTTCTAATTCATTCATGAACTGAAAATGCTCACACCTCTAGGGTAGTCCCTTCTGGGAAGTTTTGGCTAGAGGGGATGAATTCAACTATATAGTCACATACAGATAGTAGACAGTCCATCTCTCTCTTCCACATGGACTTCTTCTCAGGAGCTAGAGGCTCTAACCTCCAAAACTGACCAAAAACAGAAGCTGCACAAACCAAAAACAGAAATGTTAGAAGAGGTGGATGCAGTTCCCATGATGCCATTCTATATATTGTTATAGATCTGAAAATGTTCTTGTTTAATTCAAATCATGATGAATTTTAACACTTCACAGAACTATGGTTTCCTATTAGGTGAGAGAAATTTCTCGCCTTTTCTGTGCCAAACCAATATTCGTTTCAGCAGTCTGATACTGACTTGAAACAGAAACATGGTTAAAATATCCCATCTAATGTCATTTTAGAAGATAGAAACCATCAATTCCTGAAAGTATTCAGACTGTTGAAGTGTAATCCTAATTCAGTTTAATGATATTGTGTTTTGAAGCATCTGTGAAATGCATAAATCTTTTGCATGCAGATATGGAAGTAAGAAAATCATGAAAAAATACTGATACTTCTGCATTTGAAATTTGCATGGAGGGCATACCAAAAAGGTTTGTGATGGCATTTGAAATTGCAACAGCTGTGCAGACGCCTTTCCCACTTCCAGACATGTCTTCACCCAGCAAAAGCTTTGAGAATCTTTCCTTCATCGTTTCAAGGTCTGAAAAGTTCCAAAATTATAGCTCCTTATTCATAAAGTTCGAAGTTGTTAATCAAGAGTTCGGTAGCACACCAGATTGTTTGAGTTATGAATGTTTTGGCATTATGGTTACTAGCTGCACAGAAATTGGTGACCACATTATTTGGGATACTGTTCTCTTGGCTTTTCCAATCCAGTTTCAATAGTGGCAATCGCAATGGTAATGATTTGGGATGAAAAAAAAAAAAAAAAACAGTATCCCACCCGAAATTACCCACCCTGGTACAATATTTGTACGTTCAGGTATTGCATTGAGAAACCATCTTTAAGCGTTTGAGGTAAAATAACTAATTCCTGCCTAAAAAAAATTTAAATTCCCACCCTGCCACAATAAAATATGGTTCCAATTTAGGCTGCATCCGGGCCAACTGTGACAGCAGAAAATTGAACTCAAGTGCAGAACAGGACTAAGGATTCCATTTGATGCAAGTAGGTTGAATATTTTTGCTGAAAAAATCATATAGATTGGATAAGCAGTTCCTCTACATTAATGGGGTGGTGTCAAAATTCAAAACTACATTAGGCATGATAGTACTTCTCTATGTTTTCTGCTCCAAATTAAAAATGCCCACAACTGCAATATTGATGTGCAGCAAAAGAGACAGGAAGAGAACATTATCCCACCCAATTGAACTTCCAAACAGACCTTAATCACACAAAATGGGGACACAACTGACCTGAATTAAGTGTTTTCTCATCACATTTAGTTTCTGGAACATCATTATGTGGTTTCATTCCCAACCTAGAAAGGATTGCTTGACTACGTTTCATCGATTTGGCAACTGGCCATCCCAAAGGGGAGGCTTCATCGACGCTGCTGTTCTCATCATTGAGCTCTGAAAAGGAGGAGGTTTCGGAGTTGGTTCTGCTGTATCCATAAGTATCTCCACTCAGAGCTGAATGCCCTGTTTCTGTATTTGATGTATTCATCCGAGCTCGAGCTTCTGGGTGATTCTCTTCATAAGTAGAGACATTATCCATCTCCAGGTTTGGGAACTTATTAAGCTGGAACTTTTCAGTGCACACAAGCTGCGATAAAATTCCAAGCTGGCGTTGCATTAAATTGTTACTGATTTCACTGGAGAATTTTAAAGAAGAAAATCTAACTTGTAATAGAAAGAAATTGTATAATAAGCAAGTTCAGATATATGGTTATCACAGGTGCAATCTTACTGTACTGCAAGTTTCAATCTTTCTAGAGTCTAGAGAAATTGATCTCAATAGCTAGTTAAACAAAAGACAACTGAAATCACTGATGAATTTCTGGATATATTGCAAGTTTCATGAAGAATCCAACAAAACATGGGATCTCAGTGTTAAATTGTTAGATTTTGGTCAGACAGTCTTAATTTTAATTAATGATTTTATCAAAGGTAGCATTAAAAAAAGATTTTGATCTTTTGATGGTGAACTAACAAAATCGGAGATATTTGAGACAGGCCATTAATTACAATTACCAGCCAAATCTACTAAGATTTTGTTTCTTAAAAGAAGATCTGAAATCTGATTCAGAAATTTGCAAATGGCTACACAAAATGAAGTACCACTGTAATGTTGTTTCAAATGGCTACTAAAGAAGAGCAATACCAGATTGCATACACAAAAGAAAGCCAAAATAGAAGATTGATTGCTGGTTTCACGCTGTATCAACAGCGGGATGTACCCGAAAAAAAAAAAACCAATACTCATCAAATGGTCTCATCCAAAGAATTTGTTGGTTTCAGAAATTATTGAAATTTACCTGCATTTTGGTGTTGAAGAGGTGTAGTTATAGAGACAGGAGAGCATACCAAAGAAAAAAATGGAAGAACAACACAAAGTCCAATATTATAAGAGAGAAGCTAAACATGCCCAGAAGAATTAAATGAAAAGAAGAAAAAGATAAGGAAAGAAAGAAATTCAAAATCAGAAAAAGCTTAGATTTCAAAAATTGAAAAACTGAAAAAGGAAGTTCTTTGTAGGGGCAAACTGCCTTTAGACTCTTCCATTCTTTCTAGTCTCCAAGACCCATATTGCTTCTTTCTGCAAAAGATATCAGTCTAAAGTAATCTACAAATGATCTCCAAGTCCAAAAGCTGAAAAAAAAATGTGATTTTTAAAATTCCAAACATTGGAGAAAAGCAAGGGTCCCCCATCTCCTTACCTTTGTCTGGAGTTTTGAATTCAAACTGTTACAAATACATGGATGTTTGAAACTCTTCCCTCCCTGGAATGTCTTTCTTCCTGTCTGCAACCTTCTCTCCTCTAAAGAACTTCAAGGAAAGAAACCCAGCTCATGAACATAAGAGGACACGGATCCTGACCGTTGGATCATGGACTTTGAATAAGGAAGAGCTAAATCCGGCCATTGAGTTTAGATCATCTAAAGAGACTCATTTGAGACTTCTTCCAACCTGCATATAGAGAGAAGAGTCTGGTGAAGATTTTTGGAAGGTTTTGAACATGCTAGATTGCTAGCTAACGGCTGGCTTTTTAGGGAGATAAGTTTTAAAATAATGACAAAAATGAATAGATTTCTTGGACACACATAATTTGTGCAGATAAATTTAACCCAATAATAAATTTTGCAATTAATTTTCTTTGATATTTTCGATATGGAAAACCGTTTCCTACAACGGAGAGTTGGAATCGCTTTTCCATGGAAAAGTAAAAAACAAAAGTCGACGAAAATGATTTTCGCAGACATTATACAAACATTATTTGTGAAAATCTAATTTAATCAATTGGCGTTTAACATTGGCGAAATATATGAAACTTTTAGGGCATATTTTTGTGATTAGGCATAAAAGCAATTTTAACTTCTTTCATAGGAAATGGTTTTCTATAAACTTAATGAAAAATTGTTGCATTTTATCCTTCCATAATGGTAGAAAACCCAAACCACAAAAACGTAGCGAGCACAAAAATGCAAATCCTTCTTTTACAAAATCAACTTTACACAAATGTTCCCAAAGTTACCAAAATCTTAAATGTGGAGTCCATTTGGATGCATGAAAATTACTAGGGTAGAGGGAATGGGCAGGTCTCATCAAGGATTAGCAGATGCACTTCATATTGGATACAATTTGATGATCATAATCACCTGATTGATGGTTCAAACATTTAACGGCTCAAATGTACTTAATTAGAAAGCTTTTAAATGGAGCGCCCCTCTAACAAACGGTTACGATCGTTCTTGTGTGGATCCCATCTGCTAATCCATGATGACACCCGCAATTTCACCTTATTTAAGAGATTAGCATGCATCAAGGTGGGCCCCACGTCCAAGATTTGCCTTTTGCAGGTGGCTTACAGCCTGAGCATTACTATTATCTTTGTATGTAATTAATTTAATGATCATTCCCACTTCAATTGAAATAATGTTTTGTGCTCCCTCTATACATAAAAATACATTTTTCATATATATATATATATTAATACTTGCATATAAAAAACAGCTTAGATACATAGATAATGATCCCAATATAAAGTTTTGAAAAAACACAGCATCATCCACTTTCAAAAGCAGGAGAAAACTATATAGACTAATGGAAACAAAAAACATCATAATATTTACAAGAATAATGAACTGCATCTAGAAAGTGTATTATAAAAATGCAGTAGTTGAGGAAGAAGTCATATGAGATGCAAGACCTGTGAAAATGATTAATAGATAATGGAGGCCCTGCCCTGTATGGTGTATGTGACAAAAACAAAAAGAAAAAAAAAATACATATACATGGGTTGTGACCATGTCATGGGGAATTATAGAGATTCTTTCCACTGGGGTCATGCTGGGATAAGTGCTTTCCATGTTCTCTGGCTCTCATTTCTCTTAGATGGTAGAGTTGTCGGTTGATGGATGATGTTGAGAATGTTTGATTTTTATAACACACGTTCTGGTACTTTATTTGCACCTGTCATTCTCCAAATCAGGGCATATACAATGTTTGGTCCAATCTCAGAAGGGAAGGACAAATGCTAGATTTTGGATGGCAGTGGGTTGGGTCAGCCATACCCAGACCCAAAAATACAATTATCATGCCAGGTTGATGTCGGAGTGGGTCCAAGTCAGGTCCAACCTGGATCCAGGCCAATGAAGACATCAAATGGGAAGTGGGTTCAGACTTTCAGTACAAGTTGGATATCATGACTCATGAGAGAGAATATTTGTTACACCCTGACCCAAACTAATCATAATTAAGGCTAATTAATTGATATTAATACTAATTAAGCATTGATAAATAGGTTAATCAATGTTAATGGCCAAAGAGAGACAAATTAGTTGCAGATGATGCATTAAGCATAATGAAACGAAATTGAATTGGTTAAAAAAAATGAGTTTAGACTCAAACAAGGTAGACTAAGGACTTTTTCGTAAATACGGATTTTCACGTATTTCGTCAAATACGAAAATTCTGGGTACCAACGTGTGTATCTCGAATAGTACGTCAACTTTCATAATAAACGCGATTTCATTTGACCTCAAATGGATCAAATGAGGTTTCATTTGACTCAAAATGTAATAAAGATTAATAGGAGGGGGTTTTAGTGTGAAGTGTCCTTATATTAGAATGAAATGGATCCTTTATTCATTTCACTTCAACAACCCTAGACTCATCCTCATCTCCTTCCTTTTCTCTTCCATTCCTCTTCATCAAGAGTGAGATTAGGAGTGCTTGAGTGGCTTTGAGTGAGGAAGCTCCATCTTCATCTTCTTCCTTAAGTCATTCCTCCATTTTTGAAGCGATAGAGCTTGAAAGAGAACTCAAGATCTCTTTGCTTGGAGCCACAACTAAGTAGTTGGTCTTACCTTAGGATTTCCAAGTTCTATTGAGTAGATAGAAGTAGTGTGTAGCACAAATAGTTCATAGATTTGTGTATTTCATGTTTTCTTGGAATTATGGTTTCATTGGGGGTTTTCATCTCAAAAGCAAGCTAAGCAAAGGGCTTTGAGTTAACTAAACTTCAAGAGAGGCAAGTATAAACATCTACTTGTGATTTTGTGTGTTATTGAGGTGTTTGGAGTTCAATAGATTCAATGTACAGAAATTAGCTTCAGGAATCTGAAGCTCAGAATTGTCGTTCTAGGTGAATTTGCGGCTAACCGCCAGAAGACCCCAATTTGATTAGTCTTTGGAAAGCTAACCGCCGAATTTCGGTTAACCGAAATTGAAATTTCCGTAGCCAAATGGTGACCGCTAGGCTGACCGAAATTGAGTCAGAAATTCTTGTCAGAAAATCGGCTTCTAGAAAGCTGACCGTAAGCTAACCAAACTTGGTTTGGCTAACCGTCATCCGAATTTCGGCTAGCCACCAACGAGGTTTCGGCTAACCGCCTGGTAGCCGCCAAGGTAACTGAACATGACCAAATTATTCATAATAAGTGAAAATTTAGCCAATCGGTCGGACCTAACGGTCCACTCGATTGTCAGTGAGTTTGGATTTTTGCATAAGCTTGGAGTATTTCTTGTAAGTATAAGTACTCCTTAAAAATTAGTTTTAAGGCTAAACTTCATAGCTGATAATTACGGGGACTATTCAATGCACACATTAAATATATAATTGTAATGTCCATCGAAAATAACACGTGCATTTGGAAACTGATGATTACACCCAAATGGTTGTTTAGACTTGAGACAGAGTTAAGTAAAACCATAAATGATTAGTAAGTTTTCTCATTATATCGTACACCACATTATTGGGTTCCAATCTAGTGAGATTGGTATCACTACTATTCACTTCTCTTGTCACGAAGAGAATTATTGAATTGAATTGAATCCAGTAATTAATTGCTTATTGGAGAGCATTAACTTTTGAGTTTGACACTACCTAGCTATGGTATTAGAACTTTAAATGAGTTCAATGAATTAATAAATGAAACAAATGATTAATCCTGTTGCAGCAGATGGATTTGGGGCGTTCCGGAGCTCCGTGGTGATGCTAGTTGTCCATGGCCTGGACACTAGTAAGTCTCACATATTCCGATCATATTTATGGGTATTGATTGATGCATTCCGTTTGGAAGATGAATCCTTCCTTTGAGGGAAGATGGTAAATTAAATGAATCCTTCCTTAAGGGAAGATGGTAAATGAAATGAAATGAAACGAAACGAATGAATGAAAGTTATGGAAGTGACCATCTTGTACATTGTCATTGTAGAAATTATCTGGACTTGTTAGAATTGGAATTGTTATTAAATAGATTGAATGAGTTCAGTATATGTATTAACATGTGCTATTACTAGATATGTTTATACATTGTTGAACTGTCATGTTTACTAGTGTTATTAATGGCATTACAGGCCCGATTGCCCTTGCCAGTGCAGCAGCGCCCCCGACGCCAGTGGAGGAGACCACTCCGATTCCTCCAGGAGGACTAATCGAATGGAACGGTCGGGATGCCATTTGATATGGGCATCCGAGTGCGAGAAAGAACTATAATATTTTGAGAAATGTTCTGAAACATTATTTTGTACATTCATTTATGGAATGTAATTAATTGTTATTGTATGGTGTGTTGGATATGCACCGATTGATAAACAATGATGGAAATTATACATGTATAAGGACTTTATTTTTTTATACATGTAAATTCGTAAATTGATATTGTCAAATATAGATATTTCCGCAAAATTTGTGTATTTGACAGGTTTATTGAGAATGATATCCCTTGTGGATTCCATTTTAACTTAGGTTAATTCGGAGTTTACGGGAATAAGTATGGGTTCTCGGCTCAGGGTTATTGTAATTTGGGCCCGGGTCGTGACAATACTTTATATTGGGGTTTTGACATATTAAATTATTAATCCTCCTTAAAACCCATTTTCTCAATTTCATGACTGAAATTCAAATAATATCACCAGAGTGAACATGTTTGTTTACACTTTTTTTTTTCCCTCAGATCTCATGATAAGTTTCATGATATCATGAGATTGTCCCATGATATCATGACTTTCATACATCGGGTGGAATTTTTTTGGATAATAGAACCTGAGAAATGGTGGTTAGATGTGTATTTTCACAAAATGTCATTTTTCGTATTCTGTAAAAAAAAAAAAAAAATTGCTTACTGGTTGCAAAAAGTGTATTATACAAAAACTTATAAATCCCTTGATATCACAAGACTATCCCATAATATCCTCAGATCTAGGCCAAAAAAGTTTTTAAGAAAATGTTGACCAAAGTTGAGTGACTCTGGTGACATTATTTGAGTTTTAGTCATTAAATTGCTAGATTTAAGGAGAATTAATATGTCAAGACCCCTTTAATATTTTCTTGAATAAAAATGTGATAATGATAATGAATATCAATATTTAATACCTAGATGCATCCAATTATATGGGTGGAGTACTATGGAACACGGCTCCCGCAAGAAGAAAATCAACAATTATTATTATATATTATAGAAACGAAACGAAACTGGAACAAGAAACGAAACCTAATATATATATATATATATGTGTGGAGGAAATATTTATGTGCATCCATCCCTCACCATGGGGCTCTTGTGATTTGTTGAAAGTGAGATTTGTAATTGATTTTTAACAATTTCATCCATTTGAACCATGGGGCTCTCATTTTCTAATTATCCTCTTATGAATTTTTCTACTGGACTGAGCTATGCACATGACTGCTTTGCTAGTAAAGTATTAAGTTAGGGAAATTCTATATGCACCCACCTTTTTTTGCTGAGCACACTCACATTTCTTTATGAACAGTGATTTCTTTTTAAAGGTGGGTGTGCTCAGCAAAAAAGGGGGTGCATATAGAATTTCTCATTAAGTTATACTCTCATATTACATTCAATCAATAATTGTGTATATCACTTTCATTCAACTGCACTATGAGGATTGCCTTTTTAATATGAGGATTTTGATTGATTATTAGGTGGTGCTAAAATACCTGTGTTGGCCTTTTGCACTATGCTTGTGTGGAGGCCACCTGGATGCATCCAATTATATTGATGAAATTCTATGGGATGTGGGTCTCACAAAAAAATATAATAATTGGCAAATGAATCTAGAAAGATGGTAAGAACAGCTTCTTACCATAGTGATAAGAGGTGACGGAGTTCAAATATGGGCTGTCACCTTTCTTCCCATGAAAGTTGTCCTACTTCACCTGAGGTCTACTTTTCTCGCCAAAAGGGCTGAAGTCGCAGCCCCTCTAAGCTGAGTGATAAAAAAGAAAAAAAAAAAAGGAATCTACATGGATGGTGTAGGATAAGATTTTGAGTAGAATTAATCCTATTTTCTCTAATTAGAATTTGGTAGGTAATGTTATAGAATAAGAAAGACATAGTCTATCTGTTTGGATGAGTCTTTCGATATTTCATCTGTGTGTCACAAAATGAAGTTAGTTGGATTGAATGAAAGAATAGAAATAACTTTTACTCATTTAATACAAAGGGGTCTTTTTTTTTTTCATATATAAATGATTCACATGCATAAATGGTAAATACGTAAATTTATTCGACATTCAAATGATAGACATATGAAACACACTATAATGTTTATCAAAACCACTATTTTCACAGTGAATCTAAGGACATCCAATGGTTCTGTGTATTTAAATTTTGTTAATATTTTCCCACAAATTTCTCAAAACCCATGAAGAATCAAGATATGATAATTTACCTCTTAGCCACTTTTAGCCATTTAAAAAAGATGAATGGTTTTGATCATGATTGTAAGTATGCCCTAAGGCTGAAATAAGGGCCCAGCCCAGCCCAGCCACACCTGCATAGGAATTAATTAGACTGCGTTTGTGCCCAGCTTTTTTCGAGTTTAAAATAGAGCCTTGCAATGCCAAATACTTTATTAAAGTAGAGAAAGTACCAAACGGTCTATTTAAAATAGAGCCTTGCAATGTCAAACGCTTTTTTCGAGTTTAGCTCTTCTTTTTTTTTCTCTTTTTTTAATGGCTCTATTTTAGATTAGTTCTATCGAAATGAGAATAGAGATACCAAACAAGGCCTTAGTCAGGCCAAGCCCATGTGCAACATTGATTCAATTTATTCAAAATTGAGGAGGAACATGGCAAGAAGGTCCAAGATGGGACATGGGTCCCATGAAAAGGTACACCACCTATCAATCTAAATAAGTGAATGAATATATGAGTATGGTGCAAGATAGAATTTCGGGTGAAACTAAACTAATCCTATTTTTCAGATAGAAAGTTGGTAGGTAATTATAGTCCACCTTCCTACAAAACAAGAAAGACAGAAAGACAAGCCATTTACTATTGAATCAAGAATTTAAGAAGGTATTAAGCTCCAATTAAGGCATGTTATGCTCTTTAATTTGGGAAGAATTTATGCTGGCCTGGGCTGATCTTTCATCCCAATAGTGGAATGAACTAAGCCTGATCACATGTATGATGCCCAAAGGCTAGCTAAAATAAGGCCCCAACTCCAGCCAAACACATTGGAAGTTGACCCTGGTCCAACCCAAAGAAAACTGGGTTCAGTACTTGGTCCAAGTTAAGACCAATGTCTTAAGACACAGTGGACTACATAGCCCATCTGTGCAGACCAATTCAACACTAATTCCCTCAATATTTTACTAATGGACTGTCCTTGATAGCCAATTGAGCTTAGGTTTGGCTAACTAGGCCCAAGTCCAAATCATTCCCGGCAAATTTGAAGAGCTTGTGAAACTTATTCGAAAAGCCCGGGCAGGTCTCTGCTGATAACAAAACAAAATATGAATCAGCCAAGATTAGATAATTACATGAAATACAAGAGTCCGGGTCCTCTGAGACTCTAATTTTTGAGAAACCAAGAGTGAATGGAGAAAGGAAAGAAGAAAGAAATAGATAAGGAGAGATTTAAGAAGGCAAGATTACCCAAAATTTTGCCATCCAATCTGGTCAAAATTTGTCACATATCTGTGATTTTGTCTATTTCCTAAAACCAACACCTTCTTTCCTCTAAATGCAACCAAATTTCTCTATAATTTATGCAAATCCAGATTCTCCCAACACATTCCATGCTAAATATCTGCTGTCTTTTCTTATTTCTCCTGAAAGACTCCATCTTTGTTCTCAAACTTTCACAATCAAACTTCTGGAGGAGATCACTGTAAGTCACTTTACTAATATTTTTTTTTATGCAAGAGAATCCTTAATTTTTGGAGTTTTCAATTTTGATGAAAGAAACTGAAGAACACAATGCAAGAGCGTATTTTACTTTTTTTTTTCTTTATGATGTGATTGAGTTGTATGTTTTCTGCTGCGTGGGGATTTTGATCAGATATGTGGTCCGTGTGGAATGAGGACCTTTTGTATTGATTAAGATGATGGGTTTTGAAAAAAAACTCTTTCTATTTTACTGATTACAAGAGATTTTTTATTCATGATCTCCTAAATCCGTATAGCAGATGAACTCATTAAATTGGCTTTTTGAGATGTTTGCTTTTGAAAAGCTAAAGGGATTGTAATTACTTTTCAGTTATTACTGAAGTAATCAACAACATTGGATTGGAGAAGAACTGCTTTAGAAGTGATTGTTATAGATGTCTTCCTGTTTCGTCCTTCTTTTATTTTGTATGTTTTTGAAGCCAGATGCAAATAGAACCAATGCATACTAAAATATCTGCTTTATATTCTTATTTATCTTACAGAACTTCATCTATTTTTGCGGACTTTCATATCCACACTCCTCAAAATCAATGTAAGTATAAAAATCTCTGCATTAATGGTTCTGGGTTTCTTTTGATTCTTGTGTTTAATGCTTTTTTTAGATATTGATGTTGACCTACATTGGTTTGGAGGGTAGAAACTGGCAAGTACTACATTAAAGTGATTGTTATGGATGTCTTGTTTCTTTCTCTCTTTTGTTTTGTATGTTGTTGAATAGAATCATTACATGTTAAAGAATCTACAAAATCTGCTATCTTTTCTTATTTCTTACCTTCCTCTATTTTCTCAGACTTTCAGAACGAACTTCTTAAAATCAAGTAACTTCATGTATCTACTCTGCTTTTTTTTTTTGGGGATAAAAATCCTGATTTTAATTGTTCTATTGCATCTAGGAATGGAGAGTGGCAACTGGCAAGTCCTACATTAGAATTAATTGTTACATGTCTTGTTTTATTTTATTTTTTAATGTTTTTATAACCCAGATGCAGTAGAATCATTACATGCTAAGACATCTACTATTTTTTTTTTTTTTCTAAACTTCATTGTTCTTCTCAACTTTTTATTTTCCTTTTGATCTGGTAAATACTCACATATCCATCCACACACACCCTCGCACAAATCCCTCACCATCAGTGCTAAAGCCATGGATCTACCCCTGATTTTTTCCTAATTGTTTATGTGGAAAGGAGGTGCCTCACTAACCTTTCATTACCGAACTTTTCAAAATCAATATAACTTCCTTTATTTTCTTTTTCTTTTTTATAAATTTTTTTGGCATTAATAGTTCTATTGCATTTTTTAAAATGCTGTCTAGTATTTAAGTAACCTACATTGGATTGGACAGTGGCAAAGTACTACATTTGAAGTGATTGTTACATACGTATGTTTCTTCTCTCTTATTCTGTATGTTTTTAAACTACATTAGGAGTGCAATGGAGGTGAATACAAGCAACTCCACAATGGTGACGACAGAAGGTTATGATTCGAATGGCAGCAGCAGCAGCAACAATCATGGCCTTGTTTGTAAGAATTCAAGACATGATAATTCTCCATCTTCACTGAGATTCAAAGGAGTAGTCTTGCAACAAAATGGGCATTGGGGTGCTCAAATATATGCAAATCATCAGCGTATATGGCTCGGAACGTTCAAGTCAGAGAGAGCAGCAGCGATGGCATATGATAGTGCTGCAATCAAACTCCATAGCAATGACCACCACCGCAACTTCCCCTGGACCAACATCACCATCCAAGAGCCTGGTTTCCAAGAGCTCTACACCACAGATGCAGTGTTGAACATGATCAAAGATGGGTCATATGAGTCCAAATTCGCCGATTACATTAGAACTCAATCGTCGAACGCAGCAAACAATGAAACTCTAAACAGCCACCCAGAAGGATTTTTCTATCAAGAAGGGGTCTTCTGCAAACTGCTATTTCAAAAAGAACTCACCCCAAGTGACGTGGGAAAGCTTAATAGGCTTGTAATTCCAAAGAAGCATGCAATAAAACACTTCCCACACCTTCCCGATGCATGTATTGAAGGCGAAGGCGAAGGCGAAGAGAGAAGTGACAATGAAAACGTGGGAGAGGATGTAGAATTGGAGTTTTTAGACTGCAATCACAAAATGCGGTGGTGGAAGTTCCGGTATTGTTACTGGAAGAGCAGCCAAAGCTTTGTGTTTACTAGAGGCTGGAGTGGTTTTGTGAAAGAGAAGAAGTTGCAGGCAAAGGATGTAGTTATTTTCTATAAATGTGAAGAGAAGATGATTTTCTGTATTGATGTAAGATACAATTTATGGAGAGAAAATGGAGGAAGTGGAGGTGTTGGAGAAGAATTAGAACTGAAGCTTGGTTTAGGAGGGTGGACAGCAGGTGGATTAGACTGTGAAAGTAAGAAGGAACCCAAGCAATGCATAGAGATGAATAGAGGGAAGGAACCTGAGCAATGCATAGTGATGAATATAGAAAAGGAACCTGAGCAATGCATAGTGATGAATACAGAGAAGGAGAACAAGAGTGTCCTATTATTTGGAGCAGATATTAGTGACTTTGACCATACTTATCTTTAGAATGACACTTTTCTCAGTTTAGGAATTTGAGTTGTCACTATTTGGTCTATTAACAGAACAGTTAGTGACAAGAGCAGTAGTTAAGTAATTGGTCTGTCATAAGAATGAACACAGTTCATTCATGACCAGAGCTTTAGTTGAGTTATGTTGTGAACTCTTTTAACAGAGTTCCATTTGAGCACAAGAAATTGTGCATATATAATCTATTTTATATTGAGAACTAATTTGGCTAGTGTTATGATGAAAAAGAAAGGGAATTCCTTGTTCTTTTAGCATTGATGTATGTTGATATGGAGATTTTTAGGTGGGGCCTCATGTGTATCCAAGACTAGATTCATACATGGGTCCTCTCACTTCCCCAACTTGCAATATTCTATAACATGATTTCAGGTACCCTTTGCATATCATGTTCTCTTTATGAAATCTTAAAGTTTTATTTAAGTAAAGTCTATTTCCCACTAGATTCATCAACATTAAAGACTACTTATCTCTTTTTCAAGGAGCAAGTACAAAAAGAACCCTTTATTATTATTTTGACAGGTTCGTCCATATTTACTATATACATAATTTTTTTATATGACAACTTTGCCCCTATATTTTACCTTGCGACACATTCGTTTTTTCCCAACATAGTTGGAACAAGGCTTTGATTATGATGATATGTTTGTTTTTTCATTTGTTTCAAACATCCTACTTATTTTCACCCAACGGTCTATTTGTAAAATACTTAATTGAAACTGCTAATTTTAAAAAGATCAGCTTTATTTCAAACTAGTCAGAGTTCCTAGAGATTGGGCTAACTTTCTGAGGTTGGAACCAGGCCCATTTTCTGGTCAAGGATCGGGCTTTTTCTGGACAAATCTTAAATCCTATCTTACACTATGACCCACTGATGCAGATTCGCATGGATCTAGATTCTAGACCCAACCAGCATGGCCCTAGATATAAATCAAGAATCAAGCTGCCCAGATAAATTCAGGCTAGATCAAAGTTCAAACCCAATCCCAGTCAAATCAAACACATGGCCCTGGCCCAAAAGCTAATTAGGAAGGATGGCTCACAAACATATGGAGGGTGATTTGATTTTATTTCAATATTTGATGAGTAGGGCTCTTATTTAGTAGTTTCCTTCTTTCATTTCTTTCTTTAAGCTAATTAGGATTCTATTGAGATTTATTAGGATTTTGTTTCCTAATGAGATTTGTTAGGATTTTCAATTGTTGACCTGCCCCCAAGCCCATCCTGCCTAATTGGAATTGGATACCCCAAACTGCTGCAGAGAATGTGATTGACCTGATTCCTTTTTTTAATGTCCAAATGAAACGGCTCGATGCAGAGAATCATGGATCTACGTTAGTGGACACAAGTTGGCACATCTTTTAAACACACACATGTAAGAATTGATTCAATTTACTTGACCATATGGTGTGATCAACGTTATGCAATCATTATATAAATTATATAAATTATATATATATATATATATATCAATAGATATAGATATAAGATATCGATATATAACTCCTCCAATTTGTTGTAACTTTTGGTCCCAAGCCCGGATAAAGAAGAAGAGTCCACTTGATAGCTGGCATAAAATTTTTATCACAATAATAACATGAATTAGACAGTTTTGATGGTGCCACACTGGAGTTATTAGACTTAGCCCATGTTTTGACATATTTCTGTCTAAAGTGGGTAGAGGTTTTGAAAAATAAGTGTTGGACATACAATTCTTTTTCTCCTCCTCTCTCTCATACAAACTGATAATGTGCCTGAAGGGAGTGAACACTATTGGAGGAATGACAACCATGGGCCTACTATGGAATTATCAAGGTTAGTGAGGATAAATCTGAAGAAGTGCAACTCTTCTGAGAATTTGACATATAGGATGGACTAAATGGCAACACAAAATTCATGTAGGTGACCTTAAAATAGTTGGACAAGGCTTTGATGATGCGATAATTTAAATGTCATGGTTGCTATGTACCTTTTTTAGGGTTTTTGCATATATGTGTGCTTTCTGCTGAGTTCAAGTTCATGACATGGATGACCTGTGTGTTCCATTATAGGTGTTTGAAAGAGGGTAGTGATTTCCTGTGTTGGTCTTCTGCTTGCAGCTTCCACCAAGCTCATCACCAAAAAGCAAATTCCACCCCTTAACAAGCCCACACTTTTCTGTTATTCAAATTTGGCCCTGTTATCAGGAGCATCATACATGTCAATTATTTCAAACTATCAGCCACTTTTTTAGACCATATTTTCCTGTGTCTGTATCAGTCCTTACTGATGATTATTAGACCAGGAAATTTTTCAGGACACATGAACAACTTTTATTTTCTTTCATAATGCAAATGTATTCACTTCCCTTCCAAAATAATGTCCTTTGAATGTATGCTATCACTACAGCTACAAGAAGAGGCATATTATGGTTACAAAATGATTAGCTTTAATGAGGAATAAAGCATCTAGAAGCTTATTAATTACAAAAAATAGAGAAAAAACTATATATAGAAATAATGAAATAAAATACAATAGGCCCCTATGATGGTCGTTATTGGATGCAACAGCTGCAGCATGGTCCTATTGCTTTCTTTTGCAACTTCTCCTGTATGAGCTCCAGATCTGTGATTATTTTTTCAAATGAGGGCCGACTCTCTGGCTCCCCGTGCCAGCATTCTCGCAGTAGCCTGAAGCAAACCCATGGTGAACTCAAAATAAAGGATTGGATGATGAATGAGTACTAGATGAAGTTAACAAGGAAACTACAAACATATATGAGTGAGGAATTATATGGGTGGCCTTGGCTTATGAGCAGGTTACCAGGCATCCATTTATGGACATCCATTTCCAGGCCCATTGCTTCAATGTATGCCATACTGCAGGTGATGGATTAGCCCAAAAATCATCAAGGAAGATTTCATCTGATGAACCTTTTTTTTGCCCTTTTTTTGCTTTCTGGAATGAATCTGATGAACCATTATTGTATGCTCAACAGCCCAGTTCTTTTCATTTCCATTTTTTGGAGACTTTAGGTTGCCTCCTATTCATAGTGGGTCCATCAGATAAAATGATCTACAGACAGTCTAGAACTGAGTTACAGAAAATGGGAGAATAGAGAGTGTAGGTTCAAGTGCAAAAATGGGGAAGCAGTAATTATGCATCAGCAGTGTAACCATCAGAATAAAGATTCTGTAGGAAAAGATAGTTGCACCTCAAGTGAAACTTTTTTTCCAAATGAAGTACCAAAATAAAATAAAATAAAATAACTACAAAGATGAAATGGTTGGCTGATATAAACCCATCTCAAGGAAAATTATCAAGTATTTAATAAGCAATGCAGTGTATTTTGATGTACCTAAATCATTACTAGTTAGAATATTTCAAGAGGATAGATAGGTTATTCATTCCGTTCCGCACTTGGGACAGCCTGGGAGTTGCAATTAACATACATTGGAAGGACATGGGAATTGGGATACTGTTTCTGCATCTTCTTTTTTCATCAAACCAATATTGGCAACCTGCTCATAGTGAGATTTCCATGTCTCTCCATACCAAAAGCATAGAAGAATGATAACCGGACACTACTTAAAATATTCATGAGGTATTTATATGTCACATGGCACATGGCCCAAGCAAATAACAGTTTGTTCATGCAAAGCATTCATCATATGAGGGACCGCATCTTTCAGTGTGGCTGTGGTCTGTCATCTGGTATGATTCACCATGTAAAACAAATTTGACAAAAATAATTTTTGAATAACTACAAACAAGAAGAAAGGCGCGAGGATGTGATGGATTTTGGAGAGGAGAGAGAGGGATTAGGGTTCTGGTCTTCTTTTTGGACTGATGAACTATATTCACATAGGGTCAAAATCATTTTAGTTATGGCTGTTTTCAGTATGGGACCGTCGATTTAAACTGATTTCCACTAAAGGACCAATCTTTAATAAAATGCAAAAGCTTATGGACTAAAGAACCCTTCAATACTACAAGGAATTCTGAATAATTAGGCTCAAAGCCAGGGAATACAAAAGAAATTTCCCTAATCCTTCAGGTAAGAACATGTCCATGTGCTAAAGGACTCCATGGTTTGACATCAAGATGTCTAGATAGATTCCAAGTCATTCAAGAATGTAGTATTTTAGATGTTGCCCCTTCCCATGATATGCAGATACTTAAAAATAAATAAAAAAAGATGTATCATAGTGTCTAATACTTCATGTTTATGCTTAAAATCCATGTCCCTATCATATCCATGATGTGTTCATCGTCTTACTCCGTGTCCAGGCATCATAGGTTCCCCGCACAGGCACAGGCATAGAAGCAAAAGAGCACTCAACTACAATTTATATGTAGGGATGACGGGAAACTGCAGAACAGTTTACTGCATGTGCACATACATTTACATGTGTGTGAGATCGAAGCGTCAATGCATCTGTTGATCAATTGTATAGTAACTTGCACTCACAGTCCCTCTGAGCCCAACTGTAAAGATGAAAAGCTAATGGATATGATGGGGCCCTTTAAAATGTGTAACAACTTTGCAAGAACAATGCTTCTTTCAGGATGAGTCATTTTGTGTATGGATATTCCAAGTTGGGAATGTGATGGGTATTCTAAAGCTGTAAATGCATTAATATAAAGATTCACACTTCCCTCAAAGTAGGATGATTATTTGCATGAACCTTTTTAGTTTAAGCATAGCAGAAAAGCAACTTAGAGTTTTGAGCTTCTTACAGTTTGATTTCATCTGGGAATACATGTGACGAGAGAGATGGCCGGGAATCTTCATATGCCCGTCTATCCACCACTGCTTCTGGTGATTCTGCCCTATTTGAGGGTCCCCCTTGAAACATCTGCAATAACAACAAACAAGCTTCATATCACATCATTTTCTTATTTCAAAAGTAACATAATAGTACTACAGCGGACAGCCATCACTGCAAGTTAAACCCACTAATGTTCAACAGATGCAGATGCTCAAACTGATTCAAGTTAGAGCCTTAGTGGTACATTTCAACACACCCTGAAACTGGGGGGTGCGCTTGAGATGATAGGTGCCTTAAGTTCACCAAAATGTAATCAGGCTGAAAGTTTTTTGTTGATATATGAAATACCTCATGAACTATTAGTGCAAATGAGAAGACATCGACACTCTTGCCGTATGATTCCCTGCGGTAAACTTCAGGAGCCATGTAGCGATCTGTCGGATACAAGCACAAATTAAAAACTTCTTTTTTATTTTTTTATTTTTTGAAAGGCCAAATATTCATGCAGTTGATATATGGAAATCTTACATGATCCAGTTCCTCCTGTCATTTTAAAACTGCAAAATTCTTTTTCTTGTGCAATCGTGCTTAAACCAAAATCTGTCACCTTTAGTCGTCCTGATTCATCTTGCAACACATTTCTGCTTAAGAAACAAATGGAACAATTGCAAAAGGGTCTTAAAAGAATGGAAGAGATATTAGACGAACCAAAAGCTTAATGCAGCTTACATGGGTTTGTCATATCAGAATTCATATTCCTTACCTTGGTGTCAAATCCCTATGTATGATGGCATGTGGTTTATGCTGGTGAAGATAGTTCATGCCCCTGCAGGATTTTCCAAAGAAAAAGGCATGTAAATAGCATTTCACCAAAGACTAAAATAAAGCCAGATACTGTAATATGGATGCGGATGTGGTGAATGTGATGGGAAATATCATTTCAGCACTTCTGGAAATACAGGGCAAGAATACAGACAAGCAACCCTATCCATAACATGAAATTTCGTATTCTAAATCAAGATTTTTGGGAAATTATTAATTTTCCTTTCTTAAACTCCTCTAAATTGATAAAGCTATCGTGGTTACATTCTTTTCTAATATATTCTGTGTAGAGAAGTAAGAGAAATGATAGTTTGATAAAAAAAATAAAAAAAAAATTAAATGGACTGGGTGTAGTCGGATATGCTTAACTTGTACCCTAGAAGTATATGTGCAATATCAAGTACCATGAGTACCATAACCATCTGATATGGATATACCTGCTTATACAAGAATCCATGTATTATAGGATAGCAGGGGAGGGAGAGAGAGAGAGAGAGAGAGAGATAATGACTGAATTAGTTCTTATTCAGTGGAAGTCAAATTTCATGCACATGCAAGAAACATGTGTAGAAAATGAAAGATAGATTTAGTTAAAGAAATGCATATTGTAAATCAATTTAGTTGTAGGTGGCTTCCATATCAATAAAATAGCTGATTGTGTAGTATGATCAGAAGGTTCAGAAGCGGCAAAGGGAGCAAAAGCACAGCCAGCACCAACACTAAAAATTTGGTCAAATAGAGCAGGGTGTCCAACTGTTAGAAAATCATGCACAAATCAAGGTTGTGATGCTGTAGTAAGAATGATAATAAGTTAACGTGTATGCATGACAATGTTTGCACCATCGTATTTGACATAGTGTACTAGCAGCCATAGCTTTCCAACCTAGTGGGTTGGCCAGAGAAGGGCAGTTACTGGGCTAAGTTGACTAGGAAGACCAACAGGCACGTTACTTGATTTTTTTTTCAAGTATTTGTTATGAATATGAACATTCACATTGACTAAAATATAGAAGAAAATAAGTAAAAATGAAAGCTATATGCTTCTAAGAAAAATTTGTATAATATTAATTGTAGTTATAATCTTCATTCTTCATTCCGGTTTTTTTTTTTTTTTTGAACTTCTACCATTTTACTAATGCAGGACTCGTATACGAATTTTGTTTGCTTTTAGCATGTGAGAACAAAATTTACTTAAAACAACAGATAACTCGGCCAAACCAGGATGAGTGAAGCCAAATAACAAGTTCATCAACTGGGGCAACTAGATTTAAACTATCATACAAGGATACTTCAAAAAAGGCAACATATTGTATGGTATCTTATGCTTCAAATTTTTTTATTATTTTTGTGTAAAATCCATGTCTCTGCATATCCATGGCACATCCCTTTCGATGGCATTCCAAGCATCATGGGATCAACCAAAACTCATCCAAACCAAGTCCAAGCCAACCCTCTCACCCAGTGTATGCTGGTTGAGTTGACTTGGCTGCAATCCCAGTCAACTAGGGATGTAAACAAGTTGAGCCAAACCAAGCTTTGACAAGATTGAGCTAGGCTTGAACACTAATCGAGCTGAACCAAGATAAGGATAAATAAATCGAGCTCAATCTCGAGCTTGATTAGAAAATAGAGCCAAGCCGGGGCAAGCTTGAGCTTAGCTTGAAAATTGGCAGTGCACAACAAGCTTAAGCTGCTCACATACACGCTTATATATGGTTACATTCTACTAAAAGGTACATCTCACAGCTTAGCATGAGAGCTAGATTATTCCAACCCACCCCGCCGCCGCCCCCCCCCCCCCCCCCGATCAACCGAACCCCCTCACACACACAAATCACCCATTAGTTGCACTCATTTTGAATTGACACTAATTTAAAATCATACTCACTGTTGAATTGAATTTCATAAAAAACTAAATTAAGAAACCATTAATAAAGACCCCTAAATCAATGTTATGCTGATATGATATCTGATTGAGATGATTTTTACCCAAAATAAAATCCACAATGAGACCTTTTTATCACACCATCCTTCCATTATTGGCATGTGTCCAAGCCGGTACCATAGGGGCTTTGATAAATCCAACCCCCTCCCACTCACTAAACCCCCAAGAATTGCCACTCACCCTAATCTGACACCAATCTAAATTAGAGTCACGGTTGGATTGAACTTCATAAAGAATGTAACTTAAGAAACTATTAAAACTTTAAGGCCTCCAAATCCATGGTTGTTGAGATGATTTTTTGTCCGAAATCATATCAACAATAAGACCTTCACATCACACTCCCATGCTACCCAAATGATTAGGCATGAATCCAAGTGGGTTCATAAGGAGCTTATTTCTTTTTACCTCTGAGCAAGAGGAAACCCAATTTCTTTGATATCACAAAATTTATACTTGGAACAAGATGCCTCGAAAGATAAAATCTCTTACCTTGCAATATCTAAAGCATAAGCCACAGCTGTGAGAGGATCCGGTCTCCCTTTCCTTTTTAGGATATCATACAAACTTCCCTAACATACCCATTGAAAACAAAAGATCAAAGGACATTTCGAATTTCGATGGCTCACAACTTGATAAGTAATTGAGATACTCACATTCCTTAGATATTCTGTGAGAAAAATCAAGCGATCAGAGCTCTTTACAACTCCAAGAAACTGCACTATATTGGGGTGGCGCAGTCCTTGCCATAAAGCAAGTTCCTTCAAGAAGGTACACCTGCAGGAGTAGAAGATCAGGCCACTATTAAAAAGAACTTAAAGTAAAAGGTATTGCAACAAAGGTCTAGGCTTCTGGGACTACCATGGCTACAGTGAACTACAACTTTCAGTTCAACAAAAATGTTACTCATAACAAAAATATCCATTTGAGAAAACAAGTTATTTAAGCCCAAAAAGATAATGTTTGATGTAGAGTTTATGGATCAATTCCTCAGCTAGTTATAAGAACTCTAATGTGTTTTAAATTTCCAAAGAATACATTCTTTTTTTAAAATATTCCAAAGAATACATATTTACAGCTGAATTTCAGCAGGAAATATATATTACCATTTTCACATTATCTTCCAATCATACCCACAAACACTTGTAAGATAATAATAGTCACAATCCATGTACAAGGAAAATGGATTTTTTTGTGAAGTATCCCACAAGAGGATTAAAGATAAAGAAGACCTAAAACACAAATACATACTAATGCAGATTTCAATTCTTCCAATGACCAGTATTAGTCTAAATCGGTCTCTGATACAGTCAAGGAAGCACAATTCCCCATTGTGCTGTGAGCACAAAAACACCCCAATCTTCAATCCAACAAAAATCCACGCATGAGGAGAAAGGTAGAGATTCACTTAAGGTTGATTGCAAAAATCCACCATACGAGTCTTTGACCCAATGGGAGATGCTCAACCATGGGAGAAGAAATAAGTAGATAGCAAATTATTTAAAACTCATAAAACCTTCAGATCCAATACTACAGCAACCCTTGATTTAATCACTAATCAAATCAAGCCATAATCACTAATCACATTAAGCCGTAATCCAAAAAAGTCCCATTGTTGCTCGTTTCAAGGGCTACAGACACAATTGCTATTATTATGGAGAAACTCTCTTCAAATCCAATCCTAACAAACTTACTAAATAAAGCAATCCTAAATAACTAAAATGCAGGAAGTACTAAAGAAAGAAGGAACCCAAGCTTCAAAGAGATTGTGTGCAACTTTTAAATGGTCAATATGATTCAATGTATACCTTAGGCCCATTTTGACTGTCCATTTTATTATTAGCTATCTCGCTTGATTGACCCCAATTAGAATAGGCCCAAAATCCTTTTCATCGATTAAATCGACCCAAATAATGGAGGGCTTGATCAAACACATGATCCGTTGGATCTATGCCATATGCTCCTATGTCAGTTTCACACTTCAATGGAACTTTCTATCCAACAATGCTGACACAGAGCTAAATGGAACGGTTGGCTAGTTGCAAAAAAATCATGCAAGTGGCAATAAGCAAGTAAAGAATTATTCACACCATAACATCATAAAACTCACTTCGCCTTGGGATTTGATGCTACGGAAGAACGAATGGTTTTTGCAGCAACTTCTGTACCCCGCCATTTCACTAAATAAACTGCCCCAAATGCTCCCTGTTGGTAATTCACAATTTAACTCAACAAATGCACAGTGAAACAAGAGCACATTATATTAACTAGAGTATGACTAGAACAAATAATTGACAACTATTCCAATTTTTGTTCATGAATTATGACTTCATAAAATATTATTCAAAATGGTCATTGAACCAGGAGTTTGAACCTATATCAAAACATTCAATATTTGACAAGAACCATAGCACAGTAGGAAGATGCTCATTCTTGCAACCATAATGTTGTGGTTCAAATCATGTTACCCTCTCTCTCTCTCTCTCTCTCTCTCTCTCTCTCTCTCTCTCTCTCTCTCTCTCTCTCTCTCTCTCTCACACACACACACACACACTGTAGGTAAGCACAACCTAACTGTGGTGGACCCAAGACTTAAGACAACACACAACACACTTATACAAAGAAAAACTCTCAATGTATTACACTCTATAAAATACACACATTACACAACTGCACACTTACACTTCATCACTCACTAGACACTTTGCACTCTACACACACTTGCACACTACACTTGCATCACTCAATGCATGAGCACTTTACACTCAATGCATGAGCACTTGCACTCTATGCACACACCTTGTTCTCAAGACATCTCTATGTATCTTCCTTATGAGGCAGCACCATCTATTTATAGGCATCAATTGTGTTGGTGGAGAGATTGAATGGAAGGGAGGTGTGCCACTTGGCACTTTATACACCATACAATGAGGAGGTTGGTTTAGGTGAAGAGGTGAGAAACCTCTAGTAACCAAGCTTCTAGAAAAATCTGCACGAGGCTTCTATATCCTTTCCATGAATTGGTTGGGATGGGTTTTTCTAGAAGCATGTAGAGAAATGAAGGGGCAAGAGACATCATGATGCTTCTAGAAAGTAATGGAGACTAGGAAATTTCTAGAACAATGTGGAGACAAGGAGATAAATGACCATTACGTGGGGCCCAGTGTTGCTTTACACACACACACACACAGAGGTTTCTAAGATAGTGTAACCCTTATCCATTGTTTTGCAAGTATATCTGTAACCTCAGTCAGCCTCGATTAACATGGAGACATAATTTGATTTTTGCTTAAAACTGTAGTAGAATTAATCCCTCAAAGACATGAGAATTTGTAATAAAGAGTAATCACCTCTCCAATTAGAGTTTTATCATCCATGTCCACCTCACTGTGATCAATTTCATAGCACGGATTCTGGGAGTCAAGCCCTACCTATAAAATAAAAAACAATGTAAGCTATTATTCACTTCATCTATTTGTCGGTCTTCCATTCTTAGTTCATCTATGAAGATAATTGTGACAATTACTAATCAGAGAGAACAGACAAAAAAAAAAACTATGAAAATTGACAAATGGTTAGCACCTGAATGATGCAAAATTTAAAAAAAAAAAAAAAAACAGTTGCCAGATGAGAGAAATGGAAGAAACAGGAATTGAGAAACGTGGGTATGTGCAAGGCCAGACAAGTTTTCAGGTGAAAGTTCTTAAGAGTATAAAATAGAAGGTTACCAAGATTGTCCCACCACCCATGATCCACAGTCTAGATTACACCAGTATCAGTTCATTTCATTCACACTGTAACTCACGATCAAAACCTTCCTGGTCCCCCATGCAAGCCATAGAACCGAACCTTTCATGAGTCTGGGCCCAAATTCATTTGGATTTTAGAGGCATTTGATACTGATCCTGATCCACAGACATTGATCAAGGAATATGAGTCATGGATCAAGCATTGATCAAGTTAGATGAAAGAATGGGACCCAGACAGTCAAGATTTTAAATGGAGAACTCCACTGGGGACTGTTTTGACTTTTGTCAAAAAAATTAAAACAGGGTTTTTCTTTGTAATTTACCAGAGATTCTACAGGGGACTCAGAAGCAGCAAGCATGCAGTCTGTTTGGGGCGCCTACATAAATGGGCCTTATGGGACCCAGCCCCATGGAAACCCAGTTCCATTGGGTTCACCCAAGGATAAAGGGACTAGGGCTCCTTTGTAAAATATATAGGCAATAGGCAACGTGAACTCAGAGCCTAGATCATCCAGAATGTACAGGAATTTCATGACAGATTGCAGCTTTCTATGTATTTGTTTTCTTCTATTGCAAGCCAACTAGCTTCCATGTAATTTAGCCATGGTAATCTAGGAAGTTTTCTTTAAGGAAGTTGGATTAGGTTCTAGAGATTTCTAGGATTTCTTTTCAAATCTGTACATTTGCATATATGCTGTCCCTGGAACCATCTACATTGTATGTAAGTTTTTCAGCATATGAGCAATAAAGTTGCCTTGGTTTCTTCTCTCCATTGGATTGACTAGTTTCTCCTTGGATTGAAGCTTCTAATCAAGATTTAACATTAGTTGCATAATTTTTATTTCCTGACATTTCTGGAATTTCTTGTTTTCTGTGTGTTTTGGGCATTGGACAGTCCATTTGTGGATAGAGACTTATGTCAGATGGACATTCCTATGTGCATTAGCAGAGTCCACTATTCAATGGTCCAAACTCTTGATATAAAATTCCCACTGGGGTAGTGCTAAAAGGAAATAAAAGCTAAACTAAACATAGAAAGAATGAAACTCACCAATGGAGGAGCCCTAGCCCTTTAATCAGTATTTATGAAAAAGAGAGGTTATGAAATGAAGTAACCATCCATCATCCATATTCAACAAAGGAAAAGGACCAGGACTGGATGGATAGGACTTTACAACCCAGTTCCTGTTTTGCTTGAAAATGTTACATATTCTTTTCCAGTCACAGACAGAAGAGACTGACTATTAAATGGCTAAGAGCCGAAGACTAATAACTAAATGACCAGGATCTACACATTGTGAACCATGACATACAACAATACAATCCAAGACCTATGAACCAATCAATCAAAATAAAATAAAATCTCATCCTAAAAGCAAACCAGGATCATTGTGCTTCCCACAAACCACAAACCAACAACTATGATATACGAGTTGTGATACAGAAATAAAGATAATGGAATAAACACTGAAAACAAAGGAATTGGCCAACCAAAACTCCAATTAACATTCAAGAACTGAAAGGGCTTTCCAAAAAGTAAATAATTAAGTAGTAGCAACGATTAAAATTATTTGAAAGAATTGTAATCAGGGATGTCATATAGGAGCATATGGATAGTGGATAGATAAAAACATCAATTGCTAACCACAAGGTAAAAAAGCGCATATAAATTTGAAACAAACGAGGGAGCCATTCAAATATAGGGGACAAACACATCCTAGCAGCTTTTCAAATTTTTACTGTTTCACCAATCTAATGATATTCAAAATGCACTGTTTTTTGAATTATATAGATAATGGACTAAAATCTTTAAAATAATAATAATTACTTTCCCTGAAGAAATGGAAATTTAATGTTTGATTTACCGGATTAGTTCCACCGTGCTCCTCCAGTACCTTGCAAATTTCTTCATGACCAAAACTGAGAGCATCTGACAATGGCTGCAAAGTTATAATTATATCACTATCTTCAACATCCAAGATGCGACCAATTCTATTTGCAGACATTACAAATTTCATGTGGCTATTAGATAACCAGTGACCAAAATATACAAGTCAGAAAAATTGCAGAGAGCTACAGCAAAAACAAGTCAGCACATCAAAATAGTGTCAAAAGCTACAAAAGTGTATAGGCATTCCACATTTTACTTACTGAAAAAGGTTAAAGATGAACTTATGCGGGCAATTCATAATGTGAAAACGATGATTATATGTATACTTTAAGGCACACCTATTACCTAAGCCTAGCTTTGGAAAAAGTTTTGGGTGCTCAATGTGAACTAGCATTCATTCTTGAAAGAAGGGTTTTTCCTTTTTCCTAAAACTATCATGGTTTAGAAAGTGAACATAACAAAAACTTGATACTAAAGATTAGTTTCAGTATAGCTGTTACAGAAAAATGGATGCACATAACTTGATACTATATTCTAGTCTAAAAGGTCGTCCATAAGATCTATACTACAACTCTTCATTTTAACATTAAATGAAAAAAGAAAATGACAATATAATACATCTTTCCACATCTAAAACCAAAATTAGAAACTTCACAGTTCCTTCTTATCACTTTCAACATCAAGAAACTACCATTTCACCCATGCTTGAAATTTCATCTGGCATAGAGTAGACTCGAGCCAGTTGACCAGTGCCACATTTAAGTAGTAACAAGTGCCATGTTTTTTGAATGAGTCAAATAAATAGTTCCTCAGGTCTTTGAATGTTAGAATCTTCTTCGAAAAAAACGGATGTGAAGGCCCCCACCTTATCTCTCATAGTAAGGTGAGAGATGCTCTCATAGGGGCACCTCCCATATATATATATATATATATATATATATATATATATATATATATATATATATATATATATATATATATATATATATATATATATATATCAGTTGTGCCCTTTCTTAAAGGAATTGTTCAGGGGGCAACTCACCTGGGCAGGTGGTAGGGTAAAACCATGGTATTCATATATAATATTTAGAGTATGCTTTCACAAACTTCATCGACAAAAATTCCAATATTCACAAAAACGACCTTTGGCCAAATGGCTTATGATGCATATTTAATATTCTCATAAGAAAACCCCTAAAACAAATCCAAGCCATTAATTTATTAAAAATAAATTTCAGCCACTAGGGTTCGCAGTTGCTTCATAAACAAGGGATCTTAAGGCTTAAATATAAAGGAACACTGAATCAATATGATATTTAATTAGTTCCCAACTGATAGGGAGCTGCAGTGGGTAGATACACACAATATGAGACTTGTGCCTAAACCTCTTTACGATTTATCATGCACTAATCTTTGAGGTGGGCCCCCATGTGGACTCCTACCAATCCAGCAGAGAAGAGGGGAGAGAGGGAGAGAGAGAGAGAGAGAGAGAGAGAGAGAGCTCACAGTGCGACCCCAACGGTCTATGGAGTTCACATCAGCTCCTTTATGAAGAAGCAAATCAACAATTTCTGTGCAACCTTCACAAGATGCCAAATGAAGTGCTGTTCTCTTATCATAATCAGCTAAATTAGGAGATACTCCTTTTTCTATCTCCTGTGTGACACCTTCTTTATCTCCCTTACTTGAACAATAGAGAAGGCGGTATGGACCTTCCAAGTCAATCATCTGTAGCTGAATTTTCTGCTAATTATAAAATGGAGTCACATTTCCATTTTATATAATAAAGAAAATGTCCAGGTAGCAGTGTAAGAGATACTGTAAGGCATTTACTAGTTGAAAATGTCACCTTTTTCTGGTCTTTGCTATAAGAAAAGCCGACAAACCTAAGAAAAAGTAACTAGCAATGATTACCGATTTCACCAGTTAGAATAGCTTGCTGCTATACAAGCCATTTGAAGTATCTAACAGGCCATTATCTATAGAGAAAGCTGAAACTTAGCCAAGTTAATCTAGCTTTTCATTTACAGCTTTGGGCTGTTTCGACAAGTCCAGCAATCTGGGCATTACAAATGGTTTCAACTAAGGAAGCGAACTGCCAAGTTCTAGTGACCAGTCCCCATTCCCCAAATTTGAAACAACCACTTACCAGTTTCATAGAGCAAGTCCAAGGTGTATGATTCAGGGAAGGTGGCAGCTTTGCACTCAAATGTTTGCCCTTGAGGCATATTGTTTTTCAGCTCATACAACTTCTCAAAGACAAAAATTTTATTCACAAAAATATTTTAAACTTCTATTGAGAATTAACTGAAATATTATATCTAAGAGAAATGCTTCAATTTTTTTTATGGAAATACTCACAAATTTTGACAGCACATCAAGTGGATGATGGACGAGCCTTGGATACACACAAGGGGAAAACATTAAAATTTAACTTCTCTCTCTAATACATATTACACATAAATTGTTGGGAGATCTTCTCCTACGAACAGCCGCATGGAGAGGATCCGTATGGCCTCCCTTGTGGGGCCCACCTGACATCCAACCTCTCACACACCACTACCCCCCTTAATGTCACAGGATCCAGTTTTTTGACAACCATCCAAATGAGATTGACCATTAGATTATAATCAACAAAAAATGATGCCTTCTAAACCCCTCAAACTTAAGTTCCATGGGTCAAGAGGTTAGAATGAACTTGAAGTTTGCTCACATGTGGGTCCCTTTTACACCCCAACCCCAATTTGACCTTCATTAGTGTTAATTGATGAGGAGTTAACTTAATTAATTATGATTAGCTATAAATTTTGGACTTAGTACTCATTAGTCTTTTTAGACTGAGTTAATTGAGTCTTGAGTATTGAATAGGTGAGTGGAGTAGAGTTGACTCATTTGGATTGAGTCATAGACCTTTTCGTAATTATAGATTTTCTCGTTTTGCACTATTTCCACATTATTCTGGCATCAACGCGTGTATTTCGTTAAGCTTGCTAATTTTCGTATTCGACCTCACTTCATTTGATCACTCGTTGAGGAAATAGACCATCGTTTGACTCAAACTGGAAATATACAAAACTAGTGGACTTTTCTGCAAAATGTCCATCTTTATCACCTACACCAACCCCATTCACTCATTTCATTCGGTTGTTGCATGTGGGCTGTGGAGAGAACCTTCTCCTCCATTATTCCTTCCATTTCTTTCTTTTCTCCAAGTCTTTTGTGTGCAAGGGCAAGTGGAGACAAGTGTGGAGCTCTTCTTCTTCCTCTTCCTCTCCCCTTTGTGGTCAAAGAACCTCCATTTTCTTCAATTCGGATTTAGTAGTTGAGGTAAGAGTCCACACTCTTTCCTTTTGGTTTGTGAGTTGCATGAGAGTCAAAAGACCCTCTTATAAGCTTGTATAGATTTTGATTTGGTGTTGTGATGAATACGGTGTATAGGGTTGAACATTTGGGGATTTTTAGGGTTCTTTAAACCAAGAGTTTAGAAGAGTTTTGGAAAGCTACTTAAGGCAAGTATAAGCACTAATTTGGAAGTTCATATTGTAATTTTCCATTGATTCAAAGAAAATCTATCTTTCATGATTTTAATTCTTATTACAAGTAGATTTAAGTCTTTTATTTCTTGTGAATGATGAATGATGAATGGATGAGGAATGTAAGGAAGAATTCTTGGTGTTTATGTGATGAATGGGAGCATGAAGGCTCCATTCTTATGCAGGTTTAGTAGTCGGAGGGAAGATGTAAAGGAATGAGAAAGGGAAGGGAAATTCGGAAATTTGGGATTCTGGACAGTTCGCTCGAGCGAACTGGACACATCGCTCGAGTGAACGAACCGTTCGAACGAACAAATAAGTGCGCTCGAACCTTCAACTCTCTGGAAATGGTCCGCTCGAGCGAACCTAATGCTGTAGCTGGGCCCCCTTTTGACCCCAATTTTTTGGTGAATTATCATCCCTAACCTATTTTAACTCACCTTAAATGTTCCAACTGGATACTTAAGGTGCCTATCCTATCCCATAGGAAATTAGTAACTCTTTTGACTCCTAGGATCATACAATGGAACCAGTAACCTCAATAATTGGGTCATTATTAGTCCAACACTATGCCATGAAGGTTGTTTGGAAATTTAACGTAATTCTCTTAATTAGTGACACCGAACAAGTAGTAATATGTTGAATTTCTGAATGCACCTTGTATTGGACGGTGAAGGACTTAATTCAATAGTATATTAGTGTATTGGCTAGTAATTTCCTTGATTCCTTGACTTATTGCATTTCATATTGGATTCTATTTTCATTGACAAATCAATCATTATAAATAAATAAGTTGATTTCATTTTCCCGAATCCTTTGAGGTTTAATAGCTCTATTTCTTTCGTCATTCTCTATATACGGTACATCGATTCGATTCAGTACTTGTGAAATGTGGATTGAGTGAGTATAAGATACGATATATGAATTGAAGTGATTTTAATTTAAAAATGATTTGGAATACAAACTCACTTGAGTCCACTTATGATTTGATTAGTTTGATTCGAATTGAGTCGGCACTACCTGGCTTCGACCTTGTGACGCCCGACGGGGCCAACACTTGGTTTAGTTATGAGAGACTACTGCAGTAAGTCGTCTGGAGCACCGTAACTCCAGAACCGGGTAGCCAGTTAGCCAGTTAGCCTTTGGCCGGGCCGCTGGTGACATCCCAACTAGTTTGCTCTCTTTGAGAGGATGAGCTTTAAGTAGTAGCCAAAATTATATGGTTTCTTATTATTGATCCATCAACATATTTATTCAAGCACAACTTGCATAGTTGATACTTATCATCGCCATCTATTGATTTACTTGTATTAAATCCAAGTTGCAACATTATGTAATTTCTTATTGTGCCTATACTTGCTAAAATCGTTGTATTGAGATACTACATTTGGTGTCACAGACACAGATGCAGCTCCCGGCCCTGAAGAAGCCCAGGAGAGAGAAGAGGGTACGCAAGAGGTACCAACAGGACTAGAAGAGTGGCCAGAACAAGGGCCAGCCTAGATTTGGACCTCCTCGGAGTGTGGACTACACTAGTAGATACTATAGTTCGTGTGACTATTCTTTTCATCTAGTCATATGAAGTTCTTTTGAATTTACTTTTGGTAGTGAATGTATAGGTTCTTTTGTACAGGGATTCTGTCTTTGGTCCCTCTTTTGAAACTTAATGTACATACTTGTCTAATTTTTTTGTATCAAACTTAAATGTTTAAGTACACTGGATGGAAGATGATACCTTTGTAATTGAATTTCGACTTCCGCTATATCAAATGTTAATTGTTCTCATATGTGGTTTAGTCGTTTTTCTCTCCTTCGTGTGTTGTATTTGACTCGAGACAAGTACAACATGCGGAAGTACGTGTGACACACCTCGGGAATTACCCTAGGCCAGGGTGATTTCGGGACCAGAATGTAACAGTCCCATCCAGACCTTTCGGTGCCCCACCTTCCCCATGATTGACGTGGCCCCCTGTGGGCCCCACAAGGGAGGCCACATAGGGCTTGCACAATAAGGGTGCCAGAAGAGGAGGCCCCTATATTCACACAGATGCTCAAAGGTCAGACCTGCAAGTGCAACACAGCCAATGTTTTTTTTTTTTTTTCTCTGTAGAGTGTAGACAACAAAGATGATTTGAGGTGTAAAAAAACATATCCTGGCCAACACAATTCCAGTTTTATCACAGCCCAAAATTCTTTGCCAAGTGAATGATTATGCATCTTGCCCATGTCTTCAAATACTGTTAAAAGTTCTTAAGATTTCCACTTTGCAATATCATTTCTCATTCCATATCCCCTCTCTATCATCACTATGGGCCAATTCTCAACGTTCCAAAGTGAAATCACACCCAAAGTGACCGATACATATTGCTTTTCCACATTTAAATCCTCAATACTGCCACAATGTAAGTTGGGAGACTCTTGATTGAAAATTGAAGCATATCCCATTTTTAGTTTCACCAAGTGTCACATTATGAATCCTACAGCATATCTCTCTCATATGAAATAGATGTCGTATGTTACTAATCTTTCATTAAATCGTTACCCATCAATAATTTCCTCAAGCCCATGAGATTATTGATCAAAACAGAATGAATAAAAAAAAAAAATTTCCTGAAAACCCATTAATCCCATAAATTCAATTCCTACTCCAAACTCTAATCTCCACAAACATGTTTTTGAATAAAAACGATCAGAAAAAAAAATCATAAATCAAATTTCCACGTCTCCCACCTTTGACGGTCCGGTCTGGCGTTCCTCCTCCATTTACCCGCCGGATAGCCGCGAAACTTCTAGGCTCTGCAGAAGGTTAGAATGAGAAACAGAATCCAAAGAATGGAAGAATCGAAGAAGATGGAAGAATTAAAAAAGAAGAGAGGAGAAACATAAGGGGATTTATAAGAGGAAGATTAAGATTCCAAAACATCTTCGGTCCTCATGGAATGGGATTTCGGAGCCTCCAAGGGAAGCATCGAAATCTACGAGAGAGGATAGATTTTAAAGGTGGTTTTTTTAAGGTTTAGACGTTTTCGTTTCGACAGCTTTTATAGTTTCAAAATCCATGGCGGGGTATTTTATGTTATGAAACCGAAATTTCGAACGGCAGTTGAGTGCGCGGGAAAAAGGAGACAAGAAGTCCTTGTTTGTCCATATGCCTGTCCTTGTACCTAATATCAGCAGGAGCCCGGTTAAATATTTTTCATAGAACTTTGGGAGTTGTGATATTATAATTATATGACATTGATATTGTAGGAATGGAATACCCTTTGCGGAAAATATTTAAATTTTGATTGTCTTCGGATAAATATCAGGTCCAACGGAAGTCATATATTTTAAGTCTTTGTTTCTCAACTTGGACGCCCAATGATTGATTTTTGAGCATATATGGTGTTGACACCATTTGAGTAGACACCACTTTACCATGAGTGTGATGGGAGAGCCCTAACACTTTTATTATTTCTGTTAATGAGTAAAATTGAAGAAATAAATGTGAATTTTAACTGTCAAATGAATAAGGTAAGGTGGATAACAGAATTCTCAACATCCTAAGGTTGTATTTGTGCACAGACCCTTTCTACGAAAAGGAAGAAGACAGGGCGCCGGATTTTCCAGCGCTTTCGGCGGGGATGTCTGGTGGAGAGCGGAATCCATCTCTCCATAATTTCTGGCACCTTTAAAACTTCCGATTTTCTTCGCCAAGAGGGGATGCGTAAGCCCCACCTCCCCGTGAGAAAAGTAATCTCGCGGAAGACGAACGGTGGCTGTGCACAAACATACCCTAAGACATCTACACTTTATTTCCTTTGCCCATCCACGTCTTTAATAATTCTATTAAGGTAGAATTCATTTGACCATGAATTTTCTTTGTATTCTTTGCAAATAAATAAGTTTTGTAGCTGCCCCCACCTGGAAGCTAATGGAGTGCTGTAACGCGTGAGTTTGCTCCCCACATGAATGTATTTGAAACCCACTCCAAACTTATCTCTAGTGTGTGCTTTTTTTGTGGATTTAGCTGGCACCATGTCATCAAAGAATGAAGAGAAATAATGAGTTTGCAGCTTTTGAATTTACTTTTTGTTTGCAAAGTCTCTGCATAGGTTTTGACTTCAAATTACTCAAAGCCTGTTGAATTCTAAGCTTTGTGAATCCAGTTGGAGACAGCTATGGGAGAATTCAGACATTCCCAGATCCTCTAACCAAATAGGCTTCGTCCTTTAACATGGATATTTATGAGATTTAATCCAACTGCTAATCAAAGTTGAACTAAAATAAAATTGGGGGATTGGTGTCAATCCACCATGGGTAGCAAGAGTGTAAAAGGAGTTGCACTTACTAAAGATGGCCCCAAGTGGGCCACGGACATGAACTGTTGCAAACCAATAACATCGAGGAAACACTTTTTCAGATAAAGTTTGGGTTTTTAATAGGCTTGATCTTCAAGAGGTGGGTGGGTCTATGAGATGGCACCACATGTGATTCAGTGGTTGCCATTATCAACATTAGCACATTTGGATGGCCTCACAAGGTCGCGTTGTGCCTCTTCATGATTATGTCACTATTCGAACATTGGGGGGCTCATTATGAATCCATCATTTGAGTCGGTTAAACTGTCATGAAAAATGACATGGATAGATGGCTAGGGTTCGGCCAGTTTTTTTTTTTTTTAAATCCAATGACTCCGATTGGCTTCTCCACCACCTAGTTCACAAAAAACCATCTTAACCATCTTAGGAGCTGTAATCTACATTATTTTGGTTCAAGAGTCTTATTCAGTTGTCAGCAGACCATTTTGCAATCTAAGTCGGGGTTTTCATGGGCTGAGTTGAGGCATATACACTCCAACCCGACTTTAGAAATAGAAAGCCCATAGTCTACCCAACCTCAGTCTCAGCCTAACTTATATATGTTACGCTAGACCGAGCTTTCTAACCATTTGTTCGGTAAATCGGTCACTAAACTATATGCATTGCTCTAACGGGACAAGGCAGGCTTTGAGTTGGCGGGGCAAACTTTGGACCTCCTATCACTTAATCTATGCTCGGTCCATATGCAACACATGCCAAAAAGGCCCAAGTTCTAAAACACATAGTCAGAATCCATCCTAAAGCAGGCTAGGCCAGTAATTGGGCCCATGTTGTCCCTGCACTTCCACGCCGCATATCCCAAGAATTAAATACTCGGATAATCGGATACCCATCCCCAACCCCATTTGATCCAAAGTTCCAAACCCAGCTCCTAAGCTCTTATCTATTCCATCATTATCCAACGCTTAGTGAAAAAAAAGGGCCCAGTGGTGGGTAGACAGGGACCATAGGCCTGTAAGTGGAATAAGGCCTGCGTAGCTAAAATGAAGAATTTAAAGAATTGATATCACTTCAATTAAAATACAAATAGTGATTATTGGGCCACACCTATTTGATTCGAATTATATGTGGGCTCCACATGGATTACCAGAAGTTGAAGGATGAAAACTCATCTTTGGATAATTTCTTGTGATGATATATGCATGGATACAATAAGAAAGACGGAAGAAATCCATAGTTGGGCCAAATGAAGGTTTACCGCTGCTTGAATAGGCGGTAAGGGTGCATTTCAAGATTTCCTCCTCTCACAGAGGAGGAAATCTGGCACTTGCTATTATGCCGCCGATTTATAAGGCGGTAAAGTAGTGTTTGCGAGTTTTCCTCCGGTTTGAGCAGAGGAGAGCTTGCATTTGCATAAAATAAGACCGCTGACATGCAAAATCCGGTTCTTTCTTCTTTTCCTTCTTTTTTTTTTTTACATATTAGTTGGGTTACGGGTTGGGACTATATATGGTCCACACATTGATGGGTGGGCAGGTATGATTAATGTATAAATGCAGTAATCTCAAATAACAACAAGTACAGAGTAAATCAATTGTTTCGTAACTTTACTTTACCGGGGAAGTGAAGTAAATGGTTAATGTAATAGAGAACAAACGTAAAGGCTTGGTCAAATCAAAAGGCGAGAGAGTAGCTTTTCTAAAATTTTATTTTAAAAAGAAAAGTGTTTTTTGTAAGGATGCTCATGGATCGGGCCGGCCCGAGTTGGGTCGGGCATGGGATTTTGGTTATAATAGTGGTTGAGATCCGGAATCCCCGCCAAGTATACATATATAATTATAAGGGTGGGAGAAGTAGTGGGGCGACTGAAAACCATGACCTCTCACGGAAGGTGACATGACCAGACCGATTGAGCTAGCATAGAACATGATAAGAAACTCATATTTTTTTTATCAATAAGTCTAACATGGGTTGGACTCGGGCTGCTTCATTTCCTTGCGGGCTAGGCTCTAGCCAACAACTTCAAGCCTAACTCAAGCTTGGGCTGGGCTTAGGCTTCTTGTTTAGAAGCTGGGGCGTTTCGAATTTTCCTCAGCCTAGCCCGGCATGGTTCATGGACAGCCCAAGTTTCTCTTGTCATTAAGTGGCATGAGAAAATATCCTTTTAAGATTTTTTATTTTTTTTTTATAAAAGGAAGAGGTGATTTTCGAGATTTAGTATTTTTTTAGTTTGACCCCTGTCTTTTTATTGTTTCTTGAGTTAAACCGTTTACTTTAATTTACTGGTAAACTAAGTTCACGAAATATGAAGCAGTTAGAGCAGCTCTGCTCCACATGGGCAGGCAACGGTCATATATAGCATGGAAGGTTCCCTCCAACAGGTATGCCTTTTCCACCTGGCAAATGGCAGAGGACTTCTAACGCCAATTTTGGCATACCAAATGCAACACTCCAAATTTATTTCTAGCATTAAAATAATGGAGAACATGACCGTTGCATTCAAATGAATACAACCGTGCAGGTTGGGATGGTTCAACGGCTAACAGTGCAGGTTGAATCGCTGACGGCACTTTCAACGGTTAAATTTATAGCCGTTTTATGGATTTTTTTTGGATTTTCTTTTAAATTTTAATGGGTAATTAAAAATTGTGATAATTTGATAAACTCTTGAGCTTGGATGTCTATAAATTATGAGTGTTTGAAGTCTTTTTTTTCCTCATTCACACTATGGATTCTCAATTCTCTCAATTTCCTAATTTTTCTACCCAATATTCACAATCTTTCGGTGAGGCATCTGAACTCCCTACTGATGATGCTCCAAAGAAAAAGGCAGTTGGTCGAGGTGCCGGCTTCAGTATAGAAGAAGATCGTCTTCTCATCGGTGCGTGGTTGAACACCAGTCTGGATGCTGTGCATGGAAACGAGCAAAAACTTAGGGCTTTTTGGGAACGAGTGGGAGAATACTATCACAACAATAAGCAATTTCCCAGTGATCGAACAGACAAAATGTTGTCATAACGATGGCAAAAGATTCAAGCTTCTGTCAACAAATTTTGTGGATGTCTCACCACAATTATTTCCAGAAATCAAAGTGGCACGAATGAACAAGATAAGGTAAAATTATATATATGTGTGTGTGTGAGAGAATACTTTTTTTTTTTTTCTTAATTTGAGCTTACATTTAATTTTCAGATTGCAGAAGCAAAAAAAATTTACGAACATCTATATGGATCAAAATTCACCTTGGACCATGCTTGGATCTTGTTGAGGTACCAACCAAAGTGGATACAACTGCAGCAACAAGTACTAGAGAAGACATCTGTAAAAAGAGCAAAATCTTCAACTTCTGGCTACTCATCATCTTCTAATCCAAGCACTCCCATAAATATTGAGGAGGATGAGACAATTAACTATGCTTATGATCCCATGACGAGACCACCAGGCAGAAAGGCTGAGAAAAGAAAGATGAAGCAAACCACTATCAACGAGCCCACACCCGTTGCAGATCTCATCCAAAAAATGATGGATGACAAAAAGGAAAGAGATGAAAAAAAATTAGAGCTTCTTAAGCAAAAAATCTAGCAAGATGAGAAGAAGGTGAAATTAAAGCAAATACATATGGAAATGGAGATCATGAGTATGGATACGTCCAATATGTCTGAGGAGCAACAACAATACTATGCTCAAAAAAGAATTGAAATTCTGAGAGGAGGGTTAGGTGGTGGTTTCTGAATTGTATTTTATTTTAGAATTAATATGTATTTTTTATTTTAATTAATGAATTATTGTTTGTTTAAATATAATATTGTACTTCAATTTTATAAAGTTGTCATTTCACTAGCCATTTTATAGTCGTTGGAGAAAACTAGCCGTTTTATAGCCGTTGGAGAAAACTAGCCGTTTTATAGCCGTTGGAATATTTCATATATACAAACCGTTCTGGAAAAAATTTCTTACACTCCAACTTCTTACTTCTCTTCATCTCAAAATAGGAAAATCTTTGGTTCATCACTTCGGAGATGTCTCAAAATTATACTGATTCCTCTTCTGACACGACGGATGAGCTATGGCATACCGTCGTAAATTCCGATTCGGATGAAGAGTTGCAGATGTTGTGTAGGGCTGCTCTGGAAGAAGAAAGAGAAAACTTACGAAGGAGAACGAGAGTGCATCGTGGTTCTACTCAAGGTCACGCAGTCATCCACAGAGGACGAATCTCAGGACATCATAGGCTTTACAATGACTACTTCAGTGAAAACCCTGTCTACACTCCCTCTCAATTTCGAAGGAGGTTTCGAATGCGCAAACCTCTTTTTCTTCGAATTGTAAATGCAGTGGAAGCTCATGACCCATACTTTCAACAAAAAAGAAACTGTGCAGGCAATCTTGGTTTATCAGCTCTTCAAAAGGTCACAGCTGCGGTGAGGATGCTTGCTTATGGAGTTGCGGCAGATGCTGTGGACGATTACGTCAGGATCGCTGAAAGTACCTCTATAGAATCATTGAAAAAGTTTGTTCAAGCGATCATTGATGTTTTTGGCAACGAATATTTGAGAACACCAAATAATGCTGACATCTGTAGATTGTTATCAGAAGGTGAGAGACGCGGGTTTCCTGGGGTGTTGGGTAGCATAGACTGTATGCACTGGAAGTGGAAGAACTGTCCAGTTGCGTGGAAAGGCATGTATGCTCGTGGAGACCACCGCGAGCCTTCTTTGATTCTTGAAGCTGTGGCATCGTATGATCTTTGGATATGGCATGCATTTTTTGGACTACCGGGATCGCACAATGATATCAATGTGTTGGATCGATCTCCTATATTTACCGATCTCGCTGAAGGCCGAGCTCCTTCCGCCAACTACTCAATCAATGGTCATGAATATACAACTGGCTACTATCTTGCTGATGGCATATATCCATCGTGGGCGACATTTGTCAAAACAATACCATGTCCTAACGGGCCAAAGGCCACAAATTTTGCTGCAGCTCAAAAATCCGCAAGGAAGGATGTGGAGCGTGCGTTTGGAGTGCTACAGGCACGTTTTGCAATTGTTCGTGGGCCTGCTCGTTTCTGGGATCGTCAAACACTTCAACATATAATGAAGGCATGCATCATAATGCATAACATGATTATCGAAGATGAACGCGATCAAAGTCTTCCACCCAATTACGATGCACGAGAGGGTGAATGCAGTGACCTTCCTGTGTCACGTGACCACACTGCAGAATTTCAGGATTTCATTCAAAACCACTTGCGTATTCGTGACAAGATAACACATTCTCAACTCCAAGCCGATCTGGTGGAGCACCTGTGGCATTTCCAAGGTCAATATGAAGAAGCTTGTGATTGACTATAATATTATGTAATTTGATTTTACCCTTTCAATGAAAAATGAGTTTCAAGTACAATTCGTGCATTTTTTATTTTTTAATAATTTATTACTTTAATAATATTTAAATCGTACCAAATCCCATTAAATATAAGTAAGATATATGTAATAAAGGAAATGATGATTAAATGAAAAAATAATAAAATAATAATTTGACATCTCTCTTGGAGTTGTCCAAGTGAGACTTCAAATTTACATATGCCTTTTTTGCCACATAAGCCTTCATTTTGAAAAAGGCATATGAAAATTTGAAGTATCTCTTGGAGATGCTCTTAGTGAGTGAGAAGTGAACAAGTAGCGTGGTGTCCACTCGTGATTAAATTTTATGTTCAAAAATAAATATCATCTGGGTTCGCGGGATCGGATCCTTCAAGATGAAAAGTGAGTTTCATTATGCAATACGTAGTGGGTGGAATGGGCTCTTTCAAACCAATTACATGATGGACTCAACTTGAAAATATTGATCCATATGGGCATGCTTACCTCAATTAATTAAGGCTGAGTGTGGGTTAACCTCGCTCATCGATCTAGTCCTAACTCGACCGCTTTTCATCTCTATGATAGGAATATCTAACTTGGCTGAAAGGTTTCTCAAGATTTCATCTAGATGAGCCTAACTTGTGTCTAGCCTTTTTTGGTCTTCACAAAGTGTATGGGGATTTCCCATTTAAAACCTCCAGAAAGGACAAAAAAGATCTCATACAAATTTTGACTGTTTGTTATGGCCCTAAATAGGTATAGGGCTTGATTTGAAGCATTCCATCTGTCCTAGGGCTTATTGGTTAGGTTCATAACATTTGGTATCAATGCCGACGTTACCATCTCGAGCTTTAAAGTCGTTAAAAGGAATTTTGCCGTGCATGCCCAATAAGAAATGCTGCCAATCAAAAAACTGAAAAATAGGAATAGGAAGAAATAGAAATGTTTCACGTACACCTTGATTCTTTCCTTTCATGTTTCAGAAAATGATTGTAGGGGGTGCTTACAATCAACAACATAAATTTTGGTACTGTGAGTTTTATTGTTATTTGAACATTAAATTGGTGCTAGGAGTGTTTTAGTGTAGGAAAAAATTGATTTAGATCATCACACCTTATTTACTGTCCCGACTGCTAGCCTCATACGAACATTTGAAAACAAACTTGCAGCTTCACCGCTGATGAATACGGAGGCAAACCTGCAAACTGATTGCATTTTTTTTCTTTATTATTTTTAATATATGGGTTGGGTCATGGGTCTGGGTTCAGCTCCACACAACAATGGACGAGCACGTATCATTAACATTTAAATGCAGTAATATCAAATCACGATAAGTGATTTGCCTATATAGATCTAACGGAGGAAATGACCCTAAACAGATTTGATTGGCGTCGTCAAATCCATATAGCCGACCCCACCTAGTAGGAAAAGGCTTGGTTTGGTTTGGTTTAGTTAATATCAAATCACGATAAGTCGCGTATTTAGTGAATTTACTTTACCCAACCTAGGCTAGCACACTTGGGCTGGGCTTAGATTTTTTATTTGTACCGTTTAATATATTGGCCAGGCTTGGACTCAATTGGAGAGAGCCCAAAGCCCAGCCCGGCCCGAATATACAAATAATTATAAGGGATTGGGGGATTGGGGGCGGGGGGACTCAAACACATGACCTCCCATATGGGGTGACATGACCAGAATAGTTAATCTACAACCTTTGACATTATAAGAATATATTTCTTTTCGCTTTTTTGTTATGGAAGTTTAACTCGAGCTATGCTTGGGCTTCATCATTTCCTGGTGGGCCGGTCTCAAGCAAGCAACTTCAGGCCCCGACTTGGGCTTAGGCGGGGCAAGCTTATAGTTTAGGAGTTGAGCGAGGCCTGGACATTCCTCGGCCCAACCCAGCTCGTTGCATGTATGACCCTTTTTTTTTTTTTTTGTGGAATGAGAGAGAGTTTCATTTTTACTTTGTTTTGTTTTAAGTAAGAGGTGATTTTTGAGATTTGGTATTATTTTTTGTGATCCCTTTCTTTTTATTGTCTCTTGAACTTACCTTAACTTCACTTCCCTGGAAAAATAACTGTACCAAACAGGAAATAGTGAGTGAGTGGGAAGTTAACACATAGGGTGGGGCACACACATGATTAAATCTGACTATCAAATATCAATATCATGTCGATTTTTGGGATCGGAACCTTACACATAAAAAGTGTGTTTCATTATGGAATAGGTTGGGGGAACGGGATCTCTCAAACCAAGTTAAAGATGAACTAAGTATGAGAAATAGATACAATACGTGCCTGGGTACCTCAACGACTAAGTATGGGCTATCCTTATTGATCAATTCCGGACTGTACCACTTTCCATCTCTAGGATAGGAATATCTCAATTAGCGAAAGGGCTTCTCATGGTCTGATCCAGCCAAAGCCTAATCTGTGACTGGCATGCATTGGACTATATTGGGCTCTAATTTAGGTTCATGGGCTTACCCATAGCGAGGAGGCCCTTATCATCTATATAGGAATTTGAGAGCCTTTTAGGTCTTTCCATTAAAGTCACCTAGAAAGCAAAGGAAAGATTTTCGACAACTTTGGACTGCTGTTGTAATTCAAAAAAATAAATCAAACTTCTTTGTATTTAACATATATTTGATTGTTCATTTAGTTTTGATTGTTTAGCCTTTTCTTTATTATTGTATTTATTATTTTAGCCCATGCATTGCCTAGAGTTTTTGCTGGTATATAAGCAAGAATGACACCCATAAAAATTGAGTACGACTCATGGCAGAAGTATACGTGTATTTAAGTCTCCCATGGCTTTGCACATCCCAAACTTGATTTGCATTGAGATATTCAATAACTTTCCATACTAAACATGTATGAAATATTCGGTACTTGGACGGGTTTATACATGGGAAAAAACTGTTACAATCAGAAACCGAAGAATAGACCTGAAATCGAAGATCCTGGGTCCGCCACTGCTTATCATATCCCCCACTGAACATGGTAAGACCCACCCCACAACAAAGCATCTTGCAATGCGCAGTGATGAAATCGATTACTTGATACATGGTAAGCCACCGTATTTTTCATCAGTGGGCGAGTCCCAGCTAACTCACTCCAATCATTTGATGAGTCCCTCTAGATCGTTGATTACCTAGAAGGGGTCCCAACAGCTCACTTTCAATTATAATCACCATTTTCATATGAGCAAATGAGTACAACCAACAATCTTACATGTGTTAAGAGGTTATGGTGTTTTTTTACAAATTTCTCAAAATCTATGAAGATTTAAGATATGAGACTAGAGGATTTGACGCTCGCCAAAACTATGAGAATACCAAGACATATTAGACAGTTTGGAACATGAATCATAAGCCCACAAAAGTACAGAAAATTAGATCTGCATGTCTAAAAAATTTGGATGTTTTCCACAAATAACTAAAAATCCATGAAGATTTACAATAAACAATTTAAAGGTCTTGATGTTTACTAGTAATAAGAAAACATAGATTGAACAGTTTGGATTATAAATATGGAGCCCATAGGAATAAGAACAAATAAGAGTAATCATTCACAGTAAGTGCTTAGAATTAGGTGGCCCATTCCAGCTAATTTCATGCTGCTGTTGGATCATTCGCGCTTTCATTTCCAGACAAGACAAGGCATCATTTTATGGCATTGTACTTTAGTGGTTGTTCTTTGGTCTCATTTGAATGGAAAGGAGTTGAATATATTGCTTCTTCAGAGGAGGTTGAGAGGGCAACCACTGACTTCACTGCTTAATTTTTCCTCTTATATATCCGGGGGTGTTGGATTGGATCCATTGTTGGGGGGTTAACAATTCCTGATGTCTCTGCATTGTCTATTCAATTTTATGCTCCATCTTTGTTATTGTAACGTTTTTGTACTGTTTCTCCTGTTTTACAATGAATATATTGATCATTTCAAATAAATAATTAAGGCTCGATGCGTTGCCACGTCATTCTCCACCTGATATACATATAGATTAGGCAAGCATTTTGCACTTCATAATAGTGTCATAAGCATGTCAAATAGCAAGAGCTTTGCAGCTAATAACATCAACATCACAATCCAATTTAGGAATGGAATAGCAAACCATCATCCCGTCAACATTTGCCGCCATGTTCAGGTCGATGACCACCGTGCTCAGCCCGATCCCTATCACAAAAATAGTCCTCCCAACAGCCACAAGGTGACATGGCGGCCTTGTCAGCCAAGTCGACAGCCTCCCCACTGCCACCCAATCCTTGCTCTCAGCCTCCCACATCATTAGCTTAGTTCCAGAATTCTGATCTAAAACATAGAGGGTTCCCTCCACTACAACTGCAGGACCACACCAGCCGGATACCATGTTGTTGTCGATCTTCTGCCACACATCTTCAGATGGATCATATGCAAGTACCTCCGGTTTTGGGGAAATGAGTGAAGTGCCACGACGGAAAGACATAGCACGAGGGTTATAAACTTTCTCACCACAGAGGATGTATAGTTTCTCATCCAGAGCAACAGAATCTTCAATCTCAGGGAAGACACTTGAGTTTGAGTGTGTGGTCCAGCTATTTGAATTAGGGTAGTAAGTGTCCCATGAGCACAGATTGGAGACAGAGCCCATCCCGCCAATAGCATAGAGTCTCCCATTAAGAGCTTGGCAAACACAGTAGCATCTGGAAAAAAAAAAAAAAGAGTTGGAATAAGTATATATGCATATATTTTAGTCTCATACACACGGACAAACAAAAAAGCCAAAGCAACACATACAAGAGCTCAATCTATGCATTGCATGCGCATGCACCTAGATCTACTGCATATATGTATTGCATAAATAAGTTGTTGGGCATTTGCCTTGTGTTGTTATTTCATCGGTGCAAGTCCCAAGCTTGGGTAGAGGAGGATTGCTCTATATTGATATGATAGCAGGCTTTATAAAAAGGTTGCTACACTTAAATATGAGTTCTACTTTTGAGAATCAATCCTAATGCAATGGAGTTCTTCAGAGATGATACATTGTGATAAAACCTGGTTGAATGTCAGTAAGGGCTAAATAGGGTGTTCCTGTTTGCTGAAAAAAAGAAGAAGAAGTAGAAACAGTTTCCACTCTTTTAAGAGTGGATGTTGGTAATTGGGGTCTTGGATTGTGGGGCACTCTGATAGGCAAGAGCATCGAGTTGGTAAGTATTTTGAAAAAGAGAAAGGCAAAACTAGTTTACAAAAGACTAAAGAAAAAGGGTGGGTGCATGTTTGTGGGGGAGGAAGTTGGGGCCAGGGGTGGGGGTGGGTTTTACCTTCTCTGTTCAGTGTGAAGTCATTCTTCTAACCCTCTGTTTGGGAAGGGGGGGAAATGGGGGGAGGAAAAAAATGGGGGGCAAGTGGAGGGAGAATGATTTTGGAGGGTGTTTGGGAAGGGGGGAGGGAAAATGGGGGAGGGTGAAATGGAGGGAAAAATGATGGGCTTTCCCTCAAAAAATTTCCCCCCAAAACAGGGGGGAAAATGAGGGAAAAGTTCTGGAAATGACTAAACTGCCCTTTTATTCTAATTGAATGTTTTTCAAAAGCAATGATAAAATAGTCTCTGTCTCTGTACCCCACAAACAAACAAAATTATACTTTTTCACTTTTCTTCCCCCTACTTTTTTTCTTCCCAAACAAGAGGAAGGAAAATTACCTTCATTTTCCTTCCCCCTCAAATTTTCCCTCCCCTCCCCTCCCCTCCCCTCCTCCCTTCCCAAACGGAGGGTAAAAGAACCATACAAATTATCCAAGGTTATCCTCGCCATTTCAACCAAAAACACAATTCAGTAAACTGAAAACTTCACATATTATTCTTTCTAATTACTTATTATACTGATATTTTATGGGTAAAAGAAAATTGCTATTAATAAACAAAAATATAGAATATAGAATTTCACAAGTTGAAACATAAAAGAAGCATTGCATCTCCAAACCCACTACCCATCCATCACTCATTATCTATTTCCACTTAACTCCCTTAACCAGTTGCATCTCATCTACACAACCTGTTCACCACTTACTAGCCCATCTTCTCCCCTAATGTATCTTCAAAACGCCCACTAACCATCCATTCTCCAAATGCTACCACCAATCTGCACTAGGTAGTGCCAGCCTACGCCCAACCTACCAGCTATTGCATCATCTTCAGGTTCTGTACCTGCTGAGTGCTGACCATCTAATCTATAGCCCTTCAAACAACCATTGTATGCAACCAATTCCGACTGTGTCCTACCTAGCTGAAACCAATTGCATCATCTTCAGGTCAAAACTCCTGAAACAACTAATTTTGATTTGGAAGAAAGTGTTTTGAGTCATAACCTCAAGGTCATCTAAATGCAACCTAAGAATCTACATAGAAATTTAAGCACTTATCAAACAAAGAAGGTACCTAGCAGTCTTCAAAGGAGCAGCTTCCTCCCATGAATTGGTGGAGGCGTCATAGCAGTAAACTTCATCACTTGCATCTTCTGACAATCTGCAGCCACCCAACAAATACAATTTCTTTCCCAGTGCTTCACAAGCAATACCTGTTCTCTTTAAGAATTGAGGCAATACACCTTGAAATGGTTTCCAACACCGCCTCTCTGCGTCCAATAGATAAAAGCAAGCTCGACCCTCAGAATCTCTACATAATGCATAAACCCAAGCCTCATCCAAATTATGCTCCCGGCGATACAAATGCCAGGTTTCGCCACATACCAAAGCTCTCCATCTCCTTGAAACACATTTGAGGATATGATGGTATCTCCGAGGAACCCTTGCTAAGCAGAAAAGAGCAATATCATCAGGTAGGCCACTTATAATGGGTGTATATGATGATTCCATTTCTCCACCACCCTCCATATTTTGCCAAAGCTAAAAATTTAAACTTTGCAGCTTAAAAGACCCTGAAAAACAAAGAGAATGAAAACTTGTGATAAGTACAAACATATCTGATGAATGTGTACATGGGTCACAAGAAATTTGAAGATTTTCATGGATGCCATTTTGCAATATATGCACAAAACATACCTACCCAGATTGGCAAATTGGATACAAATTTTTTTTTCTGAGTCTTGAAGTAGTCCCTAAGCTACAATTCTAACCATCTATGTAAAAGACTGATTTATGGGAAATGGAAATGGAATCGATAGAGCTCCTTTTTTTATTAAATTTTCAGTTTTGGGATCGACCCAAGAAGGATAAAGATCAGAATCGAGAGACCCATTTCTCGAATTACAGAAATCAACGATGGAATCCTTCAAGATCTATTGGAATCATTCCATAAACAACATTTTTCAGCAAAAAAAAAAAAAAGGAAGACGAAATCTAATCCTCATCTCAATTGCAGAAAATGAGAGAGAGATATCAATGCAACTAGAAATGGGGATGAAAGAGATTTGAAAAGCAGACCTTCGAAGTTCGATTTGCATTTCAACGACCTCTCTCTCGTTCCTCCTCCTCCTCCCCAAATAAAAGGGATATCAGCTCGAGTCGTGCGATTTAAAGCAAAAGGTAACCGCACACGGTGTCGTTGTGTTGTGTGGGTGGGTACCTAAAAAACACATGTATATAAAACTTTGGCTGATCTTAAAAAAAGTAAATAAAGATTTGAATAGGTTTCATATTTCTTTTCATCAAATCCTCTTCATGGAAACATTATGAGAAATGATAAAAATATTCTTATGATAAAAATATTCTTATGTTGTTTTTCAATTATTTTAGTAAATCATTTAAGAGAAATGATTTAAGGGGTAACAACAGTAGGATAAAATTAGATAGACTCGTTTGTGATAGTTTTGGTATGTCTAACGTAGATTAGTAATGATGCCGGTAAAAAAAAGTTCGGCCATCAAGATTAATGGCCCACTAAGGGAAAATGGTAGGTCAAAGAGGACGTGGATGGAGATAATAAATATATATATATATATGAAGAAGTGTAACTTATTTAAGGATTTTACTAAAGATAAATTTGAATGGAGAAACATAATTCATATAGTCAATTTCAACATAGTGAAAACAACAAGGCTTTGATGATGATCTAAGTCCAGCCCAAATGACCTAATAGGGCCCAATTTAACTGCCTTTTATGCATGGATAGTTAAAAAGGGATTCCAATTGACTAAAAAAGCAACTTTATTAAATGGTTATGATCATCAAACTCAAAATTGCCAATTTTAAGAAAAGACAAGAATCTATCACAAAAGAAAGGTATTTTTTTCATTTCTCAAAAAAAAAAAAAAGTTTATCGCAAAGATTTGATTGAAAGAACTTCTTTGAAGTATTCAAATCTTCATATACCTTTTTGAAAATGAGCCAAGACTATCTCACCCTCTATTATATAAGCCCGGTTAAAGAGGAATTACGTTGGAATTTAAATGAAATTAGAGAGTTATCTTTTGGAATCAATGTTTCCTTTCGCCATGAGGTTAGATCGGCTAACTCCATGGCAGATGTGTTAGCCAAGCAAGAGGTTTATAGGTTGCTTTCTTGGGTGGGTGTGATTATGTAAATGGTTGATAGGTTGTTTCTTTGGGTGGGCGTGATTTTATTAGTAGGGTTGGAGGTGGTGCATTTCTCATACACATCCCCTTCCTATCTTTCTTTGGTTTTTTGTACTTTGTACCATTTTTTATTTGAATGAAATCTTTTGTTACAGTTAAAAAAAAAAAAATCCTCTGTAGGGGGTGTGTGTGTGTGTGTTTTTAAAAAAAGGCCATTTGTAGATTTAATGATACGAAATCACCTCATGATTCCCAATTTGTGTTTCTATTACATTTCAATTCTACTAAATTCTCACCTAAAAGAGGCCAATCTTAGATCTAATCTAGTGCCATTATTATGAGTTGCTCACTGCTTTCTATTTCATATTACGAAGTACGATTTTGGTACTTAAGCCCACATAAGGTATCCAAGGCATGAGCTTGAGCCGATTTGAATTTCACTTTCACCTGGGCTTCAAGATCCAGGCTGAGCATGAACCCAACAAGCACAACCCAATTTGCATTTTCATGTGAGCAAAGGAATTCGCAGGTCCAAAGCTTAGCCGAGCCTATGGTGCACTCTACATGTGCTCCTTTTCCAGCATGTGTTAAGTGTACCAGTTATTGATAAAAGTACTCAATGCTGATGCATGCTGCCATCTTCTGATTGACCTTACATGGAGCTCATGACATCACAAGACCACAATGAATTGATACTTCCATACATTGCACTCTTAATGTTGCAGGATTGTTCAACCAAGATTTAATGGCTGTGTTAATATCATTTTACATCTTGATCAATTTAACAGTGTACTCACTGACATTGCGTTAGAATGTATGGAGATTCATATTTGAAGTGAGTTGTTGTAGCATCATGTAACTTTTCAAATTGTCCACATAATATACTCGGCTACCTGTCACATATTAGCACAGGTAATTTTGTTCTTTAGTTCAAATTTGGCAATGGTCAATATCACTTTATTTGGGAAAACAATGGCCAACAACATTAACCATGCTCTTCTACCACTCCCACCATCATCATCATGTATCTTTTGAAAACCAATGAAGTAATTGTACAAGTCTGAATTGATTGTTCTATCATAAGCAGCACACATCCAGGAAGGAAGTGGGTTCTGCTGCCAGCATGAAAAGACTGGTTTTGTCATCAGAAAGGGATCTTAGCCCAATTCCAGACACAGCCTAGCATCCCATCAGAATTTTTATAGGAAGTTTAAAATGGCAGTTCACCACACGAGGTGGTCAGTGCTGTTGACACTAGTCAAGGCGATTCCCACAATCGGGCCATCCAGAAGAATTTTGCAAAATTCGATACAGGTTGTATAGCCTGTTTATTTCACTGTGATAGTAAAAGATGAAAATAGATATACAAAGTAAGCCACGTAATGGTAAAAGGGATAATGACATACAGAAGATTCCAAACAGGATTTAAATGAAGTTGAGACTTGCTGCATTCAAGTAGAAAAATGAAATTGACCTCTGTTGTTTTTGCCAACCTTGGATTGATGGGACAAAGCTTTGAATACATGATGGTGATGATGAAAATGACGATGACAACGGCGATTAATTTATTCCTATGCCGTCAAGTTTCATATCTTGATATGTAGTGCATATTCTAATCAATGAGAGTCAGCAGCAGGTCTGATTGAAGAAATAAAAGGCCCTGCATTAGCCATCAGCAATCCTGTCATAAAACAATCATACTGACCAACCAAAACCTTAAACAATCATAACAAGTGCCAAAATTGATTGGAATCATTGAAATCCTTACATAACTCCAAATTTATAGCCTTGATTTGGGGGGACTTGGTGTCTTAGCCTTTCTGATTAGGCCCTCTTGAGTCAATGATACAACAAGCTGCTCATAAAGATAGGTTCCAATTTCCTGAGAAACTAATGTTTGTGTATACATGCGTTTCAACGTTGGAAAGCAAGAAGTACACTTACCTCCCCTCTCCTGTTAAACATGCGGCCAGAACTAAACCCACGAGCATTACTAGCAGAAGGGCTCTCAATCTGCACAAAGATAAATAACATTAAGAATGATATTACAACTGCATAATCTCAACCAAACATTTATCGGATACTTACTACGAATAACAGCCACTCATCAGCTCTGAAGGGCCTGTGAAACCTCATCCTAGGAAAAGACAAAACACAACGGTAAAAGAAGAGAAATGAGGAACAGTTACCTTATCTTGATTCTGGTGATTTTGGAACCTTCTTGGGAGATATTTAGAGACTTGAGGTGAGTCCCTTTCTCTTTCTCCATTTTTGTTGAACATTTAGGATGTTTTCATCACTGCTGTTGGATTTAAATGGTTTTTCGAATATAGATCTAATATTTTTGACGAAGCGCATTATGGCCCCTCATATAGTGCTAAAGTCTTAAGCCTGATCGCAGAAACAACACTCTTTTTTTTCACCAGTAAATCCATTCATAGAGAAACAACTGTCTGATTAGTGATATTTAGTTTTTAATCTCTTTCTTTTTTGTTCTTTTTTATTTTTTGTATTGGGCCTTTATTTAGGTTTTAGATATGCTTGCAGGACATATTGAGGGAGCTAAAGCTTTGTACTGGAATTCTGGGAGATAAATTTGCAGTGTTCGATTTATTGAGTTATCCAAATCTTCAAGTTCTGATCTCATACTACTTTGTAATGAATTTGTTGAGCCATCTTTGAGCTTTATGTTCTGAGATTTTGTTTGGACCTTGATTGGATTTTCAGGCCATATTTGCTATCTAGAGTTCATAGTGAATGTGGGAGCAATCATTTGTCTTATTACAACAGTATTCTGACTAGTTTCTCTCTTTTAGATACCTCTACATTTTTCTTTACTTGGTAATCCTTGACTTATTATATCTGATTGCAAGAAGTTTTTCTTTGCTGATCGCTAACGGTGCTTTGGCAAAATGTAGGTGGTAGATCAAAAGGTGTAATCCCTTCACCAATTGCTGAGAGTTTGGGTGGCAGACCAATTGACCATGTAATTTTATTCCTCCATATGTTGCAACATAACACATCTCCAATATTTTGAATTTATTATTAAGATAAATAGTTAAGGATTTAACGGGAAAAATCCCAAAATTTGGCTATTCCTCGTGAAGGGTCCCCGCAAACTATACAGCACAAATTCGGTCTTCCCGCCACTTATTTATTTATTTTTTTGTACTTTTTTCTGAGCAAACGTCTCCTATTTCTAGATAGCCCCCACTCCATTTCTCACCCAACCCTACAGGTTTTCCACTGTTCATATAGGCGGAAAAGCTGCGAATACAAGTTTTCCACAATTCACATTGGCGGAAAAGGCGGTCCACCAGATGTGAATACAAGTTTTCCACTATTCATATTGGTGGAAAAGCTGCGAGTACAATTTTTCCACTATTCATATCGGCGGAAAAGCTATGAATATAGGTTTACCTTGCCAAGAGTTTTCTCATGGATGGGTTCATGGGTTAAGGGTAAGCTCTACATGATAATGTATGAGCATAAGATTGTTATTGGAACTATTCTTCCATGTTATGTCTGTCATTTTTTTTAATTTCCCGTCTCTTTCACTTTTCAAGATAAATCTTGAGAATATGAAAAGAAGAAAGAAAGAGACTGTTTGTCGGTTAGTAGTAATCTTTTTATAAAGAATGTCATACTATTTTTCCAAGATGATTGGGAGAAAATGTAGTGGGGGAGATAGAGAAATAGGTGGGAGAAGAGGAAAAAATAAGAGGAAGAAGAAACAAAAGGAGTTCTATGTATTAAAAAATTCATATAAAGCGACGCTAGCGTTGCTCCTATCAGACATGAGCAACGCTAGTGTCGCACCCTTCATCATAAAAAAAAAGAAGGGAATAGGACCTTGTTTGTGCTATACAATCTGTGGGGACCCTTCACAAGGAATGACCAAATTCCGGGATTTTTCCCGTAAAATCCTCTAAATAGTTTATTGCCAAAAATGAATTTATCACAATAATATCGCGACAATATTGTGATAAAAATGTGATCAACTCAAGATGTATCTTTTGAAAAGAAAATCATACAATTTTAGTTCCTTATTTCTATTTTATTTTTAATTAAAACTACTTCAGTTTCAACAACATTTTCCAGATATTATCCTGATAGAGCTCAATTTTTGAAGGTATACTAATATAACCAAATATCATGTATAGTATGAACGTTAAAGTATGGTCATGGCTGAGAAGTCAAGAGCCTGAGGAGACATTTAAACAATGGACCAAGATCTCGTCGGCCAAATATAAATATAATCTATAAAGACCAAATTTGATGGCTCCCTGGACATATACAAAGCTTGACCTTTTGACTTGTGATATATGCAGAAATAGCGTATTGAATATAAGTAGAGCTTCACTGAACAAAAAAATTGAAAAGAATATAACAAGACCTTCAATCAAGTAGTCCCTATCACGCAAAAAAAAAAAAAGGAGTACCAGAAAAGACCCTCTATAAAGTGGTCATAATGCCTACAAACAAAGTCTACAATCATTTTTGCATCCAGTCGGATGTGGTTTAACCCGTACAAGTTTAAAGGAGCAGGCCTAGAGCAAGCCATGATCGGGCCAAACTCCAAGCCAAGCTCAATTTGGGCCCAGAACAGTGGGATCAGGCCCAGATCCAAGACCAACTCTAGTCCCGGACTAAAGTAGGCCTGAAGCAGAAGTAGTCCATCTGCACAGCCCCAATTTGTTAGAAGCCAAGGAGCAATGGAACACTGCATGTCTCATGTGGCAGTCTAGGTTTCTTTGCTTCCCTTCTATGGTGTGTAAGTTAGAAACAACCGCTTGTAATTACTATAAGGCTAGGATTATCCCAAAGGGTGAATAGGGTTTACCAAATTCATATATACTTGTCAGACAATTTGTTAGGGACATTTTTTTTTCTCTTGATTTAAGCTCACGGAGGACAGTTTCATCTCTCTTTCGTCTACAGATCTTAGGCCTTGCAGGGTCTTGTTTCAGCCTGTATTTTAGCTGGAAAAAGGGCTCAAATTATCTGTTTCTTGATCAGTTTGATGCATGATGTATGCTTGTGAAAGATCTTACATAAGACTTACGACACACTTCAAAGAGATAAGATATTCAGACATACGAGTGATCCAAGCTCAGTGACGTGATCTTCAAGCCCTTCGTACGATGTGGATTTGTGCTTACACCGAGAAATATTAAATCTGAAGCATACGCGACCACACATCTGCCACAACAATTTAAGTGAATTATACAAATATCAGGTATGATGAAATATGTGACTGTTGCCAATCAAACCTATTTATTCTGTTTATAGAAACATGAGCGAAATGCATTTCAGAAAGGAACTTCGAAACATTGTTATCTTATCAAAGACGAACTTAAAATGTGTATTTTTTGGACTTTTTTTAGCTTCAAAATAGATAATAGCTATGATAATCTTCATATCAACTTCACAAGTGTTACAAGATACAACATTGGGGAAACCCAATGTGCAAGAATGATTAGCAAAACATAGTCATAGCACACTGGGATTTTGATGAACTACAGAAGTTGTGGCTGTAGCATAAGATTACTTGTTATATGGAATACCATAGCCTAAAGATCTAGACCATTGATAAGATGGCCTCCGACATGCACAGATATTATCCAAAACATACTTCATATCCTGTTGTATGATTAACTCTTCTTAATAAAAAAATGGAATTGATGTTTAAACCAATTTAAGCGTCAAACAAAAATATTTTAAAATCACATCTGAACGTTCATTTAAAATCAACAAAGGCTACTCTAGTCTGAGGCTTCAACAACATAAAATATTGGCATGCATGTGTACCAAGTACCAACACATTTAAACAAGTGGAAGACCAACACAATTGTGTAGCATAGAAGGCAAGAAGAAAAAATAAGAGGCCACCATTCAAATTTCTTCTTTTATCTTCGTTTTTTGAATGATAACTTTCATTAAAGCACTTCAGTATTGTTATTTATGTTTTATTAAAACAATACTTCACATAAAAGAGAAAAATGCCCTAGTGAAAAAAATACATTGTCGAGAAAACCCTCATTGCATATTCTATATTTTGTCACATCGAAACATATCCTCAGACACATCACACATGCATTCAAGCACAAAGGTTGTGATATGCAAAAGAGCACAACAACAATTGATCTTGAAAATTAAACTCTCTCTTTAACAACAATATAACCATGCTAATAATTTGGTAACATTCATTGAACACACCACATAACTTGGAAAATATCAAATCCGGAGTCCTTTTTAAAATTAATCTAAATTTGCATAGGGCAGAAAGACTCATCTCAAAGTATCAAAGGTCTCTGGTATAATATTGCATAAAGAAAAAATGATTCATGCTAAAGATGCTATCCAACAAAACTTGGAAAAGAAAGCCACATTTATTTATTCTTTTCATTACATAATCGGTTAAGGCAAGAATGAAATGAATACAATTATACAATCATTCAAAAAAAAAAAAAAAATGAATGAAATGAATACAATAGTCTTTCACATATGTTGATCCCCGGATCTCTCCCCTAGTGTAGAATGCCTTAACCATCATGCTAGTAACACAGTGTGCAGATAGACACTTACCTATGCAAAGCCGGATCATCTGAAAGTTTTCCTCTAGCTTTAAACCAGTACTTCAAACTGGGAAAAAAATATATATCACACAATGAAATGCAGTACACAGAAGAATGTTATAGCTCTCTCATTCATGATGTCAAGTAAAGAGGACAGTTAACATTAGCATGAGGATGGGATGGGAGATCAAACCTTGGTTGCAAGTTATGCTGTTTGACAGAATTGCTTTGGTCGCAAAACCTTATTTCTATGGGCCAGGGAATAAAGTCTGTTGTAGCCACCTTGTTCCGATAAGACCTGTTGCACCCAAGTTGTTAGGCTGTGTTTAAAACTGAAAAATTGGGGCATAGCATGAGACATGAACAGGTTCCTGGTGCATCAGGATTTGTATTGTGTTGAAGAACCCATTCCATTAAAGCAGGGCCTGTGTTTTGGTTTTCTTGACCATTCATCAGATTTACCATACTGAGGTAGGGGAGGACACCTAAGTCAGATTGAAAGATCCTGATAATAAAATCATTGACATATAAATTAAAGATTGAGAAATATAAATTATAGCAACAATTGAGAATTCCAAAGACAATGTGAATCGCTAGCCACAGCACCATTTGCAAATAATGAGTGCACTAGGAAACATTATTTGATACATTAGTAATCCAAAAAATTTCTACTATACAACCGTAATAATCATAAGAATGAGAGGAGAAGATAAAAAATTATAACTAGAAGTTTAATCTTCAACTTCAACCTTCTAAGAATATGATTCATGAACATTTTATTAATATGACCTATATAGTACACACTATAGATATGATGTTTAAACATTAACTTTTCAAATTGATAAATGTACAGTAATTAATATATGTTTCTCTATTTGAAACACTAAGCACCTTTATAGAGTTCTAAGAGGCTTCATTTTAATTAAATCCCTAAATTACATATAAGTACACATTAGATTTAGATGGCTCTAGTGTGTAATACTAATACAGGGACAATGGACGCATAGAATGCAACCTGTAAGCACTCATTACACAATAGAAACTAAGATTTTGAGAAGGGTTTTTTCGAGAAGAACGAAAAAAACTATCTGATGAGAAACACATCACATCGTAAATCTGACAAATGGAAAATGATTCTTACGAGGGAAAGCGGGGATCAGTAAGGCGCCTTTCCCGCAGCTCGTCCATTGATAAAAGCTACAGCAAGAAAATTAGAATTCAATCACCACAACAAATCAGTGCAATAAATCCATTTAAATAAATGAAACTACATAAAGTTCTCAAACCATCTCTGGAGCAGGTACAGTAGGCATCACAACTGCCTGGTGCTCAAACCCTGCTTCTGCCTTCTGTAAAACAAATAGAAGCAAATAGTAAACAAGTTTTTCACAAGTATTACGACAATCATTACCACATGCAATATTCAGTTAATAATGTCAAAAGTGTATGCGAATAAACTCCAGCTAACTCACAAAGAAACTTCTCATGAAACTTATAGACATGTAAGATTTGTGCTAGTTATAAGATAACCATTGATGATGCAAGCTTTATGACCACCCTTGCCAGTACATCTGATAACATGATAGTTCTAATGAAAAAAAAAAAAAAAACCTTGACTAAAATTATTAAAATTGAGAGATGGAGTCAGAGTATCCATGCCATCAATGTGAGGCTGCACACTTAAAAGGAAATTTGAAAGAAGGCAATTTCACTGGGATGGAGAAGGTGCCTAAATAAAAAGGGGGTAGAAAGAAAAGGATTAAAATAAACACAAAGTTATCATTTGGACTCATAATGCTATCAACCCATATTGTAATGATCCTCCAAAATCTCTCGAGTAATCAATTGCTATATTAGAATTTCCGTCTTTCTATTTTGCACTTTCTATTTTGCAATTAGATTAGGATTCTTCTTGTTCTATTTTTGGCAATTGTAAACCATATAAAAGTTGGCTTGGTGCTTGTGTAATTCATTCAGAAATTCATCAATAAAATTATAGTTGGAGGCTTCAGGTTTCTTGAATGATCCGAGGTGGTGTCAGGTTTCTTTTTCTTTTATTATTCTCTTTCATTTAGGTGAAGACTGTTACAATTGGTATCAGAGTTGAGATTCCGATCTTGGGGTCGTGGTCGTGGGTCATTGCAAGGTTGCAGCAGCAGGTCGTACAGAGCAGATATCAAAGAGGAAGACCTCAAGGAGCCAGCTGCAGTGCACAAGTCAACTTCTAGCTGGAGTCCCAAGTGGATCTCACACGCAACACCTAGTAATAGAGAGGACCATCTCTTGCAAGAAAAGGAAACAGGACAAAAAAAAAAGAGGAATGCAGCACTAGGGTTGCAAATGGATGGGGTCCATGTCGAACTAACAATTAGATTAGGATTCTTCTATTTCTTTTTTTTTTCACAATTGTAAATAAAAGGGGTTTAGGGCTTGTGTAGTTAATTCAGAAATTTATCAATAAAGTTATAGTTGGAGGTTTCGGGTTCCTCGAAAGATCCAAGAAGGTGTTGGGTTCCCTCAAATGATCAATCTATGTCTTTAATTTTCGTGAGGATTGTTACACATATATATAATTTTATTTACAATCCTCCAAGGAATCTGTTGTGTAATCACTTAAAGAAATTATGTGATCAAATAAGCAGGGAACAGAAGTTACATCTCAACATAGACCTATCCAAATATAATCAAAGGGATGGAATTGTCCAAGATCGTTACAGTGATTTTCGAGCTCTTAGGACAGAGAAGGATTTAATGCTTCTCCAATCCATTCCCAAGGAATCACTTTCAGAAGTCCTTTTATCCAGGAAGAACCACATATTAGTCAACTTCTATTGAACCTTCATCCAAATTTTGGGTTTTTGCAGGAAAGCCCTCGTGAAACTTCTCCAGACCTGGACACTTTGTGTTCAGGAAGCCTAGAGAAGACAATTGTGTATTCTCTATCAAGCAACTCTGACCCTCAAACCTAAGAAAATTAAGAAACCTAAGCAAATTAAGAAGATGATTCAGAACTCAGTTTCTATGTCAATGGTCTAAGCATTCTCTGCAAACACAAGTACATGAGTGGAATGAACTGGAAAAGTTCTATAATTTTCCAATAATTGCATTCTGCTCAAGATAAAAGAACATAATTGGAAGCTAGTAGAAGTAAAACAGGCCTTGGAAAAGAAAAAAGTAAAAAATAAAATAAAAATAAAAACCACATGGCAATGAGTGAATTGCCTGAAAAGAAGCAAGCAATGTGAAGATGACATTTCCTTGCTGCATTGCATCAACTCGCCGAGTTGCAAAGCTATTACCCTCACGCTGACGATGAACCTGATATATAATAGGCGCTGGAAAAATGTATATGCCAGAGGAGCATAAATATTCACATTTCAAAGCATAAAAGAGCACTTGAGAATGAAAATATGGCACCTAAACATTATGGCATTCAAATAAAAAGAATGATGCACTAAATTTAGCTAAAAAGATATGTCCAATTGGTAAGAAGTTAGATATTTCTGTAACCAGACCAATCATTTGGAATGAATCAGCAAAGAGTTATTATATTCCAAGTCATTTTACGAAAACTTCAGAAAGGATGATAGTTTGTTCATTGCAGCATCCCCATCCATCTATGACTTTCTTGTTACAACTCAAAAGGTAACTTTACTCTTCATTTGAGTTGAAAAAAGCTCACAACTAAATAAAATCACTCCACTGGGTGAAAAGATGCCACTACTCAGCACATATTATAGGTTCTTTACTTCAAGCACCTCGGTCCCTAAAGTTTTTTTCTGAAGCATTTAAGTGTAGTGGATTACTTATTCAAAAAGGGGAAGGATCAGTTGTACACCTGCAAAATACCATATGGCTCCTAAGGGACCACATTTACAGCCAAGACCCCTTTCTATTGTGATTGGTAACAACAGTAATGAGCACCTTCCACTGTGCATGGGCTCTTATCTAGCCAAGCCAACAACCCTTTTATGAAAAACCTCTTCTTTTTTCTTCTAGAGACCCAAAAAAAAAAAGAGCTAAGACTTAGAGACAGGGTTGGCTGGTAACATATATGGGAAAAATATCTTCAATCCTCAGGAAGTTCAAAAATTGTTTTTCTGGGAGGTCAATATCATCCATACCCACAATTTCGACAGAAAAGCGTATCAAAAACCTCTTATGAAGTCTTCTGAGATATCTAACCCAACTGATTCTTTTGGAATTTTTGGTGGTGTGGTATAAAACTTATATTCCTTAAAACACATTAAGGTAAAACTCAAAATTTTACTAATCAGTCATCCTCTTCCAAGGACTCATGATTTGGATCTAACTGAGAGTCTTGACTGTATAGCCTGCTGACATGTGCAGTGCAGTCAAAGCAGTTGTAAAAACCACTAAGACCAGAGACTCTTGGAAATGATTAAATCATCTTGGATGCTCTAATACCATGGAAGATCTTCGGGATCTAGGTATAAGCTATAACTTAAATCAAAGGCCAACAAGATTTTAGAGTTAAGATACAGGAAGGTAAGAAAAAGGAGAAAAAAGAATGAAGAAAGAATTAAAAAATAAAACTGATTTTGGCAAAGTAATCATTAAGGAAGCTAGATTGATTAACATTCTATTCATAACTTAATACAGGTTACATGCCATTAAGTAATCTATATTGAGTAAATGTGTAGCCTACATACCTACGTACTCATGTGCACCACTTCTCATTGTTCATTTCCTCCAGAAATGTGGAACCCTCACATGCATGTCTCCGTGCAATTAATTCCTAGTACATTACTACGTGTTCAGTCAGTAGCTCCAGCAGATTTATTTTGTGAAGTCACCATATTTCTAAGCATTATAGGACTTTATTTCCATTAAATCATTTTCTAGAAGTTATTCGAGCACTCCTGATTGACACAAATAACATGTAGTTACATCAGTTCAAGACTCACTAGTCACATCCAATCACACAAATCTCTGTTTATGTCCACATTTGTAAAGTCGCCATATTTCTAAGCATTATAGGACTTTATTTCCATTAGTCATTTCTAGAAGTTATTCGAGCACTTTTGGTTGACACAAATAACATGTAGTTACTGTTAAGATTGGCCCACGACCCATAAAGGGACCCAAGGCCCATCAGTCAATCCAGTCTAGCAAGTTACATCTCATGTGGATTGATTTAGTCAATGTTGAGACAACTGTACATATTTTAGTAATTGATTGCTTTCCTAACTTAGATTAGTGATTAATGTGTAATTAGCTGGTTTCCTATATAAGAGCCTTGATTAAGGCATGTATATTCCTATATATTGGTGATCATTCTCCAAGAGAAGACACACGAAATAATACAATCAGTTTTCCAAGAACTCTCGTTCCATTCTTGTATTTTGCAATTGTGAGAATGACACGGTATTAGAGCCAAGTTCAAGAAAATCTTGTTCTTTGATCTTACATAGCATTTAGGCATTAAGGATAGAGAGAAATCAATCTCTCTTGTGAAGATCGACAGATCAAGGATCTGTTTCAAGGAGTTCAGACACTGCAACAGTCTCATCTTCATGGTGGCCCACCTCTGATCATCAAACCACCATCAGAGATCTCTCCAGACATGGTCGCCTGGATTTTCTAAGAATATTGGAGATTTTTTCACATTTTTTCAGCACTCCCAGGTTGGTGATTTACACATTCTCGTCATTGTCCAGATTTTTAATACTATTTTCATCTGGACCGTCCGGAATCTTGGATCTATGGTGGAATTGGATCATTCTTATTCTAGTAGAAAGCAAATTACTGCACATCTTCAGATCAGTGATCTTATCATTGTCCAGATCTATCAGCGGGGCCCACATAGCAGATCAGCAGGCAAAATCCAGGTCGCTTGGGGTGATTTTTGGCCCTTTTATGTTTTGTGTTGATTTTTTCTCCTCTCTGATTGATCGGATCTTAGTTTCTGCACACAGCATAGTTTGTTATCAACATTTAGATTTCATCTCTTCACTGTTGTTGGAATTTCTTTGCAATCAAGATTGAAGAAGGAAAAATCTGAGGTTACCTTGATCCGATTCACGGGAAAAAATTATCCCGCCTGGTCGTTTCAGTTACAGATTTACCTTGAGGCTAAGGAATTGTGGGGTTATATTTCTGGATCCGACCCTAAACCCACGGAAGATGAGAAGAAGATATCCGCCTAGCTTACTAAAGATGCGAAAATAAAAACATGGATACTAGGTTCCGTCGAACCACATCTGATAATGAACCTCAAATCTTATCCCACCGCTAAAGACGTGGGGATATCTGAAGCAAGTGTACCATCAAGATAACTCATCACGTCAATTTCATCTTGAATGTGCGATTGCTGAATATGCACAAGGGACATTGTCAATCCAAGACTACTATTCAGGATTCCGAACCCTATGGTCGGAATACGATAGTATTAAGTATGCAGATGTGGCTGCCGACGTTCTAATTGTGATTCGCGATCTTCAGGCCTCTAGTCAAAGGGATCAGTTTTTGATGAAACTGCGGAATGAATATGAAAGTGTCCGATCTGCCCTGATGAATCGGACGCCATAACCTTCCTTGGATGTATGCTTTAATGAACTTCTACGTGAAGAACAACGTATTGTGACCTCGGCTCATATAGCGCAACAAACGACTGAGACCTATTCAGTTGCATTCTCGGCTAATAAAACTTCTCAGCCTCCGCCGCGCGACTTGAGCAAAATGCAATTTTACAGTTGTCAAAAATTTGGGGCACATTGCAACTCAATGCAAACAGAAGGTCTGCAGTTACTGTAAAAAGTCGGGACATATCATCTCTGAATGTCGCCGTTGACCCCAACGTCCATCACCACAGTCTCAGACTCCACAGTATCAGCCTCCGCATGCGTATGTTGCTTCTTCGGTTATGCCTGCTCCTACATCTGCGCCCTCACAGCCTGGTCCCTCATCCTCTCTCACTCCTGAAGTGGTTCAACAGATGATTGTCAATGCCCTATCTGCTTTTAGTCTCTCAGGTACATCCCCTCCATCTTCTACTTGGTTTCTTGATTCCGGGGCGTCTAATCATATGACGTCTTCCTGTGCACCTCTCCAACGTGCTAAGCTACAATGGCCCTCTTCAAATCCAAACTGCTAACGGGGGCCATGTTCCCATTACTGTTGTCGGTGACGTCCCTGGTCCCATTCCATTGAAAAATGTTTATCTGTGTCCAAATTTAACTTCCAACCTTTTGTCAGTCGGGCAGCTTGTTGAAAATAATTGTAATATCTCTTTTTCTTCTTCTGGTTGTGTTGTGCAGGACCAGATGTCCGGGAAGGAGATCGCGAGGGGGCCTAAGTGTGGACGCTTGTTTCCGCTGGATTTTTCAAAAAAATTTAGGAATAAATTTCACAATGATGTGTTTTGTTTTTCCATTAGAGATAACTGCCAATTGTGGCATAAAAGACTTGGACACCCTAATTCAAAGGCTTTGTCCCTGATGTTCAATTCTGGTTTATTAATAAAACTGCTGGTTTATATTCTTGTGTGCCTTTTGATTGTGCTACTTGCAAATTGGGAAAAAGCAAAACCCTTCCTTTTCCTATTTCCACTTCACACAGCACTCAGTGTTTTGATTTAGTTCATAGCGATGTATGGGGAATTGCTCCAGCTCTTTCTCATGCTCGCTATAAATACTTTGTGACTTTTATTGATGATTTCAATCGGTTCACATGGGTTTACTTTCTGCATTCCAAATCTGATGTTTTTCATGTTTTTAAAATTTTTCTGGCTTATGTTGAAAATCAATTTCCCCCCTGCATTAAAATCTTGCGATCTGATTCAGGCAGGGAATATATGTCCTCTTATTTTCAGCAGTTTTTGCAAACCAAAGGTATTATTTCTCAAAGAACTTGTCCTTATACTCCACAGCAGAATGGAGTCGCTGAAAGGAAAAATAGACATCTCCTTGATGTCACTCGTTCCCTTCTCCTTGAAACATCAGTTCCTACCCGTTTTTGGGTTGAGGCTTTGGCTATTGCAACTCATCTCATTAACCGTATGCCATCCTCTTCGATTGACAATCAGAGCCCATATTATCGTCTCTACAAGACATCTCCATCTTATGATGATCTTCATGTTTTTGGTTCAGTTTGCTTTGTGCATTTGCCTCCTTCTGAACGGACCAAACTTACAGCTCAATCCGCTCAATGTGTTTTTTTAGGATATGCACCCTTCAAGAAAGGGTTCCTTTGCTATGATCCACACATTCGTCGCATCCGTACCTCTAGGGATGTCGTGTTTTTTGAAAACGAGTATTTCTTTCAAAAACACCTTGATCCTCCGGACGACTCCTCATTAGTTTCCTTACCTGGTTTTTCTGATGACACATCTATTGTTCGATTTAATCCTAATTTTGTGTATCATAGACGGAACACAGACGCGCCTTCCAGGGATTCCCCTCCAGATCTTCCTCCCACATCCGGTCCCCCTCCGGCATTTGGTCCATCTGGACTTTCTACATTGCGTCGCTCCACTCGCATTTCGGTACCACCCGACCGCTATGGGTTCCCCCATACTTCCTTAAGGGCCACTTTGTCCTCTTCTTCCATTCCCCAATCCTATTCTCAGGCTGTGCAGGACAAATGTTGGAACCAGGCTATGCACGATGAATTGGCTGCTTTAGAGAAAAATCATACGTGGGATATTGTCCCCTCCCCTGTGGGTGTCAAACCTATTGGCTGCAAGTGGATCTTTTCTCTCAAGTTAAAATCAGATGGCACTCTAGATCAATATAAGGCGCGCCTTGTTGCTCTCGGAAATCGGCAGGAATATGGCATTGATTATGATGAAACTTTTGTTCCCGTCGCCAAGATGACCACCGTACGCATAATCCTTGTTGTTGCTGCCTCTCAATCCTGGCCTCTATCAAATGGATGTCAAAAATGCGTTTCTTCATGGTGATCTCAAAGAAGATGTTTACATGCGTCTGCCACCGGGGTCCTCTTCTGGGAAGGGTATGGTTGCTAAGCTCCGTCGCTCTCTCTATGGTCTGAAGCAAGCTCCCCGCACATGGTTTGAGAAATTTCAGGATGCTCTTCTCCGCTTGGATTTTCATCCCAGCTAGTATGATCCTTCTATGTTCTTACATCATGCTCCTTCCGGGATTACTGTGCTACTAGTCTACGTTGATGACGTTGTCATTACTGGTCCCAATGCACAAATGATTCATGAACTCCAAGCTTCTCTTCATCAGTCGTTTCAAATGAAGGATCTCGGCCCCTTACACTATTTCCTCAGTCTTGAGGTTCATCAATCGCCTGCCGGTATAGTTCTCAATCAGCACAAATACACAGTTGACCTCATTAACTTGGTTGCCCTTACTGCTTCCGCTCCAGTCGATACGCCAATCGAACTAAATGTCAAGCTCAGTAAAGAGGAAGGTGACCTTCTTCCAGATCCTACCGCATATCGCCAGTTAGTGGGTAATTTGATCTACCTCACGATCACCCGTCCTGATATCTCCTTCGCGGTCAACCTAATGAGTCAGTTCATGACTGCTCCTCGTCATCTTCATATGGCTGCTGTTCGCCGCATCATTCGGTACCTTATTCGCACACCGACTCGCGGGTTGTTTTTTCCCTCCAACAATCCTCTATCTCTCAAAGCTTATTCAGATGCTGATTGGGTTGGTTGTCCCGATACTCGCCGATCAACGACAGGATGGTGCATGTTTTTGAGTGATAGTCTAATTTCCTGGAAATGCAAGAAACATGACAAAGTTTCCAAATCTTCTACCGATGCTGAGTATCGTGTTATGTCTGCTGCATGCTCCGAAATTCTTTGGCTCCGAGGTCTGCTCTCTAACATTGGATTTCCCGCAGAAGGAGTTACTCCTCTCTATGCAGATAATACCAGTGTCATTCGGATTACTGAAAATCCAATTTTTCATGAACGCACTAAACACATCGAGGTTGATTGTCACTTCATACGAGATGAGCTTAAACGTAATGTCATCAGCCTTCTGCATGTCTCCACTGAGCTTCAGATTGCTGATATTCTTACGAAGGGTCTTCCCCGACCACGCCATCAATTCTTGGTTGGCAAATTGATGCTCGTTGATTCTCCCGCATCAATTTGAGGGGGGGTGTTAAGATTGGCCCACGACCCATAAAGGAACCCAAGGCACATCAGTCAATCCAGTCCAGCAAGTTACATCTCACGTTGATTGATTTAGTCAATGTTGAGACAACTGTACATATTTTAGTAATTGATTGCTTTCCTAACTTAGATTAGTGATTAATGTGTAATTAGTTGGTTTCCTATGTAAGAGCCTTGATTAAGGCATGTATATTCCTATATATTGGTGATCATTCTCCAAGAGAAGACACGCGAAATAAAACAATCAGTTTTCCAAGAACTCTCGTTCCATTCTTGTATTTTGCAATTGTGAGAAAGACAATTACATTAGTTCAAGACTCACTAGTCACATCCTATCACACAAATCTCTGTTTATGTCCACATTTTCAACTTTGTTAGAAGAGTTTCCTGTCTTTTCAGACCTCTAAAAGTTTTTGGGTGGGTTTGCTTTGTTAATGTATTAGGTCCCAATCATGCCAAATTCAGTGTTGAAGTGGTTAACACTTAAATGTCTTTTTTCTTGCATACCCCAGTAAGTCAACTGGGCGCAAAGGTCCTCACCCAAAACTGAGTGAGATATACGTTCCAATGAATGCTACAATTATCAAGTCCATTGCTTAACAGTTGGCGGAAAGAACATCTCAATTCTTGCCATCCCATGATCTGAGCATATCCAAGGTTGTATCCACGAGTTCAACCTAATCCTCATCCACCTAAAAACTATTAATACTTGCACAATTTCAGAAGGTGAAAACAATTGGCTACTTATTTTCGCTGAGGAAAACAGAACGAGCAATAAAGCTTCTTCCTCATCATTGTCATCTCAAGTTCCTACTGAGGATTTACCAATTACAGTTCAAAAGGGACGTACGTTGTTATACTTAGTAATTTGACATGTAACTTTTCTTTGTATCAACACTCTGACCCTTTTTTTCCATTCTTTCTGTCCTCTAGAAGCATATAACCCCCACCTTCCTACATAATACTGTAAAATGTTTAAACAGTTAATTCTTAAGTGATAAGTCTCTTCAAAGCGTGAAGTCTTGACCATTTGAATTTTAAAATGACTCCAATAATCGATATTAAACTTTCTTAAAAGGGTAACCAGTATTAAACTTAAATCCTTATGTAAATTTGATAATTAATATCTAAGGTTTTATCGCACGTTTGTTCATGTCTATTAAGTCTATTGCTCTATTAAGTACTTTTAAGGCCCTTTTTTCAGTTACATAGTAAGGTGCATGGTCAGCACCAACAAAGACCTACTCATCCCTACCTAAACCCGAACCAGCACTGAATTTACTCCTCAAGCAAACCGATCAAATAAAATTAATACCAATAATATGCTAAATGAGTGGTGGAAAACTTTATGAGAAGCAGATCAAATCAGCAGTAAAATAATTAAAGGATCCCTGCAAGAAACATGTATCAGAAAGGAAAAAATTAAAGTTGTAACAATGGATTGTACCACTTCATTATTTACTGTGGAGACTGGAAAAGGTACATACTAGTGAGGTCCCCAGGCATAAGAAAGAAACAATGCAAGCTATGCACGAGCTTAAGGCAATCCACAGTTTTAGATGCTGCCGCCAGTGCCTGCAAATAATGGACCACTTTCGAGAATTAGGAGTTCAATAAGCTCTTGTAGACATGAAATGAAAGCAGTTAGCATGAATATCAGGAGAATTTGAAATACATTTACGTAATTACTAGTAGAAAATCAGTTCATAGGAACTGTATACCAACAGGGAACTTATTTTCATCCATTGCAAATAGATTGATATGGATAGCATCCAGCCAAAACCCCTAGCCTTGTGATCTGAGTCTAACTTATTTTCAGATGTTCAGAATAAGTTATACGGATTACACTCCTATAGGATGATTGGAATGGGATGGAACTTACACACAACCCCTATCCATGTGGTCCCCTGCACATCCCACCCACCTAGGCAGGCCATCATACATTCATTATGCAAATGAGTTGTAGAACCAAATCAAATTGCATATATAATAAATAACATAGAGAGAGAATCCAAAATAAGATGGGGTAAGGCATTGATGATGATTATCATGTGATGATGACAATGATGAGTCCTAAAGTATCAAATTAACACATGATTCAAACAATTTGATGCCCTAGATTAGATCAGAATGTATACAGATCTTATGCTCATCGTGATAGCTGACTAAAGATGGGCGGTGGGAAAGATTCATAGAAGTTGACAGATGGGGTTGACATGATCCCGTGGCACAGTCAGAAGGTGTAAATTGTTGTGACCATGAGGTTGTGGGTTTGAGGCATGTTATATAAATATATATATATATGGAAATTTTCAAAAACTCCCCTATCTCAAAAGGGGAGTTTCTGCCCCTATCTAATAGCCAATGATTTGTTAGTATTTTAAGAGATCCACCTTTGTAGGAGAATATTTAGGAGAGAGAATCGGATATGTGTATCACGGATGACATCTGTCACACTTTTATTGGCTAAAAGAGGGGTGTTTTGTTTTAGAAAAACGCCTGGGGAGTTTTGTAGCGTGACTCATATATATATATAATAGAGAGAGAGAGAGAGAAGAAGAAGAAGAAAAGTGTTCCATTATGAAGTTGATTCTGTAAGGTCCACAAATAACCAGGCGGTTTGTTGATGTGAATTCCCAAGAACACTTGCTGGTTGAGCATCTATTATCCTCTTTTGAAATTATACTTGGTCTCCATGTTATGTGTTTCTCCTCCTCTTTTGTGCACCAAAACCTTCTTTTCTTATTAAGAAAGGGCACTTGAGCGATAACCAAAAGCAAAAAAGAGAACCTTTCATGAGCTCATCTAGATTATTTGGTTATCTTTGACATCAAAATGGATTTTGAAGTAAATAATAAGGGCCCGTTTGTTTGCATTAGAATACATAGGAATTCATAGTCAAATAAGCTCCACTGAAGGGTGATTAAAGTGGTGAGGGGTGAAGAATATAAGATGGACATGTAGATGAGACCTTAACTTTCCTAGGAATTGAATTACTAGGGTGATGTTGGGTATTCATTTTCCATCTTCCCTTGATTCACTTTCCATTAAAAGGGACATTATTTGGTGATTATTTTTGTATATTCACCTTTAATCCTCATTTTTAACCACTTATGGCATGAATTCTTATGTATTCAATTCCTATGTATTCTTGTGAAGAGAGTATACACCCATTTTTAAGTATTTCAGTATCATAACCTGTCATTTTCTAAACCGGGTCATTTTCTAAACCGGGCAATCTGTTGAGAAGTTCCACACAGCAGCATCATGGATTGAACATTTCTTTTCAGTAAGAAATAATAAGATGAACACAAAATGTGCATCTGTCAGTCTGCTCATGTCAACAAATTATAAAAAAAATTGCAACTTTTTTTTTATAACCTTTTTGCAACTATTGCATACCCAAACTATATAAAAGCAACTTAAAATATTTCAAAAGGAAACGAACTAAAGCATGCCTGTCCAATCAATTGCCCTCCAAAAACTTGTCGAAATCGAGGAGCATCTGGCAAAGTAAATCCACGGAATATATTGACCTTCAAAAGATATAGAAAACAGAATATTAGCATAACCATGAAAGATACTCTTCCTCAGTACAACCATATAGAGAGAAACATTAGTCACATAATATTCATGTGCATATACTTATTTTCAATAAAATTTCCTCAACACATACACAACCAAAACAAGAACAACAATAATTACAAATAAGCAAAAACAAAAAATGAAGTCCAACTTATCTAAATATGCAATATTCAGGCATACTTCTAATGGCTCAAAAATACTAAAGAATAAATAAAAGTCACAACATATGCACACATACATCTAATGGTTCCAAGCGCAATACATGCTCCACCGTTGAGTATGTCTCTGGTGTATCATCAGCATTCCAGATTGACTTGGGCTGCAGCAAAGCACTATCTCGATTCCGCATCACCAAACAAGTTAGCTGATACACAAAATCATAAACTTACTGGGCTTGTGGGAGCATCTAGAGATGAAAATCTTATTTATTAAGAGCGAGATATGAAAGACAATGACATAAAGTAACACTGTGAAACACCAAGAATGTCTACCTTACTCAAAGCAATTACATTGGCTTGATGAACTGAAGTAGCAGTACCTATAAAATGAAAAAAAAAAAAAAAAAAAAAAAAAAAGAAAAGAAAAATGTTTGACTAAAAACAGAACAAGAAAAAATTGTTAAGAGCAAAGTAGGAAAATAATAATAAAGCATCAACTGTGACAAAATATACCAACAGTCATGTAGAACAAACTTATAAAATGATCTTCTTATTCATGCGATATGTTGAGCATTGCGGATCTCATATACCATGGAGACATTTTTAACTCAAGCAATATAATGCATTAGGGAAAGTACATTGGAGTCATCATCATCAATTCACCATATCATAAAAGCCTTCAAATGATCTCATTCATGCCATATGTTAGTCATTGTGGATCTCCGTGAAGAAAATTTTAACTCAAAAGCAAATAAAATGTGTTAAGGAGATTACATCGAAGTCATCATCATCATCAAAGCCTTGTCTCAACTATGTTGGGGTCGGCCACGTGATTTCTATTTATCCATTTCAATCTATCCTAAATCAAATCCTCAGATAGGTTGCACTTCTTTTGATCTACTGTTACTAGTTTCATCCATGTCCTCTCCAACCTACCCCTTCTCCTTGGCGGGCCATCAGCTTGCATAGAAAAAAATTTCCTCACTGGTGTTGTTGTTGGCCTACATTGGACATGTCCAAACCATCTCAAATGAGTTTCTCTTAATTTATCACCCATTGACACTACCCCTAAATGCTCCCAAAAGCACTCAATTTTTATTCCATCTTTCTTAGTTTTACCATGCATCCACATCAACATTCTCATCTCTGCTACAGTGATTTTGTACATGTGTTACCTCTTGATTGACCAATATTTTACTCTATAGTCATAGATGGTTTAATCTATGTCTTGTAAAAAATTTACTTCCATCTCGTTGGTATGCGACAATCACATAGCACTCCCAAAGCAAGTCTCCATTTCAACCATCCCGCTCTTACCCTCTATTCGACATCTTTCTCAATCTCTCCATTCTCACTAATTATTGAGCCAGGGTATCGGAATGAATCTCTTTGCAGTATCTCTTGATCAATAAATAGTTTCACCTTTTTATACATCCCCACTGAAGTTGCGATCCAGATATTCTGTCTTTGTACAACTTATTTTAAAGCCTTGGATTCTAGAACCTCCAACAATCTCTCAAGTTTCATGAAATCCTTATGATTCTTTTAGTGCAACCAAATGGGAATGGGCTGAATTGGTGGAATCAAAATCTAAAGAATTGGCCAACTCCAAATCATTGTTTAAACATTAGCCAAGTCCAAGTTGACTCTCCTGAGTCAACTTGGATTCAGTAGGCATCAATCTGAGTCGCCACGTCAGCATAGTCCTATCAGTTTTAAGCCACAAAGTTCATACCAGACAACAAAGCGGCACATCGATGTGAAAGAATTAGAGCAAAGGGGGTTGTGAAACTTAACTGGAACACTTTTCTTTTTTGTAATGACAATTGAAAAATAATATGAGTTATAGAAAAATAGTAGGCAAACTCAGGGCACACCACATTTATTGGAGAAATTAGGAAAATGTGCTACAAACCATAGCCAAAATAATCATATTGCTTTAGTTGAAGCTCTGGTCGATCTCCTTCCTCCACATTGACAGCTGCATAAACCTCAGCCTGCCAAAGGTAAGTGTTAAAAAGTACAGAAGCACCAGTTACAAAACTCCCTCTTGGTCTTGGGCTCTTGGCTCCGACACAGGATGTACCAATCTTGAAACTACACCAATATGTTTCCTAAGCACGCAACTAAATGAATACTATACATGTTAGTATGAATGAACACTATCATGTAACAAGAAATAAACATGTTAATCATTATGTCGGAAATGCTATATTGGTAATGACGATAATGTTGAACAGTTGTATTGAGCTGTGAGATATAAATAAAACCAATTATTCATTATGTTGCAAGCAAGGTTTAAAAAATCGGACTTGGGACCCGACTTGGCCTTGGCTGAGTTTGAGTTGACTCAGCCGAGTCACATGGGACTCACCCAGGGACTCAGCCAAGTCGCATGGCCGGGTCCCATAGGACTCGACTCGGACTTGGCCGATTTTTAAACCATGGTTGGTTGCAAGGATAACATAAAGTTTAATCCTCACTATCAAATTATTCATTTCCTTTCTTGTAGACAGGACCATTGGCCTTTTTATCTACCACACCTTTGGACAACTTCATGATAAACAAATCATTTATGGTGAGTTTTCCACAAATCAACTTGCTGATGGGAATCAACTATGAATTAATAGAAGAATTACTTTCCAACAATATGTACAATATACATAGGAACTGTCATGCATGATATTATTTCACTTTTCATAGCTTTACTGCCAAGAGAATTACAACCTACCATACACCATCACAAATTCTAATGGAATATAATGTGATGTCATTTTATACTGAACGTTCTTCAAATTCAAGAAATACATGAAGCACAAGACACCCAGTGGTATTGGTGTCTCATCTCACACAGCCGCCCAGGAATCAATTCCTAGGCAGGTAGGTTATCACATGAGTACTATACCACTGATCCAATCTAGCAAAAAAAAATTCAAGAAAATAGACCAACTTTTCAAAGTATACTATTGCAGTACTGCTCCCTGTTAAAAGTAGTTCTCACATCTATCTCCTTCAAACTACATCGTAAAGAGCTTTTCATGCACAGTACATGTAGTGGAAAACTTATTTCTTCACAGAAGCACATTTTTTGTCATGTATTTGTATAAAATGGTTCCAGCAAAGGAACTTGTTTCATTCAACAGGATTAACCCATCAAACTATTTGTCTTTTTTTTTTTTTTTGTTATTTTAAAGATAAATTTGTCATTTATGCTTGTTGAAAAGTTCATGCAACAACTTCATGGCAGTTGTGCACTGCTGTTTTAGATGTATTGAGAGGGAGTCTTGGGGCCAACATTTTGTTTCCTAAAAAGAGAACATTCAAGAAACTGGTGGTTAAATCAAACCCGGTTATCTCACGGGCTCTAAAAGTGGCACACATATATAACGAAGGCCATAAGGTGTAATGAACAGCTGATAACCCCACTTCAAAAATAAAATAAAATAAAATAAAATAAAAACACACTACTCTGATTAGAATGAATCCCATCTTAAAAGAGTTGTGGATCTCACCTGCTTTTGAGCCCCTCTTAACTATTGGATCTTGTTCAAAATTCAAATGCATCAAATGAATCAAAAAGTTCTTAGAAAGGTGAAATCCTAATATTCCAATATTAAGTAGAATTCAGATCACATGCATCAATCGATAAGTAAATAGATGAATACAGAAGTATTACCTCTCCTTCCAAAATGAAATAAATTCCATCCCCAATTTCTCCCTCTCGAACTACATAATCACCACGATCTAGAACACGAGAAGACAAAATCAGAATACATGCCACTTCTCATATGCAAAAATCACAACAAAGACACAGGGCCTAGAAGACAAGACAATTTAGTATAGCAAAATGGGTTTCTCGCCATCAACTAAAGGATTGGACTATCCCATTTAGAGCATCCACAGGTGAATGCATCATGTCAGTGATCTAGATAAATTAACTTTGGGATCCACTTATATAGTTATATTAACCTAAAAACACGAGCAAACTGTACAACTTCACAGGCAGTGCATTGTATAAGCCCTGTATTGGAAAATGTATTGCTATATAACCTTTAGTCGCAAATGAACAATTTATAGAATGGCTTATAAACAAAATCACAGATGCTTTACAAAAACACAACTTGAATATAAACACTTTAAGTACAAGGAAAAACAATTTTTTTTATTTTTTGCTGTTTTTTTGGCATGTGTGCAACATGTGAATATGGTATGGGTGTTAGACACTATATTTTCAAACAAAACAGAGTGTCCTTGTTAATGGATCAGATGCTAAAACACCATGTTCTCCAAGTCTGGCATACTACACTACAAAGAGACCTTTGGAAAGGGGAGAAAATCTTCTCATGTAACCAATGGTGCATCATATTTTATAACAAGTAAACCAAAAATATATGCATATGTATACTAGAAATTGCACTAAAAATAGCATTTTGTTGCTATTCTTTGGGTTGTTACAGTTTACATACCAACTGATTCTAACATTCAATTCACTGGCTCTGTGAATCTCATACAGTCATACTGATTCGATAATTCAAGGGAGCAACTGAAACTCTAGTACTGGATGCTTCCCTTGCAAGCACAGCCCGCGTTCCATATCAGTTCCAATAATCCAGTGGTCCTCACTGTGCAACAGCGTCAAAGATCCAGCATCCTGAGCCTATAAATAATGGGCTTCTGCTATTTGAACATTAAAGTTGACTTTACAATATTAATATCAATCCATGGTGGGCGCACTAAATCATCTTGGAGGGATTTGACCTTTTCTCTGGGTATTAGGGTGGGCTCTTAGACATCAAACTTCCTGTTAGTGATCTTTCATCTCCCTCCCCATTTGGACTGTTTCAGGCTCTTCCTAATTCCATACAATCACGTCATTATGAAAGCATCCTTTCGTGAAACGTGGAGTTACATTACATGTATAAGCTGATGCTTCGAAGTCAGGTTGTAAGTAAGCTTACCAGGTATGGGTCATCTCACTTCTCAAATATGAGACCCACCAAATGAACAGTTCCTCCAACCAACCCCCAATCATATGTCGATGACTACAATCCAACCAACCTTTCCCTGGAAAAAGACTATGAGAAAAAAAAATTGGTTTGTAATTTGAACTTATTATTCTAGTACTAGTTCACCCTACCATAGTCTACTGATTATGCAAATGTGTTTATTTTATGTTGTTTGTGGGCTATGACATTGATAATTGGAGATCAGAGCAGAGAATTCATGTCATAATTTCAAATTGTCACAAAATGACTAATAAATTATTTATATGGCATGTAAAATTAACACATTGAATCGTTAATTTAGTAGAATGAATTCAATAGTATAAGTTAAATTTCCTTTCGTCTATTTTCATATTTTGTAATTTTATATTTTTAAAACTTTTATTGCAGGTGCACTCCAAAATAAAACACCAAATTGCTGAACCAGTCAAAACTTTTCAATTCGGAGTCAAACCAAGACATAGTCCAAAAAAAAAAAAAAAAGCTAACCGCTGTGGATTACAGATTACAGAGTTCAATATTTTCACAAAATTGTGTGAATACCAAGTCTTGTGAGCTCCTGCAAGTGCATCATGAACTAGTCTTTAAATGCAATGGTCCATAGAAGTGAATGAAAGAAGACATTCCCCTGAAATTCTATCTTTTGTGCTAAGTTATTCTCCATGAGTAAGTATGAACATTGGGGGTTTAAAGTGTGATTTGTCTGAGCTTGGTTTCAAAGTTGTTTAGCTTGGGTGTGTAGATAATCTTGCAAATCCGACATTTTCGCATCGGATCAGGGTTTCTAATTCACTTTCTTCCTTCTACTCAGATTGAGGTTCATGGGCAGTAGAGATTAAGGAAAATGTTAGACTCCTCATCTCCTCCTGTGCTGTGATCACAATTCCTATGCAATCCTGATTGACTTCTTTTATCTGACCATCAAAAATTTACCATTTATAAAAACTCCTCACAAGTAAAAAATCAAATCCAACTAGTGCGCTTTCGTTATTCCACATCGTAATCTAAACAAACACTACTACAAGAGGGGGGAGATGAATCTCACCATAGTGTTTGAATTCGACGACTTGAGCGATCTTCTTGAGAGACGAGCCAGGTAGTCTTTGAAGCAAAGGAACCCGGCCGAGAAATTCCACAACTGCACTCGAAATCTCATTCAAACACATCAAAGATGCAGATGGATGTTAGTGTTAGTTCGGTGAAATCGAATGCTTTGTAGAAATGAAGACAAATTCAATTGACATGCCCTCGAATGAAATGAGATATTCACCTGATTCATGATCCATGAGACTATTTCACGAACTAAAAAGCAGGTTCACGATATAGAAAGAAGAGAGAGAGAGATCTCTAATTTATATTGGTCGGAGTGGATGAATAGCTTTCTCAAGATTGGACGGTGGGAAAAGAAAATATACAGGTGAAACAATAAAGACAGGTGCCCCGTGGGAGCACCGACTTTCTTTCTTTCTTTTTTTTTTTTTTTTTATCCTAACCGAGGTTGTTAACCGTTTGGGCTCGACTATTCTCTTCGGACCCAAAGAAAAGTCAGGTAAAACCCCTGTAACTCCTCGGTGGTGGCGCAAATAGACTCAACCTTTGATTCCTGAAGAGGAAAAAATCAGAAGTTTATATCAAGACCTCTAACTTCGAAAAAAGGAGGAACTGTGATCATAACCACTCCGCTAACCCCTTGATGTTATTGTGGGAGGAGCTTCAACTGATTGCCATTTCAGTTGGCACCCATTTGATTTGGAAAATTTATTGTACTGTGTTTGCTTGCATTATAATATAGATATTGGATACATAAGAATTTATGTCGTTAGCGGTTAAAAATATAAATTTTAAAAAATAAGCATTAACTAACCATTCCCTTGAGGAAAATAAATTCAAAGGAAGATGAAGGGAAAAAAAAATTTTCAAAAAAAAGAAAAGAGCAGAAATGTTATCTTCTTTTCTTAAAATTCACTTGCACTTTCCACACATGGTGGGGCCTACATTTTTAACCATTCGAGTGGGCTATAAAACATGGAAATCCCTCCTAGTCATGGGCTTTAGGGTTTCGTACCCATCCGAATGAATTGGATTGTTGAGTCGAACCTGCACTCATTTTGGATGGATGGTAAAAATCTATTTTTCATATATCAAGAAGGGTCAGTAATGATCGGAACCTCCGTCACCGTGCATGGAGTCTTGTTAGGAGAGATCTTTGGATCCCCCCATCCCGTGCCCATGTGAGCGCGGGCTTAGGTAGGCTACACAACACTTGCGCCAATCAAAGGGGCTCCCTTATTGAGTACATTCTTTTAAATATACATTTGATTCTCTCTTAGCAAGTGGCTGACCTATATTATGCTATAATAAATGAGATTATTGATAGTTGGCATTAATTTTAATATTTTTAATATTTAATTGACAGTCCTGCACTCCCACCAAAATGAAAATTCTGAGTCCACACTGCTATTAACTACTCTCACGTAAACAAAATGCTCCCATTTCGTTTTGTGCAGCCGCAAAACATGGCGCATCCGCGATGGGACCCAGTACCCACACGGTTGCTCCTTGAGGACCTTGACTAAATGCATCCTTTTCTAAATTTTGTTTATTCCCGAAACTACGGTGGCAGTGACATGTTGGTGGCTCGTGAGTCGTGAGTGCATACGTCAAAAAGTCATCTCCATGGAAGAGGACTGTTTGGACCACCCCATGGGTGCCACATATGGGGAGATATCATATCAATGGCATCTCCTCTCCTTCAATTTAAAAAACAAAAAATTTACTGTGATGTTTGGACTAAACAGGGATCCTGATCCCATCTCCATAGTCTTTCCTAATGTTTTGGAGTTTGTATCATTATTTCCACTGAATAGTAATATATATATATATATATATTTTTATATATTTATATTTATGAGGGGCTCCCAATGGCAGACTAATTCCTTCGTCACTAGGGGAGTCTAGTATGATAATGCAGTTTCAAACCCTCAACCTATGCCTAATGAGCTACCCTCTGAAGGCCGGTTCTCTGTTTGGATGTATGATGAATTGAAGTATGGTGAGATGAAGCATCAAATCAATAGAGAATAAAATATAAGATGTTATAAATTATGATGGTATTTTGTTTTCAGTTGTTTGATATGGAGTACTTCTTACTTTTTTTTATAAAAAACAATAAAGTTTTTTGTCTTTTAATGGAGAAAATAAGTTGTTTTTTTACTCTTTTTTTTATAAATTCGGTGGGAATTTTGAAACTGTGTATTTTTTATATGACCCATTGTCATTTATTGTCTATATTTACTTTACTTTAATATAACTAGTTAATTGCCAAACACGCCGTGGAATTTCTCCAAGGAATTCACCATGTCTATGAATTTCTTGAAATTATGTAACATGTTGTCTTTTGAAATTTCTGAATCTCATATTTATTCACTTGTATTTTTGTATTCCAGCCACATGAAAGGTCTTTTTTGACCTTTATGGCACGTTTGTGTATATATAATTTCCGTGGAAATTGAAAATTGTCACATCAACAAAATCCATAGGTTTCAAATTCTTTGAAAATGTTTTTCTCGATTAATTAGTGCTAATGTTGTTTGGTGCAGTTATGATTTTCTTTAGTGAAAACCACTTTTAGTGAAAACTATTGGGTAGGTTGGTTGGTATGTGTGTGGGGTGGGTGGGGTTGGGAGGGGAAGAGGAAGAAAGAGGTTGGCTGGGTGGAGTGAGGGTGAGAGAGAGGAAATTAGGGGGTCAGTTTTCAGTAGAAATGGACTTCTCATACCCCCCCCCCCCCTCCCCCTATGAAGTCTATTTCCATGAGTGGGAAGGAAAAAACTGACGTGGCAAAAAAACATTTTCGCGGAAAACTGCAGCACCAAACACATGAAAAAATAAAATTTCCGCAGAAAACTACAACATTTACCGTGGAAATGGGCTACACAAACATGCCCTTAGGAATTTAGAAATTTCACTCCTTTTACATTTAGTGAAATTCCTGGATGCTCCAGGAATTTAGGAATTTATGAAATTCCAGCAAATAGACAGGCCTTGAGGTGTCATAGACAGTACTCATTCCACATGATTGTAGCTCCAGCCATCTGTTCCATCTACTTGATGGTCAGGGATGGCATGTTTTCTTCCACATGTTGTATGTGATGAACAAATTATTGTTACCACGCAGGTAACTTTTACTAGGGGTGTAACGGTTCGGTTAACCGGTTAATTTGGAAAAATCGTTAACCGAACCGTAACCGCGGTTTTATGTATTTAAAAACCGTAACCGTAATCGTATCCACAAAAACTGTAAAAAATCGTAACCGCGGTTAACCGTATTAAACGGTTCGGTTACGGTTAATAACCGTGGAATGTCTTCCTCACATAAGGGGAAAAATGTGAATGATTGAAGGTAAAATGACACATAATTAACAATTAAATAAGGTAAGAAATATTTCATTCAACTCTCATATTTTTTCTTTTATTTGTAAACGATACGGTTAACCGAACCGTATGATACGGTTTGGTTCGGTTAATAACCATGAATTATTACGAAAAACCATAACCGAACTGAACCTTGCGATATTTTTTTTCATTAACCGTAACCATAACCAAACCGTGAAATACGGTTATTAACCGCGGTTCGGTTCGGTTAGACGGTTTTCCGGTTTTTTTTTTTACACCCCTAACTTTTACCATGTGGTTCATGTCTAGCTAAAGCCGGGCTCTTTGGTAATTTTAGTTGTCAAATAAAGTCAAGTAGTTCAGCAAAAGTAAAAAATGCACTTTAATTCAAAACTCCCTCCATCATTTTCAATTAAATTAAAAAGGCAAACTACCTTTATTCACTGAAAGGCAAAAAAATTTCCATTTCTCCATACAAAAATTGAAAAATATTTCATTCCAAACAACTAAAAATAAAATATCATCATAACCCACTTATATTTTATTTTCTCTATTTATTTCACTTCACTTCACTTTATTTTAAAAGTAAAATTACCAAGGGACCGAAAATGCACTAGTTCCAGCATGCAATGCGTTCCGGTTATACCGTTATTGCTGAGTTAACTATAGTGTTTTCTGCTTGTGGTGAAATTTTCTCTCGTGGGCTCTCTCATTCAGGCCTATGTAATCCAACCCCCGGAAGGGGTGGAGATGTCACTAAAAACAGAAATATCCCTAAATTAGAGGTGCACATCCAAAACATTTGCATGTGAATCAGTGAATGTCTTGTGTGAGAAAATTATCCTTCGATTGCAAAAACTTTCATTAACAGCTTGAAATGCTTCCTGTGTAATTGAATTTCCTAGTTGCAAATAGTCAATGTGTTGTACTTTTGCCTCATAAGGTTATTATAGTCAATGAGACAATGACGTCCTCCGTTTGGACTCATTCTCAATGTTGCATACCATGATATTCACGTCACATATACCATGATATTCACGTCACATGTATTTGCAAACCTCAAGAACAACTCAGTTGGCTTAGGACCATGGCTTGTATCCGGAGATTGTAAATTAAAAACTACACTACCATACTGAAACTATATGGGAGTTTACCCAGCTTTTCTCTAAACTAGTACAGTCCAAGGTTGGAAACCATCCGATAGAAAAAAAAAAAAAAAAAAAAAAAAGATCGCATGTGTTTGCATGTTATAGAAGTGAGATTTCAAATTGGTGCAGGTAAGAGGAAATTTTCGTGTGAAATCTTTGCACCTGAAAAATATGTGAAACACATACCTCCTTGGTTGAGGCGGCGGCGGCACCAGTAAGACTGGGTGGGATAGGTCATAATATCAAATTCTCCTGCAATGGGCTCCAAATTTTTAAACCCTATCGTTTTAAGTTTTTTGGTTCATCCATTAAACCCCCATAGTGTTTGGTATCATGTCTTGTTTGCTTGTATATTTTATGATATATGAAAATTTTCCATGTGATTCAAATCACTGCTCAATATATATTTATTTGACAATCGTGCTTCCAAACAAATATGATATTATCTTTCACATCTGTAAATTTGATGCAGGAAAAATCTCAATTCCATGTCCAATTGATAAATGACAAACAACCCTGGACTGACAGACTGTTCAGTCCAGTGTCTACTGTTTTAAATAAGTAAACTTGCCAATCATTCACTTTTCATTTGGTAGTTTGATGAGTATCTCACTCTTTTAAACAAATTCCTAACTTCTTGGAATGGAGGCAAATCATCAAAAACCCATTTGAAAAAGACTTTGCAGGATGAGTTCTCAAACAGCCTAACGGTTTTAAGACAATAAGAGCAAAAAATAAGAGATGCCAGACCAAACCTAAGTGCCAGTTTCATGTCACATATCTTATTTCACTGCGGGCGTATTTGTATGTATTCGAGTTCTCCAAATTCAAAGGTAAAATAATTCCAATTAATGATTAGCAACGAGGTGGCATTTGAATTTCACATATAGAGATGCAGATGAGACCCTACTTTTCTAAAACCATTTATTAGGACGATAGTTGCGGTGTTCATTTTTCATATCCTCTTGTTATATTTTTTAGGAGAATGGGAGATTATCTAATGACCATTTGTGGATATTCATCTTTTGCTTTATGGTTTTAACAACTTTTAATGGTATGTTGTTCATGATTTGTACAAATGAGATATGATGTTTCCAGTTTCTTGAGATCGTCTCTCTATTTGGAGTTAACTCTATTTCAACAAACTAAGATAGCACTGCATCAATGCTCTGGACCATCCTAGGCTATTTGAAAAGCTTTTATTTTATGATTGAGAGCCTATTTGCACATTAGAGTCAGCAAACCAGTTTCTATATATTTTTGCCTTACAAAAAAAAAAACTAAAGTGCTTCTTTCTTTCGTATATGTTTCTAGCTAAAATAGAAGGAAATTGAATAAAACAAAATTTATAAGTGATTTTAACAATATAACTTCTTAAACTCTCAAAATGCAGCAAATGGTGGATTCTACATTTGTAATCTATGAAAGATAAGCCAATTAAGTACCACAACTCTTAAAGATGGATCCTATGTTCACATTCACAAAATTTATCCCCACTATGTAATCCCCATAAATGGGCCCCATGTTCCCAATAACAATAAGAGGCCTACATTATAGTCCTTAGCCTACGGGGCTAAGGACCATAGTTGTGAATTTTGTTTTGAACGCTGTTTTGGTTTGAATTCAAATGGAAATTTTTAGCCAAATTGGAAATCTCGGTGGAACTTTTCGGACTTGTGTTTCGAAAAAATGCAAATTTATGTGTATACATACATATGCAGAAACTTGATTAGAGATTTATTTTAAGTGGAGTTTGATTAGATCTTTTCTTTTAAGTGTAATTCTTTGTATGTTTCCTTTATAAAAAAGGGCTTAGGGTAGGGGTTGGGGTATTTTAGATAAAGAATTGCAATAAGTCTTTTTTATAATCATATTGGACAGAAATTTCTAAATCATGCGAAATTCCCAAAATTGATTGAAAAATTAGCCAAAAAGTCATGTGGCCGGGATGTTTCATTTCGGCACGTGGACCGAAGCAAAATTTCATGAAAATTTCATCCAACACAAAACGAATTTCACAAGTATGCTCGAGACCCGACATATGAGTCTTTAATGTTGTACAAAATCAACTTTAACTGGTCAATTTTACATTAAATATTAAAAGTAATAGACTTAATGCAGTGCTTATAAATTCAATGCCATATTTATTTTATAAAAAGTTAAAACTAATTCTAGAACTAAATCCCATTCTCTAATTGGAACCGGTTTTGAAATCAAATCAAAGTCCTCTTATCAAAATTGGGCATCGAACCAACCAAATAGATTTTAAATAAAAAAATACAATCACAACCCAGAGACAATTATGTTTTTCGGTTCTAATATAATTTTGGCCCGGAACCAATCTATCTACATCCTTATTAAAATGTGGACGATGTAGAACAATTCATAAAGTGCACCCACATTATACTTTTTAAAGGCTCACGTTTAGGATCACAAAAAAGTTGACCCATATTATAATTCTCAATAAAAATATGCCGCTACCGTATCTATAAATGCGGGCCCAGGGGAAGAGAGTTTTATAAAAATGCCAGATTAAAAGCCCATCTAATAAGCTCTTATTCTTATGTTTGTCAAATACTTTATTGTGAAATAAGAGTTTATTGACCTTCCAATTTTATTTAACAGACTAATGATTAATCACAACTTAAAAATTAGCAAATTTTCTCAAATCCAAATCTAATTACTCTTACTAGATTAGACTAGAGTTTCTATCTAGCCCTAATATCCATTTGACTAATATAAATTGATTAAAAACTTAAAAGTGACTCAAATCAACCACCCTGATCAATCAACAATGGCCCACCACCTACACTCCATCTCAAATCTCTATTCAAAGCTACCACCAAAAACCTACCCTCCAGGGTTTGTTCTACAGAACTTGTGCTTCCCTCCAACACCCTCTTCTTCTTCTTCTTCTTCTGTTGTTGCTGGAAAATGGGAACATCAGTTCAGGTGACTCCTCTGTGTGGAGTATACAACGAGAACCCTCTTTCGTACCTCCTCTCCATCGATGGTTTCAACTTCCTCGTCGACTGCGGATGGAACGACCTCTTCGACACCCAACTCCTTCAACCCCTCTCCAGGTTTCTTCCATCACCCACACTACTTTTCTACTAATACCCCGTTTGGATGTTCCAACCAATTTGTTTTCTGTATGGATTTGCAGGGTGTCTTCGAAAATCGATGCGGTTTTGCTGTCTCATTCCGACACTCTTCATTTGGGTGCTTTGCCATATGCCATGAAACATCTTGGGCTCTCTGCGCCGGTTTATTCGACCGAGCCTGTTTATAGATTGGGTCTGTTGAGTATGTATGATCACTACCTTTCTCGCAAGGTGAGCTTCTCTATTCATCTGTTTTTGATTGGTTGTGCTTTGGGTTGCTTCTTATCTAATCTCAAATGTTTGAAGAAGTTGCAAAAATTAGTCTGCTTTGTGCATTTATTTGAAAGTGTCACAATGTGGGATTTTGTGATTTATGGTGCCGCTTAGAGAAGGAAGTGAGGTGATATTGTAATGTGGTCTGATACTGACACAATAGAAGATTGACACCCTTTTCTAAAAAAAATGTTGTTGAGTTACATAGGTAGGATAGGCTATGCTGTCGTAGAAATGGCAATTTAAATCCATTTTGATATCAGACTGGTACATAAAATAGAGTTGAGGGCATAGAGTATAGAAATAAAAGAGATGCGAGGGGGAGAGAAGAGATAGAGAGTCTACTGTTGTGTTTTAAGGAACCATACCATTTTAAAATACCTTGAAAATCGCAACCCTATTTTACTACAATGAACATGGCCTACAGTGTTTCCAATGCATGTCAAAATTTGCACCATTTTTTAGTCACTCAGATGTGTATGGGCTAAATATGGCTTTACCAAGGAAAAAGAAATAAATTTACTCTAATGATGGCATTTGGATGGTGTGTGTGGTTCTTGTGCCAAATCATGGGTGGATATAGAAAGCTAAGCTCGTTGTTCATGATTTGATTCTCGACTGCCTGAATTGAACTTGTTATGCCTTTTTTTTCTCTACAAACACAGATAGGAAACTGCCGATGGTTGCCCATACCTATGCCATTGCATTAATTATGGATCCATTACTATTGTACACAAGGAAAATCTTTCTCGAACCCTCACAATGGCTAAAGCAATAGGACTGGTGTTTACACTATTCGCTACTCTGTGTGTAGCTAGTAGTTTCTTTATGGGTTGCTATTGGTCCCTTCCTACTGCTAACGGTTGATAGGAAAACTACCTTCTTTTTTCTGGAGCTGTAAGAGTCTGGTTTGTTTACTCAGAGACTGGAATTTCTATTTTCGAAGAAGCATATTGCTAGATCTACGAGCACCATGCGTGAACCTGGACATCGACTGGATCTTTTCGAATGTCAGTTACATCACAAATTAGCTTTTTAGTGATTGCATTCAATCTTCCCCTTCTTTTCCTATTTTCCAGATATCAGATGAGTGCTAACAAATTTGACATTCTTTTTTACCCTATAAAAAGATTTATCTATATTGTCAATATTTAGGTTTAGAAATGGGTTGAGAATGTGAGATCTTTGGTGCCTTTTTTTTTTTGCATCATTGCTAATGCTCTGTTTTTTTTTTTTTTTTTTTCAACATTATTTTCTCTTATTTTGCAGCAAGTTTCAGACTTTGACTTATTCACTCTTGATGACATTGATGCTGCTTTTCAAAATGTGACTAGATTGACATACTCTCAAAATTATCACATCTCTGGTTGGTTTTTTGCAACTTCTTTGATTATTTTCTCACAGTAAAATCTTTTTAATATTGAGCTGAACAAAATGCCAATTACCACTTCTTTAAATTTTTAAGTGTAATTTGTAATTTTAATAGGCAAAGGAGAGGGCATTGTAATTGCGCCTCATGTGGCTGGGCATCTTCTTGGAGGCACTGTGTGGAAGATAACAAAAGATGGGGAGGATGTTATATATGCTGTCGACTTCAACCATCGCAAAGAACGGTTATATTCGCATCATACAATCTGATTACTTTGATAAATAAAAAAGAGTTTATTGGGTCCTGAATTTAAACATGTGGAAAGTTTTCATTGGTGTCAAACACATACATGTGGCCCCCATGGTTTGGTCTTGCAGATTGTTTACTTCATGGGCTCCACAGTGTATGATGGTGCCTAGAAGAACATCTCCCAGATTGGAAGAGGGTCACCTTATTATTGGTGGTGGCATTCAAGACAGTTAACAGTATAGCAACTTCCCACATGCAATTAGGAAAAAAAAAGAGTACCGTCTTCCTGTAAGGGTGATCTTAGGATCGTCCTCCATCCACTGTGGGGCACATCATGTTGTCTGGATTGCATCAACAAATTGCCCACACATGCTGCATCACATCACAAGCGTCAACCATTCTTGTTAGAGAAACACCCCTCATAGAGATGTTACATTGAAAATTAAAAGTGGGCTAATTTTTTGGGGCCCCTCACTCATAATGATTTGGTCAGGCTATTATTGGGGTAGGACAGCCCTTATCCATATATAGAACTTCCCCATCTCCTTTACCCCATGCTTTGCATGTGGGCTGCACAAGCTGGTGGCATAAGCTTTATCTGGAGCTTGTTGGAGAAATATTTCCCATGTTTAGGGTGGCACTTGTGCGCATGACAATCTTAGGAGTAGGGGCATGCGATTGTCTCACTGTGGATTTAGATTAGGTAAAACCAACTCCATTTGATCATTGTGACCCATGCTATATGGTCCTTGTGGTTTTTTAAGTTACATATTTTTGGAAGTTCCTGTTCTGCGGCCCGATGGTGCATACTGGTCATATGAGAGCCTATTCCTGTTTTGGGGTTTTTGTGGTGGGGATGGGGGGCAGGAGCAGTGAGCCAGAGGGGTTTGGATTGACTGCAAGTAAGGCCTACATCAAAGGTGGGAACCACACACGTCGAGTTATTGCTTATGAAGTGCACTTACAGAATGGTTTATAAGGGCTAGATCGATAAGGCTTCAATGATGACGATGATGATTAATTGATGATCAATTGATCATTATTATTGTTATTATTATTTTTTATTAGTAGATGATGACGATGGTTGTGATTTATCAGGCACTTGAATGGGACCATTTTAGAGTCCTTTGTGCGGCCTGCTGTTCTGATTACAGATGCTTATAATGCTTTGAACAACCAGCCTTCCAGACGTCAGAGGGATCAAGAATTTCTAGGTATTGCTGTCTCTTGCACTGTTTTATTGGTCAAACACTGTCAATTTTAATTAGTAGTTTTTGGTCATATTGGCTACACTTCAGAAATTTGGTGTTGGTAATATTACTTAATTTTCCTGACCCTAGATAGTGGGACAAGGCTTTGATGAAGACGCAGAATTTGAATTAATTCTGTCTGTTTCTTTTGTAAATCCTATGTGCGACAAACTGATTATTCTAGACTCTCTTTGGGATAGTTACATTTTTGTGGATGGCTATTGACAAATTATTCACAGTATTACTGTGTACATGTGTGGGTTTTCTTGTGTATTTGTGCACATGATTATGATTAATAATACAATGTCGCGCTATGAAGCCTGTCGAAACACATCCTTAACTAATTTGGCTGTCTTTATTGGTACAAATACATCCTTAACCAATTTGGCTGTTTTTAAGGATCTTGTTTAATTACACAAATTATACTTAGCATTTTGCCAAAGCAAATTGGTGTTCCTCTAAGAATCTTTTTTGGAGATTACTGGGTGTGATCAAGTTCGTTCATGGAGGTAGTCTCCTCTTAGAAGATTGGTTATCTTAATACCTGCTGTGCTATCTTTGGACTCTCTCTACTTGAGGTGTGATGGTCTATTTGGTTGGAGTGAAATTATTGGGTCTTAAATAATCAGGCTAACCCCTCTATTGGCATGGCAATGAAAATTTGTGCTAAATCTATCTCTTGGCCACAGGGGGGAGCTGCATTTTATTGCTTCTTTAATAGAATTTTTTTGAATAATGCTTCTTTAATATAATTCACTAGTTATCAGTTCTGAAAGTCTGAAGGTTGATCATCTCCCTACACCTGATTTGGGCTTAAACGTTATTGGTTTGATATAATTCGATGAGTTTGATGCTATGCAGTTGTTAATGTTTTCATATTTCAAAATACTAAATTAATCGGTTTATTGATTTGATGTTATTTCTATATATTAATTTATTTCTTATATTCATTCCAAGCAATTCTTTTTCCTTAGCTTTCTTTTATTTGTTAAAAATTGTCTTGTCAAGGTAACCTTCACTGTTATTTTTAAGATTGTATTACATCCTGGTTTGTGTTACACATGTAAACTTCTACAGATGCTATAATAAAGGCCTTGAGAGCAGATGGAAATGTACTCCTTCCTGTTGATACAGCTGGACGTGTGTTGGAACTTGTTTTGATCTTGGAACAGGTCTGTAAAAGTACTTTTACCTCTTTTTTATTTTTTATTTTTTTTTATTTCTGGAATTGCTAGACTTCATATGCATAGCATTCTGTCTTGATGTATAAGTTGGACCCATGGTTAGATGATGTCAAATAGATGATCTGATCCCACCTTGGTTGGGCATTTCCCTATAAATAGCTCTCCTTTTTAACCTAGGCCTTCTCTTTATGGCCTATAAATATACACAGTCTCTTTATGGCCTATAAATATACATAGTTAAGGAGTATGGCTGCCCCATATTGAAGATAGTAGGACAATTATCTTACACATAGGAAATTCCAATTTGGATTGCTTTATTTTATGGTGTATCCACAGTGGGCCAATAAGATGAATGATTTGGATCACTGAACTATCAGCATACATAAAAAACTAAAGCCTGAAGGAGTCAGTATATTACACTTATCCTTATGCCTAAGATCATATTATTCTTACATATATTTTCAAATTTTCAAAGTTTGTTGATCATGTGTGTTAATTGTTGCAGTATTGGACACAACATCACCTCACTTATCCCATATTTTTTCTGACAAATGTTGCAACAAGCACGATCGATTATGTCAAGAGCTTCCTTGAATGGATGAGCGATACAATTGCAAAGTCTTTTGAACATACACGTGATAATGCTTTTCTGTTGAAGTAAGTGCCCTACTTTAAATTCACAACAAACAGGAAATATTTTCTTATTTGTCATCTTTGTTAAACAAATCTTAAATATCCAATCAATGATGAGCAGATCCGTGTCAGTTAATGTATCATGTTCAGTTAAATTCTATGTCTGTTGCTTTTATTTTTTTCCTATTGTATTTGAACATTTTCTGATGCTCACACTTCCGTACATATGGGACACGGGGTTTGGCATTCAAGACTATTGATCTACTTGGTCAAGCAGAGGAGGGAGGAACGAGGATGCCCCATTAGATCTGAATATCTGAATTGTTTTACCTCCCTTCAGTTGCTGTGTTGGTTATTTTCTCTCTATTTATAGGCCAATGATCAAAATTCTTGGATCTCCCGAGATTTTTTGGGCGTCCTCTAAGGTATCCACCATACCATCAGCAGACTGACCCACATGATGGAAACCATCCTCATAGATGAAGATAAGGATTTGATTTCATTAAAATAAAACTGAAAACTGTGTGGGATCCACACCTCCACACCTCCACATTCGCCCCCGAAATAGCATTACCGAATTACTCTCCACACTTTGCTTGTCTTGAAAAGTGCTCCCTTAAATCCGAAGGGCTTACAAAATAGCCATCACTTTTTGAATCTCTTAACTCCTACATGCTTGAAAAACAAACAAGACTTCCCCTTTGTTAGGAAGAACTCCTCCAATGCTTGCCTAAACCCTGCATGCCTCTAGCTGCACCATCCACATTGAGCTTCAACAATCCCCGAGAAGGAGTCCAAGTCCCGGGTTTTCTCTCCTTGGTTGGGCTGCCCCATGCAAGCTTCCCCATTGTGAAGAATGTTATCCAACCTCATATGAACAGCCCAATGCGAGCTCCTCATTGTGAAGAATGTCATCCAACTTCATATGAACAAACTCCTTGCTAACCAAAAGCCATTTTCCTACCCTTAGGATGACCAATCACCACAGAAAGAAGATCATCTATAGATGCCGATGTACTCCTATCACTCCTAAAGTCCTTTATTCATTGGGGTGCTCATCAACTTAAGGATCTGGTTTACGAAATTGTGGGCAGTACTTGCTCGCATGTACTAAATGGGGAGTATTAGCAAATTGTAGCATTATTGCATCTTTTTTACAGCAATTGGGCCACTGAACCTAACATTTCCCCCGTAATCTATTTCTTTCATTTGTATCATTGCTATCAGATACGACTGCTTTTTTTGAGTCTGGTTAAATCTGACTAGGACAGTTCTCTTTCCTTGTTTTTATTGTAAAGAAGCAAAATATAACTTGGAAGATGCTACTCTTGGAATTAGGATATTGCACCTACATATTTGATTAAGGGAGCCTTTGGCACTATGTGATTATGAGAGATTATAATATCTGAGATTAAAATATACAGAATATGGAGTGTGGAAATAATACTATTATCACGTTCTTTGCTAGTCTTCATATTATATGAAAGTATGATTATATTACATCATTAATCAGATGGCATTTAAATTCTGGTAACTGCCTTGTAAATAGTGGTCAAATTATCAAGCTTGGCCATTCATCTGGTGCCTCCATGGTGTGTACTTTATCTGGCTGATAGGCATCACTTCTTCTAGTAACCTATACAGAATATTGGCGCTTTACATGCCAATGTGCAGGAAAAGATTTTGGTTTTTTAGTGTAATATTACTTTGGATCAATCCATCTCTAAAGAACTATTTTAGATTAATTTTATTTGCAATTGCAGGCATGTTAGGCTCCTCATTAACAAGAGTGAACTAGATACAATACCAGAAGGCCCAAAGGTTAATTTAGCATCTCTCCGTCTCTTTCTCCTTTGTTTTCTTATGAGTACCTTTTTTTTGTAATAAACTGATGCAACTTATTTAGGTTGTTCTAGCATCCATGGCCAGCTTGGAAGTTGGGTTCTCTCATGATATATTTGTTGAATGGGCAACTGAATCTAAGAACCTTGTTCTTTTTACAGAAAGAGGCCAGGTATACTTATTGAAGTTGATGTCCCACCCTTTTGTCTGAAGATTTTGTTGTTTTCTGCTGTTGTTTATTGGATTGCCACCTGAGATATGTAGCATCTTTTTGTTTCCATTTCAGTTTGTTTTACTTCTTCCTCTTTATTTTATGTGTGCTCTTCGTTCACTCTTGGGAAGGCTCTCAGTTTTACAAGGAACATATAAACAGTCATACATGCTTACTCAATTGCATAGGCATTGACAGATGTCCCTTAAATGCATTTTACTTCTTTTCATGATTTGAGAATTTATAAGCCTGCCAAGACTTTTACAGTTTCATCATTATTATCGATGAAACCTTATCCCATATATTTGGAGGTTGGACTCGTCACTCAACTATAGGAAGGATTAAAACTTATGCATATTGATGTGAAAACATTACATGAAAAATATACTTCTGCATCCTAAAGGCAGACAGGTCTTATACAGTCTGATACAAATGTGAGTTTTAGTGCTGATATTATTGCATCCGGACCATTTGCCTCATGCCAATCCAACTCTGTACTGCTGGTTTTCCATTATGTTTGTTCCTAACCTCACTTTGGCAACTTTTGCTGTTGGGCATCTTTACAGTTTGCAACATTAGCTCGCATGCTTCAGGTGGACCCACCGCCTAAAGCTGTAAAGGTTACTATGCGCAAGAGGGTTCCTTTAGTTGGGGAGGAGTTATTAGCTTATGAAGAAGAACAAAACCGAATAAAAAAGGAGGAAGCTTTAAAAGCTAGTCTCGTCAAAGAGGAGGATTTAAAAACATCCCATGGATCTGATGATAATTTAGCTGACCCAATGGTAATTGATGCGCCCAACAATCATGTTTCATCAGACGGTGAGCGCAGTTTTTCCTATAGTTTCTGCTGTTTGATAGAGCTCTTTGTTTTCCATTTTTACATATATTCTGTTACTCTGCATTTAAGCGACATTGTTCTGTTGAAAAATTAGGGAAGTTAGAGACATTTGTTTGTCTCCAGCCTATTCATTCATGTAGCTTAAACATGTCTGAGTGCATCTTTGCATGCCATTATAACAGCCAAACCTTCCATCAGGTAGGCCCTATTGTGTGTCCTGATGAAAAAAAAAAATGCTGGTCCATCTGATGGCCACCTGTAAATGCGGACTTTAGTTGTGTTTGTAGCAGTGGAATGAGGATGAATTGCCACATGTAAATGTAGACTTTAGTTGTGTTTGTAGCAGTGGAATGAGGATGAATCTCTGTTGTCAATGGATTTTGTTATATGAATCAATGAACACAATCATTGTGCAGACTGAAATACTAAATTCTTTCTACTTTCCAGTGACAAGCCCACGGATTGGTGGATATCGTGATATAATTACAGACGGATTTGTTTCTCCATCTACCAGTGTAGCTCCCATGTTTCCTTGTTTTGAGAACTCAGCAGAGTGGGACGATTTTGGTGAGGTCATCAATCCGGATGACTATGTAATCAAGGAAGATGATATCAATCAAGCTAACATGCATGTAAGTGTTATTGATCTTTCTTCTTTATCCATAAAGTTGGAACAATTGAAAGTCTTTTGTTGTTAGGCATTTATGTAAATATTTTGTTCTCATTATTTATGTATTTACCTTTCTGAATCCAGCCATACCTACATTGTTTGATACACCAGTGTAGAACTCTCATCTTCTGCAACTGACAGAAGGCTTGGTGTAGAAAACAATGGAAATTTTTTTATTCTGTTGATATTTTCAGTTTCTTGACTTAGAAAGACGCCCTATCAAAAATCTGGAAAACAATCAAAATTTATGGTTTGCTGAGATCAAAATATTAAAGTTAATGACGGTTCTCTTCTTTGTTGCCTGGGCTGTTTCTTTCTTTCTTTCTTTCTTTTGCTAGACTGTTTCATTTTATCTGTGGGCACTCAAATGAGAAGGCGACCTATTTAATCTTTTGGCACTCTTTCACTTACAACAAAATACAGGAAGTTGTTTATTCACGTGAGCAAACAGTATGGAATTTCTTATTTTAAAGCTGTCATTTTTTTTTTTCTAAAGAAACAGTAGATACAGGTAGGGAACTTCTGGAAATAAATTTGCTGTGTCAAATTGTTGTAAGCGCCAAGTCATGGGGTGGGTGCTGAGTGTGTGCTGGTTGTTGGGTTGATTATAGGTGTGCCCTAGATGCGGAGTGCTTACTATTGCTTTATAAAAAGTTTGTTACAGATCAGACTCTTATATGCAAGAAAACTATTCACAAAGATGAAAAGATGGTGTGGTGGAATTCTGAGGCCCAGCTGGATATGACTTCCACATACATGGGGGTAGGTTGGATTGTGGATGCTGGGGGACCATGTGGATTGGGGGGGTGTGGCATCAGGGATGCCTAGGGGGCCATGGAAAATTAATGGTTTATAAATTCAAAATTTCAACTGTCTAAATTACTACGTTATGATGACCAAACAGGTGAAGCTTTACCCAGCGCCTCCATGTGGTCTCCTTCACATACCACTGACCCCTGTGAATTAGCCCCAGCCCCTGTGGTGTGTAGGAGAATGATTCCCTACAAAATGTAACTGCTTAAATATTTATGTGAGCTTCTGCCTCTGCCATTGGATTTTTTTTTTTAATACAGAAAATGGAAGGAGTAACACTACCTTTTCTTAGGCAGTTTCATCTACCCAAATGTTTAAATGCATGGGGATCATTGTGAATACCACAAACGAAGATAAACCCTTTTTTTTTTTTTTAATAATTGAAGTGGTTTTCACCTTTCTTGAGTTTCTGTACTTATGAGTACCATCATCTTATTGAATACCACCATTTCTATGATGGGGGTTCTTTTCTCTATTTTATACGTATGAGGAACACCTTGCATATAATGAAATCCTTCTCTTTCTCTTGTGGATGGCGAGATTTTGTTTTTGTGAGTTGAGGGCGTGGCTTTAGCAGTTTTTGGATAGATCTCTGGTCTGTGGAGCCAAAAATGGCTTCCTTACCAAATTTGGAGGCAGTTCACAATGCTCAGTGATATCTCCAGAGGAAGAAACGTAGGACTGAAGAGGTGGCATAGGGCCTCATTTTATGCTGTTGCTAAACAATCAGAGATGCAGGATTAAGAATTATCGCCAGCAAAAATGCTGATTGTGATTAAAATTATTTTTCAAGGAAACAAAATCTACTGAGGTGGTGGTTTTTGGTAATAACTTTAGAATTTTACAAATATGTGGCATGGTACAGTTCATGCAAATCATTCTCCTATATGTACCTCCTACACAAATACAAACACAAACACAAACACAAACACAAACACAAACACAAACACGAACACAAACACAAACACGAACACAAACACGGCTGCAGGTATAGAGATGCACTTAAATGGGTGGCATAGTGGCATATGAATGCGTGTGGTTGTGCATGTACATGTCCACGTGGTATTTGTGCAATGGACATGCATAAAGTTAGACATTAAATTTTACAGTCTTAGATGTCATTTTACTTCAGTATAACAAATTTGGCAATTTCTTTTTCCAATTATCATTTCCCATGTTCATTCATGCTTAACTTATTGACATATCCTGTATGCCATTTGATTTATTTTTTCAATTTCAGGCAGTTGGGGGTGATCTAGATGGTAAAGTTGATGAAACCAACGCTAATTGGCTCCTTGACACGAAACCTTCGAAAGTTATTTCAAATGAAATGACTGTAAGTTGATGCCTGAGTTTCCCCCCCTCCCTCTCCCTCTCCCTCTCTCTCTCTCTCTCTCTCTCTCTCTCTCTCTCTCTCTCTGTGTGTGTGTGTGTGTGTGTGTAAAGGACCTTAGTAGAATAAGATCTGAATGATATGCTTTAGCTTTTGTGTTTAAGAGTGTGTTTGGTTTTGCTCCAGTTCACAAGTGAATCCAATATATATGTGGAATAAACATTTACCTATGGACATTAAAGTTGAGTTTTTGGCATTCAGATTTCAGATGCTGGCTTCCATCTATCTATTAGCGGGCATGCCTTCCCACTTTCTTGAAAACTTGCCAAAATGTATCCTGATGAACTCCTTCTTATTAGAACCTCAATAAGTCATATTTAACTCAATATCAGTGATTTGATCCACCACCACCACCATCAAAGCGTTGTCTCAACTGTAGTCCACTATATTTTGTTTATTTAATTTTTCTAGCAAACTATCGTATGGCCTTTTGAACTACAAATGGCACATTGAACAGGCGAGAAAGTGAGATATGCATCAATTTGCTGATGAAACTGAGGTGAGACCTCCAAGGGGCTCTTTGATGGAATAAACTGTCCATTGTCTCATGAAAACCATAACTGGGAAGTTAAGGTTCCTAACGAGGGCTCCTCTGCTTCCCTATATTTCTAGAATGAGGGGATCTCTTAATCTAGAGGGGCATGTTTATGTGCATCTATCTTCTTAAAAAAATTAATCCGAAAAACTCATTTTCTTGAGAAGCAATGCACCATATAATTTATCGATTGCATATATCATATCTGTTGTTTGATCTGTCAAACTTCAATGGATGAGTTAGTATAAGATATAACCATTGGAGAAGGTATAACAAGTGATGAAAACTTAATTGGCATTTTTAGAACGAAGAAATGGGTTTTGGACTCAATTTTGCAGTGGACTTTGATCTCTTTTTTTTTTAGGGTATCCCCACCTTTGGCAAGACTGATCCCTGGCCCCCACGCCCGCACCCACACAGACAGGGGATGGTTAACGCTGGGGGGAATCGATGTCGGGACCTCTGGGGAGCAAACCCAGTGTCCTAACCATCGAGCCAACACCTGGTTGGGTAGTGGCCTTTGATCTTGCAACAGCTAATATGCACTTTAAGAAGAAATGAGAACACCTTTCATCACCTAATAGTGGGTATAATAGGGCTACAATTAGATTGCTTTCTAGTAGATGTTGAGAATGGTCAATCTGCAATGATTGGAAAATCTTTCAGGGAGGGGGAGTTTTACTGCACAACATATGTCACTGAGTTTGGATACTCCTGTTTTTTTATTTTTGGTAAATGAACACTCCTGTTAAGAGCCAGATAACTAATGAGGTGGTGATGGAATTTTGAAGCAATAAGGTGGATACAAATTCTTGTTTCCATTCATTTCTGCAAGTATTTCTTCTCATTGAATAATCTTATTTTACTATTATTGAGAATGCTACTCCATCTTTGTGTTTCTTTTCCTTTTTTCTTTTTGTATAGTTTAGCGTTTCTCCTGGATCTCAAGTAACATCATCATGTTTCAGGTGCAAGTGAAGTGTTCATTGATATACATGGACTTTGAAGGTCGTTCTGATGGCCGTTCAATCAAAGCAATCTTAGGACATGTTGCGCCACTGAAGCTTGTATGCCTCTTTTTGATATTTGATTATAAAGAAGAGTTTGTGTTAAACATGTTAGTTTACATTTTTTAATTTTATTTGCCATTGTCTACTCTATGCTGATAAATGAGGTAGAATTTTCCTTTTTCTTTTTAGTATATAGTTGTCATTAACCACCACCACCATCATCATCAAAGGCTTATCCCATCATTTTTTTTTTCTAAAAGCTGTTTTTATGAAAACAGTTAGGAAACTACTATAGTTTCGTGTAGAAGTAACTACCAATTAAAAATTCTACAGGTGTCTTGCATGAAGGAGAGAGAGATGGGGGAAAGAATTAAAATAATTTACAGAGCCATGTTTTTATTGAGAAGAAACTACTTTTAGTTTCCTTAGCACATCTCTTTTTTAATTACTGCTTGCAATTCTTTTTATCCTGAGATTGGGTTTACACTACAATTGTCAATTTAATCTCCGAGCCCATTTCGGTTTGCCTACAAACTGACATGTTTCAGCTGCATCCTTGAAGCCTCCAAGTTCCTTTTTCTAACATTCATTGCAGTGCTAATTTAGAAGCCGATCGTCTGGCTAAGGAGGGCGCCTCTCTTCCTATTCTAACTGTTAATGTGTACACCTTGTAGTTTCTGTATTGCTTTCTTTGGGCTGGGGCATGGGTCCTTTGTTTTTTTGGGGCTTGGCTACCTGCCTTTTTGGTACAGTATACCTCTTCTATGCTGTATAGTTTTCTTTAATATATAGTCACTTTTTCAAAAAAAAAAAAGTTTCGTTTTGGGAAGTTCACTTTTTGCACACTTATGAACTAACAAAAACTTGGCCAAAAAATTATCAAAGTGACTTAGCCTTCTCAAAAGATGGAAAGACAACTAGTCACTTTTAGCCCTAAAATGGATTTGACAAGAATTGATTAACAAAAGGGGAAACTGTTTTGTGGATGATCTCTTAAGAACTTCATTAGCATGCATTTGGAAGAAATAAGAAAATCCAAATATCTTTCCAAAAAAAAAAGAAGAGAAAATCCAAACCAAACCTCAAATAAATCTAGCTAAACCGCACTCCATCCTTTCATTTTTATTTTTAATAATTTTGGTAGGTGGGTATAGGATGTAAAATGACATGCTCTTGTTATGGATAAAAAAAATGTAAAAATTGCATTTTTTGAAATGGCTGAAACTGCCTTTGGAAAATCCAGCTGAAATGGACTGGATTTTGAATGATTTTTTTTTTTTTTAATTTCATGGTTCTGAATCAAATTACTGATCAGAAAGAATCAATTTTTATTTATTTATTTCATGGTTCACTATCTGCTGATATGAAGTGAAATTCACAACTATGTGTTGTGTATGTAGTTCTTAAATCCAGGGGTTTGGTGGCTTCACATCCCATGCTATTATGCCCAATGAGGCCCGTGGCCCACCTCTCTGCTGACCTGGCATTGATTAGTCCATTCATCAGGTGGACCACACACATTAACCTGTTATGTATGCCAAGTGGGGAAATTACAGTTGATCTACCTTAAATGCCCTTCTATGGGTTCTATCTGATGAGGAAGCTGGCTAATTTTTTGCGGCAATGCATATATGATTCCACACCTGTTTCACTGTTTGGATTGGGTACACATGGCTGTGAAACAAAGACGTGGAAAGGAATGCATGGGAACTATACAAGGTCCGTGATCAATTCTAATTTTGATTTGATCCTATTTATTTGCAAACAATATTTTCAAATATTATTCATAGATAGTGTAGTTTCTGCATTCTAGAATCTCGACTCATCAATTGAGTGAACTTTAGGACTGGAGTCTTGGAAAATGAATAAACTTTTGCACATAGGCTTAGGCATAGTTCTGGGTTTATTATTCTTACCTTGTCCAAAATGTTTATTTAGTGCGACAGTGTCAATGATTTGATTGCTGCTTCAGTTCTTAGTGTTCTAGTAAATTTTTGTATCTGCCTGCCATGTACTGCATGTGCAACTGTAAAAGTCATCGTTTGACCTTTAATTGTAGGTTCTAGTTCATGGCTCAGCCGAGGCTACTGAGCATCTGAAAGAGCACTGCTCAAAGAATGTCTGCCCTCATGTATATGCTCCTCAGATTGAAGAAACTATTGATGTCACCTCAGATTTGTGTGCTTACAAGGTATTTTCTCAAATGTGTCAGATTTTTTTGGGCAAGTGATGGTTGGAAGCATGCACTCTTGAGCTTCTAGACAAGTTGCTTATGAACTCCTGGCTCTAACGTCTTTTGTTATATGGCCACAGGTGCAGCTTTCTGAGAGGCTAATGAGTAACATACTCTTCAAGAAGGTAAATATATGGACATACTGATGGATCTATTTCAAAATATAATGTCCTGCACTTACATTTACAGTTTTCTGGTATATAGTGTGAGATAGAGGGTAGCACAAGCTACGCAGCAGCCATTCATTTTTGTTCATTCTTTTTTCCTTCAAAATTTTAAAGGGGACAATATGTTGGTATGTGAAAGTATGGTCTGCTGTCATATGTATCTGATCACTTGTTTCTTTCTTCGGTGGTAAGAAAAATCCCCATACCCCATCTCTGAATAAATGAAATAAACAACTCTCGACTCCAATGTTTTCTCAAAGGGTTAGAGTGAATTATTGTGAAAAACCTTAGCATTCAGGCATATAATTAGAAAAACCCATAACATCTGGAAATAGAGAAAACTAATAATGTATTTGGTTACTTATTTCTATATGATCACCGTTTTAATGGTAGTTGATATCGTCAAATGTTGTCTTAGTATCAATTATTGTTAGGCATAACTAGCTCTGATTTTTTTTAATTAGTAAATAAGAGGGAAATAGAGAATTAGTTGTAGCTCTGATTATTAATTAGTAAATAAAAAGGAAATAGAGACTAAAAACTAGTTTCATTCAATGACAGCTGGCACACTACTAGTAACAAATAATCAATTGGCAAATCGGCAGTGCCAAATTACCATTTTAAAACTAAAAGGGGAAAAGAAGAAGATTTCTTTGTACTGAATATGATGATTTTCTTACAGCTTGGTGACTATGAAATAGCCTGGATTGATGCGGAAGTAGGGAAGACAGATGGAATGCTTTCTTTGCAGCCTCTCTCAGGCCCTGCTTCTCCTCACAAATCTGTCCTTGTTGGCGACTTAAAGTTGGCGGACTTCAAGCAGTTCCTCGCAAGCAAAGGGATACAGGTACTATCGTTCTTTCTTTGCTCAGATCCGTTTTTTGGGTGGTTGTTCCAGCTGTTCGGAGTGGTAGCGCATTTTAGTTCTTGTGTTCTTACCGTATTCACTTAGTTTAACGGTTGAGTTGAATACCATTTTGCTTGATGTGGGAGCAAAATCCTGGGTTGGATGCATAACCTTGTCTTTGTGACTATTACATGTTAACCACTTAGGCATGAGGGTTGTCATTGATTATGTTGGGTTTATGTCTTGTATTCCAGTTTACCGGAGTGGTCCATTGGGTTAGCCAGTGGATGGGTTCAGGGTCATGGGTATTTTGGTCTTTGTACCGGGGTTTTTTGGGGGCCAAGAAAGCGGAGATTATATATATGATGTAATCTGTAACCCTGGGTTTGAAGAGAGTCAAGATGTGAATCAGTGCTCTCTTGCCGTGGACTTAGGTGGTTTTGCCGAACCATGCAAAATCCTTTTCTCTCTCTTGTGTGGCATAGTTGATCGATCACGGGTTTTGCTCTTCCGCACGCACACGCACGACATATTATTTTGGTGGCACATCGGACTTGGTGTCATCAACCATTCAAAATTTATCTTCTTCATGCAGAGCATGAATAATCCTTTTTTGAAAAGAAAATTGTAAAGAAAGATGGTTTTATTTTCTTCTTAATTTTGAAGAATTTTCAGAAATAAAGGTGAAGGAATGGACTGACATAGTGGTTTGGACTGTTATGCTTGTTGTTATGTAATGGTTCTGGCTCTGCCTAAGTGCCTGTTGCACGGTCAGTAATTAATGTAATCCTGAAAGCCATATTCGTACAAGCCCAGTTCTGCTGTCTGGTGTATAGTCTTCTATTTTCCGAAATCTGGGTTCTGATGTGGGGTGTTTTTTTCTTGAAAGAGTCATTCCAACTAAGTTTGAGGGGAGTGGAGAGAGGAGTTCTGGGCCAAAGGTGGTGAATTCAGAGAGCCATTTTTTGGGTAAACTTATGCATGTATAATAGTTGAACCAAAATATATACTGCATTTATATAAAAACACGCATTAATTTTGGATTAGTGAGAAAAATATGAAAATTTTTCAGAGAAAGTCTTCATCCCTCTCTTGGAAAAAAAAAAGGTTTATGATAGCCATGCTTGCAGCAAGGTCAAGATTACCGTAGTCCATCCAAATCCACATGCAGAGATGGAGAGGCAGTATGGTTTGAGTCGCCTTGCCTGCGGAATTTTTTTTTCCTAAAATAATTTCTTAATTTCTGCAGAAAATTTTATTTATAATCACAAGCTTTTATCCATAACTCATGCGAGCTTGCTTCAACCAGAACAGTCACCAGTTACATGACCTGGCCAAGTTAACTCAAGTGAATTTTGAGTTTACCATCAAATGCCTAGTTTGTGAGTTATGCTTTGCCTCTTAACAAGTATGATAGGTTTATACTTTATATTTTGTTAAATGAACTAGCGAACTATCAAATTTTAAATAATCCACGAATAACAGCTCATTGTCACAATCACAAGGTTGTAGGGTTCAAATCACATTGCATATGAAAATATAATTTTCTAACCAGAATTTCTTAATTGCTGCATAAACTCTTCTTTGGAGTCTGCGATTATCTAATAACTTTATATTAGGGCTTGTAAGTTTGATCAGTATTGAGTTCCTAGGAATTTCTAAGCAAATGCCTTCCTGTCAAAGGGACCAAACTTAAAAAAGGAGAATATGTGAAATCCATGAGGGGCATCAAATGGTGTCCCCTTAGTCGGAAATGGTTTCCCAGCCACCCTGATAGATATCCTAGGAAAGTAATGGTCCCATCTACATCTCTATGTTCATATCCTTCACTCCTCATATCTTTAATACTCCTTTTGTAGAAGCCACTAAGCTATCAATTGCTAGGAATCCAATGTGGTCAAACAAACGTGTCCTAACTCCTATGTGAAACTTGTATTTGAAAGAAGTTACCGAATAATTGGGAGGTACTAGGATATGAGAGTATCAATAGTGGTGGTATTAGCATTATTTTTGTTATGATTCTGTTATTATTGATTTCTTTCCCTTCAGGTGGAATTTGCTGGTGGTGCTTTGCGCTGTGGTGAGTTTGTGACCGTGCGCAAGGTTGGAGATGCAAGCCAGAAGGTGATGTATCTAAACATTTCACTTATTCATTGCGATTCAAGCCTCTATTCTCATTTTGTTTTTCCTTTGAACAACTCTTTAGGGTGGTGGTACTGGGACTCAGCAAGTGGTTATTGAGGGTCCTCTAACTGAGGAATATTACAAGATCCGCGAGTATCTTTATTCACAGTTTTACTTGTTGTAGACCAACTGGAAAATTATGGGTTTCCCATACAGACGGAGGATCTTCTGGAGCTGGAGATTGAATTTCGACAACATTAATTGGAAAGTGGGAGGGGAAATACAGTTGTAGGTGCTCATCGAGTTGGGACTGCAAGACAAAACCAGTTAGCCACCCCCCACAAGCTTGCCCTTTGGACTTTCCCATCAGAGGGATGAAGCTTTAAATGTCATGCTGCACATAGTTGCTCTCAGCGTAGAGTTTCTGGTAACTTTGTGAAATGTAAGGTGCCTGATTTGGTGGGGATATAGTATGGTGAAGGACCAGTTGTTGCTATTTACACACACAGAGTTTTGATGTCTTGACAGATAACCAAAAAAAAAAAAAAAAAAGAAGATGAAATGCTTTCAGACTGTTTTGCATTGTGATTTGTGTGGTGGATGAAGTTTGGTGTTTGACCCATTTTCATTATTTTCAATATGGTGAGAGTGAGAGTCCTATCCAAAGATATCCTATATTCTCCATGTTTGAGCCCCATTTGCTTCATTCTAGATGCTGGTTTTTTAAGCATTTTAAATTTCTTTAAGCACGACTTTGCCATGGTTATTCACATTGTGATGATGATGGTATGGTATTTCCAAAAATTCCTATGAACATAATTGCTCTGTGATCCCATTATTTTAACGCGTATTTAAAGATAAAGCACTCATCCATTGTTATAAAAAAAAAAAAAAAAAAGGCCAAGAAGTATTCGATGTCCAGCTGCATCTATAATCCACTGTGGTTTTCCACTATCCAAGTCCGGATCGTTGGACTTCAGGACCTTTTGAGGTCGGCCATGGTTGAACATTGTCATCTTGTTTGTGCATGTAGGTTCTTTGGATTGGTAATATTAATATAAGATGAGTGGTTTGAGGGGCCTTATTTCATTAAACCGTTATGTAGGTTTTCCTACATGTTGAGTGCCTAATGAGGACGGTGGATCATTGAACTTGTGGTATCTTTGTGGGGCCCTTTTGGGGCCTTATCAAACGTGCTTACGTGCAATTGATACTTAGTGCTACTATTCAATTCCTTGAGCTGAATCATGTGTTTCAACAATCGCAACCATTGATGTGATGTGTCACATTCAGATGGTATATATGAAGTCTCCCACCACCTTATGATCAGGGCATCATGCCCAGCCAATCTTATGCTTTTCTTAGTCTAGACTCTAGATTGATGTGTGTGATTGCTTTTCTTCTCTGCTACCAGTACTTCTTGACACCATGTGAAGGGTTGTATTTGTAACGGGACTACTATCTGCACGGGCCTTCCATCGGTTTGGTCCATCATTTTTTTTTTTTCCACACTCGGAGGTTTCCAACCCTTTCGGCTGAACTAATCCCTCTGGGTCCAGAGGGAAGCCTGGTAAACACTCCTATGGCCCCAAGGTGGTAGCACTAGTAGACTCAACCTTCGATTCATAAAGTGGGGGGGGGGTCGTTATCAATATCTCTAGTTCCGGAAGAGAGAGGAACTATGGTCCTGACCACTCGGTCAACCCCTTGGGGTTAAGTTTTCTATCATTTCAATGACATGAACATTTGTAATGCCTCCCTAAAAAAATCTATACAACTCAAAGTAAATGAACTCTTTTTTGTTTACTTCCTTGTTTACTAAATTTCAAAAAAACACATCTTTCTTTTTTACCAAGAAAGTAAAAAAAAGATAACCTTTGAAATTAGGAGTTTACACCGATCGGATTGGTGCGAATTGAGTCAAATCCGTCACTAATCTGCTACCTACGGATTGATGGATTTGGAATTTGTCATCAATTCGTGGCTGTTAAAAACCGATCCGATTCGATCCGTGGAGGACCTGATTGGATTAGATTAATCTGTTTAATCTAATGTTAAAAGAAAGATATTAAACATGTTGTAAAAAACTTCATATTTGACCCCTTATATTTTTTTTCTTATTTTATATTTAGACATCTTAACCTATATTTATACCCCTTAAATTTTTTTATATTTATATTTAATGTTAACAGATCGGATTGGATTGAGGGTGAAATTTGTCAACGATCCGTTGCCAACGGATTACAAAATTTTCAATCCGTCACTAATTTGTTTACCTTCGAATCGATTTTACGGATAGACGGATTTTTTCTGCACCCCCTACCTCTGATGCCACTGCATGATAAAAATCCCTCTTCTTATACCAATATAATAACAAAAATAAATAAACTACTCTCTCATGCTACTTGGCATTTCTTTCATTTTTCACTTTTTTATTTGAGCACTTCTTCTTTTATTCTCTCTTGATATGACTCTTTATTTCACTTCACTAATTAATTGGTTTTATTAAATAGATATAAAGAGCCTAATTGGGTTTGTTTGGCATTTCTACTCTTTTATTTATAGATCAATCTAAAATAGAGCCATTAAAAAAATAGCCATAAAAAAAAGAGGCTGGGATAAAAAAAAAAAAAAGCATTTGGTAATGCATGAATCTATTTTAAATACCTTGCCTCTATATTTTAAGACCCAAAAGCTCTATTTCTTATCTGCCCACTTTTGAAGCATTTGAATTTTAGAGGATTTACCTCTAAATGTCTAAAGCAGACAGAGCCTAAAATCTTGTGCCAAACGCTTTAATTGTTCAAATCACTGTCCGATTTAGACATTTAGAGAAATAGAAGCATGAAATAGAGATGCCAAACATGGGCTCGATTTTCCCCTAAAAAAGTGAAGATTGTAGAAATTATTTTACATGCTACAACAAAATTCATGTTTGGTGTTGAGCCCTTTTTTCCCCAAAAAAGCATAAAAATAAGCTCTTTTTTTTTTCTTCATTCCTTGGAAAATAAAATTCCATGAGGGAGTGAAGAGTTTTTTTTACTTACCCTCATATAAATTTACTTCCCAAACGTACCTTGGAATTTGGAGGACATGGTCGTCATTTTTCACAAAGTCGGCGGTTTTCTAGTAATTGACGTTTGCCAATGCGGAAAATCACATGCCCGAGAACCGGATTCCACTTTCCACACCAAACATCCAACGAAAAAACGCAATCCCCTTTTTCTTCTCTCTTTCTATCTCTCTCTCTCATTCGGCGGAAATGGATACTCTTCGAGCAGCTTCGTCTCCGAGCTCTTTCCAGCTTCGATTAGGGTTTCGATGCAAGAAATCCGCTTCACTCATCCACCTCCGGATGAACTTCCGCCCATCCGCCCGTCGAATATGGTCAGTCTCCGCCTCCGCCGGAAGTGCCACGGCGAGAGACGGAGGCGAGAGCGCAGGCGATCGAACTCGCTCCGGGAATTCATGGATGAGTTCGGGATCCGAGGCCGATTCCTTCTCTGGATGGCTCGACAAGGATTCTGGAGATTCTGAGCGGAATCGAGGTTTTCAAGGTACGGGGGTTCTCTTCTTTTGATGATTTCTTTGTATGTTTTTTTTTGGGAATTACAGAGTGGGGGTACTGGTTTTTTTTTTTCGCTCGATAGATTGTCGGAATATCTTCGTGTATTCATATGCCGAGTTATTCAAATCACTTGTGATTTTGGGTTCGTCCAGATGCTCTCTTTATCTGCTGAATCTTCATTGTGTTCTTTCTTCGTTACTGTTATTTGGTAGCTTCGCAAGGTATTTGAGATAATTGAAGTGTTTCTAATGCAAGATTGCTTTTTTGAAGTCTTAGAGATGCTGGAAGATACCTGGTCTTTTTTTTTTCTCTGTTGTTTGATTTGTGGGTGTTGGGATTTTGAATGCTATTTTTATGGCTATGAATTAGAGTGTGGAGTTTTTGAAAGGTCTAAAATTGCGTCAGGTGAAAGAGCAACAGTTCCGGCCCTCTAGGATGTGTCCTTTTAGTTGCAGGGGAGAAGGATATGGAAGTGAATGTAAAATTAGTATCACAAGAGTACACTAGATTTTTTTTTCAACAGTTTTGTTTGCAGGAATTATAATGAGTGCATATGGAAGTGGACCGTTTTAGGAGAGTTCTGAGTGAAGTCTTTCTCAATGAATTTATGTCTATCCTTTATCTTGTTTCGGAATTTGGTTTGGCATATTGCTCTTATGCTGTTAGCAGTTGCAGAAGCGATTTTAAGTCTTAACTAAGGATAACATGGTTTGTAGGTTGTTGTTCCCCGCAGGAGGCCCTTGATATGTCCCTTAGTTGGGACAGAATGAATCATTCGAGCACTTGATTATTCCTTGTTCCTTATCATGATAGGTTTGGAATGTGTTCTAGGTGCTTTCTGGCTTGTCTGGTTTTCAAAGATACTTTTTGGTAGACTATCCCACAACGTCGATCGGGAGTATTTTATAAGAGGGGAAGGATAAACAAAATTTGATACACAACGTATTCAAGGATTCTAGATTGAGAATGGTTACAAGGGTTGAGGACCAAAGAGTTTTAGGGATTTTTCTTCTTCATATGTCCAAAGGAACTAAGAAGCCACAATTCTTCTGTGAAGAGTTATGAGATCCAATGTGGATGAGGCAGCAATGGAGAATTTTGGTTCAGCAAGGATTGGGGGTGTGTTATATGTCGATAAAGTAAATATTCTTGCATGGCATTCTTGGGTCCAGCATGAATGACAAAATCAAATGAAATTGACACACTGGTGGCAATTAGAGAAGTGCTTCAGATCTTTTTAAATTGTTTTCAGGGCCTTTAATGGTTGAGGTATTTGATTAATGCAATTAAGTGCATGGAAAAAGTTCTGATGCACTATGGAGACTAGCTTATTCTTTTCACAAGGTCAAGGAATTAAATGTGGATGAAATGCATATAGGATTTAGTTTCCACCTTAGTGGCATTTTTCCTTCTTTTGAGGAGTATTGTTTCCTTTTCTTTTATGTTGTTTTTTTTTTTTTACTGTTATTGTTGTAGATATACATGTGTATGAATATAGTATACACCTCATACTATATAGGAATCATATCTCTTTTGTATTTTTTGTTTTTATCGATTAAATTTATGGAGAGAGAGGGGCTGCATTGATGAAGAGTGTAAAAATGGAAAATGTGCCTGTCTACATTTGTTTGTAGAAAGAAAAGGGCATTAATATATAGATGTGTGAAGAAGAACCGAAGAGGTTCAGTTGTATTTCATTTGTGAAGAGAAATTAATGTTAGGTTCAATTGGTCACTGTGGGGGGGGGGGGGGGGGGGGTGCGAATTTATCTCAATTTTAATTCTGCAAATTAGATGAGCACTTTCTTAAGCAATCAACCAGGCAATCACACAATCACAAGAGAACACAAGGGATTTTTACGTGGTTCACCCACAGGCTACGTCCACGGTGGGCAAAGCGCACACTTCTACTATTTAGCAGCAACACCCACTGCTAGGAGCACCAACCCCTTTATAATTTTCGCCCGCAACAACGAACAGGAGCACCAACCCCCACTCAAGCCCCAACTTGAGTGATTACAAGATATTAAATAATCTAACACACACAGGTGTCTTACAATAATATCTCAATGGCATACGAAGATGCCTTATAGAACTTCAACACAAAAATATAGCATACGCAGATGCTTTACAATATTTTCAATCAGCCAAAACAAACACTTGCAATATTCGTCTGATCCAAACAATTCAACACAATCTCAGATGCAGTAGAACCCAACAAGGAAACCACAATGAAACTTTCACACCACTATTCATAATTCTGCACTATGTAGAGATGCAAGACAGATCTAATGCAGAAACAGGAATTTATTTAAATTCTGATGCAACAAATCCACGAATAACCAACCTGAAACCGTTCTTCACTGTAGGTTCTTCTCTTTGAAAATAGCAAGCTGCAATTTTCTCAAAACCAGCACACTACTATTTCAGAAATTGCCCCTCACTAGCAGTTGTTGTTCTGGATTCCTTATAGACCGTACGTCAATCCATGAAGAAAGCAACCAGCGCCCATTGTTGCAGAAAAACTCCAATCATTCAACACACAATTGCACGTCTTCTCTGTTTTTTTTTTTTTTTTCAACTCAATACTCGTCTTCCTTGTTTTTTTTCTTTTTCTTAACATTCAGTTTCAAAAGCACATATCTTAGATCCTAAAAAGTTGGATCTCTAGCCAATAAGAGAAGTTGCTAACAATTAAAAAAGATAGGAAGAATATTTTGTTGACTTTCTTGCCAAACAAAAGAACCAACAAGAAATTCCTCATTTGGACTGGACTGACCTACTATTTGATTCAGATGAATCTGATGGGCCATCTTGATTACATTCCAACAAATAATGGGACCCACAACATAGTACCGAGAAGAATTAATCTCGCAGTGCAGAAAAACTGCAGAATTTGTCTCCAGTAGAAAATTCATAACTTCCTTTTCTGAACTCGAAACAACATGATTCTTGATCCAAATGAAAGATTTATCAGAGGGCTACAACTTTCATGTTTTGAGATTTAACCCAGATTGAATGGAAAGTAGTGTAAAATCACTTTGAAGCTGACTGGTCACAAAAAAACAACAACCTGAGTGAAGCAGAGTTGTCCCGCTGTCTGGGCCATAACTTTAAAACCTGAAGTCAGATCGACCTGATTCCAGAACCAAAAATCAAGCTCTCTCACTGATGCACAAAAGTCATGTTGACCACTTCTTGATTCAGATGTTAGATAAGAAGATATAAGCATAACAACATGCTTAACTGACATGACTTGAATATGCAGTTGCCCAGTTTCACTTTGAATGCCTGCAACCTTCACCATACTGCCTTCAAACACTATGCCAACAACCTAGGTTTGACAATAATTACAAACTAAAACAAAGGTCCAACAATTACTAGTTACTAAATATGTTCCTTTGTCCAAGGTAAAATTTGTAGGTTTATAAATTTATTTACACTTCAAATCCAAGATTTGTACTTACTTTGGCTAATGTTAAAGCAATTGAGGTTTACATTTATTCATCTCAACCTGAATGTTATTCGAGTTCAACCCTCAAGGATTTTTGGTTGGGACTAATGACACAATTGTAGTAGTTTATTTTCAGGTATGGTTGGAGCAGGGTTAGCAGGGATTTTTCTTGCTGCTGGAGTTGCATTTGCATCGTTAGCTCTAAGCAAAAGAAGCAGTGGTACGTTGGTTATTAATTTTCGCAGTCAACTGACTTGTTCCAAAGATGTCTTGTGCATGTATGATATTAAGTGATTAAGTAAAATCATTTGTTTTGTACATGTCTTTGCTTTGTGTTTGCAACCATTGATTAGACATGTTAAGAAGATTGCATTTTCTAGGTTCCTACCATGGGTAAAACTGCCTGTGCATGTTTGTAGAATAGGTTCGACTTGCACATGATTAGAAGTGTTTGCTCCAACAGTTGTGGTTCTTTGTGATCTTTTAACCATTAATAGGTGCATTAAAGAACTACCAGGGGGCTATTCAGGTCCTTGGATGGCAGATTTTGTGCATGTTTTGAATATTTAAATGTATGCAGGACTTTAAAGAAAACGAAAAAAATGCAATCCTTGATGACCCATGGGCCTATTCATGTTCTTGGTTTGCATTTTTGTGCATGTTTCTAAAAATTCGTATGCATGCAGGACTAAGAAAACAGATGGAACCTTTGACAACCCAGCAGGAAGTATTGTTAGCTTCTGATGACCTGAATGATATTGACAATCAGGTTGGAAATGAGCACAATACAGTTTCTACAGATGATGGGAGGATGCAGAACAACCGTGGTTCAGAGTTCAAGAAAGGTATAAACCAGGACTCTGATTCATCTATAGAAATCACCGAAGCTACGTCTGACAGCAGACCTGATGATAATATCCCTTTTGGGAATTCATTAATACAAAATGCTCAATCCGACTATAAAGATATCGATACCATTTCCGAAGCTTCCAGTGAAGAAAAATTGCAATTCATCCCTGGTGTTGATGCTGTTTCAGTAGTCACTGGCTCTAATCCTAACACAACCAATTTGGTGGAACCTGATGTAGTCAATGGCTCTTCTGATGCTTTTACCTTCACTGATTCTCACAGCTTCATGTCTTCTGAGAAGCAAGACCCAGTTATCGAACTTGAAGAGAGTCAGGGCACCGTTGAACTTGTTGAGTTAACTGTATCTTCTAGTGATTCAACAAATCTTATTGTTGATATCCCTGATGGAATTTCCTTTTCAGTGGAAATTGAAAATTCCAAGCTTCCTTCAGAATTAGTTTGCGCTCCCGATGGTCAGCTTCTCAGCAAGCCTCCAACTTTGGATGGTTTGGTAACTTCAGAGTCGAATGCAAATGTGGAATCTCAGGTTGAGTCCAAAGATTTAGTGAAGAATGTGGCCTCTGTGTCAAGTGAACAAACTTTCGAAGTGAGCGCAACACTACAGTTCCCAAGTGAAGGCATCAGTTTACTCTCAGAAGAGCGTAATTTAGTTGAAATTGGGGCTCCTGGAACAACGTCTGCATCAATGTCAGAGGATCTGTATGGAAATGAACCAGATATAAATGCTCAAAGTGAAATCAATAGAAGCAGACTGTTGTTCGAGTCAACACTTCCTGAGAATTCCTTTTCATTTGCTGGTATACCTGCTCCATCTCTACTTTCTGCAGCTCTACAGGTACCTCCTGGAAAAGTTTTGGTTCCTGCAGTTGTTGACCAGGTTCAGGGACAAGCTCTTTCGGCATTGCAGGTTTTAAAGGTACTAGCATTAAAAAACAAGAAAAGGAGTTTCAGAGGTCCTATTATTTGAGTTGACAATTTGTCTGGTGGTTCCTCAATGGAGAGTTCTGTTCTATCCATATCCAAATAGACAGGATAAGGCTTTGATGATGATGATCTTGCTATTTGTTTCCTGTGCTTCAAACTTTATCTTTTCTAATTATATTTAATTTAGTATTTTCTATGAACAGTTCTTTTTTGTTTTTTCCCTTTGTACTCAGCATAGTTCAGAATCTGTAAATGGGTTTGATGGTATTTCCCTAAAAGTTGGTTGTTATCTGTTTAGCAGGCTTGTTTTATTAATTATTGATGATAATCATTTCATTAAAGGAAAAAAATGAAAAGGGGCTAGATGTCCTCGAGAAGTGATTAAATCCAAATAAAGAAAGAGAAAAGGCTAGAAGGATAATTTAAAATGCAAGATAAATAACTCAACAACTGACACAAAGAAGACTATAGAAGAGTTCGATCAACTATTTTCAGCCCCGGGTTAGATTTAGAAGAAAACCATCTTCATTGTAAGCTCTTTGATGTTTATTTGCTGCCAATTGAGTGCCTTTGGATCATTGTCTGGAAAATTGAAAACCAACTGGGAATTCACCAAGCTGAGCTCACTTGAAGAGTCTTGGTTAAGACATTTAAATTAATCTTGGTGTTTATAATATGAAAAGAAAATCCGAATGAGTGAAGTTAGTCGAATCTTAGAATCCTAGAAATGAGTGTTGACCAAATGAAGTTTCTGTTAGGGTGTGTTTGGAAACTCTGATCTATTTGAAATAGAGCTAATTTGGTTAGATCTGTTTGAAATAGAGGGTTTTTTTTTTGTTTCTTTCGATTAGACTATTTACAATTAGACTGTTTGGTATGTCTGATTCAATTAAAGGGAAAAAAAAAACTTGTTATATGGTAAAAGTTACATGGGCATACTTGTCATATGGTATAAGTTATATGAGCATACTTGTAAAGAAACAAAAACCAAAAGATTGCTTTAGACATTGTTGTCTGTTGGAAAAGTTACCTTTTCGTTACTCTTTGAAAATGAGGCAAAAAGTCTTAAAGCTAATTCAATTAGAGATTTACATAAACTTTCACACAGTCTAAAGCACTGTTTGAATCAGTTTTAAATAGACCCAAAAATTTTACCCAAAAAAAATATAGACCCAAAAAGTAGACTTTCCAAATGACACCTTATTTGCCCAAAATTTGTTGAGTTTTCAAGCTTTGGTTTGGGTCTTTTAAACCATGTTGACCTACACCAATATAATCAACTTATAGTTTATTATGAACCTTATTGTCTAAGCTATGAGATGTGACATCATTTTAATCCTGCCATGTTTCAGGTTATTGAGGCCGATGTCAAACCTGGCGATCTTTGTACACGTCGGGAGTATGCTCGTTGGTTGGTTACTGCAAGCAGTGTTCTTTCAAGGTGTTCTCTTCCTTCTATCAATGGTTTTTTTTTTTAACTTTTCAGAAAATGTTTTTGTATTCTGATAAAATTAGCTAATTAGGGTTTCTTTTAGAACAGTTTAATTGTTTAAACTAGAAAATAAACTGTTGATAATTGATTTCTTTGTATGCTCTGTAGGAGCACCACCTCAAAAATATATCCGGCAATGTATATAGAGAATGTCACAGAACTTGCGTTTGACGATGTGTCTCCTGAAGATCCTGACTTCCCATCTATTCAAGGTGAGAAAATCATATTCTTGACGCCCTAAACTGTTTTTTCACGACTATACAAATGTTTTTGAGTGGAACCAGTTTCTTTGGTTTGTTTCTACTAAATTCATCTTTTGGAAGTACATTACAGTTTCTAGATGCATTGCACATTGCAGGTTTAGCTGAAGCAGGACTTATCTCAAGCAAGCTGTCAAGACGGGATTTGCATGAGTCTTCAGACAGGGGACTTGTTCTTTTTTCTTCGGAGAGGTAATTCACTCTTATGAAGTCCAAATTCAGGTTGCATTTGGGGATGAGGTGAAAGTGGAAAGGCAGAAGTTAGGGCTTCCATACTTCTGCTTGAAACCAAGTATGAGTTTGTTTTGGAGCTGAACCTAACTTATTCCCAAGGTTTGAGGTGGACCGTGAGTTGGCCCACTTGTTTGTTATATGTTTTCTAGTTGCCAAAGTGCTAATTATTGATCCAACCATCCAAGTTCAGGAAGCAAAATAGAACATTCCAGATGTTGATTCTAATCAGCTTATTTATTTATTTATTGCTTGCTAAATAATCAGCTTATTTCATTATCAAACATTTGTACTGCAGCCCTCTATCCCGTCAGGATCTTATAAGTTGGAAGATGGTAGAGAGAAAGCAACTTCCTGAAGTTGACAAAAAGGTTATATAGATCTGTTGATTAATATATTTTTTACCATGGCCATTGGTGCAAGCATTTGATAAGATATTATGTTCATTATACCTGTGAACTTATGGTCAGATTCTAAGCCAATGCTCTGGATTCATAGACGTTGATAAGATAAACCCTGATGCCTGGCCTGCTATTGTAGCTGACCTATCTTCTGGAGATCAAAGCATCATAGCTCTTGCTTTTGGTACTAATTTTTTCCCTAGCACTTTTAAGAAATAAAATTGTATATTTGTTATATGGTTAGTTGTTGCATTTCTACTTGTTTTTCTTACAGGTTTCACAAGACTGTTTCAGCCTGACAAGCCAGTCACAAAAGCACAGGCTGCTATTGCTTTGGTGACCTGTGATGCTGCTGAACTTGTCAGTGAGGAGCTTGCTCGTATAGAAGCAGAGTCGATGGCTGAAACTGCTGTTGCGGCTCATACAGATCTTGTAGCTCAAGTTGAGAAGGACCTCAGCGCTAGTTTTGAGAAAGAGCTTGCTGCAGAGAAGGAAAAGATAGATTCTCTGGAAAAATTAGCTGCAGAAGCAAAGTTGGAGCTTGAAAGGTTAAGAGCCGAGAGAAATGAAGAGAATAATGCTCTTATGCAGGGGCAGGCTGCAGTTGAGTCAGAAATGGAAATTCTTACAAGATTAAGGCATGAAGTGGAGGAGCAATTGCAGAGTCTTACAAGTGACAAGATGGAGATTGCATTTGAGAGGGACCGCATCAACAAGCTTTGCCAAGAGTCTGAAAGTGAAAACCAGGCTATTGTTAAATTGCAATATGATCTAGAAGTTGAAAGGAAGGCTCTGTCCATGGCCCGGTAAGGCTGCTGTTGCTTTAAAGATGGGACTTTTACTTTCAAGCACACACTACTGATCTCCCTGGCAACTTAATATGTGGGACTACTGGATGAAGCCTGTGAGGCCCAATTGGATGATCAGTCATGGGCTCATGGCAGGAAATCAGGCAAATTTATAGATCAAAACGGTTGGGCCAAAAATCAAACCAATTGACCATTGTAAGGTGTTAGATATTAAGGCCCCATGATGAACGGCATGGAATTGGTTAAAAAAAAATTGAATGTAAAATCCAACAGTGAGTACTGTCCATGATGAGTGTCAAATTGGGTGGTGAATGTGCATGGGCTGTTGCTCACAATATAGTATATCACACAAGCTATGTAGCTCACCTGACCCCTACGGTGAGATAACTTATCAAGTTTTGTTCTTGCAAGAGGTTGTGATACCTTTAGTATTTTGGTTATTGGCTAGAACTAAAAGTTTTCTTGGGTTCTCACTTTTACAACTTGACAGAGACTTTGTTTAGTTTGACCCCCCTTTAATTTTGCTCTATTTAGTGGGGCCTTTTTTAGTTGAGTCAATTTTTTGAGCATCTAAAAAGACACTTGCAATTCAGTGTCTAATGTTGACAAAACTCTCTACAGAGAAGTGCATGCACATAAATATACAGTGTATTTATCTATCATTCATTATTGTATCTTCCATCTGTGGAGTGTGGACTGTGGTGCATATATCGGTTTTAATAGCAGGATGCTTGATGCTTTGTCACTTTCTTTTGTATGATGATAGCACTTGTGTCTTTCCTTCTCAATGTGTTCAGGGCTTGGGCCGAGGATGAGGCAAGGAGAGTGCGAGAGCACGCAAAAGCTCTAGAGGAAGCCAGAAATCGATGGGAGATGCATGGCATCAAAGTTGTCGTCGATGATGACCTCCGTGATGATGCCACTGCTGGAGTTACGTGGCTCAATGCTGGGAAAGAGTCTCCAATGGATGAAACAACAGTCAACAGGGCCGAGAACTTGGTGAAAAAACTGAAGGTGATGGCCAGTGAAATAAAGGGGAAGTCCTCCACCGTGATTGAGAAAATAATTCAAAGAATTAAAGATGAAATTTTAGTTCTGAAGCAGAAGGCTGCTGAGGTTGCCAGGGATGCAGAAGAGTTTCGGAGAACTGTTGCTTTGAAGGTAAGCAGCTCCATAGTAGAATTTCAACAAAATGCTGCTGGCTTTAGCTTCAATGTTAAGGATGGGGCAAAGAGGCTGGCTGAAGATTGCAGGGACGGTGTGGAGAAAATCACTCAGAAATTCAAGACATGATTTCTTTTTTTCATGTTGAATATGAGATTTTGAGCGGGAATAATATTTTTGTTTGTATGGTAATTGATGGAGCTCGGCCTTCTTTCCTTTTCTTTTTTTTTTTTTCCCTTCTTCCTCCTCTTCATTAATGTGGTCTTGTTTCCTCTTGCTGGGTCTCTTCTGAGGTTGGAAAGACCGCAAAATCTCTGGTAAAAGATGCCTGGAGGCTTTGAGTATGAATATGTAATAAAAATATAGAATACACTACAGCGCAAAATTGATTTTGTCACTGCTTTGTTTCATATCAACAACAGGTTTTGCCGAGACTCGCAAGCACACACCCTGGCTTTCAGTTTGCATTTGCCCCATCAGCGTTTGTTACTTGGTTTAAAAGATAAGTCTAATTACTGCATTTTTTTTTATAACTAAACAGTACCATGCATGCCTAAACATATGAATGGGCCATCAATCAATGTTATATTTGATGGCTTCTGGCCCACAAGTGGGGTTGAAATATGGGTCAGGTTGATCAAGGGTGTATATTGTATGGGGACTGAAACCCAACATGTACCTGACCTGTTTCTAAACGGGTTAGGTAATCCGAACTTGCACCCGATGCTGGCCAACTCAATCTTAACATGCACAACTGACATCCGATGCAGAATAACCTGAACCAGCGTGATCTAACTCATATAAACCCAACATGTACCTGACCTGTCTCTTACAGGTTTGCCAAACCTATCCATTTCATCCGAGCTTATTGGCCTGCCGCAAAAGCATTCTATATATAAACCATTTAAATGGATTAAAAAAAAAAGGTCACCCCTAACCCAAGCCATTTAAATGAGTTCTGCAGTTAAAAAAAAATCTGGCCTTGCCCATTTTGGTTTCTTGCATGAGGGGGTCATGGTGGGCCGGGCTTGACTTAGTAATAAAACCCCAAAGCCCAATCCAGCCCGCTTGTAATATAATCATAAATTTGCTAAAATTGCCCAAACAATTACTAAAAGCTCAACTCTGCCCGGCCCAATTGACTACATGGTGGGCTCAGCTCTGACATTCACATCATGTGCTGCGCTTGGGCCATATACCTGACTTTCTGGTCACTATAACATCATTGAAACCCTATTACACACCTGACTGGGACCAAAATGGAATGGAAACCCCAAAATCCCAAATTCTTGTGATAAATTCTGATAAAGCAGCAGGCCCAAAAAGGCCTGGTTGTATATACCAAATAGGGCCCTACAACTCAAATTGGTCAAATATCGCACGCATAAGCTGAGAGACCATTCAAGACAGGGTTCCACGTCATAGGATGGAGGATCCAGAAGTGCCACATGTACGCTGAATAAAATTTTCAGAACCATAACGACATTGCATTCCTTCCCCAGCTGAAGTATGTTTCAGCTTTCTTAGGGTGTTCTTAGCATAAAAAACCATTTTAACATAACAAAGAGACAGTGAACAGTAAAGCTCAACTACATTTCCTGTTACATTCAGTTATTAAAATCTAATTGAGCAATCTACAAGACACCAATTAATATCGTTAATAGAATTCATGCCCCCAATCCCAACACAGTCAGGACAACGCTTTGATGAGGACAGATTGTAAATCACTGCAAAACGTCAACTAATTACTCAGGAATGGGTTCCTGTCAACTAGTAAACAATATATGTTCCAGTTAGGAATGGGTTCCTCATAAACAAAGCAGCAAACATAGAGCTTGGTCAAGAAAACATTTCATAGGTACCATTAAAACAGTGCACAAGTTTTACTCAGAATCCTGAAAATCTAAGGCTCCAGCCTAAAAAGAAAAGACTAGTTTCACTTCTTCTTTTCTCCAACTCCAGCAGACCTGCAAAAATATATAAATAAGTAAATAAATAGTCTTCGTCAACACGAACACATCAGAAAAGAAGGCCGAAAACACCAAAACATAACTGGGCCATTCAAATATGCATATAATGTTATATAGTCAAATGATCTTAATTTCACATTGCTATAATAGTTAGATTTGCACACCCAACAGCATGTGCCAAATTGTGGTGCCAATGATGTGTGCAACTTAAGGGGGTCTTTGGATCATTCTTGATTGCTCTAATAGTGACAAAGTGGAAAAAAATAAAAAAAACTGGCCAGAAATCCACATTCAATGAACAGGTGGAAACTGGCTAAGTGGATTAAACTGATTTTTTAGGCCAGATATGGATGCAGTTGGCCCCAGTTGATCTGGCATACATGTGATCTATCCACGTGTGTCAAGATGAACAGGCATTGAAGTGCCAACTTGATGAATAACTTGATCTGACATACCTGGGATCTATCCACATGATTCGAGATTGACATAGGTATTTAAGTTACAAATGACAGCAAAACTAACTTCATTTGTGTTATTTCATGCCGCTGCCCATCTGTTTCTCAAAACATTTCTTCAGACAGACTATGATACGGTTTTTGTGGGGGCAGAAACACGAGCAGACAGAACAAGATAACATGATTAATGCGGAATGTAGGGGATTTAGGGGTTTTGGGGGTGGCTGGGGCCAAGGATAGAAGAGGATGAAATAGGGAAAAAAATTTGGTTTCATGCCAAACTCCAATCTAGGAGGCAAAAAGAACTTGAAGAAAGAAAATCAAGAAAACTTGGGGAAGATCCCCAATGCACTCATATTTTCATTAATCATAAACCATTACTAGCCAAAGAGGCTTTACATAACTTATATAAAAAGTGAAATGATCCTATAACTAATTTGGACCATCCAAATACATTGATGGTCAAGATTAAAACATCTGAATTTAAAAAGCATAAATCATTTAAGAAAACACAACTTCAATAGAATAACTCTAAATAAAATAAAGATAGGTGGGTTGGACCCAAAGGCGGGTCGAGATAGATGGGCTCAGCTCAATGGCTGGTTAACCCATGCGTCTATCCTGCATCAATGATGCTGTTGCAAACTACTCAACAGCCACATGCAATTCAAAGAAAACCCCTTATTGTAAGAGGAGCTCAGTTTAGGGTAGGTTGTGTGTGGCTGTGGGTCACACAATTGTGGGACAGTCACTCCGCAATATGTCTAAAGGTTCAGGGGTAACTGACGAGAGATCTCTCTGTATACATTTTGGAAACAAACTAGTTTACTAGAATAGTAAATAGTTAACCAACTATATTGGAATCAGCCATTCAAAAAAGAACACAGACACGCACACACACAGCAACAATGCATTTCACATTCAGCAAGGAGTGATTGCTTAGGGATAGAAATCTAAAAGAAATAAATTGGGAAAGGATGATGATTTCTTAGTATGAGATGCCCTAGCACTGCATACATGATGTGAGGAGAATTTATGCGGAAACAAGAAAACTACAATGTAAAAGATGATGATAATATTCATAATCTTATTCCTGTATATGATGCAAAGGTACTGAAAATATGAGAAGTGATAATCACCTCATCTTGCGGAGAACATTAGACATCTCTTCACGCTTCTTCTTTGCCCTTTTGTGGGTGCCAAGCTTTCTCTTTGCAAGTTTCAGTGCACGCTTGTCTTTCCCAACTTTAAGAAGTTCGGTGATCCTCCTTTCATAAGGTGCAAAACCCGCAACTTCTCTGATTATTGATTTCACAAAATGGACTCTTTTGCTTGTTTTCTGGATGACCAACAGATATGAGAGCATACAGTTATATCAATACGCAGGTGAAGATTTATATGTACATGAATAACAAAATCATGCTTAACGCATAAAAGGTGTAATCCCCACAAAATTGATAGAGATAGGCACAGCCTACGAGCAACAAGTACCCCCAAACAATGGCAGTGTGAACCTTCTAAAAGCTAATGCGCTAATGATTTTTGTTTTGGAGGATAATTAACAGAGAGGCCTCGTTTCTTGAAGTGCATGTAACTTGGTTTATACCAGTGCTTTTAGAGTGTATGGGGCTTATGCCATACAAGCTTCCTGGCAGGGTGCCCAGAAATGCCCAAATTTGAGGTATGGCTGCATTTGGAGCATACATATCAATCTACATTGAATCTACACAGCTTAGGAAAGAACCTAATTCTATTTTAATGGTTACCAAAACAATCCTCCTTGGGACAGTAACATAACTGTGACGGGCTTAAAAAGGCAGAGACATATAAATAACAGCCGCAACAATAATAATAATACCAATTGTTGCAGTTATTATTAATCATATTGTCATAATTATGCTGCTAACTGCACTATATTTGAATGAAGAAGAAGTATACGAAGAATTAAAACAGATTTGAAAGATAATGCAAAAGGAGATAATTCCAAAGAACATGATTGCTACAATGACTCACTCCTTTTCTATCCGATGGACGAGGCGCCAAATCGCGTTTAGTTACAACATGGCCTTTGTTTAACCCCACAAAGAGCCCAGACTTTGGTTGTGATGGAGCCATCGCCTGTTTTGTCAAGTCCCTAAAACATAGATCAGTTAACAGAAATTACATAAAGCACAATGAAAAACAGTTTTTCACAAGGCATTCTCTGAATGTACTCTACAGAGTACACACCTAAATCCAAAAGCACTTACAATCCCTCTCAATCTTAAAATGTTATAAGATATAATTATATAATACCAAAAGATGGTGAGGGGGCCCAATTAGGGGTTCGGAAAAGACAGACCCTTCTTTTTATAATGAATGCTGTTGGGAAAAGAATACTAAAATAACAGTGGCGACGATATCTTCAGAATTCAGATCCAAGAATCTAACTAAACCTAATAATTCTCATTTAATATGAGAAAGGGCATTTCTACAACAAGAAATTTGTGCTTTTATCTCAAAAATCACATTAGTCGGAGAACAAAAAAACTGTTTGAAAGATCTTTATCCACTGAATGTCCATCGTGAACGTGCATCATTTAATATCAAAGGACTAATTAGTATCATTTTCAACCGTCCATCTAAATCTCTCGAGAGTCAAATGTCAAGTGAAGTTTTTTAGTATTCCCACCCAAGGGAGAGGTCTACAGTGATTTGAAGATACGGTGAAGATTGTGCAAGGAAAACCGAAAGAATTCCAACCGATCTAAAAGCTCACAGAAAAAAAAATAAAATAGAACAGCCATAGAAACTCAGAACAAATGAATGAAACAACACAGCAAGTGCATCTCAAAGAACCCTAAAGTTAAAAATACATCTAGACGATCAGATAAACCCTCAAAAATGCATTTCATAATTTCATGTCATGTAAGTACAATCTAAAACGTCAAAACAAACAAAAAAACACACAGCGCAGACCGAGAGAAATAATATCACAAGGTTGAAGCCACACAACACACAATCTTTATGAAGCTTAAACACACAAAACCCCATTTGATGATAATAGAAACCCTAAAAACGCATCAGATCTAGCAAGGAATCTTACACTGTATCGTCTCAAACAACACAATTCGATCTAAAACGAGAAAAAGCATCGTATATATTGAGAGACCGAAGCAGGATGTCAAGATTTGATTAGGGTTTTGGTTGTTACCTGATACGGAAGAGAGAGAAGCAAGAGGCGGACTGAGCTAGGGTTTTTTACTGTATTTATATTGGGAAGAGAGATGGACAGATAAATTTTAAAGACGAAAATGTCCCTTCTAGTTAGGGTTGTAAACAGGTCGATCTGATCCGGGGAGAAGGTGGAATTTTAGAACCGATATTTTGGCTCAGGAACCGGAACCGAAATCGGAACCATATATGGGACAGGTCTGGATCCGAGTCCGGGTCTAGGTAAAAACTGATATTAAAAAATATGGTTTTTAAGAGAGATTTTCAAAAATTAAAGTAAGATATCGGGTCTTGGGTCCACAGGTCCAAACCAAGGTAAAATCGGACCCGGATCCATTTACTTACCGGGGCCTAAATAAAGACCCATACCTGATTTTTAATGGGTCGGTACCTCCGGGTAATCGGAAAATCGGAGACTCATTTACATCCCTACTTATAGTGATAAGTAGTGTCGCTAATGGGGAGGGCCAGCCCTACTCGACCCGACCTAAGTCCAGCACTCTTGAGTAGTATATATGAATAAAGAATCGGGATCCTCTGAGTCGGTCTACACACGGTGACCCTAAGTAGACCACTTAGGAATCGCCATGTGCAGGCCGTGTGGAACGTAAGACAAGCTGCTTGGGTGGCGTGATGATGTGGAGGACCCTAAATGGTTCACTCACTGTTACCGTTGGGTTTTACCTTATCAGATCTGTACTCATCAATGAAGGACCAGTTAATGCTGACATATTAAATACGCAAAGGTATACACTTTTTTTTCATTAATGGACCTAGGCCTGATCATCAAGCCTGTGGGTCGTATCCTGCACTGATTTTTGGCTCCATACATGAAAGGGATGGGATTGGACAAGAATTGGCCTGGCCCCACTTTAAGGCCCAGGAGCACAACTATGAATAAGTCAAGGAATGCCACTCAAGCGAGTCAAGTTGAACCATGTAGGTAACATCTAAAGATTAAGGCCATGTTTGTTCGCGTTAGTATACATAAGAATTGAATATATGGAGTTGTTAAAATGAAGATCAATGGCAAATTTTAAAAAATGAGAGTCAAATAGCATATTTTTTAATTCTATTCTCACTAAAAAAGTGTTATTTAATACCACACAGGGGCTACATGGGAGTTTACCCGACTTTCTTCTGGGCCGGAGGAATTAGTCCAGCACAAAGGGTTGGGAATCCTCCGATAACAAAAAAAAAAAAAAAAAAAAAAAAAAAAAAACTTAAAGCAGCAAGATTATTATTGAGTGGATTTAAATCTTATCTTGCCATTCCCCATTCTCAAACTTAAACTTCTGAGGGCCTGAGCCTTGGAATTGGCCTGTGAAAAAAAAAAAAAAAAGTGTCACCTGACACCCAATAAGGAGGAAATACCACACTTTGGTAAAATAAAAGCCAACAAGAACAAGCTCATGACCTTTGGATAATTTGGTTCAGCTCCAACCATCCCATTCAGAGAACAAAATCTTTGACCACTCTTTAGAATATACTAGTGGAGCCCTACACGTGCAATGCACGTGCACCGAACACAGTTTTACTAAGAAAATTTTTAAAAAATAAAGCTTTTAAAAAATTTAGTAGAAGTTGAAATACATTTAAAAATCAACTTTCAACAGAAAATGAGTGATTGTAAATTGCAAAGCCCATGCAATGTCCAAATACAACTGACAATACTTTTTTCATATACATTTGAAAACAATAAAATGATGATATAGTGAGAAAAATGAGATCTCAAAAGACCATCGATATGGAATTTATATAACTTTTTGAGGATATAAATCACATATTTCTAGATATTTTATCATGAATGTGTACTAAGAAATTTAAATTTACTTTATTTAATCTATCAGGTCGACTTATCAGTTTCTTGATAGACTTGACCTGCTAAAGTTGGAGTTCAGTCAAAAACATAGTCAAATTGATAACCTGCAGTTTTATAAAAAATAAAATTAAAAACTAAGAACCAGATGAGCTTACTGTTTTAACCAATTACCATAAACATTGTATGGTCACTACAAAATCAGATTCTATTAAGGGAAAAAAAATAATTATATCCTACCTAAGGACATCATAATAAAAAAACTGAGATGGTGGTTTTAGTTTTAACTTACAATGCAGAATAACATCTCACATAGATCATCAAGAATAATTAAGTAATCTGGCTTGTCTTCAAGCGATAGGAATCAACAATGGTGGAACTATTATATGAACTTTGACGAGTAAGATTTGCAGAGCACCTGCTTATCAATATTAGTATTTAACATGTGCGTTGTTTTATTTTATAAGACAAACCACTATCAGGTAAAAAGAGGCAATAACTCTCCAAAAGTCAGCATCTTCTTTTTACTTGATATAAAGTGCTATATTTTATACCCAGTAAGAAAAGAATAATACAAAGTAATCATAGAATTAAGTTTAGTTGAATGGAAGCTCACAAAAAGAGATATATACATAGGGAAAAAATACTAAAAAACAAAAAACTACAAATACAAATCTGGCAAAAGAATTGGACCTTCCTCTTAAAAAATGCATAAGAATGTAACCTAGGTATTCTTGATCAACTATTCTGCTTTACTCTGTATAGAGGATGGGAGTGCTGATCAAAGTAAGAAAAATTCGAAATGAACAAAGATAAACTGAATTTGTTGTGGCTCAGCATCAAATACTTATTTTAGTTGTTTACACTTAAAACGATCACTTCATTCATTGACTCTGAAGTTAGTAGTAAAGCTAGCATAACAAGCAGTTTCTATGAGATTCTCATTTTTCCTTTAAGGAAATGCATGATGCTTCATTGAAATATATGAAACGAAAAAGAACAACAACAACAAGAAGAAGCTTGCAATGATGAAAGAAATAAATGTGTTAGAAAATTATCAAAGTTTTTCAATTTAAACCTCATGAGTAAGAGCAATAATAAATAAATATATTCATGCCCTTGAAATGCCCTTTTTTAATAAAAAAATTCACAAAAGTTATATATTAAGAAACTAAAAAATTGTACAGAACAACAATAATTTTATGATAGCAATCTATAAGACCTACCACTAAATTGCATTTTTTGAATTATCGTGAGCAATCATTAATATTAGAAGAGAATAAATATTTAGTAGTAGTTATCACATTATCCAACTTGTGATTATTCTTCCAACAGGGGTATAAATCAAGATCAAAACAACTATTATGTCATATTGAAAACTCAATTATTCTAACTAAATAAAATACAAACACACGAAGCAAAAGGGAAAATAATATTAATTTTTTTTTTCATGGTAACTTTCATTAAAAGAGAGAAAAAAACAGGGCAGGCATAAAATGAGTTTAATTTTGTACATTTCACTTTCTTATTTATGATATTTTGTCAGTTGTTGCTTTTTCTTAAAAAAGAAAAAGAAAAAACTAAACATAAAGCAATAATGCAAACGTAGTACTTGTATATATGAGATTTGCTTATAAGTTTTGGAGGTCCCTATACCTTTTTCAAAGGCCATAATAAATAATATACAACTGAAGGAACATCAAATTACAAATATTTAAGGTTAGTGCACAAAAGATTAAAGGGTTAATATTTAAAAAATAATAACAAAGGGGTACATCCGTACAAAGAAAATAATCTCATATCTTCTGGAAACCTCCCAGAGCTCTCTGATGTTCTTAACTCTCAAATTTCAAATACAAATACCACTCAAGTATCTTTTACTTCCACCAAAAAATAAAAAATAAAAACAAATAAATAAATAAATAGAAATTATTTGCACAATTAGTATTGTTTCAAGTAAAAAAAAGAGAATGTTAATTCTCTCGTGTGTAGTCAATTTGATATTTGAATTATAATACAACCACCAATTTGCCACCAGCAACAATAACAAAAGTAGCAAGCTGGCTAATACCTTTTGTCGCGACTTTTAAACTGATTTTTAAGCTGATGGCGAAGTATTTAAAAGTGCCCACAAAATTATAAGTATTGAACACTAAAAAGGTAGTAAGTAAAATACACTTGATTCCTTTTCTTGCAGTTTGTTGGGCAGGTGTATGGTGAAAAATAATAATACTAAGAGGTGCCCACATCATGCAGTTTATTGGGAATATCTATATATATATCTATAATAATACTAAGTGGGGCCCCATATCTTGCATTTTATTGGGCAGGTTCGTAGTGAAAAATAATCATACTAAGTGGGGCTCACATCTTGCATTTTATTGGACAGGTGTGTGGTGAAAAAGTACTACACTTTAGTGAAAATTATAAGTGGGCCATGGTGTGTAGTGAAAAAGTATTATATTTTACTCTATTTTATATAAGGGTATAGATATAGATATAGATATAGAGAAATAGTAATAATAATAATAATGTATAGATTATATTATTATTATATAGGTGGGGCCCACACAAGTTCTTCTCTTTTATAATCTTATTATTATTATATAAGTGGGGCCCAAGTTCTTCTCTTTTAGAAGGGTAATAATAATATATATATTATATTATTATTATCTAAGTGGGGCCCACACAAGTTCTTCTCTCTTATAATCTTATTATTATTATTTTAAGTGGGGCCCACATCTTGCATTTGATTGGGCAAGAGTGTAGTGAAAAAAAAGTAAAAAGTTGTGCATTTTGCTCTCTTTTATAATATAGTAGTAGATAGTAGAAAAGTAAAAAGTTGTGCATTTTGCTCTCTTTTATAATAGTAGTAGATACACTACATGATGAATATGGCACAAGATCTCACAGTGGCTTGAGAAGAGCTTTGTTTGGTGAACCACCACCAAAGGCATATCACAAGATGGATGGTTCAGATCATTATGTCGCAATTCAATGTATGGAGTGAAGGCACAAATGATTTGCAGTATCTGGTTTGTTCAAATGATTTATGTGTTTGGTATTTTATTGATGCTTTGAGGGAGATCTCCAATGGTTCAATGGTAGATACCATTGATATGGGCTACACTGTTAAAATAACCCACTTAAGGCAATTGGGCCATGCCCAAGAGATGTTAAAAACACTACCCACCCCAGCAGAAAATATGCATGTACATGGAAAAGTTATCCTAGTTCACATCTTCATGGTCTTTTAAAAACCCACTGCAGAGTATAACCAATGGATTTGATAGCATCATTCACTAAGGGCCTGTTTTTTTTTTTTTTGGAATTTCAGGAATTCCTGTTTGGGGCTTTTCTAAATTTCCAGACGTAGTGGAATTCTTGATGCTCATTTGGGTTTAAACATACAGGAATTCCAACAAAATGCAAAGGGAGTGAAATTCCTGGATTACCAAAGGTTAAAAGAAACCTTTCATGTGGTTGGAATCTAAAAATGACAGTGAAGAAACATGGAATTTAGAAATTCGAGGAGATTTCCTAACAAAAATTCCACTGAAGAAATATGGCCTAATTTTCTTAGAACATGCACATCATAGCCTAAAAAAGTAGAGGTGGAAAAAAGGAAATGTAATCAAAATGTTGGAATGCAAATTTATATGAAAAGCATCTGGCCATGTAGAGAGAGAGAGAGAGAGAGAGAGAGAGAGGTGGTGTCGTTTCAAATATTTCTTTGTAGCTGAGTCCTAAATTCATGGAGTGATTGATCTGTGAAAAAAACAAATTTGGAAGGCCCATCAAAGACCATCCAAATGCATTCCACTGTTTCTCAAAAAAGTAGGAACGCTCCAAAATAATGATGCCAAACAGGCTCAAGTTGTGACTTGGATGCCCCCTTGAAAGTTAGGGCTGCTTGGATCTTCTGAAACAGAGTGTAATTTAATTCATGCACATACATGTTTGGATGACTTGAGTTATTTATAAGTGCCGGTTGTTTTGCTTTTCTTTATGATCATGTAAACAAAGTTATTTATCTATTGCATGTAAACAAAGTCACAAGAAACTACATTTATAGGTAAAACTAAGTATATTAGGAACTCAAACGCAGAAAGGCAGGGCTATTAGGTAGTCAAGGTTAGTGAAATTTACTATGTATCCAAACAAAAATGATTTAGTTTTTATTTTTTTTTAAACTCCTGTTACACAATTGATTGCCCGATAATCGAATTATAAAAACAACAAGAATCACTGGGATCCAACTCAGGCTCAAATCTAAATATTGTGGTTTGACCGCAAACTGTCCAAAAATGCCTCCATGAAAGGTTTTTTCTTCCCTTGATGTACTAATCTCTTCAACACTCAGCCTCTTTTGCGTATTTACAACAATGCAACCACGGAGACACAAGGAAGATTGATGCCCCGGCCGTGATTGAAGTTTGTTAACAAGGTATTCTCTATGTTTAAGCTTTTTAATGTTCAATGAGCTTAAGTTGGAGCACTATACGAAATATGAGCAAGCATAATATACAATGGAAACATTGGTGGGTTATGGGGAGATCTTTTCATACACTGACCCTCTCATAATTCATAATCTTTATCCTATTAGGTGGGGTTCTCCATCTTGATTGTTCCCAAGTTAGGAACAGTTTGGTTGTTCCTAAAAATGACTCATTTATAACTTCATACATTCTGCAAAATATACTTGTTAAACATATATTGTAGGCTTAAGCTTGGTCTTAGATGAACTCGAGTTCATGCTCAAGCTTACCAAGATGTGATTTTTTTGGTTAATAATTAGCTCATCTTGATTAAGTTTCATTCCAAGAAGCTCATAGGCGGCCATCAATATAAAAGAAGTTTTAATGGATCAACTACACATGCATGTTTGTATATAATCCTCCTAACTATAATATAATTTTTTTTTTTTTTGTCATCCTTTATCAGGATGAAAAAGCACATCTAGTCTTATGATAAAATGCCAAAAAGAAAGACAATAGAAAGAACATGTTTGAGGGTGATGGTTTTGGTCATTTTGAATTTTTTTTAGAGAGGTGTTCATTGAGAAAAATACAATTAGAGTGTGCATAAATCAAAGGCCATTGTTTTGAAAGATTAGGCTATACAAAACTTTTGACAGGCACATCCCAAAAATCCTAATGATAAAAATATGATAATTTTCTAGAGAAGTAGAGAGGGCAAGGCAAAAATGTGCGTCTACCACCACTCAATCAAGCTGTAGCAACTAGCAAGTCATCTACATCCATGTGATTCATGTGCACACCAATCACCCTTCAACCCCATATGGACTAAATGATGGCCCCCAATTTAGTTGGCACGGATAGGGAAAATCTGAAGTCACATGTGCCATTGCTGCATTGTATGAGTTGTGCCATGACTGAGCAATGCCATCACAATTCAATTCACAGCACATTGTAGGGTATTGGTTAACCATAAGCAGTATATGCAGGGATGAATGTATTAATTGCCTTACTAAGTCCAACCTGCTATGATTACAAATCAGCTCCATACATAGTCCGGATCTTCTTGATGGTGACTTTAACCACTTCAATCCCACCCTTTCTTATTAATGGAAAGCAAGATAATGCGCATCAAATGAGTGTTGAAATGAGATTAGACCAAATTTGAGCTTAAAAGTTAATCTTTGTTAGACAGAAAACCATGGTTGAATCGATTGATTCACTAGATGAATGTGGGTTATGCGGGTCGACCTGACCTGTATAACCCATGGGTCGGGTCTAATCCATTTAATCAATGGGTCCAACCCATTTAGCACAACTCAACCTGATTGCCACCTCTATATGTATATATATGGGAGAGATTGGATGTGGTCTATACTAAGATATAATACCAAGTGAGAAATCTGCATTGCCCATCATTAACTTAGACATTCAGGGTGTCCATCCTTACCTTTGGATCGTGAAGAATGAACCATATGTAACTGATCTCTTGTAGACAATCATGCATCTTTGACGCAATCTTGATCGCCTCCACGACATCTAAAAGCTTACACTAATCACCATTAAAGAAATAATGAGGTGTCTTAGTATGGATGCGAATATACTTGGTTATAATTATTGCATGATAATAGCTTAGTTGAGGGCTCCAAATAATTTAATAGTCTAAACTTAGGATAACTGAATCCCATGGTGAGTATTAATTTGGACAGTGCAAATTAATTGTAGGTAAGCGAGTGTCTGTGGGTTTGGTTGACTGCAAGGGGGCCCCTGCAAAAAAGATAGTACATGCAATTGGCTTAGATTGTGTCATCTTCCATTTTTCTATAGTCCCCCAAAAAGTTGTTGGACCTAACCTTCTAAAAGCATGGTTGGTGATGGGCATCCCCGAAAATTTTATTGGAAAGATTAATCTTAGAAATCTTGAGTTTACCTTGGCCATTATACGTACTTTTCGAAGTCAATCCTTGTCCAATGTGAAACTTAGCTGGGAGTCATCCCCCATTCACATGCGGTTCATGCAAATCTAGACGCCTAATCTAACCACTATCATTTGAAATCTCAATTTATACGGTGTTAAATCACATGGACAATGTTAAAAAGGGTTCAATGTTATTATTAATACTGAATAAACCCTCAAGCAAGTCATGCCTAAGATGTAAAAACAGGCGAGGCACAAACTCATGGGATTCATTAGGCTTATTTATAGGGCTCACTTACTTTTAACGTAGACACAGCACCGAAAATCCGACTTGGAATGGTAGGATTTTTTAATTTCTTTTGGCGCGGAAAACACAACAAAAATAGAAGATTCTTCAGTTATTTCATCGCTACACCAAATGCAACCAAGAAGCCCTAGACGACTCCTCTTTCCATGATAAATCACATTGCACAAAGAACCCCTAAATCTCTTCTGCTAAACATAATTGCCCTCCTCTTATATGACACTGATCAATCTTACTCCAACCAACAGGCTTGTTTTGTTTTGTCCTTTTTTGGTCAGATGGGTGAATAGTACACAACCTAAGAGACAACTACCGTGTTTGATGATTAATCCCTAAACATCTGTGTGAGAATGAGACACCCTTGCCACTGTTCCCAAGTTTTGGATTTGAGCCCTCCGTCAAATTCGTTAATTATAAAGCTAACAGATGAAATATTATAAAAGTTTTAAATATGTTTCTTGTCATAATTTTGACAGTAGGTTCAATTCTCATTAAAGTGAAATTTTACGAAGAAAGACTAATACAATAAAACGTTCATCTTTTTGTAAGCGGGCCACTCCAAGGAACTTGAAGAATTTATTGTGAGTTTAATCATAAAATGTTTTAACTTAACTAAGTAGTTCAAGTCATTTATGTTACAAAGTAATCAACCCATGAAACAACATTTACAAAATTCACTCAAGTATAAATTCATGTACAACAGTATATGTGTATGCTCCAATCTAATAATAGTTCGATAATTTAATATTACTAGGTGCCATTTTTATTATTGTTCTCTACCGTGAAACTCACCTATTAGAAGTCTGAGCCACTCAAAATAAAAGATCTTTTAATAGATGAGTTATCTCCAAATTTTACAACCATATGGCTTGATCTCGCTTTAAGATTGCATGCGTGATTGCCTATAACACAATCTTATGCATTATTCATTAATTACATTTTTTATTGCAATGGTACGATGGACTTTTATCAAGGTAAAATGTATAGATATCTGAAAGAAATTTCATTTTGAGTGACGGGAATTTTCAATAGATGTCTGTGTCCCTGCTATATGCTTTGACTCTTTGAAGTGAGGATTTCTTGTGACTTATAATGGACTTACAGCTGTCTCCCTGTACAGAAATGTTCAATAGCTCCAAAAAGAGGCCTGTAATGGGTGAGGAGGGGTTCTGGGGTTGGATGGTTTCCACTTTCTGGTGTAGCTAGGCCCATGGTATTGTACCTGATAATAATATATGACCAGAAAACTCTAATGGATAGAGCAAAAATTATTTGCAAAATTGTCCCGGAGATATTACAAGGATCACAGAAAGATTCCACCAAGACCAAGGTTTCTCTAGAATCTAGCAATGCATAGATTTTGAGGGTTTTTGTTTGCCTACCAGCCCCATTTTACGTTTGACTCGTAGGTATCTTACCTTCTGCTCTCTCTCTCTTCCATCACGCTTTTTTTTTTTTTTTTTGTTAGAACCCTCTTCAGAAGAAATCTTATTCTGTATAGTTATTCCCATGTCTGCAAGTTTCTATTGAAGAAAATTTCTCATCCTCCCTTCTTTTGAAAAGTCAAATTCAGGAGTCTACTTCTGTTTGTTTTTTTATTCGTACCCATCAATTCTTAGTGGGTGCTTTACAATATTTTGCTCTTAGAATTAGGAGGAAGTTCATGTAGAGCTTCAAATCCCTACTGTTTTCAAATCCCCCCGCCGCCCCACCCCCACCCCCCCGCAAAGAAAAAAAAAAGGAAGAAACTTTGATCAGGAAGCCCAGTTTATTCTGTTTTCATATCCATGATTCGACCTTTTGTTATCTCAGATTGAAATCCTCACAGTTCTCAACTTTTCAAGCTTCAAAAAAGAAACTTGTCTTTTGAAACTGCCTGTTTTCACTGTACTTTGGTCCTGCAACATCTCATCCTTGAAACCCATCATATTTTTTCAGTTTCAAAATTACTAGCTTGTGCCTTTTTTGAGCTACTGGAGAAAACCCAGTACTGTTTTCAATCGGAAAAGGGTTTTGGAATAGCATTTTCATAGCAACGACCTTCTTCAGCTATCTATTCAACCCGAATCTCCATGTTTTGATATAAAAAAAGCATTCTTTTCTGCTACCCATTTATGTTTTTAAAGTCAGAATCAAGACCCACCTTTCAATATCCATCTGCAAGTATTGCCTCTGCTCTAAATCTCCATCTTCTTTTTTGTCTTTTCCTGCTATGATAGTTAAAACAAAGTTCTATTCAGTTCAAATCACTTCTTTTCTGATTTCCAATTCAAGAGCCCATTTCTCTTGAAGACTGCTTCCCAACATTCCCTTTCATCTACTTCACAAAATCCCTATGCACCAATCATCGATACTATAATTCTCTACATTTTTTCATCAAGGTATTAACATTGGTAGTCTATTTGTGGATAGAACAGCACCCCCAGAGGTTAAAAAAATCTCTTCCATTATCAATACCCAGTTGAGCTCTTCAATCTAATTCAAAAGTCCAATTCAAAATCCTCCTCTAACTGTCAGCAGTGATGTTTGATTCCTAGTCCCTGCACTGCAATGTCGATATTTCTTTGCGGCATCCCCATCCTTGAATGTGTCTACTGCCTGGCCTGTGCCCGCTGGGCGTGGAAACGCTGCCTCCACACTGCAGGGCATGACAGTGAGAATTGGGGCCTGGCTTCTGCTGAAGAATTCGAACCTGTGCCCCGCCTCTGCCGCCTTATACTCTCTGTCTATGAGGAGGATCTCCGCCAACCCCTCTGGGCTCCCCCAGGTGGGTATCGGATCGACCCCAATTGGTTGATTGGGCGCAAAACCTATGAAGACACACAAGGCAAGGCTCCCCCATATGTAATTTATCTCGATCATGAGAATTCTGATATAGTACTTGCCGTTAGAGGTTTCAATTTAGCTAGAGAGAGTGATTATGCAGTTATGTTGGATAACAAACTAGGACAGAGGAAATTCGATGGCGGTTATGTTCATAATGGGCTGTTGAAGGCGGCAGGTTTTGTTTTGGATCAGGAGTGTGGTCTTTTGAAGGAATTGGTGGAGAAGTATCCAAATTATACTCTTACATTCACTGGGCATTCACTGGGGTCAGGGGTGGCTGCATTGTTGACATTGGTAGTGGCTCAAAACCGCGACAGGTTGGGAAATATAGACAGAAAGAGGATCAGGTGTTTTGCGATAGCAGCTGCGAGGTGTATGTCTCTTAATTTGGCTGTGAGATATGCTGATGTTATCAATTCTGTCGTGCTCCAGGCAAGTTCATGGTTCTGACATTTTTCTTGTTGGCAGTGTGCTTTTGTTTCACCTGATTTTGGTTTGATACTTTGTAAATGGATCCACATGAAACTTCTCCTGAGCCTTCCAAACCCAAATTTAATGCATTTGAACCAATATCATCTGTTTTGCCCAATTTCACCAGCCATTTCTTATTTGGGCCCTGTGTATATCCATAATCCTCTTTTATTTTAATTTCCACAGACCATAGTTTACAAATTTGGTATGAACATTGAGGTGCCAAATACTTTAGAAAGAAGAGAAAAATTTGTATATGGTATTTATTTATTCTAGAAGGTCTATAATGGAGTGTAAAGACAGTTAATTTGGCACATGTAGAAGAGACAATGCACCCTAATGCATATGCAAGATTATATACTAGTATGTATGAATGGACAGTAACAAGGGCAAGAACTATGTGCGGAGAAATGATAAGTTCTTAGCTGGAGTTGGGCTTAATCTGGTCTGCTTGGAATCCTTTAAGTATTTGCATTGCTCATGGACTGCATGATGGAACAAATTTGGGATGAAGCTCCTCCCTTTTTGCGGTTTATATATGATGTGGTGCTAACTATTGGTGATGAAGTGATTTCCATATGAAGGGAATAACTAAAGAATTTGGAAAATGAATCAAGCAGTATCTTTTCGAGGGAATCCATGTATTCTCTTCTCTGATTGTTTTATTGGTTCTACCATCTCATTTCTTCAACTCAAGTTTTATGCTCATCATCATTTTTATAATTTTGTGTCCCTTTTCGAGTGCTGTTTCATCAATATGCTTCCTTCTTCCTGATTATGCAATAAGAGTAAGATGGGGATTCTGTCCCAAGTGATGGATCAATTGCTTCATGAATTATATATGGAATCCAGCAATTTTTTTGTTTGATTTCGCTGGGATATTAAATTTTTCGTGATTCTGCGGCTAACTGCTTGTCTAATCCTTTTGTGTCTGCTCAAGCTTAGATTTGTGGTGAAGGTGAATATTGTAGGAGACTCTTAAAATCCTTACACTTGCATCTTCACAAGATTCCAACCCTTGGATTCATTAGCAAAGATTAATATATTAGTAAGGTCCAATGTGGAGGTTTGAGAAAATATTTTCCAGACTACATGGATGAAATGAGTATCCATTGACACTTCTTAGTTCATAAAATGTGGGATCTTATCATTCTTGGTCCTTTTGTACTGGACCTGTCAACGTAAGTGTATCTTTTCACCTTGCTTCCGCACGTCTTTTGTCTGGAGTCAGGGCTGGTCTCACTTCAAGCGAAGGGGCATGCATATGCGAGGACTTTATCCCGTAGTCTGGAACCACGAGTCAGCTTGAATGGAAGAGTTTACTTGGCATTTAAATATATTTGAAAGTCATCATTGAAGCCTAAATTCTTTTATCTGGGGTTGGCAAACAAAATTCTGAAGTGATATATGTAATTCATTAACTAATCCCCTATGATACCTGGACACTTCAAAATGGACAACATTTCATTTTTGTACCATATCCAATACTTCATTCTTTTATGTGTAAAATTCATGTCTCCGCTGTAACCATTGCGTGTCCTTGTTGTATTTGGGCATGATAGCCAATCCCAGTCAAACCGACTCCACAAGACGAACTGACATGAAATTTGAAATCATGATTTGACTTGAAAGTTGATCTAGTCTGGTTGACTTGATTTAGTTTTTCTGTTGACTCAACCAGTTTTAGAACTAATTTATGTTCTTCTGCAAAACATTATTGGAAGTCTCATATATCAGAGCATTGCTAACTGATATTGTAGTTGAGTAGGTTCATGCAATGCCAAGTTTTATCCGGCCTGGTACAGTCTGAATCCAGGCCAATTGCCACCCTTGCTGATATTTCTTGAAATTGCTTATATTTCATCAAGCTTGTGGAGAAGTTGGGTATTTGGCATAGCCTGTTTAACCCAGTTGAAATGGAATTTTTATACTGGTATAGAAGGTTGAGTGAAAGTGGTCCAGATTGAACTGTATTAGTCATTGCCATGGATTTTTTTTTCCCACCGATTAACATTGCCATTTCATTAAAAAAAATGCCATTACTTAAAAACTTGACCATCCATTCACAACTTAGTTGGCACGGCTTGTTTTGGAAGCCATATTTTGACATTATATTCAGCAGGAGTTAATTCTGTTGGGTGAATTATTGTGATTATCTTTTTTCATTCATTTAAGGCACAAGTGGAATTGGGAATTTGAGTGACTAATTTAAATCATGCTAGGTATCAGAAAGTTAGAACGATTTTGTCATGTCTGATACTTTGATCAATGGAATCTTTCCCAATCTCCTTATATTTTGTAAATGTGTGCAATTGTGACTTGTGAACAAAGTTCCAAACATCTAAGCTTCTCAGTAATCTACATTTATTGTGTTTTGATACACTTCTTTTTCAGTTTTCTTTTTTCCCCCTTAGTTTTCCGCTCTAATTTCTCTGTGTTTACATATATCATATTTGTATTCTGTGCTCACGATGGTAATTATTCTATTTTATGTTTTTTAACTGTTGATCATTATTCTGATTTCATTTCTATTGTTTATCCTTTTAGTGCTGATACTGGTTATTATGACCCAGGATGATTTCTTACCTCGGACAGCTACTCCATTAGAAGACATTTTCAAGTCATTTTTCTGGTATTATATCTTTAGCTTCTCACCTTCTAGTCAGACCTATCATTGCAGTTGCCTGCACACACGTTAACAAAATTGCAATTGCTGTTAAAGTATTAGTAGAGAACAACACTAACCAGTTCATTCATAAATTTGATTTTCACCCTGTGATTTCTTGAATTATGAAATTATTTTAACAGAATCTCAAAATACATTTGACATAAAAGCTATGTATCTTGACTGGTAATCTCGGCCTTATTTGTGCTTTTAGTATCTTTCAAGCAAAGGGAAATTCTAGTACCTGGTGGTTTGGATTACATCAATTTTGGTGAATCACTGTTTGGGCTAGCATATCACCTGCAGATGTGAAGGTCCTTTTTTTGTTTTTTCTTGGACAAAAAGGTCAACATGATCCTTATATTGGATAAGATGAAGAGCATAGTGTGATTCTTGTATGGGAGAGGAACACTGTAGATATTGACTGGTACATTTTGTAGCAGCAGAGGCCTTTGAAGCTTTTTCTTGAGGTTATTGAGTGATTGGGTTTCTTTAAACCCCATACCAATTTATCTTGAAGTTGAGGTTGTAAGGAACTTTAGTTTAAGAGGCAGAATAATTTGGGAATTGCTGATTTCAACTTCTTTAGGGTTATTTTAAAAGAAAGAAAAGGTGGAATTTTCAATATAGTAGGTTTAATTCGGAAGATAGTGGAAAGAATAAAAGTTTCAGTCATTAAGTGGGCTCTGGTGGGCACTCGGAAGAGAGGAATTTCCAAAGGACATTGTCTATGGACTTATTGACAGATTGGATACCAGGGATTGGAAGTGGTGCGAGTAAAAAAAATATTGAGGAATTATATGTAATGTGATCCTCAACCGGAGGTTGTGCACAGCAGCCTTAGGCCTCGAGGTCAAGGATGAATATAGCGGCTATGCTCGCCGCCAAAACGCTACATAGAGGGCGCTACGTAGCGTAGCGGTGCGATTTAGAAAAATCGTCAAAAAAATATGAAAAAATTGTAGAAAATTTAGAATATTGGAAAATGAGAGAAAATTTATTTTTTTTGCAAAAATAACTAAGATAAGGGAGCGTAGTGGTCCCCTCATTGTATGAGGTCCTGTATCGCTGTATAATATAAATAGAAAATAATAGTAATGATCATATTTTTTCACATGTGTTCCTGTTGCTTAGTTATGCTAACTTAGAAACTAATGAAAGTCTCATAAAAGAAAAAACTATGTCATGAAGTCAGAGTACCTGGAGAAAAAAATACATCTACTAAAGGGGGTGTCTAATAGGATGTACGTAGAGAAGAATCATTGATAAGAACTATCTGTATCGACTGTAATTCAGCAAGATCATGTGCTTTTTGATGTTCTTTTAAACATAAAAGGGTAGAAAAGTTGTGTAGAAATGTTATTTGGAGAGAAGATTAAAAGAAATAAGTCTTATTATGCATTTTAAAAAAATTTAGAAAGCAGGAATTTTTTTCACCCTGTAGCGACCCCGTAGCGGACGTAGATGGGTGATAAATCGGCGATATGTAGAGTAGCGGCCGATATTTTCATCCATGCTCGAGGTTACATGTAGATCCCGGGGTTCAGTCACTTCGGTGACCAGGTTGTTTGCTTGATTTGATGGGTTCTGCAGTGAAATAATGTCATGAAAATTTTCCATCATGAAAGATCTGAGCCATCTGCTCGATCCTTGTATGTTGAATGTATTCCATTTCTGTCTTTCTCGACTGTGAATTTTGGAATCTATAATCAAATAGTTAAAATATTTGGATGGGTTCCATATCAATATCGTGCCTTACCAATAGTCTGTAATCTGTATCACCAAACTATAGCCCCCATATGCCCAAACTTAAGGTTCGAGTCAAGGTACTGCCCTATTTTGGGGTTGAGGATTTGCCGCATTTTGAAATACTTCTAACCAAGCCATGTGGTGCAATGCAAATGAAGTGGAGTTCTTTGAACTTGTAGAAGTCCTTGGTTTTTTCACAGCTTTCCCTTGCAATGGACTTACAACTGAACTGTTATGGCTTAATTGAACAAAGTGGGAGGGCAAACCAGTGGCTCTCAAATATTAGTAACTGCAAACTTGGTGCAGGCCACAGGCTCACAGGGTTAAAATTGAGATTCTGAAGTGGGAGTGGGAACTCGCTCTGAAGTGAGAAATGCTTTGTGGATTACAGATTTGTTCCTCTTGAATGGTTTTTAATTCTCTTTAACAAAGTATTATGATCCATAAAAGTATCATGATAGATTTCAAATGTTTATTCGCCTATCATATGTGGATTTTTTTATTTATTTATAGTAATTGACTAATTGTACATAAGAATGAGTTTGGTGTGATCTTTTGGGTAGCTTGCCTTGCATATTATGCTTGAGATGCATGAGAGATACGTGCATACCGGACGAGATGATGTTAAGAGATCCAAGGCGGCTATATGCACCAGGACGGCTCTATCACATTGTTGAGAGAAAGCCTTTCAAGTAAGCCAACCTGCACTAAAAGGGAAAATTACATGTGTATTCCTAAGAATTAGTAGATTTGTGTATTCCTAAATCCTAGTACTTAAAAATGCTTCAATATCCCACTAGTTAGTATATAGTTACATGGCTTGAGTTTTGTTCCTGGCCATTATGGAGCAGATCACTGACTGGCTTGTGGGCCCCATCTAGATGCATGCCAATCTTTTTTTGTATGATTGATCCAAGGTCTGCAAGAACCCTGTGCTCAAGGGTCTAGATGAAGTGCATCATTTCTGTGTGATCAATCCAAGGGTGAGCAAAATTGGATGTGTCAAATTGAGGCAAGTGCTAATTCATTGGCATGGGAGCAGGCAGGTTTGTCGGCCTACAGGACCGGCCATTATTTGCTTTAGGATAGCAAACCATTCTGTAAAATTTTGCATGTTGGTTGCCTTCCAATGTAAGTGAGAAATAATGGTACCAAGGCAGACAACTTGCACTCTTTGCCAACTGCCCAACATATCATGTTAATGATGAGATGTAATTCTAAAGTTGTTTTCAATAATAGAAGGTTCTTGAAATGGTTTTCGTCATGTAAAATCTATATTGGGTCATTTGGTAGTCTCCAAATGAAAGATCAATATTCACTAAGTTGACTAACGTGGCATGCTTTTTCTTTGTTGCAGGCTAGGAAGATATCCGCCAGTGGTGAGAACAGCAGTGCCTGTAGATGGGCGGTTTGAGCACATTGTTCTTTCTTGTAATGCTACTTCTGACCATGCCATCATTTGGATAGAGAGGGAAGCACAAAGGGCATTGGATGTGAGTTTTGACTTTATTTTTCCTCTGCATTACTGTTCTCTCACATTGTTATAAATGATCAGTTTTCTTACTGCACTAAAAATAATTGAATAGCTATTTAAAAAATATATATTATTAGGCAACATATCTTTATATAGGTATCTAATACTTCATCTACGTGGTAAGTCTGCATCCCTTCTTGTATCCGTGGTGTGTCCCTGTTGTCCTTGCTTTATCTGGTTATCACAGGTTTAAAATTTTAAATTGAGAAATTATATGATCCTTAACCCAATCCAATAATATCATGAGGACCTCGAGCATTGTCTTTATAAGATGTAAAGCCCACCAGCGGTTTGATTTGATGAGCCTCAACTTGAATAGATCATGCCCCAAATGCAACATTCTATCCATCTACTTTTTGCTGTTTTATTTTCTTTTTCCAAAATACTGAATGCACTCTGCTGCTGTAACTGCTTTAGAGCAACCTATTGACCAAAGGGCCAGGATTGTTCCAGATATTTGCGGAATCTATCCATAGTGGGCCCCATCAGATTGATTGTCTGAGTCACCAAACTATGGGCTCTGATTGTTGTTCGCATAATTTCTCATGTGATGCTCTGCTGTTTCAAGATTGGCTATATTTCAATCTCTTATTCTCCATGCATTGTCATACCTGGGTGCCACAAGGTTGCATCTTCTTTTTTATTGAGAAAACTGAGAGGCAGTCAATGATAAAATAAATTGTAATGCAAACTAGCTTCATGAGCTTCCTTTGAATTATGTTCAGAAGTAGGCTTTTTCAGTGTTGGCATTTGTTTGCTCCCATTCAGAATTCGATCGAGTATTCCATGAAATTTGCAAGTTCTTATAGCATGGTTCTATACCTGCAGGAGTTCAGTCTGGGCCTTTCTTTTTGTTCTTTTTGGGGTCATTTAATTTTTTAGCCTTGTATGGAATTATCAAAAGATTACTCATGAATTATATATAATGTTACCATTTACCTATTTGAAAAACAGACTCGAAGAATTTGAGTCTTGACACATTGAGCCGAGACAGGTGGTGTTAGTTTTCAGATACAATCCGGCTTTTTATGGAACTGAAACATTCTTTTCCTGGACTCAGCTGATGATGGAGAGGGAAAAGACCATGGAGATACCGGCAAAACAGCGAATGCAAAGACAGGAAACACTTCAAAAAGAACACAGTGAGGAGCACAAAGCAGCGCTCCGGCGGGCCATTACCTTGGCTGTCCCACATGCTTATTCGCCTTCTCCTTATGGGACATTTGAGGACAATGACAATGGGACCTCCGGCAGCGTTGGGGAGGCTTCGGGGGAACCATCAAAGAAAAGTCATGGAGAGAGCTGGGATGAGTTGATCGAACGTCTTTTTGACAAGGACGAATCGGGTCACATGGTGCTCAAGAAATCATCCCCGTCTAACAGATGATGTACACATTATTAGGTGAACTGGAAACAACATTCATTTGTCATCTTCATGTTTATTATTAGGTGACCTGGAAACAGCATTCATTTATCATTCTTCGCGTTTGTTTTTGGATGCCCATATGAATGAAAGGGTGATTTTGTATGAAAAATTGTGCTTTCTAGTTCCCATTCAAATCATTGTGCTCACTCCAGAGGTCCACTAATGGTTTGAAGTCTGTAAAATTATGAGATGTTTCAGGGTCCTGATGCATTCAGATCTGTGAGGGTGTTTGGCATGGGATAAATCTGTTCTGGATGGCATCATCCATAAAAGATGGGTTATGCACTATCTGGTGTGCAGTGCGCCTTGGAACTGGAACAGGGAGAATTTTGATGTTCCTATTTTGATGGATATCCATGCACAAACAAGCACCATGATTTTTCAGGAGAGCCTAATTCAATTCAAGCCTATGGCAATCTGGGGCACTATCCTTTTTCTATTTCTACCTGGTGCCAAACAGAGTAGCCTGAAATGTGGGACATTGGTCCTGTGATATAGAACATCAATCTCTTAGGTGCTTACTGTGGATGGGGAGATCCTAGCCCTTCATTTGTTGACAGACAAATGGTAGGTTGAGAAAGTAGGCTATAAGCCGATAACTTGAAATATATATATATATATATATATATATATATATATATATATATATATACACACACACACATATACGAGCAAGGCTTTCCTAAGCTCAAGCTTAGGATAAGGTAGGCTCAAGTGTGTGGTGGGACCCACTTGGGGACCCACGTGGGGATGGGGATGGGGATGGGGGGAATTTCAAGGACTCTCCTAAGCTCAAGCTTAGGAAAAAAACTTCGTAAACTCATGCTTGTGGGGCCCACCTTTGGTCCATCCAAATGGACCAAACACACAACTTCTCTAAATTACACATGTCCACCAACTTTCGGTCAAATCCGAATTTATTAGACCGTTGGATTGACTATGTGTCAATCTAAATGGACCATTAAACTTTTGGGCCCATATGGAGATGATATAAATCGCCTTTAGGGCTGATTTTTTGTAGAGAGGAAGATCCAAGGGAGTCCTTGAAATCCCCCCCCCCCCCCCCCCCCACGCCCCATCTCCATTTGGGTCCCCAGGTGGGCCCCACCACACACTTGAGCTTATCTTATTCTAAACTTGAGCTTAGGAGAGCTGGCCCCATATATATCCTAACCCGGTTCCAATAGAAAAACCTGGATCCGGTTCTAGAACCATGTCCACTTAGAGGACTGGAATCTAGTTCCAAAATCAATTCTAATTTTTTTTTAATATTCATTTTTCTTAGAATAAGCATATCATTCAACTTACAACATTACATCAAGTCTACTACCTCCAATATTATACATAAAAATGTTAAGAAAAAAAAGTTAATTTTGAGGTACAATTGCAACATCAAAGGCTCATATGTCTTGGGTCCACGGGTCGGAACCAATATGGACTTAGAACCGGACCCATTTATCAATCGGAACCTAAATTGGGTTCCAGATCCAAACTCATTTATAAATTGGAACCTAAAATAAGTTCCAACTGTGAGTCGGAACTTCCAAGCAGTCGGAGAATTGGATACCCGTTTGCAACCCTAATTGCAAGAAAAACCACCAGGACCCACAGCTCAAGCCTATGAATCAAGTATATTTACATGACGCTGGGAACAGAGGATCAATGACTTGGATAGACAAAATTGACATGTATGCTGGCTGTCACTGGGCCCAGTCTAAGCTTGTTGAGTTTGATACACAGTTGGTTTTGCCCATTGACACTATAACTTTACAGCCTGGGCCAGGCCTGTTTCTGTGCAACTGAAACTGTATGTTATCACCAGGTGTGTACGGGAAACTTACCCAGCACGCCAGTTTGGAACACGTAAACAATCCAATCATCCGTGCCGTTCATTAGGGGGCCCCATCTTGAATGATTTCTGGGCCAGGAAATCAAGTCGATTCACACATGCAGAAGCTGCACTTGACACTTCCAAACTCAGTGTATTTTACTAGTCTTCCATTCAACGAGGACCACAGGTTCTGATGACCACAATTTTTCAGGAGTGTCCCTCTGATATACCTGTGAGAGTTCAAATTGGCACATCCTTTGAATACTTGACCACTGGAAATCATGCCATCTCTTGATAATTCAAGACATTAGTCTCCTTACTTAGATCACAAAATAGAATGGGCCATACCAATAATAAGGACCTCTTCCAATTAAATAAACAATCACATCTGATCATATACAATCATTTGCCATCAGTTGGGATAGGGCAATAAGTGCTGTAAGGAATTTTTGGGCTTCCACTATCAATGGCCTGAATCAGTGAGGCCCATTTGGTTAGTATGGATTTCTAAGCAATATCTTCCTATCAAAGTTGCTAAAAACTAAGTAAAGAAGATCCTAAATAGTCATAAACTATCTTTCTTGTTTGGTAGGAAATAGTTACTCTGCCATCATCCTAGGAATCAAAATCCTAAGTGAGGGTGCCATAGGCGTCATAGACCTCTCTTTAATATTTCTTTTGTTAAAACTTATTTTAGCATGAATTTCTAGGCCCTTTGTAGGAATTGTGAATACCTCAAAGTATGAAATTATGATGTGAGGGATGTTGATATAAATTATTATGCCGTTCACTAATAGCTCGAGCTTTTGGTGTTACGGTGATTAACATGATATCAAAACTAGAGATCACGAGGCATGTTACAGTGAGATGGAAGACTAGTTAATAAGACAATCCAGCCCTAGGGGTGACTGGGACAATTTCAGATGATGACAGCGACAGCGATGCGACACAGCAGCTGACTGGACTGAGGATCCGGTGTCTCAGCAAATGCGCAGTTTGCTATGATGCCATGGTTTCGGCGACCAAAACCCTGAATATGAAGTTCTCTTGTGAGTGGATGATTCCAATAAATGCTCCCAGATTAACAGACCCTCAACTGTTTGATTTATATGGCCTAGAAAGATTTTGTGGAAATCAAAACAACAATTGTAGTCATCATCAGCATCCAAGAGGTTAGAACATAAATGTCCAAAATTGTCCAAGCAAGAAAGATTAAGGGCACCTCCATATGTTAGTATCCATCATCACAACAAAGCATACAGAAACCGATAAATACAAAATTGCCACATTGAGCTACTCCTTGACTGCATAAACAATAACAACCATGTGAAGCCTTTGCAGTATGCACCACTTTTGAATTAGGTGACTTCTGGATAAAAGAGGCTCACCAAAAATGCCCGGGTCCCCCATCTCATCAACATAATTTCACAATTCAGGTTCACCCATCAAATACAGAAGAACCAGCAAATGCACAATTCTATTAAACTAAATGCAATCACTTACCTTGCATCCTCATGGTGGACGGTTTGGACAATCATCACACTTGAGCATCTAAGATAAGCCATTCCTATCCAGTGGCCCTTGTGTATCAAAAAGGTGGGCTCACTGTTTGGTGGACTTACACCCATAATACAGTGCAAAGGGATCCCCAATGATTCCTTCTTTACATTAGCAGCGGAGGGATCACCAATAATTCCTTCTTTACATCAGCAGCAGATCCAAAATACCTTCTGCTTCAGATCAGGAGCAGCTAAACCAAGCAGGTTAATGCCTTGTGAATGCCTATTTGGGATTTCTTTACAATGGCGGAAGGTTCTATGCCCGTACAAAACAAAATAATTTTCTTACATATGCAAAAGATTTCGCCTTATGGGAAAAGGGATTGACAGCCAGTTTACGATTGAATCCCTCCCCATCCCCATCTTCTACAGTTGAAGATCAAGAACTGCTTCCCCTGCCAACCAAAAAAAATAACAGTGTCATGCCACCAACAGTTGATGAGGGTAAGTGGGCATAAGCAAATGCAGTAGTCAAAAGAGTGAAACTTCTGTGATGCCCAAAAGTTTCAAAGACCAAAGCCATCATTTTGTCTTCTTTTCTTGTCCACTGGTGTATATCTTCTGAATTTTCCATCTATAGGTAGATCAGATATATGAATATACTCTTCAAACTAGAGATTTATGGAGGCATATCACTGATCTATGGTGAGGTCCACTTGATCACAGATCTGGGTGACCATACCATGGTCCCCACTTGAATGGATTGTTGGCCTGTTGTGTGTCAAGTAGGTTGCCAGCCAGCAAAAAACTTTCATCACAGCCTCAACATGAATTCTAGAAAGAATGGAGAAACAGAATTCATGTAGCCAAGCCAATAGTTGGGACAAGGCTTTGATGATGATGGACTTATTTAAAAAATTGCCAACCAAGGATTCCCAATGTTTACCATGCATTCTCTTGACAAAACGCTCAAACTCTGAGAAATTGTGCTTCTCACTGAGAGCTGGGCTAAGCCTGAGGTAAGTAAATGCAGATAAGTGCCTTCCATCTGGATCACTCAGGGGCTTGGCATTTTCCAGTATCTTGTTATACCCATCTCTGTCATGACATGGAAGAGCATTCTCACTAGCCACAGGAATACCGACATCCCATGCAGAGTTCAAGACCTGAAAAATGGAAATACCTATCAAATTAACAATCCAGCCTTTTATGAATGATAAATAACAAAACATGGCAACCAAATAAGGACTATGGCCACAAAGAACATCAAGGTTTCTTTCTTATTCTCCAACAGATATCATATTTTAGTAAGCTTTATTAAAAAGGTTTCACCTTGTTCATTCACTGAACTTTCCCAGTTCTGTAATTTTGAAATTAATATCAATCTGCATTATCTGTGCTTCTTCTGACTGATATTAGCAGACTCTGAAGAATTTCCCTATAACTTGGTTGACAGAATGTAATGCAAGAATACAATTGGTCAATGCAGAATCAATCCTTTTAGAGGATTCATTTGATCCCTCGACCAACAGTCATAATCTGGATTTTGTCTATATTCTCCAACATTTAATCACCATGTCACTTGTTCTATGCTATGAGCCTATGATGCTCAGACATGACATGTATACATCAGAGACACACCATGAATATGTCAGGGAAATAGATTTTACACATAAAAGTGAAGTATCAGATATGAAATGACACAATATATTGCGTATTTTTAAGTATACGGGCATTATAGGTTCTACTTTTTTTTTTCCTGCTGAGAAAATACATCGTTTTGGGACAGTATCAGGAAAATTTTCAATTTCGAATTTTTCTTCAGATAGCACTGGTAAATATAGCAAAAATAAAATTCCTGCATGCATATTGTAATAATACTAATGCAGTATTTCTTGTTTGATTTAATGATTGCTTTGCAAATACCTCCTTGAATTCATTGAGCAACTCATACACTTGGTCCTTCGGGCTGGACTGTTTTACCCAAGTCCTATGGTTTTAGGTTTAAAGTCACTCTTCATTTCGTTGTCTGGACCTGCTATGCAATAAAGGTAAAACTGTAATAGCAAGGGTGGCTTCTTGGCTACCTGGTTAACAACTGTAACAAAATTCCAGCCCAACTAATTGAGTAGGTGGAGTTAATTTTGCAAACTTTACCATGTGTTTGAGTTCTATGCAACCCGTTGAGGTAATACATTCATTATAAAGGAGTTCGAGCAGTTGTATGCTAGGTTTTAAGGGATTATAAATATATTGGCACATCACCCATGGGTGGTGAGGACCTTAAAGGACCAGATACACTTATTGGGCCATTGCACATGGGGCCTGTCACATCAATGTCTGGATCTCAACAAATCATGAGTCATATACATTTATGGAGCAAGGAAGAATAGTTGCATCAAACTTTACAATGCTTCCTCTCTTTTCCATTCCAGTGTGCAGTCAAGCAAAATGTAGTGAGATAAATTGGGGGGAAAAAACTGCCAGTGCTTCTGGAAAAGTCGTCATATTACATACCTGCCACACCAAGCCCTCTGGATCTGCCAATGCTTCTGGATAGCCCATTTGTTGATTCATAGTCCGCATCTCAACACATGCAAAGTTTAGAGCAGCACCATGTTTCTTTAACATTGCTGCAATTGCAGCATAGCCATCTCGATTGCATGAGTTGTAAAACCCAGAAGCCAGTTCAGCAGCATGGCTTGCTGTCTTGTACCACCAATGGATACCAGAGATCTGTTCATCAATGAAACATGGAGTTAAAAGGCCATGATCATTTTCTACCTATATTACTCTTGGCTGTAAGTACAAATTGGGTAAGACATGCACTCAAAATTAAGCTACTAAACAGTTGTGGCACCTATTAAGTACCAGGAATATAGATCATTAATAGATATCATCCATTTTATCTATATGAAGAGCAATCAACAGGTTAAGAACAGGATCATGCTAAAACTGATATATTAATATAAATCTATTGTTCCAGTACAACAATGTAATAGGAAAGTTATAGTGACATTGCGAGATGATTCACAAGTATCTCCTGCTAACCAGAACATTAAGCAAATCAGTTTCAATGAAGTTCAGTAAAACAAGGTTTTATTCAGTGGAAAGGAACAGACATTGCCTAATTACAATACATTTTATAGACTTAGGCTGCTCTCAGCGCCACCAAATATTACAAATATTTTGCAATATTCCAATAAGATTGGCTTGCCCAAATTTTGAATGTTGTAATATTCATCAATATTCCTTCTGAATATTATAACATAACTTTCCGGTAATCTTGTAATCATGGTTTCAAGCACTACTGCACTAGTATCAAATTGCATAGGCCAAAATTGACAAGTACCGGCCGGGTGGTCCTGATTAGCTGATATTGTTGTGTATTGGTTCGGTTCAAGTACTCAGCCAAAAATTGTCATCAATATTCTGTATTGACCAGGCCACAAAACAATTAATATTCAATATATACATATTGGACAATATTTCAAACCCTGAATATGGAGGAAACCTGCGGAGTTTTGCCTTCTGACTGATCATAGATCTTGTTTTCTTTTGTCTTTTTTCCTTTTTGAAATCGATCCACCAATAATAGACTTATGCAATACAGAAGTTTATAAGTTGATTGTAATGCAAGACGACAAGAACAAGTACCCACCTTCACAGAGATAAAAGTGCCTTCGAAAGCCAAGTTATGCATTTAAGAAATTTATAAGTTGATTGTAATGCAAGATGACAAGAACAAGTATCCACCTTCACAGCGATGAAAGTGCCTTTGAAAGCCAACTTATGCAATAAAGAAATTTATAAGTTGATTTTAATGCAAGATGACAAAAACAAGTATCCACCTTCACAGCGATAAAAGTGCCTTCGAAAGCCAACTTGGCCAATGATAGCACACGGTCACCATGATCAACCAAAATCTGAGAATACCAACCAAGGAAGAATCTGCCATAATAACTGTCATAATCGCCTCCATCACAAAAGAATCCAGTTTCATGTGGACGGGAATTGTAAGTGCCGGCATTATCTGGTCCTCTAGCCCAAAAAGAGTGTCCCCTTGCTTCTGCTGCCTTCCTCAAACTCTTCATTAGATACTGATCATAACACTGCAAGAGAAACAATTTCCACAATACTCAACACAATTGACTCATTAAAAAAATGAAAAATAAAATTGAATGTCCAGTTTGGAACTTTGATCTATAATATATATGTGTATGTATGTACCCCCCTCTGCTGAGCATCAGTCCTTGTGGGTTCCACCTGGGGCCCCTCCTTTTTTGTTTGGGGTGAACCCCCGACCTTGTTTATGGTGACAGAGCCATTCTAGTGCGCGCGCGTGTGTGGTTGTGTGGAGGGGGGGGGGGGGGGGGGGGGGGGGGGTAGTAACTTGGATGGATCATAAGGTGGGCCCACTAAGTGTGGTGCTCATGCTCGGCAGAGTTTTTCACACACACAGATATATGTATATGTATGTATGTATTGGTAAGATTTAAGTGCTGCTGACTCGATATGCTGGTGTTTATCACTAGCCCCTAGAAGTCACCAATTTATTTCAATTACATATTGGCCACTAGGACCAATGCATACCATTACAATACTGATACAATATCTAAGCTAATAAAAGACTTCAAAAACTCATATTCCTTTTCTTTCATATTGGTCAAGTGGGGTTCAGGTAAAAATACCCAAGTTTCTGCATGAAAATTAAAAATACAAATTGGAGCAGAATTAGATTTCTGTATTTATGATTTCTTTATTTTTAGTAGCCTTTTGGTGTATCATTTTGTCTTACTTTTGTTTATGTTATTGATTGCATGCCTGTTCCATACGCCAAGTGCATGAATGCTACATTACATTTGTGTGTGTGTGTCTATATATATATATATATATATATATTTTCCTCCACTTATCAGTCTATTATGTATATGAATCTAACATGGTGCTTAAAATCAAGTAAAATTTTATTCCCTTTTGTTTTATGAATACAATTGAACTATTGTTTGTGTAGTATGAGTTGGAAATTGGTCCAAAACCCCAAATCCTTCTTTCTGGGTTACTAGAATTCAACATTCGATTGATCAGGATTGATCAAACAGGGTCGGCACCATCATTATCATCATCATTATCACCTGATTGATCAGGATTGATCAAACAGGGTCGGCACCATCATTATCATCATCATTATCGCCTTATCCCTTAAACATGGGAGATCAATACCAAACAATCATCATAACTCTCTAGTGTTATCTCATTATTTGGGGGTTGGGAGATCAGGACCGACCATGTCAGGCATATATTATGGGGTCGGATGTATTGGTTGGTGGAGCCTGAAAACAAGTCGTCGTCATTATCATCGTCATCGTCGAAGCCTAATCCCATCGATTTGAGGATCTGGAGATCAGGAGTAACAATGTCAAGCATATAATATGGGGTCTGAATTCCGATTCATAGGCGTGTAGTCTGAAAACACATCATCAGCAGCAGCAAAGCCTTATTCATCTATTTGGGATCAGCTCCTTGAGCTCTACTTTCCCACTTAACCCTATATAAAGTCTTGTTCCCCGTAACTGCAACAATCTACCATATGTTTCCTCACTACTTCACTCCAAGCCATTATCAGTCTTCCTCTTCTTCTAGTTCCTTGGACTAGTTTGAAAACATACAATTAAATACAGATTGTGAGATTTTCAATTGTCATAAAATTTGGACATTTTTTCATACTGGTGCAGATTGAAGCACATCACAGTAAGGTTTTAATGGACAATACATAATTGGTTTCAGGTGGCTAATATGGCCAACAATAGTGATAGTCTGAGTGTATCTTTGACCAAATGTGATGATGATAAAGAAATAGCTCCATGCATCGAGAAAGTTTGAGGCAAACTGTGCCAACTAAGGAGCAAGTGATTTGCATGTTCATTATAACACAATAGCTTCATTACCATCTTTAAGAACACAACCCAAACATAGTGATGATCTTTCCATAAGAAAAGGGTTAAATCTATTCAAATATCATTGTTTGAATATGCAAGCAAACAATTTTATGGAAACAGAAAGCAAAAAAAAAAAAAAAAAAAAAAAAGAAATAGCTACATCACCCCTTTCTATGATTGCTCAATCATGGAAAGGGACTTGGAGAGCCCCCAGCTGGGGAAGAGTGCAAAACTCCAGTCCTCTGGTTCCCTTGTCAATGAAATTAAGGACACAAGTCCACCATCATGTATGGAGAAGGCAAATGAAGAAGCTGACGCTCTTGCCAAATTATAGGTCCTTAGGAAGTTATCGTTATCAATTGGATGCCTGCTGCATGAAATATTTGCCACCATTAGGCAGTATGGTCTTTACATTTTTCTAATTGTTTCACACTCCATCTTGATGGATAGCATTCTGCTTCCTGCATATTATTTCCATCCCCTTTCAAAAATGTGAAAAAACATATCTCCATATATTTCCTTCATATGTGTGGGTATATTATAATAGTATACACTATACAATACATAAAAGAACAAGTAAATTACAAATGGGTCTAATTAGGAGCTGTGAGAACCAGGATGTAGGACCCAATTCATCCATTTTATCTAATTGGATTCTAACCTGGATCTATGTCTAATCTCACATCACAGTACTTGTCCTGATTCGACCTAAACAGATAAGACATATCTGTCACCTTAGCAATGTCCGGATAAAGGCCTGCTGGCACCTGAAAAATGGGACAAAAATGAACTACATAGAAATGAAATTGCATTAAAGGTTACCTGGAATTCTCCGATGCCAGGATATCTCCAACCATGCTTTATTGGATAGGATGGATACCGTAACTCTCCACAGGGACCTAACCCAATCTCAACCTCAGAAATTACCCGATCCTCAAAGAAATCATCAAATTCTACCCGAAAGCTTCTCATGTAGTCAAAGTAAACCTGCACAATTTTTATTTAATCCAAATGCAATAAGAGAAGTAACATTCACAGGATAAGAAAACAATTAGGAGCAAGAATTATTGAATAGTTTTCTTCAGTTGAAGATGAAAAACACAAAGCAGGCAAATACTTCCCCTGGGGGAAATAATGATTACACAATGAATGACAAACTTCATTATGTAATCATGTCTCAAGAAGGGAATACAATATTCAGCTTTCCTCATTATCATAGAAATCCTATGCATGGCTAAATATATATTTTCCATAAATCATATAAAAAAAAAACCCTAAATACTTGCCATTTTTTTACTGAAAAAGAAAATTTCTTGAGACTTAATCATATCCAGAGGAAACCATTTTATCAATGAAACAAGACAGAATCCCAGAGATCGCACAGGACATACGAGATTGATAGCAATAATTTTGTTCCAGAGTCCCAGACAGTAGCAAGTAAAAGGTCCAATGTTGGCACAAGTATGATATGCACCACACTATGATAATAAGCAACCAATAGAGAAAAACACATAGAAGGAATAAATGGATTTTTAACTCCAATACCTCAACTGCAGTTCGGCCTCTTAAAACTCGTTCCTTGTCAATTCCCCATGTGAGGCATTCAGGGTTCCGTCTTCCTTCTCTATCTGTAAAAAATATATCTGGATTGGCACGGCCAATTTCTGCAACCCAGTGAGGAAGGGGAATGCATACATCATCACCAACATTGCCTCCACATTGATGAAAAGACATCACTACCTGTGGCAGTTGCAAATTATAAAATGGAAAAAGACAAATTTCTGCAGATAAAAGTTAGAATGAAACATCAAACTAAGAAGAAAACAGCACTTCTTAGCTGAAATATGTGATAATTTTCCTGAACAAAGATGAGAGCTTCCTAATTGACAATGCATTTCAATATCTGATGGTTTTATACAAAATTTTGGACCACCAGGCACCAGACCATCAATACTACTCTTAAAGATTTAAAATTAGTAGATCAATAATCATTATCACCGGTAACTGAAAAATACAATGATCACCCTTTATGAAAATTATTATGAACTATTTAGTTCATCGCTCTTTTGATGATTGTCACTTAGCTGATGATATTCATAATGTGATATAATAAATCTCAGATGGAACAAAATTATTTCCAATCTCAATCAATAGGCCAAGAAACTCAGATGGGATAAGTCGTCTTCTGATGATGATGATGATGATGATGAAGAATTAGGATTGTGGTACTCACTTTAGAGATTTATCATAACGCTTTTTTCCGTTTTAAAATCTCACTAAAACATTGAAATGCTTCTTACTTGATTATTTAGAGTGAGATTCTTTTACATCCTTTTTATTGGCTATTTTTATATTATTTTTATTAAAAATAACATCTACTTAAATATTATGCCAATCATATGAATTCTATGTTCTGGAATTTGCAGAATCAGCCAGTATTTGCCTCCAACATACATACTCATACTAATGCAACATAGTGAGCAATGGAGTGGCAGTTCTAAGACATAAAAATATAATGCTGAGGAAATGAAAGCAAACGCAAGATTCCAAACCGAGAGTCAAAGGGGAAAATGACAGCAACTCGGAAAAAAAAAAATTCTGCAACTAGAAGTGATATAAGCAGGCTAGCTCGCAGAACATATTCAACAATGATGCAGTGCTTCATAAACATTAGGTTGGTTGCATGGGCTACAGAATTAAAAAAAAAAAAAAAAAAAAAGGCTGTGCCAGACAGATGGGATAAGGAGTAGATGGAGAAGACAATAAAACAAGCCTGCACCATATTTTGTTTAAGTCATACTCAATACAGCATTTCATAATATCTCACCTGTAACTTTAGCTTGAGATCGCGCACTATTTGGAAGAGACGCCTATAACCACTCCAATTGTACTCCTGTGGCACATGGGCCTCAACTATTCCCCACCAACAATCGACCATAACACCATCAACATTTATGGATTTCAAAATTCTAAGCTGATGTAGTAGACCATCTGGATCCACCAGTTCACACTTCATATTTATAACACCCAGCTGTCAGCCATAAAAACTAAGTCAGAAAGGGTAATTAAAATTGAAAGAAAGCTAGCATTGTGACCTTAACTTGGGTATCATGTCTACAACTATTAGTAATATGCCAATAAGATCAAAACCAAATGACACAAGAAATGTTGAATGCAATATATAAAAAATTAGTTCCATAAAATGCTACAGTGAGAATATGGAGACAGGGGAGTTGTATCATAAACCACATAATCTCCTCTCAAAGGAACATGAAAAAGAACAAAAATGAATAACAATTTAAGTAATGGGTATGAAAAATTAAAACTTACAGGCAGCATCACATAAACTGGAACATATGGAGTGCCAGCAAAATCACGCTCCTGCATTCTTGGAGCTCTGTCCATTACCTAGATAAATAAAGGGAAAAGAATGAGGAAGGCATATCAGAAAATTTGGGTGATAGCGTGTCAAAATGCTCAATGTAAATACAAGCAGAACTTATAATAGATGGTCAATGGAGGAGAGAATCATGCAACTTTTGAAAAATAGGAGCACCTTGGGGTCTTCAAACGTGACCTAGATAGTATACATGTTAAATGAATGTATTACCAATGATGACATCAAGATGACATGGTAAAGTGATAAGCTTGTAAGGTTCAGTTAGCTTTACTACCGTACATATCACACGTTGTAAGAGTACCCCAGTGCACATAAAAGCATTCCCTTTCAGAAAATTCTAGATATCTTGCATCTTGTTTCACACATCCTTCGTGCTTCCAAGTAACTTTATACTAGAAAAAAATTATTGTAAGATAATTAGATAAGATATTTGTCTCATTTTCTTTCTGCATAGCTCCCCACATAGGATTCTCAGTCCAGCAACTATGATACAGACAAACATAGGACATATTTCCACATGACAATGTAGTCCAGCCTAATCTTTAGACCAATGCATTGGTAACTTAGAAGCACCACACAAATGATTCTGAAACCCTTGGAACCAGAGACCAATAGGAAAGCAAAGGATGCCCAGAATATATAATGAAGAAAGTCAGAAAGTCAGAAACTCAAAACTCAAAAGCAAGCTCAAGAAGCTGAGAATATAAAGAAAAACGAAAGAGGACCAAAAACACTTAAAAAGAAAGAAGTTCCAATTAAAGCAGCACCCACAAGAGGAAATTTAAGAACATATACAAAGATGAGCATCAAGATAACTTCAGAACACAAAAGATATGCGTACCTGCTTGCCATCAACGGTATCAATGCAGCTACTGATGAGATGGGAATTCTCACTCCTCTCTCCGCCATCGCCCAACATGGACACTGATCGAGGCTGAACGCTGCTGTAGGAAGTGGTGTGTGTCGTCGTCGGTGGCATGAAGACACCCTTCAGGCGACATGGGAGGTACTCCGCCGAGGAAGTTTGAAACCCAGAAGATACTCCCCCTCTCAGGGAAGCAGGTGGGGTCTGCGCCACGGGAACCATTGACGGCAAGGTGGGTGCTGAGGTAGAAGGCGCAGCTGCAGGCCCTGGGGTCTGGAAAATGGGAGAATAGAGAAGCCCCATTATGGGTTTTTCCAGACAAGTTACATACTGAGATTAGCAATTCTACAGAGCATTTCCGAGAGATTTCAAAAAGATATAGAGAGAGTAAAATATAATCCAAAAAATCACGCAAAAGAGAGGAAGAGAATTGATTGTTGAAGCCTTTGTGGGCGTTAAATTACGTGAATTCAAACAAGATAATTGGTGGGAGATCAAAAGAAAAGTACAGCTCTCCAAGTAGGTGTGATTGTAAACAGTATCCCAACAAGAAACAGCGGGAAAAGGGGCTTCAAAACCCGAACTTTGAAAAGAGCCATTACCTGTAGAGGCAAGTAACGTATCACAGGAAAAATATTAATAAAGGTAGTAGTAGGATCCTAGAGCCCAATGATCCGGTCAAGACCAGACCTGACACCACGATGGCCTATGATTCGATCCGACCGTCCATCTAATGGACAAAAAAGAGATGCCCTGAACCTTATGACCTGGTCTCATTAGCCTATTTTTCCAATCGGTCAAAGTTGAGCCCACTACTTCGACCGTTTCAAGAAAAACTGCACCCACTTGGTAAGAATTGAAATGTTGTACCCGCACCCTGGAGTTAGTGGAGTGGGATGAGGAGTGGCTGCATGGGTTTGCTCCCAGTCCCCATAATATCTTGTGGTCGAAACATACATAGGAATTGATTGTTAACTGGAATGTATTTGTTTGTCTGGGTTTAGTGGGCACATACCTGGGAATTAGTCCGATTGAGTCAAATTGATTAGAAGGTCGAGAATTGTATTCCAGCTGTCTATTTCTTGTTAACTAATGGGACAGATGACAATCTAAATTTTTACCCAGCTATTAGTTTCTTCCCACTCAAAATAAAGTGCTCCACTATCATCAACCATCCCATCAAGGCTATTATTGAGCCAAATGTTACTCCACTTAGCCATTGATATCTAGATTGATAAAATGTGAAACATATTTAAACAATCAATCTACCACTGGGCTTGGCTTCACTAAAAGGGCCTCTTTATTTACATTTAAATAAACAGGAATTGACATAATATTGCTAAAAATGAACATTAAAGGTGAATTAAAAAAATATGAAGATAAAATAATATTTTTTTTGAAAAATAGAATAAAAAAAAGAAATTATTTAATGCTTATTTTCGAAAATTCCCCTCCAACATTTATTTTTAACCACCATCTAAATTCAATTCCTATATATCTTACTGCAAACAAACAAAGCCTTCAAATGGAATCAATATAACCCCATCAGTGGATAATTTATTTCAAAGGTTTGCACTGAGTTAGACATGAGCGTCAGGTCCCGAGCCACAAGGCTGCACCAAATTTATTGTAACTCACCCTGTTTTTGTCTTTAAGCAGTGCATGGAGTCCCCATTAGATCAAAGATCAGGTCCATCAATTGCTCCCACTTGTCTTCTTAGCTCTTATTAAGAAGAAGCCTGGATCTATTTTTTATTTTAAAACACCCAGATCTAAAATCTCTTTAGTGGGCCCAACGCACAGCTGTCCTATTTTTAATAGAAGGAAAGAGATAAGAGATAAGACATTAAGATACCTGTCCAGATAAAATAAAGAACACAGTAAGCCTCAATCAACTGTGGATAGTGGATACTCATCCACACCAATATCAATCCCGAGATCATTACCTTCATCATCATGACCGTCCAATTAGCCAGCGGCCCCAAATCAAAATCCACAATTTTGGATCCAAGACCGCGGATCGAGAGTCTCATGATCGCGTGTGCAAGCATATCGACAAAAATGAAACCCCAACCCCAAAGGCAAAAACACACATCAGCCCTACTCAGTGAAAGACGCACATCGCAACTCGGAAAACCCAAAGTCAAAACTCTCCAGGCCCAAAAAAAGCTTCGTCTTCTGGCAGGAGACGAGCAAAGAGAAACGAAAACGAAGATGGAATATAAATATATATGTATGTAACTATGTATCTATGGCGTATATGTAGATTTGTGTGTGTGTGTGTGAGAGAGACTGAGAGTTGTTGTTGTTGTTGTTGTTACCTGAGGCAGTTGAGATGATGAAGATGGTGATTTGGAAGGGAAGGTGGTTCCATCAGGAAGAACAACCCAACCAGCTTCTCTGGCTAGAGCTGCGATCACGTCGTTGATGTCGGCTCTCACTCGCAGATTGTAATTTCCATGCTTTCTCAGCCCTGCGAGGATTCTCGCAGTGATTGCTCTTCGATGCCTCTCTCTCATCTTCGTTCGCTCTTTCTCTTCCTTCGGTCGACTCCTCCTCACTCCTCCTTGCTGCTGCATCTGATTCTGCTGAAATCTCATGATCGAGCCTTCGGTTCCATCAGCCATCGAAGCGTTTGCGATTCTTTCTTCATCGTTGTCTTCCTCTTCTTTCACCTCCATTTCCATCTCCTCATCGTCTTCTTCCTCGCTTGTTCCTCCCATTCTCTCCATCTCCTGCGCCATCGATTGATCTGGATCTTGCCTCTTTCTCTGTCTGGATTGTGGTTTTCGCGAGGAAAGACGAGTCTTTCCTGGATTTTTGAGGAATTCTGTTTCAATTTTCCTCCATCGGCGACATCATGCGTTGAGATCTGGATTTCCGCCTTTGGAGCTTCAATGCGAGCTTCTGCAGCGGCATTTTCGGTTTTTTTTGGAAGGAGGAAAGCTCAGATCCTGCGATTGGAAGCTCGAGAATGAGGTATTTCGCTTCGATTACCGATTTGAGCACTGAATCTTACACTTGCAGGGTCTTTCTTCTTACCAGATCTCGCGATGCTTGGAGATCCGAAACCAAAACATTTGATCTACGGCGATTTCGTTGTGGCCGGAGATCGGTTCGTATGGTGACTTGTGTATGGCTTTTCCGGCGATGTGTGAGAGCAGATCTGGTGGTTTCCGGCTATATCGGCTTCTCCGGTTGGTGTCGGGGGGCGGATTGGAGGTTTCCGGCGAGTTACCGGCGGTGGTTGGGAGGGATGTTTGGGAAAGAGGAGGAGATGTGAGTTCTAGGGTTTCGCTCGTGTGAGGCCGCGTGCTTGTGCTTATGTTTAACACGGATGGAGCGAGGGAAGGGGATCGGACGGCCGTGGGAGTGACACGTGTAGCACGTGCCGACGGTGTGGATCACGCGAGCGGGTTTATAGACTTTGGTGTGGTCTAGGGCACGCTTGCAAGATTCGTGTTGATCTCTAACCCTAGAGGGAGAAATATATTAGTTAAAGTAATAATTATGAGTGCCTAAAACGTAGGCCTTATTATTTTACTATAAATGGCCAAGGGAATTATTGGAGGGGAAGTGATAGTAAAATACAAGGTCCGTCTAATTGGGTGGGCCCCAAAATGTGGGAGGTTTAACACTACGTTGACATTGACCTGGCTTGGGCTTCTAGTCCTGTGGGACTAATTGGGCTTTGAAATTGGTCCCTTCGATTTTAAGATGCAAACAGATCAGCTTTTTTAGGCATGGTACTATCGTGGGTTTTAGTGGAGGAAAGGATAATTAAATGCATAATATTAATGATTGGAGAAATGTGGCCTAAAATTTGTGACATTGAGGCCATAGTTGGATGAGTGTCTGATTTGGGCTTGACCTCAAACTTGAGTATTTGTAGGCCCAGTCTGCTTGTTAAATTGTTTGAATGGCTCATTATCAGATTCAGGCTAGGCCTTTTCCAGGTCTGACCTAGGTTCATTGGTATTATGGTTGGGAGAATGTGTGGATGACAATCCTAGCAAAGCCTTCCAAAGTGAGCCTTTGGTAATAATTTCCAAATTCTTACACCTATTATTAGGGTATCAAAGCTCAAGAATTCACTAAAGAGTGCTCGTGGGCTCGGCCAGTCCAACCCCTATTGAAATTCAACCTGCATTGGGGTGGGTTTGGTCTCTGTTTATAGGTCACCTGGCATATTTTAATGATCCAATTATTATGTGTCTCATATGGTTGTCAAGTATAGTTATTAATTTTGTACCGTTTTGAGTGAAATGGCTGAATTTTTTCATTTCGGTCAAATGGCCAAAATGAAATTTCAATCAAAACTTCTTGATTTGAATGTCGGTTAATTTCGGCCAATTTTGACCGACGACATGGTATTTTTACATGATTATTTTTTTTAGTTTTGTTACACATATATACTTTGTATTTCTTATATTTTTTCAAAATGTAATTCCAATTTTTTTATTAGAATGGATTAAATCTAGATTTTTTTTTAAAATTTTCTACATATATATATGTCTACATTTTTTTTTCGAAATGTAATTCCAAAAGTTTCGCTGAAATTTTAAGTCAGAAACTTTTCATTTTGTATGTCAACACGGTGGCTCTATTGGTTTGATCCTTGGGTCTGCTCCCCAAGGTCTCAAATTTGACTCCTGCCCCTTGCGTTGTTCGGATACTATATGTGCGGCCATGTATGTATCCATCCATCAGGGAATAGTCCTTGCTCGTCATAATCGGATAACCTTCGGGCCAAAAGTTCAAAGTCATGAGGCTGGGCTGGTGAGGGATATTATGCATGGGTCATCATAGAAAAATTGTCTCATATGGGCCTATATTTCCTCAAGGCCCGACCTGGAACAACATATTTACCACATAAGGTGTATATTTTTGGTAAATGGGCTGGGTATGGGTCTGAGTTTCAGTCCGCTGACAGGGTCCAGCCTGAACATTACAATTACAGGCCAAACTAAATCATCCAGGCTTGGATGTGTGTTGCCTGAAGGACCCCCATCAACACTACAAATTCCACCAATGAACCTTTGAGAGTTCTTTGAATGGTGCTTTTTCTCACACCCATAGGAGTCCTACGTAAGGGTAGTGCAGGATTTGCAATCCCGTCATCCACAAAGTAGAACCCCTCATGAATTGATACTATGACAACTTTCTATTCTTGTTTCCTCATCCAATTTTGAGAGGTTATATGGATTTAAACAGAAACAAGTGGAGAAAATTATGCGCACTTCAAATTTGAGCTATGACATACATGATTTCTTCACCTTCTACGTTTGCCCAAATGGACAGTCAAAACGATCATCTTAGATGAGGACATAAAGGTGGAAAGAAATATTTCCACATTACAAACTTGACCTATTTTCCATCCGCTGAACCTAATTGACCTGCTTCCATGAATTTCTCATTGATCAATGCATCCACCAAGACATTAAATCACCAATTTGCCAACCCATAGGCAATACAAAATGAAATGCACTTGAATCTGGTTTTCTTATAGCATTTCCAAGATGCAGAAACTCCCCATTCATAGGATAAAGGTAAAAACATTATAGTTCTTTCTTTATATATAGTTTCTTCCCTTTTTGATAAAATATTAGTCTAATGAAAAAAAAAAAAAAAACTAAAACCAGACCAAGCTTAGGATCCCTCAGTTTCAGAACCAACATATCCAATACTAGAAAAGGATACTAGTCATTCCCCTAGTAAGGCTCCACCACCCTATTTCTTTCAACATGGTTCTACAATTCCTTCATCCAACAAATGACAAATGCAAGAAAAATCTTGCCCCACCAAATATAGAATAAGAATACAAAATCTTTGATATCTGTAAAAGGACTAAAAGGTCTTCAAATCACCTCAAACAAGTCATATGATGGATGGCTGTCGCACAAGAAAGATACTCATGCATGTATGAGTTTGGAAAACGGAATTATATAACCCCCCATAATTGATGTGTTGATATCTAGAAAGTATACAAAAGAGATGATGCATTTTTTTTATTTTTTTTGGAAGAAGAAGTTATCATTGATTTATTATTATTTTTTTGTAGAAGAAGTTATCATTGAATGAAAGAGAAAAACAACTAGAACAAAAGAGAGGAAGAGCAGCCAACATAAAAACAAAACAAAACAAAACCCCATCCTATCTAGGCGGCATAACCTCCCCAAGCCTCACATGAGAGCTAGACCCATAAGACATCTTCGCAAGTTCATGAGCTAACACATTTACATTTCCAGGAAAATGGGCAAAGGAGATATCTTCAAACTTGGAGATGAAGTCTTTGATAACTAACAAAATAGGATGGATTGACCAATCCATCAACCCATTAATTGCTAGAATCACCTCACAGGCATCTGACAAAAGATGGATCTTACCCTGCGACATAGCTTCATTTAGCGCATGAAGAATTGCCCTTGTCTCGGCTTCTTTTGAGGAGTTAACCTTGGGACCATTGACAAATCTTGCATGCACCCAAGAACCATCAAACCAAATAGCATAGTCAAAGCCTGCTTTTCCATCCGCGGCTCTAAATGAGGCATCTGTGAACACCTGAGCCTTGCCCGTAGTGTACCAAAAACTTAAATCTTGTGGAAGATATGAGGATTCTTGATCATCCTCTTTAGCCTTGCTCATTGGTTCACAAAACAAATTCCGAGCATATAGGATTGTGGACATTGGCTTAATTTTTATGCCCCTGAAAATAAAATCATTTATGGTTTTCCACAAGGCCCACCAGAGAGCCAAAACCCATGATTTAGTTTGAGGATGGGTTGGAGGGCTCATCGATTGACAAAAATTGATAAAGGAAATCCACCACCCCCTAAATGTAGTAAGATCTATGGAATGTGAATGCATTCCAATGTAAGATCCAAACCAAGCCGTCCTAGCAAGATCACATAGAAAGAGAGCATGCTCCACCGATTCTTTTGCTTTTGTGCAAATAGGGCATAGGGCTTCATTGGAGATATTTTTGTCATAAAGCAATTTGCGTACCTGAATTGCGTTATTAAGGAAATTCCAACCAAAAAATAGAACTCTTTGGGGGAGAGGAAGGCGATGTGGCTCCTTCCAATTAAAGCTGGATCTTGGGCAATCCATACATTCTCCATGAATAATTTTGTAGGCAGTTTCAATATACTATCCACAACAGTTATTAAAGATATATTTTTAATAAGTTATTAAAGAGATGATGCAGTTGAAGTCAAACCATTAGACTGTTTGGGCATAAAAATAAGCTCCTTGGGAAAGGAATGAGCTTGTGTGTGAGCAGTGTTTTAGACTGATTGATGGCAGGCACAGGATCACATGGGTCCAAACCCACCTGGTAAAACAAATGCCCCGATTGAGCTAAAAAATTATAAATATGACCACAAAAAAAATAGGTAGGATCACTTGTATGGTACTGATTGGTACACCCCTTTTTTTTTTTTTTTTTTTTTTTTTTTTTTTGATATCAGAGGGTTCTCAACCCTTTGGGTTGGACTAATCCCTCCGGGCTCAGAGGGAAGCCGGGTAAACTCCTCTGTAGCCCCAGTGTGGTAGTGCAGTTTCGAACCTACAACCTCCGGGTGCAAACCGTAGTCCTAGGCCAACTGAGCTACCCCTTGGGGTTTAACTGATTGGTACACCTGCCATACCAAAAATAGGAATCATTTTACATGATGGGAAATGGGCAACATGATGGTGTGGGCTTGAGAATGCAAGTCCTGGCATGAATGGTTGTACAGATTGTTCGTGGGCATGTATGTGTATGTAGAATAACAGTGATGTATTTTTCCTCATGTTTTCATAGAACTCATCTATGATGCAATGAACATGGTGATGGAAATACCTAAATTTGAGAGAGTTTAAGGAATCTTTTGCCTGCATGGAATTAAATCCTTAGTAATTCATGATAAAATGGACTTTAACATATGATTATTAAAGATGTGAGGTTGAATCTGACAAAAAAAAAAAAAAAGGATGTGAGATTGAAGGAAATAAGGAGAGATGTAGTTATACTCATTTTTTTAGAATTTGATTTATTAAGGTGATGTTTACTTTTCATTTTCCACCAGAGGGGAGATCATTTAATGACCATATAAGATCTCCACCATTGTTTCTTTAATTTCTGTCACTCTGATATGAATAAAATTTGTTTAAGGTCTTACAAACTCAATTTTATGCAAATAAATCAGCCCTAAGGGGTGTTTCTTTTAACGAATTTATGTAAAGAGAATTTGTAAATTCGCGGAACTCCGAAATCCTCTTTTTTGTTAGAGCATCCAAAAAATGCTTAAGGGGGTTGAAATTTGGGAATTTCAAAGGATAAAAATGACTTTTCATGTGATTTGAAATCAAAACTCTAACAAAAAAAAATGGAATTTGAAAATGTCAAGGGAATAGTCATTGCATCATTCTCTAAAAATGGCAAATATAACAAATTCTTATCATAAATTTGAAATGGGGCCTAAAGAAATTACCTAAACAGTCCCTTTGGTTGATTTTGCTCTCAACTGAGAGTTGAAGAATAAAAACACAAATTTATCTTTTCATAGATTCCTCAAATGCATCGCCATGCCATAATTTCTTTCCTTTCAGTCTCTTCATGATACTTGTCATTTCTCTCTCGTTTTCATAGCAAAACATCAGTTCCTGATGTCCCATTTTGTTTGTTTGTTCCTGAACTTTTCTAGGCAAAAGGAAGCAGTGCAAGTTAAATTATTGAAGGCTAGAACCCACTAATGCATCAAGTGATCAACTGCAGATGCACTTCAGCTTTACAGTACCAAGCAAGGATCAATCATTGATCCTCACCATGGAAGTCTCAATGTTTCATTCCTTGGCCCAAAAGCCAAACTGTAGAAAAAACTAAAAATAAAAATGATCAAGGCAAAATCCATGAAAATGCTCATTATTTTAAACCATATGATGGTATTTGTAAATGTAATGCACTCTCCAGAATCCTCCCCAAAACCAACCCCAATGTCAAACCTTAGGAACATTTATTGCACTGAATCTTTCTGTCCTTTTTTGGGGTAGCTATCAATTATCATTTGTCAATAATAAACAATTCTGGGCCATCCCTGCCCTTGGACCTTCTCATGGCAGTTAGCTGACCAAGTTGGCCCATGCACAGTTGAGCTCAACCCTTTGCCAGTGTCTTCAATGGTTAAAAAACAAAGGCATCATTTGGAGCCAGGACATGGGGAATCCTCCTTTGCTTCAAATTTACATTGAGTGTCAGAGCAATGTTTAATTGGTGGTGCTATTCGTATGGTTTGATCATGTGACTCCTGAAGACGTACAAAATCACATGTCGGTGTTCTGAATGACTGAATCATGCCTTTTGCCAATAACCATTACTGCCATTTTTTTTAATTGTTTCTTTGGCTTCTTTTATAGGTGCAAAAGAAGCCCATCTGTTATAAATTTAATTCCTTCCACACCTATGAACCTTGCAGTGAAGGGAATCCTACTGTTGGGTCTTATCACAAGCAGATTTGAAATAAGGACAAAATTTAAGTGCAAGTATATTTTGATCAACTTTAAATCTATCTTCATCCAAGAATAATTCAGGCCATTCTCATCCTATTGTTCAAAGTTCAATGACTCTCCAGTCCTCTGCATCGGGTGGGCTATTAATTTCATGCCACTCTGGTCTCTCAAGAGTCCAACTCCCTTGTCGGTACCCGAAAGAACAAGAAAATACTATCTCCTCTCTAGCTTTTTTTGATTGTCATGCATCCAAATGCAAAGTAGCTAATAAGGGCCCTAATCAAAATTCATTTAGATTATAATTGTTTGATACTCTAATGCTGAAGAATTCTCGATATGCGAGAAGGACAGAGGTACTCTGTTCTAAAAGATGAGGTCCACGGTCAAGTATCATTAAATAGTGATGCCCCACATGTATGGAATTGAGTGAGGCATTGGTTGGAGGACCAAAATCTTATTATTTGCCATGTTATGAGTCCATAATTGTGGTTTACGATAAAACAGCTGTTGTGTAATGACTTTTGTCTGTTTATTTAAGTACTCCCTAAGGAAATAGAAAGTTCAAAACATTCTATACAAAAATGCGTCCCAGTAATATCTCTAGGGAGATTTCACCTATCACTTCTCATATGCTTTCTAGGCAAATCCAAAATCAGGAATCTTCATATTTTCTTAGCAAAGAATGATGTTCATTAACACTGTGGATGTTAGGCATGAACATGCATACATTTGTGGATGGTACAGTTTAGGAGGCTTCATATCAATACAGTTAAAAACTTTCTTGTTAAAAGGAAGAGTTCTCACCTATCCTATTATAACCTGGTAGGGTAGATCTGCTAGAAGGTGGAGAAAAATAACAGGTATCAATCCTCTTTCGATAAGGGTGTCAGTGTATTTGTGACTATATACGAGCATGTTGCTCTAACATGTATGGGGATACCATCAATCCTTGAAGGGATTATAGGTTTTTATTTTTAACCCAATATAGGGGTTCGGATTCAATTGGAAGTCCGCACATATATGGAAATAAAACCCATAAGGAGCTGGCACATACAAGAAGAAATTAAGCCCGCCGCACATACGATAAGAGGTAGCATACTCAAGGCTCAAACCTTGGACAGCCACGGGTTCTAACTTGGTTGCCACTCTTCCCACACGTACATGAGCTCCTCCTTCCCATTTGTGTAGCATCTCCGTTCGACTGTATGGCTTCCTCTTCCAATGTGCGGCAGTGGCGGACCAAGGATTTTTATTTGAAGAGGGCTCACGATGGTCAATTGAAAAACTCAATTATTATTTTATTGTATTTTCTTCACATTAATAATGACACAAGAAAAAATGTATTCAGCAAATAATGGAGAAGGATATGAACTCCTATACTTGAGAATAGTGGAGAAAAATATGAAATACATCAATATCGTACTCAAGCCCAATAATCATAGAAATGCACACTCCAATATACACTCAATGGTCTAAACAAGGATAGTTGGAGCAAAATTTTAGCCTATAAAAACTTGGTTTAAACAGATATATTCATTTAGTCACAACCATTTAATTCTCAAATAATCAATTTCCACAAATAAAATAAAATTTCAAGAACAAATAAAACGAACAAGTAGACCACTCCATTTGAATCATTATGCATGGACATAACCATAAAAATGCACAGAACAATAAAAATTTAAGACACCCTTAGTAAGAAAAATGAAGGTTTTCTTCATGTCATCAATAAAAAAAATGAGGGAAATGATCTAAGGCACCCTTGGTTAAAAAAAAAATATACATATCAATAATTTCTCCATTGTCGTGTTTTTTTTTTTTAATAAAGATTTCATAAATTGAGAGAGATAAAACTAAGGGTTACAAGTAGTAAAGTTGCCTTACACGAAAAGAATATTTCTTTTGTGATTAGAAAATGCTACATCATTCCATGGTTTTGAAATTTATACTATCAATTTCAATGAAGAATTTGAAGGGGTATTTTAGTCACTTTTAATATGTTATAGAGATGTAAAAACCTTACTAAGTAGAAATGAGAGTATTTATTAACTGAGAAAGAGGGAGAGTCAAGTATGTCTTTTGGAATTGGAGAATGAAAATGGGGACCAGACTATTCAAGCTTTAAACCCTTATGGGCATTTTTTAAGTTGGGTGGGGGCTAAAGCCCCTAGCCCATAACACATGGGTCCACCCCTAAATCGTGGGGGCTCCAAAAGTAAATTAACAAAGATTCTAGACCAACCAAAAGGAAGGTGAAACACTTAGCATGGTAAGTGGATGCACTAAGCATGAACACTATTGGTTTTGCTTTTGTTAGCCAAAAAGCAGAAAAAAAAAAAGTGGGAAGAAAAGGCAGCAGAAGGGGTGTTTGCATAGTGACCCATTGTGGGTCATGAATGAGTAGGGGCAAGACACTTCTATCACATTCTTTTTATCTTCTTTGTCATGGGCTCATGAAAATCAAATTTAAGATGTAAAGCCCACCTAATCCGATGGCTAAAATTTATGAAAGGGTCAAAATTTTTGAGGGATCATGCCCATAGGTTCTTACATGGTTGTGAATTTACTAACCCAAAGAAGATTAAAATAAAATAGAAAGGCAAGATTAGTCCAAGGCACATTGTCCTCTATTGTAGTGTCACATTTTTTGACAGAAGAGCACAGCAAAAATATCGGACAAGCAATGCATTTAGATTCACTAGGCTGTTCTACATGTCCCCCTGTGTTAGGAATCCTACGTGGCATTCCTTAATTGGTTAACTTCTATATTCTGGTCAAAATAATTGTCTCAATAGTCTCACATGGGATTCCTTGGTTGGAAAATGAAAGTTGGAACAGCAATTTTATATTTAAAGCCCCTGTGAATAATTTTAAAATTTGTGAGCAGCTTTTTCACTGGACCCAAACCCATGCAACCACGTGCATAGGGTCACATAGGAGGATCTTAGAGTGGGGTGAAAAATGGGGCACCCTATCTTATCAAGATCCTAATCATCCATTCTTTTAAGGCCTTCAATGAACCATTCAACCTCCAGAGTCTAAACCCAAAAAGGCAAAACAAAAATCATCCTAACATTCTTTTTCTTTTTCTAATATTAGAATAGTGGGCAGCGCAAAATCAAATGATCTGGATCCCCTATTTGGACCAATCAGGGGGTGCCACATGGGAATATTTTTTTTTAAGGAGATAAGATTTTTTTTAATAGATGAGATGTGACATCTCAACCCCATGTGGCACCTCCTGATTGGTCCAAACAGGGAATCCGTTTCCAAAATCAATACAGTTTTCTTTCCATCACACAATCTTCTCGTCAGACAAACGCATCGGCAGAAATAAAATTTATTTTAATTTTCTTAATTTATAGCCCCCTTCTCAATTAGGTGCCATGCATTTTCTTAAATAAAAAAAAATGAATTGATTTTATTCAATAAAGTGTATATCAATTTCTCATGTGTCATGTTGGAATATAGAATTCCTCTCTCTCTCTCTCTTGCAAAAATTAAAAAAACTCTCATGGAGCGGAAATTTCTTACTACACAAAGGCACCAAAATACACACATCAAAGTCCATGTCTTAAGGTTGCAACCCACTCTATACTTATAGCCCTATTATAAAATAAAGAATGATTTTCTCCCGTACACCTAAGCAATATTGCGCTATATCAATGCCATTTATAAGAAACAAGACAAGAAATAGTGAAATTCAGGAAGATCCCGCCTTTGGTACCGGTCCAAATGGTAAATAAAAAACTTTCCACATAAAAGATGCTTGTCGATGGCTTGTTTGACTTCATAGGGTTGATTATTTTCCTCTTTCAACCACTCGGGAGCCACATGGGAAAGAGATGTCAAATCAATGACATCTCATTTTTTATTTTTTAAGAAAAAAAATAATAATAATTTCTTTACCACATAACACCCCGTGGCAATCCCTGATTGGCCCAAGCATGATCTTATTTGCTCCAAACAGGAGATTCTTTTCCCAACCCCAATTATTTGGCTCTTCAGTAGCGGCAGACCGGAATAAATGGGCCCAAAATTCTAACTTCTGCCTAAAGTCCTCATTTTGTCCATGCCAGTCACATCTCGCATGCCTAGTCATTAATCATTGAGCAGGTTCAGTTGATATTGGACAATGTGGTTCACACTTCACACAGGACTTGAGGCCATCAAAGTTTCAAGATTTACTCTCTTGCCAACAAGGTAAATCATATTAAAAAAAAAAAAGTTGTAATTGGTCCACTCCATATTGAGATATTGTTCATCAAGACCATCATGTGGTGGGCCCCACTCATCAAAAGGTTAGGACTGCTATGTTAGCCATTTATAATAATACATGGGTCCAACCCATAGTTATTAATTTCGTATAGTAGTTGTAATGGCCAAAAATTTTCGTTCGGATCAAACCAAATCAAATCAAACCAAGCATTTTCCCACTAGGTGGGGTCGGCTATATAGATTTGACGACGCCAATTAAATCTGTCTACGGCCATGTCCTCCGTTAGATCCATGTAGACAATGTCATGTTTAATAGTTTCTTTCCAACTTTTCTTGGGTCTCCCTCTCCCTCTCCTACTATGAGCAATCTTTATGCTGTCACACCTTTTAATAGGTGCCTCCGTTGGGTGCCTTGTAATATGGCAGAACCATCTTAGTCGATTTTTTCTTATTTTATTTATTTTTATTTTATAAAATAAAACTTTACATGAAACCTTTTTCTCATTTTAGGGATTAGATTAGATTAGATATATGAAGTGTCGTATCTGCAATTTCCATCATCTCACATCATAACGTAACAATAACTAGAAGTAGGGCCCAGTGAATTAAAAGGAGAGAGAAAAACTGGTGAAGTTGGGTGAGATATAAATGACAGTAGCAGATGAAACGCCAAATACATTTATATGCTGGTGCCAATAACTGGGAATAGCACGAGTGAGAAAGGGACAGAAACTTGGATTCCCCACAAACACATCGTATTGTATTCAAGAATCATTTATTAGAGGGAGGGAAGGTGAAAACGTCAAAACTCAAAAGGTAAGTGAATACTGCAGGAAATAATTCAAATGGAGTATCATGAATCTTTGGAAAATTTATCAGAGATATGATATCACTTCTGCCTGCTTCTGTTGATCCCTTGCATCTGGGATTTGTCCTGTATGGCTGTGCCTAATCTATTCTCATTGGGGCCCATTATCTCCTATGCCTAGAGTCCTAGACCACTCAACTGTGCATGTGACAACGTTTATGATTTTCTCCTCTCTTTTTTTGCCCTTTATCTTTTGCAGATTTGTGATGAGCCCATTCATTTCTTCTTTAGGATATGTTTGTGTACACACCTTTTTTACGGAAAGAGAAAATTGTCACGGAGTAAATTTCATAGAAATGAAAACCTCGGAAAAAGATTTCCGTAGAATTTATAAATTCATTTTTTGTGCAAAAAGAGTTTCCTCATTGAATTGGTACAGATGTTGTTTGGTGCGATTGTGAATTCGTTATAAAAAATCAAAATTTCTTATTTGGTGATATAATTTTTTGAAGAGAAATTACATAACATGTATATTATTTATTTAACATTAAATAATAATTTATATAAAGAAATAAAACATGAAAGAGTTATATGGTTTTTTTGATTGAAATGGACAAGAGGGAGAAGTTTTCCAAAAAAATCCATTTTCCATACCCCCCATAGAAAACTCATTTCCACCATTATCAAAGAAAACGCTGACAATATAGGAAAGCGTTTTCATGGAATTGTTTCGCACCAAACATTGGAAAAATGGGTTTTCTGCCAAAAACCGTCAACTTTTCCACAAAAAAATGTTGCACAAACATTCCCTTATGCTGACCTCAAAATGACCACCCAAAAAAGACCCTAACAAAAAGGATTCACAAGTCTAAAGATTACCTAGACTTTTGGGTGTCTTCAGATGGGATGGGTTCATAGTCTCTCCTCTAGGTCACTAAAAAAAGAAAGAATTCACATGGGTTCAAATCTCTTGTATGCTTTTGTTTTATTTTTTTTTTAATTTCTTTTGATAAGAACCCTTGAATGATTCTTTTAGGTAAGACAAGAGGCAGATTGTACAGGAGTGTTGTAGGTGGATGAGGGACTCCATGTCTTTTGGGGACCTGAGCTACAGCTTGGGGAGACTATATGGGTGTTGCAGGCTACTGCACACAAGGGGGATTTTGAATTTACCACTTTGCAAAATTTTATCCATTAAATGTTGTCAACTACCTAATTATAGCCAAGGAATTGGTGATAGTTGTTTAGCATGATTGAAACTCCATTTATTTGATGATCTTAGTTTAAACATTTTGAAAGAACTGGTTCTTTGTAATTAGCTAAATATCAAGGATGGTGAATCACACAAACTCTACCCAGTAACTTACTTTTAAGATATGAACTCCTTGGACTCAATCTGAAACAGAAACGTTTCACCTTATTACAAGGGCCTAACTAAGTTAAGTCACTGTTTACCACACTTGGGCCCCAAAACAAACATGCACTCAACAACAAAAAGAGGAGAACGAGTGCTCAATTGGTTGGTAACCCCGCCTTTCTCCTGGACGACTAGGAATCAATCTTGGTCTCCTCCAACTCTTTCCATGTGTGATTTCTTACTGTTTACGTATGCGGGTTCTCTCCTCTCGCCTCTTGGAGTCCAACCCCCTTAGCTGAGATGCCCTAGAAAAAAAAAAAAAAAAAAAACCGATGAAAGAATTCTTTTAAAAAAAAAAAAAGAAGGCCCCCACCTTTTGTAAAACCTCAAAAAAGCCTTCTATATTTTGTGTTTTTATTAAAAGAATAAGGCTCTCCTAAGCTCAAGCTTATGATAAAATCTCGTAAGCTCATGCTTGTAGGGCCCACCTTTGGTACATCTAAATGAACCAAACACATAACCCCTCTAAATTGCACATGTCCACTAACTTTCGGTCAAACCCGAATTTATTTGACCGTTGGATCGACTATGTATCGATCCGAATGGACTATTGACCATTAAACTTTTGGGCTCATATGGATATGATAGAAATTACAGTTGTGGCTGATTTTTTATTGAGAGGAAGATCCCAGAGAGTCCTTGAAATTCCCCTTACCCCCATTGTAAGATCCGGCTCCGCCACTAATTATATTTATTATTAACATATTAGTATTATATTAATTTAATGTATTTTAGTTATTTAAGTGGGTAGGATTAAGTGGGTCACACGTTAGATTAGATGCGTGATTTAGTGAGTTAGGTTAGTGGGTAGATGACCTGACCCATAGTTTTGACCCAATAACTTACGCCCAAAGGATATCTTCTTAACATAATCCCTAATTTTAATATTCACAACTTATCTCTCTGCAACTCCTCTCGTAATCTCTTCGTCTTCTTCCTCTTTCAACTTCCCAAGCCATTCCAGCTTTTGGATCCAACCATCAGAATCAAGATCAGAGGATACCAGCATTCTTGGCTCAACTTTCTCATCTCAGATAACCCTTTCCTCAAATCATTAGGAGTAGATCTGTATTCTTGGGTTATCCCCTTTTTCTTTCCAATGCTAGGTTTTGGGTAGGAATATCATATATCTGATCACATGGATATCTCTTTCTCATCTCTTATATCAGATTAGTGTTAGGATTGTGATTGAGTGCCGTGGTAATCTCGGATTAGGTATTGGTGAGGATCTGTTGCTTTTTCCTCAAACCCCGGTGAAAGGCAAGTATCTAAACATAATTTGTGAATTTAATACATATGTTTCTTGTTGATCAGTATGTTGATTCATGTAGGAAACCCTTCTTGATGCCCCTTCTTCACATTAAGTAATGTTATTATTTATGTTATATGACATTGGAGATTTGGGGCCAATTCAATCGGCTCTACTTTCTGCCATTACCTACTCAAATTGTTTTTCAAAACACTTTTCTAATTGTCCAAGATTTTCCACGGAAATTGATTCACTGAACTGTGCACGATCACTTTGTAGAGGCCCTTGGTAAATAATCAGGTTGTGGGATCCATGATTGATCGGATCACAGATCTGGCCCGATCATATGGCCGTACATGGTGGGACGATCCTAAAGGAGCTGGTCCCCTCCCTGGCCCACCATTCATTAGGTTGATCAGAGAAGATGTGATTGAGGAAAAATAACTAGTTTGGACATCAGGCAGTGGCGGGACCCACTGGGTGGTTTGATCGTAGATCTGGGCCGACCCTTTTGCCATACAGGGCCGGGCGACCATGATGGTAGGGCTTGATTTAGGTCTCCATCACCAGGACCCACGATTTTAGAAGCCTCCATGTCCCAGGCGAGAGAAGTTGTTGCAGACGTTCTGATACAGAACGTGTAGATGAAGAAGGAATGGAACTCGGTGACCCAGGGGTGTATGTGTAAGTGTGGACATGCACTCACCTAGGTACGTTTGGAAAAAGAGAGGATGACATGTGGGTTGACTTGATATAAAAGAAAGGTAGAGTGGTGGTGATGACTGATGATGTCATCCCATGTGGTATTAATAAAGGACCTGATGTTGTAGTTAGGTGAATAGGAGAGACAATAGTGATTAGGGGTGATGTCATCCCATTTGCCATTGAGTTTCATTAATCATTTACTGGCCTTTTTAGTTTATGAAAATTAGAAAAAAGACCCTGATTGTTTTATAAATTCAAATTAAATCCTTTGACTATTTGAATGTGGAAAATGTTTTGGATGGGGTCCTCAAGTTTTCTAAAAGTTGTAAACTAAGGTTATTTGTCATTATTGCAAATTAATATTAAATGATATCTTTAGTTTTTAATATGTTAAAATTATATTTTTGTACTTTAATATTATTTCTTTGGACCAAGTAAATACCGTTCGGCCGTTCGGGCACACGGTATATCACTAACACAGGGTTTAGTACTTCGTATGACCTCGGGCAAATCCTAATGAATTCAAGTTCAACCCATCTCTATTGGAAAACCCTTTAAGTGGGTCTATGCATCATTGATGGAAAAGGGATGCGTTGATCTTATATTTATTAGAGATTTCTATGGTTATGGGGTACGAGACCTTATGTTTGACCTTAGGATCGATTCGTATCTACGTATTAACCTTCGCATGCATATATATGTTGATTTAGGATATGTACTCCTTTAGATGCATACCCTATTGTGTATTATGAACTATAAAGTGTCTCGGCAAATTTGGTGTGACGATTTGATTATGATATGGGATGTGGAATGGCCAGCACTTTATTTTGATTTAGGACTCTTGTGTCGGAGCTTTATTATTCAGGTCTATTATGCTTATATATATTTATGTTTATGTGGGTCATTTATGGACGACTGCAGCTCGATATATGAACGGTTGATCACCGATGTGACCGGATCACTTATAATCCGCTTTGAATGTGAACAGGTTATCCTGATTTGTTTTTAATTCGATCGGTTTATGACCACCGACGTTATCGACGGGCTCTCCCGATTTATTTAGGGTTGACCACCCAAAACGGGGACACTTGTCTTCGTGTGAATCATATTGCTCCTTTTGTTTTATTTGGATTAGGCTATACGTCCTTTCTTGTCATTATTATTGTCATTACTTCTATATGATCGCTCTCGTTTATATTATTCTCGTTGTTGTATTAAATTTCGAATTATGATTATGTACTTGCTGTTTACGTTGTAATATTTGGTGCATAGGTACCGAGTCCTACTTTACCCAGGAGACGGAGGAGGATCAAGCGTTTCAAACGTTTGAGCCAACTGATGAACCCGAGTGGGATGCCGAAGACGGTTTCAGAGCCGTCTGAGCCTGCATGAGAGTAAACGTCATCTTAGCAATTTTTTAGATGAACTTCCTTTAATGATAAACCTTTCTTTAGTAATTGTTTTATTCTTTCTGCAACTTTAACATTTAATGTTTATTTGATTTTCGTGTTAGATCTTATTTATGATCATTGAATACCAATTGAATAAGCTTCCATTGCATTTAATGAAATCTATTTTGACTCACCACAGGTTGAAATATTTTTTTTGTGGGTCCACTTTTTGGAAGCTTGTGTTGTATTAAACACAGGAAAATTTGAATTTAATTTATTTTTCACGTTTTTCCCCAATTCTTATTTTGGGGGACGTGGCACCCATCCCAGTGTGAGTCCCCTGGTGGGCTCCACCACACACGTGAACTTACTTTATTCTCAATTTGAGTTGAGGAGAAACTTACTCTTATTAAAAACCTCCATTGACTTGTACTCAAGGTTAGAAAAGCAACTTCTACACTCAATCAAAAGAGGGCTTTTTTTTTATACTAAAATTATAAAACACAGAAGACATTTGGGGGGAAAAAACTCATTTCAAAATGGTGAGTACTGAGCAATCCATCCAAAGAGCTCGAGGGATGTGGGTCTAGCATAAGCATTAAGGGTCTGTTTGGCAAGTCTTATCCATTTGAAATAGATTTATTTCAAATAGATCTGTTTGATATAGATCTATTCTAAATTGACTATTCTACAAATAGAACGTTTGGTAAGACGTGGTATATCTGTCATATCAATTAGATCTATTTGAAAAAACTTGTTTGGTAAACATACAAATAAGAGTTTATAAGAAGGGTACTTTTTGTCTTTTCCTCAAAAAAAGAATTATCATAGAATTATATTACAGTCATAGGGGCCCACATAAAACTTATAAATGAATTTTAGGTGTCATAAAATGATGTTATATGTTCCAGCAATGACAAAATCTACATTATTAAAAGGCATTTTACATCCATCACGACCCAATGCCCACCCGTCAATCTCATAAAAAAAAGGAGATGCAATATCTTCGGTGTGTAATCAATATCCGCTTTGAAATAACAAAACAACCCAATCCTGCCCATCACACGTAGTATGAGACTACAGTCCTCGTTCTCTCCAGTTGAGTTCAATCAAGAAAAATGTATTCAAATCCCAACAACAAAATTCAGAAACGAGTAGAAAATAAAATCCATATGCAATACTTTAATTATTTAATAAAAATAATAGGAAACAACATCAAACCCATGTGCAATTTTTCATCAAATCAATAAATCCAATGAGCAAAAATGAGTAATTTTTTTGTCAAACCATTTACATAATGAGATCTTTCCATCTCTTGTCCCAATTTACTAGCATCATGTATCTAGGCATGCATTATTATTGGAACACAATCTGCTCAATAGAGGAATTTGAGTCTAAGAGATGTGTCCAAAATGTCCACTTCTAAGAAGCAGCACACAGAGACATGAGCTCATCTTCTTTTTGCATATAGAGACAGTGATCCAAAATTCCTCTTTTAAGAAATCCCACTTCTCTGTGTGTAGAGATACAAGCCCAACTTCTAAGAGGTTCTTCTTCCAAAAACATTTACTTCACACAATATCATACTAAGAGCGTGGCCATCAGATCAATGGCATATCCAAACATAAAAAATTCTAGAAAATGGTCTGGATGGATGTTAGGGAGGTACCGAGCGTTGGAGACGATGAGCATCTCGTCTTTGCTAGGGTTTTCTCAGGAGAGGAAGAGATGAGATTGGGAAGTGGGGTACTTTTATATGGGTATTGTTGTCATATGAGAAAACAATAGAGGGCAAACTTGACCATAGAAAAATCACTTATTTCTTTCCGCTTCAGACTTGAGGCTCCGATTGAATTCTCACCCAAAATATAACTTTTTCAAATGGGGCAAATACATCTTAAAACAACTTCAAATAGAGATTTGCTTTTAAGGTGCCAAACGGTCTAAAATGCTAAAAACTCTATTCCAATCAGTTTTAAGTCCAAATAGAGGTTAGAAACAGACTTGCCAAACGGCACCTAACTTGTCAGTCCTGCATCAGCAAGCTCACCCAAATTCAAAAGCTTTTGGGAGGATCCAATGCATGACATGATTCCTCAAATTCAAAGGCACACAAGGTGACACGTTCTACATGAAGAATATATTAATTAGTAACATGTCCAAAGGCGCTTTTTATCATTATAAAAAGAGAGTTTTCTACTTTACTTCTTTGTCGTTAGGTTAATTAAAAGATAACATAGTTTCTTTGTCTGTACCGACACTTTCTTTTATGAGAGTTGAACATTTCTTTTGAAAGAATTCTTGATCTTGAAACATAATGTCTTGTCATGAAAATGAAGACAAGCAACAGGGAAAAAAAATTATATATATATATTTTGGTGAAAAGGATGTCTCTAAACAATGATTTGTTAGCGTTAAATAATACAGACCAAACTCACTTTTAGGCATGGGCGGGTCCAGAAAATGAAACTAGAGGGGTCAAATGAAAATCATTAAAATTTTTTTTTACCATCTTAAGGGGCAAAATAAAAAAATTACAAAGATTTTAGTAGCAAAAGTAACAATTTGAAAACTTAAGAGGGGCCATGGCCCCCCTAAGCCTATGCTTTTAGGTACTCTCTCTCTCTCTCTCTATATATATATATATATGCGTGCGTGGGGGGAATGGCCAAAAATTCATGCGCCGCCTTGTTTTTGGAAAGATTCTGGATCTTAAAATATGTGTTGGAGTAATAAATACAAGAGTGTGGTGATCTATGATGCACAAATTAGTATGGCATGGATAAGGGAATGATATATCATAGATAAAAAGTTTACACATAAAAAGTGAAGTATCGAATACAATATTACATGATATGTTGATCATTTTGAAGTGTCTACGCATCATGGGGGGTGATTATTTCGCAAGGAACTTTCCATGAGCCATTATAAATTTGATTAGATTTTACAAAATAGTTGGCCATAAAAACATTCAGGTTCTAAGCACTCCCACTGATAATAACTCAAAGATAATCTCCAGATGATGCAAATAGACCAGATTTGGGGGGTGGAACATTGGTGGATCAAGACCCAAACCCTTTTATAGAATCAATTTTGAATATAGATTTGGATTCAACACCGAACCTATTTGTTATTAGGATATGACGTCAACTTAAGACACCTATTTATACCGAATATGGATTTGAAACAAGATGCAGAGCACATTATTATAAATAGATGAAAGAGGTTCAATTTTTTGTTTTTTTTAAATTGCAAGTGAGACTAGCAAATTATATAGGGTAATGCAACATAAAGTATCAAATATGAATATAGATCAAGTTATTTAGACCCTTAAAACCTTCTATACTTTTAATATGTGATTGTAATAATTTTGTATCCGGATAAATCTTATAAGAATGGACCCAAACCTAAATTTGAATTTCTCACAAATCCAAGAATAGGTTTTATGCCCGCTTTATTTAGAATTGAAGACTTTTAATGCTCGAATGATTAAATAAGTACACCATTTGCAACACCATATACAACATCATTTTTTCTAAATAATCTGGTCATTCATGCCAAATTTAAGAGAAGTGAAGTGAATGCAAAATTTACTTGTAAAGTCCACATCCAATTCAATTATGTTGAGGAAATTTACTTGTAGAGTGAAGTGAAGTGAATGATTAATTTAAAAGACAAAAAAAGAAGAGGGGTCGATTAAAAAAAGGCCAAATCTTAAAAATCACCTCTTTTTTTTTTCCTAAGTTAAAAGAATACTCCTTTCATTCCACTAATGACAAAAGGCCCTTGACTTTTTACCAAGAAGGTAAAAAAAGGTATTCTCTTGTTCCACAAAATAACAAAAATTTATGATATGTCTTTTTGTCATTTCACACTTTTGATTTGATCATTCTTCTTTTTTTCTTTTGACCATTCTCTTCACTCTTCACTCTTCACTCCCACTGTATAAGTGAAAATGTCCCCAAGTGGCATAATTTGTTTAGGATAAATCTTGTGGACAATGGGTTGGCAAAATCATATCTTTGTTTGCTATTAGATTTAAAAATTAACATGTTTTACGACTGACTTTTTTTTTTGTAACCCAGCAAGGGGGGCTGGGATCCAAAAGAGAGTCCCCCACACACATGGGAAAATAGTCTGCAAAAATGGAAAAAAGGCCCACATAATTGGGAAGTGGAGGCGCATCCAAAGTTTATACCGTAGACAGCTATATGAGAACTGTGGTTACTTACCATTCTCGCATGTTTTAAAACTATCAAAACATGAAAAGGGAATGTATCTCAAGTGCTATAAATATTGTATTCTCTTAATAAAACTAGTGCATTTTTGTTTTTCCTTTCTTTTTTTTTTTTTTTTTTTTTTAAGTTAGTGCCATTAAAAAATGGGAAAACAAAAATCATTATGGTGAATGACATATTATTATTGACTTTTCTTCCATCTGGGCCCCACCAGAGCCTCTTGTTTTTTTCTTTCAGCCCGTGCCATTTGTCTGGTAACAAGTCCTATATGTTTTTTTCTCTGATTGATTGATAGCCAGCCCCCAAAATGTCGGTGAAGAAGAAAACCAACCCACAATTCAGATTGAATCTGAGAAGAATCTAAAATGTTTGACATAAGATGAGATAAAACTCTGCCCTGGATCTGTTGTATTAGCCTCAATTTTACAAGCTTTGAGCATCTATTGCTCTCCAATCTGAAAGGTTATATTTTTGTCTTTCCAAATAGATGGGGCATCCTTAAGATGATAATGATCATGACTGGTGTGGTTTTGTGTTATTAAAACAGGCATCAACTGATATCAGCTATATTGGCATGAATATGTGTTGGCCTATCAACAATAAAAGGTGTGAATCAGGTGCAGGAAGTGGACATCCAAATACCATACATCTCTTTGGCCAATGAGAAGTTTGACATCTGTGTTCCAAATGTAGTAAATGATTGGAGATTAAGTAAAAAACCAGGTTCCTAATAAACTGGATGTCATTTATTTTTTAGTAGGACTTGTTGAGTTCAGAGTTGTAATTAACTTAATCAAGGGCCGGATGGGCAAGTCTCACTCTTTTTATAAATAGATGGTTTGGTATATTTAATTCAATCTAAAAAAACAAACTTGCCATAAAATTTATGCACGCAAAGTTGATGTACATTATAAGCAGTAAAGTAAAAGTAGTATCGACAAATTTATTGTGTTATAAAAGTCATGTAGGCAGTTTTATTGAAAGTGGCTTAAGGCATCTTTGTCATTTTATAAAAGTTACTTTTAGTTGCTTTTTGAAAAAGCTGCAATTTTTTTAATGCTTTTTAAATCAAACATCTACAAAAACTTTGTAAAGAGTATAAAACACTCAACCATCAATTTTAATTAGTTTTAAGTCAAATAAATCTAAAATGTAAATACATCAAATGGAACCTGAGATATAAATGTTATAAAAACATTTCTCTGAAATACTCCACTCTTTGCCCGATTCTATTTCATGTGGGGCATGTTTGTTTGGGGTTGTTTCCAATAAGAATTCTAAAATGTAGCGTTTGACTGCAAGAACTTTGAAAACCAATTTTTTGAAGAGCCGTTTTAAACCTTTTGAATATTAAGAATTTCAAATTTCTCTATGTTGAGATGGATTGGAACATTTGGAATTCTACTTTAGAGGTAACACCAAGGCTATAATTTTGAAACTCTGTTATTTAAATAGGCCATATGGCCTATTATAATAAATGAAGCTCAGACAATTTGATTGAAAAATCAGCCGTCAATTTTGTAATGATTTTATTTTTTATTAGAGTCTAATTAATTTTGACCAAGTGTCCAACATGGTTTCCTTTGAATTTAGGTCTCTTTCTGAATTAAATAAATAAAAATTTCTAACAATCCAAACTCTTTAAAGCTTCATCTCTTTAATCAAACTCTATTCACTATGCCTTGGTGTTGTATGTCACTTGGGACCCAGTGAAATTCATAGGGATCCCATCTTTGATGACAGTTTGGATGTGCACTACCACTGGAGAAAATTTTTCATACTTGGTGATGCAAAAAAAAATTCTTTTTTATTTTTGGTAAATATTCTTAATCATATAAAGAATAATTTTTTCTTTTGATTTTAACAACATTCACCTTAATTAAATTTATACCAATTTCTTACTTAAGATAAAACTTTACATTGTTTTATAATTTTTTTATTTTTAACACTGACGCCAGTAAAAGCTCAATTACTATCATTTAAGAGAATTAATTATATATTTAAAATGTTAACCCCCTATCAATACTATCATGCCTAATCTTTTCTTTATATATATACATATTCATGCGCTTAATCAATATAATTATATAATTATGTGCCATGCTTTTGGCATTATGTTTAAAAGAGCCTGCTGATCAGATACACGATTATGGAAGGGTCAACCCTGAAAAGAGCCTCACATGCTAAAATTGGTATATTTGCTTAAAAGATGTGTGAAATTTTTTAATCCGTTTGTTTGACTAAAGATTAAATGCTCTAACAAAAAATGAAAAAGAAAAGAAAAGAAAAAACAATAAAGGCCCTTTGCTTTTGATGTGCACAGTATATTGCTGATCTATTATCTTCCAAAATTTGAAACATGATAGAATTTGTGGGACCTATAAAATTTACCCGCTGTATTGAAAGAATTTGTTATATAACCACCAATTTGGAAGAGATCAAGAGAACTAAATGTTGCAGTTATCTCATCCTATTCCTATTCCTATTCCTACGCCATGACAATGCATGTCAAGTCTATTAGATCCATCATTAGATGTTGCTAAATATCTACTTCATTTTCTTGGCTTATGTGAGCATTTCTGGCCTGCAGATTCATCATTTTATTTAAAAAAGAGCGAAATTCATCCTATTCTCGATCAACACTGAAGTGCATAATAGTCACCAGCCTTGTACATTTTCATATTGACTTTGATTTACATTAATCGAAGGAGATTTATGTTGTGTCATCTTTTGATTATTGGCATTTACAATCCTTGATTTTTTTTTTTATGTATTTTTTTTTGCTCAACTGCCTTCTTCAATGGATCGATGATATGGGTAAAACTTTAACCATCCCTTGTCTAGACGGGCCCCTTCAATTCCCCCTCAACACCCCACCCACCCCAAAAAAAAAAAAAAAAAAAATCCCCACATCACCACCACTGTTCCACCATACCACATGGGACCTGTATCTCCAGCAGTCCAGTTACAAGCAATAAGACACAGTAAGGTTAAATACTCTCTGCACTTGGGGGGCCTGTGTCTCCTCTCCTTTGGAAGTTCCCACATAGACGTCCCAACTCATCCACTGATTATCAATCTTTTAACTATCCAATATTTATCTCTCCCTCTCCCTCTCCCTCTCCCTCTCCCTATCACCTTTAGCTTTATTTTTATTTTTTTAAGAAAGGATCCCCAATTCCCCATCAACTTGACATTGAAATATACCACTGTGGGCACCACTGTGTGAACCTTGTACCCATGTCATGCACGTGACATGTGACTGATGTGAGAGTGCCTGGGTCTGGTTGGAAGAGCAGTGTGTCAATTCTTCCCATTGGAGTGTATTTTCCACGCATAACAGTGCAAATCTCTTCGTGGGAGTGCTTTTATTCTCGAGACATGTTTGACAAGGGGACGCCCATGCAGTCATTCACCTTGTGCCTTTTCTTTTTACGAGACATGTTTGACAAGTGGAGTGTTTCAATTCTTTATAGACGCATGTTTGTGTATTTCCGTGAAAATTTGAATATGTAAAGAACCTTTTCAGCCTTTTATCTATTTTTGTGTGGGCTTCATGGGATTAAAAATCGGATATGGGAAGAAGCTTTTCATAGTTAGAATAAAAATGAAGTCCCTTCCCCTCCAATGGAAAGGGAGAAGAAAGCTTTCTGCTTTCTATGTTTGTGTCAATTTTATGGAATGAAAACTCGGATTTGAGGAGAAACTTTACCACATTTTGCAAACAATGAAGTCTGTTCCCCTCCAGTTGGAAAGGCAAAAAAGCGGCCGTTATTTTACTATAGTGTGGAAAAGCATTTTCTACTTTCCATATTTTCTCATGGCTGCACAAACACGCTCCCTAAGTGTGTTTTTACAGCCAAATGGTTCTGTGATAGAGAGGTGAATTATCTCAACATTTTTGTGCAGTCAATTGTTCCAACCAATATTGGATGCAATACATTTTTGTTGTGAAAAGAAAAAAAAAAAACCTTCCAATCCACTTGTAGCTCAATAGGTGGGCACCTCCCTTTCACAAATATAACCAATGACCAATCTCTGATTGTTGTGTGATGGTGAGGGGCTTGGGTGATTGTGTGTGCATGAGTGTGTGAATGCTTATATTTCAACAAAAAAATAAAAATAAGAATTTAATAAATAAACTGAGTTTGCTCAATATAGAATAAGATTACTAGATTCTCCTAGCTCATGAAGATTTAGTTACTAAAAAATCATCTCTTTGCACAAACAACTCTAAATTGCATATGGGTTTTTTTTTTTTCTTACCAAGCTTGGGGGTTTGGGACGTCAACCCTCTTGTGAGGGAAGTAGACATCGGGTGAGGTGAGGAAGCCCTCTAGAGAGGGAAGAAGACCTTGGGTGAGGTAGGACAGCCCTCAGATGAGAAAATGTACCTTTCTAGGTTCAAACCATGGGGCACGCAGATAACAACCGACTCCACTTCCTATTTACCACTAGGGTAAGAGGCCATTCTAAATTTCATATGGGGTTGGTAGATATAAAAAGTGAGAAACATGTAGGCCATCGTTTTAAACACCATGCGCGGAAAAAGGTTTATTTCCACTCTACACCATTTAGTTGATCATATTTTTCAACATGTAGCAGTTGATGACTTAAACCCCATGGGACTCCACTGATTTAGTTAGACAGCACCGGCCTTTTGAGGAAATAAGATCCATGCTTATGTAAATCTATAACAACTGACTACTCTCTTACCACGGAATTACTAACACTAATTCAAAGCTTTACACTTTGCTTGCAGGCAGGGACACAACATCTAATAATAGGAGGGGACCAATTAAGCCAATATGATGAAGCTTTTATTAGAGTTGACAGCAAGAACTATAGCTTGAAGAATAATGATATTATAGGAAGACAACAACTATTTTGCTGCTCATCTTCGTATCTATTGGGGATATGGTCTTGTCAAGCTCCCATCAATAATTGGAGTCCAAATGCCCCATATGTGGTACACGTTTGGTATTAATCCATGAATTTTCATTCTCAAAATAAACGAAAGAAAACTTATTTGGCAGACATTTTGTGAGAGAAAAAAAATTTAGAGAGAATTTATAAATGTGCCAAAAGGAAGAGGAAACGCTTGTCAAACAAGTTTTCCTTCATTCTTAGAATGAAACATTCCTAGAATTTTGCCAAACATGCCTTAATTGCTAGTTTTGAGTTTTTTTTTTATCTTTTACTTTCTAAAAACTCGAACATAAACAACTATCCGTACGGTATGATGTCTCTACCAGCTTAAAAACAACCCTTTTAACAGTGAAGACGATGACCTGGCCCCATGCTTCACTTGATGGTGTGAATTTTATGAGGCGAGATAAAACATGTAGTAATGTAATAAAGCGGGAAAGAGATAAGAGAGAGTAGTAAGTAGTTGATTTTGCATTGAATGATTTTGTTTTGAATTTATTTTATCACATTTTATCATGTTTTGATGAGATAAAGAAACAAAGAATTAAACTTGAACTCACTGGCAGATCAAGGAATTTTATTTGAGAGGTGCATGCCTAAACAGACAGTTGGGCTTTGGTTCCATATCCAAAATTTTCATATAGATTTTGGGAGTGAACCAGAAATTTTATGTTGGTTTTGGAAGTGTTCCTAAATATTTCAAGTGAGTTTTGGAAGTGGTCACAAATCTGACAGGTGCGTCCACCCCTGTACTAAAGTGTGTAATAAAATAATGCGACTTTACCTTACCATTACCTTACCACATTACTTTTTAAATCCAAATATGATAAGAGAGATTATTTGACCGTTGGACTTACCTTTACTTTACTTGTTTATACCAGCAGCTAAAATGTGAACTCGACTGTACATCAAGCATAGATTGATCAGAAATCAAAATTACCTTTACCAGCAGGCAGCAGCTAAACAAACACGCCAGAGAATGGGATGTGGACACATCTGATCCTAACTCCAACGCTTACTCATCGGGGGTAAAAGTAAAGTAAAGAAGGTTCTTCTGCACATTTGTCAGTCCAGGTGGTAAAAATGCGAACTCTATTTTACTATAAGCAGAGATAAAAAACATCAAAATTTAACAAGCCAACAAACTGCCCAACTCCTCTCCATTGGCATGCCAAATTGCCAAATGCAAACGTCCACTGGCTGGCGAGGATGAGTTGTGGAAGACTAGCATGGTAGTGCAGAGTGCAGTTCGAGAGCTTTTGACCGGTAGGTAGCGTTTCGGTGGGCGACTGTTCCAGGCCAGGACGTTTTCGACGCGAGCAAATAAATGCGGCTCGGCTCGTAGGTTGGTGGCTCGTTGCAACTTGGGGGGTCGTTTGTAATTAATGATATTCGACCCGTGCAAATAAATGAGGGTGTTTTTTTGCAAAAAACAATGGCTGCAAAGTGCAAAAGACAACTTTATTATTAATTATTAACTTTTTGCTTTGTACATGTTCCATGTGTCAATTGCCAAAGTGATCCTTCTTTTTTTTTTTTTTTTTCCTTTGAGGTAAATGAACTGCCACAAGGAATTTTAAGGGGTTCAGATTGTACATGTAGGGCCCACCAGCTCCTTAATTTAACATCCGCCTACTGTAATTGTACAAGGGGGCTATGCTTGTACATGTAGGGCCCACCAGCTCCTTAATTTAATATCCGCCTACTGTAATTGTACAAGGGGGCTATGCTTTTCCACTTTTCGTTTTATTTGTTTGTTTCTCTAGCCGCATGTTTGGCAAACGGATAGGAATTTTCTATTTAGAAGATTCTTTTATTAGGTTGGTATCACGTTATTTTTAGGGCCTGTTTGGTAATTTACTTTTAAAATAAAGTAGAGTGAAGTGAAATGAAAAGAATGAATAAAATATAAGTGAGTTATGATGGTATTTTATTTTTAGTTGTTTGGAATGAAATATTTTTAACTTTTTGTATGGGGAAATAGAGATTTTTTGTCTTTTAGTGAGTAAATGTAGTTGCTTTTTTACTTTTTTTGAAAAAGATGAAGGGAATTTTTATAAAAAGTGTTTTTGATGGGATGTTTAACTTGACTTGACTTTACTTGACTATATTAGTAAAATTACCAAACAGGCCCAAGGAGGATTTTCGGTAGAGAGTTTCAAGTTTGGTAGAGGAGAGGAATTTTGAAGTCTATGCACTATCTGATTCAACAATTATAGGTTTTTTCTTTTTTTTTTCAATTTCTCATAATTTATGAACAATCAAGGTTTGATCTTTCACCCCATAACTATATTTAGCTCTTCGGATAATCTGAACGATTTTGATCGTGCAAAGGGTCCCAATATAAATAAAAAATTAATACTTTAGAGTGTGGACGTTTTTGCAAATATCTCAAAATTCATAATGGATCTACGGTTGAAATTTGGGCTCCTAGTTGTGTTTGGACTCCTCTAAATTATCAACGGTTTAGATCATGATTTCAAGGCTTATAGAATAAAAAAAATGAAAAAAAACGTACTGCCAAATAATTCCCCTTTTTTTACACCGTGCTATATCAATGGTCATAATTGATTTGCCATTTTTTAATGATCCATGATGAATCATGTTTCCAAATTTGAACCCTTAGCCGTTTGGGGTCTGATTGAAAGAATGAATGGTTAGGATATCACAGATGGGCCCTACAAAATTTCATATTTAATGATCTAATGTCCTGTACTTGTTTACAAATATCTCAAATTATAGGTGGCATCAACATGTGATATGTGGGGCCCATAGAATCCAAAAAAAAGAAAAAGTCGGTCTCCCCTATATTAACGTCAGAAACACCGTAGCAGCACAAATCATTGCGCGCATGGATTGAGGCATTCCGAGGGTGTATCAGATTATGAGAATATTTGAAAACAAAGATTCCTTTGGTCCTCCATATGCCTTTCCATGGGATCGCAGAGAGTTGCCAGAAATCCTCTCTGAGGACGTTTACCAAACATGCCCTTAGAGATGGATATAAAACTCTTAAGTATTAGAAATGGCATTTAGATTTTCAATATTTTATAGTGTTTTAAGGGCTATTTTAGACATTTTATATTACTTGATCTTTAATAGAGTTCTTTATAAAAAGTTGAAGAATTTAATAATCTTTGGAAACATTTGGAGAATTTTGAAAGATGACAAATGTCGATTTAATATATTTTACTTTATTTTTTTATCGATCCGTAACAAAAGAGGGACGAGCGAAGAAAGAAAATAAATAAAAGGTACAAGAGCACTCTACCCATATACTAAAATAATATATGATGAACCACTCCCAAAGTACCAATCTCTCAATCTTTTATTGGGCTAAGGCATCTGCCGTGGAATTGGCTATGGCCGACTATTTTATAAATATTTGGTTTAGAGTTGGATGAGCATAGGGAGATTTTCACATGTGGAGCTTCTGCAGTAAAGCCATGAAGGAATTTTAGTTTCCGCCTTGAAATTTTAGTAGGAGTTAGTTTTTATGGACGACGTGGATTAAAAATCACACACTATTTACTTGCAAGAGCCTTGCAGGTAAAAAAGTGTGACCTTATTGTGAACTTCAAAACTATTGTTTTCAAAATATTAACATTTATTGAATATATGACAATGTTTTGGGAAGGTCTTGTAGAAAAAATGAATCTTTAAATAATAGGAACAACGAATAAAATTTCACTATAATTACTATTTGTAATTTTTCTTTTTCTGGTTCGAAATAGTTTACCATTTCAATATGCAACGACCGCAAATTTGCCGATAATTTTAACATGTCACAATGTCATAAGGAAATCATATTATTCCTTGATAATATCATAAGATTTCCAAAATGTTTTCCATACTTTCACACTACTAATTATCATTAGGCATAGCCTATGTTTGGCATCTCTATTTCATGCCTCTATTTCTCTAGATGTCTAAATCGGACAGAGGTTTGAACAATTAGAGCGTTTGACACAAGATTGCTCTGTCCGCTTTAGACATTTAGAGGCAAATCTTCTAAAATCCAAATGCTCAAAAAGTGTGCAGATTATAAATAGAGCTTTTGAGTCTTAAAACATAGAGACAATGTATTTAAAATAGATTCATGCATTACCAAATGCGTTTTTTTTTTATCCTAGCCTTTTTTTTTATGGCTCTTTTTTTAATGGCTATATTTTAGATGGATCTATAAATAAAAGAGTAGAGATGCCAAATAAGCCCATACTCATGCACAAATTTGGTTGGAGAATCATCCTTGAAAAAGATGTGACCTATCAATTTAAGGATTCAAGTTTTTGTAAGAAAAATGAACTTGGGTGATCTCATACAAAATTGGATTTCACTAGCACAAGCTTTAGTCTAGCCTTTTATTTTATTTTATTAGATATGCTCTCTGTCTTGTTTGTTTATGAGAAGGAATAGAAAAATAAAATAAAATTAAGTGTCAGATCAAAATAAAAATAAAGTAGAAAGAATTGAAGGATCAACTCATATATGCATCGTGATCCAACCAAGGTCATAGGATAATGACATGGAGCCAGACCAAAGAATCATATGGAAACAACCATGCTTTACTCAAGTGCGATGGGAAAATGGGAAATTTTCCCATGTAACGGGTCTAGATCAATTTTTTGTGCAATTAGGGTGATGCAACCCTATAGATTGATTATGTACAAATCATCTTAGGCATGATTGTTCTAATAGTAAGTTCTCTAGCTAGAAGTGATATTTATGCCACTGCCCATACATAATATTTAGCCCTGGTGTTCAATCGGCTGGTGACTTTGTTTGATATGATGCACATGTTTCCATGTCATTTAAAAATGAAAACAATTATAGCTTATGATTTTTGAAAATGAGTCAAGTGATTTGTATATTTAGTCTTACATTCATTGTTTTCAGAAGTGTGTTACTTGGCCTCCATCTCATTAATTAAAACCCTTATTGTTAAGAAACAATTTATCTTGAACAACTTCCACAAATTTACCTTATGGATTTGTCTGAGCATATGCAAAATCTCTTATGCCAATTTATTTATTTATTTTTAAGGCTCAAGATTTGAAATGATTAAAGAAGACAACCCCGGCTGATGCATTTGGACAGGCTAAGATTTCAGCAATTGTCATTGACCTCAGGTAAATGGAATGCTAAGCAAAGATCCTAATTTAAGCTAATCACGCAATTTGACAAAACAAAGATGAATGTGACCTCCACATTTCATAACATTTATGAGATGGCCATATGACACATTTTATGAAAGCGAAATTGTGAATTCTTTTGACGAAGTCATGCAACATACCCTTCATTTCTTTGTTGCCTGTCTTAATCTCATTCCTTTCAGGCTTTTCACTCCCTCTTAGTCTCATTACAGATAAGAACTCCTCCATTTTCAAACAAGCTTATACTAAATTCATGGGACCAAATGATACTCTCCATGTCATCTTACGACCTCTGAATCATGCGAAAATTGAGAGATGTGAAATGATAATCAATGCTCTAGCTTGTGTATTTGTCTCAGTTCTTTAGTCTCAACACCATCACTTATGGTCAAACAACAAAACTACTCTATTGGTTTTCTTCTTCCCATGGTCATTATATTTCAATATCAAAACTTCTAGTGAAACAGAATCTTCACGTTACCATATAAAATTAAGGGACACTAAAAAACAAGGTGATCCATGTTTTGTGAATTACCAAATGGTCTAACCGCAAATGCGTTAGTGCTAGGGATTGACCCTCGCGCTAGCGGAGTACTAGGTAGGAGTCTTAAATTTATTTAGCTAATCATTCATTCTTACCAAAGCCTTAAGGTGTTAGTATTGATTGCCTCTAATACTATCTTAAATTTCTTTAGCTAACAATTCATATCAAAGCCTGGAGGCATTAGTAGAACGCTATGACATAACACTATAGGGCGATTGTGAAGTGCTGATTTTGGTAGAACACTAGGAATGATCCTTAAGGTTATGAATTGGGGTTGTTTAGGATCAAGATAATTTACCATTCCTCCCTTACAAAATATAAAAAGAAGCAAAAAAAAAAAAAAGAAGGGAAAAAAAGTGGATCACATTTTTATTTGGTTTTTGATAGTCATCTGTTATGTATAGATTAAAACTGACCTGGGAGTTGATGAGGGTTTTGAATAGGTAGAGCCCATGTTGGAGGACTGAACTTCGAGGGTTGTTCATGGTCCATTTATCAGATGGGTCCATAATTGTAGACTTGACCTCGAGGCCCAATCATACTTACCAAGATGATTATCATCTTGGTTTAGAAGGCTGCACCAAAGCCTGACAGCATATCAATTCTATATTATTTCTCTAAGAGGGATGTTGATTACTCTCTTTTAAGCTGGTCTACACTACAGGGGACTCTCTCTGTAATCCACCCATGAATTGACACTCTCCTGAGATGAACATTTATCTAGCTATTTTTTCACCATTGAATTAAAACACCTCATTTTTATATGCTTTCATGATTAATTTATGAGGCTTTAAAATCCATACTTATGAACATCCAACAAGCCTAATTCTTTTTATTTTTTGGCTTTTTTTTCTTTTAATGAAATCTTTATCTACACATAGACCCTCTCATCTCTTGCTCCCCATGATTGGTGTTAGCCTCATGTGGGCCACATAAAATGTCACTCATGTAGATATCGGTTAGGGGAAAGTCCAAATATTCATGGCTTTCTCTAAGCCAGGCTAGCACCTATTGGGAATTGAAAACCTTGCTATAGTAGTTACAGTAGGTCTTGTCAATTGTCATGCCTGCTCCTGAGTCCTACTCCTGACAACAGCATCTGTAACCACCCCACCCCCACCCCAATCGTAGGGTCTAATTGGATGATGGAATAAGGTGGAGCTACCTGAAAAATATTGTCATGGTGAGCCCTCTCAAAGACCTTCTTATGTGGGACCCTCATTAGACCCAGCTAATCTACCCATTCACATGGGACCCATTAGACGAAATGCAAGAAAATCTACCCATCGTGTCCCAACGTAGGGAGGATTTGGTCAGATGGGGTAGGTCAAAGTAAAAGTTAAGGAGGTTGGTTGGTTGTAATGGATTCCATTTTGGTGGCACAAGACATGTAGGATCTTCATCATAGACCAGTATATTCCAGTCAGTGGGACCCGTATAGTTGGTGGATGGTTGGATCTAGTGATCAGGTCTACCATCTAGCAGTCCACATGATGGGTGGTTGATAAATCTTTGATCTAAAGAATCCCATATGGATGATTCTCCTATGGAACAGGCATATAAAGAATCATACGGTGATGTGGCGGACTGTAGTTGGTCTACCCACCGTCGCCGTGAAATTTTATCTTATTAAATCCGGACTCAAATCTTTATGGAGGGATGCTGGCTTATATCGAATGCTATATCATGCAGATAGGATTGATGGATGGTTTGATGCTTTATCTACTGTGTTTAACATGTATATATTGATTGGTTGGAGAGATAAATCGGATGCATTGTCCATTGTAATATTGTATTGGATAGGGTAAGATGGGCAGGATGATTCAAGTGGATCTCAAATAGATGTGTCCCATTTTGATGGGCATGATGGGTGTATGAATGGATCATTCACACTTGTCAGTAAATGGATTGAAGTTTTAGTCTTTCTATCTCTCTCATACATTATCATCAAAATCTTATTTCAAGTCACCAATCAATCATTTGTCCATTGAATGTGAGAACATAAGAAGATGGTTTGAAGCTATTAGTGCCATTACTCACGCACATCATTTTTTCATTAAAACCTTTTGTCTCAATGGCAAAGAAAGTACAGAGAGAGAGAGAGAGAGTATGGCCCGGCCCCCCTCCCTCCCTCCCCAAGTCAATCACTCACACACACACACACACGCTAAATTGGCAATGGCCCAAAATCTCTTTCTAACTGAGGTGAGACCAATCTTGAAGTCATTCATGGTAAGAAATCTGAGTAACTCATGGAAACCACATATAGATTGGATTGGACCATGTGCTTCAATCATAACAAATCTGATACTGGTCCCCTCTCAATATAATATATTGCCATAAAGTGAGTACGTATAGTGATAGCAAGCCATTCCCATTTACTGCCTTGAACCCATTTTTGTACTTTTCCCATTTAAGATATAGATATAGACTTCTATGCCTTTCTCCAGGCCATGTAACTGGGCCCCACATGGTGGAAGAGTCCATTACCTGAAAATACTTTACTGGAAAGTATTGTAAAATCAATCTTTCCAGGGAAAAAGACCCAGGAATTGTAGTTGGCTGCGTATTCTCTCCTCTCCAGCCAGAGCCGAGAAGGGGAGGCTGGGGGTCACATGTTTTAAAAACATTGGCCGACTTTTACAGTACACCGCAGGAGCACTTACATATATACTCTCAAGAACACTGGACTACTGGAGAGTGTTTTATTGTTTTGGTAATAAATCATCCACATTGAGGAGGAAAACAGCAAAAGGCACAAAATGAGTTCAATTTGATGGGAAAAATAAGCAAATATCTTGCTCTCTGATGGCCTGGCCCACATATGATGGTTTACTATTAGTGGGTCATGCATATCTAGAAGTGGAACCCATAGGAGTGTATACTAAATTGGTGCTCCAGACATGTATCTTCCTAGTCCATCCCCCATGAAGCTGAAGTGAAGTAGAGAGTTGGCCCCCACAAAGATGCATAAGAAATCACATGCAAAAGAGAGGGGGAGAGAGAAAAGAGGGAGGGAGGGAGTATATTCATTTCTCCCTATTGAGCTATTATGGTGACTTCTTCTGTGTTTTTTTTTGAGGCCACTTTGGTGTTTCTTAATCTCTGGTGACTTCTAATGCCATGAATGGTTAGTACTCTTCAGTCAAAATAGGCAGGCTCTTGTGCAGTTACTGCTCCTGAAGAATGCAATAAGGGGAGTAGACATGTGCTTCTTTCCGTGTTCCTGTTTTGGATTGCAAATCTGCCACTCTCTCTATCATTGCCTTTTCTTCAGTCACTCCCAAAGAGAGAAGATGGGTTTTGGCTTCTGTCTTCCAGAGATGATGAGGATATAGAGAAAAAGACATCTTTATTTTTACTTTTCATGGTGCTGCTGCTTTCATGGTTTCTTCTATAAAAACCACTTTTTTATTTGACAATAAGGCAAGATTTGTTTTGGGTTTTGGGTTTTGGTTTTTTGTGAAAGAATAACACATTACCACATCAGAAAACAAAGTTCTCTGTGAATGTGCTTTGCTTTCTGTTTTCAAAAATCAAGGACAAAATTCAAAGAAAACCCACCTCATATATCATGATTTTGATATAGGTGTGTATGGTAGGCCTGCCTTTGTTATGGGTTGAAATATCTGGTTTGAGTTGGATTTCCTTTTCCTTTTTGGTGTCTGGGGGAAAAACAGAAGCCCATCTCAGAAAAAAGAAGAAGGAAAGGTGGTTGTGGGCAGTGTAGGACCAGTGTTCCAGTTTTCTCAAGTAAAAATAATACTTTCATGAGGTTATTGGGGTAGTGTAGGGCCATTGTTTCAATTTTCTCAACTAAAAATCATACTTTGATAACTGGAATTTTCCTTCTGAGGTCCAAAACCAGAGAAAAGTAGCAGAGAAGTGCTAATGCTATTGCTTTAACTTCTCTGCTTTGCAACAAAGCTTTCCTTGTGTGTTTGAAAGCAACAAAGCTTTCCTTGTGTGTTTGAAAGCTGTATCTGAGTTGGGTTCTGTTTTTTGTGGATGAATAGCAGAAACCCATGAGAGAGAGAGAGAGATATTTTGTATTTTTCTTTACTTTTATGAAATAGCTTACATGTCTCAGACTTCCAGTTTCATCTTCTTAAGTTGGGACTTTTCATGAGTTGGGCTTTGACTTTTGCACTCTAGAACCAGGGTGGTTTTGCAGTAACTGCTTACCACCAGTCTTTTCTTCTTGTTTTCTAATTTTTCAGCTCAAAATCCTCCAAGTGGGTAGATCAAGTTGGATTTTTTATGTCAGTCTTAGTTCCGAATGACAGAAAGAAGTTAATGGCAGAAATCTGTTTCTTTCTTCTATAGGAGGAGAAACAAAGAGTTTTCTATAGCAATTGACAGAACCCATCACATACTCTGCCTTTGAGTTTCATTTGGATGGACTGAGGTGTTTGGTTATCTACTCCTCTGCTTTTGTATGTGTTGGAATATGGCTACTGTGCTCCAAAACCAGGAAGTAGTGCCAAACGACCTCTTGAGGAAAAAGCTCGCAGCTGCTGTCAGGAGCATTCAATGGAGCTATGCAATCTTCTGGTCTCTCTCTACCAGACATTCAGGGTATGAATATAAGAAAGACTTCAGAACGATTTCCCCCCTGTTTTTGTTATTTTTGCCTTCTTGCCTAATTGTGCTAGTTCCAGCAATGTGGGTCTGTTTTAATTTAAAGAAGCATATTTAAAGAGGCGCTATTTGTGTATATTCTGTTCTTGGTGGATGAATGTGACTTAGTCATTTAACTTATTTCCTTTTATTCCTTTCTGTTTCTTGTTCTCTATTGTTCTCTATGTCAGTCCGCAAATTTCTTTTAAGTAAATTCAGTGTTTTTCAAACCTTAAGAAAGTTGCAATGTGGAAGCTATGCCATGAAAAGGGTGAAAATTCTGAGAGTGGTTTGAGGTATCTATAGTTCAATGTCCTTATGCAAAGCTATATTGCTAGTGGTTGGAGATCATTAAGCAATGCTATATTGCTATATCCTTTGCATTTTTCTTAAAAAGATGTATGTTTATCCTTGAATATTCACCTTTTCTTTACTATTTTGAACAGAATCCTTTTATTGCATAAGATTTCCATTTATATTCTAGATATAATGTAATGCGTGATGGATTAGTGGAACTTTTAGAGTTTGATGCCATGTAGAGAAGCACTCATCCAAAGAGAAAAACAAAAGATTCAAATAAACAATATAACCACAAAAGAGACAACATTTACATGTTTCACTCTACAAATGGTTATGTAAACGGCGGTCCCAAGAAATTTTCGTTGAGGGGGTCACTATCTAAACAAACCAGCCATATGTTAAAAAAAAAACTCTTAAGATTTTCAAGATGGTGGCGAGGAGCGCTACACTACATCCACGGATGGTGCTACATCCATGGGTGAAAAGGATAATGGCTTTGTTGTATCAAGAGCTAAGAAGATCTAGTGCATCAAAAGCCAAAAAGTGAACACGAGATCACCATCATGTACCATATACATGCTTAATACCAAAATAATCCTGAAAAAAAAGTCTCTCACCTTCGAAAAGGACTTCTAATTTTGTATCACATGAACCATGCCATAAAAAAATACTCATGAATGTTGAACTCCTTAGAGGGAGTTAAATGACCAACCCTTCTCTTACTGCAAATTGTGACATATAAGAGTTTCCTTTATACAGAGGCATCATGAGGTTGTTTCTTATAACTATAATGCTTTCATGATAGAATTATGACCAAAATAAGAAACACATTCTCTAAAATGCTTCATACCCAAAATAAGAAACTTGTTGCATTTATATGATATGGAAACTATCCACTTGGTCATCCAAACTAGGAAAGAACACTTCTATAACATAAATCGAGCTGCAAATTCTAACAGAGTTGACAGTTTTGTTATCTTTAAATGAATTTCGGGCTTAATCAGTGAGAAGGATGGGTTCTTCTCTGGCCTCCTGTTGCTGATGCTCACCCAATTAGTGAACTGCACGCGTGCACATTCACACACAGTCTTCTCTCTTCAAATACGGTGCACTATGATATTCCTGAATAGAAGCATTGCAGAAAATAAACTTAATAGGTATTGATTTTCTTCTTTTTGAAACTCACTTATGTGCCAGTGGATTTTAGGATTAGTATCATAAAACACTCTCTCCTTTGATAAATTTCTGCTTCTGCACTGATTCATAAAGCAAAGTGGATAAAATCCCTTTCTGCTGACCAATTCACTATCAATTTGGGGTATATACTAGTGGCGAGGTTGCAATATGTCTAAGATGCCCAGATACCGTCTGGATATGCAATTTGTATGATGGACAGATTTCATGCATAAAAGATGAAGTATTGGATATGATATGGGATGTTGCTGATTTTGAGGTATCCGGGTATCATAGGTTGGATGGTTCTCATTGCTGCAACCACAAGGTTGCTAGTTCTGGCCACTTAAACTTAACAAATATGAAACATGTCCTTAAATTCTTGTTTTGCATGTCTTAACCTTCTTAAGAATGGGGCACACTTGCCCAATGATAATAGGCCATGCTTCAGGTCAGACCTGGAACATTGTTGCTATTAATTGGGATCAGAAAAAGAGTTGCCTATGTAATACTGTTCCCACCCAAGAACATGGCAAAACAAATAACGACCTATTCTGGGAAAGATTGGCATCACTTTGACACTTTGGGACCTTAATCTTTTGGTTTGCTTTTGTGATTCAGGACATTTGAGTTTTGATGACATCATCACAGATGTCTAAGTTGAGTAATGTTTTTAGAGTTTTTAAGCTTTATTCTCAGATTTGTCTTTTCCCGTGTGTTTTTGTGGAAATGGGGATTTCAAGGGTGCTGGAATGGGGTGCTGGCTACTACAATGGGGATATAAAGACAAGGAAGACGTTACAATTGCAACCCCTGGAACTCAGTGTTGACCAAATGGGTTTGGAGAGGAGTGAGCAACTGAGAAGATTGTACGGGTCTCTTTCTGCTGGCGACAGCAACCAGCAATCCAAGAGGCCTTCGGCTTCATTGTCGCCTGAGGATCTCACAGATACAGAGTGGTACTACTTAGTCTGCATGTCCTTCACATTCAATCCTGGGCAAGGGTAATTGCTTCATCTGTGGTATCAAATTGGATCTTTTGCTTCAATGTGTTGCTTCAGTCTTGCCATATTTTGGTTCACTTTGCGTCACTGTTTTGCTTCACTTTGCATCTCTGTTTTGCTTCACTTTAACATTTACCCACCAAAAGTGTATACCAGAATGAATTATTATTATTGTTATTATTATTATTTGTCCTTTTGGCTCTCTTACCAGTGCTACAACCAGGATGGATCTGTGGTTGTTTCTGTGAACGAGAGCCCGGCAGGTGCCTCACCACTGAGCTACCAGTGGATTGGAAACGGAATATGGTTGTCTTTGCTGCCAAAATGTTACACCATTGTAATTTGCAAAAATCCAAGGATGGGTAGGATCTGTATTTTAGTGGAAACTTGTTCAAAATAGACCTGTAACTAGAGAATTATCAGGCTAATATTACCATGTGATATGGCTGACTCTATCTAATGTGGTACTGATTTCTGATATGGTGAGCCCAAGAGTAGCTCATGCATTTGGGAGTATTTATATAAGAGATATACTTTTAAAAGAAATACATTAACTAGAGGTATGACTGCAATAACATGATCTATAACGGGTTATATAAATGCAGAACTTTATACATATGCATAGATATTTATCAGAGATGCTATGTGATGGTGTATGACTATAATAACATGATTTTTATTAAACCATGAATTTTATTTAAAAGAAAACCATGATTTATTATGGGTCATAAATGAACATTTATCATACAAATCAATCCTCAAGCTTTAAACTGTTTATTAAAATATGCAGTTTCTCAAAATATTGTTTTTTATATTCAATCCAAAGAATAAAATTGGTTTGATGAATGTCAAATTAGGTGAGTGCCATTCATGCAAGAAAATTCATTTTGGGGTGGTGTTGTGGATGTGAAGTACTAAAATTTGTCTAACATATGATGGCTTTAAATCTAGGGTTTAGGATGATTAGATAGCCTCCATTTTTTTATCACACCTCCATTCCGGCCCCCTCTTTTCTGTTTTCCCTTTCATTGGCATGTGTCCAAGTGGTTCCCCCAGGTTGGGCTGCTATGAAAAGTGGCTTTAGATGGCGGTGTGGCAATTGTGGTTTTTGACCACACATCTCATGTGGCTAACCAATACATCCAAAATGCCTAGGCGTTAGAGGTGCGGCAAATGAACTACTTAACAACCCCTCCCCCGGGCAGTACATAGCCCAGACTCAAAGCATTTGCCCTCACAAGACGTGGCATGGAGCCTTTTTGCCCTACGCACATGTGCCTGCACACAAGATGCATCTCTAAAGTTGTAAACCAATGCACTCAAAATATCTAGGCGTTAAAGGTGTGACAAACTAACTACTTAACACCCCCTTTAGGTGGAACACCGCCTGGACTCGAAGCACACACCCTCCCAAGATGCGGCATGAGGCCTTTTTTTGCTCTGCGTGGATTTGAAGCAGGGACATGTTGGCTCTGATACCATCTTAAGTTGTTAACCAATGCACCCAAAATGCCTGGGCAATAAAGGTGAGGTAAACTAACTACTCAACACCCCCCTTGAGCGGGACACCTCCCGGACTCGAAGCACACACTTGCCCAAGATGTGGCATGGGGCCTCTTTGCCCTGTGCACATGACTTAACACCCCCTGGGGGGTGGGGGGTTGTTAAGTAGTTGTTTGTGCAGTTTTTCATCACCAATTGGTTTTGGGATTGAGATGGTATTAGGTTTGTTAAGTAGTTGTTTGTGCAGTTTTCCATCACCAATTGGTTTTGGGATTGAGATGGTATTAGGTTTGTTAAGTAGTTATTTGTGCAGTTTTTCATCACCAATCGGTGTTGGGATTGAGATGGTATTAGGTTTGTTAAATAATTGTTTGTGTAGTTTTCCATCACCAATTGGTTTTGGGATTGAGATGGTATTAGAGCCAACATGTCCCGAGTTCGAATCCACGTAGGGCAAAAAAAGACCCCATGCCGTGTTGTGTGAGGCGCATGTGTGTAGGGTAAAGAGGCCCCATGCTGCATCTTGTGCGGGTGTGTGCTTTGAGTTCAGGCGGTGTCCACCCCGAGGGGGGGTGTTAAGTAGTTTTGTTTGCTGCACCTTTAATGCCTAGGCATTTTGGGTGTCATCCTGGTGCCTTTTTTTTTTTTTGGCCTTGCGCAAATTCGATCTTGGGTTGTGTTGGCTCTGATACCATCCCTAGTTTCTAAGAAATTACACCCAAAATCCCTACGTGTTAGAGGCGTGGCAAATTAACTACTTAACAACACACACATCATCATGATCGTAATCTTCATCATCTTAGCCTTACTCCATCAATATAGGGTCGGCTCAATCAGTTCTTCTATTAGACTAGAAAATATGTCCTTCCATCTTATAGCCATTCTGACTAGAGTTTATGGGAGCCTCTCTCTAAAAAATGAGTTTTCTCTGTTAGCTGTGGCACCTTTGAATCCCCTGCTATGCAGATTGACATGCATATCTAGATGGCCCCTACATATAGCTTTTATGTGGACTGTGAACGTCCACAAGTGAATTTCTCTATATGTAATTTCATACTACAGAGGAAACTTCATGTAAATTTGAACCTATACTTTCTAAGGCTAGATACTATGAAGAAAAACCCAGACAGTTTTCTCAGACCCTAAACAACCTTTTTCACATGTTTTGCTCTTGTGGGTATTTGGTTTTCATTTTCTCCCTTTACAAATTGCTTCTTTGTTTTGACATGATTACCAAATTTGATGTTTATGTTCTACCCCAGATTGCCTGGAAGAGCACTTGCAAATGGTCATCACATCTGGCTTTGCAATGCTCATTTTGCTGATAGCAAGGTCTTTACACGCTCGCTTCTAGCAAAGGTCAGTGGTCTTCTTCCATAAAATCAAATCCAAATTGGATTGATGGACCTCTTCTTCCATAAAAGATAACAAGCTAACTTTTTTCCTTTTACTTTTTACTCTCTTTTTCCTGTAAATGGTTTCTATTCAATGATTCGACTGGTGTAATTCGTTGCTTTCCCCAGAGCGCATCGATTCAGGTATTGCTTTTATTTTGCTATAGATAATATTTGGGTATGTCCATTTTATGTTGTTAGTGATGATATGTGGGGAATAAAAATATAATGAGGTTACTGGTAGTAGTCCATGATGCTCAGATATCAGTATGGACACAAGCTTGTTATTGTAGTCGATGATTTAATAATCTGGCCTAGTTTTATTATTTATGATGCTCAAGTGTCAACAAGGGTATAGGCAGGCAGACACACCTCAACATTTCCCCGAATCTAAAATGGATATGAATATCGGTGTCTCACCCGTGCTTTTGTTCTGTGAGAATATTTATTGGAATTCATCACCAATATTACAGGCATGTGTACAAGTGCAAACCTGATTCCACATTTCCTGGAAATCTAAGTTTTGTACAGATAGGGCATCTCATATCATCACTTTTATTTTTCAATGATTGGTAACAAAACTTTAAAAAAAAAGAAGAAGATAGAAGCAGCAAACTACAACAAGGTTAGGTATAAAAGCATATACCAAAACCAACCACAACAAGAACAAATAAAAGGAAAACTGAAACACCAAGATCCAACAAAATGAGCCTCTATCCATGGCTAATGAATCCATGAAGGCATTATCTGAGTGATTAATATGATTTAACACCATTGAATCAATGCAGACAACGATCTGTTCTCATTGAGAATATAGTGAAATTCAAGGGAAGGTAGCTTTCTGCAAAACCCAAGCAATGGTGTTAGAAGAATCGCTCTTTACAATCAATTTCTCCTAGAAGGAACTGGAGTAAATTCTCAGAGCTTTTAGAATGGCAAGCACGTACGCTTCATTAGAGTCCCCAACTACAATAGGCTTTGAGAGAAATATCAACACCTCTTTTTTGTCATTGCGGAGCTCCTCTTCAATACACTTCGCCCCTGGTTGCCTTTAGAGGCAGTATCCTACCAAACTAGGTGTATTAGGTTCACTTTGTTTCATTATCCAACACAACACCACACCGGTGCACTATGCACGTATAAGCATTTAGCAGATTAGTTGTCTGCTGGTTCATAGTATAGTGAAGAGCTTCTTTTCTGTGACATTATGGCTTACACTTGTGGCATTGCGCTGAAAATACCTACGCACACAGGCACATACTGATGCAGCCTAGAGTAAGATTCCCAATTGCTAACCCAACTTGTAGGTTGATCGACACTAGAGCCCTGATTTTCAAAATCCAATGCCCAATGTATGCAATTTCTAGAGAACCTCAATTCTAGACTGGATTTAGAACTTATTGAATATAGGGCTTGAGACAAAAACTCAATAGGGACAAATGGAGAAAACCCAAATTCTAGCAAGAAAACCCAGTTACCGAATGAATCCAAATATCCACAGGACCGAATTTTTGTGTGAATATAGGGCATCTGAACAAGACCCTAGCTTGTGCAATCTTTGTCTTGGGGTTATAGGTTATATTTCTGAAGTGGTATTCAAATAAAAGGAAGGTGCAAATCAGGCTGCAATAGTCCACTGGACTTACACAAGGCTCATGCCCTGTGCCTAGGCACTTGGGGACACCAGCTGTATGCCTAAAAACCAGGCTTCGCTGGTGCCTAGTTAGGCGCATGTATCCTTTGGTGATCACAGACATGCCTTTGACTACACTACATAGATATATTTGGCATGTTCAGTGTTTTCAGAAACCTTTGGGGCTTAAGCCTCGAGGCTGGGCTTCCCAAAAATGCCCTGCCTCAAATTTGAGACAGCCAGACAGGGCTTGGTTTTAGGGCATACAGGCATGCTTTTGAGGCGTACACCCCAAATGAAGCATGAGCTTCAGATATGGGCTGCATTTAGGCTGTATGGACATGCTTGAGGCGTACACCCCAAATGAAGCATGTGCTTCAGTGATGCTCCATATTGGGGGACAGATGCCCATTAACAATTGTTGCTGTTTTTAAGAAAAGGAGTGGGCAGTTTATGTAAAATTTTGAATTTTTTTTTCAAGAAAAGTTTGACTGATGTAGCCAGATTCAATCAAATTCAACCCTAGTTAACCCATTAAAAGGCTCAAAAACAGCCTACCTGGTACCGTTTTCTATTTCTGTAATATAATTTTATTTTTTCAAAAGGATGTAATTATTTATTTGTTAAAAACGAGTTTTTATGAGGCTTGCACTCCTCGAGTTGAGGCTTCTGCTCCATGTGTTGGGAAATTGGAATGCGTCCTTGGGCTTCAACATTACAAAACACTCGGTAAAATCTGTTGTTTTCATCAATCTAGATATGGGAGTTTTGCTACCCCAACCTGAAAAATGTCCAAAAAAATCATAAGTTTGTAAACTAAAGAAGTTTGCCACTGCATTCAACAATTGATATCAGTCTAAGGAAACTTAATATGGTATCAGAGCCAACTGATGGTGAGCTTGAATCCCAGGAGGATCGACCTGGCGCTAAAAAAAATGCATGTCACAAAAGTGCGCTGATCGGGTTCCACTTGAGGGGGAGTATTGAAGAGTGGGCTCCACCGAAAGGGAAGTATTAAAAAGTATTTATGCCACCTAAACTAAAACCTCAAGGTTTTGGTAGGAATGGTTAGTCAAGGAAATTTAATATAGTATCAGAGCAACATAAATACTTTTCAATACCCCCCCTCGGGTGGAACCCTGTTAGTAAAAGTAGGTATGATTACTACTAATTCAATGATATCTGGTGCACTTGTAATGATTTTATTTATCGTTTTTATTGTATTGATGTTCAGACTGTGGTATGCTTCCCTCTTATGGGTGGAGTACTGGAGCTGGGTGTGACTGAACTGGTAATTTCTTATACTATTTATTTATTTATTTTCTGTACTACATTTACCCGCACATGGGGGTTTTGAATATATTTACTAAGGGGTCGTTTGTTTCGTGTGAAAGTGATTCACATGTGTAAATGACCCACATGTGAGTCATTTGCATATGTAAATGACTCACATGTGGTTCAGATTCCACTGTTTGTTACTAGCATAACATTTCACATGTGAATCTATGAATAAGTTGTAGATTGTTTGATGATATCTCAACATCCAAGCAACATCAATGGTTGAAAATTGGACACATGACTGTGTTTGAGCTTCTGAAGAATATGAACGGTCCTGATTTTACAGGTGGGGCCCAGAACATTAAAAAAATCATAAAAGGCGGACTAGGTATGTTAGTAACAATAGGTTGTATATTGTTTGATGATATCTCAACCTCCATGCATCATCAACGGTTGAAAATTGGACACATGGCTGTGGTTGAGCTTCTGAAGAATATGAACTGCCCTGATTTTACAGGTGGGTCCCAGAAAAATAAAAAAATCATAAAAGGCGAACTGTTATATGTTAGTAACAATAGATTAATCCAACGACTGTGATTATGTTGATCATATCTCAACCTCCACGCATCATCAACAGTTGAAAATTGGACACATGGCCGTGTTTGAGCTTCTTAAGAGAATGAATGGTCTGGATGTTACAAGTGGGGCCCAAAAAAAAAAAAAAGGCGGACTGCTCAATGAGGCACTGTAGCACTCCGCCCGGTAACAGTGCAGTGTGAAAGTATTTCACACCTCTTGAGGTGTGAAAATGCAATGCACAAAAAGGGCCATCTTTCACACCATTTACACAACTATTTTACACATGTGAATCAAAATCACACCAAACAAACATGATTTTTGTGTATCCATTACCCATGTGATTCAATTACATATGTAAATGAAAAAAACAAACGTCCCCTAAATGAAGGAATATATGTTCCACTGCATTCGAGGTGACTAAATATTGTTTTTCTTGTTACTTCTGCATATATTTATAGAGAAATGATCATGTCTTGGTGACTGAACTGGCACTTGCTAACTGCCTCATTTGACCTATGTGGAGCCCAAGCTTTTGGTGAAGTTTTAGCTGCCCATCTCCACACAAACACTCATGCACTCACATGCATAAACAGGAACGGGCTCAAAATTTACTCCAGTCAAAGTGATGCATTCTTTTAGATTGATCATCTGTAGATCTTCAATTTTTAAATATAATTAATATAGTGATATAGTGTTATAGATCATTGGCTGAAGTGACAAATGGGTCTGTGCCTATATAATGTGAAACATAGAGTGGTGGGAGTTGGTTGGATCAAGCAAGGTGGACTCCACATAATCCAAATCAGATGCCCACAGTTCAACTTAGATGTTCCATTTCAACATCAGGACATGCTTATTTTTCATCATTGGAAGAACCAAACCTGGGTTTAATTTGGGCACAGTTAGGAAACATTTAGTACCTAATGTGACCTGTAGTTTTTGTCCCAAATAGTCAGTGGAATGGACCGGCTCCATGCTGTAAATATAATCAAATAAATGGCAGTTGGAGTACAGTGAAATGAATGGTAAATGATTTCATGACCACTGGTGATCCACTGCATTGCATCACTGACTCACCTTAACTTGTTTCACTTCTACTTTGTTTTATCATATCAAGATCTCTGAAGATCTCCCTCTCCTTCAACACGTAAAAACTTCCTTTTTGGAGTTTTCAATGCCTGTTTGCTCCGAGCAATCAACTTCAAGCACCCAGGAGGCAGACAGGGATGAAGATCACACATGCACTGAGCTGGATCATGAGATAGTGAACAGCATGCCTTTAGAGAAACTCAATTCAGTTGCTGATTGTGAGATGCAGACAGAGGATGCACCCAATGCATTCCCATTCTCTCTTCATTCCTACATTCCTAAAGATGAAATTGAGCTCGACCAAGACAGAATTGAAGAACTGAATGCCAATATCTTTGATGAACTGAAGATGGGTTCTTCAGATGGTAGCTCAAATGGGTGTGTTCCAAATCAGAACACTGAAGATTCTTTCATGCTGGAGGGACCAAATGGCGCCTCTCAAGTTCAAAGCTGGCAGTTTATGGATGATGAGCATTCATGTGACTGTATATCTCAGTCTCTTGCCAATCCCGTGAAGGTTGTGCACCTTCCAAAGGGAGAAAAAGTATCTAATCAGAGTGTGCAAGACCAACAAGAGAGCAACCATAACAAACTTAGCTTATTGGGTCTTGAAACTGAGGACCCTCACTACACGAAGACCCTTTCAGCTATTTTCAGTAACTCCCACCGTTTGATTGCAAAAACGTATTTTGACAATGGTTCTTGTGAATCAAGCTTTATAGTTTGGAGGAAGGACTTAGATATTGAAAAGCCGCAGGCTAGTGCATCGCAGAAGATGTTGAAGAAGATTTTGTTTGAAGTCGTTTGGATGCATGATGGTTTCTCACCGAAAACCCAAGAAGAAGTTGGCTCTAAGGGAATAGTTTGGAAATTTGAAGGGGATGATATCGGTACGAAGCATGTCTTTTTAGAAAGAAGGAGAAGAGAGAAACTGAATGAGAAGTTTCTGATTCTCAGTTCACTGGTTCCATCGATAACCAAGGTATTGAATTTTCTTTCTTAGCCTGCTGAGGAGTGATTTGGTTCAAAAACTTTCCACTACAGTATGGTGCAAAATCCTTCATACCAGATGGTGAACCGGATACTCAGAATTTGAAAAAAATAATAATAAAAATGAAAGTAAAAAAATGAAAATCTTATGTAATCACCTTGTTTTTATAAGGGATATTGCTTGTACAACCGCCTTTAAATCTGGCATTTGCCCCATAATGGATGAAGTTTAAATATTTCCCGCAGAGTTATTAGTACTATAATGGTGCGATATCACATGACCCTAGGATATTGCACATCTCGATGTGTGTGATATCGCATGACTAGGATATCGCATGAACAGTTCTGTGGGAAATACTTAAACTTCAACAGTTAATGGAATAATGTCAGGTCTAAGGACCGTTGTACAAGCAATATCCCTTTTTATAATCATAGCCATCTTTCAAGAGTCCCCAAATGGACAGCTGGACCTAATCTAGAACCACTCCTTTTCCAGGCACTGAATGCTCTGATTGGTAGCGCAGCCTATGGGTTTGTATTAGGCCATTCCTGTCCAATGGAGTACGAGATGGCTCTACTGTCTATGTCAAGGCTTGGCCATATTGTAGTGTGAAGGTCTCATATTGCATAAAACGACTGATGCCCTCAATTTCTGATTTGAAAGCTAAGAAAATTCAAAAAAGCAAAGAGAATTTACTATAAAACATTGGGAATTTGATAATGGTATCTTCTTTGGAGTACATGTAAAGTTGGTTAAAGTATTTCTTGATGTTGAATATCTATGAAGGTGGATCAAGTATCTGTCCTTGGTGACACGATAGAGTACCTGAAAGAACTTGAACAAAGAGTAGACGAGTTGGAAGCTTGCAAAGAGTTGGGAGAATCTGAAGTGAGACAGAGAAGGAAGCACCCAGATATAATAGAGAGGACATCCGACAACTATGGTCACAGTGAGAATGCCAATGGCAAGAGTCCTTCAATAAACAAAAGGAAAGCATCCAACATTGATGCCGCAGATGCTGAACTTAATTGGGTTTTGTCCAAGGATAATTTAGCAGATATGACTGTCACTGTAATCGAAAAAGAGGTCCTGATTGAGATGCTGTGTCCATGGAGGGAGTGCTTGCTACTTGAAATTGTGGATGCAATAAGCAATCTCCATTTAGATGCTCATTCAGTGCAATCATCCACCACTGACAGCATTCTCACTCTGAAGCTGAGATCTAAGGTTAGATGTCCTAAAAAGCAATTTGCAGTTCTTGTAGTATCATTCTACTTATGGTTTGCAAACTAAGGAGAATCAATCAGGTTTCAATTTCGAATGAATCTGACTGAAAAACTCTTCTTCTCAGTCAACTGGGATTTTCTCATCAAGACTTGATGTGTTCGGAACTTATATGTTAAAAGAAAAAAAAAAAAAGATTTTCCTTTTAACTTTTTAAAAAAGGATCTGTTTCAAGAACCACTCTTATCATTTATTTTCTATGTTGATACTTCTAGTTTATCTTATCCATCTTTATTAAATTTTATGATTAAATGGAGTCATATAAATACTTGCTTGGCTGTGTCCTCAATTTGACATTGAGTCCAGGCCTCATTGTTGTTAATATGAATATTGATGTGTTAAAAGACTCTTTTGCAGTTTAGAGGAGCAGCTGTGGCATCAGTTGGAATGATTAAACAAGCACTCCAAAGAGTTATTGCGAAGTGTTAAAAGCGGAATGGTATCTTACTAATTGGCTGTTGATTTTGTTTAGTTGAGTTCTAAGAACTTTCTTGTGGTTTGCAACTTCAGAGTTATCGTGCTTTATACGTTGACACATCTTTTTGTTTGTCGGCAAAGGCAGTGCTTTAGAACTGCACTAAGTTTGATGATTCTTTTCGCTTGTTTTTGCTTATATGACAGGAAAATGAGTTGCCGGGTTTGCTTGCTATTATACTCGAGTGGGGTTTGGGCGCGCGGCTGGAGTGACATGGTCATGTCAGGACTAAGTAAAAGGGGTAAATTTAGTTCTTGTTCCTAGTAAAAAATCTCAACTGCTTAGCTTTGGGATTTCCGTTGTTGCACATATTGCACCATGTTTAGACTCAATGTGGTGCCTGAGACTTGAATCCCGTGTTTCATTCAGTAATGTAGAGGTAATTGTCATGTTGAATAACACCAACATTTGTTCAATCTTGTGTAACACCCAGTTATCTGCAGTGAGCTTACTGAGAGTCAAGTGTGCTGCCATCACATGCATGCTTTTTTGCATGTATCACCAACTACTTACAACTACAGAAGGATGTAATGAAAATTCTTGTTGTCACCATCACAATCATGACTAACATGATCGCGTATAAATGAATGTTGGGATGTTAAGTTCAATCATGCACCACCATTTGGTCGTTATATCTCCAAATAGCAAAAAAAAAAAAAAAAAAGTAGTAAAAAAGATTTGACGTTTTATATTGACCATTGTCTGCCCCCCTCAAAACAAAACCCCTAGTCCGCCCACTGGGCACGGCCAACACTAATTAGTTATTGACCCTGATATTGGTATTAATGATCAAGAAAATGATTGGTGTACTTTGTCAAGGACATAACATGATAGTTGCACTATGGAATTATGGAACCATATACCTGAGCAGCATCGAATTAACTTGATAAAATGAAGGTGTGGCTTTAATCTTAGGCCAGCCCTTAAAGCTAGTTATCTATGGAATCTTAAGAAATCAGCAGGAATTAGGCAAAAGGCCTTGACAGGGATTGGAAGTGGAGTTCTACAGGGGACCATAAAGTTATCCATTTACAAATGATTACACACCTTTTGCCCTGTTGAAATGATTAAGAAAAACTTGATGATCCATTGCAATTGTAGATTTCCACCCCTGAGCTTTCACTCTCTTCACCCTTAGATTTCCCCAGGAAATTTCAAACACTATTCAGTAGTAGCCATTGAAATTCCGGGCGTTTGTATTTCATTCTCTCTCGCACGAAATGCGTAGAATGAGTTAGAAGCCTATGGAACGAATCATGGACATGCTAAGGTGAGATCCGAGTAATACAGGAACTGAGCCTTCATTATGTGTTATTTACCTTTCCATGGCGATAGGGGTAGTTTGGTTGCAACAATTTTGCAACAATTTTTTTTTATTTTAATGATGTGGGTATCCTGATGTCTTTGATCCAACCGCTAAATCCACACAAATGCACATCAGACAAGTTTGGGCGGGTTTCAAACACAAGATGAGGGAAGTAAACCTGCATTTTATACCACTCCACCAACTCCTAGATTGTGTGCAACTTTAAAAATAGATTCAGAAACTGAGTTAACGAGATTTTATGATTAACTGTCAAGTGTGAAGCCAACTCTCCTTAGTTTTTAAGGATAGAATCGGCGGCGAATGCTGAAACAATATATCATCATCATCAAAGTCTTGTCTCAACTATGTTGGGTCGGTTGATTGGTGAGACAAATACACGGGGAAGGAATTATGTGTGGCAGGTCATTTGAGTGGGGGCAACAAAGGAAAGTATGTGAGGGTCTAATGCAATTCTCTCACATTCTTTGCTTTTCGGAAAGAGACCATAATATAAGGTAGTCAAAAGAAATGGATCAAGTCCATTTTAGGGCAAAAAAAAAAAAAACAAGTATTCCTTAAGGGACCATCATCACGCAGACCGTTTATATGGGCAAAGGGACCCCTAGTCAATTCATGAGCCTATCACTAATTATTGGTTACCGTACATATGGCATCTCTATTAGGAAAAGAGGGCCCAAAGACCCACAGGATTAAATGATGAAACTGCTGATTAGCTTTGTAATATTGATGGTTCTCCCCATCATTTCCTCCATTCAGTCTTAGTTTTAAGTGTAAGATCTCAATTGTTGAATCTTCGTTTTCAAAAAATGTAGCAGTGAGGAACGATCGAGTAGGAATGTTTTAAGAAACTACATTCATTTAGGCCATTGTATATCATCTTGTTGGGCCTCACAGCGAATGCAAAAATCTCCATTGATAATAATCCATCCAACCAATATGTGACTCAACAGCCTGCCTCTGGTGGATGCTTAGCTAATGGGATCTATAGCTTAAAGAAACAAGCATCCATCAGTAGCAAAGATTGGCCCATAGCATGTAGTAGGATCATTTTCAGCCAAACTACAATGGGGGCATATCAAATGAACACCAACTTGGATCACAGGTCCAAGGCACCAAGGTACTTCATGTAACCAATCCAAACAAGTACATGTATGACACATAAAGATCCATCATGATCTATCAAATTACACAGTTTTATAAATCACAATGTCAGTGTAGAAAAAGAGACGCACATGACAGAGGCAGAAGCCTATAAATGAACAGAGTCTAGAAGAGGAGAATTCATTCTTTTTCTACAAATTTAACTCTTCCATACACATAACATTGGAATCATTTCTCCTCTTAATGTCATGTTTCATAGAAGGCATGCATGCGAGGTTACCCTTTTCTACCTACCAGTAGTAGTAGAATATTAAAACAACCCGTCTCCAGCTCAACAGCTTAATATTGTGATATTCACTATTGATCTAAAGCCAAATACTGAAGCGTATGTCACCAAATATGAATAATTCCCAAACATCATGCATGATCTTAAAGCACTGTTACAACAGAACATTGAAAAAATATTGCAACACTCGACCTGTTTCCATTTTGCATATCAAAGTGGTAAATGAGTTCTCAAAAGGTTCGATCAACTAATGATGCAAGTACCAACTTGAGCAGTAAGCCACCTCTTAGAGAAGCCATGGCAGAGAATTGCTATTATTGAATTGGGAGTTCTGTAAAATATTGGATTCACAACCAATGTTTGGATGGTCAAAATAGGTTTGGCGCAATGTAGAATGATTATAAGCAGCTGTCCACCTCAAGTCTCCACTATGGACAGATCCATGAGGTGAGTTAGAAGTTGATTGTAGGAAACAATTCCTACTATTGAGTTAAAGGTTATCCATCTTTCATAATAAAGGAACAAAAAATGATGACTTTGATACCATTTGCAGAAGAGCATAAGAAAAACTAGAAACCATCTCAAGGAATCACAAAGATAACAATTACATAATGGAATTATCATACATGTGAACATGCATATTACATGATAAAGGGTGTCCAATGTAGACCACCCACCTTCCTTTTTTTTTCCCCCTTTTATAAAGGGTGTCCAACCTAAGACCACCCACCATCCTTTTTCCCCCTTTTATACAAAGTAAATGCAAGTACTTGTCTTTAATGGCAATGGAAATATACACAATAAGTAATTAATGCCCTATGTCGTAAGTCCTAATAATCATCAATAATTAGATTAAGGACTACTAACTGTACAGTAAGAACTTACCAGATATCCTTAACTCCCACTGAGGTAGATGGAAAAGGGTCCTCCTCATCCTCCTCCATCTCTACCTCTGGCTCAAATTCTGGTAAATCAACATCAGCAAGGTTCTTCAGATCAACAATGGAAAGCTCGTCAAGGCGCCTCACCACCAGATCTGCTGCCCCTAGCTCATACATTGGATGCTTGCTTGCGACTGCCACGCACTTCATTCGGGCATCGTGTGCGGCCTCCACGGTTGAATTCGAGTTCCCAAACACAATGCACCTCTCAGGTATGAAATTCAGCAGCTGCGCAGCATATATAAACATCTCTGGGTCGGGCTTCCCTCTATAAACATCTTCTGCTGCAACAATGACACTGAAGAATCCAGTGATCCCAATAGCTTCAATTGCCATTTCTAGATTCTTTCTTGAACGAGTCGACACCAATGCAATTGGGATCTTATAATTCACCAATGTAGTCACAAATTCATGTGACCCTGATCGCAACTGATAAAACCCACCTTGCAATGATTGGTAAATCTCCTCCTTCCGCGATCCCAACCTCCTCAGCGTCGCAGGATCCCTCGACCAGCAAAGAACTTCAGAGATTGCTTGCTCGTTCTTCATCCCTTCTATTCGTCTCAAAACGAAGGCCGGGGGAGGCGATTTCCCTTCTTCTTGACACAGCGCCAACCACGCCTGTTTCTCCAAATCTGGATTATCTTCTATTAAAACTCCCTCCCATTCAAAGATTGCAGCCAGCCATCCACACCCCAAGCGCTCCTGCCGGAGCAAAGGGTTATGCAATGAAGGGTTATCAGCCTTATTGGGGGGTGGCCACAGCCGCTGCTTTGAACCTGAACTGGTTGAGTAATTCAAATTCCTGCGTATTCTCTCTTCTTCTTCGCTAAACGAATTAGCCTCTTTTGTAAGCTCCATCGCGAGAGCTTTAGTCGTGGAAGCCGCAAAACCACAAACAGCATACCTTCTGGTTCTTGATGGTGGCCGGGAAGAAATGATAGGTCGACCCAAGAAATCAGATACAAGAACCCGACATGAATCCAATCTCCTCTGCTTACAGAGGCCTTCTCTGTAACAAGCCCCTTGATACAAAGGCCGATGTCCCAGAAGAGATGTCGCTGCAATTGAATCCACCATCTTTACTTCCCCAATCAACCCAAACCCAAACCCAAATCAAGGCTTTGCAGATATAGATTCCTCCCAAGCTCTTCCTTCTTGGAAACTAATTACAATTATGAACTTTGGAAACCCAAACCAACAAACCCACAAACAACCTTTAAAATCCCAAGTATTCTTCAATCACAAACCCCCTTCCAAATTCCAGGAGGAATTGAATGGTGAATCTGAAAAAAACAAGAATTCAATTGAATTGCCCCCCTTCAATCTCTCCACATGCTAAAAAAAAAAATAAACCCTTTCAAAAATCTAAAGATAAGGTGAGACAATAAAAATCCAATCTTTTGTCAGAATAACCCATCAAATTCCCAAAATCTTCACCCCTCAATCAAGAAAAAGAAGCACCCAAAAGACAGCAGAAAGAAAAATCCCACCTTTACAATGTAAAAAAAGATTCAAAATACCTCCACCAACATCAAATTCCAAGCTGCAACAACACACACACACCCCAAATCAAGAAGAGAGAAGAATCCACCCAGATTTCAGCTCAGAAAAGGACCCCAATTTTAGAAATTTTGGAGACCCAATTGAAGATATTCTAATTCCTATAAGACCCAGAAGTCCAAATTCCAGATAAAATCAAAGCTGTACACAAAACAGAAACGATGGGCAAAAAAACATATAGCAACCTCTGTTTTTCTTTCTTTCCATTTATAAATGTGTGTCCTTGAAGGAAGGAAGGAAAGATAAGGAAGATAGGGAAGATCCAGCCGTTGAAGGGAGGATCCGGACGGTCAGGAATGAAGCAACGTTGATAAAGGAAAAGCACAAGCGACAGAAGATTCTTCGACGACTTCTCTCCGTCTTTCCCGCACCTCTCTCCCTATAAATAAATATACGGCGCCTGACCGTCCGTGTCGGTCGGGGCGAAGGAGGGTTGAACACGTGTCGGTTAGAATGTATGTGAAATGACGGTTTTACCCTTGTTCTTTTTTTTATGGGTTGGCCTTTCTTCTTCAGCTACCGTTCTTGCTTTTATTTTTGTGTACCTGCACTTTGTTGGAAAGCGTGTGGTGAATATTATTCTTCAAATGTTTGGGCTTTGTGTTGGGGGTTATTTACGACAGTGCCATCAGGTGAAAGGTGAAAATTTAATCAACCTGTGAGGAATTGATTATTGACTAATAATGACTGTGATAAGGAAGGAATCAAGTTGGAAGAGTAATTACAAGTAGCTACCATTATGTGCATCATGAATAAAAGGTTGCTTCATGATAAGACCAAATTAATTCAATTTAATAAAGGACCTCAAGTGAGTTATAACCTTTGGTACCACAGCTCGAGAATTAGGAAGATGTGGTTTCGATTTTGTGTTGTCTCCCTGAGGCCACCGGTCCATGCACAAGCCTAATTTACTAAGATGCGTGGGAAGGTTTTTTTTTTTTTTTTTTTTTGCTGTCGGAGGGTTCCCAACCCTTTGGGCTGGACTAATCCCTCCGGGCCCAGAGGGAAGCCGGATAAATCCCCTGTAGCCCTAGTGTGGTAGCGGAGTTTCGAACCCACAACCTCCGGGAGCAAACCGTGGTCCTAGGCCAACTAAGCTACCCCTTAGGGTTAAAGGAAGGTTGAACTTTACGTGCTTTGAGAAATAATAGGCTCTAAAAGGAGGGCCGGACACCCTAATTAGTAGATAAAAAAGTGATTAATGGGCTTCTTAAGAATAATCAGATGTGTGGAAGTATATTTAAAATAAAAGTTGTCTTTGTTAACTATAAAAATCTAATATTAAAGAATGAATGGATTACTTTTGAGACTTCCATGGGATCTATGCTTTGCACATCTCTTTGTATAAATATCTTTTATACATGGCCTTTTGTATTCGGGACATTTCATTTGGTGCACGTCGCTCATTTCCGGCCCCAGACATGAGACCTCTCCTGAAATTAATCGGATTCGTCGTGATGACCCGCATTGATATGAATGGACTGCAGAGTACAGTAGCACAAGAGAAAATTGTCCCTTCGTATACATCCAAAACAAAAAAAGAAAAAAAAAACCCCTAAATAAGATTGAAACATTTCTATATATCTTTTTTTTTCTTAGGTTAAGATATTTATTATATTTGAAGAATTAGTAAAGATGATTAATGCCAAAAAAGGAATGGAGGTCAACAGAGCATATGTGGTAATATATAAGTTTTTATAGGTGGTTATATATAAGTTTCTTTTTAGAAACCAGCTGGCTGATGCTGTATTAAAAAGAATTATCTTTGTTGGATAATATAACAAATGTTTTGAGGGTTTTATAATTTAAAAACATCTGTCTGTTACTTGGAAAATCTAGATGCATACGCAAGCCCATTTACATGTAGTTGATTACTTGATTACAAAGATTGAATAGAACCCTAGAAAGTAGGAAACATCTGATGTTTGGACTTTGGACTGATTAAAGAGGAGTCCAACTTCTAATGTTTAAGTTCTTGGAAAAAAAAGTTGAGGGTTTTAAAATTTCCAAAACAATAGACTTTAAGCTCATTAACAATAGTTCAAAGTCAAATTAAAATGTTTCTTTCCTATATCTAGGCTTCTATGCTTGTGATTTCCAATTGGGTCCTTTGGTTTGTAAGTTTGGTTTGCTTAGGAAGTACAATATGAACAATCTACAACCAAATAGCTCAAAAGCATTAGGCCCCTCATGTAGCCTGTAAAAGTGGAATTCTTCAAGTAAATAAATTTCTACAGTGGCACATGTTTTCTGCAAAGGAGAACTGAAATGGGGGGGCTTTGATTGGGTGTTAAGAAAGAAAGAGGAAGCAACAAAATTCTTTGATTTTTATAATAAGATTATGGCAATGTCAAGATGGTGTAATCTTATATTGTTTAGTCCATGTCCATTTTATCCATTGGAGGACTAGAGCTCTATTATTTATTTATTGATGCATTCCTTCAACTTAATATGTCTTTTGACTAGATGACAAGTTTGTTTGCGACTTTGGGCACGAAATCGAAGGCAATATAATAAAATTTACATTGGCAGTTTAATGGGTCCACAGAATTTTGAAATTGTTAGGAAAGCTAAAGCATCATCTAAATTTGAGAATTAGCATGGCCATTTGGGCACTGCCTTTTTGTTAGGGGGAATTTTATGATTTTTTTTATTCTTATGGACTTCCCAAGAATCTTTTTTTACATAGAGGATCCGAAAGAAAATTTTCCGGTTCCACCCGAGAAACAAATGTAAACTTTAAAAAATGACCATTAAATTATCTCTCTAATAAAAAATAAATTAGAGGGAGGTAGGGAACAAATACTTAGCCACCGGCCTTCTCCTTCAAATCCTAAAAAAATTCAGGATTGTATCTATATCGATTACCTTACATCTTTCACTCCTCACCTTATATCCTCCACCCTTTACCTTAATAATCTTTAGGCGGAGTTCATTTGACCTTAAAGTTTATATGTAATCAACTCCTACAAACTTTTAAAGAAATCAAAACATTGTCTTCTCAGTTAGATTCGAATTTTTTTTTTTTTTGGTCATTTTTAAAATTGATAAGTTTTCGGACGGATGACCTTGCTAAGCAAGGGATAGATAGAGTCTCTCCATGGGTGGGTCATATTATGTAATTGTCATTTGTGGGGTATATTGCTCTTATACCCTTTTTTTTATTTGCGAGCCTACTCTGTTTTGGGTTATTGATTTCATTAACATAATCGTTCTTGTTACCCAAAAAAGAAAAGCACATACCAGGCCCTAAGCTCATTTGGTTATCCTGTACAATTATAATTTGCAATATTTCATGACTCTCCTGATCAACCTCCCTCTCTCATGGGAGTTTGCCAAAAGACCCTTAAGTTATAAGATAATTTCTTCTGGAGCACAAGGGACTACTACCTTGTTTGGATGTTGGTTTCTGATAATCTGAGCTCTAAAAATGTCGATGCTTTCTAGATGGAGTAAGGACAATGAATCCATCCCATTGAAGAGCCGTGTATTGACCATCCAGCACTTGGACTCTTCCATGGGGCCACAAGTTATTCCATTTTTTTCTAAACACATGGGATTTTGAGAGAGAGTACTGCTAGAGGGCTGTGGACCACATTAAAATGACTGCCAATTGGACATTTCTCTTCCTACCCCACCTCAAACCAAACCCACACCCACTTCTGTCCGCTCCGAGGCCGCAACACAAACACAATAAATTTTATTTTATTGTGACTTAATCCAGCAGACTTCCGTAGGAGAAAATCTCACTTTACCTTTTTTTTTTCCTTTGATCATAAAAAAAATCTCAACAAGTTTCTGAAAACAAAAAATATGAAAATTTTCATTTCTTAAATAAGTGATGGCACGTTTGATAACAGGCGAGCAAACCCTTTAGTAATCAATGAATTGAGTATTCCTAACTTGTTCTAGAATATGGATTTCTTACCGATGATTTATATAATTGAGGATTTCACATTGTCATTTGTGCATATAATTGAGACAAACTGGTATTGGTGCATAAATTCAAAAAAGTTTTAAGAGCTTTCAAATCCTATGAGGGAAGATTGGACCTAAAATTCTTAAAAACTTTCATTTGCCCAAATCATCAAGGATTTTTCATTACTAAAATGGGGTTTCCACCACTCTGTGGAAAATGGGTGAGAAATCTCAGTTTTTTCCCCCAGGTAGTTAAGATGTATGATCACACAATGACCATCAAAATGGGTTCGATAGAAAGCATTAAAAAAGCCCCTCCAATTTAATGTAAAAATAAATCATCAAGAGAGAGACAGAAAGAGAAAGAGAATGAGAGAGAGAGATACACGCATGACAAATGCATTTGTGAATCCAGTGGGACCACCACTGGAGTGGTGGAGCCTCTTCCATTTGTCCATGTTCTAGAAGTAGACTTTTAAAGGCTTTACCTGGCAAATCTTCAGACAGACAATTTTCGGGATCTTTACTGAGACGCGTAGCCGGCACCCTCTGGAACAAATAATGATGAGAATGCATTAATATTTTTAAACCAAAGTTTCAACCGATAGAATCAGAAGAAACGTGAAAGTAGAAACACACCTGCCTACCTTTAAAAAAAAAAAAAAAAAAAAAAAAACAACCCGTTTGTTTGCACACACAACACAGAAATTGAAAAGGTGATGAAAAATGAATATCTAGCGATTATTTAGTAATTTAAATCCTAGCAAAGTCAAAGCCACATTTACGTCGCTACTACTATCATTATAACCTCACCCATTTAATAATCATTCCATGGACCTCATTTGATTGAGTTTTCAATTCTAATGTAATCTAATGAAAACAAATAGACCCAAATTCCAATGAGGGGTGCTAGGTGGACTTACTGGGGGGACCGAACTGTGGCCCTGGGATCCTGTGGTTCTCATGGGGACCGGGCCACAGTTCGGTCCCAGAATAAGTCCAAGTGGACTTTCTCAATTCCAATAGAACCTGTATATTATTGCATACCTACCTTTTCTGAATTCTGAAGGTGGCTTTCATATTGAAAAATTTTAGGGAACCTTCGTGTTCCAGAGTCTGGACCACACCTCTCGGTCAGACCTGGACTGCTGCCTTGGAATGTTTGGTCTTTGCTAAAAACTTAGCTCAAATTGAACCCGGCCCTAAACATCTAGAAAGTAAAAGATCTTGGTTAGATTGAACCCAGTCACAGATCAGGCCACCGATGTCAACTAATTTTGATGTTTATGTTGTTTCTAATCATGATGTCACAATTGGACCTGGTTCAACCAGCTCCAGCAAGTTTGTACTGAACCTCCTTTTATAAGTAATTGATATCATAGGGGCCAGATAAACAGAGCAAGATAAAAAATATACTGCAAAAATTATATGGAAGGATGAATTGAATGGGTTCAATGGGATAAGTGGGAGTTTGCTCCCCACGTCATGAGTTTGACATCCCAGATTTACCAATGCACGTGTGCTGCGGGGGTCATGCATGCGCCCGGGGAATTAGTCTTGTCGGGTCAAATACCACTAGATACCCTCATTAGAAAAAAAAAAGAAAAAAAAGGCTGAATTGAGTGTGGAAAGCTGAAAAAAGGGGTAAAGACGAGGACAAGAGAAACTTGTTCTCACAGTTAAGTATGGGGCAGACTAGAATTACAAGAAAAAGGAGTTCATCAAGTTAAGACTTTCCAACAAGCAAACTTAAGTGTGTTATACTGGGTTTAGTTTAGAGAGAGCCATGTTAATCATTAAAAAGATCCTAGAACAATCCTAGAACAAACATCATTATACACGAGCCACAGATTGCAGAAAATGTCCACTTCTAACCAAAATAACAGTAGCAAATGCTTCCTTGAGGCTTACCAGTATATACCCCTGCAAACAAAAGAACAGCCATTCATGTGGTGATTATGATATATGCATCTCATCTCTCTACTCAAGTGATGGGATGCCTTCTTCCCCGCCAAATTGACGGTGGTTTTGATCAGTTTTTGTCAACATCAGGATCTGGGGCAGGCGATGACTTGACTTGGCGTGCCACAAAGCTTGCTTTCGATTCACCATAGTAGACTGCTTTACTGCCTGGATACATCATAAAATTCCAGCCGATAGGTGACCCTCCAATGATATATGACAATTGAAGCTCCTCATCTGCCCCCGATACATCATGGACCTTTTCTGCTTGAGGCTGCTCTGCCTTTTCCTCTTGGCGTCTATCCATGGGTACCTCCAGACTATCAGCCACATCAGGTCTTTCAGCCACATTAGGCTGACTTTCCAATGGTTTCTTGGTATTGCCTGAAGATACTATCTCCATGCTTAATTGCTTAGACAATTCCATAACAGCTTCCATCTCTGCACGTTATAAATTAAGTCAGGATACATCGGCATGGAGAATCATAATTTATGTAGTAGGGAAGTATAGTTGGGACAAGGTTTTGATGATGATGAAGAAATCAGAAGCATTTTATCATCATCATCATCATCATCATCATTGGTGTTCTTATTGTGATGAGAAAGAGGATAAAAGATTAACCACTGTCCATTAAGGAGATGAAAGTAAAACCTACGGAAGTTAAAAAGATAAATTCTAACAACACAGGATGAGCTTCTCATGCCAGTTTTTGGTTAATCAATCTGCCTATGTGTGACCAACTAAAAATAAATAAAAAAATCTGCCTAGTGCTTTCCATGAATGTGGGAAACTGCAAATGGCATTTTTTGGAATCATGATGAATGTGGGAAGCTGCAAATGGCACTTTTTGGAATCATACTTTCCCCATGGTTCCTTTACATTCCTTTCACCCAAATAAGTGCACTCATCAAATCACCTTAAAAAATTAACACGCCCAATCTATGTGGCTTCATGGGCCTAACCCCTTCCCTAAAAGCTAAAACTTAAGCTCTATTTTGACCCATAGCATAATTAGGTTTCAAAATGTAAAATCCTTTACTCAACACAACAGAGCTCCCCTTATCAACATGTCATATACCCTACCCTCATAATCAGAGGTTGCCCAGTGAGCAGCAGTCAAAACTTATCATCTTTAGCCCTCATCAAGTGGGGAGGCCATTTCCTGATGGAATTGTGTGTTAATCTCCAATCAACTAAGGAATCAACCCAATCTCTTTCCAGGTCTGATTGAGAACAACCACCCCCCGAAAAAGATGAAATGAGGCTTCAAGGATGATGACAGCAACATAAATATAGATGGTAAAGGATGCATTTGGGCACACCTCTAATCACAACCCATTTTTTTGCCAGTATGGTGGATATCCCTTCTGCTGCGGCTAAAAGAAATAAAAAATCACATCATGTTCGGTAATTTTTTGTAACTCCTCCAAATCAAATTATTTGCACCATTATGAGCATCTGACTCAGTAAAGTACAACAATATCCTACAAATCGTGGTTTCCAATTTCAAAACAGATGGCTGACCAGCATATTTGATTACCATTTCGGATACCAACTTCCAGCAAAGTTAGAGGCTGCAAATGCAATCTAATTTTGAATTTTTGTTTTCAATGACAAAAGAACATTTGAATATTTTAGCATCAAAATATAGGCATATGAGTTCATTTTACCAATAACCAACATCAAGATAATCATATTCCATTGCAATAAAGTAGAAATTTAATTCAGGAGAACCAATTTCCAGTGCTACAGCTATCGGATCTGAAAGCATAGAATTTTAAAATCCAGAAGATATAAATTATCATGCTGCCCAATATATGTGATATAAGATCACTAAATATTCCAGGAAGTGACTAGAAACAGTTTCAAGGACTGAACAAAGATAAGCTTTGAAAAAAAACTACGTAACAGTGCAATGGCCCAAAATTAGCCATGTTCAGCTTGAAACTTTGATTCAAAGATCAGACTATTGTTTTTCATAAGGGGATCTATTTTTTGGGACTTATGTCTTCTAAGGAACTTGACAGACAATGAAATAGTAGATCTTTCTATTTTGCTTGGCTTACTGAATAAGGTCTATTTATCAATGGGTAAAAGAGATGTTCGGTTGTGAAAACATGATGCTAAATGTAACTTTACAATGAAGTCTTTTTATAATGTTTTGATTGATAGTTCTAATGGTGGTGGAGTTGGTCTTTGGCGGAGATTTTGGGATCGTTATATCCCGCCTAGAGTTTTGGGTTTTTGCTGGCTGGTGAGGACTGAGGAAAGAAAAAAATCCTTGCAATAAATAAATTGAGACGAAGAAATCATTTTATTGTTAATGGCTGCCCTATGTGTTTGAGGGATGAAGAAACGGTGCATCATTTGATATTCATTGTAACTTCGCTCACAATGTTTGGACGACTCTTTTTGCTCGGTTCGGTATTTCTTGGGTTCTGCCTTGGTCAGTGGAAGATTTATTTCAGCAGTGGTACTTCAAGTGTTGGTTTGCTCGTGGTAGAATTTTATGGAAATTCTTGTTATATGCCTTTTTGTGGAAGGTTTGGTTGGAAAGAAATAATAGAATATTCAAGAACAGCAGTAGAACAGTAGAGATAATTGTCAGGACTGTTTCAGAATGGGCGACTATGACATATGCTTTTCAAGGAGTTTTTTGGATGATCTTAACAGAACATGGGATGTTGTTTTAAAAGGGGGATGGCGTGTTAATTCGTCTCGTCAAATCAGTTGGATGCCTCCTCTTAGTGGTATTCTAAAGCTTAATTTTGACGGGAGCTTTCACATATCATCCAGGCGAGGTGGTATAGGGGGGTGTTATAAGGGATCATTCTGGTAATATTGTTAGGAGTTTTTTTGGGCCCATTGAAGCTTCAAATGCTAATGAAGCTGAAATGTTCGCTATGTTAGTTGGTTGTCAGAAATTATTTAAGTTGGGTGGTTATTTCTCTCTTATTGAAGGAGATTCTTTTTTTTTTTCTATTCAATAGGGATCGGGTAAGACCATGTATCCTAGGAGATTGGCAGATTGGGTGGAAGAGGTGCTGGATATTTCCAATCAGCTTCATGCTTTGTTTCGCCACATTCTTAGAGAGGCCAATGCGATAGCTGATGGTTTTGCAAAGGAAGGACTCACTCGAGATACTATATTTTTTTATATCTAACGTTGTTTGTTGTTGTATGTCCCTTATTTAGTTTGTCCTTTTGTCTTTCTATTTTCCCTTTGCATTGAAATAAATTTTATTGTTATAAAAAAAAATATATCAGATTCTGCACAATTTGGTGGTGTTTTGTCACATTGTTATGGATCATTTGCCATACAAATACTTACGTTTCTTGCTTCCAGCATCCAACACTTGTTTCACACAACACAACTACATATATAGTAAAACACAATTTTGCAAAATGAAGCATTTCATGCATTCAATTGTTTCATTTAATATGAAACCAGTGGCACAAGGATGGCATATCACCATTTCTGACATTCTCGTTTGATCAGTAACTTTTTTTTCAACACCACATACATGCAGATCAGATGAAGGGGAATGAAACAAATTACATATTTTTAATCCCTTTTCTAGACCAAATTACACTGAAATGGGAGGGGATTTGCCAATCCAAGTATCATTCAAACACTTATATCTCATAATTAGAACATGATTTTTCAGACTGGCAGCATCAGATAAAATGAATATGCAAGAAAATGAAAAGCAAAACATTCATGTCAAGGGGCTTACGTTTCCTAATCTCATTAGCAGCTTTGCAATTCCGGAAATCGGGAGCATGAAGAACCTTCAAGAAACAAAAAAGTTAAGACTCTTGATAGTACCAACAAGTGGATGCATGGTCTGATTCTATTTAATGTCATGGGCAGTATTAGAAAAAGAAAAGAAGAAGAAGTACAAATAAAAAATTACCACTTAATATGGAGAAGCTGCATAAAGCCCCTAGATGGACTAAATGCACTTGTGCAAATTAAAAACTTTCAAGAATAAAACAGAACACCGTATAAAGCAGTCTACTACTTGATAATCAATATCACATTCTCACATTCCCATGTATAATTGACACAAATCAAGTTCAAGCTGCTGCTAATTGAGATATGAATTTCAAATCACAATTTGAAATTGCAGCCCCAACCTGTTTTATAATAATACTATTTATGGCCTCAAAAAAAAGCAAAAACACTGCTGAAAATCATGGTCCAAATTCCAAAACCCAATTCCCAATTACAAACAACTCATATAATCTAATCTTGGCCTTCAACAATCTAATGTATTAAGATAAGAGAAAAGGAATAAAATTAAACAAACTCTAAAAAATATATCCAACATATAACTGAAATTTGTCTCTAACCCGTAACATTTTAGCACTAGAGCCGTAACTTGCCCAGCTTTTGTGGAAATCAAAGCATCTTAGGCTTGTTGAATGGGAATATAAAGAAATTATTGAATGTACTAATTTCTTTCCTTTTGTTCATTTTACATCAGTTGATACTTGAAAACTATTCTTCAATAATAGAAACAAGAATTACAAACATGTATATGTTTTCATAAAAAGTTAAGAGTGACTTCTAGTATTTTGCTGATCTATCCCATTTATAACAAGTTTAGGAGGCAATAACTTCTACCAAAACTAAAAGGAGAATAAAGTCTGTTCAAATTTGAATGTTTCTCATATATTGTTCTATCAATCAAAAATAAAAATGAAGAGGGGTAAAGGATTTTTTAGCTATTCGTCTAGCAATTGTTATGTTCAAAATTTTTATGAACAATATAATTAGACAAGCAAGCTCACAGTTGCCTATCAAACCCATACATGTATGGTTAAACCAGATCCATAAACTCTCCATTTTATCCTTTCTAAAGTAATTTAGTTTTCTTTCAGATATCTCCCTATATTTGGTTTTTAATCATGACCTACCTCCTGCATACTCTATATTTGACAAGAATTTGGAATACATTTTCGTATCTTTCTTACCTCATTTTATTCAACCTAGACTTTACATGATCACAAGTTTTTAAAAATTGGAAGAGTCCGTGTCAACTCGATGGACTTAACTTGGACTCGGTCCTGATCTAGCCAAGTTGGGGTCCGAGTTGACTAAGTCCCTCAATGACTCAGCCAAGTTCGAGTCCAAGTTCAAGTTGGCCAAGACCTACAAAAGAGCTGCTTTTGCAAGGTTTATGGGCCTGGGGCAGACACGGCAGCCTGTACTCGAGAGGGACCAAGTCGCTGCCCGAATCCAAGTTTTTAAACCTTTCATGATCAAGGTCTCCATTTTTCCTTTCTCTTATCTTGGCAAGCTTACAAGAATGATATCATTCTCCCTTTATTTAATTCCCACCAAGACATCTACATTGTCATAGGCTTGGTGCTTAACTTTCCTTGCTTAACATCTAGTTTTTGCTTACTTTTACCCTTTAGGTGACATGTATCTCTAATTTTCTGCTACTGCTTGAAAAATGCTCCATCACTAATATCCTTCTGAGCCTCTTTGTTCTACCATTAAGTTCCTGACGAGCAGGATTCATCCTCCCCTTTTGACTCGCCACGCACGTGTTTTCCAACCTTTTTAATCCAATTTTCCATTTGAACATGCATTTCATTAGGATTGCACCCAATTGCAATTCCTATAGATGTTAGATTTTCACTTATATGTTCCACTGCTTCATTTTTCGAAAAACCATCACTTTGTTATTAGTCATTCAATTTTTTATTAAAATTCCAAAATAACTACTCTATCTTGAGTTATAAGGCTCTCTGTTAAAGTGATATTATAATCCTTGGAAAAATGGCTACTCATTTTTTCTTCTTTGATAGGAAAATGGCATTCGTTAGGGTATGTTTGAGCGACAAGAGGATTCCACAATAGAGAGGAAAATTGTCCTGGCTTTTTGTGCCGCCCACTCTTTTGCTCGTTCGTGTGACACTTATTCCGCATGGAAAAAAGAAAAAAAACTGTACTTGTTTTTTGCGATAAAGAAGATTTCGGTTTCCTATGTGATAAGTAGTGATGCAGTGAGATTCAAGACCAAGACCCGCATGCCCTAATGGAGCCGCTTGATGAGGTCCACATCATCACATGATCTCTAATTTGGGATCCCTATCATTAGTTTAGATAGTCTAGATTAGTAGTGTTACTTTATTTACATATTTCTAGAATAGTAGGTTGCTTAATTGTTTAGGAAGATTTCCTTTCTAATTTATATGTTGATTATGATTAGCTATTTCCTTTATTCCTTATTTAGGAACAATGCTACTTTATATATAGAGAAGCTCCTTATTGACATGTTCATGCTATTTTCTTAATAAAAGTTCCGAGAAGTTCTTGTGAGTTCCCCTTTGGGGTATTTTCTCTAAGTGATCTTAAGGTTTTAAATCTTAGGGCTCGATCTCACCGTCGTAGGTGTAGATCTTCATCGTGGCCTTCGGCCTATGCCATCAGGTGGGAATGCCGGATTCCTCTATACCGCGGAAACAGAAATCTGCATAGTGCCGAGGTCGCACAAACACATGCTTACAAGGAAACTAGAAGAAAGTTACAACCAGAGCTACAAAGCACAAATTTAGACTACAAGCATACAACTAACACCGCACAACTAAGCTACAGAGCTACTAACAAGCATACAACCAACCAGAACCACACAAATTGCTTAGCTAAGAAGTACGGTAGACCAAAAAAAAACCTAACCATACTTCCCACAGAAAGTGGATCACATGGGACAATCTGATCCAGGAAAAGTGCAAGATATGAATTGACTTCCCAGTTCTAAATAAATAAATAAAATAAAATAAAAGACATGAATTGACTTCTCTTGATGTATTAACAAACAATGGTCATTTTGAGTCTTACTAGTTCCATTCCTAAATGTCACAAGGTGTTCTTTCTTCTAAAGATAACTGATAGCTAATGAAAGATCAAAGGCCAATGCAGAATATATTCTTCTCTTAGGAAATCATCTCGACCATGTATTGCCATGTTCCCATTTCTTGTATTCCCCATAATTCTGTTACAGTTTCCTGTATTGAAAATACTCTTGAGACGGGTATATCTTTAACTAAACCCTAAACCAAACACTCATCTTCCTATCAAACAACTTTTCTTAATTCCCACTTGATCCGTCATTAAATACAAAACCATCATTACCCTATCTTTTTACACTCTTAACTTCTACTCTACTCAATGGGATACATATGGGCAACTAAAAATTGGCCAACAGATATCACTGAATGGACAAAATCCAATGATGAAAAATTAGGATTGAACGACCAATTTAAACCACCTTAGAAGCAATCATTTGATCAATCATTGCCCCACCAAAGGATGACATCCCACAATAATAGAGATTGGGTCAGATGGGCAAGCACAGGAGGCTTCCCAAGCGACTAAATCATCCCAAATATCATACTAATCAGAACATCTCAATCATTGATTTTAGGGCATAGAATTTCAACAGTTATGTAAGTGCACATTTTATCACGATTCAATCCAAGGGTGGGCAATGGTCAGATCTGCGTCGAATTAGCAGCATCACCACAAATTCACTCAAATTGAAACTTAGGGCGGGCCCCACTGTACGGAAATGAAATGTGCCTGGTCATTAAACTCAAAAAACCCAGATGGACACTCAAAAAGGACATGGGAAGATTCTAGCAGAAAGAAAGAAAGAAAGAAGCAAAATCGATTTCACAACACTTGAACAGGAGAAACCCAGAAAGGAAAATACATGAACTTTTGATATGATTTACAGAAAACGGAAATGGAGGCTTTTCTTCAATGGGGTTTGGATTATTTCCAACTCAATGAAACAAAATCGATTTCACAACACATAAACAGAAGAAACCCAGAAAGCAAAACCCACGAACTTTTGATACAACTTACAGAAAACGGAAATGGGGGGTTTTTCGTCAATGGGTTTGGATTATTTTCACCTCGATAAAACAAAATCGATTTCACAACACATAAACAGGAGAAACCCAGAAAGAAAAACGCATGAACTACTATACAACTTACACAAAACGGAAATGGGAGGTTTTTCGTCAATGGGGTTTGGATTATCTTCACCTCGATCAAACAAAATCGATTTCACAACACATAAACAGGAGAAACCCAGAAAGAAAAACGCATGAACTTTTGATATAACTTACAGAAAACGAAAATGGAGGTTTTTCGTTAATGGGGTTTGGTTGATTTATACCTCGATGAAGGAAGGGCGAAGGTCTTTGACGATTGCGCGGATTTTCATGAAATTGGAGCTGCGGAGGTCGGCATCATCGATCTTTCTCTTATTACTTTGTTGAATTTCTGATGTGGGGTTTGGAGTTGGAGGGTTCAAGAGTTGGGGTCCAGGTACAGGCTTCGGATCTTCCATTGGAGAGGATAGAAAAGCAACGAGCGCAATCGTTTTCTCTCTGCTCTCCTCTCCTCTCCTCTCCCCTCCCTAAACAGAGCTCGGTTTAAATTGAATAGTGAGAAAACTAAAAAGAAAAAAAAAATGAGACCTAAATTAGTAAATATTGCACGAAAATGGTTCCGCGACAATTTATATTTTTTTATTGAATATTTAAATGTGTGACGACATTGTCACTTAATATCTCATACAAATCACCTCGCCTGAAACTCCATTTTCCTATTTTCCCTTCTTCCCTTCATCCTCCCATCTTCCTCCTATAATTGTTTAATATAAAGAGTTAGCGACGACGTACTGGGAACACTTCCATCTAATATTAATTAGTGGCATGTTTTTCTGTCACTTGTCATCTATATCATTTATTTGGTAGTTTTTTCTTGAATCTTCGAAGGAGTGCAACTAGAGTCCTGAACAAGGGTAGAACTATCAGTTAGGGTAAAGCTCACTTATTTAGGATTTAGGACATATTTGTTTACATGTGGTAAAGTGAAAAAAAAAAAAAAAAGAGAAGTAATTCTAGCCACTACCCACTTTCCACTTTACTTTAGTAATTATTGATTGACAAAAATGAGTGAGGGAGTGTTTCTCTACCTTTGATTTTCGATTGTGGGGGTAATCCCAAACAAGTAATTGGATTTTGGGGCCAAATTCAGGATTTTCATGTAGGTTTAAGGGGGGAAATTAAGATTTTTATGTGGATTATTGAAGCGAACACATCATTTTTAAATGAGTTTTGGAAGTATACCTAGGTTCGATAAGGGCGACCGCCCTCAAAAGGATGTACTTGGTCTTGCTCCTATCTATCCGGCACCTACTTCACCTCATACCATACTAGGCCTTACATATTTTTACCCTCATAAAATTGAGATCATGTGTGATAAAATAAAGGGAGAATTTCAAAAAAGTCCTTAAGTTTCAGCCTTACTTCAAAAAAGGACATAAGTTTCAAAACTTTTCAAATTAGTCTATAAGTTTCTTAGGAAGTTTTCAATTAAGGACATTTATCTATTTAAAGTTATTTTTCGGCAACTATTTTTCTATTTTTTTTAAATACCCAAATTACCATTCATTGTAATAAAACTATTCTTCACTTCCTCTATATTCTCCTCATTTTCCTCGCCGGTGTCATCACGTGATCAAGGACACCCAATATTTTCACAGCAATTGGATACATGTAGTGGTTGCCGAAACCATGACATGACTTTAAATGAAGGTTAATTTGGGTATTTTCAAAATATTGAGGAATACCTTTAAATGACCGGATGTCCTTAATTGAAAACTTATAAGAAAACTTAAGGACTAATTTAAAAAGTTTTGAAACTTTTGTCCTTTTTTAAAATAAGGTAAAAACTTAAGGCCTTATTTGAAGTTTTCCCAAAATTAAATCTAAGACAAAAGGGGTAGACACTCTCTCTCTCTCTCTCTCTCTCTCTCTCTCTCTCTAAACTCTCCTAGGAAATGCCCTGATAATATAGTTGTCTCCAATTTCTAGAATTTAGAGTGCGGGTACTTTGGGCTATGATTTCAGAGGAATATTGACTTGAAAGAGTGAAGTTGGAGATAGGGGTGCTCATGGACCGGCCCAGCACAAGCAGATCAAGGTAATTAGGGCCTGTTTAATAATGGGGACGGGTTTGGACTAAGTGATAGAAAGCCCAAAGCCCGGCCCGGCTCTACCTATACAAAAAATGCATGTAATTTTATTTAATTAGTCCAAACAATTGCTCGTATACCAAAAAAATTGATAAAAAGCACGGTTTGTTCCAACCTGATGGATTAAATGGGCGGGCTCGAACCCTTACTTTTAAAGCCCGTGTCAGGTTTGTGCCAGTGTTTCAAAAGTCGGGTCGGACTTGAATATGCCTTAGCCCGACACAGCCCGACCCATGAACACCTTACCTGGAAATGGTCCTCCCGTTACCGATTTCCTGCTCAAATCATCTGCTTCCCGCGTAAGTGCAGAATCACGTCGCCAATATGAGGCCAGTGATCAGTCGCTTATGCTTTTCACAAGCCATTTTAAAATTATCCTAACCAAACACAGTTTTTTGGGCCTACGGGCTTTTCCATACTTAAAAGCCCAGAAAGCCCGTAAAATGAGCCCAACCAAACACACCCAAAGAATTTCTATGGTTGTTATTATCCACCAAGTACTGCACTTTGAAAAGGTAGCTGTTAAAGAAAAATAGCTAATAGCAAAAGAGATTCCTACTGCTAGAGTGAATAAGATCTAGATGTTTCTTACAAATCCAGATTCCTGGTTGCAACCTACAGCTTTCCCTGTAAATCTCCACCATTGGGTCAACATGATAATAATATGCACTGTTCATCTGATTTTATAGTCAGGAGATGTTCTCACCTTACTATCAGAGATAAGGTGGGAGCCCCACATCCATATTCAATGCCAACAATTTAAATGTGAGGTGATAGATTTCTTTCATTGAAGCATCTCCCTTTCCATTCTCATCTCTCTCTCAGAGTCATTCAGAATCTTCCCCACAAGATGATTCCGAATTCCTAACCACCCCATTCGATTGACCACCCATCTAGTGGGTTGGATACCTTGAATATATTTTGCAATAGTAAATTTCACGAGCAGGCCTACTGGATTATTAATTAAGTGGGGCTTGTTTATAGTAGGGGTTTTGACATATATATTGGGCCTCTTTAAATCCGGATTTTCCAATTTCATGATGAGTCGTTTTGACTTTGCTTAAGATTATTATTTTTAAACTTTTTTGCACCATATCCCATGATACCATGATATCATGGGGTTTATCAATTTCTGTCTTATATATTTTCTGCTACTTAGCAAATGAGTTCACTTTTTATAGAATACGAAAAAATGACATTTTGTGAAAAAGTAAAGATAACTACCATTTTTCATTTTAATCTGAATCTTTTTTTTGACATAATGGGACAGTCCATAACATCATGAGATTTATCAGTTTCTATTACATACACTATTCCCATGAAATCATGGGATCCGGGGCAATTTTTTTTTTCTAGAAAATCTAGACAAGAGTCAAGCGATTCTGATGACATGATCTGAATTATAGTAATGAAATTTAAAAAAAAAAAGAGTTTAAAGAGGACGATGACAATATGTCACTAGGATTGAAAATCGATAATTATCTTCAAAGATTTAAATGAAACTCTCAGAACTGAAAATCGATGACTAATGGTGATTGTACACAAAAACACACTTCCAGATAGGGATATAAACGGGTTAGTTCCGGTCCAGGTCGAACTGGAATCATAATTGGAACCGTTAATGAGAAGACGAAATCAAAACCAAAACCGATTTTGTAGATGGGACGAGCCTGGGTTTAGGTAGAGAATGATATGGAAAAAAATCTTATTTTTTAAGAAGGATCAATTCTCAGAAATTGAGGCAATATGTTGGGTCCTAGGTCCAAGGTTCGGAACCAAGGTGGACCTAGACCTATTTACTTATCAGAGCCTAAATAATTAAGGACCAAAATCTGATTTTTAACTAATCGAAACCTTCGGTTAATTAGAGAATTGGGGACACATCAAAATACCTTGACCTTTTTGAGGTTTTGTGAAAATATAAGGGGCTTTTTGTAGAAAAATTAAAAAAAAATCTCAAGAAGTGAGTGTATATTCCCATAGTGAGCACACGTAGTAATGAAGGAATTCCATTCATGTTGCGCCATCTTACATTAAATGAATCTACGAGGCACAAAAAAAGAAAAAAAGAAAAAAAAAGGAAAATTTTTTTTTTTTTTGTGGCTATGATGCCATTCAAGGAATTTATTTTCAGCACTGAGAATTGACTCCATCCCTCGAGACAAGCAAATTGATTTCATGGTCTTCATCTCCTCATGGTCATGGGTGTTATTGGTTGAAGGAGAAGTGGTATTCCAGAGGAAGGTCTGAGAGAGAGCAAATGTGTAGGAGAATGCAGATAGTTGGGTGACAGAGACATAGAAAACCTGGTTAGGATAAGGGATAGGACTGTCTTGTACTCCATCAAAGCCAGGTTCCTCCCAACACACATCCTTCCCCCAAAACCAAATGGCAGGTACCCCATCTTGTGCTTGCAGCCTCCATATAAAACATCTTCTTTAAATCTCTCAGGTCGAAACTCATTCACATCTTCTCCCCATAGAGCTGGATCATGGTGCATTCCCACTAGGTCTATCCAAATGTTTGTTCCCTTGGGAATTATGGCATCTCCAACTTGAATGTCCTCTCTTGCTTGCCTCTGGACATTGGGGGCTGGGGGGTATAGACGTAGGACCTCGTTCATCACCCAACCCATCTGCAAAAATCCATATAAAAGATGGTAAGATCACACCAACATTTGTGAGGGAGTTCAACACACTTTTATACCAATTCACTAGTTAAAATTGAACATGCATTGATACAATGATATTGATATACATAGACACAAATTAGTATTGGTTGTTCACATTTGTAGACGTACGAGATTCTTCTATATATACCTATAAAACTTGCATCACCATGGGACCTGTAGATCTTCTCCATCCCAAAATTATAAATGCTCAACGTTGGCAATTGCATGGTAATGCAGTTGCAAGTTGGCTGAGTTGACAGGCAGCTCAAACCCAACACCAATCCAACCAACTTAGGCAATATTTTGATTATCTCGTAATGATATCATGACATATGCATATGATTATATATTCCCCAAAAAATCGCAATACTTCCAAAATATTGTAAGAATTGAAAATACCACAAGAAAATATTATGAAATCAGAGTAAAATGTGTAAATAAGGAAATATCTATAAAATTGTGTCTGATGGTTTTAAATATTTGTTTTTAATTATCTATTATTTTAATTTTTTTTTTAAAACGAACTTTCTTGATAATATCTCAAGAAAAATCCCAAAATTTAAAATTTCCCGATGTTTTCCCAAGACAATAATTCCCAAAAGAATACTTGTGATAATGGTATATGGACTGGGTTGTGGTTTGAATCCAGGCCTAAATCCAAATAATAAAATGTGTTGAACTTCTATAAGCTTTGTATATATTGTAATTTAGTAGCATGTCACTGACAAGGTGGTGTTACTGTTTGCAATTCCCAAGCCAGTCATTAGTGCACTCTCATCAATCTGGATCATATGAAAGTGATTTACTCCAAAACTGTGAAGAAGCTAATGATCAAGATTCCTATCATGGTAATTCCAAGTGCCAAGCTAGCTGAAAAAAAAAAGTGCAATTTGATTATTATTATTGGTTTTACCTTTACTAGTTTAGGAAGCATGGTGAAATCCAATGGCTCTCCTCCAGTGACTTCCATGATCTCTTCTCTAAGGAGGGTTTGCCATTTGGGCTGCTTGGCCAGGAGGAATAGGGTCCAAGAGACTGCCAATGCAGTAGTCTCATGACCACCAAAGAAGAAGGTCTTGCACTCATCAACAAGCTCTCGAGGAGACAACTTCTTTCCAAGTAGCTCATTGACGTGGTTGTCAGGAAGCAGGAGACCCAGCAAATCCTTTTGAGGCTCAGCTATACGGCTTGCCTTCCTTGCAGTTATAATGGAGAGGAGAAGATCATCGATTTCCTTCCCAAGGTTACGCTCTTCTAGGGTTTGCTTGAGGTAGACCAACCTGCTAAAAGGGACACCCAAAAGGCGACCCGACCGAAAGAGCATTACCTGCATGGCTTTGAGCTTCTCAAACACCCTTTCAGCATATTGATGGTTCATGCCAAAGCTGGTCTTGGCTATGATTTCAGCTGCATTTTTTATGATATCTCCCTCGACGTTTATCTCATGCATGTCCAAGTTTACCAATCCAGTCCATTCATCAAGCATTTTGTTGGTTGTCTCCACCATTAAGTTCATCATGGCCTACACGTTTGATCAAGGAAGAAAATAGTTAGAATTGGAGAGGATCAAAGCAACATAAAAACCTCTTCTTTGATTAGAATTCTCTTTTTTTCTTTCTTTTTAGATAAATATTCAAAGATACACAAGGTGAAGGAGCAGAATGCCCAAGGGACTCTAAAATTAAATGAAGGTTCTCTTCATGATCTTTTATGGAGAACTGTTAAATTAACAAAATATAGTTCGATTGGGATATCTAAAGTGCGTTGTAAGATATTAGAGATATCTTTATGTCTTTGTCTGACATTTACACTCCTTTGCTTCTTCTTACTAGTAAGTCTAGTGTCCCTCTAGAGATCGTATAAAAAGATGAAATCGATTTATGCTTGTTTGATAAGTGATATGAATTTATTTTTTTTATCAATTATAGAGTTTTATGTTAGTGTTATCTTTATCATGATTGCCTAAATGTACTCTGTCTACATCTCTCAGATATATTAGTGTTATATTAATGCAAAGTAGATTAGATTAGTGGAATATGTCAGCTACAGCGTACAACAATTACTTGAATGTAATCACTTGATAACTTGCCTACAATTTGATGGTCCAAATGCTTTTCAATTTGAAAAGCATCCATTCATCAACTTAATTATTACTTTGGCGGGATCTCTTGGGATTGATAAGAGTGACTTCAATTGGACAATGCTAAACATTCCATTTTCGTCATAAAAATGGCTGTTCTAAGAGTATAGATCAATGCCTGAATAGTATCATCTTATAATTTGGCATATAGGAAGTTTGGCATGAGCTTTTTTGATGCCCTTGATTGATTACTTGAATTATGCAAGAGTTGAAATGCAAGTGGGGTGCACTGTGACCTACTGTGCAGCAGAAAATTCTCTTGCATAACTTCCAACTTAAGAATAGGACAATACAACAATGAGAGAGAGAGAGAGAGAGAAAATTCTCTTGCATAACTTCCAACTTAAGAATAGGACAATACAACAATGAGAGAGAGAGAGAGTAAACAGCCAAATATAAAAGCATCACTTGAGAGAGAGAGAGAGAGAGAGAGAGAGAGAGAGAGAGTAAACAGCCATATATAAAAGCATCACTTTCATATGAACGTGCTAGATGTGTGATGCCAATGATAATATGAGAATGATAGAGATTACAAAGAGCACTATTGCCTAGAAGGTCCATGTTCCCATGCACATGTATGTATGTGATGAAACAACTTAGAGATGGGCCCCATGCAAGATTAAATGCCAATACCTGAGAACCACTTTCCCATGCACGTGTTATGTGTGTGATATGAGAATAGCAGTGATTATATGCAGCAGTCATAATGGACCACTTTCTCATACTTTCTCATGCATGTGTATCCTGGGAGTAGATCTGATCCAGCACAATCTCAAGGATAAGATTGGTTGGCTATTTGGCTTATCCTAGATATGCACAAGTTCAAATATACTCTGAAATCCTTATTACTAATAAGGACTTTTCAAATTCAAATGTAATAGAGATAATTCTCTTGTAATCTATATATACATCATAATACAAAGACAACGGTAAGCTTGCAAATCATCAATCTCTACACATGTATGTGATGTAAGAATGAATGATAAAGATGGGTCCATGCATGATAATAAGATTATACAGGTAGGTATAAATGCAATTGCTACGCACGTGAATAATAACATCCATGTGATGGTGACAGTTGCCAATGCATGTAACCTTGTTATATATATATTAAAGCAGGGGGAGGTGGGATGTAATGGGTGCCACCTCAGCACCCATTATTTCTCCTTTCAAATAAATATAGAGAAAAAACATAGAGTGCTTTAAGGTGCTATGTCATCACATGCCATAAATTTTTCTCCAAACAAATCTCTTTATCCATATCATCTATCTCATAAAGTATCTCAATCAATATCCCCTAAAATCTCTCTATTTTACTACATTTATTCTCTCTCTCAACACTATCTATCTTCCATCATCTCAAGATTGTCATCTTTTTATTTTAATATTTGGGGCCTACCTTTCTGCAATTCATACTGATAAATTCTTCATTAAAAATATAATTTTCTTTTAGTTTTCAAATACAGCTCTACTCTATTCAAAGATTGTCACATGTGAACGAAAATCAGACCCGACCTTCTGATAGACCATCTCATGGATGGGCTTGTGATAAAAATGTTTTGAGGTTGGAGTTTTTTGGTTGAATCTTATAGGCATCATTTTTTTGATCTAATTATATAGACACATGACCCTAAGTTTGACTCACCATAAATTACACTTTCGTGGGCCCACATGGACTCACCCTAGAATCCTCTTGTTACACAAACAAGTCCAAATGGGGTGACTTTGTTTTATTGGGCTTTGAAATTATCAATGGGTAACAAAAACTTGAATACATTTCTTATTACTAATATTATATATATTAACAAAATTCGTTTTTTTATATCTTCTTTAGTAATTATTGCTATTATGTTGTTGTTGAATGGATTTTTTTTACCTTTATCTTTATAATAGTTTATTGTTGCTGTTGATCACTTGTATTTGTGATTGAAGACATGTTGACTGTTTTTATGTAAATGTGCATGAATATATATGCTTATATGTTTAGAATTAATTTTAATATCTCATAAATTCAAAATGTAATATCTTACTTTAGCACGGGGCATTGTTGCTAGTTTTTTAAAATTCTATCCGTCTAGAAGACGGGGCATGATCTGAGTTGTCTATTGGCTATTGATCCAGCGGGCTTCTTTAAAAAAAAAAATTCCTTGAGAAACATAACAACTTCTGCCATTCTGATCATCATACCACAGGGATACCCACGTAATAAGAAAAGAAAAGCCCACTTCATGAACGATTGCTTAAAATTTTTCAATATTAGAGATAAGGTGTGAGCCCTTACATCCATATTCAAAGTCAATAAAAACAAACCACTTGTGAGAAGATTTTAAACTTGAATAAAAGCCCTCAAATATGAAAAAAGATACGTTGTCTAGAGTCTTTGTGAAGGCTTTACTAAGCAAAGAAGGATGGCCCTTTAAGTTTTTCATGGTCTCATTTTAACTTTATATTCAGAGAGGTACCGATCTATTATGCATAGACTTCATTCCTCTCACCATCTACATCAAGGCGCACTCATATTTCTCCAGAATTTAAGCACAAAAACACAAAAACGTGTCCTCGCCTAAGTCAGGCCTATGACTTAGGTGACAACCTTTCATGATTGTCACAACTCTAGGATCAGTAGGATTAGAACAAGCTCAAAGATTGAGATTGAGATTGAGAGAGAGAGAGAGAGAGCGTACCTTTAAATTTCCAGAAGAAAAGGCAGGTGTTATGATGCGCCTGTGGCGCACCCAATCATCTCCTTCGACCATGACCAAGCCTTTTCCAAACATGGGATCTCTATCGCGCTTGAAGACTGTGGGCTTACCCCATGCTTTAGACATCACAACTCCATTTGATACTTGTTTTAGGAATTCTGGATCGCCAATGTATAGAAATGGTTCTGTTCCTAACCAATAAACAAACACCTTCCCTGAAATACAAAAAAAAAAAAAAAAGCAACAATGTTAGGTCATTACATCTTGTATTCTGATTTCACTTTGTGGGTTAGCTAGGATTTGCATATAGAGCTCAAGAGTGCATTTTGGTCCTTGGACCATGTCATTTATATTGATGTAAATATAAATCTAACCCTAAGATAGACAAAAGAAGAATAGATCACGAAAGTTTCTCTTTCCAATAGATCTAGACACACTACTACTGAACCATGCATGTAAAATTGTCATATTCATTGTGTGTGATTGCTTGATAGATTGTTTGTGACTCTGCATTGTGTTTGTCGATCGCAGTTTTATTCGGCTGGGCCACAACAACTACTTGTAATGTATGTCAGTGAAAAAATAAAAAACACAAGGCATGGACGTATGGTCCTAGCATATTGAAGTCCCTATCTTCATATTGAAACCACAACAAACCAAACCGACTACGACACCATGACGTACACTTGTGTACGCTACAGTGCGACCTGTGTCAATTGATCTGTACATGTTGATGATGATGCATTATCTGTTGTCGGTGATGCACCACACCTCAGACATATCCACACGTCTGACATTATATAAAAAGTATTCAGAATTCTCAACATGAGAAGTTTCTCGTATATCTGAAATTGTTGTTTCTATTTGATGATATATATATATATATATATATATATATATATTTTGAAGATTATCAAGAATGACTTCCCGAACGTTCTAACATGTGGGGCTCACCTGCTTTCTTCTATGATCAATCTAAGTTCTTCACATTAAGCAAATTATATCAAATTAACTAAATTTAATACTCATATGAGTTGCCCTTTGATTGATCATGCAGATTTTGGTATACATCTTATCTTTAGATAACTTAAAGCCTCACTAAAATAGGAGGGCTGCTAAACTCTGAACAAACTTTCGTGATTGTCATGCTCCAAAGTAAGTCATATTGATTGAAACATTCCTAATATAGGAATTGTTTGAACAATTTTTAAAATAAATCACACAAAGACAAATGAAAGTCTTATTCCATTCGCACATAGGCCCATGCGGACTGACCTCTAAGACCATATAAATCATAATGGAGGGGAATGGATAGAAATACCTCAATAAGACGACATAGGTCTACTCAAAGTATTAATCCCATTAATCCGAACCTCTTGAACTATGGCTCACATCGTAAAAGACATGAGTATCTTATTTGAATACAACAATGTGTAATGAGTGGATGAGTGTCAAATTTAGGTTTGTTGCAATTCAAAGAAAGTAGTGTGTGAGGGAGTTAACTAGATTGCATATGGCCCAAAAAATAGTGTAGACCATGAAAAACCATGAACATGGTTCTCACTTAAATATTTCTAATACATGGAAAAAAAAAAAGACACGTTGATTATATAATATTGAATCATTGAAAATGTTACATGGGTGCTCTTTTTACTAATTGTACGAGGACATTCGATATTTTCATATCATTCACATACGAAAGGTGTAGGATGGAGAGCAATCAAAGATGGGAAATTGTGTATGCTAAAGAGAGCAAGGCCAAAGGTAAGGAGAAGCAAATTTTCCTCCTGGATATATTTCATACGTACAGGCGAGTGGGAAAATTTTAATTGGCTTCTTTGTTGGCCATATTCATCTCTTTAACATCTTTTACCTTTCTCATCTCAACATCAATCACTTAAATATGCAATGACTATCACCATCAAAGCCTTGTCCCAACGATATTCAGATCTGATATATGAATTTTGTTTCACCATTCTATTCTATTATAGAAGATTGTCACATAATTCCTATTGTAGATATGCCAAAAGTTTTACTATGACTATCAACTTGATGCACCCCTCCTCTTTTATGCAGGGGCTTGTGATTCACAGTAGGGCGAAAGTTCACTTTATATGTAGTAATGTTTATTAGTATTTCTACACTAGGATTTATTGTGTAACATATATTTTAGTCAGTTCAGACATTAATTTCTAATCTATGTTTAAAAACAATTCTAACTTACAACTTTGAGTTAATTATTGAATATAATAAACGGCCAAAACCTTAAATAAATGTAAAAAGAAATAAAATATTAATTTTATTGAGAATCTCAAGTCCTATTTACAAAATAGGACAAGATAATTAAGGAAACTTAACCTCATAATATCATATAATCTAATAATAATAATGAGAGATTATATCTCAATTTAGCCAAATCACATTAATCATAATACTAGCAAAACATGCCCACGATTATTGCGGGAAATATAATTTTCTATATTAAAAAGCGGTAAATAATTTAAAACAATTAATTTTTTTGGTATGAACTGCATTAAAATGATAAAAATTGCAATCAAATTCAATCACCTATAATGTTAACAAAGAAAAATATATAGTTAGTTAATTTCAAAATAAGAGCACTTTATTTTGCTATCATCCTACTAGTAATGATTGGCTTCGATGGTGATTCGATGACCATGATAAAATAATTCTAATGAAACTAAGACCCAATAATAGATTGATCAAAAGAGCATATAATTAGTGAAATATGTATTTTGCACGTAATCAATTATATAGTGGGCCCACTCTAATTATTGGAGGGCAAATTATGATGCCCTATTTAGATAGGTCCTTTTATCTATTTCAAGAACGGTCTAAGACTCAAATCGAGATGAGACTTGAGCGTAAATCATAGACAGACTTGTACCATTAGATCAAATCTGAGTCCATAAGTTTTTTGACATATTTTTCAAAATACTTCTCAATTTTCTAAGTATTTTCCAATTTAAATAAATCACGTTTATAGTCCTAAAATGAGTCCTTTGTACTAATCAAAATCTGATCAGATTGCATGGATCATTCAAACCGCTTTTGATCTATGATTGTGATCACTATAGTGTATAGTAATTACAAATATGAATGGACCTCCACAATCTAAGAATAGCCAAACCATTCATGTGCACATGACAAGTTATGAGCACAAACCTGACCTTCATCGTTCCAACACTATATACGAGCACTTAGATTCTCAAAATCAATGGATAGATTTAACATGTGTGAATTGAGTCAATCTATTGATCTTAAGTGGAGCCCTAAAATAGATATCCATCCATATCTAATTCATAAATTAATGTAATGATGTAAATATAAAATGTTTAGGAGGGGTAGCTCATTTTGAGCATGGGATCACGGTTTGCTCCAGAAGGTTGAGGGTTCGAAAATGTCCTACCACACTAGGGCAACAAAGGATTTACTTGGGTCCCCCTTGGCCTTAGTCCGGCCCAAAGGGTTGGGACACCCTCCGATATAAAAAAAAATGTAAATATAAAATATTTGCACAATAGATACCTCGTTTGGCCTTTTTGTTACCTCCAACCAATGAAGTGGTAAGTGTGACAGAGGAAACAGTCATTGGACTGTATTTGGAAACAAAATAATATGCCAACGATTTTAGGATGCAAATATTTGGAAACTTTAGGGACTATGGGTTTTAGGACCAAATATCTAAAGCAAGTATATGCGAAAGTGACACTCCCAGGGATAAAGCAATCATAATAGGGTAATAGAGATGTGCATTAATAGCAATAGGAAAGGGACTCATCGTTTGATAATATCTTTGTCTATAAAGACTATCAGATTTAGATGTCATGCGAAATAGAAAATGATAAGAATGTATCTAATATCATGTATAGAGAGGCTGAAACTTTTTTTTTCTTTTGATAATGGAGTGTGACCAAGCCATTTGGATCAGAATACACCCTACAAATAGAGAGACTAGAACCTAACATCAAATATGAGATTTGCAGCAAAATTAAAAAGAAAAAAAAAAAGAAAAAAGAAACTACTTAAGAATATAATATCAAAATTGAGCGAAATTGTGCTAATTATATCCTATCCGTTTCATATATAATAATTAGTAATAATATCCTAAAAGATCCTAATGATTTTAACAACCACTATCTTCCATAAAAAAAACAGCCACTATCTTCCATACTTGTATTGTCTGTTACCGTATCTACTAGAAGATTACACCTTTCGTATACTACCCACCCTCTACTTTTAGTAGGACTTCTGACACGAGGGAAGGAAGATGCAAAGAACTGAATAAATTATATCTAGACGCTGCCAATCAAAGAATATTGGAAACCCAGAAAATCACAAACATGTTTGGAGCAATCAACCCCAACTTACCATATGATAGTCTCCATTTAGCAAAATAAGGAAAAGCAGTTGAATGGATATCATTGGTCATGGCTAAGGGTGCCCCATGAGAAGCTTTATCTTCCTTCTTTTTCATTTCATTGATGTTCCCCATAGGGAATCTGGGAGGTGGGCCTCTGAAGCCATTCCTCTGCAGCTTAAGATTCAACCGAAAAGCTGAAAACCATAGGTAGAATACCAAGACACCAATTGCACAGATGAGAAGGCTTGCTATGGCTAAGCTGAAATATTGAAGATCATGAAGGAACTCCATCTCTCTCTCTCTCTCTCTCGTTTGCTCTCTCTTTCAGAATTTGTTGGGAGGAAGAAAGGAGAGGCGAAGGGTTTATATTGACAAGATGGTACGCTGTTGGGGAGGAAAGAAATGATCCGATGAGTAAATGCCAGGTTTCCCACATGTCAATCAATGAATGACAAATCCCAATTGGGAACATCCTTTGCGTATGACATTTTAGTTATAGTTTTTATTTCAACATTTTTAAATCCAAAAATGGGCCACAGCCAGGTCCCACCTTTTCTGTCTTCCCTGGCTCAAAAATCAATTCAATAGAGTGTGGGGCCCACTATTGGATGGATTGTGTGGTTGACCAAATTGCCATAGACTGAACAAGACATTCCTTTTATTCTAGACTAGCTAGACAGCCCAGACCATTGAGAAGTTTGAAAGAAGATGGACGGTTGGACGGAAACATAGTGGGTTTATGGTGTCTCAAAGGCCCCAGCTGACCGAGTTATCTTGCAACATTTTTAGTCCTTTCATACCAATGTTTCGTGATCTTTGTTGTTTCGAGTTCATACAGAAATAATAGTTCAGTATTTAAGATACAATTCCTTACATAAGTGAATCAAAACAACACTAAATGAAAACTACATAATGTAATTTTATAATGGAAATTTATTTGACTCGAAAATGTAATGCAACAGCAATGAATTGGATGATCAAAAGTCATGAATAAGATGCGCATATAAATAACTTGCTTCAGGACTCTTTCATGGGATTGCATCTGTTTTTTATTAAATAAAATTTCTCCAAAAATAATAAATGGGTAGTGGGCCGAGCCAGACCCCATTTGTGTGTGAAGCCAAAGCCTAAGCCCAAGCCAAGCCCGGTTCGGTGCGGGGCGCGCGCGTGTGTGTGGTGGTAACCCTACCTTGATCAAAGTCCTCCCTTCACCACAAAAGTGGGATGCCTCCTGGGGCTCATCTTATACTACCAAGGTAAGCATATTTATACCGAAAGAATGTTTTGTTCCCAAACAATGTGGGAAGCAAGTTTACCACTTCCTTTTGTTTCCATGTTTAACATATAGCAACTCGATATATGTCCTTAATCTACTCATGGAGTATTACATTCTCATGTATTCCCACCCAAAAGAATAAGTGGGTCCCACTTAGTTTTTGGCTCAAAGTTGACAAAAAGCTATTAGCCATTTTTTCCAACAATGTTTACATATATAACAAGCTTAACCTTATTGTTGTTGAGGACAATCAATGTTGGATTGTAAAAGGTTTTCATGTGAAGATGTAAAGACCCCAATTTCACTTTTTGGAAATCAATAACACATGGACCTGTTATGGTCTTGAAAGTTGAAATCCATCCACGTTGTGAAATCGGCCATTGGTCCTTTATACATTGCCAACGTGAATGTCATTGAAGCAGGAGGTCAGACATTCGCCACTCTACATCCAAAACAAAATCAAATTAGGAGTCTATAATCTATAGACTCTCTAGCCTCAATTCAATCTGCACAGCCTTCAAATGGTAATGGTTTTGTAACTTTTGTTTCATCTCTCAGATGATATATATATTAATAATATAGAAACATAATAGTCCATGAAGTTTTGTTTTGAGTGCCCAATCCATTCCCCCATGGGCCAATGTTAATCACACTAAACATGCATCACATGATCCATATCCATGTAATGAAAGAAAACATGTTTAATGAATCTACCACCTTATACTGTCTATCTTTGTGAATTGGAATCGTGCCCAATGTGGGAATTGGATCAAGTTTTAAAAATTATATAGATCAAAGATTTAAAAGGCTAATGCATTTAACTGAAGGGTTATATAATTTATGGGGCTTATTTTTTTTCACGACCCTTATTTATGATGATATCTTTCCATCACCTTCTACTACTATTTAATAGATATAAGATCACATCTTTCATAAAGGAGTGATAATATATAAATATCTAATCAAATCAAATCTGGATGGCAAATATTCATGTCATCAGGGCCCTTACCAAATTCACTCCAATAAGGATTGGGTCCATCACGAGAATATAAAAACATCAATCTAATGGTGGTTAATTTTAATACATTTTATTTTTATAAGTGGGCCCAATATATATATTTCATATGCTGTCTTCTCCTGAGAAGAAATCAAAGTAGAATTCCCATAAGATGGCAGCTTCCTGCACATTCACATCTGTCCACGGCAACAATTGGACTGGAAGTGGAAACATTCGGGTCAGAGATTGATTTGTGGGGTATGGAGGCATAGGTCGAAAGTCATTAGTGTTGTAAATTGAACAATTTTCAATGTTTGAAAGTGGATCAAAGTCCAATTGGTTAGAGTCCAACAGCGTGTTACAAGAACTAAAAGCAGCATCAAACATCCGATTCAACCAAAACGAGTTTCCTTCCACTTGACCCAAAAAAAGGAGAAGACGACCACACCAAATTATTATTAATTTTTACCCACCTATGCCCTCTGCCCTCGGGCATATGTATGTCGGGTGAGGTGAGAGAGCCTTCGGATGAGGAAACGTGACATACCCAGGATTTGAATTCTGACTTAGGTAAGAGGCGGTTTTCTTTATCAATTTAATTGGTCCACAATATTTTTATAACTTGTTTTTGGAAATTGTAAGATTACTTGTGGGTCCGGTTGACTAAGCAGACAAGTACTTATTTAGACAGAATCATTCACACAAGCAGTTCCAACTCCAGCTAATTTTGAAAATGTTGACACAAAGAACTTTTGTTGTGGGGTCCGAGCCACCATCAACTAGTTAGATTGAGTCCAACCTAAAGACCCTTCAACGGATTAAAAATGGGTCAAAAAAACCGAAATCAATATTAAGCACCCACAGTTACACCGACATAAACCGTGGGTTCTAACAGGTTTATTTGGATGTCATTGTTTACTATTATTTTTTTTTTTTTTTGTTTTCTACTAGATTGAAGCAGTCATCTGGATCCTAAAATGGGAAAAGAACAGGGGCAAAGTGGACCCCTGGAGGAAATATATGGGCCTGCACATAAATGAGGATTTAGATTATGGAAATATTCATGTGAGAATGAGAAGTGGGGCCCACCTAGCAATCCATTCAAACTGTGCACAAACATGGACCCCCTTGATAGTCACTAATCCTAAGACTAGGCACCCATCCGAATGAATTAAATCGTTGGATGGTATGACTCCGTTAAACTTCTGGGTTACGGATGAAGGGGGTTACGAGCATGGGATTGGAGTCAAACTTGATATTTGAAGTAGTTTCACGTAAATTTCTCCATCACTTTGCTTCCATCCCCATATGGGACCCATAGTTGGGCTCTATAGAAAATTCTCACGATAACTCCGTGAGAACAGCTCTTGTCAGAACAAAGCGATTTAGATTATATATGTGTATTAAATGCAATCTGGTGCGTGAGACCAAAACTATACTAAGGAAACAGTCCATGTACTTAGGGGCGGACCTAGGTAGAACCATGGGGGGGGGGGGGGGGGGGGGGGGGGCGCACCCGTTGGACTTCGGTTCACTATTAAAATCGAAATGAATATTTTGGCTCTACTTTGGAATATTTTCACATAGAAATTCTGCATCCATCCCCAAAACCTAAGTGAAAATCTTAAGTTTGTTTGATCTGCACCCCTCAAACGAAAATCCTAGATTCGCCTCCACATGTACAAGGCCACAAGACTAAGGGGCTGTTTGAGCTATCCGATCTATTTATTCACCTGCTTTTTTAGTTGAATTTTTTATAAGGGGTTTTGGCAGTATTGGGATATGAAAATTCTTGTTTGATTTTTTTTTCCTTTATTAAAAAGTTTACTGTTAAGAAGTTTTAGAATTTCTTAATGCCTACAAATAAGGATTTTCAAATCCTAGCACTCATTTGAGGCTTTTAGAATTTTAGAATTTCGACATCCTTTCAATAAAACTCCAGGTATCTTTAGTTTGAAAAACTACGCCCACGCACCACAATTTCTACATGCGGGCCCAAGTTGTAATTGCTAAAAGGCTGTCGGTAGATACAACAGTTTTAAAATGTGGGTCCCATGTAATTTTTGAAAGGTGGCTCCACATACTACAAATTTCTTAAGGTGGCTCCCACACACATTGTAATTCTAAAATTGGCCCCATGCTGTAATTTCTAAAAGGTGGACCCCATATTCCATGATTTCTAAAGATGGGTCCTACATATGTAGGAATTTCTGAAGGTGGGCCCACCTACCACAATTTCCAAATGTGAGATTCGTGTAATTTGTAGACGCAGGGCCTAATTTAATTCCTAAAGGCGCGTCTCACATTGTGATATCTAAATGTGGGCCCCACATATTTATTTCAAAAAGTGGGCCCCACACACCATAATTCTTAAAGGTGGGCCGGTGTTGTAATTTTGTGAAGGGAGGTCCCACATGCTATAGTTTATAAAGGCAGGCCCTACATTGTAATTTCTGAATGTTGACCCCACGTACTGCATAGATGGGCCCATTTTCACGTTTTACTTTCTAAAGGTGGGCCTCCCATTCCTTAATGCATACATAGGTGTTATTTAGGGTTGTAAATGGGTCGGTTCCAGTTTGGGCCCATGGTGGACCCGGAATTGGAATCGGAACCGTTAAGGAAAATGTATAACAAGATCTGGACCTGAAACCGTTTCGGAACCGATTTCTTGGTTTTAGAATCGGAACCAGAACCATATAAGGAACGGGTCTAGTTCCGGTTCCGGGTCCGGGTCTAGGTAGATAATGATATTAAAAAAATATGATTTTTAGGAAAGATTTTCGACCATTGAGATAATATATTGGGTCTCTGGTCCACGAGTCCGAACCAAGGTGGAATCAGATCCGAACTCATTTACTTATCGGGGCTTAAATAAGGACCCTGACCCGGTTTTTAACGGGTCGGAGCCTCCAAGTAATTAGATAATCGGGGACCCATTTACATCCCTAATGCCATTTGGGTCTCATGACTTCTACTAGCTCTGTGACCGAAAATTCACAAATTAGGGGTGTATGAAAACCTCACCGAGGAAGTCATGGAACAAGGTATAACATAATCCAGTAGCATTTCAAAACTCCAATACTTGAAATTCACCTACATCCACTAGAAAAGGGCCCTAGGCCTTCCATTTTCAACCCATTCCATAGGCAACCTTTCCTTGTATGCTTTCATTTTGTTAGTGGGGTTCTTTTTCCTACTCAAATGGCTGTACAGAGGTCTTAGACTACAACTCAACAATACCTCTGTACAGAGGTTTTTCAAAAGTGTGAGACATCCAAATTGCTTTAAGCATGAAGTTTCCTGAGTTTCGAGTTCTATTTTGTTTGAAAGAGTGAGTTGAAAATTAATTAAGAACTTTTACATTCAATTGTCATGTTAGCGGTATTTACTTAATAAGAAAGGCCTACTTACCTGAGTAGTAAGAGGCATTGGTTTGAACTTGAACAGTCACATTTTCCTCACCCAAGGGTTGTCCTACCACATTTAAGGTCTACTTTTCTAATCTGAGGGCTCCTTCACCTCACCTGAGGTCTACTTCCCTCATTAAAAAAATTTTATTTTTTCTTCGCATGCTCTTTCCATAGAAAATCAATTTTGTTACTGCAAGCGCCTTTCCACCTACTTCAGAGTCACTTTTGATCATAGAGGCGCCTTATTACGGACTTTTTTACATTGAATTTTCATCTCTTTAATGATAACTTTCTTTGAAAATTGTTTACAACTTTTCATAACTTTTCAATTAATGAAGTCTAAGAACAACCAACACACTCATAATTGAGTAGTGTTGGCATTTTGGTTTCACATACATGTCCAACGATCAATCTCGATCTCCTGAAGTTTAATGTGTCACTCCTTACTAGCAGTCTAACATAACAAAAAGAAAAAAAAAGGAGGCTAAGAACCCACTTTTTTTTATATATGTTTGGTTTAAGTTTCTAGAGTTATTAATCCTTCCCATTCAGGATCTCTACATCTGTAATAGGACTAACCATCGCAATAGCATCATTCGTCTTTTACATGTGATGTAAAAATACCATTTACATATGTAAAATACAATACCATATTTACTTGAAAGCACCATTTCCACATGAGTAAATGCTGAATAATTCATATTACATACGTGCAATCTTCACATGTACATGCAAGAAATCTACGAACATATAAGTCACAAAAGTCAATGTTTTAGGGTTTAATGGGTAAATAAGCAATTAAACGATTTGGATTAAAGATCTTGGGCTTTCAGGAGTTGAAAAGGAAATTGATGTCAGGGTTCTAAATGACAACCTGTTTGAGGTAGAACCCATATCACTGTCTCTTCCAACTAAGAGGTGTGTAATGGTTCCACATCTTTCTAGATAAGTAAATTTTTATATTAAAAATGTCTCATTTATACACTATTTTTACATCTAATATGTGCATCACGTGTATAAATAAGCACAAACAAGCATGATCATGCATTGCTCTTACACTTTACCTCATTTACATTTGTAAATAAATGTAAACAAATGACCCAAACATCCGGTAATATACAAATGACTGAGCTCATGAAACTACTCAACTCAAGGCCTTTTTTTGTTGTTGTTGTTGTTGTTGTTGTTGTATTGCTGGATAGCTGGGTCTAGATGATTTTTCCAATAAAATATGCTTATCAAGCCACGTTCAATTCATGATTAGAAATATATCATGATCAAGGCTTTTGTTGCACTTTTGTTGCAGATGGTGCTAGTGCTCAAATAAATAATAATTGAACAATGTTTACCACACCTTTTTACTATTTATTTGGTAGGCAGGGCACTTTACTCATTAAAATCTGGTTCAAACTTGGATTAATAGTGGGTTGGCCAATACTAACTGCTTTTTGACCTAGGGCCATCATACACATTGATTGAATCATGGCCATTGCAAGATTTACATTCCCACAGTTCATGTGGTACTAGACAATCTGCCAAAGTTTTATTTTGGGGCTAGCAGTTTCCAGGAGTTCCAACTTCCAAATCCTAATTAGTCTGCAAGTAGGAAAGCGGGTGATGTCAGGGACCGCCGAGTCAATGGTCAAAAGATATGGATGGGCCCACCAACTTTTTGGAGCTTTGTTATAGTCTACAGCTACCTTGTATCTTTATCCAATCGTTGCTGAAAGTGTGGAAATCGAACTGTGAAAACCGAACACAATGTGAGATTCTGAGATGAGGGGTCAAAGAGGTGGTTATGATGCTTTTGAATAGGAAAGGCCGGTGACCCACTTGTAGGCCACATTGCAGGCTTTGGTGGGACCCACTTGCTGAAATTTACATTTCTGGTGCAATTCCTCCTTGTTAGTCTCTACAACTCAAATCAATGTTTTTTTTTATCCCATTAGATAAAATTAACCATGTTGACTTTTAAGAGGAAATTGAGTTTCTTAATAACCATGGTTTAGAGTGATTTGGTCTCCATTGAAATAATTGCAGTCATTTAATCAAATATTAGGTATCGTTTGTTTGCACATGTGTAACCTTATGTTTGGGAAGGGGGGAGGGGAGGGAAAATTTGAGAGGAAAGGAAAATGAAGGGGAGGGGAGCCAAGAGAAAATTAATTTTACATCCTCTTGTTTGAAAAGTCAAAAAGTAGGGGGGATAAAAGTGAAAAAGTAGGGTTTTATTTATTTGTGAGACAGAGAGAAAATTACCATTTTGTCATTACTTTTGTAAAAACTTTAAAATTATATTTTATAGACAAATGACAGTTTAGTAAATTTTCACTTTTTTCCCTCCTTTCCCCCCATTTTCCCCCCAGTTTTGAGAGTAAAAATTTTTCACACTTTTTCCCCACCCCTCCATTTTCCCTTCCCCTTTCCCAAACATCCTCCAAAAAACTTTTCTCCCTTTTTTTCCCTCTCCCCATTTTCCCCCATTCCCAAACAGAGGGTAAGTGATGGATGAGTCTGGATCCTCTGTGAATTTCTCCTATAGTGATTGTGAGTGGAACGTCACCGCGAGCAGCTTACCATGCACGCGAGCCAAGACCGCCTACTGTGACGTAACGGACCTTAATTGGTCAACTTACCGGGTCAGCGTGGGCGAAATCTGCAGGTGATCCCGATTTGATTGATATGTATGAGTGTAAACATGAATACATGATCACATTTATTTGTTCTCATTTGGACATGTAACACACAAATGAAGTGTAAATACATAAGGTCATTTCTTCTAATAGGAGCTCACACCATGACAAATGCCTGATCTGCATCTTCATTTTTGTCAATCAAATCACAGGTCATACCAGAGACACATTGAAGTCATTCGTCTGCACATTGACTTCTTGTGCTACATTCATCTCATGAAGACAACTCGTCTCTGAGTTACTTGGATGGTTAACTTCTTTTTTTTTCATAATGCAAGTTTCCATCCCTTTTAGTCAAAATATTACCCACGCCCAAGAGAGAGAGTCGGATAAAATTTTTTTGTGGCTCCAGTATAGTAGTGGTAGTGCAGTTTCGAACCCACAACTTTCAAATACAAACCGTAATCCTAAGCCAATTGAGTCACTCCTCGGGATTACTTGGATCCTTACTTGTGGATCCAAAGCAAGCAGGTTCCGAAGACAGGGCGGACTCAGGTACATGAGGATGGGGTTTGAAGCCCCCACCCATCTTTGAAAAAGGTTAATATTTAGAAAAAAAATTACACATTTTAAAAAATTAATATCTTTTTTTCCTTTCTTTTTTGACATATGCCCATTTCCCCAATATTTCTTTTACATGAAGCCCTTCAAGTTAAATTTTCTGAGCCCGCCCTTGCCCGAAGATATACAGGCGCCTTGTTCAGACCTCTGTTTTCAGAGTGCGCAATGTTCTGCAGATGCTGGGCGCTAGGGGAAGATGTAGGCCGATCAACAGCCACTAGGCAAAGGAAGAAGCACAAGGCAAGATGCTGCTAGGTGAAGACGCAAAAAGCCAAGTCAATGTAAATAAGGACATTTACATATAAATATTTACGCACCCGAAAAGGTAAAAAACCATGTCAAACCTCTTCTAGTGGTGTGAAAAGTTGTGAAACTATTACACACCTCTTAGTAATCACAGACGCAATGTTCTGCAATAGAAATGTTGCAGTTTCGGGCAAAGTTGCTGATTTCTTTATCTTTCAACTCTTAAGAGCCATAAAATTTTATTTTGAGCCGTTCAGATTATTTATTTATTGATCCATTAAACACCCAAATGAAGATGTGTTAGACGGGCTCTAAACACTTTGATCTAGGCATCCAATTATATTAGAGACTTTAATTGCTTTGATAAGCATGATCTAGCTTTTAAAGCTTGACATGTTCGACATAGCACACCCCATTTATATTTGGGGTTGAAATTCATACCCATATAACTCTGTGCAACAGTGGACAAAGGATTTCATGTGGGTGGTGTGGGCAATGATCAAGTGAAAATGTCAAATAACAAAATAAAATTTTTATGTCTTAATCTAAGGAGTTCCTCGAATCTCGTGGGTGTGGTCGCACCTACGTGCTAACACTTGGGACCTACTCTAAATCTATGAACCTAAAACCCCTTGCAATATTGAAAAGCACTAGGTTGGGCCTAGGCCCAATATTTTACCAAATATTATGATTTCAAGTAGATCGTCGAGTCATCATCATGTACTCCACTAATAGAGTCAAGTGAAGTAAAGTTGATTTTGAAGAAAGAATAAAATGTAAGTGGATAGGCCCAATATTTTTCCAAATATTATGATTTCAAGTAGATCGTCGAGGTCATCATCATGTACTCTACTAATAGAGTCAAGTGAAGTAAAGTTGATTTTGAAGAAAGAATAAAATATAAGTGGATTATGATGGTATTTTGATTTTTATTGTTTTTTATAAAATCTTTTTGACTTTTTGTATTGGAAAGTAGAGTTTTTTTTTTTTTTTAAAAGGAAGGAGTTTTGAATTAAAGTGTTTTTTTTGTGAAATCTTATCTGAAAAATGGAAGCTTTACTTGACTTTTTCTATGCTAGTAAAGTGCCATATTAACACTTTTATCGATTGATTAACCAAATGCGCTTTGAGAATCATCAAACCTAAAACTATGAAATAGGAAATGCAATATAGTTATAAATAACCTAATTTCTTATTTGAGTAGAGGTAATATATGATTTAATAATTCCTTGTGAAGAAACATATAATTCTTGCTTTCTCTCCTTATTTTTAGCCTTTCTCATTGTTTCCGTCTAGACTTTTAATAATGTACTTTTTAAAGTTCGTTTTGAAAAGGTAGAAGAGATATGTTCTCTTCTCCTCTTACAGCTTTGCATTTCTTTTAGTTAATAAAATTCATTTATGAAAAAGTAATAAGGGGAAAGCATGGGGACTCGTGCAAGTTATTTGGATATAGGATAAGTTAAGTAACAGTGGGCAAGTGCAAGGGTGGAACTAGGAAAATTACCTTAATTAATTTATACATTTTTGGGGGGTAAGAAGTTTCTTTTTTTAGGGGTCGCTGTTAAAAATATACGAGAAACTCACTTCAACATAAGGTCGTTTTCCTCAATTTTTGGTGGGCCGGTGTCAAAAAGTTATATAAAATAATTTCTTGGAGGGACCACTGTTAAAAAAAATACAAAAACTCTCTATATCATACGTCATTTTTTTTTTTAGTTTTTGGAGGGCCAGTGTAAAAAGTGATTCGCCAAGGGGACTTTCCAAATTTCTTCGGGGTTCATGGCCCCAACCCCCTGCTTAGTTCTGCCCCTGAGCAAGCGTGATTGGGATTTCTTTTGAAAACTCTTGTCTAATTAACAAGAGTTTATTAGATTAATTAGTTCTAAAATAAAATCTATAATTTTAAGGTCTAATTTACAATTAGTCCGCTTAAATAAATTATTTAAAAAACTCTTATTTCATAACATAATTGGAGCCGATCTTTAGAATTATGGTAATTGGGCCCGCCTCCTAGAAATTACAATGTAGGTCATGCCATTTGCATCATTTTGGAAATTAAATGAGGTCCTCATTTTCATCCAAATACTTGTATATCTTGTATTGTCCACCTCCATCCACTAGTTGGCTTAGGTGCTAAAGGTATAAAAGTTAAAGCAATGTTATCTTTGTCCTATGATCTATATTAAGCCCACAAGTGTCAAATTGACATGGCTGTCACTTGATAAAGTGATGGATGTATGTGAACTGTGAAGATTTGGATTCATTTTAAACCAGTCACATTAAAAATAGAAATAAAAAAGCTCCTTTCTTCACATGGAAGTTATTTCTCTCTTGACAGTTCTTATTGTAATACATAATCATAAAACAATTAATAATTTCATAATGCACATTTTACATTACTAATATTTTAAATTAATTTTTGATTGATCATAGACATGGGCGCAATCTATGGGATAAAAAATGTAAAAATTGGGTTAAGTCCAAACTCCAATAACAATCTCTTTTATTTTCTATACTTTTTGGGAAGATTTTCATCTGGGCAGTGGGTAGTGGAGTTATGCTGCATCTAATTAAGTTTTTGATGATTTTATAATAATTAGGCCGTGATTATGAGGCACCTCATGGGAAAGACAAATGATAACATCCTCTTGTACACCATCTTAAACTATAATCCTTTGGGCCCCTTAGTAACCTTTGTCATATAAAGTGGTGTCTATGGGTCCCTTGTAATATAGAAATGTGTCTATGGGCCATATGAGGTTTTCTTAGGTGAATCGGGATTCTATGAAGATTTTCCTTACGCTGATCATGAGTGGATCAATGAGGGTCCGCCATGTCCCGGAGGGGATGCTTGCCTTAATGCATGAACCATTGTCCACGTGCATGGCAAGCATCCCCACGATGACGTGGCAAATCCTGATTGGTTTCCTCATGGTCACCATGGGAAAATCTCTCAGATGATCCGGACTCTTCTTGAATGGGGTTGTGAATAAGTGAGAATATCTTTGGGCCATGCCCAAACACTAAACCCGCGCATGCATTTTCATTCTTAGGCTCAACCTGCAATCCAAAACTCAAGGTCCAAGTCCAGGATTAAAGCAGGCTAGCCCGGCCCATGAGCAACCAACCTTGAAGAAGCAAGGAAATAGAAATAGGCAAAGGTCACTGCCATTCATCTTCTCTTTTAATAGGACTATGAATTCAAATGGAACCGAAGAGCAGGAGTCCTTTATAAAAAGAAAGCAGTCGGCGGACCCTTCGAAGATTCCCGACATGGATTACGTAAACGGAAATCTATTTGCTCAGAGCTGGCAGTGGCACTCTCTTTTTGTTTATAATTCAAGGCTTCAAGCCACTGCAATTTCAACCAAAATCTCCCCCCTCCCAATGTCATCATGACATCATACATACCTTCGTGCCTTAATTGGTTATTTGGTAACTTTACTAATTAAGTAAAATGGAGTGAAGGATCAAGAAGGCCAAATAAAAAAAGTGATAAATCTTGTATTTTTTTTAGGACGGATTATATTTTTTATAATTGGATCCCACTTTGGAGATTCACTTATTTCGTTAGAATCTCTTCAAGCTTTATTTGGTTGCGCTTTTACTAGAAGGTGATAAATAATTACAAATGTGAATAACATAAAAAATATCAATACACATGCAATAGATTTTCTACTTGGTATGGATTGTGAGATTGAATATTCCAATTATACTTTTTGCACTTTTTTTAGCCCAAAATTGGTAATTAAAGTTGTTCATATTCATTATTGGTGTAATAATAGTACAACATTTAGTTTTATATCTCAATCTTCGTATGTTTTGAGAAGATTGTAAGAAAAAAAATTCATTTATTTTATTCTTTGCACTTTTATGGGCTCCAATTCATGATCCATGCTATGAGAACTCTATTTTCTTATAGCAATGGTAAACATCAAGACATTTAGTTTTTTTATAATAAGTCTTCATAGATTTCAAGAAATATGTGAAAATCATGAACATCTAAATACATTTAAAACTTTGAAATGTGCTCATTTACTATGTGAAAATGTTGCTACCAAACAAGCACGATAATGTGTTTTACATATTTAACGGTTGTATATGAAAAGGTCACATGTGAACCCTTTAAATATGTAAAATTCATTTTCATGTTTCATGTGTAAATGGCAAATGATCCGTAAGTCTATCAAAATCACAATCAGACTTGCTGGTACATTATGAATCTCTTTGATCTTCACAATCAGTCGGGTAAGTCGATTTTATACTGATGTAGTGTGATTTCAAACTCAGGAGGAGATCAAAAACTTGATTTCTGTGGATCACAAATTGTGAAGTTGGACAAGTTAAATGAGGAAGCATGTGTTTGATTTCCACCTTCCTCAAGTTACTCATGAAGTGACCCTCCAAGTCAAGTTGAATCTTATGAGTTTTTAAATTGTGATCGACACCACAATAATTCATCACGATTATCTAAAAATTGAAGTGACCCAAATAAATCAACTTTAATGGCATTGATTCAAGTAAGTCAAGTAGAGTGAGATTGTTTGAAAACTCTAAAATAAGCTCTTATTTTATGATTTAAAACTTATTTACATGGTGGAGCGATTGGTAAACTTCTAATTGTATTTCCCTTTTTTGCAGCTTATTTATATAGTAGAGCTTTTGCCTCCATAAAAACAGCTTATTTATATAATAGGGCTTTTGCCTCCATAAAAACAAGCGCAAGGAGGGTACTTTTTTTTTTTCCAAAGGTTTTACCTGAGATTACTTTTACACTATGCAGGAGTGCATCTGGATGCAGGCTCTCTGGATCTGAATTCTGGACCCACACTCCAATTATGAACTAAATCCAAATTGTGGATTACCAATTGGGTCAAAATACAGAATTCCTTCTCAGATTTTGTGTGTCCCTTTATCATATCAGCCCAATTTAGGACAGTACTTGGCCAGTTTATGACCCACATTCATCCCTTCCTCATCCTCGGACACCTCATTAGGCTAACCCACACCCTCCCTCATTGGTTCAACTTTGGCCCAATAAGAGATTTGTATCCTCAATCACATTCAGGTCTATAAAAAAGGGTTCACACTCATTTTTTTTTTGTCCCTGTTGAGGTCAACGTTCACCTTCACTCCTGAGTGGTCGTCTACCCTCACTCCTGAGCGGTCATGATTGTGGTCGAGTCCTTGCTCTCATGATAAAACTATTATTGTGCCGTTTTCTATCACCAATTATTTTTGGGATAAGTGAAAGCGAGGTATAAAATCCTACAAGTGTTTTTGAGTTATGTGGAAATTTAATGAGGTATAAAATCCCACAAGGAGTATCTGAGTTGGAGTTACAAGACACGCGTTTTGTAAATTTGGAGTCGATGGGGGTGTGGGGGCGGGTGGCCCAGCCCATGACACGACCCACTCTATACCTTTCCCAACGCACACAGGTGGGCCCCCACACATTCTGGCGCGTGCTTTAAAAAATGCAAGCCCACGTCCTTTTCTAGAATCAGAGACATGCTGATGATGATGATATCTTCACAGGAATACGCCGTCTAGTTCTGTCTCTGTTTTGAAACCCTGCGTGACCACACAAACTGTTGCTCCCTCACAGGCTTCCTTTCCATTGCTGCACTCCCTTCTCTTTTGTCTCTTTTCCTTTTCCATCTTTGGATGTACTGCGAATAAGCTTTTTCTCCGGTTCACTTCAAATGCCTTTGCATGCGCGATCACCCCAACTGGTAATCCTCCTCCTCCTTGTCTCTTTTGCTAGCTTCTGTTTCACTGGTTTCTCCTCCAGTTTTTTGCTGGTTTTGGAGTTGATTTTTGGATTCAAATCCATGTTTTGAAGGTGGGTTTTTCTTGGAATGTCAAAGCAAAATCTGGGTCTCTGATATTTTTAACTTTGGAGGTGATTGATGGCGAGAATAGCCATTTCTGTTTCTTTCTTGTTTGCACTTGTATGTTAGATTTGGTGTGGGGTGGGATGGTTTTATTTTGTTCTCATGTTGCCTTGGATTGGAATGCATGTTTGTATGATCAAAATGTTATCTTTTTGTGTTAAAATGTGAGATGGGTTGCTTTTTCTGATGTGGGTGTTTTTTGTTTAATCAGAGAAGAAGATTGCAAAATAAAGTTTTGAATTTTAATTGAAGGACATGCTGATATTGTTGTAGAATTCTCAATTAAGGGAAATGTTTGAGGGTGCTTATTTTTTCTGCTTTTTGTCAGAAGTTCTTAATTCTAGAAAGCCAACTCCAAACTCCATAAAGGATCCAATAAAGAGATATGTATTGAAAATGGTGGTAGAGATTCATGATCTTCAATCTTGGTTCTTTCCCCCCCTAAGATTTGATTAATTTTTTTTTTTTCGAGAGTTAGCCATTCCCTTTAGATGTTCTTCATAAAAATCAATGAAGTCAATCCCTAATTTCCCCAGATTAGGGTAGTAACTGTCTCTAGTGCTTCAACTTTGTTTCCAATTGCCAACAGTTCTTATATTACATTGAGTTGAATCTTTTTTTTTTCCTTGTTCTGCTCAAACTTCCATCAAATCTCTGCAAGTCTAGTTAGTAAGGGTTATGCAGGGTTTTGTTGTTATTTCCTAAATAAAATTCCAAGCTAAGTTCTAATTGTAAAACTTGGAATACTGGGTAATGTGCGCCCATTAAATTTGTGTCCTTAGCCCTAACGTCAAACATTTTTCCAACTAAATCTTGGGTTTTCTATGAATCTTGCACAGGGGATTTATATAGTGCAAATCCCAATCATCCATGTTATGTGAAAATCTATTAACTCAACTCCAACGTCATTTGAAACTTACATTCACTAGATATGATGAAGAAACTATCTCCGGAAGAACCTAGAGATGATTGAGGCATAGTTGTCATAAGTCATAAATCAGATGAATTAGTAATGCAAACTTACTGATATATGAAAAATCAACTCAGCGAATTTGTTTCACTGGAACCCACTACTTAACAAACAACTGCAGACTTGTGCTAATTTCAATTTCAAGAGTGAAGAACATAAATATTGTAATGCATGTATTTTTATTGATTGTGTCCTCTAGTCATCTCAATGTTTGTGTTTGGCCCCTACTGGTAGGTAGTCTCTCATGTTTTCTTTTCTTTATTCTCCACCCTACTGATGGCTATTAGGTTCTTTCTTCCATTCAACTTCATCTGTATGCTTGCCTGTATAACGGATTGCATAAAGAGCTCAATTTGTGGATAGATATATAGTGATAGTTAACAATGTTAGTCACAGAGACATTTTTTCCCGTAACTGCACCTTATGACATCATAACATAAACATGCATTATCATACTTGAAATGTTCTGGTCATTACCATGTTTGCTCTTGGTCTGGATGGGTACCAAGTTTCTCGCTTTCTTTTGTTTTTCTTTTTCTTTTTCCACAAATACACATTGGGGCCTTGCATCTTTCAGTTTAACAAGGATCCATTTTCCCTAATCATTTTTTAATAAATTGAACCGGTTTATGTGTCTCTCTGCAGTAAATGGATTGCATTGAATAAACTACTTTTTGAACTGATTAATGTCATAGATTTTAGAGTTCGAGAAGTAGAACTCTTTCCACCAGATTGATAGAATGATGATATGATGATTAATGAGGTATAAAATGTTTAGAAAACGTTAATAAATTAAAATAGCATCTTATGACATTATAACATACATAATAGCAGTTGAAGGTGCTCTGATAAATCTTGCAGTGTTCTTGATCTCTTTATCCTCATTCCCCCACAGGTCAATATATCTTTGCAGCCAGATGAAGCTTTAGAGTATTAAAACTTTCAGAAAGTGACACAATTTTCATCACCCTGGTTCCAAATGTGACTACAGATAAAAGGGGAAAACCCAACTGAAGCCACCATTTAACTATTCGAGCTGATGACTTGAGATTCAGCGCTTAGTCACTCTGCAAGACCTACCTGCAAAAGCATGCCATCCAAACTTGCTCAAGTACCTGGCAATGCAGAGCAAAAGAGGGGTACTATCTATCAAAGCTCATATGCGGTAAGAAAATTGAAAGAAGCTGGAGTCCTTGAGGGAACAAGAAAAGTACCGTCATCATGCAGCAGTGACATTTCTTTAACCGTCTCGATTATTGACGCCTTATCTCAGCCTAGCACAAACAAAAGCATACAACATTTCCAGCAGAAGAAATCAGCGCAGGTGTCTTTGAATGCTGATCTGAATTTAACATCTGTTGGGACAAATTACATATTTTTAAATCCTCGAGAAATCGAGGATCGCTCCTGTCTTCATGAAGATCTCTCTAGTGCCCACAAATTATGCTCATCAAATGACTTCTTGGAAATATGTCTCAAAGCGGAGGATGCAGAATGTCAGAGTGAAGAAAAAGCTGCTGAGCATGAAAAACGAGGCTTGGTGGAAGATCTGAAATTTAGATGCAGTCAAGCAATAACTCCTGAAAGTAATGACAATAATCACTCAGAAAGAGACATGATCCATACACCTTTGAAGTCCTTTTCAGCAAAAGCGGGTATGACAGATTTGCATTGTCAATCAGAATTCTATCAGTTTGAATGCAGCCCCAAAGCTTATTTCAGTTCGCGAAGACGGGTGTTAGATCCCGTAACGAAGTCCCTGCCTCAAAGGAGTCCATTTTCCATTACAGACAGAGAAATTGGCAGAGCTAGAAACAAAGCAACTCAAAGATCTTTACTGCATGACTTCTCTACAGCTACCTCAAAGACAGAGTGCAAGGGGTCACCCATTAGGAAAGAAGCTAGCCAAGCAACAGTTCCTTCACCTGCTCACCTACATGGCTTTCTTAAATTGAAACATAATCATGGCATGCCATTCTTTGAGTTCTCAGTGACGGACATAGAAGATGTTCTCGGTGCTCAGATATGGAGAACTGATAATGCTTTCAATTGGGTCTATACCTTCCACTCTCTAAGTGGTAAAAAGAAGAGTAATAGCTCAAAGGACAGACATAGACCATCCTCTATGGTAGGCCAGATGCAGGTTTCCTGTTATTTGTGCTCCGAAATGAGAAATGGTGGATCTTTACATAACTCCACAGTAACAGAATTTGTAGCATATGATCTTGCACCAATGAGAAGGGGCTTTGCTGCGGCCCAAGAAAGCCCTCGTTGCTCCCCAAACTCCATTAGACCCATAGATGACCAAGTCGAGTCAAATGGTGTCCCAAACCCAGATGGATGCAGCCTACCTGCAAACCGTGCTTCTGGCAATGACAATTCTGATACTCTGTCTCCTCACCCTTGGAAGCACATGGATTTGCATCCCCACCTCGAAACTGTGGCTATTGAGATTCAAGTTCCTTCTGAAAAGAGGGAGAGCTTGAAGGACAAGGGGGGATATAAAGTTAGTGGGAGAGAGGATTTTAGTGTCTCCATTTCTTCTGAAATAAATCAGAGAAGTGATGATGTCTGCAACAGACCAGGTGTCATGGAAGTGAAGGTGGTAATTCCAAGTGGGACGCATGGATTACCAAATACTGAAGGAGGAGGCCCATCCCCATTACTGGATCGATGGAGATCTGGTGGAGGATGTGATTGTGGTGGCTGGGACATGGCTTGTCCAATCGCTGTTTTCAGCAGCCCAGGTGTTGAAAATACAGGAGATCATCCATTTTTGGGTGACCCACAGCCATTTCAACTTTTCATGCAGGTATGCTGTACTGCCTGATGTTAGGTTATCACTTTTGTTTGGCTTCTAGGTTCTGGAACAGATGCCACTTTTCAACGCAAATTTCTTTTCATCAGATTTTCTTTACTTTCTTTCTTTTTCCAACTTCTCTCTGGTAGATCTTCCTTGATTATTTCATAGTTTTCAATTCTCTGGTAGATCTTCCTTGGTTTGACCCTATAGTGGAACATTTCAGCATTCAGGCCAATTCTGGTATTCCGTTTCGAAAAAAAACGCAATTGAATAATGAAAAAACTAATATAAAAGAATACCTAAAATTGAAAAAATAGTTGAATGCTAAAATAATACTAAAAATGCATTCTTACATCACTTAAGTAAACTATACTCTGTAATTGACCATTTTCTAGTTTTCACTACATATGAATGGAAGTATGAAACCTCCGCCGGAATGGGGCGGAATTGGATTGGGACTAGAATGACCAGAACAGACCAGAATCGGGACTGAAACGTTTTAGGGGGCCATTCCATTCTGCTCAAGGCTAATTCTGGAGTGTTCCAGCCAATTTCAGTCAGAACGGAACGGAATTGACAATTATTTATTTTGACTTTTGTTCTGACTGATTATCAATTCATTTCTTTATGATGATAATTGTGTTCTGTTCATATCTTTAAGACAATAATGGTTTTGCTGATTATGGTGGTTTTTTGCTGATTTATACTTTGGATTGGTTTCCATTTTTCAATCCCGAATTGACTGCCCTTGTCATATGTTGTACTTTCTTCTCTTGATCAACAGTTATTAGTTATTACTCTGGGTTAGTCATCTAAGTCTATTTTACATAATAAATATCTGATATACATATATGATATACCTAATTGTTGTAGATTATAGATGTTTTCTAAAAGTGGGCTCTAGAGTGGTTCTGTTTTAGCTGACTTCAGGTTCATGTGACAAGGCTCTGATGATGAAGCATATAATATACATATTGTCTAAATGGAGGAACCTCTTGTATTCTGTTGTATGAGACTTCAGAAGTTCGGCCACACTTGTCCTCTGTGTGGAAGTAGCTTTCTGTCACAGCCAAGTCATGATTGGGCATCTGTTTCATCAGGTGGACCGCACGTGAATGTCCAATGTGGATTCTTTGAGAGTTTCTCAAACATTTATTTATTACATGTGTGGCAATCGTGATTATTAGAACCGGGAAAAAAATCCTGATTATTGGACAGTTGAACTTTCTGGCCATGGCACATGCGACGGACAGTTTGGGTCTTGCACATGTGTGGCTGTAGTGGATGGGCATTTTAGATGCCAGCACTGGCTTTATGAACTTGATTTGGTGTGATTATGTTCTTGCTTACTAAATCTCTCTTACAGATATTTGTTCTGTCAAATTTTCTACAGGGAGCGAAAGAGAAGGTGCCAGCATTGTCCATAATTTTGGTTGGCGATGGAGAGTACTGCATCAATTTTCATGCACAATTATCCACTTTACAAGCCTTTACAATTTGTGTCGCTCTTCTGCACAGTGTGGAAGTTCCCACATCAGATGGGCATAAAAGGAACATGCAGAGATTGCAATGCAATTCACTTAAGATGCTGCTTGATGAAGAAGTTAGGTTCTTAATTGAAGCAGTAACAGAGGAAGAAAAATGGAAAGCTACAGAGAAAACAGAAGACATCCCATCATGTTTTGTACTGGACCCACCATTTTCTCCGATTGGGCGAGTCTAGAAGATATTCTCTTTTGGATTTCTGAAGCTCTAGGCATGGTCAAAATCTGCCATTATGGGTACACTTCGATTCTTTGTAACTTTCTGAAATAAATAATGTTTAGAGAAGAAAATATTGTTGAATATTATTTGATAATAATCAGAAAAGAAATATTATACTGTTAAAAAGACTCACAATCTTGTCTATATTCAATGATATCCTAAAGTTAAAAGTATACAATTCTTGGTTCAACTGGCAACATAACTGGTGGACCACCTTGCTCCTGGTGGGACCCATGATTTAACTAAAGGCCTGTGGGCGAAGGTCAGGCTTAGAACTCAAGCCCAAGCTTCTTAACCAAAGTTCGTGACTATGTCCCATCCTATTTAGACCCAACAAACTCTTCTCCAGTTAGTTCAAATTCACAGAATGACAATAAAATGCCAATTAGAATATGTGAATGAAATATTTCAGAAATTCACTAATTATCATTTTTTTCATTGTACCATCAACTGAACTGTGAAACATTGTGCATGACCTAATCTAAAGCACCCTGTTGGGCCTTTAACAAAGAACTACCAAGCCCAATAAATCTCTCTGTCATTGGCTTTGTGTAATGCAGCCATTCAACAGATCTCTGTTACTGGTGTAGTGATTTGACATCAAAGAATCTGATGAACTACTCAAGAGTGATACCTGGCCTACCGGTTGGGATTGATACTTTAAACTTGAAGACCTGGAATTGATCCCTGGGCATGTTTGTGATACCAAGGCACCAACACCACTCAACCATGGGTGTGTTCAGGCAACAAAAGTTATTTGCATATCTGTGTTATGTGGTTTTATGATGCATTTGAGCTTCATCAGTGGGTCGATGATCAACTGAAGACCATCGACACTTGCACAAAAACCCCTTGTATTTGGGCCTTAAAACTTCTCCGAAATCAACCTTTTGTTCCTATGGTTTTTCCTCAAAAGGTTCAAGTTTGTTATTCTCATCACTATAAATAATTCTTTAGGAAAAACTCATGGAAATCACAGTTAGTTATGGTTGCATTACTGAAACTCGCCATCTCATAGACATGCAAATAGCAATCATAAGGTTCTATATTTATGTTTTACTTATTCACATATTTTATTCATATATTGTTTTGATGTATCTTTTGTCTATCTATACTAGACATAGAAAGCAAAATGTCTCCTCAAATTTAAACTCTATCTATATACATGAATCAGAAAATAAGTCATAATTGTTGGCTTTGTAAGTTACTTTTCCGCTCAACTCTGTTTTATGTTACTGTTTCAGCACTGTCTTTCTTTGCTGCTAAATTTCAGGTTTGTGCTGTTTTCTCCCTTTCTAGGATTTCTTGAGCTTATGACCTTTCAATATGTCATCTGGGGACTCTGATCTTTTGTTTACATGCCCAAACAATCTGAAACAACGTACAAGTAAACAAGTTAAAACTTATGCCTTACAGTTCATTTAATTTGAAAATTTTAAACCCTCAGTCGTACGATCCATGTATAATTAGAAAGAACCAAAAACATACACACAACTCTAAACAAACGCAAGCAGAGAATGAACTAATTAAATAATAGATAAGAATCAACAATCCTAAGTTCCGTTATTACTAAGTGCTTTCAGATGCAGTCCTAACCATAGGAATGTTTCATCACTGCAACACTCTCATCACTCTAGGAACTCTGAGTTTGACCCTTGGCCACCTCAGTCTCCTGATATTGCTGATACTCTAATACCATATTGTTCAGACTCACTGAGTTACTCTACTCAATGACCTTTGAAATGGAGTTAGACTTTCTGCATGTAATTCTATCATGTTTGTAAGATAAACTGCTTGGGTGTTGCTTTGGAAAAACTGTACCAAGTACTAATGAACAATCATGGTACCATAACTGTTGTGCTCGTGGAAGTGGAAAACCTATGATCGATAATCAACCAAACAAGGAAGCCCACAAGAGAAATCACACAAGGAATTTACATGGTTTAGCATGGTGTCTACGTCAGTAATAAGAGATTGTTCCACCTCTGTGTTTTTTTGTATGGCCCCTGTTTGTTTGACAACTACGCACACAGTAAACACATGCAATGAATGTGTGAGAAATTATAACAGGCATCCAATTCTTAGCTTCCAACCTTCAAATTCAGTGGGTCCCACTTAAAAGGATTTAAAAAAAAAAAGGAGGGAACAAGAGAAGAAGGGCTTAGTGTTGCTTGGGTTGTTATCAGTGATGGTTCCGTTCCCATTTGTTAATACTGTCATTTACTAGCTTTTAATGTTTGATTTGAGAGCTTGAGGAGAATATTGACTCTATTTAGTATTGTGATAGAAGGATGGGAATTTAGGGTGGCCGGGTCAATTCTGGCCTCATTAAACCACTGTTGGAAACATGTATGAGAACCATTTAAACTTACCCGATTTTCAACTGGGTTAGAAAATGTCAACCCAAACTTGATCCAGAAATTTCAAACAAAATCAACCTAGACTTCTGGTATAGGATTTGAGTTAGGTTGAGTTCAGCTAAGGCTGGTGGGTTTCATAGAAACAACTGAAATTATTTACTAAAGAAAAACTGGGAGGCTATGTAAATCCACATTGAGATTATTTACAAGAGAGTGAGAGAGAGAGAGAGAGAGAGAGAGAGAGAGAGAGAGAGAGAGAGAGAGAGAGAGAGAGAGAGAGTGTTTGTGTGCAAAGTCTGCAATAGTATTGTGACAATGCCCTATCAAATCAATGAAGACTTCATGGAAAACTAGAACAGGAGAAGCAATTTGATATGATAATTTTTAGAGGTTATAAGTGCACTTCAATGGAGGCCACCATCCCAATATGAATGAAGTCAATGGTGACGGTGTGAATGAAATAAATTAATTTTGTGACCAGGGTGTGCTGGGGTTGGCTACCCACAAGATTTAGAAAAATTTACTTTTTTTTTTTTTTTTTTATACATATGGCATCCCTCAAGAAATTTCTTTTGCCCAAAGACCCATCTAAGGAAAATTTTAGTTTAGTGGGGCCCATTTCATGTCTCTTTGATAGATTCATTCCTTCTTGTTTTCCTTTGGTAAAAAAATAATGTCAGAAAAGTTTGACATCTTGTTGTCAGTTGTCCCTTTGGAATTTCTGGATACAACATAATTTTAAAATTCAACCACCAGAAAATTCCCAAATGAGTTTTGAAATTCTTAAAATTTACAAGCATCCACAAGTTCTTCAATGAAGATGGAGATTTATGAATTTCACCGAGGGGACAAATTTCGGAGAATTTACAAATTCTTACCAAGTGAATTTTATGATTCCTACTAAAGAAATAGGAGATTTATGAATTTCACCGAGGGGACAAATTTCGGAGAATTTACAAATTCTTAACAAGTGAATTTTATGATTCCTACTAAAGAAATAGGCCCTTCGCTGTATTTTCATAAGGAACTCTTTTGTTTTGAGTCCATTAAAGCTTATATATCGAACTCTGTAGCATACGAGGTCCCTTTTCAGAAAAGTTTTGTTTTTATTTTTATTTATTTTTTAATTTTTATGAAAACCATTTTTGAATAGAAGCATCTCAGAATATCATATAAAAGAAAAGTGCATAATTAATACACATTCGATGGATTTAATATGAAAAAAAAAAAAAAAAAAAGCAGAATCATGAGTTTCAAAAAAACATAAAATGTGGGGGTTGTTGGATCTAAATGGTGAATTAGATGGGTTGAATATCGACTAGTGAGCGAATTTGGAACACTGTGGCCCACCAAATGAATAATAGCTTGACCTACTTAATAATAGGCTAGAGTTAGTACATTTCAGCTGGGTCAACTGTTGAATGTTGACCTGGCAACCTTTCTGGGACCCTGACCAATCTATGACCCCAATAAGATGGTTCACCTTTTCACCACCTAAGATGGTTCACCTTTTCACCACTTTATAAGCGTATAAGATATACTTTGGACTTAAATTGAATCTCCCATTCTCTAAATTTCCAGGAATTTTCTTAGTGCATGTCCCATTGAGAAACAAGTTCTTCATTTTGGTTTTTTTTTTTTTTTTTTGGTAGAAGACCATTGGTGAGTTAGTATAGTGGCCCAACTTCATAATCATCACCAGGTGGGCAGGAAAAAAAGAAGAAGAAAAACATCATAATCAATCCAAAGTAATGAATCCTTGAATGTTCATCAATAAAGTAGTAACATAACAAATCTCACAAATGTAAAAAAGAAAACTTATGGATTGTATGATTTTAATGTATAATGACCACTGAGTATGTCTTATTAAAGAGTAGAAAGCCATGTTTGAAACAGATAATCTCAATTGGACTCGAACAACACATAATTTCAATTGGACTAAAATGCTTGCAAATTCAAATTTTACCATCGAAAAGCAGAAATCAAACCATCTAAATTATAAAATATCATTATGAAGACAACTTCAAATTATCAATTTGGTTTCTTCATCAAGATCTTTCCAACAATATATTATATTTGTGAATCCAACCATTGGATTTGGATATGAAATTATCTGCATAACAGTTAGGATTCATGCCACACTGAATGAACATTTCAATTTCTTTGATGTGCCTCATTGCAACCTTCTGTATGTATTAGATTACTTTTTTTTTTTCCTACTGTAACAATTGGCCCATTTTTTTTTATCACATGATAATTCAAAGTTGGAAAGCCGCACCAAACGCATCCTGATTTAGAATCAGTTGTATTGGATTCCAAAAGAGAATGAAGTGCTGGCGCGGAATGATCATTTGGACAAAATTCATATCAAGATTTATTTATTGGGACCTACTGTCTGGCAGAAATGGGGGAAAGGGGGAACTACTGTCTGGTAGCCATGTGATGTGCATGAAGCTCGGGGGGGGGGGGGGGGGGGGGGGGGGTGTGGGTGTTTACATATATACAAAAGCCCAAGTACAAAAACAAACCCGAAATCAAGAAGAAAGAAGAAAGAAGAAAACCCGAAGATACGAAAGCCCAAGTACAAAAACAAACCCAAATCAAGAAAAAAAAAGAAAAAAGAAGAAGAAGACCCGAAGGACCCAATTGACACGAGAGTGAACCCAGAACACCATTTGCCCTTAAGAGACCCGACTGACTAAGGAGTGACCACTCGCACACGAAGGAGAAAAGACTTGTAGGAGAGAGGACGGAGCGAGGGTGTGCGAGTTTGAATCCCTTATAAATAATAATAATAATAATAATAACAACAACAACTACTACTGGTGAGTGAATGAATGGATGGAGAATTGTCAATTTTTCATTTCATGACTTCACTCTACATGGCTAGAAACTCTTGTTAGAGAAGGGTTCTTACAAATATCTTTACCCGGTAATCACCCTAATATTGGTGGGTGGGGTGGGATCAAATGGTCCAGAAAGCAACCAAGGTGGCCTGCAGACACCATAGTCTATGAAATGAGATAGGGGGAAACGTGTGGGATGACAACAGAGTTCATGTGCATGTAACATCGCATACTGTCCATATGACAGAGCATGAAACAAACAACACCAAACAAAAAGAGAAACATTGCTCTCATTCTCTTTCTTTCTCATACCAACCCAACTAACTTCACGCCCCCCACACCCGGCCAGCGTGTGAGAAAAAAAGGTTGCTAGGAAAGCCGTTTCGTACTCTCTCTCTCTCTCTTTGTTCTATAAGTAATGTTACTTCTCAAGGCATTGGAACACCAGACAAGGAATTTTGCTGATTGCTGGTAGCAGGTGGAGAACTCCAAAGGGATCGCATTGATCCCATCGACTAAAGAAAAAGAAAATGAAGAAGAAGAAAAGTGAAAAGTGCTTGTTTCTGCTACTTTTGAATGTGGGGTTGTAGCTTTGGATCATGCTATCCCTTCGGAACTCTCCACCAGTGGCTCTTTTCTTCATTGTTTTTTTTCCATGGAGGTCATGCAACAGTTTTCAAGGTACCATATGCTCTCTCTCTCTCTCTCTCTCTCTCTCTCTCTCTCTCTCTCTCTCAATACTGTCTTCTCTTGTAATTGTCTTTTATAAAGGCAGTTTTTCAATAACTTAAAAAACTCTTTACCATTACTTAATTTGCTCCATGCCATGCTGGTTCTCTTTTTTAACAAGGCTCTAAAATGATCTTCTTTCCAATTAGAGGTTTGGTGTCTCTTTCAATTTTTCCCTGAACATGGGTACATGAGTTCTAAAACTTGTAAAATTTGCCATCTACTTCTTCTGTGAACATTTTGAGTGCAAATTTTGAATTTATCATTTCTGTTTGGTGTAGTGAGAAAGAGAGGCAATAGAGAGACCAGGGAAAACATTACTCAGTCCAACTCCTCTCCCTCTTAAACATTAAGATCCTCAAAAAGGTGGACTCTTGTTGGCTCTATTAGTTACATGTTCGTGAAATCTCATATCATCAAATTCGCATATCATCCTGTCTTTTTTTTTTCCATCATCATCATCATCATCATCCTATTGAATTATTGTCTATTGGGATCAAATTCTGCTCGTTCTCCTGTTATATTATATCACGCTCTTTTGTATTCTTAGGCATAAATAAAGATTTGATTTCTTCCCCTCTCGTGTGTATGATTAAAAAAAAAACAATTATTTTTCAATTTCTCTCTTCTTCTTGGCTCTGTTGAGAAAAGTGTTCTTATCTAGTGATTCGAACAAGAAATTTGAAAGAAAAAAAGGCGGCATAGCTCGAAAAAGAACGAAGAATTGGGGTTGAGGTATATTAGTTTCTTTAGTGCTACAATGTCCTTTATATTATTTTGTTTTGTAGAGGTTTTGGGATTCAAAGTCACGACCGGTTGGCTTTGATACCATCTTGAATTTCTTCAGCTGACCATTGCTATCAAAACCTCAAGGCGTTAGTAGAGGCAGCGAAAATACTTTACAATATTCTCTCTCGGATGGAGCCCACTCCTCAATTGCCTGCTGGTGAAGCTTTGTTATTTCACTTCTGATTCTGGATACTCAATCTTTCTTTATAAGGTCCAAAGTCACTGGATGTATGTTACTTTGTTAAATGTTGCTATTTCATGATTTTTATTTCACTTGAATGAAGACTTTTATAAAACAGTCATCTGCAAATGTAGTAATCTCCTGAACAATCTCATTTGTTAGATGAGATAGGGAGGTGGGATGCATGGCCCATACAATGATCTTGATGGTAGCCAATGATTCTAATTAATTGTTGGATGTCCCAATTCATGGGGGGGTTCAAAAAGGGAAGAAATGAAAACGGGGCCTCAAGAAATTTCCAATGGCTTATTGTGTAGGAAGCAATCTTTTTATCTTTTCTACTATTACTGTTTCTAATTTTTATTGCTGAAAGAATCCAAAGTCCCAAACCGATTTGAATTGAATACCATAAATTTATTCATTAACTGAGGGAGGTGGACATCATCAAGGAAGACATGAATTCTTCTTCCCTTCTTGCTGGTCATTTGTACATTTTCCATTAGCCTTTGTCATTATCAGAGCCGCCATCTTAACACAGTGACCCATGTTAGGGCACTTGAAGAATCTTTCATGTTGTAACTTTCATTTCCTTTTTCTTCAGTAGCTTCACCACAGCTTCATGCATCTAGGGCCTCCTTGCGATTTTTTTTTTAATTTGATAAAACTCTGATCAGATGGCTCAGTTTAGACTTTAGAAAAGAAGAATTATACAACAATTAGAACAATTTCATGTCCTGGTTTAATTAGAAAAATCTTTTTTGGTAAGGAAATTAGACTTAATTAAGTCTATACCATTTCTTCCTTCCAATAGCTATGTGAGTTATTCACTAATAATCAATATATTTATGGTAGAAAGTGGTGTTTTCTGATATGTGACAGAAAGTTACTATCCACCTCTACAAATGAAAATTTGAAAATAAAGAGGAAAAGATTGATGGATATATAAGGCCATGCTGCCCTTTTAAGGGTTTATCCTAGGGGCACAAACCTACAAATTGGATCCCATTCAAAGCAAAAATGACTATCCTATCTGACCAGAACCTAAATTTAGCGGATTGAGTCAGTCAAATTCAAGTTAGGTTCGGATAATTGGGTGCATTTTGAAAATGAAATATAAATTGAAAGTGTGAGTGTAACTTGATTTAAGTATGAGTTAAGTGCGGTTCAAATTCAACTGGGTCAAGTGAGTTTCACGCAATTGCACATCTGACCCAGTTGAATTACAACTTGCAACCCTAGACTTTACAAGTCTAGTGGGTTGAGTTTTGATTGATACGGACCAGTCTAATTGTGCTTACAAGTTACAATCATGTTTAATGTGGACTATAATCTTCCAATTCCAACTAAATTCATGGGCCTAATCCCACATTGGACAATAAATTCCGAAATAATCACAGATTGGAAGATTCCCATCCCTCAATTAGTGGACCGCACAAATGGATGATTAAAGAGTGGTAAGATTAAGAACAAGAAGGATACACAAAAATATTAAAAAAATTTAAACCGAACACATTCACAAGGTACTGAACCATTCAAGACTAAGTACTCTTCAAAAGCAAAAGCAATTAATAATCATGTGGGTATTATTGTGTGGATGTTATGGTTGTCGGGATATATTTATATATCTTGTTTTGTTGTCTCTTTCTTGAGGGAAAAGTGTTGAAATTTTTTCGTCTTTTAGCTTGGGCACAATTAGCTTTTGGTTTCACACGGATAAAATGGCAATAAATTGCTTCTTCTTTTAGTACAAGTTTTTCAATGTCTTACTAATTTAGATTGCACCATCACCTTCCAACTTGTTCAGCTTTTACAGTGTGTTTTTTACCTTTTTTTTTTCTTTTTCCCCCTTTCTTTCTTATTCTTTCAATCTTTATTAAAGTTTGGGTCTTGGGAATGAGTTGGGTTAACCCCCAAGGACGGAGTAGTTGTTTGAAATCATGTCTCGGGATGAGAAGGTTGCGGTTTCTAACTCGCGCTTTCTTTCTGAGCCGCTTGTTCAAGCTTAATTTACCGGGCGCATAGACGAGGTAGAGAGTTCACGTGTCAGAGAGAGTAGTCTGCTTTTGGAACTTTAAAAAAAAAATGTGGAATTGGTTGGGTTAAAAGGGTGAATTGGTAACCAGTCTGAAGTGAGTGTGGACTTACATGTTTCAACAATAGACAGAAATTTGTAAGGCTAGTTAATACAACTTATGAAAAAAATTAAACCACTTGAAATAATTAAATGTCATTTTCCACTCCAGCATGAGTTCGGGCCACTCCTGTTGAAGTACAATTTTGCTAGAACGAAAGCCAGTAAAAAAGTTGGCTACAATAAGCATATTTTCTTCTATTTGGAAGAAAGCCAATAAGCATATCTTAAGAGCTTATAATGGACCTTCTCCGATTTGGACTCAATATTCTTTTATGCAATGAAGTGGATACAAAAATATTGCGTGGAAGCATGGTTAAGAAGCCCCTTCCTTGAAAAGGAGGATTTGATAAATTAACTATTTAGTAACAATGATTTTCATCCCCAAATAGGGAAAATGTTCTCCCACGAGCACTTGCAAGTGCAGTCCAATATGTGGACCTTTCATCGTTGCAGCCTTGTTTATTGTCTTTTTATCCAATGATATATCTGGCATTATACCTAATTTCACGGGCACTAAATCTTCACTCATCTTTGGATTAGTCTCAGAAGACTATATTATTAAGACACCCTCTAACTTTAAAGTTGCGAAATCAAGGGCTCGGAAGATCTAGTGGGGCAGATCTTTTGGATCCCAGCTGGCCACTGGAAGACCTTTCAATGTACCCTCCTCCCAATTGGTATACTTGCATCTGCTGTGCATATTTCCCCGCACGTAGTACTTTCATAATTACTAGACAGATTGTAGCACCTAAGTGGGGCCCACTGCTCTCACTATAGTCCTAAGTCCTAACTCCAAAGAGTGGCTCCTTATCCGAGCATCCGTTCTTACCTTGCTGCCCGAGGTTCAAACTCTGAGTATGTCACCTCTTTTTACTTGTGCAGGCACGACTCCTTTCCCAGTTGTGTGGGCTTTCTTCCTGCTTGTGTAGAGTCTTTTCCCACTTGATTGGCTGCCTTCCTATATGTTTGTAGGCTTTCTCTTGGGTGCCAGCCCCCTTGGATGGATTAAAAAAAATGTCCTAACTTCTAATAATCATGTCTTTACATTCAGCCAATACAAAATGCAAAATTTCATGAATCCAGTGGGCTCCATTGCTCGCCACATATTTTTCTGTGTCACAGTTTAGGCTTCTTGTGACATGCCAAGTTATTGTGCGGTGTAAACTTGGTCTCAGGTACTTTTCTAGTGAGTCCAAACTGACCAATTTACAGCTATAGCTGGATTTTGGAGTTCCAACCTGGCTTGTTTGTTATGTTGAACTTGAAGTCATAGCCCAAACTGCTGCAATCACAAATTTGAGGCCCAAGCCCAACCTTATTGTTAGGTATTTTTGAGTGTTGGCTAATTCATGTGGGTGGACAAAATATGGTATTTCATGTAATTTGTAATTTTTAGTTGGACCACTTCGTGTTGGAGAAGAATTCCAAAGCAACAGGAAATAGGGATTTTTCAGCAAACAAGCTGACCGATCGATCGGACCACATGACAGATCGATCGCCTAGAAAAGGGTCTCAGTTAAAAGTCAGACCGATCGATCGGGCCTCTTCACCGATCGATCGGACCAGAAAAAGCCTCAGTTAATTGATCGGACAGCGGCGAGCCTCATCTATTTTTTAGTAGTATCCTTCTTATGCCCTGTTTTCTAGTCCTATTCGAACCCAATCTCTCCCATACGATTCCATAAGCTTATTTAAGGGTTTAACCCCTTCAGAAACCTTACATCTCTCTCTGATCTAAACCCTAGATTATCTTTAGAGAGATTAACTTCCTCCAGAGAGTTCTTTTGAGAGATTCATGTGCTGAAGCCTTTTTCTCTGGAGATTCCTCATTCAAGTTCCAGTCAATTCGTCTTGCTTAATGCGTGGAGATTGAAGTACTAGAGAAGGTGAACGGCGTGGTCATCGACAAGAATCACGGTGGTCCTTAGGTTGAGATCAACTGTAAAGGGGAGTGAGTTTCTCTTGTAACCTTTGATTTTTTAGTGCTTGATCTTTCTGGACCGGTGCTAGGTCCCGTGGTTTTTTCCCTATTTAGGGTTTTCCACGTAAAAAATCTTGTGTCCATCTTCTTGGTTGGTTGCTTGATTAACTTAGGTTTTTGTTTCCATATTCGTATCTGTGCTGGGATTTTTTTTTACTTTCTGTTAGGGTTTGTGTTTATCTACCCTCCATGAATTTTCACTTTTACATTCATAAAATTTGGTTAGGTGAGGTTGCCTAGCTCAAAAGATTATGCTGCAAATCAGAGCTTGTTTAGTAGAGCCCAAAGGCAGCCCATGAAATGTTTCAGAGAAAGCAAGGTCTATGATTTCAATCTCTTTGCCCTTCCTGTCCAAGGGCTTATGGATTAAAGGATCACCTGTTCATGCTTTTTCATTAATCTAATCAAAGTGGTTTGGTTTTAGTTTTTGTTAGCTTCCATAAACTTGGGAGCTGTTTGACTCATTAATCTAAGAAGCTTGTGTTGTTTATGGGCCAAATGGAATTGGGCCCCACTCAAATGAGTTTCTGAACATGGCACACATCATTGTCATTATTTTCTTTCCTTTTTTTTCTTTTGCTAGTTGGGTGAATGGTACGAACTTTGTGAAACTATCTAAATGCCCACGGAGGGTGCGAGATAGGATGCCCTCACCACTGGGCTATCCCGAATTTCACCACTGTCATTATTTTCATCATCTAGCACTGTCCTATCTATTTGGGCATCCAGATTTCTAGTGATTGGAGTCTGGATGCTCTGATTTTGAAAATCACATGAAATTTAGTGATGATCTTGTAAGTTCAAAACTGCTCTTAACAATGTTTAGTTAAATAAAAGTTGGGCCCACTGTCAAGTTCATTGTGTATTCCCATCACAGAACACATCAATTGTATATAATATCTTAACAAAGATGTAAAATGAATACCCACCCATCCATTACCCTAATGATTCAAATCTTAGAGAAGTCAATATCTCATCTACATCACTACTCAATTCCCATGACAAAAGGGAAGAAGTAAACTAGTTACGAACTTGGACTTATTTGTTCAATGAGAGGATTTGTCTGTCAGTGAATCTTTATTTCCACTAGCAAGAGGAATCTTGCATTCTTATTCCTTCCATAGGAAATCAAAGTACATTATATAAAAAAGAAGAGAAAGTCAAAATACAACAAACCGAAAACAAAAGGATTCACACAATCTGCCCTTAACTTAGCCAAATAGTCTACCAAATGATTTGCCAAACAATACACATGAGATAAAAAAAAAAAAACCTAACCTTTTGCATTTAAATCTTCTTTACAAGAGAAAAATAATTCTCAGATTAACTGTTTATTGCTAGACAAATAGAAGAAATGAGTTTTTTCTTCAAGGGAGTAAAGAAAGCACACTTTTCACTAGGGATGTTCATGGGCCGGCCCGGCCCGGCCCTCTTTAGGCTGGGCTTGGATTAAGTGAAAGAAAGCCCAAAGGCCAACTCCAGACTGTATAAGGAGTGCATGCAATTTAATTTAATCAGGCGAAAGATTTGCAAGAAAGCCCACGAAATTGATCAAAAGCCCGATTCAGCCTGGCCTGGTTAACTAAACGGGAGGGCTCGGGCCCGACTTTTATGGCCCATTTCGGGCTTCGGCATGTGTTTCCAAAGTCGAGATATGCCTCAGCCCGGCCTGGCCCATATTTTAGGCATGTGTTTCTAAAGTCTGACTTTAATTTTGACCAAATTTTGACTTGAGAGAGATATTTTAGATAAAGAGTAGCAGATATCTAGAGTTTTTCACATAAAGAATCGAGAGATCAGAACGATCCAAACTCCTTTTCTTTTGGAAGCAAATCTTATTTGATCTCATCATCTATACAATCTGGAATTTCTAAATACACAAGACTCCAAAGTCTCATGGTAAAAATTGCATCCATTAGGTCCTACATTGATTGCAACTAATATCGTGGGACAACATTGATTGCAACCAGTATCTAATAGTGGGACACATTAAATGTTAACAAGATTAGCAACTAAAACTCATCTTGATGGGACATATGAAATCTTGTTTGAAAATATTAGCAACTAACTAATTGTAAAGGCCCCATCCTGAAAAGTCAAATTATTATTATTATTTTGACTTTGTGGGTCTACATGCATGTGATCATGCATTCATAGGACCTTTCTAAATCTTCCAACCATATGATCTTGCCTCATGATTATACTATCTGGAACTTGATCATATCCTTCTTTTTCAACTCAGCCAAGGGGGCTGGCAGTCTGGCACCCATGAGAGCACCCGCACATACAGGAAAAGAGTCGACACCCAAAAAAAAATAGCCCACACAAGTGAAGAAAATATAGCATACCGAGATATCGATATGTGACAATTGGGTGAGATACGATGAGGTTGCGTAGCAACTGAGCAACCTCAAATTCTCATCAAGTTGATCTTGGTCCATGACCCAATTCACTTAGACCTACACAATTATACTAAACGACCTAACAATTGTCCTCATCTACCATGTATTAGTTCAAGTTTCATATCACTGAGACCCCACACAATTATATTTAACTGGACCTAATGAGGTCCATAGTGGTCCTAAATAGCAATATTAACAATTATATCTAAATCAGGTCCAACAATAGTAGGACCATTGAGTCTTCTTTTTTTTCCTCTAAACGACGGGTCAATCACGGGTAGAACATGGGCAAAACCCAACCCAATGACCAAATAGACCCACCAGCAGGTAGCCATGTGGCTTATTGTTCTAGATACAATTATTGTTCAACCAGTAGCAGTAGAAAGGTCCGGGTCTTTTGCAATGACTCTTCATGGGCAGAGTCAAATGAGTCCCATAGTCCCCACAAAAAATTTGGAACTGCCTTTAAATTCTGAAGCCACCTAATAAGTTGGGCCCCGTGTTGGATGACTTATTTGAGATTAGAAGACTATTGACCAACAGGATTTATGAAAATGCAATGAAGCGCGTGAGTACAGGCATGACTTAAGATGACAGTAATCAATTCACTATTTGCTAAGAACTTCATTGCATACATCAAGGGACCTACTTCATTTGAAAGGTAGAGTATATGACTTTCAACTTGGGAGAAGACCACTCAGGGTTCCTCACGTCATCATGAACAGCTCTGTTCGGATGCATGGCAAGCTATCCATGGTGATATGGCGGACTGTAAATGGTCCACTTATGATCACGTAGGGTTTTACCTCACCAATCCGGACTCAGGGGCAGAGCTAGGGAGGGGCTCGCAGTGGACATGGCCCCACTTTAAATTGAAAAAAAAAAAAAAAAAACGCTAAGCTTTATACAAAATTTTAAAACTTTCTTACATTGGCCCCTCCAAGAAATTTCTATTGCAACCCCCCCAGGGTATATTTTCTGGTTCCACCACTGTCCGGACTCATTCATGAAACGTCCGATTTTCATACATGTGGGTCCTAGCTCTATGTTGATGTCTTATGTATCAGTGATCAAGGGCTGAAATGATGGGGCTCATTGAAGGACACTCAAAATTTACTAGATTAAGTACAGCATCAAATACTATCAATTTAGCAATTGGAAAGTATGAGTTGGGATTTGTAGGGCCCAACACTTGGGTATCAGGTTTATGGGACGTGTTTGCGTCGATCCAAGTGAGCCTCATGAGCTGATGCACCTATCCGAGTGGCCCACACATACACTATTTAAGTGTTTTTTTTTTTTTTACAAGTAATATTGAGCCCCAATTGATGAAGATCAAGGGATCAAACAATGTGCAGGGCCTAGAAATTCCTAAGAGCACGCTTGTCTAGCACGAATTTGGAAAACTCATTTCACTTTCAGATTTATTGTAACTTGAAATCTATTTTTGACTTTTCACGCTTTGTTTTTTCCAGAAAAACATATACGCAAGCGTGTCCTAACCTCCAGAGTCCCCAAAGTTTCAAATACAGGTGTCTACTCGTCAGTGTTCTTCTTTAGTCACCATGATATGTCTTTGTTTAAATCTTGATGCCAATGTCTACCTACCAATGCGACTTGACCAAGTCACATGCCAGACTCACCCGAGCAGTACTGTAGTGTGTGATTATGTATTCACACTAATCAAGATCGAGTTGCATATCATTTATAGAAAGTCCACCTGGACAGAATGGGGGACCGAATTCTGGCCCGATCCCTCCTTAAATGATACAGCGGTGCTATGTGGACAAAATGGGGGGACCGAATTCTGGCCCGGTCCCCCCTGAGATCTGTGTAAGCGAGTTGCCATCAATGAGAAGATAAAACTGAACCGGAACCGGTTTCCTTACATGGGGCAGGTCCGGGTCTCGTTAGAGAACGACAAAGAAAAAAAAAATCTCTAACTTTTACGAGGAATTCTTGAAAGTTAAGGTATTATGTCGGGTCCTAGATCCACGAGTCGAAATCAATGTGGAACCGGAATAAGAACCCAAACTTAGTTTTTAATGGATCGGAACCTCCGGATAATCAAAGAATGAATGATCCATTTACATCTCTAATACCATGGACATGGTCCAACGAAAGATCATGCATGTTGTATGGGTAGCTCTGAAGTAAATCGGTATGAATTGATCTAGTAAATGATTGCTTTAGAGGTTGGTAGATTTCTTTAATATTGACAGTGATTAGACCAAGTCAGTCTGGTTGGTATGGAAGTTAAGGAAAACCGCTGAGGAACCTTTCTAAGAGAGAGTATCTTGCGTAATCACTGTAATTATGAAAGACTCGCTCGTTTTAAGAATTAAGAGTAAGGAATAGGAATGTTTCAATGGGATTTTACTCGTTCTCACCCATCCATCTTTCAATAGGCTTCTCTCAATTCTCTTGTTATAAATACCCCTCACTGCTTCTGACACAAATGCCATCCACCCCTCACAGAAGAATATTTTCTTTGCTACTCATCTCCTTTATTACTTGTCCTGCAGCTACGAAGGAAAAAGGTCATCACAATGTCTTCTTCTTTCCGTGGCTTCAAAACCTTCACATGTGTCGCTCTAGCACTAGTTCTCTGCGTGCAGACTGTTCTTGGTACGTACATACAAACACAATCTCATACTCTTCCTTGAATTGTTTTCTTCTCCATGCACTCGTAAATCTTTCTTCCTTCCCAAATTTTATTGGTCATTTCTGTTTGCATGCCTTCTACGGTGGTTAAAAATGAAGATGAAAGGTGAATTTTCAAAAATATATAGAATGAATAAAGATTTTCTTTTAAATCTATTTCCCTGTAAGAAAATCTTATTCGACATTTATTTTTTGAAATTCACCTTGAATTTTTCGTATTCTAAGACAAATAAAGTGGCCCTAGATGGATTTGAATTTTGATTGACCATGGATGTTATGTGTGTCGTAGGTGGTATCACGTGTGAGAAACTCGACAAGAGCACGTGTGCATTTGCTGTGTCGTCCACGAGCAACAGATGTGTGCTTGAAAAGCGTGTGAGAAGAGGGGGGATGGAAGAGTACACGTGTGGGACATCGGAGATTGAGGCCCAGGGATTGAAGGACTGGATCGAGACCGACCAGTGCATCGAATCGTGCGGTCTGGATCGAAACACGCTTGGGATCTCTACAGATTCATTGTTGGATTCCCAGTTTCTGAATAAGCTGTGCTCTCCTGAATGCCACCAGGGGTGTCCCAACATTGTCGATCTCTACTTCAACCTTGCTGCTGGTGAAGGTATAATATCTACATTTTAAATAGTGGTAGTAGGTCAAGGACAGAACATTAGAATTCTAGCAAAGAAATAATCCCTTATTCTAATTCATAACCAAATGTATAGGACTTCATAAACATAGCCATTACATAATGACCATGTACTATATAGTCAACTATTCAAGCTAAACAATAAAAGGAAACGAAGACGTACATGTTTATTCAGTTCTCTAGTTTGATTCTTTCTTCAATTGGTATGTTTGTATCTAATAAAATATTGACATTTGTTTGCTTGATTTCAAATGAAGGTGTGTTCCTCCCTAAGCTATGTGAAGCACAAGGAAGCAACCCTCGTCGAGAAATGGCTGAGATCAGAAGCTCTGGCATTGTAGCACCAGCACCTGGCTCTGTCTTGCCTCTAATGGACGTTGTTGTTGCACCTGCGATGGCTCCTGCTTATCCCTAACTTCTCTTTTTCTTATGGATCGAACGACATTTATTGCCTTTTATGATTACATGGAACTATCCATATTACATGTTATAACGATAATAAGACAGAGATGTTTTACTACTAATAAATTGTGTTGTTTGAATGGAATTTTTTTCCCTTCTAATTCTTTGTGATCTGGTGAACAGTTAATTAGGAACAAAGTATGATCGAGCAGTATGACCTGTTGGCGTGTTATATATATTAAAATGATAAGTCAATGATGGCCCAATTGAATTATGACAAGTCAATGTTGGCCCAATTTTGAAATGAGATGAATCCGGTCTTGGTTTCCTTCCCACGAAATAAAAATAAAATTTTTTGAGTTTGTATTTGTGTGGCAACCGTGGAAGAAAATCTGGTGCCTTCCCCCTTTCCTCTCTGCTGCAGGGTTCTAGAATGAACCTAATAAAACAAACATTGGACCAATTCCTTAAGACGTGATTACAATATCATTGAAAGACTTAAGGGACTAATGACTCTATTAAAAAAGATTATACACAAAAGCAATCTCGTCAACTTTTTTTTCTTCTTCTTTTTGCTTCATTAGACTACGGTTAGGGAGTAATAATGCTTATGAGAACCCAGAGATCGGTTTGTAGGTTTATGCATAAAATATCAAGCTGCGAACACCACTCACCCATGAGTATGTTAATGGACAATATCACCAACTCTATCAGTCATTTACTGGACCAATTCCGGCCTACTTTGCAGCTGCCCGTGCAACATGCATAACCTTTCCTTGGACTGTGTCAATTGTATGGAAATTGGGGTCTGGAGGCCGGGACACCCGCAACTCGGCCTGAGTTAGTGTGGCTAGGTTCAATCACACATTACTGGGGCGGGTCTGACAGTGACATGCATGTGACTCGGTCAATTCTTATTGGTTGTTAGAAATTAGCAGTGAGATTTGAAACAAAGTCATATCGTGTGTTTAGTCCCATAAGAATCTGAAAAAACAGCTTATATAAAAATTTATTTTCATTTTTCTAATCCAAATGTTTGAGATATAGGGTACCCAACCAACTGGGAAATCACTTGAGGAGGACATTTATTAAAGCCGAAAGAACTTTAGTGGGTGAATCCACCAAAGAGCATCACCAAATCTCATATGATCTTTGTAATCTAATTCAGGGATGCCTATACCCTATTGGGATTTTGACCACACAAGAGTTTTAAGAGTCTAATTTAGTTGACAGAAATTTTTTTTTTATCACCTTGGTGATCTTGCAAGACCATCAAGATTAGGGATGTAAACGGGTTGAATCAAGTTCGGGTCCATGGTGGGCCTAGACCCAAAACCGTTTCGGGGCCAGTTTCTTCGTTCTAAACTTGAAACTGTTAAGGAAAAGGTAGAAACAGACCCGGAACCAGAATCACGTGGAGTGGGTCTAGGTCAGAGTCTAGCTTAAGAATGGTATGAAAAAAAAAGTCTAATCTTAAAGAGAGATTCTGAAAAATTGAGGTAATGTATTGGGTTTCGGGTACAAACCAATGTGGACCTGGACCCAGACCTGTAGGTCATGAGTCCAAAAAAAGGACTAGGATCCAAACTCATTTACTCAGCGGGGCCTAAATAAAGACCCAAATCCGATTTTAACGGGTTGGAACCTCCAAATAGTCAGCAAATGGAAACCTATTTACATCCCTAATCAAGATGGTAAAAAATCTGGTGTCAACCCTCCAATCTTGTGAGACCACTGAGACATGAAAAATACTTTTGGGTGGACCCCATGTCAGCATAATTAACTCCCAAAAAGCCCGTAACTGCATGGAAGAAGCAATCTAATTTGACAGGTTCCAGAGTCAGCCAAATAAAAACAAAATATGGGCACACACTGCTTTGCTTTTGAAGAACAACATCTTACAACATGACTAGTAAGTTGTCAGTAACTAATGATCTTATTAAAAAGACTATATACTTGAAAAACAATATCCTTTTAACTCAATGCAATCATTCACTAGACCAATTCCAACTAATTTAATTCGCAGCTACGCATGCAACACGCACAATCTTTCCTTGGACCCTGTCAATTGTACCATATTAGGGTTAAGAGGGACACCTGCAACTCGGTCTGAGTTAGTTTGACTAGGTTCAATCACACCTGACTCGGGTGTGTCTGACATGTAACTGGGTCAAGCCGTATAGGTAGTTAGACATTGTCATCAAGATATTGAAAGATGAAACAAGTCACATCGGTTTCGATGTTTACAAAGTAAAATAATGGCGATTTGGCCCCCACATGTACAACTATGGCGACTGTAATCCTACCTTCCGTACACGTTTGTGTATACACCATTTTCGCAGAAAGAGGAAATTGCCACGTCTGTAAATTTTATAGAAATGAAAATCTCGGAAAAGGATTTCCGTAAAATTTAGAAATTCATGTTTGGTGCAAAAAGAGTTTCCTCATTGAATTAGTACAGATGTTGTTTGGTGCGGCTGTAGATTCCTTATAGAAAATCAAAATTTCTTATTTGGTGATATAATTTTTTGAAGAAAAATAACATAATATGTATATTATTTATTTTATATTAAATAATAATTTATATAAAGAAATAAAAAAATAAAAGAGTTTTTAGGGTTTTTGGGTTGAAATGGACAAAAGTGAGGAAAAGAGGGAGAAGTTTTTCGAGGAAATCCATTTCCCATACCCCATATGGGAAACTCATTTCCACAATTATCAAGGAAAATGCTGACGAGATAGGAAATCATTTCTGCGGAATTGTTCCGCACCAAATGCCGGAATAATGGGTTTTTCACGGAAAACCGTCCACTTTTCCATGGAAAAATATTACACAAACATACCCTTCTGGTCTAGGAATTTCTGTTCCATCTGTAAATTTTTTTTACCCCTCATCTTCGTCATGTGAGTGTGGGGATCACTACTTGTGATCAATACCCTTGAATCTGGCAGGGCCCATTTGGTTGGAGCTCAATTCAGGCTACAAATAATAGCTAGGGGACTATGGATAGAGTATGTATAAAAAGTCAAAATTCGAAAATTGAATGTGTTTGATAGTATACTGCATCCAATTCTGTGTGTCCTTCAGCCACAATGAGTTCCACCATTCTGGGCCTAGATCAGTGGAACATATGACTTCGACATAGAGGACCCACATGTACGAAATTTGAATGTTCCGTGGGTCACATGCATGTTCCTGCAAAAAAAAAAGACGCTCTCATTAAGTCGGAAGCCGTAAATTCGGAAGCCGTAAATTTAGGTGTGCAATCAAAGAAGATGCCTTGAAGCATATGCAATGAAGTTGGCAGAAATTGAAGGGCTCACGGTCACCTCAAAGTCATGCTAGTACCCACGCAATTCATTACATTAACACTTTTCAGGAGTTCACATTTGTGCAGTTGCGTTTTCCAGGAAAAGGTACCAAAAACTTTGCAGTTTTTCTCCAAATCGAAGTCTTTCACGTTTCCCAGGAAAAGGTAACAATCGATTTTCCTAGAGCCAAGAGGGGACGCATAAAAAAGATCTGATTCTTCTGTGGTTCCGCAGAAAAGCATTACAATAGGAAGGTGGAAAAGAAATTGTGGCAGAGGAAAAAGTCCGCATATTCAATGATTGTTCATTTTTTTTCATTTTCTATCATACAAAAGCAGCTAAATCAAATGTGAAAATCGTTCATTGCAGAAAAGCAACAAACTTTTCTTTACCTTTAGGGCATGTTTGGCAACGGTCTTCGCCACGGATTTCTCGCCCAAAATCCACAATCGCGTGGATTTCCTTGTTTGGAATGGCATGGATTTGAAGAGAATGGATTGCAGAAATCCACTCTTTTGAATATTTGTAGAGTCGGACGCCCCCCCATCGGATTCATGGATTCCGCGCAAGAGGGGATTTGCGGAGCTACAGTACATTTGGACGTTAATAGAAGGCAGACCGATTTTTGCGTTTTTTTGGTTTTTATGGGCCCCACAATCAAGATCTGAACCGATAATATTGTTAAGAAGGTCCAAAACGGCCATCTCCCAAAATTTCAGCCGTTGATTCATCTTAGATCTTGAGATATTTGCAAAATCGTCCAAACCGTTAGATGACAATTTCTGATATGCTGTGGGCCAAAAAAGGGGATTAAATCCAGTCCGTTTTTTTCGATTTTCTGGTTCCTGTGGGCCCCGAGATCATGATCTGAACCATTAGTTATTTCTGGAAGGTCAAACACGGCTAGTTGACCAAATTTCAACCGTTGATCCTTACCATATCTTGAGATATTTACACAAAAGTTTAGTACTAAAATATTAATTTCTTATTCCTGTGGGCCCCCGTTGCATGATCTGAACCGTACATATTCTCTAGATGACCACAAAATACTTTGAGGTGGAAGTTGAGGTCTTGACTTTTCATGGATTTTGGAAAATTAAAAAAAAAATATTTGTGACCATTGGATCATACATTCTACAATTTATAGGAAACCTCCCTCCATCCAAACATGAAACTCTCATTAGGAATCCTTCTTGAGGATGCATTGATTCTTTTGAGATGGAGAGAATCCTCTAAACAACGGATTCTTTTACGTTTACCAAACATGCCCTTAAGGTAGAAATGCAGGGAAAGTTTATGCATCAATATGGAAAACTTGTTTCATGGAAACTATTTTTTGTGTTTTGCGAATAATCAAGTCCGGCTCTCCAATTGAAAACGATTTTTCCATACCATAGCAGAAAAGTTGGCTCCTGAAAAGCGGTTACACTAAACTTGAAACTTTTAGTAGTTTTTATTTTATTTTATACGCATTTTATGTGAAGAAGCATTGTGGAAATGAGAATCTGCAGAGAACCTTTACAATGGCTGGGTGAAAATCTACGGTGTTCACTCAATGCAATGATGGGGTGGAAATCTACAATGTATCTCATAGTTTGAAATCCGAACCACTAAAAATAAAGTTTCTCCCCCTTGGTGGGTTGATTCCAACTTTTATGCTAACAAGATTTCATCTCATCAAAAGATAGAAGCATATAGAGAATATAATGGTGGGATTAACTCCTATTTGAGTCAAATTGAGGAAAATCTACTTGGGCATGTTTGGTTAGAAGAATTATGGGAATTAGAAGAATTGTGGGAATTCTTGTTTTGGAGAATTCTGATAATTCCAAATGCCGCCCCTCTCTAAAGTGCCTTTTCAAGTGGTTTGAAATTTTGATTTCTTGCATCAAACACAACATTTGGAATGCTCAGGGAACAAGATCTCACATTATGTGATAAATTCTATACCTTAAAGCTGGATGTTAGTTAGAGGAAACAAAGGAAAAAAGAAAAGTCAAATCTCCCATCTCCTTGAGCCACATCAGCATGTTATATCCAAGAACTCTAATACTTATCGCTTAATACTTATCCCTTAAATTTAGTTAGGGGTTGCAAGTCGCACTGCACCTTTTTACTACGCCCCAAAATAATGCCTCTTTTCACCCATTTGAAACGCTTGAAAAACACGTTTTAATAGTAAGAACCACATCACCACATCTTAAGTCATGGCTCATAATACATGCCTCTCACTATTAAGAAATGCTGAACAAGGTATTTTGTCTGTTATGAGTGTGACATCTGGTCCATTGATTAAGATGGGCATGACCATGGTCCAGCCCTCTAAATCTACGCCCCATAATATATGCCTCTTAAGTCATGCCTCTTAACATTTCACCCATTTGAAAAGCTTGAAAAACACGTTTTAGTATTAAGAACCACATCTTAAGTCATGCCTCATAATACAGGCCTCTCATTATTAAGAAATGCTGAACAAGATATTTTGTCTGTTATGAGTGTGACATCAGGTCCATTGATTAAGATGGGGATGACCATAGTCCAACCCTCTAAATCTACGCCCCATAATATATGCCTCTTAAGTCATGCCTCTTAACATTTCACCCATTTGAAACGCTTGAAAAACACATCTTAGTATTAAGAACCACCTTTTAAATTATGCCTCATAATACAGGCCTCTCACTATTGAGAAATGCTGAGCAAGGTATTTTGCCCGGTCCATTGATAAAGATGGGCATCAACATGGTCTAGCCCTTTAAATCTACGCTCTATAATACGTGCCTCTTTTCAGTATTATATTTACTCCATAAAAGTTTTGAGAAATGATGTCTTGAAAATTATTGCTGTATTTTCAAATTTAGAATTCTTTCAGATATTATTAAAAAAAACTATAAAAAAAATTAATCATAAATAATTAACAATGAGTCAATAAAATGAATTTTAGTAAGTTGACCCACCAAAGAGTATCACTGTATTGCGTAGATTCACATGACATTGTAAAAGATCATCATCATCATCTAAACCTTATCTTAATTAGAAATTAGTGATTAATTCATGCGGGGAGTCACTTATCTAACTCTGCCCTCTTTGGCTACATATATTGGGGGTCAAGTAAACTAGTTTGACAGGTTCTAGAATCAACCTAATAAAACAAAATAAGCCCACAAGCTACTGTGCTTTTGGAGAACAAAACAACATATTACAAAATGACTAAAAACAAAATAACCATCTTGCTAACTCTTAAGTAATCATTAATTAAACCCCAAGGGGTAGCTCAGTTAGCCTAGGACTACGGTTTGCACCCGGAGGTTGTGGGTTCGAAACTGCTCTACCACACTGGGGCCACAGGGGAATTTTATCCGGCTTTTTCTCCTGGGCCCGTAGGGATTATTCTGGTTCAAAGGGCTGGAACCCTACGTTATAAAAAAAAAGAAGTAATCATTAATTTACCGGACCGGTTCCTGCGAATTTACATCGCAGCTGTACCTCCAATCGTCCATGCAACATGCACGATCATTCCATCGGCCAGGTCAATTATATTCTATTGGGCTATTGGGGTTGGGAGCTAGGGACACCTCCAACTCGGTGTGAGTTAGCCTGACTAGGTTCAATCACACATGACTCAGGTTGAGTTTGACAAGTGACTTGGTCAAGCCATATAATTAGCAGTTGGACTATCCGAGGGGTAGCTCAGTTAGCCTAAAACCATGGTTTGCACCCGAAGGTTGCGGGTTCGAAACTACACTACCACACTAAGGTTACAAGGGAATTTTTCCCGACTTCCTCTCTTGAGCACATAAGGATTATTTTAGTTCAAAGGAGGCAGTTGGACATTTGTATCGAGATTTTTAAACAAAGTCATATCATTATTAGTTGTCTTTTTTATTTTTAAAAAACAAAGGTAATTGTATTAAGAGAGAGAAGAAAGAATACAAATGCACACAAGCATCCATAGAAGGAGAAAAAAACAGTAGAGGCCAAACCAAAAGGGGCTAGAGAAGAAGCAGCTAGCAATCACGGGTGGAAGAATTCACAGGTATTATATCATTATTAGTTGTTACAAAGTAGACCTCCGATGTAAACCTATGATTACTCTCTAACCCTGCCTATGCACTTCAAAAATATCTAGTTCCCTATGGCAAGACCCATTTGGCCGGTGCTCGAAGGCTGCTGATAAAAACTGGTGGACTATGTATACGGTATGTGTGGGGCCCAATTGGATTGTCTCATGGGGCTCACTTGGGAAGACACAAACATGTTCAAAAGAACCTGGTACAGTGGGGCCCTACAAATACCAACTCATACTGTCCAAGAACATAAAAGTCAAAATTGGAAATTTGGATGTGTTTGAAACTAAATCAAATTCTGAGAGTCCCCTTCAGCCACAGTGATCGATTTCCGTCATTTCGGCCCTAGATTAGTGGAACATATGAAATCAACATATAGGACCCACATGTACGAAATTGAGTGTTTCGTGGTTCACATATATACATGTTTTTGCAAAAGGAAGTTCTCACTAAGTCGAAAGTGGTAAATTCAGATGTGCAATGGAACAACTGAACAAGATACCATGAAGCATGCAATGAAGTTCGCAGAAAATGAAGGGAAACCTGGCTCGAGTTATGCAACAATTTGCGGCATTCAGTAAACGTTTGTCCCAAGTTTTTCCCATTTGGTTGGGCCTTGCTTGTTTAAGGAAGAGCGAATTTCCTCTTCAAAGGAAGTGCAAGCTGTTTGGATGTTGGACTTTATTTGTTGGGGGCGTTTGGTCGGAGGTCCCCCAACGTATGACTTTATGGCAAACAGTCTATAATTTAAAATATCTAATTTACCCTTTCTTTAAATCATATCCCATGATTGATGGGATATCATATTAATAATGGTCAGCTGCCCTTTAATTGGCCACAATTAATGGAATCTTATTAATGAGATTTTCAAATAAATTCTACAAAAACACAAATAAATTTCAAAATAACCCAAATAAAATTCCAAAAATGCAATAAATTTAAAAATAACACAGATAAATTTAAAGAGATGCAAATAAATTTCAGAAAATGTAAATAAATTTCAAAAGATTAAAAGAAAATTCAAAAAATGCAAATAGATTTCAAAAGCAACAAATTAATTTCAAAAGATGCAAATAAAATTCAAAAACGCAAAAACATTTTCCAAAACTAAGATAAATCAATTTTCCAAATTTCTGAAAAATTTGCCAAAAAGTCAAGTATTTTTGTCAAAACTCAGTTAAACTTATTTCAAAAAATGCAAATAAATTTCAAAAGACACAAATAAAATCCAAATACACAAATAGATCTAGAAAATGCAATTAAATTTGACAAAAACTGATAAAGATTCGTTCATAAACTCAGTTAAAATTTTCAAAATGGAGATAAATTTGTTAGAAACCCAGCTATATTTTTTAAAAACTCAAATAAATTTGCAAAAGAACTTGGATAGATTTGTCCATAACTAAAATAAATTTGTTCCAAAACTTAGATAAATTAGCCCAAAACTCAGATAGATTTGTCCAGAACTCATATAAATATGTTTAAGAACTCAGATAAATTTGCCCAAAACTCAAATAAATTTGATAAAAAATAAAAAACTCAGATAAATTTGACAGAAACTCATATAAATTTGTCAAAAACTAAGATAAATTTGATAGAAACTTAGATAAATTTAATAAAAACTCAAATAAGTTTCATAAACTAGAACATCAACGTGTTACTGGCTGGGCTTTCTGCTTCACGGGTCAGGCTAAACCGACTCGGACTCGAACCCGAACCTGACCTGGCCTGGCAACCAGACATCTTCTTTCTCTTCGTTTATGGTTTCTATAACAGAAATAGGTAGGCAGAGGCAGGGATTGATCTGGTGTTTTTAAATCAAATTTCAGATAGATAAGAACGTCCTGTTACGATCCTAACAAGTGGCGCCGAACTATTATGCCCATCGTCGCCGGAACTGGAGAAGGGAATCACCGCAGGTTTTGCGCTGTCATCTTGCCATGCCGCAAGTCGCGGGAGACTCTCTTCGCCGTCGTCGTCGCCTCTCGTCGGATGTTCTTTAGCGTTGTTGGAGAAGACAACCGCGGGAAAGGCAGAGACAAGGAAATTCGGATCGTTGCAATGAAATAGACTTGGGTTCTTGGGATCAGATGGTACTAGAGAAGAAGACCAAAGCCGTCCCACCACGGCCCGAGCTAGTTGCCGCTGCAGCCTTTCGCCGCCCGTCACTTGCATCGTAGAAGGGGAGGAGAAGAAGTCCTGTAGCAGAGTCTCTATTTTGTAGCAGAGAATAGAAACCGAGTCGGAGAATAAGATCGATGTCCTCTCCGGCAGCTCGATCTGGTTGTTATTCTAGATCGGACTGGAGAAAACGATCGCAAAAGGACGGTGGTGTTGATTTCTGTGCATAGAAAGGAGAATACAAGATTTGAAAATTTAAATTTCAAGATTTTATGCCTAAAACGGTTGAAAGGAAAAATTAGTCGTGAAACATGTGATCGTGTGGACGTAAGGACCTCTGGCTGCAAATTGTCTAGTTGAGTGGACCAGAGCCCTTAATCAAAATTTGCATGGACCAAAGGCTGGATACATTTCACTTTAGGGACCTTTCTCTAATTTACTCTTATTTCTTCTCTCGGTGTAGAAAAGATTCCATAAAAATAGAGATTTTCTACCCACACTAAAATTGTTCACATGGTTAGGAAGTCCAGTAATGAGATGAATGTCCTGGCTTCGAACTGTTTGGGGCCTTACCTGATATACAGCGCTAGTGGGTGGCGTTGTCTATTCGGAGTTTTACAAATGATCCCCCACAAGGGGGTCCATAGGTTACTCATCATAAAATAAAATAAAATGAAAGCGTGAGAACTGCCAGGTTGCCCAATGTTTGAATCCTGGGTACACTAGTTTAGCAGGTTCTAGAATTAACCTAATAAACAAAATAAGCCCACAAGCTACTGTGCTTTTGGAGAACAAAACAACATATTACAAAATGACTACGATGGTTAAAAACAAAATAACCATCTCGCTAACTCTTAAGTAATCATTAATTTACTGGACCAGTTCCTGCGAATTTACGTCGCAGCTGTACCTCCAATCGGCCATGCAACATGCACGATCATTCCTTCGGCCTGGTCAATTATATTCTATTGGGCTATTGGGGTTGGGAGCTAGGGACACCTCCAACTCGTTGTGAGTTAGCCTTGACTGGTTTCAATCACACAGGACTCGGGTGAGTTTGACAAGTCACTTGGTCAAGCCATATCAGTAGTTGGACAACCCCTACGGGTAGCTCAATTGGCGTATGACCATGGTTTGCATCCGAAGGTTGTGTGTTCGAAACTGCCCTACCACATTGGGGCTATAGGAAAATTTTACCCGCCATTTTTTCCTGAGTCGTAGGGATTATTATTCTGGCGTAAAGGGCTAAGAACCATGCATTATTAAAAAAAAAAAAGTATCGATAGTTGGACATTGGCATCGACATTTATAAATAAAGTCATATCATTATTAGTTGTTACAAAGTAGAACAATGGTGGTTTGGCCTCCGATGTAAACCTATGGTTACCCTCTAATCCTACTTCTGCAGTTTAGAAATATCTGGTTCCCTATGGCAAGACCCATTTGGCTAGTGCTTGAAGGCTGCTGATAAAAACTGGTGGACTATGTATAGGGTATGTGTGGGGCCCAATTGGGTTGGCCAATGGGGCTCACTTGGGAAGACAAACATGTTCGAAAGAACCTGGTACAGTGGGCCCTACAAATACCAACTCATACTGTCCAAAAACATAAAAGTCAAAATTGGAAATTTGAGTGTGTTTGAAACTAAATCAAATTCTGAGTCCCCTTCACACTTCACACACATGTTTTTGCCAAAGGAAGTTCTCACCAAGTCGAAAGTCGTATATTCAGATGAGCAATGGAAGAAGATAGCATGAAGCATGCAATGAAGTTCGCAGAAGGTGAATGGTGGGGTCATAGTCACGTGGCTCAAGTTATGCAACAACTTGCGCCATTCAGTAAACGTTTGTCCCAAGTTTTTCCCATTTGGTTGGGCCTTGTTGCTCAAGGAAAAATTAATTTCCTCTTTTAAAGAAGTGCAAGCTGTTGGGATGTCGGACTTTATTTCTTCTCTCCGTGTAGAAAAGAGTCCATAAGATAGAGATTTTCTACCCACACTTAAATTGTTCGTAGGTTTAGGAAGTTCAATAATTAGCTTGAGGTCCTGGCTTCGAACCGTTTGGGACCTTACCTGATACGCAGTGCTAGTGGGTGGTGTTGTCTATCCGGGGTTTTACCAATAATTCCCTGAAGGGGTCGATAGGTTACTCATCGTAAAATAAAATAAAAATGAAAGCGTAAGAACTGCTACTTGCCTTAAGTGGTTACAGTTCTCATCTGGTTATCCAAAATTTGAATCCTGGGTATGCCACATTTTTTCACTTTTTTTTTTCTTTTGTATAAGCCACATTTTCCACTAGTGGGGGTTTTCTTCCCCTTATATGATGAGCTGTCTTCCCATGTGTCTGCAAGCTCTCTGTTGGGTCCAGCCCCTTAGTTGGATTACCAAGAAAATTAAAAAAGGAATGCATAGAATATAAACAAACCCTACCTTTCCATTCCCACTGAAATGCCCTTGGTACGACCATTTTGCTATATGGAATGAATTCCTGCAAAAGTGGGAAAAGTACATGTAACCGAATTTTTGACTACCTACACAAATGTGAAATTTTCCCCTCTTACGTGGAAAAGTTTCCAACGCTTTGGGCCAACTTTTTCTCAACGTCTCTGCTGAAATGTGTCCTATATGTTCATAAATTTTACTTTCTGGGAGTTTGTCTCGTAGTAAGATTGAGTACCCGTCTAATAACATGATTAATGTATAGATTTTGTTAATCATCATATTTAGTGATATGCCCAATTTTACAGTGGGGCCAAATCCTATTGGGAAAACTTTTGAAGACATTACTTCGACAGGCTCGGATTTTCAAATTGTGGGCCCCATGGTAGAGCTCCGCTCCTTACACAGGCCCAAAGCATGGGGGGGCCGGGGAGGGGATCCGGACTCTTTTCAGTAAGGTTTGTGAAGCCAGTCAAAGTCTTTTAAATCAAGATGAGTCATAAGGGCCTAGGAAGAAATTCTGGAACGAATTTGTTTGAAAAGTCATCCATGATGGCGCCCAACGTATTAGATGTCTTACAATTAGATGATATTTTAAATGTTTAGGAGATTATGAGCCCCACCTGATCTCCCTTGAACTTGCATAATTTTGCAATTGGATTTGATATCAGAGTTTTGTTGACCTGGTGAGTTGACTAGGAACTTGGGTGAGTTAACTCGCCTCAATCACACATCAAGAAGATCTTTTTCTTCTGATTCAAAAAGGCCCTTAGAAGACATTAGGACTTATATGTTCCCAGATGAGTTTATAAATTAGGTTATTTAAGTGAAATCAAGCTAATCAGCTACACTACTAATCATTAATTTAGCAAAAGTACTGAATTAGTAGGGTGCTTGTTGTGTATTCATTTGCCATATTACCTTGTTTCGGTTTTCATTTTAAATATGAGATTATTTGTTGATCATTTTTTGGATATTCGCCTTGGGCATGTTTGTTTACGTTAGAATGCATAATAATTGAATACATAGAGTGGTTAAAAATGAAGATGAATACAAACAAATTAACAACACCCTTCCGTTTTTATTCTTAACCATATATAGATATAAAAACCTTATGCATTGAATTACGTGAAACAGAGTGGCTTTGATTTAACGACGGTGATATTGGACTGGCTTATTTGATTAGTTGTTTGAACGTTCAGGGAAAGCTGCGTTTGAGGAGACCTTCTAAGAAGGCGTGTATGGTGGGGGATGACGCCAAAGACTAACATCTCTACGTAAGAGTCTAGGCTTGGAATTTTTTGTTGAATGGTATTTCACTCGTTTTCATTTGACTTCTCTCATTCTCTTGTTATAAATACACCTCATTGCTTCAAACCCAAACGCATCCATCCCTCACAAAGAAGAGTTGTTTTGCTACTCATCTCCTTTACTTTACCTGTATCCTGCAACTAGAAAGGAAAAGGTGGCAATGGCGTCTTCTTTCTTTGGCTTCAAAACCATCATTTGTGTGGCTCTTGCTCTGGTTCTCAGCGTTCTCAGCTTGCAAACCGTTCTTGGTACGTTTATTGAATTGTTTTCTTCTTCTCCACACACTTTGCAATTTTTCTTCTTTTGAAATATAATAATATGTTCATTAGGAGTCTGTTTGTTTGCATTAGATATTTAGAATACAAAGGAATTGAAAACACGGGATGGTTAAAAGATGAGTTTCCGAAAGAAGATGTTTGGAGATTCGCCTCTCATCTGTATTTTTAACGATCCTATGTATTCAATTTCTATGTATTTTAATATAATCAAACAAGGCCTTGAGGTATTTGAACTGTGATTAACGATGGATGGTGTACTATGTATGTATAGGTGATGGTATCACGTGTGAGAACCTCGACAAGAGCACGTGTGCATTTGCGGTGTCGTCGATGAGCACGAGATGCGTGCTTGAGAAGCGTGTGAGAAGAGGGAGAATGGAGGAGTACACGTGTCGGTCATCGGAGATTGAGGCCGAGAGATTGAAGGACTGGATTGAGACAGACCAATGCATCGAATCGTGCGGTCTGGATCGGAACACGCTGGGTATCTCATCAGATGCACTGTTGGATTCTCAGTTTGTAAAGAAGTTGTGCTCCTCTCAGTGCTACCAGGGCTGCCCCAACATTGTCGATCTCTACTTCAACCTTGCTGCTGGAGAAGGTATAAAACAATATAAACTACACATGTTTTAAATTCCACTTTCAAAAATCCCTCTCTTATTGTTATAGCTCATTTATAGAAATATTTAACGTTCTAATCGAAATAGACCAAACATTTGGATTGATTACATGCAAAACATTGTCTTTTTTTATTTTTTGCTTACTTGGCCTAGAAGCTAAGGGAGACTCCCTAAACCCACCACCCTATGGTCTAATCAAAATAGTACAAAACATTGTCTTTTTTATTTTGTGCTTACTTGGCCTAGAAGATAAGGGGGAGTATCTAAACCCACTGCCCTGCAGGGATCAATCCCTTTGGCGGTGTGGTGAGAGGGGGAGTCCTATCCACATTGACATGCACAACACTATATGTTCTATTAGAATTCAGCAAGGATTTCTGGATTCTCAATCAGATTGAAGTGAATTTCTTTTCTTTTGTGGTGGTCATTCGCATCTTATATTCATGAAGTTCACATTTTATGAAGTAGAAGTGTGCTATATGTATTTTTTTCTCTCAGAACAACTCAAGAGCAGAACATTTTAAAAGTTGGAATCTTTAGAGTCTGCTACTTTGTTTTAAACTTGATGCAAAAGTTTTATGCTGGAGACTGTTTTACACATGTGTTTTTAAACCATTACAATAACCTCTTGTCTGTTTCACTTTTTACAAATAACCATATCATTTTACCTCTCAAATTTAATGGGGGCTTTTAGTCTTGGATAAATTCTCTCAAATTTAATGGCATTGATTAACATCCTTACTCTAATTTGACATTAATATACAACCAAATACAGAGGAACAGATATTTCGTGAGTTTTCTGTTTTCATTGTTTCTTCCTTGGGTATGTTAGTATCTAATAAAAGTTGCTGATTGTTTGCTTGATATCACATGAAGGTGTGTTCCTTCCCAAAATATGTGAGGCACAAGGCGGCAACTCTCGTCGAGAAATGGCTGAGATCAAAAGCTCTGGCATTGTAGCACCAGCACCTGGCTCTGTTTCACCTCTCAACCATCTTGGTGTGGCTCCTGTAATGGCTCCTGCAATGGCTCCATTCTAATTCATCTTTTCATACGGCACATTAATATTCGTTGTCTATTATTAATAGACAGAGCCATCTATGTTACATGTTGTTTTTATATTTGAAGTTATTTCTATCATACTGTTGTTTAAATCTCGAAGAAAAGTTGTTTTGTGTAATTAAGTAAGAAGAAAATTATATGAATTGTGTTGGTTGAATTGATCTTCTTTGTTTCTTCTGTAATTCTTGGTCGTATGGTGATCAGTTAATTAGAAACAGAGTATGTGCGAGCAACGTGTTAAAGGCTAGGAAAGTGAGGACTGTAGATTTATTATTACGGATGGTACTTTGTACTTTTGACTTGCAAGTTGCAACTCAAGGATGCCAAAAATGGACTATGATTTCAATCTTACAACCCTTTTTTGTGCGTCCTAAAAGTCGAATTCTAAGGTAACATCTTTATCACCACATGGTTGGGCCCCATTAGAAACCCAACCCTCTTTCACTCACTAATCAACCATAAAATGGCAGTATCTGAATTATAATTCCTATTAGAGTCAATTACTTAAGCATGCGAAGTAAGAAATTGTTAAACTTTAAACTCATAAATTAATGATTGTGATGATTTGTGGTATCCATAACAAGAACGTTCCATTACACTATCCTCCCATAATTGGCATGCTTCAAACTCAAGCAAGTCTAAAAAAATATTAGAATTTTGTCACCACATGGTTTGGCCCTGTTTGCAATTTACCAAGTTAGTAAAAGTAATGTAAAGACTTTATTTTTAAGAGAAGAGGTTATATTAAAAGTACACATTTTTAAAATCCTCTTTTTTAAAAAAAAAAAGGTCAAAAAGAAACTTCATTTCTCCACGAAAAGACAAAGACGCTCACTTTTTTATATAAAAAAAATTAAAAAGAGTCCCTATTAATCTACTAAAGACAAAATACTATCATAATCCTATTATATTTTATTCTCTTTTGATTTAATGCTTTACATTACTTTTACTTTAATGCCAAATTGTCAAACGGTCAAATGTAGCTGAGAATATAACCCTTCTTTATAACCCTCCAATATTAAATTTCCAAAGCAAAATTTTTTTTAAAAGCTTGGTAATTATTGTTATTTTTTTATAAATGATCGTCGATCTTACACAAGCCTTCTTTACTGGTACTTGCACCATCAAATGGCAAAGCAATGATCAAGTTCTTCATTTCACATGCATCGATGATGGTAAGGGCATTCCCCTGCAGCTAACATCACCAAGGATAAAGTTTGTGAGGGGTTTTTCATTTGTTTTGGATTTACAAGGGGGCGTCATAAAAATCTGGCTTCTGCACTCTTAAGAAGAGGAGGGAGGCTTCTATTTCCTTCAGGTTTCTTAATACAGAGAGACTTGGATCAATTAGTTGGCTTCTCAAAATGGGTTTCCAAGAAAGATGCATCTCCAATAATCTTTATCAGTTGAGTTTTCTGAAAGAGAAATTATCTGTGAGCAACTGGCATGACAACAATTGTAATATTTAAAAACTCACTGTTCGAAGCTTTTTTCAGGTACTGGTATATGCAAGTGCAATGGTTGGACTTGAATACCTTTGTAGATTGTGTATGGCTAAGAAATTGCCTTCTTTATAATAAGTAGAGGATTTTATCGAAAAATGAACCGTATTTGGCCGTTGTACGAAATAATGAAAAGTATTTTCTAATCCACAAAGGTAGTCCGTTAGGCATGGTTTCGGTGTTTATTTTATTTTACTTTATTTTATTTTTATTTTCTTAAATTTTGGGGCCAGCGACGCTAGCGTTACTCAAGTTAAAATAAAGAGACGTTAGTTTCGCCCTTCGTAAATCCTAGTTACCCTAATTTGTTCCCATTTTTTCAGTTTGCTCCTTGCTTCTTCTCCCACACTGGTTGCGTATTTTGTTATTAATAGCTTCAAATCAGTTGCATAAAGCAAATGGCTTGTGGCATTTAGTATTCCATGCCAATAATCCATTTCGAGTTGAGTAGCATTGGAGTTTGTGGTTTTAATGGTTTGGAGTTTCAAATCCACTGCGATGAAGCTGTTTGAGATTTTTGTTTATGATCTTTAATGACTTCATATCCTTATTTGAATGAACTTTGTTGATATTTTTGTTTCTGTTTTTTAATGTCTTAAATTCATTTCTTTTGTAATTAATGGATTCCAAATGTATTTCGAGTTGGAATTAGTTTCTCTCTCTAAAGTGATGAGTTTCTTATATTTTCTTTGAGTGCAACCATGTGATGATAAGAAAAGCTACAAATATAAGTTTTTCACTTTTATTATCAGCAGAAAAGCTACGGATATAAGTTTTTCACTGTAATTATAGGCCGAAAAGCTGCGAATACAAGTTTCCCATTGCTATTATAGGCGGAAAAGGTGTCTATATAAGTTTTCCAGCGAATGCAAGTTTTCTACTTTTCATATAGGTGGAAAAGCTATTTGGTGGTGGAGTAACTGGGCCGGATATATATAACGAAGAGAGACAGTAGTGTCGCCCATACCTATTTTGGGCGACGCTATCACCCCTTGTAATATAAAAAAAAGGAAAACAAATGAAAACGTTGCGGGATGAACGACCTCGTGTAGCGCGGGAAATACTTTTCATTAATTCATGCAACGACCAAATATGGTTCAGTTTCAAGTAAAATAATCCAATAAGTACATTACGATGGGGCTAAAAAATAAATGTCTAGAGCAACTTCATCCAACCGTTAATTTTGATTTTTCTTAAATCTGTTGTTGTAAATGACTATTAATGATCCTATGAATTCTTTAGCTTTTTTTTAATGATATATAGAACGGTTTACATGGCCAAATGTCAATTAAAGAATAAGCCTAAGATAATGATGATGTAACCAATAATATACCATTCATATATATCCAGCCATCCACCAAAGACATGGGTGCCTGTAGTGGACCCCACGAGGTGTGTTTTATTGGCATCATGGTCCAAGTAGTTGGCGTTGATTTTATCCTGTTTAAAGAGGCTGGACCAAAATAAATAGAAAACTAGCATAAGAACCCGTGCCTAACCATACAATTCAAACCAAATAGAATTGCACAAACAGTAAATTTTTTGAAAGAAAATAAATGAAGAATATCTATGACTGTATCTATTTTTGCAATAAAGAGAGGTAGAATAGAAAGAAAATAGGAGAAATGAAGTAAAAAAATGGAAAAATATGAAGAAATAGGAATAAGAGATGTCAGTAGAAAGAAACTTTTGCAGAAACTAAAAAATAAAAATGCGGAAGTTACAAGCGACATGATAGTTACGTGAGTAGTGAAAAGTGGGTAGTTATATGAGATTATTAGTGTTGCATGAGAAAGAAAGTGGATAGTTACATGAGATAAGAGATAAGAGAATAACTACAGTCAGAATAAGAAGAGAAGGTCCAAATTAAATTAAAAACCTCTTAGCTTAATATAGTATAATGGGAGTTCAGTTTCCACATATTGTACAGTCCAAGAAAGGAGAAAAATTGAGAGGCAAGAAATAAAGTAAGGTTTTGGAGAAATCTATGCCAAGAATCCTAATCTATCATCAATTCAGTAAGAAAGAGAGAAAAATTGAAAGGGGAAATAAAGTAAGGTTTTGTAGAAACCTGCAAAGGCCTCTCTAATCTATCGTCGACGGTCCTAGTTGAATTTTTATGAGTAGGAAGTGATGTCTTCCTGTCAAAGGGGCTAAAAGTTTTAGGAGTTCATGAGAAGTTTCACAATCGTCTCCTCTTAGGAAAAAAAATTGATTACCTAGCCAGCATTCTAGTAACAAATCTTCAGAAGGTGAGGGTCCTAAATGTCCCTGCCTGGCCAGCTCAAGACAATTTGAAGTATGAAGCAAAAATCCTAAATGAGGGTTTTTTTTTTTATATTATTATGAATATTTTATTTAAAATCTACTTTTCTTACTGTTTGTGATGCAAAAGTACTAATTAAGTCAGTTGTTTTTTTTTTTTTTGAATTTGAATTTGAAAAGATTGCCGTTGCTATTATGGGGCCGCATTTGTCAAATCTTTTTAAAGTGGTACAGAGAGAAGAGAAAAAATGCATATATATATATATATAGAGAGAGAGAGAGAGAGAGAGAGAGAGAGAGAGAAAGGGCCCGGAAGACAAGATCAAATGGGCGGTGATCTGGAGCATTGGTTAGACAAGAGGAAATAAAGATCTTAATTGTAAAGTTATCATGGTACCTTAATTTTAGGGAGAAATAAAAAGATGTATGTTGTTATTTTAGAATTTGAAAAGAAAGAGGTTGCTATTATAGGGCCTTATATTTTGCATTTTTGAGGCCGTATTTTTAGGGGCCTGAAGCAAGCTGGCTTTCCTTGCTACATGATAGAGCCGGCCTTGTGGACCCCCTTATATATATTCTTTGCACTTTAATGTTTTAATATTCATTTCTAAAATGGCCGTATTTTTAGGGGCCTGAAGCAAGCTGGCTTTCCTTGCTACATGATAGAGCCGGCCTTGTGGACCCCCTTATATATATTCTTTGCACTTTAATGTTTTAATATTCATTTCTAAAATGGCCGTTACTGCAGATTCTTAGAAATTCAACTGAGAGTAGGGAAATGGGCATTCAATAATGAAGAATTTTCTGTTACAAAACAAAGTGAAGAATTTTCATATCGTATTTGCGATCGATTTCTCTTGTGGGTTACTTATTCGTCTAGCATATGCTTTTTCCTTATGTATTATATGTTGTTTGTATATGTTTTAATCTTGAAAATCAGGCGAGTAAGTCATCAATGATCATATTATATTGATCGATCGAAGTGTAGTTGAACGCTTGAACTGCCTTCAAATTCATGCAAATTGGTTCATTAGGTGTGCCATCGTTGTATGGGATGAATTGGCAATCAGCTAAAAGTCATGAGAGAGAAAAAAAAAAAGACCCCTTCATATGGTGCCAAAAACTCACATTTAGGTCCCATTAGATGAGTACGGTCTTCTAATTCCTGCCCTGAGCTGTATCCTCTTGAGTCTCTTAACTAGAATAAATCCTCATGAGTTAAGAGGAGTAGAACTGTACAATGAGGATTATTTATTAAAAATTGAGCTTTTTGCACGTACCCTTCTAAGCTTCGTAGGATTTGTAAATAGGCCCCCTATGATTTTTGTATTTGCTGCAGATAGGCCCATACCTTTTCATTTGAATAACTTCTGTATCCCTAAAATCAGTAGCCAACCAACTATCAAAAGTTTTTAGCATGAAATGATACATTTGCCGATTTCTTTATCCTTATATGCTAAAATTCAAAGGCTTGATTTTTTTTTTTCAAAAGCTTGTAATATTGATAATTACATTTACTAGGAGAGAATAATCATATGTAAATTTATTTTTATCAATAGAGGACCTATTTCATTGAATCCAAATCTACTATAATGACAATCAATGCATGTGCTTATAATTAGTTACAATTGATCTAATCCATGCATGACCCACCATTAAATTGATGAAAGTTTCAAAATACATAATTAGGCTTCATGTGTAGTATAAAGTTATTGAGAGAGACCATTGGGAATTGAGATACAAAATGGAATTTTAGTAAATAATAATATGCTCAAATTTGCTTAATTGATATAAGGGCAAAGTTGTCATTTTTATAAAAGTTCAACACAAATCCCATAGTCATTATCCATTTTCATTAGAAATACTGATTTTGGAGACATGAAATGTATTGAAATGAAAAGGTAGGGGCCTATATGCAAATACTAAAACCACATGAGCCTATTTACAAATCATATAAATCTTAGGGGGATATATACAAAAAAAACTCTTAAAATTTTAAATTGTTCATAATGAATTACTCTTACCATGCATGTAATGGGATGTCCTAATAAAATTTAGCACTAAGTTTAGATTCATCTAAAGATGAATAACACGATTAACAATCTTATGCGCTATTAATCAAATGTATTAGTTACATTGTTCACTTATAAATGGTCCATCGAACAAACAGTAGGGCAACCATTATTTGAGTAAAATATCAAGACATCCAACACTCCATACACGATAATAGAAATATGTTTATTTTGAGCGGTTCAAATTTTTCAACACGTGTTTCTTAATGGACGAGTTCAACTCCCTTGACTGGAGATTGAACCAAGTTGGCTACTCAGATGATCCGGACTCATCTGCGCCAGTCATCCATACGGTGGGTCCCACCCTTTATATTGCTTGGATGCCGTACACGTTTGAGATGGCTGGCGCGTTGTTTCCGTGAAACCCGGGGTCCATTCTCATACTAGAATGCCATTGCCACCGGTCAAAGTTGGAACGTTACGTGTTGTGTAAAATCTCTTTCTGAACAAGACCCACCATGAGACTTCCCCTTGCTGCAGGCAATTTCGTTTTGTCTGCTAAAAGAAAAACGACCTCCCACAATGTGTCGGTCACTAGTTCTCCTTCTCCTCCCCTTCAATTGCGGAGCAATGCTAGATAGTCCAAGTTGTGGGTCTCTCTCTTTCTCTCTCTCTCTCTCTCTCCAAATCAATCAGAAATTAGCATACCAGTATTGTCAAGTCAAATTCAAATAAAGAAATGTTGCTTGTTGGCGGTTCTTGTCTATTTCATAGCAAACTACTGTTTGAAATGTCAGCAGGTCACACCAGCGCAAGATATGGGTCATTTTCAAGTGAGTTTTTTAACTGTTTACTCAAGTTTTTAGTCAAATGTGACATTTTTTTTCTGTTGTCGGATTACAAAAGTAGCTGCATGTGTTACACATGCCCCAGGAAGAGGACTTCTCTCATGGAAGAAATCAGATGGAAGTGGGGTGCCTCATGGAAGAAATGATAGAGGGAAGTGGGGTGTGTCTTTGAAATGTAAGAGTCCTGGTTTTCAATTCAATGATCTCACCCGACATCAGTCCAATTAATTGCACACATGCCGACCGCCTTAAATTGGTAGTCTTCCTTCGAGTATTGTAGATGGTTGGATTTAGGAACAATTACCATACATATTTACTGTAGAACTGTTAGTTTTATAGGTTATCACAAGTTGCAATATCCTAAGAATTTAGGATATCCCACAATCAGAAGCGGAAAGACTTGAACATTATATTTTTTTCTTCTTCCTTTTTTCCATGACTTTGGAACCACCAAACCACCATCCAAACCGTTGGTTAGCTGTACGAGTGTAAGAACTAATATGGCATCAAATTTAAACCGTTGATCTATCATGATTATCGAGAAATTTATAAAAAAGTCACGTTAATATCACACCAAATTTGAACCCTTGATTTATCACGGTTATTAAGAAGTTTGCAAAAAAAAAAAAAAAAACAGTGGCTTATAATTTGTTCTTATAATTTGTAAAATAACGTGACTTTTTTACAAATTTCTCGATAATCATGATAGATCAACGGTTTAAATTTGATGCGATATTAGTTCTTACACTCGTACAGCTAACCAACGGTTTGGATGGTGGTTTGGTGGTCCCACAATCAAGGAAAAAAAATAAAAAAACGAACTGTGGGATATCCTAAATTCCTAGATCGAAACAGTTATGTGGTAATTATCGGCTTTAACACATTCCATACGGTAATGGCCCCTTGGATTCAACCACACGTAAAAAAGAAAAGTGAAATTATTTCATTGTTGAATTTTGAATCTCTAAAAGCAAGTGCTAGAATGATTTGTTTGTGGAAATATTTGCCCAACGCACTATCCAATGTACGGTGACCTCATTTTCTTCCTCCATGCATTCAGATTTGTGCCATGAAAATTTGGAGAGTACGTTTCACGAGTTCACTAGAGGATATCTTTTTTGAAGGAAATTATACCGATCCCATTTTTAGGCGCATGGGACCTCCTTAATCAATCCAATCCCCTTACATATATACGAATAGGCACCAATCGATCGTAGTTTGACACATTCCAATTCTTACTCACCTTTTGATTCAAATCGTAAAAAATATAATAATTCTTTTTAAAACCAATAAACTAAAGGGTCATGGATCAAAGAATTAAGATTATGCATTTGGGTTGGTATTTTACATTTCGTTAGGTCTCATTGAAATCTTTCCATCTCCCACCTTACAATGATTAGCACGACTCCAAGTGGGGTCCAAAAAGTTACCTTTTAGGCTAGTTTGACACTTTACTAATATAGTAAAAGTCAAGTAAAGTATTCAATTTTCAGACAAGATGTCACATCAAAATCACTTTAATTCAAAACTCCCTTCTCCTTTAAAAAAAAAAGTCAAAAAGCAACCACTTTTATCCACTAAAATACAAAAAAAAAAAAAAAAAAAAACCCACTTTTTCATACAAGATTCCATAACAAACAACTAAAAATAAAATATCATCATAACTCACTTATAGTTTATTCTTTCTTCAAAATAAACTTTACTTCATTTGACTCTTTTAGTAGAGTTTCCAAACTAACCCTAAAGGAAAGGATCGATAGCCCATTATATATGGTGAATAACATAGCTATTTATAAAGAATAATGAAGGTTTTAATCTAAATTGGAAAACTTAATTAAATCTAAATATTAGAAAGAAAAAAAAAACACTTAATCACATGTTCTTACTAGTTACTATGATCAAACTTGCCACCTCCCTTTACATATAGTTTCAATTCTTATCTTAAAAACTTTTTTCCTATATAATAGATTAAAGAACTGAGGACTTTATTTGCGAGTGAAACTCGTCATGCATGGCTGGCATGTGAAGTCTATAAAGTACCGAACACCTAACTCTTCGCCGAGTCAATCTTGTTGAAATCGTCTGAAAAATTTACCACCCAGGATGGGACTGCATAAGAAAATATGCCAACCGCTTGTCTAACGAAACCCAAGTAAGTAAATAACTAAAAACATCACGTCTACGCATAGCATTCCATTTCATTTGGAACTGATCCAAGAAATTAACTATACGTTAAAATGATTGAACTACCTTAAACCCAATGTTCCTACAAAGACAAACAAATGGATGATAACAAACCCAGGTTAGCCTATAAGAAAAAAAAAAATAGCTTAACCTAATGACAGTGATTGAACGGTAATGATCACTTTGTTTGAAAGTTCAACAATGAAGAAACTTCCTCACAAAGACAACAAAAGGAGGCCGACTTTTTCTGGGAACTGGGAGAGCCATTACAAAACTACAGTTTGTAGTTAGCTTTCAGTCGATTATGCGTCTTTTGCTTCTATAAATAGCTTTCTTAGTTCTTACTCCCAACCCCATCACTACCATCCCTTGAGAAGAGACTCCAAACCCTCAATATACCCATCTCTTTTCCTTTGTCACTTACAAGAAGTGAGCGTAAAAAATGGCTTCTTTCTGTGGCTTCAAGGTTATCACATGCATGGCTGTTGCACTCATTCTCTGCGTGCAAAGCACACTTGGTACGTTAAGTCTGTCTGTAGAATTACATGGTTTACTGAATTATTGATGTCTGTTCTACATTTTAAGGAATTTATGTTGTGTTACCTAGCATGAGATACATATACGATGTGAGCTTTTTTTCAGGAATTATGGAAAGAACCGAGTGTTTGTTTGGTAGGTTACGATGCACATGAACATCAGTTTTAGTTTAGACGTGTAGGAAGAGGTCATAATCATTTATTTAGATGGGCCTGGTTGGCTCACGTGCAAGAGACACATAAATCCGAGTCTTGGGAGGCCCATGATCGAGACCGTACCATTCATTGGATGGGCGACACTATCGAATATTGTTCACAGAAGGAAAGAGATCCTGTAATTTGAGAATTATGAGCATCAAAGACTTCACAATATCATCACTTGGTTTTGAAAAGCACAGTTTCAAGAATCTTGTCACCTTTAACTTGGTTGACAGGATTAAATAAATTTTCTTCTTTTTTTCTCTCATTTTAAATTAAAAAAAAAAAAAGATCGATATCCTGCTTGCCCCTCCTAAAAAAACATCATAGTTATGTAATGTTGAAGAATGAGATGCTAAAAAAATTGTGATGCAGAATGGTTTTTTAACATGATTTAAATACATCTAGCCCCGAAAAAAAAAAAAACAGAGTAGATCTGGTGTAATGCACATATATAACGATTTAAATGAGTTTTTTTTTTTTTTATTAGGAGTATGATGGCTTAAAAGATTACTAAGAAAAGGTAATCCAATGTTCATTTTGTGGTACCAAACAAGGGGCCTGGGACCCATGAGATACCCCATCCATGGGGAGAGAAACTTCTCTAATAGGAAGAACACCTATCCAAGGATTGAATCCTAGACATTTGGATGAGAAATACCCAACAAACTGTAAAACCCCTAGCTGGTTCTTGAAAACTTAATTAGATGTTGATATTAGTAAAAGAACTTAATCACATGTCCTTACTATCACCAAATCTTACCACCTCTCTTTACATATATTATATATACTTTCAGTTTGTATCTAGTAATCTTTGTTCCTATGTATATAAAATTCATATAAACGAAAGAACACAGGGTTTTAATTGTTAGTGAAACTCGTCATCCATGACTGAGACCTAAGTCTATAAATTACCTGATTAACAACCACTCTTTGCCGCGTCAACCTGTTGAAATCGTCTGAGAATTAACTGCCCAGGTAAAGACTACATAAGAAAAAATACCAACTGGGTGTCTGACGAAACGTCCCTATCGTGAGTAACTAGCTAAAAATATCAGGTACAAGCAAGGCACTCCATTTCAACAGAATTGGTCCAACAAGCAATTATACAGTGAGATAATTGCTCAGTTGGTTCCCAACTCTGCTTAATTTCTAGCCAAAGTTCAATGCCTTGTTATGTTATTTTTCCCCACTTTGTAGGCTTTTTCTTTCCACTTGTGTGGTCTATACCTTCAACATAATAGTTTCTCAAAGAAATAAAAAAAAAATACCACTTAACCCGATGACAGTGATTGAACTGTCATCACTTTGTTCTTGAGCATGATGGTATTAAAACACAGATCTGTAATTTTGAAGAATGAGAAGTAAAGAAAATTGTGACGCTTAACATGATGTAATCTAGCCTTTAAAAGATGCTGTCCATACAAAGAAGACCTGGTGTAAGGCACATATACTGTGTTTTAAAGGAGTTCTTCATTTTATATTAGGACCATGATTCCTCAAAAGACTAGTAATGGTCGCAACAAAATCTGCTATGTAATGGAGACCTATATTTCTAAACCTTGTTAGTGGGGACTCTGTCCAGACCCAAAAACACAAATGGTGGTTTCAAATAATTAATGTGCTTAAATCAATTAAGGCTTCAGAATTGATGATTAAAATAAAACCCAATCAATTAGGGTTGTAAACGGGTCGGTTCCGGTTCGGGTCCATGGTGGACCCGGAACCATTAAGGAAAAGGTGGAACCAAATCTGGAACCGTTTCGGAACCGGTTTCTTGGTTCCGGATCCGAATCCGGTTTCTTGGCTTCGGAACCGGAACCGGAACCGGAACCAAAACTATATATGAGACGGGTCTGGATCCGGATCCGGCTCTAGATAGAGAATGATATTTTTAAAAAAATGATTTTTATGAAAAATTTTCAAAAATCGAGGTAATATATCTAATCTCAGGTTCACAGGTCCAAACCAAGGTGCAACTGGACTCGGACCCTTTTACATATCGGAGCCTAAATAAGGACTCAAATCCGATTTTTAACTTGTGATCGGAGAATCGGAGACCCATTTACATCCCTACAATCAATGCTTTAGAGACTACTTCTTTAGCAAAATTCCTCATTGGAATTTATTATCAGACATTTTTTTGACCCTATTGACTGATTTCAAATGCTATTATTGACTTTTCTCAACATTTTGGTAGGGGGTATCACGTGCGATCACCTGGACAGGAACACGTGTGCATTCGCTGTGTCCTCGACCGGCACGCGATGCGTGCTTGAGAAGCACGTGAGAAGAGGAGGGAAAGAGGAGTACACGTGTCGGTCATCCGAGATAGAAGCTGAGAACTCGAAGGACTGGATAGAGACCGATCAATGCATCAAATCGTGCGGTCTGGATCGAGACACGTTGGGAATCTCTTCCGATGCTCTCTTGGATTCGCACTTCACCCAACAGCTTTGCTCTTCTCAATGCTACCAGGGCTGCCCCAACATCGTCGATCTTTACTTCAATCTTGCTGCTGGGGAAGGTATACTGCTTTCACATTAAATCCTGACCGTTGATCATGCATGACCTTTCATGGATTTCCTCAAAATCGGATTTCCAGATGATCTTAACCATCCAAACAACTCTAAACTGATACTTGACGGACGGATGCTTAGGCGAGAGTGATTCTCAAACCACTACTCACCGTTGTATTGAATCTTAAAAAAAAAAAAATGAAAAATTAATTAAGTTTTAAGGCTATTAAATCAAGAGCTAGGATACTCAAATGAGGTTGATTTTTTGCATGGCCCTCATCTATAAAGGGGTGTTTTCATACGTCCTAATCCAAGTGATAGGAATGCGTCCAAGTGTGCCCCATGAGATGGACTACTTCAGCATGGTATTAGTACGCGGTCTGCTTGTAGGTGAAAATCTTATCAACTCCGTGTACTTCCCTAACACTATTAATCAGCCATCTAAACTTAAGACCCAAATTCTGGAAAAGAATATGAAATGAAATAATTTCCAACAGTTACATCAATATGGTCATCAACATCAGATCATTTCTGTATGTTATAGTTTTATAAATGATTTACATCAAATACTACTATAACTATATATAGCTGATCTTTTGGCTCTCAATCCTTTCATAGTTTTTCAACTATTGATGAGTGGCCTTCAATTTGAATTGATAAATAATATTGTTTTATAGGTGTATTCTTGCCCACGCTATGCAAAGCAACACATGAAGTAAATGCTAGAAGAGAGATGGCTGAGATCCGAAGCTCTGGAATTCAAGCCCCAGGACCTGAGTCCGGCTTGCCAACCAGCCTCAACGCTTATGGTCCTGCCATGGCTGCCATGTCTCCTCTCTGATTCCTCCCATTCCTATCCATCCATCTACCCATCTATTATCTAGTTACTGGCACAAACTGCATGCATGCAAATATGGTAATAGTTTTTTCTGTGCAAGAAAAGTAGTAGTCGGATTTGAAGGTTTACATTTAATCATGATAGTGTGGAGTGTAATATCTAATATGGTTTGTTTGTAATTTTTATTTTATTTTTTTGGTATAAGGTTTGTTTGTAATGTTGTGGGTACAGTGTACTACAATTAGTAGAATGAAATATCATATTTTGCAACACTACAATGCAGATTAATAAAAGTTGGAAAATCTAAATCAGATCTCAACCTAGATATGGACATCAGGTCTGAGCCAAGTCTAACAGGCTGCAAAAGTCGACCTCGCCTACTAACCCGACCCTAGCCTGACATGTTTTTGACGCATCAAACCCAACCCACATAAAATACGAGTCGGTTGCAAGTCAGGCTTTCTAATATGCAAGAGAAAAAAAGGTTGAGATTAGGGTTACCCGTGTGACCTGCATATGCAATCAACTCAAGTCATGTTTAGACTATTAACTCGAGAGATTAGTGGGTTGGTGCTACTCGGAGGCCGTAGCAGGTATTCTCATGAACTGGTTTTGGATCTTAGAATGGAATACAGGCATAAAGGGTCATTTCTTTGTTATGTTTGTATATCTCCTCAAGTATGGAGTCTCGTTTTATATGTTATATGGTTTCTGGATTTCAAGTACACTTAAGTTGGCTCTGGGCATACCAGTATGCAGCCAATGGTAGGTGCAAAGCTATGAGGGACTTGGGCCTGGGCTATGTTTAACTGGATTGAACCACCCATTTGTAGGGTTATGCGGGTTAATAGGGTTGGGTTGGGTTGACAGACCACAGGTGTGGATATGGGTTGGGACCCAAAAAGTGGAACACACTTGTTGACCCGACTTGACCCGTTTGCCACCCCTTAATCATTGGTCTAAACCTGGCTTGGGCTCAGCAAATTTTCAGGTTGGATCTCACCACAACTCACATTGTTAAATGCCAGCCTATAACCATAGAGATTCCTCTTGGACCCATCTTTATATGTTTTCCCCAAAAACCTTTTAAGCTATTGATGGTCTAAACTTGACCCGGCCTCATCAGTTTTTCAGGTTGGATCTCAGTTCCCACACAACCCATGTTGTAATTTGTAAATGCCAGCCTATATAAACATAGAAATTCCACTTGGACCCAGCTTTATAACATGCTTCCCCAAATACCTATTTTGCCACTGATGGTGACCAAAAACTAAAAGGGACCCAGGGCAGGGATAGCTAACCATTCCATATCCTACTTTTTCCTATCCATAATCTGGGGCTTTGGTTCAGTTGGATATTCACCTATGTATCCATCCACCAATGGATAAGCATCAATCCATGACAATTATTATGAAAGCCAAGTACATTCCATCAGTCCACATATTGAAAACCATGTGAATCATTTCATGTTTGTGGGGGACCATATGTCAGCACCACCTGGCATGTACCAGGTCCTCCTCTATAACTAGAGTTGGGACAGGCCTAAGCATCCTGTCCAAGCCGGTCTTTTTAGGTATTAGGCTTAATATTTATGCACAAATCAATCCATGCCCTCTAATCTGGCCTAGGACTTACAAATTGTGTGTAGTTTTGTGTTAATATTTCAGTTTTGGCTTGGTTTCCAGTCATATATAGGCCTAGGGATGGCTCGTCTTGACTATTAGGCCACAAGATTAGACCCAAATCCAGCCCAAGTGTCTAAAAGCACAGCTCAAATCAATTCAAATTTGAGCCAGGCTAGGATAGGAGTTCAAGCTGGCATAGCCCTTGACCAACCCTTATTAGTGGAATTTCAACTGGGCCTGGCTAGTAGAATCTAGAGCTTCTTCGGCCACCAATTATTTGGTTATCAGGGCCAATGTTTGGACCTGGGTCCAGCCAGAGGGCTTGCAGGTCATGCACAATCAGTCCTTAGAAGTTTCTGTTACACAAGACGGGTGAGCCGCCTACAAGGACTTTGAGTACATAAGGCCCACAGCTAGCCTGTTTATTTACTGTACCCGAAATGGACCATAGGACCAAAAATCCCAACATGAATTGAGGTCAAATTCGACCTGTTTCATGGCCCAGGTTCAATCATAGCAAATTTGAATCCAGACCGCCCATTTGACGCTCCATCTCAAGGATGTGCCTGTGCTCTAAAGTTGCATCAATAGGGCTTTCTTTAAACCATTGTGGATTTTTTTTTTTTTTTTTGTTGGTAAAATTTGGTGTGGATAGCAGTAAATTTCCAATTAGTTGTAAGTACGAATAAAAGATGGTTCTTTCAGAAAAAAAAAAAAGAATAATAGATGGTTGAAATGGAACGTCTGAGTTATATATCATGCATTCCTAAACATAAAAAAATGCCTCCAAGATAAAAAATAGGTCCAAATCTTGCATTTTTATGCGCTTTACGTAACAGAAGACTAACTCTAAACACCAAGATGGCGGTTTTTTCCTTTTTTTTTTTTTTTTCTTTCTAACCTTGCATTGTCATCTGGCTACCCAAGGCTCGATCCCAGATATGTCACTATTCCATGTGCATGGACTATCTTCTTATTTTGAGGGCTTCCTCTTCCCGCTTGTGTAGGCTCACTTTCACATGATATTAGTTTCCACTCTGCACTTGTCTCGGCTGTCTCTCTCTCTTACCAACAATGCTCTAAATAGAGAAGCCATACAAGTTGTTGTTCCTCGCGAAAAAACAAATAAATAAATAAAAATGAGCATGTGAAAAATTGTAGCAAGGACTTGACCATGGAAGCAAGGGTATTATTGCATACTTGAGTTTTAGCTGATGTGAGACAAGCATCAATGAGACAATAAAACAAACTAGCCGAAAGGCAAGCTTCTCTGAAAAATAAGTCCAACATGAACTAAACCTGATTGGTTATCACTATTTCTAGGTCAAGGAACATGGAGTGCTCTTTTACTCAAAAAGGAAAAAGGTTTATAGAGTGCTAGGCCTAACATTATTTCCAGATTACCCAACATTCAGTTAAAACAGAAATTGGTAAACGTCAGTTTGAATGTGAAATTTGTGGAAATCATCCAACTAAAGAGAAATTAAGAGTGAGAATGAGATTCATGTTATTGAATAAGTAAATTGTATTTATTTTAGTGGCTAAAAATGAAAAACCAAAGGTGAATATCCAAAAATATCACATGATCTCTCATTTAATGGAGAGTAAATTAAGGGAAGACGAGAATGAATACCAAGCCATCGCCTTAGTAATTCAATATCTACGTACAACTTACAAGTTAAAGTCATATACATCTCCAGCACAAGCTATATCTTTTACACCCACCTCGTATTCTTCACCCCTTACCTTTTTAATTATCCTTTAGTTGAGCTTATTTCACCATAAATTTTTATGTATTCAACACAAACAAATAGGCCCATAACAACCATAAAAAAGTAATCATCTGCTAAACACAAAAGATGGTATAAAAGACTCCTAGAGACGCCTCATTTTATGGCTAGATATGACTAATTCCTTTTCTAAAATCATATCGTCTCTCAACCAAACCAACCCATAGCCATAGGCTATGATGGCCCATGCATTTAAAATATCTCAATAGGAGAATCTTAAGACTGTGAAGATGAAGAATAGTTTTAAGAAACTAAAAGGGAAATGCAGCCAAGTGCCATCACATCAATTGTAAAAATATGGGTCCCATGTTTATAGAATAAACAGCAGCTCGTGGGATCTACAGTAGAATGCCAAAAAGATTAAAAAAGACATATTTTTACACTAATTTTACTGGACCACTTGATATTGTCATTTTCCATTGTTATATAATATATCATTGACTCCAAAGGGTTGGCCGAGCGGTAAGGACCACAATTCCTCCCTCTTCCGAAACTAGAGGTTTTGGTATCCACTCTCGGTTTTTCCTTCTTCATAAATCGAATGTTGAGTTCACTAGTGCTTACCACCTTGAGGCCATAGGGGTGTTTACCCAGCTTCCTTCTGGGCCTGGAGGGAGTAGTCCAGTCCAAAGAGTTGAGAACCCTCTAATAGCATATATATATATATATATAGGGAAAGTTTCAAGTACATCTATCCCTCACCATAGGGTGAGAGACACTTCTCATTTTTGCACATGAAGACAAGGAAGTGTACCTCACCCTATGTACTTGAAAAGTAACTTTTGTACTTGAAAATGCCCAATTATAAAAGTGTCCATCACCCTATGGTGAGGGATGGATGCACTTGAAACCTCCCCATATATATATAACACACACTATATCACTTGCTAAAACTTTTGTGATTATCAGTCCCTAGACTCGATAAAAAAGAAAGGTTATATAAAATAGGTTGACAGTCGGCATAAATCTTTTATCACAATTCCAACGTAAAATTTTAAAAAATAAAAATTAGAATTCATGTAGCAGACCTAGACTTTGATGACAACAATATACTTTTTCCACTAACTACATTTACATTCAAATCCAAATAGATATTTCAGGACACAACATACAAAATGAGAGAATGGCTGATAGATTAAGACCCAAAGTCTTCCTTCAAGTCATTGTCAGAAATCTCATCCCTGGGAATTTGTGATAGCATAAAAAGTATTCTATGTTTATCTCAAATAGTATTGTGAATATCTAAAATACTATTATGAGACTAGACCGTAAATGATTTAATGACAAAAACAAGTTGAAACACATATTTAAACTTCTAGGAGGTATATATTTAAGAAATAGTGATTTTGGGTAATTCTGAAAACAAATGAAAATAGCGAGCTAGACAATATTACAATATTTCTCACCTGTGATGATTAATAGAAAATATCATATATTAAGAACTCGGAATTATTAGTAGATAAAGAAATCTTAGGATATCTCAAAACCATTTATATCAATTCAGATTTTCTCAAAGATGTGTATTTTCAGAATATAAGCCTTATTTGTTGCAATCCCACATATGGGTCCATGCCTGAACTTTGAAAGAAATCAAGGGGCGGACCTTTATCCTATGTGTGAAAGTTCACATTTGTTGAAGTTGGGATGTGGGGACATGATAAATGAGATTCCATCCCATGTCTTGATTTATTTGGCATCCAATGGCATCTAGTTCTTATTGGATATCTTTTTCTCTCACTTAGACCACAGAACTCTCTCTCTCTCTCTCTCTCTCTCTCTCTGATATTTATTAGAACTTGGAAGAAAATAATTTTAATCAATAGAAATGATTATATGCCCATGGGAGTTTTCATGACCATAAGTGAGTTTGGTTGGAGTGGGTCACACATTTGATTGAACCAAGCCATTCAAACTAGTAGCCCTCTCTCAACATATTTCATCCAAAACTCATTTTATTCATATGTAACAATGTTTTGAAGGAAATTGTTTTCACACTTTTCATCACTGCATGTTGCTGTACTTATAAAATAAATCCCATAATTATGGGAGAGATTTATGTTACAATTAATTACAAAAAATAGAGTTTTTCTCTAATTAATTACAAATTCAAATTCAAAATTAAAATAATGTTATTATCAATGCCAATTTAAATTTCAAATTCAAATTCAAAATGAGATTCAAAACATGATCATTGATAATCCAGATTAATATTCTACATAGCTGAATCAATTTGTGTATAAAAGTAGGAATTTACATGAATAGTTCATATTGCTTTTACATAGTGATCAATTTAGTGGTAGATATTAATATGATAGGAGTAAGCATTGAACTGATACTCATTCATTGGGGCCCACCTGTGTCAACAGTAAATTGTCCGCTTGAGAGGTCGCATGGGGACTTTAGCACAGGATCAGTCCTCTTTCATCAAAGAGGTGAAAGTAAAGTGAGAAAGACACATCTAGGTAAAGGCCATCATACTTTCTTTACATGCTTGAATTCATTCACATGAGATGAGAGGAATGCTGTACTATTTCCTCGTAAAATTCATCCACAATAGCTCAGTTTCTAAGAATGTCACACCCAATCCCTTTTCTTGGAAAATGCCAAACTTTTCCTCAAGATCAAGGCATAGTTCATACCTGACATTAATGCTGTCATGGTTGTATCAAGGTGTGGTGTTGCAGCATGGCTACATTGAGCTTCACTGCAGCATCATTTACCAAATTCAGTGACATCTGCAGTATCCATCCCTCAATGTAGTGTGTGGAGAGAGGGACACTTACATGACTTTCTCTCTTTGCACATAAATATTATTTTTCTACATATGATCATATATGACTTTTCCTCTTTAACACATAAATATTTTTAATTATATAAGTGTTTTTCATCCTATGGTGAGGAATATTAGATACACATGAATATTCTCTATTTTTTTTTCAAAGAACAGATACAAATTGAATAGAAAGGAATTCAAAATCAATGAGCTCCATTATAGGATTATTAAAGAGTTTAGGGGTGAATGAGAGGAGTTAGCAATATAGACAGGAGCTCGACTTTCCTAGGACTTGGATTATTGGACGGTGACTGGATATTCATTTTCCATTTGTAGGAGATGATTTAATAATATTTTAAAATTCAATTCTTAACTAATATTAAAAACAGAAGCCTTATGATTACGGTGTATTCAATTACATGAACAAACGGGACCTAAGGGTCCATTTGTTTCACAAAATTTCTTAACGATGTTGGGAACTTATTAGAATTTGTGAGGTCAGGAATTCATACACATGATGTGAAGGTGTATCCCCTTGGCATTTGAAAATGTACATTTATCTTTTTCAAATTTTCAAATTTCAACCACGTGAAAAATGTCAAATAACCTTTGAAATCCTCAAAATCCTAATCTCTTTTGCATTTGTAAAGCCTCCACCAAAGAGGAGGGTTTAGGAATTTTACCTAGAAAGCGCCTTTTGAAAAATTCACAAATTCACTAGAAATGAATGATCTGAATTTTGCTTAAGTATTTGTCATTTACCAAGAATTCCAACACTCTGACCATTGAACGTCATCTCTTCCTGTTTGTGCGGGCTCCTTTCTCACTTGTGTGGGCTTTCTTCCCGTGTATGCAAGCTTCTTTTTTCACTTGAGTCAGCCGCTTTCTCTTGTGTATGCGGGCTATCTCTTCGGTCTTAGCCCCCTTGGGTAGGGATACCAAATAAAAAAGTTCAGTTAAAACAAAACAAAATGTTAGTAACCACACATGCATGTAAGATTTCAAAAATCCAGGGATTCTGGGAGTTCAAATTTATGAAACTCAAAGGCCAACCATACCTTATAGTGACGATAAAAAGGAAGTGTTTTTTGTATATCTCCCCTAAGGTTTCTATAATTTGTAAATAGGCCCCTATGTTTTTAGTATTTGTAAATGAGCACCTACCTTTTCATTTTAATACTTTTCATTTCCCCAAAATCAATATTTCTAATGAAAATGGGTAACGACCATGGGATTTTGTGTTGAGCTTTTATTGGCCTTATATCAACTAAACAAAAATGAGTATATTATTATTTACCAAAAGACCATTATAGTATCCTAACTTTTTAATGCACATGACGCCTAATCATGTATTTTGAAACCTTGAACGGTGGGTCATACATGGATTAGATCAATTGTAACTAATTATAAGCACATGCGTTGATTGTCATTATGGTTGATTTGGATTTAATGAAATATGCCCTCTATTGATAAAAATAGATTTATATACAGTTATTTTCTCCTGCTAAATGTAATTATTAATGTTACAAGCTTTAGCGAAAAATAAATCCAAGCCTTTGAATTTAAGTATATAAGGATAAAGAGATGAGCAAATGTATCATTTCACTCTAAAAACTTTTGGTGGTTAGCTGGCTACTGATTTTGGGGACACGAAAAGTATTAAAATGAAAATACAAGGGCCTATTTGCAAATACTAAAATCATAAGGGCCTATTTACAAATCTTAGAAATCTTGGGGGTATATGCAAAGAGCTCTAAAATGAATTATATATACATCTAAATGGGTGATACTACACACTACATTTAAAATTTTTGGTAAATAAGATTTTTTCTTTTTCCAAAGTGAAATGGCTAAAAAAACTCAATACCTTCATCAAAAAGATAAGATTCAATTCCTTCAGGCTCCCCCGATTTGGAACTGACATGTTTGAAATAAGACATCAATAAGTCCACCCCTATTGGCCAAATGTAGCAATCTCTCCACATTGTGGGACTTAGACTGGAAGCAAAGGGTTTTTATTCTAAGTTTCCAATCAAATGTTTTGAGGGGCTACTAAAAGTCCCCAACACCATCAAACATTGGTTGATACCTTTCCAAACCCCACCTCTCTCATTCTAACCTTCCAACTAATCGGTGGTTCCACCAACAACTGATCTTTGTTACTCATAATCTGTTGTCTATATAATTCCTTCCACCAATAGAATAGCTGGCATCCAGTTAGATGTACGAAGATAGGGACCTCTTGTCAGAAGGACATGTCTCCATTAATGAACTTGTATTGCTTGTGGAGAAGGACTCATGGCTTTATTTCAGCAAATGGGGAAGTTATTCTAGGTTGGAATTAAAGTTTTATAGAAGAAGAATCTGTTTTATAATGAGTGTCAGAGGGAACTACTTAGGCTCTTACTGAATATGCTGGGCCAGTCAGGCTTAAAGAACTTTAACCTCAGCCTATTAATGTTTGGGTACTGTGATATACCCCTGATACTACTTCTAGAATGAACAACATATATTGTTTTATTGTAATTGATACTACACTTTTTATTAGTAAAATTATATTTCTGCCAAGTCAATGGTATGTTCCTTCCCTGCCCACCATATCTGGGCATCCTAAGTTGGGCGTAATAGTTATTCTATTCCATTCTACCTAAAGCAAGGTCCAACTCTAGCATCATCATCATCATTATCATTATCAAAGTACTCTTCCAAACTATATTGGAGTAAGCTCCATGAATTATATTTGTTCATTTCGATCTATCCTTAGCCAGGTCCAACCAACCCTACTATATTGACCAATAATCATGCATATTTGTGATTTTCTTCCCACCTTTTTCTTTTCAATTGGTATGTGCTATCTTGTTGCTACTTTATAACCCGAACTAGGCTCTTATTGTAAATCCCAAGGAAGCAGCTAAAGTTATCCTGATGAATAAGGGTTTGTTTGCACGACAAGAGGCTTTCACGATAAAGAGGAAAGTTATTTTGATTTTTTTGTGCAGTCACTGGTTAGTTGGTGCGACACATTTTTCTAATTATGAAAAAATAAGAAAGTAAAATAATTTTCTTCACTAGAGAATATTTCAATTTTCTATGGGAATGGTAGGAATGCAAGATTCATATCTTCCAAAGAAATAGAATTCTACATAACGCGGGATCCTCTTGTCACACGAACTTATCATATTTATCAACTTATATGCAAACCAAATTGCTCACAATAACTTCACGTGGGACTAAACAGTCTCTTGGGCCTATTTGGATATAGTATATGAGGTGCAGGTAAAATGGAAAATTCATAAGCAGTGGTTCATTTACATGCATAAGTTAGCCATAGAAATAATTAGTTTTTAAATAAATGAGGGAAAATATTCAACTATGAACACCAGGATGCAGGAGCTCTCGTTTGGACCACACATAAGGTGGGATCACCCAGGATTACATGGAGGGGTCCCTGACAAAAGGCAAAGTGGGTTAATATTCTAACATCTTCCAACAAATAAGATGCAAAGGGAACCACCACTTATCTCCCTAGTAAGTGGCGGTAGTTTTCACCTATCTGTTGAGGGTTTGAACCAAGGTTATGCCATTGTTTTTCAATTATGGGCCGGGGTTTTCTTCTCGCTTGTGTAGGCTCTCTTCTCGTGTGCGTATGAGCTCTCTTCTCGCGTCCTAACCCCTTTCGCTGAGTTACAAAAAAAAAAAAAAAAAATGTTTTCTACCTAGTAGAGTGGTTGATCTCGAGTTCACATAAACATCGTCAAATAGTACATTCCAACATCTATTTGGAATATTTTCAAGTGGACTATCTATCTATCTAGCCCACCCCCACTGTCCCTGTTGTCACTTATCCAAATGAATTAGACTGTTTGATCGACTATGTACTCGTTTTGAAAAATGAACTTGTCGATTGATGATCAAGGGGTTGGCCCCTCTTTTACGATATCCAGTGAGGCAGTGGTTTGGAAAGGGGGGGGGGCGGGGGTTCTTTTTATCCCCCGGTCTCACTAGGTGGGGCTCCAAAAGAAACAATGTCATTGTGAGCACTGTGTGCCTAAACACCTAGTGGCCCCACTTTGTAATCCACCTAAGTGGACCATAAAAAAAAAAAAAAAAAAACCCTTTTAATAGTCCCCGAATTCAAATTTAGCATCCATCCAAATGGATCAGAGGGTTGAATCAACTGTGTGGTCTTTTATATTGCGAAAACTAGTCAGTGATTAACTAAGTGGTTAGAATGATGATGATTCAATCTTCTGTCATTATACACAAGTAGGGAGGGGTGGGGATCCATGGTCCTATTTGCAAATGGGCCCCACAAAAAAAAGTTTGTACACCTGATCATGATCATGAGCGTTCATGCGAGTGAAGTTGGGAAGTGCAATTGAAAAGATAAAAGAAATCCTAAATTGATTGCCAGTGGGCCCACATCATTAGGCTTCTCATGATTTTCAAATTATCCTTTTTGTAATCTAAAAGATGTAAAAGGACTCCAATGCAAATGCAATATCTATATCTATATCTATCTACCATCTTTTTCAAGGAGAGGGAGACGTGCGATCGCTTTCAAGCGTCGTACTTGATTTGAAAACCTGAACCACGCGTTATTGGTTCTTTCGCTTGTCCATATCCATTGGATACTTACATGGATCCATTCTCCTTCCTGATCATCATTTTACCAGCCCCACTCAAACAACCTCTGATTAGAATTGTTGATAGAATTCCATATCTTCTTCTTATTTCATAGATGACCTAAAACTACAACAAATTTTAAAGTAGATTTTCTATAAGACATGTATGTATTACAGTGGTGTAGAAACAAATTGACCTTGTAATGTATTATTATCCATATAATTTAAGAAATGTAAGAATACACTATAAGTATTTTCTTTTTTGAATCATAGGATGAAGATACTAAGCATGGGACATTGAGACTCATTAACAATGTGAAAAGCAATAGAAGAGAGTCTCTGACAAGCATACGACGGGCTTGTTTCTTCAGCAGAACACAGAGAATTCCATCTCAATTTTTTAAGGGCACGTTTGTGTAGAATTTATATTTCTTCAGCAGAACACAGAGAATTCCGCATAAAGAGAAAATTGTTATGTCAGCAAATATCGTAAATTATTTTTGTAAAATTTAAAAATTCATATTTGGTGCAAAAAGAGTTTCCTAATTGAATGAGTGCATATGTTGTTTGGTGCAGTTGTAGATTCCTTATAGAAAATCAAAAATTCTTATTTTATGATATAATTTTTTGAAGAAAAATAACATAAAATGTATATTATTTATTTAACATTAAATAATAATTTATATAAATAAATAAATAATGCAAGAGTTATTGGGTTTTTGGGTTGAAATGGACAAGAGTGAGGAAAAGAGGGAGAAGTTTTCCAATGAAATCTATTTCATATACCTCCCATGGGAAACTCATTTTCACCATTATCAAGGAAAATGCTGACGATGCATGAAAGCATTTCTGCGGAATTGTTCCGCACCAAACGCCGGAAAAATGAGTTTTTCACTGAAAACCATCCATTTTTCTGTGGAAAAGTGTTACACAAACATGCCTTAAAAGTCGTTTTTTGTGGAGTTATGAAATCCTCTTTTTCACCAAAGAATTTGCATATACCCATATTGGATTGTGAGAATTGGAAGGGTAATTTAAGAACTTTTCAAGTAGTTGAATTTCTAAATTATGCTAAAACAATATTGTATCGAGAAATTCCAAGGGGACAACCAGTAACAAAATGTTAGCAAGTTCTTAGTTATGCTTCTCGTTAGGGAATCTAGTAAAAGAACAAGCTACACATGTGCAGTCTAGCTCTAGGGACCCCAATTGGGCCCACCTTTGATCGGTTGCACCAATCTGATAATATTTTCATCTCATGGTCTAGCACCAAGCCCAAATTTACAGTCGCCGATACTTTACTCACTAGTAGATTGAAGTTAATTTTTTTTTACAATTAATGTGTTATTAAACTTTTAAGGTTGTTAAATGAAGGGCAAGGATGATCTGATGGGCTTAATTTTTCATCCATTATCTATTGATAAATATGCATCGAAGTAGGAAGAACTCTTCGTTCGACCTCCCTCTATTCACATACATGCGTCTAAATGAGCCACATGAGCCAGTCTAAATACGAATAATGAGCAATATGCTTGGAGGCGACCAACCTCCTTTCATGGTATCATATAACTAAACTACATGGACTTCGAACTCCATGTTAGGGGTAGTGAGATTAGGATTTTCAATCTCCACCATTTACAAAATAAGCTATAAATTCCTCCCATCGTACCCAAGGGGGCTCTACTTTCATGCAAATGATGTTCCTACTTCCTGTCTATTAAAGTGTCTTCCTTAATAAAAAAATAAAAAAATCCATTGCTTAGAATACGGTAAATGTGACAAACAATTAGATCATACCATTTCCATTTCGTTTTAGTGCTTGTCATATGTCGTCCTAGATCATACCATTTCCAGAGAAACTCTTTTTGTTGTTGGAGAGTATTCTCCTCCTCAGCAAATCACCCAAAGATTACTTCCCATTCTTAGTAGTAGTAAAGTAGATTAGACTGGTGATTTAATACTAGTGGTATTATTGTTACGTGTTGTTTGTGTTATATCTCAGCCAAAGGAAGTGCAGACCCTTCCTCTCTCTCTCTCTCTCTCTCTCTCTCCCTTCCTTCCTTTTTGATGACTCTGTTCTCTCCTGCCATTCTCTTCTTCTGCACAGTCCACACCACCTCTTTCTGTCTTTCTTTCCTTCTTTTCCACTGACTTTTCATAATAAAGCAATTTCAGAAGAAGAGAAAGCTCTCTGCTCTAGCAACAAACAAAAAAATCAGAGAGAGAGTGAATGAAATAATTGTAGCATTGCAATTTTAATGGTGACGATGATAAGGACCTGTTACATTTATAGGGTAATGACTGTCCAATTGGCTTTCCTGTAATTTCTCAGACCCTCCTGCAATTTACAGCACTGTCTCTGCCACTGCCACAGGTAAAAAAAAAGGCAACACCTTCATTTTAATTTCACCATCTGCATCATTAATTACAGCTCAGCTCTGGGTTCTTTCTCATCTCATTCAGGTCAGGTTTACAGCTGTTTGTTCCTGCATTTTCTTCCCGTAGAAAAAAGGCTTTTGGAATGTTGCTCTTTTTTATCTTCTTTTCTCCCTCTAGCAGTGAAAGTCATTTATCCTAGTTTGACATTAAACCATTCTCACTTTCTATTGTAGCAGCTTTTCTCTTCAAAATAAGCTTCTATTGTATTAAAAAATGCTTGCCTTGCAGCTTTTAGTTTCAGTTCTGTTCTTCTCTCTGCATTTGTTCTTTGCTTAAGCTCATTTGATTGTTGGGTTTCTTTTCTCTCTCCATTTCCAGTGAAAAGTTGGAGTCTTGGGCTTCTAAAGCATTGTAATCTCTTTGGTTTTGCAGTTTGGGAGCGAAATATCCCTTCTCTTTTTTTTTTTTTAATTCTACATGTTCAAAGGAGGATCGGTTTAGGGTTTGATACTTCTATATCCTTTTTTTTTTTTTTTTGGGGTCCGTTACTACTTCCTTTTTTGCACTTAAATGGTAGAAACCTGGATACCAAAAAAAAAAAAAAAATGGTAGAAATCCATTAGTCCCATGCCCCTGAAGTTATCTTCTGCCGAGGAATCTCATATGCTCATTGAGTTTCATGCATTCTTGGATCATTTCCTGCAGAGTAGCTATTTGGATGTGGAGTGATATGGCAAAATCTGCTTCTTGGGTTTGTAAAGATTTTAAAGGACTTGTGGTTTGACTTTTTTAAGAGAAGATTGTTAGATGTTTCCTGTGTCAGTAGAATATAGTAGAGTAGTTTGACTGATAAAAGGAGAGATTTTGGGGTAGTTTTAGGGTTTATGTGATTGATTAGAAGCAGCTGCAATCTTTGATCATTTGGGCAAAGTAAATGCATGGATGGGAGAGAAGCAATGTCGTCTTATTATATGCAAAGAGGGATGGGTGGGTCCGGCTCTGGAACTCAGACTGGATTGCCCGGACAGGGAGGTATCCGTTCACCACTGCAGCCGGGAGGCTCTGTTGGATCAACTTTTACTGTGGAGTCCTCCCCCAGGGCGGCAATTCCACCTCACACAGTTAATATGGGTGGCGGACCTCCGGCGACATTGCCATCGGCTGAGCCTGTGATGAAGAGGAAAAGGGGAAGGCCTCGGAAATATGGCCCAGATGGGACCGTGTCGCTGGCATTGTCTCCCACACCATCATCAACTCCGGGGTCAGTCTCAGGAACAGGATCAGGGTCCTCAACACCACTACAGAAGCGCAGTAGGGGGCGGCCGCCCGGGTCTGGGAGGAAGCAGCAATTAGCTTCTCTTGGTAAGTGTTTTCAAATAATTCATTCTGTTGCTTGCTTGCTGTTTCATGATTCCTGCCAATGGAATTTGATGAACGTTTGCAACAAAGCCTAGGACCAATTGTTGTGTATTCACTGAACAGAAATTCAAATACAACTAAACTCTATATGGTTTGACCATTCTATTTCCTCCTTTTCGCACCATCCAATTGATATACAAAATTTGACAAATTCTCAATGTGACTACTTAGATTAGATTATTCCTTGTTTTCTATTATTTCGCATTGCCTAGTTCAATGCCTATTGCATTTGAATGTATAAAGCAGGTTGTTTAATATAGGTATGTTCATGGGATGACATGAGGAATAGCCTTTTGAATCCCTCTCCTTTGTTGTGTTCATGAGAACATCTTAGGCGTCTCTTTTCTTGCACTTACGGAAAATGGTTGTTCTTTCTTTTATAAGGCAACACTTGATTTGTATGCTTATCATTTATTAGTAGCTTCCATTAAAAAAAAAATCATTTATTAGTAGCTTCTTTTTGACTCAATGCTGAAAACAGTCCAGTTCAAGAATTAGTTAAGCTAAACATGTGAACATTTTAGTTATATGTAATTTTATCAAATTAAAGTCGAATAATGTTAAAGAATCCATTCAAGTGAGAGGACCGAGTCTTGACCCAATCCTAGCTAAGTCGTAACAGTTTTTAGCTTTTGACATAACCACATTGAACTCTACAGATGGCTTTAGCAGAAGGTGAAAATAATGATTGTATTTTGAAGTAACACATGTAAGAGGAGTTGGAGTATTAAATGGAGTAAGGAGAAGAGGGAGATTAATAAAGACAGGAAAATAGATGAATGCAACTACAGGTTTGTATGTTTGTGTCATTGTATCTTTATTCAGAAGCAAATGTTGCTGACAGTGACAGTTTGGATGAGGGACAAAGAATATATCTCTAAGTAGGGTTGAGTAAAAGGGTTGAATCACAAAGCCAACCCTAACATTTGATCTAAGGTTTTGATGATGATGATCATGGATGTTAGGGGAATTCATTTGTAGTAAACTCTTGGTCATCTTACCAATTTTGGTTTTCCTTCTAGAAAAAAAAAAAAAAACCTTCGTTGGGTCATGTTACTACCAGGTTTTAGAAGATAGAAATGAAGAGAGAGGAAAAGTGCTACCTTGCAACAAATGGATGATGGAAATAGCAAAATGGTCATTTTCAGCTGTGAATTGTTCGCAAAGTTTTTCTTGCCAGATGATGGATCAGATAGCATTTTCAGCAGTGAATTTTTCTTAAAGTTTTTCTTGCCAGATGATGGATCAGATAGCCTTTCTCTCACTCAAATTAAGACTTGGAAGTTTATGAAAAACAGTTTGTAGCTGATAATGCAATATTTTGAGAGGAGTTCATGTTGTACTCTGCGCCCCCATAATGTATTATAGAAAACAGTTTTTTGTCTCATTATGTATTCATGTTGTACTTTGTGGTTGATTTTTATCAATTCATTTTGAGTTCATGATTCATGAAAATTTTCTGCTATATTTAAAATATTATAGATGTTCATGCTTCAAAGTTGAAAATCATTAATTCAGATCTGTGTTAGTTTCAACATCCCTTTGACATGTATCTTATCTTTGTATAGGCTGTCCTAATCATGTTGGGCATTGTATGGGTTATTTCATTGTTTTTTCAATCACTAAGCAGAGGCAGATTTTTTGGATTTGAAAGAAGATATCACTTAATAATTCCTGACTTCTTATCAGGTGAATGGCTTTCTGGTTCTGCTGGAATGGGTTTCACTCCACACATCATAACAATTCCAGTGGGAGAGGTACGCTACGTCCACTGCAAGTCTAAGTTCTCATTTGTTGAATTATATTTGTTTCTCTTTTTTTCAGTCGTTCCTGAATGTCTTTCTTCAATGGAATCTGTAATTGGCGCTGCAAAGATATGTTAGATGTGTTTGTATCCTAACACATCTCTACAGTTGTCCAGCAGATAAAAGTTCAGCACATTCTTTTGAATAAATTGATGGGAGCAGTGTCATGTAGTTTGCTTTGCAACATAGCATTTAACATCAAGGTCTCATTGCATGCAGTTGAGCTATAAAGGCTGTTCCATAGCCTACTGAATGGTATGGAAAGAGTGGCATCCTCTTTCCATGTTGTATGTTACTTGTGTTTGGTGGTGGTTGCTTACAAACATCTGAGTTCTTTTTCTGAGTGTGGTTCTATGCTTTTGCTATACATGTTTCAGGGCCATATCATTGTTCAGAAATAAAGCTGGCTAGGATTTATAATGTAGCTTGGCGGTCAACTGTCTTCCTATGATGAGAAGTAATAATAAGTATCTGAATGAGGTGATAATGAGGATTGCTTGACTTTCTGTCAGGCGTCGGGTCAACACCCCCACCCCCATCCCCATCCCCATCCCCATCCCCCCCCCTAAATTTTTGCACGTGATGTTAGTTTGTATGACTCAATAGAAGTTAATAAATCTTGGTTAATCGGGCCCCTGGATTGCCCAACTTGTACTGTGATTAAAAGTAGGCCTGTTATAGGTCTACTGTGATTAAGAAGTAGTGTTTTGGTGTAATAGGGTTTTGGGGCTGATATTATAAATAGAGATTAAGAGTCTCTAGGATAAAAGCCTTTTTTGATTACATAGTGAATTCTTTCGTCTTCCCGTGGACGTAGGCCAAAAGTCAAATCACGTAAATCTCTGTGTTCTCTCTTATGTGTGATTGATCTCTTCTTCTGCTAGGCCTTGGATTACAACAAACTGGTAGCGATCAGGAGAAGAACAGAGAAGTCCGATTTTCTGTTACCGGTTGAGACAGAGAACATTCGGATCACGCTGTTGGTCTCGACCACCATCGTCTCCTGAGGAACCGCCATCACCAATCCAGTTGCGCTGCCGAAACGGGAGAAGAAGTGCCACCTGCGCATTGTGCAAGAAATTGCAACAACAAACAACGATTTGGTTTGGGTTCTGTTTTCGGCTGGGCCCCACATCGCTGTGAAAAAACACCGCCGGAATCGTTTCCGCCTCCATTGCGTGTCGTCGGAGAAGAACATTGCTGTCGTCGCCGGAGCCCCATGCTGCTGCATCGTGCCTTGGCCGAAGGAGAATCACCGGTACTGCTGTCTGGTTATAGAAGGAGAAGAGGAGGAAGAAGACCCTTTGTTGGGTCGGTGACGGGTCGGTTCAAGTCAAGTCCGTTTTGACCTGACCCGTTCCAAGAGCCCATTAGCCAGGCCAGTTCGGGTTGGGGCTAGTCTAGGTTGACCTGACCTGCGCAGCAGAAGCCCAGTAGCAAACCCCGCACGAAAAGGTGCTGACCTCAGCAGTTCCGTACGGTCAAAGGTTGTTTTGACCAGATCGAAGGCTGAAAATTGTCTATGTGATATTTTGATGATTCGGAGTTTGATCTGAGATCCGTTTGAACCAACAGACTCGTTGTGAGCAGATCTACGTGATTGTGGAAGAGGATTGGTTGTTCAACGGTTAACAAAAGAGATTGACTGATTGGAGCGTAAAAACTTATTTTTGCGATATCTTAGTCATCCAGAGTCGAATTTCAGATCCGTTTCTTTCAGCATGCTCATGGTGACCAGATCTACATGGGTAGTGTGAAAGATTTGCGGAATTGCTGCGAAGTTTGAAATTGAGAAATTCAATGAAAATAACGATTTCAGTCTGTAACATCTGAAGATGCATGCTTTGCTGGTTCAGAATGAGTTGCATAAGGCTTTGAAAGAAAGAATGCTTTGTCTGAAAAATTGTCAGATGATGAAAAAGATGAGTTGCTGGAGAAGGCTACGGTCAGATTCTGCTGTTTCTGAGCGTTGGTGTACTGCGAAAGGTTGCTCAACAAAGAACTGCTACTAGCATATGGCAGAAGTTGGAGAATTTGTACATCACGAAGTCTCTCACGAATCGCTTGTATTTGAAGAAGCGGTTGTTCACGTTACACAAATGCAGGAATGTACGTTTGTTTCAACTCACCTTGATTCTTTCACAAAAGCTATCATGGATCTAGAAAATATCAATGTTGAAATTGATGATGAGGACCAAGCTATTATGTTGTTGTACTCTTTACCACCCTCATATGAGCATTTTGTTGATACCATGATGTAAGGTAGAGATACTCTGTCCAAAGAGGATGTAGAGGCAGCCTTGAACTCCAAGGAGTTAAAGAAAAAGGCGGCGGCAGACAATGATGGTTCGGGTGAGGGTTTGGTAGTACGAGGAAGAACAAAAGACTCCAATAGTAAGGGCAAATATAGATCCAACAGGAAAAACATTGAATGTTATTATTGCCATAAGAAACGGCACATCAGAAAAAACTGTCCCGAAAGGCAGAGGAAAGGGAAAGAAATAATAGAAGATTCGTCATCTGATGATTCAGTCAGTGTTGCAGATAGAAGATCAGATTATGTTTTCGATAATGCACTTTCTGTGATTGAAAATGGTATTCGTCGTCATGATGAATGGATTCTTGATTCAGGTTGTTCCTACCACATGTGTCCCAATAGGGACTGGTTTACCACTTATAGAGAAATCGACGGTGGTAGTGTCTTGATGGGCAACAATGTTGCATGTAAGGCAATAGGAATTGGAACAGTGAAAATCAAGATGCATGATGGAATAGTCAGAACGTTGGCAGAAGTTCAGCATGTTCCTGATCTGGAAAAGAATTTTGTTTCTCTTGGTGCCTTGGACTCCGACGGTTGTAAGTTCTCAACTGAAGGTGGAGTTATGAAGGTTGTGAATAGTACTTTGGTTCTTATGAGATGCAATAGAGTTAGAAACTTGTATGTTTTGTCCGGAAATACTGTTACTGGTGGAGTTGCAATGTCTTCCTTAGATGACTATGAATCTGTCTCAACGTGCTTATGGCACTTGCGCATGGGTCACATGACTGAGAAGGGATTGACAATACTAAGCAATCGAAATTTGCTATGTGGCACGAAGACAGGGAAGTTGGATTTTTGTGAGAGATGCATCTTCATAAAGCATCGAAAGCTTAGTTTCAAAAAAGATTTTCATCGCACGAAAGGTATCCTTGATTATGTTCATTCAGATGTATGGGGGCCTTCGAAGGTTTACTCCAAGGGCGGGTCCCAGTTTATGCTTACTTTTATTGATAATTATTTAAGGAAAGTCTGGGTTTATACTCTGAAGACGAAGGATCAGACCTTTGTTACATTCAAGCGATGGAAGGAAATGGTTGAGAAACAGACTGGCAGGAAAGTGAAGAAGTGGAAGACATGAAATGGCAAGGAGTACAGATCAATAGAGTTTGAGAACTATTGCACGGATCATGGCATAGTTCGGCATTACACCACTACAAAAACTCCAGAGCATAATGGAGTTGCAAAGAGGATGAACATAACGATCTTGGAAAGAGCTCACTGTATGTTGTTTACTGCAGGATTGTCTAAGGACTTTTGGGCTGAGGCAGTAAATGTTGCAGGCTACTTGATAAATAGGTCTCCACACACAAAGATTGGCTGCAAAACACCAGAAGAAATGTGGTCAGGTAATCCAGCTGATTATTCTAACTTGAGGATTCGGTTGTTCGGCTTATTTTCGCGTGAAAACCGATAAGTTAGAACTAAGGGCTGTGAAGTGTATCTTGGTGGGATATGCTTCTGGGGTGAAAGGATACAGGTTGTGGTGTACCAATCAAGATTCAACCAGATTTATCATCAGCAAGGATGTTACATTTCATGAGGATGTCTTAATCGAAGCGAGAAAGCAGGTGGAGGAGACAAAAGTAGGTATCAGCAATGACACCGTTCAGGTGGAGTCCGACATCCTAGTGAGGAAAGAGAGTGCATCCGGCTCCTCTCAGGATACAGGGGATAGTCAGACTGTACAGCAGATGCAACGGACATAGCCGCAGATGCCGCAGACGGGTAGACCGCAGGGAGAAAGGAAACCGTCGATTAGATACGGTTTCGAGGATATGATGACGTAAACGTCGACATCAGACAGTGGCCGTGATGATATGGTTGCATACGCATTGACGAATGAGTTTCTTGAATTAATGGAAGGGCCGGAAAGTAGTCAAAGGCAGCAACTATGACTGAAGAGATTGAGTCTCTTGATGAGGAAGATCGGGCCATCGGATGTAAGCGGTTCTACGAGAAAAATGAAGGAGCTTCTAGTGCAGGTAGAGTGCAGTTTAAGGTTCCTGATCATGTATACAGTTTGAAGAAATCATTGTACAGGTTGAAGTAAGCTTATGGACAATGGTACAAGCAATTTGGTGCATTCATGAAGGAATGAGTTACATTCAAGTTCAAGCATTGCTGAGACTTGATCAGTGTGCTCGGTACTTGAGTGCCCTCAGGGGGCAGGTGGAGACGGTGAGACGTGTTATGTGCATGAGGATCAGCTTCAATGTTCGCCAAGGTGGAGATTTGTTAGTTTGTATGGCTCAATAGAAGTTAATAAATCTTGGTTAATCTGGCCCTTAGATTGCCCAACTTGTACTGTGATTAGAAGTAGGCCTGTTATAGGTCTACTGTGATTAAGAAGTAGTGTTTGGGTGTAACAGGGTTTTGGGGCTGATATTATAAATATAGATTAAGAGTCTCTAGGATAAAAAAACTCTTCTGATTGCATAGTGAATTCTCCCGTCTTCCCGTGGACATAGGCCAAAAGCCGAACTACGTAAATCTCCGTGTTCTCTCTTGTGCGTGATTGATCTCTTCTTCTGCTAGGCCTTGGATCACAACATGTGAGTTGCATTATATCCCTGGAACAAGTGGGTATTATGCTGATGTGTGGAGAAGAAATAGGTGGCCTACTCATCAGATATACTGCACGTGTACTATGAAAGGATGATTGTAATATCTGATTATTAGACCTTTTGTTGAGTTTGAACTGTTGATTGTCTAGAATTATCTGTTCATGCAGTGGTTGCCAACCAGAAAAGTGAGGATTATTAATATATTGTGGCTTTTGGTTTACAAACAACCTATGCCTGGAACAATTTGGGTTGATACTTGGTAGAGACTAGAGAGAGGGTAAGAGATTCACACAGGGACTAAAGAGGGCCTTTATCATGGGGCAGAAGGGATACTAGTGGAGAAGGAAAGAACTGACACTGGAGCATCAATACATAAATGATGTCCAAAAGTTTTAGGTTTCACAATAACGGTTACATGTAAGCAGTACATATTGGGGATTTAATTTGTGCTCCTTTTCTTTCTTTGGAAGGCAATTATAGGTTCACTTTAAAAATAAAAATAAAAATAAAAAGATGATTTGGGGAAGTGTTCTTTTATGGTTAGTTATGAGAAATCCAAAATTGGTAAATTATGATATGGTTTCTATAGGTTGAAGGCCAGGTATACGAAGCCCTGCCAAACCCATTACTTAGGCGATGTGGCATGTGGGACTTTCCCAATACTCCCCCTCATGTGCAGGCCCAACAGACTTCATGGACAGGCCTACCACGTGGGCTACACAAGAACAATAGGAACCAGCTCCAATGCCATACCAAACTAGAGAGAAATTGATTTAGATGGAGAGAATGGGTTGGTCCTTGCTTATTACCGAGCCCTTTGTTTCATATTACAAAGAATTCCTTTCTAATCCCTTTGATTAGGGAATTAGATGTAATTACAATTATCACAATCCCTTAATTAGGGAAACCAAATAAGAGCTATCCTACTCGTTGATCTTATTGTTACAAATTAACAATGATATTGTGTTCAATATAATTGAGAGACATTTGAAACTATGGTCCTTCACAGATATTTCATTCAATTAAGTTAGCATATGTTTGGCAATTGTTTTATATCTGTTACCCTGTAGGTTTTTTTGCTTGCTTTGTTATGTCAAGTTGTCAACACATCTATTATTGCTATACTATAGTAGGCCGGTTAGATTTTCAGTATAGTGTTTGGCGTGGCTTTGAAGCTCATTGATGCTGACCTTCATTAGAAGATTATAGTTTGTGATGAATCTTGTTGTTACAAGCAACGATGTATTTGACAGTTTTTGCTACTAGTTTCATGAATGAGATGGTATCATCTTTTGTCTCCTTATGCCAGGATATTGCTACAAAGATAATGTCATTTTCACAACAGGGGCCAAGGGCTGTTTGCATCCTCTCAGCTAATGGTGCTGTGTCTACAGTGACACTTCGCCAACCTGCAAGTTCCGGTGGCACTGTCACTTATGAGGTTCAGACATATGACGACCTTTTTATGCTTTACATTTTAAGATGAGATTGAAAGCTATACAATCCATTTTCCATTGTGGACTTTTTGCAACCCCTGATCTCATGTTTAGGCTCAAAATGTCGCTCATATTTCATTTTGTTTTATTGAATCAATGCTTGCTACAAAACGTATCACATATTGTAATGTTTACTATATCCAGTAATATTATGCAATATTGTTTTAGTAGAAGTGGACATGCATATATACAAGCCAATACCTATAACTGCAAATGTATGCGTGTATACTTGTCATTTGATTTTCCTTATATTTCTGTACATTACATGAAAATAAACCATTGAATGCATGTTATATTACAATACAGTTTAGAAGAATAGTTTCTATTTCAAATAACAAGACTGATTATTTCACATTTAAATACCACACTATTACTGTCTTCATAGTTTGGTTCTGAGTTATCTCATCACTTCTGAATGCTTAATAGAATTTGTAGTTTGGTTACGATATTTTAACCAGACAATTCATAAAGTTTATTATATGTAACCATCTCTAATGCTTCCGGAGGAACACATGATTCTGGATTCAGGATAATTAAGTGCAGGAAGCCTGAGGCTCCAAACCTGTGAAAGGAAGCCAATATATACCCTACTAAAACTATTTTGAATTGCTATATTATCTTATGGAAAGGCATACATGTTTTTCTTTAAATAATAATAAAAAATATACCATGTTATTCAATTTGACCTTTAGAATGATTTGTGATGATGTTTTGATTTTTAAAATCTGATTTAGTTTATAAAGTGAATTCTTCTTTTTATCTAAGAAACTTTTGGTTACTAATGCATGCTTTGTATATTTTTGTTTTTTTTTTTTTTTTTGGAAAATCTTGGATCATACACATCACTTGTCTCTCCATTTGTGTCATTGAGAAGCAATCTTGCATGGTCTGTAAACACTTGTGTAGGGCCGTTTTGAAATTCTGTGCTTGTCTGGCTCATACTTGCTCACTGATGATGGAGGGTCCCGCAGTCGGACGGGTGGTTTGAGTGTCTCTCTATCAAGTCCTGATGGTCGAGTCATTGGTGGTGGTGTTGGTGGGATGCTTATCGCAGCAACCCCAGTGCAGGTACTTGCATTGTTTCTGTTTGCCTTGCCTTTAGTTTCTTCAATTGAAACAATTGTTGATTAAGCATCCTACCAACCAAGATGTAGATGTTAAGGTGTGCCTAACATGGGTCAGATCAGTAGATCACTGCTGAAACCCAAGTCTGAGCTGGTGCACCGATGCATGAAATGGAGGACTAATTCCCACTTGTTTGGTTGTGATGACTTGAAGTGAACCACTATAGCTGTATAAACCTGTTCTACCTAACCAACCAGTAGTGCCACAAGTGGGGTTCTGGCACCAACTACTCTTTACTGTCCGAGTTGACCTCCAATATCTGGGATTGTCACTTGCAAGTTGCAACAATTGGGTTTAGTTAGATGGCTGGAGACATCATATGCAAGATTATTGAGCACAGTACTGTGTGATATGGTCCACCAGGTCCTTACTGCCTAGTTGTGGCAGGCCTTCCCCCTGATGTGTTCCATTCCATGTTTCTATGCTATATGCAGAAGTGGCTACTTCGATAGTTGTACATTTAAGTTCTGCAGTTAGATGAGCAAACTTTTTAGTTTTTGAAACACTACTTTCTCTTTGTTGTTGAAATGTAACTGTAGGCTTTTATTCTATGAAAAGGCAGAGATACAAACACTAACGCATGAAGAGAGTTCAGCCCAGCCAACCAAGAGAACATAAAGAGGTTGTCAATTGGATCAGAGCCGGCAAAAGCTTTGGAAACCGATCCCCGTTGACAACACTCCACGTAATATAACACAGTTTTATCAACAGATAGATACTCTTTCTGCCAAACAGACTTTTACTGTATGCTTGGATACAGCTTTTCGGATGAAACCTCTAACCTGATCGCTGCATCTTTGATTAAAAAAAAAATTCAGCATTTTGGTTATTACTTTATTACCTGCGAAACCAGTCTCTATTTATCCAATAGAAGTAATTGTACTTGAGTGGAAAACTTTTAGCTTATATCCATCTTATATCTTCTATGCATCTAATCCCGCAATATTGTTTGCTGTAAGCATTTCCTTTGTGGTTTATATTCTTGGATAGAGAGTGATAGACAACTTTCTGCAGGTAATGGTTGGGAGTTTCATCTATGGGGGCACAAAAGCAAAGAGTAAATCTGGAATGGGTCCTGAATCAGGCGTGGACTCTCAACATGCCACAGGTGATCATCAATCAGCCACTCCAACCAGCATGCTTCCCGGTCAAAATCTCACACCCTCTACTGTCAGTGGATGGCTTGTTTCGCGGCCCATGGATGTGAGGAGTGCTCAGATGGACATCGACCTGACTCGAGGATAACCATTTTTCTCATTCAGTCAGAGCATTTGGGAGCAATGTGTATAATTTTAACCTGACATTAATGTGTAAGACTGTGTATAACTGGCATCAAGTGAAGAGAAGCAGAAATTAGTCACCCATCTGTTGTACTAACATGTAACTAAGCAAAAGTGTTTAGCCATCTCAGCCCGTCTTGGGAATACTACAGTGTCTGCATCTTGTTTAATTTTCCATTATTAGTGAAATTCAGCCAGTTTTAGATTTTAGGGATATGATCTTTGTCTTCAATGATACTTGCTTTCATTCACATTTTCTGATTGGGACCTGGGACACTCTGCAACTCACCACAGTAAAAAAAGAAAAAAAAAGGTTCAGTTCCTCCTCTACAAAATTCTCTCTCCAATTCTGATGAGATTCTGGAGTTGAGTAGTACCTGTTTATGAAAATTTCATGTAAATGCTGTGCTAGCATTGGTCAGATTTTTCCAAACAAATTAGATGGAGGTATCCAATTGAAGGAAAAGAGTCTTTCTACTTACTAGGGCAATGCTACAGAGTTCCAATTTAAAGGCCCATCAATTGACAGTTCAGGGTTCTAAAATGTGTCCCGACCAAAAGGCCAGTCAGGTTCTGGACAACTGAGCTCACAAGCTTTGGTCGGTACTAAAATATGCTTTTGTATTGTTTGGAAATTTTGAACTTTTTCTTTATTTTCTGGGGAATAATCATTTAAAAATATGTACATTACTAAGAAGAAAAAGAGTTTCATTCTTGACAACAGTCTGGTTGATTTATACAATATTTCCAATGACATGATAAATAAAAGAGTTTTCTGTATATACCCCCCCATGTGGTTTCAGTGCCTAGTGATGCATCTCTGTTCAGCTTTGCAACCACCGTAAGCTTTAAGGGTGAGATGATACTTTTGCCTTTCTTTTTTTTGTCCCTATATGCATTATTTTAAAAGCTTGGACTTATTTTTATCTAAAGGGGATAAGATTGACAGTGACCATAGTATATTTAGTAGAGAGAGTAATTCTACTTAAATCCACTTTTGTTAATAGGACGCCCATTTCATTAAATACAAACAAATCATACCGACAACCAGGACCCGTTCTTATAATTGATTATAATTTACCCAATTCATGCACGACCCACCATTAGATTGATGGAAGTTTCAAAATATATTATTAGGCTTCATGTATAGTAGAGATTTATTGACAGAGATAAAATATTATTGGGACTTGAGATAAAATATTGGTATTTTTACAAATAATAACATACTTATTTTTATTTAATGGATGTGAAGGTAAAGTTATCATTCTTATAAAATTTCAACACAAACCTCTTATCATGACTGTCCAGTCTCATTTAAACGACTGATTTTGAGGATATGGAAGGAATTAAAAATGAAAAGACAGAAATATATAACTAAATACTCAAACTACATGCGCCTATTTAAATATTCTATAAATCTTAAGATGTATATACAAAAATATGGGAAGAAAGAAACTGAAGAAAAACAAAGACTACAGTAGAAGTTTTGTGTGCCCTAACCCTTAATAGCCAGACAGCCTTTATTTCTAATTTAAATTGGAATTAGGGCTTACCCAATTCTAAAAGGAATCCTTTGGAATCTTGAACCTGGTCTTTTCCATGAAAACTTGGTTTGGACATGGGTAACAACACCCTTGTCAGCTCCACATGGGTAACTCCCTTGTCAGCTCCATTTGCTCCCTCATCATTCTGTCGTCTATTTTGACTGTGTGTACGGTAGTGGTTGATGATCTAATCAGCCACTTAGCCCCCTTCATGCCACGTGTTTGGAAGAGTCAAAGGCCAGCTTCTCTTGGGAAAATGATCGTACCGACGTCTCAAAATCCCACATTTATCCAAAATAAGATGGACAAGTAAAAATTACTCACCAGCAAATCGTGCAAGAAAGGAAGTCCAAATTCGGACACTTTTACCCTTTTTCTGCGATATAGGATATCCCACGGTTCGATATCTTAGGAGAGTGAGATATCGCACCGTTCGATATCCTAAATTTATAGGATATCGCACAGTTGAATATCCTATGCTCGTAGGATATCGCACCGTTACCTACTCCCATATATAACTCATTTCTTACACAATCTACAGACCTCCGTTTCCAAAAACTGTAGAGACCTCCATTTCCAAAAACTGCAGAGAGCTCCGTTTCCATTTCCGTTTTGGCTCGTGGGTTCCAATAGTGTAACGCCTCACCTTTCACTCATGCATGATATTGTCCGCTTTGGCCCACGGGCCTCACGATGGGCCTCAACCCATCAAAAGACCTCATGCAAGGTAAGGGTGTAAGCTCTTACATATAACCCCATTCACTTTCCTTTCTATAGTCGATGTGGGACTCCGGGGCATCACATTCCATCCCCCTTAAGGCTGCACGTCCCTGTGCAGTAGCCTGCCAGCCCTCTGGGCCCGCCCACATGGAGACCTGCCCACTTGCACCAGGCCACGGCAGGGGACCTACACTCGAACTAGTCGAGAGTCGGCTCTGATATCATTCTGTCACGTCCCCCGAACCCGATTAGAAAATAACCCGGATCCGGAGAGTGAAATTTAGGGCCAATTAAACAACAGTACCATCATTCAGTCAACAATGGCCATTCAATGTTTCTGTTTTTTTTTTCTTTTTTTTTTCTTTCTGTCAAATACAGAATCCCATTTTTTGTAGTCTTTCACCCAATCCATTCCAAAAATTTACCTGCACAAAACTGAGTCACCGTGCTCCCCCAATAATCCATTCCATCCAACATCATTTCTACTTACATCAAATTAACAAATTAAAATTAACAATTAATTAAATAAACCCAAATTAATAACAGAACAGGCTTGGAATTAGGGAAAACTAATAAGAAAACACATCCAATCAATAGAAGACATACACACATGCCTAATTCCTCAACCAAGAAGAAGATTGGAATTGGGGAAATCTAAGGAGAAGCCCTACCTTGCAGAAACCTCAATATACCCCGACCAAACGCAATTTAACACGCAAAGGAGAAGAAAAGAGAGGAAAAGATTAAGATCTAACCTAAATCTAAACCAAAGAGAATTGATTGAAAAGATAAAAGAGAGGGAAATCTTACCAAACTGATGTCAATGGAAAGAGGAGATCGCGAGGAAGAAGATGAGCAGCTCAGATCGCAGAAGTGATCCTTCAAGGAAGGAGTTCTGGAGCCTTGGAAGAATAAGGAAGAAGAAAGGTTGTTGTAACTTCGTTCGTTGCAGAGAATGATTAAGAGATTAGGGCTAATATCTGATTAAGAAGAGAGGGAATGGAAAAAGACTAAGTTACCCTTAAGTGAGTCCGGTGAAAGAATAAATTATTAGAAGGGTTTCTGGTCATCGGATCGCAACGAGCCAGAAGATAAAATTGATCAACGCGACGAGACCTTTCCAACGAACCCAAAATCACGGCGATAGAAATTTTTCGGAAAAACACTTAATTTTTCCTAATTTGCAAACTACCCCCTACTAGGGTTAAACGAACTCAAAATCGCACGAAACTTCGCAAGCACTATTCTAACACTAAAAGAAACTCGTTGACCGTCTAAACCCACTTAAATATCTAATAAAACAATAATTATAATAATATCAAAATAAATGGGTCAACGGGCCGGTAATTGGGCCCAACTGACCCAGTAAGGTCGCAGACCTTACAAATAGTATATGGAAAAAGATGCATGGACCGACTAGGGGACCGATTTCGGGCCCGGCCCCCAGTCGAGCCGTGTAGCAGGGCTGATAGTATATTACCATTCCATCTTCTTTCATCAGTACTTTATACATTTTATTCATCACGGCAGGTACGTGTGACCATATAATTTCTGAATGCCTTAAAAAAACATCCCATAAATGTAGTAGTGATAAACTTTTTTTCTGCTTTGGTTTTTTTTATGTAAACCGTAAATCACTCATTAAGATTTAGATCTCTCCATGAAATGCATTATTTTGTTCAACTTCTTGCATTTGATGTGTTTTTTTTATTAATATACTGCTCCCCCATCTTGTATCTTTCACCATAGACCTATTTAATAGTCCATTGGTGAAACCGTTTTTTTTTATTTTTTTATTTCTATGTTATAATAAAATGTATGAATTTGTTACTCACTAGAAAATAAAGTATTCTGAGTCCTTTATAGGTACTAATATTGTGGCATTTTGATTACTGCATATTTCCAACCCATGCAATTTTTATTAATAAAATATATTTTATTTTTATTGTTTAAATTATGATGCCAGATGTTGATTTGTGTCTTATACTGCACTTCGATAGAGAGCTAGATGTGGATCGCTCACATCCAATATATAACGATGGAGAGCAGAAGCCTATATTTGTCTATAGCAACATAACTTACAATTCACTTATTGAAAATGTTGCAGCAGAAACCAATTGGGAGATGAGAAATGGGTACCCTTACATACAATACATATATCATACAGACCGAAACTTTACATTAGTAAGCCTAAGAAGTGATGAAGATCTCATGAGAATGTTCAGATAATCTCGATATGGAGTTGATCCTATCTTTCTGTATATCCATAGAAGTGATGGTGTTGCCACAAACCATCAACCACCAAGTTTAAGGTATGGAATAAATCACATTACTGCTTGCTATCTATTATTATAATTTTTATTACCTAAGTCAATTTGGATGCATAGTAGGTGTACAATATCTCAATTAGACCAAGATGATGAAAAGGTAACGGGAAGTATTTGCGTAAGGAAGAGATCGCTCATGGATGAAGCTAATACAAAACCATCAAGAGTTTTTGAGGATGAACAAGACGATGAGAAGGTAACGAGAAGTAATGGCGTAAGAAAGAGAATGTTCATGAATGAAGTTGATATAAACCCATCAATAGTCCTTGAGGATGAACAAGATAATGAGAAGGCAACTAGGGGTAATGGCGTAAAGAAGAGATTGTTCGTGAATGAAGCTGATATAAACCCATCAATAGTCCTTGAGGATGAAGTCAGTCTTTTTCCAATTACTAAATCCAATAGGTTTGCACTAAATTTTTTGGAATTTAGTTTCTGAATATTTTTTTTCCATCAATGAATTTATGATTGATCATCCACTATGCAGGTTTAATTTTTTGGAATTTAGTTTCTGAATATTTTTTTTCCATCAATGAATTTATGATTGATCATCCACTATGCAGGTTTAATTTGTCTAGCACTGAACCTATTTAGTTCGATTTAAACAGTCCGGGCACTGAACCTATGCAATTTGATTTAAACAGTCATGTGGCCTGTACTACTCTCCCACCCTGTGAATCCCAGCATTTTGTTATACAAGAAAACGAAGCATGTGTCGTAGAAGTTAACGGAGAGAAATCTAATGCAATACAAGACAATAATATTGTTGACACTTTGATTCCTGATTTAGAGCACACTGATGATGAGCATGTTGAGAATTCCCAACACGACATGTGGAAGGGAAGACAATTTCCAGATCGTGATTCATTCAGAGAAACATTGGCGAAATTTGCAATATTGCACAAAAACTTTGCTATTAAGCCTCTGCAAACGAGCAAGACAAAAGTCACTGCAAGATGTGCTAATCCTACATGTCTATGGCGTATCCACGCTTCGATTGTGGCTTCTTTACCATAATTTCAAGTGAGGACATATAATAGCAGTCACTGTTGTTCAAAGCTAGCGGTGGAGATGGGACATAGGCAAGCTACATCGATTTTAGTCGCTAAGTGGATTAAGGAGCGGTTTCGACACCATCCGTCGTACACACTGAAGGAAATTATTACGGACTTTCAATTGAAATTTGGTGTCATAATTAGTTACAGGAAGGCGTGGAAAGCAAAAGAAATTGCGATGCTTGATATACGGGGTTCTTACGAGGAGTCCTTCAGTATTTTGCCCCATTATTGCCTTGAGCTGAATAGGACAAATCCTGGTAGCATAATGGTGCTGATTAAGGAAGATGATGATTCATTTTTTAAAAAAATTTGGGCATTTGGGTCAAGCATACAATCATTTCGTTCATCCCTAAGACCATTAATTGTTGTTGATGGTATCCATCTTTGTGGAAAATATCCTAGAGTATTACTCACAGTTGTGACTTATGATGGAGACCGTAAACTCTTTCCGCTCGCATTTGCCATAGCTGAAATTGAGCGACGAGATTCTTGGGAGTGGTTCCTTGCTGCAATTTCTATTGCGTTTCGTCCCACACAGAATTTGACCATTGTCTGTGATCGACAAAAAGGACTTGTGCAAGCTGTTTCTAATAGGTTCCCGACTGCATATCATTGTCATTGCGTACAACATGTTGCACAAAATATAGCCGAAAGATTCAAGGATAAAGCTATCGTGACTAAGTTCTGGAGAGCGGCAAGAACGTACAGAGCATGCGAGTATGATAAAGAGATGGCTTATTGATAACTCCACAAAACTAGGTTATTAGGTCATCATTTCATTAGCATTTGTGGACTTAATTAGGTTTAATTGCATAGATTACACTCAATTTCATGATTTCATGCATTTGGGGTTATTTTTGGAAACATGGTCAAAATAGGTCAAAATTCATTGAATTGCGTGACTTTTGTGAAATTAAGGTTTTTCATCTAATTTATCACCCCCAAAGTTAGTTTTTTTATGCTTCATCAATATATACCTACTATTATTTGTACCATGTGCTATTTTTGGAAAGTTTGTCATTCGGGTGCATCATTAGGCATGTAGGGTCCCATACATGATTCATGTTTATTTTCTTACACGTAATTTATGTTAAATTTATTTCTTTCAACTTGTAGGAGAAATCAACATGAGGCCTATAATGAAGAAATTTGAGAAGAGAGGTTAAAGGAAAGTCTAATAAGCAAGTAAGGAAAGATTCCAAGCATGCCTTTTACGTCCAACATGGGTCCCACACACCCCATTGCATGCCAACATAGAAGCTTCCATTTGTGCACAATTATTCTCGGATTTTTCAGGGGCATAAACTTAAAATGTCCATAATTCTCAAATCGAGTATCAGATTGGCACAATTTAGCCACCGTTGGAAAGATCTTTTCGAGTAGATATCTGTGGAGCCCAAGATTACGTAAATCAAAGCTATAATGAGGGAGATATGACATCGGGAAGTTTTCTGCTACAGTTTTAGGTGGAAATTGCAAGAGATCTCAATATTTGGAAAGTTTCTTCCCTCTACATCATCATGATATTTTTAGAGATATTCTTCGAATTATAAAAGGAAGGTGTGTGCATCAAGAAAGCTAATAAGGCAAGGAGATCTCTCAAATTTTAAAGTCATTCCAAAGAGAGAAGAGTAGTTTGGAGACGAAGAAAAGAATCAAGGCAAAAGAGGAAACAAAAGCCCTATGAATGAGGGGAATTCTTGGCAACAAGGAGCATCAAAATATATAAAAGGAGACCAGCCAAAGGGGCTGGAGGTCCAATGCCTTGTAGTTGAAAATCTTGGAAGTTTTCTCTCCCTTTCCACTCCCATCCATCCTTTCTCTCTAAGTCCCTTTCTTCTTCTTCTCCATTCTAATTCTTTAGACATAAATTGAGAGATCATGTTGAGAGAATGATGAAGAGAGAAGAATCTTAATTTGTTTTGTACTTCAAGATCAAGGAATAAAGACACTACTTGGATTGATTCTGCGTATTCTTTATGTAAGTGGTTTAATTTTCTATTTCTAGTTTTTTTTTTATGTGTTTTGATTGGAGACAATATTTCACATGATTAGATCTAGGGATTTGAAAATAAAGTAAAAGAATCAAAAGTCGAGAGACAACAAGTAATCACTTGCATAAATTTTTCTAGCTCTGAGAAGAGAGGATATCATCATCGCATTGTCAATACTTGTATGATCTTATAGTTTCTAGATCTTTGGTACATCTTTTCTTCTTTTTATTTTTCCACCCTTTTGTTTTTATTTTTTTAGTTAATATTCTGATTATTATTTTATACTTGCAAGTTCTTGATTTAGAAACTCAGTTTACATCTTTCTATGTTTAGTAGAAACTTTCTATTTTTTTACTTGCATAATCTATGGTTGGAAAGTGTCTTTGTGCATACATCATATTTAGAAATTGCATTAGAATAGGTTTTTGTTGCTGAAATCACAAGATTATCAACTGATTAGAAAGATTAAATTTGGACCAAGTATGTGAATAGTGAAAAATCCTGCACAGTTTTAGCATAATTGACCCAACTGTGTTACAAAAGTGCATGATTTAAAAACTAGGTAAACGTGAATTTTTTGATCCGGAAAATAACAGATTTAAAGTATGGTAATTGAACTTTGAAACCCCAGAATTTTAGTCAAAAATAACCTTGGGAACCGTGTCAACCAGAGGCACAAACAGGGGTAGTTGGAAAGCATGTGATCAGATTTCAGCAGCATAACTGGTCAAGTATGCATCTTTAGGAGATCATAGCTTTTTCGTTTTAAGTCCTTTTTCCATTCTTCTTTTTATGTTGTGTTCATGAATCATCAGAGTATTAATTTAAGCCATTAGATTTAGGTTTATATCATCTTAGACGAGTCGTACAGTCCAGCAAAATTGGGCCTGTGCAAGAGTTTCTACACTTTAGAATTTTTTACTGCATGCATTAGATTTGTAGAAACTTACATAAAATTGCATTGTTAGCATTTAGGGAATTATAGATCATTTATATTTGCATAAAAAGTGATTTTGGTAATTAGGATCTAATTTAGAAAATTTTATTTTGATTTACTTTATATTAAATTGGTTGTTTTGATGAGTTTGTTACTTTTGCAGGTTATAGTTTGAAAATGGTTGAATAAACTAGGTTTCTTTACTTAGTTTAGGTTTATTTTTTATTTGAAAAGTTGTAATTGTTAATTTTCAGTTTTTAGGAATTTTCTTGTAATTCGATTAGTTTCTTTATTAGGTTAGATTTAGTTTCTAAATTAGGACAGGTTAAAGTTGGAAAGTTTTTTAAAAAGCATTGCTCCCTGTGGATCGACCTGGACTCACCAGATTATTACTACAATTGCACCCTATACTTGGGGTCCGATCACTGATATAAGGATTGTTTCAGAGGAAGCATACAAGTACATTGACAACATCCCAAAAGAGCAGTGGGCAAATGCATTTGTAAGGGGCCGACATTATGATATGCTCACTCAGAACATTGCGGAATGTACGAATGCTTTGTTGAAGGAAGTGAGGGAGTTTCATATAGCGAAACAAGTTGAAGCGATACACGCCAAACTGATGGAGTTTTCTGAAGATCGACGCTTGAAATCACAATTGATGGAAACAAGAATGACCCATTATGCTGAAAAAATCCTAAACAAAGAGTTGGAACGTTCACGTAGATTAGGAGTGCAAGCAGCCAGTCAATGAGAATTTCAAGTTCATTCACCTGGTGAGTATGTAGATGTCGTTTTGCTTGACAAACATTCCTGTACTTGTCGGAAGTGGGACATACCTGGAATCCCATGTTCTCATGCCTAAGCTGTCATCAAGGCCAGGGGTCTCGACCCATACGACTTTTGTCAGCATTGGTTCTCCAGGGACACATATCGACAAACATACAGTTATGTTTTGCATGCAACACGAGATATAGGGCAATGGGAGGAAAGAAGCAACGTGCGGGGTGTTACCACCCCATGCAAGAAGACAACCTGGCCGACCAAAAAAGAATAGAATTCGTACGGAAGACCGACAAAGGAATCCAGTCATGTGCTCCCGATGTTAAGGAAAGGGGCATAATCAACAAACATGTCGCAATCCACCGGCTCAAGAATAAAGTCATTTCATTCGTACAGAAAGTTGTAGGATTTGCTGACAATTATTGTTTATAGTAACTACTTTTGTAACAAGAAAAAACAGCTGAATTTTGTTTATCATGACCTACTGCTGATTGTTGTCTACAACAGCTGAAACAATCATTATGTGGGTCCTTTTTGTAATAACCTTTGTGTAATAGATAAATTTGTGAAGCATCTGGACTAAATGAATCCAGCCTTTTTTGCGTGAGATTATATCACCATTTTTAAAAATTATTTTTATTGTTATTCTTTGTGATGTTTTTGTTGTATTATGTGGAGTAGTTGTTTTGAGCGCAAATGTGTCGGATAATTGAACATTGATACCCTAAGGGTGTTAAAAATATGAAGAAAAGAAGTCATGGGTTCATTAGATAATAATAATGTATAGAAGGTTAAACCAAAATATTAAACTACCATTCAGACTTTTGATACAGGTTAGGTTCTACATAGTCATACACAAAACAAAGAGAAAAAGCATTATGAACGAAAATGCTTCATTGATGACGAAGCTGGTTAAACATTTCAGTCAACTGATTACGAATGTCAGCAAAACCGGTTGCCACCCTTTCCTCCAATTGTTCAATTTGAACAGACTGATCAAACACTGCATTTTCAATCGCACTTATACGATTTTCACTGGAATTTGCCTCTACATCGTCAGCTTGGACTGGGGCTTGCCCTCCCTGAAGATGTCGACACACATGTGTATCAGACAATGCTTGGGTTCTGCCATCTATTTTTTGTCTTTTAGTGATGGGCAATTCATGGGTATATGCTTGGCAACCGGCCTCAACCATCAATTTGCAAATCATTGCACCAAACGAGAGAGTGAGTTTCTGTGGTTCATCATAAATTTGCAGCATTGATTCAAGTCTAGTCAGTGGAATGTCCACGGAGGTGCCTGTGCCTAAGGAGTAGAGAAGAAAAGCATGAGGATAGAGAAGATCAGATTATGGCTTCGAGGCTCAATGTTATGGCAAACAAATGTGTTGAGCAACCGGTACTCGGTTGTTAGACCGGATATCGTCAGAACAGGAGTATCCCATACAGTGGGTTTACCACAGAGAACGGTAGCCACCTCATTCGCTTGTATCATAATATCATCTGAATCAGGGAATGGATAGGATCTGAGAGCAGGTCTCCGAAGATCGAGTAAAGTGGCAATCTTATGTGCATCTACAGAAAGTGTCTTTCCCCGAACAAAGGTCTTGAAACCATTACTTGCAACATCAAACATGTTGCAATAAAACTCCCATAGCCAGTCCTCAAAGCATTCGACAATCAAGTTCATTAGAATCATGCACCGGTTAAGATGAAGCCAGTGTAAGAATCTTGTAGTGGTGAGATCTCTCTACACCACTATTCTCTCAAAGATGACAGTGTGATTTTTGAATCTCGATTCGAAACGTGCAGCACACTCTGCATCTTTAAATCGTTCAGTATTGAAACGAGAGGAAGACGCAGCTGGTCGCTTTCCTTTAAAAGTTTTAGGTGGCATGCTGAAACATGGACAGTCACAAAGTCAAATAATGAAACACATAAGTTGCATATTTCTCATGGACAATTCAACAAACACTTAGTATGTAGATAAATCATATCCAACTTTCATAGATATATAAATGACTTCATGTAATCCCAAAGGATGAAACATCATGTAGCACATCTTCAAGGAGCATATAACCAAAAAAATCAACTGAACACCCAAAATGGAATCACATCCACTTCCACCCAACTAAAGAGCATGTATTTTTGAGTTCGGAAAAAAAATTATTTTTTCTCAATATGCTTCAAAATATATTTACATCTGATAAAATCTCAAGAAGTTTGCACGAGTATATTTAAGAGAATTTTTTTTTTACTATCACAAGAGAAGAAGATAAGAAGATCAACCTGAGAGAAGGAAAATGAAATAACAGAGCGGAGATGAGAGAAAGACTGGATTGGAAAAGTTGGAAAGAAGAGTGAGAGAATGAGTGGATTGGAAAAGTTAGAAAGAGGAGGAAGAAAAACAAGAGGACCAAAATGCCCTTCACACGATGACGAAAATGCCCATCCACAGTTTGATTCTCGCTATAGCGAGACCTGTTTCTGTCTTGCGGGTTGGCGCTGTCTCTTGCGTATGCTCGCTCTAGCAAGACCACTCTCTGGATCTAAATAAAATTAAAATGAAAATAAAATTAATTTAAATTATAAAATCAGAATTTTGAAATAAAAAATCATTCTTTTATTAAAATCAGACATTATCACTGTAAGATTTTTGTTATTAAACTATTACGATAGTATGATGAAAAAATTTTCTTTTTTCATATTTATCACACCACTGGTTGGACCCATAATTTTAAGATATTATTGGATATAGTAATGACTAATATATGTTGGCTTCATTCCTAATTTTGATTAAGCAAAACTAAAATGGAACAAAAACACTCCAAATAGATTAAAAAAAAAAGTATATGAGAAAGTTCTTTACAATGTTGTAGGTTAAAACACTACAAAAGCATGTATACTAAAAATTTGTACACTTTTCTTTACATTGTTGTAGGTTAAACAAAATAATGATGATTTACATTAAAATTGAACTAGACAATCACATCATACTGAACCTATCATATACAAAAACTTCAGACATCCCTATAACTACTCCACATCATCTGTCCCTTCGTGATCTGTAGTAGATTCGATGAAACTACTATTTTCTCATTGCTTGTAATATATGTCATGTACGATCTTTTGTTTGTAAAACCACATATTGCACTGTGTGAACTGCATGGGTCGGCCAAGTAATAGATGCTCAGCATATGCCATCAGAAATACTCCACAATCATCCCTGCACAAATGTTCACATGTGAGAACATGTATCCCATCATCGAATAATGCAAACATCTAACATTTGCAACTTAAACTCACGTATTATCTTGCTTAGGACATTCATAAGGTATAACTGGCTAAGATGCAGGACCGTCCCAACCAAGTTGGAGGAAGCAACTGCTAATGAATAAAACATGTACACATGAGATTACATATGTCAATGCACAAGGACGTGATACTCTAAAATATATAATAAATATATTTAAGTAGAGATACACTTACAAAATGGCGAGTATATTTCCAGTCAGCATCATTATCCAAACTGTCATAAAACCCCAATTTTTCTCTTTTTGGATATCCAACTAGGAGAAAAAAATGTGATTGATACCAGATTGGAAAAAATAGCATTTCATATTCATTAAACTTTCTAAGTCCCTCTTTCCCAAATGCAATACAATAATAATCTCTCAAATTGTTCTGCTCCCAATGCTGCATGGTAAAGAGGCAAAATGTTACTATGACCGACACTCCATACTATAAGTCATAAAGGATAAAAAAAATTCATACCCCCAATGGACATGGAAAGAAATGTGCTGTTAGGACCTTGGCCTCAAGAATATCAAACTAGCAATCGATTATCTAAGACACATGCACTATAATCAATCCATCTGACACAATTTATGGAAAAATCAATATTGAATACAATATTACTATCCATAATTGCGACGTACATTGGTATCGACCCAATGTCTACGCAGGCACTGACGCAAACTCTCAATAGAAACCCTTGAACAAATTTGATTTAATTCTGGTACGCTGCATATATAAGATCATTATATATTTGCATTGCCCAATCCAGTAATGCAAATTTAAAAAAATATATTATACATACATACCTTTTATAATAACACTTCCAAAACTTATCTAAGATCTTATCTTCTTCTTATTTAAGCGAATATTGTGGGTTGGGCCGTGGGCGTTTGCTTCTTGAGCCAAGATATATGGAGAGAGCCTTGGAGGAATAATCTTTTTCTTAGGATTACCTTTCACTCGGCCAACCATTGAAGATACCTCGTGTGTTGGACTTGGGATAACAATTGGAGATGGATGGGGTGTGCGACTTTGGATTACAAAAGGGATTGCTTGGGGTGTTGGACTCCGAACCATAGATGGATTAGGTTGGTGTGTGGAGCTCGAAGGTACGAATGGTGGTGGTTATGTTGTTAGACTTGGAATCACATATGGAGAAGGTTGTGGTGTGGAGCTGGAGGGTACGAACCAGGGTGGTTGTGGTGTTGGACTTGGAACCACAGATGGAGAAGGTTGGGGTGTAGCGCTTGTCGAATATCATACTTTGAGCAATAGCCTTTAAACTGGTTGGATGTGTACTCTCCACCATTATCTGTGCGGAGACATTTCAAGAGTTTTCCCGTTTCTCTTTCAATCATGACATGAAACTGCTGAAATACCTGGAGCACTTGATCATTCGATTTCAATGCATAAATCCAAACTTTCATGGATGCATCATCAATAAATGTGACAAAAAACTTATTGCCACCAAATGACTCAACCTGCATGGGATCACAAACATCAGAATATACCAAATCCAACACATTAGATTTTATCGTTAATGTTTTAGAGAAAGATACCCTGTGTTGTTTACCAAATAAGCAATAATCGCAAGGGTCAAGGGATGTACCTTTGGAGTAATGAATTTGATCTTTCTTTGCCAATAACTGCAGTCGTTTCTCACTCATATGCTCCAGTCTCTTGTGCCACAGATTTGGAGATGATCTATCTTCAACAGCATTTAACACACCTTTGCATAGCTTCACATGTGTCTTGTACATCGTCTTACACGCATTCCCTCTCACAACAATACGAGACCATTTAGTGAGTTTCCACCTGCCATTTCTGAAGTAACTCTCATAACCTGCACGGTCCAATGAAGTTTCAGAAATCATATTCAACCGCAGATCAGGAATATGTCGCACATCTTTCAGCGTCATTGTGTAACCAATATCGATTTTAATGCAGACATCACCAATCCCAACAATATCTGAATGACATGTGTTGCCCATCTTCACAGTGCCAAAGTCCCATGCTTTATACGTTGTGAACATCTCCTTAGAAGGAGTAGCATGGTAGGATGTTGCCGTGTCAACAACCCACTCAACCTGATCATCTGCAACACTCAAACACTCTTCATCTTCACTGGCCAGTACCACTACTTCATTATCCAAAGTAGCTATAATGTTAGTGTCATTCTTCTGCTCATTGTTGGCTTCTTTCTTTTCCTTCAAGGCAAAGCAATTCTTCTTAATGTGACCCTCCTTGCCACAATGAAAGCATTTTTTAGACTTTTTCTTAGTCTGTGATCCAATTCTATACTTGTCATGACCCCCTTTGGTACCCTACTCTTACTCCTCCCCCTTTTCTCCATAACAAAGGCATGTGCATTATATGTCCCTGCAGTTTTCCTTCTTGTTTCTTCATTTAACAAGCTGTTAGTTACATGACTCAGTGATAACACACCATCTGGAGTAGAGTTGCTAACGGAAATAACCAATATCTCCCATGAATCTAGTAGAGAACTTAGAAGCAATAAAACTTGCATCTCATCAGCAAGGACCATCTTCATTGTGGCTAATTCATTCACAATGCATTAGAATTCATTTATGTGATCTTCAATTTTACCACCCTCCTTGAATTTCATATTCACAAGCTTTCTAATTAAAAAAGTTTTGTTTACAGTAGTTTTCTTCTTATATCTTTCTTCTAACTTCTTCTAAAAGGTTCTCGCATTGGTTTCATTAGAAATGTGATGAAATATGTTGTTATCTACCCACTGTCTGATGCGACCAATGACCTTTCTATGCATCTTTTTTCAATCTGGATCAGATATCTCTTTTGGTCGGGCACTATCCCCCCTCAATGGGATCATAGAGGTCTTTGCAATAGAGGATATCCTCCATCTTAGGTTTTCAAATCAACCAATTGGTATGATTGAGTTTGATCATGGTAGTGTTCATAGTGTTGTTATCCATATCAATTAAATAATCAAGAAATATAAACAATTTTCACTAACATCAATTTCTATACCAATCTGTAGATCTCGTCACCACGAGCACGCTAGGAGAAACGGATTTGAAATCCGACTCTGGATGGCTCCAATATCGCAAAAATAGTTTTCTATGCTTTGATTAGTCAAACTTTCCTGTTGACCATCAAACTACCAATCTTCTTCCACAGTTACGTAGATCTGCTCACAACGAGTCTATAGGTGCAAACGAATCTCTGATCTGACCTCGGATGATCAAGATATCGTGAGAACAATTCTCAGCCGTCAATCTAGTCAAACCCCTGCTGACCATACGTTCTGCTGACGTGTCGCCGACGTCAGAGATTTCTGGAATGGGCTTCCTGCTTCACGGGTCAAGCCAAACTGACCCAAACCGAACATATCTTGGTCTGGGCTCTGGGCTGGTCTTTCGCAGATGAGTCAGGTCAAAACCGACCCGGAACACAACCTGGCCCAGATCTGCACCCTTCTTCTTCATTATGTTCCTGGGTTCTTCAGCACGGAGGTAGTGACGGCAAAGGGTGATGGCCGGAGACGATCGGAATATATCCGGTGACGGGCGGCGATGACTGCTCCGATGACAGCGAGAACCGACAGCGGCAGATAGTCTCGAATCCTTTGCTCTGGCACCCAGAATCCGGTCGTCTTTTTCAGTAGCGGCAGCAGGCCGGATCCCAATCTCTCAGGCTTCTTCTCCGGCGAAGATGACTCAGCGGCGGCAACTGTGTGGCGGTTTGGCGACGTTCCTCCGGTCCGATTTCGAAACAGTCCCTCCCCTGTGCGCAGCAATGCAACAAGGGAAGATCGATCCCTGTTCTCCGATCTCCTCTGCACTGATCGTGTGGCCCATCGTGATGAGAACTGCTCTCTCTCACGATCTCTCTTTTCTGCGACAAAGAACCACGCGTAGAAATCCAGATTCCCTTGATCCAATCCCTCTATCGCAACGCAGCACAATCTAATCCTAGAAACTCTAGGCTCTGATACCACTTGTTGTATGCGTGTATGCGGAAACGTGAATCAATGTGATCGAGCAAACAATCAACCATACAAGAACAAGCAATCACACATAAGAGAATTATGTGGTTCGACAATCTTGCCTATGTCCACGGAAAAGAAACTCGACTCTCCTTAGGGCTCACTCTTTGTATGATCAGTTGTGTTGTTACATCATGGGTTACACACTACATCATATATATAATGCACTCTTTCTTATCCCCTAAAAAACTCTCATAGTCAATAAGAAAGTCCTGGTACAATTACCAAAACACCTATGACCCTGAGCCCAATTGGTCTAGACCGACTAGGCCAACACAATTCTAATGAGATTCTGGAGTTGAGTAGTACATGTTTATGAAAATTTCATGTAAATGTTGTACTAGCATTGGTCAGATTTTTCCAAACAAATGAGATGGAGCTATCCAATTGAAGGAAAAGAGTCTCTCTACTTGCTAAGGCAATGCTACAGAGTTCCAATTTAAAGGCCCATCAATAGACAATTCATGGTTCTAAAATGTGCCCGGACCAAACGGCCATGGACAACTGAACTTACATGTATTGGTCGGCACTAAAATATGCTTCTGGACGCTTTGTTGGTCGGCCTTGTGATGTGTGCCATATCTACGTAATGAGTACATGTCCTACTTGATAAAAAGGCCGGGATAAAAAAATCAAGCATAATTGACTTGGAGGACTTTTTGTTAAAGAGTTTGAAACCAATGCACGTAATCTTTCTGCGGGTGCCACGCTAATCTTGTTTGTATTGTTTGAAAATTTAGAACTTTTTCTTTATTTTCTGGGGAATAATCATTTAAAAATATGTACATCACTGAGAAGAAAACGAGTTTCATTCTTGACAACAGTCGGGTTGAATTATACAATATTTCCAATAACATGATAAATAAAAGATTTTTCTGTATATACCCTCATGTGGTTTCAGTACTTAGTGATGCATCCCTAATTCAGCCTTGCAACCACCATAAGTTTTAAGAGTGAAATGATACTTTCGCCCTTTTTTTTTGTCCCTATATGCATTATTTTAAAAGCTTGGACTTATTTTCATCTAAAGGGGATAACATTGACAATTATCATAGTACATTTAGTAGAGAGAGTAATTCTACATAAATCCACTTTTGTTAATCGGACACCCATTTCATTAAACCCAAACAAATCGTACCGACAATCAAAGACCCGTTCTTATAATTGTTTATAATTTACCCAATTCATACATGACCCACCATTAGATTGATGGAGGTTTCAAAATATATTATTAGTCTTCATGTACATTAGAGATTTATTGACATACATCGTTGGGACTTGAGATAAAATAAAGATATTTTTACAAATAATAACATACTCATTTTTATTTAATGGATGTGAGGATAAAGTAATCATTCTTAAAAAATTTCATTACAAACCTCTTATCATGGCTGTCCAGTCTCATCTAAATTACTGGTTTTGAAGAAAAGAAAGGTATTAAAAATGAAATGGTAGAAATATGTAACTAAATACTCAAGCTACATGCGCCTATTCAAATATTCAATAAATTTTAGGAGGTATATACAAAAGCATGGGAAGAAAGAAACTGAAGAAAAACAAAAAGACAACATTAGAAGTTTTGTGTGCCCTAACCCTTAATGGCCAGACAGCCTTTATTTCTAATTTCAATTGGAATTAGGGCTTACCCAATTCTAAAAGGAATCCTTTGGAATCTTGAACCTTGTCAGCCCCATTTGCTTGAAAACTTGGTTGGACATGGGTCACACCCTTGTCAGCCCCATTTGCTCCCTCATCGGTCTGTGATCCATTTTTTGTACGGTAGTGTTTGATGATCTAATCAGCCACTTAGCCCCCTTCATTCCACGTGTACGGCAGATAAAAGTCAAAGACCAACTTCTGCCCAGTATAGTACATGCTAAGATGATCATCTCCTCCAACCCAACTTCACTTGAGCAAACCACACAGAGAGAGAGAGAGAGAGAGAGAGAATGACGGGGCTGAAAATCTACGCTGATCGCATGTCCCAACCATCAAGGGCAATCATCATCTTCTGCAAGTATGTGATTTGTATTGTTTTGCATTTCTTTCTTTCTTCTTCGTGTTTTTGATGTTTTGGATGAATTTCTTGTGTTTGGGCTGCTTCTGACTGTTGATTCCATAAATGAAAAAAAGGTTAAACAAGATCGAATTCGAGGAAATCAAAATCGACCTTGCAAAGGGTCAGCACCGTTCCACTCAATTCAAAGGTAAAACCCCTCTAACCATGCTAAAATCTCTCCAAGATTCCTGCTTTTCATGAGAAACCTGCTGTTGGGAGAATTTAAATTTAGGTTCTTTATGAACGAAAGGGGTGTTCCTTAAATCCCAAATCTCCAATCATTTGAAATTTTTTTTTTTTTTGGTGAGTTCCAGCTCCTCCTATACATCTGATACCTTTTTTTAGCACTATCTGTAGAGTAAGGGATTCAAGAACTGATACTACTGCTTCTTCTTTTTTTACAGAGATAAACCCTATGGGACAGGTTCCAGCTATAATTGATGGAAGATTTAAGCTGTTTGAAAGGTGATTTTTTGAACTCTTTTTAATGGGGTTTTTAGATTTAGGATGGTTTTAATTGAGTCTTTATCTTTTACAGTCATGCAATTCTAAGCTACCTTGCTTGCGCGTTTCCTGGAGTTTCGGATCACTGGTATGTTAAAAGGTTATGGAAACTTCCTCTTCTTTGTTATGAATGCAAAAGCCTATCTGGGCTAGTAGCGATTGCACATATCGTAGCTAGATCCTTTGGGTGAGTTTAGCTTAATTAATTGTAGGGTTTATTATCGAGAGCATTTTTAATAGGTAACTTGATTTGAACCCGCAAACTCATGGTTTTACACAGAGACTTCCTTTCAGCCATCTTAATCAATGATTCTAAATATATAGTTGTGTCATGCGAATGGATACTTAACAGCTAATGGGGTTTAACTAGTGAAAAGTTGGATGGGTAGTGTTATTAGTTCATTCATGTTACCAATCTAGATCTCAAAAAGGTTGTCCTCTCGGTACAACTTGCATAGCCATGCAAATAGTTGGATTGAGAATTGCATATTCTCCTTTTTATTATTTTATTTGTAGCTCTTTTTTACTTCCTCTTATCATTCTATAATTATTATCTATTTTGCAATCCAAGTTTCTACGAGATTTTCTGTTGGACTCTCTCTTGTAAGGTACCCAGCTGATCTTTTCAAGAGAGCTAAGATACAATCGGTTTTAGATTGGCACCATTCCAATTTACGCCGTGGATCAGGTACAGTAAATTCAGTTTCCTGAACTTTTGCTGAATTCCTCACTAATGCAAACAACATTTTAATGGTCAGTTCGGATATATTCCAAAATGCAGTTGGTTTGAAAATTATGTTGGAATGGATGGTCATCCTTTTCATTTGGATTAGGATGGTGCCTAACTACATCAGAGTTTTGGATGAAGGCTTTTTTTGAATAAAAAAAAACAGTTTTAATTTAGGCTTAATGAAGCTGATCATTAGATTTTGTATGTTTAGTGGATCTGAGAGTACAGAGGATTATCTACTCAATACTGGACACTGTGGATTCAAATATATGGCTTCCATTGTGAAATGAAATGGACAGCATAAGGAGCATATCTTGAGGTGACATAGTAGAGAAATCCTAATTGACTGTTTAATGGTTGTCAAGGTCCTTTGCTTGACAGGGCAGTTTTGTTATAATACCATAACTAATGACCCTTTTGTTGCTGTATGGAGCTGAATGCTGGCAAATAAAGAAATGACAAGAAAACAAAAGTATATGAGTTATGACAGTGTTCAATAATGGAGCCCATTTTCAGTGATCTTTATTGTGCATCCGGTGGAATCCATCATAAATTGACGACACAAGAAAGAGACTAGCAATCTGCTAATTGGCTTGAAAATGGACAACTGAAGTGAAACATAGCTAATGGTCCATATTCAACTTTAACTTGAATGGAGGTGATTGTACAAGGGAGGAGATTTATTTATCAATGCTTATTCACAGTGGGTGTCATTAGATGAATGGTCTGATTTAATGAAAATATACCTGTATGGAATGCTTGGCTCAAATAAACTGTCAGTTCTCATATTCCTAGCCCTGTACACTAACACACCAACTTATCAAACCTCTATAAGATTTTATATTTTTTATGCTTGAATTGATGGGTTCGCATGAATTCTGCTTCCTTTATTTTATTTTACTTTTCCTCAGTTGTTATCAGTTTTTCTTTGCAGCTTCGTACGTTCTAAATAGCACGCTAGCACCGGCACTTGGGCGTCCACTGAATCCCCAAGCAGCTGCTGAAGCAGAGAAACTTTTGAGTTCATCCCTCTCGAAAATAGAATCCTTTTGGCTCAAGGGGAATGCGAAGTTCTTGTTGGGTAGCCTTCAACCATCTATCGCAGATCTCAGCCTAGTTTGTGAAATTATGCAATTGGAGGTTCGTAAATCTTTTTCTCTTAAGAAAAATTCATCTCGACATGTTTCTTTTTCAAAAGACTTTTTTAGCCAACTTGCTTATGGGTTCTATTCAAAGCACTTATGCTTCAACTGCATGAGGGCTCGAGCCCAGTACAGAATGGTTATACACGTTGAAACTCAAGGCCTGAGGATAAATGCTCATATCCCTGGTTGAGGATCATTACAGTAGTCTAACTTGAACAGGGTCTGTTTAATATATTTTGCAACTTCTCTCTTGATTTCAGATTTTGGATGAGAAGGACCGTGACAGGATATTGGGGCCCCACAAGAAAATTTTGCAGTGGATTGAAAACCTTAAATATGTAACAAAACCTCATTTTGATGAAGCTCATGAGATCCTCTACAAAGCTAAGGCAAGAATACACAAGCAGTTGCTAGCAGTGGGCAATAGAATGGGTACGAGCACTGACACCACATTGCCATCGAAACTCTGATGATGTAGAAGACAATAAGATGTGAAGGATAATATGTATTGTTCAACAGTGAGACTTAAATTAGATGGCAATGTGTACTATCCAATTGACTTGTGTCCTATCCAATTGGTTTGTTGGTTAGAGCAGTTTAAATATTGGATTTCATTGAAGCACTGTTTGGGTCTGATAGTTGGATGAGTGCGTGGTTAATACTTTCATGAGTTTGTCTATAGTTAAAAGTATTGAATTATTATGTAGTGCAAAAGACAAAAGATCAGGCTGAAATAAGGTGGTCGATATGGTCAAGCCAAATGACAACACTCTAAATCCCTGTTTGGATGTGTCATCTTTTCTACTGAGATGGTGCATGCTTATAGTAAGTTCCTCTATTAGGAATTGCTGTGGGCTTATTCTTTTCTCATTATGAAGGTATTCTTTTTTCGGGTAAAGGAGGTATTCTGGTGATAAACATGGTTCTTGAAAATGTTGTCAAACACTTTGAAATCTGAAATGAAGCATGTTGCAGAGGTATAGCAGATTGTTGTCCGTTCCACTGTTGACTGTGGAGTGGCATGGAGAAACCTGTACCCACATAATGCGGATACTGTAATTCTGCTTGTAGCTACTGATTTCTATACCGTTTGAACCCCCATTGTGAAAATGGATAGCTTACATTTATTTTTCAGAATGGTTTAAGGGGGGAAAACGGAAAGTAAACTGAACAATTTCATATTTCCATGCTTCCCTAAGTGAGCTGCATCAGAACAGCTAAATTATCAGCAGAACAGATTATTATTATCTTATCTTACTGAGACATTCGTACCATACCAGTATTTCTTGGGGCCATTTGCCCTGGGGCTGGAGCTGTGCTTGCGGTAAAACGGTCAATTTACGCTCTTCTGTGTGCATCCGAAAATTGAAATGCACCAGTAATATATTCCTGTACACAATTGGAGGATATAGGGCTCTGATCTTATGGCCAAAGCACCAAGTAGAAAGAAAATGGTGCAAGCATGCACCTCCCAGCAAGGAGATTGGAGATGAAGTTTGTGAGGGCAGCAGTTCCATTCTTCCCCACCAGTGGATGGACTAGGACTGGACCTGCTGATTTAGGGTTCAATTGGCCTCAGGCCTCGATCAATCCTGACTTGATCCAGTCAAGTGCTTGCACCTCAATCTTTCAACCATCTTGATAGCCCAGATGTCAGATTATTTCTGGGTACAGTTGAGGTTAACATTACCACCCCCTTTATTCCCTCTTTTCTCAACTTCAACAAGAATACCTAATTTCTACACACACACACACACAAAAAAAAAAAAAAAAACCACTGGCACTGAGCACCTCCCATATATATTGGAAAATCTTGGATCATACACATCACTTGTCTCTCCATTTCTGTCATTGAGAAGCTATCTTGCATGATCTGGAAACACTTGTGTAGGGCCGTTTTGAAATTCTGTGCTTGTCTGGCTCATACTTGCTCACTGATGATTCCCGCAGTCGGACGGGTGGTTTGAGTGTCTCTCTGTCAAGTCCTAATGGTCGAGTCATTGGTGGTGGTACGGTAGTGTTGGTGGGATGCTTATCGCAGCAACCACAGTGCAGGTACTTGCATTGTTTCTGTTTGCTTTTTGAAACAATTGTTGATTAAGCATCCTACCAACCAAGATGTAGATGTTAAGGTGTGCCTAACATGGGTCAGATCAGTAGATCACTGCTGAAACCCAAGTCTGAGCTGGTGCACCGATGCATGAAATGGAGGACTTATTCCCACTCGTTTGGTTGTGATGACTTGAAGTGAACCACTATAGCTATATAAACCTGTTTTACCTAACCAGCCAGTAGTGCCACAAGTGGGGTTCTGGCACCAGATACTCTTTACTGTCCGAGTTGACCTCCGGTATCTGGGACTGTCACTTGTAAGTTGCGACATTTGTGTTTGGTCAGATGGCTGGAGACGTCTCATATGCAAGATTATTGAGCACATTACTGTGTGATATGGTCCGCCAGGTCCTTACTGCCTAGTTGTGGCAGGCCTTCCCTGATGTGTTCCATTCTATGTTTCTACACTGTATGCAGAAGTGGCTACTTCGATAGTTGTACATTTAAGTTCTGCAGTTAGATGAGCAAACTTTTTAGTTTTCGAAACACCACTTTCTCTTTGTTGTTGAAATGTAACTTTAGGCTCTTATTCTATGACAAGGCACAGATATAAACTCTAAGGCATGGAGAGAGTTCAGCCTAGCCAACCAAGAGAACAATAAAGAGGTCATCAATTGGATCAGAGCCAGCAAAAGCTTTGGAAACCGGTCCCCGTTGACAACACTCCACGTAATAGAACACAGTTTTATCTACAGATAGATACTCTTTCTGCCAAACAGACTTTTACTGTATGCTTGGATACAGCTTTTCTGATGAAACCTCTAACCTGATCGCTGCATCTTTGATTAAGTCCTTTTTTTTTTTTTTTTTTGTTCAGCATTTTGGCTATTACTATAATACCTGTGAAACAAGTCTCTTCTTATCCAATAGAGGATATTATACTTGAGTGGAAAACTCTTAGCTTATATCCATCTTATATCTGCTATGCATCTAATCCCACAATATTGTTTGCTGTAAGCATTTCCTTTGTGGTTTATATTCTTGGATAGAGAGTGATAGACAACTTTCTGCAGGTAATGGTTGGGAGTTTCATCTATGGGGGCACAAAAGCAAAGAGTAAATCTGGAATGGGTCCTGAATCAGGCGTGGACTCTCCACATACCACAGGTGATCATCAATCAGCCACTACAATCAGCATGCCTCCCGGTCAAAATCTCACACCCTTTGCTGTCAGTGGATGGCTTGTTTCGCGGCCCATGGATGTGAGGAGTGCTCAGATGGACATCGACCTGACTCGAGGATAACCATTTTTCTCATTCAGTCAGAGCATTTGGGAGCAATGTGTATAATCTTAACCTGACATAAATGTGTAAGAGAAGCGGACTGTGTATAACTGGCATCAGAGACGGATGGAGTATGAAACAGGCCCCAGTGGATTTTTAAGTTTCAATTATAATTTTGGTGGGGGCCCACTAATTTTTTCCATAAGGCCTCCAGTGAATTTTTTGGGCCCCCAATGGATTTTTGTAAATATTAACTTTAGGTATTCCATATTCTTGTCCTCCCTAATTTTGATTGTTTTAATTACTTTCTTGTAGTATCACCGCGTTCTCAGTCTCCTATAAGAGCTAATACCAAGGAAAATTAACAGCAGTCATCGCTGAAAACAGTTAAGATAAATTAGTATGCAGATGCGGAGGTAGTTCCCAGCCCCCAAGTGACTTTTTGGGAAAAAAAAAATTATGTATACTAAGTTAGGCCCAAATCAATTAGGCCCCCAGTGACATTGAACCAGGCCGCCCAATAAAAACTCGTAGAGAACAATTGTGATAAATAAATATGTCTTGTTTTATTGCTTGAAATTATTATATTATATTTGTTCCATATAAAAGGTTTGGAGTAAATCTGCACATTATTTGTCCTTACTAGGCATGATTTGCAATGCAGTGGAAATCTACAAACTAATTCTGTGTATTAGTTACTGATAGTGTATGTAAAAGGTCCACTACTTTTTTTGTGTATTGTTTTTTCTCAAGCATGAAGAAAAAAAGAAGAAAAAATCATTTGCAATCATATAAATAATCCAAAAAAAAATTCCGGGGCCGTTGCCCCCGGACCCCCTACTACTTAATCGTGCCCCCAGTGATTTTGAATCCTGGATCCGCCACTGACTGGCATCAAGTGAAGAGAAGCAGAAACTAGTCACCCATCTGTTGTACTAACATGTAATTAACTAAGCAAACGTGTTTAGCCATATCAGGCCCTCTTGGGTAAACTACAATGTCTGCATCTTGTTTAATTTTCCATATTTAGTAAAATTCAGCCAGTTTTAGTTTTTAGGGATATGATCTGTCTTCAATGATACTTGCTCTCACATTTTCTAGTTAGGACCACGGCCGGCTCTAGCATAAGGCCAATAAAGTCTTTGCTTTATTCCCCATAAAAATAAGGCAAAAAAAAAGGCCCCATAATAGCAGCCGGTATCTTTTGAAATTCCAAAAAATCAAATTTGTCAACTGCCATCCCTTTTTTTCTCCCGAAAATATAAGGCCCCATAATAACTTAATCTTAAGAAGGTCAATTTTTATGGGACTTAAAGTGTCATTTATGGCCTATTATATTTCCAAATCTACCCCTTGTATTACTATTACTAGGAGTCCAAATGATTTTAGCACACCATTATATTTATAGCATAGTCCATATGTATCAAATTTCAACCATACATCAGTCCTGAATTATCTTTACAAGTCTTTCTCATTATTTTTGTGTATCCTATTTCAATAGGAGCCGATTTAGATTCAATTCATGATGTGGTTGTAATAGATCCATAGCTTCGGATTTCAGTTCTAATAATAGGTCTTAAAATTTAAGATATACAATGGGCTCCTGTCGGAATTTATTCACTTGCCCACAGTGCATATATATGAGCACAGTGCATATATATGAGCATCGTGCATCTGGAACATCCAATATGTGGGGCACATCTCTGAAGTCCATCTCGGATATTCCTAACTCATGGTGCATATGCACATCGTCCGCATGTGAGAATGCTTTGAGCCCCACCAGAGGTAGATTCAAAGATTTATTATATTTTATTTTATTTTATTGGGATAGTGGGGGGTTTGACCCAAGATTTTCCATGTGAGTTTTGGGGATGGGTCCAAAGTTTTCAGGTGGGTTTTGGAGGTGGACTTAAGATAGATTAGCAAAATTTGAATATAAAACTTAATTAGTAATTTTGCCTCACAAAAAAGCAAGAAAAATATATTTTAAATAAAATATTTATAATAATATTAAAGCATAGAAAATGCTTCATTTAGCGTTGTCGCTTTAGGCCTCGAATTGTCTCAAGCCGGCCCTGGTTAGGACTTGGGGCACTCTACAACTCACCCAAAAAAATAAAAGAAAGTTCAATTCTTTCTCATCAGAATTCTATCTCCAATTCTGATGAGATTCTGGAGTTGACTAGTACCTATTTATGAAAATTCTTGTAAATGATGTGCTAGCATTGGTCAGATTTTTCCAAAAAAATTAGATAGAGCTATCCAATTGAAGGAAAAGGGTCTTTCTACTTCTAAAAAAAGGGGACAATTATCGTACGGACGGTCATAAAGCTAACATTAGCCCCAAAACAATTCAAAAATATATATTTACTACAGAGTTGTTCGATCCGTAGGATATCGCAGGCTGGGATATCCTAGGGATGTAGGATAGCCCACAATCAGAAGCTGGAAGACTTGAACAGTCCGTTTTTTTCTTGAATGTGAGACCACTAAACCACCATCCAAACCGTTGGATAACTGTGATAGATAACCGTTGGATAACCGTGATAGATTAACTGTTCAAATTTAGTGTGATATTAGTTCTTACGCTCATACAGCTATCCAACGGTTTAGATGGTGGTTTGGTGGTCTCACAGTAAAAGAAAAAAAATAAATGCATGGAGTTTTCAAGTGATTGTGGGATATTCTACATCCTTAGGATCGAACAGTTTTATGATAAATATATATTTTTGAATTATTTTGAGATTATTATCAGCTTTTTAACTGTCCGTATGGTAATTATCCCAAGACAATGCTGCATAGTTCCAATTTAAAGGCCCATCAATAGACAGCTCATGGTTCTAAAATACGCCTGGACCAAACGGCCAGTCAGGTTCTGGTCAACTGAACTCACATGTATTGGTCGGTGCCGGTACTAAAATATGCTTCCGGATGATGCTTTGTTGGTCGGTACTAAAATATACTTCCGGATGCTTTGTTGGTCGGCCATATCTACGTAATTAGTACACACGCCTTGCTTGATTTAAAGGCGGATAAAAAATCCAGCATAATTGACTCGGAGGACTTTGTGTTAAAAGAGTTTGAAACCTATGCATGTAATCTTTCTGCAGGTGCCATGCTAATCCTGTTAGTATTGTTTGAAAATTTTGAACTTTTTCTTTATTTTCTGGGGAATAATCATTTAAAAATATGTAAATTACTAAGAAGAACAAGAGTTTCATTCTTGACAACATTCTGGTTGATTTATTTATACAATATTTCCAATAATATGATAAATAATAGAGTTTTCTGTATATACCTTCATGTGGTTTCAGTATTTAGTGATATATTCCTATTTTTTTTTGTTTTAATACCTTCCATTTTCTCAGAATCTGTTAGCCTTGCAACCCCATAAGTTTTAAAAGTGAAATAATATTTTTGCTCATCTCTATATCCCTATATGCATTATTTTAAACGCTTGGACTTATTTTCCTCTAAAGGGATAACATAGACAATTACCTCAGTACTTTTAGTAGAGAGAGTAATTCTACATAAATCCACTTTTGTTAATACGGCGCCCATTTCGTTAAATCCAAAAAAACCATACCAACAACCAAGACTAATTCTTATAATTGGTTATAATTTACCCAATTCATGCACGACCCTCCGTTAGATTGATGAAAGTCTCAAAAATATATTCTTAAGCTTCATGTACATTAGAGATTTATTGATAGAGATCGAAAGGACTTGGGATAAAATAATGGCAATTTTATAAATAATAACATACTCATTTTCATTTAATAGATGTGAGGGCAAAGTTACCATTTTTATAAAATTTCAACACAAACCTCTCATGACGCCTGTCCTTTCTCATTTAAACTACTTATTAAGAGGACACATAAGGAATTAAAATGAAAAGACAGAAGAAGTATATAGCTAAATACTCAACCTACATTTACCTATTTATATCTTTTATAAATATTAGGGGGTTATATACAAAAACTTCTAAAGAAGAAAATTGAAGAAAAACCGTGACAACAATAGAATTTTAGGCCCCGTTATTTTATTAAAAATTTTTAATAGGAATTCAGGCTGTCTGGGAATTCAGAATTCCTGTCAGGAATTCTGTTTTTCATTACCAGAATTCTTAGGCATTTGAAATATCAAAAGACTCAACATTTAAAAAACCACTTTAACAAGAAGGATTTGAAAATTTCACTTGGCACAGAAATTTCAGGAGAGAGACGACGGTATTTCGGGATCTCAGACAAAAATTCGGGACATAAATAAAATAATAAAATTTAAAATTTAACAGCATTTCGAATATTAACATTTGAAATTCTAAAAAATCTAAAGATATAATTTCTTGAAATTCTAATAAAGAAACGAAACTTACACCAAACACCTATTATTTCTAGAAGGAATCCCTCAATAATGGCCAGACAGCCTTCATATCTAAAAGGAATCCTGTCAAATCAAGAACCTTGTCTTTTTCATTAAAACTGGGTTGGACAAAGACAACATCCTTGTCAGCTCCATTTGTCCCCTCATCAGTCTGTCATCCATTCTGAGTGTTTGTACGGTAGTGGTCGATGATCTAATCAGCCACTTAGCTCCTTTCATGCCACGTGTACGGCAGATAAAAGTCAAAGACCAGCTTCTGCCCAGTACCCTATCTATATGCTAAGATCATCATCTCCTCCAACCCAACTTCACTTGAGCAAACCAGAGAGAGAGAGAATGACGGGGCTGAAAATCTACGCTGATCGCATGTCCCAACCATCAAGGGCAGTCATCATCTTCTGCAAGTATGTGATTTGTATTGTTTTGCATTTCTTTCTTTCTTTCTGCTTCTTGTTTTTGATGAATTTCTTGTGTTTGGGCTGCTACTGACTGTTGATTCCATAAATGAAAAAAAGGGTAAACAAGATCGAATTCGAGGAAATCAAAATCGACCTTCTAAAGGGTCAGCACCGTTCCACTCAATTCAAAGGTAAAACCCCTCTGACCATGTTAAAATCTCTCCAAAATTCGCGCTTTTCATGAGGAACCTGCTGTTTTTATGAACAAAAGGGGTGTTCCTTAAATCCCAATTCTCCAATCATTTGATTTTTTTTCTTTTTTTTTTTTGTGTTACAGCTCCTCCTATACATCTGATACCTTCCTTTAGCACTATCCGTAGAGTAGGGATTCAAGAACTGTTACAACTGCTTCTTTTTTTTTTTTTTACAGAGATAAACCCTATGGGACAGGTTCCAGCTATAGTTGTTGGAGAATTTAAGCTGTTTGAAAGGTGATTTTTTGAACTCTTTTTAATGGGGTTTTTAGATTTAGGATGGTTTTAATTGAGTCTTTATCTTTTACAGTCATGCAATTCTAAGCTACCTTGCTTGCGCGTTTCCTGGAGTTTCAGACCACTGGTATGTCAAAAGGTTATGGAAATTTCCTCTTCTTTGTTATGAATGCAAAAGCCTTTCTGCTGGGCTAGTAGCGATTGCACTTATCGTAGCTAGATCCATTGGGTGAGTTTAGCTTAATTAACTGTAGGGTTTATTAGAGAGAGCATTTTTCATAGGTAACTTGATTTGAACCCACAAACTCATGGTTTTACACAGAGACTTCCTTTCAGCCATCTTAATCAATGATTCTAAATATATAGTTGTGTCATGCGAATGGATACTTAACAGCTAATGGGGTTTAACTAGTGAAAAGTTGGATGGGTAGTCTTATTAGTTCATTCATGTTACCAATCTATATCTCAAAAAGGTTGTCCTCTCGGTACAACATGGATTGAGAATTGCATATTCTCCTTTTTATTATTTTTTGTAGCTCTTTTTCACTTCCTCTTATCATTCTATAATTATTATCTATTTTGCAATCCAAGTTTCTACGAGATTTTCTGTTGGACTCTCTCTTCTAAGGTACCCAGCTGATCTTTTCAAGAGAGCTAAGATACAATCGGTTTTAGATTGGCACCATTCCAATTTACGCCGTGGATCAGGTACAGTAAATTCAGTTTCCTGAACTTTTGCTGAATTCCTCACTAATGCAAACAACATTTTAATGGTCAGTTCGGATATATTCCAAAATGAAGTTGGTTTGAAAATTATGTTGGAATGGATGGTCATCCTTTTCATTTGGATTAGGATGGTGCCTAACTACATCAGAGTTTTGGATGAAGGCTTTTTTTGAATAAAAAAAAACAGTTTTAATTTAGGCTTAATGAAGCTGATCATTAGATTTTGTATGTTTAGTGGATCTGAGAGTACAGAGGATTATCTACTCAATACTGGACACTGTGGATTCAAATATATGGCTTCCATTGTGAAATGAAATGGACAGCATAAGGAGCATTTCTTGAGGTGACATAGTAGAGAAATCCTAATTGGCCGTTTAATGGTTGTCAAGGTCCTTTGCTTGACAGGGCAGTTTTGTTATAATACCGTAACTAATGACCCTTTTGTTGCTGTATTGGAGCTGAATGCTGGCAAATGAAGAAATGACAAGAAAACAAAAGTATATGAGTTATTACAGAGTTCAATAATGGAGCCCATTTTCAGTGATCTTTATTGTGCATCCGGTGGAATCCATCATAAATTGACGACACAAGAAAGAGACTAGCAATCTGCTAATTGGCTTGAAAATGGACAACTGAAGTGAAACATAGCTAATGGTCCATATTCAACTTTAACTTGAATGGAGGTGATTGTACAAGGGAGGAGATTTATTTATCAATGCTTATTCACAGTGGGTGTCATTAGATGAATGGTCTGATTTAATGAAAATATACCTGTATGGAATGCTTGGCTCAAATAAACTGTAGTTCTCATATTCCTAGCCCTGTACACTAACACACCAACTTATGAAATTATATTTTTTATGCTTGAATTGATGGGTTCGCATGAATTCTGCTTCCTTTATTTTATTTTACTTTTCCTCAGTTGTTATCAGTTTTTCTTTGCAGCTTCGTACGTTCTAAATAGCACGCTAGCACCGGCACTTGGGCATCCACTGAATCCCCAAGCAGCTGCTGAAGCAGAGAAACTTTTGAGTTCATCCCTCTCGAAAATAGAATCCTTTTGGCTCGAGGGGAATGCAAAGTTCTTGTTGGGTAGCCCTCAACCATCTATTGCAGATCTCAGCCTAGTTTGTGAAATTATGGAATTGGAGGTTCGTGAATCTCTTGCTCTTCAGAAAAATTCATCTCAACATGTTTCTTTTTCAAACGACTGTTTTAGTCAACTTGCTTATGGGTTCTATTCAAAGCACTTATGCTTCAACTGCATGAGGGATCGAGCCCAGCACAGAATGGTTATACACGTTGAAACTCAAGGCCTGGGGATAAATGCTCATATCCCTGGCTGAGGACCATTACAGTCCTCTAACTTGAACAGGGTCTGTTTAATATATTTTGTAACTTCTCTCTTGATTTCAGATTTTGGATGAGAAGGACCGTGACAGGATATTGGGGCCCCACAAGAAAGTTTTGCAGTGGATTGAAAACCTTAAATATGTAACAAAACCTCATTTTGATGAAGCTCATGAGATCCTCTACAAAGCTAAGGCAGGAATACACAAGCAGTTGCTAGCAGTGGGCAATAGAATGGGTACGAGCACTGACACCACGTCGCCATCGAACTCTGATAATGTAGAAGACAATAAGGTGTGAAGGATAATATGTAGTGTTCGGCAGTGAGACTTAATAAGATGGCAAGGTGTACTATCCAATTGGCTTGTGTCCTACCCAATTGGCTTGTGGGTTAGAGCACTTTAAATATTGGATTTCATTAAAGCACTGTTTGAGTCTGATAATTTGGATGAGTGCATGGTTAATACTTTCATGAGTTTGTCTATTGTACTATCCAATTGGCTTGTGTCCGATCCAATTGGTTTGTGGGTTTGAGCACTTTAAATATTGGATTTCATTGAAGCACTGTTTGGGTCTGATAATTTGGAGGAGTGCATGGTTAATACTTTCATGAGTTTGTCTATGGTCAAAGTATTGAATTATTATGTAGTGCAAAAGACCAAAGATCAGGCTGATGGTCAAGCCAAATGATCTCAACACTCTAAATCCTTGTTTGGATGTGTCATCTTTTCTACTGAGATGGTGCATGCTTATAGTAAGTTCCTCTATTAGGAATTGCTGTGGGCTTATTCTTTTCTCATTATGAAGGTATTCTTTTTTCGTGTAAAGGAGGTATTCTGGTGATAAACATGTTCTTGAAATTGTTGTCAAACACTTTGAAATCTGAAATGAAGCATGTTGCAGAGGTATAGCAGATTGTTGTCCGTTCCACTGTTGACTGTGGAGTGGCATGGAGAAACCTGTACTACCCACATAATGCGGATACTGTAATTCTGCTTGTAGCTACTGGTTTCTATACCGTTTGAACCCCCATTGTGAAAGTGGATAGCTTACATTTATTTTTCAGAATGGTTTAAGGGGGGAAAACGGAAAGTAAACTGAACAATTTCATACTTCCATGCTTCCCTAAGTGAGCTGCATCAGAACAGCTAAATTATCAGCAGAACAGATTATTATTATTATCATATCTTACTGAGACATTCGTACCATACCAGTATTTCTTGAGGCCATTTGCCCTGGGGCTGGAGCTGTGCTTGCAGTAACAGGGTCAATTTACGCTCTTCTGTGTGCGTCCCAAAATTGAAATGCACCAGTAATATATTCCTGGTACACAATTGAAGGATATAGGGCTCTGATCTTATGGCCAAAGCACCAAGTAGAAAGAAAATGGTGCAAGCATGCACCTCCCAGCAAGGAGATTGGAGATGAAGTTTGTGAGGGCAGCAGTTCCATTCTTCCCCACCTGTGGATGGACTAGGACTGGACCTACTAATTTAGGGTTCAGTTGACCTCAGGCCTCGATCAATCCTGACTTGACCCAGTTAATTGCTTGCACCTCAATCTTTCAACCATCTTGATAGCCCAGGTGTCAGATTATTTCTGGGTACAGTTGAGGTTGACATTCCCAACCCTTTTATTCCCTCTTTTCTCATCTTCAACAAGAATTCTCAACTTCACCTAACCAATTTCTACAAAAAAGAAAAAAAAGAACACCTAATGTCCAGGGTATCCAACTGTTTGAATAATTTGCCCGATTCTCCATATGATGGGCCCTTACTAAGGACTGAGTTGAGTTTTTGGAGTTAATTCCATGAATTTTCATGTTGAGCAATTCTCTACGTTCTTCTGGAAGATAATCAAATAAGGGGACCATAGATTAATCATTTTCTTGGAATCCAATGAGGGGTCCTTGTAGCAATGACCTTCCTCTTCCTATTCTCCCGTTCCCTGGCACTTGGTTATCATAAATGCTGCAAATAACCCATTCGTCTAGCTGGAGATGGTGATTTAAGAGAAAACCATTAGGCAAACAAAAAAATGGCAAGAATACATATTTAATTAAATAATGCATGCATTCTTCGAATCATTTACAACCTTATGTGATACATAGTGGTAGTGGGTGGTGTTGTGCATATGAAATTTAACCAATGATCAACCCATAAGGGTGATTGGCAGGTTCCTTATCATAAATATAAAAGAAAACGAAGAAGAAGAAGAATGCATGCATTCATGTAAACTCATAGTGAATTATTATAGAGTCACGGAATGGTGTAATGTTTATATACCTTCCTTGAGTCAGTGGGAAATTGTGCATGGTTGACACTTTGATGTTCATTCAATATGTACTCGTGCATGATCCAATTGGTCTACTTTTCACGTGGATGTTCTCCAGAGTAGAAAACAAGGGATCTCATAGTGCCAATCACGTTGTTTCCTTCTTTAATTCAGATTCTCCTGTGCTGGCCTTCCAGAACCCATTTTTGGTGAATCGACGATATTTTTGATAAGTCGACATAAAGAAGTAGCACTTATTTTTTATAAGTCGACATAAAGAAGTAGCACTTGTCTTCTCCCCTTGAGCCAAATTGAGCTTCAGTACATTCCATTAAAGTTTAAATACACCAAGAACATGCAAAACTTCTTTAATGTATTAAATGCGAAGTAATCAGACAAGCAAGACTAACACTAGTAGTACTAACAACAGCAACATATTAACACATTACTATAGGGAAGACAAGAAGTAGCATATAACCCTACTAAATGAGGAATCAAACAAGAGAATATACATACACATACATAAATCTATTTCACAATACAGAATCTATAAATAACAAGTGCTCACAACATCTACATAGTCGGGTAGGACCACTTATTTTCAAATTAGAGGCTGATGATTTGGTATCAAGACATGACCCATGAAACAACTCATCAAAATACAAAGAAAATGCATGCATATTAATCTCATTAAAAATAAAAAATCGAAAACATGAAACTTGGATCTTGAAGCATTTAACATATATATATATATATATAGAGAGAGAGAATCCGAATCAATCGAAATATGATTGAGACTGCAAAAGAAAACCCATCCGGTTCACAACATCTACATAGTCGGGTAGGACCACTTATTTTCAAATTAGAGGCTGATGATTTGGTATCAAGACATGACCCATGAAACAACTCATCAAAATACAAAGAAAATGCATGCATATTAATCTCATTAAAAATAAAAAATCGAAAACATGAAACTTGGATCTTGAAGCATTTAACATATATATATATATATATATAGAGAGAGAGAGAGAGAGAATCCAAATCAATCGAAATATGATTGAGACTGCAAAAGAAAACCCATCCGGTTCACAAACTGCATGCATCCAAAAAAAAATAGAACTGATTTTTGGAATGTTCAATGGTAAAGAACAAGAAAACGAACCAAAGAGGAACGACAACAACATGAACCATTAAAACTCAAAGAAATAGCATACATTTGACATCATCTCATTTTAAAAAATTCAAAATCAAGAAAACCAGATAAAAGAATCTGAATCTGAGACATTAATCTTGGGAAAAAAAAAAAAAAAACAAGAAGAAAATTCTTGAGAGAACTGAATCATCCCTAATTCAGACTGCAAAAAAGAAAACCCACCCAGTTGATCACCTTATGCATACATCCAAGAATGACAAGTGAATGTCATCTTCAAGAAAAATAATGAAACAAGAATAGCAACAACCAGAGGCGGACCGAGCATATAATGACCTGGGGCGACCGCCCCAGGTCAAATTCCACATTCCTCTTGAAATAGTGTTGGGCCTTGGCCCATGCCCCACTTCAAGAGATCCACGCCCCAGGTCAAAGATGTTTTATCCTTTTTCTTTTTCTAATTTCTTTTTTACCTCACTTTAATGATAATCTGATGTAAATTGTGCCAAAATCTTTATTTATTTTTCTTTAAGCAAATTCAATCTGATAGCAAATTCAAATTTATTTTTATTTATTTTTCTTTCTTCCGCCCCATGTCATTACATAGTGGGTCCTCCTCTGATAGTCATATGGGTTGTGTTAGTGGGTGAACAATTTCTTGAATCTTGACAGGTACTTCCTATGTTGATGTGAACAACTTCTTGAATCTTGATAGGTACTTCCTATGTTGGGTGAATAACTTCTTTTGTTATCGTTGATGTGAAAAAATTCTAGCAAAAGTTCCGCCCCACCTAAACGAAAATCCTGGGTCCGCCTCTGGCAACAACATGAAGTAGAAGAAGAAGAAGAACAACAACAACAACAATATTGCATGAAAGAACAAGTGTTTGATTGATTACACAAAATAAAAATAAAAAAGGGATAGAATTAGAACAAACCTAGCAGCTCACTTGGGTCAAACTTGTATAATTCAACCTCTTTCATTATGTCACATGGCAGAGGCAGATTATCAGTCTTTCTTTGCAGGTACTTCAACAACTCTGTCTGTAGGATGGAATCTGTAACCAAATGGAACCTTCATTGATGTTGATGTTATTGCACCACAAGACATCTCTCCCTCCCTCCCTCCCTCCCTCCTATTCAATTAGACCACCTACATCTATACAGTCTCTTAAGCAAGTAATTTCTAACTAATCATTTGGAAGTGTGATTAAGAGAGAAAATAAGAGATTAAGATGGTCCTTCTCAAATAATTTCTTCGTTCATGGGTGATGGTGGGTCGTCGTCGTCGACCTTCACTTCCGAGTCCGAATTGGAGCAGGAATCGTATGAGTCAAGGCGGGAGTGGCTCATTGATCTCCATCTCTTCATCTCCTGCTTCAGTTTCACCATCTCGTTCTTTATGGTGAATTGCAGTACCACTTGTTTCAGCAAATCCTTCTTCCCTGGACAGACAAAATAGAAATAGAGCTGCAGTACCACTTGTCTGAGATTTGCTAATTGAATGAGGTGAGGTTTTTTTTTTTTTTTTTTTTTTTGATGAGTTAAGCACAAATGTATACATATGACAGTGATACAAATACCTGTTCAGGGCTACAAATATCTATTTGTACTAATCTTATTTCATTCCTAATCTATCTTCGAGTATCTTCACTGCTCAGAGACTAACACCGACTGATAAGGAAAAATAAAACAGTGGTTTTACACTGGGTAACCTTTAGCCATTCATAATCCCGCCACGTGACAAAAGTTGAGATATTTTACCATAGGTACTCTCACAATTCCGTCTGGTGATGGAAGTTAAGATATTTTCCCACATGTACTCCTGAGAGGGGAAATGACAAAACTGACTATATTATTGTGATTTTGAAATTTATTTTATTTATGTGATATTGGTCAAGATTTTCCCCTTTGTTCCAGGAAAAAAGGAATACAACTTTTTTTTATTGGTGGGACCTGTAGCATGCAAGGCATATGATTTCCTACAATAGGTTTTTAAGTGATTCAGATGTGATAGTTTGGCAAGTGAATAAGAGAAATATGTTGTACATCAAAGTATTTGCTATATTATTTGTAGCTTATTTGATGATCCAAGTCCTGCAGGGTGACAGCCCCCATATTCTTGTAAGTGGGATAGCCCATGAAAGTAATGTATGCACAATTCAATGGCACGACAAATCGATGATCTGTTAATAGTGGTAAATGTGATGACAACCATTTGATCTGACATGAGATCCGTGGCATGCGGGTCATATTATTTTCCATAGCACAATCAAGCACATTATTAGTCCATAAAAACTTCTTTAGTACCTATTTGAAAATATCTCAACTTCTGTAACTATGGGGTTATCAATAGCGAAATGTTATTGTATAGGCAAAACCCCAATAAAAAAAAGTAAAAATTAGCTGAAGTAGGGGAGTATTTATTGGAAATTTGATCCATCCAAAATATGGGAAATGTTCATATGCATCTATCACTCACCCTATGGTGAGGGATGCTTCCATAAATAGGGTGTTTCAAATACAAAAGGGGGATTTCAAGTACATAGAATGTACTTAAAACCCCCCACTTATGGAAGCATCACTCACCCTATGGTGAGAGATGGATGCATATGAACATTCCTCCCAAAATATATCTTGTAATGTTCCGCGATAAGATTGATGCAATTATTGATACAATCTTTATGCATAGAGATTGGAGGGATTGGAATGAAGGATGCATGTGACGATATCATCACCATTGTGCTATTTTTGTCCAAAAAAATATATCCAACAACTCTACTTTTAAATTTATGTTTTTTCTTCAGATATTCATGGCATTAGAGTTTAACCTTAATTTTTATTTCATAAAATCCCTTCTTATGAATAAATTTGCCAGAGCAGTGCGTGTTTCTCTTGGCAAATGAATTGAAAGCATCAACCAACCAATGATATATGAGAGAGGACACGTCAGATGATCCAGGGGTTTGCAATGTCATTGTGAAAGTCCACTTAATTTGTGGAGTGATGTTATGGTCCATAGTGACTCTGGAGAGTGTACTGGATGAGAATTTTTTTAGGGGCATTCGGCGATAGGTCCCTAAACATTTCACTATCTTACCTTAGATCCACAATCTTTTTTCATAGTATGGTGGGTCCTTTTACCAAATATAAAGACCTAAAATGTCCGCGTTAACCTTTCTTTAAAAGTTCATATTTATTTAAAGATAAATCAGATCCCATGATTAATGGGATATGCCATTAATAATGGTCAACTACCATTTCAAAAGACAAATAAATTTCAAAAACACAAACAGATTTCAAATTTTCACAAAATTGAATTTGGATCCTCTTAAACGATTTGAAATTCAAAAATTCAAATTTTGATTTTTTGGTGAATTCAAAATTTACCAAAAAACTCAGATAGATTTTCCAAAAAATTGCATTTTTACTAAAAAGAGTTCGGATCGTCTTGGAAGATTTGAATTTAAAAAATTCAAAATTTGAGTTTTTGGCAAATTCAAAATTTTCCAAAAAAATCAAATAGATTTTCCAAAAAACTCAGATAAAATTGACAGAACTCAGATAAATTTCACAAAAACTCAGATATATTTCGCAAAATCTCAGATAAGCGGTGGTCTCTGGGCATAAACTTCTCTCTTTCTCCGACGATGGTGAACGAAACCAGAAATCTTCTCAGATCTTCACTGCCTCTGCCCCGACTCTGATCTTCTCTACAACTTCCGGCTGTCTTCCCCGCAAACTCAGATCTGCGTCTTCCTCGTCGGAGACCGTGCGTAGTAGCAGAACCCCAGACCACCTCATTCTGGTTCTGCAGCAGTAACCAACAGACGATAGTCTGTTGTCTTCCTCTTTGCCGATGATGGAGCAACACCGGCTACAGCTGCAACAACCGGCATGGATTCAATCCGACGAAACCGGGAAACCAAGAACCTCCGACAATGGAGACAGCAATTCCAGATCCCCTATTCGGATCTGTCTTTTGTAACAGCGCCCAAAACAACCCGAGGCCTTTCTAGATCTTTTGAGTCTTGTTTCTCTGACGACAAACATATATACTCCGAGCCGATCTTCTGCAAATAGAGAATGAGAGAGAGCCTTGCCCTAAAATTGAGGAAGAATGGAAGACTTGAAATTTTAAATTTTAAGCCTAAACAGTTGAAAGGGCAAATTAGTCATGAAAAGGTCCGATGTGGACAGCTAAGGGACCACCACCCGAATTAATCTCATGCGCAAGACTCTAGGCCTTAAAATACTGTGTACTGGAGACTTTATAACACAATACTCAGGTATCTCTCGCTAATTTACCCATTTTTTTTTTATCTATGTGCTCTAGTCGGAATTGTTAATTTCTACTTCTATTTAAACTAAAAAGGAGTGTGTTTGTGCAGGTTCCGTGGAAGTGGCTAGGTTTCCCACCTCTTCCGTGAGAAATTAAGAATCTCTTTTTTTGTCTGCGCAAAAATTCATCACATTTGCACTCTACTGCCAAGGAACCGGGTGATGCACATCATAAAGAACCATTTCTGCATTCCACAGAAAACCAAGTATCAAGTCCAACCTCCATTTGAAAGGTCCTTTTTTGTTTTTTTTGCATAATCGCATAAAACCCAATTTGATTTTTCGCTCTTCTGGAAGCTAAATCAGCCACACCAGACATGGATATTACTATAGCAAATGCGAAAAGGGTTTTCACTTTCCATGGGAAAGCCGTCTTGCAAATGTCCCAAAGAATTCAAGCCTATCATTGGAGAACTAATGGCCTTTGATTCCTTAAGGTCGGGGACATTTATAAACCATCTACATTAATTTGAAGGTCATTGTCACGATTTTAGATCTCTTCTGAATCCCAGACAAATAAAGGAGCGGAGCTTTATTGGACTCGTGATTAAGATGGATCCCACACTCCAAGAAGCTTCATAATCCATATCCAAATACTATAGAATGCATACATATACCAGAATTTATATATGTTACTTGCCAACCGAATAAGGGGTCCATATGGTCAGGTATCTGCCTCAAGATGACCACGGATCAGTCCACCCCGGCTGTTTAGCAAACCCTTGAAATCCATGCCATAAGTGGTTGAAAATGAAGATCCAAGGTGAATATAAAAAATTAGAGAGAGAGAATCTCAATCAACTAAAGAAGGAATGATATTGCAAAAGAAAACCCACCCAGTTCACATACTGCATTCACCCAATTAAAACAGAGTGATTTTTGTAATGTTTAATGGTAACGAGCAAGAAAAAGAACCAAACAGGAATAACAGCATCATGAACAAGTAGAAGAATAAAAAGAAGAATTACACAAACAGAAAAGAAGATGGGATATATTAGATTAGAACAAAGCAAGCAACTCACTTGGATCGGATCAAACTTGCATAATACAACCACTTTGATCATGTCACACGACGGGCAGATTATGAATCTTCCTTTCTAGGTAGTCCTCCAACAGCTCTTCATCTCTACGATGAAATCTATATCCACAGCAATGGAGCGGCTCGTGAGCCTCCATCTCTTCATCACCTGCTTCAGTTTCTCCATGGTTTTCATGGTAACCACAGATTTACATTACATAGAGAGGGGGAGAGAGTTTTTTCAGATTCACTCTTTTCATATTGTTCTTCGCGGCTAGTCTCCACCAACATTACCACCGTCCTTTTCTTTTATGCTGCATCAGAACTCAAGAGGACAGCGTCAGTTGATAATTGATTCACAGGCTGCCCCTGAGGGAAGGGGGGGCGGCATTCAAATGAAGAAGGCTTGTGTATTTTTGTTTTCTTGCCCATCCTCAGTTTTCTCCATTTTGTAATATAAAGGAAAAAAGTTACAAAGGAGCATTGGTATTTTCGTCTTTTAGATATTCTCTAAAGATTAGGAAAGCGCTTACATCTCTATATTCTATCCCCAATTTCTAGAATCTTGTTTCCCACAGGAATTTGAGGGGAGGAGTGGATCTCGACTGATGGGCCCACTTACATAAAGCTGACCGTTCAAAATTAACGCCCTCCCCTTTTTCCACTTCATTGGCATTTCCCTAAGATTGTACTCTAATAGGTTCTGATCCCACCCTAAGACTAAGCATATGGTAAAAAGTAAATAATGCATCAGTTGTATTAGTAATTATATTCTCAGTATTATGGCGGGATTTCCCACTAAAAGTTAATTTTGAACTGTTTGGATTTTTTCATAGGTGGGGCCTCACCATTGAGTTCCATTCCCCTCATGAAAAGCCTCATTGAAAGACTCTAATGATCCAACAGAATCCATCTTATTTCTCTACCGACATTTTCTAAAAGGCTACTAACTCCAGCTCTTCCTCTTTTTTTTCTTTTTTCTTTTTTTTTTTTTTGCCCATTACGGCCTTCAAAATCAACAAGAGAAGTACATGAAGTTATCAAATAATAAAAATTAAAACTTGGCTTGAAATCCAAATCCTCAAGGGTTCCAATTCCAAGTCATTGGAATTTCATAATGCTCATGAGTAAAGCACAAATAAGAAAAATGAAAATGGTCCTCACCTAACAAAAATATCAACCTCAAACAAATACCCCACTTTTCTATAAAAAATTTTAAACCCTAGATCTGGGCCGACCATCAGATATATTTACATGAAAGATCTGGATTTTCAAAATATTTAATTTTTAAAAGTTTCCTATCTAATGTTGGGTGATTCGAGTAAAATCCGATAAGCCATCACACACTATAGGAGGCAACTATTTTTCCATTGATTTAAATTTTTCATAGATGGGCCCATGAAAAATTCTCTCATGAAATTATCGTGGAACTCATCTATGTCTAGAGTGTAAATGACATTGATGAGCTTTAGCAAGACAAATATAATCCAGATGTCTCAATTTCCTAACTTGGATATACTTATCTAATGCTAGACAGCCCTTGAGCATCTTGGAATTCAAAATGCTAGACAGCCCTTGGACATTTTGTAATTCTACTTGGGGAACTACATTTGGAATTCTTCAAAAGCACCAAAAAAGAAATCCCTAAATGGTTGCAACCAAGTAGGCCCTAGGAATACTCCAACTTCTTAGGGTTTTTGCATCCCACATTTTCTTAAGAGCCGTTTGGTTCAGATCATTTCTTAAGGGAATTTCCCTCGTCGGAACTTCCTGATAGAAATGCAGGGGCTTTCCCTATGAATTCCAAATTTCCTGTATGATACAATTTGAATGGTGAGAATTTGCCTAGCTGGCATGCGAAAAGTCACTTTTACCTATCGGATAACCTTAGAATTCCATATTTGAGAATGTTACTAGACCCCTGAGCATTTTGGAATTCTACTACGGAGGACAACATTTGGAATACTCCAAACTATTTAGACAAGGTATTAACCTCAAATGCTTGCAACCAAACAGGCCCCTAGGATTGTCGTGGAATTTCATTCACATCTAAATAACAAAAATCAACAGCACATATTCAAAAGAGAAAAAAAAAAACAAAATTGACTTGTTGAATTGAATTTGGGAAATTTTATGAAACCTGAATGGGAGGAAAGCCCATCTGGAGAAATGAAATTAAACCTCCCTCAAAAATAGGTAATGTCCCACCAGATATAGAAAATGGGAGCCCTGCTTCTCATCATGGCCCACTTCTCAAAACAAGCTTTGGTGTTGCCAGGATCTTATAAAGGCCTTTATTACCATAGAGCCTTCTATTGTGCCTTCATATGCGCCTCTAAAATATCTTAATGACCATGACCAATGGTCCAATTAGTCCTACACATGTGACAAGCTATGAGAAGAAGAATTCTGATACCTAAATGATTGGTAGAATACCTATTAGCCATATGATGCCTATTAATTGTGATATCTTCCATAGCTTAGCCCACAACAGTACCTTGATTAACTCCATGTCCCATAGATGCAAGCCCTACAAGCAAAATATGGCAACAATATTGGAAATGGATGAAAGCGAAAAATTAACAAATTCAATTATTTGCAGTCTATTTGAAGGCCAATGATGATGGGTTATAGAAAATTTGAGTGATTAGTTGGGTTCTAAACAGAATACCTATCAGTCATGCTGCCTGTTAAGTAACAGATCTAATTGTGATATCCGCCACAGCTTAGCCCGAAATAGTACCTTGATTAACTCCATGCCCAATAGATGCAAGCCGCCAAGCCTTACAAGCAATCCAGAAACAATATAGGACACGGATGAATGAGGAAAATTAACAAATTCAATTGTATGCAATCTACTTGAAGGCCAGTGATGATTGGTTATGGAGAATTTGCTAAGTAGTGTGGTTTCTAAACTTTCATACATTAACCATAGGTCTTGCTACCAGTATTGACTAGCCAATTGAAAAGAAAAAAAAAGCGGCAGAACATGCACAAATGTAGAAAAGAAGAACAATAAAAAGTACTTCAAAATCAATTTAGACTGATGGAATTGTTACAAATCAAGGAAGACTTTCACCTAAGGATATGATAGATGGAAAGGTTTCTTTACAAATAAGGGGTCATGCAAAAGATCAGCCCTATCAGATTATCCTAACCCTTGATTAAAGGAACAACCTTACAAGTTTAATGATCTTTTCACTATATATATTTTTTAAAAGATTCAATTCAACAGTAAGGGTTCAATGAGCGAAAATTGGGAATGGTACGGTCACAGTGGGAAAAAAGAAAGTGAAAGGAGCTGCGTTGAAAAAGGCCGGCCCAAGTTTGCCCCATAAAGTGGATTGTACATGTAGTGCTTGTGGGAGAAGATCACAATTCTATAACAAGAGATGTAAAAGTAAACTAAAATGAGAATCACTATATGTAATTAAAACGTTTACATTAGAAATGTTTGCAAACAGATTAATTCAGTCGGAGAGGAAATTTTTGAACCTTGGACATCTTTGTACTTGCAAAAGTATATGGTCCTAAAATGCAATATACTTGCAGAAGTATATGACGTAAGAGGTAATTTGGTACAAAGTTCTGATATTTTGTATCAATATAAAGAACTCGATTTCCTTTTCTATAAGGCCCCCTCAAAATAGGTTGCAAACGAATCAAGAGGGAAGGGGAAATTACTAGCCATGGAAGAATACACTAAAACGAGGAAGTAAACCCTCTCATAAAACCATTCATTCCAAAGACAAAAGTAAAAGAAAGCCTACATACTACAAATGACTATTAAACATTTAAACCTCCCAATTCAAGTGTGTCCATATCTTTCTTTCTTTTTCTTTTCTTTTCTTTCTTTCTTTCTTTCTTTTTTCCTACCAAAATGTCAAGCTAATGGTGAGTCAGGTTCAGCAGATAATTTAATCCCCTGGAGAATTAATGGCCTTTGATCCCCTAAGGAGACTAAACTTTTATAAACCATCAACATTAATTTCAAATTCAAAGTCGTGATTTAGACCTCTTTTGAATTCTGCACAGGTACTGGGGTGGAGCTTCACTGAACTTGTGATTAAGATGGATCCACTCCAAGAAGCTACATAAGTTGCCCAAGCCTCCAGTTGATACACTTTTTCTAGAGTGGAGTGTAACAATACTTCATTTAAACAATTTCAAGAAATAAGTCTAATACAACAAAGCACTGTGATCTACGAGATCTCCCACGTTCCTAGAAACTTTGCTCATGACAGTACCGCTTCAGAGGGCAGCAGACCAGCGATCCATCCCAATGATTAGCCACTTAGCTTGGGATGTTAGAGATCTTAACAGACCTCTATACATAGTGAAATAAAGAGCAAAATTGGTCAATTTAATCTGCTTTTCTTACGATTCAAAAACTACAAAGTGAGAAAATAAGCTTCCTCAGCTCAGGAACTCCTATTTGCCGAATGATTGGATTAGCCACTCAAACTCTGCTCATTGCAACCCAATAAGGATTTGTTTATGTTGGAGTGCGAACAAAAATATACTTACCCTAGGAGAATACTGTCAACACACACCCCGCAAAATTACCCATTTATATGAATCTTATCTTTTCAGGGCCTGCTATTGTGCTAGCAGTATTCAGGGGAGAGAGCAGCTTTGAGATATCCTCTCCAAATTGCCACTTCTATTGATTACCCCCTTGGATGGTTCTAGGAGACTTCTCATTCACATGGGAAGTGGATAAGTCTAGTGGCGCAAAACCAAAGTGGATTGCCAAGAAATAGTTTACTCTGGGAATTCATGCTGGTTGACTCGGGAATTCATGGTCATCGTGGGTTGTTACGATTGGAGAGTTTTTGAATGCACCGTTGTTGTTTGAAGTTGAGAGAATTAAATGTCAGTATAGTTGACAAGCGAAGTTTACATATGCATTTTAAACTGAGGTTGTTTTCTATCTATGTTTGTGTCTGTCAAGGACATTTATCATCCAGACACGAACTAAGACTCCACTGGGCCAGTACTTTGCCGAGCTAGAATACCAGAAAGCCTGCATGAATAAGGTCAACTCGTTATAGATTGAAATTATGATCATTGTGGATTGAAAAATATGTATGCCACCAATAGTTAGATTCATGCACTTAGAGAGGCAAAGATGTACAGTTTTGCCGCCGATATTGTGGTGACCGGTCTATGAGTAATTGTTCAGAGTTTGCAAAGGTCGTTTATGATTTATGAGAAATGATCATTGGTCGAGGTATTTTCTATTTTATGGAAGTATTAAACCAATCGTTGTTGGCTGAGATTGTAGAATTAGGAACAAGTAACCATTGTTATTGTTTCACATTTTAGATATAATTGGTCGAGAGTTATTTTGGTTGTCCTTGGGAATTAATGGTCATTGGGGATCATTAATAGGAAAAGACTAAGACAAATTTCTATAAATCATCGTTGTTGTTGTTGACAGTTGTGAATGTAAATTGTTCACAAGAGAAGGTTTTGCATTTGGCATTGATTGTAATTCAGGTCATTGTAGAATAAAACATATGGAGAATTGATCGAGATTAAGATTCATGTGGATTGTGAAAAAAATATAAATGCCATCCTTTGTTCGTTAGAGTTCCCTTGGTTTCAGAAAGATTTATTGTTTGGTATTGATGGCGTAAATGATCGTGAGTTTTGGTGGTTGACTCGGGAACTCATGGTCAGCGTGGGTTGTTATAATTGCAGAGTTTTTTTTTTTTTAGCACATCGTTGGTCGAAGGCAAGAGAATTTGGTATTATCGACGAGCGATGTTTGCTTGTTTTATCACTAGTTGAAACTAAAAAAAAAAATTTAATTCTTCGGTCTATCAAGATCACCTATCATCTAGGCACGAACTAGGACTCTCTCGAGCCAGTACTTTGGAGCACTAGAATATCAAATAGCTAGTTCAAATCAGGTTAGCTCGTTATGGATTGAAACTAAGGTTGTTAAGGATCAAAGAAAATGTGTCACCCTTAGTTGGATTAATGCCCTTTGATTGGCAAAGATGTGTACTGTTGGCGCCCACATTATTGAGACAGGTTTATGAATAATTATTAATGATCCAAATGCTCTAAATCTCAGAATTCCAATATGCGTTTCAAAATCTTGCACTTTAGAATTTCAATGGAATCCTTTCCAATCCATCTAGCTGAAAGTAACAACATCAAATAAAAGGTGTTGTCATATACATCATATAATCATTCAACCACAAAATACTCTACAAGAAAACAAAGTGCAACACTAAATTGGATACAGTTTTAGGCACTGGTTTTTAGCACTTTATAAACATTTTATGTATGTTACTTGTGTGTTTGAGATCCAAACTAATCATCCGACACTCCTGTGTTGGGGGTCTTGATTCTACTGTTGACTACTTGAACCAAGCAATCCTGAAATTGGATAGTCAAATATCATTTTCAGGGCTCATAGTTACGAAGGGGATCCTATGAAGTTGAATAAACACTCGTATAAACAGATCCAAACAATCCTAAAATTTGTTTGAGTTGCACATTTTTCATGATTGGACCTTGGAGTAGATTTTCGTATCTTACACTGTGTGGTACTACATAAAAGGGGACACATAAAGCTGTCAAATTAATTTTTCTATACTCTTATCCTTTTTTCTTTTTCTTTTTGCAATAAGCCCAGATTTGATCATGGCCAGAATTATATTTATGGCTGGATTACCTAGACTGAATTGAATGATATCATTCTCCAACAAGAATTGTTTTTTAAGCAACCTCATCCATGGTGAGAAATTCCCATCTTGCCACACATCCTGATCATTAGTGTTAACAAGTGGGCCTTCAAAGCGTTCATACTAAAAGAAATTCCCATCTACAGAATGTCTCAGCAAAAGGGATTGATACAACTATCAAAAATGAGAGGCACATGTGGATAGATAAGAAATGCTATGTTTGGCACATGTATGTTGATCCAGAACAATGACTGTACCACAAATTGCAAGGATTGTAATATAATGGCAGGTTAGTTGTTTGCAAGATAACAATTTAAAGTGGAAACCACAGAAAAACAGTTATCCGGTCCATAAGATTCTCAAATCTTCTATCCGAAATGCAAAATGGATGGATAACCATCCATTCTACTGGAAATCAAACTAATTGCAGTTTCAGGTAGCCTACCCGAAATCACAAGTTGTTTGAGTATTAGGAAAAGTAACCTGCTCAAATAGGAAAGACCCGGCGGCTTCCACATCCATCAGAATTCACGCTGATAAATGCTCCATTGGCAGACTGTCGCTGCCAGCGGGAGTTAAAATGACATTTTCATGAACATCAGACAAAATTTCGCTCCCAAAAACCACCAGATTCCCATCAGCAATAGTAATCCCAGCCCCAACAGTCATCTTGGAATAAAACTAATTCACAATAAGACCCAAATGAGAGGCTAATCACAAGCCCTGATAGAACAGAACAGCAACTTTGGAAACAGAAATTCAATGCCTCGATAAAAACTCAGAAACTCTCCCAAATAGAAAAAAAAAAAAAAAAAAAAGGAAGTAGATTCAACGCGTCGAAAGAACACAAATTTCAAGAAACAAATCCAAATGGAATTCAGAGAAGATAAACAAAAGGGAATTCAATGAAATGAATGCAATTACCCATCAAAGAAAGAGGCCTTTATAGAGAAATCAGTTTGCAGTCTCATGGAACCTTCATCAATGTTGACGTCTTGTTTGTTTGTTTGTTATGGAATTAGATTTAGATTTACACACATTTAGATATATTTAATTTTTTACTATCAATCAAAGTGCCCAAACAAACACGTCTTATCACAAAGCTATGGTGAGTCTTCTGTCACAAAGCAACTCTGCAAGTACTACACTTGTATTTCCACATTCATACCAGTTGATTCTAAAATGCACAAAACAGATTACCCTAATCCCTATCATCCAATTAATAACATTTTTTTTGGGAGTGGCTGGCTGGATTAATTGAGTTTCTATATATGTATTGAAATCAAAGGTGATTTCCACAAGTACATCTGATTCAAATACCTTCAATTATAATTCTTGAAATGGTTCCCGTCAAAACACATTAAAAGATATAGATAGAACCAATTGTAGGAGGAGAAATTTTCCGGTGACCATCATGGCAGAAACCGGTAGGTAAAACTGTAAGTAACGTGAACTTCCTAACAGTTTCAGTGATACCTAAACCAGTGGTCCACCTTCAGTAGTCAAACATCGAATCATTCAATATAGTTGTTTGCACCCGTCGTGGATGTCCCACTTATTTCAACCCCTTCAATCATGGAAAGATTACCCATTTCATCAGGTGCCACTCCTAACTCCTAAAATGGAGGATATAATTCATCTACCTCTCTGCATCTTCAAGAAAACATTACCCAAATCAGAGGTTTATTCAAATAGAACTCTGTCCCCCTTTTTTCTAATTTCTTGAGGTCTTTGACCCAACAAGACTAATTTCGGCCGGGTCACAAGCGCACAGGAAAATATGCGGCGGTTTCAAACACAAGACCAAGGGAGAAACCTATGAATTCAAGCTATTCCACCAACTCTTAAGTGGGTCGAAATTCTGCCCTTATTATCAACCGTTAATTTACCCCCCATATGGCTAGATCTAAAGCCCCTTCTATGTGATAGATCCAATGGGTGGGGGTCACAAACCATGCCACATGTCATTCCTTTTAATCAGGCTGTGGAAAGGGGTTCTCAGGTGGATCTAATGACTAATATTTCATGTAATCCCATGGACTACTCATGACTTTGTTCCACGCTCTACTACACTAGACACTAGAGATAGAGATAGAGTTATGTACATGGTGTAATTTTGTGGTTGGACGAGAATCCTCTGCTTTCCAAGGCATGAGCTTCTTCGCCAGCGACCGCGACCGCGCCTGCTTCGTAGAGCACCCCGTTTTCTTCCCAGTACCAGCCGAAATCTCGGGTGCGTCACATTTCTCCTCCGACACGGAAATCTTAACAGCATCGGCATAAAACGCATAAAAGTCCTCTTCCTCTCTGAATCTCCCACCAAAGAAACCGTGCCGTTTCGTTTCCGATGCCCGGTTCATCGATCCACGCACAGGCGTGGCTTCTCCTCCCCTTCATCTCCATCTCCATCTGTATCCGCACGCATCTTTGATCTGCAGATGATCTGACCCGTTCGTTCCCACCATCAGCTATGGTCCTCCCCCTCGTCCTCTCCATCGATTCATCCAGGCCGTCCATCGAGGGGAATTTCCGCAGGCTGCTATGGAGGGAGAAGATTCACAACACGCCCCATGCTCGCATTTGAGAGCACTGAAATCCCTCATTTCAGACCCAGAAGGAAGTAATCCCTTTCCCTTTCAACTGAGCAATTCCTTTGTAACGCTATAGCAAACGAACATCATTAAACCACCAAGACCTCACGCCTCACATGGACAGAACCAAAATTTCCAATCATCAGATGCATATTTCGTTGTTAAATCAGAAATACAAGGCCAAACAAACCCTAGATTTCCCAAAAACCTAAGAATCAATCCTCGCCAACTTATCAAACTACTGAACAAGAACAAAACACAAAGAAGAAAGAAATCAAGAAAGAGTTTATAAAAAAGAAAACCTAAAATATTGGAGAAAGAAAAGATCAAAAACCCTAAATACCTGGATTCTTTTGCCTTTGACATTGCTCTCGACTTCGATTAGGTTTTTGCAATACGAGAAGATGCAAGAACCATGTAATTCTCCCAGCAATGCAGCAACAACCATTTCTTCAATCAGAAGATCCAAGAAAGAGAAGATCGATTTGCTTTTGCATGTCATCTTCGTTTTCCATGGATTTCGTCTTCTCTCTTTAGATAGAAAGAGGAGTCTGTGTGAGGAATTAAGGCGTGCTGGAGAAGCAAACGTTAGCAGCAGAGAATGAACAGCGTGAGTGTGAGCGGTCGTTTATAAATAGCCATCCGAGGGCGCGGAAACTTGCCGTTGCACGCGGCGAAACTTGCCAGATAAGTATGCGGGAATTTACAGCTGGCACTTTCAAATTAATTTGAAAAGGTGATGATGATATTTGCACGGTGGCCCACCAATTTTCGATCTATTCCTTCTGATTTCCGAGTTTGACGGCCATGATTGAGATGATAGGTGGGACCCATTGTCGATGGTGCCATCATTGCAGCAGGCCCGGATCCTTGGCCCCAGGTGTTTATATGAAACTCTACGTGGAGCCCACACGTGGATAATTTTAGTAGATCCCACTATATGATTGACCTTATGATAAAAAATGTAATTTGGAGATGACCTGGCATCATTGCTGATATGGTGTTAATCTCGGTTTCCATCTTGGATTGATCGTACAATTAGACCCTTTTCGTTAGAATTGAAAGTTGATCTAGATACGGAAGGTAGGGGTTCATTTTGAAGGATTTGGAGTATATGTGCAGCGCTGGCCTGTTTGTTAATTCACTTAACTAGTGGAGTGATTGAATTGTTATTTTAAGGGATAATAAAATAAAAGCGGTTAAATCAAGAGGTTCTATAATTATAAAAAAAAATATCTTTTACCCATAAAGAGTCTAAAAATTACTTTGTATGTTACTAAATGACAAAAAACCAATTTATCTTTAAAAAAAATTCAAAAAATTACATTCTCATCTCACTAAATTATAAAAAAATATTACTTTTTTATTTGACCCCTCTACTTTCTTATTATAAAATCTGACATTTCACCTCACTTCATTTTAATAATAAAGTTACCAAAAAATGGAGTTTAACGAATTTAATATTTAGTTTCCATATAATAGCTATGGTAGAGGATTTCGATTCGTTGTTGCTTAGACATCAACAGTTAAATGGTTCTCTTTTTACTATGGACGACAATAAAGACAAATGGATGACAATAAAAATGGTGTATAAAAGTAAATGTAGGTTCTCATTCTTCTTCGAAGACATCCAACGCATGAAGAGCCCACCAAGGGAAATTCACATTTTTATAATCTTCCTCTGTTTGTGACCTTTTTTTTAATATGTTTTTACTATGTCAAAGAATTTTGAATTTTGAATCCTCTTATGTTTGGTAACTTCACTAGTAAAGTGAAGTGAGGTAAATGATTAAACTAAGAGACAAGGAAAGAATATGGGTCAACTCAAAAGGTATCAAAATTAAAAAAAAATCGCTTTTTTTTTAATTCTAAAAGATATTTCCTCTTCCTTTTTTTTAAGTCTAAAAGATATTTTCTCGTGCGATTAAATAACACAAAATGCTCTTTTTTTACCAAAAAAAAAGTAAAAAAAGATACCTTCCCATGCAATTAGCATTATTTGATTAGACCATGTTTTCTTTTATTTTCTCTTCACTTCGCTCTAAGACTAAATTACCCAAACAAGCCAAAGCATAGACATTGTGCATTTTTTTTCCTCTTGATTTAACATTTTCTCTTCACTTCACTATATAGGTAAATTACCCAAACAAGACAATGCATAAAGTAATTTCATGTGGCATAGCATATGCTGTGTTTTTTTTCTCTTGATTTGACATTTTCCTTCACTTCACTCATCAGTAAATTACCCAAACAAGCCAAAGCACTGAGTAAATTCATGTGGCAGAGCAGACGCTGTGTTTTTTTTTTCTCTTAATTTGACATTTTCTCTTCACTTCACTCTACAAGTAAATTGCCCAAACAGGTCAAAGCATAGAGTAATTTCATATGTCTGAGCAGACGCCTATCTGTTTTGAAAATGAAGAAATTTTAAAATAATTCCAAATGTTTGTTCTCAGGTCAAAAAAGCGTTTCATAAATTAATGATATTAAAATCGTCTCTAATTTTGTAGTTGTCATTATCACTAAAAAAATAGAGTCCAGACAAAGTATGAGGATTTAATTTTTTTGTGTCCACTGCCTTTTTCAGCTATTTGATGCAATGTTTTATCGTTAGGAAAGACCTAGGAAAAACAATTTTTCGAAGAAAGGAGGCCATCCAAATTGCTTTTTCATTAACTCACTTTTCACATGTTATACAAATATGTCATAAAAGTGCATTGGTACAACGAGAGGATCTCACAATTGAGAAAATTTATTTTTATTTCCATGCAACTCATTAATTTATTTTTTGAAAAAATAAGTAAGTCTCCTTAATAGAAACCATTTCAATTTCCAATAAGAAAGATAGAAATGTAGGGTTCCTTTATCCTAAAAACACAAATTTCTATTCATGAAATCCGTGTACCATGCAAACCATTTCAAGATGTGAACATTAAGAAGTAGAGGAACGGAACACATCACAATTGATGAGGATGTCTTATCAGCATATCATTTTATTTTACTCTTTATTCATATTTTTAGTTTTTCATCAAACTACTTTCTTTGATTGCCAAGCATCAAGTGGTTCGTATTTAGTAAAAATATGTCGAGCACTAAAGTATAGAAAAGGGGCTAAGTATAAACTTCGTTGAGAAAAGAGCCGACCACAAACCTTTTATTTGGATTACTGTTAGGCTCCGTCCTGAGTTAATCACGATTAACTCTAATTAGTTGAGATTAAGGCTAATTAAGCCTGTTTACATGGTTTAATGGTGAGTTATCACCAAATGAAATTGAATTAGCCTAATTTAGGCTTAATGAAAGAATAAACCAGATTAGGAAATGAATGGAATAGAAATGGAAATGAAGCTCGAATGAGCAAACGAAGGACTTATTCGGAAATACGGATTTGTACGTATTTGATCGAATTCGGAAACTCTTGATACTAGCATGTGTATCTTGACGAGTACGATAACTTTCATATAAGACTTGAATTGATTCGACGAATATCGAACCAAATGGACATTGAATTGACTTGAATTGGAATTAAAGGAACTTAAGGGGGCTTAAATGCAAAATAATCTTATATAAGATGAGATGAACTTCATTCATCTCATCCTAAACCTAGGCAACAGCTCCTCCATCCGTTTCTTCTTCTTTCTTTCATTTCTTCTTCATCCAAGGTGAGTTGGAGGTGAGTGAAGTGTTGAAAAGTTCATAATCTCCCTCTTCCTCATCATTTTCATCATTTTCTTAGAGTTCTTGGAATTGAAAGCTTCAAAGGAAGGAGTTTCATCTCCAAGCTAAACTAACTAAAGGAGAAACTTCAAACAAGGCAAGTAATATATATATTTATGTTTGTCGTAGTGGTTTCATTGAATTACATGAAGATTTAGATGTGACTAGGTTGATGGATATTGTGAAAATTGTGAAACCATGATAATTAGGTTGTTTATTTAATAAAATGGATTAAGGAATTGATGTTTAGGTAGATGATTGAGCTTCATATGCTCTTTTATATTTTCGTGATCATTAGGTTCATCAGGTTCATCAGAGAGAAGGAAAAAGAATGGAGTGAAAGACCATTCACTGCACTGCAGTACAGAACATCTGTTCTGTTTCTGCAGTGTGGCCGGTCGACCGGGAAGACTGGGTCAGGTTCGTAGGAACCTGACCAAATTACTGTTCACCCTTTTATGCATATAAATGCAGGTGGACCGGGCCTTGCCAGGTCGACCTGGCCCACTGAAAAATCTGGGAAGAGGTCCGATTAATTCCGAATTTCCGGAATTCAAAGTCTAAACATATAGACTAATGTTAATCGTGTTAAAACCTTCCTAAGTGCTACGACGGTTATTCTAATGCATCAATTTCACTAAGTAATGTCATCGATAGTAATACATGCATTAATAACTACCGTTTCACTCAATGGTTGGTTAGAGGCTTACTTTAGAATGAGAAAGAGATTGATGTGAGGTGTTAACGGGTCTAGTACTACCTAGTGGTTTCCGAACTCATTATTGAATTGAACTGAATGAATGGATAAATGAACTGACTAATCCTACTGCAGTAGATGGAATTGAGAGTGTTCCGAAGCTCCATGAGACACCAGTGATCTCTGATCAAGACACTGGGAAGATCTCACCTCATTGGACCGAAAGGTCATTAAATGAAAAGTCAGATATTGGACTGACGAGTCCTATTGATAAGTCATTAATAAAGGTTGAACATAATGAGTAAATGAATATGAAATGCTTCCTTTTGGAAGAACTGAATGGAGTTGAAACCAATGCTAGTGTAGTTGCCAGTATTATTGTCATTGTTACTTGTATTTCTTATTGATTGTTTAGTACTGTTAAACAATGAATTGTTAGGAATTATGAACATGTCATAATTATATGTATACCTTGTTGAACCGTCGTGTTCATGGTATTACTGATGATGTTACAGGCTCAGTTGCCCGTGTCGGTCCCTCCGAGACCGTCCCGCCAACGGAGGAGGCCCATTCGATACCTCCAGGAGGTCTAACCGAATGGACGTGATTTGAGAGCGTATACATGGAGATATTTTGGGAAACTTTATAGAAATTATTTTGTATATTCATTTTGGTATTTTAAGTATTAGAAGTGTTATCCCCTGCATTGTATTTTGAATATGCAGTAGTTGATACCAGTAGAACTGAAACGATGTAAAGTGAACTTTACACTTGAAAGTAAATAGTCTGATTCGTTTGATTCAATGGTTGTCAATGTATAAATGTATATTGTTGTATATTTCCGCACAACTGTACATTGACAGGTACATATGCAAGATTCCTTGTAAATTCGTTTTAACTTCGGTTAATTCGGATCTACGGGAGTAAGTATGATGAACATCGCGACCCGGGGGTTAACCCTAATGACTCTGATCTCGGGTCTGGGTCGTGACAATTACCAAAGGAAGAACTCAATTGTTTGTTGTCTTGATGGTTGGTTATCGAGAACCTTTGTGATTAGTGTGGTTTTTAAACTTTCAAGCGTCAAATGTGGGTCTCGTTACAAGTATTGACTAATAACCAATTGAAAAGACAATAAAAGCAATATAAACATGCACAAATTTATCAAAGAAGAATAATAAACAAGTCCTTTAAATTTAATTTAAAAGGGTGATATTGTTAAAATCAAGGAAGGTTCTTGCTTAGTGAGAAGACTTTGGTAAACCATCAACACATTTTTTCTGATAAGTTGGACGATAAGTAAGGGAGTCATACTTTAAATTAAGGACCCGAGATCGATCCCTGGGCATGTATGTGAAACTTTAAGTGTACAACACTATTCAACTATGACTGTCAAGAGGTAAACCATCTACATTAATTTTGATGTCATAGTCAGGATCTTAGATTATTCTAATACTTCAAACAACAACAGAAATTATATCTATTAAAAGTTCCATATTATTTCTAGTAAACTTTACAATACGAGAGAGATTAAATGGGATATAGTTAAGATGATTATGAGGATGACGACGATGAATAATAATAATCCGTTGGTTCTTGATCGAGCATCTCCATGAGTTCCGCAAAGTCAACAAGGTCGGCGTTGGAGGAGTAATGTCACAACCCATATCTGAAGCATTAATCATAATAAGTTCTCTTGTAAGGTCGGTGTCACCCAGAGGAGTAATGTCACAACCCATATACGAAGCAATAGGTATATGTTCTTCCAGAAGATTATCAAATAAGGGGACGATAGATTGGTCGTTTTCTTGGTTTCCATTGAGGGGTCCTTGTTGCAAAATAATCTCTCTCTTCTTGCCTTTTGTGTCTAATCCCTCGTAGAGTACAATGGATTGATGGTGCAAAAGGGCCCCCAATTTTTCTAACATTTGTCCAAAACCATCCAACTCTTTCCTTTTTCTTTTTTCTTTTTTTGGTAAATGACTCTTTCCTTGTTAAAAAATGAAAAATGCACCATTCAATCTTTAAGAAAAAACATACTATATACATTTTTTATTGCATCAGAAATTGATCTAAAGCCCAAGCAAATAAGCTGTCCAAACAAGATTTATGAAGAGTCTCCTAAAAGAGATTATTTAACAAGAAAATCAATGCTCAAACAAACAAAATCCACTTCATTTCTACATATGTGCAAAGGCACTGAAAACATGCAGCCAAGACCATTATCTGACATAGCTGGAGATCCAGCATTCATTCTTTATTGTCCAGGGAGATCTACTTTCCATATTAACAAAATATGAAGGGGGCAAGTGTCGCTCCAACGACTGTCATTCAATCAGTATCCCTCTTATCTGAAGCGTGTCCAACTTTTTTGGTCTTCTGTAATAATACTTGAGCAACAGAGAACTTACCACAACACTCACAGAGGAGGCTGCCATTGCTGCACCCGCAACCCACGGTGGGAGTCGAAATCCTGTAGATGGGAAGAGAACTCCTGCGGCAATTGGGATGCCAAGGAGATTATAACCGAAAGCCCATATATAGTTTTGACGAATGCGAGAAAAAGTTTTTCTAGAGAGATCAATGGCTGTGACCACATCTTCTAAGTTGCTCTTCATGAGAACAATGTCAGCTGCTTCAATAGCAATGTCTGTGCCAGCTCCAATGGCCATTCCAACATTGGCAGCCACAAGTGCAGGTGAATCATTGATGCCATCCCCAACCATCGCCACCGTTAGGCCCGACATCTAATTAATTGCAAAGGTAATCATGCAGATAATATCAGCATCACTTGAAAAGGTTATAAACACAAGCACAAGGTAAAATTAATCATTATCCTTAAAATAAATATGATAAAAATATTAGCATAGTCTCAGAATAATTGAAGTCTCGTTTGCCTACTTTGATTTCAAGTCCTAGTAATTTATAGTAAAGGTGGTCTGGTGAAGGAATATCAAAGGGGTCAAGAGTGAAGTATATAAGGCGGAGATGAAGAACGGACCCTCACTTTCCTAGGATTCAATTTACTAGAGTTATGGTTGGGTTATCATTTCCCACCAACATGTAGACAATTTTATTGTCTTTTGTGGTTCTTGACCTTGGCTACCTCAATTCTAGCCCTATTGAAAGGAAAGCATTGCTTTGAATTCCGAGTTTAATACAGTTTAAACAAACAGGTTATTATTTTTATCTTTTTTTTCAGAAGAACAAAAGAGACTAAACAATGTTCTTAAGATGCAGGTATAATTGGCTTCTAAACTATTATGCTTCATTTGGTTGAACTGTTCAGTTAAAAATTCAGACTTATTTTGATAATCAAGTACTGACAAAGTGCAGGGGGGTTCACTCCAATCCAACTCAGAAGTAATTTAATTGCAATTGAGAGCCTACCTGCTCAAATAATTATTTTCTTTTATTTCTTTATAGTTATAATATTTGCTTCAACATGCATGTGCACGTGCACATACACGCGCGCGCGCAGAGAGAGAGAGAGAGAGAGAGAGATGCTATTCTGGTACTTGCAGTTAAATATGCAAGTAGATTAATGTTTTTTTATTTTTGGACATATAATGATTGTTTAGTAGCACATGTAAAAAGGTGCCTCTTGCATTAATGCATGATAAGAATGTAAGAACATGGAAACTACTATTTGCATTCTGTACCTGTAGCTCCTTCACTTTCTCTGCTTTGTGCTCAGGTTTGGCCTCAGCAAAAACATCATTGGTCCCAATCCCAACCTCCTTGGCAATGGAATTTGCAGTACCCCAGTTATCGCCTGTTACCATAATGCTCTTGATCTTCATGGACTTGAGGATGGATATGACATCTTGGGCACCGGGCTTTAGAGGATCAGAAATGGATATTATTCCAGTTACCTCTCCATTTATTGATACCAAAATACCTGTTTGTGCCATTGCTTCAGTGTCTGCTAGAATTTCATCAGCTTCCACTGGAATTTGAATTCCAGAATCTAACATCAAGCTCTTGTTGCCTACAATAATTTCTTTTTTATGAACTACAGCTTTAACTCCATGACCTGTGATAGAGATGAAGTCCTGTGCTTCTGGCCACACAAGACTTTCATCTTCTACTCTAATCTTTTTTGCATATTCGACAATGGCCTTGGCAACAGGGTGTTCGCTATTTACCTGTTTAGATTATAGAACATTAACATTGTCAACTTTCCTTCATTTGTTCACTGGGCTCAGAAGAAAGGCAAGTCAAAATTGGAAACAGACCATGTCAAAATTAAAGAGTTTCCGGATCAACACAAATCATTTAGAAAAAGTAATTCATAAAACAAATATATAAGAATGTTACATAACTGATGCATTCTGAGTGGCCACATTCATCATATTTAAGAGGGGCAACTGTTTTCATTTTAGATGTCTTAAAGAATTGCAAAGCTTAAACCTTTTCAACTCTATGTGGATCATTTTTCAGAGGATGAGCCCAAAATCTTGCGGTCTATTTAAAATTGAACTTTTTATCTCTATTTTAGTTTTTTTTTTTTTTATAGGTTATGTAAAAAAAGATTTTGCCAAAATATGAAAAACATAAAGAGGGATATTTTTTATTTTTTATTTTTGTTAAGCTAGATGACTGAGAACTAATGAATATCCAGCATTAAACTGGGGTTTTAGAAGAACTATATAAACTTTTTCTTTTATCAGCTGAAAACTATATTAAGAAAAAAAAAATTGAAAGGCCTTCTAAGCGGTGAGGAATGAAATTTTTTTGTTTTGAGTTATTTCCTCTCTATCTCTCCTTCTATTCTTTCTTTCAACATACAGTATTTTCTCCCTCTCTTTCTTATCTTCTACATCTCCATTCTCATCCTCTTATTCTCTATAGGTGTGAACCCATCTCATATTTCTCCTATTAATTACTTTATTCTCCTCTCATTTTCGTTTTTTGTATTGATTTCAACTATAGACAAACCCTAGTTTATTCAACTCATCACCCTCACTGCGGAATGAGTCTATCTCAAGAAGATTTAGGTGACTCAAATTCTAATTCAATTGCTAGCATAGCAATAGAATTTAACGTTTGCATATCCCGATTCGCGACAGTTGTGTCAAAACCAAGTTGATACCAATGAGTGGCTTCATAAGGTATTGGAGCCATGTCAATTCATGTGGGATGCATTAAACACATTCAGCCAAGTCACTGGGGCCTGTCTTAGACAGTGGTTTCAGAATAACATTCCAAAAATATAAATAAAAAAGCTGTGGAAGTAGGATTGTAAATGATTGGGTCAGGTCAGATACATCCATATACACTCAATTGGGCACTGGTCAGTATCCAAGTCAGTCCCCAGTATAGGTTCCATAATCTAATTGGATTTGGTTTTGGTTTTGGTCCAAAGGTTGTAACGTAAATAACACACTAGAATTAAAAAAAAAAAGAAAAAGCAATACCATAATATTTTCATAGTGTTTAGGTCTTGCATTTGTAAAAGAGTGGGGGAATGATAAAATATGGGAATCGCTTTCCCTTCCCTATTTGCTGTTCTTCTCCTCCCTCCACCTTTTGTTTTGCATTCCATTGAATCTAAGGCCCTAGTGCCAGACCTAGACACCACCCATTTTTTTCTTTTCGCTATTTGTTACGGTCATAAATAGTTATAAGACTTGACGCATTCCATCAGTCCTGGGGTTTTTGGCTATTGGTTAGATCCATAATATTTGGTCTCAGAGCCGACCTTCATGTCTCATGTTTGAGTCACGAAAAGGGCTACCTGGAGTTGAGTAAAAGCCGTCTAAAAAAATTTGGAAAAAGGGCTACCTATCGCCAGAGTAAAAGTTGCTGCGGAAAGGGCTACCCTAGAAAAGAGTGTGAGCCGTCCCAAGAGGGAAAAAGGGTTATAAGCCGCCGAGGACGTCGGCTGCAGAAACATGGTGGTCTGTTACGGTCCTAAATAGTTATAAGACTTGATTTTCTGCATTCCATCAGTCTTAGGGCTTTTGGCATATTGGATAGGTCCATAACACTATTTGCCTTAGTAGTGATACTTCCAACCTAACTATGAGGGATCAATCTCTGGTTGTTTCTGTGAAATAGGTATGCCTCTCCATGAAATGCATGGCCAGACACCACCCATTTACAACCCTATTTCAGCTTAGTTTCAAGCTGGATTAACTCCAAGAAGAGTGTGGGACACATATCATGGATTACCATATTTATTTAAAATTGTGACAAATAGGGATTATAGCCCATTGGACAAGATCACAAGATGAACTAAGCAATCTGTCAGAATATGTTAATGACTTGACAAATGAAGCACGAGTAAAAGACCAAAAAACTACTGACGAGAACAAGCAATTGTAATGGACATCTGAAATTCGAGTTGAATGAGTGAAGGTAGTGATTGTGATTGGAGAAGCACCTAAATCATCAAGTGTTTTCTCGCATTGGAAGATTTGATCTAAACCGAGTATGGACATTTATGGAAGCAACTGAGAATCATCTTAGCTGTGATGAATGTCTTCCAGTAAATAGGGGCAAAATGCAGTATTCATTAAAGGAGAAGATAACATCAACTTCGTCTAACATATAAAACAGCAGATGATTCTGCAGTAAATTCCTGTCAAGGTAACGGATGAGCCAGCGAACACTAGATTTCATAATCAAACGTAGGAAGATAAGAAGAGAAAAGGGCATTTGTTTTTTTCACCCCAAACAACTAGTTATTTATTTTGACTCAGCAAGTCTGTCTTTGTCACTGGTTCATCTCACATGAGCACTGGTTTTGAAGACAATGCAAGTGAAATTCATGCTCCAAATTTACAACTTGGGGTGAAACTTTTAGTATCTAATTACTGGATATCATTTCATGACACCTATACACACGTAACTTCTCTAAAATTGCTAAGGATAGAAAGCCTACCTCAGTAGCAGCAATCAGTTCATAGAAATCACGCAAAACCATATTTTTGAGGAGCCTTGTGTTGACAACCACGGGCTTTCCAACAGTGAGTGTCCCTGTTTTATCAAACACAATGCAATTCACCTGCAAAAAAGTTCATGTTAAAATATCACTACAGATTATTAAGTTGTTTGAAACCATTAAAAAAAGGAAAAAAACTCTTAAGTTATTTGAGATTGACTGCAGAGTTGAATAGAAGGAACATGTTAAAGACTCCATTCATTTGTATAGAAGAAAATTGTTATCCAAATTTTTGGACTTCCGTTAGCTAATCTAATCGTAGGCCAATTATGTACTACTACATGTAAAAGATTCCAAAGCATTGTATTCCTCAAAAATAGTGGGTTTCTAATTAACAGTAATTAGGTTCAAGCCCACAAACTCCAAAAAATAATTAATAAAATCAGTTTCTAAGAAACACATGCATACACCTCTTGAAATGTAATGTAAAAAGCAAGAAATGCATGACAAATCTGTCATACTGACCTTATGTGCACTCTCCAATGCTTGCCCACCTTTGATTAGCACGCCCAGAGTTGCACCCACTCCAGTACCAACCATGACCGCTGTGGGAGTCGCAAGTCCAAGTGCACATGGGCAAGCTATGACCATGACAGAGATGCCAAATTGAAGAGCAAGCTGAAAGCTATCCATCGAACGTGGTATCCAATGCTCAGGGTACACTTTAAACCTTCCAGCTAAAAACCATGCAAGCCAGGTGGTGAATGAAAGACAGATAACCTGCACATTGAGAGATGAACAATTGAACTGAAAGTCCTCAATTATGCTATATATCGATCATGACTTAATTCTTGTTTTCTAGGACTCGATAGTCAATACTCATGCATGATTACAAACGATCCAGACCTTATGATTGAAGTCTATCTTCTTATTTCTTTCCTCCCTTCATACAGAATTTAGCACAAAAATAAGCATTAAGAAGTTTTTTCCCCCTAATCAGTATAGTAAGGACAAAATGTATGGAAAGAAAGCATATGCACTTACAAGAGGCACAAAATACTTTGAGATGCGATCTGCAAGCTTTTGCACAGGAGCTTTAGCCATCTGTGCAGATTCAACTAAGCGAACAATCTGAGAAAGAGCGCTCTCTGATCCAACACGCGTTGCCTGAATATGCAAAACCCCATTTTCATTTACAGTCCCTCCTATCACACTATCACCCTTCCTCTTTGCAACAGGCCGAGATTCACCAGTGATCATGCTCTCATTTACATGGCTTTGGCCCCAAATAACAGAACCATCTGAAGCAACTTTCCCGCCAGGCACTATTTTAATCACGTCATTCTTCTGGATCAGTCTACTATCAATCTCTTGTTCATTTATCACATTTCCTTCACTATCAAGAGTCAATAGCGTTGCAGTATCAGGTGCCAGGTCCATAAGCTTGGCGATAGCCTCTGAAGTTTTTCCCTTTGCTAATACCTCCAAATATTTACCAAGTAGAATAAATGAAATCAGCATTGAGCTGGTCTCAAAGAAATCCATAGACTTGAAATCATGTGAAGTTGCAGCTCTCAACACAGAGTAGACCGAATAGAAATATGCTGCGTTGGTTCCTAAGGCAATTAGAACATCCATATTTGGAGACCCATGCCGCAATGCCTTGTAGGAACCAGTGTAAAAACGTCGGCCTATGATAAATTGGACAGGAGTAGATAGAACCCATCTCAAAATCTCCCCAATAGTCAACATGTTTATTACTTTGGTATCTAGTCCATCTTTAAGGCCTGGGATATACATAAACACCATGGAGGTGAGGAAGACTGGGATGGTGAAAACCAAACTCCAAAGGAAGGATTTATAGTATCGCCTGATCTCCTCTTGCCTATGAGGTTCCCTTCCTCCTCCATCAGGGAATATTGTAGCTTTGAAACGCCCAGAACCTGTAGATTCAATCACTTCAATGAAATTTCTAGGTCCTGTTTGATCTGGCTTGTAAGAGACGGTAACTTGATGAAACATAGGATCAATGTCGATGTCTTCAATCCCAGGGAGTGCTTGAAGTGAACCTTCAACTATCCTCATTGATCTCTCTGTACGAATACCCTCTAGCTTGAGTTGTATCTTGCTCCTATCTTCTCCTGTGCTGACAAGAATAGCTTCAAAGCCAGTGTCTTCTATTGCCTCCATTAATTGCCTGTAGCTTACTAGCTTTGAGTCGTATCTAATTTCTGCCTCTTCAGTTGCTAAGGCAACTACAGCATTCTGTACACCATGAATTACCTGCAAAGCAGATTCAACAGTTCTCGAGCAAGAAGTGCAAGTCATGCCTTTTATGCGTATGCGACATGTCAGCATCGAAGTCTCATTTGACTTCCCTTCAATTAGTGTGGCTTCAAATCCAACATCTTCAATGGTTTCTCGAATTGTCTCCTCCTAAAGGATTAACAATCACATGGAATTCAAGTTCATAATATAATAAGGGAATGGAAAGGAAGGCACAGTGTCTTTGAAAATGCAAACAGGTCTAAGGTTTTCAAATATATAACACACAAAAAGGTTGTCATAATCTTAGGCATACTGAGGTGGAGTCTAAAATTGCTCCATCTGAGAATCAATTTTCAGGCCTCCCTCTTGTAGATCAGCTGATACTTTTAAAGCTATGAGGGTCCTTGTTATCAAAAGCGGACGTCTATTTTTTATCATATTCCAGGAAATTGGAATGTGGAGGCTGAAACACTTGTAAACGGAAGGGTTCTTTGAGCGGAAATGATCTCAGGCAGATTGTTATCATTATAATCTTTTTTTGCTTTTTTTCTGGCTGTCCATCCTCTTGTTGGATAGCTTGGTTTTTCATACAGTCTGCTTCCTTTTAAGTAAGACCATTTTTGTTGCTTCTCAAATAGTTAAAAAGAAAATTCTTAGGCACATTCTACCAATATATACAGTGACAAATGGTGAACTGGGCATATTTGTTTGCATGAGGAGAGAAGTGGAGTAAAATAAAGGGCCAAATCAAAAGAAAATAAAAGAGAAGGGATTGAATGTAAAATATACTAAATAACAAAAAAACTATTCTTAAAGGGCACTGAATGGCAAAAAGCTATAGCTTGGGGAGGAGTAACTTTTTGTCATTTAGTGTCTTTTACTCTTAAGTCTTAACCCCCTTCTCTATACTTTTCTCTCAACTTCAACCTTTATTTAACTCCACTCCTCCCCTCATGCAAACAAACATGCCCACTAGGCTCAGCTTCGTCTTGCTTTCTCCACTTAATAAGGAATCCCCATTTTCACTTTCTCCACTACCTAACAGGCCCTTTAATCATGTTTGGTAAACGTCCTCAGAGAGGATTTCTGGCAACTTTCTGCAATTCCGTGGAAAACCCACGTTTGGATCAGCATGGAAAAGGGCATGGAGGATGCCAGGATTCTTTGTTTCCAATTATTTTAAGAATCGGAACAACCCCCCCCCCGTCGGATCAACAGAATCCGCGAGCATGCGGAAAAGCGAAGCTACAGTGGATTTGGCACTAATTTTAGGGGAGACCGGTTTTTGCATTTTTTGGTTTCTATGGGCCCCACAATCAAGATCTGAACCGATAATAGTGTTAAAAAGGTCCAAAACGGCTACCACATCAAATATCAGCCGTTGATTCCACCTATAATTTAAGATATTTGTAAAAAAGTGCAGGACGTTCGATCATTAAATCTAGAATTTTGTGGGCCCCATTTGCGATATCCGAACCTTTCATTCTTTCAATCAGACCCCAAACGGCTATGGGGTCAAATTTGGGAACATGATTCATCATGGATCATTAGAAAATGGCAAATCAATTCTGACTGTTGATATAGCAGTGAAAAAAAGGGGATTATTTGTCAGTACATTTTTTTCATTTTTCTTATTTGTGTAGGCCTTGAAAGCATGATCTAAACCGTTGATAATTTAGAGGAGTCCAAACACAACTAGAGGCCCAAATTTCAGCCCTAGATCCATCATGAATTTTGAGATATTTGCAAAAACGTCCACACTCTAAAATATTAATTTTTTATTTATGTAGGCCCCCTTTGCACGATCTGAACTGTTCAGAGTATCCGAAGAGCCAAAAATGGCTATGGGGTGAAAGATCAGACCTTGACTGTTTATGGATTATGAGAAATTGACAAAAAAACCTATGATTGTTGGATCACACAATGCATAGACTCCAGGATTCCTCTCTTCTACCAAACTTGAAACTATCTTCTGGAAATTCTCTTTGAGGATGGCTTGGTTCCAACAGAACAATGGAATCCTCTAAATAGAGAATTCCTATGGGTTTGCCAAACATGCCCTTAAGGCATAGAACTTTTCTCTTGGCTAGCATCTCGTTTGCCAGTCAACTAGGGAAACATTGTTTGAATCTTCATGATTGTCGTCTTGGAGAACTTTTTTCTTGACTACCCACATTTCTATACAAGTTGTGCTTTCACATTTCTATAGAAGTTGTGCTTTGTATTCTTTTATTCATTAAGGCTAAAGGATTGTAGTTCTTTGGTTGATCTCTGGACCATTTAAGGATCTAAATAGCAGTGAAAGATTTTGGTTGTTCTACAACACTCCGGGGTGTTGGGGGGAAGAAACAAGTATATCTTCAATTTTAATTTTACAGTATAAAACTTGAAAACAGTTTGGGTATATGGAAAGTAGAAGAGTAATTTTAAGTTGTTTCCTTCTTTTCAAATTCGCAATGAGCTCCATTCAGAGGGACCTAATGGGAGGTAGACTGCTGGGTACTTGGAGGCATTGATGATGCACATCCTCTAGCGTTATAGGTATGTCCCTCCACGTCCCCCAAACTTTATTATTAAATGAAACTCTTAACACTATTTGAAGTTCTGCCAGATTGACGACAGCCCATTATGTTTGATATGTGTTGAAGTCCAAAATGCTATAAAACCTAACATTCCTTGATGAAATTATTTCTCAAATAATATGTTGGCCATTGATTGTAAGAAGATCTCATAATAATTGGCATTTACTTTCTACAATGCTATACATGTTGTTTAGTCACCATTAAACATCCAGTGCCTTCCCCATCCTAATCCATGCTCTCAATTATACCAACCAAATGCTGTCACCGAATTTAAGTCAGATGGTGACACCTGAAAGAACCTGTTCTGGAAGAGTGACCACAGATTCAACAGAAGTTGGATTGGCTCTTGACGAATTAAACTCAAGAAGGAATAACCCCTAAAATACGACCATGCTAGAATCTTTGACAAGCCATCTAAGAATTCCATGTAGGACTAGGAGCCCATATAAATTTTATCTGATTCTACTCCCATTTGTACCTTTAATTGCACAAAAGCATAAGATTCAAATGATAATGCCAAACAAAAAGCACAAAATAAAAAAAGTGCAAAAATTAAGGACCTCCAAGATTAGATGCAGACTATATCTAGAGTCAAACAAATACTTAAAAAGATAACCTCATGGAACTCTTTGATGAAGAGGAATTAGTTCTACCAAAAAATATATATATATGTATATCTAAATTTCATTCATCATATATGAACTAACATGTCATAAGCATAATTGAAACATACAGTCAAAGTTGAGTTTTAAGTCTGCAATATATATATATATATATATTTCATTTTATAACTGCATTTAAGAAATCTAAACGGATAGCTCCGTGGGGAGGCATCTCCTTCTCCACACGGCATGAGTACTTTTACCAGAAAAAAAATATATATATACAGGGCAATATAAATTGGGACTTACCCCATATTGCAGAGGAATAGGCAAATAAAACGCAAAGAATTCCATCAAGAATGAAGTAAAGCAATAGAATCTAACTCTAAAAGCATGGCTGTTCAAGTATCGACCATAAACCAAAAAATTATATATGTAGAGTCATAAATTTCTTCAGCTAGCCATTCCTATCAAAACCTCAAGGCATTAGTACAGGCAGTGGAAATGCTTTTTAATATTCCCCCTTGGGTAGAGCCCCTTCCTCAATATGCAGAACACCATGTAGTCTCAATCAATGAAAATTCAATATCTCATCTATGTTCAGTGACCATGAGATAAGTATCTCCCATAAACAAGGGAAGAAAGGAAAAAAAGCAAAATAACTAACAATCCAATTTGTTTTTCTTAAGAAAACATACATACCAATCAAACAAAAAAGAGAAATAGACAAGAAATGGGAAAGCACCTGATGATAGAGAAATGGCACTTACATTGACGAAATTGGGATGAAAGAGAACCTGGGCTCTGTTGTTCAGAACATCAACCGCAGCGTTTTCAATCCCAGGAAGCCTTTTAATGGCTTTCTCCACAGATCCAGCACAAGCAGAACAAGTCATTCCAATCACCGAGAAGAGAGCAGTATTTAGATGAGATGCTGCTGCTGCTGCTGAAGATGATGATGATGAAGAAGAAGACTGATCGTTGTTGGGTTTCTTCAAGGCGAAGCCTTTGGGGTATTTGGGCATCGAAGGGTAATGGGGTCGTGGCGAAAAATCTCGACTTTCAGAGGAAGTCTCGCTTCTAAAGCAAGATAAAGCCAACATCTTGCTGCTGCTCCCCATTCGATCGCTTGCTTTCCTTTCTCTTCCTCTTCCTCTTCTTCTTGCTGTTGTTGTCGTCTTTCAGCTGCTATTTGAAGATGAATAACCTTCCAAAAAAGAAGAACGTTACCTTATTATTAGCTTAGGGTTTTGACTTAGGCGTCTTTGCCTTCCTTCTTCTTCTGATTCTGATTCTGATGCTGTTCTATTTTTATAGGAAAAACAGATAACCTTCCAAAACAGAGATACGCGTTGCTTTTACTTTACTTTATCGGTGGCTAGGGTTTTGCAGGACCCAAAATCTGATTTCGATGCTCCAATCAATCTGTTTTGATAATCGCTCGCTGGCTGGCTTTTGGTTTTGAAATCTGATGGTCACGTGCTGTCGTAGAACATATATACATGCATGCAATTATGCCAGTGACCGGTGCGAATAGAGCAGTGGATGTCAAATGACCTTATGCCATTTTTATCAGAGGGTCCCAATAATTGACAGCTATTGGAATTTAGATGCACTTGTAATAAAATTTTTGGAAATTCTTTTCTCAAAACTGTAGACATATAGACGTAAATGGGTCCCCGATTCTCCGATTACTCAGAGATTTTGACCCGCTATAAATCGGGTCTGGATCTTTATTTAGGCCCTAATAAATAAATAGTTCCAGATCCGATTCTATGTTGGTTCGGTCTTGTGAACCCGAGACCCGACATATTACTTTAATTTTTCAAAAATTTATCATAAAAATCATGTTTTTTAAATATCATTCTCTAACCAGACCCGTATCTGGATCCGGACCCATCCCATATATGGTTCTGGTTCCGATTCCGGAGCCAAGAAACCGGTTCCGAAACGGCTTCAGGTCTAGATCTGGTTCTACCTTCTCCTTTAACGGTTTCAATTCCGGGTCCACCATGGATTCGGACCGGAACAAATCCGTTTACAATCCTACATAGACGTAAAATCCCAATATACAATATCACCCACTAGTCCTGTGTATGAGATAAAGCTCCCAAACGGTTCAAAGCAGCGGGCTCGAGCTCGAGCTCATTGCTAGACTTCCTAACCAATCAAATAATAAGTGTGACTCTTGATGAGATTGGTATGGTCATCAAAGCTCGATCTAATTAAAAACGGAAAAAAATCCCCTATCCTTGTTTTCGTCAAACTGAGCAACCCCTTGTTCACGCCTTAATATCCTAGGATCAAGCCAGCGGTATTGTATCTTGGAAGATAGAGCGGATATTCTAGGATGTGGTCTTTCTAATGGCTCTATAGGCCCCTTGCCTGGGTAAAAAAAAAACCCCTTGCCTGGGTAAAAAAAAAATGGTTAGAATGCATTTTAGCTGAAATCTGATGTCCATATTGTCAGTTTGATAGACTACTAAGGCCCAAAATCACAATACTATATCAGAATTCCAATTTAGACTTGTTATGGGTCTAGTCTTGGATCATCCATCTTCTTTGATAAGGAGATGTATCAGATGTGGCAATGATAAATTAAAATTCCAACCCAATAGTAGTATATAGTGGTTAGGCACCTCCCTAGTCTCCACCATATATAGAGGCCGATCCAAGAATAGTGGTTATTCATTATTCAAAATAACATTTACTACACTCAATTCAATTAGTAAAGCCCCCAAACAGGTACTTGGGGAACTCACCCCGGTGGGCCTGAAAAAAGCACGAAACATGCAATCCGAAACATCGAAAAAGTCAATCATTATCAAAATTAACCACCCTACCCCCACACAAAATAATGATGAAATTTAACATTATGGTCATCATTCGCCCCTTCAAACGAAAATCTTAAACCCACCGTGGACCGATTTCTAATTAAATGGCTGACGGTGAGGGATTTGGGTAGCATGTATAAGTGGATGACTTTTTACAAATTATAATACTAAAATAGTTTAAAATTTGTCCAAGCGGGAATTATGCATCTTATCTTCTGAAAGATCCAATCGCATACTGTGGGAAGGAATTGATTACGTTGAAGTAACTACTCGGGAAGGGCCCTTTCCCTTTCCATTTACATAGATTTCCATTTGCTGACTTTTGCTGAGTTGAAGCACCCATGGAAATCCTAGTATTTCTATTTCGTGTGGAAGTGGATGTCCCCCACCACCATCAACTTTTTCTGATGCTGGATTCTAAGATTATATATATATATATATATATATGCTGTCATATTGATATATATATATATAGGTCAATATTCAAGTAAGGGATTCCCTCACCACTTTCTGAGAAGGTTTCAAGTACAAAAGGACTTTTGTACTTGAAGAGAATACACCTTTTTGTACTTAAAACCTTCAAAAAAAGGAGTCCCTCACCACACAAGGTGAGAGAATCCCTCACTTGGATACCTCTCATATATATATATATATATATATATATATATATATTCTAGCATTCATCAAAGTCTTTATATATTCTATGTCTGTCTCACCATTGTTATAAAGACCATCCTAAATGTATATTTTATAGTAATAATATATATATATATATATATAATCTAATGACAAGACATAGAGAGAATCCTACAGACTTTATTCGTTGAATCTTGAGATAGGATTGCTCTATTTTTGTTTATATATTCTTTTGATGTGTTTAGTTGGGTTGGGCTTTGTCAAAAAGTCCAACTTGGTAGGCATGAATTTATTTCATTGTTATATATGGGCTTAGTTTCACACGGCATTGGTTCACCATCCGTCTTTGCTTTTATTATAGACTAGCACTTGAGGGCCCGAAGACCCAGCCCAACTTAGCCCGTGTTAAGATATATACGGTTTATTTATTCATTTTCATGTGTCTTGTTGGGTTGGCCTTTGTTTAAAAGTCCAACTTTGTAGGTGGCAATTAGGTATATTTTTATACATGGGCTTACTTTCACTCGGCATTGGGTCACCATCAAGCTTTGGTTTATTAAAGACTAGCACTTGAGGGCCTGAAGACCAAGCCCAGATCAGCCCGTGTAAACGTATATTTTATTTATTTATTCTTTTTTTTTCTCTCTCTGTTCTTGGGTTGGGCTTTGTTTAAAAGTCCAACTTGGTAGGCGGTGCATATAGGTATATTTTTATACATGGTTTTACTTTCACACGGCATTGGGTCACCATCCAACTTTAACTTGTTAAAGACTAGCACTCGAGGGACCAAAGAACCAGCCCAGCTCAGCCCATGTGGACATGTACATTAAGTATACTTTGTATGCACTTTGAATACGTATATTTATGTTGCGTACAAGACTATCCACTTTTTGTAATGTTATCTTTTAAGGGGTATTTGGATGTGGAGAAAAAGGAATAAAAATGCTTTCTTCTTTATGGGACTCCACACAAGCATTGTGCATAATTTTCTATCCCTACCACCATCCAAAGACAGGGATCCCTCCCTGCTTGAATAGCAAGGTATGAAACTTCCATGCAAGTGCAAAAAAAATCCGAGCTAGAGAAAATAGAGGTGGAGAAAACATACAGTTAGAATCTTGTAATATGGTGAAGAAAATCGTGGAAAAAATTAGCTAGCAGGAGACCTAGCTAGAAAAAGATGAAATACCCCTTCACAGATGTATGGTTTTTTTAGTTTTGGGAAGAAAACCCAAGGCCCATGGCCCAGGATAGCCGTGGCTGAAACTGGGCCTAGCGAGCTTTCTGGGCTGCATGTTTATGCACTTGGAAATTGGAATGTGTGTGGGTAATAGTACTTCGCTCAATAACCTAAATGGACTGGCTCTAAGCCAATGTTACACTAAAGGCTCAATTAGATGGCCTTGAGCAGGTCTGTTTTTCAACATGTCTAACAACAACAAAAAGATTCAGGGGATGGGGATTAAAGTGAGCCACTGATGTGAATTCTTTCTATCTATATGATTCGAAGGAAAGTAACCAGTTGAAAGGCTAAGACCTTCCGATTTGGAAGGGTTTTACACCACCCCTATCCAAGTTCAAAACCCATTTGATCAATGGTTCGGATCATCAGGACCAAACCATTGACCCAAATAACTCAGAATGGGCTCATCATTATGTATAAGATGTTAAGAACTGACCAATCCCGGAGAAATTACACATGAGAGAGAGAGAGAGAGAGACCTTCCGAGGCTGCTTGCAACTTGCTGTTGTTCACATACAACAAAGAAGAGGCATCAATAGGAGGAGGCCACTGATGCGAGAGAGAGAGAGAGAGAGAGAGAGAGAGAGAGAGAGAGAGAGAGAGAGAGAGAGAGAGAGAGAGAGAGAAGTTTAAGGCAAAGGGATTCCTGTAATATTGAATATATATAAAGAAGGTGGCGGTGATGATGATAAGCTTGAAAGGAATGAAATGAGCTGCTGATATTGCTCATACTGTTATGTAGTGCGTATTACGACACTTCATTGTTTCCGAGTTCGTATTGGCATGCCCCCAACATCCCATCAATATCATCACTTGTTTTGAACCGATCAACCAGAGGGTGGGCCTATTTCCTATCAACATGGAGCCATTCATTCAAAACTTTAATAAGTGGACTCGACTAAAGATACTTATCGGATTTCTCATAGGCTCCTCGTAACTAAATAAGCTCTCAAAACTATTTGTTTTCAACCAACCACGATCAACCAATATTCAGCATGCATAGTTTTTGATAGCCCATTGTTGCTAGGAGGCTGGGCCCACTAGGTTGGATGGGGTATCTATCCATGCGATCACACCCATAGACGTCATCATTGTTGTGGGACTTGGATTTCACACCAAACGAAGATCTCATTATCGGTGTTTATAGTAATCTGTTTTAACTTACGTACGTCTCTGTGTTGTTTGTATATCTAATCCCCATTTTCTATGGTTTTGACTTTAACAAACAAGATGTTGATGTGTTTTTTAAACATTCTCCTCTGAATATAACCAGTGAAGAATCTCTATATTTTAATCCCAGAATATTGATGTTTACCTGGTCATTCGAAATCCCAAAATGGATTCCATCTCATTCAAGTAACAGTTGAAGAATCTCAAGAGACGCAACATGTCTACATTCATTTGGTTATGAGTGAAAATTTTGTTTCGAGTCTTCATTCATTGTACTCTAATTAAAATGATATTAGGTTTTATCTGAGAAAGTGACATGAAGTTTCACACTTTAAGACAACCAAAATATACAATGAAAAAACAGTAATGTTCTCTCAACTTCTTCGTACAAGACACCAGCAATATATGTGATTAACCAAAAGGATATATAAGCTACATTTATCACATGAGAGCTGCCATATTAATTATATGTTCAGATACTTTAATGCTGTCTTTAAAATTTGGTGGGAATCGGAAACACTAACTCATCTTGGTAGAAAAACCATGGACTCGCTATAAAATGATAAGATTGAATAATAAAGCCAATAAGCCCAGAAAAAAGAGGACTTAAAAGAGATCTAATAACTGGTTCTGCAAGTGATTTTTCAAGTGATTTAATACATGGGAATTATAAGACTTTTTATTTCTAAAAATGGTTAAAATGGAAGAAACAAATGTGATTTTTCAAAAATGACTATCAAATTATATATCTTCCATGTTCTAATGAAAAATGAATAAAATTGGGGTGGGAAATGGATACGCCGATGCCAACCTAGTAATTTAAATCTTAGTAAGGGTTGCATCTATGTCACTGTCTTATATCATTGACCACCCTCTTTAATAAAATTCCAACGGTGGAGCTCATTTGACCATAAATAAATAGGAAAACAAGAAATTACAAAAGCTTGAAGTATCTTTCTTTCTAAAAGAACAGGCACTCAAGGAAATGTTAATATATTTCTTTTGAATTTGTGTGTTGCGTATTCTATTCTTTAACCCGAAGAGTGTAGGTTTTAGAAGTAACAAATGAAACTTTCTTACAATTATAGGAGGCTCATGCCTTTTCCCAAGGGTAAAAGACCAAGAGTCAGTTTACTCAAATCAAAATTCTGATAAAGGCCAGGTTGACTTGTCATATACTCCAGTAAAATTTTAAAAGTTACAAAATTAAACTTTATCTTCTATGTTTAAGATATATTGAGACCAATAATAGGTAGCTTAGTGACAATGCCTTTTCTCATCCACAGAAATAATCAAGAATCAATCCGAGCTCTAATAGTTAGGGACGAGAAGGGTGTGTGTGTGCATGAGTACCAACGAGAGCAAAAAAGGAAAGAAGAAAAAAAAAAGATATTTGAGTTTTGGCCTTTTGCCTTAATCTACTTATTGGTTTTCAAAAATATTTCTATTTTAACTTTTATTATCATGTTAATAATTAAAAATTTTAATTCTCATTTCTCAACTCTTCTTTTTCATTCTTATACATTCTTCTTCTTAATTAATTCTTATTTCTCATCCATTCCTCTTCTTATTTCTCATTTCTCAAAATTCATCATATGGTGTAATCTCTTTTTTTTTCTTTTTTTCTCAAAATTCAAGAAAATCCATTCCTTTTCAAGTGTTATATTCTTAAAAATATAACTACTAATTTGTATTGCATTTTTTCCCTTGTAGATTTATATATTTCTTGGGTAGTGTGATTTTCGGGTGTTTAAGCAAACTCTAATCTTCTTTTTGCTCTGTTTAGTTTTCCATTGACCAATGCATTGAAGAGGTCGTTTTGCTAGTTATTAAAAGCAACACAAACAGATAAAATTCCTGCATATGAATAAATGGTCGAATTAGAGTTTTATTTAATTTTTTTTAATAAAACTGAAAAATGTACGGTGAAGATAATAGCAAAAAAAGTGATGGGATGTTTTTGGCATCTTGAAATGTTCAAAGGGAGGCAAAATAAAATGCCTGCCATCACCCCAAGTAAAATGCCTGCCATCACCCCAACAATAATGAAATCAACTTAAATAAAACAGTATTCTCTTCATATACAATCTACTAAGCATGGGAAGGGATGTGATTGATTCCTTTAACAAACCCACTTTAGTGGGTCCCTATATACACCACAATGTTAGTCTGTGACATCCATTGATCACTTTCTACTTGACTGGTGTGTTTGTGCCATTAAAGTAAAATGAGAATGGACATTATTGCATCTGTAATTAGTATCATAAACCGCGCAGATCGATTTAGACAATTTTGCATATTTTGGCATTGTTATATTGGGAAAGTGCATGGGTGGACTAAAGTCCAAACAGAATATATTGGTTAGTCATGTACCAAAAATCAGCTAAATCAAATAATGCTACCTATTCAACCAGGGATGATAACATAACGCAGTTCACTGAATGTCCAATAGGCTTGAGTTTTGAAAGATCCATGTGGCAGGCAGGCCACACGAATCTTACTTGGACTACCTCAAACTTGTACTTGTTGAGACCACCATCATGATAAATGTTGTGAAAAGAATCATTGATCAGGCCTGGATTTCGACTAGATCCAGATGTTCAGTCCAAGCCCATTTAAGCTTGAGGTTTACGAAGGCCCAACCCATCGACAGCGCCGAAATTAATGGACAGGAGAACATTAGCTTCTTCTTCTTCTTTTTTAACAACAACAGTCTTGAAAATCTTGGAATGGATGGACTTCAGTAGTCAACAAACAAGTGCCATGTTCTACCAAAAAAAAAAAAAAAAAAAAACCAAGTGCCATGGAAGAACATGATGAAGTCAATTTAAATTGAGAGAGTCGTTTAAAGAATGAAATGTAAATTCATGGAAAATTCTCAAGTACACTACACCTGATTTTATCGTTTTTTGTAAAAAGTCAAAATTAGTTCTGGAAGGATCAATTTTTAATTTCTTTTAATTCTACTTTTCTCTTTAATTTATGAGCCTCCACTGCATGGCCTTTGCCACTAGTATTATACTATTAAAAACAAAACATATTATAAGGGGTATAAACAACTGAAATGTTGGGAGATTCAGCAGAATGCAAACATTTTCTCTTCTTTGCCATTGGAATATGCAGTGATAATGAAGTGGTTCATAATCAGCCGCAACTTAATTTCTCCAATTGGATTTGCTGAGATTATTCAACCACCACTCTTTGTTTCCTATGTTGACTATGAAGAATAGGAGAAAATATTAAAAAAACAAATATATTTTAAAAAGAAAAACACAAACAGACAAACAAAACTTTCCTAGGGTGGTTGTGGATGGGCAGGGCCAGCCTGCTGTGAACTGGAAATGGGCCGTGGGTTCTCCCAATTTTGACCCGAGACATCGTTAAGGGTTTGTTAGTGTGATGGCGCAAGTGGAAATAAAAGTTTGGATCGGCAAAGATTCGGACTCCACTTTTCTCTCTCGTGAGGAGAAATTACACAGAAATTTTGGTTTTCCATGGAGAGTCCTACTGGACCAAATGGACCAAACAATGAGAAGAGTAGGATGCAAAAACCAACTTGTTTCCATGGATTTGCATCTTCAACCCTCAAAACTTGATGAACCAGGCTAATAAGATGTTGTGACAAGGGGCTCCACATTGACAACCAAGGGCTTTATATTAAAATTACAAAGATATGGATGGAGCAAATCCATCATTATATATTGTGCCCTATCGAGAACAGCTTCTTACCAGAGTGGTAAGGAGCGTCAGTTCTTACCTGGCTTCCCGATGTTTGAACCCCGAATTCGTCACATCTTCCTGCTTGTGGAAGCTCCTTTTTCACTTGTGTAGTCTTTATTCATGTTTGTGCGTGTGTATTTACGGGCTTTCTCGAGTGTATTTACGGGCTTTCTCTTGAGTCACAACCCCCTTGGCTGGGTTACCTATATATATATATATATATATATATATATATATGATGGTTATCAAGTGCGCCCGGTGGGGCCACCTGGTGATCCATTTGAATGGACCACACACACGTACCCCCTTGGAATTCACATGGGGTCCACCTTTGCACCCATCCAATGTATTATACACTGTTGGTTCGACTGTACACCCATGCAAGTGGACTGTACGCAGTTAAACTTATGGAGCCCAGATGAAGGTGATGATGATGAAAGGATGAGGATTATTTTTTGCAGAGATGAAGCGCCAGGGGAGATCTTTCAGTCCCCCTTTGTCCCAATCCAAGGTGGGGCCCCATGTTGAGGTCCGCATGGTCAATATTGTGCCCCATCTTACTTGAGTTAGATTAGTATTACTTTTCGCAAAGTAGTGCTCCAATGTTAGTAATGTCCAAGAGGTTGCAAATGCTGAATTAGAAACAGATGAAACCACCTCAGCCAAAAATTAATGGATGTACAACTACATCAACCATAAGTCTATGAAGTGGAACCAACATCTAAAAGAAGCCACAGTAAACTTAACTGTTAATGCCCCATGGGCCCATGACCAAAAAAAAAAGGCTCAAGATAAGAAACCTAAGAACAAAAAAAGGGAAAATAATGTTTGCATATTCATCTAGTCTTCTCATACTTGGTCTCTACCAAGATCCATTAGATCCAGTATAGGGTTATGAGATTGATGCCATTTTATTTTTTTTTAATTTGTATAATTCCTCCTGGAAGTTCTTGAGATATGCATTCTTATTCAAAGGCCTAGAATTGAAAGATTAAAGGTGAAGATTCAAGGGCTATCAAATATTCCCTCCTTTAATTTGGTAAAGAATTATTACTCACCGGTTACTTCTATAAATAAGATCCTAAGAAAGCCATCTCCACCTGAAATACCCTTTGACTAAAATTCACTTTATTGTTAAATTCTAGGAATTCAAATCAAAATAGGCAACAAATTTATAAGAGCCGGTTTCATTATAAGAATTCCAGAGAATGTTGTACTCCACTGTAATTTAAAAATCCCCCCTCTCCCCAACATTTTTTTACGCTAAAGGTGTTGGAATTCTAAGAATTCCAAAGGCCTATTTGGACTTTTCAAGTGGGTTGAACTTCTGAAAATTTGAAATGAAACGAAGCATTAAAAAATAATAAGGGCACAAACCATCACATCAAGTCACTAAATTTCCAAAATTGGGAATTCTAGTTTAAGATGCAGAGGCCCTAACAGAGATTTGTTTTTAGGGGATTTTTCTAGAAAAATATTTGGTGGAATAGGGAATTGGCTTTCTCAAAATAACATGGGAAGAATCTGTTTATTATTCCCTTTGTTCCATCTTCTTGATAACTCACTTCATGTTTGGAATGTCTTTTTTATTTTTTTCCTATCAAAGGGTGGGTTCCCAATTCTTTGACTGAACTAATCCCTCTGAACCCAAAATGAAGTTAGGTAAACTCCCCTGTAGCCCTAGTGTAATAGTGCAGTTTCGAATCTACAATCTCCGGATGCAAACTGTGGTCTTAGGCCAACTGAACTATCCCTTGGGGTTTCATTGTTTGGAATGTCACCTTAACCACTCCCTTTTACTTCATGTTTGGAACTGTACCCAGAAAAATCCATTTCATTTGGAAACTCATCCTCTAGTTTGTAATCCATTAAGATCCGCTTCATATACACAATTACAAATGACCCATGCCTCATGGGTCTCTCTGTATTTCAAGTTTCAGCCAGAATTGGATCCCAATAACGGGCTCCTATATGGAATAGAAAGAATGGGTCGTTATTGCATGATTTCCCAGTAATTTTTATGTATAATCCTATAACTAAATTGACTTAACATTACCAACTAAAATTATGCAGAGAATCTATGATCCATGGATAGCTAATCCACAGACATGCCAAGGACAAAAGAAATACAAATATATCTTCTTGTTTTTTCAGTGCCCATAGAGTACAAAATGTATCCCAAAAGTAGATCTCCAAAACTTTCTTGCTATGGCCACTTTGTAAAGGAATTTAAGGAGGACATACGTATGACTAACTCCATTCATGAGCATTTTTGATGGATTTAGAAGTGAAGACTCATCCATGTGCACTCAAGTGATTGGAAATCTTTTTGCTTCTAGTCATACCTACGAGAATAGAGAATATCAAACCCTAGGGCTCTCTCATCTTTATATACACAAGTCGCAGTTACCGTAGACTTCTTTACAAAGAAACTCATGTCTGATCCTATTATAAATTTTCAAATCGTAGTCTAAGTGGAATTGTTATCTTTGTCAGCAGACACCCGATGAGACCCATGGCAGATGGGCACACACGATTTCCCATGCATTTATCTAGGCAAGATCCAAAAAGAGGATTTATCTTTCAAGTGTATTAATTTAGTAAAGATCACTTAGGGCTGTTTGTTTGCATTATAATAAATAGATTTCATGTCATAAGTGGTTAAAAATGAAAGTCAAATGTGAATTTTCAAAAATAAGCATCAGATAACCTTTACTCTTATAGTAATTTCCACCTTTGATTCAATTTCCCTACAAGGAAAGATTGTTTTATGCTCATGTTTGAAAATGCTTTGATCTTCATGTTTAACTACTAATGGTATGGATCATATGTATTCAATTCTTATGTGATTTAGTGCAAATAAACATGCCCATCTAGAAACAGAGTTATCAGAAATCCTGAAAGTTTAGAAAATGCATCTCATATGCTGCACCTTTCTAAGATAAAGATTAATAAACATGAATTTTTTTATCAAGATTGTTTTACATACAGATTATGTGTAAATGAAATACACACATTATGCAGCTGTTTTGCGAAAAAATAGATATATATATATATATATATATATATATATCATAACAATCAGAGTTATTAAACACATGCCCTGTCCTGATTTTTTATCTAATAGCCTAAAATTTCAATCTTGTATTTACTATCTACTTTATTCTCTCTTGCAATTGAAATAGGGTAATGACAACTGAGTGTGAAGGTGATAGATTAAACAATGATGAGCAAAAGTGGGCCAAGTACATCTGGCCCACGTATGAAGAATACGGTCAGCTCACTTTTAGATGTAAATCTTTGTAACATTGTGTTTTCTGGGTGATTAAATTTATTTAGGGCCCTTTAACAGGAATTCTGTGTTAATTTTGCAATTGACATTGCTTTCTATGAAAAATCCTTGTTTAATGGGTGGAATTCAAACAACCCAACTTTTAAAATATCACTTTTGTCTTCCAAATTCTCAAATTTCAGCATCTAAAATGCTAGCCAAATGTTAAGAGTGCAATTAAAAGGATTCGGGTGCAGCTTGTGAAAAACTTAAAATTCCCTCCCAAACAAAGTTCTGTGAATTCGATCAAACCAATGTTAGAAAGATCATAACAATTGGCTACAAAATAATTGACGGTAGTCATACTGTGGGGCCCACCCAACGATGGGACCGTGTGGATTTAGAGGTAGGGGTGGGCCCTGCTAGTGTAGGGCAGTGGAGGTTGCATGATCATCCTAACCACTTGATCAATGACCCGTAATTTTTCACCATTTAAAACTCATACACAGTGGATTTAACAGTGCAGTCCATTTAGATAGTTGTAAAACTATGGGATCGACATAATTTAGGGGGTCCCGTGCATGGGGTCCAATCAGATAGTGATAAGCTGAGCTCCACTATGAGGTGCTTCCATGCGCACCGGATCAGGAGCATGTTATCTAAAAATAAACAATAATCAGGCAAATCTTAATCAGTACAAACAAAAAAACACAATCAAATTCAAACAGAATAGCTTCTTTACATGCAACTTCAACTCCAAAAACAGAACCTAACAAATTAAAATGGCATCATCAATTTATATATACAGTCCTGATTTATTCAATTGACTTTGACTTTTAATTTATCTTGACGCTCTCCCAATCCCCACTTCCCGACTCTGTCTCCCTATATTAATTCATCATCATATTAGTAACGCATCATTCTCAAACACATCCGTCAATTCAGTGTCTTATAAATCAGGGATTGAATGTCTTTAATACCATTTTCATAGTTACTAATCTCTTTAAACAAAGAAATTGTCCTTCCTCTTTAAACACATACGCATATAGGGCCCTTCCTCTTTACATTTTCTCAATGCATCATTCCCTCTCTCATCTTTTCCACAAAAGCTTCTTCTCTAAAACACCTGAAAACATTTCTCTTGATTCACGATGGAACCCTTTTGCTAGAAACATACAAGACTAAATGGAAACAAACAGTGGCAGACCTAAGATTTTCAATTGAGGGGGGATTGAAAAATATTTATTTTATTTAAACTGATAACTTGAAAGATGAATTTATGAGTTTTAATGACGGCCAAACTGATACATGTCGGTTGAATTTTAAAAGCTATTAAAAAATCATAAAAGTTTTTTATAACACTATATGAGATAAAGAGCCAACACTATATCAAATTCTTTATTATCCTTCTTCCATCCTTCTAGATCGAAGCTCTCTTATTGAAATGAATGAACGCAAAATAACCATTGGCTCATTCTTCTTAGCCATTGTATATAAGTCAATAAAAATAAAGAAAATGGCTAAAATCTCGTATCTTTTACATTTTAATTTGAGGATTTTGTGAAACACATCCAGAAAAATCCAAATACAATTAAACCGCGTAATATAGTTTACTCATTTGAAAAGTGAAAATGATAACTTTGATAAAGACGATAAAGTGTTGAATGATCTCAAATTCCTAATTACAATTTTGGTTTTAAAAGATGAAAACGAAAAAAAAGCCCTGCTTACCAAAAAAAAAAATCATCAAACAGGATAGTTTCTTTAAAAGCAAGATCATCAAATCCGAAAAAAGAACCTAACAAATTACAATAGCATCATCAACGACACAAGATGACATAAAATCCTTTCTACTAAATAACATCCAATGGTCACCAACACCGCTACTTCCTAAGACACAACAAAAGAGACATCATAATATAGAATGATTTGTGCCATACAAGCAACAGGACATTGCTGCAAGAGAGCAAAACCAAACCCCATGTAGAATTTAACTTGGTCCATAACGAAACATCCACACAGACAAAATAAAATGCTTCACATACATGCAATGGAGACAAAACATATCGCCATCAGAAGAAAACAATGGAAGAAAGCTTGTTCATAATGTTTGGTGGTAATCTCAAGCTTCTTGTGCCTCTTCCTCTTCGTATTCATCTTCATATTCTTCATCTGCAGTTGCATCCTGATACTGCTGGTACTCAGAGACCAAGTCATTCATGTTACTCTCGGCCTCTGTGAACTCCATCTCATCCATTCCCTCCCCTGTATACCAGTGCAAGAAGGCCTTGCGCCGGAACATAGCAGTGAACTGCTCACTCACCCTCCGGAACATCTCCTGGATTGACGTCGAGTTGCCAATAAACGTTGACGCCATCTTCAGCCCCGTGGGAGGGATGTCACAAACTGTGGACTTCACATTGTTAGGTATCCACTCCACAAAGTAGGATGAGTTCTTGTTTTGCACATTGATCATCTGCTCATCCACCTCTTTTGTGCTCATCTTGCCACGGAACATGGCAGAAGCAGTGAGGTAGCGGCCATGGCGTGGGTCAGCCGCACACATCATGTTCTTGGCGTCCCACATCTGCTGGGTCAACTCAGGAACAGTGAGGGCACGATACTGCTGGGATCCACGAGAGGTGAGTGGAGCAAAGCCAACCATGAAAAAGTGGAGACGGGGGAAGGGGATGAGATTGACAGCAAGCTTCCTGAGGTCTGAGTTGAGCTGACCAGGGAAGCGGAGGCAGCAAGTCACACCACTCATGGTGGCCGAAATCAGGTGATTAAGATCTCCAACTGCAAGAGAGAGAATACACAGCAGGTCATTGAGGGTATGTATTTATACAAACAAATTAGTCAATGTATCAAGTATTTTGAACCTATTTGGCATACAGACAACTGTAAAGCACAAATTGGTGCATACATTGTATGGTGATCTCGGACAAAGTATCCAATAAATTCAATTCCATGTGAACACTCAAACATCACACTTATTAGATAATGCTTAGTTTTGAACAGTATCATATTTGAAGAATTTCAGATCAACAAATTCAACTAAAGCTAAAATAGGCTTCGTCTTTGAATATAAGTTTTTCGCTTTTGGTTGAACAAAATCAAAAAAAGATTTCATTAAAACAATTGGACAACTGCTTCTATACATTATCCTAGAATGGAGCTCACCTAGAAAAGATGAGACTGAGCACCCTTGAAAAAATTATAGAATCAACACTTCCACTAGAAGTATCTTAAAAGGGAATTCTAGTGTTTGTTTTGAGTCAAGCCAGGCAAGCACCCACCCATAATTAGTCAAGTCCAAATCCAATTATGACGTCTAAAGCTCCGATCTGGATCAGTTAATAGTTAATGATCCCTTGAATCGAATCCATGACTATATCCGTTAAAAGGACATAAGTATTACATAAACAATATGATAAGACATCAAAACGTTGGCTGTATTACATAAACAATATGATATTACATAAGCTCATTGGAGATCGTTTTCAGATCAAAACATGGATACAGACCTAAAGAACCAGTTCAGATCCAGATCAGACACAACCCATTCTAAATTGTGATGTGCTCCATCTCAAACATAAGCCAATTTTGCAACCCACTGTACCCCCTCTATCACAACTTGGCTGATACAAGAGGCACCCGAGGTGGATCAAATGATCATTGTCTTACAACCAACAAACAGCAACGAAATGAGATCCACCAAGAAAAAGGTGGCACAGTGGGGCACAAGTGAAGGATACTATGAAGGTTTTTCTAGAATTAGCCATGTTCCTAACAATTAATAAAAATAAATAAACAATCACGTGCCCATGAAACGTCATGAAGGTTATTAAACAGCATCTTAGTTTCGTGCTCAAAGCAACCTCACTGCACCACTAGATGTTGATAAACTCATGAGTCACATGGCTAAGATCTCATTTTACCAAAAAAAAATAAGGCTGCAAAATCCTTATTCACTGGATTTTGCAGTAACATATAAAAGAATATTCCATCATTATCGTCAGAAGACAGCTAAGGGACAGATCAATTCCACCACCCACACGAGATAAAGTTTCGAATTGCTGCCATCAAAGACACACCAATGACGGGACCACTACCAGGTAAGGGACAGGTCACGTGGCAGATCAATTCATTTGCACATGGGGCAGCCCAGTTTTGTGATTGGACTGGACGACTAAAGCCTGAAAAACCCATTCATGCACAAAGTTGTGGGCTCATGGAGAAAACACAGATATGATCCAAAAGAGTCGAAAAAAAAGAGATAGATGAGATGAAATTCTTACAGCTGGGGGTTGTGAGCTTGAGAGTTCGGAAGCAGATGTCGTAGAGAGCCTCATTGTCCAGGACCATACACTCGTCCGCATTTTCTACCAGCTGGTGAACTGATAGAGTGGCGTTGTAAGGCTCAACAACAGTATCTGACACCTTGGGTGAGGGGAAGACGGAGAATGTGAGCATCATACGGTCCGGATACTCTTCTCTTATCTTGGATATTAGCAGAGTCCCCATGCCAGATCCAGTTCCACCTCCCAAAGAGTGGCAGACCTGAAAACCTGAACGAAGAACAAACACCCAAATACAAACTTCATCAGTCAAGAAACAAATGCATGTCAATTGAAAATAAAAGGGCATAAATTTTGGGTCCATGTTAGAGAAGTACTTCATTACAAGATAGTTGGAAAACCATTACAACATAGAACAGAAACTTTACACTGGAAAACAGAGTCAAGCCCAAAGATAAAGAAAGTAGTAGAAAAAAACATAGAATTAATAAAAGAAGGAAGGAAAACTTTCAATTACACAAGAATAAATACTCAGAACCATAGATTTGTGAATAAGTGATTGCTTCATAATGAGCAATGAATATCCATTGAGCTCATAATTCATTACATACTTTCATGAATGTTAAAAAAGTATGGTAAGTAAATTGATTCCAGTTGCTTTTCTCATTTGATAAGCACAATCATTCTTAACAAGGCATAAATCACCAATAGCTGAAACAGCATCAGTTACAAATAAAGATATGATTCTTAACAAGGCATAAATCACCAATAGCTGAAACAACATCAGTTACAAATAAAGATATGATTCTTAACAAGGCATAAATCACCAATAGCTGAAACAACATCAGTTACAAATAAAGATATGATTCTTAACAAGGCATAAATCACCAATTGCTGAAACAACATCAGTTACAAAGATATGATTCTTATCAAGGCATAAATCACCAATAGCTGAAACAACATCAGTTACAAAGAAATGATTCTTATCAAGGCATAAATCACCAATAGCTGAAACAACATCAGTTACAAAGATATGTAATAACCAAAAAAAAAAATGATTGTATGGTAAAAAAACCAGAAGTACAAGTAAAATTTGTCATACATGAAGAAAAAAATGGTATTAAAACCAGAGAGAACATGAAAATCAGATACCAAGATGAAAAAAAACAAGAAGCAATGAACAAAATCATCAATACCTAAAAGAAGAAAATCAGTAAAAATCACTAAATGGACAAGCACAGAAATGAACAGCTCAGGATCTAGTAACAAAACCAGAAACAAATTTGAAAACAACAATATCAGATCTGATGCTAAAAACAGAAAACTTGGAGAGGAAGAGGAAGAAGAAGAAGATCACCTTGCAAGCAATCACAGTTCTCAGCCTCCTTTCTCACCACATCAAGGACAGAGTCAATCAACTCCGCTCCCTCCGTGTAGTGCCCCTTCGCCCAGTTGTTTCCGGCACCGGACTGCCCAAAAACGAAGTTATCCGGCCGGAAAATCTGCCCGTACGGCCCAGATCTGACGCTGTCCATTGTCCCGGGCTCCAGATCCATCAGAACCGCCCTCGGAACGAATCGACCGCAACTCGCTTCGTTGTAGTAGACATTGACTCGCTCCAGCTGCAGATCGGTGTCGCCGCCATAACGGCCGGTGGGGTCGATGCCGTGCTCGGCGCAGACCACCTCCCAGAACTTGGCACCGATCTGGTTGCCGCACTGGCCTCCTTGGATGTGCAGAATCTCACGCATCTTCGGCTGAGATTGAACGAGAGAATAAGAATCTCAAAGATCTAACGGTCAAGATGATAGCGGGAAGAACGAGAAGCAGAAGAGAGAATAGGAGAGTGTGAAGATGAAATTGGGGAAAATAAGAAGAGGGAGGTATTTTATAGGGAAGGGATAACGGTAACGGTGTGCCGTTTGGAGGGTAAGGCGTGAGAGAGGGGGGTTTTAACGGATTTGTTTAACGGGCGTTTTGTTTTAGGGGGAGTTTGAATTTTGAAATGATGGAAGGTGGGAATGTACGTTCGGGGAATGGATTAGATTTAGAAACCCTAAATACGCCATAGGAATTTGGTTTGTTCGACCGAGGTTTTGGATGGACATACGCACGTATTCTTCGAGGTTTTGGATGTGGAAATAGAATTAGTTGGGGCGTGGTTTGTGCAGCCCAATTCCATATAAAAGGATGTGGTTTTTTTTTTTTTTTCAGAAAATATATTTTTTATGTGTTTGGCGTAACAATTTTCCGCATAATTGGTTTTTTGCCACGTTAGTTTTTTCTTTCCCAAGTATGGAAATTGACTTCCTATGGAAGGGTATGAGAAGTCCATTTCCACGGAAACTGACCCTCATTTCCTTACTTCCATCCCCACCCCGCCCAGCCACCATTTTTCTTCTCCCTCCCCACCCACCCACCCGCTAGTTTTCACTAATGGCATGTTTGTGTAACACTTTTCTGTGAAAAAGTAGACGGTTTTTCGTTGCAAATCCATTTTTCCGGCGTTTGGTGCGGAACAATTCCGCGAAAATACTTTCCTGCATCGTCAACATTTTCCTTGCTAATTGTGGAAATGAGTTTCTCATGGGGGGTAGGGAAATGGTTTTCCTCGGAAAACTTCTCCCTCTTTTCCTTACTCTTGTCCATTTCAACCAAAAAACCCTATAACTCTTTCATTTTTTATTCTTTTATATAAATTATTATTTAATGTTAAATAAATAATATACATGTTATGTTATTTTTCTTTAAAAAATTATATCACCAAATAAGAAATTTTGATTTTCTATAAGGAATCAACAACCACACCAAACAACATCTGCACCAATTCAATGAGGAAACTCTTGTTGCATCAAACATGAATTTCTAAATTATACGAGAATCTTTTTCCAATATTTTTATTTTTATGGAATTTGCTGACGTTGCAATTTCCTCTTTCCACGGAAATGGTATGTACACAAACGTGCCCTAAAGAAATTTGCAGCCGCACCAATTCATTGAGGAAAATGTTTTTGCACCAAACATGAATTCCTAACTTCCTCAAAAAACCTTTTATGAGGTATTTAAAAACCATAAAAATTTATTAATGTGGCAATTTCATCTTTCCATGGAAGTTGCCTCTGTACAAATGTGCCTAGAGCCTTGGGGCATGGTTTTTAGTGGTACGTAGTTACACGTGAATTCAGCTCATGAGGATGTTTGTTGATGGACCTAGCTTGCCCTGGAAATCAGTGAGATAACAAACGGCCTTTTGAGCTGAGATTGGGCTTAGATTTGAGAATCATGGGCCAGGCAGACTAGATGGACCACCCTTTATTCTAGGAATTTACTGGGGCTTTCAGACTAAACTAGGGTTTGTTGGAAATTTTCAAAATAGTAAAGAACCTTTTAGGTCTCATTACTGCACTAGATTATCATATGGGATACGGTTGAAAAGCAAATGCTCATTTATAAATGCTTCTTCGAATAACTCCATTATACTATATTAAAGAGAAGGGTTTTATCTTTAATTTTGACCGTCGGTTTGGATTTTGACCGCTAGGTTTTTTTTTTTTTCAAATCTTCTCGCCCCACTTATGCAAAAACCTATATTATAGAAATTACTCATAACCACTCCCCACCTCTCTTTTTCAATAAAAACTATGAATTTATTTCATACATGAATATTTCAATTGTAATATTGATTATATTCGTCCTGAGTACAGGTTATTATACTAGTTGACTTGGTATGAAAAGAGATGGGCTTGGGCTCGAAGCTTTAGGACTCATGGATGAGCCTTAATAATTTGCTACTTATTGGGGCTAAATTGTTTTGACTCAGTCTCTATTTTAGTTAAGTTGGTTTGGGCCTGACTTGAGCTGACCCGGTTCCTAATTATCTTGGGTCAATTTGCAAATGGCACAAATATGAGTTAATGGGCCGATCAGCATTTGTGAGCTTGGAGGTGGTTATAGTGTTTTCTAACCGTTGCTTTGGTCCACCAGCTATTGCCCAAATCGATTTATCTTGGAGGCAAACTTGCAGATAATCCGACTACATATACTAATCTTGGTATGAGGGCATTTATTGTCTTAAGGATAATGTGACCCACATGAATCATGTAATCCATCTCAAGTGCATATATATAAATCTTGGGCCCACCTAAATGGATGCCAATCAATTACTTCTAGTTGTAATGAAATGAAAATCAAAACAAAGGGAAAAATAGGAAAAGGTAGAACAAAAATTTAATGTGAAATCAATCATGCATGTGATCCACTCCTAGTGGGCCCCATCTCGATGTTCTATCTAATTATTATTTTCACGACCCATCAATTGCCCTATGGATGTGTGTAAGAGAGCATGGGTTCCAACACGAAGTGTTGCTTCTTGCAAAATGGCTCTTGGCTGAATAAGTTGGCTCGTGGTGTCCAAAGTTTTTTTTTTTCTCTCGAAACAACTCACTTTTTATTAAAAACAAAATAAAATAAAAAAAAATCACTTTCTAATTATTTGTCTTTTTCCCCTCTTGAAACCCACCATTGGTTTTTTAATTTTTTTTTTCTTCATTTGGCCTAATGGCCCAAAGTGGTACTATCAACCTGAACGCTCAAGGATCAATTGTGAACACGTGTGTTACGCCGAGGTATCAACACCACTCAATCGTGAAGTCCCATCCAAACACACAAAAAAACGAATGAGCATCCATTTCAATTTGTCCCATCCTTTATTTTTTAACCGATTATATAAATACAAAGTTTTAAAATTCCTAGTAATTCAATTACCTGTAACAAACATGCAATCCCTGAGAATTTGGAGCCCTTAACATGTGTCCAGATCCCCTAATCCATGACAATCGTCAATCTATTGGAAGTCGCAGCCAAGCCTGTTCTCATTTCTCAGCCAATAATAATTCCTCAGTGACCAAAAGGTCACATACAACTGGTGATCAGAAGTCCATATGACTGTCCAAGTGTTATTTACCTTCCATGTGGAACCATCTTTCCAATTCAGCGACATCATGGGAGACTGTTTGAGGGCTAATATGAGCTACTGAAAATTTGCATCGATTTAACAACAGTGAGAGTATGAAACTGACTAGAAAACTTGTGAAGAATTATATGATGCAGGCAGCAGTTGAGATTGTTTTTTCTCGAAGAGGCAATATGGCAGGCATTCGAGTATGCCATCAATGGAATTCCAAAGTGGCTAGCTGTCGACTTGCATCTTACTCCAGGTCCAGGAGGTAGTGGGACCCTTCATACGTGGGATTTACCTTGCACTGTTTAGTTTCAAATGGGCTTGTAAAGGAGAGGCTGGGCAGGTGGGGTGTAGCAATCCATCAACCTTCCAATATCACAAGTCCACAGAGAGAGAGAGAGAGCTGACATGACTCATGAGGGGCCTTTCCATGTTTCAACATATTAATTAGTAGCTGAAAATCTCCCATTTGTAACTCCTGCTAATAGACCATTAGCAGTATTTTTTATAATGGTCCCAACCACCAACTCTCACACGAGGGAGTACTAACCAATGCTGCCACAGAGAGAGAATGAGGCTAAGTTTAATGCCATCTATTGAGAGAGAGAGAGAGAGAGATTCTAATCATTTGATTAAGTTAAATTCCATCTAGTGAGAGAGGTAGAGAGAGACCCATGAATCATTTGGGTTTCCCTGACTCCCAGTCATCTCCAATTCTAATGCTTCTGAAAGAAGTATCACTCCATGACGTTTCAGATGGGAGACATATTAGGTTGGTACATCAGAAAAAATGACTTCCTTTCTTTTTTCTTCAATAGAAGGTTCTGTACTTTGTCTAATGCAGTATCCTTAGCACTCTCTCTCTTCTTCTTCTTATTCTTCTTTTTTTTTTTTTGTTGTTGTTTTTTTTAGGTGGAGGATAATTAGCAAATAATAAAACAGTACATAGAGTCGTAAGTACCTTGCAAGCACAAGTACATAAACAGTAATCATTAGAACAGGATTTTGTTATGCCTACTTTCATTTGACATAAACGACTCACCAATTTGGATCCGAGCTTACCTGTATCAAGCCCATGACATCATCTCTTAAATGGGTCCAGGCTAAGTATTGTGTCTCGAGGACTAAGGGTAATTTAACGGTTAGAAAAATTTTCCAACCCGAAAAGAAAAGAAAAGGAAAAAAACACTTTCAGCAATGGAAAAAAAGCCGCTAAAGGCAGTCTTTTTCATCGCTTAAAAACTTTTTTTTAGTGAATTTGGGAGTCAGTTTGCTATTTATCATTAAATACCCACTTAATGCTTACTAAAAATTTACTTGAAATAAACTTTTTTATGTATGATCATCTTTTTTTTTTTTTAGATGAACATTGAATTTATGATTATTATATTGCTCTGGTTTTGCTTGATTCTGGCATACAACACTTCTTTTCTTGCCAAATTCTTCAAACTAATTGTGATATTAGCTTCAATTTGATGTATATAAGCTTTATTTTTTTTTTCAAAAAGAAAATTAAATCTTCAAGACAAGTTCAAAGTTCTACAAGTTTATTGTTTCAATACAAGGTGTCTAACACAAGATCTCTTTCTGATTGTAGTCTTCCCATTCTGTTATCTCTATTTTTCGTATCCTTATTTGTATTTATTCATTCTCTTTTCTTTTTCTTTTTCTTTTTTGTTTTTTGCAAATCTTGGTCAAATCATAAGAAGAAATTCATTCCTTCCGTGACCACAAAGATAAAATACAGACAGCTGTATTCTAAGAAGCAAACTTGAACACAAGTAAAGGAATGTTTGTATCTTTATCTCCAGTGGCCCCTCTGACTAATAGGACCAAAAACAAAACAGAGTAAAACGTGGATAAATAGATAAAAGTACAACCAGGTCGATCATATACATAATCCACTCCAATATATGATTATTATTTTCCTCTCACATGATTGTGGGTTGTGTACCTGTAAGAGCTTGGGGTTTTCAAAGGAACCATTGCCCTTTGCCAACATATTCTTGTTCTCTCAACCCCTTCTAGATGGAATCGGATTTCCTGTTTGGACCAAACAAGAAAACCCTGTTTGGATTAATCAGGAGGTGACACATTGTTTTGTACTTCAAAGACGGAGTTGTATTTTAAAGACAACACTGGTTTTTAAACTCAACAAACTCATGTGTCATTCCCTAATTGGTCCAAACGGGGGGATCCAGTTCCCACCTAGATACATGCAAATAAATTTGCTCGTGTCACCGGCTCAGTTTTTCTTTTTCTTTCTTTAAACAACCCACTTTTTAGTTATGTCTATTTTATTCCCTTCTTTGTTTTGTATAGTGGTGCCACTAATATTCTATGATTAAAAATGGCTCTAGTTTCGAATAAAGCAGATATAAACCTTATTTTAAGGTCCAAGAGGATCATGGACAATGGTATTGACAGAATGCCGCGATAATGGGAGATCGATTGCGGGTATGAAACTGACCAGAAAACTTATGAAGGGATTATATGATGCAGGCAGCAGTTGAGATTGTTTTTTCATGAACAGGGAATATAGCCAGTTGAGTGGCTAGCTGTCAACGTGCACCTTACTCTGCTATGTCCAGGAGGTAGTGGGACCCCTCAAAAGTGGGGCTCACCTTGCACACTTTCATCTTCAAATGGGCTGGTCATAGGAGAGGGGCAGGTGGAGTGTAGCCATCCATCGACCTTCCAATATCCTGAGTCCAGATAGAGACACAGAGGACTGTAGTGAGGGCCCTCTCCATGTTTCCAATTTATTAATTAGGTGTTGAAAATCTCTCATTTCTGTTAATAACCCATTAGCAGTTTTTGTGACAATGGCCCCAACCACCAACTCTCATGTTTGAGAGAGTAACCAATGCTATCAGAGAGAGTGAGGGATAACAAATACTATAAGAGAGAGAGAGAGAGAGAGAGAGAATCGTTTGCTTGAGTTAGATGCCATCTACTGAGAGAGGGGGGTTGAAGGAAGAGAGAGATCCATGAATCATTTGGGTGTCCCAGTCATCTTCTAATGCTTCTGAAAGAAGTATCACTCCATGACCTTTCATATGGGGGCCATAATAGCATGGTACATGACATCAGAAACAATAGAAATAAGGACTTCCTTCTTCTTCTTTTTTTGCCTCTTTGGAAGGTCTTTGTACTTAGTCTAAAGCACTATCCTTATAACTCTCTTCTTTTTATCAGATGGAGGGTTAGTATTATCTGCAAATAATAATACAGTACATGATCTCGATCTTAATTAGGTCTGGGTTTTAGTACTATGGGTTCATCCTTGATTTTGAAATCGAACAAGAATTGCCATTGGTTCCAACTTTCAACCATTGATCCTTAATACATCTTGAGATATTTGTAAAAACATCCATACACTATAATATGGAACTATCATTGGGAATCCTCCCTCCATCCAAACATGGAACTCTCATCAGGAATTATATATGAGGAGGTGTTAATTCCTTGGAGATGGAGAGAATCCTCTAAACAGAGGATTCCTCCCACTAGCATGGACTACTGCCAAACGTGCCCAAAAGGGTTTTACAAAAAATTCTTGGGGCCTCAAACGAGGCTGGCCTGGCCCACGTACACCGATTGATAAACAAGTTGGATTTGGATATGGGGTGCTCATGGTGGTCGGACCAGCCCGCTTTGGGCTGGGCTTGAGCTGTAGGCTTTAGTAGTAGGGCTGGGCCTGGACAAAAAAACAGACTTGAACAGATGGTGATGTCTTGCTCATCACAGCTGGCTAAGCTACAATCCTTTATAGTTACTGGTGTTTATATATATAAATATGAATATGAAGACTCCTTGTCGCTAAAGCCTGCAAACGAAAATAAAAATAATAAACTAACCAGAATAATAAAATAAAATGATTGTGAGAGAGCTTTTCATCGGCATTGAGAAAGAGACATCCATGGAAAAAGAGGAATGGGCTTTTGCTTGATTTGTTTGATTTAGGTTTTTTTATCCAACACGAACAGGGAGGAGAGAGAGCAAAGGAGACATAAAAGAGGGAGGCAAAAGAGAATGATTTTCTTCTTATCCGATCCAGAAGATTTGCGACGGGGTGCGACTCCTGATCGAGAGCGAGAGATACAAGGGAGGAGGTAGAGCTCCTATAATGTCCGAGAGATTTGCAATGGAGTGCGACGCCTTATCAAGAGTGAGAGATGAGAGACGAGGCAGATATTCGATCAAGAGCGAGGGAGATGATGCAGATCAACAGAGTTCTTCCAATTTAGACGAAAAACTTCTTTGCTTTTCATTAGCCTTCCTTTCATAGGTGGCCCTAAGAAGCGTTGGATGAGAGGGAGAGAGGGTCTAGCCCAAAGAGGGAGAGAGAGAGGCGCAATGGGTCGCAACAAAGAAGCGGCGAATTAAGCAGTTTTCCCTTTTTTTCACTCCGCTCTCAATTAAGTTTTAGTCCAGAGAGGGAAATGAAAAGTGGGGTGGGCTCTTTTTCATCATTTCCTTAGCGTCACACGTGTGGAGTCGCACACGCCCAGCTATTACTCTCCTCAACTGCAGTTGAGGAGAGCCACTTCCTACACATATATATATATATATATATATGAGAGATGCTCTTATGAGAGATAAGGTGGGTGCCCTCACATCTATATCCAATGTTAACAACTTAAATGTGAGGGTCCATTCTTATCTCTCATATAAGGTGAGAGATATCTCTCAAACGAACATCTCCATATATATATATATATAAACACCAGTAACTATAAAGGATTGTAGCTTAGTTGGCTGTGACAAGCAAGACATCACCATTTGTTCAAGTCTGTTATTTGTCCAGGCTCAGCCCTACTATAATATATATATATATATATATATATATGGAGATGCCAATGTGAGGGCCCCTATATTATCTCTCATAGTAAGGTAAGATATGCTCTCATAAGAGCTTATATATATATATATGAGATATCTCTCACCCTATATGAAAGATAGGAGTGAGGGCATTCACATTTAAGTTATTGGCATTGGATATAAATGTGAAGGACATACCTTATCTCTTATAGTAAGGTGAGAGTATCTCTTACAGGAGCACCTCCCTATATATATAGCTCTTAATCTCAAACTTAAGAAAAAATTCCGTAAGCTCACGCTTGTAGGGCACACCCTCGATCCATCCAAATGGACCAAACACACAACCCCTCTGAAGTGTACATTAAACTTCTGAGGCCCAGACGGAGGTGATAGAAATCACGGTTGTGGCTAGTTTTATTTTATAGAGAGGAGGGTCCCAAGGAGTCCTTAAAATCCCCCACATCCCCATGTGGGTCCCACAACATACTTGAGCTTATCTTATCCTAAGCTTGCTTGAGCTTAGAAGAGCATTGCCCATATATATATAAACTATCAATCTGGGCTCGGGCTTCAACTATTTTATGTGGGCTAGACTCGCGCTCATGGCCCGACTCAGGCCTGGGCCTGAGGTTAGAATTTGGGCTGGCCTGGATATTATTTAGCCCAGCCCAACCCCAACCATGACATTCCTAATTTGGATAGGCTTTGTGACAGGCCAGTTGAAACTATCTTTGGTGTTGATCCACATCCTTAACTCTTGATTTCAATGCCACAAATTCAACAAATCTTTACTAGTGCATCTTCTTAAACTTAATTATGCAACAAGAGGATTTTGCCTTCGCCTTTCGAAGATATATGTCCAAAGGCAGCGATGAATTCTATGCTCCTACCTCTTTCATAAGAAACAAAAATCCTCCTTATAGGGAGAAAGTGGAGACACCCTAGCAGCAAAGGTGGCCGATATCACACAACTGTCTAAAGATCGATTCATAGATAAGCTGGCAGGTTGTTCCACCCGTTGTTTTCCACTCTCCCTTCTACCAAAAAAACACACCTCTATGCATATGACCCTTCTAGCTAAAAAACCTCTATACATGCTATAGCAGCATGCCTTCTGCTAGCTCTTGGCTTGGGCTTGGGCTTGGGCTTGGATTTAACAAGTAGCCCACAGCAGTAAGTCAGGATGAGTAGGCTTTCCCCCACTCCCGGCCCATTGAACACGCAATGCAATGGGAAAAAAACACAGCTATTTGTCCCAAGGGTTTTGAGTTTCGTCTAGTCTGTACTCTTGTCTGCTCTATAATACTTCTCTCGCCGCTCTCTCAAAACACAACTATAACAGCAACAAGTACAGGCTGCATCGACTAAAATAATAAGAAGAAGAAGAAGAAGAAGAAGAAGAAGGAGGAGGAGGAGGAGGAGGCAGATGGTGAGCAAAAGGCAGAGATTAGCTCGGAAGCGATTCAAGGAAGGGAACCCAGAGCTGTTCCCCAAAACCCAACCAACTCCTCCCAAAGACCCCAACACCAAATCCAAGAAATCAAAGTACAAGCCCAAGAAGAAGAATTTCAAGCCCTCCACTGAAAATGAAGGTGCCCCTAACAAATCCACCAAACTTAGAAAGCACCCTCTAAGGGTTCCGGGGATGAAACCCGGAGAGAGCTGCTTCATCTGCAAAGCCCAAGACCACATCGCCAAGCTCTGCCCCCAGAAATCCCAATGGGAAAAGAACAAGGTCTCTCTGACTTTCTCTCGCACAAATGTTCTATCTATTATGATTGTTATCTTCAACCCCCCTTCCTTTTTTTCATGTTCATTTCAGTTGAAAATGTTGGTCACTGTGTGTATTCATTTATATCTTGTTGGGAAGATATGATTTTTTTTTCCTTTCCTTTTGATCTTCACTATGCAACAATGTTAGAAAGACTAGATTTTGAGCTAGAAAGATTGGGTTTTGAGCTTGGCTCTTCAGTAGATTCCATTAATCGGACCTTGCATTCAATGCGATAAGGCTACAATGATGATGATGTATTTCCTTTTAATTTGTTCTTTCTTATCTTTTTTTCTTGTACAGTATAACGGGGAATTATAGCTATTGAACTTGTAAATCATTTGCACTTCAGTGGAAACCATTGAGGTTTTGGGTCCTTGTTTGAATGAGGCATGCCCCAATTGCTACACTGAGCAAGTCATTCTAACTCTCTCATTGGTGGTGGGCTTCGCTTAATAGTCAATCAGATTGACTTTCATCGATCAGAAGTTAAAATCATCCAACCAATCTGATTTTAGAGCTACCCCCTTACCCTTACTGCAGTGGGACCACAATTTGCACAGTTTGGATTGATGTACATTTATGCATATGCATTGTCACATAATTAACATAATCTTTGTTTCTCGTCAAATAACACTCTAGCAGTAATATGCTGGTTTTAATTGATTTCTGAACTAGTTTCTGTTATATTCCCATCAGTGAGAAGAATATAGAAGGTTAAAGATGACATCCATGCTAACATGATGGGCGTTTATCCATAGTGGTAGCTTGTGCATGCTAATGAGCTCCTGTTTGCAATAGTAAATAATAAGTTCGAGAGCTTGATTTTCCATGATTTTACTGTAATATCGGTTATAGATTCTGCTCCGCCCCCAAATGCATAGCATATTGCAAAGTTGATAACAGTCTTTCTAACTATTTTCACCTAGTTCACTAGCATATTTACAGCAAATTCTTGACTTGAGAATTGATACTTGCAGTAACCTGGTTTGATATAGTAGGATTCTTTGGTTCATTAGTAGATCCAGGTCATTGCAATTAAATTGGTTCAGTGTGCTCCTTTTCTGTATTGCGGATTTAGTTTTCATTTTATGGTTTCTTTGTACATAAAATAGTCTCAAAATGTTGCTTCTTCACTGTGCACCACAAGTAATATTGTTTCCGGATAACTTCTGTTTGCTATTTATCATTAAATTCCCATCTCATGCTCGGAAATTTTACTTGAAATGGGAATTTTCTAGATAATCAGTTAGACATGTCGACTGCACTTGCATTAAAATTGATAAAGGTCACAAACTTTGATTTTTTGGGATTATGAGTATCCTTCTTTTATGAACAGTGAATTTATGATTATTTTACAGCTCTGGTGTTTTGCTTGATTTGGGCTTATGGCTGTTCTTTTTCTGCCAAATATTTCAAATCAATTGTGATATTTGCTTCAATTCAGTGAATGCTTTCAACTTCTTCTAATCTCAAAATAAAGTTTAATCTGCAAGATAAGATTAATGTTCTTCAAGTTCACTGTTCTATTAGCGAGTGGGTATATTCATCTTAACCACATGTGCTGCTTTTCAGATCTGCTTGCTTTGTCGGCGGCGTGGACACAGTCTAAAGAACTGCCCAAATAAGGATGACTGCAATGACAAAAGATTTTGTTATAATTGCGGAGAAACTGGACATGCCCTTTCGAACTGCTCTCAACCTATTCAAGATGGTACTTTTTTACTTGAGCCACGTAGTTTATTACATTATCTATTTTTTTTGTTCCTTTCCTGTTCACGTTTGCAGTTTTCTATTTATAATTAGATATCAAAATATTCAATTGCTTTCTATTAGTATCTTCTTCTTTCTGTTGTTCTTTTAAGTCAAATTTGTGGTGCTTAAGTTGCATGCGGAGTGCTCGGGTTGGCTTCTGTCTATTCTAAACCACTGCAGTGTAGTACTTTTTTCTAGTTGTCTGCTGTCTGTTATAAACCACTATGGTGTAGTATTTTCTCCCTTTTCTCTTTCTTTTATAGCTCATTATAACATCATATCTAAAAGGAAAAATTGACTTTTTAGGTTATGTTCTATCTTCTCACTTTATAGTCATGTGCGTGCTGAACGAGGAGGATTTTAGTTACTTGCTTATCCATTACCCTTTTGATAGGAGTTTCAGGACCATTCCTTTGGTTATTTACATCTTCCTGGTGAAGAATCTCTGGGCCTTTTTCTTGCTCCTTTCCTTTGGTCTCTTTAATAAGAGTTTAGATTGGAAGGAATAATATAACATTTCCAAATAAATTGTGTCTCGTTGAGTGGCAATAAAGGGTAGGTTGAAGTTGATCTCTTTGGCTTTATTTAAAAGGAGTTAAAAGTGTCAGGGCCTCTGATTTATGGAGATGCTGGATGCAGTGGTTGCAGGCCATTGCTGGCTAGAAGTAAATGTTTGGGGTTACATCCTCCTTCAGGGGTTACATAGGCTTAACTCTGATGGAAGCATTGTTTGAAAGTCTAGGAGACAGATAATCACGACGGTGAAAGTGAAACAATTTGTGTCTTTTCAGGTTGTTCATGGGAGCTACTTCCATCGAGGTTGAAGTTCTGGCTTTGCTCGTGGGATGTATGGGGCTTCTTAAGTTGGGTGTAGTTGGTGCTATTGCTGAATGATTTTTCCTTTATTTTTTTTTTCTGAAAAAAAAATGGTTGAAGGAAATTTATTTTGTCTCAACAGAGGTCTCAGGATGTTATCTTTTACTTGGAAAATAGCTGATTTGGATGGATATAGGAGATCAATGTCATGGTGAGCGAGGGGCATTTAGTTTTTAAGCATAAAAGATATGGCAGTTATATTGATTATCAAGGGTGCCATGACTATGACTGCTTTGCAGGATGATGTAGAATATTAGGTGTTTTATTTGTCGCTATGACAAGTTTTTAAAGCTGTTATCTGCAATAAATCTCAAACATCATCATCAAAAAGATGCTGGTAAAGAATGTGGATCCTATTATTTCTCTGTTTTTTTTTTACTTATCAACCAACCAGCAGCCCTTTTTTGGATGTTTTGAACTGCCCTAACCACAATGGACCATTACTTCCGACAAAATAATATAATCCTGATTTTGGGGTACATCAAACAGAGCCCTAATGTGACATTTAAAATAGAACTCACATGGATAAGGTTGAGCAGTTGAAGCTTCATATTCAATGATAAACTAAATTAGATTACCGCTGTATGCTTGACTACTCTTCTTTGTCAGTTAAATTGGGTTACTATTTTATTGCACAACCTTTTTACCTCCAAAGCAAGTATTGTAATGATTCAATTATGTCTTGGTACTGTTGTAGCCTGCTGATCTCTCTGTAACTGCAGGGGGTACTAAATTTGCCAATTGCTTTATCTGCAATGAGCATGGGCACTTGAGTAAGAACTGTCCCCAAAACAAACATGGAATCTATCCAAAGGTATCTATAATGATCTGTTTCCAATTTAAATTACTTGTGGCCCATGTGTTGATATGTTTTTTTTTTTTTTAATATTCTTTTATGGACAAATCCAAAATGCTATTCCATGCTTTCGAAATGAATAAACTTGTTGATACCTGAACTTTGTGTTGCTATTGGTATTATCACAATTGTTTGTTTATTTATTTCCATCCACGTGTACTATAGTATTGATCAAAGGTATTTATATAAAAGAAATTGTGGGTCTTGCATTCACCAAGATGTTTACGGTATCCTGATACAATTATTAGTTTATTTCATATGATTTGGGTCTTTTTTTGGTGACCCAGACTACTGATTTTATGGAAAATGATGCATTATGATCCAATCATACGTACAATCTTTCTTGTGGGGCTCACTTGTTGTCAATGTTTGAGAGCACCTATGGAGATAACAGCGAGAGTCCAGTAGGGCCCACCTGGGGGTCAGGGCCAGATCCAACAGAATGGTGCAAATGTAGATAGGGGACATGCCAAATTTCAGATTCATCGGATCTATCATAATCAAGTTGTGGCCTCCAAGATCAACAGCCAGAAAACGTTGGATCTGATACCAAATGGTCAGCGCAATCCATATGGGTGTCAAATCAGGCCCGGCAGCAATGAGAGAGAAAGGAGGGGGTGGGTGGGTGGGTTGGTTTGAAGGGAAAGGGGCCACATGGTTTCACTCTCCTTGGAAAGATCAAATGGGTATGTATGCGTGTGTAAATTTCCAGGAAGAACGGTGCCATCTCCATCCCCAAACACCCCATCCCCACGACCAAAAAAAATAAAATATCCCACGATCAATCTAAGTGATTCACATTCATTATAAATCATCTAATAGTGGGCCCCACTATAGGTCATTTATTCATCATGATGATGTGCATTTTCCGATTTGCAATTTATACCATTCAGGAAGGCCATTTTTGGGTGGCCGCCATTTTCCCCCATAATCAATCTAAACAATATGCACTCATTATGATTCATCTAATTGTGAGCCCCCACTATAAGGCATGGGTTCATCATGATGATGTGCTTGTTCTGTTTTGCACATCTAAAAACTATATTGAATGGGTTCATCAGTGCATGATAATTTCTCTTTGTAAATTTACTTTGCTCATTAGCTAAATCTGTTTTCCTATAGGGGGGTTCATGTAAAATTTGTGGGGATGTTACGCATTTGGCTAAACATTGCCCGAACAAAGGCAAGGAAAATCCTATTGCTGCTAATGGACAGGAGACCAAGAACCCATGTAAGCTTTATAACCTACATTCTCTTGATTAGTTTTTGAGTGATTGTCTTATCTCTCCATTGCATACTTTAGTTTTATAATGTGAACTAGGTCTGTTAATTGGTTTACATTGAAAAAAAAAAATACATATATTAAAAAATCATGTGATAGTTCTCAAGGCGTTACTATTTCTGCTTTCCTGTCTAAGTTTTTGGAGCATCTGCAACATGTCTGTGACAATGTGGAAATTCTATGCATATTTGAGAGCTTTTCTTAAGAAATGCTTTGTGGCCAGTGCTTGTGTGGCACAGTGCTATGTGACAGTTATATCTTCTATTGTTGACCAAAATATCCTTGCATAAAGGTGATTTGACAGTGGCAGTGGCAGCAACTGGTTGTTGAATTCGATGTTCTGATATTTGATATGCCTCTTTTCATTTGTTCCATTGATTTGGTCAGATAGGCAGTTCCATTTTTTGTGTCCAAGTTTGTGGTGGTAATGACATTCATTGTTGGGAAGTCTTGTGGGTGGCCTTGCCTGCTTTGCTGGTTTTGAGTTTTTTTTTTTTTTTTTTGGTCTTGAGAAAGACAGAGTCAGTATTAGTTGTATTGCTGAGAGACTTAACTTGAGTTTCTTCAGCGATGAGTTCAGAAGGGCCAAGTCAACACATGGAAGGGAAGAACAATACAGAATAGACAGTCAAAGGAGATCTATAATTCAGATCTGAGAGCCATTGGACCTTGTATAAATCTGATTTGATATCTTTGGAAGATATCTATAGCTTCTTTGGGTAATGGTGGATCCATCATGGTAAGCTGGTTACCAATGTAAAAAATAATGGTCAGTTGGTCCGATATCCCATTATTTCTGCTGAAATGTCCGGGGTTGATCCTTCATATTGTTTGACAGATCTGATCTCTATTTCAAGTTAATATCTTTTTGGGAAATTTGTTCATCAAAGTTTGTATTCCAGTTTTGGATATTTACATTCTGGCATCCCAATGTTCTTCTAGCCTTTTCATTATCAGCATTTGTTTTGTTGACGATTTTCCAGTCCCCTTCCCATGAGAAAGTTTTTCATCATATATGACACGTCAGCGTAATTGGTCCGATTTAATTTGATAGAAATGGGTTGGGTTGGCTCAGATGACATTTTGTAAGGATTTCAAGATTATAACATATTTTGACAAAATCAGATCCACAGAGAGCAGCACAGATTCGAGCCAGATTTTTGCAGTCAGTATATTAAATTATCAACTTTCTGAAATTAGATTAACAAGGTCAGTTACCATTCCCAAAAAAAAAAAAGATTAACAAGGTCAGTTGGAACATAGAACATAACAAAATGTAAGAATGCTGGATTTGTATCTAGGAACCTGATTATGCTTGGAAAAATTCCAAGGGAATACAGAGTAGTATAAAGAATCCACAAATAAAGAGAATGGTGACAATCGGAAAATTGACTTTTGGCAATGCGCAGGAAAAGGTTCAGAAAACAACAATTAAAAAATCGCAATTGGGAGCTGATTAATACTTCCATTTTATTTTTAACAAATAAAATAACTGGAATTAGGAAACAACAGGCTCAAGGAGTATAATTCAAAGTGGCCAGAGATAACAGATGTTCAAAAGGCACACAAAAGGCATTCAATAGATAACCAAATAAGAGTAGTAGAGAGTACAGAAACAGATTTTACAGTAAGAATTTCAATTTGACAGTCTAGGTTACGGGATTATGGGGAAAACTGGCAAAAAGGAGAAAAAGAAGATGACCATACAGCAGAAATGGACTGCAGGAGTGAATGGAATTGTGTTCTTTTACTGTTCTTGCACAATGGGTTCAATTGGTTCCAATAAGAAATTGTTTGAGTGAAATTGCCATCCAAGGAGTACAGTACTTTTGAATTTTAGTGAAATATTGTACATTCTTATTGAATACAATGGAGCCAAATGGACCCCTAAATAGGCATCAGCGAGAAACTAGGATTCACAAAGCCCGACTTTTATAGGTGGAGTAAGGCTTCGATGATGACCTTTTAGAAACCAAAGGATTATTGAGAATTTATTGACAAAATGTGATATTTCAATTTTCTTTTTATTGTTGCAGCCAAGTGTTTAGTTATTTACTTGACATGAATTTTGTTTCAGTGAATGACAATGGAGAAAGTAGGCGACAAGTGACTGTATTTGGCAGTGGAGACGATCTTGTTGACGATTTTATGGCAGACGACACAACAAATGGTGACAAAAGTACCATTTCTCATTCAAAAGCTGATTCTGTTTTAGTTGTTGAAGTTGAGAAAAGTAATGTAAAACCCAAGAAGAAGCAGGGTCACAGGGTTGTGAATTTTGTGGGTTAACTGATCCTAGTAAGATTTAATGCCAATGGAGTGTGTCTCTTTTGTGGATACTTTTGTTCACTAAAAATCATTTTATGAAAGACTACATCATACAGTTCGAATGAACTTGATCCCAACATTTGCTTCTACAGTATATGGTGGTGCCTGACAGACGGACTGGGGTGTCATTGCCTATGACAGTTTATATTTATGGATGTAACTAATACCTATTGTTTCTTTCCTTGTATTCATTCATTTTGTTATATTATATTTGATTGTTCGAGTCTGTTTTGGGTGTTTGATTGGCTGGACATGGGCCTGAAACTTGACTAGTTAAGTTTAGCTTGGGGCTAATTCCTAATATGAATCATGTACATTTGTGAATGTTGAATAATGTCTAGTCAAGTATGTACCAACACCACATGAGATTAGGGGTGCAACTGGGGCTGGTCAGGTGCTGGTTTAATCCAAGCCCAAGTGGAACCTGAAGATTACTTACCCGAGAGCAGTCCGAATTGGAAATTTCTAGCCCATGTGGAATTTGGTTAATGTTGAGTGGGGAGGGGTACAGGGTTTGATTCCTGGTCACTTGGGTGAGAGGGAAGGGTTGCCAACCAACTAGGCAACTCCTCTTTCTAGATAATTGGAAAAAAAAAAACCCGACGCGCATGATCAATTGATGTCTAATTGGAAGAAAAAATATTAAACCTAAGCGCATAATCAATTGATGTCTTGTTGGGCCTAAAAACTTAGCTCAAATTTGGCCAATGGCCTATCCAAGGATTTGGTGCATGATAGATAGAAATGGTGAGTCAAATTTTATTTAGTTAGACTTCAAAATAGTTGAGGCAAGGCTTTAATGACGATGGAGATGATGATTGGCTTAATGCCATAAGGTATAGACCAATTTGACCATGCTAGAGGTTTAATCGCCCCTTTCGAGGATGTAAATGGGTCAGATCCACGGTCGAACCATGGTGGATTTGAATTTGGATCCTTTTTTATTGGATGGATCAAGATCCGGATCTTGTTCCAACATAGATCTTACGCGTTAGATCTAGATCTGAACCAATTGAATCACTTGAAAAGCCAAAGATCAGGATGTAGATTCAGATCCAGTAAAAGAAGTGGAGTTCATATGACTATACTCTGAAAAGTGTTCTTGGATTAAATTTGTTGAGTATACAAGAGGTCTTCTTTTGAAAAAAAAATGACAATACCACTCAAGCTCCATAAACTCTTAGAAAGGCATCACAACACAATAGAACCTTTGTGGATCTTAAAACATATCTGTTTCAATACACAGCTATAGTTGGTTTCAGGTCTCAAATGTTTTATCGATCAGAAACTTTTATGCAATCTGGATTTCTCTCCCATATCCAAAAATGAGTTTCATGCACATTTTTTTTTTTCATGGACTAAGTGGAAATTGGTTATACTGATGATTGGATGATTCTCATTCACAGCCCTAAACTCCCACTTTTAACCAACCCGCCAAGTGAAGGGATGTTGGAGGTTTGAAAATGCTAGATTTAGAAAAGAAAGGTCAAACAGTCCTGAAATATACATGCATCTTCTTCCATATTCATTGATTAATTAAGACCATTTAAAAGGGAGGAGGTTGGCCACCTCTCATGAACGTGGCAAAGAGCAAGTGAAAATCTCTCCTTCACACCTTGTTTTCCTCTCCCTAAAGAAACCCAACTCCCAAAACCTCCCAAAATCAAGGATCTCCCTCCTCCTCTCACTACATACTCCTCCTTAACCCATCTCTCTTCCTCTTTCCTTCTCCATTCCCCATAGTCCGTCTCTCTCTCATTGGAGGAAAACATGGTATCTCTCTCTATCTCTAAATTCAAGTGCACTTTAACTTTTTAAAATTTTTTTAACCATTTGGTGGGTGAAACCGAAGAAGGAAAATGGTGCACAAAGAGGCACACAGGGTCCACAAACACAGTGGGAAAACTCCCTTCTCCTTGCTTAACATGAATACATCATTACATGGTAAACAAGTAATTTGGAGACTCCATATTGCATGCTGTATATTATCATGTGTCAGTTCTTATAAACATCTGTTATTAGACTAGAAAATATACAATGCTGATATGAAAACAATGGTTGATCGGATCAGCTCTTTCCCATGCCGCACCCATTTGTTGCACAAGCACCAGTGCCACCTTATTTTAAAAATGCAAATCAGTTGAGAAATATTGGTCCAAGATAAAAAAAAAAAAAAAAAAACCCTCAGTCCTGCTTCTTTTCTTTCCAAATTTTTTTTCTAAGGAATTGAATATCTTCATTCTTAATGGTTTGGGGTTATTTTAGATGTAATTAAAATTTCTGCGATATATTATGATGGTGGAATTATTGCTTTTATACAATATAGTCGGTTTTTTTTTTTTTGGAAGAACATACAATATAGTCGTTGGCATGATAGAAGGTGTTCATTGTCGCAACTCCAGATTAATAGGACAAGGCTACGATGATATTGATGTTGATTGATATCGTACAGTTAGATGCATTGGACAATATATACTGGTTTTGTGGGGTTCTAAAAGAATGCATATGCATTGGTAGTGCGGCAAGGCAAGGCATCCACATGAACATTGTCCTCTTCGTCGTCATTGTCTTCTCATCAGTGTCATGGGTCTTTCTTTTGTATTTGGTAGATGAGTAATCAACACCGTGGCCTCAAAGTTACATGTTGTTGCATGTAAAAGAAACTAATTAGGAAAAAAAAAACCCTCTGTTGCACATGGATGCTAATCGTATGTTGGAATTTGCGGGGTAGGCGAACTCTGCATCTGGAATGGCTGTGAATGATGAATGTAAGCTGAAGTTCTTGGAACTGAAAACGAAGAGGAACTACCGGTTCATTGTATTCAAGATTGATGAAAGGATACAACAGGTGATGGTGGAGAGGCTTGGTCTGCCTGAGGAGAGCTACGACGATTTCGCTTCTTGCTTGCCTGCAAATGAGTGCCGCTACGCTGTCTTTGATTTTGACTTCACCACTGATGAGAACTGCCAAAAGAGCAAGATCTTCTTCATTGCTTGGTAATCTTAGGCACCCCCACGCCACCATATCTTTGTTATCAATTCCAAGTTTACTATTATTATCAAGCCAAATGTTTGAACATAGAAGCATTTTTTGCTTATTAAGTGAAGTAGTGTTTAGCCATGGGCATCTTCTCACTTTCTAAGTGGTATGAAAAAAATTCTAATTTGAGACACGGAGTCGATCACACAGAGTGTGGAGTTGACTCAACCCGATACGGTATGGCTTCTTGTGATGTTTTTGGGCTTTTGATCTATGTTTCAAACTTTGCACCAACTATATGGGTTATAAGGAATTCCCCTGTTTCTTGCCTTTGTAGGGCCCCTGATGCATCAAGGGTGAGGAGTAAGATGTTGTATGCTAGCTCCAAGGACAGGTTCAAGAGAGAGCTGGATGGCATTCAGGTGGAGTTGCAGGCAACAGATCCAAGTGAAATGAGCCTTGATATCGTCAAGGCGCGAGCCATATGAACACTGCTTCACTCATTTTATTCCCTCTACCAATCCTAGTCTTTTACTAAAAATCCATTTTATGGGCGTGTTGCTCTCAAACATGTATGTGACAGATGCCTAAACCATTGCTAGAATGGAGCAGCACTGCAATTATTTCTGTTGTTGATGGTGATTAGGTTGTGCCTTGTGCGTTAGAGACGATCTGAGGCCGGTTTCTTTTACTCCTTTTTATTTGTTTTACATGTATATTTTTCTTATCATAAGGTGGTGGATTTGTATTATTACCAATCAAGAGATTAGTGTAATAGCATCTCCTCATGGACTCAATTTATCTTTGTATGATTAAGCACACATTAATTACATTTGCTTTGATACCATATTTATAATCAGATTTTAAAATATGGAATTGCTTGATACCAGATGTCTTATGTTGAATTATGATGCTGCACAAACTTTTAAGCAGCTAATGGATAATTCTTCATCATTAAGTACTAGACATGGTTTTAAAACTTAGCCAGGTTGCAGAGGACTCAGTTACTTGATACGTAAAAAACTCTCTTGGGCTTGGCCGAGTCTTGGTGTGACTCACTAATTTGTAACAGACTCGATGCTAAATTGAGTTTCCAAACCATGGGGAGAAGACAATACCATAACCATAAGATGTCAACTAGACCAGAAGTGTCATAATGTGAAGCAACAAAGATATGACAAGAACCTATATTACCGTCCTGTGGCACAAACCTCCTGGTTGTGGGCTTTGAATCATGTCACCAATTTTATAAAGAAGCTAATGTTTAAAAATTGAGAATTTTACCCGAAAAATCTTCTTAGACCGAGTGGAGACTAAAAAAGACCCAATGTATAGCTATCCACAGTATATAGTCCTAGGTGCCCTTTCCAATTTTTTTTTAAATTTCCGCCGCATCCTTTAAAACCCACCCAAATCTCTTATTCTCCACGAGATTTCTTCTTCCTCTTCTTTGTTTCTCTGTAAGCTTTCTTCTTCCTCTTCTACTAGTCTCCTCCACGAGCTTCCCTCTTTCCCTCTTCTTCCTCTTCTTTTCTCCTCCATAAGTTTTCCTTTTCTCCTTCCTCTCCTTCCATCTTCAACATTTGCTCTCCTCCATCAGTGACGAGCACCGACCACCGCAAGGTGACCCCAAGTTACTTATATTTCCTCCATCTTTCCCCTTCTTCCCTCTTTGCCTCTTACGATTCCCTCTTTCTCCGTCAACCATGACCAACCCCAATTGGGCCCTGTTGCTGCCCTTCACCTATAAGGGCATTTTTTTTATATAAATAATTGCTACCAAAAGCACTTCATATTCATCCTAGAGATCACCAAACAGGCAAGTTATTTGTGTAGCGTAGTCTTCTTATCTTATTCAATACCATGATTCAATTTGTCTAGTGTGGACGTTGCAGATCCCCTTTAATTGGGATACAAATGATTTCATCTCTACACCAAATCAAAATTGTTTGTTGACTTGATAATAAATCTACAGTGAAGTTCTCCTAACAAATGAAATTTTCTTTTACTTAAAACTTTTCAAATCTTTTTAAATCATGTTAGAGACATTCATAAAGATTGCGATGAAAGAAAGAAAAGCTATAGTACCCACATGATATTCAATCCCCGCTGAGCATATTTAATAGAATCAATTAAGCAGTGATATCCTTGGCTGCGTTTGGTCATAACAACTACTGATAGCGATTGAAGTTATGTAGAAGCTGCTGCTGTTGCTGATACTGAAGCTGGGGGGACTAAGATTATGGAAAATCAGCGATTTAAGACTCTAGAAGCTGTCGCTGTTGCTGTAACTTGTTGCTGTCTTGTATTTACGTTTGGCCAATCGCTGCATCAATCGCTAGTCGCTGTACCAATTACTACGAAGTTGCTATGACCAAACGCAACTATTAAAAGCAGTGAGTTAGGCGAGGGTTTTAATTTTGATGAGCGGAGACATCCATGGGGAGTGAAAAAAAAAAATGATATGCCGAAGAAGATAGGGGTAGATGCCCTCAAATTAAATCGTCAAGGACACGTAGAAAATAGAGAAAGCAGAGGGAAATCATAATACTTTTCAAGACTTTTTAAGCAGAGCAGCAGATTTGGCGCGCTTTGCGTTTGGGAAAGACGAAAACATGGAATCCGGATGGGGAGAAAAGGTATCGGAAGCCGTTTTCGCCCTCTACAACTCTCTTCCAAAGAAGGGAAAGCCCCAAGGCCGAGAATCCACTGTTTTAGCCGCTTTCCTCATTTCCTCTCCTTCCCAAGGTCACTACCACTAAACCCCCTCTTCTCTCTCTCTCTCACAAAACCCTAATTTTTCTTCCTCTTTCAGAAGAACTGCAAGTGGTTGCTCTGGGAACTGGAACCAAATGCCTCGGGAAATCGCTTCTTAGCCCTCGTGGCGATGTTGTAAACGACTCACATGCTGAAATAATTGCTCGAAGAGCCCTCATAAGGTTTCTATACTTTATTTGCCCTTTCTGATTTTGCTTTCCCATTTTGATTTTGTTTGCACATGTAGAGATGGATATACGATGCAGGAAGGTTGGATATAGTGCAAATCTCAAGTGAATGATTCTGTTTTTGTGCTTTTTCTCTAAGATGGAAAGCTAATAAAATCTTGTGTCTCAGCTTTCAATCATAGTTCCAAAACCGGATCCATGAGGATGGCTTGGTCTGTTCACTGGGTTGAGTTGATGAGTGGCCTTGGGACTAGGTATTAGGTCATGAAAAACTTCTTTCTTTTACTTTTCATTATAAATGTAGATGATAAATAAAAAGAAGCTATATGAAATTGCAGTTCGAGTTGACTTGGGACCTAGAAAAAAAAAACGATTTTGACTGTACAGGGTGACCTGACTTTTGCTGCACGAACAATTTCAAAATATCTGCAGAATGGTTCATGTAAATGACAATTTTGCCCTTATAATTTGCGATATCTGACACTCAATATCGCACATATTCATTTATTTTCCCTAACTCAAGAGACTTCCTTCTCTTTGCATAGTTGCGTAAGCAGGATGGATTTCATTCGATATCATATATATGGCAGAGTATAAGGGTAAAATTATTATTTTTGAATTATCCTTTGTTGTATGAACGGTTTTATAGGAATTTTTTAAATGTCTGCACCTATGAAGCAAAACTAAGGTATTAGGGCATCTGGACTATCAATATAGAAAAAAAAAACTATATAATTTTTGCCTGATTTTAAATCTTATTTTTTGAAGGTGAGTGATCAATATTTGTAAAAAATATATATTTTTTAGAATGGTGACTATATTCAAAACTCAGAAAGATGTAGAGTATAAGAGCTATATACTTAAACAAAAAGGCGAAAAAGAAAGGCCAAGCCAGTCAACCTAATATATGGTAGAGCTGAAGCCCACAGAAGTCATGCCTCAGCCCTAAAAGGAAAAAAAACACATCAACAATCAGAAGCAATAAGCAAGGATGGTCTCAAAACTCCCCCACTCCCTCTTTTGCTAGGCTATCCACCTCTGAGTTAGCACTTCACAAAATGTGATGAAATGAGACATCAAGATTCTCAGAAATTTGGATAACTTTTTCTATGATATCCGCAAAGAACTGAGGCGGTGTGGATGCCTGCGAAGCCCATAGAATCACACATTTAGAGTTTCCCTAGATGATTTGCCGCTGATTGCCAAACCGAGGTGCTTCCCGAAGACCTATTTAAAGGAATAATAGCTCTGCTTTGTTATTAGAGCACACTCCCGCTGGACCCGAGTAATAGAGATATTTGTAAAAAATATGAATCCGGATTAACTTCTTTTCCTTGAAAAGAAAACCACTTTTCATCCTCAATTTGCATTCTGAAGTCCAAACCAACTACTTATTTTGTGGCTTCTTGGTTTTGGCTGTAGCAAACATCTTAGAATTGTTTGACCTACTCACCTATACTTGCTGTAGACCAAGATCTAGTTTTAAGAACTTGAATGCACCCTTTTAGCTTTTCTCCTTTCAACATTTTCTCCTCTAAGTTTTAGTCAGTTATGTAGAGCAAGAGCATCGATTCGTGGTGATACTTACTACATTCCTGAGAAAATGGTTCATCCTCATCATGACAGGTTCTTTTATACCGAGGTTGGATATCTTAATACGCATAGAACTGAACAGTCACAGGTTGAGAATGCCAGAGACTTGCTTTTCCATTTGGATACAGACTGTCCTGGCCAAGTCAAATACACAATGAAAACAGGCTGCAAATTGCATCTATATATAACGCAGATGCCATGTAAGTGTCAGTAATTTATAGTTTATTGTTCTATTGTGGCTTTATTGAGCATTTAATGTTGTTCAATTCAAGTATTGCTAATGTTTGCTTTGAGGCCTTACAAAAATTGCTTATCAATGTTTAAGACATTTTCTTTTTTCTTACTTTAGGTGGCGATGCCTCCAATTCACCGCCTTTCTTCACTAGAGATTTGCCCCTAGTAGAAGGGGATCTACTATCTACAGGCAAAATAAAAAGTCATATGGGTGAGTTATAAAATATCCCAAGGGCTAAGAGTGAAATTACATAATTCATAATTAGTAAAAAAATGGGCTTATTGACTTTGGTTTACTCGTTCGACTGTTTTTTTGGTGAGATCAGGCGTTGAGTTTCCAGTTAGTATTGGTTTCTGCCTAGATTAGTGAAAAGTAATTGGAAAAGCCGTTTTCTTAACTTTTGAATGCTGAAAAGAAGAGTGTCTCACTAAGTCCTTTGAAGAAGCATAATAAATGACATGTAAAAAGGTTGGCCCCACATTGATGGCATAAGGCTCTGATGATGATGATTAAAGTATTGTTCTTTTAATCAGTCATGCAATTAAAAATATCCCTAGAAAAAGGAAACCCTAGGCAAGAAATGGTAACCGACCAGGAGGAGGAAAAAATGAGTGTGAAGCCTTATTGATTGATGGTTATAGTTTGACGTGAACTCATTTTTTAGAAAAAGAAGAAGACCTAGTAGTTGAGAAGGACATGATATCATAGATGGCTTGAAATTATTAAAAGGGATTTGATGGGTGTGGATTTGGGGTTTTGAAAGGGATTTGAGATGAAGAATTAGCTACCAGTGTAAATAGATGGTAAACCATTAGCTACCACTGTTCAAGCTACAAAGTTTGTTAATGGGAGAATGCCTCTATGAATCCCTTGCGCTAGTGGTGCCCTATCTTGCTTAGCCTCCTTAATATTGTTACCTTCCTGCTATGCTATGTAAGAAGGAGGAGAAGATTATCCTGTCAATCCGGGGCCTGCAAGTATTTTTTGTTGCCTGATGTGTCTAAACAGATGATAAACCGTTAGAAAGTTTTTTTTTTTTTTGAACGGCTCTATGAATCCCTTGTGCTACATGTGCCCTATCTTGTTTAGCCTCTTTAATATTGTTTCCTTCCTGTTATGCTATGTAAGATATTTAAATGGTGGATTTATTCAAGTACTGGAGTTAATTTATTCAAAAACAGAATACTAAAATAGAATCTTCTTCAGGAGATAACATGCAGGTTAGTGGAATGGTTCAAAGGAAACCTGGTCGTGGTGATACAACCTTATCGATGAGCTGCTCTGACAAAATAGCCCGTTGGAACGTAGTGGGAGTTCAAGGTTTGTTACCATATCTTTTGTAGTGGACTGGATTTATTTATTTATTTTTGTTTTCATTTTTGTGGATTCAAATTCAACTCATTCATCTTTGTAGTGGTAAACAACCGATACATTTTATGGCTAGATTTGAAAAAGCTGAATTTCTTAATGTGTGAATAAGCTTTGATATTTTTTCTTTTACAATCTCGTTTCTTCCTTTCTGTTTCCTCTTAATCATCTTATTCCCTTTAAGCTTCGAAGACACTTCTTCCTGTCAAACTTGGTGTGGTGAATCCAATACTGAATGACTGATATTATTGTCCATGTTATTGAGGGTCATACCTTCCACTAGAATAGACATATTTAAATGAACAGTGCATGGAGATATATGGTGCTCTTTCAAGTTTCAGTAGCCTATTAGCGATTTGGTAGGTGTTTTAAGTTTTAATGTGTTTTTTTGAAAGAGAAAATGGTAAATATGCCATTTTGTAATGTTTCTATGCTCAGATATATCATTGTTTGCAATATATCTTGATGCCCTCATCTCACTAGCTTGTTCTTTCATGTCCTGGTGGCTATCATTTATTTTATGTTGGATAAATAATTCTTCCAGATGATGACTCGGGCATGAGTAGGACAACAGACTTGTGGAGGATTGGAGAAAGTAGATAAAGGGTGCAAACATTAAAAAGTATAATTGTGAATATAATCAGGGGTTAGGAGTACCTGAGGCTCAATAGCTTGAAGGAGCTTTGGCGAAGTGGCATTCGGCATGCTGAAATTTATACAATTGGAAGTCCTTACTTCTTTAAATATATAGCTAATGAGCCATTGACATTCTCTAGGATTACACTAAATTACCATCAAACCTGTCATAATTGATATAGCTACGTAATACTTACTTTTTTTATAACTTATTATTATTATATTGGCAATACATACATTCAAGATAGCATAAGAGATACAATTGAGTTTATTGGCTTATATAAACAAGAGGGATTCGAAGCTTGTATCGTTCTTAAATTAATCGACGTGTTATGAATTAATGAACTATTCAGCTCTTTTTATTGTTGAGAATTTGAAGTGCCTTCTTTAAATTGTTTGGTTATTTAAATTTTTTTTTTTCATATCTGTTTGTCACATTGTGCATGGACATCAATTCTTCATAGTCTTAACGTAGCAATTCTTTGCCCTTTTTTTTTTTGATTACAGGAGCTTTACTTTCTTACTTTCTACAACCAGTTTACCTGGCTTCCATTACTATTGCGCAGTCTCCTGGCAAAAATTGTCAAAATCATTCCATAGTGGATCATCTGAAAAGGGTTCTTTGCGGTCGCGTTCTTTCATTGTCTAAGAAGCTGCCAAATCCTTTCATAGTGAATGAGGTCTGAGGTGTGTATTTTCAAATCAATGTGGACAAAAGGTTTTAGCAAACTGTACTTATGTTGTCTTTATTCCGTTGGCAGCCACAATTTTGGGAAGCTCCCTTGCCACCAAAGGAGTTTCATCAATCCAACAATACTAATGACATGCCAACTTTAACATGCGGGTAGCGTACTGTTGTCCTTCTCAATGTGCATATAAGTCATTTTTCATAGTGACCTTTACAATCCTCAACTGCAGTATATGCATCATGCTCTCAGACCTTTTGTTTGTTCCTGAGGCCTAAGGTTCAGTGAACTGTGAGCCTATTGTTCATTTGTTGGATCCACTCATAGATCGTGATGGAACATTTAACACTTTTATTGCTGGCCTGATAATGGACAGTGAAGGAATAAATGCAGACAGGGTTCACATTTGATGTAAAAAAGGCCAAAGTCTGTAAACTTTGGTGTCATCGTCAGGCCTCGTGGACTTCTTGGGTTGATGATCATAATGTCCCTTTTTTTAACTCTTCATGATTTCTCTTTCAAAGTAAATTTTGCACGATAAAGCATGTGGAGTATCGAAATCTGCAATGTCCAGGTACTCCATCTGTTGGAACAAGTCTGGCCTGCATGAGGTTATTCTCGGCACAACTGGAAGAAAGCAAGGTACCTCTTCGAAAGGGGCACTATTCCCATCTACTGAGTCATCTTTATGCAAGTATGATAACATGCCATCCATTTGACTTTCACTTTGGTTTATTGCTGTTAAATCTTGACCACTGAAACTGCCAACTTCTCTTTATTTGCTTGTTTAGTTTCTTTGATAGTTGCATCCAATAGCTTTGAAGTACTTGTGGTTGCGTGCAGTATGCACTACCAGCAAATTCGAGCATCTCATCTTTGTTTGCCTTTATTTGAAATTTTTCTGATGCCAGGAGACGGCTATTGGAGATTTTTCTTTCATACAGCTGTGGACTTAAAGGGCTTCAATCTGAGGCTTCTTATTATGACTTAAAGGTAATATATGGATATTTTTCTGTTACTCTACAGAAAGGTACGCATAGAATGCTCTAAAATGTTTATTTACCTTTTATCATATTGTAGAGAGAATCTATCTGACGGTGTTGTTGTACTCTTTTAGAGTTGTTGGACTTTGTAAGTGACGATTTTTGTCTAACTCTATACTCTACCCCGTTTGATGGGATAAGGCTTCTATTGATGATGATGATGAATCAATTATTTATCTGTTTTTAGTCACTGGTTTAAATCTAATTCCTTACAGGCCATGATTCCAAACTATAGCACTGCTGTGAAGATTTTAAAAGAAACCCCACCTTTCAAAGATTGGCTCCCAAAGGCTTCAGTTCTCGAGTCATTTTCTATTTGATGGTAAGATCAGTTTTTTGGACCCTTTTAAAGTTTAAATTTTAGTAGAAAGATGAAAAATCTTATTTATTTACTGATTTGCTCAAAAAAATTTCTGATAATAAAAATGGATTAGGTTCCTTGAAAAGGGAGGTTTGAAAATGCTGAAAAGTTGCAGCAATTTTCCTACAAATTTTGTAACAACATAAAACATTTACTCGGCCGAAAGACCCATAACTTCTTCCTAAATTGAGTCAAATTTTCTTCGCATACTTTGTATTTATTTTCCAGAAACTACCTATTTTTGCTCAAGTATACTTTACCTTTTTATTTCTCTTAACTATGATGTTCATTTTTTACATGTATGCACTCAATCTGTGTCTATATCCTTGTATTCACACACTTGTTTTTTGCTTTTTCTGAACATATATTATTTCTAGCTATACTATTGACTACTTTATTTGCTTTATATTTAATCATTTTCACCTTTTTCTAACCAAAGTGCTTTACATGTGGCACACATTTTTACTACAGCCAGCAGAGGGTGAGGGTGGGTAACTGGACTTGGATATCCAGCCGACCCGGTCATGGGTAGGCGTCAGGTTGGGTCGGATTTGGTTAAAAATCTGGAAAGCTGCAATTGATAGGTTGCAACTGTACAGTTTTCTTTGTCAATATCGGTTACATGACTTGAACAGAAAGTCCCAGGGTTGCAATATGACTATATGAGCACCTTTTACCGTACCACGGGCCCTTCACTTTTTTAGTTTCAAGTATTGTGTCTGTTCATTTCTTAATTATTTTTTATATGCTTCAAAACTTTCTTTTTTGTTTGGCGGTATCTTATTTTAGACGAATTTACGAGAAAAATCTTCGTAGGCCCCATACGTCCTACCAAACACCGTATCCTGTTGGGCACGGGAGGGGTCCTCATGTGGCTCTTTTAATTTTTTATTTTTTGTCGTTTTGCGATATGGTCGATATCGACTATTCTGTTTGTTAGATTTTTTTCACCCAGTAACTATCTTATTTGATGAGCACAAGTCGGATTTTCTTCAATATGTATAAGTGTCTTATTTGCTAAATCAGTGTTTTTAAAAGCGAGAGGTGCATCAAGGCTCTAAGGTCTCTTGGGGCCTACGCGCTAAGGCATAAGGCGAGGCGCTGGGCGGGCTTCATTGAAGCAAGGCGCACATTGTAGATAAAAAATAGAAATTTTGATATAGACGGATAATTCAATGAGCAATGTGTAATCCAAATTCCAGCCCAGCAGACATCGTTTGATTAAAAAAAGGAACAAAAAGTATGACTGTAAAAAAAAAAATGCAACTGAAAAAGACTGAAACAAGCCCCAAAATCAGATTATTCAGCTTGGTGTTATGCATCAGTGGACATTCAGTTTTCAGTAGATCAGATGCATTGTATTATGTTATGTGGACCACTCATGAGCTCATTCCTCATTCATGATTTAAATACAAAATATTCATTCTAAAACATCAATATAAAAATATCAAAATGTATATATCTCCAAAATCCAAATAATCAACTCATATCCCCATCATGGCCATGACCATGACCATATCCATAGCAACATCATCACCACCAAATGAAGACGATCCACATCAAAACCAAAATAAGGCGTCAACCCCACTGATGGATGAGAAAAAATGGTGATGGTTTGCCAATTAATAACTGTTTGGAAAAAAAAAAAGCCCCTAGACCAAACAATAAAAAATATCAATGGTTGCCCCCACCCATACTGATGAGAAATTGGTAATAGCCTGATGAAATGTTTAAAAAAACAAAGAAAAAAAAAGCCCTTAGACCTAAGCGTGCGCCACGAGCACCTAGGCTGCGCCTCAGTGAATGCGCCTCGTTTCGAGGTATTTGAAGGCCAATTAGTGTACCCCGCACCTAGGCGCGCCTTTTACAATCCTATGCTGAACACAACAGAATGGTCGATATCGAATATATCAGGAAAAAAATAGAAGAAGAAGAATTTGTAAGTCCACCTGCAGATCCTTTGCCCCCCTCTCATCCTCTTACTCCTCTTGGGTCTGCAGGTCCTTGACCCCCTATCTCCTCCCTTCAGGCCCAACCCTCTTCCTCATCTCTGCCTACAACCTCGCCTCCGTCTCCTCTCCCCTCCCTTTTTTTCCTCCTCCCTCCATGGTGATCCTCCCTCATCTGACAAAGTTGGTCCCATGCTCGCCGCCGTCCATTCCTTCGTCTCCTCCATCTCCCTGCCTCCCTTGGCTCCATCCACCCACCACATCCACTGCACCATCAACCAAAAGAGAAAAATCCAGTTTCTATTTGAGTTTTACAAATTGAGAGCAACAATCACATAATGGTCGATATCGACCATTTCTCTAAATGACATAAAAAAAAGAAGAAAAAAGGATAAAAACGCACCAAGAGGACCCCACTTGTCTATACGGTGCTATTGAGACATCATTAGTGGTATGAGGTCATATGGGGCTTTTACCCGTAAAATCATCCTTATTTTATGTTATATGTATTCTATATTTGCAGATAGGGATTGCTCAACATTGAAAGCTTGCATATTTTATCGATAAAAAAATGGAACGTTTCAATAATTACCTAGAGACATGGAACTACAATTCTTTCTGTTATAGCTCAGGGTATCTCCTGCCTAGCTTTAGGTCTGTCAAAATGTCACACGATTAATTAACACAATATGAACCTACACGATATTAATGGGTTCGGGTCATTAATGGGTCAATCCGTTAACATGTTAAGTTAATGGTGCAGGGGTGCGGACCACGGTTCGTCGAGGTGCGTGGGTTCGACTCCTGGGGAGGCCCCTTCCGGTCGCTATATGCACGGGGGGACAAATAAACAATAGGCCCCAGTGTCCTGCTGTTCCACGCGGCTGGGGTGGGCTAACCCCTCCGGGGGGGAAACACCTGCAGGGGTGCGGACCACGGTTCGTCCATCCCCTAGCAGGACACTGGGGCCTACTGAGGCCTATTGTTTATTTGTCCCCCCGTGCATATAGCGACCGGGAGGGGCCTCCCCAGGAGTCGAACCCACGCACCTCACTTTAAGAGTATTTTGAGGAGACTCATGGTACCACTTGGGCTCCCGGTCGCTATATGCACGGGGGGACAAATAAACAATAGGCCCCAGTGTCCTGCTGTTCCACGCGGCTGGGGTGGGCTAACCCCTCCGGGGGGAAACACCTGCAGGGGTGCGGACCACGGTTCGTCCATCCCCTACAAATGGGTCATATACGAATTAAACCAGTAATTCGTTAACAACCTGCTTAACTGGTTAAATTTTTTTTAGTCCCTAAGTATATCGAGAATTAATTTATATTCTTATTTTATAATGGGGTTTTAAGTGAGATCCACTTGAGATCTTCACTAATAGTTTTATGTGGCTTATATATATTTTTCTCCTTATGTATGAATTTTCTTTTAATTTTCGAAATGACTTAATTACTTAACGGGTTAATGGGTAGGGTCGTATAACCGTTAAATTAATGGGTCGTGTTTGGGTCAAGTTTTTTTTACTCGTTAAGTTAACGAGTCGTGTACGGGTTAAGGTAATTTTAACACGAATTCGTTAACACGGCATGATTGATGGAGCCTTTGTTCATGAGGTCGAGGGACATTTGATTCTGGATATCCGAGAACTAATCCTTAGGGGTATATATAAACCCTCCTATCCACATGGAACTACATATTAGGTAATGAAAAGTATAGTGTAAGGATTATTGGATCACCTGATTCCTTAGGGCCTGTTCATTTACTAGAATTCCTAGAATTCTTGTTTGAGGAATTTTTGAATTCCTAGACAAGGTGGAATTCCAAAATCCTCCTAAGGGGTCGTTTGTTTCTTGTGAAAGTGATTCACATGTGTAAATGACCCACATATGAGTCATTTGCATATGTAAATGACTCACATGTGGATCAGATTCCACCGTTTGTTACTAACATAACATTTCATATGTGAATCTACGAATAAGTTGTAGATTGTTTGATGATATCTCAACATCCAAGCATCGTCAATGGTTGAAAATTGGACACATGACCGTGTTTGAGCTTCTGAAGAATATGAACGGTCCTGATTTTACAGGTGGGGCCCAGAACATTAAAAAAAAAAAAAAAGGCGGACTGGGTATGTTAGTAACAATAGGTTGTATATTGTTTGATGATATCTCAACCTCCATACATCATCAACGGTTGAAAATTGGACACATGGCCGTGGTTGAGCTTCTGAAGAATATGAACGGTCCTGATTTTACAGGTGGGTCCCAGAAAAATAAAAAAACATAAAAGGCGGACTGCTATATGTTAGTAACAGTAGATTAATCGAACGGCTGTGATTATGTTGATCATATCTCAACCTCCATGCATCATCAACGGTTGAAAATTGGACACATGGCCGTGTTTGAGCTTCTTAAGAGAATGAACGGTTCGGATGTTACAAGTGGGGCCCAAAAAAATTAAAAAAAAATAAAAGGCGGACTGTTCAGTGAGGCACTGTAGCAGTCCGCCTAGTAACAGTAACATGTGTAAGTTTTTCACACCTCTTGAGGTGTGAAAATGCAATGCATAAAAAGGGCCATCTTTCACACCATTTACACAACTATTTTACACATGTAAATCAAAATCACACCAAACAAACATGATTTTTGTGTATCCATTACCCATGTGATTCAATTACATATATAAATGAAAAAAACAAACGTCCCCTAAGGGCATGAGCATTTTGGAATTCCACCAAAATGCAAAGAAGGTGGAATTTCAAGAATTTCTAAAAGTTATTATGTGCTGGAATTCATAAATTCTTGTAAAAAAATATGTAATTTGAAAATACAAGGGTGATATGTGCGATATTGCACTGTTCTAAAATATTTTATGAACAACTTTGTGGGAATACTTAAAGTTCGATTGCTCGAAAAAAATGGCAGGTAGTTGTACTACAAGCAATGTCGCCCTTTTTGTTTTTTAGTCGTGATGGCAGAAAGCATTCCTAGGCAGCTTGCAACGAATGATATACACAAATTATGTATGGAAAGATACGGTTGTTCAACCACATAATCTTTATTCCTTATGTTTCCAAAATTGCCACTGCACATGCAATGATCTGTGGTGAAATTGCTGGGTGGAGTCAACTATCAGTGCGTTCGGTTTCAAACTTGTCCTATCAAACTCGCCACATGCTAATGCACTGGATCCCATGAGAACTCCCCAGTTTAGCGTGCTTGGACGAGAATAGTAGTAGGACGGATGACCTCCTTAAAATTTCTTGTGTTGCACCATTTTTAAACTCCCAGGGATAGCACAATTGACCTAAGATCACGGTTTGCACTCGGAGGCTATAGGGTTGAAACTGCTGTACTATCACGTTAGGCCCGGAGGGAGTAATTTAACCCAAAGGATTGGAAAACTTCCGATAGTATACAAAAAAAATGGCCACATGGGGCCGGCAAGTATGTGAGGATCCCCTGAGGCTTTGACTTAAAGACGAACCTGAATTGAAGAACTGGCTCATTGAAAATTTGAGCCACTCAAAATAAATACCTTTTCTGTGAAATAGTGTATCTCCAAATTTATCTAATCTAGAGCTGGTCCCACCGTGGGATCGACTGATTAATAAAAAACGCGATAACATAATCTCATGTATTATTCACTTATCATGATATAATACAATGTTTCGGAAAATCAAAATAAAATGTTGGCATCCCATTTGGTCTTTTCCACCATATAAATATATATGAGAGAGAGAGAGAGAGAGAGAGAGAGAGAGAGAGAGAGAGATTCAAAATTAAACTATTACAAAACTCACATATAAACATAACTGATCTCTAGATTATAATTAGAAAGAAATGAGATCGTTACATATATATATATATATATATATAGAGAGAGAGAGAGAGAGAGAGAGAGAGAGAGAGAGAGAGAGAGAGAGAGAGAGAGAGAGAGAGAGAGAGGGGTTGAAAATTAAACTATTACAAAACTCACTTATAAACATGACTGATCTCTAGATTATAATTAGAAAGAAAAGAGATCGTTACACACATATATACAAATCGGAAACTTCGATTATTCATATGCTGTGCTATGAATCTCGGACCTTTGTAGTTTTGTGGAGAGAGAACGGATGCAAGTCCAAGTTACCTGATGCAAGGAAACTATCTACATCCTGTTATTTCTTTCCATCTTTCTTCTCTTCCTTTGCTGGCCCAACTGATACTATGTCCACCTTTCCTAGTTTCTTTAGTAGCTTCTTTGCAATAGCAAGTGTGTCCATTTGGCCAATGACTGTGATCTTCTGATCTTTTAGGTCCACGGTAATGGAATCAATACCTACACATAAATGGTTAACATTAAAATGCTAACATATTTAAAATATGAGATGCATCACGAGAATTAGATTTTGGGAACATTTGGAGTTTTGGGCGTATGAAAACAATTCAGTTCAATCCCATACATACCATAAGTGTCAGAAATTGCTCCCATGGCCTTCTGCTTTGTCCTCTGATCAATCATGGCTGTGACTTTTATCACCACCTTTTGCTAAACCCACAAAAGTTTAAGAAAGGAAACAGAAGATTAAAATCCAAAACAGCCATAAACTGCAATTCCCCATCAATTGAGGATAGAAAATGCATAAACATGAACTTTTCCATTAACATCAGTCATTTAGGGTGCATTCGTGTGAGAGGATTTCACAATAGAGAAGAAAAAAAAAAATTCTGATGTTTCTTATAAGCTACTATACAAAAAGAAGAAAGATGAATAATTTTTCTTCGATAGAGAGGATTTCAATTTATGGAAGAATTTCTCTTTCTCGTGAAACAAAAATACAGGGAGCTTGAAATCCTCTTATTTTACAAACTAGTCACAAAAATATTGGGAGCTTAGAAATCCTCTTGTTGTACAAACTTTGGAAGTAACACTGACCCAAACTGGCCATAAAAATAAAGTAAAATAAAAGGAGGAACTGAACATGCCTGTGCCATTTGAAGAAGCCGAGCAATGAAATTCTTCTACTAAAAGACTGAAACCCAAGTGCAGAGTAGAGCCTCTTAGAATCAAGTGCATGGTGTGCTGTGAGGATGGGTGGCGATTTATTGACATGGGGGGCCTTGGAGGCACTCAGCAGTCAGCACAGACAGTGACAGTGAAGTGGTAGTCAAGGTCGTCGGCACTCATTTCTTCGAAATTGACTACATGGTACTGGAAGATTCTCCTTGTTGATAAAGGAAACGATGGGTGATCCACGGGATCAATTGAAAAGTAAGTCTCTCCAATCTGTCTGGCCCACATGGGATCGCCATCAGATTCATCAGATTATTGGAAGATGGAGCTGTTCATTTGGTTGGTCTGTAACACCCAAATTCCCAATTGATTGAAGGTTGATCCATCATGATCTAATATATTTGATCCCTTAAAATTGAAGGGGTGAGATTTGGTTTTTTTTGCTGTGCAAGAATTTATATTTTGGATGGTTGGGATTGTTGGAGAGAGAAGATCTTGCACCACTGGATTTACATTGAAAGACCCACCAGATGTGGTTCAAGGATGCGCCCCATACATTGTGGACGTACTGAGGAGTACTGCCTTTTCTTTATTAGAGAGGTCAGTTTCCGAAACGTTTCCTAGTCTAAATTACGTGCATACAACAAACTTTTTTTTGGAAGGTGGATAGAACTATCATGCTGCACAAGCAACAAACCATGAAAGGGATTACATTTTGAAAAAGTTGTCCACCCTTGGATCCCAGGGATCCAAGGGTGGACGGGCCAGGATTCGATCCTCCTAGTATGTCCATCTATCACTGCTGTTATATTTTTAGGTAAAAGATGAACAACCCTGCTACACGACCCGATCTAGGGACCGATTCCTGGCCCGGTCCCGAGGCCAGTGTAGACTTTTTCGAAGGAGAAAGTCCACTTGGTCAAATTCTAGGGACTGAACTGTGACTCGGTCCCCATGAGAGCCACAGGATCCCAGGAGCCTCGTGGGATCCTGTGGCTCTTATGGGGACTGGGCCATAGTTCGGTGCCCAAAGTTTGTCCACCTAGCACCCCTGTTTTCAAAGATGATAGGGCTATACTTTTTAGTTTTCTCTATCGTCAGAGAAGTCCACAAATTCTGTCCATTTGGATGGGGGTGTTCACTCCAACAGTACAATCTGTTTGATAGGTGGGCCCCACTGGAGGTGTCCAGGGCCACCTGATAACTCGTATACTTCACCATCCTAGCCAAACGGACAGAATTTGTGGACTTTGGATGATAGGGTTATAATGATTAGATGGGGCTGATATTTTTTTTTATTTTTGGAGACAAGGCTATGAGGGGCTTAGGTAGATCTGCAAATCCCTCAGGGTCCCATCTTGAGGTGGACCAACAGGTGGGCCCCACAGTGCAGCGCGCACGCACCTGATGAGTCCTCTAATACCCTGATACTAAATGTTTGTGTGCCCATACCAACAAATCAGGCCTTGGGCTTAGCAAATAGGGCTGTCAAATGCTTGGGGCCATCTTGTTGGGCATGCCCTGACAGATTAAAATCTGTGCCATTTCTCTGAGTATGCCATACTGGAAAATAGTCAGGTCTTTGAGCATATATAGGACCAAGCCCAGCCTGTTTATTTACTAGGTGAGAAATCACTCTCAGATATGACCCATATCATAGAAACCCAATCTCAGTTTCAGCCAGGATCCGGCTGGTCTATACATGGAAACTCCTCCTTGCAGTTCTGCAACTCATCCTGACATTTATTTTGGGTTGGTTTGTACTAGGGGAAGCTATTTGAAAAAGTGGAAAAAAAATACAAAATTCTTTTTTTTTCCCTGTTTTTAAGGGGATAAATCTTTTGAGATATGGCTACAGCCATGGCCCTGTGACAGGACAACTGGGGTCATCTGTCCTCAAATTATCTTAGATAAACTGCATCAGGTTCATGAAAAAAAAGAGAGGAGCCATTGACATTGGACAGCCACGCCATGCGGCCTTCTAATCTGTTGTTATCAAACCGTCTCACAAAAGGAATCCTTACCAAACAGACCAGCAGAGTGCAAGCTATATATCCACCAACTCTGTCGGCTTACTTCATTTGTTCAATTTGTTAGACTTGGCTAAGGTGTACTTTTACTTGGCTCACTTTTTCTCTTTCAGTATTGACAAAGAGGAAATACCATTTCTGATGATGCCAAGAAGTATTTTCGGACACCACCGGTCTTTACTCTTGCCATATTTGCATTCTACTTGTCAAAACTCCATCCGTATCTGGTGGCACCCTCCGTGTAATTACCTGGACATTCTCATGAGGCAGGTTCATGCCCAGTGCAGCCATTGCAAAGATATTTTTGAACCGCCCAATTTTATTATTATTCATTGTAAAGGTTTTGACCGTAGGACTCCCTTTACACACTTTCATTTGCCTTAGAATAATCAAAGTTTAAAAATTTTCGGTAGGGCTGGTCGTATAGTACCTATGATATTGAATAGGGTGATATGTGTGATATTGTACTGCCGTAATATATTTTAAGGACAATTTTGTGGAAATACTTAAATTTTGTTTGCTGGGAAAAAAGCCAGGTAGTTGTACTACAAGCAATGTCGCCCTTTTTTTTAATAGACGTGATGGTAGAAAGCATTCTTAGGCAGCTTGCAACGAATGATAAGCACAAATTATGTATGGAAAGATACGGTTGTTCAACCGCGTAATCTTTATTCATTCATTATGTTTCCAAAATTGCCCTGCACATGCAACGATCTGTCATGAAATTGCTGGGTTGAGTCAACTATCAGTGCGTTCGGTTTCAAACTTCTCCTATCAAACTAGCCACATGCTAATGCATTGGATCCCACGAGAACTCTTCAGTTAAGTGTGCTTGGGCAAGAGTAGTTGTAGGATGGGTGACCTCCTGAAAATTTCTTGTATTGCACCTCTTTTAAATGTCCAGGGGTAGTTCAATTGATCTAGGATTACGGTTTGCATCCGGAGATTATAGGGTTGAAACTGCTAGTTCAGCCCAAATGATTGGAAAACTTTTGATAGCATACAAAAACAATGGCCACATGGGCCCGGCAAGCATGTGAGGATCCCCCCAGGCTTTGACTTAAAGACGAACCTGAATTGAAGAAGTGGCTCATTGAAAATTTGAGCCACTTAAAATAAATACCCTTTCTGTGAAATAGTGTATCTCGAAATTTATCCAATCTAGAGTTGGTCCCACTGTGGGATCGACTGATTAATAAAAAACCGTGATAACACAATCTCATGTATTATTCACTTATCATGATATAATACAATGTTTCCGAAAATCAAAATAAAATGTTGCCATTCCATTTGGTCTTTTCCACCATATATATATCATAGAGAGAGAGAGAGAGGTTCAAAATTAAAATATTACAAAACTCACATATAAACGTGACTGGTCTCTAGATTATAATTAGAAAGAAAGGAGATCGTTACACATGTATAGACAAATCGGAAACTTCGATTATTCATATGCTGTGCTATGAATCTCGGACCTTTGTAGTTTTGTGGAGGGAGAACGAAGAAGAGCAAATGGGATGCAAGTCCAAGTTACCTGATGTAAGGAAACTATCTACATCCTGTTATTTCTTTCCATCTTTCTTCTCTTCCTTTGCTGGCCCAACTGATACTATGTCCACCTTTCCTAGTTTCTTTAGCTTCTTTGCAATAGCGAGTGTGTCCATTTGGCCAATGACTGTGATCTTCTGATCTTTTAGGTCCACGGTAATGGAATCAATACCTACACATAAATGGTTGACATTAAAATGCTAACATATTTAAAATATGAGATGCATCACGAGAATTAGATTTTGGGAACATTTGGAGTTTTGGGCGTATGAAAACAATTCAGTTCAATCCCATACATACCATAAGTGTCAGAAATTGCTCCCATGGCCTTCTGCTTTGTCCTCTGATCAATCATGGCTGTGACTTTTATCACCACCTTTTGCTAAACCCACAAAAGTTTAAGAAAGGAAACAGAAGATTAAAATCCAAAACAGCCATAAACTGCAATTCCCCATCAATTGAGGATAGAAAATGCATAAACATGAGCTTTTCCATTAACATCAGCCATTTAGGGTGCATTCGTGTGAGAGAGGATTTCACAATAGAGAAGAAAAAAAAAAAATTCTGATGTTACTTATAAGCCACTATACAGAAAGAAGAAAGATGAATAATTTTTCTTCGCTAGAGAGGATTTCAATTTATGGAAGAATTTCTCTTTCTCGTGAAACAAAAATACAGGGAGCTTGAAATCCTCTTATTTTACAAACTAGTCACAAAAATATTGGGAGATTAGAAATCCTCTTGTTGTACAAACTTGGAAGTAAAGGGAATTGTCATACTGTAACACTGACCCAATCTGGCCATAAAAATAAAGTAAAATAAAAGGAGGAACTGAACATACCTGTGCCATTTGAAGAAGCCGAGCAATGAAATTCTTCAACTAAAAGACTGAAACCCAAGTGCAGAGTAGAGCCTCTTAGAATCAAGTGCATGGTGTGCTGTGAGGATGGGTGGGGATTTATTGACATTGGGGGACTTGGAGGTACTCAGCTGCCAGCACAGACAGTGACTGTAAAGTTGTAGTCAAGGTCGTCGGCACTCATTTCTTCGGAATTTACTACATGGTGCTGGAAGATTCTCCTTCTTGATGAAGGAAACGATGGGTGATCCACGGGATCAATTGAAAAGTAAGTCTCTCCAATCTGTCTGGCCCACATGGGATCGCCATCAGATTCATCAGATTATTGGAAGATGGAGCTGTTCATTTGGTTGGTCTGTAACACCCAAATTCCCAATTGATTGAAGGTTGATCCATCATGATCTAATATATTTGATCCCTTAAAATTGAAGGGGTGAGATTTGGTTTTTTTTGTTGTGCAAGAATTTATATTTTGGATGGTTGGGATTGTTGGAGAGAGAAGATCTTGCACCACTGGATTTACATTGAAAGACCCACCAGATGTGGTTCAAGGATGCGCCCCATACATTGTGGACGTACTGAGGAGTACTGCTTTTTCTTTATTAGAGAGGTCAGTTTCCGAAACGTTTCCTAGTCTCAATTATGTGCATACAACAAACTTTTTTTTGGAAGGAGGATAGAACTATCGTGCTGCCCAAGCAACAAACCATGAAAGGGATTACATTTTTTGGTAAAAGATGAAAGGGCTATACTTTTTAGTTTTCTCTGAAAAATCAGCTAACTTGTATTAACACAGGCAGAGGTCCCACTTATATGATCTCATATGAATATCAATAACTAGTGATTAAACTAGTAATTAACCTTAATCCTGTTTAAAACAATCAAATCACAAGAGAGATAAAGACACATGATTTTTACGTGGAAAATCCTACTCGGAAAAAAAAACCACGGGTCTTACCGTTTAGACCAACAGACAACCAAGCACTATGATAATTGAAAGTTACAAGAAAACTCACAACCCTTTTTCCTAGTTGCTGACTCAACCTAAGGACTGCAAAGAACTTGCCGACAACTCGCCGTGCACCTTCACCGTGCTTGAACAACAACGTCTTCAAGAGAATTGATGAAAATCAGACCAAGACTAGAACCTGCAGCATAGCTTCTGTAATGGCAGCCTTGGGGCAGGAAGATGAATCTCTCAATCTCTCTCACTCTTAGATTTCTTCTTCTTAAGAGATGTCTAGAGAGGAGAGATGAAAACCATGTACATAGAGTGAATTACGTGCAACTCATGCTATTCCAAAACAGGTAACTTCTTTCCTTGAAAATAGAAATAGGAGTTCTACTTGAAATAGAAATCCCAGGTTCGCTCGAGCGGTCATGTGAGTTCGCTCGAGCGACCCGCTCTTTGGTAACATCCGGACACCGCAAGGATTCTTTGGTTGAGCGGATATTAAAATGCGGTCGAGCGACCAACTCTCTGTGAGAGGTTCGCTCGAGCGAATGTCTTGCGAACTCAGAGCCTCCATTCCAGAACCTCGATCGGTCGAGCGCACAAATTGAAGGGTCGAGCGTTTAGCTCTCTGTTTGGTTCGCTCGAGCGGATGTATGATCGCTCGAGCGACCAGCTCAATTTGACAGAATCCGAACTCTTTAGATCTCCTTCTGCTTAGTGCACTTGCAGTCCATTCCTAGACTCAATACAAGATATTAAAGATCCCAGTTTTGTCCAAACTACAACGAATTAGCCAATCTAAATCCTTACAATCTCCCCCTTTGGCAATTCATGGGCAAAACCCCTAATACATGAAAATTCTTCCCCACTAAGCAACTAAAACTAAAAACAAAACCAACTCAAGACGAGATTTCAGCATCGCTTATGAAAGAAGTACCTGCAATGACTTTCACATAAAGATCAAGTGAAAGGAATCATAGAAAATAAACACACTACTCCCCCTTTTTGTTCATAAATTGGCAAAGAGAACAAAGAAAAAGAAAGGGAGAAGTAAACAATAACAGACAATATCATAGCGAAAAGTCATCAGTAGATCTAACAGGTGCATACTAAAGGATATCTGAAACAGAAAGTCATAGTAATAGTGCAAAAGTATCAAAGTAGCAGCAAGAGAGAATAAATGGTCCAAGCAATGACCAAGTAACCATCAAAAGTACCAAAATAGCAAATAAGATGTAGTAAAGGAATAAGATCATTGAGGGCCTTGTCCCATTCTTGCAAGAAGCTCCGCAAGAGCTGCATTAACTTGGGTGAAGCCTGAGTCAACCCTGGCAGAGAGATCTTGTACTTAAAGTGCCAACTGATCAAAACGTTGGTGCAAACCAGGTTGCTCCCCCTCAACATGTGCTTGAGCGGCCTCTTCACCTTGATTGCATGGATCCTCTCGCTGTGCCGGATTAACATGGGCAGATGATTGAGCAATCGTTCGGGCATTTATGGGATTCTTCACCTTTACAAAAGGTTCATTCTGCCTGACTTGAATCTCCTTATACGTGAGAAATTCGGTGATGAAAACTCCAAAGGGTAGAAGAGAATTTCGCTTGGCCGTTAAAGTCCTGACGAGGACATGTAGATATACCAGAGGGATGGTGACCCGACTCCCAGTGCCGATGCAATAGAGTAGATAACCATTCTTCTGAGCAACGTCAGAGGTGTGACCACGGGGTTCAAGATTGTGACAACTCGGTTTAGAAACCGATACTCAGCAGTTAAGTTCCCATGTAGAATTATCCCCCCGGGCCAGTGAGTGGGCACACCACAAAGAGTGGTGGCAATGACATCATAGTCAATGGGGGCCGGCAACTCATCCGAAATGGGATAATCAGCACCCTCCTCCTCCTGAATATTTATGAAATCGGCAATGTCAGCAACAGAAATTGTGATCCACTTGCCCCTCACATACGTTTTGACTGAACCACTCTCCAATACCTCCAGATTGCAGTAAAACTCCCTTACTAAGTCGACATGAATTTGCTTGAAGTCAAATTTCATCAAGGGGTACCAATCTCTATTTGCCAGACTCCGACAAACAGCCTTGTCGTGTAATTCTGCTGCGACTTCCCTCTCCGATTCAATATTGCGATGAGCAAATTGTTCATAAAATAGGGTGGACTTGGCAAGACTAGGAAAACGAGTGTGGTCAAACGAAGAGGAAGACGAGGCCTCAGCATGAGGTCGCTTTTTCAGTGCCATAACTTTGTTAATGGATGGAGCGGACGAAGGTGAAGAAAGAAAACGAAAACCAGAGAAAAACCGCACAGGAAAGCAGGGAAGAAGGAAGAGGAAATGGGGAAGAACGGAGTTCGTGGGCGTTTTTAATGTGGTGGTTCGCTCGAGCGGTCAGTCAAGGTAGCTCGAGCGAACTGCCAAGGGTTCCAACCTTTGAATGTAACGCGGCAAAAATTCTTCAACGTCTCTATAGGTCAAAACTCTCCATATACAGTGACAAATGCTACTGTAGAAAATTTCACACGCCTAAGCACACAGTGAGAAAGTGAACAGTGAAAAAAAAATTGTGAGTCCTACTCCATGTCAATCTCCTTAAGATGCACTTATTGCTAGCATAAGGAGCACACCCATCTATCAACAGTGGAGCAAATGAGTTTCCCCTTTTTTTTTTTTTTTTTTTTTTATAAACTCTGTAAAGACTGTAAGAGAGAAATTGCCTTATTTTATTTTATTATTATTATTTTTTGAATTGCAACGGGGACGGGCTAAACCTTCATTGGTGACTTTCACGTTTGCGACCATGGTAGCCTTCTCCAACTGAAAATTACCAGACAATTGGTAGCTTTCACACACAATCGAAGGTAGCCATCTTCCTCCGGTTTAGCCGAAATGCAACATCTCTCAAAGACTAACCATAAAGTAGAAATGAGAGAATAACATCGTGCAAAAAAAATGTGAAAGTGAAGTGTGCACTTAGACAAGTAAAAATTATGATGGAGTGTAGGGAATTAACGAAATCCCTAACGATTTACGCAAAGATTCAAACCGTGCCGCATCCAAGGGTTTGGTGAAGATATCCGCAAGTTGAGCGTCGGTGGAGATGTGATGAAGTGAAATTGTTCCTTCCTCAACCAAATCACAGATGAAATGATGCCTGATGTCTATATGCTTTGTGCGTGAGTGTTGGACTGGATTCTTGGAGATGTCAATTGCACTTTGATTATCACAGAAAACAGTCATGGTTTCTTGCTCAATTCCATAATCTTGTAGCATTTGTTTCATCCAAAGAAGTTGTGTGCAACAACTACCAGTAGCAATATATTCAACCTCAGCAGTCGACAAAGAGGTCGAAGTCTGCTTCTTACTATGCCAGGCCACGAGATTATTTCCCACAAAGAAACATCCACCAGAAGTGCTTTTTCGATCATCCACACAGCCAGCCCAATCAGCATCCGAAAAACCAACCACTATCGTGTTGGTATCTTTAGACATCCAGATTCCAAATTCAGTTGTGCCACCAATGTATTTCAAAATGCGCTTCACAGCATGAACATGTGAGAGTTTAGGGTTGGATTGGAATCTAGCACACACTCCAACACTGTAAGCAATATCCGGACGACTCGCAGTAAGATAGAGTAAACTGCCTATCATGCTTCTATAGGCTTTCTCATCAGAGTCCTGTCCATTTGCATCAAGACTGATTTTAGCGGTTGTACTCATCGGTGTCCTTGCATGCTTTGAGGATAGCATTCCAAATTTCTTCAATAATTCTCTGGCATATTTCGGTTGAGAAACAAAAATCCCAGACGGAGTTTGTTTGATTTGAAGTCCCAGAAAAAAAGATAGCTCTCCCACCATGCTCATTTCAAATTCAGTTGCCATTCTTTCAGCAAATTTTTCCGCCAACATCTCAGAGGTAGAACCAAAGATTATATCATCAACATAAACTTGTGCAATGACGATATCACTCTTGTCATGGCTGATAAACAGTGTTTTATCCACGCTGCCTCTAGAAAACCCATGCTCAATGAGAAAGACAGTGAGTCTTTCATACCATGCTCGAGGTGCTTGTTTCAACCCATACAGTGCCTTTTTCAGCTTGAAAACGTGATCAGGGTAATGAGGATCTTCAAACCCTCTTGGTTGTTCAACAAATACTAACTCATTAAAAAACCCATTTAGGAAGGCACTTTTCACATCCATCTGGAACAATTTTATATTAAAAAAGCAAGCAATGGCAAGTAACAATCTCATAGATTCCAATCTAGCAACTGGTGCAAAAGTTTCATCAAAGTTGATCCCCTCAACTTGTGTGTACCCCTGAGCCACTAGACGAGCTTTGTTTCTGATAACTTGACCAGATTCATCGGTCTTGTTTTTGAAGATCCACTTGGTACCGATGACATTTAAATCAGTGGGTCTAGGGACAAGCTCCCAAACACAGTTTCTTTCAAATTGAGCAAGTTCATCATGCATAGCATTTATCCAAGAATCATCATTAAGAGCAGCTTTGACATTTTTCGGTTCAAGAGTAGAGACATAACAAACATTACTTACCTCATCATGTACCTGTTTGCGAGTTTTCATAGGTGCTGAGACCTCACCTATAACTGTGTCAAGGGGGTGATCCTTGATAACTTGACCTTTTTGCGACCGCGGGTGTACGGGTAGAGGAGTTGTGCTCTTCTCTTCAAAATGCTTAATGATGTTTGGAACAATGCTTTCAGCGACGTTTTTGCTTGGACTTTTTGGATCAGCAGATTCAGAGGCATCAAGAATCTTGGATGAGTCAGGTTCTTCATGGCTTTTTGTTGAGTTTTCAACCTGTGTAGGGTATGGAGAAAAGATTAGGCCCTCATCATCATCGGATAAGTGATCAAAAATACCTGCATCATCAACCACAACATTAATGGATTCCATAACAACAAAATTCTTCAAATGGAACACCCTATAAGCTTTACTGGTGGAGGAGTAACCGAGGAAGATTCCTTCATCACTCCTGGAGTCAAATTTAGTCAAGTGTTTTCTATCTCGGAGGATGTAACACTTGCTGCCAAAAGTTCGAAAATATTTAATGTTCGGCTTGACTCCAGTCCACAATTCATATGGAGTTGACTTAGACCCTGGGCGAAGATAAACCCGATTTATGACATAAACTGCTGTATTAACAGCCTCAGCCCAAAATCTTTGAGGGATGTTTTTGCTGTGCAACATCACTCGAGCCATCTCTTGGACCACTCTATTTTTTCTTTCAACAACTCCATTCTGCTGAGGTGTTTTAGGTGCAGAGAACTCATGTTTGATTCCATGTGTGGAGCAAAAGGCAGAATGAACCTTTTGTAAAGGTGAAGCCATTCTGCTGAGGTGTTTTAGGTGCAGAGAACTCATGTTTGATTGCGTGTGTGGAGCAAAAGGCAGAAAAATCTGAATTTTGAAATTCAGTGCCATGGTCTGATCTAATTCTAGAGACTCCTCCAAATTCTTGGCCTTTATCTGCAATAAGAAGATACCACAAATCAGTAAATACAAGAAACGTCTCTGATTTATCGCGTAAAAACTGAACCCAAGTGAGGCGAGAGAAATCATCAACAGTTAAAAATATATATTTTTTACCGCCTATGCTTTCAACCTTTGTGGGTCCCATCAGATCCATGTGGAGTAATTCCAGTGGCATCTTTGTAGTAAGGGAATCAATCTTTTTGTGAGGACCTTTGATTTGTTTTCTAAGTTGGCAGGAGCCACACACAGCATTTGGAACCTTTTTAATTTTCGGGAGGCCACGAACCAACTCGTGTGTAGACAACTTTTCAAGATCTTTGTAATTCACATGTCCAAGTCTTTGGTGCCAAAGCTCAATGTCACTTATGATTGCTGAATTGCAAGACAAGGTTTTGTCTGAGGAGACGACATAACAGTTTCCCGAATTTCTCATGCCATGTATCATTGTTTTGCCTTTCTTATCAGCAATTGTGCATTCTTTTGAAGAGAAATGCACTTCATGAAAATTGTCACACAATTGACTTATACTCAACAGATTTGTTTTTAGGCCATCAACCAAATAGACATCATTTAGCTTAGACATACCTGGTATGGAGACAGTTTCTTTTCCAACAACTTTGGCCTTACCTCCATCTCCGAATCGGACAGAACCGCCGTTGTAATCTTCAAGGGTGGTAAACAGGGCTTCGTTTCCTGTCATGTGCCTTGAACACCCACTGTCTAGATACCACACATCTGAGTCCGTAGCACTTAATGCTGTAAGAACCACATTACAACGCAGATCAGATTTACGGACCCAGAATGGTTTGGTCCGAATTTGTGAAGAAGAAGTTTTGAACCTTCTGCGCTGATTTCTAAGAAAATTTCGCAGTTTGTTACAATGTGGTCTTATGTGTCCAGTTATTCCACAAAAATGGCAAATGGGAATAAACTTTGGCCTAGACACATTGTTTGACTTGTGAGTTTTTGAGGGTGTGGCATTAGAGTAGACAAGAGGTATAGACTTCATGGTTTGTCCTTGAACAAAAACTGTTTTACCTTTGTCTTTGGATGTGGATGCTCCATGAATGTATCCAAGACCTGTTTTCGACTTTGGAGGTAATTGGCTTTCCAGAATTTGATTCAGCTTGGTGGATCTAGTGTTCATCCTATGGATTGAGGCTTTAGCCGATTCTAACTCAATCAGCACCATTTTCAACTTTCCAGCTGAGTTATCTCTTTCAGATTTGCAAGCAATAAGTTCTTTTCTCAGATTTTCCAATTCAGATTCAGATTTTAGATAACGCTGTTGAAGCTGAGCGTTTTCTTCTCCTGCAAGAATTAATTTGTTAGAAAAAATGGCTCTCTGTTCTTCTAATTGAATTACCTTTGACTGAGAGTCTGTCAAGGTTGTCTGCAGAGACAGGAGATTTTCTTCCATCGCCTTGATTTTTAATGCCCTTTTTTCACTGATCTTTGACATTCGGAGGGATTCTAGAAACAACTTATGATAGTTTTCATCGCCCTCCAAATCCTCATTAGAAAAATCGTTAATTTCTAAATCATCTTCTGATTTGGATTCCTGCACAGATGAAGCATTAGGCATAGCAAAAAATGCAACATATTTTCTTGACTCACTCGAAGGTGATTCAGGGTCTGATTCATCTTCATTTGAATCGTCATCCCAGGCAATATTCAAAGCTTTGCCTTTATTTTTCTCCCTGCGATTGGCACACTTAGCAGCCGTGTGTCCATAACCTTGACATTCGAAGCATTTAATCTGCTTATTTGTGCTCTTTGATTTGATCAATTCTGTTTTGGGTACAAATTTTCCTTTGAAAGGTGCTTTCTAGTTTGAAGGTTCTTTCTTGTTGAAGTTTTTCCTGTTCTTCCAGATTTTCTTCAATTTTCGAGCAAGATAAGCCTCAAATTTTTCATCATCCGTATCACTGCCTGGATCACTTAATTCAGGATCCTCAACTGACTTAGTAGACATTTAAGCAATGTCTTTACCTTTTTTCTGTGGGCAGTGATTGGCCTCAAAAGTCTGTAAGTTTCCAAACAATTCTTCAACAATATGGAGTTTAAGTCCTGATGCTCTTCAATGGCAACGACCTTTGGACGAAACCTTTTTGGGAGAGACCTCAAAATCTTTTTAACAACTTTTGATGGAGGTACCGACTCTCCCAGAGTATGGCAGGAATTAACAAATTTTGACAATTTTGTGTTAAAATCATCAAAAGATTCTGAATCTTTCATTCGAATCGTTTCAAAAGCCGTCGTCAGATTTTGAAGTTTGGTTTGCCTGACAATCTCAGTTCCTTCATAAACAGTTTGAAGCAAATCCCATGCAGCTTTTGCAGTGGTACACGCCAAAATTCTATGAAACTCAGTTTGAGTGACACCATTGTAAATTGCATGAATGGCCTTATTATTGTAGTTCGATTTGACATTTTCATCATCGGTCCACTGTGCTTTAGGTTTTGGTCTAGTTTGACCTTCAACCGTCATAGTGGGTTCAGTGTATCCATCAGCCACTATGTCCCAAACCTGATCATCGATTGCCTTAAAGAAGGCTATCATCCTTCCTTTCCAATAAGCATAATTTGATCCATCTAGAAGGGGGGGCTTGTTGGTCGAGGTTCCTTCTCTGATGATATCCATGAGAGATCAGTAACTTGATCACACAATAACTTAGTGTAACCTGCTCTGATACCAATTGAAAAACCAGTTAACTTGCCTTAACACAGGCAGAGGTCCCACTTATATGATCTCAGATGAATATCAATAACTAGTGATTAAACTAGTAATTAACCCTAATCCTGTTTAAAACAATCAAACCACAAGATAGATAAAGACACAGAATTTTTACGTGGAAAACCCTACTCGGGAAAAAAAATCACGGGTCTTACCGTCTAGACCAAGAGACAACCAAGCATTATGATAATTGAAAGTTACAAGAAAACTCACAACCCTTTTTCCCAGTTGCTGACTCAACCTAAGGACTGCAAAGAACTTGCCGACAACTCGCCGTGCACCTTCACCGTGCTTGAACAACAACGTCTTCAAGAGAATTGATGGAAATCAGACCAAGACTAGAACCTGCAGCATAGCTTCTGTAATGGCAGCCTTGGGGCAGGAAGATGAATCTCTCAAGCTATCTCACTCTTAGATTTCTTCTTCTTAAGAGATGTCTAGAGAGGAGAGATGAAAACCATATATATAGAGTGAATTACGTGCAACTCATGCTATTCCAAAACAGGTAACTTCTTTCCTTGAAAATAGAAATAGGAGTTCTACTTGAAATAGAAATCCCAGGTTCGCTCGAGTGGTCATGTGAGTTCGCTCGAGCGACCCGCTCTTTGGTAACATCCGGACACCGCAAGGATTCTTTGGTCGAGCGGATATTAAAATGCGGTCGAGCGACCAACTCTCTGTCAGAGGTTCACTCGAGCGAATGTCTTGCGAACTCAGAGCCTCCATTCCAGAACCTCGATCGGTCGAGCGCACAAATTGAAGGGTCGAGCGTTTAGCTCTCTGTTTGGTTCGCTCGAGCGGATGTATGATCGCTCGAGCGACCAGCTCAATTTGACAGAATCCGAACTCTTTAGATCTCCTTCTGCTTAGTGCACTTGCAGTCCATTCCTAGACTCAATACAAGATATTAAGGATCCCAGTTTTGTCCAAACTACAATGAATTAGCCAATCTAAATCCTTACATTCTCTATCACCAGAGAAGTCCACAAATTCTGTCCATATGGATGGGGGTATTCAGACACTCCAACAGTACAATCTATTTGATAGGTGGGCCCCACTGGAGGTGTCCAGGGTCACCTGATAACTCGTATACTTCACCATCCTAGCCAAACGGACAGAATTTGTGGACTTTGGATGATAGGGTTATAATGATTAGATGGGGCTGATATTTTTTTTTATTTTTGGAGACAAGGCTATGAGGGGCTTAGGTAGATCTGCAAATCCCTCAGGGTCCTATCTTAAGGTGGACCAACAGGTGGGCCCCATAGTGCAGCGCGCACGCACCTGATGAGTCCTCTAATAACCTGATACTAAATGTTTGTGTGCCCATACCAAATAATCAGCCCTTGGGCTTAGCAAATAGGGCTGTCCAATGCTTGGGGCCATCTTGTTGGGCATGCCCTGACAGATTAAAATCTGTGCCATTTCTCTGAGTATGCCATACTGGAAAATAGTCAGGTCTTTGAGCATATATAGGACCAAGCCCAGCCTGTTTATTTACTAGGTGAGAAATCACTCTCAGATATGACCCATATCATAGAAACCCAATCTCAGTTTCAGCCAGGATCCGGCTGGTCTATACATGGAAACTCCTCCTTGCAGTTCTGCAACTCATCCTGACATTTATTTTGGGTTGATTTGTACTAGGGGAAGCTATTAGAAAAAAAAAAGGAAAAAAAAAATGCAAAATTCTTGTTTTTTTTTTTTCCCTGTTTGTAAGGGGACAAATCTGTTGAGATATGGCTACAGCCATGGCCCTGTGACAGGACAACTTGGGTCGGAGCCATTGGCATTGGACAGCCATGCCATGCGGCCTTCTAATCTGTTCTTATCAAACCGTCTCACAAAAGGAATCCTTACCAAACAGACCAGCAGAGTGCAAGCTATATATCCACCAAATCTGTCGGCTTACTTCATTTGTTCAATTTGTTAAACTTGGCTAGGGTGTACTTCTGCTTGGCTCACTTTTTCTCTTTCAGTATTGACAAAGAGGAAATACCATTTCTATGGCTGAAATTTGGCCTTTCATCTTATTCTAATTGTCAGGAAATATTCTCACTCTACCATCTCTCTTAGCTTTCTCATATTTAGTTCTTCTCCAGTTCTCCATATCTTTGAGGTATGAATACTACTTTTATTAATAGAACAGTGTCCAACAATATGATTAGCCCCACGAGCAGGCCGATTCGTTGGACATCGCAACACCCTCATCAGAACATGTTGAGGTCAACGTTCACCCTCACTCTTAAGCGGTTATAATCGTGGTCGAGCCCTCGCCCTCGCCCTCACCATAAAACTATTGTAATGCCGTTTCCTATCACTAATTGGTTTTGAGATAAGTGGCAGCTCAATGCGGTGTAAGATCCTACAAAGTGGTATTAGAGTCTGGTAGGTCGGGTGTTTAAGTCGCACGGAAATACGGGACACGCATTTTGTGAGTTCACAGCAGGAGTTACGATGGGTGTGCCGTTGAGAGAATGATTGTTGAAGTCGACAAACACACATGTTCATCATCTCATGCTATGTGGGAGAGAAGTGTAAGTTCACACAAAATAACAAAATAAATTTAATTTCACTATGATTATCAAAATTCAAATAGAAATAAGTAACCCCCCCCCCCCCCCCCCCCCCCACACACACACACACACACACACACACACAAAAAGAAAAAATCACATGATGGTGCATGCATGTGGGTTTTCGTCGCTGAAGAGGGATGCCACAGCCTCATCTGATGCCACTGTGACTGAATAGGTGGAGGGAGTATGGAAGAAAGTGTGCACACTGGCAGAGTTGTTGCATGACATGTCGTAGTAATGATTGGTTATGTGGGTGGGGTACTTGTAAAATGATGAGAAATGAGAGTAGGATGGAAAAGGCCATGGCTCTGCAGCTTTGCCTGCACGCCGAACTGCTTTTAGCACCTTCTTCTCCTCTATTGCATGCCCACTCACTGTTACTTTTTGTGCATCCATGTCTATATCTATATCATCAACTCCTGTAGATTGTAACAGTCAAAATCAAATAACTACTATTTTATGATGAATGCTAAATTACAATTTTACAATTTTTTAATTTCTTTGAATTTTCATTAAATTTTCTTTCTTTTAAGAATTTCCGCTTTTCAACATTACAACATTTTGTTATTCTTCTTTGTAAGGTTATTCAATTTCTACCTACCCGGAGAGTTGTGGAGTGGTATAAGGCGTGAATTTGCTCCCCACGTATTGTATTCAAACCCGCTTCAAATTTACCTGTGTGCATTTGTGTTGGTTTAGCGGGTGCCATCCACCTGTTGGGTGAAAGACCTTAGAGACCCTTGTTGGTAAAAAGAAAAAAGAAAGATATTGAATTTCTCATTTTTCTGGTTTAAAAGGTTTTGATGGCGTTTTGATGCCTTGATGTTTAAAACCCAAAAGTTTGGTTTTCCATGCAGCCTTATTCTGATTTTCCTTCAAAATCTTCACCTACTGTTTGTGCAGTCCAGGTTGTGGGGTCCGCTTAGATGCATTTCAATTTTGAAGGTACAGTAGATGGAAATGTCTCTCTATTAATAAGGATCATACAAAAGTTCAGCGCCATCAGGTTATTGTAGACCCGGATCTAACAGCCTTAAAAGTATAATGGTCTTAAAACCATAAATCTTTTTTTAAATGCAGTCTAATAGTGGATAAAGGTTTGATGGGCCTAAAATTGGGCTCAACAGGATTGTGAATCTAGCTGCACTAATTAAAGGCATGTCAAAATGGGCCCATAGAGCTGGACTGTACATGAGAAAAATCCTTCTGCCAAAGTTTACCCTAATTTAGTGTTTAGGGACGAAACTGCAAGTTTACCTTGGGGATTTTATGGACTGGGCACTCAGCCTGGCACTCAGCCTGAGCTGACGGGCCCCTAAACAGGCCCATCAACGGCATTAGTTAAACTCATTTCATGATGGATGCTAAAAACCTTATGGCATTTGGAATTTCAAACCTCTTAAAAATAATAAACTTAAGCTAAGATGAACTTACCATCAAGCTTACGGATTGCTTTTCGAATCTTGGACGCACAACCCTCACAGTCAAGGTTCTGAATCCACACTTCCACCACCTGCAACCACATTATATGTATGTATGTTCTTAACATGACCCACAAAGGTATATAATACCGACTCAACATAACATCAAGTTTCTGAACGTTACTCACAGACATATTTTAGCCAATGTCACAGACAGCACAAACGTTTGAAGAAGCTGTTCTTGTTGAGAATGCACAAAAAGCTGTATGAAAGTTTATATATATATATAGCCTGTAGAGAGCATCTGAGTTTGGTATCCAACTACAAAAGGATAAAAGAATGTGGGGTTTGTTTGGAGCGTTGGGTTTTGAAATTTGAAAGCAGGGAAGAAGGGGTTTGAGGCATGCAAAAGGAAAGGGAGACTTCTAAATTCTAATGCCAGAAAAAAAGGTCCTTTGTTTCTTATCTTTGCTGCATGAAAGCGGCTTTGGAGGGGCTCAGACAGAGAAAAGTTAGGACACATTTTATGAGATGGCCGGAGAGAAAAACTGAGAAATGTGACATGTGGGCCATCTCATAAGTGGGTCGGAGTTGGGCATGCAGGAAAACTCATTGCCAGTGTCAGAGAGGCCCACTTTAATTAATATGTTGCCCAGGTTTAACTACATTGGAAGTAAGGCCCAGTGTTGGATAAATCTCTTATAATGAAGTTAATCCTGTGTTTACAAATGATCAATCCAAAGGTGGGCCGCACTCTTGTTGGAATGAGAATTGGGCCGATGGCATTGTGGAAGGGTGGTTGGTTTTGAGCCCAAGCCGGCCCAACACATTGGTCTGGTAAGGCCTATGTTTTAGGCCCATGGGCTGTGGCCTTGACCTTGGCCATTTTTTGGGCACGCAGCTAAAGAGGCCAGTCCAGGGCCTATATATATGCTCAATGGTCTAGCTATATTCTCAGTCTGGTTTGACATAAACACAAAAGGAGCATTAGATTTTGTACATGGGACACATAGTAGCAAAACTTGTTAGCCTTGGAGAATACAGGGATGACTCTATTAGATAGGACTCCCACTCTCAGCATACTGCCTAGAAATTGATCCCTGAGAGGTATGTCTAGGCCCTTGGCGTCTCCAACTTATCGCTCAGCTAGTTTGGAAGGTGAGTGTGAGGATTTGTTTTTTTTGGTAGAAAGATAAAATTCATTTAAACAAATACAAGAACAAAGAACAACATCAAAGGAAAAAAGAAATATCCACTAGCCCCAAAATATGAAGAGTAAGAACATTTTGCCAAATTGTGAGCCAATTGAGTTTAGCCTCACGGGAACAAAAGAAAATTCAACCATCTGGAAGGCTCTCACAATAGATTTATGTCTTGCAAAATTGGGTCAATAGACATAATATCTATTAATAGCACGCACAACCTCCAATGCATCTAACAAAAAGGTGAACTTTACAAAAGCCTCGAGCTTTAGCTTCAATCAATAAGCAGAAAGAATCATCCTTGTCTCGATCTTTTTTTCTTGGAGGAAGAGACCTTTGGCCCGTAAATGAAACCTGCATCCACAAATGAATTATCCATTAAACCCAAAGGCAAAGCCAAACCTAGCTTTACCATCCACTACTCTAAACACAGCATCTGAAAAAATAAAGACATTATCGTGTGGTATTCTCATGGTAAAGCAATGAGATGGATTATCAACTTCAAATGAGACTCCTTTGGCTTACATTTGTAGTTATCTATCACACACTGGATAGACTTTAAGAAGAGGAGGGGTCTAACCCAGAGGCCGACCGAGAAAATGGGACTAGGGGGGCCAAATGAAAATTATTAAAAGAAAATTTTAATATTTTAGGGGGTAAAATAAAAAATTACAAAAAACTTAGTGGTAAAAAGTAACAATTTGAAAACTTAAGAGGGACCATGGCCCCCGTAGGCCCACATGTAGGTCCGCCCCTGGTATATCCTCTTGCCCTTAAATATAAAATCATTTCTACATTTCCATAGATCCCACCAAAGCGCCACCACCAATGCTTTCGATAAATCATTTAGCGGCCGTAGATCCACCTCCACGGATGCACACATGTCGATAAAATATTTCCACCAATCCACGATCATGAATGGGTAAAAGAATTAGATAGAAAGCCAAAGTTGGAGCCAAAACAAGTGGCTCTCGCATGGTCACACCGAAAAAGTACGGTTGGAGCCAAAACAAGTGGCTCTTGCATGGTCACACCGAAAAAGTGCATGCCCGTGGGATTCTTCGGCCCTTTCACAAATAGGACAAAAATTATTATAAAAATATCTCTTTTATGTTATAATTTACGTATCTTAATTGCATTATTTAGACATTTTCAACCAAAGAAAGCACTCTCGGTAGAAAAGGAAACCGCCACATAAATTTTCAGTTGAAAGCAAAAAACAGGAAAAACTACCAATACCTTCTTTAATAATAGAATTATAAGTAGATTTAGAGGAAAGGACACCAATTTTTTGTGAACGGCCATATTCGCAACAGATTTGGAGGTGAGTGTGAGTTCGAATTCATAATGTAGCAGCAACCAAAAAAAAAAAAAAACCCACCCTTAGCCACTAGGCAAGTCCGCTAAAAAAAATACATGTTGGGCCTTGGACAAACTTTGACCCAGCCCATGACCTCTCTCAGAAATGTTTGGATTCAGTAGGTGGGCCTTATTGTTTGTCGAGATGGGCCCTTTGATAAGTTTATCCTCCATGATAACGACAGCAGTCTGCTGTTTGTTGTTAAAACCAAAGTATTCATTTTGGTGGGTTAGGCCTAAATTAATCATTTCATATATTGATGGGTGGAGCTATTTCATATTGGCGTGGAGGGCCCAACATGTTGCATCATTTTTTGAAAAGGCCCAATGAATTTTTGGTCACTCGATAGTTTTTGGTAGATATGACAGACCATGTTTCCATTATTTGGAAATGGGTTCATTGACGAGGTGACGGAAACGTGAGATTTCTAGCAGTGGAGGTTTCAGACCATACCCAGATTTCTACTTCTATAGAAGAGAAAATCTGCTGTGCAATAAAGGTGGGACCCACCAATGAAATGTAGTCATGGTGGACTCTACCCTACGAAAATGATGTAAACAGGGTGAGAGCCACCAATTTCATTATGAAACCCTACCCATCTTATGAAAAATTTGGGTGGGCTGCACAATCTAATGATGGAATTACAGTGGGGCCCGACAAAAAACTTAATCATGGTAATCAAGGTGAAAAACCTACATCTTAGGACCACTATTTGAATGTCTCCTACCTCATGGTGAATAGAGATGCCAAATGGTTGGGTTGGATGGGCTGAAGCTTGTCCAAACCCAGCCAGTTTAGTTATCAGACATACTAAACCAAAGATCTAGTCCATGTGCCTAAAAATCAAGCCAAGGCCAAATCCTATATCCAAAATTTAAGGCCTTTGTGCTAAAATTATTTTGACAGGCCTTTAAGCATAAATTGGTTCAACCTGGAGCATTTAACAATCGTCCCATAAAGCAATGTCGTCTCCAGCACCTAGACCTAAAAGCAAGTCCAAATCCAGTCCAATGCAGGCTAGGCTTGGGTTGGACTTGGTCTGGTCCGGTTGGTGAGCACCCCTGATCATGAATAATATGATGGAGGGTTGGGTAGGCCCATCGGACCAATAGACCAAGCCAATTCATAGAGGTATTAGTTTGGCTAGGCTAGGATTCTCCAGGTGCCACGGACTTCTTTTTATAAAAGGACACGAGAGATCTACTAGACTTAAGAGGGCTTTGGATTTACCTATCTGCAAAAGACTAAATCCATACATTGTAAGTTGTCTTATCTAAATCCATGAAAAGGATTGACAACCTATTTTGTTAAGCTGTAAGACATTTGACAGGACAGTGATACATGCTCGACAAATTTTGCAAGGCAATGGTTTGGGCCTCACTTTTAGGGTAGCATAGCCCAACCTGGTGTAAATTTCCAACAATGTGCTGGTCTTGGGTTAGTCAGAGGAATCAGCCGCGCCAGGGACACACGGACCTCGGAGCACACCGCTCTATTTTTGTTGAGTCCGGATCACTCATCACAATTGCTATACGCTCACCGTGAGTGAGCCAATCATGGTGAGCCACGTCATCCACAAACCACGTGGTTTTGAAAGTTGGAAGAGGTTTGAATCTAACCTTTCGTTGCTGCATGTGACTTTGTGGACCAAATCAGGATTTGGTGAGGTAAAAACCCATGGTGATCGTGAGTGGACCATTCACGGTTTGCCACGTCGCCGCGTGCATCGGCAGTGACTGCTCATGGTGACGTGGCGGATCCTAGAGTGGTCTACTCATGGTCACTCTACGTAGACCCACTTAGAGGATCCCGATTTAATCACTATCATTTGTTTGGATGAAGTGGCTCTCCATGATTGGTATATTCACGAATAACTGTGTTCATAGGTTATCTGGACTCATTTTGTTTGGCATGGTAACTTCCTTGTGGGGCCCACATGATGAAGGGCCCAGGTATTGAATGAACGTTGGCACTTGCCTGGGCAACTGGCAAGTCTGGCATTATGCATGGCACAATCTCTTGTTGGGCCGTCGCTTTCTTTCATGATGGAAAATGATGTCCACTAGCCATCTCCTGCAATGATGTTTCAAAAGAGTGCCCTGCTTTGCATTAAATGGGCCATTCAATAGAACCAAACTACCCATCATCCACACCCTTTCTAGCTTTCCCCCCACCTTATCTGCTATCATGTCAAGGTTAACTTTTTAGAACCTGGTCATTCAACATTCAAACTTTTTATGTTCTAGTGTGATACAGTTTCTTCTTTCATCTGTTGGAGTCTCTGGTGTTCTAATTAGGTACTGCTCACAGCCACATTGGAATGACCAAGCCTTCTAAATTGTGATCCAAAGCCGGGTCTTTAGAATATGATTCTTGTGATTCAGTTGTATAAATTGAATGTGGCACATTAGCCATGTCTGCAAATTTCCACACACAAGTGCATGTGCCTTGGCAATAGAAAACAGGCCTTCATCATCATTTTTTTTTTGCTTTTCAGTTGTTAATCAAAGCCATTGTTATCTTAACAATATTACTGCTTTTTTTTTTCCCCTCCATGGAGGACTTGAACTCAAACATACGTCCCTAACCAACTGAGTTACATCCTAATAACTATTGCAGGAGATGGCTAATCCAAAAAAATCTACCCTTAAAACAATATTTCATGTGTCACGATTAGGTTAAGATTGACTTAGTATATCCTACCCTTCTTTTTTTTAATGATAACATGACTTGAACCCATAACATCAAAGTTACAATAGTGAACACCTTCCATGAGATATCCTAGCCCTCTGGAGAGGGAAGTAGATCAACATCGGATGAGATAGAACACTGATCGGGTGAGGGAAGGTGATTGACGACCTAGGTTCGAACCTTAACCAACTAGGCAAGATCTGATGCCCTTTACCACAGGGTAAGAGGCCGCTCTTAAGTGCAAATATATATATATATGTTGAAAAGGCAAAAAACCCTTTCTAAATTTTTGAAACACACAAAAATAAAAACAAAATGGGATAGGCAAAACTCTTCCATAGAAAGGATGGGCGCTCCTTCACTACTACTACTACTTCTTGTTCTTTATATTTATTTTTATAGAACGCTGGAGAGTGCTTTCTAATCATACTGCTCTTTGGGGAATTGATCAGCCAGTGGCCCCTTGGTTCTAAGCAATTTGAATCCAGGGCCAGGCAAACTTCATAGTACATGATCCACTCTTTAATAATTTATCTTATAGTGTATATGGTGCATTTGCTTTACTCATTCATGGAGAGAGAGAGAGAGAGAGAGAGAGAGAGAGAGAGAGAGAGAGAGAGAGAGAGAGAGAGAGAGAGATGTGAGGTGAGGATGGGGTTGAAGTACTGGGGGATGTTGGGAAGGAAGGACACAAAAGCCATTGATGACCATCCCACATTTTCCTTTGATGTTGGGAAGGAAGGACACAAAAGCCATTGATGACCGTCCCACATTTTCCTTTGAGCTCTAATTATAACAAGGCACCAAACAACAAACTTATATACTTCACCACCCAACATTCACTTTCAGTATCTATTTATAATATTAATCTGTTAGAGCCGGATGCGTCTTATTGTACCCTGGCTAGTCCTTTCTCAACAGGTGATATCTTGAGTTTTTTTATTTATTCACGGCCTCTCAATCATGCGCGCGCGCGCACACACATATATATATATATATATATATATATGTAAAACCCACTCACAAATATAAATATATGGTTAGTTGGGCTTTTGCGATTCCCTCTTGTTTCATTCAGCTAGAGGTATTTGTTTGACTTTGAAGTAACTGGTACGTGCACTTCTATTCCATACTTCTTATTAAATCACTAAATGGTTAATTGAGGATAAGTGGAGGTTTGTTGAACCATGTGGCAATATAGATCCAGCAATATTTCAAGCGTGGCACACCTGTGCGAGATCGAAATATTCATCATCATTCATGTATGTTGCCAATGGCCCAAAGATAGGTCTCTCCACTCATTATATGGGTCAACCCTAAACACAAAAATAATAATAATAATAAATGCAAAAGGTCATTAACAATTAGATACCTTGGTTGAGAAGCGGGGGATAGCCCACTGGTAAGCGGCATCTGACTCTCACCAAGGATCAATCCTTAGCATAGCATAAAGTGTCTTATGGTGGAGCACATATGAAGGAATACTCAGGAAAAAAATCTTGGGAAATCTCCAGAGGTAGAGCCTAGATAAAGGAGCACTCGGCCGAAGCACTATAGCTTGAATGGTGCAAGCCCTTGGATTATTGATTAGAGTACTAGTTTAGGATTAAAATAGTTTACCAATAATACTCCTCCCATGTTAAAAAAAAACCCACCACCTTGGTTAGCCATTGCTATATACATCAGGCGCATTCATTTCTTCCCTTTTTATTTTTCATAGCATTATAGGCTCTTTTGGTTTGGCAGAAAGGACGAAATGCATTTCTTTATTTTTATTTTTTTAAGAAAAGGATGTTTTACTGTTTACTGTTCTATCTTTTTTCTCATTGTGCATGATGGGCTCTTTTTATCTCTGGCATGGACCACAGATATGGGGAAAAATATATCCCCCAAAAAGTAAAATGAAAAAAAAAAAAAAAACTATGATATTCTCTCTTTCAGAAAAAAACTAATAACAATAATGACGAATTGATTAAAGTTTTCTTAAGGAAATGTGGTCATAAAGGAAAAGATTCATTTTCTTCCTTTATGTCCTTGATTAGACTGCACTACAGCGTTGTAGTCCCTTCCCAATTGTTAAACCAAACGACTTAATCCCTATTAATTTCTAATTTACCATTAGTAATTGTATGATTAACCCTTTAATTTGCCTGTGTTTTTTTTGTACATTATGTGATGTATTCTTTAAAATATCACTCTAAATTCTAAAGCCTCAAGTTCCGTGCTATCTACTAAATTTGTATCACAACATGTCTCACTGAATTCAATATTTGTTGGTGGTTCATTTTTTTTTTTTTATATGAAAAAATTCGTAGGGTGTCTGACCTCTTCACGAACCAAATATTACCTTCGGCACATGAAGTCCCTGCCTCCCCTATATTGGGAAGTCCCACACCTCCAAAGTCTTGAGTTGGATAGGGTTTCATATACCTGTTTGGTCTTCCACCCATTAGCTTAAGCTTTTAGAGTAAGTGGTTGTCAACACCTTACACAACGGGTAATTCAGGCATTTGCCTGGGTAAGTGGCATGAGGGAGAGAGCACGAGTTTGAAACCGCAATATTTGGTTCCTAAGCCCTAGTCCTAGCCAATTGCACTTTTCCTGAGGGTTAAATAAAACACTTAAAAGTTAGAAATTAAAAAAATGGAAGACAAAACTTGAATTAATACAATTGTTTTGGTTAATATGAATAAGCTGTAGAATGGTGTTAAATCTCAATATATTCTGAAACATTTGTACTTCCTAGAGATCCACCCAACCAATTTTTTCCAATTTAATGGCAACATGATATAGTAGGTATCAATCACTGATATGATGTAAGATAATGTATCTCACTATTTTCTTGTATAGCATGTGAAATGTGAACTGCTTTTCAGGTTTGCAGGATTTCTGATAAACATGTAATAGACCGGAATCCGTTAAAAGAAACGTAAGTACGTAACAGATGCATTTCTATCCCATCATGCTTGCCTTGTCTTCTTGGAGGAAACCTTCTTGAATTTCAAAGTCACTTCACCATGGAAAGCTTAGAATTGTAGCAATTCATTGGTTGGGGTTCTGGATTTCCTGCTACTAATCATGCATTTATAGAATTATTTCTTTTTGCAACGAACTAATCATGCATTTGGAGACCATTTTACATTGTTTGGCATTTTGCTGAGTCCTTTCTTTGAATTCAGAACCAGGATCATTTCGAGAATGTGAACTTCGATTTGGATTTTGTATTGAAATTGGTGAGGCATCTATCCTGAATGGGGCTTGCCCATTCAGTGGGTTTCACTTAGGGTGGCCCACAATGAATTAATCAGTCTGATAATCCTTCTGGGACCCACAGTGGCTTTCTGACAAATGGGTAGCAGAAAGGGCCAGTGTTCACATTCTCAGAGAAACTCCAGTACATAGAAGACTTGCGGGTTGAACTGCTCCGATCACAAGGTCAGGCCTCATACATGTAGTGCTAACTTCAAATGGCCATAACTTTTTGTTTGGATTCCAATCTTTCATTTATGGCATGGGCAACTAGTTGTTTTCAAGGACATCTGAGGCTAAATGAGGCCATTTTGAGGGTTTTTTCTAACCCAGCCAAGAAGGGCTAAAACATAGTTCTCATGTAAAACTTATTATTAACCCTAAGGGATAGCTCAGTTGGCTTATGACCAGGGTTTGCACTCGGAGGTTGTAGGTTCGAAACTGTACTACTACACTGGGGCTACAAGGGAGTTTACCCGACTTCCCTCTGAGCCCGAATGAATTAGTCCAGTCCAAAAGGTTGGAAACCTTCTATAGCAAAATATATATGTATATATATATATATATATATATAACATACTATTTATAGTAATTCTATATTTTGCTTAGACGTATATAAGTACAATTGAGTATAGTATAGATTCCCGCAGGAGGTCTTAACAAAGTAACTTTGAGTTAGTCCAAGTGTTTTTATGTAATTTAATTCTTTTACTATTTTTAGTAACTTTTACAATGTTGAGGAAGTTAGGATTTTGGGATAATACATAAATCATAGTTATGCTTCTAACAAAGGAATAATACCTGCTTCAGTGTTGGTGTTGGTTCTGGTTCGTTGGCGTAAGATTTGGATTTGCTCCCCACATCATATGTTTGATAGCCCCTATATTTACCTTGCACATGTGTGTTGTGGGGTTGTGCGTGCATATAAGGGATTAATCATGTATATGGAAAAATACCAGGGGGATACTCTCCTTAGCAAATAAAAAAAATAAATGAAAAGAGGAATGTCATGAGTTTCAATTTCTCTTTAATTGGTTAATTCACTTGTATATTGAAGTAAAGAGAATGGTGATATCCGAGATAACTAAATGAAAAGAAGTAAAATAAAAAAGCGTAAAATAATAAAAAATCATTTAGTGGCTTGAGAATGTATCTTTTGGAAGTTTTATGGTAAAAACAAGGAGGTAATTTGTCATTAGTGGGATGAGATAGCATCTTTTTTACCTTTTTGAGAAAAATAAAAGGTTTTTTTTTTAAAGAAATTACCTTTTCATTTGACCCATTTTCTTTTATTGTCCCTAGTGTCAAAAGCAATTAATTTTCCACTGATCTAAAAAAAAGTGTTTGGACTGGTAAGGAGGAGAGGGAAGGGGATGTTAACTATAAAGAAAGGCAGATTTCCACTTCCTTGGTGTTGTTCCACAAGTAGAAACACAGTGGGCAGCTCTTAGGAGTAGTGTAGTACACTGCCTTTTCAATAATTGAATTCTCAGTCGAGTGAAAGGCAAAGATTACCTCTCTCTTCTCTAATAAGTAAAGAAAAAAAAAGGGAGCAAGATGCTTGGTAGGCCCCCCTTCTTTTACAGAACCTACCAAACGATTGAAAACCCACCAAAGAAACCTGCTGCTTTCAATAACCAGTCCTTTCTTCAAGGGATCACATGGATAACCTTGATGGCAAGTGAAAGATTAGAAGGGACTTAGATTTACCAATTTCCATGCATACCTTTATAAAGCTGGAACCCAATCTTTAACATTTGTCAATGGGCCCCCCCATTGTGACCTTTCCTTCATTTGAACCACCTCAACCTCCTCATTAAAATACTCAAAAGGCCCAAACCCATCTCCATCATATTTCCTTTTCATTAGCCCTTTTTGAAATGTTTTGCTTGGAAGCATTGCAAATGAGGACTCTTTCCTTGCTACATGCTCCATGTCATTGCCCTTTAATAAAAATAAAGAGGGATAAGGGATTAGTTACCACAGAAGTCTAAAAAAAGTTAAACTATTAGGAAGCTAAAGCTCATGAATTGAAATATAGCCATCAATATAGCAAGTGCAGACACTGTCTTGATGTGATGTTTTGGGCAAGAATGCCCCTGGTTTAGTGAGTTAGATAATGGGTTTTAGCTCCGTCGGTCGCCCCTTAATCAAATCATTATCATTGAAGCCTTATTTTAGGTATGTTTGGGTTGGCTATGCATATTCGTTATTTCAGTATATCATGAGCCAAATCAATGGATATGTTGTACTTCTTAGTATCTATCCCTTTACTTGATTGAGCGTATCTATACTCCGGAGAGTGAGGGGAAGATCTTGACTGTTGGATAGTTTCTACCAAAATAAAATAAAATAAAATAAAAAATACTGTTGGATAGTGTGTTTGGCCTAAAGATAGACTGTTCATAAATAAAAAAACCAGGAAAGTGTTAGGCAAAAAATACAAAAGGTTGGACGGCTATAAATGTAACATACAATTAGGAAGATTTCTCTGTTGTGGATCCCAGCAAAGCATTGATTTCCAATTACCAACCCAAGGCCCCACTTTGACCAGGAATTGGCACATCATTTTACTCTGTGCAGTTCTTGTAGCTAGTCCGGAAGACAGTTCTACTTGATATATCAAAGTACCACTTGGGTCCATGTCCGCTCCAACTGCTCAACCATATAGAGGCAACTCACTGGGTAGACTCTCTGTGTCATGCTGTATGGTTGAAAGTCACTGGTTGAGTTTTATTGGGAATTGACGAGTCGTTGATTCCAAGCATTAAATCTGAGACCCAGCTTTACCCCACAAAAAAAAGGAAAAAAAAAATCTTGAGACCCAGCTTGTGGAGGAGTTCAGAGATCAGAGTCTGGTTTTTAGTGTACCTTTGACATGGTTCCTTTTCTAGCAGAATTAATTACAGGAACCTTCCTCAATCCCAGTTTATGTGGCAGAGGTTATTTGAGCCTTCAATGTGTACTTGTGAGGCCTGTAGTTTTGTGATCCCGAACATTGATTTGATGGCTCCCGCATGCTGTGTCCAAAAGTAATAAATTTTGGATGGAAGATTTTCCAGCTCAATTTGATCTTGTAAAATTTGGCACCCTTTCTATTACTGTTATTATCATTGTTGTTGTTGTAACACCAGATGATACAATGGAAAATATCACTACTGGTGAGATTGCCCAAAAAAAAAAAAAAAAGGACTTATCTGGGAAACTCTTAAGTGGAGGGGCCAAACACACATAACGATTTACCTTCTTCTTTGAATTTTTTTTATTTTACTTTGCTTTGCCTTGTCTGGTAAATACTCACATGCCCTAATCCAATTCCCTCACTATCAGTGCTACAATCAAAGATTCACTGTTGTTATTTCTACGAGGAGAGGTGTCTGACCACTTAGCTATTGGGGGATTGACAACCAGTCAGCTCTTGTTAATTGACAAGTGACTATTCTTTCTTTGAATTTGAGTTCACAAAAAATAAGAAATTCTAAGAAGTGTTTGGCCTCTGGGTTCACTTGGCCTTATATGAATAATCTAAGATTCACCCCCATTATCTTTACCCTTGAAGAAGTAAGAAAATTTTAGGAATGCTGGGTGGGACCTTTGTGGATTAATGTTTAACACCTCTTACTACTATAAGGCTCATGAGACGACGGGATCAAGATAGATGGAAGGCCCAAACATGTATACGAAGATAAGTCATATTCATTACTTAGGCGATGTAGGATGTGAGACTTACCAACAGTTCGATCATTCATAAAAAAATGACTGTCAAAGCATTCTTTTACCCGTTATTTGTCAGCCATTAGCAATCTTAATATTTTTTTAGAAAAAAAAAAAAGCCTTCCTTGTCATGCATGGACCATTGAATCGACGGAAAGGATGATCAAACCATAAGCTCCATCTGAGAGATTGAACAGTATCTTGACTCATTGGATCTAGATCCCCCCATAAAGGGATTGCAGCAAAACAGTACCATTTGTGGTTTTGTTTGTTCATGCCCTAACATTTGAACTGATAGACATTCCTCACATGCATGTTCAGAATGCCCATGGATCACGGAGAAATCTATTCTTATAATTCTGTAATGGAAGATAGCTGTGAACCCAAAGACACCACCTTTTCAAATTCAAAAGTTCATGCCATACCAAAAAACGACCCTTGGAGAGTTGTCTCTTTTAAGACTTTGGATTTTTCCTATTGCTTTCAAAACTTCACTGAGAGAGGAAGTAAACTGTAACTTCTGCGGGTGTAATGTCATACTCCTACTGCGTGTAAGTTGGTACCTAGAAATCAATTGATACGTTAAGTATCGGCAACCATTTTTATAGTATACAAGCCTATGACAAATTAAACTAACCATACAACTATACATAGATATACATATGGGTATAATTTCCATGTGGGGTTGACTTTTCCTATCCGACTGGTCTCTTCAGGCTTGGATTCGACCGGATCCTAAAAACTTATTCATTGTCCTAAATCATCGTCGTCATTGTCATCGTACTCGTCGAACCTTTAATCTATCCATTTTTGTCCACTAGGTGACTTTTACGTCTCACTTAATATTATATACAACTAGAGAAGCAAATTGGTCTGATTTTGGAGCCATGGTGGATCTCAACTCGGATTCATCTTTATAGATCTTTGTTTGATTTCAACATGAAAGAAATGAGTTTATTTCTATCGAACATCAATAGGTTGCAAAATAAGATATAGAGTGCATTAGAATTATTAGAAAAAAGAGCTTCGTTATAACTTTTTTTTTCTTCAAATATACTAGTACGGCTCGTAAAATGTAACAGTAGTCTCCGAAATATGAACATAATTCAAGTTATGTGGGGGCGCTTAATACCTATAAATGTTTTTAATATGTGATGTCTTTGGAGTTCTAGATCCATGAATTGGAATATATAGGTATTTGATCTCAGACCTAGATGCATAGATCTAGACCAACAATTCTATTTGATCCAAACTTAGATCCATACCCTCTTCATATTCAATCGAAGAATTTGGATATTCAGATAATTGGATACTCATTTGAAACTCTATACGTAACCATGCCAACCTATGGTCCTATGGAAGAGTTCATTTGGATAGTCTTGACCATTGTCTACAACATACTAAAGTCTATGGACCGACTCTGATCTTAGCCCATTTACATTTGGGCCACTCAAATATATGGACCCATTTCGAGTTTAGCTACTCTTGACCCACCTAGAAGTCAAAATTAACAACAACTTCAAAGAAGAATAACAAGTCAAGTGCACCGTGTCTTTTGGGGATTATAGAAAGAAAAAATAAATAAATACAACAACTGAAGATGGAGCTTCGAAGAACCTTCGTGTTGAAGTTTGAAGATACATATGTAACTTAAAAATAAAAAGATGGTTCACCTGTTAAAAGAAGGAATTTCTTTCTAAACTTTATGCAATTTACAGCTATGCCACAGTTGTATACTTTGGAGTCTAATACTTTTTTCCTTTTCCTTTCTTTTTATCATATCTCACGATATTTTGAAGAGAAGTTATATTTTGATGAGAAGTAGGTGCAATTACATTTTAAAGGCTGCATGGTACCTGCGTGAGCATGAGTCCGAATCACCTATCATAGTTATATTTTCATCGTGAGTGGACTAATAGCAGTCCACCACGACATATGAAAATTTAGGTCTCTCAGATCTGTGGATGATCAAGAGCAAGGATTCTCATATCCCTTAAATAGAGCAATCCCTACAAGGTACATCTCTATTCGAATACTACTTCTCTTGAAATCTCATATCTCTTGACCAGCAGCGGAAAGTTTGCCAAAAAGGGAGTTTGAACTCGATCCAAACTCTACTACCAAGAGTTTGATCCTTCAGATCAAAACTTGTTGGGAGTTCATCCGCGGTAAACTGCTGGTCTCAATTTGACGTGGGCCCCATGGCAGTCGAGCCATACAATTTTCCAACAATCTCCCACTTGGCACGAATGCCTTGGTTGACAAACATGCTAACGTACATCAAATGTATTTGAGTCCCATGCACATCACTTGCCTCGCAAATTCTTCCGTGGGCAACGGTCTGGTGAGAGCATCAACCATCAATTCCTTAGAAGGCAAATAAGAAATTTCAATTTCTCCATTCTCAGCCTTCTCTCGGACAAAATGATATTTTATCTCAACATGCTTTGATCGACTGTTAAATTTTGGCTCAGCCACCATTGAGATGGCAGACATACTAGCTACATTCATCGGGACAGGCTGATCCTCATTGATTAAATCAATACCACAAAAAAAGTTTCCGAACTAGACAACCTCTCGAATTTCAGTACTACAGGCTATATACTCTGCCTCGGCCGTAGACATGGCCGTTGAGGTCTGTTCCTTGCTACCCCAAGAGATCCCGATCCCCTCCCCTCCCCACCCCCAAAAAAAAAAAAGAAAAAGAGTATACAAATAGCCTGTGGTTGACTTTTTTTTTTGTCTAAGTCACTGGCCCAATCCGCTTCGGAATAGCCACGCAATTTCAGATCATCACCTTAATAACATAGTTGCAACTTCAAGGTGCCTTTGATGTACCGTAGAATACTCTTAACCACATACCAATGAGATAATCCAGAGTTACTTAGGAATCTACTCACAAGACTCACGACGAATGCAACATTCGGTCTCGTACACAGCATTGCTTACATGATGCTTCTGCACTACCACATTGGGGCTATAGGGGAGTTTACCCGGCTTCCCTCTGAGTCCGGAGGGATTAGTTCAGCCCAAAGGGTTGGGAACCCTCCGATAGCAAAAAAAAAAACTTCAGCATAAGGCTTGCCCTGCATTATTGCCTTATCTTCCTCAGTCGTGAGCCCTTGTTTGCTGGATAATTTTTCACTTTTGCTAATGGGAGTATCGACGGGCTTGTACATCATCATATCAAACCGTTTTAAGACGTGTGTTAGGGAAGTTGGATTAGGATGTGGATGGCTCAGATGGGCAAATTAAGTAAAAGCCTTATAGCATTTTATCCTTTTTTGTAGTAAAGCTAATTGATTAAGTGGTTAGTCATGTAATATGAATAATAAGAAGAAATGGACGGTGATAAGTGGCAATTGATATAGTACAGTGGGCCTTCTTCTTAGACGTACTCGACCTTGTGTTAAAAAAAAAGATCATTATGATAGCGATGATTAAAAGAATTACATTATTTCTCGACATGCTCATGGTTAAGTGGTATTTTTTTCTAAACGTAAATAGGTGGTGTTAGCATCTTAATATCACATATTTACTCAAGATCAATTACCATGTCTTCAAATTTAGTGCAGCACACTTGACTAGTAATCCAACTTGGCAAAAGAAAGAAAAGGAATTACATTATTTTATTTTTTCCACTATCCAACTCACGCGCTCGCATCCTTGCAAGTCGAGCTACAGTTTGGGACAAGAATTACGTGATCTTACAATGGTTGCGATTGTCCGCATTTTCTTTGAACTATCAAAACAACACCATGGCCTAACCATCTTTCTATTATTGTTTTTCCTAATTCAGTCTATTTAAAGGGTTTTAAACAAAAGCTTTAATGGCCTTTTAAGGAGAAAAAAGCTGTTATGCTCTATAACAAATTGGCATATAGTGGTCAATTCCACCACGAAACATGCATAAAATTAAACCATAATTAACCGCTTACCATCATATCCACAGTTGAGATGATCTTTGTCAAAATCATATCCATAATGAAACATTTCCATTATACCATCCTTTCGTGATTAATGTCATCCAAGTGGATCCTACCAGGGGATCAGAGATTTACCTCTCATAAGATTTATGAGAGAAGTACTTCTTAGCAGAACATAGCCCCTTTAAACAATACAATAGGCCAGAAGATGTATCAACCTGTGAAAGAAAAAAAAAAAGCTTCATACGTTGATGGTCTACTTGCATTGTCATATGCAATTAAATCTTGGCTCATAATATAGATGTGGATATCAAAAAGAGCTCAAAGGATATGCTAAGATGGATGCCTTGAACAATAAGGAGTGAAAATTGGAGATGCAATGTAGGAGGAACTATGTATAAGTCTAATAGAAGTGAAAAGTAAAGGGACATTGTAAAGGATTAACAAACTGAAGATTTCAACATTCATAAAAACTTGAATCAACCCTCTAACAAGAATTAAAGTGTTGCATGAACAAAGAATAATTACAAAGAGAGATCACGAATTTTTCTTGCCTAGATGCAAAGAAAGAAATGCTCCAAAATAAGAATGAGAAGAACTTTGAAGTAAAAAGTGCAAATAGATAAATAAAGTAGTCTAATTTAATGATGTTGATGCAACAATGACGATATAAATGATAATATGAATTCTTACTTTGCGATTAATATTGAAAATTTGAAAATGCTGGGATCCTTTCGTATTTGTCTTACTCTAGAATTCTTTATAATGCCATCAAGATAACTTAAGACTGAAATTTTTTTGATTACCTTGTTTGAAAAATCTTTGAACTTAGCGACCATACCATACTTAAGTACCATACCATACTTAAGGTTTTTTTTTTTTACTATTTTTTTGCACGGGATATTTCTTTATCCACTTATAAATACTTTTATCTTTAGTATTTAACACAGAACTCTTAGAATTTCTTTATTAGCAAGAATCTTAAGAATCTTGGTGTGAAGATTTTCAAAATCTCTCAATTTCTTGTTAAAAAAAGAACTGATAGTTAGAATTTCTCACATCTCTAAACAATAATTAAATTTCTAAAACTTGAAGCATTCCGTATATATTTCAGCCTATTTTACTCTTTCTTTTAATCAGAAAATTTGGGAATTCAATGGAATAGAGATCTCACAAACATTTGAAATTTAGGCAAAAACTTTCACATACCAAATAGAAGCCAAGAATCTTTAGCTCTAGTAATTCATCACTCAAAGTCACTCCAATCTTTTAATTTCATGTATAATTTGCAAGACCCTTTTCCCCTTGTCTCAGGAAAGACTTTTAAGATTTTGAGAATTTAGCCACAATTCAATTTCCCATGCTTGGAAATTGCCGAGAAGAAGAGGTGAGAATATGGAGAAGAGAAGAGATTAGAGGAACTTAATCATCAATCATCCCACTCTTACAACTAATCATCAAGACAAACCCCTAAAAAAGCAGAATTTCTTAAAATTTTTTGCCTCCATCCCTTACCAACCCATCTCTGTCTCTCTCTCTCCTCCCTCTCCTTCTCACACAGTTATTATTTTATCTGCTTCACTTTCAAAATCTCTAAGACATCTCTCTCTCTCTCTCTCTCTCTCTCTCTCTCTCTCTCTCTCCATACAGTAGCTCCCCATTTTGCAATCTGGGTTTTCATCTTCTCCTTTGACTGCTTTTCTCTCATGTCTACTTCAAACCCATGTACTGAACTTGGGTTTTCCTTTTTCCTGCAGAAACCCATTTCTGTTTCCGTGATTTCTTCTCAGTTTCTGGGTTGATGGGTCTTCACTGTTTTAGGTTTCTGTAGAAGATTGCTGAAAAGACTTTTTTTAAAAAAAAAAAAAACGCCAAAGCATGAGCTCACTTGGGTTTTTGCAGCTTCTTGCTGCTATCTGTGCTACTCTTTTTCCATATTGTCACTCGTTTTCACCAAATGAAGGTATATTTCTTCTTCTTTTCCTTGAAATTGTGCAGAATTATTAGTAGCAAGATCTTGACTTTAGACTTTTTGGCATCTAATTGGAGTGTTTGTGTTAAATGTGTTTTTTAAAATAAGATTTGGGTGATTTTTGTTAGATGTATGTGGTAATTCTGGGGGTAGAAACTCATTTGGGGAGATTTTGTGAACTGGGTTATTGGAATTTTTGCAGTTTCGGCACTTATGAACTTCAAGGAATCTATACAAGAAGACCCATTCTCGGTTCTGTCAGATTGGAATGCTGTTGATGCAGATCCTTGCAGGTGGTCGGGCATTCACTGCTCGCCGACACGAGATCACGTTGTAGCCTTGTAAGCTCTCCAACCATCCTTTTGCAGATCTTTCTAAAGACTCTGTAAAAAACCATAAATCTGTTCATACACTGCATATCTGTATCTGTTTGCTCTTTTTATATGCTTGTGTGAGTTCAATTGGATGTATTTTGGTGGAAAAACACAACGCAGTGGACCTGATCTCCCTGAATTTTCGTGTGGGTCAGCTTTTTATACTCGTATCACACACCTTATTGCAATCCATGTAGGTGATCTAGTCATCTGAACCTTTGATGGGCTGTTGACCGAAATATCCTCCATCAGGCAATCATAATCGTTCAATTGAGAACCTTCTCTAACTGCATTTGGGCTTTGGAAGTATTTTTTATTGCTTAATTCCTAGGAATCGGATCCCTGAGATTATTGAGATTATTCTAGTGTGCAGTCATAGGACAAGACACCGATAGTTCACCTTGTGTTAAAATCCCCTGATGCTCAATCCTAACTAGCCATTGTTTTCCTATGAACAGAGTGTTAAAAAAATACAATCTCCAACATTCATATGAAATAGGAAGTTCATCAGATTGGGTTGGTTTTAACAATTGACGGATAATGTTTTTGGTCACTCAATCATCCTCATCGAATGAGTAATTGGGTTTGTTTGATGGAGGACTTTTTGGTTAGTCGACCATACAGCGGGGATGATATTGATCACTGTTAAGTGGGCCCTACAGAATGCTTGTCAGAACTCAGAATGAAACATTGGTGGGTCAGCTTAGGACGAACATATTGGTAATGGATTCGATGCATTCTATAATACCTCCTGAAATTATGTAATGGTAAATTGGAAGTTAATGTAGCTGTCACTATATAAATTGATGAAAGAGCTTTGTTTTGGGTTTGGATTTTGCAGAAATCTTTCCAGTTTGGCTTTGAAAGGATTTGTAGGACGAGAACTTGGCTTGCTGACTTACTTGCAAGAACTGTATGATTTGTATCAATATGCTTTACTTTTAATAGTTCTAGGTTTATGATCTATTATCTGATCAAACAATATTATAGAGTTTCATCTAACTTATATAGTGAGGTTTTTTTTTTTCTTTTTATTTTTTCCAGAGTCCTTCATAACAATAGTTTTATCGGGCCAATTCCCAGAGAAATTGGCACACTGAAAAGCCTCACAGTTTTGGATTTGGGCATGAACCAGCTGTCTGGCCCCATTCCTCGTGAGCTTGGGCACTTGACCAATGTGATCAAACTGTACGTGCTGCTTGATATCTAGTACTATCCAGTCTTTTCTTCATATTACATCCCTGGTTACCTTCAAGTTCCCTTTTGTTGTCACAGAAACCTTCAGTCTAATGGATTGACTGGAAGCATCCCAACTGAGCTTGGTTATTTGACAAACCTCCAGGAGCTACGATTAGGAAAGAATAAGCTTCAAGGGACCATCCCTGGCAGTAGCAACTCAATAAACTTCACAACTGATATGCCCAGAATGTAAGTACAGAGTCTTATTTTTTCCTTTTTCTTCTATTAGAAGTACCTTTTTTTTGTTTTGTTTTGTTTTGCTACATGAAGGACTCAAACTTCACTCTTGCCCCAAGGGAATTTGGTGGCTCTAACCAGCTGAGTAGGGGCGTAGAGCTGGGGACCTTTTTATGAGTACAAGTATTTGACTCCTGGGTGTACTTCAAAAAGTGCGAGTGTGGGACAATCCAATTAATGGGGCCCTTTCAGACAGGGAGGGGGTGGGAAGGGGGATGTCTAGGGTACCTTGAGGATGGTAGTAGTTCAAGTATTGCTCCTATCAAGTAATCCTCACCTTTAATTAAGCCTTGAAGTTCAACGGTTTCTGAGTGCAGATATTTTTGTGATTAAATCCACTTGATGATAATGGTTGGATCAATGCCAACTTGGGGTGGGTGTCAAATGCCAATTCAACTGGGAGGGTGGGATGCTTTGTTTGAGGGTTTTGGATCTATGATCTATCATATGCGGGCCCCACTTCACAAAGCAAAGTGGTGGAAAAAGGAAACTTTTAGAATTCCACCATAAGTACGTGGGAACTGTGTATTTAAACAGAGCAGTTTAAACGGTTTTCGTACCCATTATCTGGGTCTGGGCAACTGGAGTAGAAAAGGAAGCACTTGGATACTGTTTTTCAACTTATGTGCCCTAAACCAATTCTGGCTGTGCAGATAATTATTTGGGGCAGAAAAGAAAGAGAAGCGATATCCTAATCCATTGATCTGGTTCACTCAAAATTCATGCAAAAATTGAATCTTGAGATGATAGAGTGCTTGATGAAGTGTGAGGACATCCTTAAGTTACATTTTAAGGTGCTCCTAAATTGCAAGCATTTTGAGAATTTTGGTAGAACCATGTGTTTCTAAGTTCTATGCATTGGGTGACATATTGATTTTGGAAAGTCCCACATCCCACATCGCCTAAGTTCTGAGTTGGACATGTCTTAATATACCTGTTTGGGCCTTCCACCTATCAGCTTAAGCTTTTGAGTTGGTATATGGCTTCTTACAATTGACAACGGGTATCAGGAACAATATGATAAGGTACCTTTTTCTTTTTGGTCTTTCTACTCAGTTTATAGTTTATGCCAGTTGCAGACTGCTTTGGGGCTGGACAGCTCTGAAATATCATTACCTGACATAATGGTTTTATTTGCCAAGAACCAGCTGACAGTTGCTTGCATGTACGCTCCAATCTCGTACTCTTTCATTTCTACATTAGAAATGCAGAAAATGATCCTTTTAATTTAGATGTGAGAGAGAGGTCCTTTCGACATACTACGCCAATGTGGCTAATGTGTGTGAGATCTAGGGCCATCGTCAATTGTGGTCCAATAGAACATGTTCTTACCCAACAGGACACCTTCTCTAGTGCTGAGAACTATGAATCAGTTTTTGTGTCCTATGGATCATAGGTCGGATTAGTGAGGATGTGGCATATTACTGATGCATGATGGACCATATTGTTGAGAATGAGCGTGGTGTTAATGGAAAAATGGGTAATGGAATGTATTTAAACCTCTTCTTTCAAAGTGTTAGTAAATGGTTCTCGCATGTGATTATTTAAAGGGCCAGGAGGTGACTTCACAGGATGTCACCCATCCTAGTATTGCTCCTGCCCGAGCACGCTTAACTTCGGAGTTTTTACAGTTTCCAGGGCCGCACGGCTTTAAAACGCGTTATGTCATGTTGAGTCAAGACGAAGTTTAACTTATAAGTCCAGGGTCATGACTTGGATATTTCCGATGTGGGACTTGGACAAAGCCTTATGGTGCTACTGAAGCACTCCACATGTACCCCTGCAGATTCCCCTTTCTTGGCTCACAGGATCACTTGACCTGGTCTTGCCTCAAGGGATTGGGGTTTCACATAGTGTCTCTTCACATCTATGGTGGAAGGGCTAGAGAGGGTGCTTGGAGGGGCAAGGGAAGAGGATCTTACCTCTGCTTTGAAGTTAGTAGAGAATGGAGGGTTCCATGCAGGTGTAATTTTCAGATGACACCTAAATTTTGTGCAAAAGAAAGATTCTGATACAGGTCTTGACAGTGGTCTTTGAGATGTTTTGAAGTCATTCAGTCTTCAAGGATATTCATTATCCATGGAAAGGGCTTAATGGTAGGAATCTGTTTTTCCATTGTTTGGAAGGCCAGAATCATCTGATCATAGTAACATGTGTATGTTGGTTTGGTTGGAAAATCCAAACAGATGATTGGATAGTTAACATGTCAAAATGCTTAGTTGTATTGGAGGCTCCAATGCAACCAGTTGTTCATGATTATTTCTCATATGCATGTTGAGTCATGAGTGTCAACTGCCAGTAATTTATCATCGATTCAGCATGTGACCATATGGGTCTGTAAAACTAATTGTGCAATGTTGATTTCCACTCTCTTATCAGTGCTTCACTTCTACAGGTTTGTAAAAAATGCCACTGGCTTCTGCCAGTTATCTCATTTGAGGGTTGCAGATTTCTCAGACAACCTTTTTGATGGAATTATACCCTCATGCCTAAAAACTCTTTCAAGGTACCTATCTTTGCTTGCATGTAGACTTTCTTTTATCACAGCAAGTTTCTTAATCCTTTCTTTTATGCAGGTCAAGCTTTCAAGGGAATTGCTTCCAAGATAGAGATCCCAAGTTGCAGCATACTAATAAGCAATGTGGTGCGTATCTCGAGAACCTTTTTCTGCTACGATTCATATCATTAAAACCAAACCAAACCAAACCAAGCCTTTTCCCACTAGGTGGGGTCGGCTATATGGATTTGACGACGCCAATCAAATATGTTTAGGGCCATGTCCTCCGTTAGATCCATGTAGGCAAGGTCATGTTTAATAGTTTCTTTCCAACTTCTCTTGGGTCTCCCTCTCCCTCTTCTACTCCGGGCAATCTCCATGCTTTCACACCTTTTAACAGGTGCCTCCGTTGGGCGCCTTCTAACATGGCCGAACCATCTCAGTCGATTTTCTCTCATTTTATCTTTAATCGGTGCTATTTCTACTTTGCCCCTAATCTCCTCATTCCTAATCCTATCTCTCCTTGTGATTCATATCATTAAAATGTAGTATAAATTAGACACCTGAGATTACAAAGAAAATTGCTGCCCATTGGATGGCTCTGGCTGGACCTTGGCACCTCTCTCTGATCAGACCCAATTCAGCATGGTCAAAACCAGCTGTAAGGCTGGTTTGACCTGGCAGTTCTAACACTTTTTTTTTTTTGCGACATTTTGACATCTTAGTTGAACCAATTTGGAGAGATAGTAGAAACTAAAACTGTGCTTTAGCTCAGTCCCAGGTCCACATGTGAGTAAATGAGATCACATTATTCATGGCTTCTTTTATCAAGTCGCCAGTTTTATATTTCTGTTTTCTAAATTTATCGTCATCATCTTTCTGTTTCTTTCATTCTCAGCAACAAATCAATTAAGGGCATTTTTTTTTCTGGAGTGTTGCATATCTGCCACCATGTGAAAATTGGTTGGTTTTCATGTGGCTGCAGTTATGGAAGTGACTTACCTATGCAAGAATTGAGATATCATTAGGAGGTCTGACTCCACCCAACAATGTGATGGGGTTAAAATCAAATGGTTAGTTGAAAAAAGATGACCAGTTATATTTCTTTTCCCCTCAAACCATCTATCTATGACTGGGATCTGCCTCTAATGAGTATTTTGGCTTGATTTTTGAGCCAGGGTCTCTACATGGTTTTCCTTGCAGATCTTGCAAAAAGCGTGTCCTGTTGGCATGTTATCTGCATATATATCATTAAAATAGACATGAAATTTATTTTGACAGGGTTTTATGGCCAATTTCTTGTTTGATGTGAACCCTCCTTTTTTTTTTTTGTGCTTGCAAATGATGGAGGAATTATTTGTGTTACTACCAGAAAATGGAAATTACCTAATATTTATTTATTTTTTGAATGGTAATTACCTAATATTTATGTTTGAAAGAAATGTGTAATGGAGTGACTTTGTCTCTTCCAGGAGGTACTGCAGTCATGAAGAGCCACCCCGGATCCAAACAAGACAAAAGGCATGCTGAAGATGTTCGTAGTGCACGCCATGGGTCTTCGAGACCTGCATGGCTTCTAGCTTTGGAAATTATAACTGGAACTATTGTGGGTTTGCTTTTATTTGTTGCTATTCTCACAGCTGCCAAAAGATTTAAAACTAAGCCTGCGGTCATAATCCCTTGGAAGAAACCAACAAATGGGAAGGACCACATGGAAGTATCTATAGGTTAGTTATCTGACATGGTTATTTTTTTGTCATTTATATGAAGAAATGTCAATGGTTCATAGAGCTTTCATAAGCTCTATGAAGCATTGTTCCCACATTAAATGTGACAAGCGTTTAAAGTGAACGAACAGTTGGCATTGTTGGGTCTTCTGAGACTGGAAATCAGTCAGATGATGCCAAACATCTTTATCTTTGTGAATATCACGTAGACTGTTTAGTACTTCTTGTTTTTTCTTAAACTTGAGTTAGCCACTAATTTGAAATTTGAATGCCTCTAATTCACCTTGGTATTTTAGGCTACGGTCCATTGACATGATAGCCCACATATCCAATGGTCCTTGTACCTGTATTGATGTGTAAGGGTGACAAAATTGCTTCTTTGGCATGCAGTCAATGAAATTGAAGCATGTCATAGTAGCCTTCCTCTATAATTATGATAATATCATTCCAATGGGAAGGTTAGCAGTTAGCTTTACTACAATTCTTTGCTTGTTGCTTGACCTCTCAAGTCTCAACTATAGATTCTCAACTTTGAAACAGTTGGGAGTTTAATAAGTGCTTGTTTTTTATGCTACTAAGCTCTTCCCTTTTGTCTAAATAGTGCTTTGGTTAACTTCTCATCATGCTTATTTTGTGTTTCGCTGTATTTTTTTATAGTAGTAACCTGGAATATGGAGTGCTTGTAGTTCTGATGTAAAGCATTTTGCAAACAGATCCTGAGGTTCTGAAGGATGTATTGAGGATAAGCCGTCAGGAGCTTGAAGTATCCTGTGAAGATTTTAGTAACATCATTGGCTCTTCTTCTGATAGTGTGGTCTACAAAGGCACCATGAAAGATGGACCTGAAATTGCTGTAATATCTCTATGCATCTCAGAAGAACATTGGACAAGCTATCTTGAGTTCTACTTCCAGAGTGAGGTAATCATCATTGAATGTCAAATACTGTTTGACATCTTAGAACTGGAATTGGTCTTGTAGTCTTATTGATTCAGCCTCCCGTGAATTTGGAATTTATACTCAGTTTTCCTATGAATTTTAATTTATATTTCAACTTTAGTTTCAATTATAATTTAGCTTCTTCTAATGTGAAGCTTATATATGGTTCTTATTTGTTTTTATCGAATAAGGATAGAAATGTCTTGAGATGATTGGGCTGACTATCATATTAGGATGAGTCAACGAGTCACGAGTTGACCAGGTAGGTCAACCAGGTTTCAACCAAAATTTGTCTAATTAAGCTCAACCCAGCTCATTCATCCGGTATGTAGCTTGGTTTTTATCCTTTACTGGAGCTACCAATAAGTTTTCTCTTATGTACACTATTGTATTCATTCCTAGGAAAATGTTCTCCTGCGCTCTAGAGTCCAGTGGATGGATCACTGTCCATTGTCACGAGTGTGATAGTGGAATATTCATTCCCCACACATCCTTCTTCGCGTGCCGTGCACATCTTTGTGAGATGTGCTTTCTCTTCCTCTTGTTTCTTCTTTGCCCAAACTTCAGCTCCATATTGCATAGGTCTGTTAGAAAATGTCACTCAATAAGAGTCACTGTAGCCTCTCCAATATGAAGTATTGTTTTTGCTGCCCGTATCATTTCTAGATTTAGAGGAAGTATTAATTTTTATGTCCATTTAGACGTTTTGCTGAAAGAAGGAAAAACATCAGAACTTGAGGAAATTAAAAAAAAAAAAAAAAAAAACCCAAGTATAGTGGGTACTTCAGAATGATATCATACATGTGTCAAACTATCAATGATGTATCTGGTACCTATATCAGCATTGTATATGAGGGTGATGGTAAACTGTGTATATACAACTATCTGGTTACCTTGCGGATCATTAGCAAACAAGGAGTGGACAAGAGATTTAATGTACATAGGTCCCTTGCCTTGAGTGCTCTTTTGTGTTTTTTTTTTTTTTTTTTTTGAAATTGCTCTGTAGCACTGTTTCAAAACCTGGACCCAGCCGCAGACAGAGACATGGTCGGTTTGGGTCGAGTCCCTTTTCTTTCTTTTTCCATTTTTCAATCTTTGTATTTAGCTTTTTACTAGCACACGTAGATATCACCTAAATTTTGTGAACAGAAGCTTTCCCTTTATAGTGGGGATAGAAAGAGAGGTAATTAAGTTGAATATTTTAATGATTGGAACTTTAAAGGCTTTAGTTTAATCTGCTCACTCAATTGCATTAGAAGAATCACTCCATCACCAACATGCCATGAAAGCAAGTGGAAAACAACCAAAGAGCTTCCAAAAATTTCAAACTATCCACCTCATTGGAATCCCTAATCCCTACATCTTTAGAAAACACGAGCATCACATCTCTGCGGCGATTGCAAAGGACTACTCCAATCCCCACTAGCCCCAGCTTCACTCTGGTTGCACCGTCCACATTGAACTTGAACATTTTGCAAGGCAGGGGAGACCAATGCACCGATTTCCTCGCCTTACTAACTCCAGCAAGCTTCCTAATTGAAAAGAAGATCATTCAAGTTCATGTTGCTAAATTCCATCCGCACCAACACCCACTTCACGACCTTAAGCTTTGCCTTAGAGACCAAATCTTCAAGCGATGAAGAGGAATCTCTAAGGATTATTCCATTCCTTTCCCTCCAAATAGTCCAGATGATAGCAAAGGGAAAGATCTGCCAAAGAAGGCCACACTTGAGCCCCCCAACCCAAGCCTCCACCACCTCCCATAGAGCACGCGGCGCGCACCACAGTAGACCACACTTGATAAAGAAACGACACCATAGAAGTGAAGCCACCCTACAATGAAGGAAAACGTGATAAACAGTTCCCCCTTCCTGCACATCAGTAATCTAAAATGTTGTCTGCCATCAATCCTCTCCTTAAATTGTTTTCCATGGAGATCTTCCTTGCAATCGATAGCCAACAGATAGTCTCGACTCTCGACTGTGGAACAAAATATCGGCCGTTACATGGCATACAGGCCGATGTATGGGTGTAGCGACTAAATAGAAAACTATAACTCGACAGTTATAAAACCCAGCCGAGCTGAGCAGTTTTCATGTAAAACATTGTTCTCTATCTCCTCTCTCCAAGAGCCTTTACTAAAGTTGTCTCTACTCTTACGTGGTTCCAAATCAATTAAAAAAAAAGATTGGCCTCCATACAAGATTCAAATTTTTTTGACCATTTTAATAATTCATGCTGTTATGATGCTATGTATCGCTGCAACCACTACGTAATGTTTTGGCCACCGGCCGTTACGCCCGTTGCAACAATTATTTTGAACCTTGGCCTTAAGAAGGGGAGGGACCAAAGCCACGCACATGGAAGTATAGTAGAAAGCTTAGTCCAAAAAACCCCTGAGGTGGAAGGTTTCCAATTCTACTAGTCTCTATCCTCTCTGCAAAGAAAAATGTTAGAAAGAAGATTCAACAACTTCTTATATGAACCTCTTCCGATTGATGAGGGGACCTCCTAAAAGACACTACCCTAGACATACTGTTATCCCTCACCTCATTACACTCCCTCACAGATGAGTCTTTGTTGGACATCACTCTACACTATTGAAAACAAACCCGTCAAAGGATGGATACCAACCAACCTAATCATTATGCCAAAATCTCACATCCCTTCCATTTCCCACTATATAACCCACCCCTTGAGCTTCCATTTCCTTCAAAATAACCCACTCCTCAAGAAAAGACTCCCACCCTATTATGTTGTTTGTTGGTCCCACAAAACTGTTACCTTGGGAAAAATGTGAAAGTGACTTATTTGCCATTGCATAAAAAAACACTAAATGTGGTGAAATTAAAAGGAACTCTTATATGCTTTCTTAAAATTCATCTTTCAGGTTGCAGATTTGGCACGGCTGAATCACGAGAATACTGGCAAGTTGCTCGGTTATTGCAAGGAGAACAACCCATTTTCAAGGATGCTGGTGTTTGAGTATGCGTCAAACGGGACACTATATGAGCACCTTCACTGTAAGTCTTTTTTTTTTTGTCTGTTTGATATATCAGTTATCGTAGTTTTGGACTATAGACTTGGGAGCTCAAGGAAAATTTATAATTGAATTGCAGATGGTGAGGGATGTCAATTATCCTGGATCAGGCGCATGAGGATAGTTATTGGCATTGCTCGTGGCCTGAAATATCTTCACACAGAGCTGCAGCCTCCATTCACATTGTCTGAGTTGAATTCGAGTTCCATCTATCTCACCGAAGATTTTTCTCCCAAGGTAGGTTAAAACAATTGCCCTGAAGTGTTAGTTTTACATGGATGCTCTTTCCTTTATCTATGGAAAAGAGTAGACTTGGTGTTGCTACTATGTAATTTAATTAGATCATTCCATCTCCATTCATGCAGCTGATTGACTGATTGTTGGTATCTTGTAAAAAGCATGCTCCTTTAGTTTCATTCACCATTCACTACATGATGGTGAACTTATTTCTCACTATAAGTAGGAAATCATTATAATGAACTAACGGATTCATTATAAGAAATAACAGGCGCTATTTTCTCTTCAGATTTTAACTTTTTTTCTGGAAGGCATTCCAAGATCTGAAAATTTCTGAAGGAAGCTCCCAGCTGAAATGTTCCTGACATATTGAAAACTGTGACATCATCTGCACTGCCAAACCCTGACTATACCACTTGGACGTGGCTTCACCTACTAACTATATGACACTTTGTTTGGCTGCAAATGTACCATGTCAGGTGGAGTTCTGGCTTTCCCACCTGAAGTTGTTGAGTTTGTCTACAGTGAGATGATATGTACACTTGCATTTCTTAGGCAGTCCATAACTGGTGCCACATGTGGAAGTTGACACACCCTGCTTATACACTTCAAAATTTGATTTTAGTTGCTATTGAATAATGCAGATTTTGTAAACATTTACTTTGCAGCTGGTTGATTTTGAACGATGGAAAACTGTACTTGCAAAATCAGAAAAGAGCTACTCTGGTTACATGAGTAATGGTATTGCATTCCGAGGTTTTCCGGATCTACTAGAGAGGCGCCATTTGGATGTGCGGTGCAACATATTTGCTTTTGGAGTAATTTTACTGGAAATTATCAGTGGGAGACCCCCATATTGCAAAGACAGAGGTTGCTTGGTTGACTGGGTATGGATCCTTCTCTTTTCTTGTTCGTTACTTGGGCTATCCAAAGTGGAGGAGATCAAAACATCTCTTTACTTCTGAATCAATGATTATTGTGTTTTTTTTTTTTTTTTTTTAATTTTCTTTATTGGATGCTTGATGATCTAAATGTTGGAGTTGTTTTGTACTTCCTCACCAACATTGGGTCCCAATGGAACAATGTTATGAAATTCTGAACCATGAGCCCACCACCTGTACCTTGGGCATTATACCAGTCATTAGCTCAAAACCCAGAGAATTACTCCTTTCCTCACAACCTTTTGTGATTGGTCAAGATTGGCTTCTCAGATGTTAATGATAATTTGAAAATCTGCAATAATATGGGGTTTTATGAGCAATTCTTTGTGAGATTTTCAAAATATTCATAATATTTATGGTACTGCTCCATCCCAAATGAAGAGCTCAATGGATTAACATCCACTTTGACATAGGTACTTAAAATTATTGGGACTTGGTGTGCTTCCCAAACACACACAATCTTCCTGGTGCTAATATTATTTTATTTTCCTGATCCTCATTAGATGGTTCAAGTTTTAGAAAGAAAGTAATACCTGATGCCGATACACCTCAACATATGTTTTAATGTAGTCTTGATGTTATTGAAATGTTTGCCACTCTGTTACAGGCAAGGGAATATCTTGAGCTGCCTGAGGTCATATCATATCTAGTGGACCCCGAATTGAAATATTTCAGGTACAATGACCTCCGAGTAATATGTGAGGTTGTGAATCTGTGTGTCCACTCTGACCCCGGTGAGCGGCCATCCATGGATGTACTAAGTTCCATGCTGGAGAATGGAATTGACATTTCGACTGCTGCTGATCTCAAGGCGTCTCCATTGGCATGGGCAGAATTAGCATTATCATCATAGTTGTGGACCGCACACTGTAAATGTGAAATACGTGATTAAATTTTTTCCTTTTTTTTCTCAGTCCCATCAAAAAGCTTGCTTTCGTGAAGAAAAAAAAAATCATTACTTTCTCGCATGGTAACGCTTAATGTATACTTTTGGCTAATTAAGGAAAATTATTACTTGTGCTTTGATTATTGTCTCCCTTTCATCTTGTTTATGATTCAATAATGTCATTGGTTTTCATGCAATGCAAGTAAATCACAGAGACTTAGGATGCGTCTTGGTGTCCCTCACATCACAATGGATTTGAATATTTTGTAAGCATTGGGTGCTGAGCTGCCGCGGTGTATTTTGGAGTGTTGTGGAAATTACAGTGCTGATGATTTTCTGGCTGGAAAGGGCACAAGAAGATTCGTTCTAATCAAGTTCTCAATTTCAGTACCATGTCAAACTTGTGGAGCTGATTACCATTTCTGTTCTGCTTAAATATTCTAACTCCCCTACAATTTGGGGGACACACAAGTGCATTCTACAGCGTCAATTTCTTTCTTTCTTTGTTGATATTCCCTAGATTGATGGGTTAAATCTTTGATGATGATGATGAGATTGTAACTAACTAACTATATGTGACTAATGAAAGATGTACATGAACGTGGACACTATTATTGCTAATATATACATGACACCTCGCTGTAGAACTATGGAAAACCAAAACATGATTGCTGAGTGTATTGAGTTATTAACTTATTATTGTGAAAATTCGTCTATTCCATGTCATAGCAGTCATTTGAAATTGTAGGTCAAAACCATTAGCGATTTCATTGTTACTTTGCAGTCAAAGGTACCAATATCAGAATTGGCATGAAATCTGACATGCCCTCTGAGTTATATATTAATGTCCTTGGTGTACAATTATGTGAACAATTTCATTCTTACTTTGCTGTCAAAGGTGACAATTTCAGAGTTGGCATGAAATCTGACATGCCCTCTTTGAAGGAGTGCTTAGTTTATTTATAAACTCTTCACAAAAGGTGGTCACCAAAAAAAAAAAGCACTCTTCACAGAAGGAAGGAGTGATGATTGCAGGAGTTTATTTAGAAGCTTCTTTAAGGAACTGTTTGGATGAGGAGAAAAGGTGGAGACTATGGATAAGAATTTACCAGAAGTCCCCTGTATACTCGGATTGGTTGGATATGTCTGTGATGACAAACAAAAGTTTTTGACCCTCTCGTCATAGTATGAACACTGGTTTGAGTGTTAAAAGAATCTAGGATGTGTCAGCTGGATAGAGCTGAGGAAGCAGCCTTACTATCAAAAGAAAACAACAGCAGCATGTGGAACAAATTTGAAGAATATAAGGCTGTCTCTGTGAATAGGACTCCCGCTCTCACCATACCGCAAGAAACCAGAAATGTGATTATGATCTGAACTATGGTCCATGCCATTTTTAACTTCTGTTTGAAAACCCCAAAAAATTGACAATAACAAAAGTTCAGAGTAATCGCGAACTCAGAATCAGAGTATACAAGTTTAAAAAAAATTTTAATAGATAGGATTGAGTGTTAAAAGGAATTTTGCCTGAGGTTGGGCTGAGTTATGCTAGCCTAAGACAATATTGCACGCGTCTGGACAGAGTAATGTTAGTTTAAGACCATTACAACTGAGTTTTGAACCAAGTCCTGCAGTTCCCTGTTTTCATAAATCTGGTTATGTTGTCAGTTTGGCTCAATGATCAATATTGCTGAAATAGTAAAGACTAGCTAGTCTCCTCCACAACTTATTACTTTAATCTTTCTTAGCTTGTTTCATAGTAAATAATATCCTTATCTTCCTCTCCATCTTTCTTCTACCTTCTGTGGCCATGATTATCTAATTATTTTGAAGCATAGTACTCCTACCAGAAGAATCTGAAGACAAAAGGAAAATGACAGTTTCTCTAGAGAAAGCCTATAATCTAATAGTATCTTCTACAAAGCACACAATCGTCCGAAGAATCATGTACAGGTTGGGTAAGTTGTTTGTTTGTCAACTTAAAAAAGATATCTGCATAGATCTATTGTTTAAGAACAAATAAACTATTATCTCAAAAAAGTACAGATGATCATTGCATTTAACTACAGTAATCTTGATTTCACCATGCCACCATGTAAACCATCCTGGTGAGATCTTTTGAGTTTTAATGATCTTGTTGGTTACTACATAAACATGGTATGTTCCTTACCAATCAATGGCTCCTGAACTGCAATTTTTAATGTAGAATTGTAGATCTTAGATGGGTGGTAGAATTCTAACAATGTAAGTTATGACTATTGACTAACCAATTACTCTTTTCCTTCAATTTTCATGACCATAAATGTTCAACGCTCAAAAGTCTCTTAAAAGATGGCACACTGGAACAATAAAAGGTTGGAGAGTGAAGGAGAAAATTCAATAACTTGCTTAATGCATGGCAGATGGATGCTTATGCTATGTTCCCTACTCTAACAAATAAATAAATATAAACGTACTTAAGGTACTTGTATTATATTCTGCCAATATTCAGATATATAATTCTGATACTATTCATAAAGAAAAAGAAAGAAAGAAGAAATCTTATAGAATTCTTAAAGAGCATCGATCATCGTATAGTTGTTTTAGGTACATTTGGATGGTTCCAAATCATATTCAACTGTGGCAAAGATCGATTGTCATCTATATTCTGCGAATGTTGTTTAGTCAATAACTATACTATAACAAGTGTAATGTTAAAGGGAGAAAATTCTGAGTAACTGGAAGATATATTGAGGCTCTTGTGACCACCAGACAGATGGGCCTATTGATCCATATTCCAACACTGGGAACGTTAAATATGCTGGTGACATGTTGTAGATCCAAATGCTGAAATGCACTCTTAAAAATCAAAATTCTCCTGAATTCCTAGAACCAAAAAATGCATCCGCATTCTCTTTTATGCGTTGGTATTTAGCTCTTATATCTCCGCGTGTTTTTTTATTGTGCTTTTATCATTATCTTGTACTTCTTTATATCTTAAGTCTAATTTACTGTCACCGTTCAAAAAAAAAAAAAAAACAACAACAGGCATCTTAGATTATAATTAGACATTTCTAGCAAGCTAAGCAAGCCATTTGATATAAATGCAGCCATTTGACACACCACCAAGTGAGAAATAAGAGAACTTTTAATGTAGTCTAAAGATTGAGGCTCTCTTTTCTTTATTCCACTCAACTAAAACGGTTGTCAATTAAGATAAAAGGGGAAGTAGTTCTCTTACTGATAGAGTTTTAAACCTTGAGGTCAATTAAGATAAAAGGGGAAGTAGTTCTCTTACTGACAAGAGTTTTATGAGGGTCACAGCTCTCTCGCTCTCCCTCTCTCCCACAAGATATGGACCCACACGGCCACACATTCTCTTTAAATGATATTAGCTGCTCCCCTAGTTAACACCCAGTGTCCCTGCACACTGCCTTTGCAGCCAATCCAACACCTTTTTAAATTCCTTCATCAAGTGCCACAATTAATACTATATCTAAGATAATAATAATAAAAAAAAAAATACATGTGCATATATATGCTCTCTCAGGAATTACAGGTTGGGCTAAATCTGGAGCCCTGTGGGCTCAACTTGGGCCCGAGTCTTGAAGTCGGTAATTAGCTGGGCCAGGCCAGTCCTGTTTCTGACTAAGGTTTTTTTTTTTTTTTCTGTAGAACTGACTTAGGTTTAAAAGCATCAGAACTATGATATTGAAATCATCCATTTGAGCCCACAAATTGGATTGGATGATCAGGTCAGGCATATCTGGATTAGTATGAATTTTAAGGCTACACAATCGCACAACCATAAAGATGCAGTTATAAGCCTAGATGGGTTTGAAGATCATGGGGCCTAGAACCAGCTTAATGTTCCAATCAGGGACTGGGTCTTGATCCTTAGACAGCAGGCGCGAGTCTAATTAACGAGCTGGGCTACGGTGTGAGTTGGGCCGGCCCAACATGTTGCAACTTGTGCTTGTGAAGTAACAGTTTCCTTTGTAACTGTTGGAGAAAAATCTTCGTATAAATCTGTACATATGATTGGATGTTTTTCGGTGGATCTCGGTCTCTCTCGTTTGGATTTTCCTTCAGTTTCGATTCATTTCCATGGATCACTTTAGACAGTGACCAAATATTTTATGCCAGCGACACACAAAGCTTCAACCAATAGAATCACACTTCTCTCTCCATCGTTAGAATCAATCTGGTGATTTCTGTAACATCTTTTTATGACAACCAACTCTCTAGCTTCTTGTTTGGGCGGTAGTTCTCGTCGTCTTCTATAAATCTATACATCTATAAATAGAGATAGAAAGAGAGATGGATGTTTATTAAGAATTAAGATAAAGAGGTGCAGTTGGATGAGTGAGAGTGAGACCCATGAAGACAAGAAGGCCAATGGAGAAGCGTTCGGATTCTAAGATGACTGTGCCATGCGCTGGTTGCAAGTTACTACGCCGACGTTGCACTGAGGACTGCATCTTTGTGCCATATTTCCCATCGACTGAGCCGGAGAAGTTCGCCGGTGTGCACCGGATTTTCGGCGCTAGCAATGTCAGCAAAATGCTGCAAGTAAGTGTTAGCTTACACAGCTTGATTATTCATATTGTGAAGTATCTGTTAGTAATCTTGCTCACTTTTATGAAGAAGTAACATGAAAACCAGAGAGAGAGAGAGAGAGCTAAGTTCATTTGATTTGCCGTAGACAAGCCAAGTTCATTTGATTTGTCGTTGACAATCTTTGCAAAGCCAAAGTCAAAAAAGTTGAAGAGACCCACCATTTGGCTTTGCTTCCCTGTCTTAGCACGAGAAAACAGTTTGCTTTGGATTCTCTAGAGGCGGCTCAAGAGAATTATTTGAGTCCATTTCTATAAACCCTTAGGCATGTTTGTTTACAAAAAGATATATAGGAATTGAATACATAAAAATTTATGTCATAAATGATTAAAAATGAAGACCAAAGGTGATATATAAAGATGAAAATCAAATATCTCGACTTTAACGAAAATTGAAAGAGGCCCCTTTAACCAAAATTAAAAGATGAGAGATGAATACCCAGCTAGTAATTCGAATTTTTCTGATGAGTCACTTGGCTGATGATCGAGGTCGAATTTGATAGCAAGAATTTGAGGAATTTGCATCTAGAAAATCTCAACAGTCCTCTACATCTTGTAAAAAACTGCAGTTGAAATAATTCAGATTTTTAATTTAAAAAAAAACAATCAAATTCTAGAATTTAGAGAATTTCCAAACTTTATAGCCATTTTGTACGGAAAATCTTAATACTGTTGAGCTTTCTCCACGAAATAGAGAATTCCAAAGACTTCGAGGAGAAAAGTTCTAATAAGAATTTTGACTTTCCAAATAAGGTGAAATCCAGTTAGAAATTCCACTTATCAAACATAACCAAACTTTTGCCAGCCATGCTACTGTGAAAACAGTAAAAAGAAAGAAAACTTCCTAGTCTCAACTAAAAACGTTAGGGGCTTCTTTTTTTTTTGACATATGAAATATGTACGTGGAGTTACATTTGTCATCTACAAATACCATTTTCATACTTTTTGACGTGTAACACATTTTACAGTGTTTGTTTTAATTACAAGTGAAAATATATAAAACTAATTCTTATACTCATTTAAATAAAAATGTTTTTGAACTCTATTTAAATACGAAAAATCGTCATTTTTGCTCCTCTTCACAATTTGCCAAATATTACAACCTGTCACCACCATAGGGGGTTTGCTTCATGCACTACGTCATCTTGATGTGTTTTTAATTTCTTCTTGATCTTTTTCTGTTTGGGTTTACTTAATGTACATTACATTATTATTGACTTCTTTTTTTGTCTTCAAATCTATTTGTTTGTGTTTAAAAGGACATTCCAATAAACCAAAGAGGAGATGCAGTTAGTAGCTTGGTGTATGAAGCCAATGCAAGGGTGAAGGATCCCATCTATGGCTGTGTAGGTTCCATTGCTTCTCTTCAAAGCCAAGTCTCCCAATTACAGTCTGAATTAGCAATGGCTCTTGCAGAAACCATTACATTAAGAGCTCAACTATCCCAAGCTTTATCTATCCTGGCCAGCTCCAACAACGCTCAAATGATTGACGACCCATGCGTGATTTCTTCGATGCCAGGCCAGGCCCAGTCTCACGAGCCCATCATTTCTTTTCCACACTTAGAAATAGAACAGTACAATAAACCTTTTTAAGCAAATTGGGTTTCCTAGATGAAAACACATCTGGAATTGCAACTGGGGGTTATTGTAACTAAATACCTACTAGTAAACACGGGTGTCAATAATTACATTCTTTTACATATATATCAAGCAAGCTGCTCCACTAGTTAGGGACATTGTGAAGTATGGGTGTGTGAGTTCGAGTCTATTGAGAAAACGAAAAAAAGAGATGTGGGGTTGCTAACCAACTGATCAATTGCTTGTTCTCAACAATGAAGCAGTTAAAATGCACAAGCAACACAATCATTCATTGATTACAATTTACATATTCACGGTAGTCCAATGGAGAATGACATCAGGACGGATGTCAATTCCTCTTTTTGGCTCCAAATCATCATCTACAATGCTTCAGTTCCTGTCTAAACGAGTAAACGTAATAGAAGGCACAGGCAAACACCCCACTGGCCTTTTCATGAATATCCCAAATGCACACCATATTTTTATTCTTGTTTGGAAAAGAGAGAACAAAAACTTTACAATGAGATATGCTATTTTCTGTCCCTTCCACCCCAAATCAACACACTGAATCCGCATCCACTAAGGGCTGCCCAAAGAGACTTTGTTACACGGCCAAAAAAGGAAAAAAGAGCAGAGAGTGGAAAACAAAGCAAGAAAGAAGGAAACAAACTCATAAAGTTGCGAGTCCAGCTGTTTTGTCCGATCAGAATTAGCCAACTGTGTAAAATCTCTCTGTTGGCTATGTCTGATTGGTCAAAACAGTATCTCCCTGTTTCTACGAAACGGGGAATCCAGCCCACCTTCTACAACCCAAACAGCTCAAGTAACACTCTTTGCTTATTCCAGAAGTCGTTAAGAAATTATCTATGGTAGAATGGGTCTTCCATCGAATTGATCATATATTTTATGCGTAAGGGAAACAAATAAAAACAAAACAAATGGAGTGAACCAAGTATTTTAGGCCCCACTACTATTTGAGAGAGAATTTCTCCCACAGCTAGATGAAGGAGAGGTTTATTTTAAGAATTTTGGATTATAGAAGGTAGGCCCTGCTGTTTTGCCCCTGAAAGCAACCCGAATGGATCCAGGTTCACTCAACAATTCCTATAAGATTTGGGTGGAAGAAAGGTATCCACCCACGGATTCCCAATTAGATAGAAGGTATCCATCATCTATCTTTTCCAAAGTCCACATCAAGTTCTGTTTCTCTAACTACATTTGGGTGACAGCCAAGAATCATATTGGGTGGGGTACCATTTTCCATGGGCAAGCTGCACCACTAAATGCTTCATCCTGAAACAAAATGGATATCAATTATGATGGGAAAGCTTCCAAATTCCAACCTGTCTGCCTTTATTTGACACCCAAAAATCACTAAAGCTTCCAACTGAAGCTACAAATGCTAGCCAATTGTACCTCCAATGGCGTTTTCCAGTGGTGCATGGCAGCTTGAATCTCTCCGATCAAGCAAAATGCCTCCACCAGATTGTCCTCTGCGTTAAAGATTACATAGTAGCTGACATTTTTTTTATTGATAGCGCGACTTGAAGCCTCAACGTCAAGGTTGCAACAGTGAGCACATGCCATGTTACCACAGGCTTTTGTCCACGATTAACTACAATGTATCATCACAAGACAATGAATTATAATTTCCGCTTTCTTTGTATCAACATCATCATTATCATCTTAGCCTTATCTTTCCACATTATTTGTATATCATTACCATTATTAAGAGTTGTTACTGCTAGTAATTTGTTATTGCTGGCATTATTACCATTGCAATTTACATCATGATCCATTTCAAAAAAATTCGGTGAAGTTTATCATCTTCAAATAAGCTTCAACTATGAAATAAGAAAAGAATGAGGTCAGAAGATGAAACTGACCTGAGAAGTGAAAAACACAGTACTGTCAAACCCAGAATTTGTGCAATTCCATGCTTCTGTCAAGTATGCTCCAATGTTTGCAAACTAAAGGGAAATCCACATGGGGGAATGCCTTCCCTCATTAGCTCCTGCAGTTATGTCACCAGGACACCTGGAATTTGTACTAAGAAACGAAATACGTGGATTGGCCAGTGTGTTAGAGCCTTACGTTTCTTTCTCCGTGAACACATATAATAGGCCGCATGTCATGGGTCCCACGTTAGATCACGCAGATGATAGAAGGCCAAGAGAAATAAGATGAGGAACCACATTAATCTAAGATTAGCGGATCAAATCTTATCCCAAGGAAGAAGACTCCTTGAAAGATTAGGTTGTGAGTTTCTTGGCATTGAAGTTAAGCGTAACTTCTCTACCTTGTCTATATAAGAGAGATGGGAGTCCTACGTCGAGCCCTGCACTGAAATCCAGATGTAGGAAATCTATTGGGACTTCTAACCACAAGGAATGCACTTAGATCTCCGACCGCACTTCGTAGTCTTCCACGTCCGAAACCTTCAAATGGGATCTATGAAACAAGCCATGCTACAAAGAATTCTCCTTTTTATATAATTCAAACCCAATCATCCATGCATATTCAAATCAGGAGAAGGGTTTTCTTTATTATCATAGAGAAGTCCAATTGAGAGAAGTAAAAGATACTATTTTTTTAGGGTCAAAAGGAGGTTGAATCAGATCCCAATAACAAAAATTAATATCAGTGGCTTTCGTTTTTTTGTGGTGAATTTTGTTTTACAAGGAGACTGCAAGCATAACCATATTTATTCTGTCAGTGGCTTTCTCCTCTCAATGATCCTCTACTCTTCTCGGGGTTTAGGGCCTCGCAAGTGGAAACTCAGGTGGGCCAGTGTTGCATGAGCCCAAACCAGAGTGTGAGTCCGGACACTCAGGCAGGATCTTTTAAATATTAGAACTTTGGATATTGTGGGCCCCCTATATTGCAAAAGAGAAAATACACCAGAGTTTTCAAAGGAGGTGATTAACTTGCTCCTGATAAGCTTATGCTCTTCTCCACTGGGCTTTTGATAAAGGCGAAGCAAGCGCAAGTGAAGGTGGATCTGGCTTATCATGACCCAACCCGAACCCAACTCATCTGATATCCCTATCAAGACAACCAAAACAAGGCCAGCCCAAATTCCAGTTTCTCTAATACTGCGACATAAGGGCTTGGGCTTGACCCAACCCGAGTTATATCCCTAATCTAGATTCTGTGATTAAGTCCAAGAACTACTGAATTTGGGGTCCCAAACCATAGAGCATGGACCAGCCCATATAGACTTTTATAGACCCATATTACAGGGTCAGGCCTAACAAACACAACAGTAGCAACAACCAAAGACAATTGATATAGAGTTGCATATAGATAGACAGCTACTGGAAACCTTTGAACAATCCATTCTCAATTCCTGAGTTGAATACAAATAGAGATTTTTATTGTATCAACTTTTTCAGATGTGTCACCAAAATGGATCTGACTGGCAAATAGCAGAAAATCTTATATAAAATGTGTTTCTCAGATTCCCATGAAGAAACACTGCTTTACATCCATTTACAAGCAACTTGACTGGTCATAGATGAGAGCTAAAATCATGAACTATAGTCATTTTGGCAACAGGAGCAAATGATTCTTCATAATTGATTACATACTGTTGTGCATAGCCTTGAAAGGTTTTAAAGGTCAACCTCGCCATTTGATTTATCCTTTACAAAGAGAACCTTCTGCCCCCCAGAATTAAAGCATCTAGAAATTGCACCAAATGCCGCATGTCATTTTCTTTCTAAGGCTATTATTTTTGTGTCATTTATCTCTTTCCAGCATGTACGAAGGTATGTCTAATGAATCAAATATGGTGGACAAGAACAAGAAGTAGAATTACAATTGAATATAGTCACTAGACGCGCAAGGAGAATCAGGATAGAAATGAATGACTGAATCAGAAAAAGGAATCAAAAGCACCTATGAGTGGAATCACAGGAGATGGATTTAGAAACTGACATAAGCTAGTTATGTTCTTCAAGAGTTGGGTGGCATTTGATGGAATTCGGTCATGCAATGCTCTTACTCAAATGAGAAATTTAAAAATAAAAAAAAACGAACATATTAATGATATACATTATACATTTTTCCTCCTAACTTGACAATAAAAAAACCTATACACAACCAATTTCTAGCATTCAAAATGAATGCAAAACTTAACTCTTGGTAAGATGTAATAGATTGCGGATGGTCATTAGAAGTTGTTGCCTTTCACCTTCTACTTCTGCAAACCTGAGACTTATCTCAGAGTATCTTTCCTGCACTTCTATCAGCTCATTTTCCATGGATTGATTCCTCTCCTTCAGCAATGAAATTTCGTGTAGCAAGTTAGCATTGTTGTACTGATCATTGACGATGCCAGTTGAGTCTTTGAGTTCTTTCAACAAATTGGTTCTCGTGATGCTTCAGGAAAAAAGAGAAAAACAAAAAGAAAGGAAAAATAATAGTCATAAGAATGAGATGAGATAATGTTCAGTTAGTTTAATTAAGACCCATCCTTCATCAAATATCTTTCTAACAACATACTATAAAATCCTCAACTGAAATTACAAACCAGAATTTATTAAGAACTATAGGTGGAATGTGCCTTTTAGTGGTCTGGGCCATTCAATTGGTGCTGCCCACTTTGGAGGGGCAATAAAACAAATTCGATCCTCCAAATAATCATTTATTTGCAAGCCAGTTATTTAACAGCTATGATTATGTGGCAGAAGGTTTCTTTGCCACTAGTGCATCCATAAAGGGACCCACAAAATTACAGTCTGTCCTCGAAAAATGGAGCCCACCTATAACATGGATGCAGTCCGGATGACATTTTTATTCCCACTGGGCAAGCAAGCATCATATATATATATATATATATTACGTTGTTCATCATCGTCATCATTATTTTTCATGCACAAATAATTTTGAAGTGGGTGGTTGTACATGCCAGGGTTACCTGGATCGAAAGATAATAATCCATGGTTCACAGTTTGGGTTATGCACAAGGACCCCAATTCTCTAGAGTAGGATGAGAAAATTCAAGGTTCTGGAATCTGGATGGACTTGGTTCCTAAGTATTGGATTGCTAGGTTCTCAGATCTTAGTTCACTTTGATCATAGGTCACTGGTTGACAGTTTTTTAAATCCAGCCATCAAATTGATATTCTTTTGTTTCAAACTCAAAAACACTGTATATTGTGAAACAATACAACAACTAGAAAGTAGGATCCTAGAATCCAAGTTTTGGCCTTTCCTTGTTGGATTTGAAAAATCAGGGTATCTTTTAGCCCTAGGTTTTCTAGTTACTAACTGAAGATCTATGTTTGTTCCATTTGGGAGTTCTTTAGTGTTATTTCTTTTCTTGGTAGGATACCCTCCTTAGGTCCCACTATATCAACAGTTTGAATTAATAAATAATGGAGCCAATAGTACAAAAATGGTAATCCATTCATCAGAAGCTTCTATAGAATTTTGAGCAGTGACTCATAAAACATTGGATCATGTAAAATATAATTCAGAACTAGGCCAAGTTGCCACCTAGATCAAGAACCCTATCTCTCGATCCTAAACCAAACAATATATAGATAGAACTAACATATGATTGCTAAAACCCAAGATTGCGGATCGCACATGATTGAAAAAAACTCTAGGTAACCTTGGTACAAGTCAGTTGATAATGGAAAGAGAAGGAAAGATGAAAAGATGTGTAAGAGATATTCATACAAGTTTGATCACCGTATTTCCTTGCAGAACGTATGCCGACATGGTGAACTTATGAGATCTGGACCTTTTCAGGTTGGGAACACTGTGAACATGCTCTTGTCAAAACATCAGGGTTATCCATTTATGAGGGCAAAATGTGTGTATGCTGACTAGGGACAGTTGGCCATTTTCTTTCTAAGGGCTTACAGCCCATCTGATGACTGCACTGGCCATTTGGATGTGCAGGGCATGGTTGCAACAGGCCCAACCTGTCTAATGGCCAGGATCTCAAGAATGAGCTCCATGTTGGCACACATGCCACAAAGACATACTTCCATCCATATTCACACAAACATCTTCAGCATTTCTCAAGGAGAAATGAGTTGTCGACAAGCTTCCACCTCCTCAATGGTTCTTTATTCTCTCTCTCTCTCTCTCTCTCACTTTTTTTAAACATTTTTTTTATAACCACTTTTTTTAAACATTAGCTTGGAGTTATATAAAAGTGAAAGGAATAGTACTTTAAGGAGCTTCTGAATGGTTCTCTGTCAATTCCATTTTGATCAAGAATGTAAGCTTCAGCTCCCATCTCAGACTTGAGCAAGCTTTCCATTGTATCTTTTCCACCTTTGAAGTCATTAGAATCCACAGTTCTGTTCTTGACATCCTTTGTATCCTGCATCTTCAATAGATGATAGGTGTTCATGAGATGTTATTCAATTGTCAGTCAGTACCTAAGTTGCACATTCTAGTGGGTTAGTTAGATGCATCTAATTTAGAAATATTAGGCTCAATAATGAGATGCCACTGCCCCTGTAAATCTGCACAATTGTGTGGTTCAAACTATAACTAAAGTATCCTTTGTGTCCTTAGGAGGCATTTAATCTCTTAAAAAGATTGGCCTGTCATAACTGGGTAACAGGCTACAAGGCGATATTCAGGCAGAGGATCAATATCATAATGTTTGGTGAAAGTCAGCACCAAATTTTGCATTACTTCTGCCTTGATACTTGGAAATTCATCAGTACAAAAAATTGAAATATACATTATTTCTTTATTAGATACTTTCAAAAGTAACTTAATATTGTTCTACTTTAAGCCCAACCAAAAATTTATTTTCACAGGAAGCTCCAATGTTGATTTATTTTACTGATGATGAGATTTACATATTATACACCTAATTCATTGATGGGACATTGGGATAAGGGTTTGATGATAATGAAGATGACTACATGAATATAATTGTGTGTAGAAGAAGGCATGGAACCTATTAATATCACTGAGATAAAGAGGTCTTGTTGCACAATTAAATTGATTTGTGTCACAAGAAAAGTTTAGAAGATGGACTTGGATAAAAACGAGGATGCAGACTGATTGGTGCAGATTTGACCAGGGATCTGGGTGAGCAATGACCAACCAGAAACTGATGGAAAAAAAAAAAAAAAAAAAGCAAAAAAGGATGAAGGTCCATATATTATGAATTCTTCTTTTCATTTATCCTTTTTCTTTCTTTGTGTACTCTTGCTTACTGGATCAACATATAATCAGAAAGCTGTTTATTTTCATAATGTCATTCTTGCTGCTGGCTTGAGGAGTGTCTTATGGTAATCTTTGTTCAAGATACCATAATGATGATGTTCAGACCACTGATGCAGTAACAGGATAGTTTCGCTTGCTGAAACAGTATTCATACATACATACATACATACATACATATATTCCATATTTGAGAATTCATATACTGTAATTGCATCCATAAGAATGAAAAAAAAAAGAAAAAAGAAGTTACCTACCCTTTGGAATTTGTTTTCACAAAAACATTGGTTATTCTGATTTAGCTCTCTCATAGCCTTTTCTACTTCTCCAATCCTATTGCACAGTTCATTTTCCTTCCTTAAAAATGAATGAGTTAACTTTTCCAATGCAGCTTCCTTCTGCTTTATCTCTCCCTGTCACACGTGGAAATATTTTTATTTTTTATTTTTGAATGTTAACAAATGTAAAAATCATTAGCATGATTAATATGAAATTTAACTTTCAGCTGGAATTATGTGAAACAAAACCAAACGCAACTGCATGAACTAAGCCAGATAACATAGAGTCACTTCTACTACAAAATCCCAATTTAGTTTACTTTTCAAAGAAGAGTATTTACTTCAAGCAGTTTGATTTTCTCCGTTAAACTAGTGATCTCCTTTGAACCATGAGGAGCTGGATCAGACCTAATATTTGTTGAATTTGGCTTCAGAGTCCCATCTTCAACTGTAATTATTGCACTGTGATCCTTGAGTTGCTTGTTGATTATGGTGATTGCATCATCCTTATTCTGCAGGCCACTCTTTAAGTGGAAAACCTGTTTCACTATGTTCTCCTTTCCTAACTCATCCTCATCCTTCAACAAGGAATACTTCAAGTCATTGTACTGAGCTTGAAGGACTGCCAGTTCTGATTGCAGACATCGAATAGTTTTCTCTTTTTCATCCTTTAGACACTTCATATCATTTAATTCTTCCAGTGATTTCTCTGCTTCCTTGCTCATTGAAGCAACTTTTGTCTCTAATTCGTTTCTTTCTATGTTTCCTCTTTGCAACAACATAATCACGTCGTCAAATGATGTTTTCATTTGTTCCCTCTCAACTCTTAGTTTTTCTTTTTGTTCTACCTGTTCTGAAAGATTTTTGTTCTCTATCCTGAGAGATGCCATCTGAGTTTCAAGCATTAAAATTTCTTCTGAGGCAGCCTTGTCCTTTTCTGCATTAGATTTCTTTTGATTCTCAAGCTCCTTTAACTTTTCTTTGAGTTCCAACAGCAGCTGATTTGTTTGTTTTGATTTCAAACATATTTCATTTGCAAGCTCCTTGACTTTTGATTTATAGAATTCATGCACCAATCTAAGCTCTTGATCAGCTTTCTCCAATAACTCTTCTAAATTGCTCTTCTCCACACGCAAGACGCTAGCTTCTGTTAATGTTTGAACCAACAGCTTTTCATTTACACTTAATGTTGATGACACTTGGATAGAGAAGGTTTTGAAATCTTCCTGAAGCTTTTCAGCTGCCTTGGCATTGTTCCATTTCATCTTCCTCAATGCCTCTTCTGCTCGAATCACTCTTTGCTCCTGCTCAACTTTTGCACGTGTGATGGCCACTAAATCGGCTTCGAATGCTTCCGCCTGTTTCTCAAGTTCTTTCTCCAAGTTTTCAGCATGGATTTCAAGGTCATTTATAGTATCCAAAGAGCCCGAGCATTCATATTCCATTTCCAGCTGCTCTTCAGCCTGGTTCTGCTTCAGCTTTGAAGACATGCTGTGATTCTCTTGTTTCAGAATTTCATAATCCAGAGCAAGCTGTTCCATCTGCATCTCTAGCTCTTCGTTATCCTTCTTATGCATCTCTATTTCACTACACAGATCTATGATCTTCTGTTCTAGTGAATATGCTACACTGGTATCACCATGCTCCTTGACAAGTTCTTCCAGTGCTTGTTGCTCTTCATCATCCATTTCACGTTTGGAATTGGATGCAATGTCCCATAGATCCTTACTGCTTTCTGCCTGGAGCAAAGGCAGGCCACATATTCCAGTTTTAACTTCTTGAGCACTCTCATTTGTTGTTGGCTCAATCGCTGCTTTCTTATTTCTCTGCCCCAATAATCCTTTCAAATTCTGTACAGCAAGAATCAGTTCAGAATTAGACTCTTGATTCTTTTGTAATTGCAACCTAAGACCGGCATTAAGATCCTTCTCATGATTCAGCTCTTTCCTTATTTCTTGTAATACATCCAATTGATCCTTATTGTCAGACCGAAACTGATTTGAAATTTTCCCACTATCAATATTGACTTGTGAAGACTTGAGTTGTTCACATTCTCTCTTAAGTGCCTCTCTCTGTTCTTGTAGGTTATGAACTTCCCTTGAAAGATCCTGCCCCCTCCGGCGCTCCTTTACAACCTGCTTTCTTAGAGTCTCTAGTTCTAGTTGTGACACTTCGGCTTGTCTCGCCAGAACACCGATCTCTATTTTGAGCTTTTCAATTGAGATATTTGAACCCCACAACCTTTCCTTCAAGATGGTATCTTCAGAGCCGAGTAGTTCAGCAATTTGGTTTAGAGGTGTAGAATTGCTGCAGAGAGGTGATAGGACACTAGCCATGTCCAGTTGGGTATTGTTACTCCTCAATTCAAGTTCTTGAGAATTTTCTTGACAAGAGCTGCTATCTAAACTCGATGCTGATATGGCATCAGAGCAGCTAGATTCTCTGGGGATGTTGTTAGATTCATCATAATTATTAGATAACGTTTCAGTATTAGATAAGCTCAGTTGTGCTTGTGTTGCAAGAGATGCCTGCTCCTGCAAAATGATCAAATTGAAATGTTGATTAGTGATAGAAAGCTTTATGACAGAAGGAAATAGATGCACTGTTAGAGAAGAGTAGCAGAAAGCCTGAGCGATGCACGGATTAAGTTTAATGCAAAATTATTGTTGGTTCCTACTGGCGTTGAGACTTCTATATTCCTTGAAAATGCATACTGAGTGGAATGATCTGAGTATAGGTAAGGGATTTCTGTTGGAACTAGGCTGATCATACCTGAACATTTTACTACTTAAAATTAATTGAAAACTAAACTCATGAAAAAAAATGAAAGTATTAAATATGTGCCATGTGCAGATTCCAGGTACTATGAAATATGGGCATCAAGTGAGTCCAACAAATTAAGCCCTAGACCCTTGCATGTAACTGACATTAGTTCCAGCACCCAACTAAAATAGGCTTGTTGTATCGGCGCTCTTTTGATCAACTTTTGTATATTTCCTGGCTTAATGTCAAATACTAATCCATGGCATATGGGGATAACAATATCTATAGTTTTTATGGTGTTTTCAGCATAATGATGCACTTTGAAATGAAACCTAATTCCATAAATTTATAAAATATATGAAAAAAGATGCATGCATTTTGTGCATATTGATAAGAACAGGTGTTTTACAGAGGTCATAGCAAAACAGAGTCATTAATTTTTATTCATTGCAGATAGATAGTCTTCCCCATTCTTGGTAAGGATATTTTGTAGTGACATAAGAACAAAGTAAAAACCTTTTCTGGAATATTTCCATGTGAAAGATTGTGGCCTTCAGTAGAGTTGCAAAGGCTGACGCCATCAGAATCTTGACAATTTCCATCCATATCAGAATTGCTTAATTGACTCTTTGAGATTTTTCCATCTGACCTGACCATAACATCTCCATTTTCCTCTGCCACTCTGGATAACAAAGAGGAATTGAAGAAAATCAATATTACGATTCACAGACCCCCAATAACAAGAAGTAGAACCACATGAAAAACTTAAATTTCAATTCCACCTTCCATCACTGGTTGCTTGGATTCTCTGAATTGTAATCTGTAGCAAGAATCACATTCCAGAATCAGGAATTGTAAAGACAAAAGTACACACACATTTATATTTTCGCAGAGCACTAGACTTTAAAAAAATAGCTTCTTCTTCAACTTTTTCCCACTGGCTCTTAACAGTAACTCAGATAATCATACAGTGGTCTGGTAAAAGAAGTAGTGAATTTTCAGAAATAGCCATTGATTTCATTCAGAAAAATAACACTTACATGAAGAACTATACTGAAATTCGAAATTTTCAGTGGCAAAGAAACAGAGGAAGCTTCAGTTGCCTCAGCATAATTTGCAAAATCAACAGCAACTTGTCCCACAGAACTGGTTTTTGACAATCCCTACAAAAAACCCACAAAAACAATCAGCACAAACACACAAACTCTCTCTCTCTCTCTCTCTCTCTCTCTCTCTCTCTCTCTCTCTCTCTCTCTCTCTCTCTCTCTCTCTCTCTCTCTCTCTCTCTCTCTCTCTCTCTCTCTCTCTCTCCAATCAAAAGTTGGGAGAATGAAGAAAATAGTCATTGCCCACCGTTGAAACATGGAAATGGTAAATTTTTTCATTGATCTTTCCAGTCTTCGGCTCCTGCACAAATCTCACTGTTTCGTAGATGGGTTTCTCCCATCGACAGATTCCATCATGAACTGAAGCCTTTTCTGATTTCACCGTTGGTTTTCCCACTTCCAGAGGAACGACAGCCACCATCAAAGCATCCCATCCCAACGAAGGCACCTGAAAAATCAATAAACCATAAAAAAAGCAAACATCTTTCTTTAACAAAACACATTCCCATTATTGCAATGTTATAGAACATTTCCTTCTCAGTTCCCACAAAATCAATCCATCAAAATCCACCAAATAAGATTTCAGTCCCACCCATTTCATATTAGCTAAATAACTTTGATACTAACAGACCTGTGTGGCCTGGAACTGCAATTTGAACACAGCTTTGATCCTGTTCTTCTCACTCCTCCATCTCATTGTCTTGAACATCTTCCCCCAACTCTTCAAGCCATCATCTTTCCATCATCTTTCCATCCAACCCAAACTTCAGAATCCTCACTCTATGTTAATGGTACCCCAAAACCATAATCTTTCTAAAAAAAAACAAGGATACAATGCCTCCCTCAATCTCACAAAAAAGAATACAAGAAACACCAGTTCAACTACTTTCAGAGAGAAACAGAGGCCTGAAATCAGTAATCTTGTGAATGTAGAATAATTGAGGCATTTGGAAAGTTTCTGGGGTGGATGAAAGCAGAATCTTCAAATGCCAAACAGAGATGATGAAGTGGATCTGACATCTTTCTCTGTGTTTTTTTTATGCTTCTTTGAACAGTCCACATTAGTGTGTAGTGGCAGCAGAGGACCTAGTAATGAATAAAAATACATAAAATAAGATATCTATATCATCTATATCAGAATCATAAAAGAAGATTGTCTGTAGTATTGTAATATTTTAACCCAAAGATGATGAAATGATTACGGAAGGTGAGAGTATGATGACGACACTGTCTTGTTGAGTCATAGTAGGAAAGAAAATCCTATTAGATTTTGGCTAGAAAGTCTGTAGAAGGGTCCACTATAATTTGATTTTGGGGCCTGTAGGTGAAGTGACTCAATCTTATTAATGAAATGGCAAATCAGACACGGACTCCCCTTTAATTTTGGCAGAATCTAGACCGCGTTTCTCAGCTTTGGATTCCCAATTTGAGGTCTGACATTGTACCCATTGTCTTTAGGAGAAGGATCATCAGGTCCCAACATCCTAAATGTGTGGGCCCCACCCAGGATTGGTCTATTGGGACATCATCATTCTTCATAAATTGGGGTATCCGATTGTGTACATGAGGTTAAAATATGGGCTTTTTCCTCTTTTGCAAGAAAAAAGAGTCTACAATTACTAAAGAAAAGTCTTTCCGCGAAAAATTAAATCATTTTTAAGAATGCGACCACACCAAACAAAAAAAAAAAATCTTACTAAGGAAAAGTGGCCACATTTTTTGGACCTTTTTCTTAGATTCACTACTGGACTGAGGTGAATCCACTTTTGAAACGGATCCCTTGTTTCTTGTTTGGACGAATCAGAGGATCCGGATCCATTGTCTTTAGGAAAAGGATTATCAGGTTCCAACATCCTAAATGTGTGGGCCCCACCCACGATTAGTCCATTGGGACCTCATCATTCTTCTTTAAACTAGGGTATATGATTGTGTACATAAGGTGAAAATATGGGCTTTTCCCTCTTTTGCAAGGAGAAGAAAAAAATTCACAATTACTAAGGAAAAGCTTTTCCACAAAAAATTAGATTGTTTTTAAAAAAGCGATCACACATAACAAAAAAAAAATCTTACTTAGGGAAAAGTGGCCACATTTTTTGGACTTTTTTCTTAGAAACACGCTTGTACTGAGGTGAATCCACTGTTGAATTCTCCACATTAAGATGGAACTAACATTCTTAATCCTAATCAATCTAAGGTCAGTGACAGACAAATCTGAGCAGCAAAATTGGAGTGAAGGCCTTAGTGTTAAGTGTATTAATTTGAAGACAGTGGATTATTAGAAAGGGTTACTGAATTTGAGTTCGAGTTGATTTGAGGCATCCAGAATTAACTTAATCTTGGCCATGCTTTCTGGTGGGCCTGATCCCAACAATGAGCTTATATTATCAAAATTAGCAAACTGACGCTGCCTGTTTTGGCATGCACGTGAATTTGGGTCATATTCTATTGAATATGTTGAGCACTTCTGTCATTGTCACGTACTCACGTTTGCGTTTTTCATGTCTCTAGTCTAATCCTCCTACCATTTTTGTTCCGGGATTACGTGGTAAAAGTCAATCTTAACTATGATGGAATTGGAAAATCAATCCGATCTTGGATTCCAATCCAAAAAGGATCCTAAGTGGTCTATATAAAGAAAGGAGCTATTAATTTATGATACAATGAAATTGACTTACAATTACTGTTTTGAATTCAAGTAAATGGTCGGGAGACAATAAAAGATGAGGGGTTTTATCAAAAGATATAAAATTTTAATATCTGCCATCTTAACTTTGTGTCATTTAACATGTAAAAAGGCTTTTTTGACCTGATAAAAATATAGTCTTTTTTGTCTTCTACTGAATTTAAAATAAAAAAGAGGTAAATTTTGGAATTATATATATATTTTTTGCAAAGACGTCTTTTCTTTTCTTATCTCTTAAATAATCCTTCCACTGAATTTATTTTATAAGTGAATTACCTAGACAGGTATTGGATTACTGCCACAATCATGAACCATTTAGGGCCCTTTTGGTAATTTTACTAATATAATCAAGCAAAGTCAAGTCAAGTTAAACATCCCATCAAAAGCACTTTTTACCAAAATTCCCTCCATCTTTTCTAAAAAAAAAAGTAAAAAAGCAACTACATTTACTCACTAAAAGATAAAAAAAAAAAAAACTTCATTTCCCCACACAAAAAGTCAAAAATATTCTATCACAAACAACTAAAAACAAAATACTATCATAACTCATTTATATTTTATTCATTCTTTCTCTCACTTTACTAGGACTTAGCAAACTATCTTCCTAACAAATCCAAGGGCACGTCAGTACCCATTCTCCTTCTTAGAAGAAGAAAGCCCCTTCCACTATCTAGAAAACGTGTATAAATCCTTTGATGTCACGGCTTAACAGATGGATGAGATTGATATTTTTTTTTCACATTTCTTGGGGCTTGCTTAGAACTTTTGACAATAATTTCAGCTTTTAGAGATTTTACAGAAATTCCTGTTCATTTGCTAGTTCATTTTTTTCCTTCTAATTTGTGGTCCAAAGTTTGTTGGCTGCAATACTTAATGCCATGTTTGTTTGTATTAAAATACATGGAGATTCAAAATATAGGTAGTTAAAAATGAATATCAAAGGTGAATTAATTCCGATGTATTTTAATGCTAACAAGCAAGCTTTTAATGAATATAATCAAAGAGCGGTGCTAAGTGGACCGACTGGGTGGGGGGGGGGGGGGGGGGGGGGACCGAATTCTGGCCGGTCCCCCCTGTCGGTCCAAGTGGATGTTTCCATAATCAAAAGTTCACCTAAGTTATAGAATTCAACTACACAATTGATGTAGGCAGGGAGTGGGAAAGAAGGCTATCTAGTAGCCGAAATAAGTCTTCGCCCCCCTCCCCGCTAGGGGCGGACCTACATGTAGGCCTAGGGGGGGCAAGTTTTCAAAATTTTATTTTTTACCCCTAAATTTTTTATTTTTCCCCTTAAAATGTTAAAACTTTCTTTTAATCATTTTCATTTGGCCCTTCTTAGTTCCATTTTCTGGGTCTGCCCCGGTTCCCCGCCCCCCCCAAACAAGGGGTTTTTTGGTTCGCGTGTATTTTTCCCCCACATTCAACAATTCTTATTTATTTATATATATAGAGAGAGAGACTCTCCTAAGCTCAAGCTTAAAATAAAATCTCATAAGCTCATGCTTGTGAGGCCAACCTTTGGTCCATCCAAATGGACTAAACACATGACCCCTCTAAATTGCACATGTCCACCAATTTTCAGTCAGATCCAATTTTACTGGACCGTTGGATCGACTATGTATCGATCTGAATGGACTATTGACCATTAAACTTTTGAGCTCATATGAAGATGATAAAAATTACGGTTTTGGCTAATTTTTTGCAGAGAGGAATATCCCAGGGAGTCCTTGAAATCCCCCCACCCCCATCCTCATGTGGGTTCCCAGGTGGGTCACACCATACACTTGAGCTTATCTTATCCTAAGTTTGAGCTTAGGAGAGCTGGCATCATATATAAATATATAAATATAAATATAAATATATATTTCATCCAATTGCCCCTCTAGTAAATCTTAATTACACCGCTTTTGTTCACTTTTAAAATTTATGAAATGGGCTCAGGCTCTCAGCTATGACAAATTCAACTTGCTTAAATCACATGCCCTCTATGAATTTATACCCATCCAGATTTACTCCAAATGGTGTGTGCACTTCACCATTGGATTAATCATGCCTTGAAACTTGATTTTAGAACTGATCATGCATTTTTATATATGATCAATTCAATTATACTTCTCTCTCTAATCAAAGTATTTTTATGGTATTTTTATTATAGCAGTAGTGTGATATGATCAGCATCAATATTAAACCTAATACACAAGTTGTGACATTTTATTTTCTCACTGAAGCTGACTTTTAAAAGTGGGGCGGAGTTGTGAGGAATTATATCTAAATTTCAAATTCTGAAAGAAACTAACTGAGGGTGATAAAATTCTAATTTACAAATTACAAGTCGTAATCAAACCTGACTTATAAAAACATAACTAAATAAAGGTACAATTTGTGCCCCCTTATTTGATGTTTACAGTGCATTGCGAAACGCAATGCGAAACCCGTTTTGATACATGTAGGAAGTCATATATTAATTCAAAAGCTTAAACTAATAGGTGACAGGCTCAAGCATGTATATCAAGCCTTACCAAAGCAACTACTTAGGGGTGTGGGGTTTTACTTTGCCAACAAATTTAGCCTCTTCATTTCTTGCCGCTCAACATTAGTACCAAAGACGAGTCAATGGTTTCTAGGGGTGTAAAAGAAAATTGAGAAACCGTCTAACTTAACCAAACTGCAGTTAATAACCGTATTTCACGGTTCGGTTACGGTTATTGAAATTGGAAAACCGTGCTTTACGGTTCAGTTACAGTTTTTGTCTTGACTCACCGTTATTAACTGAAGTGAACGGTTAACCGCAGTTCGGTTAACCTTGTTACCAAAAAACAAGGTTAACTGAACCGTTTCGCTAATAAAAAAAAAGCATAAGGGCCTAAATGAAAATTATTTATTCTTTTTTTTAGACAGTGACATTATGCTATTCTCCAATTATGTTTTTTTTTTCATAGTAAGTTTGATTTTTTTAATTGACAAATAACCGTAACCAAACCGATAATCGTAGTTCGGTTTTTAACGGTTTTTCACGGCTCGATAACAGTTATGGCTTTTAAAAACCACTGCCAAAGAATATTTTAAATAGATGTCTTGTTTTTACGTATCAACTCCATCAGCTTGCTAATGTCCGGTGGCAGTGGGCGTAAAACTTATATCACATGTTACAGTAATGAGAATCAAATGGTAAACCAGACCCAATCAAAGTACCAACCCACAAAATATTTCTTTCCTCTCTGTTAATGGTTTTAACAAGTTCATAACAAAAGGACCCAAATCCATGATACCATCATGGTTAGGCATGATACCATCATGGTAGGGCATGATGCCTTTATGAAGGACACTCAAGTCTTGCTGCCATGATTCACTTTGTTTATGGGATGCCCTTTTATCATGGCATCTATGCACGCCAAAAGCTCAAAAATATGAAAAAAAATGGTGAGTCCATATTTTATTTGTTACCCAAAGTCTACCAACCACGAATTGGCAATCATAACTTGACACTGATCCAACAAATTTCCACATGGACTAATCACAATACACAGTGAACTTACAAGACCATGCACAGAGTATTTTGGCCCTAAACTGAAGGGTTAAGATGATCTCATAATCTCATTCGAGTTATATTTGGCCACTACTACTACACAGTCCCATCTCTTCCTACCTGCATAAGGTCAGGTTTGACTACTTCAAAACTCCTGATAATAGAACTTCTTCAACTATGATGGAAAGCTTATCCTTGTTTGCATCATACTTCAGTTAAGCCTTTCTAAACCTCACTGGATGACTCCACCAAATATCTCTTCCAAACCCTATTCAGTGTCCTCACATAGTAGCCATGGTGCAATTTTTTTATATTTCAACTGGGGAGTTGGATTCATGAAAGACTTGCACATGTGAGATAATAGAAACTCACCCGTATAAAGAGCAAGGAGTTAATAGAGACTTGTACATGCAAGAGAGGGAGGTGACCAGGTTCACATTTTACCAGCAGGGTAAGACACCGTTCTCGTGGCACAATTTCTATGACCTTTGAATTAGAATTTAGGAATTAGGACTCAACTTCACAGAGCACAAGATGTCAAGAACTCCCTCATTGTTTCCGGCATAGAAAATTGGAATGTTCCATTCCTTTTCACCCAGTCAAAGGAAGTCCAATCTTCTTCCATCAAAAGAGTTTTCCATGATTAGGTACTTAAGAGGTTGAACCGGTATTTGATGAGAAAACTGCCTTAAGTACATCCCGTACTTTTTAATGGGAGACAAAAGTTCTTGTTATTATTGTCAGGTGGGTCTTCAATGCAATATGGAAGTGAGATTTGGATTCCTGAAAATGGATTGATTTGATAGTTGAAGCTAGAGTAGTTATATTAGCCATCCCATTCTTGAAAGAACCACAAACAAAAAGGTTTTGTAAAGTTGTGGTAAACAAATCTTTTGAAAAAAATGTAGAAATTATGTCTCCAATGACCCATTCTCCAATGATAAAATAATTTTAAAAAAAATAAAAGAGCAAGAAATTTGAGGAAAAATTAAAATATCAACATGTAAACATAATATCGAAAAATTGAAATCATGTGTTCAATTCAATTTAATTTTTCCCAAAAAATAGCTATTATAGGTTATGCACAAAAAATGATTTAAAAGAAAGATTAATTTGTTTTTCTCTCTACAACCAACAACATTCAATAATGGGTCAAGAAGAATAGACATTAATTGTAAATTGCATGATTTTAGTATTTTAGGATAATGGGATGAGCATGTTGTGTGGTCCTAGAGAAAAAGAAAGTAGAAAGTAAGAATGCGTTGTCTTTTGAATATAAGGAAAAGATAAATTTCCCTATACATTTTAACAAGAGAAGGAAAAAAATTGATGAGGTATAAACAAGAAAATAAAAAGTTGAAGAGCAGCAATCATAGAAGACTCAAATATTGGCTATGAGGAATCCCAGAATTCCTCCTATTACTATATTTTGGTGCTTAGCACATACATGTCCACCCATTATATTTGTAGAAGAAAATATCAATAAAAGGTAAAAAAAAATTATTATAAAATCAAGTAATATAAAAATCAACACAATCACTATATAAGATCCATCATCCATCTAGAAGTAACAAGGCATCGAATATGGTAACAATAACAATAAATGTCTATTTTACCGCGCGGACACACACACAAGGAAAAAGAAAACAGTAGATGTATATAGATAAGAGAAAAGACAACAACTGGATTAAGAACCCATCTTCTATATATTATCATTTGATTTGGTGATGTTATTTGAGATTAAGCTAAACTACTATATATTACGAAGGCCATGGATCAAGAAACTCTGAACCCATGATTAAATGAATTGTATATGAATTGACCCCTGGCACCTCATATAAACTATTAAGGACCCGCAATGTAATTTTATATACTTGTCCTGCTATGGTCCCTGAAATGGGCAAACCACAATTAGGTAAGTCGCGAATTAAGAAACCCTAAACCAAAATTAAATTAGTTGCACACAGAATGACCCTCTAGGCTCTAATATACCCCCAATGTAAACTACCTGTAATACAATCCCAATTGACATTTGTTGTGCTTTGGTAGGTTTTTCATAGTAATATGCATATGTATGCATATCGTTTTTGCATGGACCAAATGAGGAATCACATTGAGTAGCACTTAAAAAAAGATTAGAAAAATTGATATGTGTTGGGCAAACTGAGTCAAGATGGCCCATGATAGGTTGCAAGTTAGGGGGTGTAACTCATTTAATAAAGTAGTTTTAAACTCATACATTAAGAATCTCGAATGATAAACATGAGTGCATAATTTGATTTAATAGGTTCTAACTATCTTACCGTGATGTTGCATGCATTATTGTATTACATTAATTACTTGTAAGAAGTTCCCAAAATCAATATTTTTATGATTAAGTTCATATCATATTTAAGTCACAACGTCAAAAGAAGAAATTCTCGACTCATGTATTACTGTGGACTCGACTCACAATGGCCGTCACATTTTTGTGACGGGTTATTTTCAATCGACGACGGTCCAGGACAGCCCTCTCATCTTTTAAGTTGACAAAAGGTAAAACATCCCACCATTGTTACCCCCAGCAAAACCAACGCTCCCCTCCCTCCAAAAAAATCCCTCCCCTCTCTCCAAAAACGAAACCCCTCACCCCTCACCTCCCCTCTCTTCCAATAGACGATTCCTCCTCCATCAAGGTTGCAAATGGCTGGACCCTAACCCTTCTCATCTCTCACAAGGTACTCGCATCTCCTCCTTCGTCTTCATCTCTCCAGCATGTCACGTCCCCAAAAATTCAACCATGGGATAACGTGAAAAATAAGAATAAATATTCATTTTCTTGTGTTTAATACAACACAAGCTTCCAAAAGTGGACCCACATATTGCAAACCGTGGTGAGTCAAAATAAATTTCATTAAATTCAACGGATGCGTTATTCAATTGGTATCCAAGGTTCATAATTAAGATCCAACACCATCATCAGATGAAAAAATAATAATTAAAATTGCAGAATAAATCAAATAATTACTAAGAAAAAGTTTATCATTAAAGAAAATTCATCTAAAGAAATTCTACGATGACGTTCTCTCTCAAGTAGGCTCATACGGCTCCGTAGCCATCTCCGGCTCTCCACTTAGGTTCGTCAACTGGTTCAAACGCTTGATACGTTTAACCATCCTCCGTCTCCACAATAGGGTAGGGGTCGGTACCTATGCACCCATAAACAAAGTAAACAGTAAGTATGAAAGCGTAATTCATAAATAAAATACAAGATCAATGAGAGTAAAAGCAGGTAATGATCATAGGAGATTAACAATGGAACAATGATAAAAATAACGTATAACCTAAATCCAATCTACACAATAGAGCAATACAATAATCACACAGAAGCACTGCTATTGCTTTTGGGTGGTCAACCCTAATCATAAAGCGGGAAAACCCGTTCTAAGGCCGGCGGTCATAAACCGGTTCGTAATCGAAATCGTAGGTCGGATAAATCGGTTCGAAATTCGGATATTAGAGTGTTCGTACACATCGGTGATCAGCCGTCTACGTACAACTGCAGTCGTTCGAATATGACCAAATCAATATACATATATATACATATCATAGTATAATAGACCTAATGATCAGTAATGCTCTCGACACAAAAACCTAAGTCAAAGTGAAGGGCTGGCTGCACAATAATTTATAATCGAATACCAAACAAATCATTCGAATAAACCTCTACAATGTCTCAATCGATTACAACGCCACATCACAGTCCATATCCAATCAATCATAGGGTATGCAACTAATAGACCAATATCAAACTCAATCATGTATGCAAATCCGAATGTCAATGAATAATCACAAGCCAATCCTAAGGTCAAACATAAGGTCTTGTACCCGCTAACCACAGAAATCTCTAATAAATATTAGATCAATACATCCCCTCTAAATCAATGGTGCATAGACCCAATTAAGGGTTTTCCAATAGAGATGGGTTGAGCCCGAATCCATGAGGATTTTTCGAAGTCATACAAAGTACTAAACCCTACGTTGGTAAGATACCGTTTGCCCTGATGGTTTTTACTCAGTCCAAAGACCCAATTAATAGAGTTTAAAAATATAATTTTAACATATTAAAAACCATAGATATCATTCAAAATTAATTTGCAAATAATAATGATAAACCATGATCTTAATTTATAATTTTATAAAACTTGAGGATTCCATCTATAACATTTTTTTTCAAATTCAATTTCTTATAAAATAAGCCAAGGCGTCTAATTTGGGTTTATAAAACAACTAAGGACCTTCTTCCAGATTTTAGAAAATCATGGTCTTAGTACTAACCTCACATAACAGTGTGTTGTTACAAGGCCTTCACCCTTTTTCAAAACTGTGGCCAGTCAAACATGCCCCACTTTATTTTCCAATTCATGTCCAAGTTGAAAACCACCCACACAGAACCCTTTCTTTCAAATTATAAAAACTATTGGGTTGCATGGGAAAGGCCTGACAAGTGCTAAAGTTGTGTGACATGGGAATTCCTTTTCCAAAACAAGTCCAGGTCAAGCCTCACGCACAGAACTTCTTTTCAATTGATAAAAAAAAACTCATGGGCAAGGACAAGGTCACACTCAAATCGAGAGGTCTCTCTCTCCTAATGCATATTTAGGACTAAACTGCCCCCACTATGCATGACAGAACCCGGAACCCAGTTTCAAAATAATGGACTTCACACACGTCACGCCTGGTATGAAAGGTCATGTGGATAGTGGGCTCCACTGATCACGAAGCCAGATGGTTTGGTCCTCTAGGATTGCCCGGCTACACACGGCAATGTGATCGGGCCAGATCTGTGATTGGATCGTCCAGTGGATCCCACAACATGATTAAATACAATTAAAATATTTTCAAAGTAACTCATGCCCCAAAATTTAAAATCAAAAGATGGTGGCCATATATGTGTAAGGTTTCATCACAAGAAGAGAAAATCAAACATCGAGGCATAAAAAGGGATTTCTACATGCATCCACACACGAATCAAAGAAGAACACAAGCATTAAATTGACAAATTATGACTAGGTACTTGCCTGAAATCCGCAGTTGAAGGAGACGGTCTAGAGATCCTACTGCCAAAGCCCAAAGGTACTAACCTAAGAGAAAAGTTGGAAAAGAGGGAGTTGTGTGTGAAAATAAAAGAGTGTGGTGGTCTATAAATAGGAAATAAAAATAAGAGTTGTAGTCTAACTTAAATTCTAAATAATAGAGTTTGGGTTTTAAAATATATAGGAGTTTGGATTAGAGAAGGATTAGAGTTTTGATTTGAGAAAAACTGTTCCACTAAATTGGGCCCGGGTTAACTATGGGTAAGACACCTCTCCAATAGGCCTAACTCACGAACCTAAGTCTAGCGTGGTCTCCACTTAGACTAATCGCGTATTTAATTAAAATACAATCAATTATATAATAATAATAATAAAATAAATAATATATAATACCAAAACGTCACACAGCATCTCCAAAGCAACGAGCCCATCCTCTCTCTTCTCCATCTTCATTTTCTCTGGACCTCCTCTGTCTTTGTCTCCAAAGTAGCGAGCCCATCCCATGTCTTCTCCATTTTCATTTTTCTGAACTTCCTCATCCCAAAGCAACGAGCCCATCCTTTGTCTTCTTCGTCTTCATTTTTCTGGACCTCCTCTCTCTTTGTATATCCGGCATCTCCAAGGTACGAATTTTTTAGGGTTTTATGGATTTTCTGTTCGATTTCTCTCTTTATCTTTTGTGAGTTTGAGTTCTCAACTGAATATGAGAATCTGATAAAGATAGGACACTATAAGAAATTTGGGGTTTAAGGACGACACAAATTTGTTCCAAAATGTACATCTTTCGTCACCGAAACTAATTGAGACGAAAAATTTTCGTCACCTGTTTTGTTGCCAAAGCCTTGTCGCTAAAAGGTATTGGAGACGGAAAAAAACTCGTCATTGAAAAAAATAAATTTGTGACGATTTTTTTTGTCTCCAATACACTCTGTTGAAAACTTACTTGTAAGTAATTTTTTTCGTCTCCAATACACTTTGTTGGAAACATACTTGTAAGCAATTCGTGACAAAATATTTTGTCATTAAAGGAAGAAATTAGAGAAAAAAATATTTTGTCATAAATATAAGAAATAGAGACGAAATTTTTTTGTCACGTACGCCCAACTCAAGAACTTCACAGGAGGTCACCCATCCTAATACTGCTCCCACCCAAGCACGCTTAATTTCAGAATTCTTACGATTTCCACAGCCACACGATTTTAGAAGTCCTCATGCTAAGTTAATACGGGATTTGACTTATAAGCCCATGGTCAAGACTTGGATATTTTCGATGCGGGCTAACGGAGACTCATCGTTTGAAGCCCGTGGTTAACACACCACTACAAGAAATTTGGGGTTAAAGGACGACACAAATTTGTCCCAAAATGTACATATTTCGTCACCAAAACTAATTGAGACGAAAATTTTTCGTCACCCGTTTTGTCGCCAAAGCCTCGTCGCTAAAAGGTATTGGAGACGAAAAAAAAATTCATCACTGAAAAAGATAAATTGGTGACGATTTTTTTTTGTCTCCAATACACTGTTGGAAACAAGTAAATTTTTTTCGTCTCCAATACACTATGTTGGAAACATACTTGTAAGTAATTAGTGACAAAATATTTTGTCCTTAAAGGAAGAAATTAGAGACAAAAATATTTTGTCATAAATATAAGAAATAGAGACGAAAATTTTTTGTCACATTTAATCCGCCCAACTCAAGGACTTCCCAAGAGGTCACCCATCCTAGTACTACTCTTGCCTGAGCACGCTTAACTTTAGAGTTCTTACGTTTTTTGGAGCCGCACGATTGTAGAAGACTTCATGCTAAGTTAATACGGGGTTTGACTTATAAGCCATGGTTAAGACTTGGATATTTCCGATGCGGGCTAACGGAGACTCATCGTTTGAAGCCCGTGGTTGACACGCTACGCCCAGTGGTTAAGAGTACTGCCCGGACCAGGATCTCACATTCTCTCCCACTAGAAATAGAGTCGTCCTCGGCTCTGATACCAACTGTCACAGCCCCGCCCAACTGAGCATGAAATTGTCCACTTTGGCCCACGTGTACGTGCGAGGACTTCCCAAGAGGTCAACCATCCTAGTATTGCTCCTGCCCGAGCACGCTTAACTTCGGAGTTCTTACGATTTCCGGGGCCGCACGGTTTTAAAAAGCCTCATGCTAAGTTAATACGGGGTTTAACTTATAAGCCCATGGTCAGGACTTGGATATTTCCGATGCAGGCTATCGTAGACTCGCCATTTGAAGCCCGTGATTGACACGCTACACCCAGTTGTTAAGGGTACCGCCCAGACCAAGATCTCACATTCTCCCCCACTAGAAATAGAGTCGTCCTCGGCTCTGATACCAACTGTCACAGCCCCGCTCAACTCAGCATGAAATTGTCCGCTTTGGCCCACGTGTACGTGCGAGGACTTCCCAGGAGGTCAACCATCCTAGTACTGCTCTCGCCCAAGCACGCTTAACTTCGGAGTTCTTACGATTTCCGGGGCCGCACGGTTTTAAAAAGCCTCATGCTAAGTTAATACGGGGTTTAACTTATAAGCCCATGGTCAGGACTTGGATATTTCCGATGCAGGCTATCGTAGACTCGTCGTTTGAAGCCCATGATTGACACGCTACGCCCAGTTGTTAAGGGTACCGCACAGACCAAGATCTCACATTCTCCCCCACTAGAAATAGAGTCGTCATCGGCTCTGATACCAACTGTCACAGCCCCGCCCAACTCAGCATGAAATTGTCCGCTTTGGCCCACGTGCACGCGCGAGGACTTCCCAGGAGGTCACCCATCCTAATACTGCTCCCGCCCGAGCACGCTTAACTTCGGAGTTCTTACGATTTCTGAGGACGCATGGTTTTAAAAAGCCTTACGCTAAGTTAATACGGGGTTTGACTTATAAGCCCAAGGTCAGGACTTGGATATTTCTGATATGGGCTAACGGAGACTCACCGTTTGAAGCCCGTGGTTGACACGCTACGCCCCGTGGTTAAGGGTACCGCCCGTACCAAGTTCTCACAGTAGTAGAGACTCAGAGAGGTAGGTGTACCTGGCGGTGGCGGACTCCTGGATGGAGGAGGATGGGCACAAATGATGGTGATTGGTGATGGTGGCTGCGTTTGGGAATTCTAGGCGAGAGAGACTGAGAGAAGTAGAGATGAGAGGGATGACTGATCAGGGATGGGTCTGCACTGCGTGTGTTGATGGAGGGTGATGATGATTAATGGGGGTCAATAAGCCATGGGGCTGTTGCTTGAGACGATGTGTGGGAGATGTTGGAAAATGATTTTGGAAAATGGGGAAAATGGTTCTTCTCTCCTCTTCTGGAAAAGGGTTTTGGAAAAGAGAGATCGGGATAGATTGAGGGATAAAGGGGGAAATGGGTTTTGGAAAAGGGGCGTTGGATTGGGGTGGGGGTGGGGGAGGGGAATGGACGTTAGGGCCTTGGGGGCCAATTTTAGTCATTTTAAAGCCTTTTCCAAATCAATACTTGTAAGAGAGGAATAGGCTCAAGTGCGAACGAAATTGGTGCCACCGCAAATGAAATTGGCGCCTTATTTTGGTGACCAATTATTTTCGTCTTGCATAACTTATCCTTAATAATGACGAATTATGTTCGTCACAAAAACAAATTATATTTTGTGACAAAAATTATCGTCTCCAATGAGCTAAAATAATTCGCGCCAAAGCAAATGAAATTGGCGTCATATTTTGGTGACGAAATATGTTCGTTGTCCATAACTTATCCTTATTGGTGACGAATTACGTTCGTCGCAAAACAAATTATATTTTGTGACAAAAATTTTCGTCTCCAATGAGCTAAAATAATTTGGCACCTTATTCTAGTGACGAAATATTTTCGTCTTCCATAACTTATCCTTATTAGTGACGAATTAAGTTCGTCACAAAAAAAAAATAGATTTTGTGACAAAAATGTTCGTCTCCAATGAACTGAAATAATCCGCGCCAAAAGCAAATGAAATTGGCGCCTTATTTTGGTGACGAAATATGTTCGTCTTCCATAACTTATCCTTATTGGTGACGAATTACGTTCGTCGCAAAAAAAAATTATATTTTGTGACAACAATTTTCGTCTCTAATGAGCTAAAATAATTGGCACCATATTTTTGTAGACGAAATTTTGTTTTCGTCTCCAATACTTTTGAGAAAAATGAAATTAGACGACAAAATTTATATTTCGTCCCCTTTGGGTGTTCTTTTAAGACAAAAAAAAAAATTGTCTTCAGATTTCGTCACAACAGCCTAAATTTCTTGTAGTGACGCTACGCCCCGTGGTTAAGGGTACCGCCCAGACCAATATCTCACATTCTCCCCCACTAAAATAGAGTCGTCATCGGCTTTGATACCAACTGTCACAGCCTCGCCCAACTCAGCATGAAATTGTCCGCTTTGGCCCACGTGGACACGCGAGGACTTCCCAGGAGGTCACACATCCTAGTACTGCTCTCGCCCGGGCACGCTTAACTTCGGAGTTCTTACGATTTCCGGGGCCACACAGTTTTAAAAAGTCTCATGCTAAGTTAATATGGGGTTTAATTTATAAGCCCATGGTGAGGACTTGGATATTTCCGATGCGGGCTAACAGAGACTCGCCGTTTAAAGCCCGTGGTTGACACACTACACCCCGTGGTTAAGGGTACTGCCCGGACCAAGATCTCACATTCTCCCCCACTAGAAATAGAGCCGTCCTCGGCTTTGATACCAACTGTCACAGCCCCGCCCAACTCAGCATGAAATTGTCCGCTTTGGCCCACGTGCACGCGCGAGGACTTCCCGAGAGGTCATCCAGCCTAGTACTGTTCCCGCCCGAGCACGCTTAACTTTGGAGTTCTTATGATTTCCGGGGACACACGGTTTTAAAAAGCCTCATGCTAAGTTAATACGGGGTTTGACTTATAAGCTCAAGGTCAGGAAGGTCAGGACTTGGATATTTCTGATGTGAGCTAACGGAGACTCACCGTTTGAAGCCCGTGGTTAACACGCTACGCCCCATGGTTAAGGGTACCGCCCGGACCAAGTTCTCACAGTAGCAGAGACTGAGAGAGGTAAGTGTACCTGGTGGGGACGAACTCCTGGATGGAGGATGATGGGCATAGATGATGATGATTGGTGATGGTGGCTGCGTCTGGGAGTTATAGGCGAGAGAGACTGAGAGAAGTAGAGATGAGAGGGATCACTGATCAGGGATGGGTCTGCATTGCGTGTGTTGATGGAGGGTGATGATGATTGATGGGGGCCAATGGGCCATGGGGCTGCTGCCTGAGACGATAAGTGGGAGATGTTGGAAAAGGGTTTTGGAAAATGGGGAAAAGGGTTCTTCTCTCCTCTTCTAGAAAAGGGGGAAAAGAGTTTTGGAAATAAGAGACCGGGATAGATGGAGGGACAAAGGGGGAAATGGATTTTGGAAAAGGGGCGTTGGATGGGGGGTGGATGTTAGGGCCGGGGGGGGCATTTTAGTCATTTTAAAGGCTTTTCCAAAGTAATACTTGTAATAGAGGAATATGCTCAAGTGTGAATGAAATTTGCGCCTTATTTTGTTGGCCGAAATATTTTCGTTTTTCATAACTTATCCTTATTAGTGACGAATTACATTCGTCGCAAAAACAAATTATATTTTGTAATAAAAATTTTCGTCTCCAATGAGCTAAAATAATTCGCTCCCACAAATGAAATTGGCGCCTTATTTTGGTGACGAAGTATTTTCGTCTTCCATAACTTATCCTTATTAGTGACGAATTAAGTTCGTCACAAAAAAAAATTATATTTTGTGACAAAAATGTTCGTCTCCAATGAGCTAAAATAATCCGCGCCAAAGCAAATGAAATTAGCGCCTTATTTTGGTGACGAAATATGTTCGTCTTTCATAACTTATCCTTATCGGTGACGAATTACGTTCGTCGCAAAAAAAATTATATTTTGTGACAACAATTTTCGTCTCTAATGAGCTAAAAAAATTGGCGCCAACACAAAACAAGTTGGCGCCATATTTTTGTAGAAGAAATTTTGTTTTCGTCTCCTATACTTTTGAAAAAAATTGTAACAAACGACAAAATTTATATTTCGTCCTCTTTGGGTGTTCTTTTAAGACAAAAAAAAAATTCGTCATCAAATTTCGTCACAATAGCCTAAATTGCTTGTAGTGGGATATGGGTTTCATGTGGGTATTCATGGGAGTAAGAGCAAATTTCAGTAAAACTGATTTACTAAAACTGTATGAAGAAGATTTCGTCATGTTAAGAAATGGGTTTCATGTACTAAGAGAAACCCATTTCCTAACATGAAGAAATCTTGTTAGGAAATCGGTCATTCATGAATGCTGCAGATGGGATGGGAGCATTTGGGTGAAAAACATGATTCTGGTGGATTGGTATGAAAGAGTATTAAACTCACACACACCTGAAAAGCAAACGCCAAGAATAGACTTCCCAGATGATTGAGTAGGTGGTTTTGGCAGTTTTTTTTTTGTCTCCTAGTGTTCTGCTTCAGTCTCTGACCAGAGGTTCCCTTCCCTCTCTGTTCTATAGCTTCCGGGGAGGTCTGATCTGCTCATTTTCTCAGTGGCTGGTTTTAGTTATTGGAGATTAGAGTTGTGGTGGCTTTCAATGTTGCTGTGAGGAGTGTGTTTTTTTCTTTGTGCAGGCTCCTTTGTGCTGTCCGATTTCTGGGTTGCTGGAGCTGCTTAGCAGTGGTGATTTCTGTTGTGGTGGGGCCTTGTAGCAGCTGCTTCCCTGGTTTTCTCAGAGCTCTTCAGTGGTTTGGGGAAGTTCCAGCCCTATTTAGAGCTCCATTTTGTATGTGGTGGTTTGGTTTTGCTTTAGTAGAGTGTTACTGTGAGCAGCGCCTGCAATGCCTTCAATGCAGTTTGTTTGGTGGTGGCTCTCTTCTTTTTGATGAGTTGCTTTTAGTTGCTGTTGTGATGGATTTTGTAGTGCAGTTTCAGGTTTTTCTTGGGTTGTGATCCGGATCTTTTCCTCTTTGTTCTGGGCAAAGAGTTGGTAATTTTCCTCCCATTTCAGAGTTGGTAATACATCAGCCCCACCACTAAGTGCAACTTTCCAAGACCCCAATTCATTAAAAAAATATAAAACAACCATGCAATAACCCATCACCCCAATTCATTCAAACAAAGACCTCTCTCCAACAAGTGCCATTTTCAAAGTCTCCTTAATAACTTAAGAAAGACAACAGCCCAAAACAAGGTTCACCCCAAAATACATCCAAAAAGAGGAAAAAAAGAGGAAGGAAAAAACAAAAAAAAAAAAAAACAAGAAGAAGGAAGGAAGCACTTGTTCTAGAGATTGTTCTGTGGGTTGGTTTCTTTATGCCTTTGGGAAACAACATTCAGAAATCAGCTCATCTAATTGCTTTATTTATGTTTGAAGTTTGGTGATGTTTTTGAGCATGTATTTTGTAGAAATGCCCACTTTTATGTGATGGTTTTTTCCCAATTTTATGAGCTAAATATTTCTTTCTTCAAGCAGGCCCAAGATGGTTCCCCACGTGAGGAGGTACGTATGGGCACGAACCAGAACAACACCTCACATACAAGAGAGGGTTCATGTAGGCTGCTTTCATATTTGAGGATGGAGATTACTGTTGCGGTTGGCCGTGTGATGGGTTTGTCAAACGATGAGGGGGGCTGCTATAGGATTATTATAGATGGGATCTTGAAGGATGATGAATTGTTGTTGGGCGGAGACACGACTTTTGGGGATTTGACTTTGGGCGATATTATTTCATGGCCGATTTTTAAAACTGTGGCCGACTAATTTTATTGCAAACAATGACATATGTAAATGATTTTGATTTTTTGTATTTACTTTCATATGTGGAACCGTGGTAGTGGTCATATGAAATATGTTTTTTTTGTTAAGTTTGTTGTTTCTCATAACTATTTTGATAATGTAAGTTTACATATTAAATGGATGGATGAACTTTTAACTACCAGTGTTTTTAGCTCACTTGAGCCCTTTTAATGGATGGAAAATGGATGGTTCTATAATTGATACTCTATTCAATTTTTTAAAATTAATTGGAGGTTTTTTAAAATAATTAAAAAAATGTTTTTTAAAAAGTTCTATTTAAACAAATAGACGGTCATGGCCCGTCGTTTTATTTTTACCCACTATTTTTGGAAAATTCATTGCAAACGGTTAATGACCATCGGCAATTGAAACGGTCTATATCCGTCGATAAATTTTAAATTTACCGACGGTCATGGTCCGTCGTTTTAATTAAACGACGCCATTTTTTTCGACGGCTTCCTCGACGGATTGTGCCGTCGTTTTTTTAAAAAAACAACGGGCTTTGGCCGTCGATTAAGTGGCTTTTAGACGTAGTGAGTGTCATAAAATTATTGCGTTCGAACAAAATCATATTTATGCATGAGTTATTAATGAGGGCGCAGTGGGACACCAATATAGGATACATCTTCTCCTTCTTTCTTACATTCATAAATATATGTTCAAAGATTTATGAAGCAGTAAGATGACGAATAAAGTCAAAAATCAATTGAGAATTATTGAGATAGTAGAAAAAAACTGAAAAATGGGTAAACATTAGATTTGAGACTCTCATCAGTCGAGAGTGAAAATTATAATGATAAGATTGTTTCTTGTTTCTTTTTTTCTTTTTTTTTCACATTTGTCATTTTCCATGCGAATATATATAAGTATTCTATTGACCCCACTAATTATATCTCATATGAGGGTTTTCATTTGATGTTGAAATATCTTGATTTATAAGTAAAGATAAATCCAAATTTACGTAGCACATTTAAATATCATGAAAATAAAATAATACGTTTGAAAATCTATTGGATTTATCTTTGCTATTAGTATATTGTTTGGACTTTTTAATGATCATATTATTTAATTATTAAATATTTTGTTGGATAGATATTGTGTTTTCTTCTTTTTCATTTTTGTTATATATGTTTATATGTTGGATAGTTTTAATGTGGTTTTCTCGTTGAATTGATTATTAAGATATCATTAATTTTTTTGAAGTAGAAAAATAGAATATATATGATGAATTCATTGGGGATGTTACTTGTATAGTTTGTCTTCACTTTTATCATTACATAGAATATCAACCGTCAAGGATAAGAAAGAACTATATGTAGTAATTTTATTTTTTAAATATTAAGAAATATTTTTTAAAGAAGCCTAAAAGTAATGAAAGTATTTTTGGAAGATTAATAATCCGACGACAATTCTAATGTTAAAATTTTAATGAAAGAATTTGAAAAGACTTAAAGAATTTGTGATTTAATTATAATCTTAAAATGAGAATCAAAGTATTTTAAAAATTATAAATGGTTAAAAAGGCAGTGATTTTATTATTATCAAAGTCTTATCCAAACAATGTTAGGGTTAACTACATGAATTTCTTTCCTATTCTAATTTATACCGAGCTAAATCATTGAATAGGTTGCATTTCTATAGATTTAACATTACTACTTCCATCCCTGCCTTCTTCTTTAAAATACTAAAAAGATCTAGGTGGGCTGCACTAAATGTCAAAATCGAGGGGAAGAGGTCAACATTGAATTGAAACCTTCCATTATAATATATGACTAGCAAAACAGATTGTAATGCATTGGTTAAGTCATGCAAGTTTAATAGTAAATTAGAATTATTATCCAAATAAGTATTTATTAATAAAAGATAAATGAACTGAGTGAATGAAAAACCTATGTGTATAATCATCATAATATAAATTCATATTTTATACTATAATTAACTAAAAAGAAGTCCATATATAGAGCTTCAATAATAATGTTATGAGTTTTTCAACTAGCATAATAATGTCTGATTTAAGTTCCTAATAATTTTAGAAACTTAATTATGGATGATTCAAATTTCTACTAAAATCGAAATTGATCTGACCATTGAGTTGTTCATGTGTAAAGGTCTTAATCCATATGACAATATTTTCAGCGATTTATAAAATGATCCGAAGTTATTCTTATTGGTTTCGAAAAAAGATTACTCATACACATGCAGAAAATATAAGTAAATAAAAGTGTGACACAATTTTAGCTCCCATTTTCTTAAATTCATGCAGTGAGCCAACTTGTGATAAATTAAGCTACTTATGCCACATGCCCCTCGTTGTTTTGGAAGATCACACTTGAAAATATAATCTATTTTGTTGGAGTCTATTTTAAGTTATTTAAGTTTAATCAGTTTCCAAAGGGCTGGAACCCTGCATTATCTAAAAAAAAAAAAAAGAAGTTTAATCAATTGAAAGATGGCTCCCATTATATATATTAAAGCAATAGGAGAGGTGGGCTGTGGGGGGTGTCACCTCAGCACCCAATTATTCTCCTTTAAGAAAAATCACTTAGAAAATCACACATAGTTTTGGTTTTAATGTGGGCTACTCCAAACCTCTCCCTCTAATACTTCCCTAAAATCTCTCATATCCTCCTAAAATGTCTCATTCTAATACTTCATAAAATCTCTTATCCTCTTAGTGGAATTGAATAACTGCTCAATAGGACCCATATCTCAATAGTTGTGAAACCTTATCACTCTATCTATATTTGTCTAACTTGTAATCATCCTATGGATAGGATTGAATAATGGATGAAATCTCAAATGATCTCACTTTAATGGTAAAAACTGCCTTAAAAAAAAAAGTCAAGTCAGAGGATTAAATTTGAAATGTAAACGAGACCCACTTCTCAAATTAAGAGTCTCATCCAAACCCTTTTAAATTTCCTTGCTAGGGGTTTGCAATTGCATCAACTTGGCGGGACCAGGCGGGTTGGGTTTGCAATAATTTGAAGGGTGTGGTGGTAACTATCAATCAAATCATAGCAAGAGACACTTGGGTTGGAAGTTCTCAACATACATCTTAAACCCTTGGAAGCATATCAACATCAGAAATTGCTACTATAAAACTAATCACATCACACCCGAGAACATGGTGGGACATGTAAATGGTTTGTGTTAGAAGAAAAGAGAGTGAAACCATTTGAAAAATCATATACAGGTACTCCATCACTTATAGGTTTCCTGCTTTCTGCTGGTAAGTTATTCCTTTTTTATTTTTGGATTCTTCGTTTTAATGTTTCTTCACAATGAACGAAAGATTTTCTGACACCCATGTTTTAGTTTTTAGGAACGTTCGATAAAAATATTGATTTTGTGTAGTCTACTCTCACAAGAAGGAACAGAGCTATCAAAACAAGAAGCTTGGATTGGATATTAAGCTAAGGAGCCCACCAAGCAACGTCTAGATACCCTCTTTTATATTAAGATGCCAAGCCCGGGCTCAAATATAAAAACACGTCCAATTTGTGGCTACTTTATTTGATATTAATTAATGAGAACATAAATATAAAACAAACAAATATGAAAATCAATATAAAACAAACAAATATACTATTTATTACGGTTCGAAGCATGACCCAGCCTGAAATTTATACAAAGTAAATATTACTTTTTATATAAATGAGTATGAAACTTCAAGTCTTATGTAAATTAATATTTGTAAAATTGCATGTGGCCCCGTCTTTAGGAATTAGAATATGAGGCCCACTTTAAAAAAAATTATTGTATGTGGAGCCCATATGTATAAATTACTACCAATGATCCACTTTTAAAAATTACAAACATTAAGGATTTTCTAACCATAATAGATATATTAAAATTCTAAATCCACGTAAAGAAGACTCATGTTAATTTGATTGGATAGAGTTATTGAGTAAAGTGGATTTTTTCATCTGGATTCTTTAAACACCTATCCATAATATATATATATATATTTGAATTCACATAAAGAAGCTTAACAAAAGTGGACTCTTAATTGATTGATAGAGCTTATCTTTTGAAATTGATTTGTGATTCAATTTCTTGAATTGATTTGAGATTAGAGTCCAATTTTACAATCGATTAGCAAATTGGACTCTAATTTCGAAATCAAATCCTACGTCTATAATATATATTAATTGAAATCGAAACTGAGCTCCAATTTTACAATCAATTGCGAAATTAAAGCTCAATTTTGAAATCAAATCGTACTTCTATAATATATAATAATTGTAAACTGATGATCATATCATTCTACATAATATAATGATGGAAGCCTCTGTTAACTATTGCAATCAACTCAATTGCACAAACACATATTTTCTTGTTCATTTCTATTAAAATCTGAATTTTACAATCGTATCAATTGCTTGTTGGGAAAATGCTTTTAACTAATTTTTTTCCTTTTTCTTTGAGGAGAAATAGCTTCATCATTCAAATATACTACTGACATCAGGAGGGACAGATCACAGATATGACACATCACCTCTTCATTGTGCATGAAATCCATAGATCAGAACTATCTATCAACGATGGCTAAACCCTTCATGTTGCTCCTCTTCATATTGATATCTTACAATCTCATGCTTAAGTCCCAATTGCCACTTTGGCCCCACTTTTATGTACACTTGGACATACAGTTCGGTCTCCCCCCCGACAGCCCTTGGATCCTAGCTCTGGGATCCAAGGGCTGTCGGGAGGACCGGGCCACAGTTCGTTCCCTCCAGTATGTTCATGTAGTACCTCTGTTTAGAAAAAGACGCGCCCAGCTACTCCTACATTAGAAAAGGACAATATTAAACATGGAACAATAAAGAGATCTTAAAGTTGTTGTGATGTCAAAGAAGGAAAAGAGAATAATGGAACCAAACAGGGGATCCCTGTTTGGACCAAACAGGGGCCTCCATGGGGGGGGGGGGGGGGGGGAGGAGGAAAGAGAGATTGACTTTTTCTCTCCTCCGCCCCCCCATGTGGAGACCCCTGTTTGGTCCAAACAGGGGATCCTTATCCGAGAATAATTTGTGAAGGCTTATATAATAATGTAAAATGAAAATATAATTAAATATATTTCAGCTAAACAGATGACATGTCAGCATTTCAATAATAATTGTACGTGCTAGTACCTACCACTGTAATTACTTGAAGAATGATTGTTTAGTGTGCATGCAATTAATTTTATTTTTAAATTGATAATTGTATTATCATTAACATCATTATCATTATTCTGGCCCAAAAAGCTGGAACACCCTCTGTTGTAAAAGAGGAGAAAAAAATAAAAAATCATCATCATTATAGTTTTATCACATGTTCACATCTCATATTTTCGATTCCGTTATTTTCTTTTTTGGTGTTAGTTGCAAGAGAGGGGAGGGACAGTTAGGGGTGTAACGGTTCGGTTAACCGGTTAATTTGGAAAAATCGTTAACCGAACCGTAACCGCGGTTTTCTATCTTTAAAAACCGTAACGGTAATTGTATTCATAAAAACCGTGAAAAACCGTAACCGCGGTTAACCGTATTAAACGGTTCGGTTACGGTTAATAACAGTGGAATGCCTTCCTAACATAAGGGAATAAATGTGAATGATTGAAGGTAAAATGACACATAATGAGCAATTAAATAAGATAAGAAATATTTCATTCAACTCCCTTATTTTTTCTTTTATTTGTAAACGATACGGTTAACCGCATACGGTTAACCAAACCGTATGATACGGTTCGATTCGGTTAATAACCGTGAATTATTACGGAAAATCGTAACTAACCGAACCTTGCGGTTTTTTGATTTCATTAACCGTAACCGTAACCGAACCGTGAAATACGGTTATTAACCGCGTTTCGGTTCGGTTAGACGGTTTTTCGGTTTTTTTTTACACCCCTAGGGACAATGATGGTGGAAACATCACCTCTTGTTAATAATTACCCTCTCTCCGAGTATACTTTCGGAACCATTTTTCATTTTATTTTTGCGAGCCCATATTTATAATAAAAAATATTTATTTTAATCTTCATAGACTTTAAGTAATTTATAAAAGAAAACTCCAATCTAGAGATCTAATTTTCTACACTTTTGTGAGTCCCCGTGATACAAATTATTCAATATTATCATATTAACGACAAAACCAAGAAGGTTACGTTTTCATATCTAAAATCTTCATGGATTTTGCGAAATAGTGATTGCGACTAACATTGATAATTTGAGAACTTTTCCTTGAGCATTAGCAAATTGTTGATTCTTTCTGTAGTTTAGGCTCTGAGGGCTAATCTGAAAGTTATCCCTAAAATATAAAGGGAAACCCCAGGGCCTGAAATACAATTTGAATGGACCTCTCTAGTGGTAACCCGCAAATAAAAGCCCACTCGAGAATGCTCTCTTTTCTTCTATATTGGTGTGGTGAGTCGTAAGAAGAAACAGAGAAGAAAGAAGAGAGAGAAAGAGAAGAAGAGAGAGAAAGAGAAGAAGAGAGAGAGATGGTGGCAACATCGCCTGTGGTGAATACATACCCTCTTTCGAGCTATACGTTCGGAACGAAAGAGCCGAAGATGGAGAAAGACACATCCGTAGCGGATCGTCTCGCTCGAATGAAAGTCAAGTAATAACTTCAATCACATTCTCAAAAACCCTATCCACTCTAAAAATGCAGACAGAAAAACCCTAAAAATACCTTCTGATGGGTTTTTCTTCTGCCTCGTTAGGGTTTGAATCTTCTTCTATTCTTTGTTTTGTTTTTCAATTGCTTGTGCTAATCTTACTCCTAATTCATTCCTCATGTCAGCTGAAGCTGACGTTTGATTAGCGTTTATGAATGGTTAGAGATCGGATCAGGATTAGTTTTCAAACAGGGGCGTTTCAGGGGTTGCTGTATTTGCAATCGCATTTTTGCTGTTTATAAGGAGGCTTCAAGGGCTTTTTTAATGCTTATAGTTTCATGGCCATTTGCTGTTGTTGTTGTTGTTGTTGTTTTGGATCGAAAGTTTTACGGCTGGTCGAATTTGTGAAATCAAGTTTTTGCAGCTTCTCACTTCAATATGTAATATGTAGATTGGACGGACAGTTCTCCTAGGCTTGGAAAACCCTAGAAAATGCTCAAGACCCGGGATTGAAGAAGAATAAGGCATTAGGATTAGATATCATACATCAAAAAAGAAAATTTCTTTGATGTGGAGATTTTATGATTGGTTATTAGGATTGTATAAAAGCAAGTCTTTTGAATTGAAAATTTATGATTGGTTGACATAGTGTTTAAGATTTTTTTTTTTTTTAATGGCAATTTGTATTGGGAGAAAGCTTAAGCAGTACAAAAGGATTATACTGAAAGCAAGAGGGAAGGAACACCGCCTTTAGGACAGCCAAAAAGAGGGCTTGGAAAACATACAGCCCAGGCTATAAGGTGGCCACCTCCCTCCAATTATGAACAATGGTGTCTGAGGGGGAAGATATTTAAGCTGTGCAGATTATCAAGGTATCAATCACACTGAATCATTTGATGAAATTTTGGAACGGTGTAATAGAGCAACAACTTGGAGTCTTTTCTTTGCTTATGCAGTGATAAATACACCTCCCTTTGTAGTTGCAGTGTTGGTTTTAACTTGTGCGGGGTTGTCCTTGCTACCACTAGGATAGCAATTAAAGAGAAGGAACTGCACTTAGGGTGTGATCAAAGAATCAATCTGAATTCATACTGTTAGAAAAACAGACTTGAATTTATGCCCAGTATATTTACTACAAATGCTGTTTGCTATTGAGGCAACAAATGGAAGGGTTAAGAGAGGAAGAAACACTTCCACTTTTTTAAAGAGAAAATTATATAATGAAGGGACAAATGAGGTGAATGTGGAAATGGATGTTTGCTTGTACACTTGTTTATTGATCTTGATTATGTGCAACTTGACAACATATATCTATGATGTAGTTTCTTAGGTGCTATTTGCAGATGACACGAAACTAGTTAGTTAGAAATGAAGCACGTTGATCACAAGCTTGAGCTATAGGGAAAGGCTTTTGGTTAAAGAGTTCAAAATTAGTAGCAGCAATGCAGAATACATGAAATGGAAATTGAGTTGATTATTGAGTGGGAAGATGTGCTGGTTAAAATTGAAAGTAGCTTAGTGCTATATTGTGATATATTTAGATAGGTATTTTTACGCATTAATACATGCTAAACTCATTTTTCACGTGCAACTAACAAAAAAATAATAATAATGACATTAGAGTCGCTTGAACATGCCACTTTTTTTGTTCCTTCTTTCTTTGATGGTCTTACCCCTAAACCACTATATCGTGAGTCACAACTGTGGGTTAAGAACCCATGGAATTGTGGGTAATGCTGATGTACCAACCTTTTCAAGCTTGCTTTCTTCATCGACCCACAAAACCCCATCTTTTTTTGCTTTTTTGTGGCCCAATATTTCATAACAGAAGGTGAGGTGGCTTTAGGACCTTGTATGTGGAGGGGCACCCACTGTTAGATCGGAAGAACTGAAAAAGACCAAAGAGGGTGGGATTGTCTGTTGGGTGTGACGTGGGGAGATAGCAGTGGAAGGAGAGTAGATGGCCTGAAGCTGCTGTAAGCAGACATATTTCTTATTGGAGTAGTGGTGTTTTGTGTTTCTATGGAATGCACAAAAGAATGAGGAAGAAGATGATGGGTTTTGTCTATGAAGATAGCCTTTGATGTTGTGAGAGAAGAAAGAGTGCTGAGTGATTTTATAGATGGAGGAGAGATGAGAAGGGGAGTAGAGGAACCGTGGAACATTGAGAAGGTGAGACTTGAGATGAGGGTTTTGTGGGTTGACGAAGAAAGCAAGGAGAAAATGTAAGGACTCATGATATCATGGGTTAGGGGTAAGAATGTCATAATAAAATAAAAAAGTGCGGTCAAAGCACTCTGCTGACTTTTTTAAGTTTTTTGTTATTAGCCTGTGGAAACTAAATTTAAGAGGCACTAATCTGTAAAAATCCCATTTAGATATGTTTCAAAAGGTACATAGAGAGCAGAGGGTTTGAGTTGGATATTGCATATCAGATAATTGCATTTCGGGGAAAAGGAAGACAAGCTAGTTGGTGGGTTGTGTGCTCATCAAGTGCCATTTTGATTAAAAGGGCAGTTGTTTTTAATGGAAATTAGACCTTCTTTGTTTTACGTAGCTGTAGGTTTGGCATTAAAGAAGCAATAAAAAGCTAAGAATACATGTGGTTGAGGCACTTGGATGAGTAGATTAACAAGAAAGGATGTGATTGGGATTTAGGAATGAGTGCATGAATGGAAATTTTCAGGTGTCTCCAATAGAAGAGAGAGAGAAAAAAAAAGGAATGCTGTTTGAGATGATTTGGGCTAGTATACAGAACATTGAAGAGAACAAAGACATGTTAATAGGGGAGAAGGAGACTTATTTTACTCTATGCCTGTATTTTGTTCTTCATCATCAACAATAATAACATCAAAGCCTTGTCCCAACTATGTTGGGGTTGGCTACAAGAATTTTGTTTCTTTTTTCCGATCTATCCTGGGCCAAATCCTCAGATAGGTTGCACTTCTTCAGATCTATTTGTACAACTTCCATCAACGTCCTCTTCAACATTGTTCCTACATTTAGAATGCTTGATGAGACCATTTAATAAAACTAGGTGTAGACGACTCACTGTTTTTCATGCTCCTCCCCAAAGTGTTGGAGCAAGAGAACTGTCTCAACCTAAAACCATGAAGCTAAATTTATATGGTGTAAAAGATTTTTGTCCCAGTATTTGTGTCCTTTTGTTACACAATGGAGTGCTTTATCTCTGATTACATATTCCTTTCCATTTTGGTGTCCATCTGTGTGTCCTATACACATTTGTTGTAAGGTGCTTAGGTGCTTATAACTGGTTACCTAAAAAAAATAAAGTGTTGATCCCAGTGCAGGTTTCTATCAATCTTGATATAAAAGAATATGCTATAGGTTGGTACTGTATTATAGGTTTGATAATGGTAGCTAGTGCTAGTCGACCGTTATACTTATTTTGTGTTTTAATGCATCATTATTTTTATTGAATTTGATCTTCAGCTATATGAAAGAAGGCATGCGGACCAGTGTGGAAGCAATTTTGCTGGTAAGTATTAACTATCTACACAAGTACTCCATATTTAGTCTGATATCTCTTTCCATTTTTATTTATTTATATTTATTCTTGGGTTGTTACTTAGCATACCTCTATATGAAATAATCTTTCTTTTTGTATGAACCATCAACAAATCTTCTGTTCATTTGAAGTTAAAAGTCAGGGAAGTTAATTTATCTCCTGATTATGTGGATACTTACCTAGTACGTCGAGGATCGAGTGTGACAGGTCCTCTAAACCCCAAATTCTCAAGGTATGCGGTATTTGGAGGTGCATGTGTTTTGATCCAACATTCCATCTTGTCAAGAGATGAACTTTATGGCGCAGATTTTGCTCATGTGGATCACAGATCTCGAAGAAGAATACCCACTGAAAATTAAAAAGGGAATAAATATGATGGACCTACTACTTAAAAACGAAATACCGATATCCTTTTGATCACCAAAATCAACAAAACCACCCAAAAACAGATTTTTGTATGATCACATAGCCCTCTGGTCCAACACCATTTCAGCCCTACAGAAAATCGTCTTTCTTTTTGCCTCAAAGATCCTTGTTGGCCTGCCTTTAATTTCATCTGATGATTTCGGAGAAGGTGAGATCGGAATTCCTATTTCTGCGTTCAAAACCAAGAATAACCATTTATCATCCCCCAAGAAGAAAGATCTAGAGTTAGATGAAGACTAAACATCACACAGGACTTTTTTTTTTCCAGGAAAAAGCTATGTTTGAGATGAATAATGTGTGTTTATTAAGTGAGGGCAGCTCTCAAAAGATGAAAAACTAGAAAACCAATTGTAACAGACAAAGGCCAGTTATCAAGATGAGGGTAAATTCCTCTTATGTTTCACCTTGAGGTTTGACACCCCTATATATACTGTGTCTGAACCTCAGATGCAGAGAGGTCTTACTCAGATGAGGAATTGCTTATATATAGTACAACGGCTATTAGGGTGTTTTAGATGCCAATAAATCCTTAGAATATAAGATAGTGGCGGTGGGGTGGCATTTAAATAGATATTAGGTTTTTGGATTGCAACTGTTCAAATAGGTATAAGTTACAGATAAAAACTAGATATATTGGACAAAACCAATACACATTTCCCTAGTTGTAAAACCAGGATAAGTACTGCACTTACAGTTCACAATTAGAAAGGGAAAGCTTGAACAATTAGGAATTTTCTTTTTAGAAATCTTTTTTTTAGCGGAGTATTTTTGGGCTATCTTCCATCCAATCAATGAGTGATTGCATATTGGCTGAGCTTTAAGACCATGACAAGTCCTGCACTTATGTTCCACATTTAACAGGAAAACAAGGTCCATTAGGATTATCCTATATCTATAGGGGTGAATTTTGGTTCATTTCCCATTCAAATGGAGCATCATGGAACATGCTTAATTGCCAGAAAGTGGGCTCAACAGCCTCCAAAGAAAGGGTGTGCGTGAATATTTCCATCCTCACATTCTTAGGACTAAAAAGTAAAGAACTGTATGCATCATGCACTAATGTTATCTGTGCTCATTTAGATTCCTGCTTTCCCCTATTTCTTTTAGTTGGACATAACTAAGAGTTGGACATTTTTCTAACCAAGACTTCAGCCTGCTTTTAATGCTTTCTTTTTGTTTGTAGACATTTTACAATGTTTGTGGTCTGACAAAATGGCTTCGACTGTGCAGGTTCAGGAGCATAACCATCCTCATATACTTCTTTTGCAAATTGGGAATACATTCTGCAAGCTCCCTGGTGGGCGCTTGAAGCCAGGGGAGAATGGTTTGTTGTTTGCTTCATTTTCAAAATTTTAAGTGTGCGAGGATTTGTGAGGATGCCCAATCGCAGGATGTGATTTTCACTTACTGATTAATTGTGCATGGCTGAACTTTGCAGAAATTGAGGGTTTGAAACGGAAATTGTCTAGCAAACTTGCTGCCAATTCAACTGCTCTTCAGCCAAATTGGCAGGTGAGCTTTCGCTCTTGGGAATTTCTCAATTGTGTGATTTGTATAAAGCTCAATGAGCAATGTGAGACCACAACAAGTGTAATGGTGTTAAGGAAAGTTCACAAATGGACTTTTTAAAGTTGCAAAAAAAAAAAAAAAAGATGGGACCCTTATCAAGAGAAGGAATGTTTTGGATGTTTAGTTCTTTTGTTTTTTATGTGGTGTAATTTTCCCTGTTGTTTTTTGATGGGCTGTTTTTCCCTGTTTGTTTGTTTCTCTTTTGAATTAAATTTAAACATAGGGACTATTATGAAAATTTCTCTATTCTACTTTATATGGACCCTGTATTTTCTTTTTTAGCTATGCATGAAGGGATATGTTTCTGAATTCTGGAGTATTTTTCATCCTTGAATTATCTACAAAGTGAAATATTGTGCATGCTGTAGCTATTTTGAGTTAAGAGTATGTGTACAGGTGCAGGTGTATGCTTTAATATCTATAAGAAAAGTGTGCTTATATTAATTTATTTTCTGGTACAATAATTCAAAAACTACTAGCAATTTAGGGAAAGGGGGTGTACTATATGATGCTCATTCTAGAGAAATGGAACTTTTTGGTCAACCAGCTAGGTTACAGATGGATCCTATCTTTCAAAAATACCATTCATCTAATTCAGCCCCGTCATGGGATATGCCATGCCTACAACCAGTGGTCCACATACACTGCTGGAAATTTTATCAGATGGTTTGTCTCTCACACAGTGGGGAAGATCCTTGGAACATCTACAACCAATGGTCCACATTCAGTGCTGGAAATTTTAGCAGATGGTTTGTCTCTCACGAAGTGGGGAAGATCCTTGGACATCTCTCCAGGAGGGGGTCTCTCTTATTAAAGGTTTGGAAAACCAAATGGTGGCCCCAGATAGATAATTTTGTAGGACCCATCAAAAGGTAACCCTGCATGTAAGCCGTTTTATGTTGGTTGTTTCTTAGGCTAGCAACTAGAACTAAAAAAATCATGCTTAAGTAGTCCTAGTTGTACATGCACACACCTCCTAGACACACTACACACACCGATATGGTAAAAGATCAAAACTGTTAGGCAGGCATCACCATGTATGTACCCTGCCCCAAAAACAGGCCAGTCTGCTAAATTTGTGGATTTAGTGCGGACTGTTTTCTTTATTGGTGTGTATGATGTGGATTGTTGGGATGTCTTTTTAAGGATTGAGGAGGATATTGCAGAAAGGATGAGTGTAGAGAGGCCAAAGTGGAGAGAAGCCAGTGGAGTTGTGTGCTTCAGTGGTTTGCCTCTTCAATTAATGGTAGTAACTAGTAAGACCATAATTCAACCTGCTGATATATGGGCCCGAAGCAATGGAAGAAATGTTGGACAAACATGAGACAGAGCATGCTAATGGACACATGTGGTAATAAGATGGTGTAATTAGGATGAGTGCATGAGATGAAATTATCAGGGACTCCAATAGAAGAGAAATTCAAGGAATGCTCATTGAGATATTTTGCGCATTTATGTTGATGACATGAAATAGCCTACCTGTGAAGAATTGATGTTTTGGAACTCAGATGGAACAAGTGGGAGGGGGAGACAAATAAGGATTTGGAATGAAGTTATAATTGACATTTTCAGGCTGAGTGATATAGAGCATAACCATAAATAGGGATGAATGGAAAAGTAGACTTGAAAAGCCAACTTGTTATGTTGGATAAGGTTTCATTTATGATGATGATGATTGCGTGTGCTAACCTGCTTGAGTAAATCAACCTACTAGCCAATTTCACATTTGGACTTTGTGAATCTTCTGCACAAATCTCACATTTGGACATCTGCCTAGTTTCTAATTAAAATGTCAGCTTCACTTTATGATATTTATCCAGCAGGACCTATTTACTTCAGTGGAAACTTAATACCAGTCTCCTGTTGCATGCAGATTGGAGAGTGTGTAGCTATCTGGTGGAGGCCAAACTTCGAAACAATAATGTATCCGTACTGCCCTCCCCACATCACCAAACCCAAGGTGAAGGAAATTTTAAGCTTCAAGTTTTAACTATATAACTTGGTTTTCTCTGGAACTAATCCTAGTGTTCTTATTCTTTATTAAGGAGTGCAAGAAGCTTTTCCTTGTTCATTTGTCAGAGAGGGAGTATTTTGCAGTACCAAAAAACTTGAAACTGCTCGCTGTTCCATTGTTTGAACTCTATGATAATGTTCAGGTATGATGTTGCCTATCTTCTCTTGCCTTGCTTTAATTTTTATGGTGCCATCATTGCATGATGCATGGACAATATGGTATTGTTTTGTTCATCGTAGCAAATCTGCATGTGACTCACCTTTCATTGATCCAGACTGTTCTGATGGGTCATTCCTAGAAAGTTCATCTGTTAGATGATCATCACTGTCTTATCCGTGGCCAGTGGTGAAACCGGAAGTTTGATGGTGGTTTTTTTTGGGGTAGGCGGTTTCGAATTCTTGGGAGAGCTAATGTGAAAAAAGTATGAAATTTACTATGACAGTAGGGGTTTTACAAAATTTCTTGGGGGCCATTCTCCCCAACCCAATATACACACAAAAAAGAAGTAATTTCCACCCCTGTTTGTGCCTGCATATGGTCGGTCAAGACGAGGACCCTGAAAATTGAATAAAAAAAAAGTGTGATTATCTGTAAAATTTTCAAGTGGCAATTTACTGCCAAATGATTATCAGTTTTCATAAATATAATAAAGAGAAAAATGGACAAAACTAACCTTTCTACTTAACAGGCTTACTTAATCAAAACCCCTAGTTCCATAAAACTGCTAAATAAATGCCTTATTCTATTAGAAAGTGGAAGAATGGGATGATCGTCACTATTAAATGATGCTACCCTTTCTGCACGGTGGATCATGGATCATATTATAGGCTTCTGAATGATAGATTGGTGGGGGATGTTGCTCCTGTTGAGTGAGGGATAAGACCAAAGGTCTTCTTACAGTGAAGCCCTTGGAGGGCTGAAGGGTTCTTAGAAAAGGTGTTCATGCAACTTATAACATCTTGCAAACAGTGTGTAACCCAGATGAGTAATGGAACCGGGTGATCAAAAATTTGTGACATGACAAAAGCACAAACACATTAGTTCTAACATCCAATAAAAACCATTGGGCCAATTTGTATGGAATTTTTTTCTGCTGAAAACCGTGATTCTTGAGGTTTAGAATCACATGGCCCTTCCCAATGAGCGATACATTATCTATACTGATCTACCTAAAAGTTGTGACAATTTTTTTATTGCAGAGATACGGACCTGTCATCTCAACTATCCCACAACAGCTATCCAGATTCCAGTTCAACATGATAAATGCATGAGCTTGGAGAAAATGAGATCACTGATTCAACAGTTGGTAATCTAAATTTAACAGTTTGCAGTTCAAATAGGGTTTTTTTTCCAGGTAGAAATCATATGATTGGTTCAAATAGGGTTTTTTTTTCCAGGTAGAAATCATATGATTGGACTAATCTGTCCTAAATCTGCATGTTTGGACTAATGATTATGTCTTTGTATACTATTTGACTTTGTTAAAGTTTATTTGTACTTCTGTATGGAAAATGGATTCTACTTCAAGAGTCTTATGCAGCAGAACGGCGTTGGGCTTGTTTATGCTAGTGGAGGCATAGACATTATTATTGTTTATTATTGTTTTTAGGGTAGCCTGGTGAGGAACTTGTAAGCTAATGTGGGGTGGTTGCTTTAGCTCTTTGGCTGTTTCTTTTATGCATTTCAGTGTATACTTTTTGTATTACTAAGATGCTGATAATACGAATTCCCATTAAAAAAAAAGGTTTGCATGGTTGTTAGGGTATTTGCTGTTCTATCAAGTGAACATGGAGATAAACATTGCCGTTCTTACTCAAGAGTCAGTACAAGTAAATACAGTACTGGGGCTTTCTGGTTATGTACAGATGGGGCTGCCTTTCATTATTCTTGATGGTCATCCTCGGTCACAACTCATGACCAAAAGTTAATTTCAGGACCTGAACTGTCTGATTTTTGGATTTTCCTTTGTACAGAGGTCCATTTTCTATGAGCCCATTTGAAAATCCATGATTGATTTCTGGGTTCAATCCCTCTCCCCCTGTTTTCATTTGAAACACTTGTAGTCCTTGACCTTTTTATTTCTTTGCTAAATACTAGCTCACTGAGACATGATACCTGTCAAATACGGATCGATCTCAGGTGATTTCTATGGAGAGGTAGGTGTGTACCCACTTAACTATCCATGGGAGAATGGTTTTTTGGGCAAGGTGGTGATGTGGCTGCAACGGAATGGTTGGAAATGCTTCTGGTGGCACCGAGCAAGCCACTTTGCTGAGTGAACTACCTGATTCGACGCTACTTCAGACTTCAGTCAAGGATGATCTAGTACTCCCGGGGTGCATGCTTGAGTGTGAGGATGATGTTCATGGCCTTTGTTATGCCCGGCCGGGCTCAAGCTTGTCCAAGCCTAGCCCATACTTTGTTGGGTTTAAGTTCAGGCCCTGAGCCTAAAAGTCAGGCTTGTCAAACGTTGCACTTTTATGATCTGCTTAATCCCATGCTCCATTCCAGCCCATGGGCCTCCCTCAAAAGTCAACTGCAGGCACAGTTCATTTGCAAATATATAAGCCCATTGTGTTAAATATTCTGGGCAGGGCCTTTAACGTATATAGGCCTATCAGTCGATAAATTAGCCCTGGAGAGGTTGTTAGAGTCCACGGGCCAGGATTGGGTCGGGCCACCTGGGTGCTGCTGCCTATCAGCCCCACTAGTTATGCGTGTAACAGTCAGATTGAAGTGATTTGTGCAACTTCTGCAACCTCTTAAGGGCCATCTAGATCAATGTTGGAAATACATTATTGGGGTTTGATATCAGTCAAACTTTAATGTTTCCTATTAATATTGATGTTCGGCGCCCTATGAGTATGACTGAACAATAGTTAAAATTATTTCTTAGATTATGATTTCATATGGCTACAAGATAGGAGAAGAAAGCTTAATATAGGAAATGTCTCATATCCTAGTAAAATTAATTTTCTATCTCAAACTATTTACCATTTATGCACTGCAGTTTTTATGATGAGATATAATTTTATTTTTAACTATATTTTTCCAAAATTATCCTTAAAAAAAATATCCAAAATCCAAATATATCATGATATTTTCTCTTGCTGATATCATCCCAATAAAATATGCACCGTGATAAATCATACCTATGAAACCATATATGGGCGATCTGGCCAACGATATTCAACTGAATTGTTAATATCTTTGGTTAAGATTATGTTATACTTAATACCACTTGCAAGTCATATAAGCTGTGAAAAAGACCCCTTCACCTAAAATCTCATTGGGACCATCCTAACTCAGTCCTTAAACTAACAACTATTCTCATGTAAAATCAATGAAATACCGACCACAAACTATTCTCGTGGAAGAACCATGAAATACCCACCATAAACCAGTCCTCTTAAAGAAAACCTCCTAACAGCAAAAGCGGGTCTTGTGTCCCTCCCTACCACCGTTCTAATAACCATTACCACTGTGACCATCCACACCAAATCTCCTCCTACACTGCACTTTTACAACATAAATAAAACCATTCCTTTCAGTCTCATTCACAACCCCAATTTAAAAGGACCCTTCTTGCTGATATCCCACCAATACTTACTCCTCTTACTATCATTACTATCTGCATCTCTCTCTCTCTCTCAAACACAAACAAAGAGATAAAAGTATGAGACTTTTCTTCCATTTGTTCCTTCTCCTCCCCCTAGTTCTCACACTCTCCTCTGCCAAGGAAATCGCCGTCACCAACTTCATTCGCGACACATGCAAGAAAACCTTGCACAATGACTTGTGTTTGACGACGTTCCAATCGGACCCCAATAGCCATAAGGCAGACCCTAAAGAACTAGTGGCCATTGTCCTAAGGATAGCTCATACAAAGGCATCCATGACACATGACCGCATCACTGAGCTGATGGTGGGCGAGAATAATCAGTACATGGACCAATGCCTCAATGACTGCTTGGAGCAATACCTTGACGCCATCGACCAGATCGAGGACTCTCTTGCAGCGCTTGAATCGAATGGTTATAGTGACGTTAACACCTGGGTGACAGCGGCCATGGGCGACGCTCAAGCATGTGAGGAAGAATTCCACGACGTAGGCTCTAGATCGCCCTTGACTACCAACAATGTTGAATTCACCAAGTTATGCAGTATTTCTTTGGCCATCTTAAAGCTTGTCACTGGGTCTGGATAATAATAGTAATAATAACAATCTCATAGTTGTTGCTCTTTATCTTATGTATGAATTACTGTTGCATTAAACTTGTTTTGTTTTAACTTCATTACATTTGTATCATTCTATTAGTTCTAAATGTGCTATGCCATGAAAGAATACGCTGTTGTAGTTCCATCCCATAGATACTATTGTACATATGGGAGTGGGACTGATGTGGCAAATGGGGCTAAAGTGTGTGAGGGCGAGAGCCCCATGTAGACCCATGCACATCTCACTACAAAAAATACAAAACTCCTGATCCCATTTCCTCCATAAATTGACATCAAATCCAATTTAATAGCCATATAGATACTACTAGGATAACAAGTATAATTACATTACTCTTGATATTATAGTATTGTTGTTATCATTAGGATTATGATGATATTATTGGACAGGATACAGAAGTATTATATAAAATATTGATAACACATTATAATATTATGTTTTCCTGATGTTATGATGGTGAAGGCATAACCTAATTTAGAGAAACCAAGTCCTACCAATAATGTATGTGAGGCCCATTAGTATTATCTATTCTTGTATGACAGGATGATTTTCTATCTTGATCATTTAATCCAACCATAGGCTAGGTACCTGATCTCTCAGTAAATGGAGAAGAATTGGCATCAGATTAGAGTCATCTGTATAACTGTTATTTGGCAAGAACACTTGAAAACATGAATGGATCAATGTTGATTCTTGAATGTGGAAAGGAAAATCTCTCGAAATCCATGCTGAGATAAGTCAGACACTTGATTCCCAACTACTACTATTCATAAAAATATGTTGAGCTGAAAGATCACAAGAGCATGAAAACATGGGTCCATGAGAAACAGCAAACAAGCAAGGATCACTCCACGCCAATTGAACTTAAGGTTCTCCCAACCACTTGCTACAAACCTGACTAGTTTCTGGAAAAGTACCTGAGACCCAGAACCAAGTTCAATGTACCATCTTACCATTTCTTTTTCCGCTAATCGACCTTTTCCTTCTGCTTTAGAAAGATCACCTGCTATTTCATTTCAATGTCCCATATTTCTGGGTTTAATACTGTGAGATTGATAAAATGAAATGCATCTTTGTTATTGGTAACAGCAGAATCATTTTTCCTGATTCTGAAAATTCCACTTGGAATTTTTTTGGGTACCCAGCACAGGGGACTGGGACCCAAGAGAGTCCACACAAGTGGGAAGAGTGGCAATTCTACTTGATTGGAAACAGTTTTAACACAAGCATAAGAATCTACAAATGCAAAATAAAGAATAATCCAAACTTGGTTGTCATAAATTAACTGTATAATTAAATATACAGCAACACATCACACTATACACACATACAACAATGAAACTCTACCTACAGAGTTAACACTCACAGAAGGCAAACGAAAGATGGGGGAGGAATTATACAAACAAACAAATAAAAGAAAACATGTTTTTCTTTTCCCTTTTCTTTTGTTGTCTTCTGAGTGTGATGGTTTTAGCCACTGAAGCACCCAAAAAGCTTCTTTGGGGCGAGGCCGGTTGCACGATATTTGGCAGCCATCTCTTCAGCCTTGAGCATCTCTTCACAACGCTTGGCTTCAACCAGTGCCCTCTTCTCTTCTGCTTCCTTGTGGATGATAGCAATCTTATTCTTCATTTTCTCTGCATATTCTGCCTTCTTCTTCTCCAGCTTTTCCTGGTTGTGAAGTTGGCATAGCATCAGTCACTCTACTAGTAGGAGGTTAGTTATCTAAATAATTGATTGAGACTTTCCACCAGGTTGAGACAATTCCAAGAAACTCAATTCATGTAAATGAAAACTCCATATTTTACATTTTTTTGTAAGCTTTTGATAGTTAAAACTTGTTGAATTATTATTCAATAACTAGAAAAGGAGGAAAAAAATAGAAATAACTTGGAGAATCACGAGAAGATAATTTAAACCCATTTAATGGATTTTAAGAGTGTGTTTCAATTTGGTGAAACAGACGATTAGGAAAACCTGCTTGGGTTGAAAATGTCTAAGCAAGACTATTTGTATCATTAAATATAGCCCTGATATAAGTTTCAGGGTAATATATGTGGATAGAGTGGTCCCTTGCATTGCTCATACTTTGTCATGGCTTTGTCATGGTTTGCTTTTGGAGTAGGGTATAAGCCCCTTTTGGGTTCTCTTGTTGTTTGGTTATGTCTTCCCAATAAAGTGCTGTAACCTCTTAACATTTCCAAAAAAAAGTAAAAAAAAAATCCCTTCCTACATGATAAACAAATGAAGAATCAGACACAAAAGGGCTAATTGCTATTTTGATTCATGCCAGTTTTACTATATACATAGGTTTAAAGAAGCAGGACTTCTTTCAATTGAGCCAATAATTAACTCCAACGAAATTAGGCCCTTTTGCTTTTGCCAACGAATGTGTGTCACAACCAACATGCAGTTTAGCTCTTGAAAGTTTAGATATTTCCACTCATTTATCCTAATGAAAGAGATTCAATGTTGCTGGAAATGGATCAAGCATGTACATAGAAAACCGTTAAAACACCCACTCTGTGAAGGTTTGAAGTGTTAGAAATATTAAAAACTAAATAAACAGGGAAGACCAATTAAGCATGGAGCTTGCTTGACAACCCTGTAAAAAAGTTAAATGTACTCCTTGAAATACCCACAAAAAGTGTACCATTTTCAGTGGAAAGTATACGGTTGAAACACTTTGCTTTAGTTCTTGGAGCAATACAATAGTTTCAGAGAAAAGGGCATTACAAAAGTAGTGGATAACGGAGGGCGGGAAATGAATGGGATAAGGGCTATGTTTCCCTATTTCATTTGTGTGTGTCTATATATATATATATATATATATATATATATATATATATATATATATATATAACGAAGAACGTAGTACTCCTCCCTTAAGCACAATTTTATTCCTTGAGGTCTAATGTGCATAAAAAGTGTCAGTTAGGAGAAGCAAACCTCGATTGTTTTCAGCTGAGCTTCTACAGTTGCCTTCTTTGTGTTCTCCCATGATATAATAGTTGAAAGCTTCTTATGGGCCCTGATCAAGCATGTTAAATTCCCAACAGTTAAGAAACAAGTCATGCAAGCCAGAATCATAATAATAGCAACACGATAAAACTTGAAAAGCATAAAAGTTCTCCAATCCAACACCAGATATAAGCTGTCTGAGCTAAATCAATTGATAATTCAGTGGATCTTAACTAGCGACAGAACTACCCAATGACGAAACAAGTGAAACATGCCTACTCCGAGATTGCATATTTTAGTTGCACAAAAGAGCGAATTTGGGTACAGAACTTGCACTTATCAAAATGTTAGGAAATACGAATGCCAAGGAAAAGGAAACCAAATTGAAATAAAAAAGTTAAAGAAATTCAGATACAAGCGATGAAGAGCCAACCATAGGCGGAAAATCAATTTTTAACTCACTTAACAGGGCTCCTAATGGACCAATCCGGGACATGGTCACCTAAATTTTAGATAGAATGAGCATATTTAGTTAGAAGTTCAGGCCCAGCCAATAAGGGGCCCATACCAATACATAAATTCTTGATTTGGTATAACCTCTACAATTAAACGGCTGTTGAAGTGTGGAAAAACTGGTGTTCAAATCCAACCGTAACTACAATTTGGATGGAAGTTGTGACCTAACTGATTCACATGTTGACCCCATTTCCTTTTCCTCGACTCAACCCGCAACCTCAAGGTTGCAACAATGAGCATCTTTCCAATTTGACAGGGGCTCTTGTCAATGTAACCCAAACCTTTAATTCTATTTTTCTTAAAGGAGGTTCTCCTTTAAGGCTTTCTAGCATGCTAAACTTGTCCGAAGTGCTACAATTTTCTCAGTTCTAAGAGTGAAAGATTTCACAACACTCCTTAAATTCGTAAGGCAAAGATAAGAAATTTGTCAAGAGTGAAAGAACACGTCTAATAGAATCCCCATTAAAGCAATTTATGTAAAGATTCAACAACATTTATGTCAAACAAACTGCAAACCAAGGATGATAATCTGGATAAGAAATGAAATGGTGACCCGTGACTAAAAAGGTATTTATATTTCATACTACAATAAAAGCAAAGGAAAAGACAAAACCAGCACTGAGAAAAAAAGATAGGAACTCTCACTTGTTCTCAGACTGTGTCTTTTCACTTTCTTCCCATGCCTTGATTAAAGACATCCTCTTCTCTGTTTGGACTCGTGCAAGAACAGCATCTGAAATAAAAAGCAACAAACTCTTACTATGAAACAACTCACATTAAGCTCTCCATATTTATTCATAATCTAGTTCAATACTAACCTCGGTCAATTGATCCCCCGGAGCTTTTTTCAGAAGAAACCTCTGTCAATAAACAGACACTCAAAAGGGTAAATCCAAGTAAACACAAAAACATTTTAAAATTCCCAAATTTATAATCACACACATAAAATAGTTAAAGGAACTTGAACATCTGATAAGCACAAAACAGAAAAGATTTTGTTCCCAGCCGTAGCTTGATCCCTGAACATTTATAATATAACACTAAATTTCATATGGATCTGATATAAAGTGATGCTATAAAACGCATTTTTTACATAAAAGCCCCAAAAAAATTTGATAGAACAAGAAAGGAAATGCCAAAATTGGAGCCTATGTAAATTTAAGATATGGGGAGTGAAAGGAATATATATCGACCATATTGAGTGAAACAGATCCTCTGTTGTGGCCGCAGGATGGATTTCCATGCTGCATCCACAAGTGGGCCTCTTTGCAAGTTTATGAGGTCCAGATGATATGATAAATGTGACTCTCTATATTATCCAGCCCCTTTGAAAGTTTATAGCCAGATATAAGGCCATGAAATGACATTGGTTAGATGAAGATCTGCTTAGAGCATCCCATATAATTTATTGAATTTCTTTCAAGAAATTTTTTATTTTTTATTTTTTACATAAGCTAGAAAGAGCAGGAAAAAGGAAAACCCAAAAGACAAATGTGTTTTCAGAGAAGATAGAAAATAACTGAAAACGCTCAAAGATATGAATGAAAATCTTTTATAGAATTTTGAGAAAAATCATTGAAAGCTCCTCAAAGATTATAAAATAGAAAAAAACTCTGTATATTCTAACAAATGATGAGAGTGGATTAAGTGTATGTTACAAAAGTAAAAAAGAAAAGCCTAGGAAAATTGAAAAATAAATAAATCAGAAGTGCAAATTTGAATCTAGATATGGACAACCCTAAAAAATAATTTTCTAAAATTATTTGTGCATACTCGCGAAGACAAGATTTAAGAATGAAGCATTAAGAGGATAATCAAGAAGAAGTATTTTTCTGAAAAAAGAAATTCTTACGTTTGAAAACCGAATCCTTGTGGAAAAAGATTTCTGCTTTTCACATAGTCGTGGAAAATCCATGTTCGGGCAATTGTAAATTACTGAGGATTCAGACCGATGATGAAAATCATCGTTTTTGAGGATTTTTAGATCCTGCCTCCCCCATAGGATCTGAGAATATTCTGCCAAAACCAATTTTTCTCAACTATATGCATTGATATCAATTTAAAATCTTCACTATACAAGTTCTCAATGAGGAATCTATGTTCCAAGGGCAGTGATAAATCTTCATATCTACGAATTCCTCACCTGTTACCAAACATGCTTGATACAAGTAATCCAAGGTATCTTAGGGGATGATTCCACATACAGTAGAATTTTGTAGGATTGTGATTCTTTATTAGATAACACCTACACCAAACTACCAAAGTAAAGGCTAATTTACATCTTGGTTCCACAAAATTTGTCTGAAGTATTCAAAAAAAAAAAAAAGGTATCTTGAGAAGATAATTTGGTGAAGAACATATCCAAGTATCCAATGATCATAAAACAAGGCAAGTTCTGTAATTCAACAGAAACTCACACAAGCTAAAAGCTGCTAAAACAGAGAACAGAAAAAAAAATCATACTAAAAGGGAATACAGATCTTGAATTTCTGCAAAGATCACATGAATCCTGAATCATCTAAATCTAAAACAATCATTTCACAGCAACTTGCATGAAAAAAAAATCCGAGAAGATCTAAAACTCAGAAATTCAGAGATCTTACTATCAACAACAGAAATAGCTTTGGAATCATCGACTTTCTCCACTGTAGTAGGCGACGGAATCACAGTCTTCTCCTCCGTCACGTCTTTTGGAGAAACTTCTAACGGCGCCAGAGGAGGAGGTGGAGTCGCAGGCGGCGCTTCTGCTTCTACCGTCTGAGAAGGCGATTCCACTTCCACCTTCTTGGCCTCTTCTTCTACTCCCATCTCTCCCTCACTGATCAAGATCTGGAATTTCGTTTTGTGTTTTTTTTAAAGAGAAGAAGAAGTTGGGATGAAAGAAAGGAAATAGAAGTAGTTGGTTTGAAGCTGTTGAGTGTAGAGAAGATGACAGTAGTCTCAGTGACCCAGGGCGTTGGTTGATATAGAAAGAGGAGAGAGAGAGAGATATACATACAACTGTAGAAAATGAGATTTTCTTTTTTCCATCTATGGTGGGTATAGATTTGTGTAATGGCGCATGCGTGGCCAACAGTTACAAATCCCCAAGTCATTAATCAATCAGTGGGCCACCCTATTATATTTAAGATAAGGATTTAGAGGAAAATAAAATAAAAATCAATAAATCCACTTGGACCGACTGGGGGGCCGAATCCTGGACGGGTCCTAGGGCTCTGGGATCCAACGGTCCAAGGGGGGGGGGGACCAGGCCAGGTAGAACTGCTAAATAAAAATAAAAGGGAGATCTTTTCCGATACCCAATCCTGACCCACCAAGTAAGGCGATCAATTCAGCCCTTTGACGAGAGGATCTCACACTGTTCCATCCGGGGGGGGGCTTTTTTTTTTCCCCCCTACTTATAAAACTCTTTTATGTGTTTTATTTTGTAATAAATGGATATTTGAATGAAACGACCAAGCAACCTCAAGGGGTTGGTCGAGTAGTCAGAACCATGGTTCTTCCCTCTTCTGAAGCAAAAGTTTTTGATATCGACTTCCACCACCTTGAGGCAACAAGGGTGCCACAAGGATAGGGTTAGGAACCCTTCGATAGCAGGAAAAAAATGAAAATGACCCTGGGACACTTGGACAGGATGTCCATGACCCATAGTTTTTCTTTTTCTAACTTCAAATTATTTTTAACATAGTGACTCCTAAGGGTCTGTTTCGATAAATGAGGAGTGGAGTAAAATGAAGTGGATTTAACATTTGAAGTGGAGTGAAGAGCTCTTCACTCCACTATATTCTATTTTTTTACTATCCAAACATGCCCTAAAAGTAAGATGAGTGTTTGTACTATGTGGAAGATCTAAAACTATTAGTAACCAAATTACCTTTAAGTCTTGAATTATAGGACCAGCAATGAATTGGGCTTAAAAGTTTCACAGTGATAGCACAATTGTTTTATTCATTTATTGGTGCATGTTTGAGTGTTTAGGTAAATACAAGAATTTTGGCTTTAACATGCCTTTTACTACTTTTTATAGTTTTTAAAAGTGGCACATCTCCAGAAAATTAAAACTAGTTGTTGAAGGAATCTTAAAAGAAAAGATGTTGAATGATGATCCATCACAATGTTCACACCAAGAAAAAGCCATCTTAATTATTGAAAGAAAGAAACTATCTTTGAAGTAGCCAGCCGAAATGACAATCGATTAACTAAGAGATGGACCATAATCAAAACTTGATCACCTTGAACATTATTGATCACCTTACACCTAAGTTGGGATGTAAAGACAATTGCATGTAAACGACGGCTTTCTTGTAACTGGTTATAGCCAATGGCAAGCAAAACAACTCACTTTTAAAGCTTTCTTGGTTTCAATGAAAAAAAAGAAGCTAAAACACATAATCCAACTCTTTTACTAAAATTTCTCATACCAATGCTATTTTTGAGATGCTTTCTTTCATTAGCAACATTTAAAAACGACCATCGAATAATTTCTTCTTTAATGAAAATCTTGAATCAAGAGAATATCTTACCATCATTTTAGGAATTTAATACTCTAAAACATCTATGCCTCGTTTATAGCTCTACCTTAAATTCTTTATCCCTCACATCTTTAATAATCTTTAAGTGAAATTTATTGCACAATAAATTTCTATGCATTATATGCAAATAAATAACTTTATTTATCACCCGAAATATAATTTAACCGTTATTTTTGTAAATTCACACTCACACTTATTTCTTCAATTTTAACCTAAGGCCTGTTTTAATTGATTTTCCACTTTAACCATAACGTATGCGTGTGTGGACGTTACAACCTGGCTGAAGTATCTTCAAAATGCATCCACATAAGTTTTAGCTTGAAAGATTGGTTGAAGTTGAAAGACCACAACCCATCCATCCAAAACTCCACAGATGTATGTATTCACGTGTAAATGGCGTAATTATGACCTGTTTATTATTTTTTAGTGGTGCCAATTCCTATTATAGTCCACCACATACGACACAGAGGAATATCCACCACTGTTTATAGATATTCATAATCTAACGTGCGCCGGTCCCATTAGGCTTTTTAGATTGTGGGTGATATTAGTATTTTATCGTCCATGGTTTCAATTATTTTTTATTTCTTTTACTATTAAAGGGTTCGATTTTATTAACTGAACTAATCCATCCGGATAAAAAAAAAACCGTATAAACTCTCCAATAACACTAATTTGATACTGCAGTTTCAAACTAATAATTTATTGGCACGAACTATAGCTCCAGGCCACTTGAGCTATCCCTTAAAAGAACAGATGACCATTTAACGACAAGTGGCAAAAGCAGATTCATAAAATCATGGCTATTTAGATTGTGGGTGATATTAGTAGTTTATGGTCCATAAATGAACAAATCTGATCTGGCAGTCCATGTGATTGTGGGTCCCAGGGGTTTGGTTTGTTGCATTAATTGATGTTGGCTGTTGAAATGGGCCTGATAAGGTGGCCCACTGCTACATGACACATTCTCCTTGACAGCTTGGGGCTCTCTCCCTCTCTCCCTCTCTCCTCAAACAGACAAGCATGAAAGTGAACTTTGTCGGCAACTTAGCTTCTCTGGACTGCATTGGCGTCATGGTGTGTATATTGCGTGTTGGGAAGGTGGCTAGGAATTTAATGCCAGCACAGAGAGGATTCAGAGGACTATTTACTGATAACAATCATGTCCACATCCTCTCTACAGATTCTTCTTTCTTTATTCCTTTTTATTGATCGAGATCTCGAGAACTTGCCCTCAAATCAGTGGGGCCCACTGGCTGTCATGCTATCAGATTAGTGAGGATTGTTGGATTGTGTCTTATATTTTAGTTTAACTGGATTGGTTTATCTGGGTTAGTCACGACTAAGGATTAAGATTCAAGGGTGGTTTTCTCTCTCTCTCTCTCTATATATATATATATATATATATATATATATATATATATATATATATATATATCATGTCTTTAGTAGAGTACAAGAAACTAACATGTGTATATGTAATTTTCGTGAAAATTAGAAATTGCCACATCAGTAAAATCCATGGGTTTTAAATTATTTAAAAAAGTTTTTCCGCGGAAGTCAAAATTTTATATTTGGTGTAAAAATGTTTTTCTCGATGAATTAGTGCTAATGTTGTTTGGTGCAACTATAGATTTCTTTAGTGAAAACCACTTTTTAGTGAAAACTATTGGATTGGTGGGTTGGTATGTGTGTGGTGTGGGTGGGGTTGAGAGGGGAAGAGGAAGAAAGAGGGTGACACGGTGGAGTGAGGGTGAGTGAAAGGAAATTGGGGGGTCAGTTTTCCGTGGAAATGGACTTCTTATACCCCCCTCATAGAAAGTCTATTTACATGGCTATGAAGGAAAAAGTTGACGTGGCAAAAAAGCATTTCCGCGGAAAAACTGTCACACCAAACACTTGAAAAAAAAGTTTTCCGTAGAAAACTACAACCTTTTTCGATGAAATGGGCTACACAAACATGCCCTAAGTCTTTAACCCTATTAGAAAGGAATGAGCCCATTATCAAAATTTTATTTTTCTTGTCGGCATAGATAGGCCCAATCATGTAAATCTTTTTATAATCCTTCAATTTAAGATTAGCTGGGATTAAAATAAAGGACCGTCGATCTTGAAATTCTTTCGAGTCCGGATCTCCTGTTTGGACCAATGAGGGGGTGACACATGGAGGAGATGTTCTGTTTGGACCAATGAGGGGGTGACACATGGAGGAGATGTTTTTTTTTTTTTTTTTAAGTTTTTTGCATATACCCCCTTAAGGTTTGTATGATTTGCAAATAAGCTCCTGTGATTTTTGTATTTGTAAATAGGCCCCTACTCTCTTAATAACTCTTTAATGCAAATGGAGCATAATCATGTATTTTGAAACTTTTATCAATCTAACGGTCGATTATACATGGATTGAATCAATTATAACCAACTATAAGCATGTACTTTCATTGTCATCATGATTGATTTGAATCTAATTAAATAGGCCCTATACCGGTAAAAATAGATTTATATGCGGTTATTCTCTCTCACTACATAGAATTATTAATGTTACAAGTTTTAGAGAAAAATAAGTTCAAGCTTTTAAATTTATGCATATATATAGGGATAAAGAGATGGGCAAAAGTTTCACTTTACTTTAAAAACCTTTGGTGGTTGGAAGACTACTGATTTTGAAAATACAAAATGTATTAAATTGCAAAGGCATGGGCCTATTTACAAATACTAAAACCATAGAGGCCTTTTTACAAATCCTACATACCATAGGGGAGTATATGTAAAAAGCTTTTTTTTTTTTGTTTTATTCATTGGAGGAGATGAGTTGTCAGCTAATTTGACATCCTCCTCCCATGTGTTACCCCCTCATTATTCCAAACTAGGATCCGGATTCAATTCTTCCTAGTATCTATACCATGTTAATCTCTTTAAATCGAACGACCAACAACAACTAAACCATCGAGCATCTTTATTCATTGTTAACCTAAAGATTAATGAACATCTTTGCATTGACGATGATAGTGAGCCTCACATCACATTTACATGCCATGTGTCATTATTTTGGAAAAATATAACCTGAAGAGCGAAGGCTGCTGAAGATCCGGGCTTCTTTTACAAAAGGGTCTCCTCTGATGTGAATGTGGGCCCCATGTATCTTGATTCAGATATCAATGACTTTAGTAGATGGACCCCACTATCCTTAGGTGAGAAAGAATGATTGCAACATCTTTTTTTTCTCTCCTCTTTTCTTGCTTTTATTTCTTATGTTACTTTTAACTTGAGCCATTTTTCTTACCCAAATCAAAAAATGAAGAATGAAAAATCAACACTAGTGCCATTTAAAAATGGACTCATGTGGGGCCACTATTTGACAGGTGGTTTGGTGCATCCAAGTTTGGATATGAATATGGTTATGTAGGGCATAACAGCTAAACACCATTAGAACAGGTAGATTGGAACTTGCTTAAACATGGGTGGTTGCTCTCTTTCAGTTATTCAATTGTAAGGCACGGGTAGTCGGTAGGGTAGCTTTTTTTGGTAAGGATTCGGTAGGGGGTAGTTAGGAATTTGTATTCTTCTACTGGTTATTGCCAAATTCTCCGATCACTGTTAGCGTGGGCTCCACTGGAAGAGCATTCTGATCAAGTTCATGGCTTTTGCCGAGCTAAGAATTACAGATAGGGTGGTTGTCATGTCACGGGAGATGCCTTCTTGTGTATGATATAAGCAGGAAACATCTTCACCTACTTACCTGTTTGTTTATAGGCCGACGTAGATGCATGGCCCAGCGAGAAAGTCTTTTGATGGATAAAGGTCATGGAAAAAAAAAAACCCTAATTATTGATTTAATAATCTATGGAATAGCCTTTTTTTTTAGACTTAAACCAACTGTGAGTAAAAGTTTGCTAATCAGAAGTAGGCTCTAATGAGCTCTAGAAAGTTAGACAGTAGGTGCAATCGTATGAAAAATCTATCCATAAGATAAGTACTTAATTAAAGAGTCACCAACACACAAGGATGAGTCTTGTTGACACATCGGTATCACATATACGTCTACATCCGACTATCGATCCTTGTGTCTTTAGGTTGATAGCATCACTCTTGGCCATGGTAAGCCGACTTCGGATAAATGAAAGAAAAGAAAGAAATAAATAATCTGCACAGTCCATTTGGACTTAACAATTGGGGTTCTAACCCAGTTAAACTGGTCGGTCAACACCAAACTGCAATTGGCACAGGTCGATTCAACCCTGTGTAGCCTGCTTAACCTGGCATGGAGATAACCTGAGCCTTGCCCACTTAATCAGTTTTAAGCCCTGCTAAAGCCTCAAATATTATATATTTCACTAAGACGCATACATAATTAGCCTGACTGATCAGTCAAGAAGAAAATCATTGCCTAAAGATTCTTGTTTGTTCAGATGCTTCGTAAGTTGTTAAGTCTTTTTCATGGTGGGGGAAAGTTGTCAATTGAGATTGTTATTTCAAACATTCATAGAGGCTGAGGTCTTTTGTTTGGTTCGATCTTTCGCTATATTCATATAAATCTAAATAGATTGGAACGTTGTTTTGCCTAAGGTGGTAAGATCAGAAGTGCTACTGAGGTTTTGTGGACCGACAAGATCCCTGATTGGATGTAAGTGGTGTTCATATCTTTTGTAGCTTTTTGGCTCCTAAGCATTGAAAGTTTTATCTTACCATACAAAAAAAAAACCCTTTAAATAGAAGTAACAACAATGAAATTTCTCTGAATATATTAGGAATAATTAATATAAATGAATTTGACTGTTTAGGCGATCAACCTAATTAAAACATGTTCAATTGTGGTTTAGATTTTTCTAGCATGTGACCGCTCCCATAAATCAGGTTAATTGGCTTTGGGTTGGTTTAGGTGGATTGAGTTACTGGGCCGCATAAAAAGTTTTTATGCCAGATTTATAAATCCATGAGTGGACATAGGGAACTTAATTACCTGTGGAAGTTAATGCGTTCCTTGTTAATCGGCCAAATTTTAAATCAATCAGAGTTGACATACCAAAAGACAAGCAAAGTCTGGAATACCAAAAAGCAGAAGTTCCAATACAGTGGACCACATCAAGCAAAACCAATTTTGCAAAATGATAAGAGATTTTTAAAATTTTGAAAATGAGCAAAGGTTTATTTATTAGGCACATTTTGATCGGAAGCTTCAAATTTTTGGTTAATTTTGATAAATAGATGAAAAAAAGATAGTGAAATCATGCGTTTAGCATGTGTAAAAATTTAGAGTCACTCTATTATATGGCTCACAATAATTTTAACTGATTTCGATTCAATAGATGACCTCAACTGCTTAATTTACCCTCATTGCCTATTCAAAATGTCTTATGCCTAACATCAGAGGATCAATTCTAAACTCCATGCATGTTCAAATGCTATAATATCACATTTGTAAATGAATGTGATTAGAAGGTACATGCTAAAATAAATTCATAAAAGTACTAAGAAAAGATAAAGTTCAAAATAAACATACAAAAGAAAAAAGAGTTCATATACCTTTAATAAAAGTTCATCCTATCAGCTTGAGGTTAGCTTTATAACTAATACTTTTTGACAAGGTAAAATTTATATTATGATTTTCCATCCTCCCCTCAATACTTATAAATTTCTTTAAGAAAAAAAGCTGTGGGTGAATAATCCTACTGTCGAACTCGAACCCATTTTAACCCCAACGAGTAGCTCAATTGACATAGAACCTCAGTTCGTATCAGAAGGTTATAAGTTTGTTCGAACCCATTTAAGCATTTCTTTTGTCCATTTCGCAGCACCCCAAAGAAACTTGGCACATTGATGATGATAATGTGGCACTAACTTCAAAGGAGTTTCAACCCAGACAACATTTTTTTAGCCTTTTGGTGGGAGTCGGCATTGACTGGCAAGGGAGTATCAAAGATTTGTTGTTCTTTCAAATCCTCCAATTCTACCAATTTCAGTGTTTGATCCGCATAACTTTCCAGCAGTGCACAGATGATGATGATAAAGACATCACTAGTGATTTTAATTTCAAAGGGTCCATGTGAAGATACTTCTTTATGAATTAATATATGGCGTATTAAGGTCCCACGTTCCAGACTGGATGACCTAACTTAAGGGCTTAAAGTTTCAGCCCAGCAATAATAGCTTAGCTTTTTCCTAGCAAGGGGATAAAAAAAAAAAGTTTAGCTTTTGGTGGTGATCTTTTTATTTTATTTGTGTTGTTGGTTGTTGTACACAACAAAACTAATTAAAACCACATTGATTAATACAAAAATGGGGATTCATAGTTAACGTAAGATTTACAAAAGATGCTTACATGAACTTGTTGCAAAATTGGTCATTATATTTACAAAGGAAATTTGTCTTAATGAGTCGATCTTGTTTTCATTCTTGATCATAACTAATTGAGTAGATTATTGAATAGGTTTCTTCTTCTGAGCATTTCTTCATTTTCTTGTATTCCCATTGGCCTAAACTTAAAAGGGAAGGAGTTTCAGAATATCCAGATTTATTCCTTCTGTGTCATATCTTGATAGCTTTAGACGCTGTTGAAGTATGGATTTGATTGAGGTTGGATGCTACAAATGCAATCAGGATTGCGTTGTCTTGAATCAAGCACTACAAACAGAGATCTGTAACTAGTGTTGAGAGATCTATCATTTTTTACTCACTCTTCACAATCCAAAGGCAAGTATGGACACCCTGAATGTAAAAAAAAAATAATAATAATGGGAGGAAGAGATAACAGACTTTCCCAATAGGTTTTTCACTTTCTTGGATCAATTCGAATTGGGAGGAGAGAGATAATGTGGACAGAGATAAGAATCCAAAATCATATGCAAGGATCAAGATGTGATTTTTTCTTTTTTAGCTAACAGAGGGTTCCCAGCCCTTTGGGTTGGACTAATCCCTCTGGGTCAAGAGAGAAGCCCGGTAAAACCCCTTGGCACCCAGGTGGTAGCACTAATAGACTCAACCTTCCGTTCCTAAAAAAGGGGGAAACTAAAAATCGATACCAGAACTTCTAACTCCGGAAGAGAGAGGAACCATGATCCTTTCCACTCAGCCGCTATAATTAAATAGCAAGGCAAGGTATCCTTTTGAGGGTGTCTTCTGTCATTGGGATCCACCCACATGCTAAATACAAGTGGGTCCCTATAATAGATGCAAACACATTTTCTTAAATGAAAATATATGGGTGAAAATTGGTTGCTATGGTTCTCACCTTGCTACATTGTGGGGCCCACCCATCACTAATCACCAAATAGGAACCCCCTTAACAGTCACCAATCCCAGGGTTTGGTACCCATGAGAATGAATTAGACCAATGGATGGAAGGTCCCTTTTTTTTCTTTAATATAAAGCCATTAAGCTTGTTGACCATGGATGAAAGGAGTTAGGGGCATTGGATTGGGCCAAACTTGATACCTAGGGTGGTCCCACATAGATCTTTTTATTTTCCTCAATCCCACCGCCAAATGGGACGCATAGTGAGCCCCACAGCTAGTTCTAAGGTCAGGTCACACCTGAATGAAATTATTATTATTTTTTACTTTAAGGTTGTAATAATAAAATCAAGATGAATTAATTGGAGTGATATATATATATATAAATTGGCAACCCCTGATCTCCACCATAGTTTCTCAATGTCTCCTCTTGTGATTGGGTGTAATCCAGACGGGTCCCATTCGCTAAAAGAAGAAATAGCCAACATTAGTTTTCTTGGCACTCCTTGCATTTAAATAGGTTATTGCAAACTTGGATTTGCACTTCACTACATTTTCACTCCAAATAGAAGGGTAGCTATATTATATTCATTGATTATACAAAGAACACATTATTAACTCGCATATAATAATCAACTTGAAAGTGGATGCACTTCCAAATTTGTAATTAAAGTAGTTTATATATAATAATTTAACCCTCTCAACATTGACTAATCACCAAAGCAATCATGAGCCCTGTCGCAAGTAGCATTGATATTCTGGATAATTTATGGTAAAAACATATGAATATAAATAAGAGGGTTTGTATGTGCCTCTATGGATTAGTTTTCGAATATCCCTTGGGTTTATGGCTAAATGCTCTTGTGCTGAGCTGAGTCCCTGGGTCATTAAAAAAATCATATGAATGTAACTAGTGAAATACGCCCACGCTTAAAAAAAGACAAATGTGTAGATTATAAAAGAAAAAAAAGATAGAAGATAAGAATAAGAGGTAGTAAGAATTTCAAAGTATAATGAATATAAAATCTAGATATATATAAAAATAATTATAAATAACAATCAAAACTAAGTTGCTAAAGTTTCTGAATGTGTGAAACAATCACTGAATAGATCTGATTTTTATAAAATATTTAATTTAAATTAAAAAAAGAAAATAATGTCATCAAAATAATTAATCAGTTATTCTAATAAAAGGTGGTCCTGTGCTATTTTGAAATTGGAATTTATGACAATATTGGAAGAGATATATTGTATAATACATGTAAATATTATGTAAAAAGATAAAAAAAATGATTTAAAATAATTCTAAAGTCCTTGCCCTCAAGAATCATATGTAATCTTGAGCCCGGTGCTTGAAGGCTCCTTTCATGTAAGAGATGAAAATTCATGGGTTTATATACAAAAAGCGGACGTAAACTCGAGTAATTTCGTTAAAAATAAAGTAGGAACAACTAAATGATGGTTTTGTTATAAAATTGATTAATTATACTCTAAGCTTACTTATTTGATAAAAATCTCAAAAAAAATTAATAACTGAAAATAAAATTTCAACCGTCGGTGAAGTAATCCAAGATCTCCTTCTTCTTCTCATCCGCGTGTATATATGATGGGAACGGCCGAGCCGACAACGTGGCTGTCGCTGTCTGTTGCTTCTCGGATTCCATCTAACTGCTGCATCGAATCTTGCGACACGTGTCCAGGTGCCAAGCAACGGTTGTATCATCTTTGCACAGATGTCGATACTGCCTTTGTAACTCTATTTTGCTGACTGGAGCCCTCAGCCGTCCGATGTACGAGGACGATTTTAATCCGTTCGTCTTTTGTTTCTTCCCCTTCTTATGTTTGAAAGTGATAGTATGGGGCAGGTTTTTGTTTTTTATTTTTTATTTAAAGATGATTGTTACAAATCTCTATTTGTCTGTAAGTGCCAGTGGGACCCAACAAAGTGCCACAGGCATGACGCCATCACTTGATTTTTGGGCTTCTTTGGTGAATGGATATGGCTGAGAGAGCCTAGTGCAAGGGCAAAAAAAAAATGTCCACAAGGAACAAGGACCACGTCTGGCACATATAGTTATCTAATTCGCAATTCGAATAAGGAAAAGTCCACACGGCCTGACCGGGAGACTGAATTCTATAAGGACCGTTGGATCCTAGGCAGTCACCCAGTCGGACCGTGTAGCACGGCTGTTCGAATAATTCGCTGTAATTCGAGACTTAGCTTGATGATAAAATTTTATGGAGTAGGTTTATTTGATTTACTTCTCAATTCGGATAATTCCAAGTTTGAGTTCGACAAATTTGATGAACTAATTCACATGTACACATTTTGTAAGTCCATCAGTAAAGGTCATTCTCTAAAATCCAAACCACTCAAAATAATTGTTATATTCGTTTAACTTATAATTAAAACTCTACTTCAATTATAGTCTGGGTCACAATCAGATTCACTCCATGTAAAACATAATTATAATAAAAACCAAAGTAAAATTTCATATTTTAGTGTGATTTATATTCTTTTTATGGGGCCAACTTTGATCAGAGTTAAAAATGAATTAGTGCTAGTACATCAAGGCGTAATGTCTTGTATTTTTAGGTATGCACCACAATAAAATTATATGGTTCACTTAGAGAACTACGTAGAATTAATTTGCGAACCGAACTGTGAATTCATTGTTCAAAGGCCTCTTGAACGAACTAGGTTACTATACTCTGGCCTGGATTGGCTCAAACGTAAACTTAATTAAACTATATCCAAACACTATTTGACGCTGTCAGGCTTGGGCCTTTATATGGAAGATTTGTACCTCTATAACCTTCTTGGGGTGGGCTCATACACAGGTGTCAGGGGTTGTGTTGGGTCCAGACATGGATCAGCAAGCGAGGAGCCATAAGTATTTTTAGAGAGAGAGAGAGAGAGAGAGAGAGAGAGAGAGAGAGAGAGAGCTGTTGGGTGGCTAGGGTGGCCCACCTCTTTAGATGGCTAACATTACCCTGACCCTGATTGGCTTTTTGGGCCCAGACTCAGGTGGATGAGTCTAGCTCATGCCCATTCTGTTTAGTTTTTTGGTTTGGTAAAACAGTCTGTTTAGTTATTGCTCCAATACAGACCTGGCCCATGAGCCTGAAAGTGTTGTCCATGACCTCACCGTTTGAAAACCAAAAAAAAAAAAAAAAATCCATCTTTTTTGTCAAAAATATGAATGCAATGCAGTCCAAAATAAACCTATAGTTGGGCATTTCAATATAAGAGCACAAACCCACCCTGTTTAGTTATTGACCAAAACAAAAGGCCCAGCCAATAGATCTTAAACCAGCCTAGATCATGTGCAGATCTTAAACCAGCCTTTCCAAGCTTTTTGAGGCATCAAAACATGTACACTTGCCCCTGGTGCATGATGTATATACATGGTTCATAAACACACTTTTGGAACCTGCACTGGCAGAACAGTTCTTTAACATCTGTTACAATGGCCCAGACTCCAGACCATTTTATTTCATTCCAGTCAATCGTTTACTCTGAGAAATCTTTAATTAAAAGTTTTATAAAATGAATTTGCAGTACAGAGGAAAATTGTTCAGATTTCCCATACAACTCCCTTTTTGGTCATTTAGTGAGATACTTTCCTCTAAGGAAAAGAAAAGAAAAAATGAACTTATTTTCATTGATGGAGAGGAATGCACGATTCCTCTTTCTCACAAAAATGAAAATTTACAGACAGCGGAATCTTTTCGCTGCACAAAAACACCCTAAATGGGTTTAGAGTCTATTAAATATATAAACAAAAAGATACCATTAAATATACAGCAGCTCATTTGCATTTTGATTCAAATGTCATTATATGTTAGAGGCCTTTATATTCACATGACAATAACCATGTAGTGTGAAACTGGTTCACAGCAAACAAGACATGTTGGGTTTATGTCTGGTAGGTCGGGTTGATCGAAACGGTCCATTGGGTTAGCGAGGACTAGATTTTGGGTCGAGGTATTTTGGTAATTGTGTGATTTCCCAATATTGTGTGTTTGCTTTGCATTTTTTTGCTTTAGGGGTAAAATGTATTAAAAGAGAAAGAAAAGAATACAAATGTTCAATGAGCCCCAAGAGGAACAAGGAGAAGAGCACAAGAGACAGAGAAACAAACCATTAATTTAAAGCAATGGTGTTGTGCCTTTCTGCACAAATAGCAACTTTAGAAAGATTAAGAAAAACAACAATCTTTGCAAACATTCTTTAACACAAGCTAAACATAGACATTTGCATTTTATGCTAAATCATCTGATATGGCTGTATAGCTGAAGTTATCGTCTTGAGTGTGGGCAGGTGCAATGACAGAGAACACAACGGCGCCTCCTAACAGCAACACGATCAACCCCATGAAGTTGACAAGAAAGGCCTCAGGCCCGTACTTGTTGAGCCCTGACTTCTCAAGAAAGGTGAGTTTCTCCAAGAACCCCAGCTCAGTTGAGATCACAGCCAATGCATACACCAAGAGCCCAAACAATATGTGCCAAGGAAGCACCTCTCCTCGGACAGACTCTGCTGTGCCGGGATACAAGAAGACAATGAAACCGAAAATACACTGGAATTCCAACATAAAGTACACCCATTAACAAGGGAAAACAGAAGTTTGTAATGATAAACGTTTGGAGAATGGACAAAGTATAAACACCTTTGAAAAGATTTTCTTAGAAGAGGAGCTTTGATCAAAGAGGTGAAGGGTGAATGATCATGGTCTAAATCTGCAAGAAACCATCAGATTTTTCTTCGTGCACTTGAAATTCGTATTCATGTATGAAGGGGTATGAAGCACTTAATTTGAATATTGACCTTCCACTTTTTTTTCACTATAACATGTTTAAGACCAAGTACCACACCTCTATTTCTCTTGCTAAGATTGTCCAATCCCTCTCAATCAAAGCCACCTTTCCAGGAAAATCATAAGCATATGAAATTAAATCTTTAGAATTTGATGGTCTACTGTAGACCTACACCCTTATAACCTATGATACCCAGCTACTTCAAACTAGGCAACATATTGCACATACTTGCAACCCCTAAAAGGGTGTTGTAACACCCCGAATCCCGGAGCTCATCAGGATCCCGGGTCTTACTAAAAAGAATCCAAATCATTCATAAATCAAATTAAAACAAGGAACTGAGCAACGAAAAGATTTATTTGAGGAATCAATTTAACTAGACATGAAACATAAATAAGTCTTTCAATCAAAATCCTAGAACTTCAACATTTATTAAAGAAATAAACTGATATCTAGTTCGGTTTCATTTAGACGCTCTCTTATCAGCCACGCATATTGAAGTCCAATGGCTGATTATCTCCGTTGCCACGCTCCCCCAAACGGTGCATACCTGTGGTGGGGCAAATCACTTATCAGAAGTCTGGTGAGTAATATTACCACATACACAGTTCATTTATAAAATAATAAACTAACAAAAGTGCGGAAGCATTCACTCGATAAATAACAGATTTCATAAATGGTTCTTATTGGTTAATACATAAGGGAGCATAGTCAGTCTGTAACTTTGATAGGTTCTGAATTCCCAAGTTATGGGTTCTTATAATAGAACTCTAACCACAGAGTTTCAATACTTCAGTCCCTTCCGGGAGAAAGTTCTTATGTAATACATTCAAAACTCCTAACAATGGAGTCCATTGCGCAAATGGTAGTTCAGTCCCAGTCCAACCTTATTCCTCCTAACCCTTCAGGGTTCAGTGTTCGATTCAATAAACTCAGGAGCAAGGCTCCTTTCTGTCATTCCAATAAGATATCACTGTTTCATATAAATTTGTAGCAAATATTCTCCTAAGCGAATTCATTAATTCGCGTAATTTCATTATGCGTTCAATAACATTATCAAGGGATTTTTACACACCAATTATATTATATTAACATAAGATTAGTTCCACAATATCGGGATGAATAAGGCCCCACTTTAATATCAACATTTAGTACCCTCTTTGTGTACTAATCCCATGTTTATTCTAATTCTGTGATGTTAATAGGGTCTAAACTAACAACATAATTATTATTAGTTTTAGAGTTTACCCTGTTAACTTGAGTATTCCTTCATAAACCAATAACATGTTTCAAATTTATCAAACTATGTACTTAATAATATATAACTTGGAGGTATATAACTCCAACAGTCCCACATAAGAATACCCAGCCTATACAAAATTTGTATGAATAACAGTTAGTTATAACTCTTGGAACACTACCTGATACAGATAATGTTTCTGTACTTATAATAATCATGAAAGAAGTCCTTGGGGTTCATCTCAAAGTAGTTGACAATATTTGGTCTTTGGTAGTATTGGATATGTACTCTGTTATTACTATGTTGGATTGACAGACACTGTTCCTCACTATTATACAGTAGTTCTCACTCCCAGTATTTTGGATGATAAGAAATAGTGAATCCTAATGGTCCAAATCAAGATTAGACCTACTGTTTAAGGTCACCTAGTGGTAGGCTCTACTCTTAAAGGATTGGATTTACCATCAATCATCGTTCTTGGGCCCCACTATTCAAACAGTTACAACCAAATTTCCTAATTCCCTTTTATAGCAGCTAACAATATTGAAGTTCCTGGATAACTAGTCAGATGGAGACCAGGACACATGAGACCACCACCATTCAGATCGTCACTGAGCCCCCTTCAATATGTGAGGTCCCAATCTCAGATTGGATCAGATAGTGGGTCCCACTATGGATGTCGACATTCACTGTTACTATAAAAATGACGTCTCTGTTGCACAAGAAAGAAATAATGGGTGGGCCCCCCCCCCAAGCTGGGTCCAGGTCACTTTGGTCGCCCATCAGGGGTCAAGTAAGTGACTGGTCCTGATCCTTGATCAGGTGGACCAGTGGGCCCCACAATCCAACCATGGAAATTCCAGAATTTCCCAATAGTGACGATGCAGAGACTTTGTGCATATGATGTGTGGTTGGATGGGACCCATCCTGGATGGGTCCATCTAGGCTATGGACGCCCAGGGGTCCCCTTCCAGATCCCTGGGTCAGATTGAGGCTGTAGTGGGCCACGTGGTCCCACTACTAGATCTCCCTACAGACGTCCAACGCCCAGGCTGGACGTCATTCCATCCCTTGGAATCAATTGTGGCCAAAGTGGGGCCCATCTCCACAAGGGTCCATCTAGGCAATGGACGCCCATGGGTCCCCTACCAGATCCCTGGTGGTGATGCATGATTAGGTGGGCCCCTTGATCACAGTACTCCCATCGACAGATCTTGTATCTGTCGATGGGGTTGGAAACCAAGCCTCTAGCTTGAGTTTTTCACTTGTTTCCTCTCTGCTGATCCAATCAACACCCATCTATCATTACATCTCAAATCAATATTGCACAGGCATCAATAATCTCTAACTGATTAAATTGAACAAGTTCAGATCTTGGTCTGTCCAATGTAATTTCCAAGATCTGGCAGAATTCAGGTTCTGTTCCTGATTTCCTCCTTTAACTGAATTCATTTTATCCATAAACCACATGATTACATATAAACCAGAATCTACAATTCTATGTACTGGAAAGATTACTCACCTCCTAGTGTAGTAAATCGTAGCACGGTCGAGGTGAGAACTCAATCGCTGCATCCACTATACGTTCCCGCTTCTTCTTCCTTCCCACAAGCTTGATTGGCCTCTGTTGCTCTTCAGAAGAGTTCCCTCTTTCCCTTCTCTGCTACCTTCTTCTTTAGAAATCAATTGCAACTCATGGGGATCAATATGAGAACTAATAAGGAGAGGGAAGAAGAAGTCATCTGGGGATAACCCCAGATATCACTCGTTGGAACCACCCTACCCAATTGAGATATCTATTCCCCTCTATCAGGGAAGTTGTTTCTAACAACTTAACTACACACATGGGTCCTAGTGGGTTAGAAATAGGTCCAAACAACCTAACCCAGCCCACTAGCTTATGGGTCAGATAGATCTGGGGCCTATTCTGGCCCAGGTATTACATACTCCCCCCCTTAGTAAATTTGGTCCTCCAAATTGAGCACATACCTGGTAGAAAAAGGTGGGGGTGCTTCTTCCTGAACTCATCGGCTACCTCCCAAGTAGATTCAAGCTGGTTATGATGTTCCCACAGAACTTTGACTAGTTCTATTGTCCTGTTCCGCAGAGTTCTCTTCTTAGTTTCAAGGATCTTCACCGGCCGTTCTTCATAGGATAAATCTGACTGCAACTGTATCGAGTCATAGTTTATCACATGAGAAGGATCAGGCTGATATTTCCTAAGCATGGACACATGAAACACATTGTGTACTCCAGCTAATTGCGGTGGTAGACCAAGAGCATAAGCGTTGCCATCGCTGACACGGCCAATGATTTCAAATGGTCCAACATACCGAGGACTCAATTTTCCCTTCTTGCCAAACCGCATGATGCCCTTAGTCGGAGAAACTTTAAGAAATACATAATCACCCACTGCAAATTCCAGTTCTCTCCGCCGGTTATCTGCATAACTTTTCTGTCTGCTCTGAGCTGCTCGCATTCTGTCTCTGATTTTCTTGATATTGACGGTGGAAGCTTGAACCCAGTCGGGACCAAGTATTCTCCCATCGCCAACCTCTTCCCAGCAAATTGGGGATCGACAGTTTCGCCCATAGAGTGCTTCGAACGGCGCCATTTTGATACTAGAATGATAGCTGTTATTATAAGCAAACTCAATAAGTGACAACTGTTCATCCCAGCTATCTTTGAAGTCCAGAGCACAAGCCCTTAGCATATCTTCAAGGGTCTGATTAGTCCTTTCTGTTTGCCCATCAGTCTGCGGATGATATGCCGTACTGAATCGCAATTTAGTACCCATTGCTGCTTGAAGCTTCTTCCAAAAATTTGACACAAATCTCGTATCTCGGTCAGAAACTATTGATACAGGTACACCGTGCAACCTCACAATTTCCTTCACATATCTCTGTGCCAAGTACTCCATAGTAGTCTTGTTTTTAATGGGAAGGAAATGCGCCGACTTTGTCAACCGGTCGACGATCACCCAAATGACTTCATTGTTCCGAACCGTCCTTGGAAAACCTGACACAAAGTCCATTGAAATATGTTCCCATTTCCATTCGGGTATCGGTAATGGCTGGAGTAACCCTCCAGGCTTCCTGTGATCAGCCTTTACTTGTTGACAGGTGAAACACCGACCCACAAACTCAGCAACGTCATTCTTCATACCAACCCACCAAAACCTTATCTTCAGATTTTGGTACATTTTGGTGCTCCCCGGATGGATGGTGTAACGTGTGCAATGTGCCTCCTTCATAATTTCATCCTTAATTGTTTGAATGTTTGGGACACAAAGCCTATTCCGGAAGTATAATGTACCATTGATGATGGAAAACTCAGGCTTGTTATCCTTCTTATCGAATATCTCCACTAATGCTGGGTCGTCTCTCTGGCGATCTTTGACCCTTTGGATCAACTCAGGCTGAACACTGAAGTTCCCCAATAATACTTTTTGGCTGGTCGCCTCGAGGTTTACATTCAGATTTCCGACTTCCTCCGCGGATGTCTTCTCTGCTGTTAACGAAGTCATCTGCGCAGATTTCCTGCTTAAAGCATCGGCCACAACATTTGCTTTACCTGGATGGTAAAAGATAGAGAAGTCATAATCCTTCAGAAATTCCATCCACCTTCTCTGCCGTAGATTCAAATCCTTTTGAGTGAACACATATTTCAAGCTTTTGTGATCTGTATAGACTTCAAATTTTTCTCCATACAAATAGTGTCGCCAGATCTTGAGTGCAAAAACCACAGCAGCCAGTTCTAGATCATGAGTGGCATAATTCTGTTCATGTGATTTCAACTGTCGTGATGCGTAGGCAATTACCCTGCCATGCTGCATGAGCACGCATCCTAGACCATTCAGTGAGGCATCACAGAATATCACAAAACCGCCGTTGCCAGAGGGTAGAGCTAAGACTGGAGCTGTAGTTAACTTATCTTTTAGCCTTTGGAAACTTGCTTCACATCTCTCATCCCAAATGAATGGCACGTCCTTCCGAGTAAGTCGGGTCAAAGGACCTGCTATAGAAGAAAAACCTTGCACAAATCTTCTGTAGTAACCTGCTAGCCCAAGGAAACTACGGATTTCAGATACAGTCGCTGGTCTCTTCCAATTGGTGACAGCTTCGATCTTGCTGGAATCTACGGACAATCCTTCACCTGAGATGACATGGCCTAAAAAGCTCACTTGATCTAGCCAGAAGTCGCACTTACTCAGCTTAGCATAGAGCTGGTTTTCTCTCAACAGGTTAAGAGAAGTGCGCAAGTGATCCCCATGATCTTCCTTTGACTTAGAGTAGATGAGTATATCATCTATGAATACCACCACAAATTGGTCTAAGTATGGTTTAAAGATCTGGTTCATTAACGCCATGAACACCGCTGGCGCATTAGTTAGCCCAAAAGGCATTACCAGAAACTCATAGTGCCCATACCTAGTTCGAAAAGCTGTCTTAGGTATATCTCCTTCCTTTACCCTTAACTGATGATATCCCGACCGGAGATCAATCTTCGAGAAATATTTCGCACCCTGCAGTTGATCAAATAGTTCATCAATACGTGGAAGTGGGTACTTATTCTTGATGGTGACCTGATTCAACTGACGATAGTCGATACACATTCGTAAGGACCCGTCTTTCTTCTTAACAAACAAAACTGGTGCACCCCATGGAGAGACGCTGGGTCTAATGAACCCCTTTTCCAGTAATTCTTGCAATTGTTCTTTGAGTTCTTTCAACTCAGTAGGCGCCATACGATATGGAGCTCTGGAAATTGGCGCGGTCCCCGGTACCAGTTCTATGGCAAAGTCCACTTCCCGAATCGGTGGCAAACCGGGCAGATCTTCCTGAAACACATCAGGAAATTCACAGATTACGGGAATTTCTCCCAGTCCCGGTTTCTGCTTTTCTCCTGTAACAAAGGCAAGATACCCATCACATCCACTCCTCAATAATTCACAAGCCCTAACTGCCGAGATGACTGCCGTGTGTATCGACCTTCTCCTTCCTGGTACACACACATCTTCGAACCCTTCCAAATTAAAGCGGACCTGTTTGTTAAAACAGTCCAATATTGCCCTATACTTTGCTAGCCAATCCATTCCCAAGATGATATCAAAATCATTCATGGGTAACATGATCAAATCAACCGGCATATTTACTCCCCCAATGTTCAGGGAACAATTATAAAATATTGTGCAAGTGTTCAAGTGTCCTCCAGTGGGAGTTGCTACTGAAATTGGTGGATCTAGTGTAGAGGGTGGCCTATTCATTCTGGAAGCAAATACAGATGACACAAAGGAATGTGTAGCGCCCGAATCAAATAAAGTATAAGCTTCAACATTAGAAATTAGAATCATACCCTCCACCACATCATTGGCGGCTTGAGCTTCTTGTTGAGTAATGGCAAGAATCCTAGCCTCAGGTTGTTGCTGCCTCCTTTGATGTCCGCCCTGATTGGGTCGACCACGGTTAAAGTTCTGTCCTTGGGGCTGATTCGGTGGTCCCCTAGGCTGGTTTTGCTGGTTCTGGGCATTGTACTGATTTCTTGCTGGTGGATTCTGCTGATTGGCCGAGCGGGGATTGCCGTGGTACCCTTGCTGTTGATTCTGCCGTGGTGGCTGTTCTGACTGCTGTCGTCTGTCCTTATCCTGTTTCTTTGGACAATCCTTGATAAGGTGACCAACCTGGCCGCACGCAAAACATGCACCTGTAGACCAATGGCACTCTTCAGTGTTATGATTCTTCCCACACCGCTGGCATTTTACCTTCCTATCCAGTTTCTGCTTCTTTGATGGCGCACGGTTGCCTTGGTGGTCTCTCTTAGCCCCTGTTGCCTTAGCCGGGACCGTCCCGTTCATTTCGGCAGTCGTTTCTTCTGATATAAAGGCTCTCTTTAAAGCAGCTGCAAAGGTAGCAGGTTCACCCAGTTTCACATCTTTCTTGATGTCTGGTCGTAGCCCTTCGATGAATTTGTTCCGCTTCATCTCATCAGTGGCTATCAACTCCTCTGCAAAGTGAGACAATTCTGTAAATCTATTGGAGTACTTTGCTACGGTCATATCTCCTTGTACCAAATTCTGAAATTCTCTCTTCTTCCTTTCTCTGATATGCTCCGGAATGAATTTCAAAATGAATTCCTTCTTAAAGAATGCCCAGGTGATTTCATTCTCTGGACCTTCGAAGGTTTTCTTTGCGGCCTTCCACCACTCCTTTGCATCCCCTTCCAGTTTGAAAGCGGCCAAGATTGCTTTCTGTCTGTCCGGGCACCCCATCACTTCAAATATCCCCTCCATGTGTTCCACCCATTTATTAGCGTCCCAAGGATTGGAGGTTTCCTCGAAACTCTTGGGTCGGAACTCATTAAACCGTTTGTATAAGGTGTCTCTTTCTCTGTCTCTGCCTCCAGCAATAGTTCCACTTCCTTCATTGCTTGTGCCTGTGTGAGCATCATTACTCCCTCCTTGACGTGCTGCCAAGGTCGCAATTTGTTCCTGCACCTGACTGTAGGCCATCATGAATGATGCGAACATCTGTCGAGCATATTCTGGCAGTTCAGCTTGTCCCCCAATAAGGTTTGGATTAATGCCCTCATTGTTATTTATGTTCACATTCTCATTTTGGCCGTCATTGACGTTCTGAGAGTTCTCTTGGTTGTTCATGTTCTTTCTCCTACAAAAGGAGTCACAATTTAGCATATCATCATAGACAGTGAACTTCTATCTTACTAATTTCCCCCTTATAGCGTCCTCACCACGTATCCTAAGGGTTGCTAAGATTTTTATATTGCTCAAGACCATGCTCTGATACCACTTTGTAACACCCCGAATCCCGGAGCTCATCAGGATCCCGGGTCTTACTAAAAAGAATCCAAATCATTCATAAATCAAATTAAAACAAGGAACTGAGCAACGAAAAGATTTATTTGAGGAATCAATTTAACTAGACATGAAACATAAATAAGTCTTTCAATCAAAATCCTAGAACTTCAACATTTATTAAAGAAATAAACTGATATCTAGTTCGGTTTCATTTAGACGCTCTCTTATCAGCCACGCATATTGAAGTCCAATGGCTGATTATCTCCGTTGCCACGCTCCCCCAAACGGTGCATACCTGTGGTGGGGCAAATCACTTATCAGAAGTCTGGTGAGTAATATTACCACATACACAGTTCATTTATAAAATAATAAACTAACAAAAGTGCGGAAGCATTCACTCGATAAATAACAGATTTCATAAATGGTTCTTATTGGTTAATACATAAGGGAGCATAGTCAGTCTGTAACTTTGATAGGTTCTGAATTCCCAAGTTATGGGTTCTTATAATAGAACTCTAACCACAGAGTTTCAATACTTCAGTCCCTTCCGGGAGAAAGTTCTTATGTAATACATTCAAAACTCCTAACAATGGAGTCCATTGCGCAAATGGTAGTTCAGTCCCAGTCCAACCTTATTCCTCCTAACCCTTCAGGGTTCAGTGTTCGATTCAATAAACTCAGGAGCAAGGCTCCTTTCTGTCATTCCAATAAGATATCACTGTTTCATATAAATTTGTAGCAAATATTCTCCTAAGCGAATTCATTAATTCGCGTAATTTCATTATGCGTTCAATAACATTATCAAGGGATTTTTACACACCAATTATATTATATTAACATAAGATTAGTTCCACAATATCGGGATGAATAAGGCCCCACTTTAATATCAACATTTAGTACCCTCTTTGTGTACTAATCCCATGTTTATTCTAATTCTGTGATGTTAATAGGGTCTAAACTAACAACATAATTATTATTAGTTTTAGAGTTTACCCTGTTAACTTGAGTATTCCTTCATAAACCAATAACATGTTTCAAATTTATCAAACTATGTACTTAATAATATATAACTTGGAGGTATATAACTCCAACAGTCCCACATAAGAATACCCAGCCTATACAAAATTTGTATGAATAACAGTTAGTTATAACTCTTGGAACACTACCTGATACAGATAATGTTTCTGTACTTATAATAATCATGAAAGAAGTCCTTGGGGTTCATCTCAAAGTAGTTGACAATATTTGGTCTTTGGTAGTATTGGATATGTACTCTGTTATTACTATGTTGGATTGACAGACACTGTTCCTCACTATTATACAGTAGTTCTCACTCCCAGTATTTTGGATGATAAGAAATAGTGAATCCTAATGGTCCAAATCAAGATTAGACCTACTGTTTAAGGTCACCTAGTGGTAGGCTCTACTCTTAAAGGATTGGATTTACCATCAATCATCGTTCTTGGGCCCCACTATTCAAACAGTTACAACCAAATTTCCTAATTCCCTTTTATAGCAGCTAACAATATTGAAGTTCCTGGATAACTAGTCAGATGGAGACCAGGACACATGAGACCACCACCATTCAGATCGTCACTGAGCCCCCTTCAATATGTGAGGTCCCAATCTCAGATTGGATCAGATAGTGGGTCCCACTATGGATGTCGACATTCACTGTTACTATAAAAATGACGTCTCTGTTGCACAAGAAAGAAATAATGGGTGGGCCCCCCCCCCAAGCTGGGTCCAGGTCACTTTGGTCGCCCATCAGGGGTCAAGTAAGTGACTGGTCCTGATCCTTGATCAGGTGGACCAGTGGGCCCCACAATCCAACCATGGAAATTCCAGAATTTCCCAATAGTGACGATGCAGAGACTTTGTGCATATGATGTGTGGTTGGATGGGACCCATCCTGGATGGGTCCATCTAGGCTATGGACGCCCAGGGGTCCCCTTCCAGATCCCTGGGTCAGATTGAGGCTGTAGTGGGCCACGTGGTCCCACTACTAGATCTCCCTACAGACGTCCAACGCCCAGGCTGGACGTCATTCCATCCCTTGGAATCAATTGTGGCCAAAGTGGGGCCCATCTCCACAAGGGTCCATCTAGGCAATGGACGCCCATGGGTCCCCTACCAGATCCCTGGTGGTGATGCATGATTAGGTGGGCCCCTTGATCACAGTACTCCCATCGACAGATCTTGTATCTGTCGATGGGGTTGGAAACCAAGCCTCTAGCTTGAGTTTTTCACTTGTTTCCTCTCTGCTGATCCAATCAACACCCATCTATCATTACATCTCAAATCAATATTGCACAGGCATCAATAATCTCTAACTGATTAAATTGAACAAGTTCAGATCTTGGTCTGTCCAATGTAATTTCCAAGATCTGGCAGAATTCAGGTTCTGTTCCTGATTTCCTCCTTTAACTGAATTCATTTTATCCATAAACCACATGATTACATATAAACCAGAATCTACAATTCTATGTACTGGAAAGATTACTCACCTCCTAGTGTAGTAAATCGTAGCACGGTCGAGGTGAGAACTCAATCGCTGCATCCACTATACGTTCCCGCTTCTTCTTCCTTCCCACAAGCTTGATTGGCCTCTGTTGCTCTTCAGAAGAGTTCCCTCTTTCCCTTCTCTGCTACCTTCTTCTTTAGAAATCAATTGCAACTCATGGGGATCAATATGAGAACTAATAAGGAGAGGGAAGAAGAAGTCATCTGGGGATAACCCCAGATATCACTCGTTGGAACCACCCTACCCAATTGAGATATCTATTCCCCTCTATCAGGGAAGTTGTTTCTAACAACTTAACTACACACATGGGTCCTAGTGGGTTAGAAATAGGTCCAAACAACCTAACCCAGCCCACTAGCTTATGGGTCAGATAGATCTGGGGCCTATTCTGGCCCAGGTATTACAGGTGTTCAAAAATGAGAATATTGTACATAAGCTTGGATATGTTATTACAAGGATGAGTTCATCCTAAACTAGGATTAGATTAGATTTAGGATGTTATTGGTAGTAGGTTCGCAGTAATCATGTGATAAGGATATCTATCCAAGAGATTTTAGTTATGAAGTGATTAGAGTTATCTTAAGATTAGGTGATTCAATCTTCTTCATCCTTTGCCAAAAGCCTCTTTACTACAAACTCTTTAACAGTTAAGAAGAATTTCCCAAGCAGGCCCAAGAATAAAAGCCAAATGTGCTGTAAAAAACATTGATGTGTGAAAACAGACAAGTACTCTGCTTCAGCTCCTACAATGCCTTTGTAGTAGTGACCATAGTGGGTGAACTTCTATGATTCCTTGACCTGGTGGGTCCATTATGAACTCAGCCAAGATGACTCAACCCAATTACATACTGGGTGTCTGAGTCGGCTTGAACTCAGTCTAGACAAGTTATAGCTGGAATTCAGTTAACTCATCTATCTCGTTGATGCACCAATTTGACTCGGCCAGACAGATTATTCTGTTAGTGGCTTAGCGCTGATGCTTTACTACTGTAATTGCAATTACTAGTTACCTGAATGGCATACAAACAGATGGTTCCCAGCCCAGTCCAGGAATGTAAACTGTAAAGGTTAGCAATCCCTTTCTCATTGTGATATTTGAAGACGGCATAGGTACCGATGGCACCAAGTGTAAGGGCAACTGCGTGAAGAATTAGATGAAACAGCTTCTTCACTTCTTTCCTCAATGGCCATGTTTTGTAACTGATTATTGCTGCATTTATCAAGAGGAGAGACAGAGAGGACATCATGTCAATCTTGAGAAAAATAAATCAAAACTACTGAAAGGGTTAAGTTGGTTTTAATCTACTTGCCTTCACCTCCAAATACAATAAAGCCAATTAGTGTCAAAACTGGATGTATCTGCAATTTAGCACAGAAGATTAATACCCATAAAGTAGATAGTAACTCCATGAAAATCACTGTTTCTAGCACAGTATCATAAGAAATATCTCCGGGGTGGTTGCAGATTTTGGTGGAGGGTGAGCCAGCAGAGTTCATTGCAAGACCAGCCCACTAATATTCAGCCTGAAAATTTAACGGACTTGGCCATAGAGGCCTTGGGATTAAGCCTGTCTTAAGATTTATGTTAAGTATAAATTAGTTGTCATCGTTTCAACCTGTAACCTTATCCCATTTATTTGGGGTCGGTTTAATGATTTTTATTTTTTTTCCACAGGGTGGGCTACAATGCACCATGGATGCATTCTAGTATGTGCATCCCCCTTCTCCAGAATCTGAGCTGCTCATTAGTCCTATCATCCTATGTGATGATCAACTCGCAAATTATTTTTCAAATATGTAAGATGGCCACCTATTGGATTTTCCTATATTGAAATAGGTTACGAACTTCTAGCAGTTTTTATGGTTTGGGATAAAAATGGAAGGAATCCCTCATGTGTGATTAATCCTACGATTGGCCCACTAAAATCATTTTTGAAAATCTAGGAACAACTACTATAATGGGTGCTAGAGCTAATGAGCGTCTTGGATCTCAAAAAGGTGGGTCCCACAGTACATTGAAGAAGGGGGAGGCGATGCACAATAATAGTTATTTATTAGCCAACAGTCGCTAAGCACGGTCTTCTAAGGCATCCAGTCCAACAACTTTTTCTCTAATGTTTATAGTCCAGAGAGCTGGAGATATTTTTGTGAGAGGTTCCTAATTCGTTATGTCATATATTTTCATGACTAATTTGCCCCTGTCAACTCTCATTCCTAGGCCAAGTTCTCTCTTATTCTCACTCCTTCCGTCTTCTTTTCTCTCATTTTCCATTTTTAGTTCCTTCCCATGGTTATGGAGTACCGTTGCAAAGCATCTTCTGTCGCCACCATGACTTCCAATTCTCTCTCTTTCATTTCTTCAAAGATAGAAACACTTTTACTTTCTCTTACTCTTTGATCTAAAATCTCTTTCAAATCTCTCTCTCTATAACTGATTTGAAATAGAGCAGTTTGCTCTTTTGCTTGTTCTCTCTCTCTCTCTCTTCTCGATTGGATTATGGTCATCAAGTGTTTTTGTTTTGGATTTCGATTTTTATTAGAATCTGATTTTTCGTATTTTGACTTTTGGTGTCGCCGAGCTCAAATAAATTTAACAGAAACTTTGATAAACTGGACGAAAACTCAGATAAATTTGCCAAATTTATCTGAGTTTTTGGCAAACTTACCTGAACTTTTGGCAAAACTCAGATAAATTTATCTAAGTTTTGAACAACTTTTCTGAGTTTCGAATAAATTTATCTGAGTTTCGAACAAATTTATCTGACTTTCGCTTGTTTTTTCTCTTGAATTGAGGTTTGTTCTAGCCATTGTCTATATAGAGTTGAGAATAAAGAATAGATAAAATCAGAGAAGAACGAAATCAAATTAGGTTTTTTGGTTTTTTTCAAAAGAAATTATCTTGTACATCTTTTTAGGAATGAAAGAAGTACTTTTTCTAACCAAGTGAAGACGATTCAGATGATGGAGGTCCTTGATCAGTTGAATTTACTTATAGGTTTCGCAGTTTCCTTCGGCTTCGCTTTTTGCTTCTGCGATTCAGATGAATCTGATTTTTGCTTCTCTGAAATGGTTTCAAGCGGTTTTAAGCGAAACCTTTTTGCTGACGTGTATATGGGTCTTTTTGTCTTTTTCACTGTGTCATTTTCATAAGAGGACTGCTGCCGGTATAATAAAATATTGTAGACCTTAGGCTATAAAAGCAAATGATGAGGGACCTACCGCCAAAAGCCCCTATTATATATATATAATTTGTCTCGGGCCCGCACATTACACAACGACAAAAGAGTCTGGATCACCTATCGCAGATATTACACCTTCACCATGAGTAGACCAATAACAGTTTGCCACGTCATCCAAAAATTTAGGTAATTTCCTTTCATCTAATTTAAATTTTTTTAAACTTCAAAATCACCGAATTTTTTGGATGACGTGGCGGACTATTATTAGCCTACTCACGAAAGTATAACAACTATGATAGGTGATCCGAAGAGTGACCCCCGAAACATCTACATTACATGATGGCAGTTAATTAAAATTAAAAGCATTTGAACACATTACATTGAAAATGAGGGATTTATTGGTGGCCTCGAAGGCAAGGCCTCCTCTGAAGTGTATGCACCAGACGAGCACCAGAGCTGCCGACACCACTCCCAGGAAGTGCACCACGTACGTGCATCCAACTGCTCGGATCCCCAACGCCATGATCTATTGATCGAAATTGAGAAGGAAGCTTTCATTCTCTTCTTTGCTCTTCTCCTGTAGACTCTCTTTATGATATTTCTTTTGGAAGAAGAAGGAAGGAAAGTTAGGAAGGATCGTCATCTCGTGTTGATGTTGTTCTTCTGTGTCTGAATTTCGCGTGTGGATTGAGGAGGCGCCACGTTTCATGCCAAGGGTTGGTAGGCTCATGACCATTTGTTGTGCCTTGTTCGTCATTCGTGGCTTGTCCTGGTTCGCATATCTACATCTCGCCAAATTCTCATATATGGATTTTCTTCTATAAAACGCTCCAGAGCAAATATTTTTTAATATTTTTCCTCGAATTGGGGCCATACCTCAACACTCCCCCAAGCCGGTACTTTTGACAGCACGTAATTTTTTCGTACTTTATCGTTTATCCTAAAATTCATACTCACACTTGATTTATATTGATACAATTTTAAATTTTCTTTAACTAACCATTCCCACCGAAATCTTGAGACATTAGTAGATTTAGGGGGGAAAATTCCAAAACGACTTAGGCTGGGTTTGGATCAGGGTTGACCCAACCTACCGGCCCAAACTGGAGAGAGGAATGATTCGAATGAAGATCTTGGACAGTTGGCAGAAGGAGAGATAATGAAGGCCTGGGGGGCGCCCCACGACCCAGCGGCGCAATCATTATCCAGTCACTATGAGGTGGGAAGTAGGAACATGTGCGGGTAGAGGGGTGAGAATCCAGGGGGAGTTCCCATAAGAAGAGGAGAGGATCTGATGACGAGATAGGCAAAAACTGAAGACCAATTGATAAACAAAATTTTCCAAGATCCATTGCTAAGTTAAGCATCAAAGGGACCTCGGTCGGACGTTCCGATCGAGATTTCACTGTATTCGCTTTTGAAACATAAGTTCCATTAAGAGAAATTGCGCAGGAGAGATAGAGGATTGACACCGCATCGACTGGTTGGGCCGACCCATCCATCTTTAGTCCACGTAAAATTAGACTTTAATTACAATAGATATATGAAAATACTTTTCAATATTTTTCTTTAAATAAAGCAATCGCTTCAACAGAGCCCACCTTTTCAAAATCTGAGCTACTGTTGGATTGGTTAGGAGTCCAACAATGATTGGAGGTCCCGGAGTTATTTAGGGCCTTATATCCAGGGTTTAGCAATGATCAACAGCAGGTGGGTCGAAGGGTTCCACGTCTCTTGTACAGCTTCTCTTATAAGGAATAGTCTCTTATATAGCTTTAAAATGCAGAGTATGCCGAATGAGTGGTTGAATTTTTGGACGGATACGACGCACGTGGTAGCTACCATAATTAGATGGCACTCCCTCCTAGTGTATTGGTAGGTGAAGGTAAGTCTCACTTAGATGGCTAGGGTTGTAAAGAAGGTGGGACTGGATTCAGACAGAACCGTTTTGGAATGGTAATTTAGCATTGGAATCGAAACCAAATCATATATGGGATGGAACCGGATCCGGATCTAGGTCCGGGTTTAAATAGAAAATCATATTAAGAAAATATAATTTTTAGGAGAATTTTTCGAAAATTGAGATAATATGTCCGGCTCAAACTAAGGTGGAACCGGATCCAAACTCATTTACTTATCGGGGCTTAAATTAAGGACCGAGACCCCATTTTTAGTTAGTCAAAATCTCTGGATAATCGAAGAATCAAAGACCCAATTATATCTCTATAGATAATCCGTTGCAAACCGTTGAATAAGTTGATTTTCAAAAGAGGATATTCTCTAGCATACAAGTGTAAATGTTAGATTCATGCTTCACTTCTGTGAGATAAGCTAAAAGTCGACGTATTTTTACACATTGAAAGGGCTTTGCATGGGCTTCATTTTCAAGCCCCACATTTCCAAATTCAAGGCCCTGAGAGTGGAGAAACACCATGTGTATCTGTGATCCTAGTCCTACTATTCTCCAAAAATATGTGGTGTTATTGGGCTTATGCATGAGCAACGAAAGTGCATGCAAAAACTACTAAAACCACAAGCCCACATAGTAAGCAAAGTACATGAGAGACCACATAATAAGGCAAAGTTGCTTAGTCGGTATTGGATTCTTCAACTACTATAATTAGGGTAGACATCAATGAAAGAATAATGGAGAGGTAACATCCTCACATTCTTCAGTCTTTTCAGAGAAAAAACAGAGAGTGAAGAATGTGAAGATGTAGATAGAAACTTCCTTTTTCTAAAACTTGACTAAAGCAAGCTTTCAATTTGATAAAATCTCTCTCCTGGGATGTGTGAGTACTCTCATGGATTCCAAATCCCTTAGCTGGGCTACCAATAAAATAAAGGCTTAAAATAGGCTCTTGCTTTATTTGGCCGATTTGCACCTTAGTCAAACTTTGAGCCAATCACGGGTGGGCTTAGGCCTATAGCTATATTTCTCATTAAGTGAGTTCAGACTTAGCCTCGAGGGGTAGATCGGTTGGCCTAAAACCACAATTTACTTATGCAGGTTGAAGGTTCAAAATTGCGCTACGACACTAGGGCCACAAGGGATTTATCTAACTTTTTCTAGGCCCGTTGGGATTAGTTCGGCCCAAAAGGACGAGACACCCTCCATTATAAAAGAAAAAAAAAATTGAAAACAGACAAAAAGAGCTCAGACTCAAGATCTAAGGTTTGTATTGGACTTGGACTTGGACCTCAACTTTGCCCTCCTTTTAATCCCTATCAGGCCCATTAAAAACCCTAGATACCTCTAGGATCTTGGTGGTACATGATGAGGACTCTTCTAGAACCATGTCCAGATCATTTTTTAATGAACTGAAGATCGTCCATAAAGATACATATATACAAATATAAGGTCCAAAGCATTGGGTGATCGTGGAGGCACGCGATGCCATCACAACTGCCTTTTCTTTTTAAAATCTCTTCTCACGCGTCATGCAAAACCAGTCAACATATGAACGATTAGTCTTTTGCTTTTGTGTCCTTATGTCGCTGTATATGAGAATTGCTAAATTTTAGATTTAAATCTATAAAATGAGATGTTCAAAAGCTTTGATTTTTTTTTATTATCAACTAACTGTTTGTTTAATTATTTCAAATATGAAAGTTAGCAACCTCATTTCTGCCTGAGCCTTTTATACATGACTCTGAGCTTAAAATCCCTCGATCACGAGAGGATCTCCTTGAGTCCAATCCAAATGATACAATGAAGTAAATATAAATAATCTGATAATAAGGAGGAGCTTACCTTCTTTCTCTTTGAACCGACATAAGTTCCTTGAAATGATTGAGGCTTGAACACACGTGGGGTTTACAACCCCTTTGCTTTACTTAGTGATGGAGGCCAAGAAACTATTAATCAAAAGGAGTTACTCAAGGTCCTTTTATTGGAGATTTCTACCCATCAAAGAACCATTAACGCCCAACTATCACCTCTTAACCCATTATTAGTTTGTGGGCAAGTAAGTTCAAAATAATTAGGTCTTTAATTTAAATATGCAGCAAGTGGGTATGATTAAAGATCCTTAGTGGGCTTGTGGTCATGTGGGCCACACCCATTTAATCCAAGAGACTCACCTATAGATCCTTCTATAATCAAACACATGCATGTTCTGTTTTTCATCCTTTTCTTTTCTCTAGAAAGAAAAATATTCAAGAAAGTTATACAATTGAAGTAGAGAATCCCAGTCATTTTTTTTCTTTTATTAACTAACATCTCTGAATGTTTAAGAAAAAAAATAAAACACATTATTAGGTCCTCTCTGATAGGAACCCATTCTAACCGCACTCTACAAGGGCTGAGTCACGAGATGAGCTAATGGGTTTGCTATTGTGGTGGGATGGTCTAAGACTAGAGTGTTTGGCAAGCTTGAAAGAGATATTAAGGATGGTCTGGTTCTTATCCAATAGAATTTCATATATAGTAGGGAGTTTCTCAATGGTAGGAGTTGTAAGTAAATCCTAGGCTTAGTTGGTGACATTTTCTGTTCTTGTTTTTGTAGGGATCAAATCATTGGCTATAGGGATCAATTCTCAATTCCTTTCTATTTTTTGTATTTAGCAATAGCTATATAATATATAGCAGATGATTAATGATAAATTTTCAAAATTTGTACTTGCACAAGGAGGTCTAGGTCCATCCTCAAATTTGGACAATTTTAACTTCCACTTCCACTTGGTTCATATATCGTTATCTCACTATCCCACGTGGGCCTGTTTAAATGTATAATGAATTGAAGTATGGTGAGGTTAAGCATCAAATCAAGAGAAAATAGATTATAAAGTGTTATGATGGTGTTTTATTTTTAGTTGTTTGATATTGAATCTTTTTGACTTTTTGAATAGAAAGGTGGAGATTTTTTTTGTCCTTTAGTGGAGAGATGTAATAATTCCCAAAATCTTGAAGGACAGATAGCCGTAAATTTTGCACATGTTTATGAGATCTGGACCGTTGATTAATTATTGGGCTCTACATAAAATAAATGTCCTACTCCAAAAACTCACACCATTTGGATGATCCAAAGAAAGCTTTTGAGAATAAATAAATGGTTAGAGAAAGGTCCAACAATTAGCAGTTTGGATCTTCCCACTGAAATGCTCTTGAGAAAGACCCTATTCCAAAAGATGGAAATTTATTTCTTTTGATCTCTCATTCAAGAGTTAACAGGGGGAAATATTACACTTACACATCTTGCTAATTCTCATCACATGACATATTACACTGACATGTTATAACATGTTCTTAAATATTTATATGAATACGTAGGAGACAGATATAGAGAGATGTTAGAGACTTTCATGTTTCAACTGCCATATCTTCTAAGGATGCCGCCGGGTCTTGTACCTGATTATCAGAATCCGACACCATGTCGACGAGGAAGTCGAAGATATCGGTGGAGATGACGGCGGTGGCGACGTCCTCTTTATGAAGTGTCCGCCGCTTACCTCGGAGGGTGACCATCCATGACCTCACCGTCAGTTCTTCGATGAAGAGTTCGCACGCCTTGGAGAAGATGATGGGCGCCTCGCCGGAGATCATCTTCACATCCTCACCAGATTTTTTCATGATCTTCTTTATCCTTGCCAGGGGCAAGGAGTGGGGCCCGGTCCTCCCGGAGATCCCACCGGAGAGGATTCCCGAGAAGGTGCCTGCTTGTCGCATACTGCCACTGCACCTGCACCACCCCACCACCTGTATATGTGTGGTTTGTATGTTGGGGGGGAGATGTTGAAATGAGAGACAGATGAGAGCAGTAGTGAGTAATAAACTACAATATAGAATAGAAAGTCTTGTTCAGTTCTTCTGCTTTTAAAGGAAGAAGGGAGGGTTGAGGTTGTGGAGAGAGTGATGAAATGTAAGCCGGCCATGCCTGCTTGGGCCGGCAAAAGATCCAATATACTATAGAAAATGACAGAAAAGATCCTACCGTTTGCTTGCTTGTTTTGTTTTGAATGTGTCTATGTGCCTCAAAGGAAAGGATCCAAGGGTTAGGCACTTGATTTTTCTCTCTTTTTCATATTGTTTGCACACTAGGATTGTGAGCCGTCGGATTTTAATTTAAAAATATAATATCTTCTAAAACCATTAAACTAAAAGGTCGTAGATTATGTGGGATTAACTCCAAAGGGTAGTTCAGTTGGCCTAAGACCACGGTTTGCCCTCGAATATTGTAGGTTCGAAACTACACTACCACACTGAGACTACGGGGGAGTTTACTCAACTTCTCTCTAGATCCGAAAGGATTAGTCCTCCGATAGCAAAAAAAAAAAGATCTCATAAGATCTTTTGATCCCCACCTTCACATGAATTAACATTGCATCAGCTAAACCATACAAGAGTATGCGTAAAAGATGCCCACCAGAAATCATATGAATCGGCAACATGATAGGCATGAGGTCTGAGCCATTGATCCAACATATAAGGTACCGATCAAAATATATATATATATCAGGTAGCAGACCCAATTCATACTCGGTCAAATCTGGCCAAGAGCCAATACTTGGTGGGGAATTATTTAAACCGTTCTGAAATTTTTTTTTCAACCCAGTTAATGTATTTATAGGACGACTTTTTATTTTATTTTATAACGGAGGGTGTCCTGACCCTATATAAGGAACATTTCTACGAGCCTGGGAGAGCCGGAAATTGTGGCCCCAGTGATAATACAGTTTCGAACTCTGATCCAGGCCTATTGATTCCTCCTCACGGTTAATGAATTTATAGGAGTGATGTGGGATTCTCTTATTCCCAGCATTAGATGGTCCGGGTGATTCTGGACAGTAGGTTTTATTAATAAAGTATAGTGTACTTACTTTCAATTCAAAGGGTCAAAGGGTATTTTAGTAAATTAATTACAAAGTATGGTTGCTGATAGTGACCCTTTGAATTGGCTTTTGGAGCATTGAAATTGGATTTTACTCTCATCAAGGTTATATTATTTTATAGCTCCTTTGCATATCTGGGACTCTAGGTGAAGTGAATTGTAGCTATTGTCAATTTGTCATCCAAATATAAAACTGTCTTCCCATTTGATTACAAATATATATTTGCCTGATGCTTAAAGCCAAACAACTACTTTCCAGTGAACCCTAGTCCCTAAGATGAAGAAAAGCCAATGAGTTTGATTAATTACTCAAATAACATCATTAATCGATTGGGGTTTATATTAATGTGATCCAAGTACTGGGTTTTCTTTATATAAGTGTGAACTGTTTGCCTCCAAAGCTGATGAAGGTGGGTGGGATTTGGTCAAAACTTTCATTGAATATAGAATCATGGTCAAATTAACTGGATTGGGTGGAATTATTCCAATGAAGATACTCTAATTTTTCTTTTCATACTGTTTCTGGAGCCCTAAGCCTTTTCAGCCTCATGAATTATTATGACAAGCCATAGCACATGCATTCATGTATGTATCTTCTAGGCATATTTTTAAAGCATATGTAGACTTTCTTATGTGTTGTCCTCACATTACTACTATGGATGTAAATGGGGACTCGATTCTTCGATTATTCGGAAGTTTCGACCCGTGAAAAATCGGGTCTGAGTCCTTATTTAAGCCCCAATAAGTAAATGGGCCGGGGTCTGATTCCACCTTAGTTTGAACCTGTGGACCCGAGACCTGACATATTATCTCAATTTTCAAAAATCTCCCCTAAAAACTTTTTTTTAAAATATCATTCTCTATCTAAATCCGGATCCGGATCCAGACGTGTGGTTCCGTTTCCGGAGCTAAGAAACCAGTTTCGAAATGGTTTCGGGTCTGGATCCTGTTCCACCTTCTCCTTAATGGTTCCGGTTCCGATGGACCCGGACTGGAACCGGCCCATTTACAACCCTAATTACCACTTTATTAGGGTGAGGGCTTGTGAGATGCACGTGACAGACATTTAGACATGTGCCCATTAATACTGGTCATTTCATATAGATGTGGAGTATTTAGCCATTTCTCTCTCATCAGAGACTGGGTCATAAAGTACAGGAGCTTTAATCTCCTATTATCTCTCTTTTCCCATCCTGCTTACATTTCACCTCTGTTAGGCACTAAAATCCCATGGTTTAGAGCATTAATCTCCATCTTCTAATCTTTAGATTTAGCACGTGTGTTCATTTCATTGGTGGAACATCCACTTCTATCTTTTCCACCTTTAATCTCACCTCAATCATTTACAAAAGAAGAAGACAACATTGGCTATATTATGGTCAAAATAAATTCTCACAAGTTAGAATCAACTTTTAGGCAATTCTTTCTTGGTGATTGAAAGGGGCAAGAATTTTGATTTTTGATTTTTATTTTTTGTGGGGGGTTTCATCTTCTTTTTTTTCTTTTTTCCTCTTCTTCTTCTTCTAGATGGCTTTCAGCGGGACCCTGCAGAAGTGCAAGGCATGTGATAAGACAGTATATGTGATGGATTTGCTATCAGCCGATGGTGTTCCTTATCACAAGACCTGCTTCAAATGCAGCCATTGCAGAGGACAACTTGTGGTACATGAACTTTTTTGAATTTTAACACACACACACACACATGGATTTAACATCAACAAGATGGATTAGGGATGTAACACCAAATTACCCATTCATCAAAGGGACACCACCTTGAAAATTCAGGTATGGACCCTTTTTATAGGCCTTGAATAATTTTCGGGCGTAAATCCAGGTCCACAATTGGGGCCCAGGTCTGGGTCCATTCAGGTCCATACACAAAATACACACATTATAGTATAATCGGAAATTATCCAGTGCACACTTCCTTTCTTTTTTTTTCTGTGCACACCCCATAGTGTAGCCTACCTAATCACCCACCTGAATGGAACAAACATGAGACCCCCTGAATTATACTAGTCCCATTTATTTACATTTATCTGAATGGACGGTGCTGTTGAATCTATAATCAATTTTTTTTTAAAGGGTGAAATCTTATAGGCTGTTAATCAAAGGGTTAGGATGATCAACTGAACACCAAATTTGGTAGGGAGGTAGAGTCCATCCAGATCTTTAGAGCAGGGCCCCAGGTGGGGCCCACAGAAAGGTGGGTATGGGGCGTGCACAGGAGAATGCTTGTGTTAACACAAATCTGGATATAGTAAACCCAAGTTTGGATCCAAATTTTTATACTTAAATGGTTTTCACATAATGGGGGTCTAAAACTATTTTTTTCCTAAAACAAATGATCTTCAGATAAGCAACTACTCTTCCCTGGATGGTGTTCTTTACTGCAAGCCTCACTTCGAGCAGCTCTTCAAGGAGACTGGCAGTTACTCTAAGAACTTCCAGACAAGTGAGAACTCTTTGGCCTCATTCTCCCTTTGGATTTCTTCTATACATGCCATTTAAGCCTCGTCATTTTACTTCCATTAATTGAGATTCTCTGTTTACTATGTTGCTTTCTGTAATGCTCAGCTCCCAAGTCACAAGAACAGGTACGCCTTCTACTCCAATTCTATCTTTTGTTTCTTCTTGTTCCCTCGTTTGAAAAAAAAAAAAAAGGGGAAATACTTGCTAAAACCTACTTCAGTAGGAGGTGGTGAAACCCACCAACTCGAAAGTGACAATGTTACCTGTGACCAATCCTATTTCTCCGTCCAAAGACGATCCTAACTGTTTTAATTGGGGGGGTCAAAATAACATAGAAAGGTTTGTTGCAATTATCAGTAAATCCAATGGTTGGGATCATTTTTGAGGAGAGGACCAATCACAAGTATCTATTGTGGACCTATCTCCTATATGGGCCACATCCACACATTCAATTTTGTGGACCCATAGACCCCTTCCATTTTATTTATCAAGGCACCCATGTAGGCGTTTGTTTATGAAATCTGGAGACTAGAATAATTAAAAGCTTTCATTATTACAGTCGAAGACCCCTAGCAAAGTTTCTTCCATGTTCAGTGGGACCCAAGACAAATGTGCCACTTGTCATAAAACAGCGTATCCACTGGAGAAGGTTTGTCTCTTTCCCTGCTATGGTTGACAATCTGATGACTAATTTCCCATCAAAGGTGAGGTCAGCATTGCATGATCATCATCTCCATCTATGTCTGATCAGGTGACTGTAGAGGGAGAATCCTACCACAAATCCTGCTTCAAGTGTTCTCATGGGGGCTGTTCCATTAGTCCATCATCCTATGCTGCTCTGGATGGCATCCTCTACTGTAAACCCCACTTTGCCCAGCTGTTCAAAGAGAAGGGAAGCTACAATCATCTCATCAAGACCGCTTCCACCAAGCACAAGCAGGATCAAGGCCCACCAGGTCAGACACAGGAGGAACAGACAGCAGATGATCAAGCACCACCAGAAACATAGGAGCAATCCTCACAAGTGCAACAGTGTATGTGGCATGGGATACAGTTTTCCTCCTGATACAAGTTTCACCTGCTATTTATTCTCCCACGCAAAATTACAACTTCAATTGGCTTTTGATTTTTTGTTCCTTCATAGGGACTCTTTCTAGTGTCAACCTTATTGGCTTATTAGAAGCTAATATTCGACCCAAGATGTATTTTTTCCCTTTTTATCCATCCCATGAAGATGATGCATGGTAAAATATATACTAAATTGTAAACCATTCATTTGCCATAGTCCAGCCAGTGCCCTGATGAATCTGTAAACCATCTTTATATTCTCAGTTATAAAAGAAATGGTTTTGAGTTTTCTTTTCTTTTTCTTCTTTATGGTAAATTGATCATCCTTGCATAAAGATATCTAATGGGCCCATCTAATTACCATCATCAAACATCACCACCACATATGGGCGATGGGGTTGGATTAATCCATATTTTCATTAGGTCCAGAGTTCACGTGGGCTATATTTCACCCAATGGAAACCACAGGTATATGAGAAATGCTAAGAAAATAATCACCATTGCCATCAGATTCTCAATCTACCAAGGGTTGGTTAAAACAAATGCAATAAAGTACAAAATTCATCTATATTACTAGGAAGTTTGTCCAAATGAAAATGCTGTTAATTTGAGTCAAGCATTAGAAGAGGCTTGTTAAGATAAAGTCCACTCACTCGGTTCTTACGTTGCTTCAATTGAGCTGGTGTTTGCAAAAGAGAAATAGGAGGGCACCCACCTCAAAAACATTAACCCATTTAATTAAGAAATGAGCAAGGGGTTAAAGTTTACAAGATAAAGCAGCGTAAAAGAATGCAACCCTGCAACGAATTGTCACAGGAGAATGCTTGCAATGAAGACCGAGAGAGACAGAGAAAGGGGTGAAAGATTTTTAAAAAAAAACCTGATGAAGATATTGCTGATGATGGTGAGTGCTTGCCACTTTTCCTATACTGCTGTACAGTTTATATCACTAAAATGAATAGCCAGCTGTACAAATTCTGTAAAATCTCATTTCTACCTGAGTTTCCAAATAAGGCTATATAGCCAGGGTTCCTTCAATGACTTGGTTTTCATCAGAATCAGAGGAGGATTGAGGCTTGGACTTGGTCATGATCCGTGAATAACCATAACCAAGAGAACTTCCACTTGTTTCACATAGCTGTCCACAAACAAAAAACACATTGAGTATAGCAGGAAAGAGACATATTGGATGGGCAGCTTGGATTCATGAACCTAAATGGGTTGCATTCCAGAAGAATAGGCCCATTGTCAGGCACGCACAGGCGCGCACACATGCACACAAGCACAACTATCAATGTAAAACTAAAACGATGAAGAAACACAAGACACCCTAGTTTGCATCTCATCTCACGCACCTGCCCATGGATTCCCACATGTACTGTTACCACTGACCCAATCTAGCAAGAAAAAAACAAACGGAAATGATGATACCTCAGTAAGCTCCGAGAGATGACGGGTTCTGAATTCATTTATAGTTGCTGCAATTTCCGACATTGGCAATTTAGCCTGGAAGTGTGTTTTGAAACAAAGAACTATAAGTACATCGATACAGTGTCTATCAAAAAGAACTATAAGTACGTCGATACAGTGTCTACCAAAAGCACAACTCTGAACCATGCGATTCAAGTCAGTAGAGAAACAGTGAAATAAAATTGTCTATACTAACAAAGAGGAGTGATATTTTTTACTAAAGAAGAAACAATCAACATGTTCTCTCTTCATGAAAGACAAAAGGCCACAGTTATTTCATTTAAACTTTATGGATGATCTGCAGCTTCCTCTAATGTACCGTCAATGTTTCAACTTTCAAGCAATAATGTTGGCTGGAATGTAGAAAGCAACAGAACCATTACACCAATGAATTAAAAAAAAAGGTCTTATTTCAGTAAAAGGTGTACTTGAATTGCTGCAACAGAGATCATAATAAAAAGTAACTAGATTTGTGAATAGTTCACAAACTACCGAGTGATGTCCCTTAAAAAACTAAGAAATACAAGGAATGGTTGGAAAACTTGCTAGATAGTCACAGTTGCAGAGAAAAGTGACTGGGTGGACACAATGAGAAGATGCTCAAACCACAGACACAGTTGAACTTAAAATGTTTAATCAATCCTAGTTATTACAATGTTATGACATGAAAATTAGTAATTTTGAACTTCAAAAAAAAAAGTTGCATTTTCCAAGGACTCTGCACCTCAGGAAGTGGAGAGGTCTTGTGTTTGACACCTACCTTCGTTGGCCACCTGCCATAGTTTTACCCAGTGCATGTGGATAGGAGGGTTTGCATGTGCCACTAGGGATTAATTATCGGTTGTCCAGAATCGAGTGTCCCTCAGGCTCAGGGTCAAAGACTCTTGGGTTGGGCTGGGCTGGGTTGGAGATACCCTGAGTTATCACCAAAAAAGAAAGAAAAAAAGTTGCATTTTACATTGTTCACGAGTTATCTTTGACAGTTTTGACTCCAATTTTTTCATGGGTATTTCCAGGGGAATATATGACATGAAATTAGAAAAAAGTAGAGGTTGTTTGGAAGCTCATTTCAAACAATAATAAATTTCACGGTTGAACCCTTGTCGAGAGACATTCTCTGGAAATGCCATTTTCTATGGGATAGAGGAGAGAAGTAGACGTGTTTTATTGTGTCCATACTCATTTTCTTGCAGGCATCGTGATTCATGAACCCCTTTACCAGGAGAGAGATCATGAAAGTATCTCTCAAGATTTCTTTCCCGTGCACCCCATTATTCTTACTGATGGTAGTTTGACATTTATAGTATTTGGATGACTTCTTTCATGGAGATTGGGTTGGTAGGGTGAAACCATAGTAGTAGTAGAAGAAAATGCAACGGCAGCTGCAGCAGGATGGTTTGGAGGAGGAGGAGGAGATGCAGTAGCTGCTGCAGTAGGAAATTTTTTTGCCCATATGGAGGAAGAGGCGGCGGGAGAATAAGGCAGCAACTGCAAAATCTGAATCCTACGGCAGCGAGACTCTGATTTGTTGGCCCACTCAAACGTTTCCATAAGAACACCCACCTTGGAAGTCCAACCCTCTCCAATTTGTTGGCCACCTTGTTTTATCATTAATGGAAGTTTCACTCCAATCAGAGTTACAACAACTGTCACATTCATCGTCAAAAACATGTGATTAAAATAAGAAAAATACGAGTCATTTCTAGACGTGTCAAATCCAATGGTGCGTACAAATCTGATTGAAGTGAGATTTTTTGTTATCAATATGGATCAATGATTTCGAGCAGTTCGGGCATCCACTCCCACTAGGACTTATAGCGTATGCAGTCGTTCAAATGGGGTCGGGTGGTCATTTCTAAGCCTGCATCGCAAGACCAACCCCATCAGTGCTGGGTATTGGCATCTCAGATTCAGGGTATGGCTTGAGCTTGGTCTAAGATTTTAAAGCCCAATTCAATCAGGTGTGGCTCATCGTCGGCCCCTAGGCACCTGAATTACACATATTTTATGATAATTAAAACCATATACAACAAAACGAAAGCTACATGGCGATAAACCATTAGCTGGAATGTTCAGAAAACTGTGTTTTTGGCCATTTTAGATTCAATTCAACCATAAGAATTTCTGCTCAGAAAAATCTGGGTCCTTCGAATCTCAGCAAAATTTGAAACATCTTTCTGAAAAAGTGCAGGAACACGCCTCAATCAGAGGCCTTTGCTTCCCTCGCCATCTCACTGAAGTGAGTGCACAAACTGTCAAACCAGCAACTGCCAAATGCCGATGTCCAAACCCTTCGGCAGGAAATCTCTTCCCACAAGCAAGTCTAGGATGCTGGATTCATCGCACCTCTGGCTCCATGGAATCAAAACCTGCAGGAGGTCAACCATCGAAAAGATGCTGCGCCAGGAGACGATATCTGAACTTGATGATCGCAGGAGACCCCTGCTCTCGAGATCGTCCATGACACTGGATTTACTGCAACCCTGGCTCCCTGCGGAGTGTCCTGCAGGAGGTCTATCGTAGAAGAGCTTCTGAACTAAGAGATGATATCTTGAAGTTTGTTAATGATTGGAATAGCATATTCGAGCAGAGATGTGGAAGATCGGATCGTCAGCCATCAATTAAGATTTTGGAGATTGGCTTGGGAAGCTTGTTGACGGTTGGAAATTGGAACAGAGTATAGGCAAGAGGGTTTCAAGCAGCACCAGAAGGGGGAGAGGTGTGATCATCCGACATCAGTTGAGATTATGGAGCAACTGGGGTTTTGGAACGAATGATGGAGAGAAAAAGAAAGGTTCGGCATTTTTCTTTTCTGTGCAAGTCGCCATGAAAACTTAAAAAGAGCAGTTGATCTTGCAGTTCACTGGATACTACTGCCAAAAATGGAGCCAACTGTTCACCTGGGTTTGGACTGTTCACCTGGGTTTGGACTTTGACCTCATGGCACGGACCTAATTCTGGCCCTATTTAAAACCCAAGTTTATGTTATTATATAATATAATTTTCTACTTAGCAAAAAAAAAATACTATCTACAATTATAATATATAAAATAATATTAATTTACCAGTCAACTAGACTGTAAAGTGGAAAATACATATAGATAACACAGTGAAAGGTCAACATCTTTATTTTATTTATTTATTTATTGCTGTGTCAGAGTTGGACTCCTTGTTGGGAGTGTAACCTTCAACTTGAAGATCCTTGGGTATGTGTGTAATAGCAAGGTGCCAACGCCACCCAACCTAGAGTGTGTTGGTGAAAGATCACTATTTTAACCAAAGAAAAAATGGGAAACAAGATGGTGTATTTGTTGATATGGAACACAAACAGTAAGTATGCAGAAAGCTAGCAGTGGATGTTGAATTTTGAAGGCAACAAACTCCTCATACATTTTCATGCACAAGGTCTCAGATCGAGGTTTTATGTAACATGACATAGGGTTAATTGATAAAGGTCAGAGAAATGAAAAAACTGATCTCTCCATAAGAAAATATAAAAATAAATAAATAAAGATTTCTTGAACCAGTTCGCTTAGAAACTTCTAGACATCATATCATAAAAAAGAAACAACAGCCCAAAAAGGGATTACCGTGCTCATTAATAATATCAAAAGCAACAATTACAATCAAAATCACATCAATAATAATTTACCTGCGCAAGAACAGCAGCTGCTAGCTGCAGACTTGGTTCCAAAGTCTCTGGGACAACCTAAAATATTTTACAAGTGAGCCTTGTTAAAAATCACGGAGAGTAAAAAGTTTACGGTAGAAACCTTAGTGGCCATTTTTCATATTGACTCCCAAAGAATCATGAACTTCATGTATGATTGATGCAAAGTGACTACAGGATTACAAAACCTAGTCAGATGCACATGATTGTGCTTTATTATTATTTTTAGTGTTGCACATGGTTCTAGGTTTATAGTAAAAAAAAAAAATTTAAAAAGAAACGAAAAGCGCTTCAGTCAGAAGATAGATTTCGAAATATATACCGCTGTTGCACCCGCTTTCTCCAAATTGAGGCCATGATCAACGTCATGAGCACGGACAAATGTCTTCACATTCGGAAAATATTTGCTTAGAGCCCAAACAGTTCTATAATTTGCACCGGGGGTGTCTAAAGTAATTGCAGCAGCACATGCTCTCTCAGCACCAACTTTGTGGAGGACCTAAAGACAAGGAACACATCACATAAAGCATAAAAAAGGAAAGTTTTTTAAGCTATAGATCAGTACTGCTACCTCTCGACTCCCTGCATCCCCAAAATACACAGGAAGGTCAAGCGCGCGCCCAACAGCTACTCGCTCACTGAAAGTACAAAAAATTAATGTATCAAATGTCCTTAGAAATGAGGAAGATAACAATCATAATTCAAGTTCTAAGCTAATGTACCAAATGTATTTACTAATTTTGAAGGTAGCAATCTGCTTCAAGCTATTAAAGGAACAAGGTCTTGCAGTGCTTGGTTGCTTAGCCATTTCGTTTGTGTGTGTTGGAAGAGGAGGGAGGGGAGTGGGTGCATGCGTGTGCACGCATTAAAATTTAAAATCAAAACTCTAGAGTTTTAATGGTACAGTTCCCCATAGACAGAGGAATGCCTTTTTATTAGCAAAGAAGAAAATAGAGGAACAATTAAATGCTCATGAGTCATGGTGTTGATCTGATGGTTTACACAGCAGTGCACGGCCTAGGAATAGGAATCGCTCACCTGTATCAACAAACAGTGTTTTCACCTTAGCATGCTAGAACGTCAATATATATATATATATATATATATATATATATATAAACAGACACATAAATAAAAGAGACCACTTCAAACACACTTGTGTGAAACTCTATGAAAACCACCTCGGGCCAACACAAACAGACTCCCTCCCTCGCTCAATGTAGCATCTGTCATGGGATCATATTTCCATATATAGTGATATATACAAGGAGAATGTTCTACGAGTGGACTGCATGTGCAATACAGCTCTATGGGGCAAACATGGGACCACCTTTGATCAGTTCAGCCCCTTGGATCCTCTTCTCATCCAATGATCTGGCATTAGGACCAATTTTACAGTGATTGAACTTTCACTCACCATTGGAATGAATCTCAAAGTAATTGATTGTTAAGAAGCCATTAAATTTTAAGATTGTTAAATCAAGGACTAGGATAATCTGGTGGGGCTGATTTTTTACTCCCCCTTGTCCAGTAGGAGACCTTTCCATCTGCCCTCTCCCATTGGTATACAATTAACTAAATGGACCCCATGAGCTGGACCGCATTTTGTCAATTTGCAGTCTGCTCGTAGGAGAACATTGTCCATATATATGTATACACATGGCTACATGTGTATATATGTTAAAAGATGAATTATTGTATAATTTACAATTCACAAGTGCGCAAAGTATCGAAGAAAATTATTAAATACTCTGAAATACATTAAATGCTACATTATAAGAATACTTAAATTGAATTGGCTCTTTTTGACCTTATCATTGCTTTCCTATGCTGCAAGGCTATCCTCATAGAGTACATAATACTCAAGAACATATTAATAACAATGTACGAGACTCCTTCCCTAGAAACTCACCTTCTCACATCAAGTGCAACAAATGGAATTAATCGCTCAGAAAGAAGCTGGGCAATGATCTACAGAAAAATAGATGAATAAATCCATTGCTACATTACAATACGAACATATGTATAGAAACAAGTTTCTATACAGATTTGCAGTTCAAAGGTTTCAAATGAAAAAAAGATCTCAGAAACACCTGGCCAACACGTCCAAATCCACATAATATGATATGATCCTGCAAATCGTCCGTCTGAATACAAACACATTTACAAAAAAAAAAAAAAGAGTTAAAATGGTTCCAGGATAAACACTAAATCAATAATCTCAGAAGAAGATGTATTTACCATATTAATATGCAATCTACCTTTTGGTAAAACTATCTAATGGGGTGCAAAGATGCTATGCAATGAAAGCATCCCTAAAACCATGAAAAAAACTGGAATCTTAATATTAGATTCCAATCATCACGGGAAATTTTTAATATTACTCAATAAGAACCATTACTAAAAAATCTCAGAGAAACAGCAAAATACTTCGACAGTAAAAGTGAGAAAAGGAAAATTAAAAGTTTCACATTGAAGCTCGTTTGTCAGGCTAACAAGTGAACATGGCAGCAAATTGATAAGATCTATTCAAAGAATTATGACATATCAAGGGTGCTAAGATGCCTTGTTCCTTTAAAACAATCAGCGTCTGGTACACAAAGACTCGGATAATGTTAAGGAAATTATACCCCTACACAACAACTTGGACTCCATATTTACTCTAGTTTCGAATAAATACTAAAGTTCCAAAAGTATCATGTAGACAACACCTGCTGGAAAGGGTCCACAGAATTGAACTCCCACAGATCACTCCATGACTATGAATACACAAGAAGAGTGCTGCCAGATGCCGTACAAATAACCTATCATGTTTATCTTGTATAACCATCTAGATAAGGATTGGTCCTAATTAGAGGCTGATTAACTGATAATTACTTGAAAGATTGTTTAATCATCTTGGAATAGTCTCAAAGCATGCATTGAAACAGACATTTGGCTGGTTATTCTGGACAAATTAATTACTAAAGGAGAATAAAGTATATACATCAGGGGAAAAACATGAAATTACACATTATTCATCATACAGGCAAAGATGCACCCTCTTAGGCCTGCATAAAGTATACATCAGGGCAAACATGAAATTCCCATTGATTTTTGGGAGAGTACGTTGGAGAGTATAGCACTCTTTGTAAAGTAGAAAGGGTATCCTGAATGCACGTGCCATAGACGATAATGTCATATCAAATAAAACTTCAAGTTCCGATAGGCGTGCAAGAAATTGAACTAGCAACAGTTCGTAACAGGGGTGTGTTTTTTTTTTTTTTTCCTTCTAATATAACTTAGCAAGTAGAGAAAGAAACTACTAGAAGTATATGCTTCACCTCACTCTCCACCGGCAATAAACTTCTAACATCATGCTGCTCAAATCGAGATGCGATCAACTGGCCTCCAGCTGCTAACCATGGTGTGAGAGCCATCGAAATCCCCACCACCAAAAACAATAAAGATGAAAGTTGAGACGACATAATACCCTGCAAACACAGGCTTACACTGAATAAGACTGAGCCTCGCAACATTGACAGAAGAATATACTAAATTTTATGGACTGCACCAGTGTTTTAAAATCCAGACCAGACCTTGACCCAAAATAATTGGAGGCTCAGTCCAAACCAGCCGAACTGATGTGGATCAGCCACATCCAACTATGTGATCAAAATGGATCAAAAAATGGGCCCAAACAGTCCAAAAGTTTCCATAAAATATAGTGCTAGGGACTGTTTTCACAAAACTATTGAAAAAGGGGTGTTCTGTAAATTGCATAAAATCTGCACGAAGTGGGTAACTGTGCATACCCTACACAGGTTTTTCATTAAAAGAAACAGGGGAAAGAAAAACAACAGCAAGTATACAGTTTCTTGGGCCAAAACTAACTAGGCTTTAATGGAGCCAGATAGATGCAAGACCAGCCCCATTGAGTTTGCCCAAGGAATCCCTAAAAGGGACTGGTTCCTTTCCTAAAGAGGTGGGCCACATGGGATCCACAGGAAGGATCATCCAGACTAGTCTGGACCTCCATTACCATCACAACTTTCTCAATTCTTTTCTTCCCTAGCAAGTTAATGAGATTCCATGTAATTAGTAATAAGGATCTAGGAAAGTCTGCGAAGCAAGTTGGATAGGTTCTAGGAATTTCTATGATATTTTTAACTATGAATATGCATGTAAGGCCGGTAGACTGGTATGTACTGAGAAAGTTCAGATTTCCAGTACTGCTTAATAAAAGTGATTCCTTCTCTCCATTGGATTGATAAAGTTCTCCTTTGAATTGAGATTGTTGACTCTAATCAAAAGTTAATGTTCGTTGCAAATTTATTTTTAGTTCCTTTTTCTTCTAATTTCTGTAATTTCAAGAATTGTGGGTTTTGGGCATCATCCAAAGGTCCGATTTAAGAATTGGGACTTCATCATGAATGAATCTCAAATAGTACATAAACACCTTAAACACTAATAATGCAATCATTCTCATTTAAATAATAACAAAATCATTCAGGAAAATGGAAGGAGTTTAGTTATTCAAATTTTACACGAAAGGAGCTCGTGGCACAGTGGAAGATGTCCACCGCTGCAACCTTGAGGTAGTGGGTTCAAGTCATGTCACCAGTAATTAAAAAAAAATGGTACTTTGCAAATACTTTCATATACAGTATATCTATGCAGATTCATCAGTACATTGGCCATTAGGCTTGTCAATATCAAATTACAAAATGTTTGAATATCATCCAAGTCATGTTGCTCATGATATAGGCACCTTAGTTAAAATTCATTCAAACCTTTAATTATATGGACTCGAAGCAAGTTCTGATGAATTATTTGAAAACATTTGAGCATCAAGATTTGACCCATTCCAGGAGATCATGTATATCTAGTATTGAAGGGAGGGAATTTCAGAAGAAGGAAACCAACAAGATACACTAAGGCTAACCTGATTTACAGCCTCTCCGAAAGCCACAAATGCAAATTCTCCACCAGGTGCAAGAAGAAGGCCAACTCTAATTGCAGCTATGATGGAAATACCAAACAGTTTACCCACTAAAGCAACTAATATAGTCTTTCCAAAAATCAAGAGACTCAAAGTTCCCACAACAGCTGGGAAGTTTGAAACAAGAAGTTTTGGATCAATAGACATTCCAACCTGAAAATCCATGGTCAGGGGGAAAAAATCAACACAATGATGCAAGTGACAGTCCATTTATAAACATCTATAAACAATAATTGAGCAAACACACAATGGGAAAAAAACCACAACCAACTAGAATCAGAAAGTTATATCTAATGTATACCGAGCACTGACATAAGCGTATAAAAAAGGAAATGGCAAACCAGATTGAGCAGCGAGACAGGAATTTGAATGCAAGTGGGAATAGCATAAATGCCTTAGTACAAGGTCAATATCTGAAATCACCACAAACACAGTATGAAAAAATCTTTCATTCAAACCTGGAAAATAAAATCTAGAAACTACCCTGAAAGTGCCCCTTTTTATCTACTAGAATGGATGCTTGTCCTATAATCAATGCAGCGGAATAAAACAATGCAAACTAGCAAATAGATCTACCAATCACACACCATAAGAAGGTAGATACAATCTTTTACGTGGAAACCCTATCCAGGGAGTGATGCAGACCGATCCAAGAATAGGACCCGCAAGACCTGATGGACCCACTTGATGGGGTCCACATGATCTTTGATTTTGAGATCCCTATTATTAGTTTAGATAGTCTCTAAATTAGTAGGGTTGCTTAGTATAATAACTTTCTAAATTCAATTTTGATTAGAGTTAGACAGTTTCTTAGTTTAGAAGCAATAATACTCTATATATATAGAGAGCAGACCCTCATTGTAAGATCATGCATTATTCAATCAATTAAAACTATCGTGAGTTGTCTATCTTGCCTGTTATGGTGTGTGTTGTGCCTTAGGGCTAGAATCCTTTTGGAATCGATCAATCTCTTGGAGATTGGTCTCCACTTCCAATCAAGATCCAGGGCTACGCCATTTTGGTATCAGAGCCCAGATCCGGTCACCAAGGAAACGATTGTCTTCCTCGGATTCTGTCCACGGCCCATCTCTGTTGTTTACCTTCTCCATCTCCTCTCCCTGCCAAAACCCAACAACCTAATCCTTAACCCTTCCATCCAAACCCACTATTCCCCTAACCCTAAGCCACAAACCAAACCATCTCCCAATCCAACCGAATCCCACGCTTCCAGACAAACCCACTTACCTCCCCACTCACTAGAACCCAAAATTGGCGCAGTCCAAATCCGCAATCGATGCATTAGATCAATCTCCCGAGTGGTTGATCGAATCTATGATGGATTCCTACAACTAGGGCACAAGCATAACCATGAAACCATCCATGAAACTCACGATGAACTCAAGCAATTGTATTATTAACTGAAGTAAGCATGTTTATTACAATGAATGGCTCCTCTATATAGTGTATTAGGAGTTCTAAATAAGAAAGCTACCAATTCTGATCAAAACAAGAAATAATTCCCTAAACAACAATACCTTCTAATATTTGAATATTGCCTAAAATAAAATAGAAAACTCACTAATATTAATCCTAATCAAATCAAACTACTTAATAATACTTTCTAACTAAATGGATGTCCTGTTGGGCCTATAGACTGGACCCAATGGGTTGGCCGGCCTATTGTCTGGCCTGCATCAATTCTCCCCCGCTTGAAAAAACTTGACTCCGGCTAATTGACAGCTTGATAATATGGGAAAGAATTCGACCACAAGTTCAGAAAATGTCCTCCGGAGTCAAAAATCAATCGCACAAACTTCAGAATGTTCTTGCGATCTTCATTTGCTTTGCGTATCTTGCAAGCTCCATATAGTCTTTTTCTCCATTTAGAAGTAGATGGGAGGTGTCGCTTTTTCTGATGTATGCATTTAGCTCGGATGTGCGCTTTTCCCATTAGAGACTGCAATCGTAAAATTTGCCATATTTGAGTGCAATCTTCAAGTTTCCATTGTTGATCCCTGAAGATGAAGTCAATGTGAGGGACTTCAACAACTAGATCTTCTTGTAACACATCTGAAACAATTGATTTGATGACCCAATTGGATTTTCTGGAAGTGCCACGATGATTGGATCCACAGGATGTTCAACCTTTTTGCTAACCTGATCAAAGTCTTCTATGTATGCTTGTCTTTGCTCTTCCTCAATCTTTTGCGGCTCTTGACTGACATTACTTTGATCAAGATTGTCTATACCTACAAAATCAACTTTGCCATTAACTTGCTCTTTGATGTCATCATTGATATCTTCTGTCTTCACGTTTGGTGCAATCATGATTCATGACTTCTGTTTCAACTGTTTGTTGTCTGTAACTTTTCTTTGGAAGGTGACGATGTAGACGAAGATGGCGCTGTCGATGTCATTGGAATGAGCATAACCCTTTTTCCATTCCACAAAATGGTATATGTGTTCGCCTCTTTATCATGATGCACTTTCCGATCAAAAAGCCATGGACGTCCGAAAATAATGAGCAATATTCATGTGGATCACATCACACCAAATTTTATCCTCATAATGGCCCATCTTGAATGATACCAAACATCTATGAGTTATGGGGATGACTTGACCATGTGACTTTGTAGGGATTAGGAAGCTTCTCAGTTGGCCAATGAAGTTTGTCAATGACCTCTTGTGCAACAAAATTTATTGCACTACCATTGTCAATAATCAAATTAGTGGACTTATCTTCAAGTGTTAACCGTGTGAAATTTCTTAGCCCGTCTCCATTCTTCTTCTTCTTTTTCATTTGTATTAAGGAGTCGGTGAATGACAATAGTGGGATTATCTTCTCCTGAAAAAAGTCTCTCCACAACATGAGCTCTTGATCTTTGCTGAATTTTTTTTTCTTAAGAATGCCAAATCTCATTTTCAGCCTGAAATGCTTCAGCATATGCTTCCTGAATGGTCATGCAAAAACGCATCTTATCTCGCATTTATGATCGCAAACCTCTCATATATCACTTTTTATCATCTGTACCTATGCCCTTTAAATTACAATCAAATTCTAGATTTTGATATTAGCGCTTGTACTCATTGACTGTCAGATCTTCTTACTGCAAATGGAGGAACTGCTCAAAGTAGACTGCTTTCTTATAATATTGATCCCCATATTTCTTTTGATAAAGTTTTCTTTGTTGCTCAATCGGATCCTCAATGTTGCTCATATTGGATGTAAAAGAGGAATAAGACATATATTGTTTTTTTCAAAGATGAACTGACAAAACTGATTGTTGATCAACAAGAATATTGGAAAGTAAGCATCGGGTTGATTCAAATATTGCTGCTTGATAGGCCGGGCTAAAGCCACTCTGAATGAGTCGGATTGAAATTGGGCCCACCTGACTCACACTGAAAAATTCTGCACTTTTATTCTGTCGGTTAGTGGGCTAGGCTTGGATTCGGGTTCATATCAGACCCGAACTGTAGGCCAGGCCCGGTTGCAAAACACAGGTTCTGGAGGACCCAAACTGGACTCGGGTCAGGCCCAAACTGGAAGACCTGGTTCAGTTTTCTGCAAGTGGGCTGGATTCAGGTTAAGACTCGAGTCAGACCTAAACTCAGGCCCAAGTCAGAATCTGGGCTGGGTTGTGCTTGGGAATTGCACATGTGAAGAGAGGCCCTTACCCTTGGTTCTGCCTTGGGTTTTGTGCAGAAAGCAAACAAAAGAGGAGATTTGCTTACTTCTACCTGATATGCGACGAGGAAAAAGAAGAGGGTCGAAGTCTCTTACTGGAATTGATGATCTATACGAGGGAGGCTGTGCAACGATGCTTGCTACTGGCTGCTGTTCGTCCTGTGGAGCAATGGAGATGATGGTGATGACAGTCGAAGGTGCCAGGTATGTCTCCCCAACTCAGATCTCTTCCTTTTTCTGTCTTCTTCTGCTCTTTTTTTTTTTTTTTTTTTTTGCTGGGTGGGGTTTTGACAGAAGATTCGATAGGCTGTATTTTTTTTTCTACTGGGATGGGTGATGGCAGCGATGAGTAATTCTGTTATTTTCTTAGGATATGTAGTGTCTGCACAAGGAATTAAAATGGACCCTGATAAGGTAAAGGCGACTCTTGATTGACCCATTCCCACTACAATCACGGAAGTTCGAAGCTTTCATGGTCTTGCAAACTTCTATAAGAGATTCATTCGAAACTTCAACAGTATCATGGCTCCTATCACAGAATACCTGAAGAAAGGTGAATTTAGTTGGACTAGTTCCGCCACCAGAGCTTTTGAGGAAATAAAGCGTAAAATCACAGAGGCGCCAGTTTTTCAAATTCCATATTTTGAAAAAAGTCGTTGAAATTGCTTGTGATGCTTCAAATGTAGGCATTGGAGGTGTTCTTAGTCAAGAGAGACATCCGATTGCATTTTGCAGTGAGAAACTTTCTGATGCCAAATGAAAGTATCCTTCTTATGATCTGGAATTCTATGTCGTGGTTTAGACGCTTCGTCATTGGCGACATTATTTGATTGGCAAAGAATTTGTACTTTATTCTTATAATGATGCACTATGACAACTACATTCACAGCAAAAGATCAATGCCAACCATGCTAAATGGAGTGCTTATATACAGGAGTTCAGTTTCAGCAATCATCATATGGCAGGAAAAGATAACTTGATAGCTGATGCACTAAGTCATCGAAAACATTTGTTGACGACCATGTCTATTAGTGTACCGTGTTTTGAACAGCTCAAGCTAGATTATGCTGACAACAAGACTTTGGCTCCATCTATGCAGAACTCAACAATGGTGATCTCGATAAGCATCCTCATTACAACATTCATGATGGTTTCTTATTTAAAGGTACACAACTCTGCCATCCTACTACATCCATTCGTGAATATGTTGTCCGAGAGTTGCATTCTGGAGGATGTAGTGGACATTTGGAACGCGATAAAACTCTTACTCTTGTCAGTGACAGATATTATTGGCCTCGAATGAAGATCACTATTATTCGCATTTGCGAGAGATGTTGGACATGCCAACTAGCCAAAGGCAAACAAGAAGAATACTAGACTAGCATGGATTTTGTGCTAGGTTTGCCCACGACTCATAAAGGTTGACTCTATTTTTGTTGTCGTTGATCGTTTCTCAAAGATGGCACATTTTATTCTGTGTACTTCGACTGGTGATGCCTATAAGGTTGCGAAGCTCTTTTTCAAGGAAGTTGTTCGTCTACATGGCCTTCCAAAGACTATTGTTTATGATCAAGACACAAAGTTCATGAGTTATTTTTGGAAGACTTTATAGATGGTGTCCAATACCAAAATCAAATTCTCTACAGCTTACCACTCTCAAACTGATGGCCAAACATAAGTCTTGGATAGTTGTTACGATGCCTTGTTCGTGATCACATCAACGCTTGGGATCAAGTGTTACCTATGGCTGAGTTTGAGTATAATAACTCGGTCAATCAATCTACTAGTACTTCTCCATTTGAAGCTGTGACAGAAATTCGCCCACGACTTCATGTTGATCTTGTCCCTTTGCATGTAGATGCAAGAATAAGTGCCTATACAGAAAATTTCTTTCACCACATGCAACAAGTGCACAATGAAGTTCGTCGACATATATCTGCCAGCTATGACACATATAAGCAACAAGCTGATAAGCATCATAGATTTGTTGAATTTGCTGAAGGGAATATGGTCATGGTCCGTATCCGTTCAAAATGTATGCCTTCAAGGGCATATAAAAGTTGCATCCACGGAATACAGGTCCATACAAAATTCTCAAAAAGATTGGCTCCAGCGCCTATGTGCTCCATGTACCATCAGATTTAGGCATCAATTCTACTTACAACGCAGACGATCTTACACTCTACCGTGGTCATGACACTGATGGAGATACCGAAGAGAAGACTATTGCCATACCTTCTAATCTATCACCTGTTGATGAGATTGTTGATGTGCTTGATGATCAGATTTTTTCCACTCGTCAAGGAGGTTTCCAAAAGTTTTATGTTTGTTAGAATAATCGTCCTCTCTCCGATGCTACATGGATCACTGCATTAGATTTTTAGCGCTTGAATCCCGATCTTTATGAGCGTTATCAAGCGATGAACTCGCCGGAGTCGAGTTCTTTCAAGCCGGGGAGAGTTAATGCAGCCCGATCCAAGAACAGGACCCGCAAAACCTGATGGACCCACTTGATGGGGTCCACATGATCTCTGATTTTGAGATCCCTATCATTAGTTTAGATAGTCATAAAATTAGTAGGGTTGCTTAGTATATAATAGCTTTCTAAATTCTATTTTGATTTAGAGTTAGACAATTTCTTATTTTAGAAGCAATAATACTCTATATATATAGAGAAGACCCTCATTGTAAGATTGCTTTATTCAATCAATTAAAACTATCGTGAGTTGTCTATCTTGCCTATTATGGTGTGTGTTGTGCCTTAGGGTTAGAATCCTTTTGGATTCGATCAATCTCTTGGAAATTGGTCTACACATCCAATTAAGATCCGGGGCTGCGCCAGAGAGAAAAACCACAATCTGAAATCAAGAACTATTGAACAGTTACAAGATATACTCACAGCTCCCTTTCTCAGTCTATCTGTCGACCTAAGGATTATAGTTGTTCTTACACAGCTCCTATTGCCACAACTTCCCCGCCGCGCACCGTTCCCCGTACTTGATCCAGCAACACCTTGTGAACCAATCTTCAAGAGAGTAGAAGCAGCAAAGCTTTTAGAGCAAATCTTCAGCACAAACTCTCAATGATGGCTCTAGAGAACAAGGAATCTCTCTTAGGGTATTCTCACCTCAGAACAAAGAGAGAATAACTTCTTGTCTTCACTGAGGGTTGAGAGAAACACCCTTTTATATAGCCCAATGTTCGTGCCTTAGTGTTACAACACAAATAGGACTCAAAGTGGGAAACACCGGATGGAAAAGGAAACAAATCCGCGCAGCCCGTCTAGAAAATTCCCGATGTCCGATCAATCGGGTAAGCCCCTGTCTCCCGAATTTTTTCTTTGTCGGCGGTGTTAACTGGGACCTAACGAACATCCGATCCTCATCCGATCGATCGGGTCTCTGTCAGTCTTCCAGATTTCTTTTGTTTTCTTCTCTTTCTTCGCTTCAGCTCTTCCGGTGACACAACCCACGATCCATTCTAAAATAAATAGAAAAATACAACTCAATGGACCCAGAGTTTTGTCCAACCCATGAATTAGCCAACACATAAAAATACTAACATACCCCTAGAGCAGTGACATGCCTTGACAGAAGAAGAATTTTCCTTGGACAAAGTGGAGAAGTTAGACTGTCTTTTCTTAGGATCATTTTTCTAATCATGGAATGAGCATCTAGCATTATTTCATTGAATCCAAAAGCAAACTACATCATCATCATCAGCATCATCATAAAAATGGCAAACTACATATCTAAATAAATAAAAGATAGCTTACTAAATGAATAAATAAATAAAAGATAGACTTCATATAAAAATAAATAGAAACACAATAGAGGAAATTTAAAGGATTTTTTTAATGGTAACAAAACTTATTACTAAAAAAGGAAAGGTCGGCAAACAGGAAACTCCCATGGGCAAAAACAAAATGCGGCCCTATATTGAAATTCAATAGATCACAGTAACATGGAAAGATAGAATCAACCCATTCCAAAAAAACAAGGAAGAAGAAAAAGAAATAAAGGAAAAAGAATCAACCCTATCCCATGTTTTTTAAGATATCATCCAATGAAATATTCGCCCTTAAGCAGATGAAGTGACAACTGAAACTAGACCTTAATGAACTCTGAGGCAGCCAAAGCAAACATAAATATGAGCATTCGAGTATGCAGAACAAACACTGGATGATCAACCTATCATCTAACTAAGCATTTATTAGAAAAGTCATGTAAGCATTAGAACCAGAAGAGGAAAAGAAAATGAAGAGGAATAGAAATAACGATGAACAATTAAGGAACAGGTAAGCAATGAATTCTTTTGAAGGCCAGGATTGGACACCAAGTATCAAACTATCCCATTGAATCATCTTAACCATGACGACATTGACTACCATCCAATAGTAATCTTTCTAAAATAAATCCAACCCATATCATCATATTGACTTATCCCACAATTTGAAGAATTCAAACCCATAACTGTAACATCAAGATATAAATAAAGCACTCAGTTCTAGAACCACTATGATTGATGTATCTTTTAACATACTGATCCCCTTCATTGATCAAGGATTATCATGTGCATGCATGACATCTACTTGTTTGAGTTATTTCTATAGCCAAAGACCAACTCATTCGGCCACATAGTATTCCAAGGATAAAGTTTAGAACGCCCCATCTAGAATACAGATGAAGTAGCCAGCAAATTTGCAAAAGGGGAAATCCAGACCTCCATTGTACATGGAAATCTTTGCCCCTTGAGTAGCCATCTGATAATCTATTTTTGTGACAGGGCAGTTATTTCAAAAAATAAATAAATAAATTGACAAGGCTAATTTCTGCCTTGTTTTAAGAAGCAGATGACACCCATCAAAACAGCCCAACCATTGCCTTTTTTATTTCCACTATTTTTCATTGGAGATGTTTAGTTCCATTATTTATAAAAGGACCTGGGGCTCAATCTGGATAATAATTCCAAAACAACAGCTAAATACACCTGACAACAAGATCCACATGAACAGCAAAATTTTACAAGGAAATCCAAGCAATCATGAGTGCATGACTAGACTTAAATTTTCACTATAGGGGGGCTGTAATATACAAAGCCGGTAAATCATACATGCAGATAAATCATCGGCATCATCATCATAATTTTCTAAGCTTATTCCCTGCAGGGTGGGCTTTGAGAGTTTTAACTGCTAGGGTTTTCAACCAAAACTGTGCATTTAGGTAACAGAAAAGATGAAATCATAAAAAAGAATTTCAAAATGTAGATACCGTCATGAAAAAAAGACCCAAAAGAAGTCCACGATAAGGAGCAATATCTGATTCAACTTGTAAGGAAAATTCAGTTTCAGCCAGGAGCAAACCAGCCAAAAAAGCTCCTAATGCCATAGAAAGCCCAGCCTGTTCAGGGTAAAGGACTTCAAGTCATGCTCAAAAGGAGAATATAAAAAGAAATGACATCATAAATCCTCATACCCTAGCTGTAAGGAGGCTAGTGCCCAAAATAACGAGGAGGGTATTTGCAGAAAATATCTCTGCATTCTGATTCTCTGCGATCTGCTTATAAATTGGGCGAAGCAACTGCAGATTTTTAACAAAAGCAAAACAGGTACCATGAGTACAAGCTATAAATTAAGAAATTAAATTAGGAAAATCAGAAACAAAAAGTTAGTTGAAGTTAATGAAATCCCAAAAACGTTCTCATCAAGAAATAAAAAACAAAGTTTGCACAACTTCAAGCTTTTCATGGGAAAAAAAAGGGTTCAAGCAGTATCCTGTCAAAGGGAAACCTGTGTGTTAATCTGACTAATCAATCATTATGTAAAACTGCTACAAGAACTGATTCAATGGGTCCAAATCAACTAGTGGATTTTTTTTCCCTTCTTTTCATTTCATGAATGCTAAGTCATATATTTCAGTGATCAGCTTCTCACAGACCTGCCAATTTAAGTATTGGAGTAAAAAAAAATAGGAATAGAATGTATTTTCTTTTCTTTCTGAAAGTAATGAAAGATGTATTAATGATCTTCCATCCAAATTAAAATTTTAAATAAATAAATGCTAAATAGGCAAAACAAAAGAAATTATGTAGGTGAGAATGGTAGGTTAATGGTTTTTTTTTTTTTTAATATTAACAGTCATTAAAAAGACTTCACAGTACAAAAGGACTATACTGAAACGCCAAAAAAAAAAATTAAAAATCCAAAAAAACCACACTGGACAGAATGCTAGGTTAATGTTATTATCCATATAGACCAAAAAATCATGAAGTAGCAACCATCTTACTTAAGTATCTGGATCACAACCATTATTATGATAAACATAAAATATCCTGTGTAAAATTTACCAAACGCCCCCCAGCAATTATGGCAGTGATAGCTACTAGAGCTTTTACAGCAGCCAGTCCAAGAGCTTCTGCTATAGCTTGAAAACCAACCTGAATGCAGCATAGTTTAATCATCAACAACAGAGTTTATCCCATCAACAACATAGAGAAATACCAACTTAATAGTATTATATACCAAAAAGGTGAAAAAAATATAGATGTGCGCCATCTAAATAGGTTTTGATTCATGCTAATATAATGCACAAGTGAATATCAAAAGGTATTCAACTTTCATCAACATAAGAAAGAACATCGATTTGATTAGCTTAAGGTTCACTGATACCTCGATACTTGTGTAGGCCCCATGTACTCATTATCTATAGAGTAGAATACCATATGGTTTTGAGATGCAGGCAGATACAGCAAAGATATGGGTTTAGCCTTTTCTATTGGTAACTAAAACGTATTACTTAGAGAGAAATTACAAAGTTATCCTGATATAACCCAGAAGACCAAAACGGTATACAAGAGCGATACTGTTCACAAACAACAAAAATTACAAATTGAACAGAACGAAAGGAGAAAGACGACCCACCCTTTACTTCACTAACACATAGGCCATACCATTGGCCAAGCACAAAATATCAAAGAACTCCACTTAAATCAAAGAAGACAAAGTTTATCTCACTAACAATAAAATGGAACTTCCAAGGACCCCCATTAGGAGCCGAAACCCATGAGATAGCATTGGTAAGTTGCTCTCCACAATAAGTTTCAATAGGTCAATGCAAACGAACAAGCAAAGAACCTCCAAAATAGCCAATGAATCCACCTCATTAGAATCATTAACACCTCTAGAGTTGGAAATCTCATCATCACCTCCCCTATAAACACCCCACTCTCCATGACTCTGGTCAGACCTGGTTTGCCCCTTTCTGCACTATCCACATTAAACTTCAAAAACCCCTCAAGTGGGGGAATCCAACTCATCAATCTCTTAACTATATGAGGCCCACAACAGAGAGCAGTTCCCTATTCAAACCTCACACACTGAACACTTTCCGTAGTGACGGCCATTTAGCAATTCTCAAGAAGACTCCAGAAAGAAGCTCCTCAAAAGGGGTTGCCAAAAAAAAAAAAAAAACCCTTCATTTCAACAGGGGACTAGCCAACAAAGTGTAGCACCAGTGCACCACACCCATAAAAAGAAACCAAGCTTCAAGCCTCCACCAACCCAACCAAGGTCTTGGGGACACACCATGAGACACTGGGCTAGTGATCATCCTATGCCTAATGAAGGAAGAGAACTTGCAGTGGATAAAAAGATGACACATGAAAACAAAATTATGTTTCAACAAAATATACCCAGGTTTAAAATAAAAATGAAAATACAATAAAAGAATACAGCTCCAAATTAACAAATAAAATTAATAAAGAAGAATAAAAATCAAAACTGTCATCTAATAACTCAAAGCAGGTAAAAAACCACGTTTTGATGGTTGTGGAGGGAACTAAGCAACTAAGATAAATGAATGAAAAATATAGAAGGTATGTATTAACTAATAAGTTCGCAAGACCCCTTGATACAGGCTAATAATTTGTCTATCAGCTTGATACAGGCTAACAGTCGAGGGCACTAGCAATCACTTGGGTAATAGTTTACAAACACACCCTACCAACTGACTAGTCTGTATTGCTTCAAGTGTATCAGATTCAGATCCTGTCAGATTCAGATCAAAGCGATGAAAATCATATACAATCGTATACAACATTTCAACAACTTGTTTAGCCTGCCCCCTGTAAGGACCTGACCCCAGTCGTGACAACCCCACATGAAATTTGAGGAGCACCTCCATAAAATCTTCTTTCATAAACCTCCATTATACTCTGATAAAATCATATTTTGATGAAACAGAAATTGAATACATCCAACCTGAAACTGTCATTTCCAACTAATAAAATCTCCCATCTAGATGTTGCTCTAGTTCCCCATTAAGTACAGTTATAAATGGATCCCCCAATTACTCAGCAACAAACCAAAAGAATCTAGGTATAGACCACTTCTTTGGAACAATTAAAATTGGGTGGGGATCCGGGTCCAGTCAGATCCATAAACCTAAACACTTCTATACCCCAAATGTATAATACATAGAACAGCATTTATTATGTTAATTATATTATATGCACTTATATAAAAAATGGTATTTGGATACATGCAGAACATAATATCAACAAATCTGAATATTGAAAATTTTCATTTGCATAGAATAATATATTATTATAGTGTAACATTGTAACCACCAAATAAACAAAAGATTATAATATTGTACTGTGATGTTTGGCAAATCTCAACAGACCCTAAACTATGGCCTATTATAAGGATTTCAACAAATGTTGATGGATAAATAAATAGAAATGATTATCCCCATGGGCACCTCCAATTCTCAATCAAGGTAAAGCCATCTGACGGAGGTAAGTAAAATGGGACTCCACTAATGTTAAAAAATAATGTGACCCATATATTGATGGTAATCCTAATGAAACCCATCCAATGTTGGTAATCTCAATGGAAACCATCTAATATTTGTCATCGCCGTATGACTCTTTAAGGTTTGAAATCATACTCAATATACCAACCAGCAATAATCACAATGAAAACCACCTAGTGTCTGCAATAGGATCCACCTGATGTTGGTAATCTCAACGGGACCCATCTAATGTTAGAAATCATTGTGATCATCTAATGTTAAAAATCACTATGATATCCATTTAATGTTGTTAATCACGGTGGGGCCCGCCAATTGTTGGTAACCATAGTGATACACAGGATGGTATCGTGATGGACACTCCATCAACAGTGATCACATATCACTTTCATGATCCCTCTTTTCCTCTTTTCCCCTTCTGGAAGAGGGAGGAGGAGGAGGAGAGGAGAGAAGGGGGAAAGAGGGGTGTTCTCTTCATGACCTTTTATTGGTGACTTTGGTGATGCAAGTCAAAATATGATAATGATGTCCACTTCTATAAAAACATATCGTGCAGGAGATCCCACTGATGGTTAGAGAAAAAAATGACCAATACAGAACTGGCGTGGCTTTGACTAGACCTGAAATATTTACATTCAAACTTCATGCAGTTGATACCCATATATGATATGAATATGAGAAGGGGGACACTAATCCCCTACTTCTAGATCTCAGTGAGGGCACAGATGTAAATGTGCATCCAATTCATATCATGTTCATACCATATTTTTTGCTCAAAAAAATTCTACTAAAATTTTACCTGTTTTAATTCTAGTTTAGTTAGTAGCATGTGAATACATCGGTAACAAAAGATGAAGAAAGGAATTATAGATGAAAAAGTTTCTCATTACCCCTCCTTTGGAAGAATTTGGTGAAATAAGAGGTATCAGTATGAGCAAAACTACGACAGCCAAGTCCTGAAAAAGAAGCAAGATAGAAACAAAAAGAAAAGAGGATTAGACATAATATACCACAAAGCAAATCATAAGCAGCTTCCTAGTTTTTTAGAATACCACCAATATAACTAAAGTTAACTGTCTAAAAATAATAACCTAGGTTAAATACGATAGAATGAGTGCATTGACTACATATGCAGATAAAATAACGAAGGGACCGCATTAAAGGCAAGATTGTAAGGATATCAACAAGTTGGATTGGGCCAGCCCATCTGATCTTTATGACCGACCAGTTAATGATCAACTTTAGGCCTAGAATGATCTGGGTTGGGCTAGAAAGTCCTGGCATGATAAACCTGGACAGGTCAACGTTATTGGACAATCAGGTCACGCCGAGTCCAGGCCATTGTAAGATAGTATAGTTTATATTAAATTTAATGATCGCATGTGGAAAACAAATATAAATGCTATATAACAGAATAAAGCCCTACAACTATCTCTTCAAGAAGATCATTGACGCAAGACCATACAGAAAGATATCAAATGGAAGCAACATGGCTGTTGGAAACAAAATACTAATTTATTTTTTTCATGGGAACGTAAGTACACAATGAGGAGTCAATAGAGTGTTTTTTTTTTTTTCCTTTTTTTTTTAATGGTAGCAGTCAATAGAGTTAACAGGTGGAAGCTAGGGACATGCTGTGAGTTCAAGATTTTAAATGTAAAAGAAACAATTATAATAATAATAATAATAATAAGCACTACACTCGAGGATTAGAATGATGCGGCCTCATCAGAGAATTTTCTTTTCAACAGTTATAAGATATTTTCTAAAAGATGATTTTGTGCAGTTTTTCCAGGACTTCCACTCTCATGGTAAGTTGCCAACAGAGTCAAGTGCTGCTTTTATGGTACAAATTACAAAGGATGATGGCATCTATATTAATTGTCTTTGGCCTATAGCCATAATACTCAATAAAATCATGATTAGGGTTTCACCCAATTGGCTTTGTACAGTGGTCAGAGTTGTTATTTCTCAAGAGAAGGGCCATTTTTGTGATGTTAGTTGAAGCTTTTGATAGAATGGTAGTGACAGTTACAAGTGAAGACATGCTAAGTAGCTGGCGGATAGATTACTCACATAGAGATACCCGTGTTCAGTTTGTCAACATCATAATTTATTTATTTATTTATTTTTTAGGGTGCTACACCAGAGCATGTGGACGATCTTAAAGATGCGATGCGTTGGTTTAAGGTTACCTCTGGCCTTAAAAAATTGCAACAAATGCAGTCTTTTCAGCGTTAGGATGACTAGATGACTACAGACCAAATTCGTGATCTCGTGGACCCCTTTGAATGTCAAATACAGACATTTCCATTAAAGTATCTTGGCTTAACCATGTGCATTAGTAAGCTGGCTGTCTTCATTCAAGTGCCCTATGAACATGGCAAATCAAAAGGATTCAGTGTCTATTTTAGGGAATGCACAGAACATCAGAAGAAACATTTGGTGAATCGGGATAAGGTTCAGAAGTCAGTAAGAGAAGGTACACTGGGAATGAGGTCCATTAAATGTCAGTCGGGCATTTTTAGTAAGTGGCTCAGGCTCTGGCAGAATTCTGGGCTTTGGAAGTCTGTTTTGACTTCTCTTGAGTGTTAAGGAGGGGATAGGTGCTCAAGTGAGATATGGAGTGCAAGCAGGTATTAGAATGTGGTTTTGGACTGATCTTAGTCTGAACAGGAGTGGTTAAGCATCCAGTTTTCAGCATTGTATGCTGTGACTGTTATGAGATTCTTTTGTTAAGAAAAACTACAAAATATTAGGTACAGAGGTGTGGGCTCCCTGATTTTTTTCTTTCCCCCATCCCCTTAATGAAAATGAGATCGTGCATTTATAAAATTGCTTTCAGTTTTGGATGGGGTTTATATCTTCTATAGAGGTGAAGAAAATCGAGTTTGGTGTTTGCAGTCGAAGGGCTCGTCTCTGGTTAAGTCCTATGGTGGTCATGAGCGACCACAAGTGCTCAACTATCCTTGGAGTAATAAAAACCCCTCCTGGAGTGCTTTTTTTCTTTTTAGTGGTGAGTCTTATGAAGATCACCATGGATAAACTTCAGTGCCGACAATGGATGATTGTGAGTATATGCATTTTATTAAGCCTTCATGATGCAGACTGCCAAAGATGTGAACCATCTTTGCTTCATTGTTCCCTTGCAGGAAGAATATGGAATGCTATCTCACCACTGTTTTACACTGGGTCATGCCAAAATCTGTTGAAGCGTTTTCTAAGAGTTGGTGGTTTGGGTTCAAAACAGGGAGAGGCAGAATCTTATGCTACTGTGCCATTACTGCAGTATGATGTCCTCTTTAGTGGCAAAGAATAGTATAGTTCTTTGTTGCAGCCAATGCAGCTCAGTCGAGGCTGTGGTTCATACAGCTAAAAGAAAAAACTAAAGACTGTTGATCAGAAAGAAAATGAGAAAATTTTGACTTGTGATATATTTCGATCATGGACTGACCTGCAACCCTGTGGTTGCAAAACTGAGCACCATCCAACCGTGCTACAGCTATGGGCTCCTCATTCATAATTTTTTCAATGGGGAGGAGGTTCCAGCTATGTTGATGGCTTGTCATAACTTCTAAATGATAGACATGCTATTAATGAGAATGGTTCTGTACGGCAATACAGTGGGAATCTTCTGGTGCCCCAGTCCAGTTGAAATTATCTATTTCTTAGGAATATATAAATATATATCCTTTCTTCCAAAGGTCATTATGTGTCCAAACATACCCTTTGGGAAGTCACCGGGACGGCTATTGCTCAAGCTAAACACGATCTCACACCAATATCCAGTGTGATACGTTGTGAGTTTTATTCCATTCTATAACAGGTGTGGTTGGGGCCTGATAAACTCCCAAGCAGTCAGCCTTGGGCATGTGAATATTTCCACATGTTGAGTTTGTGCTTCAGTTTAATGATATTGACTCATGCTCGTATTGACCCCAACCCTTCCAGACCTGACTTGTTGACATCATGACATTAAGGGTAGGGTATGCACATGTGTATAGGAAAGAAGAGCTTGGGGTCTCTTTTTTCTTATAGCTACTGTTGGAATTTCCCTTTGTTAAAACAAGCTTGCAAATATTACAAGTTTACCCAACCAGATGTGATCAAGAAGCCCTAAAATTTTATCATAATATTTATTGTACAATGTCTTCTCTACATACAAAGCTATCAGAGCTAACATTCAGCTCAAGAGGGGGAAGAATAGATACCTGAAAGAGCAAAACAGAAAAAGTAGCACGCCCATGGCGTGATGTGCTCTCCCCTCGCTCTTGCAAGACCTGAAGAGGAAAAAGCCCAAAAGAACAGTGAATAACTGCTAAACTTATCTATCAGAGAAAATTCATAATGATAAAAGATAGCTATTGAACTTATTATAATTAATTTGGAGAGTGGGTAGCCATTAAGCATCCAAGCAACTAGATGCAAGCCACTAGAACATGAAGGTAATAAAGAACAAATAGATAGGACATAAAAGAATGTCGACGGACTAAAATGGGCAGAAGAAATAGGCGGTGCTTTGGGTGATCTGGATGGAAAGAAATAGGCGTGCTTTGAAGGTTGTTCGTCCCCTCCTTTAGTGGTTGCTACCACAGCCCGTTTTCTCGCTGCTACGTGGGTTTCTATCCTGCCAGAGTTTTGGGGTGTTCCAATGGAGGCCATTATGTTTAAATGGAGAGAAGTGGTTAGTCCTTAACTTTTTGGTCCTTTTTTTGGGGCTCTTGGCCTGTCTAGGAGCTGTCGTCCCCCTTTTTTGTTTCCTTTGGATGGTGTTTCTGCCTTCCATATATTTATCTATGCATCACAGTATATGCCTTTTGTACTGCTTTGTTTCGATTAATACATTTCACCATTCAAAAAAACAAAAAAATTTGGGGCTGAAGGCTGAAGGAGAAAAAATTAGAGATACAGGAGAGAAAGCTTGGGAACTCAACAAGAGTAGGGAACCCTAAACATGTTAATATAAAAAATAATAAATCACTCTTTGTACAACAGTGAACACATTACCTGTAGAATGTGCTAGAAAAACTACAGAAAAATAGAAGGCAGAGACAAGGTCTCATCATGTATAAATTGATAACAATAAATGGTTGGAACCTCTTCATCTCTGAGAATATATTATATGAACAAGATAAAATCACCAATGTATAAGAAAATCATAAAACAAAAACTGCTGTGATGGAACTTTGCATGCATAAACCATCAGAAGCCTCAAGAGAAATTATTACTCAATTTAATTATCATATTTTACCAAATGAAGAAAGTTGAAGGTTGGGCGACTATTTTTGTTTTATTGGTAAAGTTGGGCAACTAATAAACAAAAAATAAATTCATTTCAGAAAACCAAAAAAATAATAACAAAGAAATAAATAAGTCCAACATTATGCATGCCTAGCTGACTTCAAACAAGCAAAAAATAAAAGGTGGAAAGCTATTGTTACCTGAAGGACAACAGCAGTCGAAGATAATGCTAGGCCATTCCCAATAACAATTGCAGCAGGGCCCAGCTGTCCAGAGACAAAATGTGCAACCAAGCCCACCACAATTGCAGTCACTAGAACCTGCACTTTGTTAAAAATATCAAAGTAATGAACAATGGATGCAGATGTGGAAGGTCGAAGGACTGAAATAAACTAAACTTGTATACTAAGGCAATGAAGCTTGGCTATCACCTGGGCAGAACCTAAACCGAACACATATTTCTTCATGGAACTTAGCCTTTCCACAGAGAGCTGCAATACATAAACAAGATAGCAGAGCCTTATAAATAGAATACATACGCAACCAAACATACAGCACGCTGCAAAGTGATGGAGAAAGCCAAAACCAAGTTTCTTAGAACACCCACCTCAAGCCCAATGTTGAATAGCAAGAAAACTACGCCAAATTCAGCAATAGCCTTTGTCCCATGGACATGACGGATAATAGATAGACCATAGGGCCCAATCAAAATACCAGCAGCCAAATACCCAAGTACAGGACTGCCTAAAACATTCCAGCAGAAACAAGATATGTCACTGAGAAAATGAAATCAATTTTGTATGTAAAAAGGAAAACTGTTTCAGACATAAGGAAAACCTGTAATGACATACAGTTGGAGACCAGAAGGGGCATGTATGTGGGTGCAAAATTACACAAGGTTAGATGGAAACTAGTTAGATGAGCCCCACATGGGCTGTTATCATGAGCTATGTAGCTCACCTGTTTGTTTTGGTGTACATCTGTGTGTGTGTAGGGTAGCAGCCGGTGTGCACAGTCTGCACAGGAATATTACCCATATATATACACACATAGATTATAATATATAGAGATCAACTGAGAATTGTGACAAGAGCTACAATGGGATTCTAATTTTATCCTTATTTCTAATTCTCATATGTGGAATTCATGTAGCTAACCCCAACATAGTTGGGACAAGGCTTTGATGATGATCACACACACAAAGTTTCAAGGGATGGTCAGCTGTCCCACTGTCCCACATCATGGTAAGGCCTGACCTGTGAGGCCAACACAGCCCCCTATGACTAGTAAAACCCCTCCATCTCCATCCCATGTGTGAATTATCACACCCCAAAATTTGACACATCCAAATTTTGTAGGCCCTGCAATATAAATTGTGGCACCCGTTTGACTTTATCGAATGGTTAGGATTTGGAGAATTTTGTGCCCCTCAAAACAGTACCTCCCCTGAATGGATCGTTCCCATTTTTTGCACACAGGTAGGTCATATGGAGGCCTACAGTTCCAAGATTAGGAATCGCCAGGTCATAACAAATAAAGTTTACTTCCCCTGAATGGGATGGTTCCCATTTTTTGCACACAGGTAGGTCATATGAAGACCTAAATTTCCAAGATTAGGAATGGCCAGTTCACAACAAATAAAGTTCAAGTTGTGCATGCGCATGCATGTGTGTGTAGAGAGAGAGAGAGAGAGAGATTGTTTTCAGAAGAGAACTATCTTGTGCAGCCCACTAAAACACATGACAATCACGGGGACGGGGAGATGGAAAGATCAACGCATTGGCTAGGGATATCCTAAAAATCAACATAGATCATTATAGATAGAGATTTTGAAGCCCCAATGATCAACAATTAAAACATATGAAAGAAATAGGCGTCTCAATCAAATAATGAGCAATAGTCAGATAAGTGTCAAATTGGGTGAACGCCAATTCATGGGAGAGTGGAAGCATAGTGAGTGAAAGTGGGGGAAGATTGATAATTGGTTGACTCAGCTGGATCCCACAAGCTGATTCTCATTTAGTTCTATGGGAATTGTTTCTCAGAATAATGCAATTCCACATTTGTTAAATATTAATCAAATTGTTTACCTTTTTTGGGGTGTTGCTAAATAGACAGTGCACTTGATCCAAATCACAATTTAATTATGTAACAATTAACAAGACAAAAAGAAACTAGTTTGTTAAAGGCAAGTTGACAGGATTTTATTTCCCTAAGATATTTATTTAAACTGCAACCATCAATGATTTAAGAAAGAAAGATTAAGCAATAGAAGGAACGGGTTAGGGCACCATGCTCAACTGTAAATCACGTCCAGGAGTTACTTACCTCCAGGAATTTTCTGAAATATAGGTACAAATATAACACTAGCCAACAGTAACCATAGCATGTCAAAGAGAGAAGCCTCCTCTTCATTTATCTGAATAGAAATGAGTTGCAACTGTTACACACAGAACCAAAGAAATTTGCAAAACACCATGCATGTTCACAACTATAATAGAATCCACCAACCAATAATGAACAACAATAATCTAACGACAAAGAACTGCTGTAATGTCTGTAATGACAAGATGATAATAAATAAAGAAGCTGCAGAACCACAACTTTCATGCAGATCACGACAAGAAAAGGCACATGTACCTCTTGTTGAGGTAACATCTCAATCAATTTCTTCACTCTCTTGGGAAATCTCCGTATCTCTCGGAATACAGGCTTTGCAGTTGAGGTTACTTCTTCAATGCCAGTGGTAATAATATCTGGCTGTTGAATCAATAGAGAACTCCTTTCCATTCGATTAATTAGGAAGATTGTCCTGTCATAAAATGTAGTCCTTGGAATCAAACAAGGTTCCTTACATCAAAACTGGAAATGATTTCAAAGAAGAATAAGGAAACACAACACATCTGACAACTAGAACCCAACAAGCGGGGTTTATTTATTTATATAAGTTGGTTAATGTAATATGCGTCACCAGATGCAGGTGTCAATATATGATATGTGTGAATGGACTGATCCTCCATCAAGATGGATCCCACTGCATGAATGCCATAGCCCAAATAAGCCGAACTTCTAGTCAGACTAGGAGAGCCACAGCAAATCAGATCGACAGTTGATACAATATTGGCTAACATCAACAACTAATGCATATGTACAGATTGTTAGAAAAATTGACAAGAGCTCATAGCACAGTTGAAAGTGCCCATTGGTAACCATCAGGCTATGGGTTTGTCATGGTTTGGGTTTTTTTTTTTCCAATGGTAAAGAAAAAAATTGAACAGCCAACTTAATGAATGGACTGGCCTGATTATTGGGGAAGGTGATCAACAATTGGGATGACATGGAAGTGGGAGTGGAAAGAGCCACATCACACACAATATTATAGCGAGTGTCCTCTAAGTTTACCAGAACTATTTATGCATCTTTATTCTGATTCCAAACAATTAAAATAGAAAGTAGGAGCTGCCTACATTTACAGTTGATTTCCTAGAATGGAGAGAAGATGATGATGATGTTGATGATGGAGAGAATCAGAAAGGTTCCCAGACAACGGAATGCAAAATGGTCCCCTCTAATATGTGGCATCAGGTATTGAGTCTCAGACTCTCAGTATTCAATCAAGAAACTCAATGGCTGTTCCAAATTGTCCACGGTTTCTTAGCTAAAAACCATATTTGATATTTCCTTTACAGGAAACCATTATAACATGTCGGGAGGCCACAATAAATTCCTGTCCTTCTGGAACCTTCGCTGGGTTTTGTCCCCTCTTCTTGAGAGAGTTGTGTGGACATAGACCTGTGAAGAACCATATTGGTGGAGGTGCATTTATTGAAGAACTGAGGGTCAACTTACTAGAAGTTATCCTATTAGATTTCATTGCTTGATGATAATCATCTTGAGAGATTTTACATTGATTTTGATTGAGACTCTAATCCAACATAGTACTATAAATATGGAAATTTGCAATATGTAGAGATGTCACCTCCCTCGCTGTATCATCTCATTCTCTTCCTCCCCAATTATACTCTCTCTCATCTTCCTTTTTCTCGCTAGATCTATTGTTTAACATTCACTTCTTGCAAATTATATTTCCTTCACTTGATTAGAAGAACCATTGTCCACTCAAGTGGTAGCCCGTGGCCCTTGGAGCCATGGGCAGGAAACAAGCCCCTCAGCAGGAGAAGTGATGGATGTCAGCCATCAGCGTTTCAGAAGCCAGCAAATGATGTGAAGACTGTTGAGCCAAGGCTCGTGCATAAATGTCAAGGATAATTTTATTAGACAAACTTCAGCGTAAAGATAATAATAAAATCTGTAGCTTGTCATGACTATGAGAAAGCTGTGCCCTGGTCGAATTTACAGCTACACTGCTTACCTCACAGCTTTTATCCTTTCCAAAGCTTCTCTGGTTATCCACTTAACATAAAAGAACTATCACCAAAAATAAAGTCAAATATTTCAGCTGATGAAGTCATCATGCTGTATTTATTGGTTTGTGCTTGTCACACTACTTTCCATAAATCCTGGCAAATGAATTTCCTATCGCTATATATCATAAATCATAATCATTACATGATATACTGAAAGAGTACACACAACTGGGGTTTTTTTTTTAGCATAATTCTAAAAAAGAGAACACCGGTAAAAGGAAAGAAGCATGAATAGAGCAAAATGAGAAGTGACAACAATGCTTACCCTGCCCCAAGAAGAAATACACTGAGAACCAGCTTGGGCATGTGCTTCCTAGCATTAGCAATCAGCCCATTGAAAAACGTGGCAGGAGTGAATTCTGCCCCATCTACCTCAAAAGAAAAGAATGATGCAGAAAAGAACCGAGAAGATTTCTTCAATAGCGCTTTTGGTGAATTGAGAGGCAAACCATCTTTAGTTAGATCCTTCTGCGTTTCTTGCTTCTTTGTTTGAAATGCAGCCTTTGACTTCTCTGCTTCAACATCAACAGTTTCTCTGCTTGAATCTACACTTAATTTCCCATTCTCTTGTTCATGATCTGACAGAGATGATTCTTCAATGCCCAAAGTGGTTGCATCCTTTGCAACATCCAGTGAAGCTTCACCACCGGATAAACCATCTCCTGACAACAATACTTCATTACTTACAACACTAACTTCAGCCACTTCTCCATCACCCACCTTTTCCTCCTCATCACCAGACTCATCACTAAGAACCTGCACTTGGTAAGAAGGCGGTAGTGGAATGGACAAAGTTTCTGATGTCTCAACACTTGCGGCAAATTTCTCTGCTCTCTGCAGTGCTATCTCTGCATCATTCACATGCTGCATTGCCTCGAGCTCAAAAGCAACAGCCCGCTCTGCCAGAAGCATTATATTCGCCACGTCCTCCTCAGCCTTCAGAGCATTCAACTGTGCCACCTCCGCGACCTCACTCAACCTATCCACTTCTTTCTGCAGCTCATCTTTTCTGCTCTGGACACGTCTCAGCTCCGCCTCACAATTCTCCAACATTGCCCTGCAGTCGCGAATCTCACCCTTTGCATCTAACAGCGCCTCTTCCTCCTCCCGTAACAAATCCAATGGTCGCGCTGATCCATCCTCATTAAAATCCCTCTGCAAAGAAGCTTCTAGAGAGACCACCCCTCCTTTCACAGAATCCAAAGCTTTTATAGCCAACTGCAGCCTTGCTTCGGCCATCGAAAGAGCCATGGTTGCTTTCTGAACAGCTTCTTTTGCAACCTCTTCTTCTCCAATAATCACTTGAACAGTGGAAACAGCTAAAGTGACATCGTTCCAAGTCTTACCCACCTCATCTTTAAGCGCGATTGCAGATTCAGAGATCTTCTGAGCCTTCTCCTCAAACATGGTACTGTTCAACTGCGCCACTTCCAACTCTTTCAGCGCCTTTTGAAGCAATTCCCTTACATCCTCCATTCCAGGATCATTCTTTTCAGCTTCCTCAGCTTCTGACCCACTTGCCTCAGGCTCAGATGTGCCGCCACCCATCCCCAAACCCTCTGAAGAAGAACTCTCCCTATCCTCCGCCGATGGGCTCTCTGTAACTTCGAAATTTCGCCCATTTCCATCAACATAAGCTAAAGAATCATTTGACTGGCACTCTACCCTCGTCAACAACCTGGATGCCTTAAAGAATTTACCAAAATCGCTGTTCAACGCAGCGCTACCACTAACAGGTATCATCATAAAGCTCTTAATCTTATTAGACTTGTACATTAAACCTTTCTTGCTCGACATCCTAAACTCACTCAAACTATTCCGATAGCTCAATCGACTTCTAAACCTCCATTTCGAATCAATCGAAACAGATGCCCTAGAACCCGGAAAGCTACATGCAAAATCCATCTCTCTCTTCTACGTATGTTTCAATCGGCTCACAGAAATGCCACGACCTACATGACCAAGCTAAAACCGTAAACGATCCTCATCAGATACTTACTTTCAATCTTTTGCGATTTCTTGGGCCTGTCAAAGATCATAGAAAATTAAAAAACAAAAAAACACAAGAAGCGGACTTCAGTTTACTGTTGATTCATATAGATCAATCGGATTCAAGTCAATTGATTCAGATTGAATCCATGTTCCACACTTGGATTATTCAGTACAAAACCAAGAAACAGATCAAAATGAGAGAGAGAGAGAGAGATGTAGTGGAAGAAAAAGATTAACTGATAGACTTTCAGTGAGTTGATTCCAAGCTACTGTTGCAGAAATCAAAGGCGGATTCGCCTGGGATTTTGGAAAAATTAGGGTTTGAGAGAGAGTGGAAGTAGTTGGGGGGAAGGGGGGGGAGAAAGTTGTTGCGTCTGTTTTTTTTTAGGTGACGGGAACGGCGTACGAATCAGCGTACGGCTGCTATCATGCGCCGGGTGGAGGGAGATTGGAGGTTTTGCACGAGCGATTCGGGGCTTTTGCTCGGGAGAAACGTGACTTTCTTCTTTCTCTTTTTGCCCTTGTTTTTTGCTTCCCAATCATTTGTCTTTGTCTAATTATATTAGATCAGTGTGTGAAAACTCAGGGCTTGATTTAGTAATTCGTCGAGTTGAGTTAGCTCAGGTGAGTCTGGACTTTGGATCTCTTGCATAGAGCATTCGCCTAGATTGGACGAGTCAGTGGATTTTAACTCGGGTGTTGTGCGGTTTGTTGTACCTGATAAATATGGCTGGTAATCTCTTGGGTTTGTTGTAATAAAGCTTCTCTTGTGTTTATTATTTACAAAGAGAGGAACAGTCAAGAAAGGGAAAGGAAGAGTGAGTTACTGCATATAGGTGGTATCTCTTGCTGTCCACTCCATTTGGCAAATTGGCCCCATCATAGGAACGTGCAGCTGTGCAGAGAATTTTCTTGAAGCAAAAATAAGCATTAAAGTTAATTGCATGCATCCAAAGAAAACATCCACCCAAAGCAGGAAGGCAGCAACTTGAAGCAGGAGACGAAATTGATGCTTTTATATTATGGCATGGATATGTGATATGTGATAATTAAAAATGACACTATCTGTATCCTTAAATATTCAAATGCAAAATCGGATCTCAATGCATTTGTGCAGCCGTTTCCTCTTCTATGGTACAACCTTTTTGATGGAGAGGTAAAACTTGAATCCCTTCTTGAGCATAAAATAAGGGCTTCAAAATATGTCGAAAAACTTAAAGGGGTTGTTGCACCCAAATGCGAAGATATATCTGCAAATCAAATAGTTTCAGATTAAGACCATATTGGATCAGACTTAGACTTGTTTTTAAATAGCAATTTCGGTTTCAAACCCACTTCTAACTCGAAAACTTATTTTGTTGGTTCCATACCTAACTTTAATAAGTAGACCCAGACACTGTTTTAAAGCCGGATCCAACTAGAAGACTATAATTTAGTTCCGAAATTGTCTCTAACTTCTTTCCATTTTTATTTTTTTAATTCTTAATATAAGGATATCATTCAACTTATAAATAGTACATCAAGTCTATTGCCTTCATAATTAAATATAAAAAATGTCAAACAAAAGTTGATTTTGAAATACAATTTATGATATTAAAGACGCATATGTTGGGCCCCAAGGTCCACATGTCGAAACCTATGTGAATCCAAAACTAGACTCATTGATCAATTGAATCTAAATTGGGTTCTAGACCCAAACTCATTTACAGATCGAGACCTAAAACAGGTTCCAAATCCAAATTTTTATGGGTAAGGAACTTTCAGATAATAGGACACCCATCTGCAACCTTACGAGAGGGGAAGGTGTTAGAAAATCCAACACCATATCTCCGCACTGTTTCCACAGGAATTGCCGTTGCACAAACACCCCATAAATGTTCCAATCTAGTAATCCAAATTCAAGACGATTACATCACTTATTATGAATATATATATATATATAGGTTTTAATGATCTGGATAGATTGAGTTACATTCATGTTTGGTAGTCCACTTAATTTTAATCATATATCAAACGACATCAATATATCTTTAAAATTATTTTGAAAACTATTTTATCTAATTATACTAATGCACTCTACATCTTACGTTGAATGAAAAACTTTAAGTTAACTCTGATCCTAATAAGCACATAAGTTATTTGTTGAATTCAGATCCAGATCTATATTAAGATGAATTGGGGTCTAAGTCATTTGCATTCTTACTGAGTGGTGAAATAAAATATAAAAATTAAAAACGATAAAAAAAATTAAAAAATCAACCACTTTATTGTCAAGCATGTGGAAGACCATTTCTGTTTTAATTTAAAAAATCAACCACTAAAATCACAGAAGGTATTAATTAAAAAAAAAATCTGGTTGAGATTTTAAGATAATGCAGGGGCTCTTTTTGTAAAAAAACCTCTATTTTTCCACAAAACGACGTAATCTTTGCCTCTCGTCTTCTCATCAGTCATCACCTCAAATTCTCTCGTTTCTGCTTTGGAGATTCACCACACCCGCTTTTTGTTGGTGCTACAACGACTGAGGTAATCTCCGGTTCAAATCCTCTTTCTCCCCTTTCCATTTCATCACAAAAAAAAAAACCTAATCCATTCATCACAGTTTCAGCTTTGAGTAGATCCGAACCCTATTTTTTTATTTCTTTCTTTTAAAATCTCGTTGTTTGACTATATGGGTTTTCTTTCTAACAGTAAAACCAGAAGATGATAATGGTGATGGTGTATTATGCTCTGCATTTATTATTATTATTATGAAGAAGAAGAAGAAGAGGAAGATTAGGGTATTTTTGTTTTTGTGGATATCAGGGTTTTCTCGATGATGGTAATGATAATTGGAGATTAGATGGATAGATAGAGAAGAGATTGTATTACAATTTCCGAAAGGTAGAATCTTTTTAATCTTGGGTTGTCACTTTTGTGTAGAAAGCATTGAACAAACTCCAGATCGATTGGATACACACACATACACAACCCAAAGAGCCAGTGCTAGTTTGTTGATTTTATTTGAATGCCGAGGGTGAAGTTGAAGCGAACACTCGAACTGCAATCTGTTTTCATATTTCTGATTCTTTATCAATCTCTCACTGTTTGAATTTGCATATCTGTTTTCGATCTCTGAATTCTCGAAGGGCTTTAAATGTTTGTTTTTTGGGGGGTAAATCGCTCAATTTCTTTTTCTCTTTTTCAAGATATGCAGAATGAGGCATTATCTTTTGTTTCTAGAGTTGCGCTAGGGTGATTGATTTCAATTAGAAGATGAGAACATCCTGAATTTTATGAAGCCTTTAGACCTATGATACCCGGATACTTGTACAAGCCCAATGTATCCATATCGGACCGATACAACACTTGTATTGGTACCTAATACAGCACCAATACTTTTAGGGAACAATTTTAACATATCCTAGTTATAAAGTTTATTTTATATAGTTTTTTTAATATTTTTACTTCTTACCATAAAAAATGCTAGAAAGGGATGAAAATAATGATAATTTCATTAATTCTAAAGTGATCTAATGAAAAAATTAGGACACCAGTATCTGTATCATAGATTTTCAAAAGTGAGGAGTCGTATCCCCGATCCTCGTATCAATGTTCGTATCCATATCCGGGCATCATAACTTTAGACATGTTCTCCTTTTGCTATGAAGGTTGATGGCCCACCAAGGGGAGAAGGCAGGCTAAAGAGGACATGGATTGAGGTAGTAAAAATAGATATGAAGAAGTGTAACTTATCTAAGGATTTGGCTCAAGATAGATTGGAATGGAGAAACAAAATTCGTGTGGCTGACGCAATATAGTTGGGACAAGGCTATGATGATGATGATGATAATGAGACATGTTCTCCTTGTGTGTGTGTGTGTGTGTGTGTGTGTATATATATATTTAAAGGATTGCGTCTTGATGAATATATATATATACATGGGAGAAGCTCCTATGAGAGATATCTCTCACCTTATATAAGAGATAGAGGTGGGGGCCCTCACATTTAAGTTGTTGGCATTGGATATGGATGTGAGGGCCCCCACCCTATCTCTCATAATAAGGTGAGAGATGCTCTCATAGGAGCATCTCCCATATATATATATATATATATACAGTTGTAAAACATTGATTTTTGTTGGGTCAGACTTTGAGAAAGAGATTTTTTAAAATTTTCTTGGTTTGTTTTTTTCTTTGGGGGGGGGGGGGGTGTTTGATGTTAGCTTATGGAAGATTTTTATTTTTAATTTTTAAGAACTGAATATGTTCGTAGAATTTTTGTACACCATTATAAAAATGTTCACAACACACCAACAAATTTGGTAGGTGAAAAGAAGTAAAGGCAAAACTAGAAGATGTGAGGTAGCAGAGCAAAGATCCAATGCTATTATTAGATTTTTTCCCATTTTCTTTATTTTCCTCTCAAAACCGGGTTACAAGCCAATTAAAACTCTCAAAAGGGATTGAATCCCACTCAAGGGGTCTTTTTTTTTTTTTTACATATTTAAATGACACATTAATCATTTACATATGCGATATTTACATATGCGAATGATACACATGTGAAACACATTCCAATGTTTGTCAAAATCACCAATGGTGCTAGATGTATTTGGATATACTTCTTTTGGACCTTTTTTTCACAAATATCTCAAAATCAAGAGGTAAAATTTTTCTTTTTAGCCGTTTGTAGCTGTTTGGATCATGAATTGGTGGCCCACAGAAGTCCAGAAAATTAGATCTAATGGGTTGGAAGTTTTAATTAATTTTTCAGAATCCATGAAGAATTAAGATGTAAAATTTAACCTGTTAGCTGTTTTAAGCCATGTAAGGAAGATGATTGGTTTGAATTGTGAATTAGGAGCCCATGTGAATGAAAAAGGGGGTTTTTGATGGACCCAAAAGGATAAAAGTTCACCATGAATTCCACTGTAGCAGTGCCTTTTGCAAAAGGTGTGAATTCCAGTGTTTCATACCTCCTCAGGTGTGAAAATGAAGGGCTGAAAAATGAGGCCATTTTCTCACCGTTTTTATGCGCTCAAATTTCAGTGCAAACAAATGTGACATGCTTAATGGTTATACCTGTGAATCATTTACATGTGTAAATGAGCATAGAGAAACGATCTCTAATTGAAATGCTAGTTTTGTTTTGAATGAAGGATATGAAAACTGAAACAAATAGTACCTTTTTTTTTGGATGGCTGCAAAGCTGCTTTTATAAAATCACAAGGTTTATAAAAATGGTTAAATTTCCATCATACTATTCATCTAACAATTGCATTATTTAAATCCATATAATATTAAGAAATGACCTTTATTCATATTACAGAAGCTTGTCCGGGGGTGTTTTGCGAGTTCAGTCACAGAAGATGGACAAGCAGGAGTGTTCCATAGAACAAGGTTCAGATGCTTGGCCTCCTACTACCAATCCGCTAAACAATACTTCTACTGATGGAGATGCTTCTCAGCAGCAGGAACAGAACAGTTCTGGAAAGCGTAGGAAAAGCAGGTGGGATTTGTGCCCGGTAGCTGATGGGACTTGCAAAAGGAGGAAGAGCAGGTGGGCTAGTGATGATTCACAGTTGCTTGGTCCTAGTCAACTTCCAGATTTCGTTATAAACCCTGCTGGGAGAGTTGATTGGGATCCTGAAACCCATGGCTTGAATATTCGACTTTTCGAAATAACTGAGAAACTACGGGGATCAAAGGTTCTTGATGATAGGCCAGAGGAAGAAAGGTCCCCTTCCCCCCCACCTGAGTACAATAACTTAGGAATTAGAATAAATCCGAGGGAAGCTAGGCTGCGTAAGAAACTCATTGAAGAGAAGCAAGGCATAATTTCGAGGTTGATTCAGAAGACTTTAAAACCTCCTTCAGACCAGAAACCAAAGTTCTGCAAAAAACTCTATGTACCAGTGAAAGATTATCCTGACTATAAATTTGTCGGTCTAATAATGGGGCCCCGTGGGAATACTCAGAAGAGAATGGAGAAAGAATCTGGGGCAAAAATTTACTTAAGAGGGAAGGGCTCGAGGAAGGAGCCGAAGACTTGGCCTCCAGATGGTGAGGACTTACATGTCTTAATAGAAGCGGATAGCCAGAAGTCATTGGACGCTGCAGTAGGAATGGTTGAAAAGCTACTGGTTCCAGTAGAGGATGGAGTGAACAAGGTTAAACAAGCTCAGTTAAAGGAGCTTGCCGAACTGAACCCTTGTAAAAGATGTGGTAAGCATGGGCACACGCTATTTTCTTGCCCTGATAGGAATTTCAAGGTGGATGTCTCGTGTGATGTATGTGGTGGTGATCATGCAACCACCAATTGTCCTTTGACAGCATCAGATTCAGGTAACATAATGGACAGCCAGTTTCATAGCGCTATTTCTGGCATTGGCAATGGAAGTGCAGTTTTTGGCACTTCACCTATTCCAAGTAGCAGCATACATGGGAGGCATAACCCAGCATCATTGGCTGATTTATGCTTTTATGGTTCATCTCCAAACACAGGCTGCGTTACCTCAACTGCAGCCCCCGAGGCACAGAGCAAAACCAACAAGGAGATTGATGATTCAAGTCTGTACGTGGGTGGTATTCCTTTTGATTTAGATGACAAACAATTGATGCAGTTATTTACTCCTTTTGGTAATATCATCCATGCTCACGTGATTAAGGATAGAACAACGGGTATGCGCAAAGGATATGGCTTTGTCAAGTACTCTGATCCTGCCAATGCTGCTAAAGCTATAGAAGGCATGAATGAGCTCAAGATTGGCAGCAGGACGTTAGTTGTCAAGGTGGCTGGCCGCCCTGAGGCTGCTCCTCTTATCTCAGATTCTGGGGGAACCATGGCCATAAAACTTCTGCCGCCATATCCAGGCCCTCCGTCTGTGCCCCAAGACAACCATGTACAGTCAGCTTGGCCAGGCCCACCACGGTCAATGCTTCAAGAACCTTGTGCCACATTTTTTAGGAGTGATGCCTTAGGTCTGCCTCCTGTCAGTTCAGAGGAAACTGATCGTTTGGGCAGACAATTACCTTCTTATTATGGGTCTGGACCGTCTGGTTACTTGATTTCAGAGGAAACTGTACAATCATCTTGGCCAGGCCCACCAGGGTCGGCGCTTCGAAAACCTAGTGCCACCTTTTCTAGGAGGGATGCCTTAGATCTGCCTCCTGTCAGTTCAGAGGAAACTGATCGTTTCGGCAGACAATTACCTTCTTTTTATGGGTCTGATTACTTGATTTCAGAGGCAACTGTACAGTCAGCTTGGCCTGGCCCACCAGGGTCGATGCTTCGAGAGCCTTGTGCCACCTTTTCTAGGAGGGATTCCTTAGATCTGCCTCCTGTCGGTTCAGAGGAAACCGATCGTTTCGGCAGACAATTACCTTCTTATTATGGGTCTGATAATGATTACTTGATTTCAGGGGAACCTGTACAGTCAGCTTGGCCAGGCCCACCAGGGTCAATGCCAAGAGAACCTTGTGCCAGCTTGTCTAGGAGTGATGCCTTAGATCTGCCTCCAATCAATTCAGAGGAAACTAATCGTTTCAGCAGACAATTACCTTCTTATTATGGGTCTGATTACTTGATTTCATCACCTCGCACCCTTGCTTTATTCCCTGGTAAACCAGCTTACTCTACTGACTATTCAACACAAAGGGATTCTGTGAATAAACAAATTCCTTTGTCTTCTGGATCATCATACAAGATTCCATGCTTGACAACCAGCACGCTTTCTCAGCTCCCAGCTAATCTGAGCAGCTCTCCGACCAATTTGGGACAAGATTATCTTGTCTCCAGGCGTTCCCCTTCATCTTATAAGTCATCTTATGACATTCCTGCCTCATCATCTAGTGCACTTGCCAGTTTTCCTGGTAATCTGAGGAGCTCCCCAGGAGAGTTGGTTCAGACTGATTCTTTCAGCAGACAATCTCCTTCTTAGTGGTCATTATACTAGCTTCTAATCGCATCATCATGTCTGCTTGCTAAGTTTCACATTCATGGTAATGGCATCTGGTAATGGCAAAATCATTCTTACCACAAATCTATAGGCATATTATCCTTATGAATTCATTGCCCTCTGGTATAATGCAGCAACCAAACTTCTGCCATGAGCATTCCTTTGTGGCTGGATAATCAACCATTTGTACGATCTGAGCAACAGACATTTATGCCCAAGACGGTTTAGTCGGTTATTACAAGTATGACATTTAATAATTTTTGTGTAGCATGGGCATCAAGAGTGTTGCATGTAGGGGTGTTCATGGGCTGGGCCAGCCTGAGCCTGGTCCCGGTCAGTCCGATTTAGGCGGGCTTATAATAAGTGAAAGAAAGCCCAAAGCCTGGTCCGGCCCGGCCTTTATAGGGAGTTCATGTAAATCAATTTAATTAGGCTAAACATTTGCTAGAAACCCACACAATTTGATCAAAAGCTTGGTTCAGCCTGCCCGGTTGACTAAATGGGCGGCCTCGGGCCTGCATGTCTGAAGTCGGGCCAGGCCTGGATATGCCTCAGCCCAGCCCGTCGTGGCCCATGAACACCCCTAGTTGCATGGGCAAGGGGGAAGCTGTTTTAATGGGAAATTGCTTTAATGCAAATATTGATTTGTGGGTGCTGCTTGTACAGTTCTGGTGGAGATTTAGAGGGAGGAGATACCGATAAAAAAAGAGAAATTAAAAAAAATTCCTAGAGGGGAACTAGATGTTTGATCTTATCTTTTTTTTGCTGGAGAATGCAAAGAGCATCCATTGAAATGGGTTTTTGTAGTAACTTACTGTTCATATCTCAACTCCAGTTGTGTAATTATTCATTCCATCATGGGCACTAGCCTTCTTCTAAGGTATTTGCTGGCATCAATTTTCAGTTTTTATATATTTACCAAGCCAAATGTTTGATGTCCTTTTGTTTCTTCACGTCTTGCTCTATCATGTTTCATTGTGGATCACATTTAAACAGGTAGGAATTCTACCATGGGGGAAAATAGTATTCTCAGGATCAGGAGGACAGTATTGGTTTCGAGAGCCACAACTGCTAATAGCAGCCAAAAGGGCTTGATCCCTTCTCTTTCTTGTGACTACTTTCCTCATAATATGTTTTTTCTTTCTTGTGGTTGCAGGTGTTCTTTTCTTAGAAGTTAGAACCAAATCATCACATATTTGATGCAATTGTTCAAAGATATTATCATGGGATTTTTATAGAAACAAAAAACCCTTAAACATTTCAAAGGCCAGGAGCCTTCCACCAATCCCTTTTTTTTTTTTACTTTTTTTGACTTTTTTTGTCCAATATCCTGTGATAGAGTGGTGCATTTTGGCATGTAATCTTCCCTTCTACTCTTAGACATCTCTATCCTATCTCTACCCTCTGCTTTAAAAACCTCATTCCATCTCTCTCAAACCAAAAAATCAGTATCAATGTGGTCGGTTATGGAAGAGTTGTCTCTCTTGTGCAGTCTTGATTCCCCGCCCCTACCTTTTTCTAGTTATGTTACGGGCACTACACTGGGGGGCACATTTTGCATCTACTTCACCCACTAAACAAGACGACTACATCTCTTAGACTGCAGATTGCCATAAGAGAATCTGAACTGCTTTACATGTTTTCCATTTCCTGTAAAAAATTTCTTAAACAGTGTTTTTCCTCATTTGCTTTAATAATTTCTACTTCCCACTGGGGTGTCTTGTGTTTCTTTAGGGCCGTTTGGTTACATCAAATGTATTTTATTCGAAACTTCTTTCATCTTTTTCATACAAAAAGTCAAAAAGCAACTACATTTATCCAAAGAACTCCATTTTTCTATTCAAAAAGTTAAAAAGATTCTATAACAAACAATTAAAAATAAAATACTATCATAACTCACTTATATTTGATTCTTTCTTCAAAATCAACTTCACTTGACTTAATTAATAGAGTTTCATCTTTTTAACTTGAGGGGAATGAGTTCCTCCCGAATGATCATGGCTCAGAAGTTGCTTAGAGAGAGAGAGCGTTGGGTTTTTTAGTTTCTTTTAAAGTGCCCCGTTCTTGGTTTTACAAATTAGAGAGGAAGAATTTCTGCAATTGCAGAGGGGGAAAAGGTTCTCCTTGTTTCACACTGTAATTGAATATTATGAGAAATCTCGCATTTATGGCTGCGAACCTTGTATTGTGGATACACGCCACCAATCAAAAATTAATTGCGGATGCAAAGCCTGTTCATGACAACATTGCCCTGGGATTGGGTGCTTACTTGGATTCTTCTACAACTGCTGCTGCAGAAGAAGCAGGCCTACTAACAATCGAGCCAAGTTGTAGCAGTAGCACTAACTTGGGAGTTGGGCCTAACAATCAAGCGTAAGACCCATATGGAGACTTGGGACCCTTCAATTTTTTTAGATTTGCCATCTACGCATTGGAGCATCCGATGGACTGGATTTCACATGAGGATTGCCTGAAGCTGCGCTATTAGCTGTGAGATTCTAAATTTGCAATGAAGATTAAGACATTTTTCTCTGTAGATTAGCAAATTCTTTTGTCAATAGCAGTATCTGTTAAGAACGACTCCTTACCTAAGTGGTAAGGAGCACCTTTCTTACTTGCGTGGACTTTCTTCCCGCTTGTGCGTGCCTCCTTTCCACTTGAGTGAGCTATTTTTTCATGTGTATGCGAACTCTCTCTTCGGTCCTAGTCCCCTTGGCCAGGGTATAAAAAAACTGTTGCCAACACTCTCATGGTCACATTAGTATTACGCACATGTTTAGGAATCGATCTCTATGTCCTAAGTTGAAAGTATCACTAATGATACTAATGACTAGAATCTGAGCATAGTAAGGAAGAGAGAGAGAGAGAGAGAGAGAGTATTTGCCCAAAAAAGGAGAAAAAAGTATTCATTAACAGGGAAGCAGAGGATATTGGGCTATCAGCCTCTGTAAGTTAATTTTTTGGTTAAAAACCGAATGGACTAGTGAAAATATCATATCAAGCCCTTGAATATGATCCTTCTGGTCCCCGCACCCAGTTTCCTCAATGCAGGTTGCCTATGGACGCTAAAAGATGTAAAATGGCAGGGCCGAAAATGACAATCACATGGAATTTCTCAGACAGGACCATAGGAAAGCAGTAGAAAGATTAAAATTATGTGAAGATCAATCTAAGACTTATGATAGGCCAAAGTTTCTTTGGAAATAAGACGTCGCAATAAAATGGCCAGGTTCAAGAATCATTAAAAAAAAAAAAAAAGCCACGAAGTATTATGCATTATATCAACTTAAAGTCTCGTTCAATTTGACTGCATAAATCATGTTTCTCATTTCTTTTTTTTCTTTTTTTTTAACCCAAGGCACACTCGATTCTGGACAACCAAGAACTAATTCACACTTGGTCATGCAAACCCTTATATCAACATACACCAGGTAAAGCTATGGGAGGTGGCCAACGAAAGTGTGGAACACAAGACCTCTTCACTTCCTTAGGCGCAGAGTCCTTGACCAAGTGAGCTACCACTAAATGCTTCTGAATGCGCTCATTTCTAATTTTGTGTTTCCTAATTTTTACTATATATCCATCTTAACATTTTCATCTTTACTACATTCATTTTGTCCATCATGCAATATATCTAATCTATAAATATCCCTTTGCAACCCATTGGCTTTGGTGCATGATTTTAAATATATAAATGCCGGTATTGGTTTTTCAAGAAACAAGTAGAATATAGGTGTGATATCCTATTCAAACCCCATTGCCAATTTGGTTGATAAGGACCATTACATAGGTTGATTCAGACTACCATTTAACTTTTTCCAGTTAAAATAAATCACACGATACAACCAATACACTAATCTGACAGATAAGGTCGTTATGTACTGGTCTTTCACCTTGCCAATACTTGAACTTGTGCTTTCGCAACACACTTGGAAGATGTAAACAAAAGGAGCAATGAGAATTGCATTGTGAGGGGTCCCCTGAGGGGAAAAAAACGGAACAAAGAAGATACAGACTTCACCATAGCACCTTCATGAGAAGGTGACTGGACTGCAAGTTTTGCTCACCTGTATGGCTGTAACACAACTTACAATACAGGCGTCTGTCTATAATTATTCCTTGATGAAAAATATCTCCATTTCATATAAATATGGATGATAGGAAGATTTCACATTAAGTTTCTTGTTTTCCTTTTCTTTTTCTTTTTTTTTTCTTTTTTCCCCTATCAAGAAGAACAAATTTAAGTAGCTAATGCCCAATCAAATGTTGCTTGTCATAATTACAAACATGCAATGTTTAATGGTTGCAAATGATGGATGCTGAAGCATTTATTTTGTTCCTAAGAAAAAGAAGATACAACACAATCAAATAATTGAGCACATACAAAGTTTCCATAAGCTCAGGCTTCCTTGATGTGTTATGAAAGGAAGAGAGTTGTACACCGTTCTGCTGTGTCCTCTGGGCTCGTAACTGGAGATAAAAAAGCATATTTTAGGTTATTACAAAAATTGGAAAAAGAAAGAAAAAGGTGAAATGCAGTGCCCCAGCTGAGAATATGTACATTTTGCACAGGTTTTCAGCATTGTATAAGCAGAGCCCATGGATCAGTCACTCAAAACTGTTAATATGATTAGTTCCATCATGGATGGCCCATGGTCAAGTGATATTGGAAGAGACTAGTTAGCCAATCATGGCCTTCTTGTTCAATATGGACAGTGTTTTGTATCTTAAATGACTAGAGGTACCAATTGGAAGGTTATGATCCTCCAATCAGAGAATTTTTGCTGAATGGGCTATATTGAAGTTGTAGGAAAAAGTATGAACTTTTGGGATAACTAAACCATGGACAAACTGCATGAATTTTGCTGAATGGGCTATATTGAAGTTGCAGGAAAAAGTATCAACTTTTGGGATAACTAAACCATGGACAAACTGCATGAAATAAAACCCTCCCTCCTACAAAAAAAGTTACCGACTCCAATTTCTAAACTATATATATTTGATTTCTTAGAATCCTACAATTAGGTGCGGGCCCTACCTTTTAGGTTTTGTTTTTGGATTCTTGAGTTAGAAAACTGAAAATGGTTCACACCATTCTCTCTGCCCTACAAATTGAAGGTACAACTCCTTGACACGAGTTCCTTGAGTTTTTACCAACTTCCTAGCAATCAAAAACCAAAATTGTATTGACAAGGATATATAGAAAACCATAAGACTGGATGAGTGCCATAGTGTCATACCACTCACAAAAGAAAGCTAGTCTCTTTATCTTTCAACAATTGTGTCCAATGAAGAGCACTAGGAATTGCCGTCTAGTCATATTTAGAGGGGACATTTTCCCTTCTACTCCCTTCTCCCTATACATTCAATTAGACCATCAATAGCCTCATCTCAGATAATCACACCTGCCAACACTGATACCTTTCTATAACAGCTCAAAATTATCATCACCACTTGTAAGATTCTGAATCATTGCAAAAGAGAGTACCTAGGAGATGGTTAATGATGGCATCATCTAAAGAGCTACTACGAAAACTTCTTTCCTTCGAAGTTGCAAAGATGACTAAAAGGCTTTTACGAGGCCCCCTGGGCTGAGACAAAATCCAATTCGCACTCCATTAATCAAATAGAGAAAATGAGGACTAAGTACGCTTATATATATAACCAAACCATTTCAGTATAAACCTCAGCCATTGGAGTATATACATGATGAAAGACCAATCCTTGTATATTGTAAGATCTGCATGTTTTTTCTGGCTTTAACATGCAGGGGGCCCAGGCGATGACCTGGAAATCATTCAACGCATTCATTGATGATAAGAATTCCATCTAATATAGTTTTGTGAGTGTGCTCTGGAACAGTGAAAGAGCAAAGTGAATTACATCCATTAACATTTCAGAAGCTGTTTCCTTCAAAAGCTTGCAAGTATGCCCAACATGCCTTGTTTCCTCTGGGCCTTCTTCAACTTCCTATGAGAGTGTGACTTTTAGACACTTTTTAAGTATTCTATTTCATAAAACACCCTGAGGAAAACTACTAAAGCATTCATGTTACATCCCAAAATAGGCAGATCCAGGATTTTCGTTTAGGTGGGGCGAAACTTTTGCTAGAATTTTTTCACATCAACAATAACAAAAGAAAAAATGTATTCCATGTAAATAGACGCAAAATATTTAACTAGATCAACTTAATATATTTCTTGTTTGAAATGATGACTATTCATTTCTCCAAAATTTACAGTATAATAGTTGTTTAAATGATCAGAATGAAACTAACCTAATCCATTCTAATTGACCCAATTGTGTTTGAACTTGATTTTTTGTTCAATAAATGTACAACCATTGGATTGGCCATGCATAACTAATATCCCAAATTGTATAACTTGGACTCCAAAGAACTAGGTTTTTTTTTTTAAATCATTTTATCTACTAATGTAAATGGTTGTGATCATTTTTTTTCTCACCCATTATTATATATCATGGGCCATGTTCAGTTAACAAGTATGTCTAACAAATTTGCTTTAGAGGTAACCTTTTCACCACCACGTGGGACGCCCCATGAAAATTCCATTCGCCTCACACTTACTAATCCCCTATGAATTAACACTCACCCTATTTTAGCATTAATCTAAATAATAATCACTGTCAGATTAAATTCTAACAAATTTGTGAGAGGTACATTTTAGCAAACACATTCTCATATATATATATATATTAAAGTTATTAAATTTGGCCACTCTAATTTCAATTTTGACCCTCCAACTTTCAACCTTGACCTCTAAATTGCAGAATTGTCATTGAAAAAAAAATCCCAATCTCTCAATCATTTAAGGTGATTTTAGTCATTTTACTTTTTAAATACAGTTAATTATATAATCATCTCATTTGTTTTTTTTTTAGTCCCATTCATCAAAATGGATTTAAATGAGAAACTTTCCTTTCTTGACAATAAAGAAACTCTTGCCCATCTCACTTGCAATTTAAAATTATGACCAATATATTCTCTACAGTTATATAACTCGTTCAAAACTATCTTGAGGATTATACACATTTTATATATGATTATTATAATTTGTAATTGGGACTTACTTTTAGATTCATTCCAAATAAATCCCATCATGTCACTCTAACTGAAATTGGGGACATCTATAAGATGGATAATTTTCTAAAATACTTGATTAAAATTAAAAGGAAAAACCAAGGCACTTGATGTACTGAAATAATTTTCACTCTCATATAAAAGGGTAATGTTCATATGCATCCATCCCTCACCATAGAGTGAGGGATGCTTCCATAAATTGGGGGTTTCAAGTACACCATATGTACTTGAAATCCCCCTTTTGCACTTGAAACCCCCCATTTATAGAAGCTTCCCTCACCTTATGGTGAGGGATAGATGCATATGAACATTTCCCCATATAAAATTTGTATAAATTTCTTACTTCTCATATTCTTTTTTGTTTTTAATACTTTTTTTATTTTCTAATTCTAAACATTTTACAGCAATAAGATTTTAATCATGATTAATTCATAAAACTAAATATATCTTTAAATCTTTAACTCCTGTCAATCCTACTATGAAAAATTGATTTTTTTTTCTCATTTACATGTCCTTTCTTTAAGCATGGGTGATAAGCTAGTTTTAATTATTTTCTCTTTTCACTTTGGATTCTCTTTAACATTTTCTTCTAACATTTTTATCTAACAATATTTTCACTCTTATTCAACTTCTTAGCTATTTTTATGTAGCACTGATACTCTTTGCACTTGCAGGAACCACCTGCATTAAGGCTTCTGGTTGTAATTCCACTAATAGGGGTCATGTGGGGATTTAGATCTCTCTCAACTCACACACCTCCTACTGTTAGCATCTTTTGATGGAGCCCACATGTGATCACATGTGGTGGGCCCCAAGCAACCCTTCATATTAGGATTCCGGCCCATTTGATAATTTTACTTGTCAAGTAAAGTTAAGCATTAAATCAAAAGCACTTTAATTCAAAACTCTCTCCTTCTTTTTAAAAAAAAAGTAAAAAAACAACTACCTTTATTCCCCGTACAAAAAGCAAAAAATATTCCATCTCAAACAACTAAAAACAAAATATAATTAAAACTCACTTATATTTTATTTTCTCTTTTTATTTTACTTCACTCCACTTTATTTTAAAAGTAAAATGCCAAACACGCATTATAATGTTATAGCGCGAAAGGTATTCGAATTTCACTCTCAAAACTCCTTATCTCTTGTTTGGTAAATAAGGAGAAATGAGAGAGAAGATCTCAATCATCTCATTGCCATGTAAGGAAGTAAGGAATGACCCTCTCAATATTTAACTTCTCTCAACGGGCTAAGGAAAAACCAAAGAAAAAAGGAAAAAGAGCGACCTTATACGTTTCTGAAATTCTATTATTACAAGCCCAATACAGCCTATCCGCATTGTCAACCATCTCAATCCACTAGTGGGCCGACAATTGATTTTCATTTTAGGGGGCTAACAATGGTCAAGATTTCATCACATCTATTGTGGGGTCCATCCACATCGTCCAACTGTGAATGTTTATGTCCATCATCAATTCATATCATGATCAGATATAGATTAGGTTATAAAATGTTTAGCGGGGGCTGGGCCAAATGAGCCCTTTGTCCCATATGAGTTTTTTCAAGTACCCTTACGTGTGGGTCCACCCCTGCGCTCCACGATCAAGATGTCCGTCCTCAGGGGTGAGGACGGAACGGAGATAAAGGCAATTGGGGGCCATTTTGAAAAGGAAAAATTCTTAGGGGTGCCATCGCTAAAAAATGACTTTAAATTTTATTTAATCTTAAGGGCTTTTTATAATTTAGGGGGGCCATAGCACCTACCAGCCCCCTCTTGTTCCACTCCTGTCCATCCTTACCATTGGATCACGCAGAGTGAAACAGACAGGACCGATCTACATAGTAAACGATCTTGGATCCCAACATCATATGCATCGATGATCCCATCTGTAGTGGTCAGTTCTTTTGGGATCAAATCTTCTAATTCACCAATGAGTAAATTTTCGAACCTCACATTTTTAGAGAAATAGAGGCTCAAATAGAGATGTCAAACGGGGCTAAGACATACTACTATCTTGACACATTTGGCAAAACCTCAACTGACCTATGATCCGAGCCAACTTGAACTGTGCTAACTCGGTATTGTCTGAATACCTGTGCTTCTACGAGACGAGTCATGTTTGCCCAGTCTAATATATGGCAGGGCCTGACTCATCTGAGTCAAGTCAACTCAAGTGCATGAAGTGAGCCAGGGCCAAATTCTCGGTCACAGTACCAAGTAGGCCTGTCAATGGGACAGGTTGAAACGGGTAGAAATCCCGGCTCGGCCCGGCCCAAGCCCGAAAATACAGGGCTTTATAAAATAATTTAAGGCCAGTGGGTTGGGCTTGGTCAATAATTTTAAAGCCCAGCTAAAATGGGACCGGGCAGAGGATGCCCAGCCCGTTCAGACCCGGCCCGGCCCGCTCCAAGTTAATTTTGATAAAAAAATATATATTACCTAAACTGTCCCTCACTAACAGTAAAAAAATGACTAGTTAGGAGGGGCATTCTTGTTACTGCGCCCTCCATCAGTCCATCTCTTTTATAAGACGTTGCAAGCCCTAAAAACATCCCACACTCAATCGCTCTTCTGCCTCTTCTGCCCAAGATTGGTTTAGTCATGACCCAACTAGTGATGGTGATTTAGATAATGATGGGAATGCACTAATTGATGTTTTAGACATATTAAAAGAAAATTAATTTCTGTTGATTTCTTTTTAAAATTACTTGACCTATATAGGATACTCATTCTCATTCATTTTATTGATTTTCTGATTTTTCTACTTAAAAAAAAAAAGAGTTTTTAACTGATGCTACATTACTTTAACTTGACTCATATAGAATACTTATTCTCATTCATTTTTATTGATTTTATGATTTTCTACGTTTACCGGAAAAAAAAAGGTTTTAATCATTCCTACATTACTTGACCCATATAGCATATAGTATACTCATTCATTTCTATTGATTTTTTGATTTTCTACTGTCACAAGCAAAAAAAAAAAAAAAAAAAATTTTAACTCTGCCATGTTGCTTGTTGCATTGCATTGCCGGTCCCAAGCCTGGAAAAAAGTGGAGGGTTTAAAGTCAGGTTCACACCGGGTGTCTGGCGACAGTAGGAATAATTAGATAATGTTTTGTTTATCTCCAGCCCGGGCCTATACGGGACGTGATTAGATGTAAGTCCGTTCAATTTAGGATCGGGATTGAACAACACCTGGCAGGACCATCCTATTTTCGGAACGGAATTAGACAATCCAAGCCCAAACCCGGCCCGGCCCATTTACAGGCCTACTCCCAAGTCCCAAGAGTCAACATTTACATATTTCGTGGCTTTCTCCGATAAGCACTGCCGACTACCTTATTAAAATCAACAACGATGGCTCGTCTTGCATTCCAATTTCCGTCCATTAATTTTGACCGTTGAAACTTTAGAATCCACTTTACTGTCTCTTCTTTCCATGGATCGCCACATTTCATCAGTAGCAGTAGCACATCGCTACATCTTCTGCCCACGTGTTGCTATCATTTACTAAAAGCCGCCCAGGTCGCAATCAGACTGCACGTAACTTCCCTTCCACTGAGTCTTGGTCCGTGAAATAGGTTTGGAAAGTCTCGAACGCAACATGGAATGGAGAATAAAGCAGTGGCTGGGAAATGGTGCATTTGTGAACTCATGTTGTGGATCTTTGCCATTATTGCATTTGACATGTTTTGAAGTTATCATTCTTTCCTTATTTGGTGGCTCATAAAGTTAATGAGATGGACAAAACCTTGGAGACTTTAATCGTATATGGTCGAGCCCAAACATTTTAATCAACTAAATACGGCCTCTACGTATGAGGAGGAATCTAAATATCGCACCCGGCATATAGCCGGTCACAACTTTGAATTCCAAGAAAAATGGTTTGGCGTTAGAAAAGAATGTGTGTATCATAGAAAGTGCGCCGACTAAATTCCATACAAAAGAGGCTATTGAAAAAAAATATAAAAATCGAATTCCACCAAAAGAGAGTACTGAAAAATAGTTCCTCTGCCTCTATTAAAAGACACCAATTGCTAGGAATTGTAAGCTAAAAGCACTTAATAGCCTCTACATGCAGGAATGTAGAAGGAAAAAACTTTTTCAGGGACAAACAACCCATTCAAGACTATTTAGAATTTTGTTTGCATGAAAGTAGTTCTTAAAAACTTTGAGAAAGGTATTTCTTAAAGTAGTTTATATTAAATAAACAAAATTCATACTTGATGACTCACTATCAAATAATCTCTCCATTAATAAAAAATAAAACATTGAAAGACGATGCAAAATGAGTAATGGAGTAGTGCCTAGATGAAGATCAGATCATTATCTTGATTATTGGATTTGGTCAAGTTCAAAGTCTTTCTCTAATTTAGTTTTCTATGGTTATTATGGTATGATCTAGCTATGAAAACCTGAAGATTAAGATGATGACAAAACTAAAACACATGACTTTGACTAATTGTGAGACGAGAGATCTATCCATGTCGTAAGCACAAGACTTGTATGTGGACTTTGTGGGGGACCATGCGTCACATTGCATATGTGGGTCCAACCTTTATATTCCACTAGAACATTTCATTATAAGTGATCTTTAACAAATGAGTCAGGTTCCATACTTCAAATTAGTCTCCCTAAAAGCACTTTCATGAGAAATCATTTGATAGAAATTAAGCTCACAAATATCATATTCTATGCTAAATGAGAAATGATGGGGCCTGAATTCCTTTATAGGGGGATTGGCATCAACCTCCCTTGCCGTCACACACTGCATTTTTGGCGATACCGCAAGGAGGAAGTCGCCAAAAGTATCTAAAGAAAAGAATTTTGAAGGAGAGACTACTCTAGTTGATTGGATTCATCCATTATGGTGCTGTACTATCTAGGTATCATTCCTTACTCTTGAATCATAAGAAGTGATTTAGACAGGGTGGATCTTTAATTTACAATAGCGGCGGCACAAAACATGTTCAGCTGGCGGTTTTTTTTTTCCACCGCTATAAAGGTAGGCACCTCCCGTTTTTTTAAAGGCGGAAAATAATTTCCACCGCTAAAAATCACTATGCTAAAGGTGTTTTTTTCCGCCCGAATAATCATTTTTTTGTAGTAAATGATTTCAGATTTTTCTTTATCATAACTGATTTATAAATTGTATAAATTATCAGGCCAACCTGACCCCAGCTTTGTTAGGCTCCGTTTGGGCTATGTTTTTACACTTGCAGGTGCAAGTTGGACCTACTTTAGCACCTAGCTAATCATTTTGAGATTGTATCCGCTTACATTTTTTGTTTCAAAGAATTTAGCTTGTAGTAGTAACTTTTTTGGCTGGAGATTAATTTCCACAACTAAAAACTCATTTTTAGTGGTGAGAATTTGATGTTGCCGCTAAAAGTATTATAGTGTCCACATTTAGTGGGTCAACTTTTACGTCACAGCTAAATTTCGCTACTAATTCGAAGGTGGGGATTTTTGGTGCCATGAGATTTATGGGGGAAAGAGACTTAGCGTCAAGTTTTAATTTTTCACCACTAATGGCTTAGGATTTTAGCCACGACCTTTTATTTTCACAGCTAAAAGCCAACTTTCTTGTTGTAAAAAATTTTTCTCACAAACTTTATTGTTAGTCATTTTTTCTTAACCTTTTAAAATTAAGGTAAATGTGTTGAAGAACCTAAGGAAAAACGTAGCTAGTTTACCACATATTTTATCTCACTTTTACTATTAATGTGACATCTTGTCACCTTTGCTTTAATACATGAGAATATATATGCTATGCCAAGCCAAGTTTAGTGGTTTCGCCTGAGCGTAATTAAGCATTCAATTCGATTATAAGAAGTAGGGGTGTAACGGTTCGGTTAACCGGTTAATTTGGGAAAACCGTTAACCGAACCGTAACCGCGGTTTTCTGTTTTTAAAAACCGTAACCGTAATTGTATCCACTAAAACCGTGAAAAACCGTAACCGCGGTTAACCGTATTAAACAATTCGGTTACGGTTAATAACCGTGGAATGTCTTCCTCACATAAAGGGATAAATGTGAATGATTGAAGGTAAAACAACACATAATGAGCAATTAAATAAGATAAGAAATATTTCATTCAACTCACTTATTTTTTCTTTTATTTGTAAACGATACGGTTAACCGCATACGGTTAACTGAACCGTATGATACGGTTCGGTTCGGTTAATAACCGTGAATTATTACGGAAAATCGTAACCGAATCGAACCTTGCGATTTTTTTATTTCATTAACCGTAACCGTAATCGAACCGTAAAATACAATTATTAACCACGGTTGGAACCGATTAGATGATTTTCCGATTTTTTTTTACACCTCTAAAAACAAGCTAGAAAGATGAAGAGGAGGTCCATATCTCCAAACATTAAAATGGACAACGCAAATATCACGTGCTTAGATAACCTGCTTTTCCCGGATGCCTACCTTGGTGGACCACCTTATTGTCCACTTAGCAGTCTAGTCTCCGTATGCCTGGTATCTGATTTTGACGTAAGTGTCCTTTACAAGTGAGTCCAGATCTGGTGAGGTTTTATCCAAGGAGGTGTGCTTTGGTTGAACCAACTACTGTACACCATATCATGTGGCCATGAGAGGTACACATATATATCACGTGGGCAGTCCTACCTTAGACACAGTAGGCCCTCAGAGGATCCAGATTCTTAAAAGATTTTTTGGATTTTTTGATGTCAGTCTCGAAGATTTTGTATCCAGGTAATTTGTTAAATTCATCAATGGCCCACACATTTGAAATCCACCCAGTTAAAACTCATCGTCTTACAATGAACTAGCTTGGAATAAAATTTATTTTTGGTCAAATGAGCTCCTCTTAAAAATTAAGGAAGGTGGAAAATATGATTTTATGAAAAGACATAAGCTAGAAATGTAGATGCAACCTTCACTTTCTTAGGATATATTCATTATTCACCTCCATTTGATTCATCTTCCATTAGTTGAGAGATGATTTAAACTAATGGTCATTTGTGTAAACTAATATTAGTGTCTTCAATTTTAATAATTCTTTTAGATAAAAGTCTTGTAATTCCAATGTATTCAATTACACACGCACACACAAAAAAAAAAAAAGGGCACGGAGAATGCACATGTTAATTATCACATGATAGACCTAATTCTTATTAGTGAAAATGCCAAAATCTTATTAGTGTAAAATCTAACCAGGGCCCTTGAAGGGGACAGAGATTTTTTGAGTTTGGATCTCCTTGAGTGATCTCCCACAAGCTTCCCATGGGTGGGAACCAGAGTGGAGCCCAACTAATGAAAACACTAGCGGTTAAAAAATGGACCCAGCCCTTTTTATGAGATGTCATCAAATTTTCCATCAAAATTAGTTGGCGTACCATAAAATTGAGTACATCAGTGATAACAAAATTAATACAATCTTATACATTATCAATCATATTCATTCATTATATGTCAATGATATGCTTACTTTTATGGTGGGTCTAACTTATTTTAAGTTAATGTTTGAAGGACAACCATAAATAGAACGATCATTCATTTTGGGCGGCTTGAAATCTCATTAGCTTGGCCAAGTGTGAGTTCCACGCCTTTTGCCCAGCAGAAAGCATGTAAAGATCACTCCGGTACGTGTTATATTCTAAGGGCATGTTTGTACAGCTCATTTCCGCATAAAAGGATGTGGTTTTATGTGGAAAACTCCTTTTTCATGTATTTAGTGGGGCAGTTTTTCGTGGAACTACTTTTTCGCCACTTCAATTTTTTTCCTTTTAGGCATGGAAATTGACTTCCTATTGTAGGGGCATATATAAGAAGTCTATTTCCACGGAAAATTGACCCCCATTTCCTCACTCCCACCCCCACTCCACCCAGCCACCCCCTTTCCCTCCTTCCCCTCCAAAGTCCCAGCCCAACCTACCCCACACACATACATACCCACCGACCTAATAGTTTTCAATAAAAATGATTTTTACTAAAGAAATTCGTACCTGCACCAAACAACATTAGCACTAATTCATTGAAGAATTATTTTTTACACCAAATATAAATTTCTAACTTCAAAAAACATCTTTTAAAAAATTTAAAAATCATAAAATTTACTAACGTGTCAATTTCATATTTCCATCAAAATTGCCGCATAAACGTGCCCTAATAAAATAAGTAGCGTCACGAGAAGTTCGTGACTTGAGCCTTAGCAGATCCGAACTCTTTCGAAATTCAATGCCCTGGTGTGTCACTCCTTTCCTATAAATTCCAAGTGTCTCTTATTCATTTAATGCACTAACCAGCAACGACCAATATATTATATACTACTCTTCTTCTTCTTCTTTCCTCTTCCTCTTCCTCCTCCTCCTCCTCCTCCTCCTCCTCCTCGATCCTTCACTTGTCATAAAAGATCTCCCTCCCTCCTAGCCCTATATATACCAATGGATCCACTTGTATGGTTCCTCCTTGTACCCCTCATCGTCCTACTCTTCTTCTTACCCTCTTCACGTAAAAACCTCCCACCAGGCCCCAAGCCATGGCCCATCATAGGCAACATGTTGTCCATGCTAACAGGTGCACCCCACGTCGAGCTCATGAAGTTGGCTCGAACCCATGGCCCACTCATCCTAGTCAAGTTCGGGGCCCAACCCGTCATCGTCGCCTCTACCCCGGCCGCCGCCACGGAGATCCTCAAGGCCAACGACCGGATCCTCTCCGGTCGATACGTCCCCCACAGCCTCCGCATGAAGAACCATATCAAGCACTCGGTCGTGTGGACCGACTGCACAGACAACTGGAAAACTCTAAGGAGGATAGCAAGAACAGAGCTGTTCTCTACCAAGATGCTCGACGCCCAATTGCTAGTTAGAGAGAAGAAGGTGGCTGAGATGGTGAACTTTGTGCGTGGCCAGGATGGGAAGGCGGTCGTGATCACAGAGTTTGTGTTTGGGACCCTGTTGAATATACTGGGCCATGTTGTCTTCTCTAAGGATGTGTTTCAATATGGAGAGAAGGGTGACAAGGTTGGGATGCAGAGGCTTATTAGGGAGATGTTGATGATAGCTGCTAGTCCTAATTTATCAGACTTTTATCCCATTTTGGCTGGGCTTGACTTGCATGGGCTGCTTCGGGCCTGTGAAGCTCGGTTGAATGATGTTATTGGTCTTTGGGAAGGGACTGTTAAGGAGCGAAGAGAGAACAATGATCATACAAAGCAGGACTTTTTGGAAGTTCTGCTTGCAAATGGGTTCGATGATGCACAGATTAATGCCATGTTTCTGGTAATCACTTGTTCATCCTTTCTTGCAACCATCCTTGTCTTTTTTTGGCCCAAGTTCCTCCCTCTTTTGGAGTTAGAGGTATTGGTATACACCTCCGGTTCCCCCCTCTTCAGGAATCAAAAGTCGAGTTCACTTGTGTTACCATATGAGAGCCACAGGGGTTCTACCTAACTTCTTTTTGGATTCCGAGAGATTAGTCTAGTCTAAAAGATTATGAACCTATGTTAGAAAAAAAAAAAAAAAAAAAAAAAAAAACCAACTTTGGGCTCATGGAGTGTGGGCATGTTTGTGTACATGGTGCAAAAAATCGATTTTACTGATGTTATTATCTTTGGTGGATAACAAAAGAAATCTGACCCATAGGAATTTATCTTTCCACCAGAAAATTTAGCCCATTTTTTGTGCTTCTCGGAGAGGAAAAGCAGCCTCACCAAAATGGTTCTACTGCAGCGAAAAAGGCCAATTTGCAATTTTCAATTTTTCCATAAAAACCAGCTATGGTAACCCGTTTCCTGCAAGGAACAAACGACTTTTTTTTTTTTTTTTTGAAAAAAAGGTTGGGGAGGGGGCATGTTAGATTTTTTAGTAGGAGGCCAAATTGCAGGACTTCCATTGAATTTTCATAAAATTCAAGGGGGTGCCATGTAACTCTGGCAGGTTAGGTTAGGAACTGGCGATTGCAGGTGGGTAAACCCAAACCAGACGCCGAATCAAATAATATCTGAACATACTTGACACAAGCCCAAACCATATCATAAAATTCTCAAACCATATCAAAAAATTCTCTGTTTGGTATATTTAGTGTATGAACTATCATATGTTTATTTAGTGTATGAACTATCCTATGTTTATTTAGTGTATGAAATTAGGTTCCTGAAGCCCTACCCCATATCCTAGTGAATTTCATCAATCTGCAGTAAAAAAATCAGTCATAGGTTTGTGTTTTTGCTTTATTCAACATGGCTTGATCAAGTTATTGAAGAGTGTGCTCCACCCAAGGAGGAATATCGAAAAGTATTTTCATTGGCTTTACTAATATTTTGAGGTTTTGGTAGGAATGATTAGTTAAAAAAATTCAAGATGGTATTAAATCCTACATGACTCGGCGGAAAAAAAAAAAAGCATGTTAGCCAAAAATACCCCGGCTGGATTCCACCTAGAGGGAGGGGAGTATCGAGGACAAGTGTCCCTCCTGTGAAGTCATCCTCATGGAAATCTCATGTAGTCAACATCAATTTGGCTTCTATCATTCATACGAAGAGACTTCTTTCGCATATATCAATCTACTCCTATAGCTATATATTTCTTAATTAAAACAGGGACAAAAAGAAGATGAGACATCTTTGTCTTTTTGTAGGAAACTTTCGGCCCAGGCTCTGAGACCAGCAGCACCACAATCGAGTGGGCGATGGCAGAGCTCCTTCGCAGCCCAGAAAAAATGTCCAAAGTCCGCGCCGAGTTGGACAGAGAAGTGGGCAAAGACAAACTCACTGAGTTTCACCTCCCTCGCCTCCAGTACCTCCAAGCCTGCATCAAGGAGACCATGCGACTGCACCCGGCTGCACCATTTCTCATCCCACACCGCGCGGTCGAGTCGTGCGCGGTCATGGGCTACACCATCCCAAAAGACTACCAGATCCTGGTCAACGCGTACGCCATTGGGCGAGACCCAGATGCATGGAAAGACCCCAACACTTTCATACCAGAGAGGTTTCTGGAGTCCGATTTGGATTACTATGGTAATCATTTCCACTTCATACCATTTGGTGCAGGAAGGAGGATTTGCCTGGGCCTCCCACTGGCCAGTCGAACCATCCCTATGATCTTGGGATCTTTGATCCACGCCTTTGATTGGAGCCTCCCTGATGGGATGCCTGGGGCCCAGCTAGAGATGAAGGAGAAGATGAGCTTGACCCTGGTGAGGGACCCATCACTTGTGGCCATTCCTAAAATCAGAGCATGAGCCTCATCAATCAACTAATTAATTAGGGTGGTTCAAAAATTGTGTGACAAGTATCAGATCATTATTTTTGCAGTAATGTGTCTGAAATAAGTGAATGTTCTGTTGACTCAGCCGCGTAGTGAGCACACGATTTTCTTTTGCCTCTTACTAAAGTGATTGTTCTGTTGTATTCTAGTGAAATATGAGTATTTGTGGAATTTATTTTGGTCTCCATCTGATTTTGACTGAGACTGTAGCGGTACTTGTTCTTGGAATGGGCATGTGGCATCTCGATTCTAAAGTATTTTAGGACAAAATGTAATGGATATAGTAATTCAAAACTCCCTCCATTTTTTTAAAAAACGAAAAAAAGTCAACAATCTTTATTCACCAAAATACAAAAAAATTTCACTTTTCTATATAAAAGGTGAAAAAATTCCATAGCAAGCAACTAAAAATTTCTTAACCATCAGTCTAAGCAAGGTCATCCTAAAAAAGACCCAAGCCTAGGTGGCTGATCTCAGGTGGTTGGATCTGTTTGTGAAAGTAAACACATTTAAGTCCCCATTCTACTATTGAGTCCAAGTCCAGCCCGTATCTTAAATGGCCTAGATTTTTTTTAGGTCTAATTGCTCGGTGATTAGATTGGTAGTCTGTGCTAGGTTTCAAGGTGTCTTTGTTTGTAGAAGCCCCACTTTAGTAAATGGTGGAAAACTCCCTATCAATGACTTAAAAAAAAAATTTGAAATTGCATTGCAAGATTAAAATCTTAAACATCTCTATCCAAATGAATTAAAAACCATTTAAATGGGGTGGGATTATTGTTCCACTTTAATAAACTAAACTTCCCGCTTGACCAGCTTAGTCAATTCATAACTGATTTATCTTTGTTTGTAGAAGCCCCACTTTAGTAAATGGTGGAAAACTCCCTATCAATGACTTAAAAAAAAAAAAAATAGAAATTGCATTGCAAGATTAAAATCTTAAACATCTCTATCCAAGCGAATTAAAAACCATTTAAATGGGGTGGGATTATTGTTCCACTTTAATAAACTAAACTTCCCGCTTGACCAGCTTAGTCAATTCATAACTGATTTATCTTTGTCTGTAGAAGCCCCACTTTAGTAAATGGTGGAAAACTCCCTATCAATGACTTATAAAAAAAAAATAGAAATTGCATTGCAAGATTAAAATCTTAAACATCTCTATCCAAACGAATTAAAAACCATTTAAATGGGGTGGGATTATTGTTCCACTTTAATAAACTAAACTTCCCGCTCGACCAGCTTAGTCAATTCATAACTGATTTATCTTTGTTTGTAGAAGCCCCACTTTAGTAAATGGTGGAAAACTCCCTATCAATGACTTATAAAAAAAAAATAGAAATTGCATTGCAAGATTAAAATCTTAAACATCTCTATCCAAACGAATTAAAAACCATTTAAATGGGGTGGGATTATTGTTCCACTTTAATAAACTAAACTTCCCGCTTGACCAGCTTAGTCAATTCATAACTGATTTATCTTTGTTTGTAGAAGCCCCACTTTAGTAAATGGTGGAAAACTCCCTATCAATGACTTAAAAAAAAAAAAAATAGAAATTGCATTGCAAGATTAAAATCTTAAACATCTCTATCCAAACGAATTAAAAACCATTTAAATGGGGTGGGATTATTGTTCCACTTTAATAAACTAAACTTCCCGCTCGACCAGCTTAGTCAATTCATAACTGATTTATCTTTGTTTGTAGAAGCCCCACTTTAGTAAATGGTGGAAAACTCCCTATCAATGACTTATAAAAAAAAAATAGAAATTGCATTGCAAGATTAAAATCTTAAACATCTCTATCCAAACGAATTAAAAACCATTTAAATGGGGTGGGATTATTGTTCCACTTTAATAAACTAAACTTCCCGCTTGACCAGCTTAGTCAATTCATAACTGATTTATCTTTGTTTGTAGAAGCCCCACTTTAGTAAATGGTGGAAAACTCCCTATCAATGACTTAAAAAAAAAAAAAATAGAAATTGCATTGCAAGATTAAAATCTTAAACATCTCTATCCAAACGAATTAAAAACCATTTAAATGGGGTGGGATTATTGTTCCACTTTAATAAACTAAACTTCCCGCTCGACCAGCTTAGTCAATTCATAACTGATTTATCTTTGTTTGTAGGAGCCCCACTTTAGTAAATGGTGGAAAACTCCCTATCAATGACTTATAAAAAAAAAATAGAAATTGCATTGCAAGATTAAAATCTTAAACATCTCTATCCAAACGAATTAAAAACCATTTAAATGGGGTGGGATTATTGTTCCACTTTAATAAACTAAACTTCCCGCTTGACCAGCTTAGTCAATTCATAACTGATTTATCTTTGTTTGTAGAAGCCCCACTTTAGTAAATGGTGGAAAACTCCCTATCAATGACTTAAAAAAAAAATAGAAATTGCATTGCAAGATTAAAATCTTAAACATCTCTATCCAAACGAATTAAAAACCATTTAAATGGGGTGGGATTATTGTTCCACTCTAATAAACTAAACTTCCCGCTCGACCAGCTTAGTCAATTCATAACTGATTTATCTTTGTTTGTAGAAGCCCCACTTTAGTAAATGGTGGAAAACTCCCTATCAATGACTTATAAAAAAAAAAATAGAAATTGCATTGCAAGATTAAAATCTTAAACATCTCTATCCAAACGAATTAAAAACCATTTAAATGGGGTGGGATTATTGTTCCACTTTAATAAACTAAACTTCCCGCTTGACCAGCTTAGTCAATTCATAACTGATTTATCTTTGTTTGTAGAAGCCCCACTTTAGTAAATGGTGGAAAACTCCCTATCAATGACTTAAAAAAAAAAAAAAAATAGAAATTGCATTGCAAGATTAAAATCTTAAACATCTCTATCCAAACGAATTAAAAACCATTTAAATGGGGTGGGATTATTGTTCCACTTTAATAAACTAAACTTCCCGCTTGACCAGCTTAGTCAATTCATAACTGATTTATTGCAACGATTAGCTTCCTTTAGTTGAGAATATGGACTAGGGTTCTCTAATCAAGTGTGTAGAGTAGTCGCCAGGTGATGTAAGCTTTATTAGGAACCTTACTTTTTTTTGTGCATACGAGTAGAAATTTGTACTTCAGGGAAAAAGAACTCAAAACCATAATTATAATTTAATAATGCCAATCACATGGGCATGACTTACTGACTAGAGAAAAAGCGTCATTGCCATCAGGATCCGGATCCCCTGTTTGGACCAATGAAGGGAATCCACATCACAAGAATTTTTTTTTTTTTTTTTAAGTTAGAGGAGAAGAGATGTCATTGATATGACATCTCCCCCATATGTGGCACCTCCTGGGTGGTCCAAACAGGGTTTTCCTGTTTGGATCACACAGGGGATCCTCTTCCTTGCTATCATATTGATTACATGCATCTTTTACATGAGGTTAACTTCATTTAAATGTCATTATATTCATTTAGTTGAGAATATTGACTATTCTTTTTTTTTTTCCTTATTCATATGTCCCTACGCCACCCAATAGCTTGGGATATGTATCAATGTATGTGCACTAAATCAAAAGTGTCATTTGTTTGTACCCATTTATATATATGTAAATGATCTATATATATTTACGGGGGACATTCATTTACATCCATCCCTCACCATAGGGTGAGAAACATTTACCTGGTTTTCTCATTTTACACATGAACTTTTTTTTTTTCTGCATATGATTATATATGACTTTTTCTCTTTTGCACATGAATATTTTCAATTATGTAAGGGCATGTTTGGATGCACAAGAAAGTACAAGAAAATAATATTTTTTAGAATATAATCTTTCATTTTTTAAAGAAGAAAATCTTGTGCGTTTGGTAACTCAAGAAAAATTTGAAGAAAAGATTCTTTTCTTTCAAAAAGCTCAATATTCTCTCCTATAGCCCCCCCCCCCCTGTAGAAAACTTTCTACAAGATAAAAATCTTTCAAAATGACGATTACAAAGTGGTAGAGTAAAATAAAGACCTTGATTCAACAAATCCATCATAATGTGTATGTTTACATATACGGAAAAGTAAAGTAAAAGTAAATCTCACAGGACGATGAAGGTGGGGTAAAGTAAAGGTGGGATAAAGTACATGGTGAAGTAAAGTGGAAATGAATGATAAAGTAGTTTCTTTTTTTTTTTTTACTTTACTTAAACATTTTATTGTAGTTTTATATGGTAAATAAAAAGTGACTTGTTTACAAGTGTGGTAAAATAAAATAAAGATCGATGTCATATCATGGTAAAAGATGAGGTAAAGTAAGGTCAGATGAAGTATGTGGTAAAACAAAGTGAGAGAGAGAGTTATAAAATAGTTGTTTTTTCATTTACTTTACTTTACTATACTTTACCATGGTTTTATGTGATAAAAGAAAAGTAACTTATGGTAAAAACATGAAAGTTAAACTTTACTTTACCACATTATTTTTTTTATCCTAACGTGGTAAATTACATATAAATTAAAATATTTAATAAAAAAAATTCTTATAATGTAATTTACTTTAATCATAGCACCTTCCAAACATTTCAATTTAAAATCTATAGTATTCTTCAAAAATTGTCAAACAGTAAAAAAATTATACTATTATAATATTGCATTATTGCATTCTATACTATTTTATTCTTACAATATTTAAATATGTAAATATTTTATTCTGTAGACATCCAAACGGGCCCTAAATGTCTCTTCCCTAAATGTCTCTTATCATATAATAAGAGATAAATGCATATGAATATTCTCCTACATTTACACATGATTATATTTGTTTGTATTTTTTCATGCTTCGTGTGTAAATAAGATATAAAAATAATACAAATTTCATATAAAAACTTTAAATATTTATAGAAAGGTAAACTAAGAAGAGCTCAAGTATTGACACGTACGTAACATCGCAATCAGCCTCTCCAATTATTTAATGGGATTTTGCAATCAGCCTTTGCAATTATTCATAGTCTGACTCTACGTTTTTTAAAGGTTGGGGGCGGTTTCCTCTCCAATTATTTAATGGGATTTTGCAATCAGCCTTTGCAATTATTCATAGTCTGACTCTACTTTTTTTCAAGGTTGGGGGCAGTTTCCTCAAGGCTATAGGTTTAGAATAGGCATGGAGAAGTCAGTCTTCCTGGAAAGAAAGATGTGTTTGTTTTATAATATTTCTTTGTCCTATATGTTGTGCTTGTTTCTACTTGTTCCACGTGTGTGTCAGTGTGTGGCGCACTGGGTTTTCTAACCTCGGTTACCCCATGTACAAAAAGCCTAGACATTTCATATTGCAATTTGCAATACAAAATAACTCATATCAGTGTCATCGAAGGAACCTTTAATCCTCTGAATGTGTGGTCTTTAACGTAGTTCTTCAACCACCAGATCAACTTTAACCCTATGTTTGCGAGGGGAGGGGGTGGAGAGTAAAAATTAATTTTACCTCATTTTATTTGGAAAGTAAAAAAGTAGGAAGAAAAAAAATAAAAAAATAGGGTTTTCTTTGTTTGTGAAATAGAAAGAAAATTACCATTTTGTCCTTATTTTTATAAAAACTTAAAAATTATATTTTACAAACAAATGACAGCTTTGTAAATTTTCACTTTTTCCCCTCCTTTCCCCCCATTTTCCCTCTTGTTTTGGGGGGAAAACTTTTTCACCACCCCTCCATTTTCCCTCACCCCTTTCCCAAACACCCTCTAAAAAGCTTTTCCCCCCTTTTTTTTCCTACCCTCATTTTCCCCCCTTCTCAAACAGAGGGTAAGAGGACAGATCAAAAGATGGAATATAGTAACAATAAATTTGGATTCATGACAACCCCAAGGGTTGGCCGAGTAGTTAGAACTACGGTTCCTCTCTTTTCTAGAGTTAGAGGTCCTGATATGAGTCCGGGTATTGCCCGACTTTTTTCTAGGGGTGGATGGATCTTAATACAGGCTAAAGGGTTGAGAACCCTCCGTTAGCAAAATAGAAAAAAATTGGATATTCATGATTGGATGTTTCATTCCACCCTCTTGACAATCTAGGGTCTCGATGTTGTCCATGTCAACACTTCAATTTAGTTATCATCGTCATCGTCAAAATGCTGGATAAATTTCTAGTCTCCCCCTTGATCAACTCAAATCCATCTATCTTCTTCTCTTCCATGCGTGAATTTTTCTGCGCCTTAAAAAATTGAACGGATGGGCCAGCAGGTTAATTTGATTTACAAATACACCCCTTTGAATTCCAGTAATTAAAAAAAACTTTTTTATATGAGCAATTTATAGATACAGTAGTCTCCTTTATTGTAATTACAAAAAAAAATCACTTGATAATTTACTAATACACACCTTTATTTTAATTCAATTACAAAAAAAATCCATTTACGTGGCGATTTAATATATACCCCTCCCTTTTCAACAACAACAAAACACCCACAATGAGAAATTTACAAATACGTATCGCTAGTTTCTTAGAATTACATTGAAACTGCCTTGGAAGCTTCTGCCCATGAACATCCCCCAGTCTCCCTCCCGCTTAAAAATTTGGTCAGTGTGTGTTAACACGGATATGTGTGTCTCTTGTGACATGGTCTCATTTGGTGACTGGTATTTTGTGTTATGTTTTTAACAGGGTTCCTTACATGTGCACCCCTGTGTTTTTTCAGCAACCACAAAAGACCCCTCAGTCTTGCCTATTCTAAAACCACCCCTTGTGTTTTCCCGAGAACCTCATGTAAACCCCTTGACAAACAATCAAGGAATCTTTCCTAAAGTCTGTCTCAAGATGATTGAAATGCCTTTGAATATTTTTCTTCTCCCTCCCAGCTCCTATGCTGAGGCAGAAGAAGAAGCCCTCTTTTCTTGCGTACAACAGTCAATGGCCCATGTGTTTTAAGGAATTTAGATGGTTGAAAAGGTGGTGTTGTTGAAAATGGTATTTTTGGGTTTCTGATCAATGATACAACTTTTCTCCATTGAGTTTCTTCTCTATCTATTTGGTTCTTTGAGATTTTATCAGAGGATATATTTTCAAGTTGATGTCTTTTTATTTTGTGAGGACTCCAAGTCTCACACACATCGACTATAGAGAGGAAAGTAACTGGAATTATATATAGAACTTACACTCCTATCTTGCATGAGGCCTCTTGATGGGTTGAGGTTCATCATAAATAAAACCATGAGGCTTGCGTTACAAATGGTATCAGAACCGACTATTGACTAGCTCGAGTGTAGGTCTCCTGCCGTGGTCTGGTGCAAGGGTGGAGAGATAACGTTGTTGTTAGGTCTTTGATTCGATATAGCATTATAACAGTGGATCTTTCATGACCTTAGGCATAAAACAAAAGGAATATATCAAAGAAATCTTCTCTTTTGACTCATCTCTTGTGGTTTTTTAAGATTTTCTCTCACTAGTAATGATTCTGAAAGAGCATTTTGAGATGGATAAGAGAATGGCAAGTTCACCCATCTGAGAGTGCAATCTTCCTCCTCCGGAACTCTAGTCCTACTGTACTAAGAAAATTGAAAAATGCCACATGCCACCTGCAGCCGCCGTCGACGTCCTTATTCTTCATCCATGCAGCAGCATCACCACCTGAAAACTAAGTTCCTCAAGATATGTTTTGATGGTTACACGCCTTTTTACATGTAAGATAAAAGGAATTAATGATGAGAATATAAATAAGAGGAATCCGGATTCCCTGTTTGGACCAAACATGGGTGACACATGAACTTGTTGAGTTTAAAAACCGGTGTTGTCTTTAAAAGCCAGCTCCGTCTTTTAAGTACAAAATAATGTGTCACCCCCTGGCCTTGTTTGGACCAAACAGGGGATTCGGACTCAAATAAGAGTGCCCCATTATTGACCCTAAGCATATATAGTAAAAGTCGTTATCCCACGCACGATGGGGCTCACATGTTGGCCTGCTTCAGGATGGACCCTTTGGGTTTTTGAAGATTTGGTTGGGACCCTCCTAACTAGAAAAAATCAGCACCATCCAATCATGCTAACCCAATCTTTCGGGGCCCACAACCAGTACATTTGGATGGGTGTTTAGTCGATCCAACAGTCCGCAGACCCAAGGGGCAAGTGTACTGTACTGGTGAAGGAAGGGGTGGGGTGGGATGGGTGCAGACCCAAGGGCCAAGTGTACTATAGTGGTGAAGGAAGGGGTGGGGGTGGGATGGGTGCAGACCCAAGGGGCAAGTGTACTATAGTGGTGTAGGAATGGGTGCAGACTCAAGGGGCAAGTGTTATGGTGGTGAAGGAATTTTTTTTTTTTTTGGGGGGGTGGTTTGCATATAGGATTTTATGGGTGAACACCATGCACGAAGTGTGCATATAGTATATACATCTTGGATCTTCCCTATTTCTCATGTATTTCTCTGTTGTGTATTTTATTTTCACAAACTCACTCTGTGAATCAGGGTTTATCATCTGCAACTTTATCATTTCCTGCTTCAAATTATATCACCAATACTATGTTCTAAATAATAATTTACCCCCAAAAGTTCATTTAAACGATGAGGGAAAAAGCACCCAGCATATAATTCAACTAAACTTACATAAGCCAATACACTCATGGTTAAATGGTGTTGGTATCTTATTAGTTCCACATATATGCCCAGGGAAGGATCGCTAGTTACTCAAGTTAAAGTACCACTTCAAGACTAGGAGCCCAACAAGTAAAAAAGAAATAAAAAACCTAACAGCAAATGAACAGTGCAGAGCATCCACGACTGAAAAGTTTCAGCCTTTTTATTCTCTTGTTATCATCGAGTCTACATCAATCAATAGGTTGAAACTTCCATCTGACTGAAGAAGAGGCCAGTTGGGCCATCATCAGGAGTCAATGCCAGCATCACAGGACCTTTAGCGCCTTCTTCAACAGTCAATATCCCAATATTGAAGTTGATGTCGGTTTTCACAAAGCCAGGATTGATACAGTTAATGCGGAAGGTAGGAAATTTCTTGGCTAGAATCCTTGTATAGGCATTAAGAGCTGCTTTGGAGACACAAGTTGCAGATAAAAAAGTAGGCCACCCTTTGGGTTCCAACAAATCCTCCTTGAAGTCTTTTAGGAACCCTTGCAAAACCTCATCAACTTTCTCTTCTGTGAGGCCATTGGCGGCACCAAGCACTTCTTTAGCCATTTCATTGGAGAGAAACTGAAATAACACAACGATGAAATCTAGATAAAAAGAATTGACAATGAACTTTCTAAGAATGAAAAACTACGTATGAGTAATTAAGACCAGTATGTAGTTTACTTCCTTATCTAGTGACAAAAAAAATGTTCCACACAAGACCCATGGCATGGTGGAAGATGCTTGTAGGAGCCTTGAGAGGAAAAAGACTGTTAATGTAAAAGAAGGTGTTACATAGATCTGACAAATGAATGGAGTCAAAAAAAAAAAAAAAAAAAAGCGCATGTGTCCTTTGTGCTACGAGGCCATGATACCCAGACGTTATAAAATAGATGGCATATGTTGGAACCATATAATATCCAACCTTCTAATGTACATTTTCTTTCTAATGTGGATATCTTAGGAAATTCAAAATAGCAAAAATCATAGATGCTGGTTAAGATTATGCCAACACTGCAAAAGAAAGTGAATCAGACTGTTGCTCCACTGTATAGCTAAACCTCGAATGCTTGATAAAAAAATGCTAGCAAGGAGATTCAAGAGACCATAACATATCCTATGAATGCACCCCTCTTGATACACAGCCTCATACGACTGCACATAACTACCCTTCAGGAACTACAGAGCATTGAGATAGGGATAAGGATAACTACAGAGGGATGGTGTGGCCTCCAAGCTGCTCGATTGTCCCTCCCCTCTCTCATTACAGATCCCTAAAGGGAAATCTTAGTTGGATCCCAAACAACTCCCCAGTCCCCACACACCCAAAAAAAAAAAAAAAACAGTCCAAGTAAATTTCTAACAAATGTCTACGGATTCGAGTATGACTAGCATTCTCTTTTTAGGAACTTGTCTCCGTCTCCGTATTTAAGTATCATGGTATCAGATAAAGAAAAACTACAATTTAAGGGCAGCATTACAATCGTAGTAAATTTATAGAACATATTTTTTTACAACTCAATTCGGTTATACATTCAAGCATGCTTCTTGTAATGACTATCTATATTTCTGCGTAAAATAAATAAATGGTGATTTTGTTACCTTTAGCCGCCCCATTTCAGAGGAAACATTCACTATCCTTGCTGAATTGGACAATAGAAGAAGTGGGATAAGTGCTTCAGTTACTTCTTTGCATCCATAATAGTTTATAGCCATACATTCTTCTGCCATTTCATAAGTTTGCCGCATTACTCCCTTCAGTAAGCCAGCTTTCTCTTTTTGTACCTGCATAAATGAGAAGAATTTCATTCCCTCTGCCAGCCATTGAAGGCAGATTTTTCACTAGAGTCTTTGCACTGAAGTTTCTCATTTGGATGCATGGATTTCTAGTGTCCATGAACATGCATGCCCTTTATGATGATTCCTCAAAAACTATGGACATCAGTATTCCATTTAATGGGATATCAGAATTCTGTGGAACCAAATGTAAAAATACCTTGGAATTTAATAGCACATTTATGGTATCCAAGGTAGGAGTCCATGCATCCAAACTAGGCCTATCTCCAAATGTACTAACAAGTGACAACCAACTTATATACATCCTAGCTGCAACCTTATACACAACAGACAATCCAACCATTGAGAATTAATTAACTTGATTGAGACTTAATCCAAGAGCCAAACAGACCATAAATTTGGCTTGTTAATCACTCTCAAATTAAATTGGATTGGTTAGTTGAAAAAAATAAAAAAAGAAGTGACAGAACGCTGTTGCCAACTGTAAAAGAAAACAAAAATGAAAAATTGAATTGACAGAATTGTAATTACCTTAGCATTCATATCCAGGACACAGCAATTTGCAATAATACTTAGTTCAAGTTGGGAAAGAAGTGTAATTTGAGTCTTGGGCCTAGTTTGGTACTTATATTGAGGAAAGAAAGTCACTAAAATTTGCTCATTTCCTCTTTTAAACTGAATCTTCACATGAAGTTTAAGTAAAATTCTACTTACAAATGTCTTTTTTTCTTCTAAATGTTTAACAGAGTAACACAGTAAATAGAGTGTACTAGTCAAGTGTTTTAATAAAATAGCTTAAATAAGCATACTTTGCAAGGATAAAAGAAGGGAATATCATCAAAATAATGGTAATGTTCCCCACATGTAAGCTTCCATTAAAGCAGTTTAAGTACAGACTAGTGACTTACTGCATCAGCCCCAAGATTCAAGGCCCTTAAAGCGTGGCCGTCTGCAATGAATCCAGCAACTGCTGCATTATTTACCTGCAAAGAATTTTATTATAACTTCTTTACCACGCCCATTTTTGCTCAGCAGTAGCTGAACATTTATATTAAGAAAATTGATTTAAATTTACTAAAACAAAGATTTAGATGTAAGAAATCTAAAATATAATGTGAAAATTGCACGCATTAGGTAGTATTGACAACAGGGCCGGTTTTGAAATTTTCATGGCCCAGGGCAAGAGTAAAAGTTAGGCCTCTTCAACCATCATATATGATAATATCATTGGTGGGCCCCACTGATGTGAAAAATTGGCAATAGGTTGATGATGCCCAAGTATAACTATTTGAAAAAAAAGAGAAGAAAGAGAACTCAGACCAGAATTTAAGCATCATATATGGGGAATAAAAAATCATTGGTGGGCCCCACTAACAGATGAGAAGAATGGGTGAATGGTTGAAGGCTTGATGATCTGTTTGTAAAAAAAAAAAATGCCCCAAATCATCCCAACGCTAGACCAGATTCTTCCAGAATTTCAGCCATCAAATATAAAATATCATTGGTGGGCTCCACTGATGGATGCTCAAATAAGTGATGCAATAAGCACTCTCAGATGATTTGATGATGAGTCTATTGATGCCCAAGACAATGGAATCCATTGGATGAGCCCTGCCCCCACCAAATGATTGAAAAAAAAATAAAAGGTAGAAGGGATTTTGGGCCCCCCCGAAAAATGGGCCCGGGTCAAGGGCACTTATGGCCCTTGCTCAGGGCCGGCCCTGATTGACAATACAAATGATCATCATCAAAGCCTTGTCCCGACTATGCTGGGTACTACTAATTATTTCTCTTAAGATTAACAAAATATATAGCAATATTGCTAATATAAGTGTTGAAACATTAATATCAGTTGTATCATCTCCTTGGATCGTAAGATTGGGGGGGTCAATAGAGTACAAAATATTGAATATGTGCCAATACCCATATCTGAGTTTCAAGCTTCCAATCTTGAAAATGAAGCTCCCAAAATGGGTTTACTCCCTTGAGAAATGAAGTGCTAGCAGAGTTAACTTCCATCCAGTGAATCCAACATCAGGAAGTTGATGTTCTTTCAGCTTTTAAACAGATATTTGACTCAGTTCTTCACAGTACAACCCCATTACCCTGTACCCCTGTAATCTGAACGATTCAACAGGTGGGGTCCACTCAAGGTCAGCCCCACCATCAGTTTATAGACTGTTTGAGAGTGATGAAATAGCAATTTCAGCTAGTCCTACAGACTTCTAAATCAGCCACCCATTCCTTTCTTAGAAATGAAAAATGAGCTCAAAAGAAGTGGGGATCTCTATAAAATTATAAATAACTAAATAAATTGTTCACACCAAGATATCAAGCTTCCCAAATTGAGTTTTGATGAAATCTGCCATAGAAGCAATGCTAACAGAGTCCTTCACATCCAGCTGATGAAAGACCACATTAGAGAGACCAGATTCTTTGAGCTGTCTAACAGCCTCAAGACCCCTCTTCTCATCCCTAGCTGTTAGTATGACCATGATGCCATTGGAAGCCAGTTGTCTACAGATCCCAAGTCCAATACCCTTATTAGCCCCAGTAACAACTGCACACCTGAAAAGAAACTGGCAGGGAATCATTAGAACAAAATCCAAAGGGCTTGATTCATGGGTTTGACAGGAATGATTTTTACATAGCAGACAGAACAAGTACCTGTTTGCAACTGGATGGGATGTGGTCTGTCCTTCCATTTCTGAAGCCATATGCAGAAAAAGCTGCGTAGGGAGAGGCTGAAACAAAAGATACAGTTCTATGGGAACTGCGTAGGTAGAGATGGTCAGAGGTATATTCTCATTGCAAGAGCTGGGCTCACATGTCACACAGTCTTGAACACAAAATACCGTGGTTGCCCAATCTACGCGTACATGGCATAGGATCGTGTGCCAGGTAGTGCACATGCAGTCAAGAATTCAAGCTCTATGGGCCGATTGGGTACCTTTGATAAATGCGGCTACTTTACGCATTTTTGGATATGCAGTGAAGTGAGGTGAGTTGAGGTAAAGCCTTTATTATCCGGCAAGAAAAGATAATAGGTCATATCAAAAGTATACAATTTTTAAAATTCGCTCCATCTTTTTTTAAAAAAGTCAAAAAGGCAACAGCCTTTCTCTACTAAAAAACAAAAAAGCTCAACTTTTTTATACAAAAAGTCTAAAAGATTCCATACCAAACAACTAAAAATAAAACACCATTATAACACCTTATATTTTATTATCTTTTGATTTGATGCTTCACCTCACCATACTTCAATTCACTATACATCCAAATATGCCCTTAAACTTCAGGGCTTGTTTGTGTGAAGTTACTAAGCCCGTTTGCTAATTTTACTTATCAAGTAAAGTAAAGCCAAGTCAAGTATAAAACTTCATTCATCTATTTCAAAAAGGTTTAAAAAGTAACTACCTTTATTCACTAAAAATAAGCTCCATTTCCCCATAGAAAAAGTCAAAATTATTTCATCCCAAACAACTAAAAACAAAATACCATTATAATCCACTTATATTTTATTCCCTTTTTTTTTCACTTCACTCCACTTTATTTTAAAAGTAAAATGCCAAACGGTACATTCAAAAGAGCAAGATCCATATTCGCCAAAATCACATTACACAAACATGTCATAATGCTTTTAATTCAGAGAAATATTATCCTACAGGCAATGTATATCTAGCAGTCCAGCTCTAGAGGGCCAATTTGGAACCACTTTTATTAACACGGTCCCTTTCACACTCTCAATGCATCAGTCCCATTTTCACTTTCGTTAAACACATATCCATTGTTGGATTGAGTCTCAAAAAAATATATGGTCAAAAGACCACTAATTATGGCTATTAAATCAAAGGCAAGGATGATCTGACATGGCTGATTTGTCTTTGTTGATCGTTATTCAAGAAGAGACCTCTCTGTGTACCCCACCCCCACTAATAAGTAGACGTCTAAATGGGCTCCACTAGCTGCATTGCAGATGGGTTAGAATGATATTATTAGGGATGATATTATTAAGGCTGATGTTTTGCACAACTCCTATTCATAAACAGCTCTTTCCGCCCATCTTATTCTCAAAGATAGAAAAACATCCCACAGACCTTGACTATACAGTCTGTTTGTGGGTGATAATAATCTTCCATATTTTCCCTTCTCATAGTGGATGCAGGGCATCTTGAAATTTGTTCCTGTTTGGACCATCATGACCTTCCAGGTGATTTTTTTTTATCCAACCATTCAAGAGGCGAGGGATCCAGTCAATTAATCAGGACCCCTTAATTGAAGGCTCCCCCTAGGATGTTCAGATGGGGATATCCTGGAAGAGAGAATTTTTGTTGAATAGACTGTCCAAATCAGATTCTAGACTGGAATCCTCTTAGTCTTAATTGATGAGAGATTAGTGACGACATATCCAAAAGAGCTTACTTATTATATATTTGAACTGCTTAAAAAAATTTGAGATTTTGACCTATAATTCTTTTTGCTTGTTTAAAAATAAAAAATTTCCTCAGCTCTATTTCTTACATCCAGTATACCATGTGAAAAATTAAAATGACCAATTTTCTTTTATAATCCTCCAAAATCTAGCAATATTATATATTTATTTTGGAACATTTTACAATATTACATGGACCCCCTTTTAATACGTGTTTTTGCCGTGTGATAACAATTAGACATGGATAACCACCTCTGGTGATGAAAGTTGAGATATTCCCTCATACATATTAGTGTAGTCTTTTATGGACTAAAATGCCCTTGAATGTGCGATATTGAATAAAATTATAGATGGTGCAATATGGCATAGATATATTCTTTTATTAATCAGACAAGAGGGGAACATTTCTGTGATATGGCATACATTGCGAATTTGCATCAATATGGGTAGTTTTGTCATTTCTCCCTGTCATGAAGGACGGGCGGGTTAAAAAAGTTGACAACATGGGACTGTTAGTTGGTTCGCAACCCCATATATATATATATATATATATATATATAAAACGGAGGGTGTTCCAGACCTTTGGATTGAACTAATTCCCACGGGCCTAGGAGGAGCCGGGTAAATCCCTTATGGATCCAGTGTAGTTGTTTAGTTTCGAACCATCAACCTTCGGGAGCAAACCGTGATCTTAAGCCAAATGAGCGGCATAGGATTTTACAACCTCACATATCACCTTAATCATTTGAATGTAACATCTTTTAACCCTTCAATTGAAGGTATCATCATCATTGTCAAAGTGTTACATAAATTTCTAGTCTTCCCCTTGATCAACTCAAATCCATCTAGGTTCTTCAACACCATGAGTGAATTAATCTGCGCCCAGAATTGTAACGACCGGTCGCAGGTTAATCTGATTTACAAGACCAGCCCTCTTTTTTACAATAATCATAGAAGAAAACTCCTTTATATGACCAATTTACAGATACACACCTCCTTTTCTGCAATTACAAAAAAAACTTCATTGAATAATTTACAAAGACACACTTCTATTTCTCTCTAACTACAATAAATTCTTTTTGCTGGGATAGACATACATTTTCAAGAACGACAGAAACACTCATTGAGAAATTTACAAATACACACTACTAATTTCTTAAGATTACATTACAACTACTTATAGAACCTCCTATGAAATGAAATCGCCTAAGCATCCACCACTCTCCCACCTGCCTAAAATTTTGGCAGTGCATGTCTACGTGTGTATGGCTCACTTATTTTACATTGTTTTTCAACTGTCTTTTTTTACATGTGCACCCCTGTGTTTTCCGACATGTAAGACCCCGAACCCGCTAAAAGGTGATTAATCTTGATTATGTGCCTAATGATTGTTTTGGATGGTTTTGTGATGGATCTAAGTAGATTTGTATGGTTTTGACAAAGTTAAGTAAAATTATGACCTTTTAATTAATTTTGAGTAGTAAATGTGTGTCTAAAATTTGGTGGGCTTTCATGTGCATTTCATCAAACATCTTTCCTACATCATTTCCTCAATGAGACCCAACTCATTAGACCCAACTCAGCCCATCTACAAACCAAAAGAAACCCAAGCCCATTTCCATCAAAGAAGCCCTTTACCCAAATTATGTCCAAATGGGTGGACTTGCATGCAAACCAAAACAAAATACCTAAAACCTAGCCAACCGATACTTCTCTTCTTTTTCCTTTCAATTCTTCAAAAGACTGCAACCGGAGCTGTGCAGTTGGATTTGAGAGCTGCCTTCATCTTCATCATCTTCCCCAAATCATCTCTTCTCAATTAGAATTTCTTCATCCTTTTCCATCATTCCTTCTCTATAGATCTCTTGTCCAAATTCAGAGAGTGATTGCATGTGAGGAATCCCAGCCCACTTCATCTCCTTCCCCATCTTTCACCATCTCTACCGGTTTTTCTTCATCTTTTCTTCTCTCCACACAATTCTTAGATGGATTCATGTTCCTGTACATCTTTCTATTGTCATGGATGACTGCTTAGAAGCCATAGAGGACTGTATTTGTTGGATTGGAGAAGAAAGGAAACATTACCCACTTCCAAGTGCACCATCTCCTTCATTTCCAAGCCCAAAACAATTACAAAACCTTTTGCCCAAATTTCATTCAAGAAAATAGTCTTACATGCAAAGTCCAATCAAATGCCCACTTTAAAACCCACACATTCCACTCAAGCGAACCCCACTTTCCTTCTCAGCTAGAACCTCCCTGCTCCCTCTCTATCTCCATGTTTTCCTTCCAATCCTTCTCTACAACAAGACCTAAGGCTGTGCCTGCTAGACTTTTGGGAAGTTAAAGTCATCACCTCCCATATTCACTCCTTCAAGCTTCCTCTCATTCCATCTCATGTTCAACCTCTCTATTGGGTTAGTTATATCTCTCTACATATCCACCTTGTTTTGATTTGTGATTTGAAGATAGTATTTGAGCTTGCATGTGAATGATAGTCCGTTGATGATATTTACCATTGTAGAATTGTACCTTCTTCTTCCATTGCAACACCACCACCTTCACCCTCTTCATCACTTCATCTTCTTCATTGGTAAGAAAACCTCAAACAAATGCTTCTTTCTACTTATACATGACTGTAGGAACCCAATTTCATTACACGGATGTTCATTTAATTCATCTTTTGCATATCACCATTGTAGGAGCTAGCCAATTTTGGGGGTTTTACTTGATTTGAGTCTAAGAAGAGAATTAGAGTGGAAAGCACCAAAAGAGGCAAGTAAATGAGCAATTTGAGATATATGCATACTAATGATTCATTGATTGAAAGTTATAATCCCTTGCATGTTAATGTCAACCTAATGTTAATAAGATTGATATTGATATTGAAATGGGTGCTTCTTATTCTTATTTTTATTCTTTTGAGATGTGAATGGCTGGATTTGCATGTATGTGTATAAATGGGAGAAGGCTCAGACCCTATTTAAATGGTCTATGGAATGATCTGGGATGGAGTAAGAAGGATTGGAAAGAAGGGGGTGGAAAAACAGTGCAGAAATAGGTTCTGTTCCGAGGAATTTTGCCCAGAATTGGGCCAGCCTGATTGGGCCCGCTCGAATGGGTCGGCCCATTGGGCCTAACAATGCCAACTTTGAATGGTCATAACTTTTGACCCATACGTCCGATTTTTTAGTTCCATATATCGTTGAAAAGCTCTTGGAACGTAGAAACCAAAAGTACACACCCTAGTGATTAGAGATTGGGAGATAAAGTTGATATGCAGACAATTAAACCGGGCCCTATCTCTTTGGGAAAAAGAGACTTTAATCCTAGTTTGGACCCTAGATTTGGAACCCATGGACTAAAACCTTAATAATCAATCCCTGAGGATGATTGTGACACAAACACTAAACCAATAAGGTCTTAGGTTGAGAAAGGAGTGACCTTGTAGGTCCCTAGTCATGGAACCCTTAACCAAATTACTATGTCCAATGGAAATTGTAACACATGTGAAATCTTGGGCCGAGATTATCTTATGTGCCTATCCGTTGTCTAGCACCTTCCCATGGGTGCTAGTTTAGGGATTTTGGTGCATCACACACACACACACACACACACACACACACACAAAGTGACACTAATAAAATGTAGCTCGTGCATCGAATTACCTAAAACTACACCGAAATGGATGGTTAGAGATGGCGGGTAATTAGATTAGGTTTGGCTAGTAAATATCCTTGATTCTATTCATCTATTTGCATTTGCATATTGAGATTGATTTATTTATTGCCCTCAAATATTCGGTTACTTGTTATATGCATTATTCGTATTATTCCACAAATTGTACTACAATTGCCTTATAGATGTTATCGTACTTTGATGTGATATTAGAACAGGGTAAGCATATGATTCGAAATTATGGTTTGGAAATAAATGGATTTGATGAGAAATGATTCAGTTAAAAAAGTCTTACTCCAGTCTAATTATTATTTGATTCGAATGGTTTGGCACTACTTAGCTTCGACCTTGTGATACTCGACGGGGTTACAACTGGGTTCAGTTAGTTGAGACTACTGCAGTATGTCATCTGGAGTACCGGAACTCCAGAACCGGGTAGCTAGTCAGCCTTTGGCCGGGACGCTGGTGATATCCTAACTAGGTTCGCTCTCTATCGAAGAGGATGAACAAATGTAGTAGCCAACTAGAAAGTGAGTATTTGATTATTGATTCGATAAAGCATGATTTATTCATAATGCACGATGTGTCTAGTTGACATTTATTTGATCTCTTTAATCTATTCGTTTTTAAATTCGAAATTTGAATAATATGTGTTGAATCTTAATTGCTCATATATATTGTTGAATCGTTGTATTCATGGTGCTGTGTCACAGGGATCTAGGATACCGAAGATAATATCTAATAACCCTTCAGACTAGAGATTTGATCAGTAAGGTTTATGGATAACTTTGACCGCCGGAGTACGTACAAGTGTGGTAATTTATGACTGGAGATTAGATAGTTAATCTTACACTTAGTTTAAGTATGCATTGAAGGTTTAAATAATTAGCTTTGTTAAGACTAATTGTTTTTATAATAGTTTGGTTAATGGACTACTCATGGCTTTGTTATTATGGTTATTATACATGCTTCCGCAGATAAATGTTCATTGACAGGTGTCAGTGAGTAATCCTCACATGTGAAATGTGGAATTTTCTCCTTCGTGAATTCGGACTTGGTTTAGAACAGGTGCGAGTTCACGGGAGTACGCGTGTCACATCTCGGGGATTACCCTAGACCAGGGTGATTCGGGACCGGGATGTGACATACGTAAGTATAGTATCAGAGCCATAAGAAGCCTTTTCTAAAAGACTTAGACAACCTAGGAAACGTGGTGAGGACACGATAGGATATTGGAGATTTTAATTCTAAGGTTTGTTTAGGCTTGTTTATTGTATTGTGTATTGAGTAACAACTGGATTATAGAAGATGCCGCCTCTACAAACCGCACGAATGAGCGTATGACCGCCAGAGTTAGTTTGATTCCAACCTCCGCCGATCAGAAGGCCAATGCCTGGTGTGCAAGAACCCCAAATTACAACTCAAGGCCAGCAAATGCCAACACAACAAAGACCGGTTCAGTAGATGACAAGACGCGCATACGCTATGGCTTGGGATGAGGCTGAAGCGACAAACGTGGAGGAAGAAGGTAAGACGATAATTATGAATTATAAGTCTAATATTTTGTTGTTTCTTGATTTCACACACTCTATTTTTACATCCCACTCTGTTGTTATTTCCAAATTAGACCGTGCAACCGCAAGTTGTCCTTTCGATGACTTCTTTGGTAAGTTAATGTGAATCACATTTTCTAAGATGAGATTTAGATTAGGAAATTCATAGTTTTAATTTGGAAAGTTAAGCACCCTAGGAAGCTAGAAAAGATCTTAGTAGTGGTGAGTTGATAAGGCATTCCCTAGGAAGAGCTCGAATACATGATTAGCTAGCAAACTATGAGGCAAATATAGATTACTTCATAAGATAGTGGCCAATAGATATGTGAATTTAGTACAATTGTAGAATTGAGGATCCTAGAAATAGTTTGAATATCCAATTAGTGTAGCCTTGAGGCAGAGGAACTAGTTGTAGCAATTCCTAAAATTCCATAGATTATCCTGAAAGTTAAGCGACCTAAATGGTTAGGAGGTATTTTAGTAACCTGTGAGACTTGGTGAACCTCTTCCTCTAGTTAGAGCTAGAACTGTCCATTAATGAAGGTAGACTCCACCTTAGTTAATTTTAGAGATAACTCTAGTATTGACCCCGATGGATGATAGAGGACTTGATTATAGTTAGCCCTAAGAGAATTGAATTAGGACACACTTACCCCATATGAGAAATAGTGATTTTCAGATAGATGAGATTAGTGTAGGTAGTGATGTTTGTATATTAGTAGTTGAACTGATATGGACTTAGTAAACCAAGACAGTTAGTTCAAAACGTTAGTTACTTAGAACGGCGACAGTACTATAGACAAGTTAAGACTTAGAATAGAATAGTTTGCACACTGAGTAGCTTTGATTCTTAAGCATGGGTATTAGGCTGTAGTGGCTGTGAGAATTTCATAGTGTATTCTAGGAGATAAACCGCTTGGGTAGCTAGGAATCTATTAGTAGCTTGTTAGATTTACCAGAAGTTATTCTGTAGGAGTATTTAAAATGCCACCTACTTGACATATAGACTGTACCATAGAAGTAATGTCAGAAATGGCTCTAGTGATTGACTTATAGGCTAAAAGTAAGAGACTTTGATCTATACTAAGGTTATGACTTCGGTTAGGAATAGTTGATGCCTACGAGATCGGATTAGGTTGTGATTGATGTAACCAAAAGTTAATAACCTATAGGTCCCGATCCATATAGTTGAAGAATCATGAGGATTAGTCCAACATGCCAATTAGAGTTGTTATAGTGGCTTTAATTTGAAGTTTGGAAAACAAATTATTTTGACCTTAGGATGTAGTAGCACCTTAAATGCACGCCATATGGAAAGTGAGATAACGAGTTGAATTAGAAGATAACTTCCTTAGCAAGCTTGAGTAAAAATGTATTTAGTTGAGGAATTCATGCTAGAATTAAGTTTTCAGGGATAGGTGATATGCCGGTTTGGTAAAGAAACACCATGCACGAGGTGTGCATAGCATTTTATATATATCATGGATCTTCCCTATTTCTCATGTGTTTCTCTGTTGTGTATTTTATTTTCACAAACTCACTCTGTGAATCAGGGTTTATCATCTGCAAGTGTATCATTTCCTGCTTCAAATTATATCACCAATACCATGTTCTAAACAATAATTTACCCCCAAAAGTTCATTTACACGATGAGGGAAAAAGCACCCATGCACATAATTCGACTAAACTTACAGCAGCCAACACACTCATGATTGAGTGGTGTTGGCATCTTAGTTCCACATATATGCTCAGGGAAGGATCACTAGTTACTCAAGTTAAAGTACCACTTCTAGACTAGGAGCCCGACTAGTTAAAAAGAAATAAAAACCTTACAGAAAATGAACAGTGTAGAGCAACCACGACTGAAATGTTTCAGCCTTTTTATTCTCTTGTCATCATCGAGTCTACTTCAATCAATAGGTTGAAACTTCCATCTGATTGAAGAAGAGGCCAGTTGGGCCATCATCAGGAGTCAATGCCAGCATCACAGGACCTTTAGCGCCTTCTTCAACAGTCAATATCCCAGTATTGAAGTTGATGTCGGTTTTCACAAAGCCAGGACTGATACAGTTAATGCGGAAGGTAGGAAATTTCTTGGCTAGAATCCTTGTATAGGCATTAAGAGCTGCTTTGGAGACAATATATGCAGATAAAAAAGTAGGCCACCCTTTGGGTTCCAACAAATCCTCCTTGAAGTCCTTTAGGAACCCTTGCAAAACCTCATCAACTTTCTCTTCTGTGAGGCCATCGGCGGCACCAAGCACTTCTTTAGCCGTTTCATTGGAGAGAAACTGAAATAACACAATGATGAAATCTAGATAAAAAGAATTGACAATGAACTTGCTAAGAATGACAAACTATGTATGAGTAATTAAGACCAGTATGTAGTTTATTTCCTTATCTATTGAAAAAAAAAAAAATCTTCTACACGAGCCCATGGCATGGTGGAAGATACTTGTAGGAGCCTTGAGAGAAAAAAAACTCTGTTAATGTAAAAGAAGGTGTTACATAGATCTGACAAATGAATGGAGTCAAAAAAAAAAAAAAAAATGTGCATGTGTCCTTTGTGCTACGAGGCCATGATACCCAGACATTATAAAATAGATGGCATATGTCGGAACCATATAATATCCAACATTCTAATGTACATTTTCTTTCTAATGTGGATATCTTAGGAAATTCAAAATAGCAAAAATCATAGATGCTGGTTAAGATTATGCCAACACTGCAAAAGAAAGTGAATCAGACTGTTGCTCCACTGTATCGCTAAACCTTGAATGCTTGATAAAAAAATGCTGACAAGGAGATCCAAGAGACCATAACTTATCCTATGAATGCACCCCTCTTGATACACAGGCTCATACCACTGCACATAACTACCCTTCAGGAACTACAGAGCATTGAGATAGAGAAAAGGAGAACTTCAGAGGGATGGTGTGGGCGCCAAGCTGCTCGATTGTCCCTCCCCTCTCTCATTGCAGATCCCTAAAGGGAAATCTTAGTTGGATCCCAAACAAACCCCCACACCCAAAAATAAAAAAAACTGTCCAAGTAGATTTCTAACAAATGTCTACAGATTTGAGTATGACTAGCATTCTCTTTTTAGGAACTTGTCTCTGTCTCCGTATTTAGGTATCATGGTATCAGATAAAGAAAAACTACAATTTAAGGGCAGCATTACAATCGTAGTAAATTTATAGAACATATTTTTTTACAACTCAATTCGGTTATACATCCAAGCATGCTTCTGGTAATGACTATCTATATTTCTGCATAAAAATAAATAAATGGTGATTTTGTTACCTTTAGCCGCCCCATTTCAGAGGAAACATTCACTATCCTTGCTGAATTGGACAATAGAAGAAGTGGGATAAGTGCTTCAGTTACTTCTTTGCATCCATAATAGTTTATAGCCATACATTCTTCTGCCTTTTCGTAAGTTTGCCGCATTACTCCCTTCAGTAAGCCAACTTTCTCTTCTTGTACCTGCATGAATGAGAAGAATTTCATTCCCTCTGCCAGCCATTGAAGGCAGATTTTTCACTAGACTCTTTGCACTGAAGTTTCTCATTTGGATGCATGGATTTCTAGTGTCCATGAACATGCATGCCCTTTATGAGAGGATTCCTCAAAAACTATGGACATCAGTATTCCATTTAATGGGATATCAGAATTCTGTGGAACCAAACGTAAAAATACCTTGGAATTTAATAGCACTTTTATGGTATCCAAGGTAGGAGTCCATGCATCCAAACTAGGCCTTATCTCCAAATGTACTATCAAGTAACAACCAACTTATATACATCCTAGCTGCAACCTTATACACAACAGACGATCCAACCATTGAGAATTAATTGACTTCACTGAGACTTAATCCAAGAGCCAAACAGGCCATAAATTTGGCTTGTTAATCACTCTCAAATTAAATTGGATTGGTTAGTTGGAAAAAAAAAAAAATAAGTGACAGAACGCTGTTGCCAACTGTAAAAGAAAACAAAAACGAAAAATTGAATTGACAGAATTGTAATTGCCTTAGCATTCATATCCAATTGGGAAAGAAGTGTAATAATACTTAGTTCAAGTTGGGAAAGAAGTGTAATTTGAGTCTTGGCCTAGTTTGGTACTTATATCGAGGAAAGAATGTCACTAAAATTTGCTCATTTCCTCTTTAAACTGAATCTTCACATGAAGTTTAAGTAAAATTCTACTTACAAATGTCTTTTTTTCTTCTAAATGTTTAACAGAGTAACACAGTAAATAGAGTGTACTAGTCAAGTGTTTTAATAAAATAGCTTAAATAAGCATACTTTGCAAGGATAAAAGAAGGGAATATCATCAAAATAATGGTAATGTTCCCTACATGTAAGCTTCCATTAAAGCAGTTTAAGTACAGACTAGTGACTTACTGCATCAGCCCCAAGATTCAAGGCCCTTAAAGCGTCGCCGTCTGCAATGAATCCACCAACTCCTGCATTATTTACCTGCAAAGAATTTTATTTTAACTTCTTTACAGCACCCATTTTTGCTCAGCAGTAGCTGAACATTTATATTAAGAAAATTGATTTAAATTTACTAAAACAAAGATTAAGATGTAAGAAATCTGCAATATAATGTGAAAATTGCACACGTTAGGTAGTATTGACAATACAAATGATCATCATCAAAGTCTTGTCCTGACTATCTTGGGGACAACTAATTATTTCTCTTAAAATTAACAAAATATATAGCAATATTGCTAATATAAGTGTTGAAACATTAATATCAGTTGTATCATCTCCTTGGATCGTAAGATTTGGGGGGGGTCAATAGAGTACAAAATATTGAATATGTGCCAGTGCCCATATCTGAGTTTCAAGCTTCCAATCTTGAAAATGAAGCTCCCAAAATGGGTTTTCTCCCTTGAGAAATGAAGTGCTAGCAGAGTTAATTTCCATCCAGTGATACCAACATCAGCAAGTTGATGTTCTTTCAGCTTTTAAACAGATATTTGACTCAGTTCTTCACAGTACAACCCCATTTCCCTGTACCCCTGTAATCTGAACGATTCAACAGGTGGGGTCCACTCAAGGTCAGCCCCACCATCAGTTTATAGACTGTTTGAGAGTGATGAAATAGCAATTTCAGCTAGTCCTACAGACTTCTAAATTAGCCACCCATTCCTTTCTTAGAAATGAAAATGAGCTCAAAAGAAGTGGGGATCTCTATAAAATTATAAATAACTAAATAAATTGTTCACACCAAGATATCAAGCTTCCCAAATTGAGTTTTGATGAAATCTGCCATAGAAGCAATGCTAACAGAGTCCTTCACATCCAGCTGATGAAAGACCACATTAGAGAGACCAGATTCTTTGAGCTGTCTAACAGCTTCAAGACCCCTCTTCTCATCCCTAGCTGTTAGTATGACCATGATGCCACTGGAAGCCAGTTGTCTACAGATCCCAAGTCCAATACCCTTATTAGCCCCAGTAACAACTGCACACCTGAAAAGAAACTGGCAGGGAATCATTAGAACAAAATCCAAAGGGCTTGATTCATGGGTTTGACACGAATGATTTTTACATAGCAGACAGAACAATTACCTGTTTGCAACTGGATGGGATGTGGTTTGTCCTTCCATTTCTGAAGCCATATGCAGAAAAAGCTGCGTAGGGAGAGGTTGAAACAAAAGATGGAGTTCTATGCGAACTGCCTAGGGAGAGATGGTCAAAGGTATATTCTCATTGCAAGAGCTGGGCTCACATGTCACAGTCTTGACCACAAAATATCGTGTTTGCCCAATCTACACATACATGGCATAGGATCAAATATCGTGTTTGCCCAATCTACACATACATGGCATAGGATCGTGTGGCAGGTAGTGCACATGCAGTCAAGCTCCATGGGCCCTTTGGGTACCTTTGATAAATGCGGCTACTTTAAACTTTAGGGCTTGTTTGTGTAAAGTTACTAATTTTACTTGTGACCAAGTCAAGTCAAGTCAAGTATAAAATGAAAAGCATTTTAATTTAAAATTACCTTCATTTGTTTCAAAAAAAGTTAAAAAGCAACTACCTTTATTCACAAAAAAATAAGCTTCATTTTCCCATAGAAAAAGTCAAAATTATTTCATCACAAACAACTAAAAATAAAATACCATCATAACCCACTTATATTTTATTTTCTCTTTTTATTTCACTTCACTCCACTTTATTTTAAAAGCAAAATGCCAAACAGTACACTCAAAAGAGCAAGATCCATATTCGCCAAAATCACATTACACAAACATGTCCTAATGCTTTTAATTCAAAGAAATATTCTCCTACAAGCAATGTATATCCAGTCCAGCTCTGGAGGGCCAATTTGGAACCACTTTTATTAACACGGGCCCTTTCACACTCTCAATACTTGGTCTAGTATCAGTCCCATTTTCACTTTCGTTAAACACATATCCATTATTGGATTGAGTCTCAAAAGAATATATGGTCAAAAGACCACTAATTATGGCTATTAAATCAAATGCTAGGATGATCTGTCATGGCTGATTTGTCTTTGTTGATCGTTATTCACGAAAAGACCTCTCCGTGTACCCCATCCCCACTAATAAGTTGAAGTCTAAATAGGCTCCACTAGCTGCATAGCAGATGGGTTAGAATGATACTATTAGGGATGATATTATTAAGGCTGATGTTTTGCACAACTCTTGTTCATAAACAGCTCTTTCCGCCTATCTTATCCTCAATGATAGAAAAGCATCCAAGTAGGCCCATAGACCTTGACTATACAGTCTGTTTGGGTGATAATAATCTTCCATATTTTCCCTTCTCATAGTGGATGCAGGGCATCTGGAAATTTGTTCCTGTTTGGACCATCATGACCTTCCAGGTGATTTTTTTTTTATCCTACCATTCAAGAGGCGAGGGATCCATTCAAATAATCAGGACCCCTTAATTGAAGGCTCCCCCTAGGATGTTCAGATGGGGATATCCTGTAAGAGAGAATTTTTGTTGAATAGACTGTCTAAGTCAGAGTCTAGACTGGAATCCTCTGAGTCTTAATTGATGAGAGATTAGTGACGACATATCCAAAAGGGCTTACTTATTATATATTTGAACTGCTTAAAATAAATTTGAGATTTTGACTAATAATTCTTTTTGCTTGTTTAAAAATAAAAAATTTCCTCAGCTCTATTTCGTACATCCAGTATACCATGTGAAAAATTAAAACGACCAATTTTCTTTTATAATCCTCTAAAATCTAGCAATATTATATATTTATTTTGGAACATTTTACAATATTACATGGACCCCCTTTTAATACGGGTTTTTGCCGTGTGATAACAATTAGGCATGGATAACCACCTCTCGTGATGAAAGTTGAGCTATTCCCTCATACGTATTAGTGTAGTTTTTTATGGACTAAAATGCCCTTGAATGTGCGATATTGAATAAAATTATAGATTGTGCAATGTGGCATAGATATATTCTTTTATTAACCTGACAAGAGGGGAACATTTGTGTGATATGGCATACATTGCAAATTTGCATCAATATGAGTAGTTTTGTCATTTTTCCTTGCCATGAAGGATGGGTGGGTTAAAAAAGTTGACAACATGGGACCGCTTAGTTGGTTCGCAACCCCATATATATATAATGGAGGGTGTTCCAGACCTTTGGGCCGAACAAATCCCTACGGGTCTAGGAGGAGCCGGATAAATCCCTTGTGGATCCAGTGTGGTTGCTTAGTTTCGTATCCTCAACCTTCGGAAGCAAACCGTGGTCTTAGGCCGAATGAGTGGGATAGGGTTTTACAGCCCCACATATCACCTTAATCATTTGAATGTAACATCTTTTAACACTTCAATTGAAGGTAACATCATCATTGTCAAAGTGCTACATAAATTTCTAGTCTTCCCCTTGATCAACTCAAATCCATCTAGGTTCTTCGACACCATGAGTGAATTAATCTGCGCCCAGAATTGTAACGACTGGTCGCAGGTTAATCTGATTTACAAAACCAGCCCTCTTTTTTTCAATAATCATAAAAGAAAACTCCTTTATATGACCAATTTACAGATACACACCTCTTTTCTGCAATTACAAAAAACACTTCACTGAATAATTTACAAAGACACGCCTCTATCTCTCTCTAACTACAATAAATTCTTTTTGCTGGGATAGACATACATACAGTATCATTTTCAAGAACGACAGAAACACTCAATGAGAAATTTACAAATACACACTACTAATTTCTTAAGATTACATTACAACTACTTATGGAACCTCCTATGAAATGAAGTCGCCTAAACATCCAAAACTCTCCCACCTGCCTAAAATTTTGGCGGTGCATGTCTACATGTGTATGGCTCTCACTCATTTGGTGACTCTTATTTTACATTGTTTTTCAACAGGTTTTTTTTTTTTACATGTGCACCCCTGTGTTTTCTGACAACCACGAAAGACACCTCGGTTTTGCCTATTCTCAAAAATCCCCTCATGTAATATTTCCTTACGTCAGTCTCAAGATGGCTGAAATACCTTTGTGTTTTCTTCTCCCTCCCGGCTCCTATGCTGAGGCAGAAGAAGCAGCCCTTTTCTCCTCCCTAAAATAGTCAATGGCCCTTTCAAATGAATTTAATTAAGAAACTGAGATGGTTGAAAAGATGGTGGTGTTGAAAATGGTGTTTTTGGGTTTCTGATCATTGATACAACTTTTCTCCATTGAGTTTCTTTTCTATCTATTTGGATCTTTGAGATAATTTTATCAGAGGATACATTTCCAACACATTACAGCAGAGGATATACTAACCCCAAAGGTAACTCAATTGGCATAGGGCCACAGTTTGTTTTCGGAGGTTGAGGGTTCGAAACTGTACTACCACTAGCAGGGCCGGCCCTGAGCAAGGGCTGTAAGTGCCCTTGCCCCGGGCCCATTTTTCAGGGGGGCCCAAAATCCCTTCTACCTTTTATTTTCTTTTCAATTATTTGGTGGGGGCAGTGCTCATCCAATGAATTTTATCGTCCTGGACATCAATAGACCCATCATCAAATCATCTAAGAGTGCTTAATGCATCATTTATTTGAGCATCCATCAGTGGGGCCCACCAATGATATTTTATATTTGATGACTGAAATTCTGGGCGAATCTAGTCTAGCGTTGGGATGATTTGGGGCCTTTTTTTTTTACAAACAGATCATCAAGCCTTCAGCCCTTCACCCGTTCTTCTCATCTGTTAGTGGGGCCCACCAATGATTTTTTATTCCCCATATATGATGCTTAAATTCTGGTCAGAGTTCTCTTTCTTCTCTTTTTTTTCAAATAGTTATACTTGGGCATCATCAACCCATTGCCAATTTTTCACACCAATGATATTATCATATATGATGGCTGAAGAGGCCTAACTTTTACTCTTGCCCTGGGCCCTGAGAAATTCAAAACCGGCCCTGACCACTAGGGCCACAGGGGATTTACCCTGGCCCGTATGAATTTTTCTAGCCCAAAAAGCCAAGACACCCTCCGTCGTAAAAAAACCCAGCAGAGGATATACTTTCAAGTTGATGTCTTTTCGTTTGGAGAGAATATGTTGTTGGATCTTTGATCTGATTTAGAAGTATAACAGTGGATCTTTTATGACCTTAGGTGTCAAATAAAAGGAATATATCAAAGAAATCTTCTCTTTTTACTCTCTTTTTTTTTTGCATTGATTTCATTCGCCATTCTACAGAATACAGTTTTAAAGATTTCTCTTCCTAATAATGATTCTGAAAGAGCATTTTGAGATGGACAGAGAATAACCAATTCACCCATCAGAGAGAGAACGCAATCTTTCCCCTCTAGAACTGTAGTTCTACTATATTAAGAAATTGAAAAATGCCACCTGCAGCTGCCATCAAAGCCCTCATTCTTCATGCATGCAGTTTCGATTGTTAAATAATACATACCCTTTTTAATATAAATAAAAGGAATGGTGAGAATATAGCTGAGAGAGTACCCCATTATTGACCCTTTCGCATATGTAGAGAGATAATAAGAGACAGAATAGAGGAGAGAAAAGTTGGGAGAAATTTGAGAGTCGGATTTTGAGTATGAAGGTTCTTTGTTGTTTTTCCATGCATAGATAGGGACTATTTCCCCCGCTAAAGCTACAGTGAATTTTCACTCAATGTAGTTTTTCAAATTTCCGCATGACAGGAGAGCATTCAACCTTGCATTCTCCATCAAGTCGCAAGGCTGAAGCTTTTGGAGGAATCACGAAATATATGATCTCATGGGTACTGATAGACTCAAGAAGAGTAGGATTCGTCAATGATAGAATCTATAAGATAGACAATGATCACAAGCAAAGGATGATGATTGTTAAAGATAATGAGAAAGGTGAAGGGCTTATGTGTGCGCATTTTTTTAAACAAAGAGAGAAAAAAATCTGTAATATATATAGGGCAAGGCTCTACTAAGCTATAGCTTAGGATAACAAATGGTGAATTTCACTCAATTTAGTTTTGCAAATTTCCAACTAGCCAGAGCATATAAAAGATATGTAGGAATTATTTTGAAATAGAAAATGCTTTGTAGAATATGTTTGGCCCTGTGTTTGGATTTGGTGGTTGGTTGGACTTCTCTCTATCATTCTTGGATCTTCCCTATTTCTCTTGTGAATTCTCTGTTATCTATTTCCTTCTCACAAACTAACTGTGTGAATCAGAGGTTATAATCTGCAGGTTTATCATTTCCTGCTTCAAATTATATCACCAATACCATAATTTACCCAACAATGAGAGAAAAAACATCCATGCATATAATATAAAGAAACTTACAGCAGCTAACACACTCATGGTTGAGTGGTGTTGGCATCTTAATTTCACATACATGCCCAGGGAAGGATCCCTGGGTACTCAATTTAAGAGTATCACGTCTGGACCAATAGCCCAAATAGCAAAAACAAAAAAAGAAAAGAAAAGAAAAGAAACTTACAGTAAATGAATAGTGTAAAGCATTTGCCACTGAACTTCAGCCCTTTTATTTTCTTGTTATCTTTGAGTCTACTTCAATCAATAGGTTGAAACTTCCGTCTGATCGAAGAAGAGGCCAGTCGGGCCATCATCAGGAATCAATGCCAGCATCACAGGACCCTTAGCACCTTCTTCAACAGTCAATATCCCAGCATTGAAATTTATGTCCGTTTTGACAAAGCCAGGACTGATACAATTAATGTGGAAGGTAGGAAATTTCTTGGCTAGAATCCTTGTATAGGCATTAAGAGCTGCTTTGGAGACTGAATATGCAGTCATAAAAGTAGGCCAGCCTTTGGGTTCCAAGGAATCTTTGAAGTCCTTTAGGAACCATTGCAATACCTCATCAACTTTCTCTTCTGTGAGGCCCTCGGCAGCACCAAGCACTTCTTTAGCCATTTCATTGGAGAAAAACTGAAATAACACAATGACAAATTACTAGATCAAAGTAATTAACAAAGAGCTTTCTAAGAATGACAAACTATGTTTTAGAGGGTGCGGCTCACTGGCGCTCCTCAACTTCTTTGTTTTGTTAGAATAGTTAGGCAGAAGTTTAGAGGCATTTTGGTAACTGTAATTTTGCCCTCCTCAGTTTCTTTTCCCTTTACAAAAGAAGAGAGTTTAAATATCTTTGAGGCTACTTTTGTCCTTTGCTTGCTTCCAAATAGTAAAAAAATCATCCTCCAAGTATTAAGGAAAGTTTTTTCAAATGGAAGTCTCCAAAAGAGAGGTTTCTCCTTCACACTACTTTGAGATAAGCCTCCTTTTAGATGGAGCTGACAAATGAATGAAGTTCAGGTAAAAAATTGTGCTTGTGTTCTTATAGCTACTAGGCCATGACACCCAGATGTTATAACTAAAAGATGGCATATATTGAAACTGTATAATATCCAACATTATAGTGAACATTTGCTTTCTATTGTGGGTATCCTAGGAAATTCAAAATAGTAAAAATCATAGATGGTGGTAAAAAATTATGCGGACATTGCGAAAGAAGGTGGCCGGTCAGACAGTTGGCTACCCTATAATGCTAAACATCTAATCCACGATCAAAAGTGCTAACAAGGAGATCGAAGAGAGAGAGAGAGAGAGAGAGAGAGAGAGAGAGAGAGAGAGACTACCATAACATATGGTATGAATTCACCCCTGTTGATTCACAGGCTCAGATGACTGCACATGACTACCCTTCAAGTACTACAGACCATTCAGATACAGAAAGACAGAGCTACAGATGGAAGGTGTGGGCACCACCAAGCCACTGGATCGTCCCTCCCCTCTCTTAATGCAGATCATCCCTCTCTTTATGCAGATCATAGTAAATTTATAGAACAGGTTTTTACCAATCAACTCAGTTCTACATTCAAGCTTACTTCTTATAATGGCTGTCTACTTTACTGCACTGAATAAATAAATGGTGCCTTTGTTACCTTTAGCTGCCCCAGGCCAGAGGAAACATTCACTATCCTTGCAGAATCGGATAATAGAAGAAGTGGAATAAGTGCTTCAGTTACTCCTTTGCATCCATAGTAGTTTATAGCTATACATTCTTCTGCCTTTTCATAAGTTTGCCGCATTACTCCCTTCAGTAAGCCAGCTTTCTCTTCTTCTACCTGCATAAATGAGAATAATTTCATTCCCTCTGTCAGCCATTGAAGGCAGATTTTTCACTAGAGTTTCAGATTTCGTTAAAAATGTCTTTGCACTGAAGTTTCTCATTTGGATGCATGGATTTCTAGTGTCCATAAACATGCGCTTTATGAGGATTCCTAAAAGGCCATGGACATAAGGATTCCACGTAATGTATATCAGAATTCTATGAAACAACCAAACGTAAAAATACCATGGAATTTCATAGCACTTTTATGGTATCCAACGTAGGAGTCCATACATCCAGACAAGCCTTCTCCAAAAGTACTGATGACAACCAACTTATATGCATCCTAGTTGCAAGCTTATACACAACAGATTAATCCAACCATTGAGAACTGCTTGAGTCACTAAAATTTGCCCATTTCCTCTTTTAAACATACTTTTGGAGAAAGAAAGAAAGAAAGAAAAGGAATATCATCAACATAATGGTAATGTTCCCCATATGTAAGCTTCTGTTAAAACAGGCTAAGTACAGACTAGTGACTTACAGCAAGATTCATGGCCCTCAAAGCATCGCCATCTGCAATGATTCCACCATCCCCTGCATTATTTACCTGCATAGAATTTTATTGTAACTTCTTTACCACACCCATTTTTAGAGATAAAGATTATGTCAAAGAAGTACAGTACTAGGGAAATTATATACTTTATAACTAGCAGATTTTAATTACTGTTCTTGTCATATTTTCCTCAGTAGTAGCTGAATATTTTCTATAAAGAAAATTGAATTAAAACTTACTAAAACAAAGATTAAAATGTAAGAAATCCGCAATATAAAGTGAAAATTGCACAACTAGTAGTAGCATCAGGGATATCTATAGAGTGAGGCCCACCGCCCACCTATGGTCAATAGAGACCACTGGATCAAAACAACCTACTACATGCTGCAACTAGGCTCAAATATCACATTGAGCAAAGAGAGATGAAGCAAACTTCATCGCTCTGTAGCATATTATCATGATTTTATGAGGCAACAAAGATCAATCTTAATCCAATTGATATTTGGGAGCAAGAGCAACTATCCACCTTAATTTGCGGGGACCAAATGTCCAGATTTGATCGTTTAATCACAGGTTCAGCAGTATGGACACCATCATCGAAGCCTTTTCCCATCTATGTCGGGGTCAAATAACTATTTCTCTTAAAAAATCAACGAAATGTATTGCAATATTGCTAATAGAAGTATTGTAACATTAATGTCAGTTGTATCATCTCCTTGGATAGCAAGATTGGGTGTCAATCGAGTAGCATCAGGGATATCTATAGAGTGAGGCCCACCGCCCACCTATGGTCAATAGAGACCACTGGATCAAAACAGCCTACTACATGCTGCAACTAGGCTCAAATATCACATTGAGCAAAGAGAGATGAAGCAAACTTCATCGCTCTGTGGCATATTATCATGATTTTATGAGGCAACAAAGATCAATCTTAATCCAATTGATATTTGGGAGCAAGAGCAACTATCCACCTTAATTTGTGGGGGCCAAATGTCCCGATTTGATCGTTTAATCACAGGTTCGGCAATATGGACACCATCATCAAAGCCTTTTCCCATCTATTTCAGGGTCAAATAACTATTTCTCTTAAAAATCAACAAAATGTATTGCAATATTGCTAATAGAAGTATTGTAACATTAATGTCAGTTGTATCATCTCCTTGGATAGCAAGATTGGGGGTCAATCGAGTACGAAATATTGAATATGTGCCAATATCCATATCTGAGTCGCAAGTTTCCAATCTTGAAAATGAAGTTCCCAATATGGAATTTTCTTCTGCCCCTTGCAAATGAAGTGCTAGCAGAGCTTTACATCCATTCAATGAATCCTACATCAGGAAGTTGATGTTCTCTCATTTTTTTAAACAGATATTTGATTCAGTTCCTCCCAGCATGACCCCATCCGACCCCATATGTTTGTAATCTCAACCATTCAACCTCTGTGGTCCACTGGACCACTGCAGGTCAGCCCCACCATCACTTTTAAATGGACTGTTTGAACATAAACGTCCAGTTGTTCACTCTAAAAAAGTAATAAGATAGGAATTTCAGCAAGTCCCACAAATTTCTAAATCAGCCATCCATTTCTTTCTTAGTATTGGAAACGAGCCCAAAATAAGAAGTGGAGCATCCCTTCAAATTAAAAACAATCAAATAAACTGTTCAATTTTCTTACCAAGATATCAAGCTTCCCAAATTGAGTTTTAATGAAATCTGCCAAAGAGGCAATACTAACAGAGTCCTTCACATCCAGCTGATGAAAGACCACATTAGAGAGACCAGATTCTTTCAGTTGTTTAACAGCTTCAAGACCTCTCTTCTCATCTCTAGCTGTGAGTATGACCATGATGCCATTAGAAGCCAGTTGTCTACATATCCCAAGTCCAATACCCTTATTACCCCCTGTAACAACTGCACACCTGAGAAGAGAATGGCTGGGAAACATTAGAACAAAATCCAAGGGACTGGATTGGGTTTGATACAAGTAATTAGATGAGGAGAGACAGTACAAGTACCTGTCTGCAACTGCATGGGAGATGGTCTGTCCTTCCATTTCTGAAGACGTGTGCAAGGAGACTTTTTTCAAAGGCTGAAATTTGAAACAGAAGATGAAGTTTTATGGGAATGGAGATATGGTTAGGAATACTTAGGATGAGAGGTGGTGTCTGGTTATAGTAAATGCTGGAGTCAGATGTTATTGTCTTGCACACAAAAAGTCATAGTTGACTAAGTAAGGGTGCACATGGCATAAGACCGTGGAGTAACCTTTAATAGATTTCCATTGTTGGGATTTTAATAGATGGCCTCCATTGTTGATTTTCCATTCAGGACAGGATCCGGATTTAAGACGGCTGAGCCTTCCTAGTCTAAACTTCCGGCTAGCTGAATTTTCTCCTACAACCTTACGGCACATGCAATAAAGCTCTATGGGGCCCACTTGGGGCCACCTTTTGATAAATCAGCAATCACTCTTATCCCCATGATCGATTGAATCTAAATATATATATATATATAATTAGTTCAAAGATAATTAAACTTCAAAACTGTAAAATCAGATAAATGCTCTAGTATTAAACTTCAAAACTGTAAAATCAGATAAATGCTCTAGTATGAGCAAAATATATATGTATATATATATATGGGATGTGCCCCCACTTTTATCTCTTAAGTAAGAGTGTTTCTCACAAGAGCACCTGCAATCCAGCTCCATGTGGCCTATGTGGGCCCATCATGATCAATCGGCCGTTTACACACTCTCATCCTCCTTTGATAGACAGTCTAAACTATGCACACTACACAAGTATCTAACCAACTGACCAGGACATGGACAAAGCTGACAACTTTGGATAGTATAAAGTAACTTGCTTTTATTCCATTTATATGGTTGCATGAGATACAACTAATTTATTCCACCAGGGAGTTTGATAGAGAAACTAATCTTTGTTGAAAATTGACATGATTCTAGGTCTCTGGTAACAAAAGTATGAGCTGCCAGCCCTTTCCAGGATTATGGACCGGAATCTTCTAGTCTTAGGTGATGAGATATTAATGACGTCATATCAGAGAAGCTGACTTATTAAAAACTTGAGCTGTTTAAAATAAATAAGAGATTTTGACATGAGATTATTTTTTCGTTTTTAAAAATAAAAAAGAATTTAACTCAATTTTGTATAACCAGTATACCATGTGAAAAAATTTAAAATGTACAAACTTTTTCATAATTTCCTAAATTTTGCAATATTGCTTATTTACTTTGCAAAAGTATACAATGTCACATGCCTTTTTAGCAAGTGTATTAAAGGCAGCTTAAGGTTGTAAACGGGTTGGTTACGGTCCGGATCCATGGTGGACCCGGAACCAAAACCGTTAAGGAAAAGGTGGAACCGGATCCGGACTCGGAATAGTTTCGGAACTGGTTTCTTGGCTCCGAAACCGAAACCAGAAACATATATGAGAGGGGTCTGAATCCGGGTTTAGGGAGAGAATGATTTTAAAAAATATGATTTTTAGGAGATATTTTTGAAAAATGAGGTAATATGTCAGGTCTCGGGTCCACGGGTGCGAACCAATGTGAAACCGGACCCTAACCAATTTATTTATCGGGGTCTAAATAAGGACCCAGACCCGATTTTTATTGGTTCAGAATCTCCGGAGAATCGGGGACCCATTTACATTCCTAAGCTTATCCAATCTAGTCCATGATATGACATATATGATCTAATGGATGCCGAAAAAAGAAGGATATTGAGTGATCACAAGCAAAAGATGATGATTATGAATGACATTAATAGAGGTAAAGGATTTGTGTGGGTTTTGCGGACGCTAGTCCTAATGGGCCAAAGACCCTAGAGATACCACGTCATAATAATAATTCTTAATAACAATAATATCGTTGAATTTAATTCACTCAACGGAGTTTGCAAATTTCCCCCAATTCTTGTATCTACCCTATTTCTCTTGTGAATTCTCTGTTGTGTCCATCTCCTTCTCACAAATTAACTCTGAATCAAGATTTATCATCTTGCTTCAAATTATATCACCAATACCAAAACATTTCTATTAATGGATGGAAATTACAAACCCGACCGACAAACAAAACCAGGTATATAAATCGTATACCTTACAACCAAGAACACACCTGTTACATAGCATAAGCAATCAAAGGAACAACCAAGAACAGCAGCCAACACACTCATGGCTGAGTTGGCATCTTAGTTTCCACATAAGGGAAAAAAAAAAAAAAAGAGGAAACGAACAGCAAATGAACAGTGTAGAGTCTCCGCAAATGAAAAGTTTAGGCCTTTTGATTCTCTTGTAATCATCAAGTCTACTTCCATCAATAGGTTGAAATTTCCATCTGATCGAAGAAGAGACCTGTTGGGCCATCAGCAGGCAGCAATGCCAGCATCACAGGACCTTTAGCACCTTCTTCTACAGTCAATACCCCATGATTGAAGTTGATGTCCGTTTTTACAAAGCCAGGATGGACACAGTTAATGCGGAAGGTGGGAAATTTCTTGGCTAGAATCCTTGTATAGGCATTTAGAGCAGCTTTGGAGAGTACATATGCAGACAGAAAAGTAGGCCAGCCTTTGGGTTCCAACAAATCATCCTTGAAGTCCTTTAGAAACCATTGTAACACCTCATCAACTTTCTCTTCTGTGAGGCCATCGGTGGCACCAAGCACTTCTTTAGCGCTTTCATTGGAGATAAGCTGAAATAACACAACAACAAAATACTAGATCAAAGGCATTGACTAAGAGCTTTCTAAGAATGACAAAATATGTTTGAGAAAGACTAGGATCATAGTTTATTTCCTTTTCAACTATTGAATGAAACTCATCTAGACAAGCCCATGGCGTATTGTTACAATCTTGAGGGTGTGGGTTCTAACTTCTAAGTCATGTTACCAATGGAGAAAAAAACAATTCTTTTAATGTAAAAGAAGGCATTACATGGAGATGACAAAAGAATGAAGTTCAAAGTAAAAAAAAAAATGTGCATGTGTCCTTACACCTACTAGGCCATGATACCCAGATGTTATAAAAACAGATGGCATGTGTCCAACACTAAGTGAACATTTGCTTTCTAATGTGGGTATCTTAGGAAATTCAAAATAGCAAAATCAAAGATGCTTGTAAAAGATTATGCAAACACTGAGACAGTTGCTCCAGTATAACACTAAACCTCTAATGCTTAATAATAATAATAATAAAACACTAACGGTACAACAATAGTTTTATGGTGAGGGCGAGGGTTCGACCACAATTATAACCGCTCAGAAGCAAGGGTGGACGTTGACCTCAAGAATCCCTCCCTCAACGGCACATCCGCCGTGACTCCTGCTGCGAACTTGCAAAACGCATGTCCCGTGACTCGAACACCCAACCTACCAGGTTCTGATACCACTTGTAGGATCTTACATCCCATTGAGCTACCACTTATCTCAAAACCAATTGGTGATAGGAAACGGCACGACAATAGTTTTATGGTGAGGGCGAGGGCTCGACCACAATTATGATCGCCCAGGAGCGAGAGTGGACGTTGACCTCAACAAGAGAGTTGTTACTATAACATATCCAATGAATTCACCCCCTCTTGATTCACAGGCTCAAATGATTGCACATGACTGCCCTCCAAGTACTACGGAGCATTGAGATACAAAAGGAGAGAACTAAAGAGGGCAGGTTTGGGTACCACCAAGCACTCAATCGTCGCTCCCCTCCCTCAATGCAGATCCCTGATGCCAAGTCTTAGAATAGATTCTTTACTATCTACATTTCTGCATAAAATAAATAAATGGTGATTTTGTTACCTTTAGCCTCCCCATTTCAGAGGAAACATTCACTATCCTTGCTGAATTGGACAATAGAAGAAGTGGGATAAGTGCTTCAGTTACTCCTTTGCATCCATAATAGTTCACAGCGAGACATTCTTCTGCCTTTTCATAAGTTTGCCGTACTAGTCCCATTATTAAGCTCGGTTTCTCTCCTTCGAACTGCATGGGGATGAGAACATATTCATTCACTCTGCCAGCCATTGAAGGCAGATTTTTTACTATAGTTACAGATTCTGTTAAAAATGTCTTTGTACTGGAGTTTCTCATTTGGATGCATGGATTTCTAATGCCCTTAATGAGGATTCCTCAAAAACTCTGGCCATGATTATATATTACACATGGAGCAACCAATCGTAAAACTACCTTGAAATTTAATATCACTGTTATGGTATCCAAGGTAGGAGTCCATGCATCCAAACCAGGCCCCATCTCCAAAAGTACCACCAATCAACTCATATGCATCCTAGTTGCAAGCTTATACACAACAGATAATCCAACCACTGAGACTTACTTACGAGTTTCAGATACATAATCCACAAGCCAAACAGGGCATAAACTTGGCATGTGAATCACTCTCAAATAAATTGGATTGGTCTGTTAGAAAAATATAGTAGTAACAGAACTCTGTTGCCAGCCCTAAGAAAATAGAAATGCGAAGTTGAAATGACAGGATTGTAATTACCTTAGCATTCATATCCAGGAAGCTTCAATATGCAATTATACTAATTTCAAGTTGGGGAAAGAAGTGTAATTTGACTATTGGGCCTAGTTTGATACTGTTATCAGTGGAAAGAAATGTCACTACAATTTGCTCATTTCCACTTCTAAACTGATTTTTCACATGAAATTAAAGTAAAATTCTAATTACAGATAAGTATCTTTTTTTCTTCTAAATGTTTAACAGAGTAACACAGTGAATGAAGTTTACTTGTCAAATATTTTAATGAGAGAGAGAGAGTATATCATCAAAGTAATGGTAATGCTCCCCATATATATGTAAGCTTCCATTAAAACAGTTGAAGTACAGACTAATGATTTACCGGATCAGCCCCAAGATTCAAGTCCCGCAAAGCATTGCCATCTCCAATGAATCCACCGTCCCCTGCATTATTTACCTGTATAGAATTTTATTGTGACTTCTTTACAACACTTAGAGGTAAAAATTATATTAAAAAACTACAGTACTAGGAAAAATATATACTTAATCACTGGCAGATTTTAATAACTATTCTTGTCATATGTTGCTCAACAGCAGCTGAATGTTTCACAATAAGAAAATTAATTTAAAATAAGCATGGGAAACCCTCATCATAAACTAAATAAATAAATTAAAATGTAAGAAATCTGCAATAGAAGGTCCACATTGCACAACTAGTTGTCGCATCAAGGAAATCTATAAAGTGAGACCCACCTCTGGTCAATAGGGACCATTGGATCAAAACAACCTATTACGGGCCGCAACTGGCTCAAATATCACTTTGACCAGAGTGATATGCATTAATTGAGTTGAGGTAAGCTTCATCACTCTATAATCCCACATATAATCACGATTTCACACAAGTTTGGTACAATCAACATTGTATAATTCATCATTATCAAAGCCTTGTCCTAACAATGTTGGAATCCATTAATATTACTATTAGAAGTATTGAAACATTAATGATCAATTGTATCATCTCCTTGGATCCTAAGATGGAGCGTCAATCAAGTACGAAATCTGGAATATGCGCCAGTACCCATATCTGAGTTGCAAGCTTCCAATGTTGAAATGGAAGTTCCCAAAATGAAGTGTTTCTTCTTCTTCTTCTTATTTCCATCCAATGAATCGAACATCAGGAAGTTGATGTTCTTCCCAGCACAATCCCATCCCACCCCCACACCCTTCTAATCTGAACCATTCAACTGATGCGGTCCACTGCAGGTCAGTCCACCATCACTTTATAGACTAGCTTTTTGACCAGAGAGGTCCCATTGTTCACTTTAAAAGTAATGAAATAGTGATTTCGGCTAGTCCCCCCCTCCAGACTTCTATATCAGACACCCATTTCTTTGTTGATATTGGAAATGAGAATCAGATCAAAAACCGGTTTGTGAGAAATTAAATCAAACCTGCAGATCTAGACTTATCCATTTAAACAATGCATCATCATGAATTCTAAGATTGTACTTTGCATCATGATCTTGATGATGAACGGTCTGGATCTGAGTTTTGAGTGTCCCACCTTACAATCAACACTCTTGATCAAATGGGTTTCCTCAACTCTCTTGCCTCACTCCAATATGCTTGACAAAGATGGGTATCGTGTGTATGGTGTAAGAAAGTAAGTAATAGAGAGGAACTGAAACCACCTAATGTAAATATCCCCATCAAAGAGATCATAATAAATACTAATTTCCTTAATTCCCTCTAATTAGATAGTCAAAGAAACCAAATAGTCAGGTTTACTAAAATGAGTTCAAGCTTATTTAATTAAATCAAAAAAATCAAGAGGAAAGCTCACAAGGTCAACTTAACATGTGGCGGACCTAAGTGTAACGACACTGGTGCGACCGCACTCAACAGATTTGAGAAACTCGTTAAATAATACCTTAAAAATTCTATTTTATTATTTAAGTTCTTAACTTGAGTGCTTGACTATTGTCTACATCACCCAAACAAAAATCCTATACCCGCCGTATAGGACCCTATTATTGTTTGGACGTACGGTCATATCGCCCGCTCTAACAATAAGCTCAAAAGAAGAAGTGGGCATCTCCATAAGGACCATAACTTTATATATAATTAAAATAAATTGTTCAGATTTGTTACCAAGATATCAAGCTTCCCAAATTGAGTTTTAATGAAATCTGCCAAAGAAGAAATGCTAACAGAGTCCTTCACATCCAGCTGATGAAAGACCACATTAGAGAGACCAGATTCTTTGAGCTGTCTAACAGCTTCAAGACCATTCTTCTCATCTCTAGAAGTGAGTATGACCATGATGCCATTGGAAGCCAATTGTCTACAGATCCCAAGTCCAATACCCTTATTAGCCCCGGTAACAACTGCACACCTGAAAAGAAAATGGCAGGGAAACATTAGAACAAAATCCAAGGGGCTTGATTGGGTTTGACACAAGTGATTACATAAGGAGACAGAATTAAGCACCTGCTTGCAACTGCATGGGAGATTGTCTGTCCTTCCATTTCTGACGCTGAATGCAAGGAGACTATGGAAAGGTTGAAAGAAATTATGGGAGCTTATGTGAAGGGAGAGATGGTTAGAGGTATGTTCTTATAGCAAGAGCTGGAGGGCTGAACTCAGATGTTTGCAGTCTAGACTGAAGCCCGTTTGCAACGTCAGTCAATATTTCTGACCGAAGAATTTTCTCCTACCAGCCGACTGCACAGGCAGTCAAGCTCTGTGGGGCCCACTTGAGCCCGCCTACCTTTGATTGATGCAAGCCATTTCACACTTTCGTTTCAGACTTTGATTCCCTTATTCTGGCACCAAGCCTGATTTACTCTCATTAGATCTTTATCTGTCACTACACTTATGGCATTAAATCACTGGCTATGATGATATATGATAGGGCTATTTTTTTTTTTTTTTTTTTGTTGGCCCTTACCCTCAGGGAGACTTCCATGTGCTCCATCCAACCCTGTTGATAAGTAGGCATCTAAGTGGGCCTCATAAGGTACTGCATATGAAAAGTGGGTTGTGTTGGGTCGAGCTGAGATATATACCTCATGTTATATCAAGGTTACCTGATTTTTTGCATGAGTGTTATCCATAGATCTTTCCATCCACGATAAGAAAGCATTTAAGTGGGGCCCACAAGCCATACATCGTATTTACAATCTATTGTGGGATTAAATTTTCTATATTTTCCATTTTCATGGTGGATATGGGACATTGTGAAATTTGCTCCTGTTGGACTACTATCGCCTTTTGAGGAGGAATTTTGTAATCCTACCTTTAAAGACGGGGGATCCATTAAAAGAACCGGGAGCCTTTATTGGGATGTTCACATGGAGAGATTTTGTAGGATGAAATTTTGGTAAATACACTTTTCCAAAATCAGTTCATTAGCAATCCCAAGAGGTAGCTCAATTGTCCTAGTACCACAGTTTACACCCGAAGATTGTAGGTTCGAAACTGCACTACCACATTGGTGCTACAAGGGAGTTTACCCGGCTCCCTCTGCCCCTAGAAGTATTAGTCCGGCCCAAAAAGTTGAAAACCATCCAATAGCAACAAATGAAAAATAAAAAAATTAATTCGTAGGATCATTCGACTAGATGTTTTTTTATGGTAGCATTCCATCCCGAGCAAGGCCAACCATCTTTTTTTTTTTTTTTTTTTTTTCATTTATTGGAGAGTTTTAAGTTAAAACTAATCACACGACATGTCTCTGACAACGGTCTTGCCCTAACCATTGCCAAAAATTGGGATAGTATGGATTGACTTGCTTTTCTTTACTATTTTTTTCCATTGGTATGGTTGCATGAGATACAATTAATTTCTACTGCCTGGGAGACTGATGGCAGAAACTAATCTATGTTGATAATCGACGTGATTCTCATTCTATGGTAAGAAAAGTATAAGCCGTTTGATCTTTCCTGGAGTCTTCACCGGAATCTTTTGAGTCTTAGGTGATGAGATAGTAATGACCTCATATGACCTCATATTCAAAAGAACTCAGGTTAAGAATTTGACCTATTTATGGGCCATGTATAAAGAATAAAATTTTGACATATTTAAATATTATAAAAATAAAATAGTACAAAATAAAATAGTGTAATATTTAAATATTATTATATTTTTATTGTTTGGAATTGGCAATCTTTCAAAAATGTAACAGATTTTACATTATGTTGTTTGACAGATGCTATAGAATATGATATATGTTTAAAAAATTTAACAACAAGTAAATGTTATTGATCATAGCAAAGTTCATTATTAGATTAATTATATTTAATTTTTTATTTATATGTGACTTATTCCTTCAAATCTATTGATGGAGAGCGCTTTTTTTTTTTTTGCTAACGAAGGGTCCCAACTATTTGGCCTGGACTAATCCCTTCAGGCTAGAAAGAAGCCGGGTAAAACCCCTTAGCCCCCAGGTGGTAGCACTAGTGAATTTAACCTTCGGTTCCTGAAGCGGGGGAACCGGGGATCGATACCAATACCTCTAACTCCGGAAGAGAGAGGAATCGTGGTCATGACCACTCGACCAACCCATTGGAGTTATATTACACTGCATTTCTTCATTGATGGGGCTACCTTTGAAATTCTACATTGTCCATTTATTTTCACCGTACTGCATTTCTTCTTGCTCAAACTTTAGTATGTTTGAGTCGCTGTTCTGCCAAAAGATCTTGCTTCTTTTGTATATTGATGAGAACAGTAGGGAAACTTGCTCCACATATTGCTAACTTTTTATCTGATTTTGGGTACATTTGGATGTGGCTAGAAAGTTACAGAGAGTGCGTTGCTTTCCTATACAAATTGATTTTGTTCTGCTTCAAACAGAGCTTCTATATGTTGAGTTGTCATAGGTGGATAACTAGTTTGCAGATTATGTCATTTTCATTTCTGAACTGCAAAAAAAGATGCTGGTACATCCAAAAGCACCTTCAGTGCCTTTTGCCAATTCTAGAACCATCTCAGTCTTTGTATTCAGATTTTATGAATTGTTGCTGGTAAGAATCATTTTTAAGCTAATGTTTTTGGTTTTATGGCCTCATCTATGAAAAAATTCTCTCAGTCTCCTGTCACAGCTAGAAAGAAGACATTAACAAGCAACTCAGCAAGGCAGTGGCTTTTTGTAAGGATCCGGCCCATTTCTACCGGGCTGATATTGTCTGCTCTGGGCCTCGGCCCACACGGTTTTACTTGATGGCATTCCGTCGCAACGTCGCCAAAATAAGGCCAGCATCCCACATATAGCCAAGACTCGGGGCAGTCTCATAGGCGATGTGGGACGTGTTCTCACAATCCCACCCACTTAGAGGAGAGCCGCCCTCGGCTCTGATACCATACAATAAGTATGTCACGACCTGGGCCCGAATTACGATAATCACGGGCCGTAAATCCATACTTACTCCCGTGAACTCCGAATTAAGCGAAGTTAAAACGGAATCCACAAGGGATAACATTCTCAATAAACCTGTCAAATACACGATAATGCGGAAACATATATATATATATATTTGACAATATCAAATTTCAATTTACATGTATACAAAAGAATAAAGTTCTTATACATGTATCATTCTCATCGTTTCTTGCCAATCGGTGTATACCAAAAACACCATACAGTAATAATTAATTACATTCCAAAATGACTAAACAAAATACTTTTCAAACGTTTCTCAAAATGTTGTAATTCTTTTTCGCGCTCGAATACCCATATCAAACGGTATTCTGGCCGTTTCACTCGTTCAATCCTCCTGGAGGAACCGGAGTGGTTACCTCCGCTGGCGCCGGGGGCGCTGCCGCATCGGCAATGGCAAACGGGCCTGTGATGTCATCAATAACACTAATGAACACGACGGTTCAACAAGGTATAAACAATTCTTGTAATAGCACATGTTAGTACGTATACTGAATTCATTAAATCCATTTGGTGACAATTACAATTCTAGACAAATCTAGATAATTCCTACAATGACAATAGGTAACATAAAAGTTTATCAATAGACATTCACTCTCATAGCTTGCATTCATTTCATTTCATTTCGTTTCATTTCATTTACCATTTCTTTCATTCCATTTCATTTCCTTTCATTTACCATCTTCCCTCAAATGAATGATTCATCTTCCAAATGGAAGGCATCAATCAATATCCATAGATATGATCGAAATATGTGGGACTTACTAGTGTCCGGGCAAGGGACAACTAGCATCACCACGGAGCTCCGGAACGCCCCCAAATCCATCTGCTGCAGCGGATTATTCATTTCATTGTTACCTTTAGTAATTATTCATTCATTAATTCATTCATTTATTGTATTATTCGATTCAGCTCCGTAACGAGCTTAAGGAATTACTAAGTAATGTCATATTCAGAATTCGCATCACATCTATCAATTCTGTTCAAGTTCACAATCAACTTTCTAAACCAAACAGATGGGTGAAACGCTTGTTATTTAATGTACGTGTTATTCTTGATGAACATCACTTTTGATAGTAGTTTGTACATTCAAATAACCTAAGTTAACACTCATGCAGGTTTAGACAGCCCTTTGAAGAATTAGTACTTAATTCGTCACCATTCTTTTCTTTTAGTTTCCTTAATCTTGAAAATCTTAGATTATGGTATAATTAGTCTTAACACTAATGTATATACCACTAAGACTCATAGGAAGCATAATTGTTCCCAAATTTTTTTTTATCAAATTCCGCTGGACTCAAACTGAGTCCTCCGACGGTCCGATCGATCGGCTCGAATTAACTCCCAATTACGAGCCTGTCCGATCGATCGGATGACAGTCCGATCGATCGACTAAAAAAACCTCCCAGTTAGCTGACAGTCCGATCGATCGAACTACATGTCCGATCGATCGGACCTGGGCGAGTTGCAGGTCCGGGAGAAAACTGATTTTTCTCTCCTTTCTCCTTTCTTCTCTTTTACACATTCAAATCATTTTCAATCCTACAAGAAAATGGAACTCCATGTTCCTCTTTCATACATCATCCATTTATCATTTCAATCAATCCAAAAACAAATTTCCAAAACTCAATGGGAATTATATAAACTCCAATCCATGAAAACTTAATAAACTTTTACAATGTTTAACACTAATCACAAGCAAGTGTTTATACTTGCCTCTTGTGAAGTTTTAATAGCAAAAGCCCTCTTCCTTAGCTCATAAGCCACTTGTGCTAGAAATCATGCCTAAACACTCATTATGACTTGTAAACTCATTAAAACTCCAAGCACTTACTTGTAATCCAACTAGAGGAGCCCCTTAGCTTAATGAAAAGAGATTTGCACTTCTTCTCCAATGAACCAAAAGGGAAAGTGGAGAAGATGAAGTTGGTGAAGCCAACACCTCTTCAATCACACACACAAGCTCCCTTCTTGATGTTTGATAAGGAAAATGGAAGAAGATGAGAGGAATGAGTCTAGGGTTTTGTTGAGGTGAAATGAACTCATTCACTCATCTCATTCTAATATAAGGCTTCTTACACAAAAACTCCTTCTCATTAAGCCTTATTGTATTTTGAGTCAAATGAAGCCTCACTTGATCCATTTGAGGTCAAATGATTTCGCGTCTATTATGAAAGTTAATACACTACTCGAGATACACACGTTGGTATCAATCCGTATTCGACGAAGTACGTGAAAATTCATATTTACGGAAAAGTCCTTAACCTAACATGTTTGAGTCTAAACTCATTTAATCAACATAATTCCATTTAAATTCATTCCATTATGCTAAATGCATCATTTGAGACTATCTTATCTCTTTTTGGTCATTAACCATGATTAACCCATTTATCCATAATTAATTAGCATTAATCTCAGTTAATTAGCCTTAATCGTGATTAGTTTGGGTCGGGGTGTAACATTCCACCAAACTTTTAGAACCATTCGGTCATCCGAATGCAATACAATTCAATAGTAAATTAAAATTTTAAATTTACCTCAACGAATAGCTCTGGATACTTTTGAGTTATTTGCTCTTCAAGCTCCCATGTAGCTTCATTGGGCTCATGATGATCCCAAAGGACTTTAACCCATTTGATTGTCCTCGTGTGAAGGACTTGCTCTTTGGTGTCAATAATCTGAGTCGGCTTCTCAACATATGTGGTATTTGGTAAAACTTGAATCTCTTCATGCTGAATGACATGTGAATGATCGGCCACATACTTCCGAAGCATCGACACGTGAAATACATTATGAATATCGGAAAGCTCCGGTGGAAGCTCAAGGCGATAGGCCACATCTCCAATTCTGCTCTTAATCTTGAAATGTCCGATAAATCTCGGTGAAAGCTTGCCCTTCTGACCGAACCGGATAGTACCTTTCATTGGAGAAGTCTTCAAGAACACCAAGTCATCAATGGCGAACTCTAGATCACGCCGACGATTGTCAGCGTAGCTCTTCTGCCTTGATCGAGCTACCTTCAATTTGTCTTGTACTTTCTGTACTCTCTCAGTTGTTTCAGCAATTATAGTAGGACCATGGAAACTCCTTGTTCCAACTTCTTCCCAACTAATTGGAGTCCTACACCTTCGACCATACAATGCTTCAAACTGTGTCATTTCAATGCTAGCATGATAGCTGTTGTTGTACGCAAATTCGCACAATGCTAAGTGTTCATCCCAATCATTGCCAAAATCCATAACACTGGCACGAAGCAAATCTTCCTAGGTCTGAATAGTCCTTTCCGATTATCCATCTGTCTGAGGGTGATATGCGGTGCTAAACCGAAGTCTAGTACCCATTAAATTTTGAAAGAATTGACAAAATGTGGAAACGAACCGACTATCTCGATCTGAAACTATCGAGACCGGTATTCCATGCAATCGAGTTATCTTCTTGACGAACAACTTGGACATATCGCTGAATCCCATATCTTTTCTAAATGGAAGAAAATGTGCAGACTTTGTAAGGCGGTCAACAATCACCCACACGGAGTCATGCTGCCTCCTCGTCCTTGGCAAACCGGACACAAAGTCCATAGTCAAATGCTCCCATTTCCATCTAGGTATGTTCAGAGGATGAAGTAGACCAGGCGGTTTCTTGTGCTCAAACTACACACGCTGACATGTCAAACAGGAAGACATATAGCTTGCTATCTCCTGCTTCATGTTATTCCACCAAAACCTATCATTGAGATTTCTGTATATTTTCGTACTTTCTGGATGCATGGAATATCTAGTGTGATGAGTTTCAGACATTATTGCCTGCTTCAAATCTTCTTGTGCTGGCACACACAATCTGTCTCTAAAATATAAAACTTCATCCACCAGCACAAAATCTGGTCTAGTTGTCAGGTTGTCCTTGATCTTTGCCAATTCAAGGTCTTGAAATTGCCTATCCTTGATTTCCTTGATAAGCATTGGTTCAAAGACAGACATTGCTGCAACCATTACTCTATCGTCCACCATTTCAACGGACAAGTCCAAATCTCTGAACTCTTCAATTAGATCCCATTCACCGACTAGCGATGTCAAATCTGCAGATTTCTTACTCAAAGCATCCGCTACTACATTCCCCTTTCCAGGCACATATGTGAATGGAAAATCGTAGTCCTTGATGAGCTCTAACCAACGACGTTGTCTCAAATTGATGTCCTTTTGAGTGAATAAGTACTGGAGACTCCGATTATCACAATGGACTTCAAAAGTCTCTCCGTACAAATAATGTCTCCACTGCTTCAAAAAAAACACAACCGCCGCGAGCTCCAAATCATGCGTCGCATAATTCTTTTCATGTTCCTTCAACTGACGCGAACACGTCCCACATCGCCTATGAGGCTGCCCCGAGTCCTGGCTATATGTGGGATGCTGGCCTTACTTGATTGGCGCGTTTTGGCGACGTTGCGACGAAATGCTATCAAGTAAAACCGTGTGGGCCAAGGCCCAGAGCGGACAATATCAGTTCGGTAGAAATGGGCCGGATCCTTACAGAATGGTATCAGAGCCGAGGGCGGCTCTCCTCTAAGTGGGTGGGATTGTGAGAACAGGTCCCACATCACCTATGAGGCTGCCCCGAGTCCTGGCTATATGTGGGATGATGTCCTTACTTGGTTGACGTATTTTGGCGAAGTTGCGACGAAATGTCATCAAGTAAAACCGTACGGACCAAGGCCCAGGGTGGACAATATCAGCCCGGTAGAAATGGGCCGGATCCTTACACTTTTTTAGAGCCGTAGTTCGAATGTCAAGAATGTCAAAGGAGCCACAGCAGAAAAGATCAATGGATCGACTCTTGATGAGCAGTGTAATTAAAGTTCTAAACTCCATTGCTGCTAGTGGTGCTCAATTCTCTGTATATAGGTGTTTGGGGTTAGAGATTAAATTTTTTTGGACAATTTACTTAAATCTCCATGTTTATGAAATAATTGAGTAAAATATATACAGTTTCAAGGTGGTGACTGTGCATTGTTAACTGAGATATGAGCTAAATCATGGGATATACTATGGCTAGTTCAAGGTGATTAGTCCCTTCTTTTAGAATTGCTAATGGATACTGTATGAAAAAATATTACTACTTCAAAATGGAAATTCACAAAAGTGAAACGAACTCTGTCTTAAGATAGATTCGCCCTCGCTACGGTGCTTACGATTTTTGAACATCTGTCTCCCAAGATATAATGATCACGCACGTAGAAGCAACAATACAATCTGGGTGCCCAACGAACCAAAACTATGTTTATACTCTCTCAATGACTCAGTGTGTGAAATTGATGATTGATCCACCTTCTCCAAGGATGGTATAAATAGATGTGATTGTGACTTTTCACAAACGTCACGAACCTATAAGACATGTGTTACAGCCCAACCCGAGTTAATCAATATTAACTCTAAGTAATCGAGATTAACATGGTTTAAGCATGGTTAAGCAATTTAATGATAGTTAATGATTGAGATAAATCAAATTACTCTTAAATAGATGAATTAAGCATAATGAACGAATTTGGGAGAGTAGCTTAATTGAGTTGAGTTTAGACTCAATTTAGTTAAATTAAGGACTTTCTCGTAAATATGAATTTATACGTATTTCATCGAATGTGGTAAAAGTCGATACTATCGTGTGTATCTCGATGAGTGTAACAACTTTCATAATACACACGTTTTCGTTTGACTTGAAATGAGTAAAGTGGGTCTTAGTTTGACTCAAATTGTAAATGGGTAGAAATTATAAGGTTTATATGCAAGAGTGCATGTGATGTGTCAATAAGACCAAGCTCCATTTCATTCGGTGGAGTCATCCCTACAACAACAGTGAAGTGTGGGCAGCTTTGTTCTGTTTTCTTCTTCTTTATTTCTTTTCTACAAGTTGTTGGAACGGAGATTGTTCAAGTGATTTTCAAGTGCATGATTGTGTATATCATCTTCTTCTTCAAGTGGGTTGGTTTTCTTGGAGCTGTTATGGAAGGGAAATCTCATAATCTTCTTTTTCTTCTAGTCACAGTAAGTGTTAGTTGTTATTATAGAAATCTTGAGTTCTAGTATGTGATTTGGAATGATTTTTAGCACAATCAATTCAAGAATTTCTTTTGGATTTATTCTTGATGTTAGGTTACCAAAGAGGGTTTCACTTGAGATTTTTGACCTCAAAACTCAAAGATAAAAAAAGGGGTTTTCAATTTGGTGAGTTCCATCTCAAGCCAAGCTCATAAAAAAGGAGGTTTTGTCTTGAAATTGAAGTGAAAGGCAATTATAAACAATTAGTGTGGTTAAATGCTAGTTACTGTGATTTTTTTCCTCTTGACTTTTGTTGTGAAATATGAGTTCAACCTTATGTTTCAGTGATTTGTATGTATGTGCTTGATTTATTGGAAAAGAAGATGGGTTTCATGGTATTTAGATGGGTTGGAGAAGTTGTATATGTATGAATTGATTGTTGAACAGGGGTTTGAATCAAACTTAGTTGAAAATTGATTGAAAGTAATCCCTTGCATGTTAATGTTAGCCTACTGTGAAATGAATTCTTCTTAGTCTTAGCTTTTGTTCTTTGGAGATGGTATGGCTGGATTTGCATGTATTTAGTAAGAAGGCTCAAATCCAATTTAACTGCTCTATGAAATGCTCTGTGATGAAGTAGGAAAGATTGGAAAGAAGGGGGTGGAAAGACAGTGCAGTAACAGATTGTGTTTGCTGAAATCTTGGTCAGAATTGGGCCAGCCAGATTGGGCCTGCTCGAGTGGGTCGGCCTATTGGGTCAACAATGTCAACTTTGAATGGCCATAACTTTTGACCCGTACGTCCGATTTTTGAGTTTCATACATCGTTGGAAAGCTCTTGAAACATAGAAATCAATGGTATACACATCCTAGTGATCATAGATTGGGATATGAATGTGAGTTTATTCTATTTGAACCAATTGATGGTTTTAGGATCCTAAGTAGTTTGAAGACTAATTAAGGAGTAGTAGGTTAATTACCCTTTTCATAACATAATATCCTTGGATTTAGATCCAAGATGAATTGAGTGTTAATCAAAAGGTTAACCCAAGCTGAGTAGTTGTAATTCGATAATAAAATTAGCTTCTAAAGCTAGCCGGTAAGACATTAATTAGTTAACTGAAATTAACAAAATTTCAGAATTAATTTATGAGTTTTAAGGAAAGGAGCCTATTGATTAGATCAAGGCTATTATGAATACTATTTTACCTCCATGGGTGGTAATTAAAGAGACTTTAATGTATGTAATGTTCATCGATAATAACACGTACATTAAAGAATTGAGTATTACACCTGAATGGATGATATTATTTACTTGAGTTTGTATGTTGAATTGAATCCGTTAAATTGTAATTGAACGGAGTTAATATGTGTACTGTATTGTTCTTGAGTCTGACACTACATGATGACTTCTTTAAGCTCATTAGAGTTGTTACTGCTGCAGCAGATTATGTAGGAGTGTTCTGGAGCTCCGTGGTGATGTCAGTTGTCCTTGGCCCGGGTATTGATAAATCCCACAATATATAATTCCTTCCGTATGGAAGAAGTGATTCCTTTCTTTTTAGGAAGATGTGATTTGAATTGAAGTGAAATGCTATTGTAGATTGCCAAATACTAAAGACTGTTATTGCTTTGAATTAAATGGTAATTGTATTAGTCTAACATTGGAGTAGACCGATTAAATGTGTGATTAGCATGTTTAATAATATAATTGTTTATGCATTGTTGAATTTGTTAAATTCATAATGTTATTCATGGCATTACAGGCACAACTGCCCATACCTATCCTTCAGAGACTACAGCGCTAAAGGAGGAGACCACTCTGGTTCCTCCAGGAGGATTAGTAGAGTGGAAATGAAGCGAAAACACTTAATGTTACTTTTGAAAGAAAGAAAACCTGTAGAAAATGGTTTTAAAACGTTTCACACGTTTGATTCTTGCATTATATTTAAATATGCAAGTGATTGGTTTTGTAAATAATGTATATGAGTTTTTGCTTTATACATAAGCAATGTATACTTATGTATATTTGTTTATATTCCGCATAATGTGTAATTGATATCCCTTGTGAATTTTATGTGTTTGAAGTTCACGGGAGTAAGAATGTGTTGCGACTCGGGGTTAATTCGGATTAATCATAATCTCAGGTCCAGGTAGTGACAACATGTCTCTTCATGACGAAGAGTTTTCTATGAATAGATACAACTCTATAAAAATTTAATCAAATTTCATTCAAACTATAGACACAATTTTCCAACAGATACATGGAATGGTTGGCTGATCTCGTAGTGTCTCAGTGCATGTTTTGGCATTAGAACTCCCATTGCCAGTTGATATTCACATTTTAAAAGGAAAATGACCTGGTTTCTTAGGGTCATCATATATAAAAGTGAAAGATGCTTCAAACTTTACTACAGGCTTGGGATACAGTTAAGCTAAATGCATGTTTGTTGTTTTACTGAACAATCCTCAGCTGCTATTCCTGTTTGCTTTCTTGAATATGGCCTATTTATCCCAACTCCATTCTTTGGTCATTATGGGGCTTGGGTATTATGTACTGCATTATGGGGTTGAATATGGCCTATTTATCCCAACTCCTTTCTTTACTTTGCTGGTTTTTTTTTTTTTTGACTAATTCAAAGGTTAGGATGCGTCGCCCATCAAATCAATGGTCTGAAATCAACAATGTGCTCAAATGTACAGCTGAGCAGACATGGCTGACTACATTTGCTGAAGTTTATATCCATGGAAGTTTCTTCCAAAGTCGCCCAATTCTTTTAAACATGCTGCACTTGTGGGATATGAATTGAATACAAGTGTGGCCCACGTGATTTTAGTCAAGGATGTGCATAACAGGAGGCGGCCTGTCTTGAAGGTTGGGATTGTAAACCTTTTAGCCATGTTGGCATGCAGGGCTGATGCATTCACTACCCCTCATGACTCTGCTTGATGCATGAAAATGATACTGATTTTGAGCTGCACATGGAAGCTGATTAAGAAATTTCTCATTGTCTTATTACTCTAGCTTTTGTATATTGTATTTGTAGGTGCTGAGAATGTTGATTCAGACAGCAAAGTTAGGGGGACCCAGAATTTTAATTTTAGTTGGAGGGGTGCGAAGGCACACACTGAAGACTTTTTTGTGAATTTTGAAAGTGGGCTCATAATTCATAATGAATTTTTGAAATGTACCAAGGTTAAATGCGTGCGGCCGCACTCGCGTGGTTATGCGTGGGTCTACCCCAGCCAGGAAGCGCCATGAGCCTGATTGTGTTTAATGCGGTTTAAATTGCGACTTGATTACATAAAATTCTTAGAAGCATTGTTTTATATTGATGCAATATATAAATCTATAACTCATCGAACTCAACAATTCTGCTGGATTATTGATTAGTTAATGTGGGCATCACAGTCACTAGTCTACTTGCTGGTTTTTCTGTCCTTGCCTTGAAGGGGCCCCAGCATTGTGCGTGGCAGGGATGAAAAATCCCTCACAATCTTTTATTGGTTGTCAAATTACGAGCCATGGCCCATGCATGTGAAACGAGGAAGATAAGATTATCATTATTATACTACATTTTTCTTGAAGTGCAGGAAGCAAGCATTTCAATTTCAGGCAACAGCCAGAAAACCTGATGTAACTCCAATGCCCACTGCACCCTCTTCTGCAGGCTTCATCTGGCATGAAGATCATTCCATCAGGGTTGATGATGGCTTCTGATTTAGGGTTTTAATAAAATATCTAATCCAACGGTGGATACAGGCCAATGCACCTGGGAAAGAGATAGCACGTGCAGTAGTCTCGTGCGGTATCTTTTTTGAGTAGTTTTTGTTGAGTCACACGTGTCAAAAAGGTGACACTCAAGTACTCAACTTCATCATTCCAAGGCCCTACGGAGTTACAGACACCCTTCAACTTTTGACTAAATTTCAAGTGTACCAACGAGCAGCTTGAAGAGATTTCCTGTCGGAGACAGGACCCTCTAAAGTTTAGATAGACTCAATAAATCATGCATCGAAGGACTGAAACTTCACGGTGTACTCCTATTATTAAATATCTGCTTGAAGTCAGTATGACTGTGGATAGTACACTGGTCACAACCTCCAGAGTTTAAATCCTAGAATGGTAGCTTTCTTTATTACATCATAGCCATAGGCCACTAAATAAAAAAAAATTCCAAGAAGGAAACTTGCACACCAGTCAGGAGGGATCGTGTCAAACTTATCTAGTGCGGCAAGTTGCAATTTTTCTTTCAGCCATCCCTGGGGCGTATATGAACAAAAATACTGACGTTCAATCCATTTTCATGTAAGAACATTAAAATTTCTGATCTACGACCACCTGCATTGTTAGAACGTCAGGTTTTGATATTGCCCTACTTCTGTCTATTCGCTTCTGCCAGTTGGATTTCCCTGATTGGTTATCAGGTCTAAAATGACTTCCGCTCAAAATAAGCGCCCCCTTTATGCATGGGGTATCCATATAATTTATCTATAAAATAAAGATAAAGTAAAGGATTAAACTAAGAGAGAATAAAATATAAGTGGATTTTGATGATATTTTATTTTTAATTGTTTGATATGAATTTTTTTTAATATTTTGTATGAAAAAGTAGAGTTTTTTTATTTTTTTAGTGGAGAAATGAGGTTTTTTTTTTACTTACTTTCTAAAAAGAATGAAATTTTTATACTTTTAATATGACTTCTTGTTTGAAAAATGGATGCTTTATTTAATTTTGGCCAAAGTTGGTTTAAATGTAAGACTGACTGATTGGTTAAAAACATGATTAATAAATAATGCATGAGATTGTGGCATCACACTTCTAACCAAAAAATTGATCTAAAGGCTGGGACCAACTTCTCTTTGTTTAAAAAATCTGAAAACACCAATATACTGAATAGTTGGACCCACTTTGAAGTTCTTTTTTTCCAACTAAAAATGTCTTGAAGCCAATTTCTATCATGTTGTAATAGGTGGGGGGTTATTTAAACATGATATGACATTTTATTCCTGTATTTATGGAAATGCCATGTTTGTGTGAACATGCAGGAGAATTCCAAAATTTTAACTACTTAAAATGCCACAAATGACCTTTTGAATTTTTCTTGAAACTTCAGCCCCTTACTTTTTGGTTGAGTTTCTACAGGCTCAAACGTAAGAGAGTAATTTTTTTTATAGAAACTCTATCATACGCAGAGAATTTCAAAATTCTAAACAAGCACTGCACAAATTTCAATAGAGAAAAAGGCAGTAAGTCACTCAGAGACTTGTATCATCCAAACTTTGCCTGTGGTAGGGAGGACCCACTCCCATGGTCTCACTTCAGAGTTCACTTCCAAGAAAACAAAAGGCCAGTAAACCTAAATGGGAATCCTGGCTATGAATCCAAGTTCAACATAAAAATCTTAAATCCACCCCAAAACCCCCTAAAAAAACGCTTGGGTTCATCTCCAAAACTCAACTACCTGTTTCCATCCACCACTCAATTAAAAATATGGGGTCCACCAATTGCTTGTGACCGGGGCAGTGATCCTCATGATCCGTCCAAACAAGACATGACTATCACACTAACCAACTCCATACGATCTGGATTTGACGGTCAGATATAAACAACAGATATCATGGATGTGTGTGTCTCACCAAGCATGATAAAGGGCCCCACACACCAAACTCCCGCCACAATACCAATAAAAAAAAAAAGCGCATCATCCTCTAACGCAGCAGTTATCTAGAAAAGTAAGGGGCAAAACAGTAATTTCACATGTTACATTGAAGACACTAAACAGTACGAAAGCATCTCCTTCCCACTCCTGCAACCAGAAGAATCTCTCTCACTCCCTCGTTCAATCCCTCTCTCACGAAGGAGAAGAAGCAACAGCAGAAAGAAAAAGGGGAAATCTCTATCCGTCCGATCGAAGACGAAAGTCTCCGACACGTATCGGCTTCTTCACGAATCCCGACACGACACGTTTCGGTGAGTTTCGGCGTTTCAACATTCATCCATTTCTGGCAAAGAGGAACTCGCGATCGTCGTCAGATTCAGTCGGTAGCTGAGCCGATGCTGCTGGAGCTACGACAGCTCGATGGACGGTAAAGATCAGGACGAGAAAGACTGATTCAACGGTCAGGATCGAGGCAGGTAAGCCGATCTTCTCGATCTCATCGATTTGTAACTTTCAGGGTTTCTGATGCGGATATTTCTCTAGTTTTCTTGTGTATTTGCTCTTTCGCCTCTTTTTCCTGGTTTGCATCTGAGAATGCTTCCGATCGGATCACGTTTGACGGGATCTGAGTGCTTGAGATGCTGTCGGTAGACGATCTGAGCCGTTTGATCGGACATGCATGTGAGATTCATGGCTTGATTTGTAAAAAAAAAAGGATGCGATTTTGCGTACATAAGTTTATCTTGTTCATCACGGCGCATGTTAGCAAAACTGTGTTTGGTCAGGTTTGGTAAATCAATGAGTGTGGATCAACAACCGAAAGTATTGGTGGTGGTGTCTAGCTGGTGCAAGTTAGCAAAAGTTACCTCATTTGTAGGAGCTCCTGTTTTTAGCTATTGACTAAAAATCCCCTTGTAAATCTGGTATTCCAGGGAGTTCATGTAGTTTTTTTAGTTGTTATGATCCGGTGAATGCTAGAAATTTCCCTTTGAATCTGACTTCTGTACTGTTATCTTGATTAGAATTCTATTTTTAATTTGAAACCAAGAAAATTGTAGGTTTTGGAGAGTCTGGATCAGATGTTTTCATCAGGCTTTTACTAGTGGCAGTATTTTCATTCAAGAGTTCAATGTTGCTATTCTATAGTGGAGAAAATTATATAGAATCTATTTTCATATGATAACAACATCCTGTAGTAGTGTAAGGACTGATCCGCGCACAAAAATGGTAGTGTGAATCTTTGAAGAAAACAAATTCTAGGATTTTCCCTTTTTCTCATTTTTTTCAGAGTTTTTTTTTTCACTTATTTTTAAATGTCACACAAATATGGCCTAGAAGCTTAATACTTATCAGTGATTTGGAGTGTTTCTTTTTTTTTTTTTTTGGGAAAGCCGATAGAGGGTGCGATATTGATATTTAAAACCATGATATGTAGTGAATGATCTTCCAAAATGTTAAGGATTATGTTGTAGTGGTTGTCCTAATAAAGGGATTGTTATTTATGATCGAGCTGTCTGATCCTCTTATATGTAAAATTGCCTCAATCATAGCATCCTTTCCTTGAGTTGGGTTAGTTGTTTTGTGACCCATTCCAACTCCAACAAGTGGTCATTCAGATTTCAGAAATTCATCTTGATGCTTACAAAGAAGGGATGTTACAACGCTGCTCAGCATGCCTTTACAAGCTCAGCTTGTTAAGAGCCTTGGCTCTACTCGGCTTATTAAGACTTAAGAGGCTTGATCTAGCTTGTGTACTCATATTTTTAAGTATATATTTAGAACAAAATATAATTCTTGGATGAATATTACATGATATTATTTATTTGAAACTTTTCAAAATCAATTCAATTGAGGTGTGCTAATGAATATATTTAGAATACGATGCTTTAATGTCGATTTTATTTATGACTTATGAAAAGTGACTTGATGGGTTAATAATAGGATCAGAAATGACCATATCCTCACAAGAAAACCAAAACATATATTACTTCTAGGTTCTAACACTTAATTCTCTGTTGATTTTAAGACCTTAGAATTTACACACCATGCCTTCTAAGATCCAGTTAGGCTGGTTTTACTTGCATAGGCCATCTGTCCTTTGCCCCTCTTGATTTTTTATTACTTAAAGTGGACCATTGATGGTGGTGCTCTGATAATGGTCTTATGTAAGTGGTTCCAAGGAGAGAACTTCCCAAAATTTGATTATGCTTGAGTCAAGCTTGACTCTAGCTCATGTTTGGTATGCTTTCTAAGCCGAGCTCAAGCCTTGCTTGGTTGGGCTTGTCTTTTTCATTGTCTGAGCTCCAGCTTGAGCTCGATTTAGTACTATTAAGCCAATCCCGACTTTTTTCAAGCCAATTTCAAGCTGGTCTAAGCTTGGCTCATCTCACGCTCGAGGGAGTTAGTTTAATGTTCAACCCATGCTCCAGCTAGGCTAAGCTTGGTTCATTTACATCCTTACTGCAATGTGTCCCTCATATAGCTTATATGAGGGATGTTCTTTTGGGGAAATCCTCCCTATATAATATATGTGGTGAAGGATATAGCTGAATAACTTATAAAGTTCAGACATATGTTGGCTAATTTCATCAGTACCAAGTATGGTTTGACCCATTTATGGTTTTTGTAGCATTGCATTGACCCAAGAATTGGATGTAAACTCCATTCCAAGGTCGACGTTTTTTGCTCCATTCCAACCATCAAAAGATTTATAGACGCATCAGCGGCAGTTTCAGTATGTTTCGACATTTTCATTTTTCCTTGTTCTCATGTGATTCTCAATTATGGCTTATTTGTATTCCCTTATCATTCAATTCATCTTGCAGTACACCAATGGAAGATTCGCTGGGATGGTTGCCTGAGGGTTGGATAATGGAGATTAAAACCCGAAAGGGTGGTATGAGTGCTGGAACCCAATACAAGGTACCCATGATTATATAAAGCCGCATCATTTTGGTTTTCACCACAACTTTCTTGCTTCTTACTTTCTGAGTCAGACATTTGGAATCTTCGAGGTACTTTTCTAGCTGGTTATTTGGACATTAGAACTGTAGTTTTGGTTAGTGTTCATACATTCACATATATCACTAGGTGGCAAATGATACAATTAAATTTGTGTGTTCTGTGTGATTGTTTTGGATAAAGAGTTTCTGCCTTGTGTGCATTGGCCCATACACAATGCAATTATGTAAACTCGGTGGTAGTGTGGTACTCATGAGTCATGATAGATTCGGTGCATGTTTGCCATAAAGGTTCAAGGTGATGCTTTCACTTCATAGATCCGTGCTTTGAAATACTATTATTGTCCTTGACTCCTTGTTATGATAACCAAAAAAAAAGAGATTATTTTTTACCTGTTTATCCACAAGTCTTTATTCTTGAACATGTATAATGTTGGATTTTCTGAAGGAGACCTGAGATTTTATTTCCTTGGTAATGTTGTGTAGATTTTCTTAATAAAAAGTGCACAGTGAAGAAAGTTAATCACAGATGATCCTAAGAAAAATAAATAATTTTTGATAAATAATAGAATAACCCCCCCAATCTCAATTACAATAATGACTGAGAAACTATTCAAAAAAATAATAATAAAGACTGAAGATGAAGTTCAAATCTGTAGATTTTATGTCAATATCTACACCCTGTTTTGCCAAAATCTTGCTCTTCATTTGGCCTTCCATATACATTCAAGAAAGAGACAGTCCTTTCTGTTGTAACGTAAGATTTATTATTCCATGAAAAATGAAAAAGCAACGAAAGAAACAGTTGTTGATCTAGATAACTGGCAAATCTCCCTTTTGATGTCAACTTTCATGTTTCTCATCCTTACTTTGGGGACCACTTGATTGCAGTTTCTTAATTCTCCCTCTATGATGATATCTCCCACATTTTTTAACTATTTTCATTGCTTCTCAAATTAGTAGAACCTTTGCTTCATTTGGCTCATTTGTGTCATCTGGTCCTGAAAACTTAAGCAAAATCTCCTCCCTGTTTTTTTTTCTCAGCATCACTCCTAGTCCTAGCCCTGTGGTCCTGTTTGTCTTCCTCTACTACTTCCAGATTTGACTTCACCCGTCCCATATCCTGTGGTTTCCATTTAGCCTTAACACCTTTGTTAGTGAAGCCTTATAATTCCCCAAAATATCATTTTAGATAATTCCTGCAAAATATTTTCTTAAAGCTTTTTTTGATGTCCTGATTTTGTGATGCAATTTTGTACATTTTTTTGGGTGGGTGAGGGTGGCCAGGAGCCCAGCCTTGGGTCTCAACTCTAATGCTTTCTTGCTCCCCATGCTTTGTATTTTCTTTCAATGATACTGATACCGTACAAGAGAAAGAAAAACAATTAAATTTTTTTTCTTCTACTATGTTTTTGTTGACAATGGGCTTCCATGGTGGCGCATATGTCAACAGTTTCAATAATTGAATGAGTCAGAGTCTATTGAAGGCTATTAAGCTGGGTATACATTGGGCTAGTGGGTGTGACTTTTCCTTGTGGCAGCTAGCTCATGTTGTAGAGGATTCAATTTGAAAAACTGGGGTGTCCTTCCAGCCTGTCCCTAGATGTGCAAACAAGGAGGCTGATACCTTGGTTAAGCATGGATTCATGTCTTTTCGAAATGTAGCTCCATTACCACCGCAAGTCTTTGGTTGGTTCGGCCAAGGTAGGGCAGCCAATTTTTGTTGTCATGAATTTTAGCTGCAATTTTGTGCATTAACCGAGATGTTGGAATACCAATGGTTGAAGAGAATCTCTAATTTTTTCAACCTGATGATCTCTAGTAACAAATCTTGCCTCCAACTTCTTTTCATTAATGTGATTGTTATGTGATGACAGCACTATTTTGAGATCTGTTTGGAGTTGTTTCTTTTGAGCATGAATTGATTTAGAGCTATGATGCCTGGATAGTTAATAATAGGCAAAGTATCATATCGTGTCATAGCCACTGCTCTCTTTATGTTAAAATCCGTGTCCACGCCATATGCATGGCGCCTTTTGTTGTTCCCATGCCATATCCAGGGAACATAGATTTAGAGGCTATTTTAAGGCTGATCCCTCCACACCCACAGCACCCATCAACAAACCACCCTGCACCCAAAATTGTTGGATGTACCAACATGTTAATGTCAAGTATATTTTAAGTGGACAATTTAGATCTTAAGACATAACATACAATGAAAATGTAATATATAAACACCTCCATTCAGGTATTCGGTCCCAAGGGTAACAATTTTATCGACCCAGGCTAGACCCAAACCCTGAACCGAGTTTAAATTTGGTCTAAAGTATGGATCCATGCCCCTTTTCTGGGTCTAGTAATCGAATACTCTAGGTGCTCATTTTCATCCATGGCAATTCCCCATATGATTCCTTTTGAGGTCGAAGTATCATCCCACAGGGACACTTTAAAGTTGGCTAAATGATTATAAACTCTGGTTTCCCGTGCAAGGGCAAAGCAGAGGCTTTTTTTTTTTTTAATTGTTTTATCAGTAAAGCAGAGACATTTTAAAGTGACCTTCTAGTAGATTGAATACGATGCGGAGGGCTTGAAGCAAAATAGAGGATGCCTATATTTGGCATGTGGCAATAGTTTTTCTTTTTATACATATTTTTTATGAAGTAACAAGATATGTGTGTGAGAGGGAGGGAGGGACAGAGGGTGGGAACAAAAGAAAAGAAGAAAAGTATCAAAGCCTTATACCAACACCCTTGCCGAACATGTAATGTGCTTGAAAACCATTTGAATCAATGATGACAATGATCCTTTTTATTTTAATTTTGGCTGAATTAATGGAATTTCCATGGAAAACCAATTCCACGCATGTGGTAGTAATTAGGAAGCCTTATTGAGTAAAAATACCATTGTTACATGCCAATATCATTTTATTTTGTTACTCGTAGAAATGAGTGATTTATGTTCTCTTGCTGTAGTGGGAAATGGATTCTCGACATAGGAGTTATGATTTTCATTTCTCACTTTCATTGTATTGTGGTGCATCTTGTTTGTATTTGCCAATTCCTAGTGACTGATGAAAAGACCAGTAATGGCATTGTAGAATGTAGGGCAAATTCTTTGCAAATGACACTCTGTTTTTTGCTTTTTGTAGTGTTACATTGCTCCAAGAACTGGATGCAAATTCTATTCCAAGCAAGAGGTCTTTCGCTATCTCAAGAGTGGTAAAATTGACGGCAAGGCACCCCAAACTAAGAGAAGAACATTAAATGTGCTTTCTGCTGACAATGTATGCACTTATCATCTTCTCTATCCCATGTATTTATGCTGGAGTTCAGTAAATGAATTTCTGTTATTTTTAGTAGAATTTAACTGTTCCCTGAGTAATGAGAATTTCTGATTATTCCATCAATTCCTAGGTTGTTTCTCGAATTGAAAAGTCACCGGACGGGCTGCCTCAGGGCTGGACAAAGGAAATTAAATTCAGAAAGAAGAGAGGGGATGGATACCGAAGAGACCCGGTATTAGCATCTATAGCAATTTTTTCATGTCCTTTATTTCTTTTTGGTTATTTTCAGTTTCCTATTTCAGTATTGTGCTTTTTTTTTTTTTTTTTTGCATAAGATTCTCTTAATCCTTGAAATTAATTTCTCAATTCCAGCTATTGATGAATATATTTTTAAGAGAATGGAGGATCCATTTCATTTTAGGTCTGCATCCACATTTGGACCTGGATCTGTGACAGGTCTGTTTTGAGACTGAACCGTAACTGAATCGCGATCTGAATTTCATATGCATTCGGTCAGGGTCGAGGACCCTAGGTCCAAATAGGCTCAAATCTCAAAAACAGAACAATATTATGTACGATATATAATTAATTAATAAATCATATGCAGGAAGTTTGATATCAACAAGACAACAACACACTCTCGCATTGTGAGACATAGCATGATATTCAGCTTTTATGCTAGACAAACAACTAGCTGCTTATTTTGCTCATGTAACTAAATTACCTCTGAAAGGGTTCAGTAACTTGTAGTAGATCTTCAATTGGATTTAGAGCCAATTCCAACCCATTATTCATTAGTAAAAGTTCCAACATCAAGATGTCCACTGCCCATAACTTAAAGATATACCAGGACCTGGAAAACTCTTAACATATTATCTCCCATCTATACAACTTAACGTCCAAGGGGAACTCTTAACAAACAATTTGTCATCTATACCTAAATGTTCCAGGGAAACTCTTAACATGTGATATGTCGTCTATACCTTAATGTCATGGTGCCAACCTGATAAATGATCTGGAATACTCTGAATGACACAAGGCAGGTGGTTAATTTGGATCCAGTGCATTGTAGTACATTTCAGTTGCTTTATGCTTTGGTCAATCTGCTGTCATCATTCCTAAGTTGCTCAGATACCTGGAAACTTGTGTATGCTCAACATGTTATGTAGGAGACTTACAATGACGATACTAGTAGTGGTTACTTGTAGGCTGCTGTTACAAGTAAATGTATTGGGATCCAACACCTATCTCAAAAATAAAATTTCAGGGTTCGGCACATTTATATTCATATCCACAATACTATTTAGAATTAAAAATAATGAGAAAATTTAAATTTAAATTATAAAGACATTGAATGAAGTGATTGTTAAAGACAATAGATTTTAGTCACATGAATAGGGTTGAGTGGAAAAATAGAACTCACAAAGCCGATGTTAGATAGATGAGACAAAGCTTCCAATAATGATGATTATGAACACTTTTAAAACATTGCAAAAATATTATATTAAATAATCAAGCAACAAAAAAAATCTCCATTATCTAACTTAAATTTCAATAAAAAAAAAATTACACTGTTTTGTAATTTATGTCAGTGTTTTAACTAGTCCAAAAAAATTCACCTATGTTGTGAAGAATCTGGCACAAGAGTCGATTACTGAATTTTTTTTTTTCTCACTTCAAAGAATTCGGGTTACATGGTTTGTAGAATAGTTGTGTTGTGTTTGGACTTGGAATCTTTTTCTTTTTTTTTTAAATTGACTTGGAATCATACTAATTTTAAGTATTCATTTTTCATGATACAAAAGTGTCTTTGATGCAGAGGAAAAATTTATCAAATTCATAGTTATGTTCCATCTAGAATGCTTGAAAGGGTATGATGCCCTATAAAACTATAACTGTAACAATGTAGGTTAAACATCTCAATTAAAAGATGTAATTGTAAATCTGAGTAGCATGTTATGAATGGGTTTCCAGCATGGGGAATGTGGGATGTCTTATCCTTGTTTTATCTCCCATATCATTCTTGGGGGTGCATTCATCTTTGCTCCCGTTTCTTTTGTGTTCTGTATCAGTGCACATAGTACTTCATTAATTTATTCTTATAAATTGCTACAGTATTACACTGAATCTGCAACCGGTTACATATTCCGCTCTCTAAGAGATGTCATCCGTTATCTTGAAACTGGAGATGTTGGAATACATGTATCTAAGCCGAAGAAAATGTGCACTTCTGCCAAGGACTCAACAGATAACAAACTCTCTGTAAGTCTAACTTGCATGCTACATTATCCTAGCTACTTTCATGTCCCTCTCACTTATATTTCTTCATTGTCCATTCTCATTGCACTGCATTTCTTCTGTCTCAAACATTATAATGTTGTTCTACCAAAAGATCCTGCTTTTTTCATATATCGATGGGAACAGTCAGGAAACTTGCACCAAATACTGCTAACTTTTTATCTCATTTTCGGTACTTTTGGATTTTCTAGAAAGACAGAGCGTATTGCTTTCCTGTGCAAATTGATTTTGTTCTGTTTCAGATATAGGCTCTATATGTCGAGTTGTAATAGGTGGGAAACCATATCCAGATAATGTCATTTTCATTTTTTAACTGTCATAAAACACATGTTGGTACATCCAAAAGCACCTTCAATACCTGTTGCCAATACTAGAATCACCTCGAGTGATTTTTTAAGCTAATGATTTTGGTTTTGTGGCCTCATCTTTGAAAGAAAATTCTCTTTTAGTCTCCTGTCACAGCTAAAAGGCAGAAATTAGCTGGCAACTCAGCAAAGCGGCGCCTTTTTGAGAGCCAAGGCTCGAATGTCAAAGGAGCCACAGCAGAACAGATCAGCGGATCAACTATAGAGGAGCAGTGTAAAGTTCTAAACTTCATTACTGCTAGAGATACTCAATTGTCTGCCTGTAGGTGTTTGGGGTCAGGGATTCTGAATTTTTGGACTGTTTACTTAAATCTCCTTGTTTATGAAATAATTGAGTAAAATATACAGTTTCAACGCGGTGACTCTGCATTATTAAAATTTAGATATGAGCTCAATGATGGGAAATAATATGACTGTTTTAAGGTGTCCATTCCCTTATTTTAGAATTGCTAATGCGTGCGTTGAATGGTTGGCTGGTCTCATAGTCTCTCAGTGCATGTTTTGGCATTAGAACTCCCATTACCATTTGATATTCACATTTTAAAAATAAAATGAGCTGGTTCATGAGGGTCATCATATTTAAAATTGGATGATGCTTTGGATTTTGCTAAAAGCTTGGGATGCAGTTAAGCTAAATGCATGTTTGATGTTTGCCCAACAATCCTCAGCTGCTATACTTGTGTGCTTAAAAATGGCCTATCTATCCCAGCTCCATCCTTTGGCCATTATGGGGCTGAGGTATTATGCAATGCATTGCGGAGAGAATCTGCTGTTTGTTGATGCAAAGCATTCTGTAACTGTGGCATCATAGACACCTGTTTCTGGGCTTTTTGCCTGGTTCTGTGCCATTCTTTTTAACCTTACCATCGCCTTTTTCTTTCTTTCTTTACACTCTTTATAAAAAAAAAGCCTGATTCAAAGGTTAGGATGGGTCGATGGGCTGCCCATCAGAACAATGGTCTAAATCAACAGTGTGCTCAAATGCCCAGTTGAACAGACATGACACCCACGCGCACATATTTGAAAGATACAGACGCCCAATTCTTCTAAACATTCTGTAGTTATGGGCTATGAATAGAATACAAGTGTGGCCAGCTCAATAAACAAGAGCACCTGATTTTAGTCAAGGATGTGTACTTCAAGAGGTAGCCTGTCTTAATGGTTGGGATTATAGACATCAGCCATGTTGGCATGTGCAGGGCACATACATTGAGTATTCCATGACATGGAGCCCTTGGGCTGGCTTTGTGCTTGATGCATGAAAATGATACTGATTTTGGAGCTGCACAATAAAACTGATTAAGAAGTTTCTCATCATCTGATTCTAGGTGCTGTATATTGTAGGTGCTGAGGATGTTGATTCAAGGAGCTTAGGTTGCACCAAGAAGCACCCCAAGACTAGGAAGAGAAAGATGGTTCAAGTGAAAAAGCCTTCATTCACAATGGAAGACGAGCTCGCTGAATCTGGAGACAAGAAGCTGTTGGTGAATGGGGTGATATTGGAATCAGAAGATAAGAATAAGGAATTGAAAACAAACAAGCAGCTGACACAGAACACAACATTGTCAGAATCTGGAGCGAGTAACCATACAGGCAACGAGGTGCTATTCGGACCACTATATGGGAAACCATCTGACAATTGCATGTCAATGGAATCTGATGACACAAAGCAGCAGATGGAGAATCAGACTTTGGAAACACACAAGCACCTGGTGCAGAACATGGGGCTCTCAGAACTGGAGGACGAGAAGCGAGAGAATGGGGCGCTTCTGGAATCGAGAAACGAGAAGCTGTCTGGTGAGGTGCTACCAGAATCAGGAGACAATAATCCAGCGGAGAACGAAGCACTACCAGAATTGCAAGGCAGGAAACAATCAGAAGCAATAGTATCTGAAGAGACAAAGCCATTGGAGAACGGGGCACTACCAGAATTGCAAGGTAGCAAACAATCAGAAGCGATAGTATCTGAAGAGACAAAGCCATTGGAGAATGGGGAACTACCAGAATTGCAAGGTAGGAAACAACCAGAAGTGATTGTATCTGAGAACACTAAGCCATTGGAGAATGGGGCACCATTTGAATCCGAAGCAAAAACGACATTGGAAGAAAATTGCAAATCTGGAACAACCCGTTTGCGTTCTCGCAAAACAAAAGCTGAAAAGGCAACTCTCCTGCCACGTCGAGCATCAAAACGGCTGGCCGGGTTTGAAGCTGAGGGGGTTGCATTAGACGTCACGCCTCCCAAAAGGTCTCACAGGTTGGCAACTATGCATTTGGAAGCTGATCATGCTTTGGAATCCACTCCTAGCAGTCTGGCTGAACAAGTGTCAGAGCAGCTTGACCAGCTTATATTCAATCTGCAAGTAGATCCTACTCACGATGTAGGATCCACCCTGAGCTTTTGTGCTGAACAGGTGTCAAAGCCTAATGATGAGTCCAAATTCAGTCCGCAACCGGATTGCTTACCTTGCACACCCCAAGGAAACGGGGGAACTGAAAGGCAGCCAGAAAAGCATGCTGATTGCACACCCCTAGGAAACGGGGGAACTGAAGGGCAGCCAGAAAAGCATGCTGATTGCACACCCCTAGGAAACGGGGGAACTGTAGGGCAGCCAGAAAAGCATGCTGATTACACACCCCTAGGAAACAAGAGAACTGAAGGGCAGCCAGAAAAGCCTCTTGTCGAGGAACCTCAGTTGGAAGAGAAGCTAGAGTATCCACCCATCTTGCCCTTTGGGGATTCATGGCTGGACCCATGTATCGAATTCGCATTCAAGACACTTACTGGTGATATTCCAGAGGCTATGGACACCACAGCGATTGAGGACTACTTCCAGCAGCAGCTGGAAGTCAGCCCACCTCAGAACCTGGCATCGGATGGCATGCTCCAATCTGAGCTCATATTCCAGCCGAGCAAGGACATGGTAGTGGGACCAGTAGAGGGAGGAAAGCCAGAGGAGAAAGGTAAACACCACTAGTGGAAAAAGATGTTAAGGAGGTACTAGATCATGTAAAATTACAAATCCTTACCCCATTTTGTCCCGGATGGATAGATGCTAGGGTTGTGGAACAGTTGTTAGGCATCTGCTAGGGGGCCAAACAGGGGTTTACATTTGCTGTTCCCTCCCTATTAGTGTAAGCAGGATGCTAACTTGGTGTTTTCTAACAGTTGATGGACCTCTAAGACTAAATGTGGTTAGTGATGGATGGTCACCCGTGGTAATGGAAGGCAAGGATCTTATGTGGACGTATCTGAATAGTTCATTCATGATCAAGTTGAGCCAGCTTGGATTGGCTTGGTTCAGCTTGGGTTTGGCTTATCTCACAAGTCAAGCTACAAGCTTGGATCAACTCAATTCAATCTGTTCTATGGGCTATAGGCTTGTGTATGTGATGGAACAGATCTTTTTTTTTTTTTCATTTTATAACTTTCAAGAAATCAGTTTAAACTGGTTGAGATTGGCCCTTCCCAAACTCGACTGGCTTGTATAATGTTCAACCCTAGCCAAGCCAAGCTGAGTTAAGTCAGCTTGTTTAGACGCTTCCCTCTACAGTCTGTAAAGCTCCATTAGAGAGTCCATGTGGCTAAAGCCGCATTACTTGTTTAGGCAGGCCTTGTAGCTCTTCAAGCTCAGCTCGGATCCTTAACCAAATGTTGCAAGTTGTAAATCCGAAAATAGGTAACAAGTTGTAATGGTGGGATCATCTCCTTTTAGAGTGAAATTGAGGAGGGCCAGCTAGAGTAGGACATCTATTTTGAGTAATTTAGATTTCTTAGTAAACCCAACTGTGTCAGTATACTTGCAAAGCTATGGGCCCTCATTCGGACGCATGGGATAGAGACACGAATGGAAATACCGGCCGTCACACAATTGTCTCATGGGAATATGTTTTAAGTTTTAATTGCAATACCAATTGTAGATCTACAGCGGGTGGAAAGCTGTAGAACTGCAGTTGTGCATCCAACGTCGGTCGTCTTGGATGGAGCTCTATTTTCGTCACGTCTTATCAATGCATTTGCCTCCATACGATTCAATGCTGCTTTGGCTATGGTATGCATATGGAAGTTGTGTGTACGATTTCAGGGGCTTTTGGATTCGATGATAATTGATCAATGTGAGGATTGATGGGCGGCTTACACAGAAAATGAATGGTAGGGTCAAACTGGATTTCGATGATTATTGATCAATGGAGGGATTGATGGGAGGCTTATGGAAAGAAAATGAATGGTGGGGACAAACTGGATTTCATGTTTGCACCACTCACCAGTTTTTATTCAGATCATATAGTTCAGCATTGTCTATTGGTAGCTCACAAATCCTCTGGTGTTTGATGAGTCTTGTACATTGATGATTCAATACTCTCCTTCTCCATTTTTGGCTAAAAGAGGATAATATTAAGACAAAAGTAAAGATTACACGACCGCACAAAAGCCAAGAAAAAAAAAAACAGGCAAAACAAAATGAAACACGGCAATCTAAATTAAGTGCAACTAGTGAATCAACGCATTCGGAATTGCCGGTCTCTCAGCTGGAGCTTTTATTTGGGAAACTTGTCTCTCATGGAAATTGTTTCATGTAATTGAATACCTAGGAATGTATCTATGTAAGTGGTGAAAAATGAGAAACTAAAGGTGAATGAATATCCCAAAAACGACCATCAAATAACCTCTCCTCTATGGATACTGAAGATGGGAAATGAATGCCCAACTCACCCTAGTAATTCAATACCTATAAAAGTCAAGTCCCATCTACATCTCGACCTTGTATCCTCACTCATCACCTATTTAATAATCCTCCTCTGTTGATGCTCATTTCAACATGAACTTTTATATATTCACTTCTTATGTATTTTATGCAAACAAATATGACCTATAAATTAGCATTAGTTGGAAGAGCCAATGATTAGAATTACTGCCCTCTTTTGTTTCCTAGTAGTCCAAATACTTTCTCATAACAGGTGCAATTTCTTTATTCTTAAATCATCCCCAAGACAGAAAAATCTGAAACGGCCAAAGCTAAGCACACTCGTCTGATACAAAAGCAAGCAGGATGGTCTTTCGAAAGTGATACCAGGCCAATGTCTATTCCAATATTTCTTTGCTTCATGATGATTCTTTCCATCCACCATAAGTCTCCTCTTCGTACCCACGAGGAGCTCCATACCCTTGTTCGTACCCACCATCTCCATATCCTTGTCCACCGCTTCCCTGCAACAACCGCCATTAGAGCTAATTTATACTTTGGGTTCATGCAAGTAGGGCAATCTACTAACCAATATGATTGGCTTTCATTACATGAAATTTCTAAGAATAGGACCTTAGATTTCAATAATTACAAGAGTATAACAAGATCAAGAAGATATATACCTCCGGAGTAAAGGCAAGGCCAACTCTGATCTCTCCCTTGTATTCCTGCTCTCTCACCACATTGTAAACAGTGGGAGGGATGCTTCCTTCCATGAACACTGGCTCTAAAGGTATGCTGCAAGGATCACATTAAGAGAAGGAAAAATAGATTTAAGTCGATTAAAGAGCAGTTACCTGTGTGCATGAATATGTTGCAGTTTATGATCATAACATGGTAGGAATATGTTATGACTTAACCACAAACATGAAAAGTAAAATACAACTGAGAAAAATGGATGTCCCAGCATTGGTTTACAGTGGAAGGTGACCAAATTAAGCCCTCTTTTTTCTATCCTGCAATCACTTGTCTCCAGTTACATAAACATCAATGCCATACATATGCGTTGAGATAATTAACTACTTTTGTACTATCTGACAGTAGAGATGCCAAAAGTCAAAAACCAGTGGACTTATTTGCAAGTGGCTTGTCATGGGTCTGATGGGTGGGACCATTGGATGAACAGTGTGGATCACAAGAAGGAGAGCAACGAGAGTATACAGGGGCATTGAAGGATAGCATTCCTGTTCTATTAGATAATTTATATGACACTTGATATATGTGGAATATCCTCGGTGACTTGAGCTTGTACATTGTACAGCCCATGGGCCACTGCTTCAATGACCTAGACAGTTTATCCTTTTGGACCTAGTGGCCTTCCCAAGGCATCCAAAACACCTCTCGTTCAGATCTTTCAATTAATAGGGTAGATTTAGGTGTGCATCCCGAACCACAATCATTCTAACATCTTGGCAGGATGGATTATTATCTGTTCACCTCTGCATTTTAGTGGAACTTGACAGAAATGTTGTTTTCTTCTTCTTTTTTACTCCATAAACCTGTGTTGAACAGGAAGAAAACCATTATCTCATCTAATGCACTTTTCAGGATGCTCATCACCAAAACTCTTTAGTGAAATATAACCATTGGTTCCGCCAGGCGCCAAGGTATTCGACTGGAGGCAAATTCAAGGCGCCAAGGTATTCAACTGGAGGCAAATTCAAGTACATCCAAGTGCACCCTTGTATTTTCCACGTACTTGAATATATTTTTCTTAGTCCTACATTCAAATAAACTTTAGTTCTGATGCGTGGTTAATTCAATGCTTCTGCTTTTACACATGCAAATTCACTCAGGTCTTCCCACTTTTCATCTTACACAGATAAAAAATGGAACAAATTTCAAATCCTCCTTTGCCACAGCAATGGAGATTCTCACTTAACTTTGTTGTAGGTTATCTAATAACAAATAAAATGCAATGACTGCAAGCAAGCATATAAATCATGCATGTAACAGAAAACTCACGTTGCTTCTCCAACAAAATCATCAGCACTACCACTATCACTATCCATTATCTTGATGGTAAGCTCGGAAACACCTTCAGAAACAGTGAATACAAAGTTCTCATTCCATTCTGGCTCAGTTCCTTTACCTGCACCAAACCACAGTTTTCAACATGAGCAAGTTATTGATGTGTCAGGAAATCCCCAATTCGCACAGTTTCAATACTTTGGCGAACAATGATTAGGTGTCTCTTTGCAATTGGGACAACCTGGATATTGGAAACTAAAGCACGCATGCTTTGATCACTAGGACTTTGGGATGAGGATATCACTGTTTCTAGGACATCTAATAGAATCAACTATACTTACAAGTACCTCTCTGGTGATACTTGTACATTTACTGGGAATGAAAACATTTCATAGCATCATAGGCTTCTGCCCTTTCTAGTAGGATGTGTACACAACATGCTACATCTGACATACAGGCCATACATCATTCATCCCCTTCCAGCACGACAGGCAGGGCAAACAGATCATACTAAAACATGCACTTGATAGAAGTCGTGCAGGACAAAGTGCTAGAGAAAGAACTGTCAATAGATAAAAATTGGGGCTTTTATGCATAAGGTGGGGAGCGGGTGCATGTATGAGAGCACATGTTTGTCTCTCTCTGCGTGAGTGCACCTGTGTGTGAGTGAGCGTGGGTGGGTGTCTCATTGTGTGTGTGCCTGCGCGAGCAGTGAGTGTGTGTGTGTGAGAGAGAGAGAGAGAGAGAGAGAGAGAGAGAGAGATTTCTAGGCATATTTGATTTTGCCACCTCACATTTCAGGAATGAGGATTTTGTTGATTCCAAGGTCCATATATTCCAAGAGACCTCTGATTCCTAATGATAAATATTTTCATTTGAAAAACTATGAAGAACCCATGTGGGAGCCAAATTTCCTGGAATTTGAGTTGTCCTTCATTTGGACGACTTTTGGAAAAAGTCCACAAATAGGATATGTTATATAACAGATGGGTCATCCTCATACATCTGGAGACACCTGATTACTTCATAATAAACCTCAACTAAGAACTTTGTTTTGTAGATGTAAGCTACTTCATAGTTCATAATAAACCCATAAAATTCCTCTTAGGGCCTGTTTGTTTGCATTAGAGTACATAGGAATTGAATTGCTAGGGTGATGGCTGGGTATTCATTTCCCATATTCTTTTGATACTATTTCCTAAAAGTAAAGCTGGTTTGATTCTAGTTCCTCAAAGGAAAAGTTATTTGATGCTCATTTTAGGAAATTCACCTTTGATTTTCACTTTTAACCACTTATGGTATGCTGTTGAATTACTAGGGTGATAGCTGGGTATTCATTTCCCATCTTCTTTTAATACTATTTCCTAAAAGTAAAGCTTGTTTGATTCTAGTTCCTAGAAGGAAAAGTTATTTGGTGTGCATTTTAGGAAATTCACCTTTGATCTTCACTTTTAACCACTCATGGAATGAACTCATATTCAATTCCTATGTATTCTAATGAAAACAAACAGACCCTTAACGTTGTTTAATGATATAAGTACACTCGCAATTTCTATAGGTGCACCTATTCAACCTACTTCTGGTTTTGGTATCAGAGTAGTGCAAAAAAAAATGCACTAATTTGATGCCAGCCTATACAGGATGAGTGTATCTATAAAAAATTGTAGGCATATATGTTAGCTCCATGTATTTTATGATTAATATCTGTTTATTTTACAATTTCTTTGATCTTGCACAAGTTCGCATTTATTCAAGTACACATAAATCACAATCTTGGATTCACAGAATATGGAAACAGTTAATAGAGTTATTTTAAGTGAAAAAGGCAAATGTGAGAACTTAAAAATTATCTAAAAATTCATCTAGAACCACATATTTTAGAGTTGCTAATTGCTATCAACTATTGCTATCTAAGCAAGGGCCTTGTCATTCAAGAACATATAGATAAAATGATTTGAGAGAAGAGAATGTTGAGAATAAAACAAAATGTCCTTGAGAAATGAATTCAGTGTTCATATTCCACAATAAATGCAATTATCAATTTTTCTTCTTGTTTTCTTTCTATTGATGTTGAGGGCATACACTGTTAGAAACCAAACTTTGAAATTTTCAGTTCTTCATTTCACATCGGAGTCTAATATGTTTCAATTAGGTAATAATAAAAGTATACATAACAGACATTCTATAGCTTGCACAAAGGAAGAAATAAAATCCTGAAGAATCGAAAAGGTTTGGCCAACAAACCTGATGCAACACTGCTTTTCTGCTCCTGAGTACGGCATGTGAGGATTACATAAGGATCCATGTTACCTTCCATGTCAAACATTTGAAACACATCAAATGAAAAGCAAAGAAACAAAGCATTTAAAAGAAAAACGAAAACAGTGTAATGATGAGGACTAGTAGGTTCCAAAGACACCTACATGAATGTCATTTTCTATTGTTCGAGTTTCTGAAGGGACAAACCCCACTTGAAACATTTAAAACTCAGTAAACATGAAGCAAACAAACTTTAAATGAAAAAAATGAATATTGCAGTGCTAATAATGAGGACTGTTCTTCCAACCAAAAATAAAAACATGATTTGTCTCTTTCTATGATTCAAGTTTCTGAAATTACAAACCCTGCTAGAAACAATTGGTAGAAACGATATTGCAAATTTCACAAAACTGACGCCCATAACAATTTGAGGAAAGCCAGACATTGTTCTTAGCCAGTGTAAAAAAAAACAAAAGAAGCCCAGCAGTGATTTGAAAAAAAAAGAAGCAAAAGGCAATAAACTAATAACCAAAAGCAAATAAACATAGAAAGAACAAATATAGTAAACAAGAAAACTATAAAAAGTTGCAAGAGAGATTCATATGAGCATTTCAAACTTCAGCCAGAGGAAGCTACATCATGAATAAAAAGATATTTATCAGTACCTTCACATTTTCTAATAGACAAAAGTACCAGATGATAGACTAGGTTATAAGTTGCTGCGTTGAGTTACAAGTTACATGTGAGAGCAGCTGATGCTTCGGACATTTATTTCGATGTTCCATATTCATCAATAACAATAGGTCAGATGCTGAGTTCAGAGGAGCACATGTTGAAGAATCCAAATAAACCAATCGACGGGCCATCACTTCACAGAATCGACTAACATTGTAATTTTATATATAAACTGTTTTAAGTTTTAATCATTTAATCCAACGACCTTTTTCTGCTGAGTTGGTGCACAATTACCTTAAATGTGTCCAAGATGGGTAATGGATTGGGTAGTTGCAAACTGCCCGTCAGTCTTAACTGCTAGGTTAGGACTCATGTAAGAGCTGGTTCATTAATTTGATGGTTGGGATCCATTACAGAAGGGTACATACTGAAAGATTGCAGGGTTTACACCATTTACTAATGGTACTCAGCACATTGGATCCTAAACCTAAACCTTCTTTAAAAGAGAGTGAGTGAAAAGAAATTCCTCGTGAATGGATAGATTGATACATAGATAGATAGAGTACAAACAGATTGGATCCTTGAGATCGTAAACAGAATGGCAACGAATTTGGATTCTTTGAGTATAACAGAAAACAGGGGATTGAAGAATTCAAATACCTGAGATCACAAGAATAAACCTAACAAAATCAAGATTAAAACCCCTTCTAGATACCTGTAGGAAGATCGGGAGTTATAAGATGTTTAGATCCGAAGTAATCATCAAATAATATCAACAGAAAGATAGAGATCGGTAATACTAAAGATCTTAAAAGGGAACTGATATTTGTATCCATCATTCAAATTAAAACAAAAAACAAGAACGACTCAGATCTGAAGTAATGACAACTTAATATCAACAACAAAAAACAGGATCTTTTAAAGAAAGCCACTGTTCATACGGATCAAAACCACTGTTCATATGAGAGAAAAAAAAGTTAAGAACGACTCAGATCTGAAGTAACAATAACATAATATCAACAAAAGAAAACCACAGTTCATATGAATCCAAATCAGAGATCACAAAACAGAACAGAACTTAAAAAACATCAATTACATGAAAACGAGGCAGACAGATACAAATGAATTCGAAACAGAACACAATCAAACAAGCGACGGATTGAATCTTACATTTCTGATAACCAAAATAAAAAAATCTCCGTTTTTCGGATCCGATATATGGACATGCCAAACACAAAATACAAAAATCACGATTTCAGGAAAACTAAAAGAAGATGAGAAATCTAAAAGTGCTTCCTTCAAATGAAAACTTCAAATCTCTGCAAGCAAATCTATCAGATCTATCCAAATCAAAACATGTAATCAAACATCAAACGGAATGATAGAACTCATGAATGAGAATGATGAGAAATCAGGATGAAAAGACTTCATTATCATATGGATCTGTATGAGAAATGGAGATCTGAAGCAAGCAAAACAGAAGATGAAGAGATCAGAGAGAAATTACAAAGGAAATCTGAGTTCTCGAGGCCTTTGGCACCAACGAGGAGAACTTCGAGCGTTCCTTGAGGCATTTTTCTTTTTCTGACAGATCGGATCTTGTTGGAATTGAGAGAGAGAGAGAGAGGAGAAGAGAATCGATATCGAATTCGACGACCGCTTTTCCTCGGAAGTCAAAACTCGAATTCTTCTTGTAAAGGAGGTGTGGAAAGTGGCAATGGCGATTGGATATTTATATTGAGAGTGAAAGGGACTTTTAGGCGATACGCTATGGCACGATTTCCCGCTTTAAATATGAGATTCCGTTCCGATACATTTATTTCCATCGAAGTACGGTCCTCGGATGCTTCCTATTGTGAACTATTATACTTGGTGGGACCACTCAGCAAGATACTTGGTGGGCCAATCATTCTATTTAGGTATACGTCATCAAATTTTACTTGGCTCCATTGTAAGATTGTGCACATTATGATAATATTATTGGTGCATATGATTAATTGTATATAAGATTGTGCTAGAATAATTTTTGTTTGTAAAATATAAGAAGAAAGGGACATCTACCGCCAAAATCCCTTTAAATAGGGTAACTACAGTTGAGGACTTTAATTATTTATAATGATGGCCAATAACTTCCAGCCCAAATCATCTTCTCTTTTTTTTTTCCCCCATTTTGTCATTTTTTCTGTTGATGTCAACATAATCATTTTTTATTCTGTCATGAATAACATTTGTCGACATCAACAAAATATTTGTCGACATCAATATAAGTTTTTACCAACATTGATAAAAACGTCCAATTATACAATCAAGTACCCCTGTGCATGTTAAATATTTATAAATCATAAAATCTACCTGGACAAACTTTTTTGCCAGAATTTTGGACAACCCCTATAATATCCCTTGAATATCACTAGCACTACTGTTTATACATAGAATTTGTTGGCGTTCACAAAAAAATTGTCGATATCAATATAAATTTTTGTCGACGTCAACAAAAATTTCTAGTTAGGACGATCAAGTGACCCATGTGCATAGCACTTGTTAAATATTTATACATAGAATTTGTTGACACTGATAGAAGATTTGTCAACATCAGCATAAACTCTTGTCGACGTTGATAAAAATGTCCAATAAGCACAATCAAGTGACCCATATGCACAGCACATGTTAAGTATTTATACATAAAATTTGTTAACGTCGATAGCAGATTTGTACATCAACATTAATGTTTGTCGACTTCGACGGGTTTGGCAAATTTCAAGTTACACCACCAACATTTACAGCATTCACAATATAAAATATCATGTTTCCACCCACATTTAGAAGAATCAAAATACCCATTCAACTTGACCATTCTCCTGTTCCAAAAACATTCACATTAATATCAACCACACATTACAAGTTTTGGAGATGTACACCCAATTTTATGAATGATTTTAAATATTATACCACCCACATTTACCGCTCCAAAACATCCAATCACTTATAATCTAAATAAAGAATTTGAAATCATATATATTAACAAAAATAGTTCTATCAAAGAATCTAAATCACACACGCGGCACGCCCAACAAGACCCAATCCCTGCTCCTTCATCTCTTCCAAAACAGCATTGGCCTTTTTTGCACATCCCGCCCAGTAAAGTCCCTCAATCACCGTATTATACGTCACAAGATTGGGCTTCACACTCGCCTTCCACATCTGCCCCCTCACGCTAAAAGCACCCTCCAAGTCCCCAGCAGCCTCACAAAGCCCATCAATCATCGTATTGTAAGCAACTTGATTCCGAGCAGCCCGTCTCTCAAGCATTTCGTCAAACAACTTCCGAAAGTTATCCAATCACCTCTCTTTACAAAACCCAGACATCATAACACTGTGGGTGAATGAATCCGGCTTCTGCCGATTCCCCTCCATGGAATTGTTCAACCCGACCGCCATTTCCAAGTCACCAAACTTCACAGCCAACTAAATCAACTTGTTGTGAGTGAATTTTTCCAAAGAGACACCGCCCTAGTTTTGAAATTTTTAGAAGTGTTCGAGGGCATCTTTGTATTTTTCTTTGGTAGATGAGGGTCTCAATGAGTCAATTGAGAGAGAAGAGTGAGGGGTTAATTCCAACGTCTCTCATCTTTTGTCGATTTGGGTAAAGAGAGCCATTCTTGAGAATATGGAATATGGTTATGTTGATATCAACAACCAAAAAAGGCAAAACGAAAAAAAAACAAAAAAAAAAGGGATGATTTGAGCTAGAGGTCCTCGGCTGTCTTTATAAATGTTCAGGGTATTCAACTGTGATTACCCCATTTAAGGGGATTTTGGTGATAGATGTCCTGATAATATGTCATTGGAATTCATTTTGAAAGGTCCCAATTATCAATAAGTGGGACCCATGGTCAGGGCCGGTTTTGAATTTTTCAGGGCCCAGGGCAAGAGTAAAAGTTGGGCCTCTTCAGCCATCATATATGATAATATCATTGGTGGGCCCCACTGATGTGAAAAATTGGCAATGAGTTGATGATGCCCAAGTATAACTATTTGAAATAAAAAAGAGAAGAAAGAGAACTCAGACCAGAATTTAAGCATCATATATAGGGAATAAAAAATCATTGGTGGGCCCCACTAACAGATGAGAAGAACGGGTGAAGGGTTGAAGGCTTGATGATCTGTTTGTAAAAAAAAAAACCCCAAATCATCCCAACGCTAGACCAGATTCTCCCAGAATTTCAGCCATCAAATATAAAATATCATTGGTGGGCCCCACTGATGGATGCTCAAATAAGTGATGCAATAAGCACTCTCAGATGATTTGATGATGGGTTTATTGATGCCCAGGACGATGGAATTCATTGGATGAGCCCTGCCCCCACCAAATGATTGAAAAAAAAATAAAAGGTAGAAGGGATTTTGGGCCCCTCTGAAAAATGGGCCCGGGGCAAGGGCACTTACAGCCCTTGCTCAGGGCCGGCCCTGCCCATGGTGGAGTTGCATGTCACATTTGTACACTCGAACCATGTAACACATGCGAGGAACTCCATTATGACAACTACATAGAGAGAATCGGTTCCACTATACAATTGAGCATCATAACAAAAACGTGATTAACACCACATCATTACTAATGTCAAGTCGGGGCCCATTCATGTTTTCGTCAAGTCGCTCAATTAGATGATGAGACCCACTCTTAAACTTAAAGATTTATCAGTAGAGTAGATGAGCGCATCTTATGTTGTCCGTTCCATTTATCTATTGCCCATAATGGGGTTGTAAAACTGTGCTATACATAGCATCAGCCCCTGTCCGGATGCATAATAGACTGTTCCGTGGTGATGAGCCGATCGTGAATTAACATGCCGTGCACGATTCAAGAAATGGCTTTGATAAGATCGTAATGTCATTGCCATAGACACTCATGAGAAATGCCACCCTCAGCAAGCGTAAAATTCGTGCCAGGGACACTCAAGCGATCCGGACGACTCTGCGAGCGTGGGCCTGTTCACAGTTTTGGGATCCTGTGCAGGCACATTTGGACCGTGCCAGAGGCGGGACCCACCGCCAACAATGAGTTGTTATCATCTTGCGTGTGGTATGTTGTTGATTTGGTATAAAATCGTTGGATTGAAAGAAGGCCCAATAATGAGTGGCTCTGACGTCGTATTTAGGTCTCATTGATTTATATTCACTTTGGCGGGAAAAATTCAAAATCTCCCGCACTTTTGTGGGGTATTGGCCATTTTGTTCCCACCGAAAGCGAGGCAGAATCGCATATCTGAATTTGCTGAACAGAGAAGAGAAGGGAAGAGAAAGGCGAACGAAGCAAATGGAGATCAAAGTAAAATGCAGCTGCGGAGAGGGAAACTGCCCTGAGTGGGCCATCATAGAGCTACAGGGCGTCGTTGAAGCTCAGCCGTCCGTTCGAGATTGCATCCAAAACCTTGAGATTGGACGCCTCTGCCACTCTTCTTCTCAGGTTGGCACTTCACTCATCCTCCTCTATTTCTTTCCTCCCCATCCGTTCATTTTTTACCAATCTCTTTTCAGCCGTCCATTTAAATGCGAGCAATTAGATAGTTATGCAGTTCACATCAGCGGTTCGTACTGCAATATTTGGCTGCCCCACATTGCTTTGCTGTGCAAAAGGCCCGTAATCTATGATGAAGAAATATAGGGTGCACCTCTCCGGTCACGTCACGACTATGTAGCATCCACAGACTTCCCCTGAAACAGTAGAAAAAATCTTAAGTTGAAGGAAAAAATTTAGGGACGTAAATGGGTGCCTAATTACCTAGAAATTTTGACCCATTAAAAACCAGGTTAGAGTCCTTATTTAGGCTTCGATAAGTAAACGGGTCCGGTTCCACCTTGGTTCAAACCTATGGACCTTAGACACAATATATTCCCTCAATTTTTTAAAATCTCTTTTAAAAATCATATTTTTTTTAATATTATTCTCTACTTAAACTTGGATCCGGATCCAGTTCCATCCCATATATGGTTCTGGTTTCGGTTCCGGAACCAAGAAACTGGCTCCAAAACGGTTCCAAGTCCAGATCCGGTTTCACCTTCTCCTTAACGAGATTCAAACCGGAACCAACTCGTTTACAATCCTAAAAAATTGGTGGGAATGGAGAGTTTTCATGGGTGGGCCACCTGACATTGCTTCATCATAATGTTGAGTTCAACATCCATGGGGGCCCACATTTTGAGCGGTCTTGATTCTCCTATACAGTATCTAATTTTTTTTTTCTTTCCTCTATCTATATATATTTGTACAGGGAAGCTACACTTTCACAGTAGGTTATCATGAATTATCAGGGACCAAGATGGTTCTAAAGAAGCCATTGTTGGTACTGAAGAAAAAGAAGGAGAGAGAGAGTGATGAAGATGAGGAAAGTTCCTCCGAGTCTCTAAGAAGAGAACTGGAAGTTGTTGGAGTTATTCGGCACCGAATTTTGTTCAAGACGAGACCAAAAGCCCTTATATCCAGTATGTGACATTTTTTTTTTATGAAAGCTGCAATGCAGACAACCTTATGTGTGCCGATTCTCCTAGAGATTAGGATTTGGATGTTGCCATGCTCTGTCTCAAAGGGACTATGACTGCAAATGGAGTTGGATCCCCTGAGTGGTCTCCCACAGGCTAACCTTGAGAGGGTGGGGTCCACCTATTGATAATGAGGACCATTCAATGAATGTCATCTCCTTCCGCAATCTATCCTCAAGTTTTACTTCAACAGAAATCGGTTCCACTGTAACATTGAGGGTCCAATTGTAATATTGAGCACATGATTAATAACATAATTAATACATACAATTAATAATATATAAGAATATATTAATCATGTTATCGGTCATGTGCTCAAATCTTATGGTATGACCACCTCCTACTTGAGCTATCGCTTAGCTTGTTTCACTTTGAATTGACCCATTTTAATTACCTCGAAAAAACACGGGGGAGATGCACATCTTTTTTTTATATGTAATTAGTAATAGCATCAAGGGCCAAAGGCTTCTTGGCTGGGCGTTATAAAATAAATAAATAAATAAAATAGTTTATGCATAACTGTTTGAAAAGGTTTGCCAAATGATGATTTGGCCCGTCTAACTCAAAAGTCCAATTTTTTTTTTTTTTTACAGGGCAACAAATAAAGGAAAAGAAACCTACATGTTAAGTTGGTTCGCAGAGTGGACAGTGTGAGCTTTAGTTGGATGCTGATGGTGTTTTTTTGCTTTAGTTGTTAGATTAGCCATGTTAACTTACTGGTGTTGGAATTGAAAGTAAGCAAGGCATTGTCAACAGAGCAATGTATATGGTTCAAGAAATTACATTAAAGTGGAAGAGATTAAAACCACTTGTGGTTTGTTGCTATTGCTTTAGCCTAAATCAAATGCTTAATAGTTGAATTGATCTTTTTATATTGTCCTTTTCAACCAGCAGTTGTAACTAGTGAATTATTATGGAGTGTTTCTGTCTCTTATTTATCTATTGGACTTTGGACAGTCAGTGACTGTTTTTTGAAATATAACTTCAAACTGGGAATAATCATTAGCCTTGGGTATAATGGTATGCAAAGAGATTTGACAGAGATGAAAGTTCCAGATTGTTACAAAAATAAAGCAAACTACCACTAAAAGGGAATCCACCAAACTTAAAAGCTTCATGTTTACCCGGGGGCAGTTTTTGTACATTGAACTGGAATTCAAATCAACCCATGAGATGAATCCAATTGCTCCATGACTGCAGAAACTCCACGAGGCATGTTTAGACAAATAGATTCAGGGGAAAATTTTTCATAATTATTGCAGATTGCAGAATGCAAGAGTTTTGTCATTACACTGAAACCCAGTGTGTAGATAGTACACACCTTAAATAGAAGTATTCTTCAACAATAACAATAGAAGAGAAAGACACCAAAAAACTTCACAAATCAAATAAGATGTGACAGTAACCTAGCATAAATTATAGTTTAAGAAACTCATCGTTTTCTTTATGGATATTCCATGTAGGTAAACCCACATCCAGTGACAAGCTATTGTACATCTTGTGATCCGTTGCGTATTTTTCAGTGGTAACAGAAAAATGCTGAAGTTGACAAAATCCTCTCATACAGAAGATCTCAAAATCTTCTTGTAATCCGGAAATGTCCCCGGGAATGGTGCCACCTTGCCCTCTGACACCACCCATAGCTCGCCCACACTACCGGATATCAGATGCTCATCATGGCTTACCTGTGTGCAAGAGTGAAGAAAACAAACACAATGATCAATGGAAATGGGATTCATGGAAAGAAACTGTTAAAAGAGAGCAGAGGTTCACAGCAATGGAAAGAAACTGTTAAAAGAGAGCAGAGGTTCACAGCAGCATACCATGAGTACCCCTCCTTGGAAAAGGACGAGCCCTTGGATAAGTGCCTCAACAGCATCCAAATCCTGCAACAGAATAGCAATTACCATGTTGTTCTTACTATTATTATTATTTCATCAGTTCTAACTGATTTAGTATGAAAACCATTTGACTACTGTCAAATCTTCCAGCATAGGTACACAATTTCACTGTCACCTTTCAAATGTCAAAAGGAACACCAAGAGAGATTTCTATGAAAGTTGACTTAAGGTTATGCAACACCTTTAGGTATGAGGGGACTCATGGCCAATGATCCAAACCATTGATCTAATGGGCCCAGCAAAGGCAAAACGATGACAAATAATTACTAAAAAACAGTCATATGTTCTCATTATACAGCCTTCTTTGATGTGACTGAGAAATACAGCAACAGTCCACAGCTAATATTAAAGGCCAAATACTGATCTGTTATGATCTCTTGGTCATGAATTACTGACTTTGGTCAGCTTCACAATAACCATTTTGCCATTCTTTCTGCCCATAGATGCATGTAAGCAATTAGATCAGGTTTCTGACATCGAAACAAATAGATGGAGGAAATGTTTGAAAGACATCAGCGCCCTCGTTGAATCTGAATGGACTTCATATGACCTATTAGTAATGATTGTCCAAAATAAAACCTCGGCTTCATTCCAAAAAAAAACTTACAAGATGGTTTGACGGCTCATCAAGAAGTATGATGTGTGGCTTTTTGAAAGTGATCTTTGCAAATGCAACCCTACTTTTCTGCCCACCTGTTATTTTCAGAAGAGATATTAGAGCCTACACAAATACAGTCAAGAAGTCCACAGAAACCATGACAAGCCCACAGCAGAGTTGGAAGTTCCTCTCTGGCGCAACCACAAGGCTGCTGGTTTTAGGCATGTTACCATCAAAAAGAAAAAAAAAAGTCCAGAGAAATTATTCCATGGATGATGATGATCATCATCATCAAAACCGTGTTCCATGGATGATGATTGACATATTTATTGCACTTCCTTTTCATATATAAACTAAGGCTGGAAAAATTGCTGTCACATTGTGCTAGGCCAAGTCTACTAGTTTTAGTTGACTCAGAGCCACCGAGTCCCAAATACCATGACCCATTGCTGAGTCAGATCCAAGTTCAGAACAAATATTTGATCCATTGCCAAAACCATATTTGATCCACTGCCAAAACCATACCAATAAGGATGAAATATTAAAGAAAATTATACAAATATACCTGACAAAGTGTACATAGGTTGAAGAGCAAGGTTGCCAGTGACACCAAAAGAACCCAAGTGAGCTCTAAGTTTCTGTTCAGGGACTCCCTGCCAGGAGTGAAATTCAAGCATTAATATTCCCATCCAAACAGTAAAACATGACAAATGCTGGAAACTCCTAAAACAATAAATCATATTTTTTTAATGCCAATTCCAACCTTCCATTAATCGACTAAACTATCTAACAATTCAGAGCATGTGTTAAAATGATATACCATTAATGGAAAACACACATTGTTGCCAAAAGGTTTGTCACAATAACAATAAAGATAACTTAATATTCCTCTCTTTCGAGGGACAACAGCATTGGTTATGTATCATTCCTTATCAGCAACTAATTTCCTTGTGAACATCATAAAGATGCACTTGGTCTAAACCATTCGGTGAGTTCAATCGAGAATGCTTTATATACTAAAATGAAATGACCACACATTCCTTTTTCTTTATTTGATTGGTAACATGGGCATGAACCCACAACCTCAAGGTTGCAGTATATATCTTCCACTGTGCCATGGCTCGTCATTGATCAGACATTCCCAATGCTTCAACTGTATGAACTTCTAAGAAAACAATGGACGGTCAACAAGACTTTGTCCAACCATTTCCTAACAATACATTTACTTTCCAAGGAAGTCCTCCAAACAAATGGACAGGACTGGAAGTGTTCAGCCAATCATGAACTGTTAATCACAGCTTGCCCAATGATTGGGTTGGATCTAGTACTACCAGAGCCATGTGCATAAAAATGTAGCCACAAAAAATATTAAAAAAAAAAAAAAAAAACACCAACATAGAATTTTCTATTAGTTATTTTTTATTTTAACGAAGGATTAAAGTCCGGAATCGGTACCCTTCAAGAGTCACGCCTAAGTAAAATGTATGTTATTTCATAGTTTATTGGGTTGAAAGCTAGATCTTTGTCAATGTTTAAGTTTAAAATAGTACTACACTTCAGTTTTGTCTTACACATGGAGGCCTAATTCAGAACTTCTCAGGCATCAATAAAAAAGGTTCTGAAGATTAGCATCCATTTCTAAGCTTTTCATCTTACGGACTCAAGTATCATGAAGAATTAGACTTGATGAGGCAGTGATACAGGTCACCCATCATGCGGAAGGATTTTTCAACATTTTTTCAGCATTTTATATTTTTCAGCCAAGTTGGGTCCAAGTCACATGGACCTGACTCACTCAAGTTTGAGTCAGACTCAGACAAGATTTTTTTAATCCTTGTTCTAAACATATATGGAAAAGGTAGCAAGATCTAGGAAACGAAAAAATTTAAACCATAGAACTCACCGGGTAGCAGCGCATCATATACAGAAGTGGATTTGAAGATAAATCAAGTCCGTCGACATGGTGCTGACTGAAAACAGCCATGCGAACCTGCAAAAAGAATGCTACTCAATTTCCTATAGCATAGAGCATATAAGACCAACCTCAAGTAAATTAATATCTATCATTTTTAATTATTTACTACAAAAAAAAAAAAAAGCTCAATTAGTTTGTATATATCACTGAGAAAAAATACATTCTACATTCTATCAGGATCCTATGTCTTCCAACTCCATGGCGCTGAAGCTGAGGTTAGCATAGCATTGTTGGGACTTTAGCTCTATCAGTTCACAATTCAGAGACAAATAAATATCTATGATCAGCACCGATATTGACTGATGAGGATTAAATTTCTGCGCCACCACAATTGAATAGCCACTCATCATGTCAAAATGATCAAATTGCTTGCAACTTAGGTACACCCCAGTGCACTCTTAACTGTGTTCCAATAGCCTAGTAAAGCACATAATTGAAATAGGCCACAATTCTTCAAGGAGACGCGAGCTGATAGAAATTACTGCTACTGTAGCTGATAAGATAGGCATTGATGGCAGTGGCACTACAAAAATATAATTTTTTATATCAAAATTAGATTAAGGGAGGGCAGTAAGAGATACCTTGGCAGAACGGAAAACTGTTCCAGAGCTTGGTTGAAGTTCTCCAGATATCAATTTAAGTATGGTTGACTTGCCAATGCCATTGGGCCCAACCACTAGGAAACAACTTGAATGTGGTTAGCAACAATCACTACAATATATATTACGAAAGGGGGAAAAAGACAAGAAATGAAAATACACAATCAGTCAGAACAGCAATAACAAAATAAACAGTTAGTTTAGAACCAAGTGATAGATTCAAATGACAGGCACTATCCTCTCCCTCTTCTATATGATAAAGTAATAAAAAATTCATAGCGGTAACCAAGTGCACTTTGATGTGATAATCACAAATAGACAATAAATAGCGCGTGCCATCCTTACTTGCAATGCGGCTGTCAAGATCTATACCAAAATTCAAATTCTTGAACAGGAGAGGGCCCCCAGGATAACCAAATGACGCATCACTGCAATCACAAGCATGTAAATGAGAATATATGTGTAGATACTCAGACTACTCATAAACATAGGAATTTTACATAAGCAATGAGTGATTTTCAATTTAGTTTTGATAATGAAAGGAAATTGATCCAGTAATGTACAGTTGCAACAGTTTTTTTTTTTTTGAAGTATCAATGATATATTAAAATGAAAAGATAGTACAATGAAGTGCACTGAAAGCCAAAGACAAAGCAGTTACAACAGTTTATCCTCTTCAACTGACAAATAATCAATAAACACCAGCAAAGATGTATACGTGGGGGAGGCTACTCCAAAGTCCAAGTTTCCCAGGTTGTATAGGGTGGTGGCGAACAAAAAAGCACTAGTGAGAGTGCAAAATGAGATTGGGCGAGAAGGTGGTGTTAGTGCCTTTTAGAAGTCCTTGTCAGAGGTGATTGAGGAAGTAACCCTACTGACGATTCTAACTTCTGATTTTACTTGCAGAGATTTCTTATACATGCAAATGTGGAAATATTTCCTTGAGATTTTCATCTAAAATGTCCCAGAAGTTCTTGGTTCCACCCAAGCATATCTTCAGCATAGAAGGAGATTGGCCCTCATAAGGTCAAAGCTTTTTAGTTGGAAGGGAACAGGAAGACCATCTCGGTGGATAACTTGAGGCGGACAAGTCAAGGGATGTCAATGAACCTCCAACCACCCAGTTAATTGAAGGTTCAGACTGGAAAAATCCATGTATGGACCCTTTTCCTGGACCTAATTGATAGCTAGGTTTGGGTCCAGTGGAGGTCCATACAAGAACTTCTGATTGCCTGAGGGATATATACAATATATTACATATTATATTAGATTAAATATTCATATTATATTAGTATTATTTTGTATTGTATTACATCTTTTATTAAATTATATATTTATAAATATTATATTAGCATTATTTTGTACAATAATAAACCAATAAAATTTATAGCATAGATGACAAGTGGTGCAGCCAGGCACGATCAACGTTGACGATCAACACCTCTAGCGGTGTGATCGAGTCCTTAGGCTCAAGCCCTAATGCAACTCAATGAAAACACTCAAAATAACTCACGAGAATACTGAATATTTGTTTATTATCAATAGCATGTGTTACATCCAAAACTTCCCTCTTTAAATAATAGAGGAACAATCTAAGGAAGGAAACCAAATTATTCAGTGATTGCTAAAATCACTCCCCAAAATCTTTGATTACATCAAATCACTAAAATCTCTTTTAAATTTAAATAAAATAAAATCACTAAAATTACTAATCGATGTAAGGAAAGCAAATCAATGGAAGGTTCCTCGGTGGTGGGCCCTTTTCTTCTTGGACCACACTGCATCAACAAGAGCACTGGATAGCAACTGCAATGCCATGGTCAAATCCCACCCTTGCATTATGTTGATTTTGAGTCAGGCCCCGAGTTAGGACCGGATCCAACAAGGTCCATTAGAATCAGACCTAAGTCAAAGAATATACATTTAATTGGTTCTGGGTCTTGATCTAGGTCCACCATGGACCGAACCATTTACACCCCTACATATATCTTCATCCAATATTTTGGACTCCAACAGATCCTCTTCTTCTCTTCTGTTGTCAGTTCTTACTCTCAGAAGACTCCATTTTCTTTATTAGCCAGGTTTGAGGTTAAGTGGTAGTTCTTAAATTTGATAAGTAAATGTTTTTCTCATCAATGCATTGCTCTCTCTCTCTCTTCTAGAAGGCAAGTCTTCCGGAGAGGTCCAATATAGCTTCTTTTTTTTTCAATTATGGAAGGAGAGAAATGGCAGGATACTTAGTGCAAAAGAAAAGGGTGTTGAAGAGTTGTTGGCCAGAATTGGGAGGTGGGTGCTCATAAGACCAAAATTTCTCAGTTATAAGCTGCATGACTTCTCTAATAGGGATGCATGTATGAGTAGAGAAATGCTAGAGTTGAGGAATCAGTTAAGTAGAATTTGCCTCAGAGAGAATTATTTAAGTTCCGGGGAGCTCTATTTAATAAAGGAAGCGTACAGTGGTCATTTTTTGGCCCAATCAGCATCGAAGAACGAAATCAACCAAAGAAAAGGACTTTAAGGAAGACTTTTCAGGGTTTTTTTATTTTATTTTCTAGTAGACTTACTAAAGTGATTCCTTAATGTAGTGCCACGGTGATCCCATAATTCCAATTATCCAGTGAGGACGCATTCCTAGTTGTAGAGATTAAGAGCATGTATGTGTAACAATGAGCATTCAGTGTTGCTACAGAAAATGCCGATGTTCTGCAGGCACAAAATTTCAGCAGATTGGTGAAGCATTTTTCCACGTGAAAGCAGGAACAATTAGACTACTATTTTTCCTTGATTCCACAAAAAAATTGTTCCCTAGAGAGCAGGGTTTGGGAGTCAAAACTGCTTTTCCGCACCTACATGGAAATAGATTTCTCGCTGAGCAAGTAATCCAAGCACTACACAAATATGCTCTAAAGCTTTATGTGAATCCAACGACGTCATGGTTGGAAGATTACTTGGCTAAATCTGGAGAAGTGAGATTCTTTGTATTGTAGCCGCCTCTAAAATCTGTGTTTTTGGCTTCTGAATTTTTCCATTCTGGCATGTGTCCTTTGTACCAGTTGATGTACATTGTTTTCTTCCTTAATACAATTGCCATTGCAGCTAGTAAAAAAAAAATGCTACCTGCAACCGCAATTTCCTTTAATGGTTCTAAAATTTATTGATTTAAACATAGCTGGAACAAGGCATTGATGATGATAAGGATCATTACAAACTCAAGAAAGTTCTTCATATGATCCCATTGATTTGCTTGAAAACAAGACTTTCTCCAGTGGCAAGCATGACTATCAACAAGCCAGGCTGGGCAATCAAGCTTACAACCTAACCTATCACGGTCTGAACCCAGACTCATTTTAAGGCGAGGCTAGGCCCCAGCCTAGCTTATTAGGGAACATTTTTTTACTGAGGACTTATTAGGGAACACTTTTTTACTGAGGACAGGTCGCATGCTTAAATGCTTGAATAAATAACAAACAGACCTGAAACTTATAATGGGTGGCCCTGGCCTGTCATCTGGAGTAGGGAAATCAAACTTGTAGCTGCACAGGAAAATAATTATAAGGTGAACAACCAACTATAGGCAAATGATGATGAATCATATGAGAACAACTTGATCAGTCATAGAATGAACACATACTCTGGGTCATTAACAACTTCATCCACGTGGCCCATTCGATCTAATGCCTAAAAAATACAGTAGGAGCTCACCACATAAGCATATATTTAATTATTTCATCAACAAGTCAATGAAACAAAACTCAGAAAAATCCATACTTCGCCTTGGAAAACATGAATGTTATTTTAACAGGGGACAATATGTCAACTAGAAAATCTAATATTCAAATTGGAGTCAGTGGAAACAAATTAAGGATACTTTGTTTATAAGATCATGCTTTTGCATGCTGCTAGGACCAGCCTGGATTTTGTTCCAAGAGGGGCAAGCAATAGTTGACTAACAACGGGCAAAATAAGGATTTTTTTAGAGGCAATCGATGATATTTTTTTTAGATTTGTTGTTTTTAGCTAATCCATTAAAAATAAAATTTTTTTTTTTTTACAAAGTTTAATACATATATCTAAGAATAATCATAGATTTGACAATACTCCAATATTTTAACAATATAATTGTTCAAAACTTTGAGGACAATTAAAATATAAAAATAATATGACTACCATAATGAATACAAACTGCTCAAAATATTCCTTTACTCCAAGTTTTATGAGTGAGAGTTGTATCTCACTCTAATCAAAGGCCTATATCAGATTGATCAATCTACCCATAATTAATTAATAAAAATCTGTTAATTGATTACTTGAGATCATTTAATGAGTCATTAGCCAATGCTATCAAAAGGTAAACAATCAACTGTTCATTCTGCTTCTAATAAATGTCCTCTTCTTAAGTGGACTTTCTCCAAATTTTATTCTAATAAAAGTTGGTCCCACCATAAGATTGAGCACATCATATACATTTTAAAATGTAAATATAGTGGGACCAACTCCTATTTCAATCCAAAGGATAGCCAATAAGCCAAAATCCAGCTAGTTTTAAAAAAGAATTATCTCAAAAGGGAGAAACAACTCCTTTGGAGAGAAAAACTCTCCTTAAAACTTGGAGATGATTTACTTGCTTTTTTGGAAGCAAGCAAAGGACAAAAGTATCCTCAAAGATTTTTTTAAAGTTCTGCCTTTTTATAAAGAAACAATATAATGAGGAGGGGCAAAATTGTATAAAACCAAAAGGCCTCTAAACTCTCCTCGTGTGTTCAACAGAAACAAAGAAATTGAGGAGGGGCAAGACCTCTCCTCCCTCCGCCATTGACCAGGACAAAGCAGTTTGACTAGGCTGAGATCCAAGAGAAACAATATTTTTTTATCATAGAGAAACTTTGGAAATCCATACCTTGATTCTTGACTGAACAAGAGATGCCCGTTTTGCATTGTAGCGGAACTTATCAATAAAAGCCTGCGAGCTCACAGAGAGAAATTTGATTTAAGTACATATATAATATATTAGAAGTGCAAAGTGTGTCCAACTGAAAAAGGGAAATGACTTAACCTCCAAAGAGATTGATATTTGATAATATATTTGGAAAACTAATTAATACAGGACAGTTTTATAATAAAGAATTTCAATTTTCACAGAGAAGAAAGTCAACATTTTATACCAAAAATATGCCCCAAACATCAAATAAAATATGATTTTGGAGAATTTTGATTTAAAGATAATGGGATTTTGTTTATAGAAAAAGTATGGCCGATGCAAAAATTATGTGGGGAGGTCTATAGAATGTGACTCTCTAATCACAACATTTTCAGCAAGAATGCCACTGCATTGATCACCTGCTGCGTGAAGAAAAATCACCTGTTTCCTTTGTAATTTATTATCACTATAAAAGATTTGGCTAACATGTAATCTTCAAGATACACGGCACCTAGCCCTATGATACCCGGTTACTTGTACAGGCCCAACGTATCCGTATCGGAGCGATGCGACACTTGTATTGGTACGTGATATGGCACCGATACTTCTAGGGAACAAGATTAACATATCCTACATATAAAGTCCTCTATTTCATATAGTTCTTTTAATATTTTTTCCTTACCATAAAAAATGCTAGAAATGCAAGAGAACAATGATAATTTCATTGATTCAAAAGTGATCTAAAGAAAAAAAAAAAAAAACATTATGACACTCGTATCCGTATCTGTGTCCTAAATTTTCAAAAGTGAGGAGTCGTATCCCCAATCCCCACATCAGTGTCCGTATCCATATCCGTATCTGGGCATCATAGACCCAGCCTAGTCAATGGTGAACACTATTATTTGAAAAAGAAGCAAAGATATAGGAACAAGATGAACTTAAACACTGACAAATTATACTCATTGACATGCAAGTGCACAATGGATGGATCAATGGACTCGTTCACGAAGCTTAAGATGGTATGAGGTAGAACTGTAAACCAGTCAAACCAAGGTTAAATTGGATCCAGTATGACTATTATCAACTCACAGGAACTGGATCTGATCCAAACCCATGAACTCCATGTGGATCTGAACTTGAATCTATTGGATTAGGACAATCAAACTCTATATCCACAATAAGAGGTCAAAAAGTTAATATGGTTAATATGGATTCAATATATGATATCCAAATGCTTCAAAATGGTCAAACCCAGATGTCCCGACTCCAGAGTAGATACTCAAGATGCCTTGAGTAATAAGTCGACTTCATATCTGCAGTGTAAGGGTAAGATGACGATAATCTAGATACTTCAAGGAATTCAACAACTTAAACCCATTTATTAATCACACAGGCAAGACCCAACACCGGATCTGACCTGCCAAACTCCAGGTGGATCCAAACTGAGATCCAAGTCAGAGCATATCTAGGCCATCAGCTGAACCCAGTGATTGATAGCCCCAGATTCAGGAGACTAATTATAGTCCTAAAAGCAATAACCAATGCTTGACAATACAAAACAGAAAGTAAAGTAGATGAGAGACCGGATTTGTGAGAATTTCAACCAACAAATGATGCAACTAGTTCGACATCAGAGTATTATTTAAAGTAGAAACCTGCATATGAGCTTTTGCCCGTTCACTTGACTCGAAGGCCTTTTGTTGATTCTTGAGCTGCTCCTCTCGAGTTCTTTCAAATGTATCATAGTCCCCTTTGTAACATGTCAACTTTTGACCATGTAAGTGCAGAATATCTGTAACTACCTGAAAGAAAATTTAAAGGTTATTATTTTGGTCTTTCCTTTCCTCACCAAAATGAAACTCACTATCTTCAGACTGATTTTTCAAGGGATGATGATTGTCAAATACCGTATTCAAGAACTCTCTAGCATGAGAAACAACTATAAATGTCTTTGGCCACTTCACAAGATACGACTCAAGCCATAAAACAGCGTGAAGATCAAGATGATTCTGTAAAACATGTAAAGCATTAATCTAATCCTTTTAAAAGAGATGTTTGAATCATGCAGTTCGCAAAGATATTACCGTAGGTTCATCAAGCAGTAGCAAATCAGGCTCTATAAATAAGGCACGTGCAAGGGCAATTCGCATACGCCATCCCCCAGAAAAAGATTTTGTTGGCTTCCGCTGCATTTCAGGCGTGAAACTGAGACCCTGAAAATTTTCAATGAAGTCGACAAATAAGTAATGCGAACAACCGCCCTCACAGTTATATCGAATTGGGATTGGGGTTTGATGGTTAACCAAATTGTTCAATAAAGTTCTAAATAGGAAAAGAATGTCCGATGAATGGAGAAAGAGCATTGAGGGTTAGAGGCACCTTTCTGCAAGAAGAAAAGAGATATTTGAAACTGTTCAAAGTTCAAATCATCGAGCTACCAAACTTACCTTGGGAGACTAATAGAGCACTCAAATATTTCAAAATCCAGTTTGGGTTTATGCCATGTAGACCGCCATTTTCCAAATAAGACCGTTCATTGAAAAGCAAGAAGAGAAATTAACAAAGCAGAAATACAATTTTTATTAATTTAGGAAAGGGCTACAGCAGGGTCCTTGGCAGTTAGATTGGCAGATGGTTGTATCCCAGTAAAAGCTATGGAAATCTTCGGTATTATAGTCCAATAAAAGCATTCAAGAATTGTACACCTCCAGCCAAGTCAATCTCAGGAAATATAATAGATTGGTTTATTGTAAGAAAACATCAGTCGTCATAAAGTAATAAAATTTTCTATAGTTACAATACAGAATGCAGGTTATACATATGGACACAGGAGTGACAAATTAATCAGATTAAAGTGATGACAGCATTACTAGCTCGGACTTACGGCAAGAATGGAAGCAGCACGAGCCTCTGCAGAATATGCATCAATGAACTCAAGCCTCTTGTATATTTGTTGAAGCCTCTCTGAAGCTGCATCTTTGTCGCTTCCGCCATTGAGTTTCCCATTGCTCTTTTCCGTAGGCCCTTCAAACTCAATCTCCCTCTTCAGAATAATACCAAGCACTTCGATTAATATAAAATGAACCAAACAAAGAGTAGTTTTGCTAAGCCCTTTTGAATTAGTAAATTGGAAAATCAAAGATCTATTTAATGAAAGCACAAGTACACTCCATGCCAACGTGGCACAGACATGCAAGATACGAGATGACTGCAAAAGTGCCCCTGACCAAAAACTAGGCCGGTTGTTCAATCAGGCAGGCCACAATTTGCTTGTAAACTGACCACCTGAATTACTGTGTCAGTACGCTAGACGAACCAAAACAAAGGACAAATGTTTCAATAGGCTTCTGCTAACATTCCACCATTCCATGTTCATGAAAAACAATCCAATCTTTATGTGCATGCACATGACAATGTTGCACATGGAAGACTACCCAAAATGTAACAATGCCATATCCACTAACACAGACAGTTGAAATTGCACCCAGCCCTGTAATTCCCTGACCAAAAATTAGGCTGGTTTACTGATCAGACAAGTTACCATTTGTTTAGTAATCCACCTTAATTATTGAGCCAGGGAATTGGTACCCACTTGAAGGATGGCTTGGATATTGAACAGACTGGTCATGCTGACGCGTTCAACAAAGTGTAGACAAGTCTTATATGCACGCGCTGTGATAATAGTAAACCTCAATTTCCAACAATGGCAAATCTCATCTACCATAACCAGACATTAACACTATCATGCTACCTGTTGGGCAAGCAAAAAAGCTTCTTCTTCCAAGAGCTGGGTCCTTTCAATATCAGAGTTAAGAACACACTGCAAGGCAATTGTATCATCTCCAACAACTTCTTGCTCCACGTGTAATATCTGGCGGTTCTTAGGGATACCATCAATTGCATGCATGGCCATATGCCTAAGGAAAGTTGTTTTGCCTGTCCCGTTTCTCCCAACAAGGCCTGAATAAGCAGCAAACAGAATAATAAAGCAAGCTACAATAATAATTGTTAGGTATCATAGAAGATTGAACTTTATCACAGATGAGATGTAGTCTGATAGGAAAACACGCTCCGTCAAATAAAAATGAACAGTCGTCCAGATATACTGCAGTACCATTTCCATGGTACATTTGTTTTATATTTGAAAGGTCAATCATCAATGTATTGCTATGACAGAAGTAGGGAAGCAAAACTTGACTTGACCCGTTAACCCGACCTGAACCTGACCCGCGATATATCTGGGCTGATCATGGGGAAGATAAACCCAACTCACAGCTGAATGAGTACAGTCAGGGTTGACCCGCATAAACATTCTGATCCACCAATATTTTCCTAAGTCATTATCCTATCCCTAATGTAGTAAGAATATTAAGTAGGTTAAATGGCTCTTATTCTCTTTTGGAGTTGGTTTTAAAAAAGACAGGTTTCAAGTCAATGTTTGTATTGACTACTCAATAAATGGAGGGCCATAAACAAAAACAAGAAAGGAAGCCCCAATTGGAGCCTTCCAAGCCTTGAAGAGCTTTTGGAGGGACTTGGGGAAGACCCAACAACAGTCAAACCACCCCACCACCAATCTCCAAATTGACTGAGCCGTTTAGCAATTCAGCATGAGGTTTTAAACATTTCTAGACGCAAAAGGACATGGATTTTAAGCATAAAAAGTGAAGTATCGGATTTCACACATAAAAACTGGCACTTTAAAAAGAAAAAAAAAATCAATGTGGAGTAAAATGTACATACCCAAGAGGAAAAAAGCAGGGTACATTCACTTAAAAGAAAATACGAACGACGATGACACTAAGCCTTCTAGTGGAGAAAGCTTTAAATATAAATGGCACCAAAAGTTATGATCAGTCTGTAAAAACCCACCATAGTGTCTTCCAAAAGAGAGCGTCACTGTGCCTTCTTTTATGAGCTCACGACCACCCACAGAAACATTGAAGTTCTCCAAGTGGATATCCTTGGCACCTTGCCCATCCTCACCAGTGCCATGGTTTACACATACGACAGGCATCCCTGCTTTAGCAGCTTCCATCTCCGCCAAATGCATTTGATATTGTGCCTGTTTGGTAACAAAAGATGTGAACATTCATTGTAAAAACTAGATATGAAGTAAAAGCACATGGCCAATTTCTAGATGTATTGTAGAACTGGTTACAAATTCTCTTCAGCACAAGTGTTGCCATTTCCTATTTCAAATTGGTAGAATCATGAATTAGTTAGAACTAATTTAGAGAAAAAGAATTGTAAGGATCATAGCAAAAACACAGTTTGCTCTCCCTTCCTATTTACGTAGGTAGGACCCATTGTTAAGAACACTCATATGGTGGACCCACCGCATATGGGAGATGAACCAAAATTTCCAAGATTGGATGAGCCTAGTAGCTCATTCTATGGACTTATTTCCAGGATCATTGATTTATCCTATTCATAACCATCTATTTATTGTAGGGTCGAAACTAAGCTGGGCCACAGCTCAAGCCCATCCCGCTACTAGATGGAAGTGAGTTGAGCTTCTACAGTCACAGGAAGGCCCGGACCTATTTACTGGCACAATAGCTAGTTTAGCCAGCTTACATCTTTGCCCGCATCAGGCCAAACTAGATTGTCCAGAACAGCCTGAAATGATCAAATCATCAACATGATTGGACATAACATGTTCCCAATGGGCTATTTCAGGCTCCTGGGCCTGAATATAATGCCTAATAAGTAAATGGGCTGCACTTGGACAAGCTTCAGCTAGGCCAGGTCCAGTTGGAACCATAATATGTTGGGCAAGTCTGTATCCAATGAAAAAAACTCTTAGAGCCTGTTGGCACAGGGTTAGTAGCATATGGGGTTAGCAGAATAGCACTTTTTTCTGTTAGAGTTTCATTGGATTGCACTTTGAAATATATCATATGTTTTCAGCCTATTCCATATAAAAACAGGAGAAAGAACTTTTTCTCTAATGGTAATGGGAAAAGAACTGTAGAATATCGCATTGCAAAAAATACTGCAGGCAAGATGACACTACGGTTGCCACTTCACAAGTCAATGTTACCCTGAGCCAAGCAGGCCCTTCCAATCAAAAATGTTATTATATCTTAGCACACTAACGCCCATATCAGGGGTTTGGAGGATACAGGTCACACAAACGAAATAAAGGGGTCTTCCAATCTCCAACATTTTTAGGAGATAATCTACAGCAGGGACAATCACATTACAAGTAGGAGCAGCAAACTGTACAATTTCACAAGTTCCCCAACTCACTGCTCTAAAATAGGAATCCAGGCTCTCAATTGGAGCCTACCAAAAAAATCAACTAAACACATTCTGATATGGGATCAAACTACTAGAAGAAAAGACAGAACTAACCTGTGGAATCACATGTTCAAAATTAGATGTTCAGACAACTTAACATCAGCTTACCTCCCTCTGGCGCTCATCCTTCCTCTTCCTCCTTTCAATCTTCGCTTTATCGCGTTCAGACAGCACAGGACCTTCCAGCACCTCCACCTGTTTCTTGGGGGTCTCATCTTCATCCATCCCATCGAACATCCGCAGTGGCGCTGCAAGACTCCGCACAGCTGGCTTAGTTTTCACCAATCCATGCTTTCCAAATTTATCAGACAGTATGCTGCAAACCTACATTTTTCATGAAAATAGCCCTCAACATGTCAAAAAACCTTCCAAATCAAACTTCCGTTTAAATCTTTTTAAGCAAAAAAAAGGGGTTTTTTCAGTGAAAACAAACCAATATCAATTGTATTCAATTCCTATGTATTACAGTGCAAACAAACAGGTTATAAGTAAATGAAATCATGAATAGTCAGCAATCCAATACATATACCTAACAGATTATTCTATAAACAGTTCCATTGCTCTTGTAGTGAATCTATCGCTATCTAATCCATTGCCAAACAAAAACACAAAACACAAAAAAGGGAAAGCAATCAAAATCAACCATTTTCATCACACAAATCAAACCAAACATAAAAACATCTATGAATCAAAGAAGGAAGAATATGAATCGATGTGGGGGGTGGTTTTTTTTACCGATTGGCCCTCGGCGACGTCGCGGACGCAGCCGGAATCGACTAGGAGTTCGCCTACGGCATCAAAGGCGCCTTCTCCTTGGAGGCCGAAGTCGAAATCTTCATCGGCGAGGACGTTGATGATGTAGTCGATGATGGGTTTGTCGACGTCATCGGCTCGAGGACCAAGCACCTCGTACACGACCCTACTCGCCACCTCCACCATCTCTTCTCGCTTGAAGGCGGTGGCGGCAAAGAAAAACAGATGTTGTTGCAGTTAACACAATAAGAGGAAGAGAGAGTTTTCTTTGAGATTTGGGATGAAAAAGAGTGTAATAAAAAGTAAAAACCCCAAGAAGAACAGAGAAGGTTTCGTCACTTGGGAAATCCTAAACGCACCCAGAGTCATTTGCTAAGCACGCCCACGTGAGGGCTTCTAAATACAGAACATTTTTGCCATTTTCACACCGAAATTTTTAAAACTTTTTTTATTATATTTATTTTCCTATATGAAATTACCAAAAAAGACAATCATCTATTACACCCGAACCTCTAATTTCTCTTTGCATACAGTCTCATTTTACTTTCATCATTTCATTCTCATTACTCTCGTTCCTCCCATTCCACTATCTCATTCATCCTTTCACTCTCATTCCCTTTTTCCTCCGATCTCATTTTTTCATTCAATCACCATCTCTGCATTTATCACATTCTAATCTCCCTTCATATCCCACCATTGTCAAACATATTACTTCTTAGTGAAACCTCACTCTCAATATCATTTTTTTGTCTAATGGATAAGCAAACTAATAAGTAAAATATAGTTCCCGAAGATAACATCAGTGAGAAGATGAGTTGTTGTGTTGTTTATTTTGATTTCCGCCATTTCTCAAAGCCTGTAAAGCCTTTTTTAATTTTGGTTGCCACGAAACGTTCGGACTTTCAGTGCAGAACAAACTACCAATGTTCAGCCTCTTATAGCTGAACATATCAATTTTGTTCAACCGTATCTGGCTAAACAAATAGTTTATGTTTAGCCACAGCCTCTTATAACTGAACATATCAATTTTATTCATCCGTATCTGGTTGAAAAAAAAGTTTATGTTTAGCCACATAGGGCTGAACATATCGATTCTTTTCTCTCATTTTCTTTACTTTGTAATCAACAACGAGTTTGCTGTGGGTTTTATTGTGGATTGGTTGTAAGTGCTAAAATTCATTTTAGACATGGTATATCATAGTCTATGATGACCCTATCTATGATGAAGCTCAAATACACATTCAGAGATGAACAACAAATAGATAAAATGTAGCAAACATTACTTGATTGAAAGGGGACAAGAGATAATGGTAATGATAGATGGATGGATGGATGGAAAAATAGTTAGAGGAGAAGGAGATGAAAAAGATGATGGTCTTGAGTACAGTTACCATACGACAGATAGAGAAGAAGAAAAGGAGGATAAGGGTTTTCACCAATTGGAAGGAGGGCTCCAAATGATGGCGGTAAGTTGTGTGTAAAGAGAAAGGGGATATGGTTATTTTAGGTATGTTTTGAGTGTGTGGAAAGCAAAATCAGAATTTAAAACTTTTTTATACTGAGTGTGGATAGAATTTGTGTGTAAACTGCTAAAATCGTTGTGTATTTATAAGCCCTCCACCCAAATTTAATTTTTTTATTACCAAAATACCCATACGTGAAATTCCGACTGTACCCTTTAACTTCATTTATGCTAAGATGTGTACGGTTTTCTTATGCATAACGCGAACCATGTATTTTTTTTTTGCAATCCGTAAGCCTTCTCCCCTCTCCCATCCCTTCCATTCAACTATGTTTTCCTCCCAATTGCAACCCACACCCATTCCATTTGCATAGATTACATGTTTATTTAGTTAAAAAATTTAACAAAGAGTAAAACAAAATGGAAAAAAGTTGAAGATGAAGAGGTACGGGGAGATGACGAACTTCAATTTATATGTTGAAGAAGAGCCGACAACGAAGAAGAGAAGAAGATGAGTTGACGACGAAGGGAATGAGGAAGGAGAATGAGATGAGTCGACGACGAAGAAGAGAAGAAGATGAGCACACATAAATGAGGAAGAAGGAGAAGGAGAAGGAGAAGAAGAAGGGAACGTTGGTAATTTTTCGTAGGTGGGCTTAATAAAAAAGGAGAGTTTATATTTTTCCCGTAGGTGAGTTCAGCATGTAAGTTGGCTCAGCAAATTGGGTGTATGTGTTTAGAATTTCCCCACTTTTTAACCATCTCACTTTTTAGTTTAGATAGAGATTGGGTTTTTCACACTTCTCCCTATAGGCTTGGCTACTATTTATGCCTTTTGGACCGACCCATTTCATTCTAAGGGTCTTCTTCTCCAGGCCCATTGGAGCTAGGCTCATTCAATTCAATATTATAATATCACATTTAAATTGAGATTTCCAGTGACTAATTTCTAATTATAATCCATCAGTGGCACCAACAATGAAATTGAAATGGCTACAAAGTACTGCTCAATTTATTGAAATTCCAGAAATATGATTTTACGGCTAGCATATTGAGCAGAGCAATTAATGATACAATGGATGTTGTTAGTCATTCAATCTAAGGAGTTTGTAATGAATGGTTCGAGTGGAGCCAAATTATTATGTCTTACGTGGACGCTTACAGAATTTTACTTCGATAGGAGACGAGCTACTAAAGCACATTAATTTTTTTTTTATTATATTTTATCGAATGGATTACACTTGTATTGATGAATCTCACAGTGGGCCTAATAGATGTTAAGAGTGGATTGTTAGCATGAAACATACAAGTTGAGGAATTTTTAACGAGCAATTGAAATTTTAAATAGGTAGGCCGTCAATGTGGATAAAATACATAAGTATTGGTTAATATTTTACTCGAGCGTATTGTATTTGATACTCTTGCATTGGGCCCAAAATATATTAGAGTGAACCACGAGAGGGAGAGGCATTTATTTTCAATCATTCAAGTGTTAAATAAGTGAGCCTCGAGCCTCACTGTGGAGGCCCACGAATTTCACGTGACTGATCCAGGCCCACGTAAAGGGTTCTTGGCAGGGATGCATTTGGGACTATGGGTTGGATCTATTGGGAAAGTGGCGCAGCAGAATGGACAATCTGCCATCATGATCATGCACATACAAATCACACAATAATTAAGCAATTAATCCAAGAAGATGAACGCACGATGATTTATATAGTTCGATAAAACCGCCTACGTCCACGATCCACGACCTAGATCCGGATTCCACATTAATTGGAAAATGGATCCGGTTTCTAAATCCAATTCTAAAACATGTAATGCATTAGTGTAATTGGACAAAAGGGCTTTAAAAATGCGACGTTTAAATGATTAAAAGTAAGCAGATCATCAAATATCTATATTACTAAAGTTATATACGTCATTATAGCTTCATAATTTTTTTATGAATATGAATCCTCGATCAGAACGTAAAAAGATTCAGATCTAATGTATATGAAATTGTGTTCCATGTCGCTTTATTTGAGTGGGAGACTTTTGATATTCGGTTAACTAGCCATCCACTCGCAATTGGATTCAGGAACGACCACGAACGAAGGTAGATACGGATATATTTATAGACGTAGATGTGTTAAAAGTCCGTCCTAAGCAGATATAAAAAGGAAACGTCAAATAGGCTCGATGGTGTTAGTAAAAGAGGTTAAAGGAGGTGAGGGGATAAGGATGTAGATATGCCTAGGATCTGAATTACTCATGAACTCCGTGAGCCAGTATCAGCATTATCCATTGCTCACTTTAAATAAAGAATAAAATATATGTGAATTATGGTAATATTTTATTTTTAATAATTTGTTATGAATTCTTTTTGACTTTTTGTATGAAAAAATTATGAGTTATTTTTGTGATTGTGTTTTGATTTTTTTTAAAATAAAATTTTGAATTAAAATGTTTTTGATGTGACAAAAAATTAAAAAATTTACTTGACTTTTACTATATTAGTTAAATGTAGTTAAATGCCAAACTAGTGCTCAAGGGAGTATCTATTAGTCCGTCCTTCAACAAGAGCCAAAAATGATGGAAGCATCTAACATGCAGTTTCATATACTCTGATTCATTTCTTGTTATTGGAATATTCATCCGTGGAATAGAGCAATTGCTACGCACAGAAAATTTATTTCACGCCATGCTAACAATGGGATGGATTTGAAGATGTCTTCATTACTGGATTTAACATAAAACTTAATCAAAATCCACAAAAATATCTACTTAAAATCTCAATCAAAACCAAGACAGGAGAAGAAAGGGAGGGGGCACTCATGGCTCTTACCCTTTCTGTAACCCTCTTCTCAAGGTTCACTAATTCCCACTGTTAGAATATTACAAAACTCTTTTCCCCCGCCTCTATTTCTCAAAGGGAAAAAGAAAAGAAAAGAAAAATCTAAAACGTCTACAGCTCGTCATGAGAATCATCATCGCCTCCATCAGACCCGCCACCAGGGGCACCACCAGATCTCTGATAAACTGCAGCTATGATAGGATTGCACACGGCCTCCACCTCTTTAAGCTTCTCATCGTACTCATCTTTCTCTGCATTCTGGTTATCATCGAGCCATTCAAGTGCATCCTTTACTGCAGCCTCAACCTTATCTTTCTCCTCAGCTTCCAGCTTGTCTGCAAGCTTGTCCTTGTCGTTGATCTGGTTCTTCATGTTGTAGATGTATGTCTCCAAGCTGTTGCGAGCATCAATCTTCTCTTTCACCTTCTTGTCTTCCTCTGCAAACTCCTCAGCTTCACGAACCATGCGATCAATTTCCTCCTGGCTCAAACGCCCCTTATCATTGGTGATGGTGATCTTCTCTGATTTTCCAGTACCCTTGTCTTCAGCCTTCACATTGAGAATACCATTGGCATCAACTTCAAATGTAACTTCAATCTGAGGCGTGCCCCTGTAGAAACAAATTAATCAAAATCTTCACTAATGTGGCAAATAAGAAATTTATGGGTTCAAGATGCATTTGGATATGAATGTGCGTGTGCATGTGTGTGAGAGAGAGAGAGAGAGAGAGAGAGAGAGACTATCCCATCTGTGGTGAGCAACCAGCACCCATAATTAGAAAAGGTGGTTTAGTAAAAATACCTGGGAGCAGGTGGTACTCCGGAGAGATCAAATTTTCCAAGCATTCTGCAATCCTTTGTCAGACTTCTCTCACCCTCAAAAACCTGAGGCAAGACAATAGGGTTTAGAGAGCAAGGAACTTGGAAATAGTAATCATTTCTATATTCATCCAAAATTTCAGAAATAGAATTTAAATTAACTGATTTGAATCATTTTAATTCTATAGAACTCTGATATTGCCCTATAGAGTCTAATCCTAGGAAATGTGCAAGATCTTACAAATGCTTAAAACTTCTGTCAATACCTGAATGGAGACAGTGGTCTGCTGATCCTGGTAAGTGGTGAATACTTGAGATTTCTTTGTTGGGATGACGGTGTTCCTAGGGATCAACTTCGTCATCACTCCACCAACAGTCTCAATACCAAGAGTAAGGGGAGCAACATCCAATAGAAGTATATCTGTAACCCAAAAAAAGAAATGAAAAGAAAATGGAAAATTACTAAACTAGTTCAAGGAATCGATGGAGACTAACATAGATTAAAGATGCACTGACAAGAGAGCTAGTGATTTAATGTGAAAAGATCTAAACTCATTTGGGGTGGCGAAAGAAATGGACAGGGCAAGGGGGAATGACAGTTGGGTACCCCTGGGTTTTTAGACAAATACATAAATAAAACCATAATCAGATTTCAGAAACAATGTAAAGAATCGGGCTCCTAACAAGATATTACTATTCCAATTGCCAAGCAAACTGCAGACTTGGCTTAATCAAACTCTGGAATCAAAATAACCATTCTCAGAGTTCTGAGTCTGGAGCTCTTGAGAAGCCAGGAAGAACCAGAGGTCCACAGATACTCAGGAATACCTTTTGCCATTAAAATGTGGATGAGGGTTTTCTTTACAATTAAATGCCCTGCCCAGCAAGCCTCGCATCATGAGACTTGGAAGTTGGAACCAATTTTTTAACTATCTCAGTTTTACCTCCTAAATCAAGCTAAGTACCCTCGGTCATGCCCCACATTATATTGGGACAGTCATTGAAATAAACATACCTTTAGTTTCATCACCACCTTCTCCGCTTAAGATGCTACCTTGTACAGCTGCACCAAAAGCCACAGCCTCATCTGGGTTAACTCCCTTGTTTGGCTCCTTACCATCAAAGTAGTCCTTAAGAAGTTGCTGAACCTTGGGAATCCTAGTGCTTCCACCCACAAGAACAATCTCATCAATCTGGCTTTTCTGCAAACCAGCATCTTCCATTGCCTTCTTCACAGGCCCCATGGTTTTTCTGAACAAATCATTGTTCAGTTCTTCAAACCGTGCTCGAGTCAATGGCTCAGAGAAATCCAAGCCTTCATGTAGAGATTCAATCTCCACACGGACCTGGTGCTGATTGCTCAATGCTCTCTTGGCACGCTCACACTCCCTTCTAAGTTTTCCAAGTGCCCTATTGTCTTTGCTGATGTCCTTTCCATGCTTCTTCTTGATCAGTTTGATAAAGTACTCCATGATTCTTTGGTCAAAGTCCTCACCTGCAGGAGAATATTTGAAGTGTATCATTAACAGATCCTAAAAGTACACAACTCATTTCCAATATTTACAAGACATCTTCTTTAGTGAATGGGTTTATATTAGAGGATTTACAATTTGCAATAACTTTTCCTAAATTCCATTAAATGATCAGTCATATGACCAATATCTAATAAAAATATAAGATTTAATCTTAATGAGCACAGATCGACAAAATACAGTGCAGTGCCAGGTTTCCATGTCGAACTACAGTGCAGTGCCAGGTTTCCATGTCGAACAAGCTCAAATTTAGTGTCGAGCTCTGAGGTTTCCATGTTCAAAAAGTTCAAACTTAGCATTGAGCTGTAAGCAGCTTCCAAATTCAAATGCTAGTGATGGGCTTTTTATCTCCAGAATGAGAGTGCTAGATGCCCGTCTGGTTATTTAAGAGCACTAAATCAATTAAGCATTGCCGTGTCTACCAAAAACTAAGTCAAACACACCCAAGTACCTCAACTTAGTACCCTTATCACTTGTGAGTCATTCCGGTGAGTCAAGTTAAAAATAATTGTGAAAAGCCTAATTGCCAACAAAATGGTTCAGATTTTCTTCATGCGATATTATACAGCATTCAGAAACGAGAAGTGCAAATTCCTAAATAATATTTTGCCCAAATGCTAGTTTTTATTCATCAGTTGTGCCAGAATTTCCATCAACTTTAGAAGTATACATCAAATGATAAACTGACAACAAAATTACTAACATGGATAATTTATAGAACATGGCTATGACAAAGAACTTACCTCCAAGATGAGTGTCACCATTTGTGGACAGAACCTCAAAAACACCATTATCAATTGTCAATATACTAACATCGAAAGTCCCACCACCAAGGTCAAATACAAGGATGTTCTTCTCCCCACCCTTCTTATCCAAACCATAGGCGATGGCTGCAGCAGTTGGTTCATTGATTATTCTAGCTACATTTAGCCCAGCAATTACACCTGCATCCTTGGTTGCCTGCCTTTGGGCATCATTGAAATATGCTGGGGACAAAGAAGATGAGACAATTTAAGGACCTCGTGTATCAGTACTCAAATTTCCAAAGTCAAAACAGTAACCAATAAAGCATCTTATAAACAGTTCAAATCAATAGCTTTCCAAGGACAAAGAAGGATGTTCTTTACCAGGAACAGTAACAACCGCATCCTTGATTTTCTTTCCAAGGAATGCTTCTGCTGTCTCTTTCATCTTGGTTAAAATCATAGCACTGATCTCCTCAGGGCTGAAAACCTTGGTCTCCCCATCCTTAATCTTGACCTGTATATATGGTTTCCCATCTCTGTTAACGATCTTGTAAGGAACAAGCTTCATATCTTTCTGCACCTCTTTGTCCTCAAATCTGCCAAACACAAAAATTAGTTTTTTTTCCCCTTATTATAAGGATATTGTTTCCTAATTTTATGCATTGCTTTAGTGATAGTAAAAGAACGATGAAGCTAAAAATTCACGATGAAGTTAAAACTTACTTTCTACCAATTAGCCTCTTGACATCAAAAATGGTCCTTTCGGGATTGACAGCTGCCTGGTTCTTTGCAGCCTCACCTATCAGTCTTTCACTATCAGTGAATGCCACCCAAGATGGTGTGATACGATTCCCTTGGTCGTTGGCTATGATTTCCACATGACCATTCTTGTATACACCAACACAAGAGTAGGTGGTACCAAGGTCTATCCCAATGACTGTACCCAACTTGGAGGGTTCCTCTTTCGCGTTGGCAAATGAAAATATATCCCCTGAGACATTAAAAAAAAAAAAAGAATCAGCACCATTCTATCCACAACTTCCTTAAGATCCAGTAGATATCAAAGGCGGCAACACTATTACCTAGTAAGATTATAATGACCATGAAAATAAAAATGCATAACATGAACAAAAGCCTACGCAAGTAAGACTACCATAAATGACGTTATATGCCTAGACGACGGGCACGCCAGGAAGTAATACAGTAAAGAGACACAACAATACATACATTCACACTCTCTTAGGCACACACATAATGTCTACCATATGGAGAAATCTGGATAGCCATTTCCTTCGCAGAGGTTAACTCTAAAGTCCCCACACGAAAAGGTTAATTTAGAGAAGTGGACTGCATGCTGCCACATCATACAGTTGTGTAATAGACTGCTAACTTAGATGTATGAACAACTCATCCATGTCAACGAATGCAAGGGCACATATAGCTACTGAGTGAGGAAACGTTAGAAGCTTCACAAAATTAGAAAAGTAGCAAACAATATTACGAATAGCGAGAGTGAATGCTTCCCAACATGGTTAAACCTTTGGGCAATTGGAAAATCAAAAATTTAGTTCAGGGTCGTTTGTTTGTACTCTCACTTACACAAGTATAAAGTATTCACATGCATAACAGTTACGCATCATCAGATCCGTTTGTGCTAATTTATGAGCACGTAAGAAAAGCCATTTTCACACACAAATTTCACCCCGAAATTCATGTGAAACACTTTCACATCTCTCACTTACAAAAGATGGGAAGTCTAAAAATTGTGATTGCATTTGATTATGGAATTGGGCACAATATCAAATCCCATCCACATTTATCTTTTTGTATTCATGTGAATCTCATGTATCTAATCCAAACCATTCAATTTGTTTATTGAACTACTAAAACCCAATACCTGTAAGTTTATCATCAATAATCTTATAATATTTTGAGTAATTTCTGAAAAATGTCCAAAAAAATCCCAACCTATAGATCAAATTTTCTGCACTACTATGGGCCCTAGTTCATGATTTGAACCATTCAAAATTTAGTTTCATATTTCAAATCTTCATATTTTTTAGAAATTTGTGAAAAATGTCCTCAAAAATCCAAACACATCTAATAATGTACTCCTTTATTCGTGTGAAAAAAGGTGAAGTTTACAAACATTGTAATGTGTTTCATGCATCTGTAACGTTTGCATATCAATAACTCATTCTCCCATCCCATGCATTAAAGCCAAACGACCCCTCAGTGTACAATAAAGCGCACTGCAAACCAATGAATGAAACATCAGGAATTGCATTGAATCAAACTACTGAGATCGCCTATACGTATCGGGTCATGTACTGACTAACAATTACTACGATGAACAATGGCATATCATGTGTATGATGTTGCATTAGAGTGGATCACTCTTTAAAATACACTCTTCAAGATCGCACCTAAAAGAACCCTGTTTTTCATGGCCAAAAGACGGTGTTTTTCATGTATAAAAGTATTGTGATCTGCATATTACATAAGCAATCGTCCAATTTTGCACTCGCAAACTACATATTTTAACAGTTTAAAACAAAAGAACTATAACGAAGAAACCATATGCATTCCATTTACATCCCCAATACAAAGGTCCAGCCTTTAACCTAATTGAATCATTCCTCCAGATCTATTCAAAAGATAATAGTAACAGCCTTTAAAGTACACGCAGAATAGCATCCAGTAACTAAAAAGCAGACAGACCATAGATCTCATCCTATCAAATCCTATAACGAAATTCCTTCCTGCTGATGATGAATTGAATCTCACTTCCCAATTTTAAGCGAGAAAACACTGAAACCCACCCCGATCTACCAAATCGAATGCAAAACAAAACCCTGATCATGAAAAATCGAAGCAGGATTCTCGATTTTGAGCCAGTAAACGCCGAAACTAAACAAAACTACGATCAGAAGCCAAAACTTCAAAGGTTCAACAGAATCGAAGAAGATCAATCAAGAAAAATAAAAGTCATATGCAAAACGCCGAGATATCTCGGATTTTACCAGTGATTGATCAAATCACCAATCAATCAAAGACAAAATCAAGATAGAGAATGAAGTATGATCAACATTACCTACTACAAGGAGCCCTAGAAAGATCAGAGCTCTCCACGATCGATCCATGATGTTAGGGTTTCTGTCTATCTCCCTTGAGCGAGATGCGGATACGCTTCCACTTTTTTAGAGGGCTCTCTGTTCAGTTCTGAGATAATGGAAATTCTATTAACTGCAATTTATAGAGTTTCAAGTCCGTGTTCGAGGAGGGGAGGGAAGAATATGTCATATGTGATGACGTGGACCAATGGGATTTTGAGGGGCAGGGGTATCTGCCAATGGGAAGAGGGTTTTTGTTGGGAGAATCCAGGCCTTTGATTTGTTGAAGTCGACGGCTATAAAAGGTGCACGTGGGCTTCTTGTGTTGTATGTTCGGCCCTTTTCTAGAGGTTTCTTGTAACCCCTTCCTTCCTATTGCTTTGGGTTGAGCTGGACCCGCCCAGTCCTACCCGAAAATGACCCGGTAATATGCAGATCGGATTGTCCATATGATTTTCAAGTTCCAATTTTATTTTGTAATAGAGCAAGAGAGTTTATCCGGCTTCCCTCGGGACATGGATGTATTAGTCCAACCCAAATGGTTGGAAATCCTTCGATAGCAAAAAAATATATATATATATATATTTTGTACTGATTCATAATTAAGTTACACAGTCGTGCACAAGCAAGCCATATCTGATTGTTAATGGAAAGATCATGGTTTGAACTCTAATGTAAATCTCATTTGGATTGAGCCTAGTCTTTTTGTGGCCCATTGTATGAAGACCTATTAATATACCTTTTTAAGGGGTCGCTTGTCTTTTGCGTGAGATAGGGAAATGAGTTTTATTAGATATGTAAATGTCACATGTGCAATGTTTACACACTTGAAACAAATCATCATTTTGTCAATATCACTATTTTCGCATGACTAAATTAGTACATTCAATGATTTTAAATTTATTTATACTTTTTCAATAATTAAAAAAATATATATAAGAATAATTAATATATGAAATCTGTAAGTCTTAATGCTTAATGTTGTAGTAAGAATATTGCACCGTTCTATAACTAGATATGGGTTTTTCCTATCGGAACCGGTTATGGAATCAACAAAATGGGTTTAAAAAAAAAAATGGATATAGAACTAAAACCGTTATTTAGAGACGGGTCTGGGTCCAATATGGTTCCAACTCAGAACCGTTCTGTTTGTAATTCTAGATGTGTGCGATATCACACGGTCCCAGGATATTGCACTATAGAAATGCTTAAACTTATACCTCCGAGGGGCAAATCTCATGTCTATGGACAGCTCTATGGGCAATATCCCTAAGGGCACATTTGGTAAATGATGAAGAATCCTTTATTTAGAGGATTCTCTTCATCTCCAAAGAAGGTCACGATCCTCAAGAAGGATTCCTAATGAGAGTATTATGTTTGGATGGAGGGAGGATTCCTACAAATTGTAAAATGTATGATCCAACGATACTAAATATTTTTATTAAAATTTACAAAATCCATGAAAATTTAAGACCTCAACTTTCACCTTAAAGTTTCTTGTGGTCACCTAGAAAATTTGAACGGATCAAATCATGCAAAGGGGGCCCACAAGAATAAGAAATTAATATATTTAGTACCTGGATGTTTTGGCAAATATCTCAAGTTATGGTAAGGATCGACGGTTAAAATTTGGTCAAGTAGCCGTGTTTGACCTTCTAAAAATAACTACCGGTTTAGATCATGATCAAGGGGCTCACAGAAACCAGAAAGTTGAAAAAAATGGACCGGTCTCCATCCCAGTTTTGACTCAACAGATCTGAGAATTTGGTCATTTAACGGTTTGGATAGTTTTGCATATATCTCAAGATCTAAAGACATTGCCGTTTTGGATTGTTTAAACATTATTAACGATTTGGATCTTGATTGTAGGACCAAAAAGATGCATTAAAAATGTAAAAATCGGCCAAGACCACATTAACATCTCAGTCACTGTTCATACACTATAGCTCCGCCTTTCCACTCATTCAAGGAATCACTTGGTCCGACGGGGGGAGATCTGATCATGCAAATATAATCACATGAGAGGAAAACTCTTGTCATTCCTCTCAAAATCCTCACCTAACCAAATATGGAAAATCCTCAAAACGCGGAAAATAAAGAGAATTCCACTTTATGCCCTTTGCCAAACATGTCCTAAATAATTTGAACTATTTCGATATCAAATCTAGGTCTCGTGGAAAAAAAGAAACAAAGCTAAAATTCCTTTGACAGGGGCCATGCTAGGATAAGATGCCATGCGAAGAACTTATTGGCCCCTTTTTTTTTGCAAGAAGCGTGTGAATCATTTCTTGGTTTTCATGTGAGGAGATGCAATGCTCATTCTTGTCGTTGGGGAATATTTTTTTATTTGCATATCTCTATGGGGTGTTTGGATGGGCGAGCGAGATGAGAGGGTACTTGGGGTTGTGGGTACTGTAGATGAAGGTATTGAAAGCTATTACTTGGTCACCAAATTCGTCCACGTGAGCTCAAATCTCGGTGAAACTCATTATGCACGTCAACTGTTTGATGAAATTCCCAACCCAAATGTCTTCCTATGGAACGCCATCAGTAAAGGGTATTCTCGGCATGAATTGTATGATGGTGCTCTCAAATTGTATTATGGAATGCAGCAAGAAGGTGTAGGCCCAGATTGGTTCACTCTCCCTTATGTGCTCTCAAAACTGGTCGGGAAGTTCATGCCCGGATTTTTCAGGTACGGATTCGATCAGGTTCCGGATTTCCTCTTTTGACCAAATAGGAAATCTACCACATGGGGAGAGGATCTTTTTTATTCACGGAGGAGATGGGATGTGACATCTCTCCTCCATTGGCACCCGTGATTGGTTCAAATAGCCGATCAATTTCCTCAAATCAGATGTCTTTGCACGGAATGGTCTTATAGCCATGCATGCAAAATGTGGTCTGCTTGGATCCCATTGGTTTTTGATGGATTATGTGAGAGGACTGTGGTTGGATGCAGATGGCTTCTTCTTGCTATTTATTGGAGTGACCAAATAGCAAGTGCTATGCCTTTTCAGTACATATGACTCCTTTAGACCAAATTTCCTTTCTTTCATCTTAATAAAAAAGAAAAAGTTGTCCCTCTAATTGGTTACCAAACACTCTATTATAAAATAAGAACTTTTTTATTTATAATTTTATCAAACAGAATTAACTCTTATTAGTAAGATTAAAGTTACCAAACGGGGCCTTTGTATATTCGACGCCACCTTTTGTTTTAGCCTTTATAAGGAACTTGTTTGAGTTGGGCTTGAGCCGGAGCTTGACACACGAGCTAATCAAGGTAGATCAAGTTCACCCTAATTGCTTGTCGGATTGATCCCAATCTGGGCAATTGAGATTGGGTCACTTAAAGCTAGACAGGACAAGTATACACGGTAATACATAGCTAAAAAAAAACAATTAAATTATTAACTACATAAAAACTAGAACTTGTCTATCTGCATGAAACTATTATTAGGAATGTTGAGAAATCTATTTCTAAAAGTGACCAAAATGATAAAATAAAAGCGTATCACATTTGTCAACCGAATAATATTTATCCGGAAATATTCAGATGAGAACTAGTTATTACCTGTTACATCATAGTTTTTTTCAACCAAAATTTGAGGCAGGAAGAAAAGGCTAAAGTGGAAGGGAGGAAAACAAACCAATAGCTGTCACCAATCTTCATCAATTCTCTCGACCTTCCCCATCTTCCAATTTGGGTTTGTTTTGTCGCCTTGTTTATTTCAGTGCTCCAAGGCGAGCCCTTGCTCTATTAATAGCCCACCCACCGTTTCTCTCTATCTTATCATCCCATCATTTTTTTTTCCCCATAGATGCTTTTGGTGTGAAATGGAAACCGAGATAATATCCATTTTTACAAGCAAATTCTCTCTGCAGATGCAAAATGGGGCCAAGTTTAAGTTAAACTTGTTACAAGAATGAGTTGCACAAGGTTTGATATTTTTAACCTATAGACATCCAAATTTAACCCCATCCAACCCATTTTTCCACCCTCCTAAGGGCCCCTTCGGCCATTTACCAAGTTAGTAAGAGTAATGTAAAGCCTTTAATTTTTTCAGACAAGGGATCAAATCAAAAGTACACATATCCAAAATTCTCTAATTCTTTTTAAAAATAAAAAAATAAAAAAGCAAATTCATTTCTCCATTAAATGGCAAAAATTCATCAACTTTCTACAAAAAAAGTAAAAATAAATAAATCATAACAATCCACTAAAGACAAAATACCATCACAATTCTCTTATATTTTATTCACTTTTGATTTGATATTTTGCATCACTCTTACTTTAATAGTAAACTAGCAACAATGGCATGTGCTTAGCCCGGGCTAAATAATAAAAATGTATTTCATTTTATTGATTTTTTAAAGATATTATCAATAAAGAACAAAGCAAAATAAACAAATATATTATTTAATAAAAATATTAAATTTATTTATTTATAAAATTTAGATTGGAATGTTATTGTCATCATACTTTGAAATTGCTATAAAATAAACTATATAAAAGAGAAGAATGATGATGATAATTTTAAAATAAAAATATATATATTTGAAGAGTTTTTTTACTAATTTTAAAGAAGAATCCCTAAATTTGAAAATACTTACAATAGTTTGAAAGATATGATTTTCAAAACCCTGAGGACTGTTAAATTACAAGAAAAATAAGGCTTGCCATGATGAATCTAATTCGCTCAAAATAATAATTTACTCTTTCTTTTAGTACCGAGAGCTTTATCTCAATCTAAAAAGTAGGGCCTATATCAAATTGATCACATGTAAACCAATACACACCATAATTAATTAATAAAAATTTGTTGATTGCTTACTTGTTTACGTTTAATGGGCCCCATCATCTATGGTCAACATGGATGGTTTAAAATCCATTGATTGGTTACTTGTGATCGCTTAAAGGGTTGTGATGCTTTTGGTCGACATGGACGGTTGAGAGCACACAATTGATAGCTATTAATAATATGATAAAAATAGTGGAAAGTCGAGGTGTAGTGTCCATTATGCTTAGAGTAAAAAGCATCCTCTTAAGTAGTCATTTCCTAAACTTTACTTCAATATAAATGGATCCTACTATAAGATTCAACACATCCTATTTTAAACAATGCTCAAATTCTGTGGGACTAACTCCTGTGTGAATTTAAATGATAGTTAGATGCCCAAATCCAACTTGTCCTAGAGAAAGGCTTAAAAGTTGTGGAGCTCTTACCAAGACTTCCAATTTGGAGAGAAAAGGAGAGACAAAGAAATTGGGAGAAAGATTTATTCATATTTTGAAAGCAAAAACAAAGTGTGTGTGTATATATATACACACACACACCACACAAAACTAACCTGGGAATTTTTAAATTCTCACCTTTTATAGAAGGAAAAAACAAATGAGGAGGGACAAAATGACAAAAAATAAAAATATTTTAAAGCCAAGCGCATGTATTAAATTGCAATGAGCTAAAGAAGTTGAGGAGGGGCACGCCTCCCTCCAGCTTGAGAATGAAATATTTCACATCCCAATATAGCTGTATGTTGTTTAAGCTTTATAATACTATTTACTTCTTTTTTCCTATTTATTTGTTCTATTCATTGCATCTTTTTTGGACAAAATATCAGAATGTCCAATTTCAGGACAGACCCGGATAGTCAAGATACATGAGTAAGTGTGAATTACACCAAGACGCTTTTGAGAAGCAAAGATACTTATAGGGCCCGTTTCTTTACTATAATTCATAGAATTCATGTCTAGTGGTTGTCTGAGAATCTCAGATGCTAGAATTTAAAATGCTGTCAAATTCTGGAATTCTAAATTCGTTGTTTTATTCACGGCCTGAATTATTGCATGAGCTCCTGGAATGCCGTCGTCCCTCTCCCGGAATTCCTGTGCCAAGTGAGGTTTCTAAATCCTTCTTGTTAAAGTGGTTTTTCAAATACTGAGTTTTTTGGGATTTCAAATGCCCACGAATTTTGGTGAATTCTGGTAATGAAACACATAATTCCTGTCATGAATTATAAATTCTCAGACAATCTGAATTATTGTCAGAAATTATAGTAAAAGAACGGAGCCATAGGTTGCGTTGAAAAGCACATAGGTATTCCAATGGGCTAAATTCAACATAAGTTGATTGAATTAAACAGCTTGTAAAAGGCTGTATTCAGTCCTGTCCCACCTTAGCATTCGATGGGTGAAGGTAAAATCAACAACATTCTAGGACATCACAAAATTTAAGCACAATTGTAGATTTCTCACAATATCAGATCCTCTAGACCGTTCGCTGCAGGTCTTACATGCAGCTTGTCTAATAGAATACATGGAAGGTTTTTCAAACCCATAAAAGAGCCTTTTCACATAGTCATTCATGTCAAATAAAAAAAAAAAAGTCACACTGTCCCATTTAAAACGACGAAACAAAAAATCAAAGTAGCTAGACACTCGGCCAGTTCAAGTCAAGTGAATAAAGTTGATTTTGAAGAAAGAATAAAATATTGGTGGATTATGATGATATTTTATTTATAGTTATTTGTTATGAAATCTCTTTTACTTTTTGTATAAGAAAGTAGAGTTTTTTTTGTATTTTAATAAATAAAGGTGATTGTTTTTTTTTTAGAAAAATATAGAGGGAGTTTTGAATTAAAATGTTTTTGATGTGATATTTTATTTAAAAAATAAAGACTTTATTTAAAAAATAAAAACTTTACTTGGCTTTATTATGTTAGTAAAGTGTGAAACTACCTTGGATATTTACGCGCTGACCGTTCACAATCACCCAAGAACCCAAACCCCAACATGCCATGAGTCCTGCATTGTTTTACAACTTTCACCTGAGCCCAACGAGTGCAATGAAAACTCCTGCACTCATATCAATGACACCTCGAAGTAAGCCCTATGCCATTTAAAAATCGAAACCGTACGTATAAAAGAGATTTATCGTGGCTTACATGAAAGAAGGACATAATGAAGCACTGGGCAGCATTTTCTACTCTTTTGATCTTTGCAATGGATCTCTCACTCGATTTTTAGAAGATGAGTGGGAATATTCTGATGGCTCGGGGAGTGTAAGATAAACATTTAGGAGTATAATAGTTTGGTTAATCTCTTATTTTGGAAAAACGGTTAACCAAAACCGTATTTCATGATTTTCGGCTTTTGAAATCCATAATCATAAAAAACTGTTAAAAACCGAACCGTGGTTAACAGTTTAGTTACGGTTAATTGTCACATACAAAAATTTATAGAAATTTTGTCATTTACCAATCAAATTTACTGTGAAAATAAATAAATAAATAAAAATAAAAAATTGTTGGAGAATGGCATAAGATGTTACTTAAAAAAAGGAGTAATTTTCATTAAGGCCCTTAGGTTTTTTCCTTATTAGCAAAATGATTCAGTTAATCGTGTGTTTTGGGAACACGGTTAATCGAACCGTGGTCAACGATTCTGTTAATAACCGTGAGTTGAGACAAAAATAGTAACCAAGCCATGAAGTACGGTTTTCGATTTCAAAAATTGTAACCGTAACCGTGAAACACGGTTATTAATCGTGGTTTGGTTTGATTAGACGGTTTTTCGATTTTCTTTTACACCTCTAATAAACATCATTAAGATTACATTGGAAAAGATTATGATCTCAAAATGCTAAGTGGGGAAATAATTAATAATCAATCCCAGGTTTATAGGAGATAAGATAATAACAAATAAAAAAAAAAAGATAAGAAGGAAGATAAATGAATAGGCTGAAAAATGGATTAAGGCTAAATACTAAACTGGGCTGACACTCTCATCTAAACGTTACGTGGCACCTTAAAATAATGTGGATTTTTTGTGCATATATATTTTCTTAAAAAGAAAATTTATTACTATTGATGTGACACCCTTTATAACCCACCTCTCCTCTTGCCAAATTGGCCCTTAACCCGTTTGGTAAATTTACTAATAAAGTCAAGTTAAGTTAAACATCCCATCAAAAACACTTTTTACAAAAATTCTCTTCATTTTTCCAGCAAAAAGTCAAAAAGCAACTACATTTACTTACTAAAAGACAAAAAAACTACATTTCCTCATACAAAAAGTCAAAAATATTCCATTCAAAACAACTAAAAATAAAATATCATCATAACTTACTTATATTTTATTCATTTTTTTCATTTCACTTCACTCAACTTTATTTTAAAAGTAAATTACCAAACGGGCCCAAAAGTAACAAACTATCCAATTGTCCATAGACACTCAAATGGAAAATAATTTATGGCCAACTTGTGTGTAATGTCAGAGAGTTGATCAAATTCATTACGAAAGTCGGGACACTCCGAATCTCATATATACCACTGCAAAAGCTATGGGCGCAAAATATAATTAATATTATGTGGGTCCTATGTCATAAGCACCTACCCACTACATTTGTAGAACCACGAACCATGCATGACCCTCGGAGTATCCTTCCTTTTTTTTCCACTTCTATCACGAGCATAAAACCAGACTCCCAATGCTCCCATTTCCATCCCTCTCAGTACCGCCAACAGCCGGCCCCTATCAACATCTTCCACATCCCGGGGCAATTCCGTAAATACCTGAGATCCCCCGTTCCCATGGCTGCGGTGCTTCAATCTCTTCCGATTCCTCGTCCTTCCTCCATCCGCAGCTCCGTCCCCGTCCCCGCGCACGCTACGTGTTACGTCTCAGCTCGCGTTCGCAAAACAGGGCTGCTGTTGCCCGATTACAAGGGATTGAGGATCGAAACTTCTGCGCCCAGGATCACGTTAGCATTAACCAGGAGGAGGACAGGGAGGACTCAGCGAGTCGGAATCGTCTGCGAGGCGCAGGAGACTGCTGTTGATGGTTAGATCTCCTTCTCTCTCTCTCTCTCTCTCTCTCTCTCTGTCTACATACCTATCGATCTGTTCATATGGTTGTTTCTATGTTCTGTTTCGTAGAAGCCTAGAAATGGAGGTGTGTTTGGATGTACTGCAAATCACAATCGGTTTTCTGGGTCTGTTTGGATGGGGGAAAATGGAGTGTGGAGAAAAATATATGATGTTTGTCATTTTTTTTTTTGTTCACGGAGAGAAGGATTGTTGGGGGTATGAGAGATGGGTGTCTGTTTTGATGTGTGTGTGTTTTGGGGGTGATTTTATATGCCTGGGTTTTCTTCTTTGTTGTTCATACTGCAAGCGGATTTGCCTGTGCAGATGTGGAATTGGGGTCTGATTTTCTTTCATATACGGCCCCAGAACCATATCAGAAGGTACTACCCAGGATTAATCCCAGATGCTATTATCACTATAGCATTTGGTTAGATTCAATTCAGACAGATCTGTAGATTGTTGTTGTTGTTGTTATTGGTAACAAAACAAATGGTTTCATCAACAAAAGGGAAAATATATGATAATCTATTCAGTACAAGAGGAAGAGAAAATGAAGAAACAATTACAGCTCTTAGAGGGGCTGCAGTTGTTTTCTGTTGGTTATTGGAGTTTCTCATTAGTTACGAGATTAAGTGTTTGGGACGTTCTATTGAATATTTTTACCAATGGAAGTGCACTGCAATTATATGAGATAAATTTTTGTTTGTGTTTTTTCTTGATATATAAAATTTTAAGTATTTGGCGATGAGCATTAGTTAGTTTGTGGGGGTTACTGGGATTGTTTTTCCCAGTTAATGGAAAAAAAGTCTGAAATTCTCTGGAGATTGGCCATGAATGCTTACTGTTTGTTATGGTATGATTGGTTTAATTTTCCTCTCAAGCTGATTCATATGGTTGGCTGAATTTTTGTTTCTTTTATAAAACACCAGTTTTACTTTAAAATGGAATATGCGTAGATTTCAATCCCGCCGTCCATTTATATGTCTTCTTCCGATAAATTTATCAAATTCTGATTATCCCAACCCCTTCAATGATTTTTCCATGCAAAGGAATATGTATGCATGATGGAACTACTGACGTCTGACCATCAGTTGTGAGCTTGCTTGTTGTAGTATTTGAACTATTCTTGTAGAGAAATAACCACAAGAGTAGGCTATGCAGGAGTTACCAATGCATCCCCTAAAATCACAAACTTGAGCCGCATACTTATTGACTAGCAGATTGTTGTCTCAAAGCAATTGATGCCATTGGTCCAAAAATCATTCTGCTTATATTGATACTTGTAACATTATTGAGAGTTATGCCATTCAAAAATAATAATAAAATATTTTGAATTATATTTGTTTGGATGTGCAAAAGTTTTTCCTTTTCTTTTTGGAATTGACAACTGAAATTCTATTTCTGAAAAACAGGAAACGACCTGGAGGGAAAAAATAAGTAAGAAAAGCAACCAATGTGCACTATCCACCAATTATTTAGCTAATCCATCAACCACTGTGCTTGCTTCCAGCAAGAGGACCAAAGGCCTAACAGATCCTTTTTTTTTTTTTGTGTGTGTGGCCTGACATATCCACTTACTAGAATTCTTACTTAAGCTGACTTTGTTACTGATTGAACTAATCTTGAAGCAGATTGGGCTGCTAGTATAGTGGGAGGCATGGCTTGATATATCGTCTGGTGCCGGTAATTATTGGATAGTAGTGGCAATGAAAATAATTATGGTGTAGCGGCAAGTTTTAAAATATTGTTCGTATTGTCTGACACTTTGTATCGTGTTGGTAATACAAATTGAGATCCAAAAGAAGGGGTCTAACGGTTGTAGATTCCAATTTGTTTTGGGGAGGAACCTTGGGTTACTTGCATAACACGTTCCTAAGACGGTTTGGTGGTTATACATGTTATTTATAGGGGTTTGGCAATTTGAACAGATCAAGGACACTGTACAAATGTATTTTTGCTGTATTTTTAGAGTATCTTTTATTTTTCCCGAGGTTAAAAGAAAAGGTAAGATCTATGATGCACAGATACTTCAAAACGGGCAACGTATCGTGTGGTATCGTATCCGATACTTCACTTTTTATGTGCTAAATCCGTGTCTATGGCTTGTTCTTGCCGTAGCCATGCCGTATCTGTGCATCATAGGGTAAGATAAGATCTTTGGGGGATTTGTGCAAGAAGTGTCTTGCAACCTTTTCTTATATTTCTGATCAGCAACCATGAGCTTTTATTAATATAAAAGAATCTAATAAAAAAAAAGGAGAAACTAATACTATGAGACATATACCCGACTGTCCGTCAACGAAGAAGATATTGCAAAATAACCCAAGTATAGATCAGTTCTATCTGTTCCTTGTTTTGCCATACTGCCTGCTACAATCAGCTCCTCACCTAACATTGACAAAAAGACATTTTAGTTTGGAGCTCAAGTCTTTGATCTCCTCTGGAAAGAAATTGACCTTCAGTTGCTGATCCTGGTTAGAAGTGAGCTTGGATATAGTGTTTCTAGAGTCACTTTATGACAAGATTCCCTGAGAGTCTTTGAAAATGTGCGGAGCTTGCTTAATTGTTAGCACCTACTCTTTATTTGACTCCCTTATTTGCCACCGTTGGCTCGAGAAAGCATGAAGGATGACCCATTTTATCAAACATAGCTCCACCAATGACCATGAGCTAGGTTTGCCTCTAGCTGCCCTATCATTGTTAAATTTAAAACTACTCTGAGTTGTACTAGCTGCTCCGTCAATGTTAAACTTGAAGGATGTATGGCCCCCTTTGCAGCATTATCATTAAATGCCTTTTTTTTAGCTTGCCGAGTGAGTCTTGATTTGTAGTTAGTTTAAATTTCCAGTAAAAAAAGGTTGTTGAAATCTCTGGTGGCTTCCTTTGCTCAAGGGGGCCTTTTGTCTATGGAAGGCAGATCCTGGTTAGAGTTTTGGTGGCCAATGAAAGGTGGATTCTGATGATGGACCTTGGAAAGGAGACTAGAACTTCCTTTTATACGACATCCCCAAGACGGCCTTATGTGTGAGGTGTTAGGATGGTCTTGGAGCTGGGCAATTGGCGACCTTTATTCTCATTAATGGTGTTCCCCAGGGCTACTTTGAAGTCCAGGGGCGATAAACAGGGAGATCCACTATTTATTATATCAATTATTAAGGAAGTTATTGGCAGTATGTGTTTTTTTTTTATTTATTTATAATGATGACTATATTCATTACTGTAAAATGTTGTACAACATATGAGGACTTTAGTGAACCCCCCAAACCCCCTAAAAAAAAGTAAAAAAGAAGAAGAATAAAAGGGAAAACAGCCAAAGGCACAAAAAACCATAACTGATTACATAAAGAAATAATGGGATATTGTCTAGAAGCTCCCTCTTTGGCCAGACGATCAGCAACCTCATTAGATTATAAACAATCTCCCATTATTTCTATTTGTAATCACTTTCTTCAAAGAAAACCAAGAGATTGATTAATGCTATAACCATTAAATCGTCAACTTTGTAATTAGAAAGATTAGAAGGTAGATCTCGTCAAGGCTTTCTCTCTCTAACTTTTCCTCTCTCTTTCCTCTCAATTGAAGTTGTAGAGGTAGATGCCAACTCTGCTATCCATCCTCTATTTATAGACTCTAGTTAATTTTAGTAATTAAATTATTTTACTACCTAATTATGCTAATTAGTTATAGTAAAACTAACTCTAGACTATTGTATAATTAATTATAGAGATTGGTTGGTTCTCTAAGTAATCTAGGTGATTAGTTGCTAAGAGTCTAACTAACCCAACTCTAAATTTTCTTAATGAATCTTGGAATTACTAAATGCATATATCAGTCTAACTCTTTAAGGGGATTAATTTCTTAGCCTAACTAATCCCAAGTTAAAAAAAGATATCTCTAACTATCTCCTAGTGCAATATTCCTTTAATACCTCTCTCTTAGTTCCGTACTACTAGCTTGCCCAAGAAGCTAACCACCTCACCACCCTTAATTATCCACTTATTTACTAACTTGTACCTGAAGTCAATAGTTTCACTGCTATTAATTAATTACATGGGTTTGAGCGTGATTTACTAGTGGGATCCACATTCCACTATTAGATGCTATTTATTTTTTTGTCCTTTTTTACTTGTTATTTTAATATGTTATGGAAGGCATTATTGTAATTTATTTAACATTTTATGTAACCCTATAAAACCATCCAGTTAATATTTTTTTTATTCACAGATACAATATCACATCACATCAAATCTAAATATTAAATTCACAAAATTAGCTAATTTGGGGTTGGGTCATTACACCTTTAGAGGCATGTCAATGAATATTCTACATCATTGTTGGAAAGAGGTGATCAAGCGTTCGAAGAATAGGCATGCTGCACAACCAAGATAATTTGCTTGAAGCTGAACTTTGATGGTTAGGGTAGCCAGGGAAAACTGGTGCGAGTGGTATTTCGACGGATTCTTCAGGTGCACCTTTGCCTTCTTTCTCAAGGGCGGTTGGATTTGCATTATAAAATGAGGTTGAGATCAAGGTGATCCTCACAGGCCTGCGTAGGCTCTAAAATGAAAATCATCTCGGTTGATTGTATAGGGAGACTTTGTAATTCGTTGGGCTGAAGGAACCTCCATCAGACCAATGGTGCCCTGTGAACGTCCTAGAAGAAATCCAGGACTCAGTATGGGGCTTGCCGATATCTCTCTCATACTTTTAAGAAGTGCCGAAGAGGAGGTGGATTCCCTAACAGAGGCAGGCCTTCAGACCTAATTTCTGTTTATGGCCTAGACTTGGGCTTTTGGGATCCTTTGTAGTTGGGGAGAGAGTTTTCCTGTAATGTAACTTGTTTGAGAGACGGGACCCCTTCCTGAAGCTTGTGATTGAACCATCAGTTCCCTTACTGCACATTAAAGGATTGAAGGTGTCCTTCTATGTACAGTAATTTCTGTGACATGACCAGGGAGAGAGTTTGAGTATCTTGATTGTTGTGGTGGTGCGTTCCTTTACCTGTTTTGATGCATCCCAAATGAATCGTTGTGTGGCCATTCAAGGCAATTGAAATGGTTATTATTAGTAGGAATAGTAAATGAAATGATTACCAGTTCCCCATTGTGTTCTGGGTGGTGAACAAAACCAGAAGTGCATTTAGTATGCCTTTGTTTTTCCAATAATTTTCTAGTCTGTTCTCTATATTGATTATAAAGCCTTTCGAAGTCTAACCAGTAATCATTTTGGGTTGAAAGTATTAAGGCTTGGGGGTTTCTATTTTCCTGGACACACAAATTGGTCTTTCTTCTGATTGGTGGGCATCTTTCTTGTAGGCTGTAGCATTTGATTCAAGTTCATGTAAGATGTCTTGGTTCTTATGAAACTTTTCAAATGAGTGGTTGTTACTTTCAAGCCATGTGTTAGGGTTCATTCAGGTCCCCTTTGTAAAGGTGGGCTGGCCGGGTACTCTTACATTCAGACAGTTATCCACTATGTGTTGGAGGTGTTAAACACTGACAGGTTTATGTCAGAAGGGCTAGGGGAGTTGGATCAGGTGCCGGATCAGGTGGATCTGGAATGGGCTGTATCGTAGCAGTGATTGGTTCCGTGCGTCGCCGATATACAATTCCAGGTTTGAACCTTTCAACAGAAGACGAAGGAGTATCGGATGAGAAAGGTGGTAATATAGCCATGGGAGGTGAAGTGAAAGAATCAGTTGTGTGAGAAAAAAAATATAAATTTTCAAAAAACACAACATTTCGAGAAACACGAATTCTTTTGAGAGATGGATCATAACAAACAAATCCTTTTTGATGAGTTCCGTAACCAAGAAAAACGCATTTGGTAGCTTGCGCAGACAAATTTTGTCCTTTCAGAAGGAGGAAGATGAACAAAACAAACACATCCAAAAGGACGAAGATGTGTATATGTAGGATCAGAGTTAAAGAGACGGAAATATGGAGACTGATTGTGAAGTTTGGAAGACGGAAGCCGATTAATAAGGTGAACGGAAGTGGATAGAGCTTCCGGCCAGAATCTAGGGGGAACAGATGATTCAAGTAGCAAGCAACGAACCATGTCCAGCAAATGGCGATTCTTCCGTTCAGCAATGCCATTTTGTTGTGGAGTATGAGGACATGTTCGTTGGGAGATAATCCCCTTAGATTGGAGGAATTTTTGAAAACTGTGTGACACATATTCTCCACCTGAATCAGAGCGGAGAACCTTTATGCAGGTGGAGAATTGTTTTTCAACATAGGCCAGGAATGTTTTAAAAACCTCAAACACCTCTGATTTAGCCCTTAAAAAATAAACCCAAGTGAATCTGCTATGATCATCGATGAATGTGACAAAGTATTTGAAGTGAGAATGAGAAATAACAGGTGTTATACCCCAAACGTCACTATGAATTAAATCAAAACATTTTTCTGATATAGAGGTATGCATAGAAAATGGAAGGGCTTTGCTTTTTCCTAATTTGCAAACAGAACAATCAATATTGACATCAGAAGTAGAAAACTGCATTTTATTAATCAAACCAGAATTTTTCAAAGATAACAATATGTTCGAATTAGGATGTCCTAATTTTTTGTGCCACAGATGCACATTATTTTGAAGAACACTTGAAAAAGCTAAAGTAGATTCATCCTTAGGTTGTATAGGCAGACTAAGCGGAAACAACCGGCCGCACTTAGGCCCCTTCGCGATCACCTGGCCCGTCCCCTGATCTTGTACAACACAACCAGAAGAAGAGAATGACACATTACAATGATTATCTACGAGTTGTCCAACAGATAACAAGGTTGTAGATAGGCCAGGGGAAAGAAAAACATGATTCAAAGGCAATTTGTGTGGAATATCGCCTATGGCAGTGATAGGTAAATGACCCCCATTGGCGGTTTGAACTTGGAGCTTTCCATCATATGATTGAATATTAGACATGAGTCTGGAAGAGGAAGTCATATGATTTGATGCTCCAGAATCAAAATACCACATTGAAGGAGAAGGAAAGGTTTTACCTGAAAGGCCCAAGGTGAAGAATGCTTGGAGAATCATTTGTTGAATCATTTCAGGGTTGATAGGAGGGCTGGGTGCAAATTGCTGTGAAGACATAGATGAAGATGGAGAAGCAGGTGCCACAGAGTGAGAATCTGAAGAAGCAATAGTAGAATAAGCACGTGAATTTCGATTTTCTGGTCGTTTCCTGCATTCAGAAATGATATGCTCGCTAGCTTTGCGGTAGTTACAAACTTTTCTCTTGTACTGAGAAGAATAATGTCCATACTCCTTACAAGTGAAGCATTGAATTTTGCTCAAATCGTGGGTCGAAGTGTCACGTCTTGGAGGTTTCCCTTTTGCCACATAGGCAACTTCAGCCGGACCAGTGGATGATTGTTGGGATAGTTGATGCTGAGTGACTATCCGTTGTTCTTCGCGGAGCACTTCATTGAGACATGCATCTAAAGATGGAGATGGATGTCGACTCATAAGATTGGATCGAACGTTTTCAAATTCAGACCAAAGTTTCATTAAGAATTGATCTCGCTGAGTAATTTTATGAACTTCCTGAACCCCAGATAGAGCGTCTCCAGTGATAGTGGCATAGGCAATATCCATGTATTCAGTCCAAAGGACAAGGAAGCCAGAGTAATACTCCTGGACAACCATCTGTCCTTGAGAATATTGAGCAATTTCATGTTCTAAATGGAACCGACGGGCTGAATTCTCTTGGTGATATATGCGTTTCAGATATCCCCACATATCTTGAGCATTTTTATATGGCTTAAGATGTAGGAAAAATTGAGGTTCCACTGCACCCAACATCCAGCTCATAATTTGTGCTTCTTTGGTTTCCCAATCTTCCAATTTTTCTTCTTCCGTTGGCTTTTTCATAGTACCAGAAATGTGGCCCCATAATTTTTTGCCTTTCAGATATAACTCAAGTTGATAGGCCCAAGCAGAATAGTTTTTTCCATTGAATTTTATCAATTGCATTTCATTCTTGTCCATTGTCAACCCACAGATGACAATAGTAACCAGACAGTAACAAAGAGAGCAGCAACAACAACTAAAAACAACCCAGAAAGTGCAATTTACAGGTGACAGCAGCAATAGAGAAATAAGGAACAGCCCAGAAGCTATTCGGAATCAACCAATCACAACAGATCTCAGATCTGTATAAATAAATGCATAAAACTGGCCCAGGCGACCAAGAAAATCAGCAGAAAACAGTAGGTGGGGCCCACTGGTGATTCAATCTACCAGATCAGGTTGATCAGATAGATTCTTTACCAAAATATTGAAGCAATAGAGAAAAGAGTGCAACAATCGGATACTTGTGCTTAAAGATGGACGGCTTTGATGAAAGTAGATTGCAAAAACTTGTAAACCCAAGTGGTGATCAAAAAGCCTTCCTCTGATCTTCAAAAAATGTTGAAAAAATCACTAAAAACACCCAGAATATCAGGCGACCAGGGCTGTAGTGACCTTCTGATCAGATCTGATATGTCGATGGTTGGCCTCTGTTGATCTACACACACTGCCGTCAGCCTACAGGAACTCTTCTTACGAACTTAAACAAGAAAGATTCAGATGGCTCTTAATCTCTCTATTGCACCAAGATGGCTTTGATACCATGTCAGAAGTAAGCCAAAGAGTTATAACTCATAAACAAGACAGAATGGAAATGGATTCGATCATCTCCTTGAGGATTCATCCTTGTATTATATAGATCAGAAATGCCCAATCTTGGGCTACAATTACAGTCAATCAAATCTTCCTATTTTAGTATGTATTGCTGTACAAGTTTATAATATGAGATCAGAAATGCCCAATCTTGGGCTACAATTGCAGTCAATCAAATCTTCCTATTTTAGTATGTATTGCTGTACAAGTCTATAATATGATGGGCTTTGCAGGTGGGTCATGAATGGGCCAAACTTATATGGGCTTATGTTAACAGTTTATATATGTAAAAACAGCAGAGATTTGTGTTTTGGAGAGCGTGATTGTTGTTGTGCTGTGCCGCCCAAACATACAGCAACTCTATCTTAATATTCTTTCCATCAATGGTTTTGATGACACCCAAATGTATTTATATGAATATCTTTTAACATTGTAGAATTAAACACACTTTATCTTCATCGATTTAAATTAATTTTTTATGTGATTCCAGTGTTTGCAGAAACTGAGAGTACATCTCTATGACCACATTGGAATTTTTTTACCCATTCCTGGAGACTTATCCAAAAAACTCATGTCTTTCAAATGCAGTGCCTGCTGTGACTGATGCCACATGGAAGTCGCTTGTTCTGGAGGGTGACCTTCCTGTGCTTGTTGAGTTCTGGGCACCATGGTGTGGCCCATGTCGTATGATCCACCCTATAATAGACGAGCTAGCAAGGCAGTACGCTGGGAAGCTGAAATGCTATAAGCTGAACACTGATGAAAGCGCATCAATAGCAACCCAATATGGAATCCGAAGCATCCCAACTGTCATGATCTTTAAAAACGGTGATAAGAAGGATGCAATAATTGGTGCAGTGCCTAAAAACACACTAACTGCATGCATCGATAAGTTCTTGTAGAGGTATGGTGAAGTATTATCCCAAGAAAGAGGCTATTTCTGATACTGTTTGATCTTTTTGAGACTATATTGATGTTGTGGATTTAGATTCTGAGCTGCCCTTTTCTCTATATACCTTTCTGTATGTATAGTTGTGGTCATAAAATCTCGTGTCCTTACCCCATCTCCTTTTACATAGTTAAACGTCTCTCCTATAATAATTTGTGCATGTATGGGTTAGAAGAAAATCCTTCCTCTGTTGTTTATGGTTAGCCATATCCGGCTCCATTGAATTTCTACAGCAGTGAATGAGACATATTGGTCTTCTTTTGTCTCTGTTAATTAGTAGGTATTCTTTTTGTTGCCCTATCATCATCATCATTAAATTTTTTTTTTTTTTTGCTTTGTGATCATAGAAACATGGAATTCAAGAATGTTCGGTTGAATTATGAACTATCAGTAAATGGTTTGCAGTGGGCTTAGTTTGTGTTTGTTCGTCAAAAGCCTTTGATGTGTAAAGGACCTCTTTCCTTACCTTCCTCTGTTCAGTCATCAAGATGTTTACCATGTTTTTTTTTTTTTTCTTTTTTCTCAGCATTTCGCATATTTTGGGCTCAGCGAAAGGGTAGTGAGAAGTGAGTCTTTACACCGTGGACTCCTCATTAGGCTCTGCCAGGTAGGGGTTGCTAGATTACTTATAGACAATCTCCTGAGAATTATACAAGGGAAAAGCTCATCATCATAATGATGCTGGAACGTTTAAGATCTTCCAAGTCCAGCAGAAGCAATTTATGCACTTATGATTACTATTTAATCGTCGGTGGAGCCCAAGCGTTGGACGGTTTCAGATCTCACTGAAGCCAGCCCCCTTGTTCTCTTTGATTGATGCAGTGGACCTAGAATAGTTAGTAGCCACTGTTATGCATAGTGAAATGATGGCTTTCCAAGATAGGGCTCACCTTCGTTTATCAGAACCATTGACAAATTCATGGATAAGTAATAGAAGCCGCCTCGTATATTTCACTTTGAAACAGAGCCTTACATGAGTGAGTTCACATGTTAAATTCAATACACCGGTATATCATTTTGGGCCTGTTTGTTTGGAAGAATTGAGAGAATTTTGAGAATTTCAAATGTTGTCCACCAAAGTAGAGTTTCAAATGCTCAATCCCCATTGAGCATTTAATTGTGGAATTCTAGGAATACAGAAGGCTGAAAGTGCCTTTTTATGTGGTTTGGAATTCTTATTTCTTTCATCGAATGAAACATTTGGAATGTTCAATGGATAAGATGTCACGTTATGTCAGAAAGTCTCAACGAGCAAGTGGATTCCTTATCAGAAATGCCTCTATCTAACCAAATAGGCACTATTAATGGAATTTTGTCCATAGCAATCTGATCTAGGCCGTAAACAAAGATTACTTTTACAATGCCAACTGAATGGCCCAATAGTTTATGAACCAGCTGGGTGGTGGCAATCTTAATCTCGTTTGCTGGGTCACGGCCTTGCCTGTAACTAACTGGGCTGAGCTTGGAATAAGTTTAGCCTGGCCCATGAAATCCATGTGCAATGGAGGCAGCTGAGGTCAGGTATTGGGTCAACAACAGCCTAGCCATGACTTCTGTGGAAGTTAGCCAAGTGCAATGTGGGCCGAGTCAGGTAGCCTATGGGTTTGGTTTCATTTGTACTTCTAGAAAAATCAGTGAAGTTTTTATACATCATGGTGCATTACGACGTGTTTGTAGATTAGTTGGGAAGTGGGCCTCATTTCAGGTACCTGAGCCTAAACTTAATTTCACGCAGAAGCCCAAGCCTTCACTTTGACCGAAGAAGCTCAACCTGAATTTCACTGTGGACAGGTTGAACCAAGCAGCTTCAGGTTAGCCCAACCAAGCTCTAACTAGGTGCATCTCCCTTGACAATCTCATCCTCAGTGATCCACTACAATTGAACAAAAGTCTATGCGATCAACGACCAATTTAAACCTGACTCCATTGGATGATTCTTACCCATTTTAATTGGGGTATCCTGCCTCACCTTAGTTTATGATTAAACACCTTCCTACCATAAAAAAAAAAGAAAAGAAAAAAAGAAAGAAGATTAAACACCTTCATCACCGAAATGATATGATGGGTAAATCACCTGTAGAGAGGAAATCAAGAAAGAGCGACTTGAAGACTATGCTCGAGTGAAGGATGGTTTTTCCAACTTATCTAATGGGCCAAAACATATAAAAATAGACTGCCTTTTCCAAGTTTTCTTTGCTTTGAGCATTTCAACTGAGTCTATTTATAACTCGTTGCTGTCATGATTACTTCATTTAGACTAGAATTAGCACGTGGGTTGGCGCAAAGGCACAAATTAAGGGCCCATTTCTTTGCAGGAATTTTTGGAATTCATGTCTGCTGGAATTTGTAGAATTTGAAATGCTGGAATTCTAAAATGGTATTAATTCTGGCATTCCTGAATTTCTTGTTTCTTTTGGGCTAGAATTCTTCCATGAAAATTTCAGGTTACCTAAACCCCACAAATTCCCAATTTCATTTTTATTTGAGTTTGTTTGTGGAATTTTAGATGTTTATACATCACTTATCTGTTGCACAACCCACCTCAACACCTAAAAAAAAAAAACCATAAACCTCTCATTCATCTTCATCACCCCACATCAAGCTAAACACCATCACACTAGCAAAGTCTGACCATCTTCCTTGAAACCCACAAAACCCACTTAATTATCCAACCCATATATCACTTTGAGCCCACACCACCCAAGAACACTTGCTGCCCTGCAACACATCCAACCCACGATTGGCAACAAACCAGATAAAAGCCCAACCCTCATTCCAAACGCCCATCTTACTACCCACAAATCAACCCAAGCATCTCTCAGCCAACACAACCCACAAATCAACCCAGGCATCCAATCAAATAGCCCCCGTTTCTTATCATCCGGTTCAGATCTTAGAGAACCCACAATCTCTACATGTTATAAACCCACTGATTCCATTCTATTAAGACCCCCAAAACCCTTCTTATTCCCATTCCATCAAAACCCTCTAGAAAAAAAATGCATGCAACAAAATAGAAAGAAAAAAGAGAAAAAGAGGCAAACATATAAAAGGAGGGTGGAGGAAGAAGATGATCAGACTTGATTTTGTTAGAGTGGAATAGAGGAGAAGATGAAAATCGATCGTTGGAGGAGAGCCGGAGTTCCAGCAAACCTCTCGAAATGCTTGGATTTGTAAATGCTGGAGTCAGGGCTAGCGTTTGAGAATTCAACATTTTTGGAATTTCAAAATGCTAGTTGCCTCAAATGCTTGGAATGCAAATAAATGAACATAAAATTTCTAACTGGAATTTAGGAATTCACAAATAGCCTGAATTCCTGCCAGAAATTCTTTCAAAGAAACATGCCCTAAGGAATGCGTTTTGGGTGTTTGCTTTTGCATTGGCTTTTAGATTACACTCTCTCGTTGGCTTAGATTGCGCTCTCTCTCTCTCTCAAAAGGACTTTCTCTCTCTCATTGGCTTAGATTGCACACTCTCTCTCTCTCTCTCTCTCAAAAGGACTTTCTCTCTCTCATTGGCTTAGATTGCACACTCTCTCTCTCTCTCTCTCAAAAGGACTTTCTCTCTCTCATTGGCTTAGATTGCACACTCTCTCTCTCTCTCTCTCTCAAAAGAACTCGAAAGTCTCATGCCTGGAATGGGCATTTGTCCATTCCTTTCTCATGTTGCCCGCTTTGAGTTGCGTGTATATACACTGTCATGCTGTTTATTTAGAAATGCGGTGCTTGAAAAACAAGTGCTACAATTACAAACCTGCAAGAGTCCTGGCCCCCAAGCACATACCAAAAGCTAGGTGCAGTAAGTTGGGATCAACTATGTTGGTATTTGCCGTATGAATTATGTTTTTCCATCTCTATTTACTTCGAGCTAAAACTTGCACCTATTTTTATTATTTTCTTTCATGTGCTTTTCGGCCTATCTTTTTTTATTGGTGAGCCATCAACCTTTCATGGCCAATATTTTTTTAGTATTGGTGCCAGTGACAGCTTGAGTTAGACATGCCTAAAATATTTCTCCGAGTTTAATTGTTTGGCATATGCCATGAGATAAACATGGTCTTCTACCAACCATTTACCCATAAAAAATTGTCGGGACAGGTCTGAGCGAGATTGAGTGTTGGCGATATTATGGGCAAATTCTGAGCCATTGAGCGAGATTGAGTGTTCGCGATATTATGGGCAAATTCTGAGCCATTGAAGCTTTTACAGAGGCCAAATTCTGAGCCATTGAAGCTTTTACAAAGGCTTAATTTACATGGTTAAAAATGTCTGATGAAGTAAAGTTTCGATAAATGACTAATTTAGATGGTTAAATTTTTTAAAGTAGTACTACCTTCTATTATAGTAAAATTTAGAAAATCCCCAAACATTAAAAGGGTGTTAATCTTGAGTGGGGCTGAGCCTAAGGATCTAGAAGTCTAGAGAATCCGAACTCCAGCGGTATCAGCCTAAACTGCTGCGGGAAGTCCACAGCTAATACGATTGAACTGTGGGCAGGCTGTTGACGGGTTTTATCTAGGCGTGCTGTAGATCCGGTTCCTTATATTTATCTCTCTTCCTCTCAGAACCCCCCTCAAGTACTCTCCATCTCGACTACTCAAGTCTTTGACAACTCTATTCTTCAAATCTCTCTCTCTTTCCCCTAAGATTTGGTAAGAAATCATTCTCTTGTTTCATTTAGTTTATTTTGTTTTTTATATCTTCTTGTTGGTTAGGAAACTTCTTAAGCTGAAAATGATGTAGCAACAAGTCTCTAGGATTTATCAAACTCATTTACAGATGGATAGTGACTGCATTGAGAAGAGAGAGCCGAGCTTCTGATCGATTGGTTGCCTGGTCCATCTAGAGATGTCACCATATTAGAGCTATGTATGAGTGTGGTTTGTACACATGCAGCTTGATATACCTCCTTGATTTAATGATGACTATAGCTAACTAGTGAGGGGCCTTGAGAAATGGATGGGTAGAATAATTGGGGGTCCATAGCTTTGGCCTTTTTGGGTTTTTTTTTTTAGATCTTGATTCAACAAAGGATCTTGATTCAACAAAAGGATTTAGAAACCTATGTCCAAGTCGATCTGGGCCTCTTTGATTCCCTAATTATATACAAATCCCAAGTTAAAGGAATGGGACATTTTAGTAAGGCTCAATTAATTGAAAATCTGAGCAGTCCAAAATAAATGCATGTATACCAACTCGTTAAATTTTATTTCAATAGGGTGGCCCCATCGTGGGATTTTTAGTTTATTATCAAACGACGAATCCTACGGTGAAATCAACTCCTATCTAGATAAAATTCAGGGATATTCGCATTTATTTTGAGTGACCCCGGTTTTCATCAGGTAGAGTCCCAGTTTCCACCCCATTCAGCTCACGATTCCTCTAAGACAAAGCCTAAGATATCCGGACTTTCTTTGTTTTAAGTCTTACTGGATTTGTGTTTTGATCTATTTATAGACCCAAAATTTTATTACTAATCTTTTCCTCAAGAAGAGAAAAATTCTATAATTTGTCCATTGAATTAGCAATTAATAGCAACCGGTAAATACCCTTTATTAACTATAAATAAAATCCGAGAGAGCACCTTTTTACATTTAAATGTAATCATGTGGAGCTTACCTTATGAAAACGATCCAACATCACATTTATTTTGAGCAACTAGAATTTTCAATAGGTGAGCCCTTGTGGAGTTCCAATTTCCACCCCCAACTTACGATTCCTATAAGTCAAAGCCTCAGATATCCGCTCCCTTTGTTTAAGTCTCGCTGGATTTGTGTTTTGATTTTGGATAAAGAAAGTCCAGTTACGTGTCTCGACAAGTTTATTATACTATATAATTTAGTGGCTCTAAGTCTAACCTAACCTTGATTTTTCTTTTTCCCTTCTATTCTTCTTGCTGCATATATTAGAATTAGATCCTAAGCCATTGGTCATACAATTAGCCCATGAACAGAGAGCAGCAGAACTTGCCAAAAGACTCCTTCTGGGAAGAATGCCCAAGCAATCAAGACCATTCCAAGACTTGTGACGACGCTTCGCAGTATAACAAATGCAGTATCTGTTTGGATTCTGCTCAAGACCCGGTTGTGACACTCTGCGGTCACCTCTACTGCTGGCCCTGCATCTACATGTGGCTAACCCATAACTGTAGCCAAAAGCAGTGTCCTGTGTGCAAGAAGCCCCTCACTCAGGCTATGTTGGTTCCACTTTATGGTATGGGAGATGGCCCCATACAAGCCAACAAGCTCCAGAATCCAGACGTCCCAAACAGGCCAGCTTATACTGTCCAGACCCTTCTCACCCAACAACATCACTACCATGCACAGCAGCAACAACAATCTCTATATCAACATGCTCTCTATTATAATAACCACAACAACAGCTTTGTGGGATCATGGCCTGTGGGAGGCATTTTTGGGGAGGTGGCATTTTCAGTGCTTTCATGGGTTTATGGGTGTCCTCAAAGGAGATTGCATGAGTTGAATTCCATAGGGAGTGGAAGTAGCACCCGGCAAAGGAGATGGGAGGAGGCAGAGAGGTCGCTTTCTAGGATCTCAGCTTTTCTCTTCTGTTGGTTTGTGTTGTGCCTGTTGCTGTTCTGAGCTTTCCTTCTCTAGTTTTATGGTTGTTTTGTGTAAAAATGGTCATGGTCTTATAATTGTGACTGTGAATCCAAGTTGTGTTGTAAATTGTAATTACTAGCCATCAAGTTAGTTGTACAAAGAAATGCATCCGGAATTACAGAAGAAATGGAAGTCATTTACTAGGGATTGATTTTGATAACATTTTAATGGACAGAGTTCTTTAACAGAGTTCTTTATCCTCTCTTTATTTTTTCGTTTTCCCTTTTGAATTGCCATGTAAACTAACTAGTTCAATCGCTTGAAGCTATGGTCTGTCAATTTACATAGAATACATAAGAATTGAATTCATGAAAACTCATGATAAAATGAGCTCAATCTTTAAAATTATTAAATAAGTGAAGGGTAATGGATATAAATTAAGCGAATGGTCAGGACCACGGTTCCTCTCTCTTTCAGAGTTAGATGTCCTGGTATTGATCCTCGATTCCCACCTCTTTAGGAACTGAATGTTAAGTCTACTAGTGTTATCACTTGGGGGCCACAAGGGTTTTATACAACTTCTCTCTGGGCTCGGAGAAATTAGTCCAGCCCAAAAGATTGGGAAGCCTCTATTAGTAGGAAAAAAAAAAAAAAACAACAAATGATACAAGGCAACCTTAATGCTTTCTATATAAACTTTGGTTGGATATTCATTTTCCTACCTTCTCATCTGGTTATATTTTCATAAAGAAAAGATTATTTAATGTTTGGTTTTGAAATTCACCTATTTTCAATTTTAACCACAAAGAACGTAAATGTAATTTATGCAAATAAATAAGCCCTAATCATAAGATGTTGACGGATGGAAAATTACCATTTTATTGTCCCACCATCAAATTTTACTCCGAAAGAGTTAGTCCCACCATATTAATATATTCTTTTGTATTATTAGTAATGTTCGTGAATTAAATGCTCAATCTTACGGAGGGATTAAACTTTTTGTATAAAATTAGGGATAAGAAAAATCGGATTGGGTCGACTCATTTGCAATCGAGTTCGAGCCCGAGTCGAGTTCCAAGGGTATGGTAAAACGGGCTCTTAAACCCTAACAAAAACATTTCCTCCGCTCTTCTGCTTTTCCTTTCCTTTTTCTTCTGTCTTCTTTACACTGTTGAAGGAAACCCCATCTGCACAGCTGCTGCCATGAGTTCCTCTCTCTTCTCGCTCTTGAATCGTGCGAGAAGCACAGCCGTCGGATTCCATGATCGGTTCTCATGGACCGTCAGATTTTACGGCATGGACCGCTACTCGAGGATCGTCCTCAACCGAAACCGTAAAATGAGCCTCGCCCCTCAGCTGGATCGTTGGATCGATTCGGGTAAAAACGTCCAACCTTGGAAGCTCCTTGATGTCATACAACGGCTACGGAAGCAACGAAGGTTCTCACAGGCACTAGAGGTATGGGTTTCTCTCTTTCTCTCTTTTCCTTGGTTGGATTCATCCAAATCTTCCTTTTTGCTCTCTTTTGAGTTTTTCCGTATGTTGGTTATTTGTGATTTGTGAAAGAAATGCATCAAATAGGGATATAATGTTGAGAAGAACTTGGTTTCACTTCTTTATGGTGTTTGGAAGAAACCCCATTAGCTTGATTGATTTGATTCTTTAGGGTGATCTTGAGATTGGGTCGAGTTTGGAATGTTGGTAAATGGTTTAGATGTAGAAAAGGAAAGGGGTGCGGTGTGGGAATGGTTGTTTTTTTTTTTATGTTGGCTATTCGTGCTTTGTAAAGGAAATGCATCAAATAGTGATATAATGTTCAGAAAAAGTCAGTTTCACTTCTTTATGGTGTTTGGAAGAAACCCCATTAGCTCGATTGATCTGATTCTTTATGATGATTTTGAGATTGGGTCGAATTTGGAATGTTGGGAAATGATTTAGATATAGAAAATGAAAGGGGTGAAGTGTAGGAATAGATCATGATGTTTTATTGGTGATTGTTAATGTTGGAAGCTCAATTTCCTTCTCTAGAAGAGAGTGAGGAATCCTCAATCCGTTGGATGATCTAAGCTGTTTCATTTGAACATTTCGAATTTAGCAAAATGGGCATGGAGCTATGTTGCCTGAGATCTTAAGTGAGGATATCTACTTAAATATTGTATTCTTTATAGATTCTTCTGTCACTAATTGAAACATTGCTTTATAGTCTATAAAAATATTCTTTCACATTTTCTTCTTTTGGATGCTTATTGGTTATTGAAGCATTGTTCCATCTAGAGAAACCAGTAAAGACAATCTTAGTTGGACCATCCTATTGGCATTGAACACCTGTGTGGGGCCCATGTGGTCTCCACATGATTGCATCATTTTGTCGCATGATATCGGAAGTGGCCAATGGACCTGGTTGAAGAGAAATTTTGGTCCAGTCAATTCCATAATGCACATGTGGCTCACGTCACGTGGATTGGATCCCAATTAGTTACTTATCTCTACCATGAATAAGCATTAGTTAAAATGTCTCAATGATTGGTTGCCTTTGGAACATCATTTCAGGAAATAAAATCATAACCATTGAATGAAAAACATGTGTTTTGGTTTAATATGAAAATATAACTCAGTTGGCGGATTTTTAAAGTCCAATATATGGCTGTTTTACATCAAATGTGGACTGTTTCTATATTTCTTTCTTTACCGTCTATTTGCTGGCATGTTGTTGAATGTGTAGAACATAGGATAATCCCTCAAAGAGATTCATGGGGGCATGGTTTATCGTCTGTGTTGGTTATTACATCAATAGTATGAATGACCATAAGCTCAACTCTGTATTAGTAAGGATAACCATAAAGTTGACTCTGTATTTTGCATATTATATGGTTGAGGATCATTCCCGTACTATCAATGAGTTTCACTTCAAATATCAGCACATTTATTTTGGTTATTGACATCATCATCAACTAAGCCTTATCTCATCAACTCAGCATTCTGTGGTTCTTTACTTCCTATTCACTTAACCATGATGCATATGGATGCAGATCTCCGAATGGATGAGGAACCGAGGTGTTTCTGGACCACTACAGAGCTACCATTCTATACAGTTGGACCTGGTTGGTAAGGTCCATGGTCTGGCTTCCGCTGAGAGCTACTTCAACAGTTTAAGTGAAGAAGACAGAACAGAGAGGGTCTATGGTACTCTCCTGAACTGCTACATCAGAAAATCCCTTCCTGAGAAGTCCCTGTCCCACATGCAGAAGATGAAAGAGTTGGGGTTTGTTTCTTCTGTTCTACCATACAAAGATATCATGTCTCTCTACACAAAGGTGGGCCAGTATGAAAAGGTCCCTGACATGCTGACGGAAATGAAAGAAAATGGGATCTTGCCTGATAATTTTAGCTATAGAATCTGCATAAACTCTTATGGCAAAAGATCTGATTTTGAGGGAATGGAGAAAATTTTGGGGGAAATGACTCAGCAGCAGTACATTACCATGGACTGGAATACATACGCTGTAGTCGCTAACCACTACATTAAAGCAGGCCTTTCTGATAAGGCCATTGCCGCCCTAAAGAAAGCAGAGGAGATACTGCTTGAAAAGCCAGACAGGGATGGTTTTGACCATTTGTTCTCTCTTTACGGCAATCTCGGAAGTAAGTCCGAAGTACTAAGGTTAAAGGAAGTTCAGGAATCAGTTTATAAGGAGGGGCTTTTAAGCAGGGATTACTGTACCTTTATTGGGGCATTATTGAAGTGTGGTGAGCTTGAAGAAGCTAAACTGTTGCTGAAAGAGTGGGAGTCATCTGGAAATAGTTATGATTTCCGTTTGCCAGACATGTTTCTTATCTGGTACTGTCAGCAAGGGTTGGTAGAAAAGGCAGCGGAAATGCTTGATGAAATCCTGTTGGAAGGAAAAACTCCTACACCAAACAGTTTTGCCATCTTGGCTTCAGGATACATGGATAAAGGTGACATGGGGAAAGCAGTAGATTACATGAAGTCGGCTCTTTCAGTGTTTCCTGGAAGCAAAGGGTGGGGTCCTAATCTGAAGGTGGTTACAAATCTTTTGAATTGGCTTGGAGAGAAAGCTGAAATTGAACAGGCGGAATCTTTTGTGGGTTTGTTGAGAGCTGCAATTCCTATTAATAAAGAGATGTATCTTGCCTTGATCAAGGCGAATGTTAGAGAGGGGAAAGAAGTAGATGGGCTTTTGAAGAGCATGGAAGATGATAAAATAGAAGTGGATGAAGAAACAAAGAAGTTGTTGGCTAAGAACTAAATGATTGAATGATTACGAACTGTAAGCTTGTTACTCAGACATCTCTCTAATGAATGCCTTCCATTTTGGTTCTCTGGATGGGACCGGCTTCAGGCATTGCTCACCAAATCTGAATAATTTGAAAGGGCTTGTTTTCTATCGTCGGCATCTTTTAGATCCAATGGAGGTATGCAGTAATTGAAGCATGTTAGAACTGTAATGTTACTTTCTACCATTGGACGATTGAGAGGTGATTTATTTTAACAGGATTTTTTTTATATATGTTTTCACCAAGGAATGAGGCCTATCTTTTAATAGATAAAGAATCACATGTTCCAGAATTTGAGGATGTGCATAGTATCCTGACTATTCCTGAGACCTGGTGAATGTTCAAGTGTGTCCCTAAATTAGGTCTTCTGATCTGATGGAACCCACCTTGCTAATTGGAGGAGAAAAAAAAAAATTTAACCTACTTTGTAGGACACTTGAATGCATAAAACTGGATACTTTAGAAAAGAATATAGCAATGTTGTACGTACATTCAAACACATGAACCAAATTTTGGGTCTGTAGGATCTTGAAATCTTGGTTATTCTGGGGCATGGTCTGATCAGGAAACTATTAGGTCCAGATGTAAGAACTTAAAGATTGATGACACTATACAGGTGTTCACATCAAGGATCATATTGATTGATGTCTTGCATCCTCAACCAGTCAACATGTTCCATTCTTGGACCAGAACAGACTGGTCACCCAGTGGAGGATTCAAAGAAATTTAACAACCCAAGTATCCTCAATCAGTAGGGCTGTCTAATGGACCGAGCTTCCCCTTTTCATGCTAGTTTCATCCTCAGTTGGAAGGCCTGGCCTGGCTCGATTGACTAGATTGTTCGCTACTAGATTTTAACTGTTTTGAGGTTTTTTTTTTTTGGACAATTATTGTACGGACGGTCATAAACATGACAATAGCCCCATAACAGCCCAAAAATACATATTTACCATAGAGCTGTTCAATCCGTAGGATATTGCGATATCCTAGAAATGTAGGATATCCCACAATCAGAAGCGGAAATACTTGATTTGTCCGTTTTTTTTCTTTTTTTTCTTGACTGTGAGACTACCAAACCACCATCCAAACCGTTGGATAACTGTATGAGTGCAAGAACTAATATCGCACCAAATTTGAACCGTTGATCTATCACGGTTATTGAGAAATTTGCAAGAAAGTCACGTTGTTCTGTAAATTATAAGCCACGTTTTTTTTTTTTTGCAAGTTTCTTGATAACCATGATAAATCAATGGTTCAAATTTAGTACAATATTAGTTCTTATACTCATACAGCTATTAAATGGTTTGGATGGTGGTTTGGTGGTCCCACAGTCAAGAAAAAAAAAAATACACGGACGGTTCAAGTGATTGTGTGATATCCTACATCCGTAGGATATATCGTAAGTTGCGATATCCTACGGATCAAATAGCTCTGCGGTAAATATATATTTTTGGGCTGTTCTTGGGCTATTTTCAGATTTATGACTGTCTGTACAATAATTGTCCCTTTTCTTTTTTCCCTGTCACTCACTCTATTTCTTCAATTCTGTCAATTTTGGAACTGTCTCACACATGTAAGGATGTAAATGGGTCCCCAATTCTCCGATTACCCGAAGGTTTCAACCCGTTAAAAACCGGATCTGGGTTCTTATTTAGGCCCCGATAAGTAAATGAGTCTGGGTCCGATTCCACCTTAGTTCGGATCCGTGGACCTGAGACCCGACATATTACTTCAAAATTTAAAAATTTCTCATAAAAATCTTATTTTTTAAATATCATTCTCACTTGGACCCGGATCCAGACCCGTCCCATATATGGTTCTGGTTCTGGTTCCGGTTCCGGAGCCAAGAAACTAGTTCCGAAACGGTTTTGGGTCCGGATCCGGTTCCACCTTCTCCTTAGTGGTTCCGGTTCCGGGTCCACCATGGACCCGGACCGAAACCGACTCATTTACAACCCTACACACAAGCCTGGATAGAGGATGGTTGTGTAAATACATTTAAAAGTTTGTCACAAACACGACATAAGTTTTGAGTAAATAGGATAGGCAAAAATGTAGCTCACCCAAACATAGATAGGAAAAGGCTCTCATAATGATGACAACTCGGTTCTCCGTACAAATGGGCCGAGCCATTTAAAGTAGTGTGCTGATCAGATAATGGTAGGCCCGACCGCCTTATCAAATCAGCACTGATTTCTCTAGGGGTGGTCATGGGTCAAGTTGACGTAGGCATTGAGTGCATGGCCGAAAAACCAATCTACAACAAGCCCTAACTCCAATCTAGTCAATGAAGCCAAGCCAGGCTTTCGATCACCTGTTTGGACAAATCAGTCACTAATAGGGGTGCGATGGAGTGGGCCGAAATGAACCTCGACCGGGCCCAGCCTGCTTTGGTCTGGGCTTGGGGCTTATGTTCTAGTAGATGGGTTAGGCTTGGGCTTTTTTTATTTGGCCTGTTTAATAAATGCCCCAAGCTTGGGCTTAGTGGTAAAGAGCTCAAAGCCCAGCCTGACCTGAATATAAAAATAATTATAAGGGAGTGGTAAGGAGTCGAAAACATATGACTAGACCAGCTGAGCTCAAGCCTAAGATACAGTAAGAAATGTTTTTTGGGTATACTGCGCATACAAGTGTCCTTAAATCTGACATTTTCCTTAAAACAAGTGAAGTTCAAATATTTCTTACAGAGTTGTTTGTACAAAAATGATACGATATTGTACGGCTCTAGGATTTTGCACATGGTGATACATGTGATATCACATTGCCTTAGAATATCACATGATTTGATGAGTGCGATATCAAATGACCCTAAAATATCGGGTGAACAATTCTATGGGAAATGCTTAAATTTGGATAGTTCATTGACTGATATTAGGTCAAAGAACCATTGTCGGGCAATATCCCTTTTTTTAATTCTCTAACTCTAACTCAGGGTGGGCTTGCGCTTATCGTCGAGTAGTCGGGACGAGCATGGACATTCATCCTCTTAACCTAATCACTACTTATTTAAGTGGTGTCGGGCTTTCTATCTACAAGTTAATCCAAGCCAGGCCCAAATATTAAACACGTCCGAGATTTAGTTCTAGGCCCAGCCCAAACTAAGCCCAAACCGGGCTGGCCGGGTCCGGACCACTGGCCCCGCCCTTCGCCACCATCCGAATTGTGAGGAAGAGAAAAACCCCTTAAACCCTACTCTTCTCGAAGAGAAACCCTGCAACTGCGAAGCCATGGGCTCTTCTCTCTTCTCGCTGTTGAAGGGCATGAGAAGGATAGCCGTCGGATCTCACAATCTGTTCTCTGGAACCGTCAGATCTTTTTCCTCAAAAAAGTTATCTCGCAAGAATCTCTACTCGATAATCAGTCCCATCGGAAACCCTAGAATCAGCATCGTTCCCGAACTCGACAGGTGGGTCGACACAGGCAAGAACGTCCGAGTTCACGAACTCATTCACATCATCCGCGATCTACGCAAGCGCCGTAGATTCTCGCAGGCACTTGAGGTACTTTGGATCGATCCTTGTTTCTTCCTCTCTCTCTCTCTCTTCCAATCACAGCATTTTTGTTTAGAAATCATGTGAGGGATCTGCGATTTAGGGTAGGATCGATGAGCACTAGAATTTCAGGTATTGATTAGTGATCGACCAATTGTGGTTGCTGTCCGTACGATGGGTCCCATCATCACCAGATGAGTGGTGGGCCATGTAATCGCCGCTGTTGGGGTGGTCTAATTGGATGGATGGCTGGGATTGATTTTCCAATGTGGTAACTCTTTTTTATAGCACATCTCATCCTGCTAGCATGCAATGTTGGTTTTTCTCATTGATGCATGGGTTAGAGGTAAGAGAGAGAATTTGGAAGTGATATTGATGCTTGGGTGTTTGTGCTTTTCATTGAAATGCGAGAAGGGGTGATGGAATTGTAGACAGTAGATCAATTTTACTTTTGTTGTTGAATCTGGAAGAAACCTTATTATGTTGGCTGGGTTTATTCTTCTGGGATACCTTGAGATTGGGTACAATTGGGTTCTAAATTCTAATTGGTGTTATTGATTTCACAATATGGTTGGCCAATAGGAATGGAGTGTAATCTTATGCATAGTTACCTATTTCGGTCAAGAGAGCTTCGAACTGCAAATAATTCATTTCGAACAATTCGCAGTTCCATCCATGAACAACTAGCGAATTAATTTCACATAGTTCTCTAAGTCGAATTATTTAATTCTATTTCGGTGCTCGTCTAAAAACACAAGGCACTCAAAAGCACTGCACCCCGATGTATTAGCACTAAGCCATACCTAACTACGATTAGAGTTGGCCCCACAGAAACATTGATCATTGGTAAAATATAGGATTTTACTTTGTTTATTTTTATTTTTATTTTTTATTTATCTTAACTATGTTTTATATTGTGACCCAAATTATAATTGAAGCAAAACTTTGCCTATAGGGTAAATGAAAATAACAGTTATTTTGAGTGGTTTGGATTTTAGAAAATGACCTTTAGTGTTGGACTTACAAAATGGGCACACGTGAATTAGTTTATCGAACTTGTTCAAGTTGAACTTTGAATTGGCCAAATTGAGAAGTGAATCAAATGAACCTACTCCATCGAATTTCATGATTAAGCTAAGTCTCGAATTACGAATTGCGAACTCGAATGCGAATTAATCGAACTACGAATTAGGTAACTATGATCTTATGTTGGTGGCTGCTGTTCCCTATGGAAGCTCAATTTCTCTTTACTAGAAAGATCAGTGAGGAACCCATTGAATAATTTTACTTTGGCAAATTGGAATGGAGGGGTTTTGTGAAATCTACAAATTGGGTATAGAGTAGATGCAATTTTTGAGATGTGGGGAAAGCCCTGGGGAATTATCTGCGCTTGTAAATTAAGTGTTGGAGTGAAGTGTAAAATATGATGGGATGTTCGGGTTTAGGTTGAAGGGAAGCTAATATTTTTATACTTGAATTGTACCAAAGTGGCTGTTGTTTGGACTGAAACAGGCTGGTCTTGGTTTGATTTACCTACCCTATTTAGAAACAATTAATATGATCCTATACCTAAGGCAGCAGAGATGTTCCTCTTCAAAATTTCATACGCACTTATATAACCCATATGTGAAGTGGAGAACGAGAATATTGATCACATATTTTTTCATTGTGCACTCAGCAGTCATATTGGAATTATTTTCTTCCTTTGCGTGACATGAATTGGTCTTCTAAGTGTTTGTTAAGGGAAGCAGTGGCAAATTGTGGGTTCAACCGCTTCGGCCCAGTTCAGTAGAAAAGACAAGTGCTTTAGAAGTTGGTGTAAGTGGGTGTTTTATGCTCCATTTGCAGCAGAAGGAACGCATGATTTTTTAATAGAAGAGAAATGAAGATGGAGAAATTGTATGACACTAGTTAGATGTGTGAAGAGCGTACCCCTCAGAGTGGATGACAAATTTATGCAAATCCTAACATTGTCAAGATGAGTTGGGGAATGGGCTTTAATTAGCATTTTTGTTAAAATTCGGTCATACAAGCCGTTACTTGCTGTATTGACACTTGATTTAGGTGATTCGTCTGGCCAGGAATAGCAATTACAAAATGGCTATTTTCACTAGTTCAAGTCATGTTTTTTCATTATTCGAACTGAGTCATGTTTTTTCTCAACTAAGGAATATACCTTTTCTTTTCACCCACAAATACTTTAGTCAGGAGTGAGTTCTCCCTTGTCTATGCACTATTGTTCTTTCTTGTCTCTTCTTTGTTGTTTGCCTTTATTTCTTTCTCTTCTAGTCTTCTTTGCTCATCATTGAGTCTTTTCTTTGAGATTTCTCCTTCCTTGCCTCGAGTCTTTGGGAGATTTCTTCAAAACGTTGGATTCTCATGGCTAGAGGCAAGCTTTCTTCTTCATTCTTCTTTCTCTTTCCATTTGTGGTAGCTTCTTCATGTAGCTCGAAGTGGGGAAGATGAAGTGGGTTCTCTCACCATTTGAGCTTTATCCTTGGTGATTAAGTCTCCTAAATGACAAATCAAGCATTCTAAGTGTGAAGCTTGCCTCTAATGATGATTCTACACCTCATAATCCTTAAAAAATGGATATCCCCCAAAACTTGGGTTTTCATGGCTTTCACCCCAAAAATGATCATATACCTCTTTTTCCCCCCCTTAAGTGGTCGTACAAGTTACTACTTGCTGTATCAGACACTTGATTTGGACGATTCGTATGGCCAGGAATAGCAACTACAAAATGGCTATTTTCATTTTTCAGTCATCTTTTACTTTCTTCTTTTCATTTTTTAGTGTTTTTATTTTTTAGAGGTCATCTATTGATTAAAGAAACCTCTTCAAATACAATGTTGTTGGATTTTGGAGAGGTTTTAGAGAGAAAGAAAGAATAGTTGTGCAACTGGAGACTTCAACCTAAAAATGTGGTTCCCCTACATTCCCTTTTTTTATTTTCTTTCCCTTTTCTCAGGAATCATTTCTTTTTTTAAAGGAACCACATCCTAACTATGTAAGGTTTGATGATGTGCAATTTTATTTCTACTTTTTGGGGATTTAAAGAGAACAAAGAAAAAGCAATCAGTTTATTTTTCATAGTAACATTGGTATCTTAAACATATTCAACTAGTAGTACATATACCAAACTCAATAAATTGATATATGGAAATGATATATTCATATGATTATCATTGTTTTATATTTCACTGTATTGATGTGATTATGAATGACAAATGGATGGATTGTGGCTGTTTTTTTAATTATCTTTTAATTTTAACAGAAAAAACCTAAAGCATTCATGATGCAATCTTTTTTTTTTTTTTTTTTAATCTCTTGAACAGTTTGCACTAAGATTTTGATTTTAGGAAAAAAATTCTCACATTTTACGTTGAATGTCTCTTTGCAAATTTTAAAGCATATTTGGAGGGAAGTCTAATGAGAAGTTTGAGTGGCATCTCTCCTCCTTCAGGAGCACATGAATTCAATGTGGGGGTGGTAGAGGTAAATCAGGGCTGGTGAATATTGATGGTGTGTGGCTTTTTTCTTTTTTCTTTTATCTTTTAATCGGTATGTGTGTGGCTTTGTTCACATTATCACATGAGAATCAACAATCTCATTTTCTGTCTGAGAATAATTTTTGTTGGCCTCACCTGGAGGGACGCGAATCATGGAGGGTAGGAGGGATGTGTAGGTCTATGCATGGATTACGGATGCCCCCTAAATTGACATAATCGGATTATTATCGATATGGTCTTCAGACCTCAAAGGTCAACAGGGAAAAAATGTGGGCATTCCAACACAACAGCAATCAACAGTTGGATGAGTGTCACATTGGGGTGAGTATCAATTCATGTGGGGGTTATTGTGAGTGTGGTAGATTAATCTCAGTTTGCTCCATGTGGGCCCATGAACTGGTTCTCAGAGAATTTATGTGAGGATGGATCTCATAATAAATTTTTTGTTTTTGTGTGTGTATATGAGAACGGTTGCTAATTTAGTGGTGTTCTCCAGCCTGGTTAGGGTGAAGGACTCCATTGGGACAAATTTGTGCAATTAGGGAAGCTTACAGGATCTCTGGATTTTCTTTTTCAAGTTGTTTAATTGTGAAGAGTAATTCTTCTGATGTTACAACATGGGTTTCCAAGTGTCAGGACTATGGACAGTTATGGAAGCACAATATTGTCTTAAATGAGATCTGCAAATTATGTAAATTTGTAATTCGTAACTTTAATCACATTATGAGGAGCACTAAAAAAGTGGCAGAATTGTTGGCAAAACAAAAAATCTGATAAGAGTCATAGAGATAGTCAGATAATGTATTTGGACCCTTATTTTTATCTGTATGGGTTCCTTGCTTTATTGTATTTTTCTCTTTTCTTGTGTTGGTATATTGTTTTCATATCAGTTTTGTTGCTTATTCATGTATCTCTCCTATTTTCAGTAAAAACAACATTTGTGGGACATGGTATCCACTGTGGTGCCTATCATATCAATGGTTGGGAGCACCTTACCATGGACCCCCATGCTCATATAGATGTATTCTGGGGTTCAGGATCTTGTGAATGGATGATTATTTTTTTGTTTCTGTTAGGATGGCCATTCTTGTACTGTCAGAACTCGTTACATTTACTTTATTCATTTGCTTCCTAAGCATCTTGATGCTCTATGGATGCAGGTCTGTGAATGGATGAGTAACCGAGGTATTTGTGAATTATCAGCAGGCGACCATGCCATCCGGTTGGACTTGATTGGTAAGGTCCGCGGTCTTGCTTCTGCTGAGAGCTACTTTAATAGTTTCAACGAAGAAGAAAGAACTGAGAAGATCTATAGTGCTCTCTTGAACTGCTATGTCAGAGAACGCCTTTCTGAGAAGTCTGTCTCCCACATGCAGAAGATGAAAGAGATGGGTTTTGTTTCAACCTCACTGCCTTACAACAATCTCATGTCCCTCTACACGGTTGTCGGCCAGCATGAAAAGGTGCCTGATTTGCTGACTGAAATGAAAGAAAATGGGATCTTGCCCAACAATTTCAGCTATAGGGTCTGTATCAACTCATGTGGCAGTAGATCTGATATTGAAGGGATGGAGAAGGTTTTGAAAGAAATGACCCAACAGCCATTCATTTTGATGGACTGGAACACATATGCTGTAGTTGCGAACTTCTACATAAAGGTAGGCCATGCTGAAAAGGCTGTTGCTGCTTTAAAGAAAGCAGAGGATATACTTCTTGAAATGCCAGATGGGGTGGGTTTCAACCATATTGTCTCGCTCTATGGCAATCTTGGAAATAAATCTGAGGTACTTAGGTTAAAGGAAGTCCAGAGATCGGTTTGTGAGAGGCTCATGAACAGGGATTACATTGCAATTCTTGGGGCGTTGACAAAGCTTGGTGAACTTGAAGAATCAAGATTGTTGCTGCAAGAGTGGGAATCATCTGGGAATGGTTATGATTTCCGTGTTCCAAACACGATTCTCATTGGGTATTGTCAAAAGGGGTTGGTAGAGGAGGCAGAGCTGTTGCTTGAAGAAATAGTAAAGAAAGGAAAAACTCCAATACCAAACAGTTTTGGTATCTTGGCAGCTGGATACATGGATGAGGGTGAGATGGGGAAGGCTGTGGATTACATGATGAGGGCTCTCTCTGTTTTTCCTGGAAATGAAGGGTGGAAACCTAATCCAAAGGTGGTTACGAGCATACTAAATTGGCTTGGACAAGAAGGTGATATTAAACAGGTGGAATCTTTTGTGGGTTTCTTGAGTGCTGTAGTTCCTATTAATAGAGAGATGTATCTTGCCTTGATCAAGGCAAACCTTAGAGGGGGTAAAGAAGTGGATGGGCTTTTGAAGAGCATGGAAGCTGATAAATTAGAAGTGGATGAAGAAACAAAGAAAATGTTGGAGAATCTTGCTGGAGGGGATCCTAAGAACTGAATGAATAATTGAATCTGGAGGACTTTCATTTTGGCCCTTTGCATGAGAATGCTTGTTACTGCTCACCAGAATCTGGAGAACTAAAGTGTTTGTTTTATTGCTTTGAGATTTTGTAGATGCGTTTGAGGTATGCAGTAACTAAAGCCTGTCATTACCTTGATTTTATTTTCTACCATTGCATGATGGAGCATGTATTTTTTGTGAGGTTGGCCTTGTGGCCAGGAGATATGAAGGAAATCTGCCCACCCAGAGATCCCTGGGTGGGACCGTGGGACTATGGGAGGGGGTGTGCTATCCACAACGATCACCCTGTGATTCCCAAAGGAGCATGTATTTTTAATGGGCTTTTTTCATACAAAATGTATATAAGTCATCATTATTCATTCAGTGTCCTGTCTTTAGAGTGAAACTTTTTAACTGATGGCGCCATCAAAGTATATGGGGCAGCAACTAGACTGGTGAAGATTTTGGTCCTAATTTAGGGAATTGTCATCTTAAGAAACAGGAGATGTGGGTAGCTGGAACCCAGCATCATTGGCTCTGTATTTCATCTATAATTTTAGGCTGACAGGCTTGTGCCCGGTTTTCTCAACCTGAAGATGATAAATGACCAAATGGGCTGTAACTGGGGCTATGTACTCTTGGAGACTAAGCTGACCCTACATTCTAGGGTTTACTATTTTGCAAATGGGCTGGACTGGGACATATCTTTCTAGTCTCTTGGCTACATTCTGGGATTAGTATTTGGGGGAGTTCTGTTGGGCACCTCAAAAGTTACTCTCCCCACCGCACAATAAAAAAAGAAGGGGTTATGTTGGGCTCCCCCCACCCCCGGCCGGAGACAGGGGGGGCGAGATGAGGGTGGAGGGTGGGAGAGGGAGGAAGGGAAGAGGAGGGAGGGGTAGTTTTTATCTTCTAGTGTGGTGGGGAGAGCAAGATTTGTGGTGCCAATAGAAGTCTCCTTAGTATTATTAACCCCATTAATTTAACAGGCTTGGCTTTGACAAGCTTTTCCATTTTGGGGTAGGGGCCAATGAACATGATTTGGTTGTGGTGTTGGTTGGATCACTAACAAATTTCAGTTTGTCAGGTGCACCGTGCACGTTCCCTTTGAGAGGGTTGTTTTCTTGATTTTCTATGGAGTTCTGCAGAGCTGCCCTGCTGATGCACGGCCTTCTCCGCCTGTCTGTCCTTTTCTCTTTCCGGTCTAAGTGACTGGAACTCATCCTTCTGAAGTTTCATGTAAAATTAATACCTAGGTTTATTTTTCTATTGGTGTTTATAAATGAAGAACCAAAAGGTGAATATCCAAAACCTACTGTCAAATAACCTCTCCTCGAATGGAAATTGAATCAAGGGAAAATTGAAAACAAATACCTAGCCATCAACCTAGTAATTAAATGCCTAGAAAAGTCAAAGTCCCATCTACATCTACATCTCTAGGTCATATCTTTCACCCCTGGTCTCTTTAAGAATCCTTCACTGGAGTTTATTTCACTGTGTATTCCTATGTATTGAATTCCTATGCATAACCAAAAGTAATGTATTCAATTCCTATGTATATTATGCAAACAAATAGGCCATAACAGTGACTAGGCAGCACAGCTTCCCCCAGCATGAGTGGTGAAGGCTGGAGATTTTGAAGATCTTGTTTTTCGGCTTTAGTTCTTACAGTTTCTGTCTTTGTTTCTAGTCTTATATTGTAGTTTACTTTCCAGCCTCTGTTCTGTAGTCCGGTTGTCTTTGTACTCTGTTTTTAGTTTAATGAAATTCTCTTCTTTAAACATTCTAAAATGAAACGGCTCTTATTCATTGTTCGACTTGCAATAGCCGAAGCTGCTACAGAATGGTCAATGTAACTGCCCAATGTTTATATCAGCCATTCTGTTACCTTCTTTTACCCAAAAAAAGTGTCTTTTTGTAAGTTAGAAAACCATAGATTTGAACATTCATTTTTAGGGGTTTTAAATGTATATGAAATCTTTAAAATCTTGTATACCATGATATAATATATATGTAGTTTTGGTCACCTTTGTTGGGATCTTGTGTGACCCATCCTGATGCATGTCAGGATGTGGAGAGGTCATATCCTAGATTAGGTATCCTAGATTAGGGTTAGGTGAAAACTCAGACCCCATAAGTTTCTGAATTTTCAAACAATGGTTAGCTGGTCATGTGATGAGGCTTACACGACTAAATTCAAATAAATTCCTGCACATATTTTTTTTTCTAACAGGAAGGACTCTGATGTAATGATTTGGGGTGCTTTTATTCTCGGGTGAAACCTAAGTGCCCAGAGCGTGGAGCGAGAGCGCCGAAACGCTAAATTTTAAAATAATTATATATCTGACGTCTCCGGAGCGCTTATACAACATTGTGCTTATGAGTTTATAAACAATTAACTAATGGGCACAAATATATCTTATCCATACACAAAAATAGAGAAAAAAAATTAACTTTGCAATTTGATCACATAAAATAGACAATAAATTAATAAGTCAAAAGAATTTTCTTCATTCAAAAGATAAATATCAAACTTATAGAAAAAGAAAATAAAAAAAATTCAAAATTTTGCACGGTTCACTTTATATTTGGTCGAACTGTGCTCCGAAGACGCATCCGCTCCGAAAGCGTCGATCTGCGTTTTCGGAGCGTGATCGAGATGGCTGAGAGGAGGTTTTGTGCGCTTAAGGTGAACCCATCCATGCATACTTTTTATGGGGCACACTTGAGACCCCCTACGATCCATCCACCTTGTCATACCTATTATAGCCCCTCAATGTCACACAAGCAACCAAATGAGAAAAACGTTGGATTGAAATTCAAAAAAAGATTTTTTTTTTAATTCCTTCTAAAACTCTATTAAAAACCTTCTAGGTCATGGATCAAGGGGTTAAGATTATCCAATGACCTTTGAAATTTCTTAAATGGATAGATCACATTCAAATCTTTCAATCTCTCCACTTTCCCCAAAATTGATGGCATGGCAAATGTGCGCGAGAGATCTACCCAAGGAGTGCCGCTCATTTTTCCACGAGGATGGACAAGACAAGCCTGTAATGGGTTAAGTAGGTCTCAAACTATAGTTAACTCATTGTGGTGTGGATATCACTAGGAGGAGCCTATTTGGCATCATTCTGGAAATATTTCATTTCGAGAATGAATGAAAAGAAAATTTATTTGGCAGGCATTTTTCTCCCTTTTTGCAATCTATAGAATCTTTCCCTTCTATTTTGTCTTCTCTCTTTATCTCTTTATATATATTTTTTCTTCTAAAATGCTTGCCAAACATTTTTTTTTCTTTTTATTCTCACAACGAAGGATTCTCATAATGATGCCAAATAGGCCAACACTGGTTACCATTTATGTAGTTAGCTAGCTTAAGCTTGAGCTTTATTTTTCCAATGATCTAAAGGCAAGACCAAACTCATTTAGAATCTAAGGACAATTTATGTAGGGGTCTAGTATCCACTAGATATCTTTCATAGATTAGCATTAGACATAATTTCAAACTCCAGGTAAATAATAGTGGGGAGATGGGGAAAGAGGAAGGAGAATAGGAGTAACGACATCGTTGCTTAATTAAAATGAGCGACAATATCATTGTTCAAATAAAAATAAAATATTGCTGGAAAGCCTTTACTATTAAAGAAGAACTACTATGACTTTTTTTGGGTGGACCAGACATTTAAAGTGGTTATTTCGATAATTTCCTCTAAATAACAACGGGAAGTTGTTTACCTACATATGTTTTTTATACAACACTGGGCATTTATGCAATAGCTCATAGGGCCCACATGGTGCATTTCTATTGAGAACAAGCCATCACATTATATTCTTGAGTTCCCAATATGCTAAATTCTTATTAGAAATTCAGGCAAGAAATAAAAAAGCTCATACAAAAAAACAGCCTAATTAGTAATTAACAAGTGCCCAAATCATACCTTTGGTTAGTATTTAGGGTTATAAACGGGTCGGTTCCGGTTCGGGTCTATGGCTGACCTGAAACCATTAAAAAAAATTGTGGAACTGGATTCAAACTTGGAATCGGTTTTTCTTTCTCCGGAACCAGAACCAAAACCATATCCGGATCCGGGTCTAGGTCTAGGTAGAAAATTATATTAAGAAAATATGATTTTTAGGAGAATTTTTTCAAAAATTGAGGTAATATGTCGGGTCTTGAGTCCAAACTAAGGTGGAACCGAATCTAGATCCATTTACTTATTAAGGGTTAAATAAGAATCTAGAATTGAATTTTAATGGATTGGAATTTTCGAAACCTCCGGAAAAAAGAAAAAACTAGGATCCATTTACATCCAATCTATACCTAGTGACAAAAAGAAGATGACGGGAAAACGATTTAAAGTGAAACCGCGTACCACCGTTTTGGCAGCGTACCCTTCTTTGTAGTTGGAGCCTGGAGGCTTGGAGGTATCTCTCTCTCTCTAGCGCCAAAACACACACTCTCTCGCTGCTCGCTCGAAGAAGAAATGGCCAAAGAGCATCGAAACGGTTCCCTACAAGAACCAGATCGCGAAGCAGAATCATCTCCTTCGAAACCAGATCGTAGCCGTAGATCCAAGCGCAGAAAGGATGATTCCGACGAATCGAGCGCATCCGAAGACGATAAGACCAAAAGAAAGAGAAGGAGATCGAGCCATCGATCTCGAAGGCACGAAAGCGATTACGATTCTTCTTCCTTGTCAGATTCTTCTTCTTCTTTGGAGCCTTCGCGATCTGAATCGGACGGTTCGGATTCGGCCGAGAGCGGGAGCGAGAGCGAGAGGGAGATGAGGAGGAGGAAGAGAAAGGAAAGGAGAAGAAGGAAGGAGAGGGAGTATGAGAAGGAGAGGGAGCGGAAGAAGAAGGAGAAAGAGAAGAGGAGGAAGAAGGAGAGAGAAGAGAGTAGAAAGAAGAAGAAGAAGAAGAAGGAGAAGAAGAAAGACAAGGGGAAGAAGGGAGCGGTTACGAATTCATGGGGGAAGTACGGAATCATCAGAGAAACCGATATGTGGTGAGTTTGAAATTTTAATTTTTTTTAATAACTTGAATTTGGGTTCTCGATTTCCCTATTTGAAATTAGGGTTTTGTGATTCTTCCATTCATCTGAGGTGTCTGATGCATTTTGCATTGCTCGTAACTTTGAAGAAAGAGAAACCTCAGCTAATTGAGTTTTTGTAAAATGGGGCAGCTAAGATTGAACTTTTTTGTTGCTATGACTGACTATTTTGTTGCATTGGGCAATTTTGATCCATTCAGTGGCGCTCTCTCTGTTTTTATTGAATTGTTCTTCTAAATGTGTTCGGATAAGTAATGTAGATGATTAACATAGTGCAGCAAACGTCGTAGAACAATAAATAACAATGGATTTGTTTACCGCGTAAGTCCGGAGTGTGGGGAATCATTAGAAGTCAGATGATCTGCCTGCCCGTGTATATGTGTAGTTTGATAAGCTTTGGGGTTGTTTGATTGCATTGGAACTGAATACATAGGAAGTCATGGTCAAATGGGCTGCAACAATGATTTCTAAAGAGGTGGAAGGTGAAGGATGTATGGTGGAGATGTGCAACCCTTACTTTCCTGTTTGTGCAATGTATATTGGTCCATAAACAACAAGAGAATCTGCCTTGTCATTTAGCTCATCTGATTCTTGCCTAAAAACCGCCTCCATTATCCCTATTTCGTCTATCACTAATTGGAATCTATAAGGAAACTGTTTATTTGCCTTTTGCCCATGTTTTTGCATTCATGAGTTCAAAAGGCATTTTTATGTATTTTTATGCCCTTTCTTTTGGCCAAAGGTTTTTCCATATTTGATTCCTTGATTTCTACAGGGCCCAAAAATGCAGACATCTACCTTAGCATTATTTGATGTGGCCTATCTTTCAATATAAAGAAAGAGAGAACCTTTCATTGAAGTTCTTACTATATACGGTAGCATTGGATTTCCAATAGCATACCCCTCATGTTCAACTCCCATATGAAGTCTCAAGTATTTCTCTTTAAGACCTTATTTGTATCAACGATGGTACCTAAATGCTTGTATATGCCTTGCATATTCGAGGTAATCGATACTGCACAGATGCTTGGAGGGTACAAGTTTGTCATTTTTGTATTGAGTTCGTTACTTCATATGATTCTATTAGGTTTCTTGCTTTTCACCCTTAAAAAAAAAAAACTGTTGGGAATCTAAATAATGATGATTTCATCAATCTAGAAATGTTCTACATAAGAAAATTAGTACTTTGTATAAAAAGCTTAATATAGCACATGAAATTCCATGCTATTGACAAGATAGCCATATGTCTATCCATGTCCTCCATTTCCAAAAGCATAGATTCATATCCTTGATTTCTATGTCCGTATTCATATCCATATTTGACACCATTCAAGTAGCAAAACAAAGGAATGGGGGAGTGATGCAGCCTGAGACTTTGATCAAAATAGTCAACTCCTCATAGGGGTTGGCTGAATCCTACACTGGATTCATAGCACGCTCGTGATCAAGAAGTAACACAGTTCAAAGGGAAACACTGGAATTTATACTAAGTATTGATCAGAATCCTCAAGGAGGTGTCAGACCTAGATTTGGCTTGTCCTGCTTCAGGATGGCTTGATGCATGGGGACTTGGCTCCCTGTGTACCTTGTGCTGACTTTCATACCATGATGAAAGGAAAGGAGAAGGCTTCTGCAACAAACATTCTCTCGAGTGTTACTCCTAATCTCTTTTCTTAAATGAAAAAACAACATTATCAACCTAAACCATTAAAAAGAAGCTAAATCTTAACCAGCTAGACATAATAAAAAATTTGAAAATGACATATCTCTAAATTCATAATTCTTTAGCTCTTTACAAGAAAATTGGCCATACCTTTCTTAATACCTGACAAATTGCACAAACTTGGGTATGATGGAAAGCTAATTGAGTAAGTTATCTAATGAATCCATTTTCAGGTCATTCTGGCATTGTTTGACACATGATATATTGTCATCACTAAAAGAAAATAAAGTAAAATAAAGTTGCAATGGCCACCGAAGCACAACTGTTCAAGTCAATTGATTTGAGATATGGGCCTCAGTGGATCTATACGGGTTGTGTCAATATTTGTGCGTGATAGCCTCTTAGCCAAAAGGCATTAATTTTATGGAATCTGTAGTGGATTATTATCACATAATGTGGTTGTTTGCCGACCAACACTTGTAACAAAACACGGTCAACTAATGAGTTAGAGTGAACTACGTGGGTCCATAAATTAAATTTTTTTTAGATATCTCTGCTATAAATATCTATTTATAATAAGCAAATATAAAGAAATATGTAAATAATTCAAAAACCAGCGAAAAACTTAGTAACTGACATTAGAGAAAAATAAATAAAGAAAGAAATTGTAAAAATAGCTGCAGCTGGATCATATAATCATAAATCAATTATTAAAAAAAAGGACAGTTGCAAAATCATAGAAAAATAGTGTCTAAATCTCAAAATATCAATCATAGCTATAGCTAAAAAAATAAAAAATAAAGAAAATGTAGCAAATGAAATTTCTGTTTTCAAATTTAAAGAAAATGCAGACTTCATTGTTCTTTGTTTTGTATTGTGCAATCCAGTGGCGGACCCAGGATTTTCATTTGAATGGAGCAGACGATGGTCAATTAAAAATTGAAAAGGTCAAAACCAACGCCAACTACCAATAATCTCCACTTATTACATGGTTTAAAGACATTATTATTATTATTATTTTATTGAAAAATTAAATATAAAGAACTCATATCCCACTACCAATAAACATGTTGCTTCCCCACACATTGTGTAAAGGTATGGTGAGAAGGTGGACATTTATGCTATATTATTGTGTAGAGACTGAACTGCATGATCTTTCGTTCAGGAGATCTCTGAGACCGAGCGACGGGTTTTTGGAGACCTGAAGTGGGGTGATTACTTTATAGGAATGGGGCATGAGCCCTATGGCACATACAACTTTTAACATCTTTTGGATCAGACTTTGGGGGACCGCCCCAGGTCTGCATAAGGTAAGTCCGCCACTGGTGCAATCAGTCAATGACTGCTTTGCCACAATTTTCCCTCCACTATCTTATTAATGAAGATTATAAAATAGTTATAAAAATAATACTGGTGATTTTCGTTATTATTATATTTAATCGTTTCTTATGGGTGAGCCAAATTACTTGATTTTGTTTCTTCATGGGATGGTACATGTGGTATTAAGGATTTTTATTTATTTATTTATTATTTTTTTGTGATGGCAGACTGGTAGTTATAATTGCCATGGTCATCTCAAACAGAAGATTGAAACTTTGAGCCCAACCTTTATTTGCTTGAAGATATTGGTCTTCTTTATGTTGCCTTGATCCTTGGCCAATCACACCAACTCTTCAGCAGCTTAAAGTTATCGAGAATGACACTTTCTCCCCTCTTTTTTTTAGGAATAAACGACCTGAGTTCACTGCATGGTTAGCAGAAGTAAAACAGGTATGCCGTTATTTGGCTTCTGTAAGGTGGATTTTGAGTGATTAATTTGACATTCTTGTTTGTGGGAAGAGTGAAATGACAATTGGTGATGCTTTTATTGTTGTTGCAGTCACTTCTTGCCTTTTCTTTTACACTATACCACACACAGATGTATGACCATGATTGTATTTTTAGCTGAATCTAATACAGCTAGATTGGTGGAAGGCTCCACCAAAATGTAGGCTTCTTTAAGAGACACAATTGCTTCTTTGGTTCCAGCTCAAAGAGGAGGAATCCTGAAATATTATCGAAGTGCCTTCCTTAATACATAGGACTAGACCATTAATTGGGCTTCTTTGGAATCACAAAAACGATAGTTTCGTTATTTTACATGGATTTCCTTTTCATAAAATAAAATTGCACATTGAATATAGACTTTACTAAAATAGGAAAACTATATTCAATAGAAATATTTAAAGAGATAATTATTCTAATAGATATATGCAAACACATATGATTATTGCCTTATTGGTCCCATTGATTTTCTGCACACAGCTGGGTTGGGCTTGTTTAACAAGCCATGGGCCTGGCCAATGAGGCTTGGGTTGATATCGCCCATTGTCTGAAGCTTGTTTTGTGGCAGGCTGCGACTTTTGTGCTGCCTCACCAAATACTCTAGTTGTAACACAGTCGTATTGGCCTTTAGTATAGATCAAAGAGTGCAATGACAACAAGGCATACTTTTATTGTCATTAATTACCACTACTTACCCATTGATCAATATGTGTAATTATAAGTTACAGCTGAATATGTAGTATTCAAGTACTTTGGATGGTAAGATATTTCTATTTGGTGGTTTGAGTTTGTACTTATTCAAGTAATTCTACTAGACTTGTCTTGGAATGTGGTGGCTCTTGTTAATTGGATGGACCCCATATCATGGTGGATGAACTGAAATTCTTCCTGGTGTGAAGATCTCAACTATTCAATTTTGTCTACAAGTATTCCTCTCACCCTCGCAAAGGCCTCAAAGCAGACCCTTGGTGTAATCCATCTCTATTTGGGAACTCAGGGCTTCTCACACAGCTTTCACACTTGTTACTTTCCTGTCCAACTTGGAACTCAAGACATTCCCCTCCCCCCTACCCCCCAACCAACCAAAAAAATTAAAAGAAAGACCCACACAAACACAAAGGGGGAGAAAAACACAGCGCATAGACATGCATCCCACTAAAAAAACCCAACCACACCACAATAAAAAACACATCCGCACGCTTTACCTCAGAGGCTCAATGTGGACTATTGTTAAGATCTCTTCTGAAAATGAGATGCCAAACTGTCACTGTACCCTCTTGGGGCCCATCATATGATGTTCTGAACAGTGTTAGACTTTCTTTTAATGGCCACCTGTGTTCAATATGAGTGATCGGTATATTTAATTCTGATATCTTAGGGATTTTGGACTTCCTTAGGTACTGTATATGCCGCACATGTGTCCAGGCTTTTCCTAGCCATGGTATGTGCCTGCCATAGCTATGTTGATGCTGCCATACCTGTGTTTACATCTTAGCAATGTAGCTTGAAATTAAGTCTCTCTCTCTCTCTGGGTTTGAGCATCATTACCACCAGTGACTGACTCTAAAACCTGTACCTTTTTCCCCTCCTACATGAAAATGTTTGATGTGGTCCTTTTCTTGATTGTTACCTGACTTGAATGCTAAACGTAGCTCACATTTGTTTGTGTCAAACATTTGTTTGGGATCTACATCTTTTGCAGGAGTCCATTTAATGGGCGCATTTGAGCATTTTGATGATAAAAAAACTTGAATGAAAACTGCCGTTAAAAAAAATGAATGAGATCTGACTATTTTCCAGAGGTTCCCTAAGCCCATACAGCCATACAGGTGGATGCGACACAACTTAATGGAACCTCTACTTTGTAAATGAGTTGGCCTAAAGATTTGGCAGATCCACCCATCAGGCGAACCATGTAATTAGTTTGAATTTCAAATGTGGACCAATGGTATTATACTTAAAGCTGTTCATATATTTTCTACACCTGTGGCCCATGTAATGAGTTGAATGACTAGACCTTTTGGCCTGAATATACAGATTATTAGCCAACCTCTTGCACATGTGCTGATGAGCTAGGTATTTTTGTTTGTTGGGCATAGCATAACTCTCATCCAAATGTAGTGATATTTAATTGATCAGAGTACCTGCTTCTGATCTTTAGCAGTGTTGGAAACAATGGTTTGGGGTCAACTATTATTATTATTATTATTGTCAACTATTAATTTTGACAGTAGTTTACGTGTAGACTGTATGGCTTCCTTGTTCTGTTCCATATCCATATTTTGTTTTTAATAAAGAAATCAGTCAGTGTTGCTAATTTTTTAAATGTGGACTGGAGATTCTTCCGTGAATTTATAATCCTCTTTTGAGTTCCGAATTATAGGTTAACTTGGAAAGTCTACAAAACTGGGAAGAGAAGCAAATGTTCAAGGAGTAAGCAACTTACCTTTCACCAGTTTGATTATTTTTCTTGCATTGAGTAGACTGTATTCTGTTAAGAACTGTTAACAAAGTAGACTTATCATGTACATTTAATTTTTCATTGGTTTGAACTATTTGAAGTATTGTTCTCTCTTCAACTTGTGTTTTCCATCTCGCAGGTTCATGGAGGATCATAATACTGCTACCTTCCCTTCAAAAAAGTAAGGCTTTAATCCTAACCTTTTTGCTCGTTGTTCTTTTATTTGAAATGGCTACACAAATCATTGACGTGAGAATGAGGTTTATCATACCATGAGTTTTTGGCATAATGTGCTCCATTTTCTTATTAACGACAGGTTTGGTATTCTTGAAAATATATTTGCTATCCACTTATTTATTTGGGGAATAGTATTTTTCTTTCTGCTTGAATGAATGTTCTCGTATTCCTTTAGAAGGTAGATCTTTTTTTCACCTCACTTTCCAAGTGCCTTTTTTTCACACCATTAAAAAAAAATGATATTCTGCTGAAGATAGGGTCCCTCCTTTCATTATAATTAATGTTTCATGTTGCTTCAGTGCTGACCATGAAAATATGCCAAAAGCTTATTCTCGTAATTATTTTTTGCCATCCATTTTTAAGAATGTTATTACTTATTTTCTTTTTAGGTACTATAACTTAGATGCTTATCATCAGCGCAAGATGGCAAAAGAGCTGGAAAGGGGTTTGAAAAAGGTGTCAAAATCAGAACGTACAGTGTTCAATGATGAAGAGCAACGCCGGTATGTTTTACATTATAAAAACTGCCCTTTCATTGGAGGGTTTTTTTTTTTGAATGGTGTATCTTTGGTTTAATTGTTGTGGATTAATTGCAGAGCGCAGTTGATTAGATGATTTTAATTTATTTATAATACTACATTTGTCATTACTTGGTTAGGTTGTTTATCCAACCAGGTCATTTACGTTAATTCATGAAGGTCAATTTTAGGAACCTTCGTCTAAGTTAAATTGGGGTGTTATTAAATATTTCAGTGACATAGTGATTTGTCTTTCTTAAGCGTTGCCAGAGTGTGTAATTTGAAGTAAGCAGGGATCTGGGTTCTCATTGGCTCCAACCTTTTATTTTGTTTTGAATGCTCTTGTTTCATGTTGGTAGGAGATTTTTAGTTCTGCTTGGTTAGCTGGAGCGCAGCTGATACCTTGGCGGTTGGTGAATGGTTGCAGGGCCTCAAGTAGTTACTTTCTTGTTGTACATGCACATTGTTGTTTCTTGTTCATAGAAGCTAATGTGGAGAGGTTTTCTCTGGCAGATGATGGAAATGATGGCAGAAATTTTTTATTTGTTATTGCTTTCAACTCTATATCCACTAGTTATTAACAACTGTTGCTACAATCCTAATTCACAAATATTATTGGGATCTCTTTTTATTTTTTTTTATGTTGTGACCAATTCTAGTTGCAATTGACCAATATCCTCTTTTGTGCCGCACACTTATGCTCGACTGCCCATACACAGGGAATATAGGATTAAATGTCTTTATACTCTCCCTTCTTGGGCTGTGGGCCTTTCATTGTAATATTGAAAATAAAAACCACATAAAATTTTGATCATAACCTTATCGTAGCACATCATAAGAAAGTCTTTTGGCGTGGTACTGTTTCTGTTGAAAGCAGAAATTGCATACAACATCTATCTTGTACTCTAGGACGTAATAATACTAATTTGATGTGGAAAGTAGAAATAGCATAGAGCACACTTCTACTGGAACTATTGTGGTTTTTATTCACATAGATCTATTGGATGTTCTATCCATTTTTTTATTGGAACCTAATAAGCTTTGATTTACTTTGCAGGCAAGAATTGCTAAGAGAGCGTGAAAGGCAGAAAGAAGAACAGGTGGAAGCTTTGAAGCTCTCTATGCAGACTGGAATGGTAAACAACGACTTCGTTTCTTTCGTCTTGAAGACTTTGAAGTATATTATTTTCCTCGAGTTTCAAAGATATTTTGGATGAGATTTGTTGTCATCTCAGTTGGATGAAAGTAGCTAATAATTTAAGGGCTCCAGAGATTTAGTGGTGCTGTAGGACCTAGGGTTAGGGCTTGCATCGAAAAGTGCCAAAGCATGATAAGAAGTCTCCACAAAGATGATAACACGAGGACGCACCCCAAAAGGGTTAAATAAAACCCACAAATCTATTAATCATCAACCTTGAGATCAAAATCTCTACAATGCCATACAAATAAGAAAACAAAACTTAGGAGCTAAGTTGCCTAATCAAATTAGGAAACTGCAGAAATAGGAAACTATCCTAATTACAACCCATTAACAAAATCTAATGACATATAATTAGGGAAATAAGTCTAAGCTATCTTGGACCCATATGTGGACCGCAGGTCTATCCTGAAATGTTGAATCAGGTCAAAAGTTTTGGCCATCGCAAATACATTTCCAGTAGGTGACATATGGGGTTGAAGTGACCAGAGGCAGGTTTAAAAAAATTTGCACATGCGGTTTACTGGTATTTATGTGAGGATTTATAATGGTGAATACTTGAAGGACTCCTTGAAGTGGTCTTAATAGTCCATGGTTCCAAACTTCCAATTTGTTTGTCCAGTTGAGGACTAGTGCAATTCACAGGAGGTTCCATCATTTCAGGGTTGATCACATGACTTTCAGCTGATGTCATGGTGGACTTTTAGCACAGACTATCAATTGTTTTCCATACAGCCATGTAAAAATGATGCTACAAAATTGCAATTGTAGTTGTTTTTCTTTGTTTTGACTAATCATTTTGCTAGACAAAGCTGCAAGAGCATGCCTTCACAGGATAAATAATCAGCACTACTCTTTTACCAAAAAAAAAACAGCACTCAAACGTTGCACCTTCCTCGTGGAGGATGGTTCTTAACCAACAACACATTGATGGTCATATAGACTGGTCTTAATTTCATGGCTTTGGTGAATCTCATGAAAATCTGATATTAATCTGGCCTTTGTGATATTGCCAGGCACAAGCAATGAAGGAGCAGGCCCAGTTGAGAGAAGAAATGGCTTATCAGTACCGACTGGGGAATTTTGAGGTATGGTGAAATTATGCTTGTCTTGCATTTCCTTGCTTATACTAAAGGTGGTCATCAACATCGTCACATCATAGTGTAACTGTTGACCGGTGATCTGAAGATTGACAGTTTAGCCAGTTTTCCACATAAAATTGGAAAAAATAATAATAGTTGTATGCATCCAGATTTTTCATGTCAGAAGCATGGAAGAGAAGTTAATTTCAATGATTGTGCCATCACATGGGCAGTCAGGATGGACAGAGGGGTTGCACCACTGTTTTCTGAGCTAACTGAAAGTGGTCTCTTTCATTGCCTCATTTTTTTTTTTTTTTTAACATTTTTTGTAGGCTGCAGCCGCAATTCAGAGAAGATTGGATCCGGATGTCGCCTTGTGAGAAATGAAGGGATGCCTTAGTCAAACGTCTGCGTCTGTTTTTGATATGGGCCATGTAGCTGATGTGTCTCTCTGTAGTACCTACCTTTGCATGCTATTCCCTTGGTGAAGGAGATTCCAGTTTTCTGGGGTTTTAGTGATATAATGGGGCCTCTTTTTTATTAACAGAAATATACATGTGATGTGTACTAGGATGAATTTTGGTTAAGAAAATTCTCATATTTCAGCATCAGTCATTTTTTCATTTATTAGGAATGGATTACAAACACAAGCGTGTTACTCAAATGATTATGGGATCCTGATTCCTGAGCCTCATTGACTCTGTGATTTCTTGATATCAAAATTAAGTTGATGTGCGGCCCATTTAGGCCCAAGATTTAGTGGTCTGAAAGGTTGCAATAAGCTAACCCATTGTTCATGGGATCCACTTGGACGAGTCCTTTCAGTGGGCTATTCTACAATGAGCTTTTAAGGTACCCTATCAAAGAGATGCTGTGAGAGCTTTTTAGCTTTACTTGGAAGGGGGAAATGTTTCACGGAGCTGCTTTTATCAATGTAGGGTTGAAATGGTGACTTCCAATGGCAACCCCTCAATTTTCCCCAACCTTCGGATTCATCTTCATTTTCACAGGGTGGAGACCCTTGATTCATCATGATGTTCTAACAATACTTCTCTCGTTTAACTTTGTAGGTTGTGGTAGCTCTATTCCCTTTATCAAGGCTGTCTACCCCTTACCTGATAAGTATACTAACATCATTTCCTTTTCTTTAAAATAAAATATAAAAAAAAGTGCCAAAATGTTTATATATCCTGTTGTTCTCATTCGCACAGATAATCATTGTGGCTACCGGAAGTTTAGTAAATTTATTGTTCTACTACACATTGTTGATCAACCACCGTCCTAAGTTCACATGTATTTGCTTGTTACCTATACAATGACGGTTGCTATTTTGATTGGTGTGGAACTTGGGAGGGAGCCATGCTTTGGTGGATGATGATTATGGAGGTTTGGATAGAGATATCCAATGTTTGGATGATGAGAAAAGGTCGAGAAAAGATTTGTAGTGTGGACATTTTGTCTTTCTGACACGGGTAAACAACCCCTTAAAAGGTATTGCCGTCAGGGCAAAATGGCAACTAAAAAAAAAAGAAGCTGAGGTAAAGAAAACTACCCCAGAGTCGGTGCTTGGCAGAAATACATTTCTCCACGCTTAATATCTCCTTGGTTTGGAAGACAAAAGATAAAAGGAAAAAAGTGAAAATGGAAAACTACTGCAGGTTAAAAAAATCCCCCTTACCCTATTTTCTCCTTTGTAGTAATTTCTGTTCGTCTGACTATCTCCATGTTCTGTCTGGTACTCTCGGCCCATGTGTAGCACTTGATGATGCTGCTCTTAGGAGTCGTTTGTGCACCAATTTTCGATATGAGATGGTAGGAAGTCCAGATCCCTTTTAGCATAGAAAATACAACTAAAAACATATTTTCATCCTTTGAATTGTCATTGCATCTTATGCAGGCCGATCAAAGGCCAAGGTTCGCAAGACCTGATGACCCACTTAATGGGGTACACATGATCTCTAATTTGGGATCCCTATCCTTAGTTTAGATAATTTCTAAATTAGTAGGTTGTTTAATTTATTTCCTTTCTATTTCATATGCTAATTAGGAATAGTTGTTTCCTATTTATGATTGATGCTACTCTATATATAGAGAAGTCTTTATTTGTAATTGGCAGACCCTTTTGAATACAATCCAAGTAGTTATTCTCGTGAGTTGAGTATTTTTTTTCCTAATAGAGTTTAAAGCTTGAGTCTTAGGACTTGATATCACTATTGGAGGTGTAGATCTTCACATCAATCAGTATCAGAGGTTAATCGACCGAGGCTACCACAAGCATTGCAAAAGCCGCTCCAAGGGGTACAACAACGGCCACCTCCTCCCCATAATCAGTGGCAACAGACACCACAAAATAATCCTCGTGCGAGAGGACGTGCTGACAAAAGGGAAGTGATCTGCTATACCTACCAGCAGAAAGGGCATTATGATAGAGAACATCCTCATAGGAATCTATATGCAGATGATGAAGCCAAAGACAACGAAGAGTTTGATGAGCATATTGAAATGGAAAAACCAACAGACTTTCAAAGCATTTGCCTTGAAGAATTTCTTATTGATGGTGAACCACTTGTATATCTTGAGCGCCATCTTTTGATCACTGAAGACCAACAGGAGGAGCATGATTCTAATCATGCACCTATTTTTCGCTCTCGAGTTCACTGCATGGGAAAAACTTGCAATATGATTATTGATGGAGGTAGTGCTATGAATGTTATTGCTAAAGTTGTTGTGGAAAAGCTAAAACTACCTACTACAAAACATCTAAGGCCATACAAAATAACATGGGTAAATGATTCAACTATTTCGGTTGACAAACAGTGCATAGTTCCTTTTAAACTGTGTTCTTATGAAGATACAATCAAGTGTGATGTTATACTAATGAAAGTTACACACATACTCTTTGGTCACCCATGGCTAAAAAAGTTAAAGGTTGTCACAAATAATGACACAAACACCCATACTTTCATGTGGAAAGGTAACAAGACCTGGTTATCGCCACTGCCAGCACAGCATGTTGCTAAGGCCCCAAAAGAGGTGGTGGCCACTCCTCAGATGTTAACCATGAGTAAATTTCAACAGAAAAGCAGAGATCAGGATTTGATGTATGCCTTGGTTATCCGTCAAGTAACAGATGATTCTCCCTGTGAGTTCATTTCAGAAGAAGTCAAGCCTCTCATACAGCATTTCTCCGATCTAATCCCGGATGATCTGCCAAATACTCTTCCACCTATGAGGGACGTACAACATGCCATTGATCTCGTCCCTGGCTCTTCACTTCCGAATCTACCTACATATCGGATGAGTCCCGTAGAGCACGCAGAACTCAAGAAACAAGTGGATGCTCTGTTACAAAAAGGGTACATTTGGGAGAATCTCAATCCCTGCGAGATACCAGCCCTTCTTACTCCCAAGAAGGATGGAAGTTGGCGCATATGCATTGACAGTCGAGCTATCAACAAGATCACAGTAAAATACAAATTTCTTATTCCTCGATTAGATGATATACTTGATATGATGACAGGTTCAACCATCTTCTCCAAGATTGATCTGCTCAGTGGTTACCAACAGATTCGCATCCGTTCCGGTGATGAGTGGAAAACATCATTCAAAACCAGAGATGATCTTTATGAATGGTTAGTCATGCTATTTGGGTTAACAAATGCTCCTAGTACCTTCATGAGGGTCATGACCCATCTGTTGTAGCCTTATATCGGGAAATTTGTCGTTGTTTATTTCGACGACATCCTTATTTACAGCAAATCCAGAGAGGAGCATCTCACTCATCTCCACACTATTTGCCATCTCCTTCGTAGAGAAAGTTTCTACATTAATCTCAAGAAGTGCACCTTCATGAGCAGTTCAGTTATATTCTTGGGATTCATCATGTTGACAGAAGGCATCATAATGGATCCAAAGAAAGTCACAGCAATTCTGGATTGACCACTTCCCACCACAGTAACTGAAGTCCGGAGTTTTCATGGACTTGTTACTTCTATAGGAGATTCATCGTAAATTTCAGCAGTATCACTGCTCCTATTACAGAGTGTTTAAAGAATGACGAGTTCAAGTGGACCAATGCCGTAACTCGCGCTTTTGAGCAACTCAAACAAAAAATCACAGAAGCTCCTGTTCTCCGCCTACTAGATTTTGACAAGGTGTTCGAAGTTGCTTGCCATGCGTCCAATGTTGGCATTGGAAGTGTCCTTAGCCAAGAGGGACATCCAATTGCTTTCCATAGTGAGAAACTTTTAGATTCAAAGCGCAAGTACTCTCCTTATGCCTTGGAATTCTATGTTCTTGTTCAGTCACTTCGCCATTGGAGGCATTATCTGATCGGTAGAGAATTTGTGCTTTACTCTGATCATGAGTCTCTCAAGCACATTCATTCACAACACAAACTAGGTGCTAATTTTGCCAAATGGAGCGCTTATATTCAGAAGTTTACCTTTACCATCCGCTATAAATCTGGCAAGGAAAATGTGATCGCGGATGCTCTCAGTCGTCGGAAACATCTCCTGACCACCATGGCTATTTCTGTTAGGGATTTGAGCAAATCAAGGAAGAATATGTGACAGACAAAGACTTCGGTACCATCTATAAAGAGATCATTCGGGGTGAGCATCTCAAGCATCCATACTTTAGTATTCATGATGGTTTCTTATTCTATTGTAGTCGACTCTGTTTACCAAATACATCTATCCGCGAGCATGTTATTAGGGAACTCCATTCCGGCGGCTGCAGCAGACATTTGGGTCGTGATAAGACCTTATCGCTTGTTGGAGATAGATTTTATTGGCCACACATGACACCCTATGTTTCACGTATCTATGAGCGGTGTTGTACTTGCCAATTGGTCAAAGGAAGCAAGAAGAATGCGGGATTATATCAGCCGTTGCCAGTTCCACAGGGCCCTTGGGAGGATATCAGCATAGATTTTGTACTTGGACTGCCTTTGACCCGCGGAAAAGTAGACTCTGTCTTTGTGGTTGTGGATCGTTTCTCGAAAATGGCTCATTTTATTCCTTGTTCCAACACAGCCGATGCCTACAAAGTTGTGCAACTCTTCTTTAATGAAGTTGTTCGTCTGCATGAACTTCCAAAGACCATTGTGTCCGACAAGGATACAAAGTTTGTTAGCTTCTTCTGGAAAACATAGTGGGGCATGTCCAAAACAAAGCTGCAATTTTCTACTGCCTATCATCTACAAACTTATGGGCAGATTGAAGTCGTCAATCGTAGCCTTGGCAATTTGCTACGTTGTTTAGTGCGCGACCATCTTAATAATGGGATCAGGTTCTGCCTATTGCTGAGTTCGAATATAATAACTCAGTCAACCGGTCCACTGGCATTTCTCCTTTTGAAGCAGTCACCGGCACCAGACCACTTCTACCAGTTGATCTTGTTTCCCTTCCAATCGAAGCAAGACCAAGTGCTGATGCGGATAGTTTTATTCGTCATATGCAGCAGGTTCATGAGGAAGTTTGGCGTCATATTGCAACAAGCAATGATTCTTATAAAGAACATGCAGATAAGCGTCGTTGATTAGTTCAGTTTGAGGAATGTGATATGGTCATGCTTCATAATCGTTCATGTCGCCTTCCACAAGGAGCCAATAAAAAGCTACACTCCCGCAATTCAAGACCGTTTAAGATTTTCAAGAAAATTGGTCATAATGCATGTGTTGGATTTACCACCAAATCTTTGTTTCCATGCTACCTTCAATGTTGAAGATCTCACTCTATATAAGGGCCATGACCAAGACAGTCTGTTTGAAGAACATGAACTTTCGCTACCACTTTCACACGCCCCTACAGATCAGATTGTTGATGTGCTTAATGATTAGATTGTTTCCACTAGACAAGAGGGATTTCAGAAGTTTCTTGTTTGCTGGAAAAATCGACCCCTCTCGGATGCCACGTGAATTACAGCTACGGATTTTCAGTGTCTTAATCCCGATCTGTACTAGCGATATCAGGTCATTTACTCGTTAGAATCGAGTTTTTCTAAGCCGGGAAGAGTTGATGCAGGCCTATCAAAGGCCAATGCCCGCAAGACCTGATGACCCACTTAATGGGGTCCACATGATCTCTAATTTTGGATCTCTATCCTTAATTTAGATAATTTAGAATTTAGATAATTTCTAAATTAGTATGTTGCTTAATTGATTTTCTTTCTATTTCATATGCTAATTAGGATTAGATGTTTCCTATTTAGGATTAATGCTACTCTATATATAGAGAAGTCTTTATTTGTAATTGACGGACCCTTTTGAATAAAATCCAAAAAGTTATTTTCGTGAGTTGAGTATTTTTTTTTTCCTAACAGAGTTTAGGGCTTGAGTTTTAGGATTCAATCTCACCGCTGGGGTTGTAGATCTTCACATCAGCGTCAAAAGCGAGTGAAAAAGGTATTGATAAATCCGTTGCCTTGTCTCCCACTGTTTTCGGGGTAAAATGCGTTGAGTAAAAAAAAAACTCTCGTTCACAATAGTAATCCTTTATTCTCGTGGGCCAACACACGGAAGGGAAGTGATGGTACCCCTCAAAACTCCTTTTTCTTCCACACAGATCTAAAAGAAAAAAAAAAAAAAAAGGACAATCCGTCAGCCATCTAGTCTTCATGTACTAATTAATTATTTGTCAAAACAATCTGAATCGAACGCTGTTTGCAGATTGGAATATGAATCTAAAAAAAAAGAAAAAAAGATTTCAATATTTGAAAAAGGGATGTATGGGTATGGATGCATCATCCCTTGGAATCTAGTCGGATTAAAGGAGCTGTCACGTGATCATATTTGCTTTAATGAATATTATCATCACGCAAGTAGCAGTTATCTTTGACATCTTATACATCCTTTCCCAATCTTCTTCCGGACGCTCGTGCTCTTGTCCAAAGACCATCCTCCATTCGGTCAAGCCCATCATCTTTCACATGCGGTGCGGCTATCATATTCTATTTCTCTCTTAGCTACTACCCTCCATTCGGTGGTCAGCGCAACTACCGTCCCACTTGTACTCCCACATCGTAGAATCACTTTTTAAGAGTCGGTCATGGCCTCATTCTCGACCATAACTGGGAGACATGACATTTTAATGGTTAAACCCAACCCAATCCAAGCATCGACATGGATGCAGCCACTTTTGGTGTAGACCATGATTTTACTATTGCCTCCCTTGGCCATACCCATTTACTTGATTTTCTCGACGTATATTTGTGTGGACTTAGTGGACGCAAATTGAGGAATTAGTATTGTTGTGTCTAACTTCAAAGACCTTGGGGATATCAATGTCATTAGGGAAAACAAAAAAAAAAAAAAAAAAAAAGCTCCCCTGGCTCTGTGTTAGATGCATAGTCCTCAATTGCCCTGTCATCTGCCATCAGTCTACTTTGTAACTCATGTTTATCTCCATTCAGTTGTGACCAAGAACAAAATAATTGCTACTTGCATGCTTAAATGCCAACAGTCTAAAAGTGAGGGTCCCTAAGAGCCCACCCCTTACTCTCAGTACTGTGAAATCAACTTTCACAAAAACACTTCTTATGTGCACCTCTATTGAGGAACCTTTTGTGGGGCTATGTCAAACACCAGTGAGGCATGGATCAAAAGATCTGAATGACAAGGGGTTTGAAAAACATCAGCTCTTTTAAATCATCCTCACTATTTGATTTATTTACCAAAAAGAAAAAATACTCTTTGATATATAGCCTTGAAGTGTAAGCAATAATTAGATGGGTGTCAAATTTAGACTAATAAAAAGCAGTCTCTCTGTGCATGGACGACTCCTCAGTCCTCACACCGTGCCGCATGGAAATAGGTTCAGTTGATTCCTCCTGGCCCACTAGGCCAAATTGGGGGAGGCAAAAAAACATCTTACTAGTAATGCCGACCACTGAATATTTCTTTTCAAAAAATGTTTTCATCACTGCTGACACAGATTCAAACCTTGGCCGCCCCCATCGTCTACTTTGTTGTCCTTTCCACTAACTACTCCTTCAAAAGCAAGGGACAGGTTCAAAAAGTGTTCCAGTCACACCGTCCCTTAAAATAAGGCAACTCATCAGCCGTCCACCTCTCTACATGCATGCTGATCTCAATCATCCAAGTCATACAGTTGAAAGTTTCAATAGCCACATTGATCAATTGATATAAACCTTCCATCTCCAGCAAACTATGACTGATGCTTGTGGTTATTTCCCACACCTTACATTGATGTAAGACACATGCATGTAGTGTTACCATTTAGCCATGAAGTATATGTACTGTTAGGTGGGTGAGGGAGGGAGGGAGAGGAGTCTCTGAAAGGTTGGTAAAGGGAGTCATTTAAATAGATAGAGGAACAGAGATCAGGAAGGCATAGAGGTCCATGAAAATGGAGAAAGGTGCAGCAGATCCAGACCGCTGTAGTCAGTCCTCTTCAAGCCACAGCCCCAGAAGTAGATGCCTGGCCCCCTTCCTCACCAAGACGTACGATCTGATCGAAGGGTCAGGAGCCAATCACATCGTGTCGTGGAACGATGAAGGGTCCGGATTCATCGTGTGGTCTCCTGTGGAGTTCTCGCAATTCTTGCTGCCCAGATACTTCAAGCACTGCAATTTTTCCAGCTTCATTCGCCAACTCAATACCTACGTAAGTAAATAACCAAACATGTCTTCACCAAACCACACAACTATCAAACATCTAATAGCTTGGCTTTTTCCAAGATCAACATCTCTGCACTTGCTCTGAAATTTTTACGACATATGCAACAATTTTAAAGAGAACGTTAGTGAATACACACACCAAATTCTCTTTCTAAAGTTTGAAAAAAAAAAAAAAATACTTGTGAGACTCCATTCCGTTTGAGTAATCCTTGAGACGAGATCAAGTACAAGATCATGTGAGTCAAGAGAGGGGAATCCGTAGGGTTAAGGGTGAAGTGCTTTGGTTAGCACTTTGAGGCTTTGTCCAAGTCCCACATCGGACAGGAGCAATGTCTCGATGGATGGGTGGCTGCCTACGAAGTCTCCACATGCACACGTGGCCGAAAGCGGATAAAATCATGCATGCTAAGTTGGGCGGGGTTTTGACAATACCAGTGAAAATTAAGATTGTACATGAATTATAATATAGGTTACAACAGCAGCCTTCTTATCTTACGACGTCTCTTTAATGGGAATGTTTTTGTTCTAAATTTGTTTTTGTATACTTCATCTATATGTTAGGCAGAAATAATATGGCAAAAGGTACATATTTTTATTATGTAAAACCCTATTGAGATCTCAAAAGGAAAATGGTTTCTAGTGGATATTAGATATTATTTGTTGGTAACTATACTTCTATGCTGATTCCATATTATATTATTGTTATTAGAGTGTTCATGAATATTATTTGTTGTTGTAACAATATTGATATTCTAGAGATAAATCTGGGATCATGATGTTTGACTGTAATTGCCATTCTTTCTGGTTTTTTGAAAAATAATACTGCACTATTCAAATTTCAAAATGAGTAAATATAGTTATAATAATAATTTAGAGCTGCATATATATATCCCTATTGTATTTATCATTGTTAATCGCAATTATTGACCACTGTTGGTAGCTGGGACACCTACCTTTCTCTCAAAATATGAAACTAATCTTGTTTTTTGGCTATTCTCTCTCATTAAATTGCAACTTCTGCTTAAATATTTGAAAAGAAATGAAGATTAGCTTTTCTCATTCTACACTGGCCTGAACCTGAAGGTGCGGTAACCCTTATCCATTCTTTGCAGCAATCGGGTATCTTTGCTCATCTAAAATATAGTTTTTGTTGTTGTTATTATTATTTCTGACTAACAACCTGGGACAGTTTTTAATTTTTATTATTGTTGTATTCAGCATTATAGCAACTAATCTTTTGTGTAATGACTGAATATGAACTGTATATAAGTAAGCAAATTTTCATGGAATGTTCAAACTAATTGCAATTTGAGAAACACCCAGACACGCCTAATGAGTCATTATTAAAGCCTTGTACCACCAACTATGTTCGTTTTTTTCTTTTTTCTTTTTTTACCCGGTAACAACAGATTTCATTAAAAGGAGGAACCAATGCAAAGAAAAACCAAAAAAAAAAAAAAGCATCACATGAGAGACGTACCCACCTACAACTCAATTACATTACAAAACCCTCTCAAAGAACTGCCATATCTTGGTTTTAGCTACAAGAATTCTGTCTCACCACTGCTTCCATCCATATACTCCTTTTGTTGTCTCCTTTTTCTCGAGGGGCCATCAACCTGTATTATAAAAAACACGCAATGATCGAGTTAAAAACAATTTAACTTCATTCATTCATTTTTTCTATTCCTATAGCTTTGTGTTCGAATATTTATCATGGACAATTTACAACCATCAGTAATCTAACTAGGGGTTTAAGAAAGCTGCATCCAATCGATGGGAGTTCCAGCATGAGAAGTTTCGAAAGGGAGAGAGGCATCTGCTAGGGGAGATCACTCGAAGGAAGTGCCTGCCCAGTGTCTACCCGAGCTTTCTCAAGGCATGCGAGAGACGCTCAGAGGCTGAGGCCATTGACATAGACAGTCTTGTGGAGGAAAACAAGAATCTCCAGAAAGAGAACTCAGAGTTGCAGCTGCAAATAGCTCACTTCAAAGCTCTAGAGGTGGAGCTCGTGGATTGGCTCTCACATTACATGGGTGGCACTAGTAGCAATCACCAAGGCCAGAGAGTGTGCAGAAGCTCATAGGAATTGTATGTTCCAGTGGGATCCCTTGTTCAGCGATAAGACCATTGATCTGATGGGCCCACCACCATGTATGGTGAATTTGTCAAAATCGACAACCCCACATTGGTTCATTTGTCTGGATGACCAAACAATCGACCCACTTAGCATGCCTCAGGACAAAATAGTTTTTTTTTCTCAGGATGAGCAGTTGAGCTTTTGTATTCAATCTCCCATCAGCAATTTGGTCTAGACCTCGCAGCTTGTACCAGCCATTTATAGTTCTAAGCAATGGATCATGTGAGAAAAATATATATATATATATATATATTTATATCTTGGACTAACTTGAGAGTACTTCAAAGGGCCTGTTTGTTTCATGCAATGGAATTCATAGTAGTTCTAAGACTATAGCGTAACTATACGGTGTTAAAAGTGAAAATTCAAATGTGCATATTCAAAAATGACGATTAAATAATCTCTTCTTTAATGGAGATTAAATCAAGTGAAGATGAAGAAGCGAATAACTAGCCATTAACCATGTAATTCAAATTTCAGGAAAGTCAAGTTCTCATCTACAATGCTACTATCTTATATTCTTCAGCCCTCATTTCTTGCCTGAGTGCAAGTGGAGATATCATCTAGATTTTACCTAGTGTACATGAATGTTTCAAAATGAGAGATCTACATAATCATATGTAGTTTCATTTTTGTAAATGCAGTATCTGGGCAATAGTGATCTGAGACAACACATATAAATGTGCAAATGGTGCCATGAAGTCCAAGCCATCAAGACTTGGGGTTGCGGCATTCCATGTATTGGGAGATCCCTGCCATCCAATCTCTGGCAAAGGAAAATTCTTGTTTTTGCCTATAGGCTAAAGATTGGTTGAGTAGTGTCTCCTGAACTGCTGATGGGGACATCTCATCAACGGTCTAGATCACTATCTCATGGATTCCACTTAGATTGGATCAGGATTGGATCAGGCCACTCCCATTATCCTAAACTATAAGGTAATGTCTAATTCATTAGTCTGCTCCCAAAACCCTGTTAGTTGATCCAGGACCAAGGTCATTGATCTTATAGGTACCACAAGTGGTAGGAGGGAGATCCTAAACTAGGAAATACTCACTAACCAATAAACATTAGCCATAGAAGGAAAATTATTCAAGGACCCTCTTCTTTCCCCCCTTTGGATAGGAAGTCCTGCTTCAAAACCATAGAATTTTAATACCAACAAAACAAGTAGGCCCTTATAAGCATGTGGCGAGGCTCTCCAATCCACCAACCAAATTACTCACTGAGCAAAAGGTCAATTTGGGTGTATTTGAATGTACCTCAAGAGCACTGTTCTAGTGGTTTGAACAGGGGCACAATAGAAGGCCTTTTTTTTTCTATTTTAAGAAGGGCACAATATAAGGTCAGTGTTACGTAGCTAGTTTGCTACTTCTCAGATTATCATAACCTCAAGGGGTAGCTTAGTTGGCCTAGGACCACGGTTTGCACCCGGAGGTTGTGGGTTTGAAACTCCGCTACCACACTAGGGCTACAGGGGATTTACCCGGCTAATCTCTGGGCCCGGAGGGATTAGTCCAACCCAAAGGGTTGGGAACCCTCCGACAGCAAAAAAAAAAAAAAAAAAAAAAAAAAGGTCAGTGTTACGTAGCTAGTTTGCTACTTCTCAGATTATCATAAACAGCTACAATGACATGTGACAGAGAACGTAGGAAATCAATATCCAACAGCACATTGGAAAAGAAAACCATCTCCACCAAAATAGTCAAAAGTGATAATGATTTGGGATGCGTAAATTTTTCTCCAGATCCCTTATTCTCTAAGTTCTCGTGAGTCCATCATTCACTAGTGGAGCTCTTTTCTTTTCTTTATTTTGAAAAAAATAGCTCATAAAATCCCAAATTAGACACTGATAAAAAAAAGAATCCCAAATTATACAAAAGATATATATACTTTAAAATTTAACAAGCTCCATGAATAATTAAGCATTCGCCCTAAATTCATAGGAACGTTATATTAGATTTGCCTGCAGTAACAACCAATAAAAAGAAAGGTAAAAAAAAATTGCAATACGAAAATAAATGGATGAAACTCTCACTAAAATAATTTCATTAAAACCCAAGTGCCAAAATAATCTCAATTGGAAGTCTTTCACAATAATGAGATAAATTTAGTAATGTGTAAGTTGAGATAAGAGCTAAGGTCATCAAGAAATTTAAAATAACCCCAATGGGTAGTTCAATTGGCCTAAGACCATGATTTGCACATGAAGATTGTAGGTTCGAAATTGCACTACCATACTGGGGTTACAGGGGAGTTTACACAGCTTCCTTCTGAGTCTGGAGAGATTAGCCTAGTCTAAAGGGTTGTAAACCCTCCAATAGCGAAAGAAAAAAAAAAAAGCTATAAAACCGAAAGGTTGATGTTTGCTTCTTCCTTTTTGTTTATTTCTGCTTTTTGCCTTTTTCTTTTTTCCATTGCCAATACAGTATCTAATTTGAATGAGGATTGGAGCCAACCTGTTTGGAATTGTGTGCCATGAACTCGGTCGGGCCAACCTACTTGGACCTCAAGAAAGCTACTTTATGAATTGGATTTGGGCCTCCCCTGCTTTGAGTCTTTGCTATTGATAGAATCAGGGATAAGTAGGTAAAAAAAAATCAGGTCAAAGGATGATTCAGTCTGATACATGGTTGGACAGTGGGACCTGGTGTGCGTCTTTAATTTCTTTGCCCCAACTTTCCTTGGCCGTACCGGAAAGATGACCCCCTTCATAAGTATTCATGCATGAAGGTTCTCTTTTTAAGATTTCAACTTGAGCCTGTTTGTCTGTAGGAATTATGGAATTCTCCAAGTTCTGTATTTCCAAAGGAGCTTCAAATATTTCGTACATTTCAATATTGTCAAAGCTTATAGCTCGAATTCAACGAATTTTTGTCCGGGATATTTTTGAATTCCTAGACATAATGGAATTCCATAAAATAAACAGGCCCTTAGGTTTGATCATATAGGAATTTTACCAAACTGCAAAAGGAGTGAAATTCCTGAATTCACAAAGGTCATAAGAGACATTTCATGTGGCTAGAATCCAAAAATACTAGTGAAAAAACATGAAATTCATAAAACTCAAGAGGACAAGATGTCATAGGAATTCCTAAATATAGTGAATTCTTTGCAGAAATTCCACTAAAGAAACAAGTAATGAAATTTCTATATGATGAGTTTTAAAATTCTACAACATAGTGGAATTCCTGAATGCTTTTTTTAACTCAAACATCCTGAAATTCCACTAACAAAAGCGACGGAATGGAATTATAGGAATTCTCCAAAAAAAAGATGGCATTTGTAAATGTTAGGAGATTAATGTCACATCATATCCAAACAACTCTAGCACGGCAGATTATTGTTGTAAGTTCTAAGTAAATAAGCATGCCCAAAAGGTGAAAAGTTACTTTCGAGGAGGTTGATATTCAGGCTTGCCACAATTAAATGCATCATTCTAGGTGCTAAGTGAACATGCTTGATATCAGCATTAGAAATCCCCCAAGACTCACAGTTCTCATTAAAAATACCTCTAATAAAGAGGCCCTTCAACCCCAAGGAGTTAACTGAATGGTTAGGATCATTGTTCCTACCTCTTATGAAGCTAGAGGTCTTGGTATTGACCCCCGATTTCTCTAGGCCCGGAGGAATTAGTCCAATTAAGTCAACAACCAAACAACCTCTGCATCAGCCACAGAGCTAACATGTATTTATTTATGTCCTAAATCACTTTGTTAGGACTGGATCAAGACTAATTCTGCCATTCCCCAATTAATATTGTTGTCTGTTACTGAGAGTGTACAACATGAAAGCATGGTCCAGAATGTGGACATTTCTTATTCTTTATTGTGCAATTTTTTTAGGGTTTCGGAATGTGAATCTGCGAATGAGGAAAGTGGACCATCTGAAGCCTTCAAGAGGGACATTCCATCACAGATGGACTATAAAAGGACTTACTTACAATCTTGATTCTAATCATAGGAGAAGTGGGTTTAAATCTTAATTGGTTGTCTATTTCATGTGATTGAATTTACACTCATCAACTTGTTAATTTCATTTATTGTGAGACATATTCCAAAACCTACAATTGAACAGTTATGATCATTCTTGCATGGCCCATTTGAGGAGACTTTCAGAGGCTTCACGGTGGAGCTCACTTGTAAAAAATTAAAAAATATATATTTTATTATAAAAAAAAGGTGGACTCATCATCATATTGATTACTGTATAAGAGGACAATTTTCTCCTACGCACAACCACGCATTGATGTTATTCGCCACATTGGACATGGTGAAATTTACGGTGATCTCACTTCTAGCGACGATCCGAATGTGGGCGTTTTGTGCGCATGCAGATGAAATCTAAGTTAAATTAGAGTAAAATTTCGACAAACCATGTATAATAGTGGTGATTCAAAGTTCCTCCTATAGGCATGCAATTGTTTTAAGATCCCGGTTTTTCTTATCGATGATGACTCAATCTTTTGTGAGATCTAAACTATCCATGAGTTGCACAAGGTAGTCTTATATCTGTGTGAGGTTCTACTTTAATTGAAGTGTATTACCAAATGATTAGACGATTAGAGTTCAATTGCATCTTCTAAATTTATTCAAGCTTTTTTTTTCCGACAAATATCCCTTTTAATCAAAATTAAGATTTTCCAGTGGCAATTACCAATCCATTCCTTACTTTTTTGTGAGTTGAAGTATGCATCTCTGGGTCACCGAAATTGGATCTTAAATTGTCATTTAATATTTTCCTTTCATATATTATATATATTTCTTTATTTATTCGTAATCCAAGCAACATGATTTACATTGTTTCCTATATTGCTTTTCATTTATCTACTTTTGATTAATTTTCTTGCGTTCGAGAAAATGGCACAAGCCATAGTTGGTGTGGAGTTCTAGGATGTTCGGTATGTTTGTGACCTGTGTTTTTTTTTTTTTTAGACATGCTTATGACTTGTGTTGATTTAATTTTACTACTTTTGGGTTGATAGGGATGTCATTTCATGCTTATGTAATTCTATCGACATTTTTCTTTGATCTTATTTCTTTGACTATTATTATTTTATATTTTAGTCCTCTTCAATTTTGACCATTGTATTATATTATAGCTTATTGTTCTAGAAATCAATTTTGATCACCAAATCTAATTTCATCCTTTTTTTATTACCTTCAACAATTTCATTTTTTAATCTTTTTAATTATTTTTTAATTAATTTTCTTAACTTTCTTTTTTAATTCTCTTTTATTTCCTTTCTTAATATCATTTCTTAAATGTATTCCAATAGAAAATGGTTATGTAAATGTCATTTAATTCATAATAATTATCTTCTTAATTCTCCTCTTAATTTCATTTCTTAATAGCAGCAGTGTCATGAAACAAAGAATTATAACGTCATTATATTTTTATTTATTTTTAATTATTTTTATAGTTTCATTTTTTTAGTTATTTTAGTTTATTTTCTCAAAGGCTAATGGGAGAATAGTAATGTTCATGTACTCTTGTGAAACATCTATCATAAAATATTTGAATATTTAACAAATTAGAAAGCAACAATCCACCACAAACAATAATAAAAAGTGTCATTTACTTTGGGGCTCCAAACCACATCCTTGTAACCCTCAAATATCCAAATAATAATAACAATTATAGTAGTAGTGCAGCGGCGGTGAGGAATGATAATGCTCCAAAATTAACAAAAAAAAAAACATACATAAGAACTTAAAACTATTAATATTATAAAAAAGAAGAAGAAGTAATTAAATAGAATGACAGTATGTGTTAGATTATTCCTGGCTAAAGTGACAGCTATGCAATATAGGCACTCCAGAGATTGAATTGAAAACTATTTTTTTGTATGACTTTCCAAAGCGGTCCATAATCTTTGCTAAAATGAATGGAAAAAAAGAAAAAAATAAAGGCAATAAACATCATTCCATATATCTGTCTCATAGCACATGCTTAGTGAGAGTCTTAGGCTTATCATTCATCTGTAACTGGGTCTCATTCAAGGTTTCAAGTATCATGTTAGACGTTGTATCTATTTTAAAAAAATATATATATGTATATTGACTCTAATAGTGCATTGACTTTCTCTATCTGATTTAAACAAGGGTTGAAGCCTGAAAAATGGAAAATAAAAAAAATTGTGTTTCTAAGGAATATATGAATAATGAAACTAATGTCTATAGTGTTGATCATAAATTTCAAATCTTACATAAATGTATATTAATTAGTTGTTATTACAATTTTTGAACATCTCAATAAAGATAACATTATTATTTTGTTATTTTTATGATTTTATCAATATTTTTATAAATATTTAATATTATGACTTTTATTTAGCACAGGGGCATTTTGCTAATGTATAATATGAATGCTTAAAATACACAATATGTTGTATCGTATCGTATTTGATGTTTTACGTTTTTATGTGTAAAACACATGTTGCTTGTGTATGATGTGCCTCGACTAGGGCATTATTGAATATATGAGATGGGTAGATTCCTCGATTGTCGGCTTTAGCCGAGCCAAGCTAAAAGTCAGCTACAACGCGCCACCTCTTCAATGTAAAAAGTAAAAGGCCAAAACGGCGCGGGCGGGAATATGTTCCTGAGAACACGTGTACAGGATCAACTTTTGTTTTTTAAGTCCTTATTTCCTCATCATATTACTAGTGTGAGTGGGGGCACGGGAAAAAGAAAAAGAAAAAAAACCATATATTCGAATATAAAAGTAATATTTGTGTATATTAAAGAAAACATAAATAGAGGATATTAAAATATAAAAAAAATTTGTATAGAAAGCAAGATAAGGGAAGGAATAAGGGAAAGATGAAAGATTTGGATTGATCAGATGGGCCCATAATGATATAATGCTCTAATCCAAACTATAATAATAATAATAATAGGAAGTAGGGCTCACATGACTGACAACATAAATTGGGGATCACGATTTTCATTCTTTGCATTTTTTGCATTTTTTTTTTACAGGATAGATACTTAATGGGCATGGAAGTTATTGAGATAGATTTTCAGTTTTGGAAACATACCTTCTTTTGAGGTGTAAGATAAGGATTTATAGATTTACATAGTCTAAAATAGATAGTACTCCAAAATAAGTAGTTCAAAAAAGATTTACACACTTTATCGGCTATCTATAAAGATTGAGCCCATGTTTGGACACTCTATTTTATGCCTCTTATTCTCTAAATGTCTAAATCGGATAGAGATCAAGAAAATTAGAGCGTTTGGCACCAGATTCTGCCCTCTGTCCGCTTTAGACATTTAGATGCAAACCCTCTAAAATCCAAATACTCAAAAAGTTGGCACATGAAAAATAGAGCTTTTGGCTCTTTCAAATATAGAGGTGGAGGTTCTTTTTTATAGCAAAACTGCCCCTGTGCTCATTGTCTTCATCCCTTTTGGACACTCCCTCAGAAAGAAGGCCAGCTGCCCAATGTATGTAAATGCCTCACCTGAGCCCACCAGGAGGAACTGGGGTATGAGCCAGAACACGCTGAGCGGAATTTCAGCACCGGGCTTGTCCGCCAACCCGCTCGATTGTGCCACTGTCAAGCGCTTGCGCTCGGTGATTGAGGCCGCGATCATGGCCACTATGGAGAGTACCAGGCCCACGAATCCAGCTTGTTAATGCTTTTTTCCTTTTTCCTTTTTTCATTTTTTTATTAGCACAAAAGGATTGGATCACATGAGTATCAGTTGTTCAACATTTCCAAGTGCTTGACACCATGGCCAACCTAACATTGAGTTCCAACTCTGATCGAATGGAACAATTACACATAAGAACAAATATTAGATAATGACATAAATACCCTTCTAAAAAGAGGCAAATACTTCTAAAAAGAGGCAAGCAAAAGGGAATACCAAACGGTCTATTTAAAATAGATGTGTGCATTACCAAACATGTTCTTTTAATTAGCCTCTTCTTTCTATCGCTCCTTTTTTAATGGTTCTATTTTTACTGGGTCTATTAAAAGAAGAGTAGAGATACCAAACATGGCCTGAGTGTGCCACATGTAATTGCGAAAGCTAAAAAGAGAACGCCACGTGTCGCTTGCTCTCTCAGAAAGAGGGTTGTTGCTTTAATATATATACTAGAGCAATAATTAAAAAATTATTAGAATTTCTAATTAGAAATATATCTAAATATTTAAATAAATTATAAATGAATATTAATACATAATTCATAATAAAGATGAAAACTCATTAGAGAAATTTTAGGTAGGTGGAAATATTTAGGGAAAGATCAAGTAAAGAGTAAAGATTTTAGGACATTGATTTGATTATATTTGTGCTTAGCCAAAAAGTGAGTGTCATTTCAGAATTAAATGTGAATGTTGAAATTAATTGGCTTCCATAGTGGGCCCCACATATTAGTTAATCCTACTAAATAATTAAAACAAAATAAGGAGAAAGATGTCTATAATGAGCCGCTCAGATTAATCTTACTGAATATTGAGAAGAAAATAAGGAGAAAAAAGTAGCAGAATACAGCCTATGAAAATGGCACCCACTCTGACATAAAAAAAGCTCTTTGTATGTTAGTATAAAAAGTAAAATAGCTCCTGTAAATTGAGAGTTTGGAAATAAAGAATACTTGAAAATTTTTTTTTGTGGCTAAATTAGTAAATATAAATGATTATATATTAAGTGTAGATTTTGAAATTAACTTGCTTCCACAATGGTCTCCGCGGATTAACCATACCAAATATTGAAAGAAAAAATAAGAAAAAAGTAGCAAAATACTATCTACGAAAGTGTCACAAATTTCTGCAACTTAGATCTGACATGAGAGTCCCACAAATTGATATGCAATAACATTTAATACATATATGTCTCTGATCACTAAAATCATAGTCAAAGAGCTTTTATTCTTTATTTTTGTTAGTTTAATAATACGTGGGGCCCTTTGAAAGTAACTAAAGATAAGTTATTATTATATGCTATGTTTTTAGGAATGAATAAGTATCGTATTTCAAGAATATCTTATATTTGCATTGAGATATTTTAGGTAATGGGATTAGATTAGAGGGTACTTCCGAAATGCAGAATTGCAAAAAGTTTGAAGTGCGCCACGTGTCATTCTCCCAGGAAGCCCTTTACGTACCGCCACGTGTTGCTGTCTTTTATTATATAATAATATAATAAACCGGTAGAGGACCCACCCAAGAAATTTTCCTTGGAGGGCTCAATGTAAATTTTTATTTTTATTTTTAGGGAGTCGGCAAATCTAAAAAAATTATTAATTTCCAGAATTTTCAAGGGGGTTTTTAGACTTTAGATTTGGGTGGGGCTGAAGTCTGAAGCCCTCAGACATCCTCCATTGGACCAACGTGTTGTTTAATAATAATAATAATAATAATTATTATTATTATGCTTTTGGTGAAGTTCTACCTTTATTACATTGACATCCTCCATTGCATTTGATTTGGAAGGTACGAGTAAAATAAAATCAACACTCGCAAGATCATAAAAAATAGTCCACAATTCAATTTCAATAGTATATAAGGGTCGAGATGGGATAAATTTAATCAACTCCTATATGCACGACACTTGTTTCATCTCATTTCCTAGTAGCCTTTTCCATTGCTTAGGTGATTGTTTGTTTGACATCAGCCTTCTTTTTTCTTTTTTTTTTTTAAAGATATATTGCATACATACATATTTATATAAGGGAGAGGCTCCCATGAGAAATATTTTTCACCTTATACGAAAGATAGAGATGAGGGCACTCACATTTAAGTTATTGGCATGGGATATGGATACGAGGGTCCCTACCCAATCTCTCCATTAAGGTGAGAGATATCTCTCATAGGAGCATCTCCCTTTATATAATAACAAGAAAAAATAGACAACTACATGATTTAGTCAGATAAGCTGCCATATGGCTCAATGCAATGCCCCCCTAATTTTGTTCAGAAACAAATAAAAAGAACCTCGAAGAGAGACTGCAGTATAGTAGTAGTAAAAAAAAATAAAAACAATGAAACATCATTGAAGAGAACCATGGAGAGGTAGAAGAGCATCATTAATCATTTTCATCCATCAATAAGATGATATATAATTTGATGAATTACTTATACAAATAATTCATATAATCCAATGTTTTCAGCCATTGGTTTTCTACCATCATATATTACATTTGCATATAGTTATTTTTTATTTACCACTCCAGTAAATACTCACACACTCACCAATGTGCTTCACCAATAAGGCTATGAGACCAAGATTGATCGATGATTGTTTTTCTTAAATTTCTTTAGCTTAGGCACTTTTGGCGACATGATTTTTTTTCTCATCAAGTCGTTTATTTTAAAATTCGAATTCACAATCAGCTGACTGTGAATATCTGATACCATCTTGAATTTCTTTAACGAACATTTACAACCAAAACCTTTAATAGAGACGGTGAAAGTCATTTTCAATATTTTCCGTTGGTGAGCCCACCCCTCAATAAAAGTGCCCACCAATAAGCGCCGAATGGAATATATATAAGTTGGCATTGCATGTGAGAGGAGCCGAAAGGTGAAGCCGACTCACACAGAGAATAAGTGTGAAAGGGCCAGCTCGTTCCACTGTCTTAATCTTAGCAAAAAAGCCTTCCCTCCGTATGCATTATCAACTAACACAGTGACATGGTACACTGACGGAGCACGATTTCTCTCTGTTCCACAACCCTGAACAGCTGACGGTGACGGTTCTGATTGCCTGCATAGGCCCACAATCATCGCGGGAGCACTCTTACTCAGTGTCCCTCGGTCTATACTCCAAACCAAAACCCCTCTTCACACACACAGTCCCTTTCCCTTCTTCTCCTCTACTCCTCACTCTCTTTCTCTACCTGCATCTACCCATCCCAGCTTCTCCCCATCTCTTTCAGATACACACATCTGCTTCTCTCCATCTCCTTCAGATACACACATCTGCTTCTCTACTCTCTTCTTTTAGGAGCAGAAGTAGACAGAGGAATATATAAATAGACAGAAAGAGAGATTGAGAGGTGAGAGAAATGGGGGGTCCATTGGGGGCTATCATAGGGAGATGCCCAAGTAGCAATGGAGATGGTGAGATGGGCAATGGGATCATAAAACACAACAGGAAATGCAGGGATTTGGTGTTCCTCATCTTCTTCATTGCTTTCTGGGTGGCAATGATTGTCAATTCCAGCTTTGCTTTCAACCAAGGAAACCCACTCAGGTATAACAAACACAACAGAACAAAAGTAACCCATTCCTCTTTCATTCATCACTCAGACACACACATTCCACAGATGTGTTTCTTTGTTTTCTGCTTAGATGGAAACCCCAACTCATTAAATGGTTGTATGGCTCTTGTAGAAGGTTTTTGTATGTTTGGGTTTGGGATTTTGCATGGTCTGATTCTTTTTATGTAAAGGTCTTTTATGGGTCTGATTTGTTTTTTCAGCTGTTGTAGTGGGTGGGATCCAGATATGCAGTTTTCTTCTTTGCTCTATTACAACAAATTTCAGAGACAGGGAGAACATCACTAAGATTTGGGCTATAAAATATATGTATCCTGTATTGAGTCACAGGGTGTTCTATTAGAGGGCTTGTGGCACAATTGAATGTACAGTGAAATCTGCATTTTCTGTTCATACGGGGGCTGTGCTATTATGCCCATTTCAATTCATTTGCAACCGTCTTGCAAATGGAATGGGATGCAGAAAATGTGGCATTCAGGTGGAGGTTCTCCTGAATGCAGGATCCTTTTTATTAAGGTGAACAAATGTTAATTTATGTCCCAGTGGGCTGTGAAGTACAGACCTCTTGAACATATGTCCATTATCAGTTCATGGGTGTTGACTTTTTTTTCAATCTTGTGAAGTTACTTTTTTCTTAACTATTCACTTGTAAACGAAAGGGATGTATCTAGTAAAACCCATCTAATTCCCCTAATGAAACCGGCCACAGAGCTCTTTGGCAATTGCTTTGGTTATCTTATGCAAATGTATGCACACACAAGCAACCAAAGTGTTACACCTGCCTACTTGTTTTGACTTCACCAAAATACTAGAGATTCCGTACTCTTGGATATGAATAGAGTTAAAAGTTAAAACTGAACTGACTGATGAATGGATATGGTTTTGCAAATTTTGAAATGTGGTTAATTGGTTGAATTGCCACTCCTATAATGGTAATTGAATTGTCATTTTTAAATCCTGTCATATGTACAGTGTTACGGTTGGCATGCTTTCTTCTTATGCTAAGCAGCAACTAATTGAGGGAATGCATAACCAATGCAGGCTTATGTATGGTCTGGACTACAAAGGAAATGTTTGTGGGAACAAGCATGCAGATCCAGATCTTAGTGAGTTGGAGGTTAGATATTGGTTGAATCCCAACCAGGTGTATCAAAGTGGGCTGAAAGGCAGTCAGTTCAAGCTGGCTGATGCTAGAAGCGTATGTTTGATGGAATGCCCCGAACCATCCGATGACGGCCTCAATTGGGTTTGTGATTACCCGGAGGGAGATATTCACATATCAGTTGATGACTGGATTGATAGGAATTACGATTATTATGAGTTCCTCACACCGGAAATGAGGAACAGTTCTCTTCAGCTTCAAGGCCCATGTTACCCTGTCATATTTCCTAGTAATAATGGTAAGTGACGGGGACCTGTTATTAACACAATTTATCCTGGCGACTTATACAACTCTCTTTCTTACTGAAATAGTATTTATATTTATGTATGGAGAGTCAGATGACTGTCAATCCACCAAGGGTAGACACTGCTTAAAAAATGACCTTTATATTGAACATTATATTTTTTCCATGTGGTCTAATATATATATATATATATATATATATATATTTGGTAGTATATTGCTTTCATTTTTTGAATGTGACTGTTATTTTGTTCTTAACCATTTCCTGCAGGATAAGGGTTAGAACTTCCCAGTCAGGATCTAAGTTAAAGAGCATTCTCTAGCTACCATTGGGTCCATAGGATGATTGTTCTAGATCATTGATCCATGACCCCACTAGCTCTCAAGTCCAAGGACACCATTAGTGTCTTTGAGCTAATGATCATGTAGTTTCTCTTTAGCATGACCTATGTTGAAACATTAGTTGAATAGGATTCAGCCATGAGAATGCTTAGTTGTATTCAAATTGGAAATCTCTAGGTGAGAAGTGGGATGAGTCATCCACTCTTTCATCATCATGACAAGCAGGTTTCTAGAAATGTAATGCAGTGGTGTTTGATCCTTGCTGAGTTCTTGTGGAACTATCAGATGATACCATGAGAGAGAGAGAGAGAGAGAGAGAGAGAGAGAGAGAGAGAGAGAGAGAGAGAGAGAGAGAATGGCGTGCCTTCAAAGTTATAACAGCATCTAATTCCATGGATGTTGTGCCCCCGTCTTGATGACCAACACAATTGATATGATGGGCCGGGAGGATGCCCCTAAAAAGATCTCTCAAGTTGGGAGATCCTGCCCATCCTTTGGCCTTTATCTATTTATGGCTCACTTGTCAATGGCTCCGGATCTTGTTATCTTACAATTTTTTGGGGTATGCCTCAACAATAGTGGAAACTTGAGCATTGATATTCTAGATAACGGAGACATTCGTCCACATGCAGTGTATATGACGCCCCAGCAAGTTTCATTCGTCCAAATTATAGGACCCAATATACCATCCCTTCCTTTTGACAACATACATATAAATAGTTATACTAGACAAAAATTGTGACCCAGCAAGGAACTATAACATGCAGTGTATATGATGCCCCAGCCAGTTTCATTAGCCAAATTAACCCAATATACCATCCCTTCCTTTTGACAACATTCATATAAATAGTTATACCAGACAAAAATTGTGACCCAGCAAGGAACTATATTCTTTTGTCATGCATAGGATGTGTCCATCAAGTTTTGTAGATGCCGAATTGCAGATGGGCAGAATATATGTAATTTTCAATTATGCTCTCAAATCATAAAAATCCATTTGTCACTCAGATTAGTCTTTATATGTTTTCTCTTTTTAATATCTTTCGAAAAAATGTTTTCTTTTTGCACTGTACCTTCTTTTTATGTTCAATTTAACTGACTATTTATTTCAGTTTACTGGAGCTGCCAATTTGTGGCACGTGCATCAAACAGTTCTTTGAAGCATTGGCAGCAGATGGGTGGAGTGAATATCAATGAGGACCTTCTAATAGATAAAACTGTTCACAGGGCCATCAATTCTCCATCAGCTGTTTTAAAGGTCAGGAATGGTTCTGTCAAGTCTTTTATTGAAAATAGAAATTTTCTTTTTGGATGATAGGACTGAAACAACAGGGCAAAAACTCATGGAAATACACCTACGGTCAAGGTTGCATCACACTTCACAAACAGATACACCCATCCACAGTTCTACACTCCCACTGTTGTGGTTTTTTAAACATGAATAAACATAACAGCCATGAGTTTTAAGCCCTCCCTTTATTTCTTTATTTATTTTTTGAAAACGAGCCCTCCCTTTATTTTTATATCTTTGTATAATAGAAGAAGCTGTAAATACAATCTTAACCAACGTTAAATGTTCAGTTCCTGACCCCTTAGCGAGGGCATAAACAGGATGAGCTTAGCCCAGCTTGGGCTTGGCTTAAATATTAAACAAGCTAATTGAGCTAAACCTACCCTAGCTTTAGCTTGGGTTGAACAGTAACAAGCAGCTCATGCTTGGCCTGTGGAATAGGGTTAACCCCAACCAATAGGACCAAATAGGGAAAAGTGTACCTTTTTCTCTTTAACAAAAGGCTCTTCATTTTAATCAACGTACAGTTTGTCCATGATGGTGTAGTGTTTGTGTGAATGTGTTTATTTTATGTTATTTTAGGCTATGACATTGACATTGATGATTGGTGATAAGAGCTGAGAATGGATGTCATATTTTGATAGTGTCACATGCAAACATGGCTTATAAATTATTTATTTGGCATATAGAAATAACATACTGTATTGTTGATTTAGAGGAATGAATTAGGTATATAGTATAATTGTTAATCACTTCTTTTTACTATTTCTCATTTGTTAAATTACATGTATTTTGATATGAAACTCTGAAATGAAATGCCGAACTGCTCAAAACATGGAAATGGCCCCCGAATGAAAATAACAAGTATGGTTGATCTCATTTACCATTGTGGTCCTGCAGCATGCTAGTTTCAACATCTCAATAAAATGATTATAGAAAAAAAAATGATTCTCAAATTTATCCCATTTATTAAGCTAAATGTATGAGTACTCTGGTTGCTAAATGAGTCTCAGAAACTGGAAAGGACATAGGTATTTCTACAAAAAATGTGTATTTATCAGTATCCTGATATTATTTATTTGTCAGTACTCTATTGAAACATTACATTTCTGTGTGTTTTGTTATCTGCAGAGATATGTAGCTGATATTGGGAAGACATGGGCAGTGTTGATTGTTTGTGGCGGAATACTACCATTGTTTTTGTCAGTAATCTGGCTATTGATGATTCGGCATTTTGTTGCTGCAATGACATGGATAACAGTCATCCTTTTTAATGCTCTCATAGTATCTGTTACCGTGTTTTTCTACACAAAAGGTGACAAAACATTCTTACCATGTTTCCTAATGTCAGCTTATGTGAATAATGTTGCAGTTTTGTCCCGGTATCCTTATTGCATTCATGAACTCCTATTGTCATAGTCTTGAATGACTTGGGAATCATTCAATGTGTATATTGATGGCTTGATCTGTTATCTTAAGTACTGAATTTTACATTTCATAATGATTTGTTTTAGTTTGAAAGAATTGAATAAAGAGCCATGCTAACAAAATGAGCATGCAGGCCAGATGAATGGATAAATCTATCTAAACTAGACGCGTCATGTTGATGGAGCCAAACAGTTCCACCAGATACATGGGAGGGATGTCTTCAAAAAAATAGCTATATCTATAATTGCTAGCCATCTGGCCTAAGGCACTGAAATGAAAGGTCAAAAAAAAAAAAATGTGAATGGTTTCCAATATTGCCTAGATTTGATGGCAAGCAATGTCCAGTGGATATGACTTTATGGAGATGGATAATTTACGAACCCCATTTTGTGTTATGTGCCATGTGTCCACTTTGGACAGAGTTGCCTTGTAGGTCCATCTTGCCCACTGGCCCAGCTGCCTAGTTATTTATTTATATTAAAGGGAAGGTGTTCCGTGTTTGCTGTAAGAGGGTTGTTGGATGCTATCCTTTGCTGAGGTATTGGCAGTTTGACACTCTCTTATCATGAACAAATGAAGTGGTTGTTCTTCAGGTAAGCGTCTGGATCTCACCAAGGATGAACCTAATGCCCTACTCTCCAAGTTTCCATAACTTTCTTTGCAACCCCATTTATAACATTGAAAGAGTCCCCTGTGGACTTGAATATCCATTTTAAACAACAAAGAGGATATCAAATAAAAAAAGAATATCCATTTCAAACACTATCATATATGTAAATGTCTTTACCAAATCATATGGCAGTCGGACTTTATCCTCTTTGTTGATTTATACAGAAGATTTACTCTTAGAAATTTTAAAAAATTGGAATTGTACCAATCATGTGGTAACATGGCCCTGTTTGTTCATTTGGACATGGGCATGAGTTGTCTGTTGACCATGGCAAATGCTAGGTGAAACTACACAGTTTTCCTTTCTACATGACTTGGAGATGGACTTTTTTTTTTCGGTATCAGATGGGCATGATGTGTCTACTGTCTAGTGACCTTGGCAAACACTAAATGCTGAGATATCCATTTGAATTGACTGCATATTAATATTTTGAGGTATATGTAAGTTCAGTATTACAACATAGTAAATCACATCAATTCTAAACTTAGATACTTTTCTTTTGGGTGTAAACAAACAATTTCATAGGATTGCTGTGCTGGTGTGATTAATTAGTTGCGGCCCATCCAACATAGGATTGCCAGATGATTAGCTTGAATCTCGAACACACGAGTAACTGTATAAAATGGTTATAAAGTGAAAAAAACAGTGCCTAAAACTGTATCCAATTGAGTTTTACACTTTGTTTTTCTTGTATGGTGTTTTGTGGTTGAATGTTTATATGATAAGAGATGACAGCACGTCAGCATCTTTTATTGTTACTTTCAGCTGGATGGATTGGAAATGATGCTGTTTCTGTCGTCATTGGAGCAAGTGATCCGTATCTTCAAATAAGTGGAAGAGTGAGACTCTCTCATCAACTAATACTTTGGATTTGGAAGATCTACTTATTTGCATGCAATTACTCATTTTGTGCCTGTATTTTCAGGAAGTAAACCATCTTCGTGCTGTTGCCATTCTGATGACAGTTGTAATGATTATTGCTATTCTTTCATCAATAGCTATTGTTCGCCGCATCCTTATGGCGACATCTGTTCTGAAGGTGAGCAATGCTTTATCTGTATTGAAATGACACTAGTATTATCGCTTCGCTTTAAGCACGCATATATACCAACATGCTCCTTAGTCCTGATAAATGGAGTTGAAATAGCCGGAGCTATCTATGTTAGACATGGACGTGTGTATCACTATCAGGCAGTCACCTTAGATACAGACATGCATATTGCTGTAAGATGTAGGAAGCATGTAAACATATAGTTCACATTTATGTGCATAGTGTAATAAACTTTATTACACATAGTACTAGGGGAAGTTTGGAAGATGATCTCATGAAACTAACACCTGGCAGTTATAAGGTTTTTTGACCCCATGCGCGCTTGTAGGCCCTTCTGATATGATCATCAACCCAAAGAAATGCAGTGTCCTTGGATCTCTACCCTGTTTGTATGGGAGATCGTTTATTTATCCAGAATTTAATCTCATGGCCCCACTTTACGTATTTAATTCTCAACTACATATATACAAACCAGTAACTGCATGGTCTTTTGAAAGGTTGGTGGTATTGTTGGGGGTGTGTGTCTGGGTGAAGGGGGTGGTCCTCCATCAAATCAATGTTCTCGATCACCAGTCACATTCCCTACTTGTATATACTCAAGGCCCAGGATATTCTGCATGTCTCCTATTAAGGATCATATAAATCCATTATCCATTACCTCTGCACTTAGCAAGGATTGCATAGAACTAAGGGCATGTTTGTGTCACTTCCGTAGACTTCTGCTTTTTCCTAGAAAAAAATCCTACTCCCTCTCTAATTGGAGATGCTTTCCATAGAATCGCAGAAACTTTCACTAGTTTTGACTCTTTTCCTTGTGGAAAAGCTTTTGCACCAATGATGGAAAAAAATTTCTCTGGAAAAATGTCCCACTTTGCCATGGCATTTTTGCAGGAAGGCGGTTACACTAACGTGCCCTATTAGTTTCTAAGTTCCTCCTTTGCTTCTCTAGATAGATGGGATAAGGTTTTGGTGATGATGATGGTGACTCAGGGTTTTTGTCTGCAGTTACTTTTGGATTATGATTTCAATTTTGTTTGAGAATCAACTTAATCTGAGATTATTCTTCATATTTTATCTCAAGGCTTAAATATTGTATTCCATTTTGTCAAGACAATGTTTATTGCCTAATTGTTTTCCTATTGCATCTGATTACCCCAGCTCAATGTTCATCATGTGTTTGATTATTCTTTATTTTGTTGTTGTTGTTGTTATCAGTTATGTTTTTGAGGTTTACTCATGCCTCTAATAGATTAAGAATAATAAATTAAGAACTCAATATGCTTTATTTGGTTTGTTAAACATGTTTTTTCGTACTTCTTTATGCAGGTTGCTGCAAAAGTCATTGGCGAAGTTCATGCTCTAATTATTTTCCCAATCATACCGTATACTATCCTCGTGATCTTCTACATGTTCTGGTTTTCTGCAGCACTCCATCTTTTCAGCTCTGGTCAGATACTCCGCAATGACTGCAACGCCAACTGTTGTGCTTATGATCTGAAGATCAAAAGGGTGAATTGTGATAGTTGCTGTGGCTACAGCGTTCACTACACTCCCCATATTGCAATAGCCATCCTTTTTCACTTGTTTGGATGTTTTTGGGCTACACAGTTCTTTATTGCTAGTTCTTCAACGGTGATTGCTGGGTCAGTTGCTTCTTATTATTGGGCTCGTGGTCAAACGTCGGTAGGCACTCTGGTCCTCGAACATAAATTCCATATGCGCATATACATGCACTAGCCCCCCATTGTTTAAATCATGTTTGGGTTTGAAGCTTTTGAAGGCCTTTTCTTTCCGTTCAGAGCATGATTTATTGGCTTACATATTCATCAATGAGTTGCTGGTTATTTTGTGGTTTCTTTCAGCAAGCAAGGGAAGGCAAAATACTTTTGACTATCTGAGGGGCTATATGTGGATCAATGAAAATTAGTATCGAGTCAAATTTAATTCTCTGTTTTCAAATTCCGGGTTGGAACTTTCTAGTGATTGACCAGATTTCAACAAAGCTTTCGAATTTTCAGCTGGAATTATTTTTTATAATTTTTTTATTAGTCATCTCAATTGAGGAGGATCTTGATTGGTTTATCATTCAGTTTCCTTTTATACTCACCTCATTTTTAGGCAGGCATAAATGGTTTCAAAGAAATCATCTTCATATCTGAAAAAGACACTTGCAAGAAGATATTTAGACATGATCACATACAGTAATTCACAACACACAGGATACAAGATTTATGTGTTCTTAGGCCCTAGATCACAACAAACAAGTCTCTGTTAGCTGAGGGAGGTCTTTATTGTGTACTGCTCCAATGCCAACATAGTGTTGAGAGTGCAGGCCCACTCTTTTTTTCTAGAGATTTTTTTATTGTTTAAAATGATCTCTAAATTGTACAGCACTTTCGTATCACCTGATATTTAGCATCTCCAACTTAAAGCTGCTACAGAAGTGTACAAAATGAGGCACCTAGGTAAACCTAGTCAAGATTTCTCTGCTTGTCTATATTGTTTCTGATCTAGAAAAACCTTCTTCCTTCCCCCTATCAAGATGGACCAGTGGTTGGGCACCATTTGGATGTGGTCCCACATGAGTAACATTGATGCTTTCAAAACAAGAGAGTATATTTCTCATGGTTCAGATCCATATATTGGAGCCTACTTCTATCACTTGCAATCAACCCTCCTGAATTGGCAGGCGCCCCAAATGTCAACTCTGATCAGAGTGACATGGGCAAGTGGATTGATCCATGCCTCATGCTGCTTGGCCAGGACCAATCAAATAATATCACCCTTGTTAGAGTGAAATTTGGGCCTCGTTAGATCAAAAGGTATTAGATTACTATTATTTTTATTTTTATTTTTTTTCTAGGATGTACTTCACTGTTTGAAAGAAAAAATTGTGATGATGAAGATGCGTTGGTTTGAACTGAGCATTTTACTAACGTGACAATGAGGCATCAAGCAAGTGGCCCACAATATAGGGGGAAACAAAGTAAAACTGAACTGGGTTATTTGAGTCGCCTCAAATGTTGATCAAATCTGGCCTAAAGAACAATATGATTCGATGATCATAGCCATTAAATCAAGTGTGCATAATGAATGGTTAGACCAAGTTCTACCTGCCTAGTTTGGAGGCCTCTCAAGAGAACAATGGCCATCAAATTAAGATGATATTTGAGCCATATGCAATATATGCAGCCAAGTGCAACATGCATGTCATTACTATATGATGTAACTGCTTTTGTGGGCACCACTTGGATGCATTCCAATTCAAAGGGGTAAGGGCATGTGGGGCGAATCATGAATTAAAGGTGAATTGCCGTAGTTGGTTGATACTAGGCATTTGATTAAGGTCTTTTGAAAACAGAATTAGAAAGTTGGATTTAGTCATCCATTTGATTACATTGTTGATTGTTTTTATGCAGCAAGAGATCCCATTCCTTCCTGTATTTTCTTCAATGAAGCGGCTCATGCGGTATAGCCTTGGGTCAGTGGCCATTGGTTCTCTCATTGTATCCATTGTTGAGTCGGTCCGCTATATACTCGAATCTATCCGCCGAAGGTTGAAACATACTAATATTGCGCCATTGAGCTGGATAGGGAAGACGATGTCCTGTTCTTCTCAGTGCTGTCTTGGGTGTATTGAGTGGACCATCAGATCGGTGAATCGCAATGCTTACATAATGGTAAGTTTAGATTAGCAAGTCATTGCTTTTAGAATTCTTTTATGTGATTTCCCTGTTGTCTTTCTTGGCACATCGTGACAATGATGTGCTTTGAGAATTGCCATGGGTTATGGGGCTTCACAAATGCAAAAGCTCTTAGTATATCTGGTCTGGTATTTGGATATTATTTTTGACCAATTTCAGATCCTGAGATTCAGATAATGTCAGTTTTCTGATGAGCTGAGTTCTGTGCATGTGGTGCCCCTGGTAATGATTTAAACTGTTGACATGATCATACTAGGGTTGTAAATTGCTTGTGTTGGAACTGGGACGTTTCCAAAACTATTGGGCTTGGGTCCTAGTTTAGACTCAGTTGGTTTGGTCAGGCCAAGGCCCAGGATGTTATGGGGCCCTATGATGTGTACCAAGACAGACACGAATAACATGTATCATTATATAATATTTTTATATTACTTGTTTTGACTATAGCCCATGTACCTGACCCAACCTACATTGATTGGATTTGTTTATAGATCCTAGGATAGGGGCCCAACTTGAACCCAAACCTGGACTTGACACTTACATAAGCCTCCAATTGGAGTATATAGATAAGAGAATCTGCCAGTACTGACACTCTGATCTATGATAGGTGGCCTTTAGTTAGATTAGATGATTTATCATCATTGAAGCTTTATACCATCTATCTGAGGTCCACGTTTTGAGTCCTCTAGTAAGATGATTAAGTGAATATTTTATTAAAGGCCAAAGAAGAAAAGATTTAGAATCATCTAAGTCTAGGAGATAATTGGGGCATCCCCTTTTACAGTAGATCTATGGTCTAAATGGAATAAGTGGGCACGACGTGTACAGATTGATCTTCAGCAGCATTTTACTTCCTAAGGCTCAGGAGAGTCAGGACTATATATAGAGCATGATATTTATATATGTATAGCTAGTATGCAGGTTTGTTTTTCATAAGAAACAAAGCTATGAGGCATCATCAGTTTCATCCTAGGACTATGACAGGATAGTGTTTTTGGTGTTTGTACTGTATCAACTATCAAGAATATCTCATGAAATGCCAGAAGCTCAGAAGGATGCCTATTTTCTCCTTTCCGCATACACTACCATTTAATATGAATCAGATTGCGGCGTTTTGGCACTTTTTTTTTTCTTTTCTTTTTTGGACTGTACAGCTGCCCTTAGACTTGACATTTTCCCCTAAACAGTTGAGGTTTGAATGTTTTTTGCAGAGCCGTTCGTACAGCAAACATATGATATCGCTTGTTCCCAGGATATCGCATAGTGCAATATGTGCAATATCACGCACGGACCTAGGTTATCGATTAGTATGATGTGCGGTATCGCATGGTCCTAAATATCACACAAATTGCTGTGCATGAAACATTTAGACTTCGACCGTTCAAGGGCTTCTGTCTTAGGGCAGCTTTACGGGCAAAATCCCTTTTGTTTGTTTGTTTTTTGCATACAAGACAATTGCAAGCAATTTCTAAATAAACTTATGTTAAAATTGATGGTTAAGAGATTCCTTGTGTTGTGATGATTTGTTGGGCAATGCTGGGAACTCGGAGGTGTCAGGGGAAAGTGTAGGTATTTTCTGCTTACAGTTCCATCTTTAGCCTATTGTCTTTGAACTAATGCATCCATCAACTAAGTTAATAATTTCTTGACAGAAATAATTCTTTGATGATGATGATGACCAGCAAAAATAATCCCATCAAATATGTGAATTGAAGTTTTAAACAGTTTCTTTTTCTTTCTTTCTTTTTTTTTAAAGTGGGCTATTTGATTTAAATTTCTTTACTCAAAAGAAAATGTCTTGAATTTATTATAAGGGTGTAAAACTGTAAATGTGTTGGATCCACAATGGACCCAGATTAAAAAATCTGATTGTGAATCCACCAAAGATATTATATGCTGAATTTGGATTCAGATCTGAATGTGAGATAGATTATAGGATGGTCAACATCCCAGCTGTCAAATTTCTTTGTTCAGTCCTCATCATATAATGACCAACTAGGCGGACTGCACAAGCATAACCCCAGAAGGATATCTGTGAGAATGAAGTTTTTTCCACCAGAAAACTATTCAAGCCATTTCCTTTCATAATAGTCAAATTTTTTGTAGTAGAATAGCAGTCCCAAAAGGATCACATTGCCCATATGCTTGAATCATGAAGCTTCTGCAAAGCCTGTGCTCATATATATACAGTATGCCATCTATTTGCTGCTAGAAGACTTTGAGATGACACCCTGTTCCTCACGTTTCGGCTGAGTGTGAGGGAGTCCCTTATCTTGCCAGCTGTCCCACTTAATTTAATAAATAAATAAGCAATTTGTTTGTACCAACTTTAATAGTATAAGAACATACTGCATCTGAATCAATGGATGTTTGTTTATGTTGTGCAGATTGCAATAACTGGCAAAGGGTTCTTCAGAGCTTCATCAATTGCAACAGGATTGATAATGAACAATATTCTGCGGATAGGAAAAGTGAATGTCCTCGGTGATGTCATTCTCTTTCTTGGGAAGTTGTGTGTCAGTCTCACCTGTGCTGTGTTTGCATTTCTCATGTTGGACACTCACAAATACAAATCTGCCCATAACAAGATTTCGTCTCCGCTTTTCCCTGTCTTGGTAAGCTCTATTTGATTTAGGGTCCATTAGTAGAGAGGGGCAGATGATTAGAAGAATAAAGGTTAACTATAATGCTGCCACCTTAGCATTCAATGAAGTTTACCTGCTTCTATTGTCTTTTAGCCCATGTTTTGGTATAATAATGCCTTCTCTGTGAAAGAGGAAATATAATCTATGCAGAAGATTGAGCTGAAAGACAATGAGAAAAGAAGAAAAGTACATCTAATTTTGAGGACTCACCGTCTCAGGGTCTATCATTATTCATTAAGGCTATCAACAGGCCCTGATTCATTCTGACTGATGGACTGTACAAGTGAGGCAGACCTGAACTTACTTATGGGTCTGATAGGCTGAAGTTAGATCCAGATCTAGGGTCTGAAACTCTTAATCACTTAACAAGGCATACCCTGTCAACAGTCATTTCTATTCCCAAGATAAGACACATTCATGATCAATTGAAACCCTCAAACACATCACTTTACAAGCCATGCCCATGTGAATTGGCACACCTCCATTTTGACACTCAACCACTATCCACTGCTGGATTGAATCCAGATTATAAGTGCACACATTTATAAAACCATTACTGCTATGGTAGGCATTGGTATGGGTGGTTGCTAAAACAAACATGCTCTTTGATTTATTGGTCTGTGTGCTGGTTGCATCACCCATATCTTTCCTATCGGACAATCCTATGATAAACAGAACTGGAAAGTCATTAGACCAACCAAATGATTATTGGAACTTTGTAAGTGTTTCATGTTAATTAATTGAGGCCAATGAAAGCTAATACTAGTGCTATTACATAAAATTATGCAGGCCTGCTGGGGACTTGGCTACGTTGTTGCTACTCTGTTCTTTGCAGTGGTGGAGATGGCAATCGACACCATCATTCTTTCTTTCTGCCAAGATGCTGAGGAACATCAAGGGACGGCACAATATGCTCCACCTCTTCTCATGGAGACCCTCAATGACCAAGGTGAAATGCAAAGACTCACCCAAGGATCATCCTGATTTTGTGTTTAAGTTTAAACATTTTTTTTTCCTTTTTCATCAGTAGCTCACATAAAGAGATGGGCAAATATATATGATGGGGGTTCTTTAGTGCTTCATTTTCGTGTCTTTTGTTATTACTTAAAAACTCAACTTAGCTTTCACAATCTTTTTAGGCCCCTTTTTTCTATTGTATAGTAATGATTTCCTAATGCAATGAGGTTTTGGTGGAGTAAATATATGCTCTCTCTCTCTCTCTCTCTCTCTCTCTCTCTCTGTGTGTGTGTGTGCGTATTTGCAGGATGTTGGATGTATTAAAATTCCAATGATTAAATCCAACCTGCAAAGCACATATTTCCACATAAATTGGCACTTACCCAAGTTGGGTGTGCATATATGTGCTTGTTATTGGCCCTATTCTTGCAAATGTAGCACACTGATGTTGATTAATGGTTTTTTTTTTTTGGCATGGATGGGCCATAATCAAATGCATTGATTGGACAAACACTATTCTTTCATGGGGTGTTTGTCTGCAAGAGGCTTTTCCTAGGAAAGTAGAAACAAGGCCTGAGGTAAGGATGAAGGCTTGAAGCTGGAGAATACGTAGAAAGTTCAGGAAACGTGTCTTGGAAACTATGTAAACACGTCTCACTTTGCAAGTTTATAGCAGTTTTTGTAGCCATGACCTTTCCTCATCCCTCCATGAATATATTGGTCCAAATTGTTTGATTCTGGGTTGTGGTCCGGATGGAAGGTAAGCAAGTGCAACCAAAATGAAATACATAACACTCAAATTCTTTGGACTTCTTCAACTGGACTAGATGGCCTTAGCTTTTCAGAAAAGAAAAAAATTTCAGACACCCACCTCTGTCCATCCCAAAACACTTTTCAGCGGGTTCCCCCTAAAAAATTACCTTTCGTAGAAAAATAGAGGAAAAGTGTTTAAACAGATGTTCCCTGACAATACAATGGAGTTATGGAGCCGAGCCTGCAGCGTGGTAAATTCACTTTACCAATAAAGTGAGGTAAAGGGTATGGTTCAAATCATATAGTTATTTCAAAAAATAGTAAGGATTTGACACCCATCCAGATGGGACCCACAGCCGAGACTAGGGTTGCAAACGGAACGGATCGGGTTTGGAAACATACAAGACCTCCGAATCTGGTTCAAGTTTCAAACCCTGTTCCAATAGAAACGTTCCGGAATCAAGTCCGCCTGAAAGACTGGATCTAGTTCCAAAATTGATTCTAACTTGCATTTTTTTTTTCTTTTCTTAAATAGGTATTCCATTCAATTTATAACGGTGCATCATGTCCTTGGGTCAGAACCTATATGGACCCAGAGGCGGACCCATTAGCAATCGAAACCTAAATTGGATTCCGAATTTGGACTGTTTATGAATCGGAAAGTAAAATAGGTTTTAAACTTGATTTTTTTTTTTCCGGAACGGAACTTTCAGAGAATCGGATACAACCCTAGTCAGGATCCACAAATCAAACCTTAGCCAGGATCCACAAATTCTTACCGGCCCACTTTTTTATTTGAGTTCCGTGTCACGTATAGGATTGTTTTATCATGTCTTGGGCTTCCTATGCAAAATAGAGAAATCACACTTATTGAATACATACAAGTATTGGTATTTTACACCAAAAACAAATACTAATGTTCTTAGGAATCCATGTGGCCACCCAAACTTTAATATTCTATAGTGAGGAAGGAGGGCTTGGATCGATCCTACAAAATGGGATCCACTAGATGCACGGGAAAAACGCAACACGTATAGATTCAGGAGATAACTACAAGAGATCACAACCATATGAAGCTTATCATATCCACGAGGAGAGTATACATAGAGAGAGAATTCAATGGGGAAGATCTAAAAATCTTCTATGCGACATATATATATATCTCACCTTCTTTAATAGAAGATTGAGAACGGAAGATATCAATGAAGATTTTCCCTCAGTCATCTCCTACTACCATAAATAGGAATTTGTATCCCATTACCTAACAAAGAGATTTGCAAATCCCTTATTTCCCCAGTTATCTCCTAACCCTGTAAAGCCCTTAATCACCGCAACATATTTTTTTTTCTATCTTTTCCAATTCTTTAGGCGGACTAGTCTCTCCGGGCACAGTAGGAAGCCACTAAACTCCCCTCTAACCCTAAATGTGGCAGTGCACTTTCAAAGGCAGTGCACTTTCAAACCTGCAACTTCTTGTGCAAATCAAGGTCCTAGGCTGCCAACTACATAAGATCCAAGTGGACCCATACATGAAAATCTGGCCATCACAATTAGCACAACATATAATTTGTTCCCTGACAAATTCAATCTGATCTCTATTCAATGGGTGAATAAGATCGATAACTCTCATACGTGATCAGTGGCTTAAACTGCTATTGATTGAACACCAGCCAAACAGCATCCCACGCTAGACTAACCCACACCCCCCCCCCCCCCCCCCCCCCCCCCCTTTTTTTTTATCTCTTGTTTCATTCAGTCTCCATCTCTCTCAAAATGGCGAATCTGAAAAATACTAAAAGTCAGGTGTCCACAACTTCTAAAACCTCTCTAACAAATGGATGGTCTGGATAACTTGATCTTCCAGTGAAATTTCTTTACTTGTACATGAAAAGAGTAAATCCAAGCATAAAAATGTAAAAAAAAAAAAAAAAGACAACATCCAAAACGATTCCCTGTTATTCTCTCATTGGCTATAGTCTCTAAAATTCAGAGAAGATGATAAAGATCCAAAACACCCTAAAAAAGCAAATACAAAAAGGCAGGGATTTACATAAATCAATCTAGAACAAAGGTACCAAAGACACAACAAAAAACACACTCAAATCGCACCCTAAAATACCACACACACAAAAAAAAAGAGAGCAGATTTACATGATGTATGCATCCGACGCGCACGTTAGCCGGACGGGGAGGCCGGGGCTAACGTGAGCCGATCATCAACCCCTTATTTTCTTGACCTTGTACCAGCCCTTCTTGCATGATTGTCCCACAACTTTCATTCCTTTCTTGAAGAAATCTTTCAGCCCCTTTGCCCTCTCCTTCACCTGAAGCTCAAAACCACCCATCTCTCTCTCTCTCTCTCTCTCTCTCTCTCTCTCTCTCTCTCTCCCTTTCCCTCTCGTCTCCTCTACTAAACTATCCTCCTTCTTCTCCTCTTCTTTCTTCTAAGGTAAAACTGCTGCAAAAAATACAAAACAATTCTACCGGCCCCAGTGGTTATCTCTATCTATATATCCCTGCCCACTTAAACTAACTGGGATTTAGTTTAAAACTCAACGGATGGATGTTGTGACACGTGGAAAGATGCAGGTGATACGGCTTTGATTTCTGTAAGTGGTGGGGGTGGGGTCAGAGATTTGATTAGGATTAGTAAAAACTAAAGTGATTAGTGTGAGGTTGGTACCGTTTAAGAGGGAGAAAGTGCCAGCTTACCAGAATATACATGTGGCGCACATGTGTGTCATCATCAGTACAGGCTGGCCATGCTCTTGACCGTTAGCTCGTTTGTAATTTTGCTTGAGCACGTAAGGTTGACCTTTAATCACCATTCCAGATTCCAGATCCCAGATCCTCTCTGGCTCTTATTCTAGAGAAATCTCAGAGTTGGAGGAGATCAACTCCACAACGGGGCGTATATTTAAATTCGAGCCGCTTAAAATAAACGTAGTTAATTTTTATGGGTTACCCTCAAATTCTACATCAATTGGAGTTCTTCCACCGTTAGATTGATGTTTTGTAAGAAAATGTGATTGACCGAATTAGACAATCAATCCAACAATGGAAAGAACTCCATCCTCTCAGGCTTTTAACCTAGAGAAATCTTGGAGTTGGATCAACGGGCTGTATATTTAAATTTGAGCCACTCAACATAAATGTCATTAACTTTTATAAGATACTCGCAAATTCTACGTCAAATGGAGTTCTTCTTCCATAGTTAGATTGATGTTTTGTAAGAAAATGTGATTGACAGACCGTCAATCAATCCAACGGTGGGAAAAACTCCATTGATGTAAAATCTGAAAATAAGAGGCCTTTTATTTTTAACCGTTTTGACTTTAATAGATTGGATCCACTTTGGAGTTAGCTCAGGATTTCACATGAGTATTTTTTTTTTTTTTGGGTGCTGGAAGATTCTAGACAATTAAGATCTGGATTTTGTTCCTTGATTGGGGACTTTATTTTTAGGAGAATTTAATGTCTTTAACGTTTATGCGTTTCAATTGTGGGCCATCTGATGGTCCACTTGATGGGACATGGTTTTGACGTCCATATTTCACTGATCAATTCAAAGGACAGTGCCCCCAACTACGTGGTCTATGTGGGCTCATGATCATTGATTGATGCCCATTTTGCATGACTTGGCTGGGAAGGAGATTGCTTCACTAGTCACCTAAAATGGAAAGAGATGGCCAACCAAATCACTAGATCCACAAATCAATGGACACCACTTGGCTTGATGCTAGTACTAGGTCCCATTATATGACAGCATTGATTGTAAGCCACGCAATGGTTTACCTGTTAACCATCCAATTAAATTGTACTTTGGTCCTTTTTATCAAAGAGCCAAGGACTGGGTCTGTGTGTAGAACCCTCTTGTTCCACATGGATTTCATGGGCCAGAATTTCAAGGGAAAACAATGTTTGAGAGATGGGATTTTGTTTCCTCTATGTGAATTAATTAGGAAGTTTGATAAATTCAAAAGTTGCACTATCCAACTCAATCAATTGTAATAAGCATTATGAAAGTGGAGAAAATCAAGGAAATCAAGGACATACCAATTTATGTGAAAAATACTCTAAAATAAGAGGGAGAAATCAGGGCTGCCTATCAAATGATCTATATGCAAAATAAGAGTTTACAAGTTTCTTCATTCCAACCTAATAATTGAGAATCAAATAAAAAAAAAACTAACATGTTAACATAATATCGAAACTTATCCAATTTTACCCATAAACTATATATTAGATATAACCCAAAAATGATATAAAGAAATTGTCCTAATGTGTTTTGAAAGTTTCATTCTTTAATGAGACAAAAGAAATAGTTCACGAGGGGAAAAAAAAAAAAAAAAAAAAGATAATTAAGGTGGGACCAAGAGCATAAAGTTAAAATGCCCATTAGACATTTCAGATTTTCTCTTACTAGAAAAGAAATTGAAAAAGGAAAGTCGAGGTACTTGGCTCCCCCACTAGATTCCAAGGCTAGTAAAGATGATTGAGTACACCCGTAAAAAAGAAGGGTGGTTACATGTAGCTGTCAAAAATTATAGGTGGTTATTTGTAAGATATTAAGCTAGGAGGTTTGGGTTTCGATTTTGACCGTTGGTTATAATTTTGACCGACGGTCATGTAACTACTCATGCAACTGCCAACTCATTTTTTCATCAAACCACTCATGTTTCAGTTGCTCTTATGTAACTATACGCTTTTTGGTCGAATATAATTTTGAGCGACGATTATGTAACTACTCATGCAACTGTCTACTCATTTTTCCATCAAACAACTCATGTTTCAGTTGTTCTTACTTACTATACCATTTTTTGCTCTAATTTCTCTATTTTTATTTTATCACACTTGTCCCATGGAAAGAGATTTTTTTTAATATGTGATTATTTATTTTACAGTTTAGAGAGATACCGTGCTGAGCACGGATTATTAGGCTAGTGTATATTACAAGGACGTATCTATTCCAATAGTTTTCATTGTCCTAGGTTTGCTCGCAGGACTTGTGCATGATGAATCCAAGGAATTTGGCTAGTGGCAGACACTTTTCAACTTTCTCCTTTTCTTTTTTTTCTTTTATTTATTTATTATTGTTTGCCTTTTTTTTTTTTTTTTTTTGCTAAAGGTCATTTGTATTAAAAGGAGAAAAAATGGCTTTGGCCCCAAAAGAAGGCAAGAATGCCCTCAATGCCAATAAAAGGCTCTAAAAAAGAAGAAGAAGAAAAAAAAAAACCAAGCTTGAGCTGGACTCAACAAAGCCAGAGACCCTAAACCCAAAAGAAAGAAAAAGAAGCATTGAGCTACCCAACATTGAGCTTCAGAACTTTAAGCACAAGAGGACGAAGTTGTTGAACAATTATTGGATCTAGGAGAGTGCCTAACAAGTCATGGATGCGCTCTTTGGACTAAGATTTTGAAGGTTGTAAATGCAGCGAAAGCACAGATCAATAAGAGCTGGCTGCTACAAACGCAATAATGACAGCGTCAGCTTGAATCAGGCACTGATGTGGAATCTTTATTTAGATTTGAATTGAGAGTCGATTAGAATAAAGAATAAGATCAATCTCCCAATTTGAATTTAAATGTAGATATGAAAAAGAGATAGTGAGTTGATAAAACTCAGATTATTTTTATCCATATCACCATGAAACTCCTTGTGAGGAGTGTATCTTTGTGGGTGGGGTCCACTCATATGCAAACATAAGTGAGCCCATCACAAATGATGCCAACAGATTTGGCTCTTGGTAGGGAAGGCTGATGTTGTTAAACTTGGAGTCATTAGGAAAAGTCCAAAGAACGGAGATGAGGTGGAAGAAGACAGCAGCTGCACTTTTCTTTCCATAATCATCTCTATCTGTCGAAAGAGCAGTCCAAATGAACTCAACAGAAGGATTGTTCGGACATGAGATCCCTTCAAAAGAAAAGAGCTACTTCCAAAGACTTATTGGTAGATCTAATTGAAAGAAGATGCAGTGGTAGTCAGATTCAGCATTAGAGTGGCAGTTGTAACATCTAGAAGCCAGTACTGAAATACCTTGTGATTTTGCCTAGATATCTGTTGGAGTTTTCCTCTTCAGAAGACGCCAAATCAAGCATGAAATTCTGGGGTTGACGATGGTACTCCAAACCAGATTCGCCCAGGCGACTGTCGAAGAGTCCGAGAACGAATTACCAAGTTCCAAGCTGCTGAAAGCCTGAAAGAGAGAACTTGCTTTCGTTCCCACTCTTGCCCATCCTTATCAATTTGTCAGGGACTGATTCTGCCGCATTTAGCAAATGGATCTAGAAAGCTCTTTGTAGGAGATTTTGGAGAGCAGTAGGAATGTAGTTTGGAATGCTCTAGGATCCATCCACAGAGATGATAGTAGAGACCGCAGTCTCAAGCGGGGAGAAACAAAATTTGGCACAGAGATGATAGTAGAGAGAGTCTCAAGAGGGGAAAAACTAAAATTTGGAAATCTGTGAGCTATGAGATTATGATCAATCCATCTATCAAACCAAAGGCTAATAGAATTCTCATTGCCAACAATCCATTTACAAGCACCTTGGATGAAGGGAGAGAGCAGACGAATCAGCTTGTTAACTCTTTTTTTCTCCTCTTGTTAAAAGGAAGAACTTTCAAAATGCATTGGCAAATTTGTCTTTTGCTTTTATCTAGGAGACAACTCATTCACTTAACTTTCTTACTTTCTACTTTTTTCCCCTAAAAACATGCAATTTGCAATTCTTCTCTACTCTACTATAAATTCAATATTAAATATTGTTGGGTGTGAAAAACAATACAAATTCATCAATTTAACATATTTATAATATAATCTATAATTAGTTTATGGCTAAAATTAAATTGAACATTCCATGGTTTCAATATTATGTTAATACTTATTTTTGAGAATTATCATATTTCTATTTTACTTGAATTTCACGTAAAATATTTTTCTATCAAAGAAGATTCTTCAAACAGCTTTTCACACAACAAGCTTTGACACAAAAGCAAATAAGAGAGAAGAGTAAAGGGTTTGGCTTTCAAATACCATACAATTTAAAAATAAATATATGCTTATAGCGCCCACAAAAGTCCAAAAATCCATATCCATGATTATGAGTTTTTCTACATTTATCTTAAGATCTGTGACAGGTCAACGACTCAAATTTAAGCTCATAGCCCTTTTTTGTATTCTTAATGCTTTCAAAAGTTAAGAACTGGCCTCTTAGAACATCTCCAAGAGCTACTTCATTTCTCCATGTCTTTTTCAAAAATAAAGGCTTATGTGGCAAAAAAGGCACATGTAAATTTGGCATCTCACTTGGACAACTCCAAGAGAGATATCAAATTATGATTTTATTCTTTTTTCATTTAATCCTTATTTGCTTTATTACATATATCTTACTTATATTTAATGAGATTTGGTACGATTTAAATGTTATTAAAGTAATAAATTATTAAAAAATAAAAAAATGCACAATTGTACTTGAAACCCATTTTTCATTGAAAAGGTAAAATCAAATTACATAATATTGTAGTCAATCACAAGCTTTTTCATATTGACATTGGAAATGCCACAGGTGCTCCATCAGATCGGCTTGGAGTTGAGAATGTGTTCTCTTGTCACGAATACGCAAGTGGTTTTGAATGAAATCCTTAAATTCTGCAGTGTGGTCACATGACACAGGAAGGTCACTGCATTCACCCTCTCGTACATCATAATTGGGTGGAAGATTTTGATCGCGTTCATCTTCGATAATCATGTTATGCATTATGATGCATGCCTTCATTATATGCTGAAGTGTTTGACGATCCCAGAAACTAGCAGGCCTACTAACAATTGCAAAACGTGCCTGTAGCTCTAATTTTTTTTTTCATCTCTTTCCTTTTTGTCATCCATCATTTTTTGGATGAGATCTGCAACAGGTGTGGGCTTATTGATAGTGGTTTGCTTCATCTTTCTTTTCTCGGCCTTTCTGCCTGGTGGTCTCGTCATGGGATCATAAGTATTGTTAATTGTCTCATCCTCCTCAATATTTATGGGAGTGCTTGGATTAGAAGATGATGAGTAGCCAGAAGTTGAAGATTTTGCTTTTTTTACGGATGTCTTCTCTAGTGTTTGATGCTGCAGTTGTATCCACTTGGGTTGGTGTCTCAACAAGATATAAGTATGGTCTAAAGTGAATCTTGATCAATATAGATGTTCGTAAAAAATTTTTGCTTCTGCAATCTGAAAATTAAATGTAAGCTCAAATTATGAATAAAAAAAAAAATTCACACACACACAAACACACACATACACACACACACACACACATATATATATATATATATATATAATTTTACCGTATCTTGTTCATTCATGCCACTTTGATTTCTGGAAATCATTTTTTGCAAGACATTCACAAAATTTGTTGACAGAAGCTTGAATATTTTGCCATCGTTGTGACAACATTTTGTCTGTTCGATCACTTGGAAATTACTTATTGTTGTGATAGTATTCTCCCACTCGTTCCCAAAAAGCCCCAAGTTTCTGCTCGTTTCCATGCACAGCATCCAGGCTGGTGTTCAACTACGAACCGATGAGAAGACGGACTTCTTCTATATTGAAGTCGGCACCTCGACCAACAGCCTTTTTCTTTAGGACATTATCAGTAGGGAGTTCGGATGCCTCATCGAAAGATTGTGAATATTGGGTAGAAAAATTAGGAAATTGAGAGAATTGAGAATCCATAGTGTGAATGAGGAAAAAAAGACTTCAAACACTCATAATTTATAGATATCCAAGCTCAAGAGTTTCTCAAATTTTCACAATTTATAATTACCCATTAAAATTCAAAAAAGTAAAAAAAAAAAAAATGCAACGGCTATATATATGGTCGTTTACGTTCACTGTTGACTGACCATCCCCTTCAAATGCAATATCTCTGATGAAGTCTATTGTTGACTAACGGTTATAAATCCAACGGGTGGAACCACCTTGTATTATTATATTAAAAAAAAAAAAAAAAAACAAATGAAGTCTACTTTTTGGTATGCCAAAAAAGGCATACCAAGGCATATGTTAAATGCCAGGTGAATTTACAGCCTCTGTTGGAGGGCAACTTGCATCCCATTTTGTACCATTTGACGTCATATCAACGTTGAGTTAGACAAAAGGCATACCTGTTGAAGATGCTCTTACCTTAGTGGTAAGAGAACCCACCCCGTCTTGAAAAAACCACCCCACATAGCTAAGCTAAAAACAGGATTTCAGCGGGTGTCACTAAAAACCCAGAGGCAAAATGGAGATAAGAAAGACTTTCTTTATATAAAAGATAGCAAAGCCTTTATTTTTTTTAGTAAATTAGCAAAGATTGTTCAAACGGAAATATAATGGATGAAATTATAACAAATTTAATTAAGTGGTGTTGGCACCTTAATTTCACATACATTTCCAATGATATACCCCGAGTCCTTGAAGTTAAAATATCACTCACCATCCAAATCTAGTGGGCACGTAAAAGGTGGTGCATCCTGATTCTAGGCCGATTATTGTACTTGGCACGTGCATTACAAGGCCTCGTGCCACGGTGTCATTACCAGAAAGAAAAGACCCCAAGAAGTGTGGAATCTCTTTTTAAAATCTAATCGATAATCAGGTCCCAAATGGCTCATGCCTGTTAAGATATAAGCCCTTGCTCCCTTCAAACAACAAAATTACGAAGAAAGTAACATTATGGCCATCATGGTACGCCCCATGATTGAATGAAAATTCTGGATCTGCCAGTGAAAAAACCTTAAATACCTTGTAATGGTAGGATAACACGGACGATGGATAGGGGCTTACAAGCATTACTACTAGATGAATGGATAGGAAAAGTGAATATATATCAAGAATCAATTCCTCTAGACATTTTTAGAAAGCCCAATCTAAAGTGATGTATATGGTCAAACTCAATATTGTACGGCCTGCCTTAGATCTAAGTAAAGCTAGGGTGCTTATGGAACAGCCGGAGCCCAATCTAGGCCCAACCTGATTGAAAATAGTAATGGAGAAATGCCGTAAGGCACTAGTCCTTTCACATAGGTAATAGGGTTGCAAACGGGTATCTGATTTTCTAATTATTTGGAAGTTCCGACCCGTAAAAAACCGGATCTGAAACCTATTTTAGATTCCGATTCATAAACGGGTTCGGGTCCATAACTCAATTTAGATTCCGTTTGATACACAGGTACGGGTCCATATAGGTTCTGATCCGTGGATCCAAGACCCGGCATATGAGCCTTTGATATTTCAAAATTTTCCTCAAAATTAAATTTTTCTTGGACATTTTCATGTATAATATTAGAGGTAGTAGTCTTGATGCACTGTAATAAGCTTAATGATACACTTATTTTAAGAAAAATGAAGAATAAAGAGAAATTAGAATCGATTTTGGAACTAGATACTAGTCCTCTAGGTAGGCCCGTTTCTTGAACCAACAAAACAGGTTCTGAGTCAAAACCGTATCCAGACCCATTTCCGGTACACTATGGTTCCCGATCGGAACCGTTCCATTTGCAACCCTAATAGACAAGCATGGCTAAACTAGTTGAGCCACACTTGAGACTCTATAACTTTACTCCCTTTGTTAATTATATTTCAAACTTGAGCTTGGCTTAGGCTTACACTTCTTTCAAGCGAGTTCGGCTTGGGACAGCTCCTTATGGCCCAACTAAGGCCTGGGCCAGGCTTGTGCCTGCAGTTTGGAAGGTGGGCCAGGCCTGGATTTTCCTTAGCCCAGTCCAGCCTGGCCCATGAACACCCCTGTAGAGCCAATAGGGCCACCCTAACTTTGATCGTTATATGAATGTCCCTTTCTTACAGATGTAATGACTGGTTTGGCAAAAACTACTTTTCATTTGAGTAAAATTTGACCTCTTTCCATTCAAGGAGGTTGTTTATATTGAGAGTTTTTAGATTTTCATTGGCAGGGCTCCACTCCTTTTATCTAGCTATCTATCTCTATCTACTATCTACTATCAACTACTATTATAAAAGAGAGCAAGATGCACAACTTTTTTCTTTTTTTCACTACACACTTGCCCAATTAAATGCTAGATGTGGGCCCCACTTAACATAATAATAATAAGATTATAAAAGAGAAGAACTTGTGTGGGCCCCACATAGATAATAATAATATAATCTATATATTATTATTACCCTTCTAAAAGAGAAGAACTTGGGCCCCACTTATATAATAATAATAAGATTATAAAAGAGAAGAACTTGTGTGGGCCCCACCTATATAATAATAATATAATCTATACATTATTAGTATTATTACTATTTCTCTATCTCTATCTCTATATCTATATCTATTTATATCTATACATCTATACCTTTATATAAAATAGAGTAAAGTATAATACTTTTTCATTACACACCTGTCCAATAAAATGCAAGATGTGGGCCCACTTAGTATTCTCTATCTCTCTATCTCTATCTTTCTATCTATCTATCTATCTACTCTTATAAAAGAGAACAAAATAACAATGCTTTTCACTACACACCATGGCCCACTTATAATTTTCACTAAAGTGTAGTACTTTTTCACCACACACATGTCCAATAAAATGAAAGATGTGGGCCCCACTCAGTATGATTATTTTTCACTACAAACATGCTCGATCAAATGCAAGATGTGGGCCCCACTTAGTATTATTATAGATATATATATATAGATATTCCCAACAAACTGCACGATGTGGGCCCCTCTTAGTATTATTATTTTTCACTATACACCTGCCCAATAAAATGCAAGAAAAGGAATCAAGTGTATTTTACTTACTACCTTTTTGGTGTTCAATACTTATAATTTTGTGGGCACTTTTAAATACTTCGCCATCAGCTTAAAAATCAGTTTAAAAGTCGCGACAAAAGGTATTAACTAGCTTACTACTTTTGTTATTGTTGCTGGTGGCCAATTGGTCGTTGTGTTATAATTCAAATATCAAATTGACTATACACGAGAGAATTAACATTCTCTTTTTTTACCTGAAACAATACTAATTGTGCAAATAGTTTCTATTTATTTATTTATTTATATTTATATTTATTTTTTGGTGGAAGTAAAAGATAATTGAGTGGTATTTGTATTTGAGATTTGAGAGTTAAGAACATCAGAGAGCTCCGGGAGGTTTCCAGAAGATATAAGATTATTTTCTTTGTACGGATGTAACCCTTTGTTATTATTTTTTAATTATTAACCCTTTAATCTTTTGTGCACTAACCTTAAATATTTGTAATTTGATGTTCCTTTAGTTGTATATTATTTATTATGGCATTTGAAAAAGGTATAGGGACCTCCAAAGCTTATAAGCAAATCCCATATACACAAGTACTACGTTTGCATTATTGCTTTATGTTTAGTTTTTTCTTTTTCTTTTTTAAGAAAAAAGCAGCAACTGACAAATTATCATAAATAAGAAAGTGAAATGTACAAACTTAAACTCATTTTATGTCCATCCTGTTTTTTTCTCTCTTTTAATGAAAGTTAGCATGAATTTTTTTTTAAATATTTCTTTTCCTTTTGCTTCATGTGTTTGTATTTTATTTAGTTAGAATAATTGAGTTTTCAATCTGACATAATAGTTGTATCGATCTTGATTTATACCCCTGTTGGAAGAATAATCACAAGTTGGATAATGTAATAACTACTACTAAATATTGGTTCTCTTCTAATATTAATGATTGCTAAAGATAATTTCATAAATGCAATTTAGTGGTAGGTCTTATAGATTGCTATCGTAAAATTATTGTTGTTCTGTACAATCTTTTAGTTTCTTAATATAAAACTTTTGTGAATTTTTTTATTATAAAAGGGCATTTCAAGGGCATGAATATATTTATTTATTATTGCTCTTACTCATGAGGTTTAAATTGAAAAACTTTGATCATTTTCTAACACATTTATTGCTTTCATCATTGCAAGCTTGTTGTTGTTGTTCTTTTCATATATTTCAATGGAGCGTCGTGCATTTTCTTAAAGGAAAAAACGAGAATCTCATAGAAACTGCTTGTTATGATAGCTTTACTACTAACTTCAGAGTCAATGAATGAAGTGATCATTTTAAGTGTAAACAACTAAAATAAGTATTTGATGCTGAACTGCAACAAATTCAGTTTGTCTTTGTTCATTTCGATTTTTTCTTACTTTAATCAGCACTCCCATCCTCTATACAGAACAAAGTAGAATAGTTGATCTAGAATACCTATGTTACATTTTTATGCATTTCTTAAGAGGAATGTCCAATTCTTTTGCCAGATTTGTATTTGTAGTTTTTTGTTTTTTGATATTTTTTCCCTATGGATATCTCTATTTGTGAGCTTCCATTTAACTAAACTTTTATGATTACTTTGTATTATTATTTTCTTACTGGGTATAAAATATAACACTTTATATCAAGTAAAAGAAGATGCTGACTTTTGGAGAGGTATTGCCTCTTTTTACCTGATAGTGGTCCGTCTTATAAAATAAAACAACGCACATGTTAAATACTAATATTTATCAACAGGTGCTCTGCAAATCTTACTCGTCAGAGTTCATATAATAGTTCCACCATGTCGCTTGAGGACAAGTCAAATTACTTCATTATTTTTGACAATCTGTGTGAGATGTTATTCTTCATTATAAGTTAAAACTGAAACCACCATCTCAGTTTTTTTTATTCTAATGTCCTTAGGTAGGATATAATTAATTTTTTTCCTTAATAGAATCTGATTTTGTAGTGAACATGATATAATGTTCATGGTAATTGGTTAAAACGATAAGCTCATCTGGTTCTTAGTTTTTATTTTTATTTTTTATAAAACTCAGATTATCAATTTGACTATGCTTTTGACTGGACTCCAACTTTAGCAAGTCAAGTCTACCGGGAAACTGATAAGCCGACCTGTTAGATTAAATAAAGTAAATTTAAATTTCTTAGTAGACATTCATGATAAAATATCTAGAAATATGTGATTTATATCCTCAAAAAGTTATATAAATTCCATATCGATGGTCTTTTGAGATCTCATTTTTCTCACTATATCATCGTTTTATTGTTTTCAAATGTATATGGAAAAAGTATTATCAGCTGTATTTGGACATTGCACGGGCCTTGCAATTTACAATCACTCATTTTCTGTTGAAAGTTGATTTTTAAATGTATTTCAGCTTCTACTAAATTTTTTAAAAGCTTTATTTTTTAAAATTTTTATTAGTAAAACTATGTGTTCGGTGCACGTGCATTGCACGTATAGGGCTCCACTAGTCCTTATAAAAGAGAGAAAGATGTTAAAATTCTTTCACTCCACACATGCCCAATGAAATGTAAGATGTGGGGCCCACCCTTATTATATAATAAATCTATATCTATATCCTTATAAAAGAGAGAAAGATGTAGTCAAGTTGTGGGGCCCACCCTTATTATATATATATTTTAAAATATAATTTTTTTACTCCACACTTGCCCAATGAAATGCAAGTTGTGGGGCCCACCCCTATTATATATAAGGAGAGAAAGATGTTGTAATTGTTTCACTCCACACATGCCCAATGAAATGTAAGATGTGGGGCCCACCCTTATTATATAATAAATCTATATCTATATCCTCATAAAAGAGAGAAAGATATAGTCAAGTTGTGGGGCCCACCCTTATTATATATATTTTAAAATATACTTTTTTTACTCCACACATTCCCAATGAAATACAAGTTGTGGGGCCCACCCCTATTATATATATTTCTATCTATCTATCTACTCTTATAAAAGAGAGAAAGATCACTACACACATGACCAATAAAATGCAAGTTGTGGGCCCACCTTTATATATATTTATTATATATATGTATTTTATATATGGATAAAGATGGGGACATAATGAGAATTTCCAAATTTCTACTCTTATAAAATCTATCTATATCTATATCTATCTACCCTTATAAAAGAGAGAAAGATGTTGTACTTCTTTTATTCCACACATGCCCAATGAAATGCAAGTTGTGGGGCCTACTCTTATTATATAATAAATCTATATACCCTTATAAAAAAGAGAAAGATGTAGTCAAGTTGTGGGGCCCACCCTTATTATATATATTTTAATTATAAGAAAGATGACGTATTTTTTTCATTGCACACATGGCCAATAAAATGCAAGTTGTGGAGCCCACCCTTATATATTTATTATATATATATGTATTTTATATAGAGCAAGGCTCTCCTAAGCTAAAGCTTAGGAAAAAAAATTTGTAAGCTCATGCTTGTGGGGCCCACCTTTGGTTCATCCAAATGGACCAAACACATGACTTCCCTAAATTATACATGTCCACCAACTTTCGGTCAGATCTGACTTTATTAGATCGTTGGATTGACTATGTATCAATCTAAATGGACCGTTGACCATTAAACTTTTGGGCTCATATGGAGATGATATAAATCGCATTTGGGGCTGATTTTTTGTAGAGAAGAAGATCCAAGGGAGTCCTTGAAATCCCCCCCACCCCCATCTCCATTTGGGTCCCCAGGTGGGCCCCACCACACACTTGAGCTTACCTTATCCTAAGCTTGAGCTTAGGAGAGATGACCCCTTTTATATATGGATAAAGATGGGGACATAATAAGAATTTTCCAATTTCTACTCTTATGACATCTGTCTACCCTTACAAAAGAGATAAATATGTTGTACTTCTTTCACTCCATACATGCCCAATGAAATGCAAGTTGTGGGCCCACCCTTATTATATAATAAATCTATATACCCTTATAAAAGAGAGAAAGATGTAGTCAAGTTGTGGGGCCCACCCTTATTGTTTATATTTTAATTATAAGAAAGATGACGTACTTTTTTCACTACACACATGGCCAATAAAATGCGAGTTGTGGGGCCCACCCTTATATATATATGCATTTTATATATGGATAAAGATGGGGATATAATGAGAATTTCCTAATTTCTACTCTTATAAAATCTATCTGCCCTTATAAAAGAGATAAATATGTTGTACTTCTTTCACTCCACACATGCCCAATGAAATGCAAGTTGTGGGGCCCACCCTTATTATATAATAAATCTATATACCTTTATAAAAGAGAGAAAGATGTAGTCAAGTTGTTGGGCCCACCCTTATTATATATATTTCAAAATATATATTTTTTACTCCACACATGCCCAATGAAATGCAAGTTGTGGGGCCCACCCTTATTATATTATATATATATCACTATATATATATATATATACTATTATATAAAAGAGAGTAAAGTATAGCACCTTTTCACTACACACCTGCCTAATAAAATGCAAGACATGGGCCCCACTTAGTATTATATTATTATATTGTATATCTATACCCTATTATAAAAGAGAGTAAGATGTAGTATGGTTTCACTACACACCTGCCCAATAAAAAGAGAGTAAGATGTAGCAAGGGAGGAAATAGAATGAGATAAAAGAAAGAGAAAGAAAAGAGATAAGAGAGAGTGAATCGGATGGATAAAGATGGGGGCATAATGAGAATTCCTTAATTTATCTAAAATAGACTTTAGGTCAGGCTTGAATTTTGAGGGGTTTTGAGGATCCGGATCAAGATGATCTAGAAGACTAAAGTTTAGGAATTAAAAATATCTACCCAACGGTACCATAATCTCAAAAATCTAAAATTACGAAAAGCCCCCTAAATTCTCTGGACAATTGCTAACTACCCCCCCCCAACTATACCCAAATGAGCCCGGATGTAGACCAAACTTGGCACACACAATCTTAATAATTTTTTAATCTCTTCCATTGAGTGGATGCTGATATTTTAAACGTAATAAAATTTCATTTTAATACATTCCAATAAATCGAGTAATTTTTTTTCGATTTCTTTTTTTTTTAAGGTGGTAGAGAAAAGAAAAGGAAAATATGAATAAGATTGGAATCTATCTCAAATCAATATCTCAAATGTTGTTTTTTTCGCTATTCCGTTTTCAATTTTCTTTTAACATTCTTCTCATTCAGATGCTACAAGATTTTCAATATCTCAAATGTTGTTTTTTTCCCTCTTCTTTTTCAATTTTCGTTTAACATTCTTCTTATTCAAATAATTCAAGATTTTCAATGCAGGGAATTTTGTGGATATGAGGTTTTTCCTTTGTGAGTAATTGTGTAAGGAAGAACATGACAGTTTAACAGATTCTTCATTGACTCTTAGCTTCTTTTGAAGTGGAAGGAGTTTTCATACATATAAGTGAGCACTGTCTACTGAAATTATTGTCTTTTGATTGTGTCTTCTTCTTCAATTTTTTTTAATGTTGCAATAAAATCTTCATTCTAAGAAAAATGAGTGCAACCAGAGTTAAGAAAATGATGATGAAGATGTGGTTTTTTCTTTCTCAAATCTGTTTGGGCCAAAGTTAGGCCCATTGATTGCTTTCGTGTTCTGATAATTTTAATTATATGTTCGTTTTAATTCTTGAATCTTAACTGCAGGCTTCCAAATTGTGCGTGTTTCATATTTCCTTATGGTAGAACTTTGTATTTAGTTCTCACTCTATATTTGGAATATGAATTTGTGCATAGCATTTAAAATGTAAAATTGATACCGCTTTGTTATGTGAGATAGGAAAATGGAAAACTTAAACAAAAAGTGTTCTGGTTGAGAAAAGCAAAGTAGACAATAACGAAAAGGATAATGCTATGAGGCATTAAAAAGCTTTCCATTATCTATCTGAATCTATTTTATTTCTCCATAGAGTCGAAGGGGAAGGGCTTTTTTTTTTAAGCAGTACATGTGCAAATATTCAAAAGGCCAAAAACATAATCCATATTTGTATAAGAATCTAACATTTTATTTTGTTTATTTTTCATATTTTAGTTTATGTTAGTTAAAGTCTTACGCTTAAGACCAAGGCCTCTTCAATCGTCAACCTTCAAAACCTTCAAGAGTGGGATAAGACCAATAAGCATTCATTCGTGGTTCTCATTGAACCATTTTGTTCACTAATTTTCAAATTTTTATTCAGTTTTTTTTTTTTTTTTGTAAAATTAATTGTGAGATGTGGTACTATTAAAGAATCATGTCAAAGAAAAAATATTTTAGATTTTATCATTCCATAAGTTTTTTTAGTCTTTTTTGGCACTATTTTGTCCCCCCGGTTAATAAACTAAGTCAAGGTGGGAAAAATAAAAGATTTTAACTATGCACTACTATTTTGTCCACCCCGGTTAATAAACTAAGTCAAGTTGGGAAAAATAAAAGATTTTAACTATACACTATTTACTCTATTATGTGGTTCATGGTGTACATACTGCCTTTTAACTCTGAAAACTTAAATGCCATGTGTTTTTTCATTAATAAACCTTAAACTAAGACATGATGAAAACAAAAAAGAAAATGAATAGTGTATTTTATAATGGATCAAAAGAAAAGGAATCAAGTGTGTTTCACTTACTACTTTTTGTTGTTCAATACTTATAATTTTGTGGGCACTTTAAATACTTCGCCATCAGCTTAAAAATCAGTTTAAAAGTCGTGTCAAAAGGTATTAGTTAGCTTGCTACTTTTGTTATTGTTGTTGGTGGCCAATTGGTGGTTCAGTTATAATTTAAATACCAAATTGGCTATACACGAGAGAATTAACATTCTCACATTCTCTCTCAGTTTTTTTTTTACCTGAAACAATGCTAATTCTGCAAATAGTTTCTATTTATTTATTTATTGATTTTTATTTTTTGGTAGAACTGAAAGATACTTGAGTGGTATTTGTATTTGAAATTTGAACTTTGAGAGTTAAGAACATCAGAGGGCTTGAGGAGGTTTCCAGAATATATGAAATTATTTTCTTTGTATTGATGTAACCCTTTGTTATTATTTTTTAAGTATTAACCCTTTAACCTTTTGTACACTAACCTTAAATATTTGTAATTTGATATTTCTTCAGTTGTATATTATTTATTATGGCCTTCAAAAAAGGTATAAGAACTTCCAAAACTTATAAGCACATCCCATATATACAGGTACTTCGTTTGCATTATTGCTTTACGTTTAGTTTTTTTTTTCTTTTTTAGTTGTATATTATTTATTATGGCCTTTAAAAAAGGTATAGGAACTTCCAAAGCTTATAAGCACATCCCATATATACAGGTACTTCGTTTGCATTATTGCTTTACATTTAGTTTTTTTTCTTTTTCTTTTTTAGAAAAAAGTAACAACTGAGAAAATATCATAAATAAGAAAGTGAAAGGTACAAACTTAAACTCATTTTATGTCCGTCCTATTTTTTTCTCTCTTTTAATGAAAGTTACCATTAAAAAAATTAAATATTCTTTTCCCTTTTGCTTCATGTGTTTGTATTTTATTTAGTTAGAATAATTGAGTTTTCAATCTGATATAATAGTTGTATTGATCTTGATTTATACCTTTGTTGGAAGAATAATCACAAGTTGGATAATGTGATGACTACTACTGAATATTAGTTCTCTTCCAATATTAGTAATTGTTAAAGATAATTCCATAAATGCAATTTAGTGGTAGGTCATATAGATTGCTATCGTATGTACAATTTTTAGTTTCTTAATATACAACTTTTGTGAATTTTCTTATTATAAAAAGACATTTCAAGGGCATGAATATATCTATTTATTCTTGTTCTTACTCATGAGATTTAAATTGAAAAACTCTGATAATTTTCTAACACATTTATTTCTTTAATCAATGCAAGTTGCTTCTTCTTCTTCTTCTTCTTTTCATATATTTCAATGAAGCGTCATGCCTTTACTTAAAGGGAAAACGAGTATATCATAGAAATTGTTTGTTATTCTAACGTTACCACTAACTTCAGAGTCAGTGAATGAAGTAATCATTTTAAGTGTAAATAACTAAAATAAGTATTTGATGCTGACCTGCAACAAATTCAGTTTGTCTTTGTTCGTTTCGAATTTTTCTTACTTTGATCAACACTCTCATCCTCTACACAAAACAGAGCAGAAGAGTTGATCTAGAATACCTAGGTTACATTCTCATGTATTTCTTAAAAGGAATGTCCAATTATTTTGGCAGATTTGTATTTGTAGTTTTTTATTTTTTGGTATTTTTTCCCCTATGGATATCTCTATTTGTGAGGTTCCATTTAACTGAACTTCTATGATTACTTTTTATTATCATTTTCTTAAAGGGTATAAAATATAGCATTTTTTTATCAAGCAAAAGAAGATGTTGACTCTTAGAGATGTATTACTTATTTTTACCTGATAGTGGTCCGTCTTATAAAATAAAACAAAGCACATGTTAAATACTAATATTGATGAACAGGTGCTTTGCAATTCTTACTCGTCAGAGTTTATATCATAGTTTCACCATTGTTGATCCATGTCGCTTGAGGACAAGCCGTATTACTTCATTATTCATGACGGTCGATGTGAGATGTTATTCTTCTTTGTAAAGTTAAGACTAAAACGACCATCTTAGTTTTGTTATTCTAATGTCCTTAGGTAAGATATAATTAATTGTTTTTCTTAATATAATATGATTTGGTAGTGAACATATAACGTTCATGGTAATTGGTTAGAACAGTAAGCTCATTTGGTTTTTAATTTTTAATTTTATTTTTTATAAAACTACAGATTATCAATTTGACTATGCTTTGGACTAGACTCCAACTTTAGCAAGTCAAGTCTATCAGGAAATTAATAAGTCGACCTGACAGGTTAAATAAAATAAATTTAAATTTCTTTGTATGCATTCATGATTAAATATCTAGAAATATGTGATTTACATCCTCAAAAAGTTATATAAATTTCATATCGATTGTCCTTTGAGATCTCATTTTTCTCACTATATCATTATTTTCAAATGTATGGGAAAAAAGTAGTGTCAGCTGCATTTGGGCATTGCACGGGCCTTGTAATTTACAATCACTCATTTTCTGTTGAAATTTTATTTTTAAATGTATTGAAGCTTCTACTAAATTTTTTTAAGAATTTTTTTTTTTTAAATTTTCTTAGTAAAATTGTGTGTCCGGTGCACGTGCATTACACGTGCAGGGCTCCACTAGTGTTTACAAGTGTAGAAGAATTATAAGGCACGTTGGTGTAACCCATTGAATTCTCTTCTATGAAAACACCTTCAAATGGAAATAACTTTCTATGATATCATAACTAACTAGGGTTTTTCGAAATATTATTTCAAGAACATGTAAAAAGTCAGTAGCAAACAAATGTAATGATGCATATGAATCATTTACATGTGTCAATGAGTGCAACCAAATGACTCTTAAGCAGTTAAAAATGAAGAGTTAAAAGTGAATATTAAACAATGACCGTCAAATTAACAAACTCCACTAAACAAAAATAAATAAATACCCACCCAATCTCCATACTAATTCAACTCCTAAGAATGTAAGGCTCCATCTACATGGTTTTTTCTTATATCCTTCACAGTCATCTCTTTAATAACCTTCAATGGAGGAGCTAATTAGACTTGTTAAAAAAAAGAAAGAAAATAAAGCTAATTAGAGTACGACTGCTTCGACATTTAATTTCTATATGTAATATTCTATCCAAAAACAAATTAGCCCTGGTGAAACTTTTTTCCCATCTTCTTTTATAAGTGGTAAAATAAAATATGTGATAAAGTAATTTCAGCTATAAAAAAAATAACTTTACATGTTCATTTGGTCAAAATAGAAGCAAAAATTTAGCCACGATAATGACTTCGCGAGAATCACTTTTTCCCCATAAATTCACCGTAACTGTGAAGAGAGGAAATCCTCTTAATTTATATACAGCAATAACCAAGATAATTCAAATTCAAATACAATCTTATCTCTAATAACCAAATCAACTAACATAATCTTATCTCTAACACACAACAAATTTTTCTATTACTTTACCAAAACCCAAAAAGTTTTACCTTATATAAGACAACAAAAGTGGTTACTTTCCTTTACTTGACTTGGCAAAAACAAATGCATCTTTACTTTACCTAAAAACCCACCTTGCTGTGTATATATAACTATGGAAAGTTCTCTTGTGAGAGACACTCTCACATTACTATAAAAGATATGGTGGGGGCCCACACATTGATACCCAATAACATCAACTTAAATGTGAAGGGCCACACTTTTATTTCTCATAATAAAGTGAGAGTGTATCTTGTGAGAGCACCACCCTTACATTCTTCACTTGTTATTTAACATTGACATGACCTTACTTTACCATAAATGAAAACAAACATGTGTTAGGAGTGTTGATTTTTATTTTTTTGATTGAAAGAGTGTGTGTTTTGAAAGATAGGATTGCTGTATAATTGGTGCAACCGTGTGCATTGAATGCATGTGCAGCAGGCAGGGCTTTAGGCCTTTTAGGTCCGTCCGTTTGTTATGAACAGGACTGTGGTTGGTTGGTTGGTTGGTTCCTCTTCCGGACAACCAAAAACAAGCGGTCTTCTTTTTCCCTCGTCTTTCGCGTTTCGATCCTCTCCTCCTCCTCTACTCTCCCTTTATTCTCTCTCTCTCTCTCTCTCTCTGCATCTTGGTTTTCTCTCTCTTTCGAACGCTCTCTTCGAAGAAGAAGAAAAACCAGAGGAAGAAGAAGAAGAAATCGATTACGATGTTTCCACAGCAATGGTCTTCTCCTTGCGGAAATCAATGCACCAACAAGTACTCTGCTCTCATGCAGATTCCCTGTGCGTTACTTCTCTAATCTCTCTCTCTCTCTCTTTCTCTTTTCTTCAGAGATTTCTGAGTGGGAATGCTATTTGTTTTCGGGGTTTTTTTTCGTTTTCTTCTTCTTCTTGAGATATGATAGGAGAGGAAGAGGGAATGAGAGATTCATTACAGTTTTTGTTATCGGATATTATTTGTAAGGCTCTGAAATTTCACTGGGTTTCTTTTATTCAAACACATGGATGACGAGAAAGAAAGAAAGGAGAATTGGAAATTAGGGTTCTTTCTGTTTTTTTGAAAAAGTTTCATCTTTTCTCAAGATTCGGATTCGGAAAGTTCGAATCTTTTTTAGAGAATTCTGTGAAATGGGCTCAAGCGGATCCTGACTGTTCAATCACGTCTAATTGGCCCCCCAAACCGAAATGGACGGTTATGTATTAGGAGTTGAAATTGATGCGTGAGAATGGATGGCTGGGATTATCTGATTGGTGTGGTTGTAATGGTGGAGATGTTGTCACAGTGCCTTGTTGCTTAATTGGAAAAGCACTGGCTGTCATCTTCTATTAGTTACAAAGCAGTCATCTCAGTAGGCTCCAAAGTCCAAACCATCAACCTCTTTGAGGCCTATCTTGATAGGAATGGAGCCCATCTGGCTAAATTCATCTAGAAACTTAGGACCATATCCACACACGTGGATCCTTGTTAGCCTACTAATTGTAGGAGATTTGATGATACAAATTAGTCAATTGTATTTATTAAATGATCGATTGTGATCTGTAATATTTGGTAACATTGTGCTATAAATGAACAGTCATCAACAAAGAGGGAAATACCTTGACAACAGTACATTCTTCATTCTTCTTCTTGATCATTTGATTACAATCAAGAAATTTGAAGAAGGAAGCAGATTTCTAGCAAAAAAAAAAAAAAAATAAGGAATAAGGAAGCAGATAGTTTAGCCACCAATGAGGTGATTGGGGTTATTAATCCCATTGAGGAGGTTGTGACTTTTGTTTTATTGTTATTGGATTGCCTCATTGGGTTCCTTGTAGTCTGTCTCACCATCGTGTTTTTATCATTCATTTTTTTAGCAAATCACCATTCACATTCACACGCATAGAGGGAGGGACATAGTTCACCTTCCTGAGAAGAGGCTCCAACACCCAATGAAACAACAGAATAATGGAGAAAGAAAACATTGAGGAATGCTTATTACTTGCATGCACATAGCCAACGATTGGTTAATTCACATGCCAAACTCAAAAACCATAGAGGTCAGACGACGAAAATCTTAGATTATTTATTCTAAAGTAATGAGGAAAGCACAATGATGGATGTGGAGTGTCCAGCCCTTTTTACCATATAGGATTTTTAACAACAATAAAGCCCTGAAATTGAAGGTCGTCTCTAAAGCATAGGCCTCTAAACCATTGGATTTGCCTATAATGTTTAATCTTGTCCCTTAAAGCAAAATAATGGACATAAGGACTTAAATCCCCTACTTAAGTGAACAGCTAAAGCAACTTAAAAACATAAATAAAATAGTCTCTATATAAGCATGAACATCTCCAATAGATGGCTAGGGATATCCCAAGCATGAGAGGACCACATGTATGGAGTTGTGGACACACCCATGGACCATGCATGCAAAATGTGGTTCTCTTCCTAGATCTCCTCTCACTTCCTCCATGCTTGTTTTGATTTTTTAACTTGGTTAGCTGAATTGATCATTGTCACAAAGACAGATACACACACAGCCTTTTAATCACAGAAGATTAGAAAGTAGAAAAAGAAAACAATAGAATAGAAGCTTGCTCCTCTATCTCATAAAATTACATGTTACTTTGATCAAATGATAACAATGACTTCATTGGTGTCCATCAACAAAGTGAAATAATGAATTGATTAATAGTTGATATTTATCTTATAGAATCAAATAGCTAAGAGTAATTTGCTTAGTCCTGTTTTCTTATCATACTCCGTCTAGAGGTCCTATGATTTGATGGTTTGGATTGCTGTGCTCATATGCCAGTGTACAACGCGTGTATATATGATCTCATTGAGTTGTAGCATTTAAATTAGAAACTCTGGCTGTCTGGGTGCTATAGCCAATTCCCTGTGCTGCTCTAGTATGGAAAATCATCCATCTTACATGGTTGACATTCACACCAGTGTAATCAGCTATTATCAGAGGTTCATTTGTTGACTAAGCATCATATATGCCTTGATTACTTAACCCCAAGTATTTTTTAGTCTAAATCTTTTATTACATATAGGCTGTACCAGTTTCTTTTAATCTCGAGTGAAGAAAATAGATCAATAAATGAAGGCTCTAATCAAAATGAATCCAGCAATCTATTGATGATATAATGCAACTTGATTAGTCATGCTTGAGCTCTGGATATCAAGCAGATAAAAAGTACCTTTGTTGAGCTTTCAAGAGGCCAGAGAAAGACCCAATTAATAACTAATCAAATTATTGATTTATGTTGTAATGACCCGTATGCCTACATCCTAATCATAAAGTCACTTTGAATTTAACTAACTAAACTTGGCTGAATTCCTAAAAAAACAGAGCTAGTTTATAAACATGTGTATATAGGACTTGTGCATTTGTTGGTTGAAAAGCTGCTTGGTTCTATTATTGTTATCTTACATCTGAAGTTTACTGTTGATTGCTATAATAACCACATGTAGGTTTTTGTAGGGAGAGTGTTCTGCAAAAAAGGCTGCAATGCAGATGGAGATACGTGGGAGGAATGTAAGTATAATATTTTATTTAGATCTTTTGTTCAGGTTTGTGTACTGTTTGTTCTTAACACCCTGATATGCACCATTTCATGTGCTGTTCTATATATGTTTGCATGTCTCGATCTTCAAACATTTTCCAGATGAACATTCCTGGCATATATTATCAAAAGTATGTATTGGCACTTTGACTTTTGTCATGGTCCCTTTCCGGGGAAAAAAAATGTCATTGTAGTTGTACACTACATGTTGACTGACTTGAATTATGAAATATCTAAAACCACTTTTTATCATCAAGTTTTATAAAATTAATAGTACATGTAAAGCATGTGGAGCCAATTCGAATCGACCAAGTCTCAACTCCCAAGTCCAGTTAAATGATTCAGTTTCTATAAAACCAACTAAACTCAAGTACTTTTTTTTTTGGTTGCATGATTTGAACCCAACCTCATTGTTGCACAATGAGCGCCTTCCAACTGTCCTACAAGCTTTTAACATAATTCTTGACTTCATTAATGGTATCACCTTTTTCATCATCCTAGTCTTTGCCATCTATCTAGGGTTGGCTTGAAGGGCTCTATATAGGCCATGTAGGTGAGAGCCATTTCATCTATTTTATCAGACTGGGTTGCATATATCTGGGCTTCATCACCAACTTTTCCAAAATTCCAGATAAAGGATCACCACAGAATTCCTTAGGCACCAACGCCCGAGAGATGGGTTTAGTCTGAGCATTAACGGCCACACTAATATGAATATAATATTTTTTTATTGAAAACCTGATTATTCATTTCCAACCATATATAGACCAAAGAACAGCCACCGAAGAAGACAACCTTTTTTTTATTATTATTATTATCATATACCCGAGTCTCCAATGATAAAGACCCAGTTGATTGGTTGGGGGGGTGGGGGTGGTGGGGGGCGTTGTGGCGAAATAAAACAAAGGCTCCTAAAGCATGCCCACGCCTTGGTGCTAAAAGTACAATGGAAAGTAAGATGATTCACATCCTTAACACTCAAGCATTTAAATCTGACATTCACAATGATGTTTTTGTCAATAACAACCCTAAATAACAATATTCTCACGACTTCAAAGATGGTTAATGGCGAGATTCTTATCATGAAGTACCACCCAAGTAAACTCTTTGCTCTAGGTGGACCTTTAATGATCTAAATATATGAAAAAACTTCCTATTCCTTGTTCCTTTCAAATGATTGTAGAAAGATTTCATCGAGAATGCTTCGTGATGGTTCATGTCTAGGTCTTTTCAAGATTATGGATGCTTCCAGTTGTAATGATCACTATAAATGTATTTTTTTTATTTTACTCTTTCAAGATTTGGCAGTTTATGCTAGTATACACATCCTTGGATCATATTGGTTAGTTTGAGACCTTTTCTTCTTGGAGTACACACGGTGTGTTTTCTTCCATTTGAGATTCTCTCCACATGTTTGATAGTAAATTGTTTGTATATTTGCATCTCTTTAGGCTTGGAAGAATGTGAAGAAATATGCTACAAGGATCCAGTTCTAAAGGACCATCAGTGGAGTGCTTACATTGATCGCTCTCCAGGAGCTGATAATTACTCAGCGGTTTCTCTCTTTAACCATTCACTTCACAGGATATGTTTGATCATGGTTACTTTTTATTGTGATGGTGATATTGTTTGGATTTATCATGGAGCTTTGTCTCATTCATTCTTTTATTATTATTCAGGATATGTACAGCCATTATAAACTTCTCACAATGAGCCATATAAACTTTAGTAGAAGTGCATGAATTATACCATGCATGTATTTTCAGAAACTGTACTTCTCAGGGCATACTTTCTTGTTGTTATCAACTTACAGAACACACAAAATATAAATAAACATCTATAAGGTATTAAGGTGTCAAGATAGAGTTTTCTAAGCCATCATTTCCATATGTGACGCATCCTAAAGGAGAATTATGGGTCCACCATTACACGAGGATGCTTGAAAAGAGGAATTATTATACATTGTCTATAGTATCATGAATCTTTAATTCTCTTAAACTCATATAAGGCAGGTTTTACTGCATCTGAATTTGTGTAGTTCTTCATCATTACCATTAGCTTAAATGACATGAACTTGAGTTTCTTCATACACAATAACAATTATCAAATGGCTGATTATCTTTAACTGAAATAGGCCTGAAGCTCTTCAAATGTTTCTCCCTTGTTGTCATCTTCATGTGCACAATCATTGGCATGTATACTGTCTTGCAGTTTGATTGGTTTGTCCTGTTTCCTTTTTTTTTTTTTTTTTGAAGAGAACAAGTTGCTTTAAATGTGGCCTTGGTGTTTTTGTTGCAATAGATTGCAATAGTGTTATCTCCATGCGGGCAATGGGTGCTTTTAGATCAACCTGCATCTTTTTTTTACTTGTGCCACAATGAACTAGCCTATGATGGAAACTGTTCCATCCTGGATCATGGTTATACATATACTTTCAAGTCAACAATTTATAGCTCAATGAAATGGATGCACATGGTAGAAGTAGGTTTGGGTGTAATTAAAATTCTTCCATGCACCTATGCCAATTTGACTGTTGTAGCTTCATTTCTGCGTATAGGAATGCTTCCATGCTTGTGTGGCCGGCTGTGGTTACAAGGTTAGTATGGGCATTATCATTAAATATTTCTTCTTATTGTCATATCCTGTGGAATATTCTGGTTCTGTAATGTTAGTTCGCTTTTCTTCAAAAAAAAAAAAAAATGTTAGTTCACTATGATTGTAATATGTGAAATTTAATAATATTTGGTTTTGTTTTCCTACTAACTATTGGTTTTATGCTTGTCTTTGCATTCTTGCTCATCAACATAACTACCATCGAAATGTATTTGCATAATGCATGCACAACTCTTGAGAAGTTGAAAAAGAGACAGCTCAATCATATAAGAACCTTCAGGAACTTGTAGGGCTGATTTATGTTGATAACATAGTAAAGTCAGAAAACAAATTTTGAAGGTTTGGGTGGTAGGGATGTAAACAAGTATCCAATTATCCAAGTATTGGAGGTCTCCAATACCAAAAAAAAAAAAAACAGTTTGGAGCCTGTTTTTGGATCTGGGAGAAATTCATGGGTATAGATTTTTTTACTTTTGGAACTGGTTCAATTTCTTTGTATGTTCTGACCTGAGGACCTGGATTTGAGACGAGTACAGAATATATGTTTAAAAAAGGAAAAAAAAAAAAACACTTCCCAGGGTGCTAACTTAGCTGGTAAGGGGTGTCAAAGTCATCCAAGGGACCTATGATACCTATGTTCGAGCACTGGTTGAAGCAGGTGGAGCCGTGGAGGTATTATATATGAAAACGATTTTATTTTGAGGCCCTTAGCACATTGTCTACGATCTAGTTCGGGAATGGGATCCCGTAGTTGACGCTAGATCCAAATAATGCACTTTGGATCTGTGTTGTTTCTGGATCTGGATCCGGATCTGGTTCCATCCTATGGGAAGTGAATCTGGATCCAGAATTCCTGATCCACTATTGTGTTTTCCCCGTCTCCGACCCATTTATATCCTTATTTAAACATAACAATCAATTGACGGATAAATTTCAAACAGAAACACAAAAGTTGCTAAATTTGCAAATCTATTACTTGGCCTCCAGCTAGAGTGGCTAAACTCTAGAGAATACGACAGGATATTCTATGAGATGGAAAAGTGGTACAAAATCAAATTGCATCTGGCAAATTGGAACTTTTTTGGTTTACCTATCTAGAATCAAGGCTAGAATTGGGAATGTTGGGAGGAGAGATAGGCTCTTTGCACGAAAGTAATTGAAGCAAAGGGGTGATAGAGGAGGAAGAGGGAGAAGTGGGGAGGGGGATGGATATCACAAAACTCAATAGCCTTATGAATGCAACTAGGGTGTCGGAGAAGGGCTCAGTTCTTTAGCAAGGATGGAGAGAATGAGATTTTATGTTGGAGGGTGAGCTACCTTACAAGAGCTTTACTCTAGATTATTTCATATCTTATTTCAAATTAACAATGCAGATTGTATCATATCTCATTTCAAATTAACAACCTTGTGGTTGCTTCAGCGAGAACCTTTGAACAATATGATGGGCTCTTGTCCAACTTACAGTAACGTAGTTGCATTTTGACCTTCCACCGTGAGTAATACAACCTACGGTGCCCAGATACGACATCGACATGCCACAGACATGGATTTTACACATAAAAAGTGAAGTACCGGTTACGATACAACACATTACGTTGCCAATTTTGAAGTATTCCAGCATCATAGAGTAAAACATACAGCGTTCCCAGTTGCATGCAGAGTTCATTAGATCAACCAGGATACCGTTCATTTGCTGCCTCTTTTTTTTCCCTTCTGTTTGTCACTAGTCAACCAGTGGAAATCACGTTAGATTTCAATTAAATGATCCTAAGGACGTAGATATGGGTTCATTTTCATTAATCACACAATTTCTACAGCAGAAATGAAATGGCTGTGGTCATCTTATTGAAGTGGATTTTTTGGAGTCATGAACCACCTTACGTGGGTTCTAGAAAATGGATGCACGAGACAGATTGTGGGACCTTTTAGTTATTGTTCAGATGGTTAAATGTTGATTTGTGATTTTGACTCATTCTGTGAGTAAGAATTAATTAAACACAGATCTAAGTAATCATATGAAAGGGGCTGCTAAATGTGGAAATGCAATTGAGCGTGCTGTAACTGCAGGCCAGGTGAGGGGTTGTTAGATATTGATAGTGTTGATAGATCATTTGCTTCGAACAACTGCCCTCATGCGGCCTGCTTTTGGAGTTCCAGATTGATCATGTGAAGGGCTCATGTTGGAAGATACCTTGAAGGGTACCACCGCCTTATTAGGCCCTATGTGGGTCATTGGTTGTGGTTGTCTATGGATCATTGGATGGCTAGGATAATCTGATTGGAGGCATGGTCCGTTTGTTGATGGTGCTTAGGTCCATAGCTTATTATTCCTATGATGTCAACCATTTCTGAGTTGGATTTTTATCCTTTGAACTAGTGTCGTATTATGACTTCTGAATGTATATTGTGTGAAAATATTTGCTGAGGAATTGATGTTTCTGCCGGTCCCTCTCAAATTTTGTGGTTCTTTCTTAATTTTTATTAATTATACAGTTTGATGTTCCCTCCAAGACGGTTGATCAAGTTCATCCAAATAGGCCCACTAAGCCCTGCATTGAGAGCAAACCACCTCCATCTCCAGTGAAGCAAATTCCCCCATCTCCAGTTGGGCAAGTTCAAGATGCTGAGGACATGCCTAGTACATCTGCGTAGGAAGTGAAATTCTATGAAATATTTTCGAGCCTATTTGGTTGGCAACATAGTTGCATGGTATCTTGGGGAACTGACAGTGGGGGCACGGTTTCTTCTCTTGCATTTGTCAGGTTCTGGATGGATGATGTTGGAAACTAGTTTTTTGTAACTGTAGCCTTAGGAACTGCCAATGATGCTTAGAAGCTTGGTGCCAATATGAAATGATTTTGTTCAAACAACGGCATTGTGGGTAAAATTTTGCAATGTAATCCATGTAATTTGAAATGGCATACATGACATACAGGAAATATACTCTGTAACACCATCATCCCCAACAAAGCTATGTTGGGGTCAACAATATGAATTTTATTCTGCCATTCCAATCTATTATGGGCCAAAAGCCTCGGATGGTTACAGTGTTTCAAAACTCATGGTTTCGATTTGCCAAAAGTTTTATGCAAATGCTCCTTTTATCCGAGCTTGGGACTGATAGTAGTTTGGGTGAGTTTACAACAGCAATAATTTGAACTTTTATCAAATGAAAATGATAGTGACTATAATTAATCTATGCAGACCATATTACGATACAGTTGAACACGGATTTTCAATTTGGAACTGAAAGGCATGCATGCACTGACTGCAGATAAAGAAAGGCAAATACTTGTATATGTGGACTCTTTATGAACTTAAAAGCCCATGTAGCTCCATGCCATCAGCCATGCTTACAGACAACAAACAGCCCCAACGACAATCCACTGTTTTATGGGTATTTTCTAGTGTTGCAAAAGCCAAATCATTCTTTTCTAGTATTGAGCAGTGGGGGTGAAATCGAACTGTCATAAGCACTTTCCAAACCATAACAAAATAAAATAAAAAATTGAACCGTCTGTGTCAAAAACAGTTTAAACCATAACCAAAATAAAAAAACAAGAAAGGGTGTCTTGAGAGTGGTCCCGGCGGGGCTCGAACCCGCGACCTTCGGCTCATAAGACCAACGCTCTAACCAACTGAGCTACGGGACCTAATCATTGTATAAAGGAGTACATTTTCTTACATAAGTTTAATGACTTTTACTGTTCGGACTCACTACTAAAGGCCAGTCCAGCATGGGCCTCATCCTGGCCCAATCCACTTTAGGCCAAATTTACAATCTGGGCCCATTAACAAATGGGAGGCCTAGATTGAGTGATAGGAGCTCAAAGCCCTGCATGAATTAGAGTACTTGTAATTTAGTGATAATTTGTCTAAAAATCATGAGAAAGCTCATCCAACTGATAGAAAACCACCCAATTGACAACTCAAGCCCACTGTCTACATGATATAGCCCTTGTTATATTCTAACTCATGCTAGCCATTAAATTAAAGGCCAAAAATGCACATTTGAAACCCAATCAAGGATCCAATCACGTGGGGTGCACACAAAATTTTGGTCTATTACATCCTTTCCCTCAAATAAAATTCGGCCCTCCAAATTTAGATTGAAATCCCATAGAGCCAAAGCGGATAATATCACGTGGACAGCGGGCCCGAATTATTATATTCGGGTCCCAACATGGGCTAGTTTCGGACTTGGCCCAGATACAGGTATGTATTTCAAAGCCTGAATGTGCCTGAGTCCAACTTAACCCAGCCCATGAACACCCCTTGGTTCGCCACAATTTTGATAATCATTCCCTTCAGTGGATCCTCGACTCAATATCTTCAGAAATTGGCATGTGTTAGGCGGAAACAAAAACCCAATCCCTAGTATCATTTGCTTGGCAGTAGCCGTATCAGTGTATGTACGAATGATCATTCTATAGTAAAATTACAGACCACTTGGAAACTATTACCTTTCACTTGATGGAAAAAAAAAAAAAAAGGCTCAGAAAGGAAGATTCTCGCTTCTTGCAGCAATCAAACCCGTCCCTTGCAACAATTCACGGCACTCAGACACTCATTAGATGAGGCCCAACAAATAAAACAAGAAACAAAATTTTCTTCAATAGGAGCCATTCAAATGTGCATTACAAAAAGCAGCATGAGGGCAAAAAGGATGAAGCAGCAGCATTACACAAACATGCCCTAAAATAAGTTAGGGTGAATATAAAATTGTTGGGAAAAATGGAATTTCTAAGCTCCTACTTATTTAAAATTTAGTTTAACACATGAAAATTTCAAGGCATGCACTCATCTCTGCATATACATCCGACAAGCTCAAAATCCTCATCCGAATCCATTCCTCCCCCAACACACAATAAATATTAAAAAATAAATAATCCACCCAAGAAGGAAAATCGCATTTTCATTCTTCTCACTTCCTGACATTCTTCGAATCCTGTTACACAAAATACACTTGATTATGTAGAGAAACGATTATAGATTTCCCAAAGTTGTATCCAAACTAGTAATGCACTACACCTATGTAAAACCAGATCAGATAAGTGCAACAAGGCAAAGAGATCATACAAATGGACACTAAAATCTTAACTAACTGACATTATGGTGGACTGATCTAAATCAGCAGAAATACTGATGAAGATTCAGATTTAGTAAGGAGGAAGTGGGTCAGGCCTGGAGAAAGAGAAATTAGCTAGCTTTTTTTTTTTTTTTTTGGCGAGCATGAAAAAATGACATGAGGAATATGAACATAGGTATACATTGTGCCTGTCAATGGTACTCAGTATGTGAAGCCAACTATAACTAAATTTCTCTGAAAAAGTAATAGGTTCTTGAGGGAACTACTAAATAAACTTCAATCACAAGGATATGCATACCATCCAGGCCCCTCTCATCTATGATACCCAGATACGAGTATGACAAGCCAAGGACACCCATGGATATGGCAGGGACACGGATTCAAAGCATAAAAAATTATGTATGATGCATTAGATATGATAGTGCCTATCTTGAAGTATCCAGGTATCGAAGTGTCTAATATGCTGGTGAAGGGGGTACAACATGAGTAGGCTATTCCCCTCTAATAACCCCTTTTCACTCTTTGGTCGATATAATACTGAAAAGAGGATCATATTGAACAGTAAATCAGGATCTTACGGTGATGCTTGGCAAGGTCAAAAGTGTGCATGCACTATCCTTTGACCAGTGGACTCCAAAAAGGACCACAGTGAACCAAAAGAAAAAAAAGATCTCCCATTGATGCTAGGGTAAAATCGTGCCCGCGCGCATGTGTGAGATGTGTGTGCGCAAGCGCGTGCGCGTGTGATTGCACATTCGCTGTATGCATGGCAAGTTCAAGTGTGTATTTTTTTTTTGTGTGCGCGCGCACGTGCCGATAAATTATACTACAAATATATCTGTTTGCACACAAAAATCAAATGAAAGGGCCCTTTGTCCCACTCATAGAGAGAAAATAACCAAGTATCTTACCATGATATAGCAGAGTAGCTGGTGCCCCGTGTCTTAGTCCTCTTCCATGGGAACTTCTGGAAAATCCCATCTGTCTTCCTCGATTGTTTTGTTGACCACAGAAATAGGAGACAGTAAGGGATATTAAGGAAACAAGAAACAGTTACCCAAACGGCCCACTATCAACATAAACTCATTGTATCTCCTCAATTGGCATGTTGCAACCCTTTAATTGCCGTCATAAATTAGATAGTTAAAATTGATTAATATAAACAGGATTTTAGAAAATTTAGCAACCTGGATGCTTTCATCTTCAAACCTTAAAACATTTTTGAGTATCTTGTAATAAGATTCCGCACAATATGGATTACAGGATGATTAGCTGACACAAGATTGATGGCTCAGAAAACAATATGTTCCCCTAAGGCACAAGACCCCATAAATACCATTACTCACCAGCAGACCTTAGATTGGTGTAGTCCCAGGTGGGGCCCACAAATGGAGTCCGGACCAAAGCAGAGCCCATATGTGAGTGTGCACGCGCGCACAAATATACTATATGGGACCATGATGCACACCAATTAGAACCATCTGCAAATTGCAAATTTGCAAAGGTGGCCCACCTAAAAAGGGCACTGCCGCAACATATGAAATATGAAGGCGAAGGCCAATAACATGCATGTCAATCTCCTCTCGATATTTTTCATTGATATTTTCCAGTAAGTTCCAAAATTCGATGATATCTTGATAATAATACTTGTTAGCATGCCCCAAAAACAACCAAACACCACTCCAGACCCTATATGCACACCATGCACCTCGCCGTAGACCAAGAGTAACACTTGCCTTTGGATTATTGGACAGAGTCACCATTTTCTAACAGAAAAAATGTTCAGGCCATGAAGACCATAGCTGATGGTTTTTTTAGTCAACCCTAGTCCACCCCACGATCTTCCTATCCTTCCTTTCCCTTGAAAGGAATGCATCCCAGTTAAACCCCAGTGGAAAAATCCATACAAGAGTCACAGGGATCATTACCCTACACCGAGCTATGGGGCATTAAAAACAGTGTAAATATAAATTTTCATTTCCACAGAAATGCCTCCAGACAAACTATCCCAGAGACTGAAGCTCAGAAGCAGGTAGGACTACTTGCCCATCTCAGGATGGTGACCTTGCTCCCAGCCACAGTGAGAGGTTTTAGAGTCTCTGGTTTGCAACAACTGTAAGAACCCATGAACAGAAAAAGAAAACAGCAAAGGAAAGTGCGAAATAAATTCCAGAGGAAAGGTGATGTATCAGCACTCAACACATCAGGGATTGTAGATTCCAAACCAACTTTTTTACTACACCTAAGCATGTGATAGTTTCTGAGGCACTAAACATTTGCACATGGGGCTATTATTTGGCTATCAAAACCACAAATCTGTGGTGAAGGAGATGCCCAAAAAAATTCCCAGATAAAACGAGATTACACTTCTATTTTGGGCTTACAAATAGATGGCTAACAATAATATACATTGATGGTCCAGAAAGAACTCCAAATAACAGATGGCCATGTGCTTTACAGAGATAACCATTCCTCACAGTGGGTCCATCATATGAATGTCCAGAGCACCAAATTGTGCATCATCACACAATTGACTGCCTTGCCAAACTGTATTCTAACTAAGATGCATGCAGGATGTTTTGTTTTGTTGATGGGCAAGTTGTGCTTATCATTAATCTATTTATAATCTGTTTCCAATAAATAATAATAATAATAATAATAAAAAGATGTATGCAGGACCTCCTCTTCTATGCTCAAACAAAACATATCAATATAATCAAACTTAACAGTAAGATTGAAACATGATGCAAATCAATTACGCATTTCAAGTAAAGGATATCCATTGACATTAGGTCATCCTCCTTTTCACCGCGGTTACGGCTATTACTGAGCTCCCTTCGAATTTCAGGTGTAACCTACATCAAAGGAATAAATAGCATATTACCACATTTCTAACTTGGAGCCTGCTAGTATGTTCACAGCGTATAGAAGTTTGTGTACTTACTAAGTGATGTTTCTGGTATTGAATAAGACGGTGAAGATTGTCTTTATCTACTTTAGTCAGTTCATTCTTGTACCTGTATGCAGTATACTCTAAAGCATAAATACACATGAACAGAGAGTAATAGAGAACATTTCCAATTGTTATTAATGCAATCATGGTTTCCTTGCTTATTAAATACCCCAAAAAACAAAACTCCCTGGGTTTCTGAAATTTGATGTGGTCTAAGAGGGGTAAAAGGGCCCCTGTGCATGAAATCAAAGGTAAGCAAAATCCTTTTCTTTTTTAGCATTTCCAGATATACATGTGCATGTGAAGCGCAGAAAATATAAATGAAGAGTCTTGGAGCTACTAAGATAACCTACACCAATCACCGCGTTTCTCAATCATTACAATGACTGCCACTTTTAAGAACTCTTTATCACTAACACGAGCATAGTTATAGGATAGACTGACTAAAAATGTTCTTTTATTCTGGTGGGGGCTAGGATCAATCAGCAAACGGGTTTATCTATTTAGTTAAACACTTTTCTCTCGGGCTGGAGATAAAGGATGCGGATAAGGCAGGACATGGTTTTACACCTAAACATGGAAAATCAGATAAAATACGATCCATTTTCAAGTATCTGAATATAATCGGTTAGGACTGACACCAGTCAATGATTAAGTTGTAGTCACCTATGATGCCTACCGCCAGGACACACCAAGGACACAAATTTGTGCATCATAGGTAGTCACTCAACATGTGTTACCATATATAAGATACAATGATGGATGTACAAAGGGATGATATAGTAGCAACGAAAATGGGTCTCCCGATAACTGAATGGACAAGATTGGAAGAAAAAAAATTAAAATGGGGGCAGTACAATATTTAGACCAGCTTTCAATATTCAAGTCTGGGTAAGGGTGCATGGATTTCAGACCCTTTTTTTTTTTTTTTGAATGGTACATGGATTTCAGACCCAAGTACCTGATGCTGCAACCATGTAGTGTATATTATATATGTATTTAATATATTCAATATATTACATTTGTATTTAAGTAAATTGTGTTACTATACATAAAGGTCTAAGTTCAGGCCCTCTATTTGGGTCCAGCACTGGTATGAGGAATGTACAAATCCTGTAACCTGGACCCAAGTTGGGTATGGGCACAAGTACATCCCCTATTAGTAATTGAGTTCGTTTGATAAGGATGGTTAGGTACGGATCAAAATGGATTTCCAAATACGTGGAACAACCAAAATTTGGAGGGAGAAAAAAAAGAGTGATACTCCCACATTTGGACCAGCATTTAATTTAGGACCCAGTTCAGGTTTGGGTTCAAGTCAATGAATTTTGGACTTCAGACATGAATCCATGATTCTGTGATCATACATTGTATATGTATACGTGTATTTTATATAAAGTTTAGTATATTCGTATCAAGTAAATTCTATTATTGTATATTTTGAGTCTAGACCAGGCCCTCCATTTGGACACAGGAACTGTTTGGACTTTTCATTTAGACTTGGGTATGGGTACAATCCTGTACCGTGGGACACGGGTGCATGTTGATCCCCTTTAAGTAATTCAAGTTCACGTCTGGGTAAATGGACCTGGCCCGAACTCAACCTGTTTCCCTCCCCATGAATGGTTCACTGATTTTTTGCCAGTCTCATGAGTACGTAGAATTTGATACCATTGATTTTAGCACTGTTGACTGAATTTTTGAAGGACCTTCGGTGGACTAAATATCTGAATAAGGTATCACTTACCACAGTCCAAGACTATCTTGCAATTGGTCTCCAAAAATTATTTATTTCATTCCTTAATTAGCATCACTAATACTGAGCAATCATGTGCAGTAATTATCATCACGGGAAAGTAAAATTTACTGAAAAAAACAATGACCAAGAAATATTAACCTCTGAACAAAAGCAAGTAGTGACTGGTGCCATATTACAGGCATGATCCTCGAATCCTCTAGGAATCTCATAAAATGGTCTACAACAGCATCAAGTACCCGATAGGGTAGTGCATATTTCTTGTCCAGAAAAAGCTTAATAAAATAACTGCAGCAACAGATAACAAAGAGAAGTTCAATACAGTTCCTAGTAAAAATAATAATAATAAACTGCAAAATGCAGGTGCCAGGGGATATAAAAGAGTACAATTAGGTGACACTTTTGAAACTAACAACATTTAAATAATATATATTTTAGATGCTCTCACTATTTCACCAAAACAGTCATTTTTTATGATGGAAACTTTATTTTCAAAATGGCAAACCCAAGTATGATGAGACTCAAAAAGAATAATTTCAGAACTAACAACAGCATAAAAATAAATGATCTTTTAGAGAGTTGAAAAATAAGTCAAAACATATCACCAAACACATGATGATAACGTGCCTGTCTATTGGTTAGGGACCTGGGTAGCAAGTATTTTGGGTCTGTGAGTATTTACCAAAGCATAAAAAGATAAAGGACAAAATTGATTTGTAGTCAATAAAATATATTACATGTTTTCTATTCTTGCGAATCTCTAAATGCACCAAACAGTAGACCAATTTCCATTAAGAACAGAGATGCGGTATGGCGCATGGTGATTAAAGTATAGCTATTTCAGAAGAGCAATTTCCCAGTAAACCTCAAGAGGTCAAATGATGTTTAGATATATCAACATTGGTTAAGGTAAAGTCTTTCAAGAACAACACGGTATGATTCTGTATAAAGTTGAATATATATACCTAGTTGTACCGCAATACTCCATCTCTGCCAACTTCATTAGTGCAGCACTGTAGACCATACAAAACAAGTGCATTAGAAATTTCTATTAAAGTGCATTGAGGATCCCAAATTACTTCTGTGCTACTTTAAAAGAGTAGTACCTTGAATGAAGTGGAGGAATTGAAGCTTTTTGAATAACACTACCAAAAATGACAGCTTCCCTAAGACTACAAGTTCCTGACTGTATGCGAAAACCAATTGTCAGTTCTATAATTTAGGAAAAGCAATATTTAGACAATGGTTCATTACTTTGCTTTCAGCATACAATTTAAATGCATTGATTAAGAACAAAAGAAAGCTGACTCGTATGTTATTATCTAATATCAAATGAAAAAATGAAAGAATAAAAACAAGTTTAAAAAAGCATATTCCTAAAATAGGAAAATATTCATGCACATCTATCCCTCACCATATTACGGTGAGGGACAACATAGTGGGGCCAACTTTATGATCCATCTGAGCCATCCACACACATGGGACCCCTGAGTTATTAGTGAAAATAAGAAAAGCACTCATAACTCTACACCTCTCCCCTCCCTACCAGCAACATACACACATGTGAGCACACATTTGATGAGGTCAACAATTCATTAAGATCAAATAAAGATCCAAGATCATGCCCAGCTGAAGGTCATACCTGACACAGTGGTAACAATATCCCCTTAAAGAAGGCTGCTGGCTTATAAAGTGACTTAATTAATGCTTGATATAGAGAGAAATGGAGCTTCTTATTCTTTAGAATGTCATCTCTAACACGTGGAAGCAACACAAGATTGTAGAAACGTTGTGCTTTCTTCACACCCAAGTTAGAAGAAAAAATCCTTGTTGCTTGAAACATCGCGTTCGGTGTCCACTTCTCTGGTTCAGTCAAATACAACACATCTTCCCAAACTTCCAATGATGGAACACGCTTGAATGCTTTGGGCAATTTACCAGTAGTGTATCTACAAAGCAGTTTGCCGACTCTACAACACATGTATACAACATTTATAAGAACTAGCATTATACATTTAAAAAGAATAGAGAAATTGACTAATATAACATACCCTTTATATATATCTATGATGGCACTGTTCAATTTAGGAAGAGGTCTCGCTTCTGTAAACAGTACAAAGCCCAAACGAAGAGATTAGTCATTTACAGGTTAGACAACCATCTAAAAGATCTTTCTTAAATTTCTGCAAATCATAAATTCACTTGTAGGAATGTTAACACCGATATAAATTGCATCGCATCATCTCCCTTAGTTTTATCTAATGTTATCTCCTTTGTAAGTGCTGCTAGACCTTCTAATAAAATGAAAAATAAACTAAAATACGACTCATTGAGGGTTTAAACCATTTAATCATTTACTTTCTTTGAACAATCTGATCAAAACAACTAACAAATGTCAGAATCCAACAATATCATTTTGAAAACACCAATTTAACCTAAGAACATAACTTGTCCATTAAACAGTCAAAATCTCTCCCTCTTATACAGTAAGGGTCTGTTTGTTTGTGAGCACATGGTCAAGTCAAATGAGCTCCACTGAAGGATTATTAAAGAGGTAGTGAAGAGTGAGGGGTGAAAGATATAAGGTAGTGATGTAAGTGGGACATTGACTTTCATAGGATTTGAATTACTAGGGTGATGGTTGAAAATTCATTTCTCATCTTTCCTTGATTCAATTGCCATTAAAGGGAGGCGAGATTATTTGATAAATACAAGTGTTACAATTCCTATGTATTCAATTACATAAAAACAAACACGCCCTAATAGAATCACGTAACATTGTTAAATTCAAAAAAAAAAAAAATTTACCAGAAGTGACTTGAGCATCCTTCTCTTTAATTCTCTGTATAATAAGATCAGCCAAAGTACGTTGAGGCCCCGCGTCCTTAGACATGAAGGCTGCCAATACCTTCTCATCCTCTTCATCAATCTCTTCCTAAAAGGAAACCAGTATCATAGTAAGCAGTTACATAATCATACTTCGGCCAAACAAATCAAACAAATAAGAAAAAAAACTTACTGGGGGAGCATCGTAGTGGCTTAGGGTTTCAGAGAATCCATCAAAAGCATCAACATCATCGTCACTTTCTGCGCCGCTGTCTGAAGCAATGGAGTGATTGGGAGGGATGGATGAGAAGGAAGTTAGGGTTTGGGGCTGAGTCTCTTCCTCGAAGATTTCCTTCTGCTGATTTAGTGCTTCTTTCAGGATCTTAGAAGACAAATCGGACGAGATGAGCTGCAAAAAAGAAAAAAAAAACAGGGGAGAATGGAATGAGAACAACATAGCAGAAGAAAAAAGGAGAAGAGATTGATGATTTGTGTGTATGCCTTGTGTTCTTGCTGGTGGAGTTTGGGAGGTCGCGAGCGCTTCTTGGAGGAAGAGACGGAAGAAGTGTCGAAGTCAGAAGATAAGGGCTGGAGATGGCGCTGCGTCGTCTGCTGCTTTCTCTTCTTTCCCGCCATGGATGGTTCGGCCGAGAGCTTCAGCTGAGTGGGAAGGACGACAAGAGTTTGATGAAATTAGTTTCGATTCAAAACCCTAAAACCCTTCTGGAACGCAATGTGGGGCCCACCTGTCCAAAATCCTAGCCAATCATCATACTTAGGACCCTATAGTGGTGATCAATGTGTGAATTGTTTTTCAAATATGCATGTAAGATGGACCACATTGGATTTACCTTTGTTTGATACACATGATGAACTTGGTTTAGCTTCTCTTGTTGGGATAGAAATGGAGAGAGTTCTTATGTGTAATCAATTTAGCAGTAGGCCCGATTTTAGATACAACTCATATGTAAGTGTTAGAGCTGATGAGCGGCCTAGATTTTGAGAATATGGGCTCCACAATAAATTGAAGGAGGTTGAACTATAATATAATGCAGCCGCACAGCACCGCACTTATATATATGGATGCGGAATTAGTTACACAAGGTACCTTGTTACACAGGTCAACCAAATCCAGATGGATATTTTTTTTCACAGTTGAGGTAAAAAAACTTTTTATAGAAAATTAGGTTTTATATATACAAATATTATATATGTGAAACACTTATTTTTATATTTGTCGGAATCTCCATTTTAACTAACACACTCTTAGGTTCAGTTTGGCAACTCTATTCACTGCCTCTATTTAACTTAAAACTTTTTCAAACCACATTAAGCTTGTTTGGAAAGTTAATTGGGGGGATGCTTGAATCCACTTTAAGCTGAAACATGTCAGTTTCAAATATGTTGATAAATCTGGATAATTGGAATGGAGGGAGTTGTCTGAAGCGGAAAGACAAACAATGTCCATTTTTGGACAAGTTTGCCATCATATTTTTTTTATAATGACAAGTTTACCCATGGTCATTTTCTCAACTTCCTTTTCTTAACTTGTCAAACGAACAGTGCCTGGTAGCTCTCCTCTTCCGGTGAACAAGATAGAAAAGCCTTCTCTTCCTTGGATCTTCTTCCCCACACAATAGAAGAAAGGATTCAAGGGTTTTTGAAAAGCCCTTGAGGTTTCATCATCTTCAAACACTTGTCTCTCTTTTCAGGTACGAATTCAAACACATTTTTCACAAGCTTCCCTCATCTAGGGTTTTGATTCCAAATTACAAATGAAATTATTTTGTTTATGGAGATGCCTTGAAGGAGCAGTGCTTGTTCTTTGTGCATTTTGGTTTGATCATGAGCTTTTTGAATGTGTTCTAAAAACTATCATGTGAATCATATATTGCAAAAACTTGAGATATATTTCTTTCTTTCCCCTTCTCCACGAAAATAGAGTGGTGCTCTGATGTAGAGGATAAACAGATGATACAGTGAGGGTTTTAGCTTTTCATGAAACGTGGCACTGAAAAGGAAGTTTGATGTCGTTTCTAAATGCACCTGTGTTGAAATATGGGTATACTTGCAGTCACACTCTACAGTACTCTACCCTCATGTTTGATGCATCCATCCACCCAAGGCTGGTTTCATCTCTTATTTGTCCTTGAAGGAATGATTGGATTCTAGAGGCCAGAGCTTTTGCTACATCCCCAGTTTAAAACTATCTGCAGGTTGATGACTCGAATGTTGAAAATTCACTGCTAAAGGTGGGTTTTATTTATTAGTGAACATAAAAGTCAGAGTATTATCTGAATGAATCTAAATTTGGGGCAACAGGGACAGGGCAATTTGTAAATACCCACGTCTTGTACCAAGTGGTCTGCCCAAGTCCCCCCCTTTTTTTTCTTTGGTTCCTGATGGACTGTGGAACCAATGGCAGTAGTTGGCCCATGTCTTTACCAATGGCAAATGGAATAAAGAAATGGATTCTTTAGCTAAAGGAGTACTCTGGCGGTGGGTAATGTGCTACCTTTGTAATATTATTTTATTTTATTTTAGCAATAGATCAATCTTCAAACTACCTAAAAAGGACCCTAAAATCATTGAGGGCCCTAAATCCATTGAGGGCTTATCTTTTTTGTGAAGCTAGATAGCTAGAATCCTATTTGTATAAGTGGTTAAAAATGAATGACCTAAAGTGAATACCTTAAAAATGACCATCAATGACTTTAACTATTAATGAAAATCGAATCAAGTGAAGATGGAAAATTAGTATTGATCCACCACTCTAGTAGCTCAGTACCTTGGAATGAATGTAAGGGTCTAATCCCTATCTCCAACTCATATGTATTTTTGCTAAAGAACAGGGCCTGGTAGTTCGTGTATAGCCACAAGTGGGTTTTATTTATTCAAACATCATCGAATCAATAGAAATAGTTTAGGATTTACAGTTTAACTGATATGAACAGTTGGACAAATTGTGTTCCCTCCTTGGTATAGTGCCATGTAGCAATGTTTAATTGCACAACAGTGGTGTTGTGGTCTTTGTACATGCACAACATCAATACTTGGCTTCTTGACTGTCTGCTTTCACTTTCATGATTTGAAACCCATATGTTCCAACCTTTGAAATCAACCTCTGAATGTTTGACTAGTGTGAAGTATTTGTAAAATCATATGACTAATAAACACAAATTTTTTTAGGGATTTTTAGATGGCCGAAATAATGGCTCCATCTCATAAGGGTAAGGAAAAAGCTGAGACCAGTAGGGCTGTTTGGTCAGAAAATATGAAGAAGATTTTCTTGGATCTATGTATTGAAGAAGTATTGCAAGGTGGAAGACCAGGGTCAAATTTTAAAGCACAATCATGGACAAAGATTATCGAGGGTTTTAAGGTGAAAACCGGGCTATTGTATGGACAAAAGCAATTAAAGAATCAATGGGATCTAATGAGAAAACAGTACAATGCTTGGACAACCTTATGTGGGCAAACTGGTGTAGGTTATAACGAAGCAACTCAGACAGTTACAATGGAACCTGAGAGATGGGATGAATATCTAAAGGTAATATATTTTTACATTTTATAGAATTTATAGTATGTAAAATCCTCTTTTATATTAATTAACTAAATTTATATCATTTGATGTAGGGACACCCTGATGCAAAGATATTTAGGACTAAGTCTTTGTCATTTCCCAATGAAATGACCACTCTCTTTGGTGGAACCCAAGCTAGGGGAGAAGATGCTTGGACACCGTCTTCAGGTTCTTTTCCAAAAGACTTGAGTATGCAAATGGCCTCTCAATTACCCGATATAGGCAATACTCAAAATGTTGTTGAACATGAGACTTATGAGGATGTCGAAATGGAAGAAATAATGCTAATGTCAAATGTGAGGAGTAAACGACCCGGTCCTTCACGAAGCAGGAAGAATGCTAAGATTAGTAAGTTTGATGAGAGTCTTGAGCGCATAGTCATTATACTTGAAGGAGAGAGGAATGAAGAAGAGAGGAAAGAGAAAGAGAGGAAAGAAGAAGAGATGAAAGAGAAAGAGAGGAAAGATGAAGAAAGGAAGGAAGAAGAGAGAAAAGAGAAAGAAAGGAAAGAAGAAGAGATGAAAGAGAAAGAGAGGAAAGATGAAGAAAGGAAGGAAGAAGAGAGAAAAGAGAAACAGAGGAAAGAAGAAGAGATGAAAGAAAAAGATAAAGAGAGGAAAATGGAAGAGATGAAGCAAGGTCCTACAATGCAGGAATGTATTGTTACTTTAAAACTGATACCAAATATCAAAGAGACCTCAAAATTGTATTTTTTTGGTACAAGGGCATTTAAGGATAAAGACAATAGAAATATATTCATGTCGTTTGAGAGTGATGATGCTCGCATCTATTGGCTGAATATGATACTGAAACATGGGCCTTGATAAGTTTTATTTGAATATAGTGGGATTTTTGGAGGAGTATGGAATCACTTTTGGATGTAAGAACTTAAGACTCTTCGCTTTTGAATACATTGAATGTAAGAACTTCTGACTCGTCACTTTTGAGTATACCAAATGTAAGAACTTATGACTCGTCACTTTTGAATATATATACAGAATGTAAAAACTTATGACTATTGACTTTTGGCACAGTATCTTTTTTGAGGAGTATAGAATCAATGTAAGAACCCCACCAATTGTTTTGATGTGGGATGGAATGAATATATAAACTTGGCTTTCTTTCTTATTGTAAGATACCAAATGGATGCAAGAAGTTTATATATATATGGTGCAATTATAGGATGAAATGAATGAATGAACTTGTGATTTTATTCTTTTTAGTGTGGGATGGAATGAATGTAGTAACTTACGTTTATTTTTTTTTATTATGGGTGGAATTAATCTAGGACCTTACCCTAGGAACTTATGATTTTTTTTTTGTGGGATGGAATAAAATTATGAAATTTGGTTGTTTTTTATTCTTTATTGTGGGATGGAATGAATGCAGGAAACTATGACGCCAAGGAGGCGAAGATTGATAGCATTTCTCACTTTTTTACTTCTAAAGAAGCGAGGGATGTACATATCTAAGGAGCCATGTAGGACCTCAATTCTATCAGGTCATGTATTTGTTCAAGGCATTTTGGAGGGTAATAGAACAGTACGTTTGGAGCTATTGCGTATGGAGAAACATGTTTTCTTACGATTGTGTATGGTATTACGACGAAAGAGTCTACTTGAAGACAGCCGATATGTTTCATTAGAGGCTCAAGTGGCTATATTTTTAATGACAATTGGGCAAAATCATAGGAATAGGATCCTGCAAGATAGATTTCAACACTCAGGTGAAACTATCCATCGTCACTTTCATTCAGTTTTAGTGGCAATGATTCACCTCTCGATGGACATTATAAAGCCCCCTTCATATGACCAAACACCAAAGGAGATTTTGCATAACCCTCGATTTCATCCATATTTCAAGGTATAATCTTACTCTTAATCATATTTGCAAGTACTTTCACCAATGAAATTAACTTTACTTTTTTAAATCTTTTGTCTTTTTTTGAAGGATTGTATTGGGGCAATAGATGGTACACTTGTAAATGCTGTGATTCCCATTGAGAACCAGGTGCCTTATAGGGGAAGAAAAGGAGAATGCCAACAAAATGTTTTAGCAGCTTGCTCATTTGATATGCAATTTACTTTCGTTATTGCTGGGTGGGAAGGCACAACACATGATTCACGCATCTTATTGGATACTATTTATAAACCACAAATGAATTTTCCACATGCACCTCCAGGTACCTATGATTAGTAAATTATGAATCAAATATCATGTAAGAATCATGATATTAATTTTTTCTATTTTCAGGTAAATATTATATTGTTGATGCTGGGTTTACGAATATGCGTGGCTTTCTTGCTCCATACAGTAATGTTCGGTATTGGCTATCAGATTTTCGGGGTGGCAGTCATCCTCATGATAGGAAGGAGCAGTTCAATTATGTTCATTCATCATTAAGAAATGTAATAGAGCGTTCTTTTGGAGTATTGAAGGCGCGTTTTCCGATTTTGAAAAGGATGCCTCCCTACCCATTCTCTGTACAAAGGAGTATAGTAATTGCTGCAATGACTGTGCACAACTTTATCAGAAAAGAAGCTATTGCAGACGCACTCTTTCAACAGTATGAGAATGAAAATATATCTTTAGATGTGAGTAACGATGATGACAATGGTACCATCGACACCGATACAACTGTAGATATTGCAGATCAGATGGAGATGTCAGAAGTTAGAGATGCAATGACAGATGCCCTCTTTCAATCATGATGTTCTGTGTTTTTATTCTTATTTTCTTTTTTTTCCTTTTTTGGTAAAGACTGTAAGCAACAAATATTTTGCTTGGTAGTTGGGATTTTAGTTAGACTCTTTGGAGAGTTATTAGTAGTTACAATGAACTTTCAGTAAAAGTTCTCAGTCCATTGGTCTAATATAATATTGGAGAATTTTTTGCATTTTCCTGGCTCTTTGTATAGATGTTTCTTGATTTGCAGATTCTTGAATTGGAGAGGTAAAATTATGCGGTATAGCCCAATATGCATCGCTTTGGGGAACTCTGATTGGGTACACTATTACATCAGTTACAAGTATGATGTGAGTTGTTTCTACAGTCTACACTTACTTTGCTCCAGGATCATCTCTGAGTTTAAATTTGTATGGTATATATTCATTAGGGAAGGATCCCCTGCTAGATAAAGAATACCAACTGAGATATATATGGGCTAGCACTGGATCTTTTTTCTGATTATGAATATACAGTTGGTGTTCTCTACTCAACTAAACTGCAATATCTAATCTTAATTGAATAAAGGATGGATGTTTGCATTGAAAAACAGGTATGTGGAGGTTACAGATTGTTACCATTTAAAGGGGCACAACGCAGGATGTCGAGTAACAGGAACTTCATATTTGATCATTTTTGGTGCAATGGAAGTTATTTTATCGCAGTTCCCAAACTTGGAGGAAATAGCTTTCTTTCAGTGCTAGCAGCTGTGATGTCATTTGCATTCTCCTTCATTGGACTGTATTTGTCTACAGTAAAATTCGCAACTGAAGGTTGTTATCACTTTGAATTTCCAGTATGTGTTTACTCACATTGAATTTTCAACGTATTCAAAGGACACTCTGAAATCGCCCCCACCGGAGAATAAAACAATGAAGAAAGCAACTACTTTTGGGCTTGGAATAACCACATTATTCTACATTTCTCTGGGGTGTATGGGTTATGCAGCTTTTGGAAATGACTCCCCTGGAAATGTTCTTACTGGATTCTATGAACCCTTCTGGCTCGTTGATATCGGACAGCTCGCTGTTCTTATACATTTAATTGCAGCTTATCAGGTATGTGTGTATATATATATATATGATATATATCAGCTTATCAATGATTCAGTGATATGTTACTGTTGATACCTTGGGCACTTTGCTGGATACAACATGCCCCCAGAAACTTCTCAGATTGGATGATTGTTGCCATCCAATCACTGAACTTTACTCATGATGCTTTTTCACTCCATTGAAATGGATTGTTTCAAATTTGAGGCATTGATCTGGTGGGTTCACTGTTGATTGACCACAGCCAAAAATTTAGAAAATCAAATGATCCAAATTGTTTAATTATATGGAGTCTTTTCAAGTCATATATGCACCCTATGTCGTGATATATTTTTTATAATCAACTTATAGGGCATCTTATATCAACAGATAAGAATTATTAATGAAATTACCCATATTCTCCTATAAATTATCAGATCACTGCTTGTTATTCTACCTTGACTTTGTCTCAGGTATTCGCCCAACCAATCTTTGTCCGAAATGAGAAATGGCTATCGTCAAAATGGCCAACCGCAGGCTTCTTTCACACCGTGCATACAATAAGGTTGCCATTCGCCAAAAGGCGCTCTTACCGCTTCACTTTCCTCCCATAGTATGTGCATCTTGGATAGAAAATTCATCTCCACACTTAAAATGTAAAAAAATGAAATCACCACAAATTAAGGCACAACACAAACACATCTACATCAGAAAACTTGGGTACATTAGATGATGTATGGCTGATTATGTACTTCTTTCACAACTCTATTCCTTTTACATTCAATCAGCTTCTCCTATGAACAATTTGGTTGCTTGTTCTACCTTGTGGCAATGATTCTGCCATACTTCCAACTCAATTGTGAGTTTAGTTAATTCCATCTCCTCTGCCAAACTCTCCAAGGAGCATGTATATGGTATAAGCAAATGTCAAAAGAGAGGAAGCCATAAAATAATAGTGCTACTTGTAAAGACAAAGCAGAGGGGATCAATTTCAAAAGTGCATTTCAAAGTCCACAATCCAGAGTTCCAAGGAGTGGAAGGTCACTCTCACTGTACTCACTTTTATGAGTTTTACATTGCCTCAATTAGATAAGAAATCATTTATAATGGATATCAAGTTGAATTTCTATTCTAAATTACCCTTTTTTTTAAAAGACAAAAAATGCCCCTGTAATAAGCTCTTATTTGAAAATTTACCAAACATATTTTTTCACATAGATCCATTTAAGTGCATGTGTTACTAAACGGTCTATTTGAAAAGAGTCTATATCTCACAGATCTATTTCTCGCAGATCTGTTTGAGACAGATCTATTTCAAACATATAAGATTTGCCAAACAGGCCCTTAGTCGAGGGGTGTTGGCATCTCGGTATAACACATTTCAAGAGATCGATCACTTAGCCTTCATGGCTATAGAGCCAACCTAACCAAAAAGAAAAAAAATACTATTCTCAAATGTGTAAATAAGTACATTCAATGATCTTAGATTTACTTGAATTGTATGGAAGTTTTGGCAAATTTATAAGCCAACTGTTATCATGACGTACAGTAGACTCTTTTTTTGTTTCACATTCTATACCCACTACTTATCTGGTCCAACTATTTGCTCATATGTTTATCTCATCAAACCATTGACCTCTACTCTCCATCTTTCAGGGCACGTTTGGCAATGGTCTTAGGGTAGGATTCCTCGCCCAAAATCCGCGCTAGCGCGGATTTTCTTGTTTGGCTCAGTTAGGATTTTACTATGACGGACTGAAGATTTCCGCTCTTTTGATTATTTCAAGAGTCACACCTCCTCCCCTCGGATCCGTGGAATCATCCCTATCAAGGATTTGCGGAGCTACAGTATTCCTGGACAGTAATATAGGGCAGACCGGTTTTTGCATTTTTTTTGGTTTTTATGGGCCCCAAAATCAAGATCTGAACCGTTAATTCTGTTAAGAAGGTCCATAACGGCTATGTACCAAAATTTCAACCGTTGATTCATCATAAATTGTGAGATATTTACAAAATCGTCCAAACCGTTAAAATGCCATATTCTGTGATGCAGTGGGCAAAAAACGGGATTAAATACAGTCCCTTGTTTTCAATTTTCTGGTTCCTGTGGGCCCAAAAATCAAGATCTGAACCGTTAATTGTGTTAAGAAGGTCCATAACGGCTATGTCCCAAAATTTCAGCCGTTGATTCATCTTAGATCTTGAGATATTTTCAAAACCGTGAGGGACAGTGACAGTAAAGGTAAGTAGTAATGTGACCCTAATAAGTTTTTGCTTTGGGAATGTACCTTTTAGATTCCCTAATCAAAATCCAAATCGTTAGTCATCTTTAAAAACTCCAAAACGGCCACTTCACTTAATATCAGCCGTTAATTCATCTTAAATCTCCAGATATGAGCCAAAATGTCTTACTGTGCAAACTATTATTGAAAACAGTCCGTTTTTTCTCATTTTTGGGTTTATGTGGGGTCCACGATCAAGATCAAAACCGGTCATTAGTTCTGGACGGTTAAACACGGTAAGGTGACCAAATTACAACCGTTGATCCTTACTTTATCTTGAGATATTTGTATAAACATCAATTGGATCATACATTCTACAACTTATAAGAATCCTCCCTCCATCCAAACATGGAACTTTCATTGAGAATTCTACTTGAGGATTGTGGCTTTCTTTAGAGATGGAGAGAATCCTCTAAATATAGGATTCTTCACCGTTTACCAAACGTGCCCTCAAAGTCACACTTTTCCTTTGTGTAAGAAATCTCAGCTCTACTTCATCTCTTCTATTCATGTCCTATCTCAAATTTTCTACTTCGATTATTCTATGCAATTTGCTCTATGGTATGATTATATTATTTGTAATGCACGGACATAGTGTGCGGAGCACAGGCATTTATGCTAGGTTGGATGGTCTGAATATGGTTTGGAGGTATATTAAAAATAAACCATACTAGGTCATCCTAGCCCTCTGCCCTGCCACCTGGGAATGGGAATGGGGGTGTTCATGGGTCAGGCTGGGGTGGGCTAAGGCATATCTTGCCTTGGCCCAGGCCCAACATGGGCAGTAAAAGTTTGGTCCGGGCTTGCCTATTTAATCAATCGGGCCAGGCTAAAGCAGGCTTTTTTAAAATTTTGTGGACTTTAAAGCTAATGTTTGGACTAATAAAATAAAATTACATGCATTCCTTACGCATGTCGTGCCGGCTTTGGGCTATCTATCAATTAATCCAAGCTCAGTCCAATTATTAAAAGGGCTCAATTACTCATCCAAGCCCAGCCCAAAAGCAGGCTAGGCCCAGACTGTATGGTGGGGAATGCTTGAATCATCATCTCGACCACTTATCAACGCCTGACAAGTTTTTGCTGCTTAAAATCAATACACAATCAATTCAACGGTTCAGTCAATTCAGATTGTTCTCGAGCTATGATCAATGACGGTGAAGAAAGAGTAACATTTTTATAGCGCACTCAAATAGATCACCAAGTAAGCATGTAATTAAGCACATGGGGTGCTCACATGAGGTTTTCCCTGCAAATATAATATGATCGACTTCTAATTGAAAGATGAGGACGAGGGTGAAACACAAAGCTATCAGGGTTGGAATTGAATTCTGCTCCAATAGAGAAGAATCTTGCCTTTATGCTTGATTCCGAGGTCCCCAATTGGTTGCAAGGATGGTATTTGGATTAGAAACTTGTTCTCTTGGTATGTCCATGGAAGTGGAGTCATAGCAGGATGGGAATTAGAATTCAATTGAAAACGTTAATACCAGATCCAAATCCATCTGGCAAATTTCTTCAGGTTTGGGTCCGGATCCATCATTTATAAAATGAATTTGGATCCAAGTACAACACGGTTCTAACCTCTGCTTGTGATGTTTGTTTCCGTGACGCATTCCATGAGTAAATTAGAAGTAATCTACCGTGTGCTTATTTATTTAAAATATCAACTGTTCAAAATCTATGCCCTCCTTTTATCTCCAGATTTTACATTAGCGAGAGTCCGTCCCATACTAAGATTGTGTTATTTGCGTCACTAATTAATTATTCGGCCCTATAGCGCAACCAATGGATTAAAACACGTGGACATCCAATGAGCATTTCGATTTTTTTAAGTGGGCCCCAAGTGGAGTTCCACTCCTTTTAGTATTCAAAGAAGCAGAAGCGAGACACTCAAAGGTTTTGGACTTAACCCCAAGGGGTTAGCTTAGTGGTCAAGACCACAGTTCCTCCCTCTTCCGGAACTAGAGGTCTTAGTATTGACTCCGATTCCTCTTTCTTTAGGAATCGATGGTTGAGTCTACTAGTGCTACAACATTAGGGTTATAGGGGTGTTTACCTGGCTTTCCTCTAGCCCGGAGGGATTAGTCCAGCCCAAAAGGTTGAGAACCCTCCGATAGCAAAGAAAAAAAAGTAGAGGGTTTTGGACTCACACGCAAAGTATAAGATTATGGGTCTACTAAGTGTAGGTCCAACTGTAGCTATGTTTGTTATTTCAAGCTATTTCCCTCATGGTAGGCTACACTTATTCAATGCAAATTAATGTCAGTCCAAGAATTGAACAGCCCAAGCTTATATATTAAACCAATAGGAAGGGACGATGTAGAAGGTGCCATTTAGCAGCCATGAGTTCTTCTTTCAATAAATTACTTAGAAAAATATACATAGTTTTGACTTTGATGTGGGCCGCTTCATCTTTTTAAATATCTTTCAATCCAAATCACAGCTACAATTATCTCATCTCATCACCTTCAAATTCAAATAACTCATACTCTTTCTATTCAATTAATATATATCCCAAAAATCTCTCTTTTAATTTTGTTTCACTCATCAATAGATATATATCTCCAACAAAATAGAATCCTCTCTCCCTATTTCATCTTTGTCTCTCTCCTTACCACACCCGCCCCCAATCTTTTATCTCACTATCTCCCAACTCACCCTCAATTTTTTGAAATGTCCAAGAGAGCAACCCTTCTTTCAAGATTTGATTGAATTGAACTTAGATTTGAACAACCTACCTAATTTTCTTCATTGTATTCTTTCACACGTGTAAGTTTACTTCGTTCTTTCACCTTTATATATTGATATATATATAGAATTTTAAGAATAATAAAAAAATAGTCCTTTTTTTTAAAATTTACTTTCTTTCTACTAATATGTATTTAAATTTTAATATATAAATAAATATGTTTTGGCCCAGACTTAGCATGGTCATTTATTGCTAGTTACAATTACAAAACAATAGTATGATCTAAAGCTCTCACTAAAGAGAAAATCTTCTCTTGCACACGTGGGCATGACTGACCATCACACATAAGCCATGATATTTGGAGTGGCCCCACTTCTGGGTCTGTCCTAATGTATCGTGCACATGTGGAAATTATTCCTAACTATATATGTAATTTTGGGGAAGAAAAAAAAAAGCGCTAACTAAAACATATGGCAGGATGAGTAGCAAACTAAAAGAAAATTAGTGAAAATTGAGCAATTTCGATCAATCATAACTGCATTGAACTGTGAAACATGTCTCCATAAAACACAACTACATGAAAATGGTGAGCAGACAAATGAGTCACAGTTTCTAGCTATTTTGCAAGCTCTTCGGATTTTCTCATCTCCACTTCATTTTCAGGGCAAGCTCAGTGTGAGAAGTGATTCTTTTGAATGTATTAGCCGAGCAAGAGATTGATATTAGTCATTTTTTTATTGCTTTTATCTAGTTTCTTCTTTGATTTATTTTAGTGGGATATAATGCTCTTATACAATTTTCTCGTATTGTCTATATGTTCGAAACTGCACTACTACACTACTGAGGAGTTTATTCGGCTTCCCTCCGGGTCCAGAGGGATTAGTCCAGTCCAAAAGGTTGGGAACCCTCCGATAGAAAAAAAATAAAAAAATATAAAATAAAAAAAATAAAAATATGAGCCTCTTTATATCCAAAAAAAATAAAATAAAAATAGGAACTCATATGAGCCCAATCAGGACTGACATGCATGCTTCTTGATCAAGCACATGTGCACATAAATAGGTCATATGGCAATTCAGAGAAAAGTTTAGGAAGCTCTACTAAAATTAGCAATTACTCAAAGTGGCAAGGGCTTAGAAGGAAAAAACAACTTTTCCTACTGGAGACATTGCGCATAGAATTTCTCGCTGGCCCGTCTCTGTGTTTTGATTCAAGTTTTGGCGTAGAAGCCTCTCAGAATTCAAAACTCTTCTCTTGCAGATTCCACAAAAAGAACAAACCCTAATCCCAACCACAGCCAGTACCCTAATCTCATTTTCGACTTTTTCAAGAACCAAAGCAAGGGTTCTTGTTCTTTGCTGGGGTTTTTCATTCTCTTGGTGAGTTTGTGTTCCTTCCATCATCAACTGATTCCTGCTAGAACTAGACATGGAAACTCTCATTTCTTTCTAATGATTTTTTCTTCTTCTTCTTCTGCCGGGTTCTGAAAACTGAGATTTTAAGATTGTTTGCAATGTAAAAACTGAGAAGAAATAGACTCTCAATCTTGTTTCTACAGTTTCTCTTGGTGAAAGTTGAGATTTTGCAATCGAATACTTTCTGGGTTTTGTCTGGTTCAATCGAATCTATTAATTGGAATATTGAAGAGAAGAAGAAATCAAAGTTTTCATATATATATATATAAATATTTAAACGGAGTAGAAACATAGCTTTCATTGAAACTTGCCAGAAAGAGCATTGAGACTAGGAGCAGGGGAAAAACTGACCACTCTTAGATTTTTATTGATGAAATTTGAGATTTTGTAATCGAATACTTTCTGGGTTTTGTCTGCTGCAATCAATCTATTAAAGAGAAGAAGAAATCCAAGTTTCACATTTTTTTCCAACTTAGTAGAAACATAGCTTTATTGAAACATGCTAGAAAGAGCATTGAGATTAGGAGCAGGGGAAAAACTGATCATTCTTAGGTTTTTATTGATGAAATTTGAGATTTTGTAATCAAATAATTTCTGGGTTTTGTTTGCTGCAATCGAATCTATTAAAGAGAAGAAGAAATCCAAGTTTCATATATTTTTTTTCCAACTTATTAGAAACTTAGCTTTCATTGAAACATGCTAGAAAGAGCATTGAGACTAGGAGCAGGGGAAAAGCTGATTGTTCTTAGGTTTTTATTGATGGGTTTTGTCTGAAATTTGAGTTCTTTTATGTTATGTAATTTAGGGCTATGTGAAAAACTTATAGAGTTTGTTGATAGTAGGAGGAGCTGGGATCCATGGTGGGAGTCATGAGGAGTTGCCTTAGATCGCTGCTAAAGCTTATGAATTCGATAATTGGGATGGTTGGGACTGGGATGATTTTGTACTCCTTGTGGATGATTAGGCTCTGGCACAAGCACCTTGATGGAGGAGGCTCTATTTCTCAGATTCCATGGTGAGTTTTAACTTTCCCTTTTTTTTTTAAATTCTTTTGGATGCGGTGCTGGGTTTTCTTCTATATTTGTCTTTGCTATTGAGATGAAGAAAAATTGGACATTTGAGATAGATCTTGGATGTTGGATGATGGATTCTACATGTTATCTTTAAAAGCGGAAAATCTATATTATTTGGTGGCGGGCTCCTACTTTTGCCTTAATCTTTTACAAAGGAAAGCATCAAACAGAGGTGATTTTCATTTAAAAGATTTTACATTAGCCACTTTATTTATTTATTGTTATTTTACAGATTTTTTGTTTTCCTTTTAACTTAATGTTAGGGAAAGTGCTGATGTGCAGTTTGAGAAACTGTTCATTTGAAATATGTTTTGATTTTATATAGAATGATGCTTGATCGAGATTCCAGAGTATTACTTTTATGTTCACTTTTAGGTTTGTTTGGCTGAACCTGTAAATTTTTTTCCCTCCTTGGAGATATTGCCTCTTCATTGAAAGAGGTGGTTGGGTTGTTATGTGTATTGTGGGGGCGAGGGTGGCAGGCAGGCAGCAGGCCGGCAGGAGTGTTTTTATTTGTTGGTTCAAGTGGGTACATAAATGTGTCTTTTCCTTTTTTGTTGATTCTTCATTTACTTACTTTTTCATGGAAGTGATGTTTACTTTGGTCCCTTTTTTCCCTTTATACTGGGTGGAAGGGAAATGGCAGTTTGTTTTTCATTGAATGGCAGTTGGTGCTTCATTGAATATTTGAATAGTGGCTGTTTTAAGTTTCCGTTGCTTCATTTTTGTTTGAAAGCATCCAGAATGGGTAGTTTTATTGATTTATTTCACTTTATTTTATGAAAGCAGATGAGTAGAAACGAGGTGTGCTTTATTAATAGAAAATTAGTTTTTAGTAACTGTTTGCAGTCAAAAATTTTGATTTAATGATGAGCAATGCTAGTTACTTGTATGTGAAGTGCAATTCAAATGAGTTTTTATGAAAGTAAATCCAGTGTTTCGTGGAAAGAACCGAGTGCTTTAAGTCCCAATAAGCGTTCAGAAAGTCTATCTAAGGGATAGGAATCCTTGAATCCTTAGCCCAAGAGACTCTTTGGCTGGATTTGGTTTTAAGGTTCTTCTGTGCGGAAGCTGATATGCTTTCATTTTTTAATGGTGTTGTCTCTAATGATTCATTCTCAAAATGCAGGTTTATTTACACTTTTCTTGGGCTGGGTATCTCCTTATGTTTGATTACATGCTCTGGCCATATTGCTGCAGAGACTGCTAATGGTCATTGTCTCTCGTGTGTATCCTGCCCTGATTTGATTAGATGGAGAATGTATTGTTTCCCTTTTCAAATGTTTACTTTGTGTAGGCCCAGTTATATGACTTATTTACACCAAATATTCATGTTTCTTCAGCTGTTGGAAACACAGTAGCAACAATTTAGATGGGCAAATATCTGTTTTTCCCCTCATCTTAACTTTTTAATTTCTCATTTGTATGTGGAAAAAATTGCATTGCTTCTAGATGAATTAATGCTTGAGATATTGTGATGACTCTGATTGCATGATGATGTTTTTTCCCCTGATTTCTTAAGTAACTTTCGTTGCTTGCTTGTAAATTTTTGTTTTAAAACTTGTCAGTTGCCTTGATTGATTGCTGATATTTGTCGTGCAGCTTTCTTTTTTAATAAATTTTTTTATATTAGCCCCCCGTCAACAGGAATTTTTTTTTTTTTTTGAAGACTTCAAACATTGTTTGAGTCAAATAGTAACTGGTGAATTTTGTACTCCCCTCCCCCCTCCCCCTAAGTTTTTGTCAAGATGTGCTAGTCAAGGTGTGCGGGACGTGTGTTAGTAATTGCTTGATATAAAAAAAAAAAAAACAAAAAAAACATAGGGCTCTTTTACATACCGTGTGTTGAATTCCTGGAAATTCAAAGTGGGGTTCCATCAAAAGTGTCTTGAATGGGTGAGAATCCAACTTCTGTTAAACAAATGGGTCCATAATTACTTTGCTTAAATTTTCTTGTACTTATGCTTGAAGCTCTAAAATTTAGAGTATCTTGTGGATTATTAGGCTCTAACGCCATTGTAGTCGCTCATTTGGATACGGATTCAATCTCGCTCATTTATTCGCTCACTTGGCTGGTATAAGGAGTGATAATGGCTATTACATGTTATCTATGCGAGTGCTGAAATCTTGTGCAGTAAGACTTTCTTGTTAAGATGTAAACTTCAAATTTTAAGACACCTGTGTTCGATCAGCCCACTTATGTCTTGTAGTTTAGTCTAGATGAGTAACTATAAATCATGTTGTGGGGCATATTTCTGCCTCTTAAATGGTTATTCAGGATACTGTACATTTTCCACTCAGAAATTCATCTGTGTGGTTACCATGAGATACTTTGGACAAAATTATGCTTGTGAACTTCATCCACAAATGAAAATAATTAAGGCCACAAATTTATGAATCATTTGGATGGGAAGAAACTAAAAGGTATAGCTTTCCCACTAGGTGGAGAAAGCAGGAGATTTGGAGGTGGAGAATCTCCCAGGTAGAGTATCACATATGTTTCTTCCTGGTTGGTCTGACCTGTAGAAATGGAGAGGGGTTATTATTTTCATAAAGGAGAGAGAAAATAGGAGAATTTTGTGTTCTCCAGTTTAGTAGAGTGAAACACTAATCTCCTCTTTGAGGAAGGTTACTCAAATAGGGACTACTATTCTCCACTGAAGATCCAATTAGCAGGACTACTGCCTCTCCTCGAGAAAACGAATTTCTCATCCAAACTATTGTTTAGTGAATTTTGAGCCCACGAAATAAATAACCTGATATCAGATCAAACTTAGTTAACTACATCCAGTAGGAACCTCATTGAATCAAGTAGTGGAAATTGAAAAGGGCCTGAACAGAAATGTCCACCTGGAAATTATCATGTGTTGGTTGCAGAGAGGTAGATCTGTTGACAGCTTCTGTTTTCCTTGTTTGATTGACTTAAATTATTGCAATATGGTTCATTCTCAACCAAAAATAACACTAATCAATTGCATTGGCTAAAATTTGGTGGGCAATCTTAGAATGTGTGCGACTGATTCATACCTATTCCCTATATGTTCATATAATTGAATGAGAAAAATTGGTTATCTTACAAATTCTGACCTGGTTCTGCTTTCAGAATGTTGGTTTGTGCTATTACATATTACATTTTGCAGTGCAACAATTTATGTCCTCTCTCTCTACACACACACATATATATATTTATATGGAGAGGTATTCTACAAACTGCCCCTTTTAATACACACACAAACTTAAATATATATATATATATATATAGAGAGAGAGAGAGAGAGAGAGAGAGAGAGAGAGAGAGAGAGAGAGAGAGAGGCATTCTACAAACTGCCCCTATTTAAAAGGGGTGTTTTTACCCTTATTTTAATGGCCAAAGAAAGCATGACACGTCATCAACAATGTCTTGAAGTTTACACTCAAAAGGTTGTAGCAACTTCCGTTCTCAATTTCATTCAATTCCCGTTCCAATTTCATTTAGAACTCACAAGAAATTTGTGACTCTCTTCCATGGATCCTACTTATGAAAATTCCAAATGCTGATTACACGTTATCCCTTCCCTGTTCCAATTTTTAAACCATCTTACAAAGAGTGATTGCACATTATCTCTTCCTCTTATTTCTACTAAAAATTTGGATAAAGTTGTTTTAGGAAAGATAAGGCCTAAGAATTGATAGAAGCTTTTTCAAAAGAGGTCACATGGGAAGAGTTTTAAAAGTGAGAACCTGTCACGAATGGGAACCTCTAAATCTCATTGGACGAAATAGTTGGGCCCATGGTGAGATTATAAAAATTTCAAATTGTGCTCAATCTGATGGTGGGCCCACCTCCTATTGGAGTAAGTTTTGGTGAAGGCTACTAAAAGATGAGGCCATTAATTTTGAATGGATTGGATTTTTTTATAGGTGGACCCCACTAAAGTGTTCTTCAAATTGCCCATTTTGGAAATGGGGTTCTCTAAAAATGTCAGTTACATTCTTTCTCATCGCTTTCGCACGATAGATGCAAAAAGCAGTATTGAACTTTCTTTCAAAATGCCCAAAATGTCCTTTGTTTTCCTTTTATATTCACTCCTGTATAAAAAGACAAAATGTGCAGAGGCTTCCTATCGGCCAAAGAATGGGGTGCTATTTAGCAAAATAACACCCAGGCTTTTTGCAGCATTCCTCTTATTCTGTTATGTTACTTGATTCTCTTCTTAACCATCTATTGTCTAACATTGACCATGTTGGGAATTTGGGTGATGAATCTCAGATATTCTATTGTCGATCTGATCAACCGTCTTTAATTTGGATCCCCGAACATGAGCCACATGCATGGTGTATGGTCAAGATGCTTCAGCAACTGTACACTTGCTGATTTGCCTCTGTAATTCATTGTGCTATAAATTTATTAAAACGGCTACTAAATTCTGTCTCAGTGCCCTTGGCATCAGAGGTGTAAATCCTCTCAATCATTGTCAACCTTAAATGGGTACAGTATATGGTGTTTGTCTTCTTGGTCGTTCTTCTCGAGGCTGCAGTTACTGCTGATGTGTTCCTAAACCGCAACTGGGAAGAGGTATCGTACCTTTCTAGGTGCACTATATCCTTCACCCTATTAGAACTTTTACATTACAAACTCTTTTTTTTTTTTAATTTTTAAAATTGGTCTTGTTCTCTGTCTCAGGATTTTCCGGAGGACCCAACTGGCAGATTTGAGGAGTTCAAGAAATTTGTGAGATCAAACTTTGAAATGTGCAAGTGGATAGGCTCATTGATAGTGGCTGCCCAGGTATGTTAATAAGAGAATTTATAAGGTACTGAGTGTCTGGGAATGTACAGTTTCCTGAGCCTAAATGTAAAGCCATGGTTCAGTGACAAAATGGCTGACATTTAATCTATGATGCACGGATACTTCAAAATAGGCTACGTATCGTGTCGTATCGTATTCGATACTTCACTTTTTATATGTGAAATTCGTGTCCCTGACGTGTATACGACGTGTCCTTGCAGTATCCATGCCGTATCTGTGCATCATAGCATTTAATTCCATGATTGAACTGCTGCCCTTATTCTAATTTATCTTTTCATGCGCTAGAATATTCTACTCCCCAGCTCCAAACAACGGAAACAATGAAATTGCTTTTGATTTCTATGGAGCTCTAGGCTTAGATTGGAAATAGTACAGGCATATGTTTCCAAATGCCTGTAAGCAGAATTAAACAGAGTGATAGATTGGAGGAATTAGAGGATATCAACACAATGAATACCAGAAAAACCGAGTGTGTAACGCCCCAAGATCCGGGTGCCTCGAATCTTGGGATGTTAGTGGGAAAGTACCAAAATAATGCCATAAATCCAATAGATGAGTAAATAGAGATCTCATGTGAGCAGGAATAAGGTAATGTCCTACAAGTTTGTTCCACTATAAGAATTACAGAAATGTTTTCATTATGCTATTACAATCTTGGCCCAACGTGGCCCACTAAAAGATAGCAAAAGAAAATAACAAACTCTAATGTGAAGGCCTCTCAATTAATCCACTGCATATCTCTCCAGCACCCTTCGGCATCGAGGCAATTGCCAAGCCCACAAACAAGCAAGGAAAGAGGGCAGGCACCTACAAGCACCAAGAAATGGGTTAGGCTCATGGAGCCAAGCAAATATGCATGTTTAGTTAACATCACATGTAACAATAAATGATAATTAAAGTCATACCTGATTCCAGCTATACCTGCGTGGTTAGTTTCTCAATAATAAGAATGAGAGTCCTGAGTGTCATGTGTGATAGTGTAGTGCGAGGTGGACAATGATCCATTGATAATAAGGTACATAGCATAGTATAAACAATCGGTAATTTCAGCATATGATAAGAAATGAGATGAAGCCATTAATACCGACGCCATGTTACAATCCGAATAAAAGAGATAACAGGTACTATGATCTAATAATAATATCATCATCAGTATGCCAAAGGTGCTTGTATGTATGTATTGCAGTCCTTGGTATACTATTAATTAGCCAAGGTCTGGTTTGGAACTTCAGAAACCGAGTGCAAGTTAGCTGGTTTACACATTTGGACAACCTGAGTTGTGCTCTGAGTTGTAGTTTGAGTTGTAGTTTTGTTCTTTGAAATTACCAGTTACTGGGCAATTGAGTCCCGAGGATTCCTGCTCACTTTGGGCAATTGTTCTGTGCAAATATTTACTCTCTCTCTCTCATGAATGCTTTTGAATGGATGTGCGATTCAAGTTTCCTAATGAGTGGCCCACAATTTGTTTGCAGGCGTTGTCTATCCTCTTGGCCATGATTCTGCGGGCTCTTGGGCCAGATCGTGGAGGCTACTATGACAGTGATGATGATTATACTCCTGCAAGGCTTCCACTTCTGAAACCCCCTGTTCAGCAGCCTCCCTATGCTGTTGATTCTCATTTTAAATTGAAGAATGATGTGTGGAATGTAAGAATCAATGAGTTCTTCACATTTAATTCAACTGTTATTATCCCATCTTACTTGGCATTTGTTATTCCTCTCTAATGTATCTGATTCATCATCTGTTTTTTTTTTCTTCGAAACAGACAAACAGGTAAAAGAGAAACTAGACCAATAGAATTGTTGCTGTATACAGATATACAGAAGCGGCTGTTTTGTTGATGGGGCAAATCAGGTTTTGATTCTCGATAAAGAATATAGCAATAGATTTGATGTAATATCTAAAATAATCTCAAATTTTTCGATAGGCAAACACAATAGATATTACTTTTTGTCTGTTGCTCGTTTTTTCATCAATTTGTTAGTATGACATGTCTAAAAGTCGATGTGTGACCACCCTGATTAGTATCTTGAATAGGCCAGCATTGCAATGAGCTTGATTTGGAATGCTCAGGACATTTGCCTGACCTGTGTAGCCCGCCTGGGAGCATCAGAATCATGGAATGGTATGGTGTTTGAAAATTTTGGAACAATCTGGGTGTGGGAAGTTGATATTTAGAGCTCCTCAATGTCCTTGAAATCCTAGCCTAGCCATTAGATAAAGTTGGATGAGAGTTTGGGTGAGTGTCAAACTTGGGATGTGGAGAGGGGTTTGTAGGTGACCCAGTTGGGCCCACTGGCCTGGCCTTTCATGCAGAAAAATTTGTGTCACAGTAATTATGCTTTATGGTCATCATTAGTATGTTGATATTAGAAGGATGACGAGAGCATCATCGTCATTGTCAAAGCCTTATTATTCCTTCCCTGGGTTTGGCCTAGTGCGTCAACTTTTTCACTCAATCTTGTTTGAAGTAATATTTTCTATATCTCCAAAATTTATCAGTATCAATGCACAGCAGAAAAGGGGGAAAATAGTCTTCCCTCACTGTATTCATGCTTTTCATTGTTGTGTGTTTCTGTGAACCCTTAAAAATGCATTCTATCGACTGTTTGTGGACTTATTTTAGCACCTTTGAAGACAACTCAAGATTGCTCACTCTTTTGTGTGTGCACATATGTTTGTATGTATTATGCATGTACTATATACATGTGTATAACTTTTGTGTAAAACTTGTCACTTCTTTCCTAGGAAAGGGGCTGGAAAGGTATCCGTATTTGCAAGTGTCTGCTTATCATCCAAACCCTTGACTTGGGGGCCTCAATGCTTGATAATTTGAAACCTTTAGAGTTTAGATAAAATCCAGTTCTAATTAAAAGAATTCAAATAATGAAATTATTCATGTCAAGATCACATCTTATCCAATGCCATTTTATTGAGGGTGAGGTGTAGCCCTTGTTAGGGGTTGGATTGATAAAAGGTGGACCTCACAAATGAGTTTCCATTTCAAGTCCTTTTTTGTGTAAGACTTTATATATCATAATTAAAAAAAAAAAAAAAACTTTCAATGGACCTGTAAGAGTGGCAAACCTAGTTGCCAAATTTGGATCCAGTTTGTTTATCTACTTGGGTGGGATCTAAGCCTGGCAAACCCAATCTAAGATCAAAAAAAAAAAAAATTCCAATTAAGGTCAAACTCATTTTTGTTGATAGCCCTTGTTTACTACCCTATTTGTACAAAACTTGAGATTTTCCAACCACTTGATCTTCTACTAGAATATTCTTAGGAACACTAATAAACAACTTATCAATAATTACGTGGGTAAGATATACCTTTGGCCAATGTAGGCTTCAGTTATTCCTCCCAACTCCAAGATATAAATCTCTGATACGCTTCATCTCCACCATAGCATCTCCAATCTCCATTCGATCCTTAATAGATATCATAGAACAGGCTACCCCAACACTGATGATAGATTCCAAGCACATTTCAATTCTGCCTTTTGCATTTGTGCGAGTTTGGCTTTCACTAAGACCTTCAAGTTCTACTAAGAGCAAGCTTTGATCAACAATCTCCATCGCACGCTCAGGTAAAGCTAGCTTAGCAAATTGATGAAGGCTTAGACTTCCATTAAAGATCTCATCAGTTGGTTTCTTGCCTGTGAATATCTCCAAAAGAAGGATTCCATAACTGTAAATGTCTCCAAATGTAGTTACTTCGCCGCCCATTCCATACTCTGTCATTATTTGACTCCAAATATTTCAATGGTTATTCAATTCAAGAAAGAATGCAAGACTCAATATCTAAGAACTGAAAGGGAACAATTTTTCAATGGGTATAATATCTAGAGGAGGCAAGTTCCATAGATTAGACTAAACATAATCCATAAAACCAACAAAAGAGACTTCCTCAATCACCACCTAAATATTTCATTTATAAGGAATCAGCAACTTCACATTTGTAGACAAATGACAAAATTCTTTTACTTGTCGACGAGGACAGACTATAATAGTGAAGAATGGATATTCCTAACAACGTTTAGAAGCAATTAGTGCCTAATATAATCTTCAGCAGAAATAGGATTAGATTTGATGAACTTTTGTAAAATAACGTACAGGTCAATTTATTGAAAAAAAGGGGTAACTCTTAACATTTATTTTTTTGATGGATAACTCTTTAACATTTATTGATAGTCTTATTTTTTCTTTGAATTTACTCCTTCGAAAAAAACTCTTTTTTTCTTCTAGAAAACTATGAGATATTTAATGCAGGAGATTTCAAAAAATGTAATGTTAATATTATTATCACCAAAAAGAATAATATTCAATACTCATCCAACAAATGGGTGGATGGATATGATTTAATGAATTTAAGAAAAATTTCTTTGCTAAAGTATAAAATCAATTAATTACAAGAAATAAATAACGTCGACATTTTCAATAATTTTACTCCATTATTTTAGTTTTCCATATTATCCTCATCATTTTTATTTCAGATGATAGAAAGATACGGGGATTTGTTGATAAATATACAATTGTTGACTAGAAGTATTTTATTTACATATTTAAAATTCATGATAGATATTGAAGATAGGGAGATTTATCATTGAACTAAAGCATGCTAGTAACAAAAGAGTGAAAGATGAAATCACATCACCTGGAGCAACATATCCAATAGTTCCTTTTATGCTACGTGAGCTGGTATGGTTTTGAGAGCAACTGCTGATACCTTCATAAAGGAATCTCGCCAATCCAAAATCTCCAACATGGGCATTCATATTGTCATCGAGAAGAATATTGCTTGGCTTTATATCGCAATGAACTATTGGCTTTTCGCAAGAATTATGAAGATAATTCAACGCGGAAACCACATCAACCGCTATATTTAACCTTTGAATAAGGCTTAAATTCTTGGATTGATATTGTTCATCAATGCCTGGATGCAACCACTGTTCTAGATTCCCATTAGCCATGTAGTCAAGAACTAGAGCTTTGAAATCATCACCTTTAGAATCAATGCTTGAGCAAACAGTATGGATTTTTAAAAGATTTCGGTGCCGAACATTTCTCAAAGCTTTACATTCATCTGTGAAACTCTTAGAAACTCCTCCCCGTTGAAGATTAAACACCTTCACTGCCACAGTATTCCCAATGCGATCCAAAAATCCTTTATAGATAGTCTTTCCAATGCGATCTAAAGATCCTTTATAGACAGAGCCATAACTCCCCACCTCAATCAAATTAGCTGAAGAAAACCCATCGGTTGCTTTACAAAGATCCCCATAAGAAATTTTCAACAATTGTTCCTCCAAGGGGTCGGTTACTGGATGAGGATGTGGATGCTTCTTTGATTTTCTTACACAATAGAAAACAATGGACAATAGTAAAATTAAACAGAGTACTGAGCCGATGATCAGTGCAATCATTCGTCCTGTAGAAAAGTGCCACCTCTGTTTCTTACTATCTTGGCTCGGGCACGTTGGCAACGACAGTGCTGGACTTCCCCCACAAAGCTTTCTATTGCCGATGACTGAAACTGCACTTGCAATCTTGAAAATTCCTTCTTGTGGTACTTGGCCCTCAAAATCATTATAAGAAAGATTTAGATATTGCAGGTAAGGAAGCTTTTCAATATACTCTGGAATCTGTCCTGAGAAGTTGTTGCGGGAAATATCCATTTGTAACATACCTTTCAAAGAACTCAAGCGTGGAAATGTTCCTTGAAAGAAGTTACCATCTAAAAAAAGGTTTTCCAAACCAAGACAATTATCTAGGCTTTTGGGAATTTCACCAGACAATTTGTTATTAGAAACTGTTAATACCCTTAGGCCATTCAAGTTGCCTACTTCCATTGGCAATGACCCGACCAAAGAATTCGCATCTAGATTGAGAATTTGAAGAGTTATATTACTAAAAATTTGCGTCGGTATGTAACCAACTAGATTATTGAAACCAAGGTATAATTGTGACAGTTGTTGACAATTCCCCAGAGTTGAAGGTATGCTTCCTTCTAAATTGTTTTCTCCAAGAAGCAAGCCGGACAATTGTGTGTTGTTGCCGATGAAAGAAGGAAATTCCTTGGAAAATTTGTTTTTAGACAAATCTAAAATTTGTAACTTGCTAAGCATTCCAATACCCTCAGGAATCATACCTGTCATAAGGTTGGAAGACATGCCCAAGTAAATCAAGTTGAACAAATTACCTATCCCTGTAGGAATGCTCCCGGTTATCTGATTCTCTGATAAAAAAAGTTGTTCAAGATTAGTTGAGAAATTGGTTATGGATCTGGGCAATGCACCTGTGAGCCGGTTCCTGGCTACTGACAACGTCTCGAGAAAGCTACAATTCATAAGAGAAGAGAGAGAGCTCATGTCATCAGGTTCCCCACTTCCAAGTATATTATCTTCCAAATTTAGGTCACTGAGACCTCCCAGCCTTCCTAGGTTTGTAGGAATTGATCCACTGAATTGGTTTGTGCTAAGTTCAAGTTTTTCAAGTCTGGAGGCATTAGACATTGAGATTGGGATGGGTCCTGTAAATCGGTTTCCTCCTATAAAGAACCCAACAAGATTGGGAAGAGTAACACCGAGGTCGGGTGGAAGGCTTCCACTCAGTTGGTTTTCAGGGACAGAAATGACAGCTATAGATGAGAGATTGAAAAGTGTAGGTGGAATAGTGCCAGAAAGCTTATTTTCTTGTGCTTCAAAAAAATATAGGTTCCTAAGCTGGCCAAGCTGTTTTGGTATGTTTCCCCCTAATTCATTTGTCCCTATAGAGAAATGGGTGAGAGATGAAAGGTTCCCAAGTGAAGTGGGGATGCTTCCTGTGAGATTGTTTGATCCAATGGTGAGCAGTTTGAGCCTTGATAAAGAGCCTAGCTCAACAGGAATCTTGCCGGTGAGCTTGTTGAAACTTAAAATGACACTTCTGAGTCTCCAACAGTGGGTCAGATTGGCTGGAATTTCTCCTGTCATTGAGTTATGGCTAAGATTGAGGTTCCTGAGCCTGAACAAACGACCAAATTCCTGGGGGATTTGGCCATGGAGCTCGTTGTCGCTAAGGTCGATTACACGAAGGAATGTAAGGTTCGCTATGAAAGGTGACAAAGGACCTACCAACTGAAGCCGAGTCAGATTCATGGCCACGACCCTGTGAGGATGGCGTCGGCCGCATGTGATTCCTTGCCACCGGCAGAAAGGGAGAGAGTCATTCCATGTGCTCAGAGGATGACCATGATCTCTCCGTATCTGTTGCTTGAAAGCAAGTAAAGCGAGTGCATCTGTTGCATTTGCTGAACCATGTATCATAACCGATTCCACCGCGGGTGAAATGAGTAGGGTTGCATGAATGAGGAACAACCAAAACCACCTTACAAAGACAAGAATATTACATGAGAGCTCCATCATCAACTCTCGGTCTATTACAAGTAGGAAAGGGTGCTGTGGATTGTGGAATGAATGCTGAGGCAGAGTCCCATGGGCCTATTTGTACCAGATGCCAAGCATGGCTTGCGTTCATGACCCGTCCAGTTTTGAAAGAGAGGAGTCAAAATGAATGGATTGGATGTAGTGGGAGACCCTTGTGTAGAATGATTTGACTTGGACTTGAAAAATTGTCACTCCGTTCATACAAGCAGGGGCGGACCCACATTATGATGACTTGGGGGCGGTCGCCCCAGATCAGATTCGAAAGCTCCTAAGAGTCATATAGCCCCTCCCTCTGCTCTTGTTCCCATTTATATCAAATCAATCGCCTCAGTTGAAACCCTCTAGAAACTTATTCTCATTTATAAATAATCCTTAAAGATATAAGGATTTTGTTTGGAGATTCTTCCAATCCTTCTTAGATTTTTGCTGATTTATATATAGGAAGTTTTCCATAAAACAACCAAATGTCCTTACTATTATATTTATTTCAAATCACTTTGCATTTATTTACTTTCTTTAATTATAGTTGTTTCTATCTTATCAGATTTGTACCTAGATTTGTTCAAAGGAGAAATTTTTTAAACCAGGATATTAAAATTTTTGTTTTTAGCCTTCTTTTTTTAGGCTCCTTTAATTTCTTCAGTATTTTTTAGCATTCTGGTATTTTAATCTATTTGAGTTTGACTTTCTCAATCCATCCGCCCCACTCAAATAAAAATCTTGGGTCCGCTACGGCATACAAGTACTTTTTTTTTAATGTGGATCCCACATTGAGGACTTGAAATCACACGCCATAATACAAATAACCAAAACCACCTTAACATCAAAAATATTACATGAGAGTTTCATGAACGCGTGCATAGTTGCATGCAGTCTGAACAAACGACTTTAAAGAAGAGACTTGGAGAAGACTTGTAAAGAAGAGACTCGGAGAAGACTCGGAAGAAGATTGAAAAGCAAACATTGTTCTTACTTTTTTTTTTTTTCTTTTTTCTTTGTTCCTTTGACGAAAAACCAAACGACTTGAAGAAGACTAGAAAAACAAAACAAACATGCACCACGCGTAGAAGCCCCCTGTTAGAAGTCAAGAAACAAAACAAAATAAATTAACAGTCCTGCTTTAGTTGGAACTCTGGGTTTTTCTTCTTAAATATCTTTAGCTAAGCGTTCCTATCAAAATCTCGAGGCATTAGTAAAGGCTGTATAAATACTTTTCAATACTCTTTTTCGAGCGGAAGCCACTCCTCAACACTCACTTTCAAGTGGAAACCGGTCAGTGAACTTTTAATGACATTTGCAGCCGGTTGGCTCAAATATCATCTTAAATTTCTTTTACTAGCAGTTCCTACTAAAACCTTATGGTGTTAGCAGATGCTGCATAAATACTTTTTAATACCCCCCTTGAGTGGAGCCCACTCCTCAACATTTCTATTCTTGGGTTTCTTGGCTGTGTAAGGCTACTGCTGTACGTTCTGCATTCTTGGACTCTGTTTCTCCTTAAGAAGATCTCCTTTTTAGAATTATTATTTTTTCAAATTTTTTTCTTATAAGGACTCAAGAATCTAAAACTCAAAACTCTCACCAACTATTTCCACCAATAAATAAATAAATAAAATAACCTTCGGGTGGGGATGCTTGGGGTCCTTAATCAAATGAAACAGTTCGTCAAGGGAGATTTTAGAACAAGCACAAAATATATGGAGCTTTTGTGGAGTTGTGTTGAAAAAGAAATTAAAGACATGAACCCATGGTGCTGGACCTCAGCTCAAATTTAAAAAGTGTCCAAAACTCCAAATCCTAGGATCTGTATCTAATTTACTCATTGAAGAAATTGTCGTGGATGGTTAGAATTAATTCCATACCATCAGAACTATAAAATGAATGGTTAGCCTCTGCAACTACATCCATTATGAGGCAAAGAAAAATAAGGACTGATGGTGACAATGAGATTGCGGCAGAGTTAAAAAGGCCCTCAGCTTGTATGAGGATGAGGCTAGTGTTCAGCGAGGCAGGTTTCTGTATGCCACTGCTGGAGAAGGTCTATTTTTATTTAATTTGTAATGGTCCTGCAATCGACGAATGTAAGCCAACAAGAAAAGTCTCATCAGTTATCAGCAATGGACACAAGAAAAGTCTCATCAGTTATCAGCAATGGACAATCTCATAAATAGTCCATAAATACACTATCATAATGCATCTGGTCTTATATAAGTAAAGAATGCATAACATTAAGAGAACCCTTTTTATTGGCATATAGCTTGCCTCCCAATATGTACAAGGATTTACAATCCTAATAGATATTTACACATCACTCACATTTATATCCAGGCAATCATTTGCCGGGACTGCTTGCTTCACAAGAGAAACCAGAAGCACTTCGCAATCTAAATCGATTGGAGCCAATTCAGCTATCAACCAGAATGAACAGAATCAGTTCTTTATTATTAGTTACCCCCCTGCAGCACTCTGCTGACCCCCTCCTATTATTTCACATGAGAATCATATGCATCAAAAACCGCATCTGGAACTACAATGGGCAACTTATCTATGTAAATGAAGAGCCGCCTCAAGTTTTTTCTGGACAGGGTTGCCATGTCAATTACCTCTCTGCTGTCAGTGAAGATCCAGAGGTCACCAGAGTCGACTCTCTTGAGACTGTCACGACAGAACGGGCATGACTGTGATCTTGAATGCCTGCAACATTTCAATTGATGATCTTAATTCCACTTTGTATTCTGAAAATCAACCAAGGAAAACAGATGCCGTTTTTAAGTTGAGACTGTAACTTGATTCGCATGTGTGTGTGTGAGAGAGAGAGAGAGGGAGAGAGAGAGAGAGCCACTCTCTATAGCACTTCATACACATAGCATGGATGCAATTAGGCAACACGATTTTACTGTTCAACTCCATGCAAATCCCATATTCTTCTTGTTGAGGTCAACGTCCACCATCACTCTTGAGCGGTCATAATTGTGGTCGAGCACTCACCGTCACCATAAAACTATTGTTGTGTCGTTTTCTATCACCAATTGGTTTTGGGATAAGTGGTAGCTCAATGAGGTGTAAGATCCTACAAGTGGTATCAGTAGATCATGTGTTTGAGTCACGGGACACGCGTTTTGTAAGTTCGCAGCACGAGTCGCGGCGGGTGTGCCGTTGAGGGAGGGATTGTTGAGGTATTGTTGAGGTCAACGTCCACCCTCATAAGGGTCATAATTGTAGTCGAGCACTCACTGTCACCATAAAACTATTGTTGTACCGTTTTCTATCACCAATTGGTTTTAGGATAAGTGGTAGCTCAATGGCGTGTAAGATCGTACAAGTGGTATCAGTAGGTCGTGTGTTCTTCAATGGGGTGTAAGATCCAACACTTCTTCTCTTTTAGCTTCTACCTCATAATATTGCCTTCTTTCTTCATCATCTCTTCTCCTATACCTTTCCATACACACTGCCTTCTGTTTTCTATCTTCCATATCTGTGATCCCACTTTGGAGTTGCAGCAAAGAAGGAAAGATCACAGCTGCCCATAAATGGCTTCAAAGTTAAAACCAATGACCAAGAGTTTCAGTTAAAGATGAAAATATAAATTATTAAATTACATCAAAACATACCATAGAATTCTTTAATACTCGCTTTCCTTTCATGGACTGACATAGTGGTTGTGCCATCTACGTAAACCTGAGTGAGAGCTTCTCAGTTACAATTGAACAAGTATGAATAAATTACTTTAAAAACTGCATTAAATTTTCACTTTGTATATGAGAACTCTCAGCAGACCAAGGGCACCTGCAAGACTGCAATCAGTCCATTGCACGAGAAAAAGGAATAGGTGTGCAGCTGGACTGTAGGACATTCTCATCTGAAGACATGCACCATCATATTCCCTAGGGAATTCAGACGCCCTGCAACTTGCATTATGAGGTCAGTGCACATACATAAAAGCAAAAGCAAAGTCCTCACATTAAAACAAGAAAAGGACGGAAAAAAAAAAAAAAAAAAAGGCTTCCTGCGTTGCAACTTGAGAAGTATATTTAAAAGATACAAAACCACCTAAGATTAAATATAAAAACTCATGAAACTCATTCAAACTGACTTTCAGGAAGTTCATAAATAATTAAATGGCATTCTAGTAGTGCTAACTGAACATAGTCACCGGGATAGAGGCAACTCGAACATCTTTGTTTTAGACTTGTTAAATGATGTTTATAGACTTACCTTAATATGCTAAAGTAATCGTGGTTTAGTCCAAAATAGAGCAGAACATCTTCATGATATAACCATACAAGGTTCTGGCTTACGGTTCTAATTCAGTTATGTAATTACATCATACAAGTGGGAACCTTCTACCAAGGTGCAATTCATACTTCCGGATCATGCTCCAGCTTCAAATTCCCCTCTAGAACCTACCATCAGAAACTGTTGCCATGTTTCCACTAAACTAATTATTATATTTTAAAGGGCGTATTTGGCACACAATTCGACCCATTCCTGTCAATTTTGACCAGCTCAGCCAAGGATGGCAACGGATAACATATAATAATAAAAAATTAATTTATATCATTTAATTGTAGCTGAAAGGATTTGAACTCACAACCCTTCACTACTTTGATTTTTGTGATGTACTGTATCCACTGCATTACATAAGATTTTGAATTAAAAATTACTAGAAAACATCTAAAACAGTATTAAAAAAAGAAGAGTGATGACTTGGTCCAACCCAACAAC